>CM029917.1:36490506-38990506 GCA_017639245.1 Myiopsitta monachus | reverse complement strand
CACCCTGATCATCCTATGGCACAAGATGGAAATGTGGTATGTTAAAGTAGCCTGTAGGTCAGCATGGTCCAACATTTCTGAAAAGCATCCAGCTTATAGAGCATGCTAAACAACAGACGTCCAAGTCATGCATGACAGATAGTCAATATGCCAATCCAGACTTATGTAGCTTTGTACTTCTGTGAAGCTGAATTCACTGTTGATAGTGTAGTGCTAGTGTATTCCTCTGCAAGGATTTGATCTATGCTTTCACAATGTTACTGAATTCTCTCCCAAGTCTGCCCCCGCTACTAAAGTTCTTATCAGTATAAAACAATAGGGTGCAATTATTGCTAACTCAACAGGTATCTGCAAATGTCCATTGTAACAGTAATTCATTTTCAATCTGCAGTGATGTGCTTGACTAAGAGTTAAAATAAATCATGATGTGCTTCAAGCTTTGCAAAATTGTAAAATCATCAGCTTACTTGCGCTGTCTTTCAGTGGTCTCTTATTACCTGTAGTTATGTTAAAAGAGACAGACCAGCTGCTGCACTGTGCACTTACAGAGAGCTCGGTGCTGAAAGGCACTTTTGAGCCCAGCCCACATCATTTCACAGAGCTCTAGGCTGTTTTGCATGGAAACAACAAAGTATTAGAGAGAAAAGCATCTGAGGAACCATGTTTTGGAGAGCAGAAGCATGATATTTCCTCTTCTGTTTGTAAGAGAAATTCAATATCTCAAAGTATCAATGAAAATACTGATGTCACTCACTAGATGCTTAGTCAATAAATGCATTTCTGTCATGAGTAATATTTGTGTCCTGTCCTAAAAATGAAAGGTCTGCATAAATCTGTAAGCCTCCATTCTAAATATTTTGGCTAAGAAAGAATACATTAGTTATCCAGAAACCTCCTCATCTCTATGTTGTTTCTGTTAATGGCAGAAACAGCATTCCAGGTTTCTGTCTACTGTGGTTGGTGCCTTTGTTGTCAGCCCAGCCTAGCAGGTTGAGTGGTGAACTTGCAGTGTTTTTATCTGAAAGTCCTTTCTGAACCTTCTGCCCTTTACATGCGCTCTCACAGCTTGCATTATGCAATATATTTGCCAGTGAAGAAGTGGAATCTTTAGGCATTGTGCCAGTAAGTTGTCTTTTATCAGATATCTTAAGAAATATGCTGCCAGCTGCAGCTGAAGAGTAACCAACAGTAACAGGTTTTTTCCTACGCTCATTTTTCATGCTATTTTAGTTTGTTTTGCATGCACAGAAGATGCCCAGACACACATGTGCAGTAACAACAAATGGGATTAAATAGATTTTTCACACTTGGATGTAAATTGGAGAATATGTGCAAATAATTCAGTTTGGGAAGTAAATAGGAATTTTATTGCTGAGAAGAGAGTGGGGGAAGAAAATCCCAGTGCTGAGAAAAAAATCCGGAGTCTGTTTTTGAGGTCAGTGATTCTCCTGAGTCTCGCAACATTGCCTTTCTCACAGGACTGTTTGGGGGTTGGGATTTCTTTGTTTATGTTTTGGTTGCACTGCTGAAATACCTGTTAGAAATGGAGAAAGAGAAAAGGTGGTGGGGTAAAAGGTAATATATGTTAATGAAAACATATCAGAAAATGTATGCTTTTCATCATAAAATGCTTGCTTTGGGTGATGCAGAAGAAACATTCAGCCTAGTTGAATACTGTTGCTATGTGGGTAATGTTTCATGATGGAATGTGTGCACATTGGATGTGGCTTCTGCTATAATTTAGTAAGGGTGAACTCTACGTTTTATGTGCTTTTTAGATGTTTGTTGTAACTGCACTTGGGCATAGATGGAACAAAGCCTGAACTAGTGTTGCAGTATTGCACTCTTCTTTCAGAAGGGGTTCCTAGTTACGAATGGAGTAGGAGCCCCATAATAGCCCTTCATTTTCTTGCGGTTTTATCTTGAACTTTAAGCAAGGAGTAACTTCTGAGTTAAGTCCAAAAGCTGTAATTCCTCATGACAGAAAGATGGCGTGTTCTTACATCCAGGGAAGCTGGATATATAACTACCATGTACTGTGTTGGATTAATAGGACACCTAGCACACAATTGGAAGAGCTCAATGGGCTATCCAGTATCATGAGTGATCTTAGTTAAGAGAGATATATGTATGTGTCAATTATATATTGCATTACAAAACAGCTTATCCTACCTTTTTTTAATGTGAGTGTGCGGGTATTCTAATCTGTGTAAGATTGTGCTTACTATGCAAGACTTGAAAGTAGACCATATAATAGTACTTGCTAATGTGCAAGTCGTGCTCAATATGCTTCCTGATATTTGATTTACTTTCATCTTTGTAGTTTTGAACTAATTATTAATTTTTAATCATCCTATGCTAGATAGTTCTTTTATGAAACAAACCCCATGACTTTATAATAGACTTTTTCATGCACGTGTTCTGTCATACTAAGTGCACTCTTTCTTCTTTTTAGGTTGGTACAAGGGTTATCTAGTAAGACATAAAGGATCAGAGGTAAGATCATGCTGTTCATTCCTATGAGAGTATTTTTAAGGAATTAACCGGTGAAGATTTTTATCAGTATCTCTTGTCAGGTAGTCCTCATGTGATCTTTGAAGTCAGTTCTTTCAAGATGAATAGAATGCTCAGCATTTCTCCTCAACACTGTTGGTAAATATTAGAAGGACTGGGAGAAGCAGATCAATTAAGACGATATTACTGTGCCTTCAGGTTAACACACTGAGGAAGACATAGAATCATAGAATAGTCAGGGTTGGAAAGGACCTTAAGATCATCCAGTTCCGACCCCCCTGCCCTGGGCAGGAACACCTCACACTAAACCATGCCACCCAATGCTCTGTCCAACCTGGCCTTGAACACTGCCAGCGATGGAGCATACACAACTTCCCTGGGAAACCTATTCCAGTGCCTCACCACCCCCACAGTAAAGAATTTCTTCCTCATATCCAATCTAAACTTCCCCTCTTTAAGTTTGAACCCGTTACCCCTTGTCCTCTCACTACAGTCCCTCATGAAGAGTCCCTCCCCAGCATCCCTATAGGCCCCCTTCAGATCCTGGAAGGCTGCTCTGAGGTCTCCACGCAGCCTTATCTTCTCCAGGCTCAACAGCCCCAACTTCCTCATCCTATCTTCATATGGGAGGTGCTCCAGCCCCCTGATCATCCTCGTGGCCCTCCTCTGGACTTGTTCCAACAGTTCCATGTCCTTTTTGTGTTGAGGACACCAGAACTGCACACAATACTCCAAGTGAGGTCTCCCAAGAGCAGAGTAGAGGGGCAGGATCACTTCCTCCGACCTGCTGGTCACGATCCTTTTGATGCAGCCCAGGACACGGTTGGCTTTCTAGGCTGCGAGCGCACACATCATTTAAATAAGTTTTTGAGTGAATTTACTACTACATGTGTCTGGTTCTGCATTTTTTTCTAAGGATTCTTTAGGCTACATGCAATATGAACAGCTCCCGTGAGACTTAAATTCTTAAATACGTGTAAAAAATCATATTAATAAAAAAACCTGTATTCTTATTTGTCAGGATGGAAAGCCACAAATGAATCATTTTTACCCTGTTTATGATGTCTCCTGACTTAAGTAGCAAGAAAGTTACTTTTTAGTTTCAAATGCACTTTTCTAGAAGAAAAACATTTCTTTTGAAACTTGCTGTTAGTACCACTTTCTTTTAGGGTGCAGCACTGTAAAGGCATTTCAAGTTAGAGACTCAGGCCTACATTACAGTAGAAGTGTTTGGTGGAAGTTGCATCTCTAGCCTGGAAAAAAGATGAACAAAACCTTCACAATCCCTTAAAATGTGGTGTCTGGGGAGCAGAGGGACCATTGCTGGCAGAGTATATGCATCAGAGAAAATCAGAATAGTCTTTCGCATATCCCCTTTTTCTTTTTCTGTATTCAGTGGCTTGTAGGTATTACTCTAAGTTAATGCAAGTTAGTGTTAAGTAATTTTTGTCCATTTTCAAACTGCATGTGACAGTAAAATATTCTAGTTTCCTTTTGGAAGTATTGGATGCTTGATTTACTGTTTAATTTCATTGCTCAATGTCTGCACATCCTCAAAGACAGAGGAATGAATAACTGTGTTCTCCAGACTTCTACGTGTTGTTTCTCATGTTCTATGAGCTCCAGTACAACTGCATAAAAATGGAAGCAAGCAAATAAGGTGAACTAGCTCACCAGAAATGAGGCGGAAGACAGGCTAGTCATAGGGGAGTTCACTGTAAGTTCTTGATACGGTGTAGTATTTTAGTGGAAGCTACCCAAAGGAGTTATCAGCTGCCTGATCTGCAGTACTTGAGGGTGGATATGACAGAATGGCTCCCCATCCTGTCCAGTACAATTGTGTTTTAAATACTCCTTTGGCATCTCTTTTGGCTCAGAATGCTATAGCTCTTTAATTAAAATCTGTATTTTAATAGACTAAAATTTAATCTAAAACTAAAAAGGAAAAATATTTAACAGTACTAACCACTTCCTTTCAACTAATTCTTAATATTGCTAAAGGGTTTCAAAGTCAACGTGCATTACATGTTTTAAGAAGTATTATTAATTTCATAAGATTTCACTAAACTACTGTTTAAATCTTCTGTTTTCTGGGGGAGTACCGGGGGGGTTGGAAGATGGCATTTCTTATGAAGAAATGTAATCCTATGCATTCTATGTTTGCAAAAAACAAATAAGAAAAAACTTCTATTATTTGTCTGTCAAACAAATGCATCTATCTGGACAGAAAACTAGATAGACAGCAGTTTAATTTGGAGATTAGTCATAGTTTTTCCCTAAATGTTCTTGGAGAATAAATGTGGATATTTTTTGTTCTCCTTCAACAGGGAATATTTCCTAAATCTTTCATCCACATCAAGGAAGTTCCTGTTGAAAAGAAAAGGTATTGAATGTTTTATTACATTAAGGATCTTACCTGCTAAAGAATGACTTTTAAGGCATTTTTGTGCCTTAAACATGGTAACTATAATATAAACCTGTGAAATCCAGATACTCTTTTTCATTCTCATTGTGTTAGAATTTCTTCTCTTTCTAGACATTCAGAAAATATAATACCTGCTGAAATCCCTTTAGTTCAAGAAGTTACCACTACTCTTTGGGAATGGGGAAGCATCTGGAAACAGCTTTATGTGGTATGACGTTTTTGCATTCTGTGTGTGGCCTGGTAATTAGTCCTATTCATGTATCTCGAGGTTTTGTTCAAATCGGTGTCTTTTCTTGGATGCAGGGCAGGATCTGGGAGGATTTAAGCAATTGCTTCTTCATCACTGCTTAGCTGATTACCATTTTCTTCAATGGCTTTAAATGAAAAGGCTGGCTTACTGTCGAGAAGTAGTGTAACTGCATGCCTTCAGTTCGAACCCTGAGTACCCTGTACATGATAAACTTTTCATAATTGCTCTTTTTAGGGTTGACAAATTTCAAGATAGGAGCATTGAACATAGCTAAAATGCATTTGAAAAAGATTCACCATGCTCTCGAATGTTACAACAAAAGTTGTTCTAGTGCGTAGTGGGAGTGTGTAGCTATTAACAACAAGCAGTTTCATGAAGTCAGTCTTTTTACTTTCAGTATCTTAACCTACATCTCTTAAAGAAAAACATTCATTTATCTTTTTTCTATCTTGGAGAAAACCATTTTTTTTCCTCTGAGCACTTTTACCAATACAGAAAAGTGCAATACATTTTGATTAGTCAAAAGGGCCACTGCATCAGCATCTGTGTTATTGTAAGCAAGCAGCCTCTACTCGTGGTGGTCTTTTGCATATGCTTGTAATGTCCGCAGTGTAGTGTGGAACTTAGAAGTGATAAATGCATTATTTTTGATTTATCTGTTTTATTTTGCTTGGTATAACCCTACATTAATCTCTGCTGATTCTAGTGACTTGCTTAACCTAAGCCTGATGGCCAGAAAGTCATAAAGTGTTGACTGGAAAATCATCAAAGGATAGTGAATTCCCTAGTACCTGAGTAGTCTCTTCTACTAACCTGTTTCAACAACTTCCAATGACTGCTCCTGGATCTCAGCCATTGGATTTTGCTTTTTCTCTACTGGGGCAAAGAAATTTGAATATGGATGGGTTTTCCTCATTAATGTAGTTCCTGAAACTTGTCACTTCTGAGTCTTCCTCTTGTTAATGTCAACAATTAAAACTTTTAATGTTTCCATGAATGACACTGGAACCTCTGTAGTGACTTCTATGCATTCTCCCACTATTTTCTTGAATATATTAACAACACACTGCTCTTATCAGTATCTCATGCAGGCCTAAATTGCTTTTATAATGTTTTCTCTTGATGAGACTTAGTTCATGAATTTTAAAACAGCACAATTAAACCCAAAATAATGCAATTCTCTATCCTCATACAAACCATTTACATTTCATGGAATTTCTTTGTGGTCGCATGGAAGGTCCTGTCTTGAAAAATTTGTGGGATGAGAGGAGGAAAGAAACCAGGGTTAATACTTAGCCTAATTCTTGCTGCTACAATCACTTAGCATTAAATAGGACACATCCTTGAATGGTCAAGACCAATGCTTCACTTCAACGTCAAGTTTGAAACCTACTGGTTTTTTTTCTATCTTAGACAAATAAGAAGGAGCAGTTCCAGCAGGTGCAGTCCATGATGTATGACCTCATGGAGTGGCGGTCACAGCTTCTGTCCGGGACTTTGCCAAAAGATGAGCTGAAAGAACTCAAACAGAAAGTCACCTCCAAAATTGACTATGGTAACAAGTAAGTGGCATATGTTGCTTCTGGAAAACATGATTTGTTTTAAAGCAGCCAGCTAGAACAAAGGTGATGATCAGGTTTTCCTCTTTGCAGTTTTGTAACTCATTAATGCAAGATGTCGACTTAATGAATCTTCCTTTTCAAACTTTTGCCTCTTATTCCTTTTTAAGTACCATGTTGAGGCTTCTCGTAACAATTGCTTTTTCAAAATATTCATTTTTTAAACTGCAGATACATGAGTTTGACAGTTGTAAAGATTTGAGGTCAGGTAACTGGCCCTTATATGCGTACGTCTTCAGTGTACCCAGGACCCAAAACTTTTCCAACTTTCACAAACGCAGCCTACCACCAGTAGTGTTAGGCTACCACTTCAAAAGTGTGCTGAGAGGCCTTAGTGTGGTGGATGAATAGAAAAAGTCTGAAGTGTACAGAGCCTTTGCTAGAGGCACTATACCACCACCCTCACCCCAATTTACTAGGGAGAGCTCTGATGTTGGTAATAGAAGTGAAACTGTCAGGGATAGAATAGCTATTTGACAAAATGCTGTTTCTTGCCAATGAGAAGTCACTGCAATACAACACATTTTAGGTAAAAATGGGGTTATGTAGGGGCAAGATTTTAGAAATGGCTTGGGATTGTATAGAGGAAAACTGCAAGTTGGATAGTGTTTTTAAGAGTGAGAAAGTGTGGGGTTGAGTTGTGATGTGTGAAGCAAACATTGTGGGGAAGGAATAAAGGGGAATGACAGTGCAGGCTGAAAGGGTCATTGTGGAAGAGGAAATTGAACACCAAATCAGGAGACGTTGTGGATAATCATGTAAGGTGATAAAGGTGGCTTGCAGTCTGACACAGACTGCTTCAAACAACATTAACAGTGCCAGAAGGGCAGCCAGTACCTCTTCGAAATTGTGAAAGATACCGTCTGGCATGAAGTAGTCTGATTTTAGAGAGGCATGGAAGAGTGAGATCCTGGATAGGCAAGAAGGGGCATCTTTTGACTGAGGTGACACTAAGACACTGTGGACTAGAATGTGTAAGGGCATATGGAGGTAAGGAATGAGGTTTTTAATGTTGGGGTGGGGGAGGAGTGGAAGGAAAAAGGTCATGTTTTATATGAGATCAAGAGAGCAGAGCACAGTACTTAACAGGACTGGGAGGGTAAGAAAGCAACAGAGAAACAGAAGCCAACAGGAAAAACCTACGCACCTTGATTGCGAAGGTTATAAGTTAAAAAGTGAAAGAGATGAAGACTGAAGTCACTGAACATGGTGAATCTACTTTATGTGAGAGGCATTTAAACGCATTTTTGACATTACTTTAAATTCCCAAAATGTATAAATGTACAGCAGCTTGAAAAGAAAATCATTGGGATAAGTTCATCTTTTCTTCAATGAAATGCTGTTACATGTACTTAAACCTCGAAGCAGCTCCTTGTGCATTCGATTTCTAAGCTTTATTTTTGTAGAAAGAAATAATCCTGCCTTTATGCCCTTTGTATTTCCACAGAATACTTGAGCTAGATTTGACAGTTAGAGATGAAGATGGAAATATTTTGGATCCAGATGAAACCAGTGTCATCAGCCTATTTCATGCACATGAAGAGGCAACTAATAAAATCACTGAGCGAATTAAAGAGGAAATGGTAGGAATGACTGGTGAACTTCATCACTTGTACTGGATTTTCATTGTGATTTTACCTATTAGAGGTTTGAAGGTTGTAACCTACCATGAAAGCTAGCAGAAACTTTTGCCTCTGACTTAAGTGTAAAATCATGTTCATTTGTTATAAATATGGCAGAGCCTCAAACTGATTTAGCTGCATTTATGCACTGGATTCAGGCTGTGGATTAGGATGAAAGCATGTTTCTAAAGTGGCTTCTGAATCAATTATTGGGTTCCTAAATGGAAATATTTTTCTTCATTCTATCTGTGAGTTATTGAGTAGGCTGATTCACTTAGTGAATAGTTACGTGCTTGGAATTCAGCCTGCAAGCTATGAGTAACCAAAGCTTGCTCTTAGAAGATCTTGTGAGAAAACTATTTGTTTGCTATATATTGCTTGCTTGTTAGTCTGATGGAGTTGAAGAGTTTAAGCTCATTAAAGAGGAACTCGGGTGAACTCAGCATAATCTTGTGGACACCAGAAGTTAGTATGCCTAAGCAAAGCTGATGAGCGCATACATTTCATCTTTTACAATACAAAGAAGGTGACCACGCTTCCTTGACCTTTCTCTATCTTGAATCTGTTCAGGGATTTGTAAGATACTTGAGTTCTTTCCTGGATTCATAAGAAAGCAAATTGTAATAAAGCAAGTTTGGGACTCTGAGAATGAAGACCTTAGGCCCACTGTAGGAGAGGATATGGTTCGAGACCATTTTAGGAACATGAAGGTATACAAGTCCATGGGACCTGATGAAATCCACCCGTGAAGGAGCTGCAAATGAAGTTGCTAAGCCACTGTCTATCCTATTTGAAAAATCGTGGCAGTCAGGTGAAGTTCCCAACGATTGGAAAAAGGGAAATATAACTCCCATTTTCAAAAAGGGGAAAATGGATGAGCCGGGGAACTACAGAGCAGTCAGCCTCACCTCTGGGCCTGGCAAAATCTTGGAGCAGATCCTCCTGGAAGGCATGCTGAGGCACACGAAAAACAACAAGGTGCTTGGTGACAGCCAGCATGGCTTCACTAAGGGGAAATCCTGCCTGACCAATCCGGTAGTCTTTGATGGTGGGGCTACGGAACTGATGGACAGGGATAGAGCAGTTGATGTCATCTACCTGGACTTGTGCAAAGTGTTCGACACTGTCCCACACAACATCCTTGTCTCTAAGTTGGAGAGACATCAATTTGATAGGTGGACCACTCGGTGGATAGAGAATTGGCTGGATGGCCGCATGCAAAGAGTAGTGCTCAATGGCTCAATGTCCAGCTGGAGACCAGTAATGAGTGGTGTCCCTCAGGGACTGCTGCTGGGACTGGTCTTGTTCAACATCTTTGTCGGTGACATGGACAGTGGGATTGAGTGCACCCTCAGCAAGTTTGCCGATGACACCAAGCTGTGTGGTTTGGTTGATACGCTGGTGGGAAGGAATGCCATCCAGAGGGACCTTGACATGCTTGTGAGGTGGGTTGATGCCAACCTGATGAAGTTTGACCATGCCAAGTGTAAGGTCCTACACCTGGGTCGGGGCAATGCCAGGCACAGCTCCAGGTTGGGCAGGGAAGAGATTCAGAGAAGCCCTGCGGAGAAGGACTTGGGGGTGTTGGTTGATGAGAAAATGAACATGAATCTGCAGTGTGCCCATAGCCCAGAAAGCCAACGATATCCTGGGCTGCATCCAAAGGATCGTGACCAGCAGGTCGAGGGAGGTGATCCTGCCCCTCTACTCTGCTCTCAGGAGACCTCACTTGGAGTATTGTGTGCAGTTCTGGTGTCCTCAACATCAAAAGGCCATGGAACTGTTGGAACAAGTGCAGAGGAGGCCACAAGGATGATCAGGGACTGGAGCACCTCCCGTATGAAGATAGGCTGAGAAAGTTGGGGCTGTTGAGCCTGGAGAAGAGAAGGCTGCGTGGAGACCTCAGAGCAGCCTTCCAGTATCTGAAGGGGGCCTATAGGGATGCTGGGGAGGGACTCTTCCTTAGGGACTGTGTGTTCAAGACCGTGCTGAGCAGAGCCTTGGGTGACATGGTTTAGTGTGAGGTGTCCCTGCCTATGGCAGGGGGGTTGGAACTGGATGATTTTAAGGTCCTTTCCAACTCTAAGTATTCTATGTTTCCAAGTAAAACACCTAACTAAACCAAAGTTGGGCTGTTGTGACAAATAATGCCCATGACAAATTACTGGAAAACACCTTGTGAGTTGTTCTCACCAGTGTCACTGAAGTAGTCGTGTTTCCCAGACATCAAAATGTCATTAACTGACAATATAAGGAAAATGAAACTTAGTAGTCTGCAACAGATTGTGTTGACTTGTTTTAAAAACACGTAAAAAGAACTTTAGGACGTCAAACAGTAAGCAGCTGTTCCTTGGTGATTGAAGTGGGATGTAGGTAAGGCTTTGGAGCCTATTTCAGAGTCAGTGAACCTGCTCAGCTGTGTCCTTATCTCAGCATGTTGTTTGTTTCCTCTTCAAAGAGATGTATTTTCTTTTGCTAGTGCTCCCAGAGTACTGAAACCCTAACACGATGTGGATAGTAGGCTTTCTGCTATACTGTACTGGGTTCAGACCACTTGTCTTCCAGGCTTTAAGGCTTGCCTCTGTAGGGACAGCTTGATACCTTTTCTCTTTAGAAGTGGTAGTAATGTAGCTAATTCTTTTCCTTCTTCTGAGTAGTCAAAGGATCAACCAGATTATGCATCATACTCCCGAATGTCTTCATCCCCCACCCACAGCCTGTATGTCTTTGTGAGGAATTTTGTTTGCCGAATTGGAGAGGATGCCGAACTCTTCATGTCACTATACGACCCACTGAAATCAACAATTATAAGGTAACCTTTCTTTTTATTGCAACGGAGTAGCAAAAGAACCTAGCCAAAATGAAGCAAAATGGCTGCCAACATGCTAGTAATGCAGAGGATATGCAAATGAAAGGAAGAAAACCAAAAGGAAAGGGAAGTGTGGACAAATCTAGTTGTTGGTGGCTAGTTAAGAATTCTAAGGTGAGTGATCCCAAGTAGGTTGATGGGAAATTCCTGAACTGAGCATTTCAGGATTTTGGAGAAACCTGAAAACACTTCAAAGTTAAGTGATTATTCTCAATGGATGTCCAGAGTGAAGTACCGAAATGGGGTGAAGGTGACAAAATGGAATTAACTTATAAGTTCAAAGATAGATTAAGATTCTATTGAGTATTCCTGTCAAAAAGATTATGATCACAGTAATGTTTCTTCCAGAAAAGGTGCCATCCTGTCTTGTGTTCAAATTACTTTGTATAGCATTCTTGTCTGTTTAGTCTTGTATTAGATTTAAACAATCACCAGAGACTACTGTCTGTTATGCAACCTTTGTTACATACTGTGGGTTTTGATGTACTGTGAAAGGGAGGAGTTTTTAAATCCCATGACAATAACATATTTATCTTCAAAACAGTGAGAACTACTTGGTGAGATGGGGGAGCAGAGGCTTTCCAAAGGAAATTGATATGCTCAACAATCTTAAAGTAGTATTCACAGTAAGTGTTCTCCCTTTTATCTTATTCATATATGCAAATTGGCTTGTCTTTTCTCTGTGGTCACTATCAGAACTCCTGAAGATTGAGCAAGGTGAAGAAGTAAGCAGAAGACATCTTAGCAACAGAACAAGATGACCAGTCACTGAGTGCTCTAAGGCAGTGCCAATGCTTCAGTGACCTTGAAACCAGTTTGCTGCCTCACCAATTTACTGTTTACTTGATTGCTATTTTTACCTGCTATACCTCTTGATTTTCTCTGTGTTTCTTACCTTGTATTTTCTTCAGCCTTTGCGTTGTCAGGTTTTCCATCCTTTCTGTGGGCTCTGTTTGAGCATGTTTGGGTTTTCTTTCTTTTTTCTTTCTTTTTTTTTTAATCCATTGATTATTGAGGCTCTATTTATTAGTGGAGGTCCTGTTTAGATTCCACAACTTGCTTCTGCTTCAACTAATCCTTCAGTTCTTTTTCATTTGTACCTTAGGATCTTGGAAATAAAGACCTTAGCCGAGACAAAATCTATCTCGTTTGTCAAATAGTCCGAGTTGGAAGGATGGATCTCAGAGACAGTAACTCAAAAAAATACACACAAGGACTAAGACGGCCCTTTGGAGTGGCAGGTAACTAATGTTTCCTGTGCTGACTGTATCTGAGATAGGACCCAAGTAATACTTGTCAACGCTGGACCATAGTATTCTGACATGCCTTGATGGAGATTCAAAACAACCGTATCAGTTGTCTTCCATGTTTGATGTTTTTAAGGCCATAATGACTGCATATACATTAGCATTTTCAGGTCAGAAATGCTCTTTTTGAATTTATTTTCCTAATAATTCATACTTACTGCTGTACAGTGCAAACCAAAACAGTGCCAGAGGATAGTAACAGAGTTCTCTGCAGATGAAATAAAGCCACAACTGTGTCCCAAGAGCACCACCAAAGCACTCATACCTGTATTCATGGGCTTAGACCAAGAGTAGCCTGAAGTAATTCTCCCTTTACACTAATGTCATGTCTGTAGTGTGGACTTTGTGCTACATGTTCTGCCCCTAAAGTCTACCCCTATTGGGCTGCACTGCTTGCTAGTGGAAAAGAAATAAACCCGTATTTAGCTAGAGGCACAAGGACATTAATGTGCACCATGCAGAGAGAACAGGAGCTATTTTGTGATGCTGTTATATGTTTTGATGATCTTTCTGTTACTCTTCTAGTTATGGATATTACAGATATCATAAAAGGAAAAGCTGAAAGTGATGAAGAAAAGCAGCATTTCATTCCCTTTCACCCGTAAGACAGTCACTGATATTTTTTTTTTGTTATAAACACACAAAAATATTTCCATGTTTTGGGCTGTAACAAGTCATGAAATGTTTCAGAAAAAGTGTTTTTCCCTTTTAATAACCTCATGACTTTATAGTGCTAATGATTTAAGTATCAC
The DNA here is from genome assembly GCA_017639245.1 of Myiopsitta monachus. Classification (NCBI taxonomy): domain Eukaryota; kingdom Metazoa; phylum Chordata; class Aves; order Psittaciformes; family Psittacidae; genus Myiopsitta; species Myiopsitta monachus. Next base: position 38,977,148 of record CM029917.1, on the reverse strand, counting down.
TTTAAAAGGCATTTAAGACTTAACAGGGGTTACATGGTATATTAAATGAATGTCTATTTCTATGAATGTGCTCCTGTTTAACAAAACCCAAGTAAAACAGTTATACATGCTCAACAGAAAGCTTTGTGCATATGGATAACTGGTGCATAATTCTGGCTTGGATTTGAGAAAAATCTATGTAAAAATTGGGTTTCAGTTAAAAAGTAGTTGAATTGTCACATATTAACTGTCTTTAAAAGGAGCGCCAGGCTAGCTGCCTGGCAATATGATTATGATCTTAAGGTCCTTTCCCACCCTAACTATTCTATGATTCTATGATACTTGCAGATCAAATGGGGACATGCCAGTATTCACTGGAAACGTATTTATACCTTCTACAGAGCACTGATGCTCTGTCAAACAGAACAAATTTAATTCTGCAGGACCCGTGCATGACACACTGTCCTTTGTTTCACTTGTTTAAAATTTGATTCCCCACATTTGTTGTGTAAGAATTTGTTTCTCATTGCAAAAGTGGCTGAAAATATTTTAGGTTCATTTCTTTGTCAGGCTGCTTGTCAGGGAAAGAGGACTGGAGCAGCATGTTGGTGAACGCACTCACCTTGTGCATGCCTACAAAACAATAAGTTTTCACATTGTCACCTTGTCACAAAATGCTGTTCATAAACTTGCTGACTGAATCTTTTTCACTTCAGTGGACACATAAGTTTGATGTGACGGTCTGCAGCTGGGAGTGAGAGTTATGAAAGTACAGAATGTATCGCAGTAAGGTCAAGTACTGCAAAGTGGACTGAGCCTGTTTGTCGCTTCTGTTCTGAATGGGGTTCGATATGTTTAGCACTTATTCCTAGCAGAAATTATTATTTCTCCCACAGGGTAGTGGCAGAGAATGACTTTTTACACAGTCTCCTAAGCAAAGTCACTGCATCAAAAGGGGACAGTGGTGGACAAGGTAAAGTAGATTTGTTGTTTGATTTTAAGTAACAAGGTATTCTTGTGGAACTTCGTTTTCAATGGCTTACATTTTAGAGAGGGTCTTTGTTAGAGCTGTATCCCCACAATGGAGGTCGGTCAACTTACTTTGATGCAAGTGAAGCAGCATGAGTTTGTGGCAGTATCTTATTTAAATTGCTAGCTATGGCATTGGATTATAGAAGTTTCAGCTAAATGAAGTAGAGAAAATGGGTTCTTATCCCAATTTTGATGGGTGTTGGAGGCAATCATCTGAAGACAGATTTTTTTCTTTTTTTCCTTACCATGACTGTAATCTTTGTTGCTGTTGGTTTTGTTTCTCTCAATAGGTCTCTGGGTAACTGTGAAAATGCTTGTTGGAGACGTGATTCAAACTAGAAAGGACTATCCACATCTTGTAGACAGAACTACAGTTGTTGCTAGAAAGCTAGGATTTCCTGAAATCATCATGCCAGGTAGGAGGTGCTTTGTTCTGTAATAGGAATGGATCTTTTTCTCTCCCATTCCCTCAGGTAATGAGCATCAGCTGCAGTCTTATTTACCCTTTTCTGTAATGGTGACCCCTTTGAATTCACTCTTCATGGTAAGTTTTGTTCCAGTATTAGAGGCTTCTATAAAAGACTTAAATTCTTGGGAAGGATTTTCTAGTACTGAAACGGAAATCCAAGGTGATGACAGACAGGGGTAGTCCTAGCTCATTGTACGCAGCCTTTCCTTTTTTTTTTTTATGTCTTCTAAATAGATTATAGTGGATGCTTACTTGAAATTTAAATTAACCTTATTTCTATTGCAACTTATCACTGCCATTTAGTAATAACAAATATATGAGTTCACAATCAGTTGATCTTTTTTGGTTTGTATTTTCCAATTCAAGTCGTTCACTGCCTGCACTGCTCCTTTATGAAAACAAACAAAACCACTACAACACAATCCGTGCCTCCCTTCGAGTCAAATCTCGATTCCGTTAAAAGGCGTATTAGTTAATGCAGGGAGGAAACTTAAAGTATGAAGGTTCCTCACGAAGGAGAGCTGTAAATCCGGGGAAAATGAGTAATGGCATCACTAGCCGCCTCACCAGCAGGTGTCAGTGCAGGACGAGAGTTGCGTCGAGTCGCTTTGCGGATTCTCGTTTGGCTCGTTCCACATGGCGGTGTCTGCTTAGCTAAGAGTAACAGCTGAAAAATTAAGTTCAGGTGGAGAAAAATTGATTTTTATCCTTTTCAGCGTAGAAAACGTGGTCCTCTTGTGAAGCTCAGGTGGCCCTGTGCTTACAGCTTTTTCATTATTTAACTTTTCAATTTCTTGTGTAGGAGATATAAGAAATGACATTTATATTACATTGCTGCATGGAGATTTTGATAAATACAATAAAACAACTCAAAGAAATGTGGAAGTGATAATGTGTGTCTGTGATGAAGAAGGAAGAGTGATGCCAGTAAGTTTTATTTTCATGTATGATGGACATGGATAAGAGTTGCACTTTAGAAGTAACGCAGAATCTTCTATAAAAACACCTTTGTACAAAATCTTACAGTTCCCTCACGTGTGACATCTTGTGACTGATAAGTTTTCATGGTGCTTAAAGTGGCATATCTATTAAAGTCTTATAAATGTCTTGCATTAAACTGTACCGAGAAATACCATTGAACGACCTATTTTAGCTGTGCCAAGGAACAAATGCTGTTTCTGACAAATCTGCATCTCCAGGGTTTTTCTTATGGAAGTTCCCAGAGGAATGCAATTTGCCTGTTATAATGTCAGAAGTACCATTTCTGCTATATAGCAAACCATTGATTTTTGCCAGGAAAGCTGTGTCATTGTCCCTTGAATGAAATACATAGCAAATAACTAGATTAGTGACAACAGAGGAGTGTGGACACTGTGCATATACACATAAATGTTTACAGTGTCTTTTTGCTTGTCTAATTGCATTTTAAGGAATATTTGTCTTTTCCTTAGGGTGTTTTAACACCAGAGGGATTTTTGTCCTTTCCTTTTCTGAGCTTTATACCGTTCATTAAATGAGTATTGTGATCATGAGGGTGAAATTGTAAGGATACTTCTTGAGATGAAGATGGAGTAACTCATTGTGGTTCAGGACTTACTAAAATGAGTTTATGAACTACAATTAAGTATTGTATTATTAAAGATACCTTAAAGGTATCTTTAAAGCTTGAATGACGAAAATCCTAAACCGGTGTAATGCTTGGAGTCCACACAACAAATTGTAACTCTGATTACAAAACACTACCTATGTCTATGAAAACACCTAACCACATGACTTGCATGTACAGAAGTTAACTCCATGAAATTGACTTCAGCGATCCGTGTCTATTCACAGGGTATATGCTTAGAACACATATACCAAATATTTCTTAAAGAAATTAACCTATTTGCAATGCATTAAATATTGTATTCCAATGTTATACATGTTCAGTTCTACATGAGCATGTTTTCTTCAAATACTAGGAGAAAGTGGATTTGTCACTTTGTCTACAAACTGAAATATATGTTCAGTTCATGCTTGTTTTCTGTAGGTAATATGCCTTAGACATGTTACAGCAACAATTTTGAGAACTTAATTGAAATGCTGTTAAGTGCAAATAATTACAAAAGTAACTGATTTTCCCTTTTGGCCTGAAACCCCTATAAATTAATACCCATAAGCTTTCAAACTCATGAGTTCGTATTAATTTCAATGTTTCTAATTATCCATGGATCGAAATAGGTCCATGTTCACTAAACAGCAACCGGTTGGCTCTGTTTAGGTATCAAACTAGTTTCAGCTGAAGAGCTAGCACAAGATTTACTGTTGCAAGTAAAAGGCATTTTGTTCCCAGTGTCACAGAATCATTCAAACAAGCCTCTGGGTTGTGCTCCATTCAGCGATTTGCACAAGTTAATGAGCTTCTAAGCACTGTTTCTTCTCTCCTTTTTGTAAGAATGCTGTTTGCTTGGGAGCTGGGGACAAACCCGTGAGTGAATACAGATCAGTTCTCTACTATCAAGTCAAACAGCCTCGCTGGATGGAAACATTGAAGGTATGGTGAAGACACTTTCCACCTGCCTTTTTCTCCTCATTTCTTTTTACGTCACACAGAAAGTTGCTTAGCATTAGCTTTTCCTAGAAACTAAAGATCAGTCCTGACTACTGCTGTAAGGATGGAGCCTTACTCATACATCAGTTGTTAGAGATACATAGTTACTGAGGCTGAAAATTTGGCCTAGAAAAGGATGTTAGGATTTTGTTTAGCAAAGTAAATGAAGTCCTCTTAGATAACCTCAGTGTCCTAACATGGCTCATAAAAGATGAAATGTTACATTTGTTCTATTGAAGTGAGACAATGGGCATGCGGAGCTCCAGTTGCATAATTAAACCCACAAAACTCCCAAACAAACAAAAAACCCATACAACCCATATTCCTTCTCCCCTATATTGTGACTGGAGAGAAAAAACTGTCTCGGATATTTTTGAGGCACACCAGTAATTATCTAATCTGGATTTAAAGTCTTTGACTGGAAAATGCTCCAAAGCTTCCAGCAGTTCTTATAAAGCATGTCTCGGGCTTGCTAGCAAGTATGGTTTTATTTTTAAGATGACTGTGGAAAGTGATATTGTCATGTATGATGAGCCTATAGTTATTACACCAAGGTGTGTTGCTGAGATTGGGCAGGACAGGGAGGGAATGGAAGCTGGAACAGGAACTTATTTGTTACTTTGAAAACATTGAGCCATTCTGGTCATTGCTTACTGTATTAGTTTTAAAAATTAACAAGTAGTTAATGTGAAGGAGTGTTATGCAGTAAGGTTTTTAATGGGAAATCGTGAATGAGCACAAAGGAGTGCAAGTCTAAAGTTTTAGAACTATAAACATGATAATGTGAAAGTTTGCTCTTATTCTTACGTAGTTGAGCTGTTTTGTGATGTATTTGTTATAATTATACCTAATTTTTTTCACTCAAATTTTCATACCTTTTTCACCTGTTTATTAAATAGGTTGTCAGTTTATGTGTATGAAATAGAAGTTTCACAGAGCAGAGGTGTTGCATAATGTGGTTCAGTTAACGGGGTAGGTAATAAGGCTGCAGTGTGCTTATTTTCTACCGTACAGACACCTGTGTGTTTTAACTCACTGGGTTCAGTGCTTCATTTCTTTGGTGGTGCCAGACTTTGAGGAAAGTCTAACAGGTAATTGCTTACCAGCCACCACTTCTGCTACTGTGATCAGGCTCAATTGTTTTAAATGGACTGAAAGCGTTATGAGCCAGCAGAAGAGGTGCTTATTTCTTCTAAAATAGGGGTTGGTTGGATGTGAAACCACATTCTTTCTCCCCCATAACTCTGCTAGCTATTTTCTGATTTTAAAAAAGGTAGCAGTCCCTATTGAAGACATGCAAAGGATACATCTGCGCTTCATGTTCAGACACAGGTCATCTCAAGAGTGTAAGTAGGGAATTTTACTTTAGTGAATATTCATTCACAAATTATTAATTTATTAATTTCAAACAGCTGAAAATATTTTTCTTTGTAGCTAAAGATAAAGGAGAAAAGAATTTTGCAATGGCCTACATAAGACTAATGAAGGAGGATGGAACAACTCTTCAGGATGGCACCCATGACTTGTTAGTCTTAAAGGTATTGGATCAATTTTTTTCTATCACTCACGATGCCTTTTTTCACACTGTTGTCTTTGACTGCATTGTTTAATTTCTTAGTGAAGAAATTTCTATTATTCTATCAAAGAGAAATATGGTTTTCATCTGCACAAAAAAAAACCCAAACAGCTTGCTCCATGGTGAGTAAATGTTATTCTAGATTGTAATTAGGCAGAGGTGGTTTCTAAGCACAATGAGAAACAGTTACGCTTCCTACTATTTTTATGGAAGTTTGTGCTTTTGGCCTTCTGTAGTATAGAGGAAATTATGCTAAAGCTTGGTACCTGGAAGGGGGGGGGAGGGGGAGGGAAATGTTGTTTTGATTCATTTGGAATCTTTGTCACATGAATAACCAGGCAATGCAATCTTAGAGAATTGGTTGAAATTGCTCTGTGTAGTTACTCAGGTACAAAAGTGAGTTTCAGGAATTTGATTGAAATCACTTCCAATACAGAAGAAATTTTACTGTAGGTATTAGTAATCTTTTCAATGAACTAGTTTGCCTGAACATTAATGGCAAGCGAGATGCATATGACTAGATCAAGTAGTTTAGATCGTGCAACAAAAGTTTATGACAGTGTAATAGTACTTATTTTCTCTTCATTGATACCAACATTGATAAGTACTTAGACCAGAAGGAAGATAATGATCATGTTGTATGACTGCGTGGTTAATGTTGGTTATGACATTCCATCTAATTAATTTCTGCATCGACCCGGTAATTTTTCCTTAAGGGACACCATAGATAAGAAATGCTAAATGGAGTTGACCTAGTTTGTTTGGGAAGTAGACAGATTTTCTGACATACGTTTGCCTATTCTAATCTTAAGAACAGTAAGGGTAAACTCTAAAAGTTTCAAAGAGTCATACATCTGGCCTCTCAAAATAAGTAATTTGAAAACTGTGTAGTTTAAGCAGTGTACTTTATTTTTACTGCCTTCAGGCATTGAATCTTTTTGAGAGACTTTTGGATCAAAATGCCAAGTCTTTTCTCTTTTATCTGTCTAGCTTGTCTCAAAAAGGAGTCAAGGTTTTCTTTGGGTTCCAAAAATTCTGAGAAGTAATTATTTGGCAATCTTGATACAATCATACGAGTTAGTAATGCTGTCTTGCTGCATAAGGATTTTGCCTTTGTCTAGGTCTCTATATAGTCAATTTTTAATCTTACTTCATGTCTGATAGGAAGTAGTCTGCACATCTACACAATCAGTCACGGAACTACAGAGTATTATTCTAGATCATGGCTTCTGCAGCTCCTTGGTTATGCACAATTGTAGACGAAGGGTCTGCAATTGAGTCAGATCTGTCACGGTGCTTTAGGTTTAAATGGCATCTCTTAAACTCATTGGGGGAACTTTACTGAGCAGGGTTTCTGAAGAAAAATTGTATGTCTAAGCACTGAGTATGATTTTTATTATCTTTGTCTAAAAGCTGCTTTCCTGTCTGCAGTATGAATCAAAAGCTGAGATGCGAAATAATCTCTGAGAGCTGTGACATGCAACTTGATGAAATAAAGGGTGAAAAATATCTGTTGGTTCTCTGGTTTTGTACTGTTCATTCTATTGAACAGCATAAAATCTGTGATACCTGTGTCAGTTACTGCAGCATATTGCGTAATTTAAATACAATCTTACCATGCTCTGATCTTTGTTAGTGCTGCTATTCTTTCCCTACACTGTCTTATTTTCTTCTTAAATTGTATGCATACATCATAACTGTGTTGTCTATATCTTGTGTACAATCTTGAAGGTGATGCTCAGTAGTCTATTGCATTTTGTAGCTATTAACAGTTTAATAACAAATCAGCTCTTTTACTGTGATGCTGATGTCACTCCTTATAGTTCCTTATTGCACCTAGAATACACATACCTTTCTAATTTCAATGGAGTATTTTCCCTGTGTGTTTATTGCAGCCTTTCTTGCTGACTAACATTGATTCTTGGTTTACCTGTACTGGGTCACCTTGGCACTTGAGTATTCTTTATCTTTTAGTGCATTGTATTTAAGCCCATAGGAACAGAGCTTTTTGTTTATTTCTTATAAAGGACACAATAAATCTTATTTTAAATCCAGTGTGTGAAATATGTAATAAATGCTATGTTGTTTTTCAGGGGGACAGTAAAAAAATGGAGGATGCTAATGCTTATTTGACATTACCTTCTACACGTCAACACATAGAAAATAAAGGAGCAACCATAGGCAGGAGCTCGAGTATTGTAGGGGGGCTTTCAGTAAGCTCACGAGATGCATTTTATATTTCAACTCTTGTTTGTTCTACAAAGCTAACTCAGAATGGTATGTATCTTCTAAACAGGTAGAAGCTTTAGAAAGCAGACATTTACACAGATGATAAATCACATCTTAAATTTTATTGTCTGTCCATTTATTTTCTTCTAGTGGGGTTACTAGGTCTCTTGAAGTGGCGTATGAAGCCAGAGCTGCTTCAGGAGAACCTGGAAAAACTGAAGATTGTGGATGGAGAGGAAGTTGTGAAGGTATATGTCTATGTAGTTATTTCCATAATAGCTGTTCTTCATGTCCTTTCATAGCATGACAGAAATAAAATGCTGCATAGTTTCAAAAAGAAAAAAAAAAGAAACTGAAGGGTCGTCTTGGTAAAGATAGGACCTTAAAGCAGCCTCTTACTTATACTTTCTTTAATGAGTGTCAATCAGTGTAATGCCTTTGTTAGGGACAGTTTGCAAAAGATGTGAACAAAACTCCTCATTAGAGGGAGGGAGCAAGGAAGCAAGCACCGGGACAGAATTCTATATAGTGTAAATCATCTTTTTTCCTACTTAATGCTCCTAAGCATCTCTGGTATTGGCTGCTGTTAGGCTGTGGAGATTTGTGAGATTACTAGTCACATCTGCCTGCTTTCACTGGTAAGCAACTTATTAGGATTTTTTTTCTGCTTTCTGTTGGTTTATTTTGCTGGAAATTTTGTGCGTGAATGGAGAGAATTTAATGCCAAGAATATTATTCTAAAGTTGCTGCTTTGGTCAGGTGCGTACGTTTGTGTGAGAGGTAAACTTCAATTCTGAGCATACACAGAAAGTTTTATTTCATAGAATCATAAAATGGTTTGGATTATAAAGGACCTTAGGATCATCCAATTCCAGCCCCTGACCCAGGGGCAGGGAACCTTCTACTAAGACCATGTTACCAGGGTTCTGTCCAGCCTGGCCTTTGAATGCTGACAGAGATCAAGCAGTCACCACTTCTTTGGGCAGCCTGTTCTAGTGCCTCACCACCCTCACAGTAAAGAACTTCTTCCTTATATCTAACCTGAACTTCCTCTATTTAAGTTCAAAACTTGTTAGGATTTAAAAACTTGATAGGGTGTGAAGGCAGTAATGGTGTAATATTTTCCACAATCTCTGTACAACTGTTGGCTTTTTTCAATCTGAAACATCACAAAGGATTCCTACTGCTTTGTTTACATTCTTAATGTTAATATACATGTTTATATAAGAAATATACTATGCACCCAATGAAGTGCTTTGTTAATGTAATGAGAGTGTAAATATGAACAAAAACTTGTTAATATTTTGGAAACTGGCAGATACTATTACATTTGTGTTACCCTTCAAATGCAAGCATTATTAGATGAGTCTGGAGAGAAGGAAGGAGGAAGGAGAACTTAAAACAGAGGAGAAGAAAAAAAGTGAGCTTTGAATCAGACCACAGACATATGAAGTGTGTTTTTAATCATCATGTATATGTGACAATAACAACTACTACTCAGTATCACTAGGAAACTAGGAATACAGTTTTAGATAGTTAAGTCATTTATATAATATTTTTAGCTTTTCCATACACTTTTAGCTAGACATTTATAATTTCCTGCTCATGGTCTGAGGATATAGGTTCCTAAAATTAAGGAAACTAGAGCCTAAATCCTTGGAAATATTTCTGAATATAAGTGTCATTTCAATGAAGGCCTTTAAAATTCAAACTTGAGAGAAACCAGGTCTACTCTCTGAGAACTGTCAGGTTATATTGGTTGCCAATTTGTCTCTTCATGTTGTTCTATAGTTTCTCCAAGATACGCTGGATGCCCTGTTTAACATCATGATGGAACATTCCCACAGTAATGAATATGACATTCTTGTCTTTGATGCACTGGTAAGAATCAACATTGAAGGATTGTATTTGCCAAAGTCAAGAACCCTGTATTTTTGAATGGGCTATCAAGATGTTTATTTCAGGGCATTAGTCTTAAAATCTCTACAGAACAGCTGGAATATTACTATTTTCACTGAAAAACAAATTTTTTTTAAAACTCCTACATAATAGATTGTCAGAAATATTTCAGAAGATTAATATTTAACGTTTAAAATATGTCTTTATGAAAAATGCTGATTATGTCCATGTCCGTTTAGATCTATATCATAGGGCTTATCGCAGACCGTAAGTTTCAACATTTTAACACTGTTCTGGAAGCTTATATCCAGCAGCATTTTAGTGCAACGTTGGCATACAAGTAAGTTTGCTTTCTTTGATTTCTCTTTTATTGCTGAATCTCCATCATCACATTAAGCGAAGTAAAGCATGTTTGTGACTTTTCTGATGTAATTTATGGTGACTGTTGTTTTAATGCTGCCATTTGCTGATCTGGAAATAAACCTGCCTCTGAGAGAGACGTATGATTATGTGTAGAGTTGACTGACAGATAGTAATTGATTTGTAGTTAAATGATTCTTTTGGTATTCATTTTCTCTTGTCTGAGCACTTGACCTGTATGCTGCCAAATTTGTCTAAATATACTTTGCTGTAAAGCCCTTCTCTATACTCTTGGCCTTGGGATTCCTTAAGTGAGGACTTGAGGATGTCCTTAACCTGTTTATAAAGGTTTCCATATATTCTTTTACAGCAAACAAACTCATGGGGGAAAAGAATTTCTCTGGGAACTGTCAGGTCTTCATGTGCAGTTCACAGTTAGCTGTTGCACCAGACAGGTTTCAGTGCATTGAACTAGAATGTAGGTGTTTATGATATGGTCTGCTGTGAACTGGAGTCTGAGTATTTGTTACATGGCCATGGCAGTGGGCAGGAGAACAGACTTGTGGTGGGGTTTGTTCCTCTTATTTATTTTTGGAGCACCCAGATAATGCCCAGGTGGGAAGACATGGCCTCATAGAAAAGAATAAAAATAAAACTCTGTGGTCATGTTATGCAGTAAATTTAATACTGTATTTTACTTTATCTAAAAAAGTTTTCCCAGATGGTGGTAGGATAAAATAGCTTTGAATGATGAGGAACGATAACATCTTCAGTTAATGCTGATCTTGGGGAAGTGCCGTAACAGGATAGTTGTATTTTTTTAATCTACCTGAGGACTTGTTCTGGCAGCTTAATGGGGTGGCAAATTGAAGCAGTACTTGAATTTGGGATATGAATAGTAGATGGAAGACCTTAGCTGAAGATTTGGAGTAGTTGAGAATGTCTTGCAGCTTCCTGTGCTGAATTTGCATCAGTTCCAACCCAACAGGAAATGTCACACAGATTGAGCACTAGAACATGAATTTGCTGAGCTGAAAGGCAGTAGTGCACAATTAATCCTTTCTCACATTATGGGAAAGGTGAAGTTAGCATTACTGGGCTCAGAAAGCTCAAGCACATACTTCTCTTTAGTCCTCTGTCACTCCGTATGTAATAAGCACATTTAAGTTAATGCTTTATATTATTGTGAAGGAAGAGAAGGTTGGCTATGGACATTTGGGACAGCCTTATTTGCTTAAGGTATTTCTAAGATTTACCTCACTGGAGCTTCTGATGATTTAATCGAAGTGGCAGAGGCAAAATTATGTTTCTGATTGTTCCCCATATCATGAGTTTTCTTGACATCACTGGTTCCATGCACATTGTGGAAGATGAACTGTGTTTTGAGTATAGTTGATGATATCAACAAATAGCTGTTTATGACCTAACTCAGAGTTAGGAAGGAGACACTCTGTCTCAGGCATATTATGATACTGTTTTTTTGCCAAACTGGTAGTATACTAACTGAAGAATAACTGTTTGCTATTTGGTTCCTATTTAGTTATCCATTTGTACCTAGCTTTTATATAGGACTTCACACTGACAGTTGAGGGACCTTGAGTGAACTGCCCCTGAATGCAGGTTGGATAAATTTTGTTGCAACTCAGTACAAATTACTGAGCTGTGAACTCAGAGAAGCTGTAAAAAGGAGTAAATGGAAACACACAATGGTGCTCAGAAGGCTGAGAGGCTGAAAGCATGATATTTTGGTTCTGAAGTGTAAGTCAGGCTAGGGCAGTGGGGCTGTGGATGTATCTGTTAGTTACACAGATGGAGAAAGATATATGCATGCACAGATGTATATATTTTCTGTGCGATTGCAAGCAGTTTCTGGTGCTATTATTTGCATGCAAGTCTGTTCCAAATATTGTCGTGATCATTTACTAAAGTTTCAACAGTCCAGTTGGTGAACTGTTAAGTTTCGTCAGCATGCAAGTGCTTGTTTGGTTTTGTTGTTTTAGTTGGTTCGTTTGCTTTGCTTAGCATAGTGGATGGGATTATTTTAGTGCTATAAAAAAACTCAAAACAAACCAACAAAAAAAAAACCAAAACCAAAAAAAGAAAACTAAAACCCAAACAAACTAAAAGCAACCTCCCAAATCAACCCCCCCCCCAATTCTTACAGCTACAATAAGCTCAATATGATATCAATATTAGCTGAATCATTTAAGATGAAACTATAACTATAGTTTAAGGGACTTAGTTTTAGATGAGCTTTTGTACTTTATCAGGTAGAGTGCTTAACAACAAATTGCCTTTGGATAAAAAGCAAGGAAGTGTTTAAATGAAAGAAATACTTTAAGCAGATACTGCTGTGTACCAGGATATTGTACTATTTTTGCATGCAGTTAATTTGGAGCATGTCATAACATTTCGGGGTGTGTGCTTGACTAAGCAGAAGCATTTATTTAAAGTAACCAAACAAGGTAGAGAAGTTAATTAAAAATTTAATAATTATTTTTAAAATATGTTCTAACTTCAGGAAATTAATGAGTGTTCTGAAGACTTACCTGGATACCTCCAGCCGAGGGGAGCAATGCGAACCTATCCTGAGAACCTTGAAAGCACTGGAATATGTTTTCAAGTTCATTGTTAGATCAAGGACATTATTTTCGCAGTAAGTACCCAGGCAACTGACGTTTAACTTGCAGCTCAATAACAGGACTAGAAGTAAACCTGAGAAACAGAAAAAATTGGTTCCAGGACAGGATTGTATCTTTTGTTTTCACAAATAAAACGTAAAAACTGGTAACTAGCTCAAAATACAGACAGGCTGGAATATTTTTTTGAGAGGGAATGTTCAAAAATCTGCTTTCTGATTCACAGTGTAAGTTCCAGAGATATGTTCATCATCATCTGATACTGTTCAGTAGCAGCAACCGATTTCAAAGGGTGATTATTCTTCATGTCAGGTGGCTTGGACTAAGACCAATGGATGGCCAAATGTGACAGATGGCTTGAAGCTCAATGCTTGTCCTTGAGATCACAGTGTTCAGCAGCTCAGACTGTGCATAGAACAATGTAATTTTCAGTAATCATTGTCCATTTGCATTTAGGGTTTCAGATCTCCAGTTAAGGAATTTATATTTATTACTCATAGATGGACACATATAAATAGGGTGTAAAGCTGTGTAAAAAAGGAGATGGTGCTTATGGGAGTAGAACATAACTAGTAGATCAAAGCTTTATTTTAAATTTTTATAATAGGTGTTGTGGCAAAAGGAGACATTTCGAGTTTTGAGGAAGGAAGCATCGTGTAGAGGATTGTGGAAGATGTTTTGTATGGGTGAAGGTCAGAAGGCAGGGTTTTATTCCAGGGAGAACTTTAGTCTCCATTTTGATTCCTAGTAATAGCTGCAGCAGCACTGGACAGTCTGGCAAATGAGGTCTGAAACTCTAAATTCAGTTGGACAGTTATTATTATAGGCAGTAATAGCTCTCGCAAACAGTACCTTCAGGCAAATACAACTAAACAGTGAACAGTATCATCTGATACTTTGTATTCTATCTGTGATTCTATTTATCTCTAGATATTGTGATTTAGCTTTTTGTAGACAATTTCCTATTGTCAGACTTGTCATGGAAATAAAGAAAATGTGGAAAAGAAATGGATTTGTGTATTTTCTTCCCATGAGAAAAGTTAGGGTTTACAGTTGAAGTACTTTACTTTCAAAGGTTGAGATTAGCCTTCTTGGAGACAAATATTTTTAATTAATAGAGCTGAGACATCTTTAGATCATTCTCTCATTAATTTGATGGGCTGCTGAAGAAACTAAGCTGCCTTGCTGAAAGGTAAGAGACGTTACAGAGTGGAAACTGAGTAGGAAAGAGATGAATAATGACTTCTAATGTTAGACATAAAATGGGAGACTTTTTTTATCTCGTTGTCAGGCAGATGCAGTGATGATAACCAAGTTCTACTTTAATTTACATTCATTCAATCAGTCCTGTGGAAGCTCTACAGAGATGTCATGACAGCAGATTTGGTTTTTACTCCAGTCAGCTGAACTAAGGTTTTGTCTTGCAGCTGTTTGTTCAGTAACTATGTTTTGATGAAGGGTCATATCCATTAGCCAAGGGTTTACATAATACAGACTCTGAAAACATTAAATGTTTACTTTCCTCCTTTCATTGGCCTACGTATATTTTTGTTGCTGAAATTCATGTGCACTCTTGGGATGAAGTTGTTTCCAAGCAAATAATTAATCATCTTTTTAAAATTTGTTTTCAGGACAAGTGATTTTAATTGAAATGTAACACAGAAAATTGTGCCGAAATGGAAGCTAGATCGTGAGTCAGGAAGTGGTTATAATCCTACCTGGCATAATGAATCCTAGTGGAAATTTTAAAAGCATGTTTAATACATGTTGTGTGATGCTTCTGCCTCTCCTTGCTCCATGGGTTGAGCCAAGAGAACTTCCAGTTTCCTCTTGCATTAAAACAATAGGTTTAAGAAACTTCCTTTACTTTTGGAGCGATGTTTTATAGTCAATGAAAGTATCAGTGCATTAGTCAAGTAACTTACTTAAATAGACACTTGGAGACAGTCACATTGCCACAACTTCCATTTACTTCATTCACATTGAAAGCCAGTTTTAAATAGCCCCCCATGTCACAATCTGCAGTATGTTTTGTAAGAAAATCAACCAAAACCCAAGCTCCTAAAATATGACTTGGTACTAAATGAGAGGACTTTTCTACGTAAGTGTGCTTGTACTAAGTGTGCTTGTACTAAAACTTACTTGTTTCAAGATGCATTTCACATTGAAGTTTTTTGGGTATGCATTCTTTGTTCAGCTATCACACCTCAGTAGGGCCATACCTCAAGCAGTGTGTATTATGTATGTTTTTCCTCTCCAGATGATGTTTTGGATCTTGGGGTTCCTTTCCAAGTACTGACTTAAATCTCATTGACAAGCAATAACCTAATCAGTGCAGAGATCCTGGGCCTGAACAGCTGACTCTGTTTCCCTTTCCTCAAAGCTTCTTGCCAGTCACTGTATAAATAACAGGTTTGACTTTTCCTTGCTGTAGACAAAAGCTCTTAGTTTGCCTTTAGGTCCTTTAAGGAGCTCAAGTTTCAAGCTGAAAAGAAAAAACATCATGCTGGCATACATGACTTGATAAAGAGGGATTTTTCTCTTCTGATAGACAAGGCAGCATTCTGATAGAGAGGTGCAGCATTCAGTTCCCAGCTTTCTACACACATTTCTGCTTCTCTTGCTGCCTCACCTTTTTGCTTAGCTTGTTTAACTTTTGACAGCTGTTTCAGGTAATTAATGTACCATGTCACCAGTGGTTTTTACTGTTCGTGGAAGCAGCATTTAGTATTAATAGCTAGTGTGAACAATACAGGAGAGAGAATCTGAAAGGTTCAGACTTTAGGACAGGGAATAAAGAAATAATGGAGTGAGCTTAATTTAAATGTGCTATTTCACTTCTGAGCATCAAATAGAGACTTTTCAAAAAGCAGACTGGTTTATGGGGACAGTAAAAATAACTATTTGAGAAAAT
Organism: Myiopsitta monachus; assembly: GCA_017639245.1. Taxonomy (NCBI): domain Eukaryota; kingdom Metazoa; phylum Chordata; class Aves; order Psittaciformes; family Psittacidae; genus Myiopsitta; species Myiopsitta monachus. The sequence continues at coordinate 38,961,461 of CM029917.1, read as the reverse complement.
GGCAATAACAAGAAACAAGCAGTGAGAATATGTGGCATAGCTTAAAGTACCTTTGCCACACAAGTCACTTCGAAAGTGAAACAACTTGTTTACATAAGCTCAGATCTGGGAGGTATCGCTTGTTAGAGGCTTTTAAATAAAATGAAAATGCTTCTGTTGTGTTCGAGATGAAGAATTTCTACCCCATGCAGTGAATAGCAGTTATAACCCATTGGTGAAACACCGAGGTACACAATACTGGATCAGCTTTAAATACATTTGTAAGGTGGTGTTAAATCTGGTACATCTGGGACTATGACATTTTCTGTTTCTGAAAGAATAACCTGATGTGTCTCAACAGGTTATATGAAGGCAAAGAACAAATAGAATTTGAAGAATCTATGAGGAGACTCTTTGAATCCATCAACAACCTGATGAAAAGCCAATATAAAACTGCCATTTTGTTGCAGGTTAGTGTGTGTGTAAGCAAGTTTGCTTCGGCTTTTTATATGGTTTGTTTTGTGGGCTTTTTGTTCTTTATAAATTGAGGAAAAGACACTTGTGGGAAACTTATTTTTTATGTCTCTTTTCTAATTCCCCTGCATGGAAGGCTGAGTTGCCTGACAGTTTGAAGCCGAAGTTGAAAAGGTTAGGGGAAGAAACATTTATGTGGCTGTATGAATGTAGCGAGTGAAAGAACCAAAACACAGATGTTGGAATCTTTCAGGAATCTAATGAAGTGAAGCCATCAGTGGGAGCTGAATATGTAATTCCTGAGTTTCTTCAGATAATGCTAAACAGGGATTCCATCATCTTAGTTTGAAAAGTAAACTTGATAGTATCAGCCTTTCGGAGGTATGGCATTTAACAGCAGCTGAAGGTAGCGTCAAGGCTTCGCATTTGTGTCAAGCTTAGTTATTTTAACACTTTGGAATCTGATGTGAAGAAAATCAGAAAAGAAAGAGCTATTAAGATCATTAATAGCAAATAATTGGTATGTGGTTCTGCATTAAATTAGAAAACTCTCAAGGCTTTCTGTAAAGTCGGAAGCAGAAGATTTTACTAGACAACTCCAATATTGATGCTTTGTGCATTCTGTGTTATGAAATCATTGTATTTATTGGGCTGACTTTTCCTCTGGTTTTGTGTTTTGATTTCTTTTGCTATGGCTTGTACCAGAAATAAATTGGGGTGTGTAAAATAAAAACAATCCACTCCATTGTAAACTCCCTGGGCATGTCAGTCATAGTAGCTTTTACATGGACAATGTTTTCCTGTGCCTATTTTGAGGAGATTTCAGTTATGATACTTGAGACTCCTGCTGTGGTAGGTGAATATGAATTGTCCATACCAGGCCAGTAAAATTGAGATATTTTCTGCACTGGGTGAGATGGAGCAGAAAGGGGTAGAAGTAATTTCCTAAGTCTGCCTCCTCCTAAAGCCAGCACTGATTTTCTTCCCCCCTGCCCCATATTAAGTTTTGGCATGACCATGATAGATGATGCAGTAGTACAAAGTTAACTTTGCGGGGTAAGGGAAAGGTGGTTATGCAGAGCTATTACAAATACACGAGTCTCCATGGGTTTTACACTTTGCGTACCCAGAGAGGAAAGTTCACAAAGTCTATTGGAAAAATAGACAAACAGTCGAAGTATCAAAATAGCCTTAAATTTGAAGTGATCATTGATATTAATTAAAGGGGAGCATAGATTGCTAGGATCAACTGAATGAGTTCAAGCGGATTATACTCTGATGATAACAGACAAGAAAGTTTAAGGAGCTGTGGAGAGAATTAAAGTAATTGGGTTTCCCAGGATATTGAGACTTAAAATGCAGAGTTTGCAGAGCCTCAGAATGTGAAATCTTAACTCTTATTTAACCCTTAGTTCTCTGAATACCTCTGATGTTTCGCTCTAGAAGATTTAAAGAATTCTTTTGAACCCTGAAATGTCTGTTGGTCTCTAATAGTGTTTTTTATTATTTTTTTAAACTTGGCACTCAGTGTTTTAGTCAGTAGTGATTTCTGAGTCGTTTTTACTGATAGCAATCAAACCCAGGCTTGTAGTGAATATTAATTCAGTCAGGAAAAACTGGGGTTTAAAATTACATGTCATATGAAACAGCCCAGTCAGTGCCAGGAGCACTTTATTGTTTCAATTTAGTTTTATCGTCAGAGTAATATCTTCTTCATCTGTTACATGATGTATAAGTTTGTAAAGTTTCAAATCTAGCTTTCCAATCTCTTCTTCTCAAGCTGGCTGCAGTAGATAGATGCTTTGACTGATTTTACTGCCTGAGCTTTGAGAAGGGTTGATATCTACTTCTGTTTTGCAGTACTGTTTATGTCAGCTTTGAACAGCTGAAGACTGAATTTCCAGTTGGTAATTCTCAAACTGGTGAAGTTACTTCTTTTGTTTAAAGATATAGACAGAACGCTTCTCCACTTCAGCACTGCAGGAAGTCATTTCACTACAATTAGGATTACAATTTCAATATCTTAACTTCGCTGAGGTTTAAAAGCAACCATGTGAGCTGGAGAGTGACCTCTTTTCAGGTCTTGGGACGTCACTTTATGAAGAGACTGCTCCTTGTAGTCAAGACTATGAATGTTCTAAATTCACTAGTATGAATGTGCATCTTTTAAGTGAAGTATGTGCTCCTTGTAAGATGTTTATCACAGTTGGGTTTGGTTTTTTTTTACATTATTTAAAACAATCATTTCTGAACTTGTACTGACTTGGTGGTTGCACTCATCTTCCTAGATACTAGACATAAACCTTCGCCATTTATTGGCTGGGATGATATTGCATCTCTGTTTCATTTATTAGTCGCTTCTCTGTAGCCACTGCTGGTGAATTTTTGTAGGTTTTAAAGATAGCTTTTCCTGAAGTCTGTACTTCTGAAGTTGGGCTTCCTGAAATCTGGGGACCAGGAAGTTTATTTCTAGAACCTGCAGTTTGGTCAAGGGAGATTCTGGGGGCAAGAGCGAGTAGGAAGGTGTTAGTACCTTCTTTACTTCCTCTTTGCTCACAGGGAACAAACGTGATTTTCTGCAGATGTATTTTCTGCCTATGTAAATCAAGCTGTGTTTCTGGGGAATTAAATCTGATAAATTATTTTCAAATTTCAGGGTTTTTTTTCATAAGGTCATACGGGTGGTGTCTGATTGGTATTCTGAGTGTGCCCTGCCATTGACAAGCTTGTGCTCTCAACCTTAAATTGCAAATCTGGCCCCAGTTCTCTCCTCCAGCTGACACAACACAGTTGCCCTAGAGACAGCCTTTTCTGTTGCAAATCTCGGCTACACCCAGCTTCGTGCTAGAGACTGGTTTTACAAATTACTACTCCCAGTTAGAATCATAGAATCACAGAATAGTTAGGCTTGGGAAGGATCTTAAGATCATCCAGTCCCAATCCCCCTGCCATGGGCAGGGACACCTCACACTAAACCATGCCACCCAAACTCTGTCCAACCTGGCCTTGAACACCACAAGCGACGGAGCATTGACAAGTTCCTTGGGCAACCCATTCCAGTGCCTCACCACCCTTACAGTAAAAAATTTCTTCCTTATATCCGATCTAAACTTCCCCTGTTTAAGTTGTAAGCCGTTACCCCTTGTTCGATCTCTACAGTCCCTCATGAAGAGTCCCTCCCCAGCATCACTATAGGCCCCCCTTCAGATACTGGAAGGCTGCTCTGAGGTCTCCACGCAGCGTTCTCTTCTCCGGGATGAACAGCCCCAACTTTCTCATCCTATCTTCATATGGGAGATGCTCCAGTCCCTGATCATCCTCGTGGCCCTCCTCTGGACTTGTTCCAACAGTTCCATGTCCTCTTTATGTTGAGGACACCAGAACTGCACACAATATTCCAAGTGAGGTCTCCTGAGAGCAGAGTAGACGGGCAGGATCACCTCCCTCGACCTGCTGGTCACACTCCTTTGGATGCAGCCCAGGATATCGTTGGCTTTCTGGGCTATGGGCACACTGCAGATTCATGTTCATTTTCTCATCAACCAACACCCCCAAGTCTTTCTCCACAGGGCTTCTCTGAATCTCTTCTCTGCCCAACCTGGAGCTGTGCCTGGGATTGCTCTGACCCAGCTGTAGGACCTTGCACTTGGCATGGTCAAACTTCATCAGATTGGCATCAACCCACCTCACAAGCATGTCAAGGTCCCTCTGGATGGCATTCCTTCCCACCAGCATATCAACCGAACCACACAGCTTGGTGTCATCGGCAAACTTGCTGAGGGCGCACTCAATCCCTCTGTCCATGTCACCAACAAAGATGTTGAACAAGACCAGTCCCAGCGGCAGTCCCTGAGGGACACCACTCATTACTGGTCTCCAGCTGGACATTGAGCCATTGAGCACAACTCTTTGCATGCGGCCATCCAGACAGTTCTTTATCCACTGAGTGGTCCACCTATCAAATTGATGTCTCTCCAACTTAAAGACAAGAATGCCATGCAGGGCAGTGTCAGACGCTTTGCACAAGTCCAGGTAGATGATGTCAACTGCTCTACCCCTGTCCATCAGTTCCATAGCCCCATCACAGAAGGCCACCAGATTAGTCAGGCAGGATTTCCCCTTAGTGAAGCCATGCTGGCTGTCACCAACCACCTTGTTGTTTTTCATGTGCCTTAGCATGCCTTCCAGGAGGAATCTGCTCCAAGATGTTGCCAGGCCCAGAGGTGAGGCTGACTGGTCTGTAGTTCCCTGGGTCACCCATTTTCCCCTTCTTGAAAATGGGTGTTATATTTCCCCTTTTCTAGTTGTTGGGAACTTCACCTGACTGCCATGATTTTTCAAATATGATGGACAGTGGCTTAGCAACTTCATTTGCAGCTCCTTCAGGGCTCACGGATGGATTTCTTCAGGTCCCATTGACTTGTGTACGCTCGGGTTCTTGAAGTGGTCTCAAACCAGATCCTCTCCTACAGTGGGCCCAGGGTCTTCATTCTCACAGTCCCTGCGTCTGCATTCCAAGACTTGGGTGGTGTGGTCAGAGCATTTGCCAGTGAAGACTGAGGCAAAGAAGTCGTTAAGAACCTCAACCTTCTCCAAACCCAGGGTAGCCATTTTTCCTGATAGCTTCCGAAGGGAGCCCACGTTGTCCCTAGCCTGTCTTTTATTTGCAATGTACCTATAGAATCCCTTCCTGTTATCCTTAACATCCCTAGCCAAGTTTAATAATTCTAAGTGGGCCTTAGGTTTCCTAACCTGGTCCCTAGCTTCCCAGACAGCATCCCTGTATTCTTCCCAGGCCGCGTGTCCTTGCTTCCACCTTTTATAAGCCTCTTTTTTCCTTTGAACTTTCCTCAGCAGCTCCTCCTCCATCCAAGGAGGTCTCCTGGCCCTCCTCCAGCACTTCCTTCTAGTTGGGATGCAACACTCCTGAGCTTGCAGCAGGTGATCCTTGAATATCAACCAACAGCCTTGGGCCCCCCTGCCCTCTAGGGCTATATCCCATGGAACCTTCCTGAGCAGGCTCCTGAAGAGGCCAAAGTCTGCTCTCTTGAAGTCCAGGGCAGTGAGCTTGCTGCACGCTCTTCTCACTGTCCTGAGGATCTCAAATTCGACCATCTCATGATCGCTTGACCATCTCATGATCGCTTGACAATGTCATGATCATGTTCTATGTATGTTTTTAGAAACCTTATATAACATAGTCTCAAGGTCAGGAAAACACAGGAAGGAGATTGACTGTGACATTGAGAAGTAGGAAAATAATTTAATATGAAGATGCTACCTTTATCTTCTCATTTCTGCCCACCTTTTTGACCCATTCTTACTGCTGCTGTAGATTCTAAGAGCTTAAGACAGTACAGGGATGCATAGATTACTTGACAGAGAATAAGGCTAGAAAGGTACTGGCAGTGGCACTTTGATTGTAGTGTACAATAACGTTGGCACAGTAACTTGTTAAAGCTGCCCTGATAGCAAATAAAATTAGACTAAGAAACAGAGCACTGATGATTTCTTTGAATGTTCTTTTCATCTCATGGGTACTGAAATTTCATGAATATGTATGATATAATGTAACAAAAGAGGGCTAAAAATAAGCTTGGTCAGGAGTAAAGGTGAAAATAAATTTAATAGTATATGTTATATGTAAGAAACAATTTTCTGCAATGCTGTGGGTTTATCTCTAAGGTCTGAAGAATGCAGAACATCTTGTACTGCTTCCTGGGAGATTTTTATGACTTCATTAAGGACAGTGCTCACTTGTGTCCATAGAGCATCATTTGAAGTAATTACTGCAAATGAAACTTGGGACTTTAAAATAATGTAGGAGGTATACTTGTTATTGTCCTGCAGTTGGTACTACAGATCTGCAGGGATGTGGCAGTTGTGTCCTTCCAATTTCCCTCCTCATAAGGGTATGGAGTAGGGGATATGTGGGAAGGGAGACAGCACAAGAGACAAAGTGTCACTGGATTACTGCCCAAAGTATTTTGTGGTCTTCTCCTTTATCATTATATTTCACAATGTGAATTGGTGTAAAGGGAATTCAGTGCTGCTGTGATGCAATATCTTCTTTTAGTATTTGATGTGTGAAGAGCATGGAAGTCCACATTACTGAAGGAAAACTGGGACTTGGTTATGTTTCTAGTCCACCACAGGTATTTGTAGAGGGATCATAAACAGCTCTGATGTTTCACAGTCTTGGTTTGGTTTGCATTTTTGTTATTAAAACAACATAGAATTTTTTTCTCCAACCTATTTGAAGGAGCTGACAATGACAAAGATCAGTAGGAGTTACAATCTCTTCATTGAAGTAGCAATGGCCTTTGAACACTCCTTTGACCTTCCCAGGTTTGAATTGTGGGGATGATATCTGCAGAGGAATGACTTTATCTGAAAGCACCTTAAGCCAGCATCAAGTCAGTTTGAAATACTGTGTACAGTCTCACAGAAGCTCACAGCAATAAAATGATAGCATTAAGGTGTTTAAAAGGCCTAAATGAGAGCCAAAGCAAGCTGTGCTCTGATTGTCTTTATTCTGACCTCTCTACACCCAGTAAAGAAGGAACTAAGTTTTTATCAAGGAATTTACTGTCATCCAGGTAGAGAGTCTACATATGCTTCATTCAAAGCCTCTTGTTGAAAGCCTCATCTTTGTTGAAATGTCGCTGTAGACGCACTGTGATGTTGGTAGCTATTGCGGAAGCAGTAAACACCTGCTCATTTTGCACCAAAATCAAAAGCCTGTGAAACCATCAGCACACTTAAATTTCAAATTGGTAACTGGAAAGTACTTCTTCCTTGGTCTTTGTTGTTTCAGCTGTATATTCATAGCAACGTTCTCCCACTGCTGGAGGAAGTGTATATTTCTCAGGAAATGTAAATTCAAAGAGTTTGTTGGATGCTTTCTTGAGTTTTGTGGCTGGGATTCAATGACTTGTAGGCAGTGATGAAGCTGCAAGAAGCCATCTGAGGGCAATCAAGAGAGACTTCAGGGCCTTGGGGTGATTGGTTATGGAATCAGGAATACAGACAGTTTGGAAGGAATGATGTGGGAAGGAACAAGGAGCCAGCAGATCAATACCTGGCTCCAAGCCTGCTGTCACTGGCAGAATTTGTGGGTTTTTTTTGGTCATGGGTTAGTCTACACAACACAAGGCCTGCTGGCAGCAGATGGAGTACAGCTGTCTCAAAGTGGGAAAAGGATCTTTGTGCAGGAATTAGCAGGGCTCATAGTATTAGCTTTCAGCTAAATTTGAAGGAGGTGAGGGATAAAACCAGGCTCACTAAAGATAAGCTTGACAAGCATGATATGATTACACAGCATCTTTATGCAAATTTGAACTTCCATAAAAAAGATCTACTGTACATGACCTATTGCAATAGAAAGGTGGGAGGGAAGGAAGATGCTACCAGATCTATATCAATGTGGCCAGATTTTCCTTTTTGACAAATTAGGTAGTATTTTACAAAAAAGTACTTCTAAAGCCACAGAATCAGTTTTTGTTTGGAATGTGTTTAATGCAACTCTCAGCCAAGAACTATGGCATATCCTCATGTATTTAAGAAATACAAGCTTGTTAGTTGGATAAGTCACAGGTACTTTTTTGAATGTAAAAGTCATTGTAGACAGCTCTTAGTATCTAAAGGGTAAGTAGAGAAATAAGTGGACATCTGCCCAACAAGTGTTATATATGTGTAATGCTTCTGCTTTTTATTGCAAGACTTTTCACATGTGTGCTTTCAAAAGGTATTATAGAGGCTGAACAGCTACAAAGGAACTTTATGACAGAGTAATGCAAGTGAGTCTTTAAGGATTTTAGTCTTAACATCCTTAAGTTAGCCTTAAGGTTTTTTTCTTTCTTACTTTTCTTTCTAAGGTTTGATTTTTCCACTGCACTGTCAAAATACACCTCAGCATTCAATAGGATAAGCTAAACCACCAGGTAGTTTAGTAGTTTAGCTGCAGGTGGCTGGTTAGGGAGATGATGCTGCATTGCATCTGCTCCAGAAAGTGTAGGTTTCAGGTAGAGCGATGACTGTTATTTTGACTTCTGCCTCCTGCATGGCACATTTCTGGGATGGAATCAGTACGAAGTATGATCAAAAAGCTTCTGCATTGATCAGTGCTTGGTTTACATATTTGCGTCATAGTGACAGTCTTACTGGTCTGCATAGAGAGTATGACCTACAAAAGAGGGTCTTAGCCCTTCCAGCCTTCTACAAAGAATGTATGATCCACTTGGTACCACTGAATTGAACTGAATGCCAAAGTTCCTCTGCATATCCCCAGCATAAGAGCTTTTGTGTGATTATATACTTCATTGTGAAGGAAATTAATATTCAAATGTAATGTAAAATGTCAGTCTGAGGAAAGAACAAAATGATCATTGCTTGTTTTGTGTGTATCTGTTTCACTGGTGTGCTCTGTATTGTTACATGCTGTATATGCAGATAAACATACAAAATTAATGCGATCTCTACATCAACTTAGGTTGCTGCCTTGAAGTACATACCATCAGTTCTTCATGATGTTGAAATGGTCTTTGATGCCAAGTTACTGAGGTGAGCTGCTTCTGAGCATTTCATACATGTATCACATGGTGTATGTGATGTATCACTGCTGTCAGCAATGAATTCTTGGTGATCAGCTTGAGTCCACAAAACTACGTCAGTTTGTACTGATCAAGACAGTGGGGGAATACAGGATATATGTTTTTAACACAGAGTTCTTGCCTGACTCACATAATGAATGAATTTATTATGACAGCCCAATGTTTATTGAGTAATTATTAATGAATTATTGAATATTTATTAGTAAATTAAATGCACAAGTGGAAAAATCTCTTTCTCTCTTTCCCTGCCCCTCCCTTGAGTAAGTTCTATTCCAGAAAACCAAAGCTGATTTTAGCAGTTTGAAATAAGTATTTATCTTTATTTGTCAAAGCTCAATTGCCTCCTCCACACAAAAATGTCTTTGTTCTATTGAAAACAATGGAAAGTAATAATCATTTGTAAACACAGCCAAAATCTAGTTCATCCTCATCTTGTTTCTCTTTAAAGTTTTCTTTCTAACCTGCTACTGATCAATGTTCTTGATATGGTAAATAAATCTAAGCCTTAAAATGAAATAAATGGTTAGGAAGATACAATCGTTCGCCTTTTCTGTCTTCATTAACACATGATGAATTAATCTGTATGGTATTTATGACATTTTTCCTTTCCCATGCAGTCAGCTACTGTATGAATTTTATACTTGCATCCCACCAGTGAAACTACAGAAGCAGAAGGTGCAGTCTATGAAGGAAATAGTACTCAGCAACCTTTTTAAAAAACAAGGTAAATATAAAATGCCTTTCAGGCCTCAAATCAATAGGTGTGAAAATATTGACTGGCTTTTTGCGCAATTCATGTTTGAAATTGAGCAAAACAAATACTGACAGGCTGTGAATGCCAGAAGTCTGACCTCTGGAGAGGATTTTCCTCTTTCTTCAAGATGACTATTGTGCAAAGCATGACTCCCAGCCCAGAACCGGGAACAGGTGGGTCTCAGAGGAGGAGTTCTGTGTGTTTTTCCTATGATATAATGGCTAGATGGATGAGCTGCATATATCCTTTCAACCCTTTTGTAAGCTCTGAAGTGAAATAGGAAGTGAAACCTTGAGAACACCGCTTTTGTTATATGAGGCTCTGCCTGGGCAGAGGAAAAAAAAAGCCTGATTGTGCTGTAGCGTAGCTCAGCTGCTGTGCAGCACTCCCAGTCGTAGGAATTACAATGTTTCTTAATCTTCATCAGAACTTGGTGGCCTCCTTGCTGGCAGAAGTAACAAGTAGTACTGAAATGTCTTCATCAGCCTTGTGCTTAGTTTTCCTTCATTTTATCATGGAAAGGGAGTTGCTGGTAAAGGAATCCTAGCAGAGAAGTCCAATTTTACAGGGTTGACTTGATCTTGCATGCAAAGTGTTCTGTCTCCTCTCTTGTGGACCAGATGGCTTGCTTCTCTCTCAGCATCTTACTGCTGTGTAGAAGATCTCTAGAACATTGAAGGCACATAAGCTACTCAGATGTCCATTTTGTCAGATGTTCGGTTTCTGACAATTCATAGATCATTCTAGGAACTTGACAGTTTAACAGTGGGTAGCAAATAGTACTGAGCATGAGTGTAGTGTAAGCTCTCATCTCATTCTTCTGTGTTGCCGGAAGAGTGACACAGTTCTAACTACCTATAACAGATAAAAATTCAGCTGTATTTGAAGACCTGTGTTGCATTCTATTGAGCCTGAAACATATATTGTAAGCTGTAACAATAATTATCTATGTCTGTTGTGTTTTGAGACCATTATAGATTTCCTGGACAGAAATCTAGAAAATAAAATAGTTGGTTTTATTGCTTAGGTTAAATTAGGAACATTTTAACCCATATATTTGTATTAGTTATTTCAAGTGTCACTTTTTTCCTTTAAATATGTGTAGGACTCAAGGTTGCTTGAATCAGTGGAGCTTTCATAGCTATAGCTTGAGTATGTGCAGACACTGATCCTCTATTAAGAGCAGAATCAAGCAGCTGGTTTTCAACTGTATCTAATTCTGTATTCATATTTTTTCCCTGTAGTTTACTGTATGTATTTTACAAGTGCTGTGTGACACATCGTTGCATTACCAGTCACTTTTACTGCTAAGGCTGCTAAGGTCAGAAGTGCCAGTCTTAGTTTTATCTCTGCTTCTTGTGGTGAGTAATATTTAGACCAGAAGGAAAAATATCCTGTCACAAAACCTAGAGGCTTCTGGGTTATGATAATGCACTCTGTTGAACTTCTGGTCTTACTAGAATTCACTCAGGTACTTTCACTGTGTTTGATACTGAGAAATTAAGTCATGATATTGTTAACCAGGGAACATTCAGTTGAAGATTTTACACTTCAGTATTTTGATGAAGTTATGGACAAAACTGCTCCTTGCTGCAATTGTAGAGTTTATAATTTGTACCTTCCTGAACCTGACAATCTCCTTTTTGTTATTTTTCCCTTGCTGGGGGAAGAGGGCGCAAGCATAACTTTAAACCACCCTCAGTGCAACCCAGTCAGGGTCAGATAGGCTCTTGTAAGTATATTTTCTTTTCCATGAGGCCATTCCATTACAAAGTTGTTACACCTCTGACACTTAGTATGCCCAGCAAACCATGTTACTTTTGCCTCAGTGGTGTTATCTGAGTATCTGTTAAGGTGTTTAGTCACAGAGTTTCTCTTTTGGAGGATGATCTTCATAACTTTCACCCAATCCCTTTCACCACCACATTGCTAAAGGCAGGAAGTCAACTTTGGGATAATCAGTGTTTTATATCTAACTGTGATTTAAGGGCTTTTTAAAATTTCCATTTTCTTTTTGTATTACTTGATTTTAAACTTTGGGCTGCAATTACTATGGGGAAAGTCCACAAAATGTTTAAGTGTGAGCACTAAAGAGTAGGAAAAGACCAATACACAACTAATTACCTCTTATAGTAGTATAAAAAAGTTTCTGTGCTGTGCTATTGCAATATTGTGCACAGTAAATATCAAACAAGTCATTTTTCTTGTACATTATTGTGGTTTAAAATAGAAAATTCCAAAGATGTTTTCTGTTAAATGCAATTGATTTTAAAATTAATTGGGTAGAAAACCAGCAGTGTGTGGAGGGTGTAGACAGTGCCTGATTCATTGCTTCATGCAAGGAGGGAGAAGGTAATTTACAAGAATGAAAGCATGTGTATTGCATCACTAAGTAAGATGCAGCATGATAATTAGGATATGATTGCCAACAGTATCATTAATTAAAGTTCACATTTATCTGCAACAGGTAGGATTTTTTTCTGCCATGAATATGGATTATATTTAACTACATTGCTAATCACAGTCAAGTCTTTTCATTTGGGTGTGTTTGAAATTATCCATCTTTCCTCCAGGCTTTAGTATTTAGTCTCTTTCTGTGTAGTTCATTACAGTTCCAATGTAGTTAATTTACCTCCAGTCCCAAAGGTATTGTCTTTATAATTCAATTGGATTTCACATACTGGTAATTTTTTCCCCTACCCATTGATGTTCACAGCATTTGCTAAGGAAGTGGACTTGCGAAAGCATGACAATGTGTTTAAAAAAAGAAAAAAAGCCAGTGAAACTTGGTTTTGGGAGCCTTGAGGTTAAACTGAATGGGTTGGTATGTATTCCCAGGCATTCCAAAGTTTTCACTGTGGCCTGTCATGGGCTAGGGTGCTGTCATCAGGTAGGATGCACAGGCCTGTTGACTGCTCCTGTCCGCGATCTATAGAAAGCCCACAGCACTACAGCACTTTGAGAAGCCTTTAAATTACATTGACAGATTTTTTTGTTGAGGCATTGAGTTCTTGTTCCCACTCTCGAGCTATAATATTGCTTAGAGGGGTTATGAGGTGACAGTTTAGAGGGTTCAGCTGTTTGAGTAGCTGAGTATCAAGACAGGTGCTTTCAACTGTTTATGCACATTCACCATAACATTTAGGAGCATTCTAACAGGATATGTGTGTACACTCACAGGCATTTGCCTAGTGTTTGCTTTCTGACAATAGCTCCTTGATCGGAGGACAAGAAATCTGAAACTTTTTTACACTTTCTTTTTAGATCATCTGATAATTCATTACTTAAAAAATAGCAGAGGGAAAGAAATTATCGTCTTTTCCTGTATAAGCACCCCAATGCGATTTCAGAGTGTCATTTATATCTAAGAAACTTTCTCCTGGCATATATTCCTTTGTATAGTGGGATGTAACAGATTATTCTCTGCCTCTTGTGGAATTCCCTATTATGCTACCAAGGAAAAGTTTCACTAGAATTGTTTCATTTCTATGTAAAACTGCATTTTACATGGAAAATTACTTAAATCACTGTGGTTTTTCTTTTTTTAGGAAACCTAATTGCCAAAATTCCCTGGTCATTTCTCCATGCTTGAGAGATCACTAAATTAAGACATAGCTGTTTACATGCCGTTTTTATTGTAGCTAGTGTTTCTGAGCTTGTGGTATTCAGAGCTAGATTTTTATTCTAAGCTGGCATGAAATATGCACTGACATTATGCCAAATTTGTATTCTAGTTAGCCTTGGGTGTATTGATTTTTATTGGTGCAAAATGAAAATAGAGTGCTTGAACATACAATAAAATGTGTTTGTATTCATACTGCTGCTTTTGACTTGGTATTCCCTAGAGCTCCACTCCTGATTAGGAGTTCGTGCTGTAGCAGAACACTGTGAGATCTCCTCCAAAGGGCAGAAAACCTAAGTAGGTCAGACAGATGGTCACTGGCAGGGGTGGGAATAGAGTTTCAGTCTCTTGGCTCAAAATCTAGGTCCTCTGCTCACTGTGGCTGTAGACATAGCTACTGCATGTTCAGCATATGCAAACCACTTGCTGATTTTGGAAGAAAAGCAGCAAGAGACATATGTTAGCAGCAGGGGTTAATTTGCCAGATGCCAGAAGAAATATTGAGATTATAGTAATATCTTTTCCCCTAACTGAGGAACTCTTCCTGTTATGCTACTGTTTAAAGAAGATGGGTACCTGCACACACCTGTAATGAGACTTCTTTCTAGAGGTTTGCATTTGGGACATGGGTTATTATCTGTCAGAAAATGCAGGTTTGTGTAGTATAATGCCAGTGTTGCACAAGGAATATGTTTGATTTCTTTGAAGGATCCAGCTGTATGTCCATGTTGTAATTTTGGATACGTGCAAGTCAGGATCAACTAAGAAAGTGTTAAATGGTGGCCTATAAATCTGTATCAAGCCTGTGTTCTCTCTTCTATGTAACCCAGTTAAAGATGTAGAAATAAGTGTATTGCCTCTTCATTTAGGACTGTTAAAGGAGATTTTAAAAAATAGAAGGAACATTGATTTCTGATAAAGCATCTTTCAGTTTAATTCTTATTCCCAGAATTGAGTTATAGATGTTGATTTTATCCACTCTTGTAATATTGATTTGTATTTCTACTGATAAGAGTTCTTAAACCAAAGTTCTACTTTTCATTGTCTGTGCTTGTTTTCCTGCATACTTTCAACACAATTTCTCAACGTTTTACAATGTTTGAACACAGGAATTGTCAATACATTAGCTACCGGAACAAAATAGAAAATACTCGGTGTCCATGAATTCCTTTAAAACACAAAATCTTTCCTGTGAATTCATTCTTGAACTTTTTATTTAGCTTGGAGGAGAGTCATTTAAGAAACACTCTTCTGAGAGGAGGTTTGTGTGTTTTATTTTCTCCTTCCTCCTTTTGTAATACGCAGTAGTGTTTTTAAGGATATATTTCCTTTGATACATCGCTTCAACTTCTGTATTCATTTTTTTGCCATTTCTGTTCCTGCAGTAGTACCTTAATATGGACGAGGAAGCCATATGCGTATTTGTAGGTGTTTACCTGCATGTATTTGTGATGAACACATGTTCATCACTATGAGAAAGTCATTGCTTTCTGCGGTTTGTGGAGTAGGTGCTCAATATTGCTACTGGTAACTTTTTGTTAGATGTGATGGATTACGGCAATTATTTAGTCAACTTTTTCGAGAAGCTTTATATGTGGAAATGTAAATCAAGTTAGGTGAACTCGTTAGTTTTAACAATGAACTTCTGAATGTGTGTAAAACTGTTTATAACTAGAAATAGGAAAGAGAACTCAGGTGTGTTACAGACATTGATATGAAGCTTCAGCAACGTTGCGTGTCAATTAAATGGAATGTGGAAACATGCAAATTGGAATTTATTAATATGATCAAATGCAAGGCAAATTAGGAAATCTGCTAGCGAGGAAATGCTGGCAACCATTTGTGGCAGGCTATTATGGCTGGAAAAGGCACTGAAGACTTGAAGTGTTGTTTTAGCTACAGCAATGATAGTGTTAGATGTTGCTCTGGCTGCCATTGAATGCACAGGCATTACTCAGCTCCTGTAAGGAGTGAAGGAACTAGAAGATATGCCTGGAAGTTTGGAAGTGGATGTATCCTGCAGTGTTATGACTGGGTTGCAGTGGTATGCTGTGACCATTAACACTGTGGCTATTCTAATTTCGCTTGCTTGGAGAGGGCAGCAGCAACGTTGTATGGTGGCTTCAGAGGATCAACCATTGTTTCTCCTTCCTGTGTGAGTACTAGATTCCAGGAGACTAGAATTTGCATATTAAAGTGCTGTCAAAATGACTAGGTGACCTAGAGTACCTCCTCTTTGTATGGCTCTCATCTAAACTGTGAAATTCCAATTTACATTTAGAAATTAATAAAACATATACAATTTAAAATTCATTACATTTGTGCTCCCAGCAAAATTATGGCAAATAACAAAGAGCGAAGACTTTTAATAGAAAGATGCCTGCCAGTTATGACCAGATGTCCTTTGTAAAGGTGTGTGGTGCTTTATTTGAGCACTGGCTGCCATCAGAACTCTCTCCTCCTTGAAAGAATGTTGTTCACTGATTTTATTTTTAAGGCTTTGCTCTAAATCTGTGTTCAGATGATACCTGTGTCCTTATTAATATGGCATGCTAGTTTTTAAGTGGGCATGAAGCCATCCTAACAGATGGATATGACTACAGGCGTGCCAGGGAATCAGGAGTAGTGTTTCCTAAGGGAGACAAAAGTGGTGTTAAAACTTTATTACCCTTTTGGCTGCACATAGGAGGCAGTCAGGAATGAAGCAGTCTGTGATCTTTGCTGAAGGAGACCCAAATGTATTTTTTTTAAATGACATTATTACATTAATGACTTACCTGGTACAGAAGAAATTGACATCTTCTGAAGGAGAATAAGGTGAATAATGGGGTTCAAACCTCTCTTCCTCCCTCTCTCCCCCCCCCCCCAACAGTAGGAACCAAACCCAAAACTGAAACATATAACTGCTTGATCTTTTACAAGAATGCATCCACCTGTCTTTATTCAGGAGTGTGCTACCAGGGAACTTCTGAGAAGTGTGTTGAAATTTGGTGTTGATAAATACCTGGACCATGCATCCCTTGACAGACCTTGATGAAATAAATGCAAGGGGCTTGAACTGTATTTTGATGTTGTATGTGTCCAAATACAGTCTGGAGCAGTACACATACTCACTCAGCTGTCAACCAACACTCCAAGTCCTTTCCTGCCAAACAGCTTTCCAGCCACTCTTCCTCAAGCCTTGGGTTGTTGTAGCCCAAGTGCATGACCTGGCATTGAGCCTTGTTGAACCTCATACATTGGCCACAGAACATCAATCCACCCTGTCCAAAACCCTCTGTAGGGCCTTCCTGTCCTTCAGCTGACCAACATTCCCAGCCAATGTGGTGCCATGTGCAAACTTACTAAAGATGCACCCGGTACTGAGTTCAGATCATCAAATACCAGAACTGCAAATTTTACTTCAGCTATTTATTTTCTCAGTTACTGCCTTCCATGAGTTTTTTTCTCCTTTTCCTTAGCCAATGTGTTGTCGATAGACAAATGAGCACTTAGCTCATTTTGATTACTTAATTTGTGCAATGGTACCTTCATATCTGAATTTATATACCCATTCAGTAAACATTCATTTTCCCTACATAGCTGAGCATTTTCAGATTTTGTATAATGTTCTAGTGAAAGGGTTTTAACAGGGGTTTTAATGATGAGAAAGCATGAATGCACTTTTGTGTTAATATTGCAGGCTCAGGCTGAGCCCAGCTCTTGTTTGCTACAATGCTGTTAGTGTTCAGGAACTTTGATTGTTTGTGTTCATGAGAACATGATGGAACATCATGTGGGATGTCTTATAAAACTTAATTGATTTTCCTTTTTTAAGACTATTGTCTTTTGTGCATGAATAATGTCCTGGAAATACATTACCTGAGTTCTTTACTCCACACAAAATTAAGGAATTTTGCATTGGCTCAGGTAAAAAGCTGAGTTTGTTTAGCAGACAGTCACAGAACCCAGGAATATAGCGTTAATGTAAACCAAAATAATTAACACAAGAAATGAGTTTCATAATTAAAATAATGTTGAACAGTTTCCCCATTATTTATAGTTGCAGGGTTTGGGTTTTTTTAAGGAAACACTATAGCTGAGGCTGGTTAAACAACCTTTGAATTTCCGTGGAGTTTGACACTTTAACATTGTTCACATCTGAAATTGCACTGTAAATAATTGATCAGCTGCCTCTGTTAAGTCCTTTTAATAGCTTCTGTATGTATCAAATATGGCTCAGGTTTTAATTTATAATGTAAAGTACAACTGGGAGTAATGAAGCTTGTAGAGCAATTAGCTCATAAAACTGGAGGAAACCCATTGTACCTTCTGCCTCAGCAGTCCTCTCAGTGCTATAGGAATGTTTAAAAAGTATGAGTGGTTTTATGCAAAACAAAACTTATGTCAAAGACTTATTTATTTATTTATTTATTTTTACCCAAAATCCATGTGTTTGTGTGGGTTTTAAATGAGGGACAACAGAGGGCATTTTGCATTCTCTGGACTTGGTCCAGTTGTGTTTCGAAAACCTCTAAGGACAGAGTCTGTGGAAGCTGTTCATTCTACTCCCTGACCCTTACGAGAAAGAAGATTTTCCTTATATCCAGGCATTTCAGTTGTGAGTCCAATTTTTATTAGGTCCACTTTTTAATATGCTGGATGCATGCCATCTTTCAGTAGCAGACTGGAAATCACTGCAGTCCCATTTTAATTTGTTTTGCAACTTCGTGTGCAAGTTCCTTGCATGCATCTCACTGAGGTATCATACATCTACCTCGCCAGCATATGGACTGCAGGGGGAAGTCTGGCAAGTAACTCAGTCCAACTGTGCAGTGGAATGAAGCAGTCGTTGCTGTGTTAGAGAAGTGGGTGTTCATACTAGTATGTTTAACAGGGGATTACACTAATAGGCTTAGGGTCTTTTTTATAACCATCATGAAATGAACTTAGTTAGCAATAAATATTATATATAAAGGAAAAAATATCTTCAGTATTTTTGTAGTGGTGAGAACCTTGATAAATGAACTTGTCATGGTATGAATTGTTTCCCCCCTGAACAACCCTGGGCTGTTGAAGGGCAGTTTCCACAGATTGCAATGAAACCAGAATGAAAGCTTGCGGTTTAGTGTTTTCACAAATAGGTTAGTAATAACCTAATTTACAACTTGTGCTTTTTTATTTCCTGAATATATAAGCCCTTTCTTTATTATTATAAAAAAAAAAAAGCCACCAACCCCCCCCCCCCAAAAAAAAATAAACCCCAAATTATCACATTTCAGCTAGCTTTAAAGGTATTGCATGCACCTTTTAACATTGCTCATCATGTTTGTTTGGTGCAGTTTTTGGTCAAGAAGCTAATGGCACTGCAGTTGTTGCATTTACAATGCTTAATAGAGGTGGTCCACGTGAGCAAATCAAGACAGAATTTGCTAATTATGAAATTACAGCTCAGTTTCAGAAATGTGTAGAATGTTGAGTATCTGCAGGTGGTGATGAGGAATCTCTTGACATCGGTGACTTTTGGAGTGTGGTTTGTCTCCATGGACGTAAATCCACACTGGAGAACTTTTGAAGTAGTTAGTGTGCTCTGAGAAGTGCTTTGTAAATGCAGCTGTTTGGTTTCTGGATCAGAGGTGTTGTCTGTGTCCTGCAGTAAGTGCAGGAAGCTTGTCTAAGTGCAGAATTGGTCACATAAATGAGCTGTAAGTGGTGTGAAATTCCTTTTTATGCTGCTCACTGAATAGGTCTTTTGTTGATATGTGTTCTTTAACTGCTGCTGTACTGACGAGTTTGTAATTTAGCCAGATAGTAAGATTTCTCTTGTAGCTTGGAACAAGGGTTATATTAAAATCAGGTAAGTAGTGTTTATTCATGTTGTTGCATGATCAGGAGTAGAGATACTTTCTGAGGCAAGATATTATGCTGCTCCTTGATTAAAAGCTGATGGCTTTACATGGCTTGGAGCTGTTACTTGAAATGAGAATAATCTGCATGGATAGCTTCTGCTGATTCATCTGCAACATACAGAAACTTGTAATCTGCTTCCTTTTCTTTTCCTCTCTCTTTCTTTCTTACCCTTCTGTCTTTCTATACTAGCACCCATATTTTGGGGGGATTCTGAGCCTGTCTTGTTTTACATCACATTGGTTACAGTTTCACTAAGGCTCACCCTTCCTTCACTTGTTTATCAGTGAGTACATTCTCTGTAATAATAAGAAAATAATGAAATGTGCTCTTAATAATTGTTAAAGGAAAAAAATAAGAAGACATTTTAATTGTCGTTTGCAGCAATTAAGGTTTTCTAGTTTTGCTCTGTTATTTTCAGAAGCTGTGATACGTGGTGACGATAGAAATTAGTATCCAATCCCTGGTATAAATATTTTTCCAAAGGGCTAATACAGACAAGAATTTAAAGCACTAAAAGATCAGTTGAGTGGAAATATGTAGGAACTGCAGCTCACTGTCAGTGTGTAGAATACTCCTTTAGTTCTATACAGATTTGATTCTGAGGTAGAACCTTTGAAGCTATGTTCAGCTCTGTTTTATAAGGATAAACGTATGCATGGGTTGCTTTTTATTAGTCTTTTCCTTGTCTGTGTTCTTACAAGGTATGTTTCAAAATGATGCACATAGAACAATTCTGTTGGTGTTCCTGTCTTATTTTCAGAAAGAATAACTTTATATTTATAGTATTTTTCTTACATTAAAATATTTCCCCTACTTAAATATAGCTTATTTCCAGGTGCTTTATTCGTAGAGTGAAAAACTTGTTCCTAAGTGTTTGGGACAAGTATTATTATCAGGGTTTTTTTGCTATGTGAGGAGGACTGTTGGCTTACAAAATTATCACATAAGTTTAAGAGTATCCCTGAAGCATAATTGGAAAATCAACAGTTCCACGTCGGAGAGGACTGTGGCTGTTAAAGTATGTTGTGCTTGACTGTTTGGAGGAGGATTTGTGTGTAAGTAGTATTTGATTTATATTTGTTCTTAAGATAATTTGTTCTCTTTCAGAATGCAGAGACATTCTGCTTCCTGTGATCACAAAAGAGCTGAAGGAACTACTGGAACAAAAGGATGATCAGCTGCTCCAGGCTCAAGAGAAGAAATACTGTGTTGAATTACTCAATAGCATCCTGGAGGTTCTGAGCTGTCAAGACCCTGTAAGTATTGGTGATATAGATGGTCCAAGGCTGTGGTAAGCCTGAGCTGATGAGGTATTAAATTATTGATGCTGATGAATCTCATTTAAATTTTTAATACAAGTCAGTGGCAAATTGAACTTTTCTCCTATTATTCATGAATTTAAGTTAAAGGGCAGTTGAGCTATTAGAGAAGAAGTACTGAAATCTATGCTGTCTCTTCTTATTTCACTATTATATGTTCTTTAAGTAGTCAGCTGCTGTAAGTCACAGTAGTATTAAATGCAGTGAGGCTGCTGTGTTTTGCCTAGCAGAGGATTAGATACTTCTAGTTTTCAGTAGTAAAGTTCAATGGAACCCATTATGTCATGAAAACTGCTGAGAATTTAAAACACACACACAAAAAAGTAATTCATCTTTAAGAGATGACGCAGATTTCTCTTGAGTGCAACACTGCAGTTTATTTTTGAAATAAAGTGAAAAATCTTATTTCAAGAATATGCACTTTTGGCTTGCCCTGAGAAATACTTTCTATCCCATACTCGTGCAGGTGAATGGAAAAGGATGTGGGCAAGAGTTTGGGATGGGACACAGCTGGGATGGCTGAAATGAGTTGACCAAAGTGGTATTTCCAAGTGGAAATCTCAAGTACAGGTTGCGTAATCTTATCATTCTGAAGGAGACCATTTGTCACTGTCCAAATAAATGAGACCTCTATCATAATAGGAAGTTTAGATTGGATATGAGGAAGAAATTCTTTACCGTAAGGGTGGTGAGGCACTTGGTGAGGTTGCCCAGGGAAGCTGTGAATGCTCCATAGCTGGCAGTGTTCAAGGCCGGGTTGGACATAGCCTTGGATGGCATGGTTTAGTGGGAGGTGTCCCTGCCCATGGCAGGGGGTTGGAACTGGATGATCTTAAGGTCCTTTCCAACCCTAACTATTCTATGATTCTATAATCATGGCTGACTCTGAGGTAATGAAATCATTCTAATTTTTGTCCCAACCCTGTAGAAGTTTAAATGGAACATAAAAGTTAAATCAAACCCTAGCTACTATTACTTTGTGCTGGTATTTTTACAGAGAGTGAAATTTTGTTTGGTTTGGATTTTCTATTAAGTTATTTCTGTACCAGTGTGTGCATCCATCCCATCAATGAATCTGAAGGCATTTGAGTTCTGTGAGGGAACTTTCTACTGCTGACCTGCATATATCACATACGAGCTCTGATTGTTTCATGCCTTGGTAAGGCATATATTTGTGGTGACCATATTCCATTAAATGAAATAATACAATTCATGTTTTCCAAGGGAGAATTTATAGATAGTACAAGTTGTTAATTTAGCTTCTGAAAAGTCTTATGTTTAACCAAATGGACTGCAGCCAAATGGTGGGGGTTCCAGGTTTCACTAAAATATATATGCTTTTCTTTTGAAGGTAATTGTGGTCTACATACAATATGTTACAGTGGGTTGCTAGACTGTTTTCTGAAGCTTAGAAACAGTTAAAATGAAAGCTGAAATCTCGTGTATAGGCAATGTGTGAAAACACTTTTTGTTACGTTAGCAATGTCAGTATTGAATGCCTAATTGTTCCCGAGATTATCAAAAAGAAAGGTAGTCTCAGTTTCATAAAGAAACCATTCTCATTGATTTGCTAGCACTTCTCTGCAAATTCAAAGGCTTAGCAGAAAATAACCTTTGCTTGCTTGAGTGTATATTAGATGTTTATCCAGGAAAGGTGTGTTATGTGCTTCTTGTGGATTCAGGGGCAGGTTAATGGTATAAATGTGTTGTACTTTAGGTTGCTTTACCTTTTTCTACTGCTCTGTTAAATGGTAGCTGGATAAAATTGCATGTGGCAGGTGGCTTGCCATATGTTCCCTGCTGGCCTTGGATGCATTCTTTCAACAGCCAAGAACACTGGTTTGAAACAAAATGCTAAACTTTGACTTGATGCCTTGGGGTACACTTCAGAGCAAATCCTGAAAGTATTTAATAAATGCAATACTCTAGAATAAGGGAAGGCAAACAGTTTTCAGGACAGGAGTATGCAATTGTAAAATGTGTTGCTATAGTTGAAGTATAAGAAGAATATACTAGAAAAGCTTAGAAAAGGGAAAGAAAAAACCAAAACCAACGGAAACCAGAAAAGCTGCTGAGACCTCTGTAAATAAACCAATATTCATCAAGAGTGCGCTCTGAAGAGATATCAAAACCTTACCCGGAGTGTAGCAGCTAATTATTTCCTGAAAGTTGCAGTTGACATTGCAGTATTGCTGGTGAATATGGAAAGCATTCAAATGCAAAGAACAAATAAGATGCCTTTCACAAAAGAAACACAAAATACCACTGAAAAACACAAGCATCTGGAGCAGGCAGATGGATTTCACTGCAAGTCTACCAGATAGTTCCATGGCTCTACATCCATGCTCAACATTGCAGTTTCTTGTTTTTCACTGAGTAAACTTTCTCTGTTAAGTAGAGAATGTCTAAATCTGATAAGAGAAATACTTGGATGGAAAGCATTTTTTCGAGTGGTTTTCACCAATGTTTCCAGTAGCAGAGTCACATTTGACAATGTGTTGCGTTTCATGTCCTGAAGGCAATGGATGAGAGAGGTCTTCTGTATATTTTCTAGTCCAAGAAATGATGCTATTTTGAGCATCTTGGTGTCATTTTTCCTTCCTGTGGTTGGCTTATCTTTTTTGACATGCTTTTTCCCCCTCTACTTCACACTGTCAACATCTGTCTGCTTGTCCTTTTTTCTGACTTCTTGTGAGATGCCATTCCCCTCTGAATATCTTTCATATTGCACTCTGCCCCTTGTTCTTAGTTTCAAGCAGGGTGCAGTAACTACTACATTGTATGGTGAAACAGTAGTAAAGAATCTGTGATGCAATTCAGTGTGCCTGTAGTGCATTAGTAGTCTTGCAAAGAGAAATACTCGAGGTGGTAACAGTGACTTGTGTGGCCCCTCAGTCTGATCAAATTTATGGTGTTTTACAAGGGATGTTTCAAATAATTTTCTTTCTAGCTGTATAATTAACACCCCAGAAATGAAAAGCCTGTGCAGGTACTGTAGTGCCAGGGGCAGCTGTTGTTCAACTACAAGCAGCAGCAAGGCTAGATCCTCCTTTTTGTACCGCAAGGCCACTCATCAGGAGAACTAAGATATGCTGCTTTTGCAGCACAGAGGCCAAAAGATTCTGGTTATTGCTCTCTGAATGAGGATTTGCTTTCTGATTACAACTTCACATAAGCCTGAAAAATTTGCTTTGCTATGTGAGAAAGTGCAATTCTGTTTTATTGGAATGTTTTTCAGGTAATTAATAAAAAATGAAGAGAAAACTATAGAGTATTTGGTTCACGATTCAAGTTGTTTGGGGAGAGATGCACTGTAGGTTTTTAGTTTTGCTTTCACTGTTATTTCCAGCAGATTTAATATACAAGTGTCAATGAACTGTATGGGTTTCATATTATTTGATTGGCATAAATCTTTAAGCTTCTGGTGTGTGTATTGGGAAGTAGAGGAGATGGAAGAGAAATCAGCTTTGGGACAGCAGTCCAATAAATGTGTGTTCTCTGAAGCAACTGGCAGGTGTAGTCTTTTTGTAGATATTGGACTATACCTAAGAAATTTAAATTAAAGAAAACACAAACCACAAGCTGATTATTCTGAGAATACATTGCTCATTTATAGAATATAGTAACTTTTGAAATGCTGTGACAGGAGAGAACATCATTTAAGCTTAGTCATAGTCAAAGGGCAAGATAGGACTGAATGGTGATAGTAAATAATTGCCTAGATATGAGGATGATCGCTATTGCAAGGGTTGCTGACCTGATGTGGGTTAATCAAAACAGGAATGAGAAATGGAATAATGTTGAATGTCTCAGAGGAGAAACAGAGTCAGAAGCAGTTTCTCCTGGCATGATATAGAGGCTCAGTCACCTCAAATACTTCTAACAAATCACCATGGCTCTAAGACTGCGGTGGTCTTTGATTTCACTGTTTGTGACATTTAAAAGGTGCCTTGTTCACTGTAAGCTATTTCTATTTTTCTCTCAGAAATGTGTTTAGAATTTCCTTTCTTTGGTTGTTGCATACTAATTTCCAAAGTTGTCTAGTCAGTGAAGGCGACGAATGTTAAGGTTATACTCCTCTGCTGAGTGTTTTAAGGCAATCAGATGTCCTTTTTGCAGCAACACAACCAGTACTTTGGCAAGGGGGCCAGAGAGCAAACCATCTTCAGTTTGCTTCTTCACACAGCTACAAAGTGAAATGAAGATAGCTTTGTCCTGGAACAATGATATACTTTATGATTACAAGCTAAGAATATTACTGAGCTTCAGACCCTCCTGAGGCCCATTGACTGATGTGAAGAACTACGATACAATTTGTCTCAATTTTCTGTTATAAGGGAGTCACTGTTTAGTTACGGGCTACTCAGTGACTGGGAAAACATGAGTCCCTTGAGTGAGGGATAGGAAGTGACTGTTTATAATGAAAAATAGTTATGGCAAGATAGGGCTAAAATTGGGCTGCGCTACTTGAAATGAGTATTCCACTGAAATTGCTGGAACTCAGGAACATTGTGAGCAAGAAGAATTAGTGTTCTTTTAATAGGATCGTTATATTCTACAACTTGAACTGTCAGCATGGAAATAATTGGTCTCTTCTTTCTTTTACAAGACATTCAGATTTAATACCAAAACTGTTATTTTTTGTTAACAGGCATCAACTTATAACCACATTCAGGAAATAATGGTGCAGTTATTGCGCACAGTGAACAGAACTGTTATTACAATGGGACGAGATGATCCCTTAATCGTGAGTAATGTTTTAATATATTTTTAATGCTTTGCAAGTGATTTTATACTTCTCCTGAAAAAAAAATGCAAATACAGTATTTGTGGAGTCCTTGTTTGAGAGCCTTTTAGGTTTAAAATGAAAGGGCTGAGGCTTTTCTCTTTTTTCATTTGCTGTAGCTGAATACTGGGAGATTTGTGCATTTCTTAAAAAAAACCAAAACCAGACAATAAAACTCAAGTTATTTGTTTGCAAAAAGAAGAATGTTTCACAAACCTACGTAAAATGCACACTTTAACACGCTGAAAATAATGTTTCCAGTAATCTGAAGTGGAAGTAAGACTAAAAGAAATAAAATATGTTATTCTGAAAAGTTTACATAAATAACGGGGGCATGCTGTGTTTCTCCCACATGTTTTTCCACATGCTTTACTTTTTGGTGGTTTGGAGTTGCTATGAAGCAGCTCTGTTCCTTGCTCTGTTTTTGGAGAAGTATGATGATACTCTAATACCATGTTATACTAATAAAAGGTTGCTGTTTACAAGACCTTGCATGTGATTGAATACTGGATTGTTGCCTTTACCTGAGTGGCTTTGCTTTCGGGCAGGGTGTCATGGGTTCAGCAGTAGCAGTCATTTTTCTCCTTCTCAGTAGCTGGTGCAGTGCTGTGGCTTTGACTTTTGGCCTGGGAACAGTGCTGATAACACCGATGTTTTTAGCTGCTGTTCAGCAATGTTTACTCTGACCAAGGACTTTCTGAGCCTCATGCTCTGCCAGGGAGGAGGGGAAGCCGGGAGGAAGCAGAGACAGGGCACCTGACCCAAACTGACCAAAGAGGTATTCCATACCACAGCACGTCATGCCCAGGATGTAAAAAACAGGGGGCAGGGACCCGGAAGAGGGGTATCACTGCTGGGTTGGGTTGGGCATCGGTTGGCGGGTGGTGAGTGGTTGTACTGTCTTCCCTTGTCGTTTCCCTTGTCATTATTATTATTGGTGGCAGCAGTAGTGATTTGTGTTATACCTTAGTTACTGGACTGTTCTTATCTCAACCTGTGGGAGTTACATTCTTTCAATTCTCCTCCCCATCCCCCTGGGACAGGGGGGAAGAAAGAGGGAAAAGTGAGTGAGCGAACTGCGTGAGTTACAGCTGGGCTTAAACCACAACACAGGGCTAAGCAGGTTAATTTTCAAATTTGGGTGTCCTTTTCACAATGCTCTAGTTTGTTGGCTGAGAGGGAGTGAAAAAGATTTTGGGTTACAGTTTCCTTTATTTTTTCTTGCTACAGTGAAAGTCAAATTAAGGGAAAGTGCTACAATGTGTTCAGCTAGTAACGGCATGCTGTAAGCTTTGGTCATGTAATTACTGGAAAAAGTCAGGCTCAGAAGGAGATAATCCCATCAGAAGAAGGTGTTGGTGATGCAAAAGTAATTTGTGTCTCTGCAACTACTGCAGAGAAAACTTAGATGCCATTCTTGACTTCATTGTGATGTCTGGCAATTGAAAGCTTTAACAGCAGCCTGGTTATTTTCAGTATTAAAAAAAAAAAGCCTTGGCTGTTTAGTTATACGTGCTTCTAAACTTGTAAAAAAGGGACAAGTTCATTGTCTGAAATTGGCTTTTCAAGCTTTACCTTGAGTGCTTGATGAACTTTAGACTTTCGGTTAAAGGGTGCTGTGGTGCAGTAGATGAAGTGCTAGTGCAGTGATTAGAGCAGTAAAACATATCTAGAATATAAAAATACTTGTCTTCTGTATTGGTTTGGTTTGGTAAATAAAAATACCATGAATACAGCATATGTTCTTGATTTTGTTCACTGTATCATTTCAGCATGATGAAAAGGCTGCAGTTCTGCTGCACAAAAAAGCTTTTAGGCAATATTTGTGTAAGTTACTGTACCATAAAAGTTTTTGCTAAAAAGAAAACAGTGTGCTCTGTTACCCAGGGCTACCCTAGATAGCATATTGGTGCAAAAAGCTATACTCTTTGAGGGAATAATGGCCTGAGAAAAAGCATCGGGCGGAGCTGCGGTATTTGTAGAAGATGATGGTCTACCTAAGAGTTGCAGCTTTTTTGTTCAGCATTCATATTGTAATCCTTTCTCTACCTAGAGAAGTTGTGGTATGATTTCCTGAGAAACCCGTTTGCTTATTTACCATTCATTTTCCTTTTCTAAAGGACAATCGTTCATTTCCTTTGTAATCCATATGCTGATTGTTAGTAAATGACTCCTGAAACCCAAGAAAAAAATCTCATTTTATTGCAAAAGAGAACATCACATTTCAAGAACCTAGAAATTTACAAAACATACGTTAGACAATACATTTCCTTAGGATGATGTTTTGTATCTAAGCTTAAACCATGACACAGAATTACTCAGTATCGTGGCTTTTTGGAAAGAGCTCAAAGTACACGAAACTGTAAGAGCCCTACTTGAACTGCTGTTTTATGACAGAGAGAAATCAGTATTTTATTCATACGTTCTGAATTCTTTAATTGAGTTTGACTCCAGTAAACAGCAATTTCCAATACAGTCATTCTGGAATGTGCCATGTTCTGTGCAACTTTTTAGCACTAGTGCATTGTAGCTGTCATTGAAATGTGTCTTTCAGAGAAGGCTGCAATATTTTGTATGCAAGTGCTGTCAGCAGTGGTTTGCTGCTGGGTTTTTTGTGTGTGCGATTTTAGGTTTTATTTAAGAGTGTGTTTGTATGTATATCCAACATCTGTTTTCTACTCTGAGAACTAAGGCATTACACCTTAGTTTTCTAAATCATTGATTCTTATAGCCAGTACTGTTCTCTTCCAATAATCTACCAATTCTGACTGCTTTTCCAAACCCAACATCATAAGTTGCATAGTGTGTCTGGTAATTTTTAGATTTCCTATATGAATTAATAATACCAAAAACTTTTTTATAATATTAAACAATAAAAATAACCCCCAGTGCTTACATATGAAATCTTGACATAGCTCAGATTCTCCAATTAGGTGCTACAAAGCTATTAAATTGTAGGTGTTTTGTGTTGCTAGGATATACAGATTTCTATGTTGAATGAACCCTAAACAAAATAGGTAGTGACTCTGCAGTCTTACCCTCTTGCTGTGGCTGATGCATACCCTGACTTACACATTCCCACTCTTCCCTTTCAATGTAACAGCCTTTCGCTCTAGTGATGTCTCTAAAGTTTCATGTAGAAAGCATGTTGTGTGCGTTATGTGTGGAGAAGTCTGGCTGTAGACCAAAAGATCAGTTCACTGCAGAAGACTTGCTGGTTTTGCTAGCGTTACGCCAGTTGGTATTGCTTAGGATGATACCGTGATGAGCACGACTAGTTCTATCAAAAAACTTAGTTCTTCGAGACAACATTCTGTGCAAAATTGGTTTTAATGTGTTTTGAAATGTGTTACTAACCCTAAGAATTCAAGGAAACAGAAGTGTGCAAAAAGCATACAGACATCTTTAACTAAGAGTACACAACTAATACAATGTGATTTAGAAAAATAGGATCCAGGAGTTAATCTGTGGAATATCCTATCACCATTTGAACTGATTAACCAGAGTCATATCCAAGAAAGGGTCTGTAGGACATTCCACTAAACATCAAATACATTATTTGGGCTTTACAGTGTGCCCTTTTGGAAAACCTTTGCCCTTCTGTCATTCCCCCTCCACCCCCCATATAAAAGATGACTGTGTTTTCATGAGGAAAATAGTCTCATCAACCGTAAAGTAGATTGCATTGGCATACTCTGTGCTAACTGGTAACTCAGCTGTTTCTGAAGGAAGGAAATAGCTCCACTGACATCTGAGAAAATCTTTTCAGCACTTACATATTTCATAAAATACAGATTAGTTCATTTAATATATCAACTTATTTATATCTTAAGGCCAAAAAAACCCATGTCTTGGGATATTTTGGTGTAGTGATACAGATAGGTGGTAGACAAATTGGGCAAGTGGTTTAGAAAGGTGGTAGCCAGACTGGTTATACTCCTCACTCCATTGCATGATAACATCTGAGGTATTGCATCCTGTTGTAGGTTTCCAAGTAGATGAAATATATCAACTTACTGGAGAGAAACCACCAAGATGACTGTGGGATGCAGCGCATAATGTGTGAAGAGAGGCAGTGAAAACTGGGTATGCTCAGACTTTAAGAAAAGGCATGGGAAAGAGGTTTTATTATCTGTCTAATTCCTCTTAATGATAAAGTTGGATTGGAAAGAAGTAGTGGACACAAGTTTTAGAGCACAAGAAATACAGATTAGATGTTGGGGGGAGAAAATGGCAGCAGTTTTCCCCAGGGGATTATGGATTTTTGTCTTTGGTGATCCTCAGAACTCAAATTCACCTGATTAGACCTTGCTTGAGTTAGGGTGGTTAAGCCTAGAATGACTGAGTCATGATTCTATCATTCTTTTCAGAGTAGTTACTGAATCATCTAAATGACTGCTTTTTAAACTGAACCAGTGAAAGGACAGAGTAAAACCTAACCTAAAAGTCTTCTTTTGTTGTTAAGTGTTAGCTGAGAGCAACAACAACAACAAAAAAAGTGGGGATGTGAAATACTTGTCTCCTTTGAGGAGAGATTTGTTTGAACAACTTAGATTGCCCTGAATTTGTTCTTGATTATGTGGTTTGTTTAAAGGTCAATGAAGTTCTTTCCTCTTAACCCATGTTGCTTATAGGAAAGGAAGACACTGTGATGCCCTTAGTTTTGTCTACCATTGTGTTTTAAAGTAGAGATAGTTTATGTTTTGTAAAGTTGGAAAGAAATTCCTTACAAAGCTATGAAAGTGTCCTTGGAAAAAAATGAGAAAGCTTCCTCTTGAAAGAAACAGTTTCTTTTTGAAAATAGTATCCTCATGCACCTTTATTGAGTGAGGTGATTTAAGTAAATTTAATTCTTTTGATTTTTCAAATACTCTAATTAAATATTCTTTAGCTTTGTGATGTTGGAATAGCATTTTTGCAGGTGTGTGCTCTCAAACCTCTTTGGGTTTAGTGTTTTTTGAAATGTAGAGGGTTCCCTAAGGAAGTCAAATCCACCAGAAGCATTTTCTTTTCACCTTTTTCGTTTTTCTTCTCAACTCCTTTTTCTCGGGAGCTGGATGATCAGATGGCAGCTTCTGAGGTGAAGCTGGAGCTGGAGTTTGCTCTGCATGATCCAGTGTTTTCAAAATCTGATGAAATCTTCCTTCTTGTTGTCTGAAGTCATATTCTACACTATGGAAAAATGAAGAGATTTAAGGTAGCAAGTGAGAAATTCCCTTGGTAAAATACATGTGGAAAGGATGAGAATTATTTGGCACTATTCAATATTAAACCCTGGTTATAACACAAAACATATAGGTTGATGCTTTGAAAAGTAGTTCATCTCTTAATCTTTCTAAGAGAAACCTTTTTCTTTCTGAGTTAAGAACTCCAACACTGTGCCCATGAAATGGGACAAAACTTAAGGGAGTTAAAAATGAAAATGTATTAAGATGACCTTTCCATGGTCAGGTTTTTATAGTGTAATCTAACTCAGTCATAGGCTTGGCATGAATTCAAGAGTCTCAAGTGTTTTAAATGGAAATGTCTCCGTTAGGACCAAAAATATATGAAATTAAGTTATTATGTAAGTCTTTGAAATAAGTGGCATGAATTAACAGAAAAGTAGAGTGTAATTCACTTTCTCTGTTGAAACCCATAATTATTATTGATGTCAAATGGGAGCCAAGATGTCTGTTATGGAAGAGCCGATCTGTGCAAGGAAGTTCAAGTAAGGTTCAAATTGATGTGGATAGTGATTAAGCCTGTCTCATGCAACAAGCAGCTGTACTGGTGCTGTATGAGTTTTCTTTATTTCAACCACCTTTTCTAGGCAGGAGAGTGGGAGTTGTATAAGCTCTGTTTGCCATGGAGGTTTTAGCAGGCAGACGGGAGAGTAAAAAGGATCTGGTTGTGATTTCCATAATGCAGGCTCCTTGGGAGGCATAAGATGTCATCAGAAGGATATAGAGATAACACAATGAGGCTGTGAGCCTCATTTGGTCACTGAGTAGAAGAAATGTGTAAAATTAGTAAATATACATAACTTGAAACCCTATTAATTATGTGTATTTGTATGTATATAGAAATCCTTAAACATTGTTGACTAATATGTTAAAATTAACTAGAAGCTTGTTTCCCTTACAATTAACGTGGTTTGGGGGGTTTAGTAAAATAACTTCGTTTGTGAAAGCAATAGTATTAATCTAATTTAGAACTGGAGAGTGATCCCTGGACAAAGAGCTATATGTAGTAAATAGAAGAAACTGATAGAAATGAAAAATTTGATCAGTGTCTCTTGAATTTTATCAGACTATTGCAAGAAACTGCACTTAATTTTCAGTAGTCCAGATCATGTGCTGGACAATGAAATGTTCAGCTTATAGCATGTGTAAGGGTAGTACCTGCTCATGTTCTTTTTTCAATTCCCTTCTTCAGTGTTTCTAATTTACTGTTGGAGAGATCATCTCTAGATGCAAGAGGTCAGTTCAGTCTTTGTTTAATACTGTCCCTTATATGCCATGGTAACAGTGGTTTCAGTTGCTAAGTGCATTTGTTCATTGTCGTATAAACATTTGTCTTGCAGGATCTAGGCAAAAAGTCCCAAGTAATGTCGCATAATCCTGCTGGATAGTTAATAAAGCTGAATTTACAGCCACTGTTCTGTATACCTGAAAAGCTTTTTATTACTTCACCTATTGGTATAATCCACATTTGAAGTGATATGAAATTAATGTATTGCTTGACACAGGGACTGCTTAGAATGAGCGTGATAAAGATGCTTCAGTGACATTAACACAAAAAAAAAATGAGAGCAAGATGAAGCACCTGGTTTAATAATTCATGCCAACAGGGATGCTATGTTAGTGGAAAGAAATGCTTGTGTGGCACTTTTTGGCTACATAAAAAATAGGGATTGTATTGGATTGTCTGGAGCAAAACCTGGTATCAATTACTTGTTTCAGAATATTGTCTAATGAATATTCATATCCAGGTCTACGAACATCTCTGTAAAGTGAAAACTGTTATATTTCCTTGCTGTCTCTGGTTTTGCCTCTTAAAGCTAGAAACTTTTTAGAGGAGCTATGTTCTCTTGCATGTGTTCTATTAATCTTTGCACTGTAAGCCTCCAGGCACCATTATCACTACAAACTACCTAGTAACCAAAAATGCACATCAGTGTTTTATTACTTCCCCTGTTCTTTAGTTCAGATTCTTGCACTCGTTGCTCAGGACCTTTTCTGTATTGAAACCACATAAATTAAAAATGCAGGGGACACATCATAGTTTTTTTGTTCTGAAGGGCGAAAGTGGTTAGAGGGGAGCTGGTACAGAAATTCCTATAGTTGCCTTTGTTCCTGTACAGCCAAATAAAAACGCACAGAGATGTTCAAAGGCAATAACCAAGTAAAGAAAATCTGTTTCATCCAGGATCTCCCTTTTTATACAGATTCAGTCTGTGCTGTTGGATAAATCATGTAACTTCTTGACTATCTGGAGGGCTGCGGAGAAGACTAACCGTTTGTCTCAGAGCAGCTGAGGTGTTCAATTTGTGACATGGCAATTACTTTACGATTTTGTTACCAGAGGTTTAGGACATTGGTACGCAACTGAGTTGTATGTTAGCAACAGGTTCCAAAGCTGTGTCCAAGATTGACTTTATATAACAAGCTTATAAAGGCCTTTAAAAAAATTGGCTCATGTAGAAAATACAGTATGAAAAACACTTCCATGGGGATATAACCTATTCATTATATCCATAAAAATTGCAAACTGGCAAAGCTAAAGGTCCGCTATATCCTTTGAACTGAAGGAAAAGTTTTCAGCCTAAAAGAAAAGTTCTCTTACCCTTTATTTCTGTAAATGTAATTGAATAACTGAAGGTGTGTGTTTTCTGCCTTATGACTGAGGTTGCAGAGATTAGATAATGTGTTTCTAGGGTGGCAAAAACCCTATCAAATGCTTGCTGAGTGCAGAGGCTGCGTATATGGTATAACCAAGAGTTTGTACCTGCTTGATTTTGGCTGATGCCTGGCAAGCTGGGGACTCCTGCAGTGTGTCTGCATAGATGGAGCATTCAAGCGCATACAGCTTCCAGAACACAGGACTACCAAGGTTTTTGGTCATAGGAGTTTAACGTAAACTGCAGCTTAAATTTGGAGTAACTCTACACTCAGGCTGTGCTCCCTTAAAATAATTGCAAATAAACATTTAGTGCAGTGGGAAGTGTGGCAGTTTGGTTTTGGTTTGTATGTAAACATGAGCTGTAGCTTACTGGCATTGGAGAACTGGGTGTTTGTCTTTTCCAAGATTTACAATTGTTAGTGAAATCTTAGCTTTTAGAATGTAACACATGGGGAGAATTTCATCATCAGAAATAGCATCGAGGTTTTTCAAAGCATGCTGATAATAATAATGCTGGGAAACATTACTGGGAAATTTGTTTGAGTTCTCAGAAGTACATCTTTCAAATAACACCAGTATTCTTTTCTACATGGGAAAACAAAACCACCTCACTCGTATCACTTGGTCTCTTGTTAAAAAAACAGGTTAAGAGTAATTGAGATATTTTCTAGCTGTATGCAAAACATTCTATTATACATCTGTGAGATATCCAGACAACACAAAGTGATGCAAAGGAGCTGGGTACCTGTAAATGATACATGCGGTGTTCTGGCAGGTGCTGCAGTTGTCAAGGTCTTGACCAGTGTGATAGAAGTTACGCCTGTAACAGACAGTAGTTCATGTCGTCTATTTACAGCTACATTAACAGATCTGTGAATCTTTCTTTCCCACCTCATGCTGGTAAGATTCTGGTTGTTGGTTCTTGCATGAATACTTGTGAAAACACTTAGACATGCAACTGCTTCCTGTAAATACTTTTAACTACTTGAATATCCATGCTTTTGGAGACTTGATCTGATTTCTCCCTTATGCTTTCCATTTTTGCCCATTTTTATGTTTCCTCGAGGTAACCAAGTAAAGCTTTTCTTGCTGAGAGTACACGAATTTGGAGTGTTGAGAAAACAAGGAAAGTGGCTTTCATAGTTTACATTAACTACAGTTCAATTATGTTTATGATGGACAGATCTGCAGAAGCAGTTTGAGCTCTGTGGCTTATTGCATCTGAAGGATGCAGAACACTTTGAACAAGTTTTATTTGAATAACAGGAGTTCAGTTTGTGCCAACATAATTTTCTGATTGCTTTTGGACCTAAAGTAGAGGTTCTTCACATGTGTTATTGTACTACTTCCACAAGTGCTTGGGATGTTCAGTTTTACTGCTTGATGATTCTAGCAGAATTGGTTGAAGCTTATCATCGAATCTCAGTGTGACACTGACCGATATTTGGCAACGCTTTTGTTTTCAACCATCTGGGAAATGGACAGAAATGGTCTGTAAATATTACTGGGTCATCAGAGCCTGCTTCACTTCAAATTCTCTTTGTAATGCTCAGATTTTGAAACATCATTAAAAATCAGACACTGTCAGACATAAATACATGTAGGGAACAAGGAGGGAGCATTTTTTCCTGTAATTCCTGCAGAACTGTAGTTGGGTGTTAGTTGCATGAAATATGCTATAGACAAGTGATTGTTTAAGGTTGACACATGTTTTTTTCTTCCCACCTCCTGCCTTGAATCTTGCTTCTAAACTGAACTTTTGGGTTTTGCTCTTTTACAAATGGTTTTGCCTATTTGTTATCAGTATGTCTATATGGGTTTGTCTGCCGTGTCTAGGTTTGTGCAAAGTTGGAACTAGAAAACTGGATGGGCTTTTCAGATAGACAAAAATGACTAAGCACAGTCCTCTGAAAAAGGATAGTTGGAGCTGGATTATATGGGGAAATGCTACATGGAATAAAAATATATGCAGTCACAAAAGCTAAGAGAAATATTTTCACCTTAACAGTCAGATGAACATTAATGGTTAATGTTTCCAGAAAAAAAAAGGTACTCTGTACAGAGTAAATTCACATGTTAATGTGATATGTAGTGTTTTAATTATTTTAATGAGTGTAAGCCATCAGAAATGCAAGGAGGTCATTTCAATTCCCAGATAAAATACTTGGAGAAAGAAAGAATCCTTCAAAATGGATTTATATTTCTTCAGAAGCTGTAAAAAAATTGGGGCGTATAAAATTCTGGCTTCAGTTAGTTCTGTCCTGACAGTTTCTGCACAGCCACACAACCCTTTCCTTTCCACATGAGAACAAGTGCAAATATGTGGTGCTGGGTCACAGGGGCAAGTCACTGTCATATTCTGTGCTATTTCTGTGCAAATGAAGCTACCCCAAAATCTCCATGTCTCACATATCAGTACACTTTGCAGAAACCACAAGGAGAATGCTGCACTGTCAGATTTACTCCTTAACTGCAGTCAGTAAATACTACTGATGCACATGATCTGATTTTTAGGATGCAGTTTTACACACAGACCAGTGGTGCATAATGATTACTTTAGATGCCTGAGTAAATGATGACATAGATTTAATGTTGTTTTATCCTTACAAAATAAAGTAAAATGGAACCTTTGTTCTCTCAGTACATTGACAGATTTATCTGGAATTTTTTCAAAGGCAAAAAGTACTTGATGGATAAACTATGTTATCATAAAACGGAACTTTAAAATGTATCCTAGCTGTATTTACTGTAAGCAGGAGCTGCTGTTCATGGTTTGGGAAACATTATTAGGATATTCTAAAACCTGTATTGAGCATAGATATTTTTAAAATTCTATTTCAACGTTGTTCTACAAAGGTGCCCAGTCTTTAGGAATTATTTGCATTTATAGTAGTAGTATTATTTCTGATGCACAAATAAGTTGCATGACTAAGTTACATAAATAATGCTGGCAGCCTTGGCTATAGTCACTATGAGAACAGGCTAAAAATAAACAGTAGGTCACAACATCTCATGGCAGTGCAGAAAGCAGTCATTGACACCTGAGATTCCAAAGCGAGTTCTTGCTGCCTATCTCCACACGCTCTATGTTCATAGTTTTAATCCCTTTTAAGCACCTACCTCCATCTCCCATGAAATCTTTCTTGCATACAGGAGCCCCTGAAGTTTACCTGTGCCTGTTTTCAAGGCATGCCCTTTAAGCAGCTGTGGTGTTTCTGGTATCATGACATACAACTAGCAGTGTTGGGGGGGTCCCCAACTGTCTGCAGATGCTGGGCTTTAGCTGCTGATCCTTTTTCTTATTTATGAAGGCAGTACTAATACGTTGAACAAAAGCAGAGTTTTGCTGATAGAAAGCCTTTCAGCAGTAAGACTGCTTTGGCACTAAGCACGTATCTGATCTTACTAATAGGAGGTAGTTTTCTTGCCAAAGATTTCTGTTATACTACATTAGTCTGTCAGGCTTTGTTGTTCTACTGCATACAGATTTTAGCTGGATCTCAGGTGTCAGTGGCTTTCTATCTGATGCCATGCCATGAATCCAAATAAAAAAGGGAGTCAATAAACCATGTCTTACACTGGGTTTAATAAAGGTGGTATCAACTAAAGGCAAATTACCAAGAGACTTGCTTCTCTGCTGAGGTACTAACACCAGAAAAAGGGTGTAAGATACCGTTTTGCAAATTCATCTCTAAATATTTCAGGAAAGGGTTTTTCAGTAGCAAAGGTTACAAGAATGCAAGCATCTGTTATACACTACTGCTGAATTACTGATATTAAAATGCACCATACCCTTCACTGAGGGCTCTGGATTTTTCCAGGTCTTGGATTACATTCAAAAGGACTTTAATCTTCTCCTGGTTGGACTGCAAAGATTCCTCTACAGACTGCAGCCTGCCTTGTAGGGCACAGAGTTCACCGTGTGCCAAATGGATTTGATTGAGTCCGCGAATCTCTTTGTTGGTTTGTGGTTTTATTTCATTCCTTGGCAGATAAGACTTTATGTGAAATCCTTCTAAACAGCTGTTGCATTGGGAAGCGGCTGGCTGGGTAGAATTGTTCTCCATTTCAGAACCACACATCATAATAGATTTTGACGCATTGCTGCTGGTCACTGACATTATTGTGTGACCATCATTTGTTAATGTCACACAGCTGGAATCTGGTTTGTGCTCTCCTGTCTGTTGGTAGTCTCTGAGGAAACAAGATGAACTGTGATTTGATGGAGATGGGAATGGAGCAGGTTCCTTTCTGCTTTCATCTTTGCTGGCTATAAGTGACTCCGAATCACTTCTATCTGCTTCACAGGACTCAGAATGAGCATTACATTCATTGCAGTTACCGGAATTGAGTAGGCAAGGGTATGCTTTTCCAGAATTAGACAGCAGCATGCTGCTGTCATTATTTCCATTGATATTTATGGCAGAAGAAGAATGCAGTGAATTACTTAAATTCATGGTTTTGTCTGGTGCATCCATGGAAACATTGCTGTCTTGTGGAAAACTCACATGTATGTATTCAGGCATCTGTGTAGAAACAGTTGTCTTCTCTGGTTCTGAGAAATCATCAGTCTGGATAGATCCATTGCTTTGTGCTTTTGATGGTCTTTGACTAAAATGACCATCCACCTCACTCTTCTTAAATCCATCTTCCAAATGATTAGTTATTCTTAAGTAACAGAGATCTGAAGACATCGTGTCTTGTTCAGAAAGATTGCTGTCCACCTGGATAGAGTTTGCAGGCTCACTTGGCATCTCTGTTAGTGATTTGCTGACAGTCAGCTTTTTCCTTTTAAAAACTGGGAAGTGTTTCCTGAGGCTGGGAGATGTTTGTATGGCAATATTCTGAAGCCCCTTCTGAGCCCTTGCAACAGATGGAGATTGATGTAGCAAAAAATTGTGATCAGTAAATATTTCTGGTTTTCCAGCCGTGAATGCTATATGTTGGGCAGGGTTAGGATCCAGTTCATTCTTTGTGTTCACACCATCATCCTTGAATCGGACTTGCTGAGATTTGCTCCTGCGGTGCTGTGGCTTTCTTATAAAATCAGCTGAATCCAGACTGTTCCTTTTCAGGAGCACTGGGCGCATTTTCATGTTTTGCTGGGCCATTGAATCACAATTTAAAGTCTGTAAGTAACGTGTTTCTTTGCGACCCATTTCATTTGTCATTTGAACGGAATATTAAGATTGTTCCTAAGGTGCAAATGAATACGTTGCTCTTGAAGAAGCTAAGCTGTTCATTCTTCTTATTATGTGTGCTTTTAACTGGCATTCTTTAGGAATGCCCTTTCAAATTTAATTGATCAAATACTAAAATAAAGAAATTCTATATCATATCTAAGGAAAGACTTCTTGTAGCAAGGGAGTGGGGAAATCTGTGTGTTGTGAAGCTAACATGATCTTCAGATTACAAAATTACATAGGCTGTTATGCTTACAGTTAGACAATTTAAAGGTAAGGTTCGGTCTATGGCTTTCCTGATGGCTCTTGTGTGACAGTCAGTTCTCCATTGGTGATCCAGCCTGTTTTTATGATGGACCAGTCACACGTGCTTTATTTGCATGTTGTTGAAACAACAAGCATTGTAACTTTTGGGTGTGTTTTCATTTCTGATGCATAGTTTTCCTAATGAAATATACCCATTAGTGCCAAACTGAATTGCTTTCTTTAGAGAGAATTTTTCTTCTTCAGCCATCATTTAAAGTTGCAAATGAAACTAATCTTCCCAAACAGTTAAGCAAAATGCAAGCAATTCTGACCAAGTAAAAATACAGCATCCAGTAGGTTTCCATGAGAGAAGTTATCGCTGTGTAGCTGTTACTTCAGTTTGTGCAAATACAAGGCCAGTCATATCCAAGGGACTGTTTCACTTGGGGAAGTTCTGTAAATCCTTTGGCATCAGGAGAGCGGTCCAGTCTGAAGACCCAGCAAGTGCAGAATAGCAGGAAATGTTTCCTGAAAGTAACAACAGTTGTAGATGAACAAAGTGCCAAATCCTATAATTCCTTATGCTGTCTCCTTAAAATTGTCATCTCCATTGATTTTGTAACTTTGGTAGTGCGGTACTTGTACAGAAACTTAAAAATGTTTTGTACTGTTGAAGTGCCTAAAGTTATCTTCATATGAAATACAAAACACTAAAGATTGATACTAAACATTCAGAGGGGTAGTTTTCTCTTTGTGATCAGTATTCATTCTCCTACCCAAATCATTCCAGAATAGTTGAACAAAACCTCGGTATCTGCAATGAATAGGAACAGGTTTTAAGTCCTGAATTTCAAAACTCACCCATGAGATGTACCTGCATGTAAAATATGCTTCCTGTATATTTAATAAGGAATGCTAAATCTGAAATCAGCTGCTAGAAAAGAATAGGGCAAAGAGGAGACATTTATGTGAAATACAGGAAATATTCTATGGGATTTTGGATAATCAAGCATAGTTTGCTTTTAGGATTGCAGTGATTTTTAACACTGTAGTTAAATTCCCAGCATGGTGTTAATTTACCGGTAATCCTGTCCCCTGATTCTTTCATCAGCCTTGTTACTTCCATTACCTTAGTGTATCTTTTGTTGAAGCATTGCAGAAACTTTACCATATTTAATTTGCAAGAATCAATGAGATAGGTGCAGTGGGTAAGATCTCTTACAGAGTACAGCAAACTGTTCTGTAGCCTCCTGTAACATTCAGGCAATGTAATGTAATGGAAGTAATTATGTGATATTATTCTAAGTTTGAGAAGAAAATGAGCATTGAATGATTTCACTGCAGAGAGTAATGTTATGTAAGATATTGAGGAAACAAATATGCACATTAATAACAAATTTTGCTTTCAGGATATGCTAGTATTAGGTCACTTAACTCACTGCACTGCTTGTTCAGTGGAAACAAGTATACACCATAAACAAGTCAAACTGTTCCTGCAGATAGAGTTCCAGTGCCAAGTTCTGAATTCTCATATTGTCCACTAATTACTGGAGGCTTTTTGTGATTTTGTTTGAGAATGTATCCAAATACTGCAGTGGCATTCTCCATTTCCCATCACAGCTGCTGTGCTCCAGGCAGATGGACTACTTTAAAAGTTATACTTCCCTAATTACATTTGGAAAGAGGCTTTAGAAATCTAATCCTTTGTATTTTAAATACAAGTAAAAAGCCCTTAAGGGGTTTAGGATAGCTGTCTGCTCTGGCTGTAGAGGCATTTGAGCTAGATTCCTGCATTCTTCATTTGCAAATTGCTGTTTTAATTCTGTGTGATTTTTAGCCATCTTGGCATTCACTAGTCTGGGATTCATATGAACTGTTGTAATCAAAGTTAAACATTAAACAGATTATTAAAACAAGGTGAAAAGTATATAGGTAGGAATGCTCTAATACTTGGATTGAAAACCCAAACTAGTGCTTTCACTGAGTTACAGGTGTCTGTGTTCAGATTAACATATCAGTGTAACATCGCCAGCGACTAAGTTTAAATAACATTTTCCCTTGCCTGGGTTGTCATTCCTCATTCTTTTTCGGTGCAGCCATTTCCTGGTCTTGTTTTGCTCATTATTTCACATTGACTGAATACGAAAAGTTCTAAGGACCTATTTCATGGAAATGCTTTCAATGTATTAAGTTAAAGTATGTCACTCATAACAAAAAGCATGCATCAGTTTTCAGTTTATGTCTTGTAGGAATAATAATATCAATAGTTTTGGCAGGAGAAATGTAGTAGGATTTAATGTGTACCAGGGTTCCATGACCTCTTATCCAGCTATCCATCCTCTTTCTCCCCATCCCTTCCCTTGGCCGCTGCTCATCAGTCCTGAGGACATACCTCGTGCTTTGGTTCATTTGCTTTATTAGCTCTGTGGGGTCGTCTCAGTCTCTTCATTCACTGATTGTTGAATCAAGTGGTCCATGAGGCGCTTGATGGTTAATGTTACTTTAAATGTTGCCTGTTTTATGCTCCTCTTTTCAATGGCTTGAGTATGTGAATCTGACTGATAAATATAATTGCATTTTTTTTCTGTAATACTTGGCTTATACTGTTAGAGCAGATCTTGATTTTTAAAGTCTTTGCATGCTTTGCACACACACTTCATAATGGTGAAAGTTAGTCTTCAGCGTAAATTTATTCTAGCTCCAGTGTGTAATAAATTAATTGCCTGGAAAAGATTAAAGTGTTAATCTACTATCTCAAGCAACAACTGAACTCCTTTTCTAACCTCCAGATTTTGGTTTTGAATTCTTAGAAATGGAGCATAAGTTTTAAAACATGAATATTGGCAAAAGTATACTGAGACAGATTGATACATAGTTTTATTTTGAGATGCGAATCTTAAAGCTGGGAAGAAAAATACTTTATCCAACATGGAAGGAATACTTAAAATCTAAAAGTAAAACCAAATTCAATCATTTAATGGCTCCATAACTGTCAAAATTCTTAATGCTGTTAGCCAGATTTTTCTTTGTTCAGTATTCAATCAAAGCTAACTCTAAAGCAACAATCAAAGACATTCTAGGATGCACATTTGAGATTTTTATAACTTAAGAAACCTCAGTGGAGCTGAGAAACTTATTTTTTGCAAACTTATAAGGTCAGGAAGGCCAGAAAGGGTTTCATCACGATCTGGTGGACTGCAGAATGTTTGGGTATTTTGTCCTAAAATGTCTATTAAATATTTTTGAAACACTATTCATTTTCATTACTCAGTTAATCAATGGTAGGTTTTTAAAATGCAGTAAAATATCAGTACATACTGCCAAGATAATGTATCTGGGGAAGCAAAGAGATGTGGGAAGTGTCCCTGCCCATGGCAGGGGGGGTGGAACTGGATGATCTTAAGGTCCTTTCCAACCCTGACGATTCTGTCATTCTATGATTCCATGTAATTGAAATGGTCATTTAAAAAAAAAAAAAAAAAAAAAGATCAATTGCATCTGAATAGGTTTTTCCTCTGTGTATTTTCCTGCCTTGTCTCAGGTTGCAGGGTGTTCTGTAATTTTATCTTAGGCTTATTTTGGGTCGGAGCTGGATTTGGATGTTTGTCAGGTCAAGTTAGAATAGCATCTCAGCTATTCTTGCTACCTGAACAATTCCGCATCCAGTTACTTGTTTTTACAGTATCTGTAGCATCGTTCTGCTCCACTGGTTTAATGAGTGTCCCAACAACTCCCTGGGCTGCCCCAGTCCCAAATAGCGATGGGAAATTTTCAAACTATGGAGTTTTTTCAAACTATGGAGTAAATTGCTGTTCCACCACAAATGCGTAGGTCTGGACTTGGTGACATGTCTACCTGTGAAAAAGATGGTGAAAAATTCTGATGTTCAGATGATGTTCTGATGAAAAAGGCTATGAAAAATTCTGATGTTCAATCAACAACTGTGTCTGCAAACACGGACACTGTAATCAAGCTTCCTCTTTCACCTGACACCAGTGCACAGGCTGCCCTGTGTAATACTCTTTTATTGCCTATTTACATTGGCCTGTATACAGAATCTCCTGTTCTGCTTGGGTAGAAGAACTGCCACAGAAGAGTTCTCTATGTGTTCCTGTATTGCACTACTCAACTGTTCCCTACTGCAGTGGGTTTGGTAATGAACCTCACCTGAGCACCTACAACATGAGGACCTAAGGAGCAAGGGTGAACTTTTTTACAAGTCCTGCTGGCAGGTTTTGTGAACCACATTAAGGTGGGATCAAGGTGAAAGGAGAAAAGGATCTAACACAGATAAGGAATACAAGGTGGGATGTAAGCTTCTGACTTCAGAAAGGGAATGTTTCCGTGGTGGAAGAGATCATAGGATTTTATCTCTGAGTACTATTACAGCAAGACTTGTAAATTACTTCAGGTTGGTGAGACTGGGTAGAGAAGATGCTTCAATGTTTACTGCAGCAGCAAAATGGCCTTAGCTAAGCAAGTTTTAGGAATAAAAAGATGGCTTGGCTATACTTTGAGACAATGCAATGCCATTGTGCAAGATGCACTGAAAGATAAAATGGTCTTATTTCTGAATATAGTTTTCAGAACTATGATACTTCATTCTTTTATTCCCCTCTAACAAAAACAGAAGTTCAACCATCTCCTTTGAAGAGATGATGCATTCCATTGGCTGTTATGGAACAAAAGGCTTCATAGATTAGAAAATATCTCTATCTCAATATTTGTTTTGAAGCATATATTGGAAACTGTTCACCCAAGGATTGCTATCAGGGGATAAGACACAAGTTAATAAATTCAGTCATGTATCTACTGGACAGAAATTGGAATTAATTTTTTTGTCAGTGTTGCTTTGCAAAGGCAAGTGTACTTAAAACTGAGAATTCCTCTTGAAAAGTACTCCGGTGCCTACAGGGAGATGGATGTTATCCAAAGTGACAGGTTGGTGAGTTGGAAAGTGTCCAGATAGCTGGTTCATGACATAACATTTCAGTGCTCTTTCTTGAATAAATCTGGTATTCTACTCTTTTGCTTGTACTTGAAGGAATCCTGGGAAGTACTTGGTATTTGTGTAAAAGTATGCACATGTGTTACATCTTAAATTACTGTAAATTTATATCCTGGCTTTATAAATTGTTAGCATATCTCTATCTAAATGTAGATAGATGTATGTAAGTAGGTAGGCTGCGGACAGGCAGATACGCAGCTCTCTGTGTGCATGAGAGCAAGCTGCTCCACAGGCTGTAGCAGTTTGATTACAAATGAATTAGCTCCTGAAACTTACCTTTGGAACTTTCTCTTCGGTTGTCTAGTTATAACAACCCTGCTTCTTTTAACAACAAACCTACACATTTTTCCTTAATACCAATCCTAAAAGCTACTTCTACTGTGGCTCCTGTGGTGACATCTTGCTACTCCCCAGCACCTTTCTGCTGGGTGTCTTTGTTGAGAAGGCTGCTATAGGAGATGTCTGCCATGTATTTAATATATGGGTTT
Source organism: Myiopsitta monachus (assembly GCA_017639245.1). NCBI lineage: Eukaryota > Metazoa > Chordata > Aves > Psittaciformes > Psittacidae > Myiopsitta > Myiopsitta monachus. The sequence continues at coordinate 38,917,217 of CM029917.1, read as the reverse complement.
GTCACTTTGCTGTGCTATCCCCTACTCTTAGCTGACACTTCTGAGTGATATACGTGCTGAATTTCTTCTTCATTTACAGTGCTCACCACTCCTGTTTGTTTCTGATCACAAGTAGTCAGCATCTTTTCTAGACAGAAGATAAAGAGGCCCAAACTGTCTGAAATGTCTCTTCGTAAATCTGTAACGTAATCCCTTCCCATCGTCCCACAGGACCTTGTTTGCTTTCCTCAGAACAGCAAAGATCCATTTGTTGTTATGGCACAGAAGTAATTTCAGTACAGAATTCATTTTTCTTCTCCGCGCTTGGCTCACTAATATTTCCAGGAATCCTTCCAAAATGGGTGTCTTGTGTTATGCACACATCTGTGGTAATCTTTACATGCATATGTTGATTGTAACATGCTGTGATAACTTTCAGCTTTTACAGTGCAGTTAAGTAAGTATCCAGTTGAAACCACCACCTGCATGGAGAGGGATAAACAAGAGCCCAGTCTGTGGCTATGATATATTTCGATTCAGTTTAATTTTGCAGTGTATTGTTAAAATTTGAATTCCATTCCATTGCATGCAGAGAAAATACAGCTTTAGTTTCAGCTGTACCGGTTCAGACAAATAAAACCATTTGTTTCCTGATTGGAACTATTGTATCTTCCAATAATTAAAGCTCCTAATTAATTTTAGGAGAAAGTAACATAATCTCTGCTCAAACTTTCCTACACAGAGCATGATTCTTCTGTCTTCATTTGTGAGCTGCAGAACTCTTTGATTTGTATGAACATGCTCCTCTCAAACTGCAATCCAAACACTAGCAAAATGATACTGCATGCTTTATTAAGCCTCAGTCATTAATGAAATATAATCAGGATGGTTGTGAGCCCTTGAGGAATATATCCATGCGGTGTGTAGGAAGGCTTTAAGTATGTAACAGGAAAGATTTTGCCGTATTGTCTAACAATGTTCTCCAGTTTTACAGTGCATTACTCTTTATAATACGCTGTACTTCTGGATTTTGAAAACATAGTCAGGTTTGTGTCTTTTCCTATGGTAGGTGTCTATGTTGGGAATGCCTGGTAACATGACAGCATCTGCCCCAAGTTGTGCAGTTGTTCATTGTGGGTATTAATGAATAATTTTTGGTCAATATAACAAATGACTTGATTATTGAAGACAATTTTGCTTTTTCTATATAGGCTGTTTATATCGGCAATGCATTCTAGGTGGGAATAGAGGAATCTTGGATAAACTCCTACTACTAAACACAGTGATTCCATTTAAAATATGTGGGCCACTGCATTATCAATGCAGTTTAAGCCTGGCTGAGAGCTAGAACATTATTTCTTCCTGCAGAGCCTCCCTGCTGACCTGCAAGTATGATTTACAGGTCAGAATTGGCTCACAGTGAACCTGTTGCGAATATGACTAGAAGGACTGGGACTTGTCTTCTCGCCTCCTGTGAGAAGGTCCAGAGGATACTGGGGGCAAAGAGGGGAGTCCAGTATTAAGCCTCTATGGATAACTGAGAGCGGGAAGGAAGGGAATGTTGTCTTTATTCCATGGTTGCTCTTAGTCTTCCTTGTTAAAATTGATGTGCGAACTGTAACTAGAGAGAATATTGCTGTTCAGAAAAGTTTTATGTCTATTGTGTAGAGGCTTATATACTTCAGTTTTCTGGCAAGATTTGTTCTGAATCCCTCAAGAAAGAAGTTTTTGTATTTAGGTCAGTTTTAAAACTATACCTCATTTACTTTGTACCCATGGATGTATTTGGTGGAGTGTTTCTTCTGCTCCTGTCTACCTAGATGCATTCTTTGTATTTTATTTATTGGGTGAGTATGAAAGGAAGAGTTTGGGGGGTAATACTGCTTTTGTACAGTAACAGCTGCTTCCCTGTTGAACTACAAATATGTAGGGTGTAGCTAAGTGATTTTACCACCAGAAAAAAAAAGCCTATTTCTATCCTAAACCATTTAAAATCAGAATAAAATACTTGCTGAAGATGGTGACGTCTACACTTGAGTTGTTTCACCATTACAGTATTTATTTACTTTTAAAAAACAACTTAAAAAACAAGTGGACTTGCTGCAGCCCCTTGGTTTCAGCTGGTTTCTGTATTCTGCTTTTTCAATTAGATTATCACTTCAGAGTAAGAAGAATGACATGGCAAAGCCGAGTCCAAAAATACTGAGCAGTCTGCTGTGCTGCAGCCTTGTAAGCATCGTGTTCTTAGCTGTGATCCATCAGGAGCTCCAGAACTTTTTTTGCCACATCCGTACGTGGGAGTATTCAGTAAATGTAAGGAGTCAACTATTGCTCTCACTTTTATCCCACACCTGGATATAGTGGGAGCCAGGGAAGAAACCGTGCCAGGTTCCTGCTGAAATATACTCTCCAATGGCTTCTGGGTTTCCTATGGAAATATTGAAACCTGTGTGGAAAGGTTTTTGCCAGATTCATCATAACAGGGCTGGAGTTTCAAATCTGCAGCTTGAGGCTTTTTTACCTGCATTCCTTCAGGGCATGAATGACATCTGAAGTGCAAGTGGCAGTATATTTCGTGCTCATGAGATGCATTTGTGTACTGAGCTGAACATACCTTGCTGTATCTCTTTCTAACTACTGGTTTTGAAAAACATTTTCAGTGTGAAGGAATTGATTTATGGCAGTTAGAGACTGGGTTACAGGAAAATGGCTGACAGTAACTGCTGGAGAGACTGAAATTATGCTTACTGGCTTTGGCAGGGTCTGTGTAGAGAATGACGTTTCCCATAAGCTCCCCGCTTCTGGTGTGAAAAGCTGCAGGTGGAGAAGTAATGTAGGTTGAGAGATAATGAGCTGGGGACTCCTCTGAGAAAATCTGTTATTGATTGTGACCATGACTACTTCTCAGCATCAGAGGAATCTTTACTCAGGTTTTATCCTTCTGCAGTGTAGTCTGCTAAGAGTCTAATGCATTGATATGTCTTTTCTCTGGATGTTTGCAGAATGAAGCAGTGATACAGTTGTCAATAAGGCTGGTAGTCTGGGTTCTTGTATGAATTCTGTTTATTTTATCATCAACCTTCTGGGAGCCAGAATTACACATCCTTAAGTGTGGCTGGTGAGAAGAGCAGAGCAAGCAAGAACCTGCTGCTTATTACAAGCTCCCGCTACATGTAATTTTACTTCATCAGCAACCATCAGATTGCTGTGTTTTGGAGAGCTCAATGACATGTTATTTTGGGGGATTACAGTTAAAGACATGAGAATTACATGATAAAAAGTCTTTGGGCATGCTTGTCCTCTTCCTTTGTCTTTGTCTTTGCCAATTTTACATCTGTTTCATACTGTCTGTAATGCAGGCGTTAGGAAACTCAAGGTGCAGATTTGTAAGACTTACAAGAATATGTTAAAACCAACAACACTTAGTATCCCGACTGGCTCTTTAACAACCCAGCGGCTTGATGTTGCTAATATATAACGGGCAGTGACAACAGAGGGATGTTTTGCTTTGCTTGCATCCGATCTGTTGTGCAGTGCTTCTCTTTCAAGCCATGAAAATGGACGCAGGTATAGTTTCCTTCATAAGCATTCTGAAGGCAATTTTTTCAGTCAAGTTTTCAGCCAGGTGCACTGATTGATCCATAATTCCCTGTGCCTTTATTCTGTCATTTTATAGGCCACTTCTGTCGTGTGTATTTTAATGCTTTGCTTGTGAGGTGCACAGATTATTATGCAGGGCAGGTGCCTTTAAAAATTAATTGTACAATCATTACTGCCTAACTACTTCCTAAAAATAGAGAGAAGTCGCTTTGGAAAAGCCTTGCTCTTTGTAAGGAGAGGAGTTGGAAAAAAGCCCACTTCAGTTTATAATTTGCAGCCTGAAAAATAGTTTAGCCTTGCAATGGCTCTCTAAGCTTTGCATCAATGGTAGGAGCACCAGGTATTGAACACAAGCTCCACTGCAGCTTGTTCCTTGACAGAGACACCAATTCTAAGTTAACAGCATTATTGCCATGGATAACATTGTTTAAATATTCCTGCTCTCCTGTCAGAGCAGCAAAATCTCTGACATTATGTCTGTGGAATATGACTGAATCCCTTCTGTGTGGAGTAGAAATAAGTCTCAGCACTGAAAATAAAAACCGTGACTGTGGTGATTTTAACATCTGAACTTGCTGAGATCATTGTTCTCCTGTCAAATGTTTGGTTTATGGTAAATCCTAGGAGATTCATAGTTCATTAATGTGAAAGCATCCGCATGCAGTTAGTGTTCCGCCTGTAGCCAAGGCCTAGCAGGGGCAAGAGGATTGTGTTGTTCCAGACCAAAAGGTCATCATCTTCTTGTCAGTGCTCAAGATGTTACCATCACTGCCTCTCAAAAGACAGCAGTGCCAGATCTGTGCCCAGCCTGCTGCTATGCTGGAGGCATAGACTGGCAGGATGGTTTCTTTGTCTCATTACAGACATGACTCTGTGTGCAGTTTTTCTGCTGTTTTCCAGAGAAAGTTAAACAAGAAAGCAAATGACTGCATGGCTGCAGAAGTGAACAGGGCAAGCAACCCCGAATTTGTTATTGAAGCTTGAGTTATCTTAGAGTGTTAGCAAAAAATAACTAGGTATGCAGTTCAGCTTGATGTGCTTGGGTTTTGTCTTGTAAAATTAAAAAACCCAATCACAACACTTAAATATGCTGCAAACAACAGAAATACTGCTGTTTATTCTGTCAAGATGGCAATGTTATTCTTCTAACAGTAAGTCCAGAAAAAGCTTTATAAGACAGGAATATCAGGCTATGTAAGTGGCAGCCTAAAGGCATGTATATGCTTGTGTAACGGGAGTGACCAAAAATTTCCTTTTTTTTATTTTTGTGTACTGATAGGGACATTTGTGTTCCCACTATTATTTCATTAATAGCTTCCAGAAAACCATAGGATTCACCTAGTTATGTCTGCTGCAGACTGTGACTGTTTATCTTCATACACTTTGCATGTCCCCATGGTACTACATAGACTTGTACTTTAGGTTGTTTCCTCCTTTAGCTTGTCTTGAAACGCGGGTGTGCCCAAACCTGTGGGGGAGCATCACTGATGAAGGAGGAAGAGCCAGCAACAGAGAAATTCATTTGAACAAAGCCTAGGTCTGGGATTTTTTCAGCTGCTAACAGTGACTGGTCTAAACTACTCTGCCCGCCCACTGCCCATATCCTACACAATTTCTTCCTTAGTTTCTTTGCCACCAAAGAACCTCTTCCCTACACAGTGCTATGAAATCCTGAATAATATATTCATGAATTCAATAGAGTACAGATGCTTTTCTCTCTCCTCCAAGATCCGGATGGCTACATTATTGGTTTCCTGGTTTTGTGCTTGATTATTCTGTTCTTCTCTAGCATCTGTGACTTGGGCTGTACAACCTGCTCAGGCTGACCTAATGTCCTGGAACTCTCTAATTGCAGCGCTGTCATTTAGGTTTTTACGATGATCTGGAAGGGGTAAGAGAGCCCCACTACTGTTTCGGTGTTTCACGTTTGCCTTATTCATTTGGCATCAACACATCCACAATATTATTTCTCCTCTTATTTGGTTAAACTCCTTTCTGTCTTTGCATTTTTTAAAAATGGGTTGTGATTAGTTGCTGAAATTATTTTAATATTTCGGTATCTGTATTTAGCAATCTCACAGGCTGGGACGTTAGACTGAGGAGTAAATAAGGAAATATGCACTTCATCTCTTTAAAAAGCATAGTAGTACATGCTTTTTTGAAAGATGCTTTTTAAAGTTAAGAAGTTCAGTAGGAAGGAGTGTATAGCATCTTGTACTGTTTATCTGGTTTTTTAGGACAAAATACTGGCTCTGAGCTCTGCAGTCCAGTGATTCTGGTTTAAGCTATAAAATACTAGCAGGATCCTTTAAAATTAAAACTGAGCAGAACAAGTTACCTTTTTCCTTCTCAATAAAACATGCCTTAAAAGCAGATAATGATCCAAATGGGAAATTAAGATTCCAGCTCCCTTTGAAGTTAAATAAGAGCATGAGAATCACCTCTGGCTTTCCGAGCTCTTTTGTTACTATTGTCAGCTTGCAGCCAATTTCTGAGAGGACTTTGTTTGAATAGGAAGCACACAATAGATCACAGGAAGCTGTAATGTAACACTCAGCTCAATGTGTTTGTGCTAAATTAGATGAGAAAAGAATTTGCTTATAGAACATACCATAATGATGCCATCAAGAGGTTAGTCCTCTTATAATATCTTGCAAATTCTTTTGAATATGTGATATTAGAGAATCTACCAAATGCTTGCCCTCTCTTTCGGTTCCATAGAGGTGATTGTGTATTCATTACTATGTTAAAATGACAAAAACTTACTGGCTTCGTAAGCAGCTCCTTTCATATCATTTCAGTAGAGTGGTGTAATAAGGATGATTCTATATACCATGACCTAATAAGCTTTTATCAACAGTTTCTGTAGTATAGTTCTGAAACTGCTATTAAATCTAATAGCATTAATATAGAAAGGTAATCAGTGGAGGTGTAGGTCGCAGTAGTTCCAATCATAATCTTTTTTCTGTATGTGTCATTAAATGTATGCAGATGTTCCCACGCATTCTGTATTGCAGTGAGTAATCATAAAAATAAGACTTAGAAGACTGAATATTTTGGCAGAAAAGCAACACAAAGTAAGAAGTTTCTTTCTGGTGTATAGTTGTCATTCCCCAAAGGATGGAAGGATCATATGGTCAGAAGTCCTGGCAGCGCAAATAAATACCTTGATATTCATGTTTGTTAATGTGCAGGGAAAAAGTTGGAAAATCAGTTTGTGTTTCGGAAGACCTACTGTAACACTGCTTTTGTAGCTGTACTTCATGTATTCTGAGGAGGATTTATCTTTGGGGTTTTCTGTGCGTATGTGAGGTGAATTTTAGAACGGATATAATATGTTGTCAGAAAGATTGAATGCCACAGTTGCCTTTGAGCATGCTAATGTGTGTTACAGCAAAACCTCATAGAAACCAAACCAGACAAAAACCCCAAAATGCCTAAACCCCAAAAATCCCACTCGGCAATCCCCCAAACAAACCAGGGACTCATCCTATTTCTCTTGTCCTGCTGCCTTCATTGAGCAGCTGAGGGACAGTCACACTGGTGATGGAGCATGAGCCAGGGCTTTCTGGAATTCAACATGCTCTTGTCTTCATTGGCAAAATTGCTGTCCCAGCCTTATGGGGCAGATTTAGTGGTCAAATTGAGAAGCTTCCCAAGTAGATATAGTTCTAGAACTGTTAAGAGCACATATGAATGAAGATGGTTCTGAAAGTGTTTTGTACCTAAGTATGGTTATGTATTTGCCCTTACCTGTATAATTATGTGATTGTTCATCTGCTGTAGTAATGGCCTTGCCTTTTTACAGTCTTTTCCCTGGCTTCTCTTTTCCTCAGTTAGAAAATGGAAAAAACCAAGAGCTCAAATGTTCCCTGATTTAGTTATTTGAAGTAATTTCTATTCCCATCTTCATCCTAGTTTTCAAGTGCAGGCATAGTGAATTCAGCTCTCATTGGGCTGGTGCAGAGTTATTAAAGCAATATTCCTTATTCTGCCAGAGCCCAGGTGTCATGTGTTAATATGACAGAATTCCCCCAAAGGAGATGTATGTATGCAGACAATGCTCCTTTAGTGATTTTCTCTGTATATTATCACAGATTCAGGATTCTTTGGTTCTGTGATATTATAATTGAAACTAACACATCTGGGACATGTTAGAAGCTGCACTCCCTAAGAAGAGACACACTGAGGAGGATGCTTATTTGGCAGTAGTTAGTGGAATACCCACAAACAAATTGTTCTGTAATTTGTGAGGTTTCATCCCTTCTTGTGTATACATGTGCTCCCATGGGATTTTCTTCTTTCAGAGTATTCCTTATGCTTTCTGCTACCCATGTTACCTCAGATTCAACGTGCAAAGAGCTCTGTCTTAGGATTCTATTTTTTTTGCTGTGAACTTTGGTTTTTAGGCACTCTAACCAAACCTCAAGCCTTTTTTGTATTTAAAGGTGGAACCCCCCTTATATAGAAACTAAAACCCTAAAATATAACCCCCTGTTGGACAGCATTCAAACATTTTTCATATTTCAGATGCAAAATAAAACTGCTCAGAAAGTTGCTCTTTTGGTTTTACTTAAAAATGAAAATATGATTTCTGTGCGCTTTGTCCCTGATTTCATCTGTGGCAGGAAGTAGCAACTTAACGGCATGAAGAAGTTCATGTAACACCTTTCCACAGCATAGCTGCCTTCAAAACCCACATGCTATTTTATCCAGTGTAAGAATAATATAGTTAGAAAATGATATAAGAGGTTTTTATACATGCTGTGTTACATTAACCAAGATTTATGTCAGTACATCTTCCTTCACTGATGGGAAAGTCCCTGTTTATGCAGACTGGATGCATTTTACATGATTCTCTGATGTAGTATGAATTCTTTTTAAACTCTGTGTGTAAATTCATAAATATACTGGAGCTCCAGTGCATACACATGCTTGAATCTGTCTCAGTTCTTCCATTTTCCCCTAGTGTAGTTGTGAAAAAGCAGAGAGCAACATTTTTCTCATGTGACTCCCTTGGCCAGGGTACTGTTGGCAGACAACTGAGTCAACAGGGCAGCTTCAGGGCAAATAGAATCATAGAATACATAGGGTTGGAAAGGACCTTAATATCATCCAGTTCCAACCCCACTGCCATGGGCAGGGACACGTCGCACTAAACCATGCCACCCAAGGCTTTGTCCAGCCTGGTCTTGAACACACAGTCCCTAATGAGGAGTCCCTCCCCAGCATCCCTAGAGGCCCCCTTCAGATACTGGAAGGCTGCTCTGAGGTCTCCATGCAGCCTTCTCTTCTCCAGGCTCAACAGCCCCAACTTTCTCAGCCTATCTTCATACGGGAGGTGCTCCAGTCCCCTGATCATCCTCGTGGCCCTCCTATCCTTTTTATGTAGAGGACACCAGAACTGCACACAGTACTCCAAGTGAGGTCTCAGGAGAGCAGAGTAGAGGGGCAGGATCACCTCCCTCGACCTGCTGGTCACGATCCTTTTGATGCAGCCCAGGATACAGTTGGCTTTCTGGGCTGTGAGCTCACACTGCAGCTGGCTCATGTTTGTTTTCTCCTCGACCACCACCCCAAGTCCTTCTCTGCAGGGCTGCTCTAAATCTCTTCTCTGCCCAACCTGGAGCTGTGACTGCGATTGCTCTGACCTCAGGTGTAGGACCTTGCACTTGGCATGGTTAAACTTCATCAGGTTGGCATCAGCCCATCTCACAAGCATGTCAAGGTCCCTCTGGATGGCATTCCTTCCCTCCAACATATCAACCAAACCACATAGCTTGGTGTCATTGGCAAACTTGCTGAGGGCACCCTCAATCCCACTGTCCATGTCACCGACAAAGATGTTGAACAAGACCGGTCCCAGTACCGATCCCTGAGGGACACCACTCATTACTGGTCTCCAGCTGGACATTGAGCCATTGAGGACAACTCTTTGTGTGCGCCCATCCAGCCAGTTATTTATCCACCAAGTGGTCCACGCATCAAATTGATGTCTCTCCAACTTAAAGACAAGGATGTCACATGGGACAGTGTCCAATGCTTTGCACAAGTCCAGGTAGATGACATCAACTGCTCTACCCCTGTCCATCAGTGCCACTGCATCTCCATGAATTTCAGCTACTTTGCTACCAGAATCTTGAGGATCCTTGTGAAAGGTTCAGGGTGTTTGGGGATTTTTTTGGTGCCCCTTCATATATCCTAGGCACAGCTCCAGGTTGGGCAGAGAAGAGATTCAGAGCAGCCCTGTGGAGAAGGACTTGGGGTGGTGGTTGATGAAAAAATGAACATAAGCCAGCTGCAGTGTGCACTCGTAGCCCAGAAAGCCAACTGTATCCTGGGCTGCATCAAGAGGAGCGTGACCAGCAGGTCAAGGGAGGTGATCCTGCCCCTCTGCTCTGCTCTCCTGAGACCTCACTTGGAGTATTGTGTGCAGTTCTGGTGTCCTCAACATAAAAAGGACATGGAACTGTTGGAACAAGTGCAGAGGAGGGCCACTGAGGATGATCAGGAGACTGGAGCACCTCCCGTATGAGGACAGGCTCAGAAAGTTGGGGCTGTTGAGCCTGGAGAAGATAAGGCTGCGTGGAGACCTCAGAGCAGCCTTCCAGTATCTGAAGGGGGCCTATAGGGATGCTGGGGAGGGACTCTTCATGAGGGACTGTAGTGAGAGGACAAGGGGTGAGGGGTTCAAACTTAAACAGGGGAAGTTTAGTTTGGATATGTGGAAGAAATTCTTTACTGTGAGGGTGGTGAGGCACTGGAATGGGTTTCCCAGGGAAGTTGTGAATTCTCCATTGCTGACGGTGTTCAAGGCCAGGTTGGACAGCACCTTCGCTGGCATGGTTTAGTGTGAGGTGTCCCTGCCAATGGCAGGGGGGTTGGAACTTAAGTTGGATCTTAAGGTCCTTTCCAACCCTAACTATTCTATGATTCTATGATTCTATATTCATTGTGCAGGTCCTGAAAAAACCTCTTCATAAACATTTGTGTAATGTCATCAGCAATGTACAAATTAACTTCTTTCTGTAAGTCAGGCTATGAAATACTGCTTTAAAGGACATATTGACATTTTTCCTGGCTTTAGGAATGTGTATTTGCAGGGTACCCTGCGTATGTCTTGTTGTTACCCTTCCCCACCTCCACACACCGGAACACACCATAGACAGGTTTCACCCCATCACAGCAGTAGTCAAAACCATGTTAAGATATGGAGGTAAAGATTAACGATTATTTAAAAGAAGCTATAAATACAGCAGTGACTTCCTAACTCTTGTCATTTGCAGCCTGACTTTATCGTTCTTTTTACAAAATTAAACAAATGACCAGAGTGCCAATACGATGCTCTTAATGTGGAAGGGGACAGATGACAGTTGAAACTGCCATATTTAACGCTCTTTGGCATTAGTGTCCATCTAAAGTACCAGGAAAGGTACCAGGCTCCTCACAGAAAATTTAATCTGGTTTTTACAGTGGCCAAAAAAGTCAGCGATTTAAAATTAATTTCATTTTAATTTCTCAGCAGCTTGGGTCTTACGACTTAGCTATGCCTAAGTAAAAGGGTAGACACTTGCAAAAGGGTTATCAACCTTGCTGATTCGAATCTCAGCCTAAGAGATGGCTGCACATTGTCATTAGCAAATGTTTGGGTATGCTGTGCTTTTGGAAGCTGAAGTGCAGCTGTGCTATTGCTCAAAAAGCAATAATACAATAAAATCTTACATAATTTATAAGGCAATGTATTGGTGGATTCCTTAGAGATTGCTATTAATTAATCCTAAACATACACAGGTGGTAGATTTGTTAGTAATAGATACAAGTTGTTGGAAAGTTGTTTTTATTGGGCCTTCTTTTCTTTGTAAGAATTAAAAAGCAAGAGGGAAGTTTCTGGAACAGTTTTAAGCAGAGCTATTATGATAAAGCTTTGCTTTAACCATCCACAAATATATTGTATTAGTTTCATCTCTGATCATGTAGTTGAAGCTTAATTTAATTTCTCTGTCTTCAGTGAGTGCAGCTGAAAAAGGGCAAAATCAATTAAACAGTGGCTTAGTTCTGGGAATACAGGAGGTGGCTCTGTATAGTTTGAAGGAAATGAATCAGCATATAAGGCACTTATCTTCACATGTGTACATGTGAAATACATGGCTTTGAAATAAAATATGTTATTGCCCTTTAATGAACTTGAAGTGCTCAGTTCTAGTATTTTCTGCTGATCTCCCTTGCAGCTGGTGTGTTTGCTTTAGTCCTATATAGTTGCCAATCCCATCTGGGTTTTATTATAACCCTGGGCAGGGCACTAGCTCCAGCTCATTCCAGTCCCTGTATCCCGTCCGTCAAGTTCCCAGTTTGTTTCAAGTCCCTTGAAATGCAAGAGACAGTGAATAACCTGGGATTAACATTTTTAATCCTAGTCTTTGCTTGTGTTTTGCGTATGTGCTTTCATAGTTTCTGTGGAATACTGACTGTGCCATCTTTAACACAGGAATGTGTGCACTGGGACACTTGGCAGGACAAGCCATGCTTTGCCAATTTGACTGACCATCTGGTTTAGTGGCAACAGGGAAATGGAATGGTACTTCAAATAAAAAATTAGAGAAATAAGCAGCCTGACAGTACCAGGATACTTGGGATTCTTGGTGGATAATCTCATGGAACAGGGCAGGAAGTTTCTTCTGGTCTATGAGACCAGTCTGGAAACAAAATCGTGGTGAAACAGGCAGTGTATTGCAGATAAAGAGGGAAGAGATGCAGCACGAAGCTTCACAGATCCCTGAAGGCATGGACAGAAGATTTCATCTGATACAGCAGAGCTGAGATGGGGAGTGTGGGCAGCAGTGGCTAAGTGAGGAGGTGAAACACTGAGTTTTTGGTAGCTGCTCTGAACAAGCTAGTTCAGTTTTCAGGCAGTGACTGCTCATTCCAAATGATTGCCTTCCCACTTCATAGGAAATAGTTATCCATAATTTATTTGTACCTACTTCTTGAAGATTAACACAATGTTAATATTCTGGGAGAAGTAGTAAATAACACAACTGTGTGTGAGCACAGACATAAGCACAAGCTAGATCAATTACAGGAGAGTGTTCATGCTAGCCGGAGACTGTAGTAGTAATTCTGGAGTGGGTTTATGGCACAGAACTGATCAAACCACAAAAGCTACCAGCAGCAAGAAACATTGCAGAAAATAAAAATCTTCTTTTAGTTTAGAAATAAATGCAAAGTTAAAAATAAACAAAAATAGATGTCAAAGGGTATATTCTAAAAAAGTTATGTTGCTTTTATGCCACAGCATAAGCCGTTCTGTTACTGCTTTTATCTATGTCTGAAAAAGTCTTAACTGAAATAAGTCTGGAGTTGCCTTGATTGCCTAACTTGTGACATACCTTTAAATCTTACACAGCAGCTGTTTTACTCTTTCATTGTGTTATAAAATTGTCCTATATTTTTGCATCTGGTAGTCGCCTGTTTTTATAGTTGCAAATCATTTTGGATAAATCATATGAACGTAAAGAAAACAGTACAGCAAGCTAAACCAGCCCAGCGTGTTTTCAGTCAGAAATCAGAAGCTGTCAGTAAGATACGGAAGAAGGATGCTTAAGCTTCTGTTTGGCTATAAAAGAAGACAAACCCAGTGAACTGTATGAATATGTAAGTGGGAAATGAAAACCTCAGCCCTACTAAGAGTAGATGAATCTGTTGTAGTGAATTATTAGTAAGGTGTGCTCAATGGCAAGCTCCAGGTCCTTAGTGGATCAGGAGCTATTTCCCATTTCAGACATATTCCACACATCTGATGAATACCCTGGGTTGTTGCATAGCAGCCTATTCTTATGCTTACATTTTTGCACTTTTACAGCTAGAAACGTTACATTTTAGGGCAGCACATGCATTGGCAGTGACATCTATTTCTGGAGAAGAAACAGAACTACTCCATTAGCATTTCTGCTTATTTTTTCATTTGAGTGCTACTGTTCAATGTTTCCAGAATAAGATGTCTGTGCTAACCTTTACATATGCCACAGTTCTCAAGGTTTAATATGGTCTTCTGAGGATCTGTGGCTTCAAACCACTAAGGTTCTTCATGGCATCACTAAGCATCTTTCATACTTGGCTGGTAATTTTGTTGCCCTCTGGCTCATGATGCTGCATGGGTGTGATGACTCAATGATTCTGTGATGACAGTATTTTGGGAGGTCTTCTCAATTATGTGTTCATGATTTTTACCCCTAGCTGGAGGCAGTTGATTGGTTAGCTTTGCTTTACTTACATTAGAGGTAATAGTATTTATCACTTTTCCTCTAGAAAGTGTTTTGCACTAGATTTGAACAGAAAAAAAGGCAGAACTGTTGGGCTTGTAGATATCCTACGTCACCCTTCTTATGTGCACCAGTGTTGCTGTTACTGTTACTAAGATGTGATGAGTTTTGAAACTTCTGGCTTCACCTGAAAGGGAATTCAGAATTAAATCTATACTAAGCAGTGAGAACACTTCCTACCCCACAAAAATGTTGGACCTTGTGGTCCAATACAGAAAACTGCAGTAATCAACATAAAACATCATGAGTGAATATAGGGGTACAGGTTGTGAATATGGTGGTACAGGAGTCCTCTTAATTTACATTAATTATGAAGGTAAGTAAAATGAGCATTTAAAACATCCACTAATCTGCTAGAAAGGGGGGGATATAAAACCCCTACATCATTTTTGTCCTTCAGAAGTCTTTGAATTATTCATGTTTCTATTTTGTCTGCTTTTAAATGATGAACATGTGGTCATATATTTACACTCATGCTCTGTGTTGATCAAGTGCTCTTTCAATGTCGATAAATGTTACTTGGGTGCCAACATGAAATAAACAACCTCCGTAGTCCTTCCACAAGTACACCTGCATGAAGATTACCCACCCTAGAGTCACTGAAATACTTCTGCCAGATTTGGAGCAAAGTGTAGCTTCATTGGAGGTTATTTCTGTTGCTGTTTGGTTTCTAGTGCATTTGCTTTATTCTTGCAGTGGTAGTGTTATTTGAAGTTACTACGGCAACCTGTCACCATCTGCTATTAGAAAGTATGCTGGGATTTAGTTGCTAGGTGTTGAAGTCTGTCATCTTACTCATATGACCCTAATGTTTTCAGATGTTTCTTTTCCTGTTCATATTGCACCCACAGCTAATATGCGCTCTAACAGTGCAAATAATTCCGCATTCATTCTGCTTGACCTTAGGAAGCTCTATTTGTTTTGCAGAATACATTTATGATCCCTTAGATGTACTTTGTATAGACTTCAACCAAAGCAGCATTTCTTTTACCTTAGCCACTATTTTGCAGTGTTTATACTGGAGCCAGCATTATAGGTCATTCAAATTTGATTCTAATCATGCTTCTTTTAAGTGGGCAGGGAGTTTGAGTGCTTCCTGGCACATTTTCTCCTCTGTCTCACTGTCATTTTATTACCTGTTTACTCATGTTCCTGCTCCTGATCAAGCGCAATGTTCAGACTATTGATTCCTGATTTCTTCACACATCTTATGAAGGGCTGTCAGCCAATTGGTTAATTAAGAAGTAGAATTCAGTGTTGCTCCGCTCCTGGTTCCTTTACATTTCAATGGAATGCTTTAAAGTTGGAAAACATATTTTATTAAATCTCTTTGTAGCAGTGCAGTGTGTTGAGAATTATTTGTGTGAATTTTTCTGTGAGTGTTGTCTCATCAGTCAACTTTGTACTTGGATACATTTACCTTTTTTCATACATTTGACCTAATTCCAATCAACATTTTCTGCTGTAATTCACAGGATAAGTCCTAACAGGCTGAAGCACAGCTGAAGGGACTTAGTTATTAGGATGCTTTCTGAAGAAGTTCACCTTCTCTGCCACAGCCTTTTTTATACTATTCCATCCCTACATGCAATGCTTGACTTAACGAAACGAAGTTTTGAATTTTAGGCATTAGACTTGTGTTTGTAAGGGGCGTTCGATTCTGAAGTTCCTCTGTCCATCCAGTGAAGGTGCAGCCTGCATGCAGAGTGCAAGAAATTGTTCTCGTGCAAAACTTACTCTGTTTTCAAGCAGTTCATGCTCTTTGCACATTCCAGTAAGAGGTACTTATACAGTATAGGATTGAAGTGACTACATTACGGTATCTGCAGGTTTCATCACAGCTCTTTATAGTCCTATATTACACTTAAGTTCTAGCAGTGAGAATGGTAATGCTGGGACTGCCTAAGTACTTCAGATATCTGAAGCTGCATCTGAGAAGCGAATCTTTATTGCTGGCATTGGGGGATTAGGAGGGAGGGGCAAGCTTTTAACCTATAAACCAGCTTGCAGTTAATTTCTGATAGTGGAGATTGCTGGCAGGATAATTATTAGAGATCAGGCAGTATTTGTGTATTTTGCTGCTTTACAGTTACATGGAAATGATGAAGTTTTTGTAGCAAGCGAGCTTTACTGTCACCTTTTTTGTCTACTATTCAGTCCCACTGGTATAAATTTAAGAGGTTGAGTGTGAGGTACTGGCTACCAATACCTGATCTTGCTTGCAGCTCTTTTCAGTAATCACCGCATATCATCTGTTAATTTTAAAATCTCCATACACAGGTCCTAAGAACAGGCACTTGTGCTCTACCAAAATCACACATATAGCTAGGCACATTTTAGAAGTTGGTTTTGACAAAAGAAATAACCTTCTTCAAGTCTGTGTGCCTTTAAGCATCGTAATACATCTGTTTAACACTCAGGAAGAAATGCTGCTTTTTGCAAGAAGTGACTGTTTAACACGAGCCTGGAAAGGCATTCTGTGCTGAGCGTTCAGCTACTAAAAATACAAGCTTTCTGCATGTACAGTTCTCTAACTTCTGTCAGTAATCTTTTTGCAAAATCAAGACATCAGATGGCAACCCCTCCCCAAATTCATTACTGAATCCTTTGCAATTCAGTATTGCTTTCAGCTACACATTTAACATCACAGAAAGGATTTTTTTTCCAATCCAAAACTGTAGAAGTGAACTACTACAGCAGGAAAACCAGCATTTCTTTTTAGAAGAGCATCAGTATCCGAGAACACACAATTCCTTACCTGACAGCTTCTGGTTTACCTGCGGAAAATGTGTCTTCTTAGGCTTAGAAAGTAGACAAGCTTCTCACTGGCACTACTGTTACTCCAAAAGAAGGCATGGTAGGTCCTTTAGATTGTCATTTTCAGTGTTTGTAAGCAAGAAGTGTGCTGGGTCTGCTCACGTAGGAATAAATAAATAAAAAACGGCGGCCCAAGCGGCACAGCAGCTCCATGTGGAAGGGGAAGACCCCTGGTGGCCACAACCTGAAGTTAAGGGACGCTTCCCTGCCCTGAGCGGCGACAAAATGGTTGGGTACGACAAACTGCAGCTTCCACTTCGGCGATGAGTGCCTTTCGGATGCAATGGGAGTATAAAGTGAATCGGAGTTCGATAGAGAATCTGCTCAGTCCCGACTGGAAGGGAAATTCTGCTCCGAGTAAATTCTGGCACATCCCTTGTATCAATTCTAAACCAGTCTCATGAAAATGTCCAAGTAAATCTAGACAATTATTTTCAGTGTTCATCTACTTCTTAGTCTCTCCTTTAAATAAAATTTAAGGATTTAAAGCAGCTTCACTTTAAAAACGATGATTAAAACTTCAGCAAATGAAAAGGAGGATTCTTCACTGTCTTAAAGGAGAACTGCAAATCACTCACTGTTATTGTCAGAGAGATCAATGTCTTCATGGCTTCCAGTAAATCCCAGTGAAAACAAACCCAGGATTGTAAATCATTTCTATCTTTCAGCATTCACAAAATATTTTTCAGGAATTGAGAACAAAGAAAATATTTCCCTTTAAGGAAGTTTGGAAGGAGTTGAGGGAGGAAGGTGCCAGAATTGTATAGAAGTTTTCCAGAGTACAGTAATAGCTGCTTAATGACTGCAGAATGTAAAAAAATACCCTTTCTTACAATATTTCTTCCTGTGAATAGCCCATGTTTTTAGAATGATTAGCAAATATTGAGGCTAATGTATTTTCTTCCCGTAAATTCCTAATGGAAGAATTTGGGCGTCACATGCCTTTTAGAAATCTTAAGGTAATATTGAGTTGTACTTTGTATCCTGAGTTCTTGTCACAGTGTATGTTTCCATGTGGTGTTACATAAATTACACAACTTTCTCACCAGAGCCTACCCCTTGCCAGGGCAGCTTTTGAATTACCCTTTTCAAGTTATTAGGATGTTTCTTTCATCTGGGCTTGCAAAAGCTTGACTATTATTTCATTTTACTCGCATAAAAGGATGCACCAGGCATTTCGAGTAGTTTGGCTTTAGAAAGGGCATGACCCGGTATCTGAAGCTATCTGCACCTGTTGATTTCTGTCTCATTTTCTTTCAGAGTCATTTTGTGGCATGCATGACAGCAATCTTAAACCAGATGAACAACCAGCATTATTCAGTTTACATTGAAACTTTTCAGACAAGTTCAGAATTAGTGGTGAGTACAAAATAGCCATGGGGGATGAGAAATAAGCCCCCCCCCAAAATTCCTGTGAAATATCTGTAGTGTTGTTTTGGAGTGTCTGATTCTTCCTCGAATTAAGTCTGTCTGTACAATTTCTGCCTCTATGTCATTGTAATGGTGAGCTTGGCCAATAGTGGAATCAGAGACATAAATATCACCATTGTACCCTAGTACCAAGGTAATAATCAAGAATGTGTAATGCAGTCTTTGAGTTATACCGTTCTGAAGAGGGAACAAAACCAACCCCTCCCCCCAAACCCACAAAACAAGCAACAAAACCAACACCCAACTAACTGAATCCCCCCTCCCCACATCACCTGCAGTGATTGGTGTCCACTTTTCATTTTCACCATTGAGTCTGCTCCTGGTCCAGATAATGTTCTAAGCTAAATGCAGTAAATGCCTTATTCCTGCAACACATTATTTTATGCCAGTTGTTTCTGGCATATTTTAACAATATTTGGGGTATATTCTAGTTTGTACCAGTAGTTGCTATGTTTTAGAAGATTTCAGTAGTCCCATATCTGTCCTTTAACACTCCTGATATAGCTCTTAAGTAAGTCGGGTATTGGCAAAGGTTTTGATCACACCATCTGCAGTTTGCCATGGAGGTAATATTTTCAGTTGGCAAGATTTATTCGTTTTCCTTTCTTTCTTTAAGTCAGAGTGGTGCCATAACTGCAATGCTCACAGATCAGACCTTAGGTAGCATTTGCAATTCTTCATGTGCTTTAGTTTATTTGAAAATGTAACAGTACTTTAATGTAATTTCAGCTTCCAAGCAGCTTAGATACTTGGTCCTGGAAGTTTTAGTAACCCTTAAACTACTTCCGATAGTTCTGCTGAGGGAGGGAAAAAGACATGAAGGGGACCTGAAATGGTTATGTTTATTTTATTTAAATTCATTATACAGTCATCTCTAAACACTTCTAGGAAAAGTAGCAGTGTTTGGCTTGTTTGGAAACTTTGTCAGTGCCTTCAATTTTTAATTTAGAATACTAAATTTGGACTAAATGGACTAAATAAATATCCTGTATTTTTCAAATCTATTAATTCTTTATGCATAGTGAGACTGTTTTGCTAATTAATAAATAATTCAACAGCTTTACTCCGAAGTGCTAGAACTTGTTCTTTCCATTCATTTATGGTTTATCTCTTTTAAAGAGCCCAAGGTAATGACTTTTAGCTTTCATTTGCAATCTGAGACTGCTGTTTTGCAGAACTTCTGTTCCAATCTTGAGCATACTGATATCAGCAGGCATTTTTTCCATTGACCTCACTGAAAAGCAAAGAGGGACCCTTCATCTTAGCTCTTTAATCGCAGCAAGAATGCTTAAATTTTTGTCACTTGGTCACAGGCTTACTGTATTTTGTTGTTCTAGGACTTCTTGATGGAAACCTTCATAATGTTCAAAGATCTCATTGGAAAGAATGTTTACCCTTCAGACTGGATGGCAATGAGCATGGTGCAGAACAGGTAAAATGGGGCTGGAGAATGAGTGCTCAAATTCCATGTGTTTGTGAGAAGTGTCTTGTTTCACAGCTTACATAAAGTTTTGCTGTGTAGTCTAAGACGAGTATACCATTCCATTTGGTGAATACCAAGGTCATAATCTGAAATAATTCATTGACAAGACATTATATAGCTAGCTGCTTGTGCTTTAAGTACACTTACAGTGGAAAGGCAAAGCCAAATTATTTAACAGTAAAGTGGAAGTATATAGTTGGTCTCCATGTTGACAGTCAGCAGAAACCAAACAGTAAAAGCCTGTTGAATCTTAAATGTACACTTTCTGCACCTGGTTAGAATGTCTTCACTAATATGTCAGCAAGTTCATTGTGACACAAGAGTTTTCAAACACAGATTTCTTTCTGAGCTAATATGGTACTTGGATGTTAAAAGGTCTGAGGATGAAGACTGAATATTTGAGCACAACACACTGTTTGTAAGAGGAGGCTGGATCCCTGATGTTTGCTGAAGCCCACATAATTGAGGAAGCGTGTTGCTACTCTATGAATTGTTTGGGGTTTTATCATGAGCAATTACTAAAACCTTAGGTATATTGCTTCCATTGATCAAGATAGCATCTAAGTAAAGTTTGTATAATCAAATCTATCATGTTCCCTATTGTTTGCTTTATGAGAGTTTGCTATTAATAAGACATATCTGAGTACTCTTCTATTACAAAGTAAACTGAAGGAAAATCCTTGCAGACATAAACTGTGCAGGTTATACAACTTTACCTGCAGCTATGATCTGTCTGCTTTGGTGTCACCATAAATGATGGTGGGATGAAAAATGTATTGTTTGATCTCTGGTAAGTCACAGGATCTCTGTTGTCTCAGTGTTAAGATTGCAAGTGATGTAAGTGAAGTTTCACGTTACATAGATTTTGCTGCCACAAGAGCTCTTTTCAATTTATCGTTTCTATATCATGGGATACTGAATTAGATCAAAATGGGAAGTGATTTTTCGTATGTCTTCAGACTGAGAATGGTTTCAGACAGCTGGGCCACCATTTCACAGATGGATTTCTTCAGTGCCTTTGAAATATTGCTTGTTTGAAGAGTAAAGGAAATGTTCTTCCCTCGAGGTGTGAGGTTGTTTGGTTATTATGGGCTTCAGTTAGAAATGAATGCTTTTGGCAGAAAGGAAAGGCTAGTACATAGGGTACAGGATAGGTTAGGTGAGGATTTATTCCCTAATAATTGTTCCTAGCCATTCTGAGGTACTGGCTTTTCTTTTTGTGTCTCTAGTATATAACAGAAGAAAGCAAGGGAGGCTTGGGCTGAGAATATAAAACACATGGCTGCTCTAAACAAAGTTAGTTGGTTCAATGTATTCATTTGTGGAAATTGTGAGGAAGACTTTCAAACATGGAGGTTTAACAGGCATCTGAAGTGTGCAGAAGAAACTGAACAGAAAAGTAGCCATGAGCATGTGACCACTTAACCTTGTGGATTTGTTTTTTTATGTCCTGGGTTTCCTCCTCTTTTAAAATCATAGAATAGTTTGGGTTGGAAGGGACCAACCCCCCTGCAATGAGCAGGGACATCACCATGTAGATCAGGTTGCCCAGATCCGCATCCAGCCTGGCCTTAAATATCTCCAGGGATGGCTCATCCAAGCCTTCTCTGTGCCAGTGTTTTACCACCCTCATTGTAAATAAGTTTTGCTCACATCCAGCCTGAATCTCCCTCTTTTAATTTAAAACTGTCACCCTTTGTGCTATCGCAACAGCCACTGCTAAAAAGTCTTTCTCCAGTCTTTCTTATAGGCCTCTTTTAAGAACTGAATATGGGCAGGGATACGTTCTACTAAAGCAGGTTGCTCCAAGACCTATCCAACCTGGCCTTGGAAGTCCATAGATGCTGTTTATTTGAAATGTCACAGTTATGTAAATTCACTCTTCCAGTTTTATACTATTGAAAAAGAGAGAAGAGAGGATACTTAATAAAGCTGTTAATCTCCTGAGAGTATTTGGTCTTGATGAAAATATTTGCTAAGAAAAGTTACAGCAGTATGATGTTAAATTTTGATATTGGATACCTTTCCGTCTAGGGTTCAAATGGAATATTATTACATGAAATGCTTTTCCGTTTTGTGTTCCATGACTCAATGTGAGAACTGTGTTTCTAGTGGGTACTGATGTGGCAGTGAGGCCTCAGGTGCCTAAACCTCACTTTGTCACTCATGCAGTCATATTTATGTGGGGAGATCGCAAGCCCCTCTTCTGAGGTGGGCAGATACAGATAAGATGTTCATTCCAGGTGAGGGTTTGTAAATGATACTAGTTTCAGCCCACTTGTTTCTCTCTCTGAGACAGCCTTTGGCCTATAAAGGTAAAATCTTATCACTGTTGGTGCTTCAACTGGCAATTATTTTTAACTGTAGCAAGGATTACACTTTAGAAGTATCAGCTTAGTACTTAAGGAAGCCAACAGTCTTCTATAGTATGTAAGCGCCTCAAACCTTTCATATGTGAAACTGTTTCATCTAGGAAATGCTGTTAACATCTGCATTATTCACAAGTACTGGGTTTTCTTTATGGGGCAGGGGAAGTATCCATCCTTGTTCAAAGAATATGTCTTTGGGGCTTGGGTTTCACTTGGTAGCATCTCTATTGCCTCAGTTACTGACAACAGAAATGCACTGGTCATGCTGTGAATTCACTCATAGTGCCTCCTAATGACTCTGACCTTTGTGGGGCAATGTGGTGCAGAGAGGTTTTGTTGCTCTACACCTTACCCTGCACTGGATAAGTTAAATGAAAATATTTCGAGAAGGAAGTCAGCATAAAAAAAAACATTAAAAAATCAAGTTTAGAAGCTATTTAACAGTGCTCTATAAACACATTGCCTACCTAAATTGCCTTGGCACTGTTTATACTCTTTGATGATGCTGCTGTTCCCAAGATTACATAAGGAAATGAGTTATTGATCTTACTTTCATGTCTTAATTTTATGTTATACCAACAACTGGGAGGGTAGATTTTCATTGTCAGTCTTGATAGAAATCTGGTTTTGGGGTTTTTTTGAGGGGATGGGTGTTCCGTGATATAGCTGGAGACTAATTTAGATTTCTAAATTTGTCCTATTAACATGTTGTGCTTCAAACTAGAGAAGTAGCAGGAAAAAAGTCACAAGGGAGCAGGCTGGGGTCTCTTGTAATAACAGTGGGAGAAGTAAATAAATCCCAGACAAAGGGTTAACATAACTGGTTTGTATTCTTAATTCCCCTGTTCTGAGCAGGAGGCTACATGCATTCAGACCTTCTTACACTCTCAAGGAGGTGTTTTGCCTTAAGAGTCTCCGCTTTCTGAACTTGCAGAAATATTAGTTACAGGCTGTAAGGCATGTCTGTTGTGTAACCTGGCCAGTGGCAGAATGGAGCTGGCGCTTCTTCCCTACAGGCGTTCAACAGAGCCTGACAGTTTCCCCTGGGTGATCTCTTGTGTTTTGTACCTTGCAAGGCAAGTGGGCACTGGAGGAGTTTTGCTGTAGGATATACTGCAGTACAGGAATGTAAAATCAGAATGCATTTACTGAGAGGCAGAGGAAAGGGAAGAACATAATCAGTGCTACAAGTGCGGTCCTGTTTGTGAGTAAAGGTATGATTAATAAGCAGGTTACACAAATTACTCATATATAAATAAAGTCAGGCAGTGCATTTAGGGTATCAGGGATAGTTATACTAAATGTTAAATGTCTGGTAAAGATCAGGGGAAAAGAAAGACAGAATGACTTATTATAAATGCCAAATGAAGGGAGGATGGACACATTCATGTCCAGGAGAAACTGTGGTGGGTGAATTGGAAGAATGAGAGTAGAGGCCTGATTGACTGAATTTAGTCAAGCTTTGCCTATATCAAGATGGAATGGTTTAACTCAAATTACTTTAAATTGCTTCTGAATAATATCCTGTTTGCTCTCAAAGCATGTTCTGATTCTCAAAGCCCATCTGAAGGGGGCAGAGGCTGTGTGTACTAGTCCCACTGTACTGGGAGTAGTCCATTAGCAACTGAGAATCAAAAAAGGAATGAACTCCAATTCTCTCCCTCCTCCCCTTCCATTAATAGCAAGATGGGAAGAGCACTTTCTTTTTTGTGGCATCCTAGGTGGGGCAAAACACTTCAGGAAATAATAAAATCCTCATTGAGGAATTGTGAGAATGTAATATCTGAGTTATTTTTGTGCCCCTCCGTGGTACATTTAATTAACTTTTCTTCTAATGAAGGTTGCTTACTGCACACTTCCTACTAGTTGATATTACTTGTATGTACACTTTATTCCACTTATGGTACTTAGACTACTGGTTATTAGCTTATTAAAAGCAGTAATTTCTAGGTACATGGCATTTGTGGGGAACTGCTTTGCTGGGTTAGGTAACACCAAATAGTTTGCTTATCTCTCAGCTGTTCATAATTTGTATTTAGAGACACATCATTCCCCCTCCTGGAAATTCTCATGCCTTACTGTCAACACTGGAGTGCATAGGGGGTCAAATTCACCAAATAAAAGAAATTATACTGGGAATTAGAAACTAAAGGGAAACTTCACAACCCTTCCTTCTGTTCTGGGTTTGAAAAGGTAATTAATCAGGGCGAGTTTGAAAGCACTTGGTCTTACCATAATCAGTACCTGGAATCAGTTTCAGTGGATGACCAGTCCCAAGTGGCTTAGTAAGCACTCTCCTTGTTTGTGTGTCCATTTGAGTTGGGGTTTGAATCTTGCTGACATTTTTAAAGAGAAAAGGAAATGTTTTTCATCAGCACATTTCAAGGTCAGATCCTATTTAGAGGAAAACTCATGTGAGAGAACACTGTAGGCTATTTTCTAACACCAGTAGTTAGGCTTTTTCTAAAACATGTTTTCATTACCTGTGTATCTGAGTGTTTTCATACATCTGTTGGAGTCAAGTGTTCCCCAGCCCCTTTAAAGTCGAACTTGAAAGATTTAGCACTACGGGTATTTGGCAACAGAGCAGGAAATATTGCCAATTTCCTTTCATTATACTAAAAATAGTTGCTTATTTGCTGATAAATGCTTTGTAACACCCTCAGGACCCGGTTCTCATGTAGCTTACCTGTCTGGGCAGCATTATTAATTCAGCAAAATCCTATTATTGCTTCACATCAGTGCCACCTGCATCCCCAAGTGCCTCGCCATTGCTCACACTGCCAGGAACTAGAGATGCTCTTGGTATCATTAGATCATGGCCAAGTGGTGAAATGAGGCAGAATAAGTTCCTGCCTGTCACCAAGCAAGGGACTATAGGTATTGCTTTTCCAAAAGGGGCAGCAGAGTTTTCATAGATCATCTGTGAATGGCTCTGTTAAACCTGACTTTGGAAAAGCATGTTTTCCATACTGTATGTACATGTGTATCTGAACAACTCTACTTTGGGATAGAAGAAGTCCTCTCAGAAGTAGCTGCTTATAATATTGTCCTGTGAAACTTGACAAAATGTTGCTTTATGAGGAGATGGTGTTTCAAAGGTGCAGCCTCAACCTTTAAGTAACAACAATGGATGCTGGACTGCTTTTTCTTTGAAATTTTCTGGAGAGAAAACCTGCACTGCTGTACACCGAATTAAGCCTACTGTGTAAGGATGGTATTTATAACAGGGGTTTGGAGAGAAGGGAAACTGAACACAGTTGCCAGAACATAGGGAAACATGCCTTTTACAAGCAAGAAGTTTAAGTATTTATGGGAGATATCTACAGACTGTATTCTTACTACCAACTCACTAGATTGCAGAGTCATAGAGCATGTCATGTTGGAAGGGAGAAACCCCCAAAATAATTAAATTCTCAGTTAAATATCACATTAATTCAGAGTCTTCCACCTATCTGGAAATGAAAGCTTGTAATGTTTTCATGGTTTGGAAATATTTAATAGTGCAACGTGTGTACTGATGTCAGTGGGTACAGAGACTGTTCACGTGCACTAAGGGATCTGACTGTACACAAGTTACGCCAATTCAGTTGATAAGAGTCTGTATTGTCCTTTTCTCCAGCTGGGTCTATAATACGCTGTTAAATTTAAAACAAGGGTGTTGAGATTTGCAAATCAAGAATAACATTTTAATTATGAAAATAGGAAAAAAACCCTTCTCCTTAACTTTATTTCCTTGATTATTGCTATGAAGTGCTTCTGCTGTCATAGGAAATGTAAAAGAAAGCTCAGATATTTTCTCACCAGCTATGCTTCAACAGGTTGCTTTAAACATTGCTTAGCTCATTATTTGTTTTGCAGAGAATAAAAAGGACATTTATTTATTTATGCTTAAGATGAAAAAGGTAACACAAATACCTTGGGTTAGTTTTACTGTACTTCTCCAAAGATGTATAGGGGGTTAAGCTGCATTTATGTAGCGAAGGTTGGATGATGGTGTTGAGGTTGATTTTGCACAGGTGAGGCAGAATTTAGAAGGCTGAGCTGTTGCATACAAGTAACTCCTTCTTTGATCTTCTTTTCCTCTGGCAGCTTCTGACTGGCCTAAGCATACTTGACAGAAATGCAGTCATTTTTCATAAGGGCTTGAATTTTCAGGGGGCCAGAATGCATTTCTACATGGGCTTATGGCATATGGCAGAGCTGTGTAAATTTAATATATGGAAAAGTAGTTTGAGCAACAAGTATAAATGTCTAATGAAAAGATTCCTTTATGCACGTGTGCACAAAAGGGATAATGAAGCAGTATAACACGCTCAAACAGTTTGTACTGTTCAGTCATTTCTTTAATAATGTATAGTATTAAGATGTTTCCTTGGCCAGTTTCCTTTTGCTATGAGGCTGAAAATGTCTTTGCTGAAATGTGGTTTCCCTGTAATACAAAGTTGCTTTCAGAGGCAAAGACCATTTTATTGATTGATTGATTGTTTTTCTTGCTGGACTATTTGCTATACAGTGTCTCAGGAGTCTCAAATTTGTGTCTCCTTGCCCTTACAACAGGGTAAGTCTGTTTCCTAGCTGGTTTTCCCAGTCCCTACAAAGTACTTGTAACTAGGGCAAATGGCATAAGGTTAGTACTGGGGGGAAGAAATAAGGCAGATAAAGAGAAGAGGCAGTTGTTTCACTGTGGGTTGTAGATTTACTTCCATGGAGAGTTACACTTCCAGCTGTGGCTGATAAGTCTGACTCAGTCATTTAATGCTTTACTGTCAGTTATGAGCCTAGCAGAGAGCATTTCTTCTATCTGTAGGTGTTTGTGTCTGATGTAACCCAACTTTTCAGTCGCTGCATCTTTCTAGCACCAAATACTTCAAAATGCTTATTCTGCACTAACTCTGCATGCTGCTTGTTGTTACCCATGTGGTGGAATTATCTGCTTACCAAGAATCTAAACACTTAATTATGTGGTGACTGCAGCAGATCATCTGCTCAGCAAGAGAGGCTATTGCATATCACGGCTGGGGTACACAGTGGATGCCTGCTGCGTTCTGACTGCAGTCATCCAGTCTTTTATCTAAAATGCAGAGAAAACATGCTGTGAGGTACCCCTTTCCCACTCCCACTACAGAGCATCTCATCTTCCTTGGCATCAACTGCTAGGATGCTCCTGCTTCCAGAGTATGAGGTCCCCTGAACTAAAAGCAAAACTTCAGTGGAGAGAACTCAACACAGAAAACCAACTTGTCACTTTGATGTTTTCAGCAAGTCAGTAAGATACTGTTATTTTTCTGGATGCAACTTTGACTCACAGAAATCTCTCAGGTTCTTTGTGATGTGCCCCTTTGTAAAACATTTTTTGTATGTTTTCAAGTAGTTTAATTTTAGTAAAACATTTGGGGTAAGACAATGAGTAGTGTTTTCCATGCTGTAGAACACAGGTGCAAATGAGTAACTTCAGCCAGCACTTCTTACCTAGAAGGGGTTTCAGGGAAATTAAATGTGTAATTTTTTCTCTTATTTAGTGTTATTTTGAACAGTTATTTTCATATTTTTTAAACAGCAGCATCACAAAATAACCTGATAGTTATGCATAATGATCTGTTTTAAAACTGTAATGTGCTAATTAAGTGCAGCTTCTGCATTGATAAAGTTTGGGCTGTAAAGTACTAAGCTCAAGTGAGCAGCAATTAGCCAAGAGGCAGATGCATAGCTGTCTGTACCTGTAATGAGAGATCCTGTTCTTCACTTTGTCTAAAGCCAGGATTCCCTAAAAGGAAAGACATTGTGTATTCACTAAATATTTCAACAAGAATACCTGAGAAATCAAAAGTACATATACTATAAATATAAGGCCGGTAAAGAGAAGGGATTTAAAATGCAGAAAGCTTATGTGATGGGGGAGAAGTACAAGCCAAGCCCGCATACTACATTTTACCTTTAATGTTTACTGGTGAGATTATGAATGAAATACAGGGCTACTTAAATAAGACCACCCCAAACCCAAGCAAACAAACCCACAGTGTTATCTATTAACGTTATCCATCAGCTTCATGTAATTCTCCAGTTTTATTTTTGACGTGTGAATTTCTAGAAATAGGCCCTAGAGACAGCCATGAGAATGTGTTTATTTAAGTATCACCTCTGCACCATACTTACCTGTATAGAAATGAAGATTAAATGATATGTACAAATATTACAGTCAGTGGTAAGTTAATGTTAATGGAAAATGTGTGGAAGAATGCAGAGGTAATTTCACAATATCAATTCAAACTTCCTTCAAAAGTGAAGGCCCTAAGAGTTTCCTTTAGTGTATGACATCCTGATATATGATGTCATCACACTGATGTTTACTAACCAGGTTTCAGCTTTTCATCTTATTCCCAGCCTTGACCTGGCACCAAAGACACCATGTGATCTTTAATTTCATTGTAAATTCAGATTGTTTCTACTCTGCAGACTATCCTAAAGAGGAGAGTAGACTGAAGTGAGAAGCTGCTCCCAATACAAGGCGAATTACTGAATATATCTTTCCAACTGAGTTATTTATATCAGAGTCCATTAGACAGCTTTTTGTGCACTTAGTTTTCAAGCTATGAAGTTTCTTCAAGTGTGCCAAACATCAGATTTTCAAGAGTTTGCCATAAATGTGCACCTAATGTGCAGTTTCAAAAATGTATTTTGATTCCTAAATGGGAGATAAGCAGTCTTTAAGACATGCTTTGGGGAGATGCTGAAGGAAGAGCTACATAGAGAGAGACTGGGAAAAGTCAAGGGGTCTCAAATGGAAATTTAGTTTCTATAGCCAAGGGCCAAAGCAATCGCTCATTCTTGCCTTCCTCAGGCTGTTGCTGCTGTACTGCTGCCCAGTTGATACCTCACAGCATATAGTGTTTTTGTATGCTTGGCATAGCTACTCAAGGTAAACTTTCAAATAATACTAATAAAGGAAATGAATTGTACATAACAAAACATTTATAACTGAGACAAGAGAAGCTGGACAGCAGTGATTTCTAAGCAGTTATTTTCTGATCATGCTATTTGGATAGACTCTCCGGCCAGATGTTGGATGTTTAGGAGAATGACAATTGCTTTATCATTAGGATTCAATATGAATGTACAAAATAAATTAGTCTATAATGTTACTGAGTTGACACAAGGGAGAAATACGATTAATCATACTAAACTCTTTGAACTACTGGCCATATTTTGCCAATTTCCACGGAACTCAATTGCTTTCTGAATGTTACCATTATTGTGCTCTTAATAACCAGGCTTCACATAGCTACCAGGTTTGCAGTAGTGTTTCAATCTTGCATTGCCCTTTGTTTCTAATCAGTGATGGGTTGCCACGCTCTCAGGAGATAATTTCAGCTGTAGCTTTGTATAGATGTTTATTATTATTTTTTCACCAGTTTTCTCAGGCTTTCTCCTCCTGCTCTGTTTTGGTCACTGAAATAGTAAGTGTGCATTTTTAATCTCTCCTGTCACACCAATTGCTTCTCTGAGCTCCCTCTGTAGATTTCATATCTTCCATGTCTAGTTTATAATTGCTGATCACTGTTTCAGCCATTGACAATGATCAGCATTTGGGGTTGGGTTTTACCCACATCGCTAGTCTCTTTATTTTACATACCACCCTGTAGGTTTGCACACATGAAGGAAGAGGCTTCAGTGATGAAAGTGGTGATTGATCAGCCTTTGGAGACGAACAAGTGGCCTGCCAAACTGAAGTTAGTGTAACTCCTGACTTTGTGGACCAAAGTCTCTGGAAGGAAAGCACATCCCACAAAAGGGTTTGTGGGAAGAAGTTATGAGTTTTATGAATGGTCTTCTTTTAAAGATGTCCTTCATTTTTTTCCAGACATGTCTCGAAAAATACATATATTCCATCATTATAATGGTTTCTTTCAGTAAGAGCTTTCATAATGACATAGGAAATAATATTCTTTTAAAGCTTATCGCTACTTACCTGTGTCTGATTATCTTGTAGAAGTTCGCACTTAACTCTTTCCACCTGTCATTGCATCAGTCATCACAGCAAATGTGACACAGTCTGAGCTGATGCGCATAAATACCCAAGTGAATTAACTCAGCCTTCACTCAATATCTGCATTACTCATCTCAAAGTTAAAGCAGTGAACTCCCAAATCTTAATGCCTTGTGAACTTGAAAAGGCATTGAAGAGAATCTCACTGCTGCTGGACCACTGCTGGAAAAAAAAAATCCTTTGTAAGAGTCAGAGGAAAGGGCAATTCTTCATTTTGGGAAGGTTTGTAATTCTGTACCTGATTTAGGCACCTTTCCCAAAATAACTCTGAGGACCCAAAAGCATCTGGGTCTGAAACTAGGTGCAGAAAAAGGCCAGCTTTTGCAGAGCCACCTAAGAACAGGCAATGCCAATCTAAGTGGGCTTCTTTGTTTGGGTTTTTGTTGTTGTTGTTTGGGTATTTTTACTGTGAACATCTCTTTGTTTTCTGCTGCAAGGAGTTGATGCACTAATTCTAACTTGTTTGGTAAAAATAACTTGGAGTTCCAGGTCTGTATTTGAGGTTTATCACCTATTTGCACTTCAAAAGCAAGGACAATATGCAGACCTATTTTACTGTTAAATAGAGTCATCATCTTCTAAGGAATAGCCTTGAAATCCTACTTTGATTAAGGTCATGTTGTTTATGAATACAAAATCGTTTCTTTGCTTCATGTCAGCCCCTCTGTTTTGCGTTTGTTTTTTTTTTTTTGAGAGAATCAGTTTGAAATCACATTGTTATATTAGGATGACATAGATTTTCAGCTTTGTCTGTCTTAAATTATTTATACCAAGTACTTATGGTATTGTTTTATCCCTATTTGTAACATACATCTAAGTATTTGAACCTAAGTACAGTTGCACTGAATTCTATTCATTAGGCTTTCTTTCAAGCCAAAATTTGAAAGCGGTTTCTCTGACAATGCAGTAGAAACAAAGCAGAAATCTAGGAAGCTAAAGGAGAGAGCAGCAGTTGAACCATGGTGATTCTGTTGCTGTCTGATGCCAAAACATTGCCTTTTTGTACCCAGATTGAGCTCAGACACTGGCCTGTGTAGATCATGCATAAATCTCCAGGCCCAATAGATTGGTATAAACCGTAAATTAGGAGCATCAATTCCCATAAACTTAATAAATATTATGGAAATTATTGTGGGTAAAGGAATTTCAAAAATTTTAGTTCACGACTATTTAAACTTATGAGAAACTAATTTCCTAGTAAGTAAGTGTAGAAAAGTTAGCAAAATTAAACACCTGAAAGAACAGATTTGTAGTCCTGTGTGATTATCCTGCCCCTCTACTCTGCTCTCAGGAGACCTCATTTGGAGTATTGTGTGCAGTTCTGGTGTCCTCAACTTCAAAAGGACATGGAACTGTTGGAACAAGTCCAGAGGAGGGCCACGAGGATGATCAGGGGACTGGAGCGCCTCCCGTATGAAGATAGGCTGAGAAAGTTGGGGCTGTTGAGCCTGGAGAAGAGAAGGCTGCGTGGAGACCTCAGAGCAGCCTTCCAGTATCTGAAGGGGGGCCTATAGGGATGCTGGGGAGGGACTCTTCATGAGGGACTGTAGTGATAGGACAAGGGGTAACGGGTTCAAACTTAAACAGGGGAAGTTTAGATTGGATATGAGGAAGAAGCTCTTTACTGTAAGGGTGGTGAGGCACTGGAATGGGTTTCCCAGGGAAGTTGTGAATGCTCCATTGCTGGCGGTGTTCAAGGCCGGGTTGGACATAGCCTTGGTTTAATATAATATGGTTTAATGGGAGGTGTCCCTGCCCATGGCAGGGGGTTGGAACTGGATGATCTTAAGGTCCTTTCCAACCCTAACTATCCTATGATTCTATGATTAGAAATAAGGGAAAATGTGAGGAGAAGAAGAATGTTAAACAGAAAAACCATCTCATGACACGTATGAGTAATCAAGATCCCCTCCTTTCGTCAATCTAGACCAGTTTGAACTTGAAAAGCAAAACTAAGCAGCAAGCCTCAGCAAGCCTCAAGTTCAGAGAAAAAGTAAGCTCTAATGATCTGTTACGGCAGCAAGGGAGATGAGGTTCTATTACATCATGACAAGATAAACCCTTCCAGTAATTTTTCTCAGTAACTTCTTCTGAGGTCAGACAGTACATATTGTGTTTTCTGAGCTGTTCTGGGGCATGCTTTTTCTACCATCTCTTTTCTAGCTGTACCTTCTCTGTTAGGTCAGTTGCAATTGAGAGTTGATGTTATGAATAATCATGAAAGGAATGCTGACTTCTCCAATCAAACGACTTCAACTCTCTCCTTCTGGATCAATGTTTAGGTATTTAAACAGGGATATACTTTCAGTTATTGTGTTTTACTTATTATTAAAATTATATACTCTTTTGTTCTCATAAAAATCTCAAAGCTTCCTACTTGTGACTAGTTAACTGCCCCTTTTTGGTGAAAGGGGAGATTGAGGCATATAGAACTGGAGCCACTGAGGTAGGACAACATGGCATTGGCAGGGGCCAGGAACAGAATTCAAACCTACTGCCTGACTTCCAATGACAGAAATAGATACACCCTTCAGGCAAAATACAAATGCATGGAAATATTTGGAACCTGACAGTCTGGAATTATTGCATGCTTCCTGCAAATGTGTCATTTCACTATGTCAGATAAAAATATCTGTGAGAATGAACAGGGTAGTCACAGAAGATAGGTCACGTGTATGGAACACCCTAAATATTTTAAATATTATCAGTAATGCTTACAGGGCATTAAGTACATCAATATTTTTTGTGTGTCCCTGAAGCTCTTCCTGTATGGTTAACATTAAACCACAAGCTCTTCACAAAATATATAAATATGACACACAGTATGTCCATATTATGAAATAGATTGGCACTAATAAATTTCATGTGTGTGTTATGATTATTTCTACTGTATCTTGCATGATATTTCTGTGCTAAAAGACAAAGTACATAAAAGTGTGGGGTTTTTAATGTAAGGCAAACTGTCAGCACCATGTAGCAGATTCTGCCTAAACAGGACAGTTGGGTGACATGTTTCCCTGTAGGTGCTGGAGTAGTGTGTAAATAGAGGGAATTTGGGGAATTAGAAATGGAGGGTACCTCCTACTCCATTCAAAGAGTTGGAGTGAAAGGAAGTGCTATCTCTGAGCAGCTGGAGCTGAAGAACTTGATTACGTGAGTTGGCAAGAAATATACTTTGTAAATGAAAGGAGAATCCAGACCAATATAGTTCTAGAGAAAAGACATGATGCTAAAAAGACCTTGACCCCAAACTCCTACTCAGAAGAGTAATGGGGCTGCTGAAAGACAGGATAAGCTGTGGGTGCCTGCAGTTCTGCCTCGCTGTGTAATTTTTGTGCCGTCTCAAGTAGACCATTCTTTTTAGAATCCCCTTTTTTTGCAAAATCTTAAACTGTTTGTGTCAAGCATCCGGCAGTTTTGTAGAGATAAATGTACCTATAAGTGTGAAGCCATAGGGAAGAATGTGTTTATTTGCTTGTGGGTAGAGTGGGACAGCTCCAGAGGAAATCACATCTTCCAGAATAAGATTTGATCACATAAAAGGCTAAAAAGGAAGTACAACAGCCTGGTCGGACCAACAGAGGCTAGAATTGCAGTTGATACAGGGACAAGTTGGTGAGTACACGCAGGTTGTGTAGGAGAGTGGCGATAACCTGCATGAGCGGTATTGAGCAAAAGTAGGTTTCTTGCACTTGAGGTCATCTGATGGCATCATTTCACAGATCATACCCTTAATTCAGCTGTCAGGATTAGCTGAGCTAGTGTTAGGAGATGGGACAAGCCTATGCCCAGATCACAGGGGAGAAGCTTACCTGAATGTGTGTGGTGATGCAGCAGAGCAGCACAGCACCTTTAGAAGTCTGTTACCTTCCAGTGCCACAGGTATTGTTGTAATTAATACTGTGGTGTCCCTCTGACCAGATTAAACAAAAGGACTTGGCAAGATGCTAACACTGTGTGTAAATTACTATTTCCTTGATCACATCTGCATTCCAGAGGAATATTATGTCAATGCAAAGAAACTCTTCTTCTTTAGGTTTTCACAAAGAACTTTTTCCTCCTGGAAAGCCAGGATCATAACCAAGGATTTCAGTCTGGCCAGTCAAGGTGTTGCCCTGGTGAAGCAGTGTGCTTCTTTGAACTGCTGCATTGTGGTTAGCCAGCGGTTCCTGTAATAACCCTGCTGAAATGTGAACTTTTGCTTTATCCCTCATTAAGAAACTGAATTTAGCCCATGCAAGTTTTTCTTCTTATTATTTTGGTGCTGGTGAGAGTGAAATTCCTTTCAGTGACTGTTCTGCTCCAGGTAGGGGCTCATGAGCGGCTGCCTAGGGAACAGTCTAACAGCACAGCTGGGAAGAAGTAGCACTGTTTGCTGTGTTCTCCCAGCCTTCAGTGGGCAATGACATTTACTATTCCTCCCTTCCTTTTGTCTTTGATGTCTGATCACTTCTAAGCCAGTATAAAATTCAGGCATTCACAGCATCCTGCAGGAATGAGTTGCATAGCTGAGAAAGACTAGCATAAGACCTCTCTCTTTTCTCATTTGAATGCACACTGATTTTGTTCAGTGCTCTCAAATGCTTGTATGAGAAATGGTGAACAGTATGTCTCTCATCTCCGTGGTACTCTGAGTTTATAGATTCTACCATGTCCTTCCTCAGGCATACAGTTCCCCCTGACTGAAAACACCAGGTGTCATGCCCAATCCATTAGATGTGTTATATTGTTTCTTTGTCACATTTATTTGCATGTTTTCTTCTGCCTTATTTCTTTTTGCATGTGTTTATCTTGCTGAGGTGGGAGACCAGAACACCACACAGAATCCAACACCAGGGATACTGTGTTCCTTTGACAGTATCATACGGATATCCTGTGGTGTCTGAATCTTCTGCTAATTATACTAATTATTGCTTTTTTGGATGTTATGAATGCTAAGATGGTGGGGGGGTGGTGGACCCTATTAGGCCTTTTCTCTGATTAGTAATAGCTAGTTGACAGTTAGTCATTGCATTTGAACAGTTTGGATTGCTCTTCCCTTAAGTTCATCTCTTTTGGCTGCCGTGTTTGCTCCCACGGTGTTTGCTCTAGAAATATTTCGCCTTAAAACTTTCAACACTCTTACCTATGAAGCAGAGGGAAATGGATCACTTGTTTTCAAAATTGTAAATGGAATGAAACTGAATTATTTAAATGAACTTTATAAATATTTAGAGATACAATTGATTTTTGTTTTACAGTGGTACTGGGCTGGAAAATTAGACAAAGAATTTAGTTTTAGAAACATGCCTCAATCTTGCTGCATTAATAAAAAGCATAAATAGGTGCCGCTTTTCAAACCAGAGGGATAATGTTCACTTTCATCCTTTTGGAAGAAATAACTCCATAGTAATGAGCTTTGAATATGATTTTATAATCAACCTGAGGAGGAAGATGGGCAGTGGTGCTTCCCCCTGCTTCCCTCCTCCCCAGCCTCTGAGGAAACCAAGAGCTGCACAGAATATCTTTGAGTTGGGAAAATGCAATGGCAGCTCTGAACTCATAATGTAAGTACAGGAACTCTTTCACCTGCCAAGCTCAGGAGAAGGCAATAATGCTTGTAAATGACTCGGGTTTGTCAAATAGAAAGTACAATTGTGTTTGAAAGGATTGCTGTCTGTGTTTTCTCAGGAGTGCAATGCAGTGTGCAGAGGGGAAAAAGAGATTACATTGTCTGAATTTTTCTATGGGGATCAAGAAACTTTTTGAATGAGGAAACAATTGTGTACTTATGTTTTTAATGTATAACAGCCTCTAAATGACATCCCATTGCACAGAATGTCATCCATGGTGTTCATGTATGTGTGACTTTACTACTTCTAGTGTGTTCAGTGTTTAAATGTGTTTTCATCAGTGTGGTTGGAAGAGATTCCCAGAGATAACATTCACTTACCTGTGTCATTGCTTTTCTTTTTTAGGGTATTCTTGAGAGCCATCAATAAATTTGCAGAGACAATGAACCAGAAATTTCTGGAGAATATGAATTTTGAAGTCCAAGTAAGTATTTAGGCTGTCAAGTAACTATTCTGGTCTGTCAGAGCCCTTTCTGACACTTCATGTCAGTATCAAAATGAGTGTGGATTTGAGTGTGGCAGGAAAGGAAAACCGTGCTTTGACTATTTCCAACAGTGCACCCAAGCAGAGTAGTTTGTACTGCGATTCTCTCAAAACTGGCAAGCAGAAAACTGTTCTCTTTTTTTTCCTTAGCCAGCCAAGTGTGTTCAGAAAGGCAATCTTTGATGTGCTGCACGTAGCCTTTGCAATATCGCTTCTATGAATGTAGGGCAGGAAGAGCTTAACTTGATTTGATTATCCTACAGTACTTAGAATTTATTTTTTTAACTTGTAGTCCTCCCTTATAAGTCCCTCTCGATTCATTTATTTTCCTGTTATTTTAGTAGTAATTACTTCTTAAAATAATTTTAAATTAAGCAAACTCATTCGGTTTGTTCAGTATCATTCTTTGTGACTTAACTATTTGGTCATGCGTTTTACCATACGTTTGGCTTGCTTCAAATGAAAATGAAAATGTCTGTGCTTTTCACATTCATTAAGTTGTTATTAAAATGTAAATACAGTTTTAGAATCAGGATGTGTCACTGACTGCTGCCTGATTATGGTGTGTGCTATAGATAGAAAACACAATGACAAAGTATAGTATGAAAACTTACTCTGTTTCACTTGTTTATATTAACTGTGGTTAACAGTAAATGTTTCAAGTTAAAAAATGCTCCAGATTGCAAAAATCTAATCTGCTCATTAGATAATAACTTACTGACCCTGCCATGGAGTTCAGAGAAGGTTCAGGGCTCTGCCTTCATTTCTTGGGTTTTATATTTTATCTTTAATCTTGCAACTTGCAATCTGGTATAAGTGATTCTATTGCGTGTGAATGTTTAGATAACAACTGTTTGGGTGCTGGTGTCTTCCTCCTTAACATAAACCACCTCAGTCACAAATAGCTGGCGCAGTCATGTCAGGCGTTACACAGGAAAAGTTGAAAAGACAATAGTAAAAAGAAAGGCAAAAACCATTCGGTTCATATGCAGCTACAATGGCCTCCAAGTATGAGATGTGGAGCTCCTTCATTAAGTAATCATTAAAATCAATAAATATTATTATTGATCTATAGATCATATATGATCAAAAAATCAATAAATAATCATGAAAAGTTTTGTACCTTCAAAAGTTGTGCCTTTACAAATGTATATGTAGAATGATATTAAGATTTTTGAATCACAGGAAAAGATTCTGACAAACTTAAAAGTTCTGTTTAGTAAGTATCCCTGCTGGAAACCCTCACATCCTTGGTATACTTACGATATAATCTCTCTTAGGCTGCACCAGTTTGCTAACACCCACTTTGTAACCTATCATTTCTATAACACTTGATCGTTTTTACTGCCCAATGTGTCAGTGCCTTTTAAAAGCAAATAAAATAGGTCTGGTGGATATTAGTACGCGTAGGCTACCAATCCCACAGACCGCTATAAACACTGTATCTGTCAACATTTGAAGGTATACACTGCCTCTTCCAAATGTTGCAGCAGCAGCCTAAACCTGCCACTGTTATTTCAGATGTTTCCTGTGGCAGTTCTGTGCCTTCCCAAATGTTATCAAACAGCCGGGGACATTGTAGTTCAACACTGAACCTTGTAGTCCAGGGGTGTGTATTAATGCTTGCTCTTTTATTCATGACTTGTCAAATACCTAGAGGCTTTGAGTAAGCTAAACAACAGCATAGGAAATAAGTAGTGCCATCAAAAGAATTGTTGGGCCATTACAGTTTTCACAAGAGACTTACAGTACAAGTCAGGGAGATAGATTAATTTCCTTCCATGAATAAAAGCAATAAAACCCTTCTCACAGTACCCTATATATACCCATCAAGAAAGTTGATACTGGACTAAGGGTCTGAATAATGCAGAGCATCTCTTCTAATTTCCTTAATTAAAAATGAACATTTGATTTTCCACTCGTATGTGTTCAGATCAGTGATAGCTGGAGCTTTTAAGGTTTTAAAGGTCTTTTACTGGTTTTCATATTTTAATTAAAAAAAAAATATATATCCATAAATCAGTGTCTTGCAGCTACTCAGACTATGAAAACTTGACTGTAGAGAAGCACTAAAGCCTTAACATGATATTAATCAGCATGTGGAACTTGAGAGGCCCCTTACTGCACCCTCTTTCTTTTCTGAGGATCAACTTTATTTCTAACAATAATTCTGCCTCACTATGCTAGACATACCTTTTATGATAAGAGTAGTCTGTGTCGCTCCTAAACACTACGTTATCCTTAAAGTTATGAAATTGTTTTTAAATGCTTTGAAGTATTGAGGCACAATGGACAGCAGCAAAGAATGGAAAGTGACTACAGTAGAACTAATAAGTAAGTAGTTGTATATGGAGTTTCTATTAAATAAATGGAATTTCATTTAAAAACCAAGTCAAAGCGCAAGCACAAAACAAGAAGTGTCTATTTGAGGGTCAGTGATGCAACATGCAGCAGCCTTCAGGCAGTCTAGTCTCCTGTTGATTTCTGGTGTCAAAGACAAAGGGATGAGTGAAGGTCCAATTGCTCCTGAGCATATGCAGCAAGAATGAGGTCTCAAGAATTTGGAAGCTACACCAGGGACAACTACTGTAATATTCCTGAGTAAGGGTAATTTAACTACAAAAAATGGAGTATATTGGGGTAGGGAAAATAGAGACGTGTATCTCTAAGTATGTTGCGCCTTTAAGTTCTTTGTAAATGAATGAATGACTTACATTGTTTGTAGGATGGTGTTTTCAAATCTGATTATTAACAAATAGTTGAAGAAAAGTCTGAAGTAAAATATTTTAAAAAAGGGATTTAAAGCACAGTCAAGTAGATCTGAGGATTTGTCACTTGGCTGAATGATTACATGACAGTATATAGCAGGCAAACAGACTAAACAAGTAGGCTGTCAAGTAACCAAGCAACTAAAAAATGCTGGTTTAAATCTAGACAAAATCAATGAAGAAATTTTTGCTGCTCTTTCGGAGCTTGTTAAATGGAGGTAAAAAACATTCCTGGCCAAAACTGTGCCCAGTCCAGCAGTGATGAGCTCTTGAGAATACTCAAGATACTCAGTACTGGAAGTAAACTGCAATATGAAGATTTAGTTCACAGAAATCTGAAGTTTCAGTAGAAATTATTGGAATAGGTAAAAAACTTCAACATTTAGCAGTTTATATTCTATTCATGTCTGTATTTGAAATAGGTTATTGACTTGCATTTATGTTAGACATAAACACCGGTGAAATATGTATTGAAACGCATTATCTAGAGAGGCTGGGAGATATTTCTCACTTTAAAGATTCTGAAGAATGGATGCAACAGAGACCTGTCTGAGGAAGGTTAGCAGACCTTGCCTTGGGCTGTGGAGCTGGCTTAGCTGACCCCCGTTTCCTTCCACATATACCTTGTGTATACATGACTAGGAAAAGTTCACTCAAAAACTGTGTCATTGAAAGTTTGCAACTATGGAAAGCTTAATAATTTAAGAATCTTTATTCAGAATGAGCATATGGAGATAGTGGAGGGAGATATAGTGATGGTGTACAAGAAAAACGCAAGTAGTAACTTAGGGAAGCAGGTATGAGGTTAGGCATTTCTCTGAAGACCAAGAACGGTATATGTCTTAATGGTGTTGAGCTTCATCTTTGACTTCTTTGTGGCATTTTGCGTCAATAAAATATTTTACCTGTGTGATTGTAAATTGCTTATATTTTCTCTTCCCCTCTACTTTTTTTTTCCATTTGCTCTCAGTAATATGCTATGGTATGCTGTTACACTAGATTTAAATACTTTAGATATTTATATAGCATTTATAGTAATATTCATAAAGGTTTTCTTAACTGATTGCAGCACTGTCTTCTCAGCCAGGCAGGATCCCCATTGCTTGCCACGTACTGGTGCTCATGAACCAGGATCCTGTTAGGCAGTTGTAAAGGATCTGTGTTGTGGGTTGGCTTTGGTGTTTGGGGGTTTCTGTAGGATGCTGAAGGGTAGAACTGGTTTTTTTTACCAGTTTCTACTAGTACAGACAATTTTGAGCAATAAAGCCATTGCAGGTATTTCAGCTGTGCTCAACACACCGATTTGAAGGAGATGCAATCTTGGCGGTTTTTGCTGGTTTGTGTTTTTGCTTTTTGCTGGTTTGTATCAGGTGAGGATTTGCCAGTTTCAGATGCAGAGGTCAGATACTTGTCCACATCCCTGCCTTGCAGCTGGACTTTTACAGCATAGAGGAACAGGTGCACCAGAATAATGTGCAAATTCCCGATTTAGGATGAGTTGAGATGGATTCTTCAGAAGAAACTTAACAAACAAACAAAAATATGAACTGTAGAATATATTTTGGAAAAAATCATCCCTGAAAGTGAGCATTTCTTGGTTTCTTGAGTTGAATTGTAACCAAACCTTTCTGTAGTCCTGTACTTAGGCAATATATGCATTCATAGTATTTGATATGAATGTCAGAGAAATATACTTCATATGTGATTGGTAGGACAGTCCTAGGACTTTTCGGTATAATTCTCTCTTACCTTTTGTGGGAATTGTCCCATCTTGTTCAATCAAAAATGCTAATGTGTTTTGACTGAAAGCTTCTGTGTTTCAAGCCCCTGAGGTATTACAGAAGGGACAATAAGCAGGGTCTAATGTGGCTTCCTTAAGCAGTCCAGTACCTTTGTCCCAAAGACCAAGTGCCTTTGTACTCTCATTTCTATGTTATACCAAGGACCACCCAGCTAGTTGATTTGCCAGGTATTTGATTCACAAGGATTTTAAAGGAAGCAAATACTGGAGGGTAGGTCAATTTTGAAGACAAATATTATCTCTCCATATGGATATAGAGTTGTAGGTATGAAATAAAAAAGTAAGTTCAAATGTGAATTAACATTTTCTTTGTTGTTATATAGAAATATAAGAATTAAATGGCATTTCTGTTTATGAGATAACTGTCAACAGTTTCCCTATTTTTATGAATGCAGAACAAGAAGGTTTTATTTCTTCTTTTTGTGCCTGCAGAAATCACTTTTTCAACTTGAAAGTTGTGGGTTTTTTATCTTAATTTTATTTAGTTTGACTCAACTGTAAGTCAGTCTTCCATCAACAGAATAATGAGGATAACAATGTTGAATGGTTCACTTCAAAGTTTCAGTTATATTTTCCAGTGTGCATATTTACCTTTGTAGAATCTACAGTGACCTTGGATGACATTGCTTTGTTTTTTGCTGGTATCTGTGTCTTTAGCAAGCTGGTGTCTTTGTCATGGGGAACAGAGTATTTTCACTCTGTTGTTACTGTCAGCTCCTGGCTCCATCAGTGTTGGGGTTCAAAGTCCTGCTCTGTGTAGGAAGCATTCCCATGCAGTGACCACACACTGCAGCACCCTTGTGCAGTCAGCAGTCATTGCTGCAATTAATGCCACTGCACTCATTGGAATGAAGTTTCTGTGCAATGTTCCCTTTATGTTTCTGACTGGAGGTGGCAGCTTCTGACATGAGAGACAGGGAAGAGTGAACAAACAGAAACTGTTTCGTTGTGATCAGGCGTAGCTATCATAGGGTTTCTACTGTGGAAGATACAGTGCTCTTGATTCCTGTTCCTACCGTTCTCTTCTGTTAGCACTGTTTTTACAGGGCATTAGAAAGAATTACATTTTTAAGTCTGTAATGTTACAGCAATTATAATTTAATACTAATAATCTATGTTCCCACCACAGAATTTTATTATAAAAGGCATAGACCCCATTCCATTATGGCATCATTCTGATTTAAAAGAAAATGCTTCTTTTTCAGGTTTAGAAATGGTAGATGCCTGGAATAGAAACTATTTGCAAGTATTTTTCTTAGGTTGTGTCATTAAGTAAGAAGCATACAACAAAACCAAATAGAGAGTGAGATTATGACACAAAAATCTTTGAAGACTAAAACCAAAATGAGCTTTTGTTGGTTTATATAATGTGCTGTTTCTTCAGAGCTTCTGTAAACTTAATTTCATTAACCTGAACATTTTCTACCTTTGTTCATCCCTGTTGAAGTACATAACCAATGCAAAAGAATTTTGGCAGAGGTCTCAAAGGATTCTCAGTTCCTTACTCCAAGATGCTTAATACTCTCTTCCACATCACAGCAAACACTAAACCAGTCATGAACCAATCTGCAGAACATGGGAATAAACAATAAATATTGTGCTTGTAACTTCCAGAGTTAATTAATGAGTTATAACTCTGAAAATTGTATTTGTTAAGACTCCACTTAAACAGAAAGCAGAGCTTGCTTTGCTGAAGTAACAATGGCTATCGGTTGGTGAGTTATTCTGAATGTTGGTCTTCACATTGTGTTTATGCCTCTCTTTAGCAATGTCTGTTTTTTTACTGTGATGCCGTAAAAGGCAATGCAGAATAATTTGCATGAGTGTTGATCTGGAGTGTTAGAACTGTGTGATGCAGCCTGTGTGCTGTCTGTGTGACTGGAGTTCGGCCTCTGAGGTTGATTCCACGAATCAGTTCCATTAAAACAAGTTACTATTCATTTGTTCAAAACTGTTTGTACTCAAGGGCTCACAAAAATAGTAAAATATAGATGCTTCCTTTAAATTCTTTAGTTTTAAGTGATGAAATGTATTCCAGTGTGTGAAAGAGAACACGACTGACGTAAAATCATCACATATTGAGAATATCATATATCCAGAAATCAATAGATAATTTCTTATAAATGCTGTTCGAAGACTCAAAATGTTATTTCTAGCTAATCTACCTCAGTAGCTTAATAACTACCTGCAATCCTGCATAGAGGCCAAACCCTTAAGTGTCATTTATCTACAAAATCCAAGTAATGAACCCAGAATCTATCTGAAATGTTTTGTCTGCTGCTCTCAGGGG
Organism: Myiopsitta monachus; assembly: GCA_017639245.1. Lineage (NCBI taxonomy): Eukaryota > Metazoa > Chordata > Aves > Psittaciformes > Psittacidae > Myiopsitta > Myiopsitta monachus. The sequence goes on along the minus strand of CM029917.1, from coordinate 38,874,217 downwards.
GCTGAACTTGATTTTGCCATCATATTTAAAGAGAAAAAAAACCAACCCCAAACTGAAACTGTCACCTGGTCTGTTTTACGAAATGCCAGAGTACTTTTAGGATCTGCGGTAATTTGTCAGCAATTCAACAGTCTTCAAGGACTTCAAGTTTCTCCTACATTATCAAAAAGAATTGAGCACAGGGGTCTGTACAGAAAGCAGGGGCAAAAGGATAGGCAGTCATGCCATAAAGGCTTTCTTCCAGAGGGGTGTCTGAAGAGGAAGCAGCAGGGTTTACCTATGGTAGTTCTGAAAATCATCCAGATCTCTTCTTTGCACAATGGACAGGAATTTCTTACCAAGTTAACTCCGCATTTCCCAGTGGAGCAGCAGTCACATTTTCTAGGTGCTAGGCACCTTTTGCTTTCTGGGGAAAAAAATCCTGGGATTGAGAGATCCTTTGCTTCTAAGTTCCCTTAGACCTGTGTAGAGGGGAATGGATCTGAGGCCCTCAGCATGAATGGTTACACCTTGCTCAGGCAATGTAGTTGCCATGTTCTGCTGTGTTATAACACACTAAGGCAGCCTGTGCTGCTGCTGTCACCTGCTGCATCTCAGCACGTGCTTGCAGCAAACAACTGACACCTAATGACAGAGATGGGTCACTTCCCAGCTCTCACCCTGTCTCCAGCACTCTGTCCCTGGATGACAGCTCAGCACTGGGGCTCCTGTCAAGAAGCAAGCAAAGTGCAGATGTTACGCAAACCAGAGCATGAGACCTCTGGTCCTCTCACTGTGCTGCATCACTTCAGCCCCACTGCATGCTGGATAACTACATGTTCACATGCAGATCAGCTTGGAATGTTATTGCAGACCTGAGAAAACAGGACAGTCTCATGCTTTTTTTTTTTTTTTTGCATTTAAAAGTTCTATTTATTTCAGCTTTTGCCAATTTCTACTTTTGAGAGACTGTTTTGCCTCCCAGGATTTAAAGTTAGTTTCGGTGCTTAAAAGCTTTCAAGTCCATAATTTGAATATTTCGGTTTTTTTCAGCCATCACAAGGTACTGTGAGGACAAAAGCAAACTTATTTTCTATATCCAGGTATTGAGTCTTTAGGATGTGTCTCTGGCAAATGTGGCATTGAACTTGGGTCTCTTAGGTGACTAAACAGACTATTAGCTGTAGCAATAGGTTTCATTTTTTCCCCATAGTCTAGAATGATTTGAAAAATTTTCCATTTTCCTGCTATAATTGACATATGCAAAGAACATACCCTACATGTCAATAAATGCGGCTTCTCAAGGGACTGAAAACTCAAAACTGATCAAATTAATCTTTTAAAATGTTTGATAAGGGGGGAAACAGGCCTTCAAGGGCATAAATAACACTTCTCCTGGGGGAAAAAGGCTCTATTAGTATACTGTCAAAAAGTAGATATGAACATAATTTAAATGTTTGAATCAAGGTGGGAAAATAGCTGCTCATACTGAAACGTAGTTTTTAATAAGGCTGTGGCTGGCTTGGGTGCATTCAGAGCATCTTTGAATGGTACAATGTACACCAGCCACTGCTGTCTCCAGTGCCATGCCACTTGCAGCTGGCTGGCAGCACTGAGGTGACTGATCTCTGAACTCAAATCACTTATGGATAGGCACAGCCCTTTTAGGGCTTTTACATGAGCAAGTCTGATTGGGAGAATTTTAGTTGGGCCTCGGCCTCAAAGGGAAAAATGAATTATATGCAGGATCTTCACATCGTAGAGCATATTTGAGAATCTTAACTACTATAGGAAATGTGTGTGTGTGTGTTGGTATCTATTTTTCCTGGTTATTTGTGCCCAAGTTTCCCAGGATATAAAGGACAGAGGTCGATTATGGTTTAGATGAAACATTTCTAGGCTATTCTAGGGTTCCCAAACGGGGGTAATAATGTTATGTTTTGTTTCCATCCTTTCAATTACCACTGAATGTATTTGCCATTGCCTTCCTACCATCTCACTGATACCTTCCATGCATATTTTTAGATGCCGCTGTTTTTAAGTGTCTAACGTCACTACTGACGGCTTAGAAGATTCTGAAAATAGTCTTTACTTCCTTAAATTTGTTCTTCCTAGTGAAGTGTCTTTTTTCCCCTCTCCATCTCTAGCGTATAAGAGAAGTACCTTATTTTGTTTGTCTGGAGTACAAGTGATTTGCTTTAGAAACACAGGGTTGTGCACTGGAAATACAGGGGTTTGCATTTTATTTCAAGCACATGCCTCGCTATTAGTACTATTAGTAGTTATTTAGGGATGTGTTTTGTCCTTATTTCATGTAGAGAGCTCTTAGCAAAATATATTGGAACTGCATGGAAATGGTTGCTGAATCAGATTCCAGAGAGAAGCCCTTTGAAGTAGTTCTGAAGTGCAGTGTAATTATATTGGGTGCCTTTAGCTCCATGTTGTTAAGATTCACTGGCACGTAATGTATTTCACTAGATCTGCTATGGTTCATGGCTTAAAGTCATTAGCTAATGAATCTGCTGTGAATATTTTTTTTAGCAATATTTATTCAGCTGCTGTGTTATTAAGAGCAAATCTGTAGTAGTGGTCATTAAAATGCATCTTTCCTGCTTTCTTGCTTGCTTTCCAGCTAATTGCATAACACCGATGATGTACATCTTTGCATAATATAACAATCTCGTATTGCTTGCATCATTTGGTTCCATAAATTATTCAGCATTATGCATAGTTTAATATGATTCCTGCTTTTCTGAAAACTATTATAATTTCCTTATATTCAATTTACAGCTGTGGAACAACTACTTTCATTTGGCTGTGGCTTTTATTACCCAAGATTCACTACAGCTAGAAAACTTTTCCCATGCAAAGTCCAGCAAAATCCAGAGCAAGTAAGCAAAAATGATACTTTAGCTTATGTCTTCAATCTTTTAGTAAAATCAGGATAATGATAAAAGTACCTTTCCTATTTCTTCTTTTTTTTTTCTCTAGATATGGAGATATGAGATGTTTAATTGGCTTTGCTATCCGGGACATGTGGTACAAACTTGGTAAGTAGCAAATGGACTTAATTCAACCGAATCCACAGCATATTGCCTTCTTCACTTACAGCTATCTGACATGAAGGGCTTCTGTAAATAGTTCTGCTATTTGAATTTACGTATGTTTTCATTCCTGTGATTAAGCCTGGGACTGACACGAGATACTGTCTGACTACTGCCCAGTGCTTATTCCTAAAAGAACTCACGACCTGCTCTCAGATTTTTGAGACAGCTGGAATCAGAAGATTTCAGAAACATTATTTGGCTGAAATAGAGACCAAATAAATTTTCCCCAAGAAGGCTCATTCTGAATCTACAGTTCCAGGAATTACTTGGCTCAGATTTGCAATCTGCTGCATTAAAATGCCAAAATGTCTTTACATGTGTTGTGCAGCCTCGTTCTGCTACTGCTCCTTTGACAGTTGATGGTGAACAGCAATGTATTGTTACATGAATATATGTGCAATAGAGGTTCTTTGAAACATACAATGAAGATGGTTACGATGATACTTTAAACTGCAAGCCGAATGTGTGATTTTTTGCAAGTTTCTTGTATTAGGACGTGAATATTCTTTATGACCTCAGTAAACATTCTAGCTTCATAGTTGTATCAGTGCTTGCCTGGAGATTTGAATTTATTTCATCCCCTTGCACATGCTGCTCCTGGTGGTGCACCCCCCTTCCAGCCTTTTCTTTCTCATTTTTTTTCTTTTAGCACTTCTTATTAGGAAATAATTTTAGATTCATTGCTGTGCTGTGATGTATCAAGAAGATATAGTCAAGATTTTAAAAGCTGTGATGCTTTCGGTGATTAATTGGTGAACTCTCCAACCTGTTTTCAGCATAGTCATTAATTTCCTAGTTTAACACCACTGTCCTCTTCACTACTGGTAGGTGTAAATTTCAAATTAATTGTTTTCAAATGACTTGGGGAGCCATTAAATGAATCCTGAACCATTCACATCCGTTTCTTAAAATAAACTTTCAAGTTTTCATTTTACAACAAAGTACAACAAATCCTGAAGAGGCACTCTTCCTCTTGTGTGTATCTGAAATTTGCTGTTTGCACCCTCCTCAGGCTGGATCTGAGAGTCCAGATTAAAACCAGGAAACACAATGGTTTTATAAAAATTTAAGGGCCTTTAACAGTTCTATCTAGCAGAATGGTGAAGACCAAAAGTTGTTTTCTAATATCCACATGCATTATTAATTTGTTTGAATAATATTGTCTTACATTCCTAATGGGAAAGGTGAGACATACGGATTGAGAAATGTTTCAAACTAATAGGTAATAATTCTCACTTAAGACTAAATGCCCCTTCTATTTATTTTCTATAATTTTCAGGCTTCTTCTGTAGCTTTAACAAAAAGGAATCTGCATTCTGAAAGCAGTAGAGTGTCTTTATAAATCACAGTTGAGAGGTACATGTACAGTAGGACTGAAACAGGCAAATGCATGTCAGAGAATCTCATACTGTGACCTTCAGAGGGCCTTTCAAATTAGGAAGTGTCCTGTTTTCTGGGGCAGATTGCCTTCCTCTGCCCATTTCAGTCACTGTGTGGTTTGAGACATTACTCTTGATTCCTGCAGTGGAAACAACAGTTGCTGATGGCTGGATAGTCTCCAGAAAGCCTTTTTATATTTTTAAATTTTATGGATGTGTTTGTTCATTTGAGGCTGTGTGCTAAGTTCTTTTGGGTTTAAGTGTAGGATTAATTTCTGGGTCAAGCAATAGCACTGCTGTTACTTCGCTCAAAGTTTGTCTTTTCTACTCATATCAGAGGATTGTTTGGTAAAGTGAAGATTCTGGAGGTGAATGGATAGTTATATAATACATGAATTCCTGTAGTTGTCAAAAATTGCAGACCTGAAAGGTCTAATACTTATAGACATTGGAAGCTATTCTGTCTCTGTAAGATTCTATTAAACCTTATTGATGTTACTGATTTAACAAGGAATAATCATAATTTTAATCAACCTGAGTGGAATTGAAACTAATATTGCATAAACTATTAAAGTCATAGTTCAGTTGTGCTTAGAATTACATGAGTGTGGCACCCATGTGAGAGGAAAACCACAATACATCTCAGTTATGGAGCAAAAGACCAGACACGTTTATAACAATATTTTTGTCTTCTTACATGTGTTGGACAGTATTGGCACTCTTACACAGGTGAGGGGATTTTGCTAGTGGTTTGCTCCACATATCAAGTGTTTTTCTTCCCCAGCAAACAAGGAGCATTTGAAGAATATCTTGGACCTGGTTGAGTGGTTTGCAGGTTTGGATGTCTTTTGGCAGCTGATATAACAGCTGTGCTACAAGAAGATTTGGTGTGTGTTTAGGGGATAGTGTTTCTGTTGTCGCTTGCAATGTTTGTTGCTCTGGTTGCTTTGAATTATTGGTTGCAAAGTTAGATGCTATTCAGAAATGAAAACAAGTCATGCTTTTCCCCTTCATAAGTTAGAAATGTTACACCACGTGACATTATCCTGTGGCGCTCTCCTACTGATGGAATTTGGGATATTCTTAGGGTTTCTCATTATTTTCTACTCTGCGTATTTAAAAGGCGATGCCAAAAGCTGAAAACCAGACATGGTCACAGGAAATGCCAACTCAGTGGCATACACTTTTGCACTCAGTTCTGGTGTCTTAGGCTGAGGCTGTAGCCATTAAACATGCTTTCAGCTTCTGACAGGGAGTAGAGATGAGTGACTAAGTTGTAAGACTTTACCAATACAGGTGGTTTAAACCATTGCTTTAAATGACGGCATGTCCTAAATGTATTCCTAAAAGAGATATTTTGTGGGTTTTTTTTCTTTCTTCCCAAATACCCAATTTGTGTTTCTGTTTCAGGCCACAATAAAATTTGCTTTATTCCGGGGATGGTTGGCCCAATCTTGGAAATGACTCTAATTCCAGAAGTTGAACTACAAAAAGCCACGATCCCAATTTTCTTTGATATGATGCTGTGTGAATATCAAAGGACAGGAGAATTCAAGAAGGTAATTAAAAATACTCTATGTGAAAGGAAATTCACTCAAATGCTATGTGGTCAGTTTATTTCTGGGAAATGTGTTGCGTGGGCTTTTCTGCATACAGAAAGTAAAATCCAAACTATTAAGAACAAAGGAATAGCTCTTGTGCAAGTGACTGTAGGCTCTCCAAAGTGATTTTGTTGAACTTAAATACAACTTCTATGACAATGGCAGCAATGAGATACTGCAATGGGGGTCCAGAGAGGTTAGAATCATGGAATCATAGAATAGTTAGGGGTGGGAAGGACCTTAAGATCATCCAGTTCCAACCCCCCTGCCAGGGGCAGGGACACCTCACACTAAACCATGCCACCCAAGGCTATGTCCAGCCTGGCCTTGAACATCGCCAGTGATGGAGCGTTTGCAACTTCCCTGGGCAACCCATTCCAGTGCCTCACCACCCTCACAGCAAAGAGCTTCTTCCTCATATCCAATCTAAACTTCCCCTGTTTAAGTTTGAACCTGTTACCCCTTGTCCTATCACTACAGTCCCTCATGAAGAGTCCCTCCCCAGCATCCCTAGAGGCCCCCTTCAGATACTGGAAGGCTGCTCTGAGGTCTCCACGCAGCCTTCTCTTTTCCAGGCTGAACAGCCCCAACTTTCTGAGCATATCTCCATACGGGAGGTGCTTCAGTCCCCTGTTCATCCTCGTGGCCCTCCTCTGGACTTGTTCCAACAGTTCCATGTCCTCTTTATGTTGAGGACACCAGAACTGCACACAGTACTCCAAGTGAGGTCTCAGGAGAGCAGAGTAGAGGGGCAGGATCACCCCCCTCAACCTGCTGGTCACGCTCCTTTTGATGCAGCCCAGGATACAGTTGGCTTTCTGGGCTGTGAGCACACACTGCAGCCGGCTCATGTTCATTTTCTCATCAGCAAACACCTTCAAGTCTCTCTCCTTGGGCTGCTCTGAATCTTTTCTCTGCCCAACCTGGAGCTGTGCCTGGGATTGCTCCGACCCAGGCTGCAGGATTTTCATCCAATTCTTAATGCAGAATATCCATCAGAAGGAATAGTTAATTTCTATATTACCAGATTTCTCAGGAAACTCTAGCTTTTCTAAATATTTATTTTAAGAAAAATGACCACTGTGAAGAACCGACGTTTCTAAAGTGTTCTACTGTCAGTTTGAAAAGGAAAATGATTTTAAATTTACAAGTTTTAAAGATTTTTGACTGATAGTGGCATGGTGAGCTAGGATGTTTGGGAAAGTGATCTGAATCCTCTGACACTGCTTGCTGTGTCTACCTGGGCAGTTTCTTTCCTAGCTGACTTTTGTGTTTCAGTGAGAATAAGGCCTCACCTTAGCCTGTGTTGGCACACTGCCTTTCACAGTGAACTTAAAATTGGAGATTCAGGCTTTGTAGTTACACAAATAATGAATTCCGAAGAACCTGTATAACAGTAAGTGGCAAACGAAAAGGCATAATTTTAGACATTCATAGGCAAGTAAATATAGATCTATCACTTATCTGTCCAGCTATGTTTAATGCCTAAAATCACGTGGGGCATTTCTGTGTCAACTGCGTGTGAAACAAGCAAGCAGATGGTATTTCCATTTTGTTCTGTATTCCACAAGGCAAAGCTTCTGTGTCAAGGCCAAGATTAAAACCCACTTTGCTTCTGTGCATCTGTTCCCTCAGTGTCCTAGGAGTCCTGTATTTGGCTTCTTAAAAATGTTTTCCTGCTCTTGGCTCATATTGTGTCTCTTGGGAGAGATGCACAGATCTATGCAGAGCAGAAATCCTGAACGCTCATCAATCATAGTGACCGATTAACAGGAACAGCAGCTTAAGAGCCTGGAAGATGCCAGGCACTTGTGTCACCCTTAAACCACTTCTTATGCTAATATGGGTAAATTTCAAGTGCTATTTCTTCAGTGCTGTGGGACAAGGAGATTAGGTTTTTTGCAGCTTAAAAACAAGAGGTAATTTTTACCAGATGGCAGTAAAACTATTTCATAATTGAGCAGTTGAGTCTCATTGGTTTCTAATGATCTGCTTTAGGAATTGCAGTCATTTACTGTTAAGAATTGCAGGTTTTATCCTCTCCTTTCCTAGGGATCAGGTAATTAAGATACATTCTTAAACTTGTATCTGTAAGTTTGGCAGTTCTGATGAGTATTTAAGAATAAATATTTTAAAGGAAAGGCACATTAAGTGTTATGACTTAATATTCTTACCATGTTAATTAGAAAGTGAAAAAAATGAATATGAGTGGAAAATTGTTTGATGCACAAACATGTGAAGTTTACCTTTTTCCCATGGACAATTTTCATTTACACATTGGTAGTGAGCATTATGAAGGACATTGTCTTAAAGCTTTAGTATGAAATTTTGAGCATGTTATTTCAAGACTGCCTGAGGCACTCAAGAGCCCAGGTTGACATTCAGTGAAGACACCATTTTGCTGAACTTTAAACATAAATAATTCATTTCTAATCTAATCTTCTGTAATGAGATAGGGGAAACAAACACAAATGGAGCCATCTTTACTAGTTGAGGTTGTACCAGCACTGGAACTAGAGCTTGACTGCTATCTGCCAGGTGATTTAATAACTTTTTCCCCCAAAAGACTGATTTCCATACACTGACCTGGTCCTATGTCAGGACACGTGTGTGGCAGGGCTCCCTTCTGCTGGACACATGTTTTGTCAGTGCTAGCTCAGGAGGCTGTGTCCTGCTTTATGCACACAATAGGTGCGCACTAAGGGTGTAAAGTTATTTCCATTTATCCAGCAGGAATTTCATTTTATATAGCTCTTTCTAGGAAATCAACTAATACCAGAGAAAACACAATTCCATTTCTGCCTATCTCAAGAATGACATACTATACATAAACAGTTAATGTAATGGGATATACACATAGGTGTATAAAGGGAAAGTAATTGCCTGTGTGTTGGGCACATGTTGAAGGAATCCCATCCTGAAATGTTGATAACCCATCTTTCCTTGCAAGATCAGCTTGCACATGTTAGAAAGACTTCCCAATGCAAGACACATCATGAAGCAGCCTTGTACTGTTTGTTCTACCTGATCATGTGAGGCCAGAAGCTAGAGAAGACTTACTTAAAAAAGGAAATAAAATTTAAAAAATGTCTCTTTGCAATGCAAATGAAAATATCATTTAAAAAACATTGATCCAAGTTATGAATTTAAATTGGCTTAGGAAAGAATAATTCATCTGTGTTTATATTCTTGTTCAAATAAGTCCTTCTGTTTGTGCTTGGTATTTTCAATTTAGTCTCTCCCACTGGCTCTACCAGTTGCTGAAGCCATCTGGGGAGGTTCTCTGTTGGCTTTCCACTGTCATTGGATTGTGCCAGAAAATAGTGCTGCCTGATGGTATGTTGGGCTTGCAGGCTTACTGATAGAGGGTAGGCATTTATTTTTAGTGAACCTGCTGGAGCCCTGTATCTTTCTGAGCTAACAGCTGTCAAAGGTTACTAAAGAATGAATAAAGGTGTTCTCAGCAAGCTCCTCTGCTGCATGTGATCCATAATTGCTGTAAACACTCATATTTCTTACTTGAAATTTTATTATGCATAAGGATTTTAGAAGGATGTGTGATCAATCCGTTAGCAGACACCAGGTTTATGTGGCTTGGTGGTTTGGACAGATCCATGTAGAAAATGCTGATACGTTTTGTAGTTTGGTATTGAAGCATGTTCAGAGATGTGGAGATTTCTGGGATCTATTAGATAGATAAGCAGGTGTTTTAAAATCAGATTTTTGCCAATAACAATTAGGCACACTGTTTAAGTAGGGGAGAAATACCCTTTCCAGGCCTTAATTTTGGTACAGACACATTAAAACTTTTGTCCCGCTTTCAGCTCTAACAGTTATTTTTTTGTCTTTCCTAGTGTCTGGTGCAGTGCTGTATTTTGGCTTTAGCCTGAGAACAATGCTGATAACACCTATGTTTTAGTTGTTGCTCTTACCCTGATCAAGTACTTTTCAGTCTCTCATGCTCTGACAGTGAGGAGGGGCACAAGAAACCACGAGGAAGCAGAGACAGGACATCTGACCCAAACTAGCCAAAGGGGTGTTCCATATCACAGCACGTCATGCCCGGTATATAAACTGGGGGTAGTAACCCAACAGGCCCAAATTACTGCTTGGGTCACGCTGGGTATCGGTCAGTGGGTGGTGAGCAGTTGCATTGTGCATCACTGCTAGTTACTGTTTTGTGGGTTTTTTCCCCTTTTAGTTTTATATTCTCTCCCCTTGTTATTTCCCTTATCATAAGTATTTGTGATAGAAGTAGTAGTTTTGTGTTATACTTTAGTTACTGGGCTGTTCTTATCTCAGCTCTTGGGGTTTACATTCTTTCCATTCTCCTCCCTATCCCGTCCAGGGGGTGAGTGAGCAGCTGCTGATGCCGAGTTACCAGCTGAGCTTAAACCACCATAACTTTATTCTATGTTTCTGCCACCTATTTTATATGGTTTGGTTCAAGCAACTGGCTTTTCTGTAGCTTGTTGAGAAACTGCAGGAAAGATGCTTAGGAAGAGGGTTTTTGTCCTGATCCAGCATCTGTGAAATGATTGCCTCTTAGTGAAGTAATCAATTCTCTACCTGCTGAATAAGTGCTAGGAAGGATTTAAGAGGTGGATGGTTTTTAACTGGTGCTTGACTTGCACTATATTCACAGATTTCTGTCTTACCACAGTAAGTCCACAGAAAAATCTCTAGAAAATTACTAGATTAGGTGGTTTTGCTTAATATTGCCTTGTCCTGAAACTGCCATGTGACTGTGTTACCCATGTAACATCTATAGACTAATATACATAGTATTTACACATAGAAATTAATTCTGAGCCCTTTAAGTATCTTTTGCACCCTGAAGCAGCCAGAGTAATTTTATTTCCCCCCTTGTTTCTCTGTATGTCAATTATAGCACTTTACTCTCTGGTATTGGTATAGTATGTACTGTTCCACTTGCAAGCTTTAATTTGTGTTCAAATTACAGAGAAAGAGCTAATATTAGAGCAGCAAAACCCGCAAGTAACAGGACAAAGAATTGCTCTGGATCACAGAGTACTGGCGCTCCTAGCAAACCAAAATTCTTTGCAGCCTCTAAGGAAAAAATAAGGTTCCCTCTTATTTGAGACTCTTATAGAAAATAAAATTAAGAAATAGCACCAATGTGGTAGTGCTTTCCTTGTACTCAAATCAGAAAATGGGATTTCTCTTTCTACTAAACAATTTCTAGTTTTCTCTGAGAACATTATGGGAAGTAGTTCGCAGAGACACTGAGATCTGAAGTCATTAAGTATTATGAGGAGCAGTATAGAGCCTATTCAGTGTGCCCAGACATGAAACACGTGCTGCAAGCTTCTGTTGGAATACTGGACTAATGCTGCTCAGTTCTGGAGTTCTGTTCTGCTGTTAATGTTTCTCACATGCATACTGTAGAGGTTTGCAAATTCCTATTCAGCCATGACTTTTTATATGTAGGCATCTCAGTGATAATAAACAGCACCGTATGTTCTTCATCCAAGCAGCGTACTTTTTTAACCATTCTGTTTCCTTTTACACCAGTGCTATTCATGTTTTCATGAACATTACTTTCCTACTCAGTCATCTTCGAATGTGCTGATAATCTTTGAGGTCCCTTCCAGCCCAAACCATTCTATCAATCTGTGATATTTCACACCTCTTGAAAATACTATCATAAAATCATTTTATATTGTGGGGGAGGGGGATGAAACCCAATACAATACCTCCCCCCAAAAAACAAATTATCTTTTGTATTTCTGTTACAAGCCTGATGCTAAATATCAACTATTTGAGGACGTTTTTCAAAGACACAAATCAATGTTTTTAGGTCCTTAGAAAAAGGGGGGACCCCAAACAAACCATATGCATGTATACACTCAGGTTATTTTATCAGTCTGCACTAAGAAACAGGTATCTGGAGACAGTCAGGTGGGTGTTATCCAACTGGAATGCATTCAAGCATTTAACCCTTGGGAGCATGTGATATAACAGTCCTCAGATATACTTTTGATGCCATCTTGAAATGTGTTTGACCTCTGGGTATCTTCTCTATGTTTCTTTCTTTCTTAGTTTGAAAATGAAATCATTCTGAAGTTGGATCATGAGGTGGAAGGAGGACGAGGGGATGAGCACTACATGCAGCTGTTTGAGTCCATGTAAGTAGTGCATGAGAAAAAAAAAGCCTTCAGGATGTGGTTTTATCTTATTGTGCTCACTTCTCAAGCTGGTAAACTCACTTAAAAATAACATAGAATCCTAGCAGCTGTTTTTGTGAAAGGATGGAAATAACATATTGTTTGAGTGAACCTGCTTCGGGCTGTGATTTTCTCATTTGAACTATTTTTCTAGTAGCTTTTCAGTATTCTGTGCTCCCGTTAAATTTTGAAGAAATTATACCTGACCTGCATTTCTCTATCCAACTTTCAAAGAAAGATAATCAAATATTCACTTTTTTTAGTCTTTCCCATTTATTTTTCTTTATAACCTTTCATGGTTTTTTTCACAGTAGTAAGAAGTTATTTTAGAATGTCTTACTTGCTTTTCTCAATGTGTAGCTTGGACTCCAAAGGGTTATTCTCTGAATTTACGTAAGGTGACTGGAATGAGAATATTGCAAAATATGGCAGTTTACTCATAACATTTCTATTTCTCTAACAATCCCAGAGCCTGATAGAACATCTCCTCCTCTTGGCTGCCCACATTCAGGTTTATTCTCAGAGGTGTTTGCTATGCTTGTGGCAGGCTGTGTGTGGGATGTACTGGGCAGTGTAGGAATGCTCATGCTTGCCACTGAGGCTGTGTCCCTAGCTCTGGGGCTTGGACTGCAACAGTGAGGAAGCATATTGCTCCTCCTATGCTTTCTCCAGCACTGATTACCTAATAGTGAGTACAGCTACCTGACAAAATCAATACAGGCCTTGTGACACGGAGCACATATGTTTTTTGCTTTCTACAAGTCTGTTACCTTGTTGTATGTATTGTACTTTTGTGTAGGGGGTAGCAAGCTTGGCAAAGTCACATTCTCCACCAGGTGAAGCATCAAATCCTTGTGTATGCAACAGTGGGAAAAAAGTCTACTTTCAGGGAAAACAAAATTTTGTAAAAAATACTGAACTCTATGATCGAAGAATAATGTGTGAAGGTTATCTTCCGCAAATAACATGCAGTTATGTTCTGATTAAATAGGAACATTTGAAAGAAACATCATCTAAATCAAACATAATTTAAATGTTTGCTACCTTAGGCAAAGGTAGCCCATGAGGAGGCAGATAAAATATAGAGGCAGACTTGAAAGAGGTAGAAGTACTGACACTTTTTAAACAATAGGAAACTTCTTCGAAACTGAAACACTGGCAAGGATGGGGTAAGTTTTAAAGAAGTTGCTTTCACTTCCTGGTATTCAATGGCTATGTGAACTGGGAGCAATGAACTAATGTTTCTATTTTGAATGGGGTTTGGCTTCAGGCTTTATGATAGCTAAGAGGTGATGCTGGTGTTCAGAGCATCTCGTGATGTGACCAAAACCAGGTCTGCGAGTAGGTCATGTCACCATTGCAAAGCCTAAACCATGACTCCTGCTTGAGATGTCACTACAGTTACTCATCTCTGAATGTGCAGATTCAGCTGACACAGGGACATTGACTGCACTGCTAAACTCCTCTTGCTGTTAGTGAGCTTTTTTTCCAGATACCCATACCAAACCTTCCTTGCCTCAGTTTAAACCAGTCATTTCTTGGTTTACCCACAGGGGACGCAAAGAATTATTTTTTCAGGTTGTCTTTGTAGCAGCTTTTAACAAATTTGAAAGCTGCTGTTCAGTTTTCTTCAGCCTGCTCTTCATGGTGAACAGCCGCAGTATTTCAGTTTACCATATGGAATGTTCTCTGAGCATTCCTACAATGCCTAATTTGAAATATTTCATTGCTGGAGAAGGTATTCAAACTGAGTTTAACAATGCAGAGAGAAGAGCCTCCTTCAGATGTTGTGCAGGAGGCTCTTTGCAGTTCACTGTTTCTGAGCTGTGCAACTGTTTGCTTGTCTTGTTTGCAGTTTACTCTTGCGTGCAAGTATTTTTTAGAGAACTGATGTAACCTGTGCAGTTAAACCCCATCTTTGAGTAGTGCAGTTAAATAGTCTCATCAAATACAGTTCATAGCATTTGATCCCCTGTCTTTCCAAAGTACCCTTCTTTCTTTAACATATCTGTTTTTTCACCTCGATACTGTCCCACATTCTACAACACTTTAAGTTCATTTAAAGTGATGTCACTTCATATTATCTTCAGATAATATTTTTTTGTGCCACCCTTGCGCTTGTTTAATGACGCCTGCAGAGGAACAGCTGAAGCAGAGGCAGGTGACCTGTCTGTGATAGGACCCAGTTCTCTCTCCCCTTTGTTGGTTGTATGCTTGGTTAGGTTTAAACCTTCCTACCTCCTCACCTTTCCCAGCAGGGATTTCAAACCTCTGTGCCCATCTCCCTGTTCCAACCGGATAGAAACCCAGTTAAACTGGGCTCCAGATTTAGTCATTTAGTCATATTTTCACCAGCTCGTTTCCTGTAACTCTGCATTCCTGAGCAGTTCCTGTTGCCACCTGAATGCAGAATGTAGCCACAGTCAGCGACTCCTATGAGTTGCTGCTCACTTGAGCAGCCACCATATCCCACACTGGCTGGTTGCCGGACACTTGCCCGTGCCCCACAAACTATATATGGTCAGGAGACGTGTAAATGGTGCTTGGCATTTGCCCATAGCCCTGAATGTCGGCCCGTGCCATGGCAGGGTGATGACCTGTGCAGTTGAGTGCTGTCCTCAACACCATCAAGGAAGAGTTGGGGTAATGTGGAACATGAGAGAGGCTGCTCTCTGCAGGCAGAATAGGCAAGCTGCCCTGTTTTGGGAAGTGGAGGAGAATCCAACTATGTGAATATGAGTTGTGTTATGCCACTTGGCCTCCGGCTCAGAAAATGAATTCTGGCATAGCTTAGTAACTAATACAGGCACAACAAAAAATAGCATTTGGAAGCTTTCCAGTTCCCCGTCATGCCCATGCTATGCAGTTGTTGTCTTCAGCTTTAATGAAAATATTTTGTCTTTTAAAAATTCTGGGGTTTTTTCAAGCTCTGTTTAAAAATTCAAAGGTTTTTTGCTCCCTCCTGGGGAAAAAAAAATCTTCTGAAGTTTTACAGCTCCTTTTTATTGGGATTTCTGTATAAAGCTGAGCAAGACAACGTTTTAAGCCTTCCCTCATGAGACAGATATTGCTCTCTTCTGTTCAGTTTGCAGTTCCTTTGGTCACTGAGCTCAGCTCTCCAGGCTGTGCCCACTCCCAGCCTACTGGTGAGGGGGATGTTGGACAGGCAGCCTTGATGCTGGGGAGCACTGCTCAGCTGTAGTGTGTTATCACCTTTCTAGCTCCCAACACACAGCACAGCTCTATGAGGAGCATTAACTCCAACTCAGCCAGACCCAATGCATGCATCTAGAAATACGTACGTGAAAAAAATCCAAACCCAAAACTACCCACCCCCCCATATATATGTATAGATATTATATATATATAAAATAATGCAGTTTCTCAGAGAGAATCCCGATGGAAAACAGGAGTGCTAAGTAGAGGAAATAAGCTCTAAAGAGAAAAAAATAATCCCTAATAGATTCTGATGATCATTTCATAATGTTTGAACAGTTAAGCTTTAAAAAGAAAGCTGTGACAGTAATGTGCAATATCTAGATCACTTTGGCACTTCATAGAAACAGCATATGCTAATATTACTAATCTAATCTGAAATATGATGATGATGTATAAAACTCACTTTCTTATATTTTTATCACTTAGTTCTAACTGCTTTTCTTCGGTCTGCAGGAAGCTTTTTGTTTGCTTATCTCTCACAGGCAAAATGCTCTGGTTAGTAAATATCTTTTTTTTGACCAGAAATTGTTATTTATGTTAGGTTGTATGGTTAAGTGTGAGTAGAAAGTTCAAAGAGAAGGGACTAACTGTTGCATTTTCTGTTGCACAGCAACAGCGCAGAGGAAGGTGTAGTTTTTATCACAGTGATGTGGCATTCCAGAGACCTGAGTTGGTTATACCACAGATCCAGGTTTCTCTGTTCTGAAATTGTGGGTATACCCTTGAATATGAAGTTATCTTCAGCCAGGAGAAGTAAATGGCTCATTTTTATTTTCTTTTTTTAATTTATATCCCTTCTGTCTTCTGGATTTCTAAATTACCAAGGCACAAAGTGAATTTCCAGTGCATTCTGCAGTTGCTTTGGCCCTAATTTGGTATTTGCCTTCATGTCCAAACAGTTTTTCAGCTGCTGGGCCACTAATTCTCACAGTACTGTAAGTCCATGGTCTGTGTTTGCAGCCTTACAGAGTGTGCAGGTCAGCATCCCGGAATTTGCCACCTGGTGGGAAGGTTTGTTTGCCTAGTTAAAGGCCTATTGGAGAAGCTGCTGGATTACCGGACTGTGATGAATGATGAGAACAAGGACAACCGCATGAGCTGCACCGTGAACTTACTGGTATGTTCTCTTGTCATTCCTGTGTGAGGACGGGGTAGAGCTTTAGAATGCAGTTTGTAACGATGAAGGTAAATATTCCTGGGGACAAGAGTTGCTGCCAATGCTCAGTAGTGATTTAAACTCTGAGGCAATATACTTTTTTATCTGTTTGTGTGGATATATGCACAAATCTGAAAGCAGTGTCCTTCAGTTCTTTGGTTTTGCTTGTGTGTTTTATACATTTTGATTCTGTGGGTAAATAAGGAAATCTATTGCTTGTATATCTTTTGATAGGCTTAATATAATAGTGGGCTATTCCAAAGTCAAGTTTTGCATCAGAAACTAACCCGCTTGCTGCTTTAGCAATTCAGCAATTACAGGTTTAATATCTGGGAAGAAATCTGCGAGATGCACTTGCACTGAGGTGCAAAGAAGATTTGAGTCGCTGCCCTGGTTGTAGGCCACCCTGTCTTTTTTCTATTCCTATTTTATATTGAGAGTATCACATACAGAGATTCCTCAACCAGGAAATTCCTCTAAGCTGAAGAGGAACCTTCATCAGCTGTAAAGGTTGTAGGGAGAACATGGTTAGTACATATTGCGCTCACATACTCTTTTGTTCCTCAGTAATTGCTGCGCCATGCGGTATTGATTTCTGCAACTCTTGAGGAGGCAACTCTTGTCAGACATTGTGCACAGCCTTAGCAACTCGTACACCCACGAAAGTGCAGTTGTTGCAAAAATGGGTTTACCCCTGGAATCAGCCCTTTAGAAGTATTACACAACAGTTTTCCGTATCAACAGTGTGGCCTATCAGCTTCAATAAATACCAGCTTTTTTTCTGGCCATCATGTGTAGCCAAAGCATGCATTTTATTCTGTTAATACACTTGGATAACCATATTCTCCTCTTCTTCAACAGAAAAACTTTCACTAATGATTTCATTAGTGAACTAGGAGAAGCAGACATATGTATACTTCTAATTAGTTATTATTATGCATATGTATGTATAATATACTGTGTATTATATATACATGTGTTATATAAAATATAATGTATATTATATATAATTATATAATATGTATATATTCATATGCACATATACATATGTATTGTATAATGCATATTATTCATATGTATGTATAATAATAGCTAATTCAAATATTAATTGTAGTAGTGCCAGGTTTAAACATAAGATAGTCTGTAGGTAATGTATTTATTATGCTGTCCAACTACCAAGAAAAGTGAAGCTTCAGCACATGTATTTTTATCTTGCTTTAATGAAAGACATTAGGAGATAACTTCTAAATGTTTGTGTCCCTAGAATTTCTACAAGAACATTAATCGTGAAGAGATGTATATCAGGTATGGCACTTGTTCTGTTGGATCTGTTTTGGAGAGGGCAATGATATTCTCTTGTGAACACTGGCAATATAGAAACTACTCTTCTGCTCATGCCACCTTCCAGGTTTTACAGGGCCTTGCTTTGTCTTTCTGGGTTGGTTTTCTCCTTTGCCTTTATCTGTTGTGCTTGTGTTTATTTACATGGAAAATGTTTACATGCTGTCCGAAAGTGCTCAGAGGAAGGCAGATATCTCTAGTAAAGAAATAATGGACTCAGAGGTCTGATTTAGACCTCGAGTCTAGTAGTTCTTCCTCTCTGAGGTGGAGCTGACAGCAGTTCACAGGAGTTTGGCTCCTTCTCCTCCTTTTGCGCAACGTTTCAGCACACACAGAGAGCACAGAAAAGTCTGAACAAACGCACAGCACTTTAACTCTCTCAGAGTGTCCTTAAAGATTCTCTGGGTGGTGATTGCGTGGCATCTATCTTGAAGCTCCCATTACAGATGTTATCTACAACTTTTGTGACACTTCCTATTCCAATCATGTCAATATCTAGTGTCATTCTTGTTCTCTCTTCTAATAGATATTTGTATAAGCTGCGAGATCTTCATCTAGATTGTGAGAATTACACAGAAGCAGCATATACCCTTCTGCTCCACACCTGGCTCTTGAAGGTTAGGTTTTCTCAATATATAAATAAGATCTTGCAATTTCCAAATTTATAAATTAAAAAGTGATTGTCTTAATCTCTGATTTACTGTGTATATGTAACTTTCCATAGGAGTATTCAAGTTTCTAGATAAAAATACTTCAGTAGGTTACACAAAATGAACATTAATTGTTGAAACAGTGCTATTTTCCATAGGTGATTAAAAGCCACGTATTGCTAAAACTGAATATTGTAGCAAAAGTAGTTTTCTTCATGGAGATAACTTTGTGTGCAAATTCTGAAGCCACTTAACTTTGACATGGGTTTCATTTCGCCAATTTCTTACTATTCCAAATACTACAGTGATGAAAATTAATTGCAGTTTCTCACAGTTTTCACAGGGGACATCTGACTTTTCATTTCAAATCATATGGATCACTGTCAAATTGTGTTTGCTTTCTCTTGCAGCTGGTAATGACTTTGCTACAAATGTTTGTTGTCACTGAATCTGACATTATAAATAGAAATGGTCAGCAAGATGCATTTCCATTTCAAGGGAAAATTCAATATTTGCATGTTCTTCAGCAAAAATCTGATTTTTTTTAATGGAAAAACTCATTTCAAAAGAAATTATAGACTTTCTTCTAGTGCAGAACCATATCACTGTGGCTTTTCACAGTGCTATTTTGCTTAAACTTCATTTTGACTTATCTAATCATACAAAAATATGAAGCAGATTGTATGTGTTGGTAGAGACAAAGATAACATTACATGCAAATATTTGAACACAAAACCACCACATAAGCCCCTAATCAGCCCTGATGACACCACTGAAATAAAACAAATTTTCTCACACAGGCTTTTTATCCAAAATTTCTGGGTGAGGGGCAGGAAAGAAAGAGGTTTTTAAAATGTTATGTCCTGGCTACCACAGGAAGCAGAGCACATGTTTGAAGAGGTGATGGAAACATTCCCAGTGCCTCTTTGTGGTCAGGTAAAAAGGACTGGGGAAAAAAAACACTCAGAAAAGCCCAGGGGATCAGATCTTGGGGTAGGGGAGATGTGTCTGCGAAAAGCTGAACTCCAGAAAGTTGTGGGTTCTAATGTGGCTTTATTCTCAGTGGTCAGATGAGCAGTGTGCACCCCAAGTTATGTCAACAGAGTTCCAGTGTTCACAGACCTATCGCCAGTTGAAAGAGAATTTGTACGAGAAGATCATAGAATACTTTGACAAAGGAAAGGTAGGTCTGACGAGTTCTTCTCCTGCCAAACTTCTTTTTACTGTGTTAGTTTGTATAGCTATATTTAATGAATATCCTCTGTATAAAGCATTTGTGTAGGAAAAACTCTTTGAAACATGGGTTAACTACAAATCGCATTCTGAAGGGTTATTCACAGTGCGTATCTTTATATAAACATAATTTTTTCAGTAACCACACTCACCGAGAAAGCAGACTGATGTTTACACTAGTCATGAGCATCTCTATAAGGCAGCAATAAAATAGTAGCAGTTCTTGACTGTACTTCCCTTTACTACACAAAAGCCCACAGACTACACAGACCTCACTGCTGACCCATTCCGTCATTATCTCCTGAAAACAAACAGTTCAAAGTGGACATATTTACTTCAGTGAAGTCCAACAGCTGCATCCCAAACTGAATATGTTGCAGTTTGATGTTCAGTACCTCGGGTTAGTTCAGCTTTCTTAAAAAACCCTGTTAATAAGATTGCCTGTCAATGCAAAGACAGTAGAGTTGAGATATCTGAAAATCAAGCAAAGGGCTAGAAAGCAAGGAAAAATTCCACGCTGCTGGATAAGGTTCAGAACTACCCAGCCTAGGAGGGCCCAGGACCACCAGAAACCCCCTTTTGTCTCCTATATCTTGAATACGTGAGAAGACTGACAGAATTTGTGGATATGTCCTCATAAGAGGGAATTTCTATCTGCTTTAAGACCACTTTTGTGCTGCATACATTAACTGCCTGTAGCAGAAGAGTATAAACTGTCCCAGGCTTTCCAAAGCAGCTTGGTAATTCCTCACGGTAATTTTCAGAACTGGTATTAAGTTCTGTGGAAGGAAACAAGCTGCTACTCCAGGCAAGTGGCAAGTGAAGTCACATAAGTTT
Organism: Myiopsitta monachus; assembly: GCA_017639245.1. Taxonomy (NCBI): domain Eukaryota; kingdom Metazoa; phylum Chordata; class Aves; order Psittaciformes; family Psittacidae; genus Myiopsitta; species Myiopsitta monachus. The sequence goes on along the minus strand of CM029917.1, from coordinate 38,853,527 downwards.
TTAGCTGACTAAAGGGGCTCTTATATGCAAGTCTACTGATGGTTATGTGTCCTTCTGAATTTCCTGTGAACTGTGCTGGGTTTAAAGAGAGGCAGGTGGTAGTCCATTTATACACTGCTTCTGCGCTTAGGGAATATTCTGCGTGTTATACACCTTAGTGTTTTTCCCTTCTTTTTTAATGTATCTGAAAGGTCAGGTGATTCTTTTACTATCTTATTGTAAGAATGAAGTTTACTTATTCCTTTCCATAATAAACCATATAACACTTTTATTTCTTACATTAATCTGCTTTCCTAAAATTTATGATTGCCTTGAGTCTTCATTCTAAATGTGCAGGTAATAAATGACTTAAATTTAAAGACAGCATAATCAATAGAACTGTAGTTAAACAGTGATGCATTAGAAATTTGTTGGTACTGGATTGCCTTTATGAGTATGTGGCTGTATTGCAGATGTGGGAAGAAGCCATAGCTTTATGCAAAGAACTTGCAGATCAATATGAAAAGGAAGTTTTTGACTATGAACTTCTAAGTCAAAACCTGGTAAGTTTATATAGAGGTCTTAAAATTATTTCAGTCACAGAAATGAGTGCTTTTGAGCTGTCAAATGATAGAGTTGCTTATGAGCTGGTTGTCTACAGCTGTTTTTTTAATTCAGTTTGTCAAAGAGTTGCTATGTTTTATTGTAATCACCCACCGGTAGAGAGTCCTACAGAACTTTGTTCAAGTTGCATGGACATCTGCCTAGTAAGGTATTTTGAAACTTCTATAGATGAATCAACATGTTCTCACTTAGTGCAATTTAAAGCCATGTATAAAATAATGTAACTGGTTTTGAGGTCTTTGTACACTTTTAGGGTAGAAAAAGCACTTGGATGCGTTTGTTTATCATTGAAAATTTCCTTTAAATTTTAGGAACTGGAATCTTGACCAGCCTGAAGAATTCTGTCCTAATCAGGGACTGGGGGAGTAACACATCACAAGGAATTAGAACTAGGTCCAAAGGCTAGAAGGAAGATTAAATGTTCAGTAATTTGTTTTCATTAAAATTGAATTAATCTAAAGAGATTCTCTCTCTCCCCCACATACCTTCTCTTTTCCACCCCAAAGATTCCACACTCACATGATCTGTAACAAATGTTTAGGGCTCATTCAATAGACATCCCTGAATCCTCTACAAAGAAACCACAGGAATCAAAACAGGATGTTCATAAACAGTGTTGTGTACAGAAAGAGCTTCTTTTCCTCCCAATAAATTCTACTTTTATCACCAACTGAAGGCTCAAGACAAGATAAAGTCAGTATTTTTGCCAATTCCATTTCAGTTGCAGTGCTGGGTGTCTCCTAACTAAAACACAGGAAATACAAATAGTAGTCCTAAATGACACTTGGTATTTTAGGGAAGACATTCTTCCAAGCCCTTTACTTGGTATGTGTCCTTAGCATGATGCTAGGGCAGAAGTGTGAGTTGATCCATAGCTCTGAAAACATTTGAGGCAGGGAGTTTTTCCAAGTGGGTTATTTCAGTAGTGTTATCAGTGAAGTGTTTAAAGTGTAAACTATGACTTAGGTGTTTGTTTTTCTTTTCCTGAAGAAATAAAGGGCAAGGCTGATTCTGAGACCACATAATTCAAGTTGAAGCCGTACACATTTAGCTAGGCATCATATTTGCATAGAAAAGTAAACAGTGTTTACCTTACGGCAACAGTACATGTGCTGGTGCATTCAGACGGATTAGTGCTGTAGCTCACTGACTGATTGGTGGCTCTCACATATTCCCTGAGAGCTGTTGCACAGAGCCTAGTATTGCTGTGCAGGTTAACAACAAAAACAGCCCCAAACAGAAGTAACTGCAGTTACCTTTGCTTTCAGATTCAACAAGCAAAGTTCTATGAAAACATCATGAAAATACTAAGACCTAAACCGGACTATTTTGCTGTTGGGTATTATGGCCAAGGATTCCCCACATTTCTAAGGGTAAACCTGTTTAAATTCTTACTTTTTTTCTTTTTTCTTTTATTTTCATATACTTCTAAAAATATGAGAGTGCTCTACTAACGCAAGTGAGTCTCTGGGGATATTTGGCATGGCTTTAGTTTTGCTTGGGTGCAGGACTGTACAGAATCTGAATTGTCAGTTTTAAGACTGTGCACGAAATGTTTTCAGATGTGTTTGACTATTTCTCTGAGTTTGATTGTAGAAACTGGAGGATACTTCAGTAGTGAAGGTGATACATGACAGCCAAATGCAGCAATATGATGTAATTCGGTGTGGGCGGCTCTTATGGTTTATGGCTGTTGGAACTAGATGATCTTAATGTCCTTTCCAACCTTAACTGTTCTATGATTCTATGTTTCTCAGATGAGTCCCCACACCGGTTATTGGTAACTTGACGTTTTCTTGTAGAAAAAGAATCTTAACATACTACAATTAATATTGTAGCTTTCTTCACTCTTGAAAAGCAGTGAAAGACCGCTCTTTGCCCATTTTAAAGGCCAAAGTTGCCTTGAAAACAGTGGAAAAATATGCTAATGTTACACCAAATTAAGCATGCACCTTTTGTTTCTCGTATTATAGAAGTATCCCATTAAATAAAGCAAACCAAACCACAGATGGGGTTAGGCTATTGTAAATGAGGACATGTCATAATATCAAGGAGAAAGAGCAGGATCAGGCAGAGGAAACATACACATTAGTATTGGAAAGCTGTGAAACCTGGATCCAGAATGTTTTTGAAAGATGCTTTTGCTTGACAGACAAGAAGAAAAAGAGTTGCAATACTTTCCTTACCTCCCACTCTGATTTTATTCTGCTCTACAGGAGCATTTTCAGTGCTGATGCCAGTTTGTTTTCATTCTGTCTAGCAACATCCAGTAGGGACTCTGGACAGTCAGTGCTGCCTTCCAGCACCTGGGCAAAGTGGTGTCCTGCTTCATAGTTCATGAATATTCAGAAAGTAGTAACACTCAATCCAATATTTGGAGATGCTGTTGTGTCTTTGTAGTGATAAACATGCATCTCTAGCTTCTGCCTCAGCTTCATATAGCCCAAGAAATTTATTTATTCCTTGCAGAACAAAGTATTCATCTATCGTGGGAAGGAATATGAGAGGAGAGAGGATTTCCAGGCACAGCTGATGAGTCAATTTCCCAGTGCTGAGAAGATGAACACTACTTCACCTCCTGGAGAGGAGGTGAAAAGCTCTCCTGGTCAATGTATCCTTCAACACGTGGGAGATGACAGAATGAAGGCGGGTTAGGGAGACCTTGTTTTTAGCAAGGGTTTATCCATGTGGAACAAGAATTTCCTAAAAAGGAAGCAAGTTTATTAATGTGGCAGCTCAGTTTGCACTTTGCTGTCCTTCGTGTATTTTATGGTTTGTTCCTAAAGTGTTTGCTCCTGGTTTTCTCACAGTTCTAAGCACTCTGTCTCTTCCAGTCATCACAGAATCATGTAGGTTGGAAAAGACCCTTAAAATTGATTCCAGCCATAAACCTAGTCCACCACTAAGCCATGTCCCTAAGCGCCACTTCTACATGTTTCTAATACCTCCAGAGATGGTGACTTGACCCCTGCCCTGGGCAGCCTGTTCCGGTGCTTGACAACCCTTTCGGTGAAGAATATTGATTCAAATCCATACATGGTTTACCTTCATTTTCTTCAGATGGCAAAACTAGTGATGAATGCTTGAATTGGCCAAGTTTAAAGCAGTGATTTGTCAGTCACCTCACATTCCTAGCTGTTGTGTCTAGATACTAAATTAATGTCTTCCTTGAACATTGTTCTGAATGACACTGCACCTTGGGTATCACCTGTATGTCTGGCAACAGAAATAGGCCTTATGTCAGTCTCAGACATTTTCCGGGGAAAATTAACTCATAAACATCATTGACCACCTTTTAAAATACCCCAAATTGTTCTTGTTTAGAAGTACTCAAACAATTGCTTGGATGCATTATCTTTTTCTTCATGTTTTGGTTTAAATCATTCCTGGCTGAGCAGATATGAAATCACCTGATTGTATCAGACATTTTTTTGACACATGTTGATTTTCCTTTATTAATTCTCAAGGTAATGGAACACTTCACATGCTCTCTTAGATGTAGCCTGATAGAACCTGCTGGAGGAGAACAGAATCCTGCTTTCTGTTCACATGGTTGGGACTGAAGCGGTAGTATCACAGGCTTTCCTAAAGTCCTACATTAAGCTTAAGAGCCAAGCTCTCATAGGTCTGATTGGTATCTTAACTAATTGTATTTTTTTTAAGAGCAGATGCTTTAGTCTTTTCTTAGAGTAGAATTGCTCAAATCTAACAGGATGGATGCACTACTTGTGCACTTCAGAAAAATCTAATCAGAGGGTATGAGTTTCAGATATATTGAAATACATAATATGATATATTTACTTACAAATACAGTATTCAGCTTAAAAAAATAACACTTCTGTGGAAAAAGAATCTGGAGTAAAAGGGCTGCTCAGTTACAGATTTCCAAGTTGAAATGCTAAGCATGAGGACATTACATATGCCTAAAGCTAAACAGTGAAACCCTTAACATCAGATGTTGTTGATGGTTTTTTTGTAAATTGGCAGGGCTTTAAATTTTAATGAAAGATTCAGTGCAATAAATTTGGCTACAAATACTCAAGCTCAGTAAATAATAAAAATATGCAGTTCAAAATGAATATTAATATATATTCACTGGTTACTAGTGGCATATTTTTCCTTTTTGGCAAAGCAAACAGCACAAATGAAACCCTGAACCTGGCAAATATTTCATCAGGAACTGTCTTTTTTTATTATAGTTCTGTTTTTCATTTCCCCCCAGCCTGCACTACTTCAAACCAATAGTCAATGACATGCCCTTAACTTGCACGATTTCAGATATCCAGTGTTTTACAGTGCAACCAGTCCTTGAGGAGCAGCCCAGATTCAAAAATAAGGCAGTACCTGATCAAATTATAAAGTAAGTGAATTTCTGTAATAGATAATATAGTGAAAGTCAGGCCGTGCTCCTAAACTGACCACTGTTACTTAGTGAATTCAGTCATTTGCCAATGGATCTTTTATTGTCCTAGTTAACTGACTTATGTATTCCCTAGGAATTTCATGAAAGAATATCTATCACTTAAGGACTAGCATATGGTGACAGGGTGGGGAGGTGGAATCCATGCTTTGGGTCCAAGTTATTATATTTTCAGCACAGCTTCTTAGATAAATGATGGAGAGAGAGGTCTTAGACATGGCTGGCAGCATAACAATGATTGAGTTGAAGGCTCTTGTACAACAGAATCTTGTTATGACTTGTTTTTCAAGTGAAAAAGACATTGGGCAAAATGATTTGCATTTGTACTATGGTCAAGATTTTGTAAAGGAGAAAAGGAAATTAATTGTCCAATTTTGAGACCAGGCTAGCTAACCTTTGTAGAACTGCTTGAACTTACTACATATTCCTAATTAAGTGTTCTAACTACATATCTGAAAAGTGATAGTTCATTCCAGTCACTGATGCCAAAAACTGCTTACAGTACCTACTGGAATATTGGCTGACTTCAGGCTTGTGAGACTTTTGCCTCCAAATCCATCAATATATAAAGGGATATTACAAGATGGAGAGATTCAGGCCAGTAGTGACACAGTGATGGAACTATACAGCAGTACCTTCCACTTTCTTTTCTTTATTGATACAGATAACCTTAGTAGGTTGGATCAGAAACCGTATGTTCCTATGAAATACCGTACCAGAAGCTTGCTTAGCTCAACTGTTTTGGGTGTCTCCATTTGTTTCTTTCTCTAGGTTTCCAAAACATGGCTTGCCTTTACCGTAAAATATTTTTCTTTTCTTTGCAAAAATTAGCTTTTGCTTAAAATATAATTAATCTTTAGAGCAAAAATTGAAAAAAACAAAAGGAGAGGTTTTTTGGTTTGGGGGGGGGTTGGTTTCGGGGGGTTTTTTTGGTTTGTTTCTTTTTTTTTGAGAGAGACAGAACTGTGCAATCTCTGCTTTTGGATCTGTCAGTGCTAAAAGCTGAGGGGTTACAAGTTCAGTGGAAATATGTGCTCATAGGGATTAGGAATGATTCATTAGCTAAACAGAATAGACCATAACATGAATTTACAATAGATTCTTTACACCGATGTCCCCCTCTGCAAGTATTTATATACATTTTCTTATCTGTCACAAAAAATTGTTAGTAATGGTTTCAAATGTTTAGTTTCTTGAATAACTCAGGTTCTGCATTGTGAGCAGAATTGCTAGGAGTGATTAAACTGACATGGCATGTGCTGTGGAAAAGAAAACACATGTATTTCAGCCCAGGTGAAGAGCCACTCTGTTCAGCCAGTTATTTTGAACAAAATATTTTCCTTTCCTATGTCATTCTAAAGCAGGCAAGCAATGTGCATGCCACAGCAAGAGACAGGAAAGCAAAAACCTTTTCTAGACCTTCTGCTGCAGGTTTTAACATAATTACACCCAGTCACAAGCTGAAGCTTAATACTTGTAAAATACTATGTGTAATACTATGTGATTTATAGATAAATAGTTGTCTCCTGAGTTTTCAGTAAAGTGTCTTTTTGTGAGCGGTAAATTTGCTTTTAATGAAAAACCCAACTGCCTCAAAATGAAATACTTCACCGTGATACCAAGATCCATACATTTCTGAATTCTGGGTTTTGCAATACTTTTTTTTATTCTTGCAGTTTTTACAAGTCCAACAACGTGCACCTGTTCCACTACTCAAGACCAGTCAGAAAAGGATCTGTTGACCCTGAAAATGAATTTGCCGTAAGTAAATGAATGACAGGATGAGGTTCTGGTAGCTGTGACTGAATTCCGATCTAGATCCTTTCTTAGTCCCAGTTTACTCCTTACAGACATCCTAACTTTAGGATCTGGTTCAAAAAAACTAAACACAAGGTTTCTATATTTCAGCATTACTTCTGTGTGCTTACTCGATACATCCATGTTTCAATTGCAGGTAAATATTAAGCAGAGAAGTGTGTTCAACACATTTGTGTTAAGCAGTAACATTTTCTGGTACAGATTTTCATTATGAAACAAGATGCCATGTAAATGAATCTCAACTGGTTTGCCTCTTGTGGCTGACAGCACTTGAGTTAGCTGCCAGCTTGGCAATGAGAGGTATGTGTTGACTGCCTTCATCAGTCCTCCCAAATCCAGATAGACTGCAGTACAACCTGTGTCGTTTTTATTCCCATGCCTATGGTGCAATACTGAGAATGGTCTTTGTTGTTTAACTATTCTAGGAAATCTGCAACACCATACATTATTTTTCAGTGTCATGCATAAAAAGTGTAGTAAATTTCTATATTGTAATTTTATAGATACCTGATACTGTATAGTTTGTCATGAAACTGTGTCATCCAGTCTTTAAGGTTAAGGCTGTGCTCTTGGGATAGTGGTGGGAAAAGTTGTTTATTCAAAAGAACGGACCATTTCAGTTCTGTGCGTGTTGAGTAGTCCTGTCAACAGTTTCACTTGAGGAGCTTCTTACCCACTGTTAAATTCAATGCTTCAGATGCAAACTCTACCTTGACATCTCACTGTATTACCAAGACTTATGATGTACATCAACTTCCTTTGCAAACCAGAGAGTTTTGAAGCCATTTATGGATATACCTTGGAATTGTTTTACAAACCCTACATCATTAATGTTTTCACTGCTGATGAGAGTAGATAATATTCATACTTGCTTCAGATAGGCGAAGTTAGATGAGCTGATACTGGTAAATAAAGAGCAACAGAGTAAATGAACTAGTGGCATTTAAAAATACCAACAGCTAGTCTTGTTCAGAAGAAGAAAAGAAAGGAGCAGGAAAGGGTAAGAATGCTGGCAAGTTGTTTCAGGGGTATTACTGGGTTTAATTGCAAAAATATGTGGAGGGAGGAAGAATAATCTGGGTAGAGGTGAGAGTAGGTCATTTAGTTGTGGTCATTCAACCTGTAATGACAAAAATAGGAAGATACCAAAAGATGCAAAAGTGATTTTCTTTTTCCTCTGCTTTGTGCTACAGATGGCGTAATCTGAAACCAGACAAATTATTTGTGCAGATTGCTGTGCTCAATTCATTTTGTAGAGTCCTTCAATGCAAAACTGTGCATATGGTTTCCATCTACATGCTTAGACTCTGACATTGCAGAAGGGAGGAAAGATTAAAGTTTAAATCCTGACATACCATTTTCTCCCTGCTATGCTTTTTTAATAGTCTATGTGGATTGAGAGAACATCGTTTGTTACAGCATACAAACTTCCTGGGATTTTACGATGGTTTGAGGTTGTCGCCATGTCACAGGTGCGTATTAATATCCTGAGAGCCCAAAAACCATGTATTAATATCCTGAGAGCCCAAAAACCAAACACATCCTCACATACAAAATTGTGAATTTATCACACAAGGCTATTTTAGTTACTTATTTTTATATCTATAAAACTGTAACTGCTTATATTTTATCTTTCTATTGCTAGGATCAATGTGTCTTACACCTGATTTATAGCTTCAGCACCAAGTCCTAAGAGAATTGAACAAATCTCTGTTGGTTTGATGAATATTAAGAATGTTGTGCATATACATGAACAACAGCTTCATAAAACCAAAAAGACCTTTTTATCTCTTTATAAACCTAAGAAGTTTTTTGTTTCTTTATAGACTACAATTAGTCCTTTAGAGAATGCCATTGAGACTATGTCCATGACGAATGAAAAGATTCTGATGATGATTAACCAATACCAGAGTGATGAGAACCTTCCTATCAATCCACTTTCTATGCTTCTGAATGGAATCGTTGATCCAGCGGTTATGGGTGGCTTTGCTAAATATGAGAAGGTAAGAGCTTTTAAGTCAATGCAAAGAACATATTCAGGTACAGGATACCATAATCATCCTACATCCTTTGGTCAAAGTGGCAGTGAAATGTGGACTGGGAATATGAAAGCCGTAACTCCAGTGATTAAGAGATCCTCATATCCTGGTCACATCTGTCTTTGAAAGCAGAAACTAGCAACTAGAGTAACTGAAGCTCAGTATTAACTGCAGTTATGAGGGGTTTCATATGTTTCTAGGACAAAATTCCCCTTTTGTGGCGAAGTAGGCTCTCACACATCAAAAGATTTGGCCTGGAGTAAATGAACAAGTTTATCCTACAGTAGGTCTGGAGTACCTAGATGTAAGTTATCAAACTGTCACCAGGTTTCCTCATTAACGGCACTTTCTGCGTAGCAGGTCTTGTTGTAAAAGATGGGAGCACAAATGCAAACTGTTCTGGCAATACATGGAAAATGGAATGTCTTTTGGAGCTGAACTGCAAAAAACTTTGTCCCTAAGGCCACCTTGTGAAGGTGCAGCAGGAGAGAAAACAGGAATTCTAAAAACTCATATAAATTTGAATTCTAAATTATTAAAATTTGGGATTAAAATGAACATGGGGTTACCCAACAGCTGCAGAAAAACCAGATGCCATGCCCAGCAGTAGGCTCAGCACATCAGATAGACTCAGTGCTGAAACAATGCCATGTGTGCATGTATATATATGTATGTACACACATGAATTATATGTGGTAAGCATGAGCTATTCTGGAGGAGTATGGCTTATGCTTTGTTAGTCCTCACGTATCATTTATTTAGCTATTTGCCAGTCATGGGGTAATAGCTCCATTCTTGTTTTGTACCTGGGGAATGAAATCTTTGAGCAGCAAAAGACAGTGTGTACAGTGTCTGGCTCTGCTTGTCAATGGCAGAGAGAGATTCCTGTCTAAGGCTGACTTATGTCAGTTAGTAGGGTACTTGAATAAAGTGATCATTTATCCATGTAAATCATGGTACTGCAAATACGCAACTCTTTCTATTTTGAGTGCAAGCTTAATAAAACAATAACTGGGTTTCACAGTAGGGGTCTCAGAAGTGTTGGATAGAGACTGAATGCATTTTACCAAAATAGAGCACCTCAGTCCTCAGCTGGTACGATAAGGAATTACCATCTGGTTGAGGAGCATGCATATGTCTCTCTGGTATGACGGCCAATGTTGTGGTCGCCAGTTGGAGTCACTGCAGTAATGACTGATCTCTTTTACTGTCAAAATGATGGACTGAGCAATTGTTTTTTTGTCTAAGGCTTTCTTTACAGATGAATATAGCAGAGATCATCCACAGGATCTGGAAAAGCTGAATAGACTCAAAGATCTAATTGCTTGGCAGGTAACTTCTTACTGACAGCAGTCATCTGAGCCTTCATCAGCTATTCTTTTTTCTGCTCTTTTCTATCAGAACATAGCATTTAGACGGCTCACTTTTATCATTTTTTGGGGGGGAGGGGTAGTGGGGTGGGGAAGGGTGTGTTGGCTGGTTGGGGGTTTCTTACTGTTTCCCCGAAGCAGGGAGGGGTGGAGGAAAGATTCTTGTTACAGACTTTCCTACCTGGTTCTGCGATGAGTTCAGAGAGTTTTTTGAAAAAGGATTCATAGTAAAAGACTCTCTCTTAGGCTAAATGTTCTGTTTCAGAGTATCTATAGCTGTAAAAGGACTATCTATCTATTATCCTATTTAGATACTTGTAGTAGGAACAATGGCTTCTGTTCTTCCGATTTTAATGTGCATAACAGGAAGCGTGTATTACTGACCCATTAAGATCACTGCTGGAATAGCACAGCTATAACTCCTTACCCTGTGATGTGGCACATGATTGATAATACATTCTTGGGGGTCTAAGTGATCCTGTCCTTCAGGTTTTTTAAAATCTGTGCCTAAACTGGAGCAATGGCTTAATTAAAAGAATCACATCATATTTCCTGAGGAGTGTCATCATTATTATAGTGTCAGTTGTTCGATGAACTGCTGCCAAGAGTCAGGGGCATTACCCATAAATCTCTTTATGTCTCAGGGAAAGGAGCAGGCCAGAAAAGCACTTTGTAGAACACATCATTTGGAGTGGTTCATCAAAAGCCACATATCGTGGGCTGCATTTATAGTTAAAAGGGCCAGGATTTCAAACCCAGGTTGTATTCCTGGAGGCAAACCAGAGTATGACAAAAGTCATAAGCCTTCATGAATTTCTGGGGAAACAAACAGTTGCAAATGTTAGGAGTTCTCTTGGGAAACAGCTTTCCTAGAAGTGGGTGTTCCTTGGTTTCTTTTTGTTTGTGGGTTGGGGTTTTTTTGCACAAGAAATGGAATGCTCTCAGGAGTTACATTAATGCTCAGTGAACCTTCAGGATTGCTGCTACCTGCCTTTTGTGTGACAAATAGCATGGAAGGCTGTTAGTAAGTATTTATAAGCTATATCTCCAGAGGAAAACCAAATATTCTGCCTATACTAGCAGCACCAAAGTTATTTGTTGTCTTGGTTTGGTTTGGGTAATAATGTATCTATTTATTTATTTATTATTTATACATAAATAATTATATAACCAACAATATATACATAGTCAATAACATATAAAACCAATCCTGCAGGAACCTTTTTGTTCTCAAAGAGGAAAATCCATCTATAGGAGGTGGTAGCAGAAACCCCCCTCTATTTTTACTGAGATTCAAGGGAAAATGGCTCTCTTTATTGACCTAAGCATTTGTCATGATAATGGAGGGAAGAAAAACATGACCTTAGAAATCATCAATTCTATTTGCATTATCTAGTCAAAATAGAAATTATTACTATCTATATTTACATTGATGCTCGTCAATTTCTACCAGTGCTGCGAGGGCTGGAGCAGCTCTGCTCTGGAGCCAGGCTGGGAGATCTGGGCTGGATCAGCCTGGAGAAGAGAAGGCTCCTTAAGGGGACATGTTAGAGAGGCTCCAGTGCCTAAAGGGCTGCAGGAAACCTGGAGAGGGGCTTTGGACAAAGGCCTGTAGGGACAGGGCAAGGGGAATGGCTTTAACCTGCCAGAGGGGAGACTGAGATGAGCTCTTAGGCAGAAGCTCTTCCCTGTGAGGGTGCTGAGGCTCTGGCACAGGGTGCCCAGAGAAGCTGTGGCTGCCCCATCCCTGGCAGTGTTCAAGGCCAGGTTGGACACAGGGGCTTGGAGCAAGCTGCTCTAGTGGAAGGTGTCCCTGCCCGTGGCAGGGGATTGGAACTGGATGAGCTTTAAAGGTGCCTTTGAACCCAAACTATTCTATGGTTCTGTGATTTATCTCTGTTTCATAAATGAGAAACAAGATTTAACCATTTATTCCTCTCAGCCTTAAAATGAATCTTCCAAATAGTTTTAATGGATTTATTTTTTTTTTACTCTTTTCTTAATGTTTCTGAAGTTTCTTCCTGTTTCATTTTGGTTCATCTCAGTTTGATTATTGGTTTGAGTTACCAACCTTTACAGCTTCTGTATCATTGCCCACCACAGGTGGTGTATATGGTTGCTTTCTGAGCATCTCAAGTATTCCGTGGATTTACTGGTATAAATTGACCATAACACCATCTGGCATAAGGTGGTAATTTATATCTATGCCTGCAAATCCCTCTAAAGAGGACAAACAGATCTGTCCATAATAGATGGGCTTTAATACCATGTTTTTAAAAGTTAGATTGAAATTGTCCTTACATAAAGTAGGATCAAGTCAGTGGTGGACTGATGTTTATGGTATTATTTATGAGGTCAGAACACCAAAAAGAAACATGGAATCTAAATAGATTTTACAGAAAATGCTCCAAACATTAACGCAAAATAGCTAGCCTAAAGGAGGAGCAGCAAAACCAAAAAGCACAGGGGTAGAACTGAGCACAGGACAGTCTGGATAGTGCAAGCTGCCTCTGTTCATGGCTTGAGTTGTGCATTGTTGTATTGACTATTTCTTGCCATGTGGGGAGAACAGAGGAAGTCTGCAGCATAAAATCGAGGAGAAAGGAAGAGGTCACCTTCAGTAACCAGGCATTCAGATACTGAATTGTTGCAGCAGTTGTCAAAGTGATCACATGAGGAAGCCCCAAAAGATTGATTGAAACCTTCCCCTTAAGCTTGCTTAATCCTCTGTTTGAAAGAAACATTCCTGCCTGGAATCTGTTTGGATATCTTTTCATCTCTACCTTCTTTCTTGTAAACTATGGTAGGCACCTTCAGAAGCAGGTGGGATAGGAGTCTAAGAATGTTTTTAAAGGCTCACATAGTGCATTTAACGTCATAAGGGATTAACATTAAAACACACAGGAGAGAACAGTCACTATGAGGCAGCCAACATGCCTCAAAAACTTACTGAGCAAGCCCATTTTTCAAGAGCCCTTTCCATCTTCTCTTACTGCTAAAAGCTGAGATTAGCTGAGAAATCTATCTGCCAGTCACAGGAAGAGTTTTGCAATTGACTTAGCAGATACTTTAAGTGGAGCCAGAGGGGTTGTTAGACACTGTTTAATATTCTCACTTTCTGTTTTTTTATCCCCCCACTCAAGATACCTTTCCTTGGGGCTGGAATTAAAATTCATGAAAGAAGAGTTTCTGATAATCTTCGTCCTTTCCATGACCGTATGGAGGAATGTTTCAAGCATTTAAAAGTTAAAGTGGAAAAGCAATATGGAGCCAGAGAATTGGTATTGTTCTCCTTTTAACCTCTTCTGCAATTTCTCTTTACTTAATACATATCTTGTTGCTCTGCACAAAAACACATACTGAACTTCTGCTTGTGGATTTTCTTGTGATCTGAAGGTTCTGAGTTCTACAGTCAAAGAGTTGATTCAATTCTCTGATGTATCTGGAAGACTTGGAGTATTTTATTGTATCTATTAAAATTACAATTCTTTCCTGCCTTCTACAGAAGAAAAAGCAAATTTTCATGTTTCTTCTCTTTGTAAGTTTTCTTAGTGGTGTAAGGCTTTGATCTGCAATTGATGTCTCCCTGTGTTAGCCACTTCCAGCTGTGCTGTGAAGCAAACCCTGTCATGTGGATAATACTATAAATATTAGTTGACACCAAGCTGAAATATACGGGAATTGAAGGATAACTTCCAAACGCAAACTCTCCAGACAATTCTTCAATAAAATAGTCTATCTGAGCTTGTGCAGGGTAGCAAGAATGATGTTGGCTGTTTTTTTGTGATTAAACAACAATTGCCTTGGAAAATATTTTATGTTGTTACTTTAATGTTAATGATTTTATAAAAGTACTTCTTTCTTCTGTTATATGGGAAAAAGTAGCAAGTTTCTAACCTAAATTTTGGATGTGTCCCTGCCTATGTCAGGGGGATTGGAACTGGATGATCTTAAGGCCCTTTCCAACCCTAACTATTCTACGATTCTATGATATTGTGCTGTTACAAAGCCATATGATGAAAAATCTATGTATTTATCTCAGTGTTTTTCTTATTTTCAGTTGCATGCCACCATCCTTGCAATAATAAAGAGGTTGTAATCTACATTTAGCAATATTGCTGATGTTTGAACCCTTCAGCACTCTTACAGATCAGCACTTCAGCAAAAGCGACCTCTTTATAAGTTTGCAAGAGCAGAGAATGTTCTTTGCAAATGGCACTGCTGCCCTTTTGCCATGTCTGAGGCTCTAGTGGCTGGCCTGAACTTTTTCACTACCAGAAAAGAAAAATACCCACCAAGTTATGCAGCTTTTGTGTCTGTATCACAAGATTCCAGCCATTCAAAGGATGAGCAGCATGTAAACTCACTGCATGTAAACTCTGCAGAACACTGTAAACAGCAGAAGCAAAGCATTTTGGAATTTGGCACATGAAATTATACATGGATTTTTAATATTTTCTGGATAATCAGAACAAACCCCTGTACTTTCAACATGAAATGTTTTTTAAAGTTGCTCATATCCTGTTTATAGGATAGAAATTGAAGGAGGTTGGAAAATTAGTTTCTGATTTGCATGCATGGGGAAATTCCCCAAAGCCTGTCTCATATCCCAACACTGATGATCTAACTTGAGGGAGGTGTGCCCACTCAGGAAACACTCAAACACAAAAAGAGAGAAAAGCTAACTGCACTCTACAAATTTAGATCGCAGAAGTCACCCCTGAAAAGAAAGAAAACAGTTCTAGAATTAGCCAAGAAATGTGACCCTTGTCCTTATCTTACTAACAAGAGTAACAGGAAGACTTTTGGAATTAAGTCAGATTGTTTCAGTTAACTTTGTACCAGGCTGCAAAGTTTAATAAGCTTTAATTAAGCTTAATATTTCCAATGTGACAGCTAGATCTTCTTCAAGAAGATCTGGAGTAGTTTCTCCTTTTTGTCCTTCCACTGCAGAACATACATACACTCTTCAACCTTTGCAGAAAGAGTTAGTGCTGCTTGTATGGGTATGTGGTGACATGCAGAGGAGTCCCATTCTTCTTCTCTGGCTACTAGGGCAATATTAATTTTGTCCAAATTTGCAAACATATGATTTTAAAAGGCCACATTAACATATAGAGATGGCAGAACCTCTTGTGTTGGAGACAGAGCATGATTGCCATCTTGGAGCAAGCACTAACTAAATCCATTTACCCAAGCAAGTACATTAATGGTATGTCCCAGGTCTGATCAAAATAAGATCAGCAGACACTGTTTCTCTTAATTTCTTTTTCAAAACATACAGCTTATTATGTCAGTTGTAGTTTGTTTAGCTAGTCACTGTGTCATAAAGTTTGGGAGGTCTTAAGAGTAAGAGTGTATTCAGACAGAAGATAATTAATGATAGCAAATAAGTTCTTCCATGACAAATGTGTTACAACACCTGTGCTATTGTCAAGGCCTAGTGACAAGGGATGAAATGAGGTTCACACCAAGTTGTCTGATAGAATGTGGTTCTCTTTTCCATCCTGCAGCCAGATTTTGATGACAAGAGAGTAGGACGGCCAAGGTCGATGCTGAGATCCTATCGCCAGTTGTCAGTTATTTCCCTGTCTTCCATGAATTCAGACTGCAGTACTCCAAACAAAACCACTTCAGAAAGGTTGGTTATGAATACAATACACATTTTCTTTCAATCCTGGTTTTTAAGCAGTTTCATGGGATGAAACTAAAAGATATTTTAATAAAGGCATTTAAGGATAAAGACCATTAACAGCCTCTTCAGACTATGCCAAAATTATTTTTAACTGTAGCTATCACTTCCTCCAGGCTTAGAGCTACAGTGTTTCAACCTTAATACACAAAATATAGTCAGCTCTCTCTGAAAAACTGGCATTTCATTTTCAGAAGACAAGTGCTTTAAAATCTAAGTGACATTTCAAAAAATAAGAAAGCCTATAAAAAGAAACTTTGCAAGTTTCTTTTTCTACAGCTTTTAACTTAATGAGTATCTTTTTGCTTGTCGAAATTGGAGAGGAAAAGGACACCCTTCACGAAATTACTGGTAAGGAGGTGGAACGTTTTAGTAAAGCATGCAGTAATGTGACATGTTTGCCTAATCTGCTTGCTTAACTGCAGCACTGAGAAGCACAAAGGTTCAGAGGACAGTTATAGGTATATTGAGTAGCTTTCTCACTCAGAATTTGTTTCATTTACTTTATAAATTATCCTTTGGGCACATAGAACTTCTTCCCAGCCAAGGCACACTGTAAAATGGATCTTGCTGAGCAGTGTTTCATTGTGACTTTTTTCAAACATCTGAGCTACTTCTTTGATTACTTCACTTTTTAGAAGTCCAAAGGTGTATGCCTCTGCCTTGGAGTGTTCCCTCTTAAGATACCCCTCTTTTTGGCATGTTTTACAGTCAGTTTGTTGCTTAACACTACTTCAGTTTTGTGAGCTGACTAACAAGGATGTGTAGTATCACACATTATGAGAGGCCCCAGGCTGCTATTCCTGCCCCTCAGCTTCTGCTCAAGTTGGGTGAAGAACACAGCCATGATTTGTGTCGCATCTGCCAGCACCAGGTCCCTAGGAAAGCAAAACACCTCTTATGGAACCAGACAGCTGAATCATGCAACTATTTTTACTTCTCATGATGCTAATTTATTTCTAGGAAGAGCGGGTCAATAGATTCACCAGGCTGCTTCATTTATCAATTTGTATGTTGTAAAATAAGTTCAGGAGGGGAGTAAAGTAAGTTCCGAGGGGGTAAAGCCAGCACCAATTTAATATCTGTTTGGGGTTTTTAATTAAAAATAGCCTGATTTTGAACTATAAGAATTAAGAGGAAGAGAGGAGGGAGATTTTGGGGTTGTTGTTGTTGTTTTTTTTTTTTTAATCAATTATATGTTTTGTTGCTCAGTCTGGTGAAATAAATAGGAGAATGCATTTAAAACATGACAATACTCTATTCCACTGTATTCAACAACCAAAAGAGCACGTCAGCACCATCATCACTGCACATAAACTTGCCGTATGAGCTCTTAACTCTGTTTAGTTTAGTTCTTAAGCTAATGCACAAAACTCTAAAGAGGGATTTGAACTCATGTTAATATTTTACACTCTTTGCAATATTTTAAGACAAGGTCATACCCCCTGAAGGCATTTCCTTTGTATCTACAGTTGCCAGCTGAAGCACATCCTATACGTTTTGCCAACAGTTTGCAAGGCTGCATAGAAAGTCAAAGGAAAGGATGACCCGCATTCATATTTCATGGGGAAATGACATCAGAATGCCAGTGGCTTTTAAAATATCACTCAGCAACTTGTACTTTTTTCTTTTCCTCCTGCAGCTTTGATCTGGAGGTAGTGCTACCAAAGCAAGGAAAACCAGAATCAGAGGAGACTGCTCTGCAAATTAATCCTCACCCTGAAGTCAAGAGGAGAAAGTCCAAAAAAAGAACAAAGAGAAGCAGTGTGGTGTTTGCTGATGAGAAGACAGTACCTGATATCTCTATCTCTGACATGAAATGTGTACGTTACTTACAGTAGTATTTTATATTCCATAAAAAAGAGGACATTACTGCTTTGCATAGGAAAATAAATAAACCCACATAAAACTCTGCCATAAAGGGAAATATGCAGGATGCAGAAATGGCCTGCCCTGCTATGAATGAAACCTGCGAGGTGCTGAGGAAGAAACAAATCAGGGGAAAAATCAGAACATCTCTTCTTGCTTATGATGACAGATAATAGAGCCCTGAAGCTGCAAATTCTGAAGCTCGGTTAGCTTAAACTGGGGTACTGCACTGGGCAGGTTCAGCCAGCCGTGCTGTGGAGAGGTAACTGCCTGCGCTGCCATTTCATGGCAACTCTGCAGTCAGGGCTGTTTGGGAAGCGATGAGCCCTGTACATTTTGTACCTTGTTATGGAACATGCAGCTGTTAGGAAACTGCAAGCTTGCAAACAGTGTTCCTTAAACAGTGCCAGACTGAAGTTTGGAATCACTGGCATCTCTCGCTCCACAGATCATCCGGGTGCTTTTACTGCACTGCTAGTTCATTAAAATGACTTATGGACTGGACAGAAACAATTTTGAAAGGTGTCCTCTTGCTATACAAGCCATATCGAAATTAAATTGTCTGGCAACAAGAGATTGTTCAATTCCATGGGGAGAGCATAAGTCATTTGATCAAAAAAAAAATCGTAGGAATCATCAAAGTGAATTCAGTAGAAAGCTAAGGTTGTTTTGGGGAACAAGAAGCTTATGCAGGTTGTCTTACACTACATGTCCTCAGACAAAAGAGAGCTATATAGCACAGTCATGCTTTGAGAAGCGTTAATATCCAAAACCAAGCAACACCTTTATCTTGTGATTATATTAGGTAACACACACCTTGCTGTGGGAATCTCACTGTTTACTGAGTCACAGGATTTTCTTTTGCTTCAGAAAAAAAGTGACAATCTCAGCAGCCAAGGGGGCTATTGTATTGCAATGGTCAGAAATGTATTCAAAACTTCATTTTCCTTTGCAGATCACAGCCAGAGCTGACTGATAGCATTATTCCACAGATACGATAGGAATATCATATCTAAATCATCTCCCAAATCATGACATACTTTTAGCTAGTATGTAATATTTGATGTGGACCCAGTTCTAATGTTTGTAGTTACTTTTAGTTTACTCAGCAAACAATCCCATAAAGGACTTGGGTTAGGCATACTAGTTTGGTTTTTAGTTATTTTCTTTTATGGTTTTCACAAAATCCGGTTTTGCTTGCATCTTTGTTGCTGTCATCTCAGTTCATCATTAATGGACTTTGGGGTTTTTATTGGTTTTCTTTATTAAACAGGTGTTGAGGAAATACGAGTTCATGAGTGACACCAACCTCTCAGAGCATGCAGTGGCACCTCAGAAAACGTCTGTCCTCAAGCAGATGAGTTCTGTCAGTCGTTCTATGCCAGTTATCCCAGGTAAGCTGCTTACAGTAAGACGAGAGTTCTGCACTTCTTTGTTGCTGTGTTAAGGAAACAGCAATAAAAGATTTGGCCCAAGCAGAGCAGGTAGTGCTGTCTGTGGCTCCGTGCCTCTGAGGCAGAGACTACAGTAAGTGTGTATTGTGCACTTGGGGCTGGACTGCAGCTGCTGCCACTGCTTGGTGGCACTGTGCTGCCCAGTTCCAAAAGCATTGCTGCTGCCACTGCTTGGTGACACTGTGCTGCCCAGTTCCAAAAGCACGGCTGTTGGAGCTCCAAATTTGGCTTTGTTGTACAGTGTTGGCATTTTTCCTGCCTTGAAAGACGCAAGGTCTGTTCATCTTCCTTACTCCTCACAGCAGAGGGCAGTGTTTGAAACGGGAAGAGCAGCTCTGTGCTTTGGCAGGTGAATATCCCCATAGGCTGCCCATAGTAGGGTTTCAACTTCTGCTTTGAATGTTAGAGAGGAAGCCTCATAAGCCTCCCTCACAGGAAGAGGAAGGGAAAATAACATAATGTAACTGCCCACTAGAAAGACTAACAATTGCATGACAGAGAAGGGGAAAGTGTAACTGAAAGTGGATCTCATTTCCAGGCAGGGTGTGTAAAGAAAATGTGCCCCATTTCCATGTTCTTTACCCCCTACTTCTTCCATAGAATATGTCATTTCTTAGCCTGCACTTCCTTTATCCCTCTCATTGTCTCTGTCTTTCCAGATGCCTTTAACAGACATTTAGCACAACACAACAGACTGTCACAGCCCACTTCTTTATCATGTATTTATCTATTTTTAATTCTTTGACCAGATGGGTTCATTTTTTCACTATTCAGTTTTCATGTAACGAAGTTTAGTGCTTCCCCACTAAACTCTCTAAGTAAGCTTACTTACTTTTGTGTTCTAAGGATTTAGTTACAATAAAAATATCTAAATTCTTTCTAGCCATTGCAGTAGCTCATTCTTTTGAATTCTGCTGTGTCTCACACTCTCTCTGTCCTGTTTTGTTTTGTGCAACCAATATGTTTCTGTTCTAAGGATTAACTCTGACCGTTGGCCCTGTGGCACCTGATGAAACAATTGCATCACACAGGTTGAGTCAACCAGTGTTTCCTTCCACCTCAGATGGTGACAAGAAAACCTTAAAGAAAAAGAAAGTGAACCAGTTGTTTAAAACAATGGTAAGTTCTGTGTGCTTATGGGTGAAGGAGAAAGTGTTGCCTCATCAGGAATTCTAGGCTGTGAAAATTAAGTCATTTGAAATAACAGAAGATTATATGTCAAATTCTTCCCCTCCTTCCTCTCATCAGAAAGAGGAGTGGAAGCTCTATGGGGATGCAAACATTTGCCTCTGGCTGTGCTTGCTGGAGTACGGGTCTTCAGGCGTTTGAAAGGCAGGCTCAGATGTGCAGTTCTGCTTCGGGCCCACAAGAGGTCTCATGTGACTTACTCATTTACTCGGATTTGCTTTTGATAAAGTCTATGGGCAGCAGAGGAAAGCGATTGTTTCTTGTTCGATTTAATCACATGGAGCACTTAGCACAGGCAGCTGAGTAAGGTAAGCATAGCATATGTGGCAAAACATGCAGTGTGGCCAATCTCTGATGTCAGAGATGCTGCTTTTGAAGTAGAACTTGGCTTATGCTGGAATAGTTAACGCTGCTCAAAACAGGTTGCCTTCCTTTGAAGTAGGAAACATTTCACTCATTTCTGTGGAAAACTCCCACAATTAAAACACTTGATTAATGCATTGTGTGAAAGAAAATAATGTGTATTCAGTGTAGATATTAAGATTGAAATGTTAAAAGGTCTTCCTGTTCTTTCAGGTAGTGGGTGACATTTGATGCAGGTGTAGGTAGCTACTGATAGGCATAATGCATAAGCATTCGGTGACACCTACAATGTTTGAAGTATCAACTTTAAGATCTTTCAAAGCTAAAGTTAATTTTGGTTTGTTTTATTTTATTTTGCTTTGTGATTTATTTTTTTCTGGTGGACAGGTTTCATTGTCATCCATTAGTTTCTGCAGTGTTTCAAAACAATATAGATAGTGCCTTCAGGGACAACTGAGCAGCATTTAGGAAAATCTGCACTTAGGTGTGTTCATGATAATATTTTCCTGGTAGGAACAAAATTAACCCATTAATTTGAAGTCTGTAGGATTTCACTTCTATTCAGTTTATCACATGCTTGTTCTTTTCAGACCCAGTAGTAACAGCTTTTCAGTGTGATCTCATCCAGTCTCATTTAAACCTAAATAGGATATAAAATGAGGAGGACAAAATGTCCCTGTTTATAAGTCTGAAAAAGGATTGAACAAAGCTACAAATCCACTTGTATAGTGCTTCACAGCACAAGTGGAATCACATGGACAGGTATAAACACAGGTTTATGGCTTTGTGGAATGGAGAAATTAATTCAAAATGTCTAGGATGTGATCAACATAATCTTTTCTCTAGCCACAGCTTAAGGCTGCAAGCTAGTAATTAATATATATATTACTATACATACTGTATCCTATGCAGCAGTCATTTTAACATATGGCACTCTGTTCCTCTTGTTTTCCAGCGCATTTCCAGAGTTCTAGAAGATGGAAAGCAGTCTGTGGAGCATCATTTCAAATCTTCATCTACAGATCTGTGATTGAGTCTGTTACAAGACCACTTCTCAATTGAAAATAACCATCTATATGTACATCTCCTATTTTAAAGTGCTAGCTACTCTAAAGAAAGATAACATAGATGGCTAATAAAAAATAGGAACAACACTTTTAATAGGCTCTGATAAGTGACTTGTGATACACATACAGGAATAACATTTGAAGAAAGTACAACAGGATGTGCCCACCAGGACATGCAACAGAAGTTCACTGAGCCTCTGGGCATAGAGGTCAAAGGACATTGTATGCTCTCTGATGATAAAACTTATTCCTCAGAAGAAAGATGTATTAAAAGGCCATCTATAGTGCTTGCTGTATAATGTAAGTCAGATCCTGTTCTTTTCAAAGAGGACAGAAGTTATCATTTTTTGTAGCTGGTACAGACACATTCCAGCTATCTTTTTACTATTACTGGCAGCATAGTCAAGGCAACAGATGGCTCAGCACAAAATAGCCACTGACAATGTACTCTGTGGTCAGATTTACAGTCCTTGGATCCCTCTGCTGCTCCCAACACACTGCTCTGTATCCTCAGTCTTTCTCAGGGTGATGTCCATGACTCTGACACCATATGCCTGAGTTATTTTCAGA
Source organism: Myiopsitta monachus (assembly GCA_017639245.1). NCBI lineage: Eukaryota > Metazoa > Chordata > Aves > Psittaciformes > Psittacidae > Myiopsitta > Myiopsitta monachus. Next base: position 38,831,074 of record CM029917.1, on the reverse strand, counting down.
ACAGTGGCTATTAGGTTGAAAACATGGCAAAAGTTTATTTACACATGTATGAGTTGCTATTACATCCAGCAGCACGATAAACAAAAGCTACATCTTTGGCTGTTCATCAATAAAATGTTAAAAAATTATTTGCCTTGAACCTTTCTCCTGAAATCTCTAGATATCATCAATAGAAGGTAATAGTTTCTTACTGACAGCAAATGGAATTCTATGAGTCCAAGTCTTCTGTTTTAGAATTGATTTTCTGTGTCTTTCCAACTCATGAGGTAGAGTTGGAGGATGATCTCTTGTTGGCATGAAGCTACACAGCACTGCACGTCAGCATCTGAGGATTCTGTAACCTGTTGGTTCTTTCTAAAAGCAAGTATGTTATCCACATATAAACATGAATAATTGATTTTCTTTGTTCATTCCTCCATGTTTCAGATACCCACATGGGTTTATATTAATAAAATATGACCATGAGTCTTGCTGTGGATGGTAGAGGCTGGCCTTGCTGCCATTTGCATGGATATGGGAAAGACCGAGAGGTTAAAATTGTTCCTTGATGAATTGTTGAATCAATGGGAGGACATCTTCTGTTTGTTCTGAGAATAACTATTTCTATAAAAACTTTTATGTTGCGCATGAATAATTGATGTAATGAATTTAGCCTCTCTTTGCAAGTTGTCAGTGTGAAACTGTTTTCTACAGGAATAACTAGCAATTGTTTTCTGTGAAAAGTTTGAAATGTTTGCCACTGGAACTAATACTGTGCCAAGAAACACTTTTCACTAGAATAACCATAGACAGCAAAACAAAATGGGGCCAGTTTAACACTAACCACAGTCTTTGCTGGCATGGGTACTGAGGGACTTCTTGTTTCGCTTGCTTTTCACAGAAAATCCTGTGGTACTGCTGCTGAGGAAGCACAGAGGAAGCGCAAAGCTTTTCTAGCAAAACAGCTCCGTTTAATAGAGCACGTTATCAGGGAGTGGAAGTGAAATGTTGAGGGATGCATCCTCTTGCTAACCTGGGGGAAGAGAAGAGAGGGTACTCAGGTTGTCCTTCAATACTATTTGCAATACACTGAAGAAATATAGATATCACAAACTAAAGCATTTTAAAAGGCAAGGCTCTGTTCTAACGGGAATGAGTAAGAAAAGGATGATTTAGCAATTGTTTGTTCTTTGTAAAGATACTTGTTGAGGGATTTCTTTTCTTTATTGCATCTTGCAGCTATGTTTTCATGTGAGAATGAGAGTTTTAGCTCAAGCTGTTATTATAAATTCTAATTTAAGTACTGTGGTGAAAAATGAAAATGTACAAAGAATGAAAACAAATACCAGGAAGGCGGGAGCACAGTGTCTGAAGGAGGTTTGGTGTTGAGTCTTTAGCTACTGGTGCAAGATTGATGGGTGTGTTTTGCTTGGGGTTTAGTATAATTTTTGATGAATAGCTTAGATTCATCAAATTTACCAAAAATCAGCAAAAATCCTGCTGGTTGTCCCACATCACAGAGTTTCTTCTTCTTGCCAGACCAGTTTTGGATCTGATTCAAGCCTGAAATCCAGTAAATCAACTTTGCAGCAAAGCAAAATTAACTAAGAAAAAATAACTGCCAAGAACAAGGCATTCATGGGACTGGAATTTTAAGGGTGTTTGGACAACAAGCTCCAGCCATTCACAGGTTTCCAGAAACTGTGGGTCCTGGCGCTTAGTACAGATAAACAACATACTGTGAAGAACAAGTGATGCCCCGGGATGACAGAGTAAAAGTATGGCAATCTGGCAACATCTCTTTAAAAATGCAAGTCAGCACCTATTGCTGTAATTTCTGTCACAAGCTGAACAGGTACTGCTTTACATTGCATCACACACAGTCTGTAACCTTCTTTGTTAGACAGTGGAAACTGAGAATAAATAGAGTCATAGAATGGTTTGGGTTTGAAAAGACTTCAAAGTTCATCTAGTTCCACCTCCCACTGGGGGTGGTGGGTGCCATGTTGGTTATTCTGTATGGCGTCCACAGACACATCAGGCATCACTGAAGCTCTTTTTTCATTTGCCTTTTTGATATTCATTGTTCTGGCTTTTGGCTTTTTCTCTAGTTCTCTAATTTGTTTCATCCAGCCCCTGACCTTTCTTTAAGGATTCATTAAGGCAGGATTCTTACTCTCTGTCTTGGGACACCAGTCTTGTATGGGGGAGAAAGAGGACTGGATTTCTTCATAGTTTCAGAAGTGCAGAATATAAAATTAACAGTTTTCTCTTTTTCTAGCCTAGTCATAGTTGATAGATGGTCACAACAAGCAAGTTACATTAACTCAGAGCAGAATGTTAAAATAAAGGCAGTACAACACTGTGTAAATAGACTTTCCTGGGTGTGATACTAATGCATCACATGAGCCTTAGTAGTGTAGAAGACTGAGAATGTGGAATGTGTCCAATTTCATCATGCTTAAATTGAAGCAACCTTGTGCCGTCCTGGTCTGTGGAGAACAGAGCTCATATAATTGACATGGTGGACTATTCTGCTTTCCACAGGAGGTTTGAGATGCAGAGGCAGTATGCTCCCGCAATTGCTAAGACAAAGAAGCTGTACCATACAGCCTCCATAAGAAGCTGGAAAATTCTCCTCAGTCAAGAGGACGTCAAGTTGCCTGAGTGGTGATGAGGAGTTGTAGCACCAGCTACTAAATTCTACTGTGTTTTTAGGCAGCAACCATTTTGCTGTAAAAACTGGCTGAAGAGCAGTTCCTTACCTGAACTGGCAAAGAGCAATAAACCTGTGCCGAGCATTTGTTCACAGTTCTTAGAAAAGCAGAGAGTGGGCAGACAGGTTAATGCTTTTATGACATGTTACTGAAGTTACTGAAATGTCAGTGACAAAGTAGATTTAGAGATTGAGTTGCTCTCTTTAACCCATTTGATATACACAGCTTTTGTTGTTTGGCTACTTTGCTGCTTGTTTCATTGCTAGTGGCAATGGTGGAGCAGAGGCTTTCATTTAAAATGAGTTGAGGGTACATGTGAAGAATCCTGCAAGACAAAAACTTGGAATGATGATGGAAAACTGCTAAGAGGACTTTAATGATCTGACTTGATCAGTTTGAATAAGAAGTGTCAGCAACTCAACAACTGAAGTCTGGTTAAATCACACAATACAATCTATACCCAGAGTCATAATGAGATTTTACACTGATTGTACTAATGACTATAAATCTCTGCTTTGGACTATGATAAATCCATAAATATTTTATTGTACTTAAAACTATAGAGATTCTGGATCCAGCTGCTCATTAATGTCACAGTATTGCAGCAGCTATAGTATGTCAGGCTTATTATGAAGGGGTTTTTATTTCAGCCCAGGTAAGAGCAATGGAAGCATCTTTGAAATAATGATATAACTTAAATCACTAAGAGCTTGCCAAGCTCCCAGGTAAGTCTGTTCCACCCTGCTCATGGGATGAGGGTGCTTTTAAACAAGAAAAGCTGTTAAGCCAGCTGTTAAACCTGATTTTAAAATCTCAAGGGAGGACAGGAGAAGATGTTTTGTTTGTTATTATATCTCGTTTCTCTTTAAGACAGGTCCAGGAGTTGTGTTTAAAGCCATCTAATCACATCTTTGTCTATCTAACTTGCTATTCCATTTTAAAGGATGTTACTTTAACCATCATGAAAAGACCAAAAGATCCTTTTTTGTGCCAGCTTCAGAATAACTCCACCAAACACAGGATCCTTCTCATGTAGAAATCAGGAGAATTCAGCCAATTTAAAGCCAAACTGTCTTTTGTGGCATCTCTTTTTTAAAACTATTTCTGAGGAGTGAAAAATGAAGTTTAAGGATCCTTTTCCTCATTGATTTTTTGAGGTGGATATTCCCATCTTGTTACATGATTATTTTTTTTCCTGAGGAATATGGAAGTCTATGGAACAAGTTTGCAGCCATCTTCAATCCTGGATGCCTTGGAATAGTCACTAGTATTATGGTACTTCTATTTCCCTCCCAGAACTGAGTTCCTACTTGCTCTTAGGCATTCAAGGTCCGTTTGAAAGGGAATATTGAGCAACATTCCAGGGACTGCCCTCAGTTGTAAGGGCTTTAGCACAGGCAATGTTTGCTGCTATGGGGTGAGGAGAGTAGTTGTACTTTATTGACTCAGTCTGTAATTTTCTATCCATCCTGATTTGCTATCATGATGCAGTGTGTGCTAAAGATTAACACTGTAAATGAATAATTGCTCTGCAAACAAAGCCCAGGTAGGCCATGGATTTCATAAACTTTAAAAATGATACATAAATTTTATCAGGATTTTAAAGTGAGGACAGTTTGGTCTGATAGAATTTTGGATAGAATTATCCCTTTCAATATAGGTCTTTGACTTCCAGGATAGCAGAAAGCTCCATTCTGCAGTGAGTGATCTTTCATATGGCTGACCCTAGAATTAGACAGCCACTGAGTGTCTGTAACAAATACAGTTTCTGTGTTAATAATTTTTTAATGAGCAGTAGTGGAGGTCCATATGCCCCAGTGTGCATGGGGGTATTCAGACTACCTTCACTAACAGGTTAATGTGAGAGGCATGATTGGTCTCTTATTCATAGTTAACACTTCATAGGCCTTCCCCTTACCTTGAATTAGTTCAGCTGATGGTTGCTAGCTGTTGATGATGTTGCAATGGCTTTAAGTTGTGATTGATTCAGAAGGCACAGGAAAGTTGTTGGGGATCAGAAACCAATCCTTTAAGGTATTTATGCCCTGAGTTGGGCGCTGACAGCCAGAAAAAGGAAGGTCATGTAGCAGCAATCTTGCACTGTTGTAACTAGAAAAGGTCTAAAAAAACCCTCCATGTTTGACAGATATTTTGAGGGATTTTCCCCAGAATGTTTTTATACCCAAGAAAATAGCCCTGGGTAGAGTTGCTTTAGATGCAGCTGTTTTAGCTGGGAATATCATATTTTATCATACAATAAAGCATGTTATGGGTGGATACCTGGATTTTACAGATACTGAGGAACATGAAGTCTTTACTGCATAGCTTCTCAGCAATGCTTCAGTAGTGCTTTGACACACTCACTAGTACTAATTCACAGTGCCTGAATTTATAGAATCTTTCTTAACAAATGCATTTAGACTTCCTTCACCAGACAAGAAACCAGTACTATTGGAGATCAGTACTGGAAAAGAGAAGAGCAAAGGAGGCAAACCTAAAAGAAAGACATAAGTCTCTAAACTTACAGAATTTTTGCACAGGATTTCAGAGCAAACGAAGGATTCTAATATGAAAAATTTACAAATGTTTGCATATACAATTGGTCATTTTGACAGATCGCAGAATTAGATCTAGATCTATGTAATACTGTAAGGGGCAGTGATCATACCAGTGTAAAAACCTGTTGTGAAGTAATCTCCAGGGCGGATCCCGACTGATTCTATATATTTCCCAGAATTGTCACTAGGGGGAGATAAGAAGTTGCGATACTTTGCCGATATAATGGATCTCCAACTACCCAGATACTGGAAAACCGAAGAGGAGCAACTGGAAGTGCAAGCATTATTAACACTGTAAATCATCCTATTCACAAGTTAGATGATCTTACTTTACTGCAGTTAAACCCTGGTACATTAAAACAAGTTTATCTATGACTGGGTGTGTCTCTAGAGTAGTTCACTGCACTTACTTGTTCCAATTCACTTATCAGGTTGAGTTGTTAATTAGTTTTCGCCAAGTGTTTCTGTTATACAAGTACCAAAGGGCGGAAAACAACGTGAACAAACCGGGTGTGTGTGTGTGTGTGTGTGTGTGTGGAGAGGAGGGGGTTATGTTTTCTGAAAAATCCTTGGTTCTAAAATGTCTTCTCAATGAGATCTCCATTTACCTTGTGGAGTGGGAGGAGCTGATTTATCCATACAAGCAAATACCTTGATGCTGAAATCTGACTGAAACAGAGGTTTTAGCATGTCGCTTTTTTTCCTTTGTATAAATCCTGCTGTGCATCTCACTGAAATACACAATAATTTAAACTGCAAAGGGGTTTGGAAAGGTGCAGAGTTTAATTTCCATGGTAAATACTATTGATGTTCATACAACACCTCCTTTGATTTGAGCACCATTTATTCCTGGTATGAACAGACATTTAGTGGTAAGCATAGATGAATAAGCAAATAATCTGAAACAGGCAAGCATTTCAGATGTTTGGAATTTGGCAGCAGCAGTGAGGTCCTCTGAGTAAGATTGAAGTATCTCTAGTTGTACTCATTTCCCATAGCTGAGAGATGTCTCAGATTCTAACATGAGAGGAATTTGTAGCCTAATCTCTCCATGCCTGGCTCAGACTTGAGGTATCCCTCTGGGACAGGGCTGAGCATGTCTGTATATCTAAATGCAGCAGATCTCATGGAAGCCATCAGCCACCAAATGGGAAGTTATAGATCTCTTGCCTGACTACGGCCTGTCATGACTTACATATAAGTCAGGGGACACCTAATCCCCTCTGCCATATTATATGTGGCAAGACGGTGGATGGCTTTTGTTGAAGCAGGAGTTATGACTACTTTTATTGCACAGTTCTCATAGTGAGAAAGCAGCTATGAGCCCTCATAAGGTTTTACAGTCTTCTAAAACCCCAGTTATAAAGTTCCTTTAAAAATCCACAGTGGTTTCCTTCTGAAAGACTTAAAAAGTCTAAGGGCATTCTAGCATTGCAGCATTTATGGCTCATATCCAAATGATCCTGTCTTTTCCATTAATTTAATGTTCAACCTGCATTTCTCAATATAAAGCCCAGTTCCCTTGTTTTGCAATACTGTAGTTTACATTTCCTATGCTTTTGGAAGGACCTTGAGATGACATTGTTTCACCTGCTACACCTTGTTTCTTCAGATGGTGTAGTTTATTTGTGGGCAGACAATTATTGGAGTAAGACATGAGGACTTCTACATGTAATCTCCTAGACAGCTGAGATTATGGATTATTCATTTTTATGTGAAAATGTGCTATTGATGGATACAGGAATGTTTCTGAAGTGTGATGTGCTTGAAACAAGGTGGGCTGCTTGGTAAACTGAGTTGGAGAGGAATTCTTTTCTTTTAAAAGCAGTTTTTCCCTCATCTTTGTTACCACATGAACAGCTTGTATGAACTTTTCTTCAGCAAGGTGTTAAACTGTGAGAATACATCACATCTGGGGTTATACAGAGTGTTAACTGGCAATATGTATCAGGATCAAGAGTAAACAATAAATCGAATTTCTGATGTACTAGTAAAGTACCTGATGCAGAGTGCTTTACATTGGCTATGTGAGGGACAAATGATACGCAGGATGCTATAGAGTTGGCCAGGATGAAGCTACTACTACAAAATTTGGTACCTGTGTGAGCTATTAGAGTGGGTTTGCACTATGTTATACAGGCGTGGTGCTTTTGATCTAAGTTCTCTAAAACAGTCATCCTGCAAAACAGCTTGCTGACTTAAAGGTGCTTGTGAGACTAGCAGGTATCATGCTTTATTTTGCTTTATTGTTTTGAAAGATCCAGTTAAGAAGCAAAGTAGGAGTATGTCAGGTAAAGCATTACAAATGTGTACAGCATTCTGTATATTATTCTCTACTTTTTGACACCCGTGCTTCTGCTCCCTGCTGTATGCTGGTGTGTACGCACCTCTCCCAGGTCACTGCATTTCGAAAGCACTGGACAGGTTACTGCGGAGTCTCAGTGATAATGCTGAGGAATCCCAGTTTTAAAGGAATCAATCTGAACTTTTCATAGCCCAAGATTTCAGGCAATTATGGTTTCTTTTGTTTTAAGGACAATCAGTGTGAAGAAATATTAAGCTTGACTGGAGCAGAGAGGTACATAGGAGTTGATATAAAAAACCCTTATGGACTTCAACAGTTCTGCAGGGGCTCAGCCTCAACCTTGCAGGTTTTGGAGTTTCGTTTAAGAAACTGAGAGAAGGAAAATATTCAGATAACACAGGAGCTGACAACAGTCTTTGACTTAATAACTATCTCTGGTTGATCAGGCTTCCAACTGGTAGAGATGTGCATTCAGGGCTGTATAGTACTGTACTGCAGTAAAAAGAAATGTTGAAAACATGACATGATGCATCTGTCCTCTAGTTTAACCCCAGCTGGCAACCAGGACAGCATCCTGCCTAGAAAGACCTCAGCAAACCCAATGTTTTTGGAAGTAATGATTACTAAACTCTGACTCCAGCATCAGCCTCCATTTTATTTCTAGAGTTTTTCAGCCCTAAACATGATCTGTTAGCATAGCTTCGTCAGCATATGACATTTTCTCAGCCTCTTTGTATGGAAGCCACACCATTTTTCCTCCTCCTTTCTCCATTTCTGGGATTGTTACCTTCCCCTAGCCCTGCCAGGACCAGGATCTTTAGTGGTGAGGGCCCCAGGACAGTATTCCTGGCTAGACTCAATTATCTCCAGTTCTGAACAGCCCTGCTCAACAATCACAGCTTGAGCAAAGTTTATTCTTTCTTTGCTGCCTTTTGCCTGCATGTGAGCATCTGTGCTCACATGCTGTAGTGCTGTACAGGAACATGCATTGCAGTGACTCCTGAGCAGTGAGGTGTGGCCATAGGACTGGCAAAGGACCACTTTTACTGGCAGTGTTTATACTCTGAGCTGAGTAAATCAGCACAGTCAGTTGGAAGAAAAATGTTGCTGATGGTATTGTGTCTCTGCTAGAGGCTGTGCCAACACACACATGCCAGGGAGGGATCAGACCTTTGCACCTTCTTTCTGAGCTCCATGGGCAGAAGCCTACATTTGTCTTTGTACCTCATGGCTCTAAAAGCAGTACTTGCTGTTCTTCACCCTTGTCCTTGCTTTACCTAGCTGTGTGTGAAACTTTGCTCAGGTGGCACATCAAGGTGGGTCTGGCAGTAACATGCATTCTCTCTCAGCAGTGGTAGAGCACAGCTTGGACTTGACCATGCTAAAATGGACTGCACCAAACCTTCAGAAAGATTAACGTACAGAGGAGAGTTTACAACCTTCATTAGTCTCTGGTTGCAGAAGTAATATTTTCTTCCTTTGTAAAGCCTGGCATAGTTTCAAAGCATGTATTCACTCAGCACCCGCCTCAGTGTATTTTAATTGTAACTTAGCATGCAGAGCACCTCGAGGAAGAAGTATTTAGATGCGACCCACGGAAGGCCATGATGCAGTTAGCTGAGTTTTTACTTCTTGGAATAAACAAGCTCTAAGTAGTAATAAATTTTCAAGTTTTTCTTGTTTTCAAGAGGGGGAGAGGTTGGCATTTCTTAAATATTTTGTTCCTCTTCTGTAAATAATGGGTTGTATTAGTGATATTTGTAACATTAATATTTGCAGAACTATGGATTAATTTAGAAACATAGCTATATGTCAGTTAATTAGGAAGCTGTAGGCAATGTTCCTCAAGCAGCTTTTTGCAAGTTTGTAACTCAGATTCTATGGAGAAAATAATTATTCCAGGTAGCTTTCTTGAGGAGGAAGGTGCTCACATTATTATTTCCTAAAAAATCAATCATTTGGGGTTTTTGTCCAAGTCCCCTTTTGCACAGAAGTTGTCACTTAGAAAACAAGCCAGCCCCACTATGTTCTGCTGAACTTTTGTCTGTTTAATGTGTATCATCTCTGCATAGGCTAGGCAGCATTTACAAACTGAATTCTGGGTCATTCCAATTAAAATAGCAACTTGTTTATCCCTAGTTGTGGTACAAATGCTTTTCTGTGCAGTGCAGGCATCTGTTTTAAATAGCAGCTGTGGAGATGCATTTCTGAGCTGGCAAAGGGGCTAGCTCCTGACTAGCTTTGTCCTTTGCACTCAACATTCCAGTTGTATTTCCAGTGATTTTTTTTGTACCTTTCATAGCAACAATGATATTAATGTGATATTGGTGAATCACTAATGCTTGGGGAGTAGGGAATCTTGGTGGTGCTGTAGCAGAAAAGATTAAGTGAATTGATGAATATGTGACAAAGCAAAAATTCTTTGGTACAGCCAGGAATTCAAATCCACAGGTTAAAACTCATGTTTCTGCACAAATTATAGGACTAGAGCCATCTTAAAGGCCTTGTCATACCAGGACTTTCTTTAATTGCATGCGATGTTAAGGCTGAGATAAGTTCCAAATGTATATATGTTCCTCAAACATAAAAAAATATGCAAATATCACTTCTGAAGGTAACTGCAACCCTGCTTTCAACTATAGTGCAGTCTGTCATGCAGCGAAGAGCTGTCCCCATTTCTGAGACAGGTATCAGGGAGATTGCTTTTTCCTCCTTTGAAAGTGTGGGGTGCCATGCAAGGCGGTAAGTATGTTTCTAAGTCGTAAAAGTGCTAGAGGTTTTTCCTTGTTACTTAATCTTAAGGAATCAACCTTTGTCTGTATAGATACAAAGGAAGGTATTGGAACTTTGCTAGAAGAGCTGTGCTGAACACTGCCTCTTTCCTGTTTGCAAATTCTGCTAAAAGGTTTTATGAGCTCTCTGCACCAATCAAAGAGGAAAGCAAAGAGGAAGCAACGAATAATGATTTCCCATCTCAGTTCACCACTTTAAGCTCTAAAGTAAGGTTTGATGATTAAGCTTGACATTTTTCTTCTCACAAGATTAATCCTTACTTTAGGGAGTAATTCCATTTATATCAGCAAGATTACTCACGTGAGTAACCAGCTACAGAATTTGCCTGCAGTACTGTGATTGCCTAGGGGGAAGTACAAGCAACTCTGCAATGAAAATTACAGAAGGAAAAGGAGGCCTGACCTTTTCTTTTTTCTTTTTTTTTGTGTGTACATATATATATGCCTCCTGTTTAATTGATGAGTGACAATGGCTTTTGCATTCTGAGGAGTTAGTAGCAGCAGTACAAAAAGGCTTTTTTTTAAAAAGAAAGAATTACTAAATGCTAAATTGTGAAAGGTAAAAAGAGGAGGAACTCTGATGAGGAATTTTAACTTCAAGGCACCTTATGCTTTCCTTATGTGCATCACATTAGTGGAAAATTCCTTCATTCATTTAAGAAGATAAACAGTTGTAACTTTCTCGTTTGGTTGATGTGACATCAATGACTAGCTGGGACTGCCAGCATTCCAAAAAGGATATCGTCCTCATCTGCAGCCACTCAGGGCTGTGGGGTGGAGCCTGCACACAGGCTGAAGCATTTACAGGTGCATAAGTAGGTAGGGAAGGGCACAGGTGATGCACCTGTCTTGGGAAGGGAGCACTAGCACAGGCGTGTCATAACTTCTCAGCTGCTGGCTTAGAGCATGAGCTTCTTTGATCCACAAATGCACTCACCACCACGCTGCAGCCCACAGTTCCCAAATATTGGTCAAGAACCTCCAGAGATGAGTATCTACTATGAGAACTTTTTCCATCCACAGAACATCCCCTAGTCCACAACGACCGAGCACCTTTGAGACAACGGATTACAACGCCACTCCCAATCCTTACCTCTGGCTAAATGGACCTTCCATTACCCAACCACCATATCTCCCAGGATCCAATGCCAGCCCCTTCATTCCTCAGTCTTATGGGATGCAAAGGCAGCTCTTGCCTAACATGCACGGCTTGGGAGGGACTGACCTTGGCTGGCTTCCTCTCCCATCCCAAGAAGAGCTTATGAAGTTGGTTAGACCACCTTACTCCTACTCTGCACTTATCGCCATGGCTATCCATGGAGCACCTGAAAAAAGGCTGACTCTCAGTCAGATCTACCAGTACGTGGCTGACAACTTCCCCTTTTATAACAAGAGCAAGGCTGGCTGGCAGAACTCCATACGACACAACTTGTCTCTCAATGACTGCTTCAAGAAGGTGCCCCGAGATGAAGATGATCCAGGTAGAGCTTTCTCTGCCTTTCCCCCCTTCCCCCTCTACCCATTCCTCTCCAATTGAATTTGATTAATCTAAAAATGCTTAATGCTGCATTAGAAAGAGACATAATAGCCTAGATATGGGACATACAGATGGTAGTTCTATTTTCATAGGTCTGAACTAGAATAGTTGAGGTCTGAATCAGTGTAGCTATTAAACTTCTGCAGGGAAGGGGATTCTCTACTGCTCCAGGTCTTCCTGAGAACTGAGCAATGTGCTGAGCAGAGACTGAGCAATGTGCTGAGCAGAGGCTCAGCAAGCACAGGAGCGGTCTAATGGAGCAAGTCACATTCAAAACCCATTCATATGGCTTATGTCAAACTGAACTGGGAGTTAACAGAAAGGAGATAAGGCAAACTCAGATTTGTGTTGCTTTAGGGAGTCAACAGTAAGTCTCAAGAGGAGAGCAGGCTGCTTTTATTTTGTTTGTTTCAAATAGTTTTTTCTTGGAATCACATCTCTGCTGTTTCCAACCCCTTGGGTTCTATGCAGTCAGACTGTTCCTTTTTTTATTGTTTTCTATCAATAGCTGTTAAGAACTGCTGGGAACATTTAAAAACCATTCAATTATGCTGCCTCAGCAGGCAAAAATTGTGGTTCTGTCTAGTTAGAAACCTATCTTACCTGGAGGAGCCGCCGGTATGGGGCTATGTTACTCTCTGTTGTAAATTCAGAGGACCAGCTATATAACAGAAACCTCCTTCCCTCACCCAGGAAACAAACTAAAAAACAACCCCTCCCCATGACTCCACTTGTAGTTTTATCTATGCGAAGAGTCAGGGCTAAAGGACACAGCCCAAAATGTTACACTTTTTTTCTGATTTCAACAGATTTCTGCTTTTGTGTAATTAAAAAAGGCCTATGGTTTTTGCTCATGCAATTGTTCTGTTTCTGTGAAATGAAACATTGTAAAGCCCTAAGTAACTGCTCTTTTCTGTCTATGCATATTTTTAAGCGTAAAATATGCCTTTTTTCCCCTGTGACAGGAAAAGGGAATTACTGGACTCTGGACCCAAACTGTGAAAAGATGTTTGACAATGGAAACTTCCGCAGGAAAAGGAAAAGGAAGTCTGACATTGGGGCTACTGCTGCCACTCTTGCATCTGAGAAATCAGAGGACAGTGGCCTGACTGGCAGCCCCAAAGCTGTAGAGCATCAGGATATCTTGGAAAATACATCACCTGGGACTGACAGTTCACCTGAGAAAGGATCTCCACCTCCAGCTTCCAGTAGCCCATGCCTCAGTAACTTCCTCTCCAGTATGACTGCGTATGTTAATGGCTCTAACTCAGGGAGCCGCATGGTGCCTTTGGGACTTAACTCTGAACCCATTGACAAAATGGGTCAGAATATGGTAGGCTTTAACTCCTACTCTCCACTCTCTAATATCCCCAGCCATGGTGTGGGAGAGTGGTCCAATTCTATGTCTTCTAACCAGCTTGGCCACAGCAACTCTGTGCTCAACCAGTTTAACACCCATTTTTACAGCAGTATCAGCACAAACAACACCCTGTATTCCAGGGAAGGAACAGAGGTTTAAATGAAGAGGATTCTGAGACACTTAATTATAGCTCTTTATGAGAGGAAATGATCTCTGGGCAGATGATTAGCATTAGCGTGTTGTCTCTGGGACCCACACTGCATCCTACCTTCTGACAGCTTCAAACTTGTTACCCATTATATTTATTCAAATCACAAACACCCCACATCCAGCAGTTCCACATAGAAAATTAGGGATCATAACAGCAAGGATAGTGAAGAGTTCTGAGAGACTGTGCTTGTTGTGCTGCCCAACCACAGTCCTCTACAGACATGCTTGAGAAGCTACTATTTGCCTTGGGCATGAAACTTCTCTGGCATGGCACTAATATTGCTATACTTTTTAAAGTACTAATAGAAATGTTGTTACATCTTTAAATACCCTCTCTTGCTGGTGTAGGTTGGCTGTACTAGACATGCCTAGCAAGTTCTTATTTGGCCAAAGCTGTCCTGAGACACTGAAGGATCTGTAATAAAAACTGCTGTATAGTGAGTAGCAACTAACCCTTGAATGGTGAGTGCCATCTTTGGCTTTCTCTCAAAGTAGTGCATAAATTGGCTAAATTATGATTCCCTTTCAGCCCCAAGGGAAACATGGCTGTGAAGCAAGCTAGCATCTTCTGAGACCCAACAGTCCATATGAAGGGGAGCATAACAAAATAGAGTGGAATTGCCTGCTGCTGCTGCAGTCAGATCTTTGTTTCCACAGTGTTTTCAATTTTAATAACAGGGTCTTTTTTTTTTATTGCCTTCCACATGCAAATCTCTTCACATAGGGAAAACAGGTGCTGTCATGAATATATATATAAAATACATGTGTTTTCTAAGAAGAAAACTTAACTGATATTTCATCTTAACTGATAGAATAAACTTATCTACCAGAGTAATTTCTACTGAGTAAAAGAATTTGAATATTGGGGTGGAGGGAGGAGAGAGGGAAGAAGTAAAGGGAGGTGGAAAGATTAACTGTCTCTGAGTTTCAATTCCAAAGGCTGGGTCTTTCAAAGTGCCAATTGCAGATATTGTGAAAAGTCCCTGTGCTGTATTTTTGTTTTGTTTTGTCAAAGTCCATGCTGTTTGTCCTTGTGTAGATATTAGAATAATGCTTATTTTTCTACTCTAGCCACAAACAAGACTTCAAAATAGATATGAAGTTTTTTCAAATGTGCACTTGAATCAAGTTCACATTTACATAGGGTGAGATCTCAAACTGGATAGCCTGCAGCATACATAGACAGCAAGTTTAACCAGGCACATCTGGGTACTCACCAGGCTTCTGGAATGACAGAAAACATATTAATGCATTACAACTGATACCATTTTGCCTTGATTTTTTTACTTGACATGGGTATAGTTTTGTTACGGGCCACCCCAGAAGCATTTTTAATAAAGCATTTGCATAGAAGAGGGTGTACCTGTGTGTGTGTGTGTGTACATTGTACTACTTATGTCTTTAAAAGTCTCCTTAATAGTTTGACTTACTTAAGCAATTTGCCTGAGGAAAGAGCAGTCTAATAGTCACATAAGGTCAGAGACTAAGATGGCATATGTCTAGGCAATCAAACCTGCACGCCTGAGGAATAGAATTGGCTGCTATTATGCAAAATACTATCGCTAAATAAAAACCATATCTGTTTCCCTGCTGGAGCTGAGTGGTGCTGATCATTTAAACCTTTAGAAACCAGACTGTATTTTCACATGCCAATTGGCAGATATGACTGCAATCTTTTCTGCATTATTATGTATTATTTTCATGTTTAAACACTTTCACTGTCAAGGCTGCTCTGACTATTCGCAGTTTTGTACCCACTATGATAAGTACTCACTTGGGAGTTGAAACCTACTTACACTGCTACCATTCCTGCCTAAAAAAAGAATAAACTTACCTTCTGGTTGTGTCCTTCTGCTGTGACTATAACTTTCTCTGAAGTCAGGCACATGCTGAGGCCTGAGCTGTAACTCCTGCCCTCAGAATTTTATAGCCCTTCCAAGAATCTCAGCTCAGTAGGTGGCCATAATATGCCCTGCAATGCAGCAGTTGGCAGCAGAGAGACTTGCTCATGTGACAGTTGTGAAGGGCACTCAGTCAGTGCTATTATGTCTTGGATTCAGCAGACATACAACCAATTGCCCAGAAATACAGTTCCTGTGGGGTATACTGTTCACAAAACTGAGAGAAAATTGATTTCTCCAGTGCTGAAATATAAAATATTCCATTATGGACTTAATTACAGAACAGAGTGTATGGAAAAATAAGATGCAAAGTATGCTAAGAAGAATGATATTGCTAAAAGACAGCAGAAGGTAAAAAGCAACTCCTTTGTCACTCAGCATTTTGTTTGATTCTCTGAGTTCCCAGTCCCAAATAATAAAAGGAAAGACATAAAGGTATAAAAAAGGAGAAGAGTTTGTGCCTCATTGCTTCCCAGATGCTGTCAACCAAATACCATCTTCAGCTTAAGCACAACGAGGAAGTGCTGCTGACGTGCCGGTTCTTTACAGACAAAGGTATGTTTTCCAGTGCTTCCCTGACCACAGAGATTAACTGGCTCCCATGCAACCTTTCAAATTGAATATCGCATCAGCTCTACTGATACATCAGCTCAGTTGATGAAGCTGCTCTTGAAGGAGGAGAGGAAAGATGATTGCATGCCATTTCTTCTCAAAACAGAGCTGCTTTGTAACAAAATACATTAGGAGCACTGTTCTTCAGCTCTATTTTTGTGTTTTCCAGAGAGAATTGGTTTTGGTAACCAGCTATTTTGATATGTTCCTGGAGCTGCTGCGCATCAGTCTAGCACCTGCAGGGAAACTCAACTACTGTTCTTATGTGAGCAGCAGCACTGCTCTGTCAAAGGTAATGCTATTTGTGTATTTTACCTCTATGGTAAACATATGGCTTTTGGAGGGAAAAGCATCTGGTTTTTAGAGGTTGGGTTTTGCCGTTGTTTTTAAGTATGATATTAAAGAAGCTGTTAAACTAGGACCTGTAACTAAAATACATTTAGAACATTGCTGATCTTTACAGACCTATAGTCTGATTTACAAACATATTTACTGATTCATGCTCAATCATACCCATCTTCTAAAGCAAACATCTGTTACAAAGACTGTTACAAAGTGGAGGAACAGTCAAGCTAGACCACAAGACTTAAAGAATTGTATGGAACTGTAAGATTCTGGAATGCCGGACCTTCCAGATGATAAGTTGGTGAGAGCTTAAATGTTATTCTTTGTTCAAAGATGACACCAAGAGGTGTGGTGCAGGTATCTGTAATGGAAAATCATATTCCAGTCCTGCCAGTATTTACTTCTCCACTAAATAGCAGCGGGAACTTTGGCAGATAGGTTCTCAGTCACAATGCACTAACTTTTCTCCCATGATGGGATACTTTATGAATCATTCACAGTTTAGAAGTGTCAATAGTTTCTTTGTTGCTTCATGCGAAAACATTCCCAGGTGAGGAAAATAATGAACTTCTTCCAAGTAGGTTTGCCAATTCTTAACACTGCCAGTGTATGTCACTTTAAAGCAATCCTTACAATTGTTTGCAATGGATCTTGGAAGCAGCTGACCCAAATCTGTGTGATTTTTTGCCTAAGTGCCCACATCTCAAGATGTGTAAAGTATGAAACAAGAGCCTGCTGTACACTTCTCATAACCTCTAGCTTTCCCTGCGTTCAGTGCTGACAACTGAAAGAGTAGTGCTGTAGTCCTGGAGGTATTGCTGTTAAGTACATTTCAGTTGGTATGCTTGACATGTGCTGGAAACCTGCAGGGCTGTGAGTACCTGGGCAGAAAGACACTGGAATTTTTATTATTTACATTGTGGCTCTAGTTCTAAGATGGTACGGACTTTTATCTGCCCAAACAACCCTTCCTGAGTGGTCTTGAACAATGTAACGCTTGCTGATGTCCTCTACAAACTCATTTTCAGGATCTCTCTAAAACTAATTTTTGCATGCCTTGTGTTGGCTAAATTGCAGTATAAATTAAGCTTTACATCTGCTCGGTTTTGACTGTTTTAAATCCTAAAAGCTTTCCTCTACAAATCTCCCTGCAGCAAACTGTGGTTTCAGCCTTCTGCAGCATATGATATCCATTGCTCTTGAAGAAGCAAGGCAGAAAGTCAAGCCAGCTCTAAAAGTAGCTAATCCTAATTTTTACCCTGCCTGCTACTGATTTCCTATTTAAATGAATTGGAAAAATCCCTATTAATTTTGTCTTTGATAAAGATTCCTGATAAACTCTTCTCTCATGAAGCGGTCTTGCAAAGTACCAAGAATCCCAGCTCCTCTCTATTTAAACTGAAGCCAGGGAGCTCAGCTCCTCCCCTGTTTAAGCCAGCACTGATGCACCTCACTATGCAAGTACACCACTACTGTGTGGGCATCAGAACCCCTCTTAGATCTCATTGACTTCAGAAGGCCTCTGCCAGGTACAGACCAGTTTGCTGCACTGGGGTCTACGGCAGCAATTAACGATGGATTTTTTTTTTCCCTGGTCTTTCTTTTCCAATGGCATTTTTATATATCACTCTCAATGCTTCAACACCCACTGAAATTCTTCTCAGAGAGACAAATGCTGTCTTTTGTTAGAAATGACCGTCAGGTGAGCAAAAGTACAACCTGTTGTCTGCTAAATCCTTACCAAAATCTAGTGTTGGAAATGGTGCCTGGAAATCAGATACTTGATTTTACATTTGTAGTAGCAGAAACTACACAAATGAAGAATTGAAGAATTTTTGAAGGTCTCTAAAGCACTTGTAGGGTGGGTGTGCACAGCAGAGCACATTCATGATCCTGTTTTGCATTAGTAAGCTCTTACTTTCAAATTCTTCTGCTTTTCTTTTTCTGTTCTTGCTGCAGCAATTTTGCAGCCACTAGCTTTATAGTTTGGTGTCTCCAGTTGATGTGAGCCATAGGATATTACTGGCATATTGAAGAATCAAGCAGAATCTAACTGGTTTGTTTTCAATTAGCAGCACAAAAATCAATCCAGAGTTGATGTGATCTTTTACCCTTCTTTTAACTTAATAAACCCCATTTTTTTAACCTTTTGTCATGACTGGAACAATCAACAGAACAGCTGAATAGCATGAGCCTTAGTTCATTTTTAAGATTAGTACATGAATGAACATAAACATGCCAGGAAACCAAAAATGTTAAGGACATGTTAAATTATGCCAGCATCTTTATGGTTTGTGCCAAGATTCTTACATTTTTTTTCTGAAATGATTAGTATCTGTCTCACATCTGTCCCTCTAATTGTTTTCATTCTTTTACTGTAGGTTTTTTGCTCAAAAGTGATGCCAGAAGTTTGAAGTAGCTAATACACATTGCCTGAACTAATGTATGCTTCCAAGCTGTGCATTGAAAAAGAGGGGTAACATTTGTGTCATTAGGGAAAGCTTTTTATACCCATACATTCGGAATACAGGTTCATCTAGGACTCAGGATTTCCATCTTGTCAGGATGCCCCTCAAAGCAAGAGATTATTTGGATTGCAGCAGAATGAAAGATAAAAAGCTGTTGAGTTTATTTCTTTTTGATGCCTTCCAGAGGTGTAGGTTTGTTGTGGCAAAGTATGAGTAAAACAAGAGCAGCAGTAATACTGATGTGCCTTACAGCTCAGTAGCTATTTTATGGTGCTGTTTGAACAACGTGTTCTGACATGAGCAGCTTATTGTTTGCTATTTGGTGACAGGAGTTTTGTTTATGCAAACTTGCATGCAAATCAGGCTTAATTTATTATTCTTCCCTCCAATAAGCATGGAGGGAAAAAAGCCCTCACCGTTTAGCTTTAGCAATACATTTTCCTATGAATAGGGCAGCGGTTAAATGATTTGTGGAGAAAATGCCAAGAATGCAAGAAGTTCAGAGAAGATGGAGGGATAACTTTTTTTCCCTGTTAGCTGGGAACCTGGTTATTTAGTGCTGATAATGCCATTATCTAACTTGACTTAAACTATTGTGCCCAGAAGACATACCTGCACTTCACTGTATCACAAGTGGGCAGAGCTCCAATTATAGGCCTTACTTTTAATAAAGGAAGGAAAAGGAAAGAAAAGGAAAGGAAATAGTTCAGCACAGTTCTTGCATGGAAGAAGAAAGGATGAGGGGTTTGATATGTACTCAATACCTCTGTTTGTTGCTTTGCAGAGGACAATGTGGCTTCAGCTGCAATTCCTTTCCCACCCTCAGGCCTGAGAAATTCTCTTGGACCTGCTCTTTAATTTTGGCACTGGACACAAGTGCTCCTTGGCCACAATGGGGATGCTTTTGGGATGCTCCAACTTCTTTAAACACTCAAACTTGCAAGATGATTTCCCTTCTGCTGGGAAATAGGTAACGTTTCCACAAAGTTAAGGTTTTTAGGGTCTTTTTCTTTTTTGATCAGATAATATTACCTAATTAAATAGAAAATACTTTAACTACAAAATTCTACAGGATGAGCTAAAATTAATACTAATAAGCTGGCCTTCTGATAGATCTTACTTGGAGTTTCATTGTGCAGACCTACTTTAACGAGCAATAAAATGAGCATTATTTTTTATTTAATTTTATTGGCTTCATTCCTATGCAACGTGTCAGGTTGACAATACAAACATTCATGTTAGAGGAGATGTATTCAGTCAGTGGACTGAATACCACTTGTAAAAGGTGATGAACAAATATGTGTCCTGCATGCAAATATTGAAAACTCCCTATTCCTGGGATGCTACATGGTCCTTACTAATTGCCATCAACTATTTAATCTGTCTCCCTTTCTATAACAGGAAAAATTTAGAGCAAAATTTATCTGACACCTTGTTATCTATAGAAAACTTACTGGGTTGCTACAGAGTTAGTCTTGTGTGTTCTAAAATCCCAGCTTCTTTGATAGGACTAGCATGCCTCCAGAATTGTGTCTCTGAAAAAGTATCTCACTTTACACTGAAAGCCATCTTCAGTCATAGTACCATCAGGGTACAGAGTTATAGCTTTGAAAGATGTTATGTACTGAGACTATTTTAACTTCTCTATCATCTCATATATGCTCTCATTAGTTAACAGGCGATGTTCTGTTCGCTTCATTTTTGGTCTAAGCATTGTTTTATTGACCCCAGATTTGCTCTAAGGAAAAATGCAAAACCTGAACATTTTTCCAGGACCACAAAATCATCTCTTGCTCTGTTTGGAAGTCACAAATATGAGGTAACTGTGGCTAGTTATGGAGTGAGATACTCTTCAAATCTGGATTTATCTAATCCTGTCACCATACACCTTAAGGAGATGTGTGATAAGCAAGTATGCAGAGCACTCATTGTTTTCCTGGTATATCATGTGTACCCTTCAGTATTTTTAAACTACTTTGGTACAAAATGGAGGCATCCAAAGAGCATGACAACCTGTAACCTTCTCCCCACAAGCAAGGATAAGACAATGTAAGTCACCTGAAGGCTGCTTGCAGTATGTTATTTCTGGTTTTCATAGAATGTTATTTAAAGCAAATATGGTAAATTTATGCAATTTTGGATGTTAATGTTCATGCAAATAAATATGCAAAAAGGCATGGTCTTTTATCCCCTGGCAAGTTAGTAAGGTAGCCCTTAGACGTTGAAAGCCCTCAATCAGGACTTCTTTTTTTTCCCCCTCAATCAAAGTGTATTTAACATTCCTAACCCTGCACAGAAGGGGGAAAATAAGGTCATAGCTGTGGAAAAAGCTGTTGATGATAACTGATAATACGAAAATGAAGCAGTCAAGCAGGCTGTGGATAACATAGGTCAGGTCTACTTAAACAAAAGCAAAGTTAGAAATGTAGTGACAGAAACATGAAAATTCTGCTACATGAGCGAAAGAGAAGCCATCAATTACAGCCAGATTAATCCTTTACTACTGCTGTTACATCCTCATTGCCATGTGGGGCAGGTGATGGCTGGTGTGGCCTCTTATTCCAAATAACTGCTTAGTAATACCAACAAACATGACGTAGAAAGGGCTGACCTAACCCCTGGAGTGTGAATTCAGAGCACCGATGAGCAAACAAAAAGTCTGCAATTTATACTGAATTCAGGTTCATACCTGATATAAGAACAGCCTACACTGTAGATTCACTGTAGATACACTCAAACAAGTACATGTTGCAAGCTTTAACCATGTACTGCAGATGCACACCTGAGTTGGAAAGAAGTCACTGGCACTGTGGACTTTGCAGTTATTTTTAAGACAATGGGATAATTACATTGGTAGAAAAGAGAAAGTGAGCCATGCACAAATTAAGAATGAAAATTCAATACATGTGGAATTAAACACCAATAATGGAACAGCCCAGTTTAAAAAGTTGCTTATGAAACTGCATCAGACTCGGTAAAAAGGGCCAGAGGTTACTCCTGAAAGCTTTTGCTGCTTGCTGGTATTATCTCCAGTTTGCTTTACACATTTAAGGTACGCTATTGAACTAAAGTGAATGTATCTGCTTATACTCCACACAGTGAAATAAACTGATGCCTAGAGTTTCTGCAGAGTCCTAGAGCCTGAGAACCTGGAATACTTCACTAATTGATATTTGTTGTAGACTAAAATCTAGGTAGAGTATAATGTAAATGCAGTAAATGCAGCCTGATATTTTCCTTTGTGCTCAGTGTAAGTTTTGCTTTCAAAGGAAGGAAAATGCTTTAGAAAATTGCCTTCTGCTTCTGCTGCAATAGTTCTATGGATTCCATTTCAAATGGTACTCAGATCTATCTCCAGATGGAGTCCATTGTAGTAACTACAGCACCTAAGTGAAGTCAACCTCTTCAGTCAGTAACACAGGACATTTACTTCTATAGCTGAAAAGGAAAAAAAGAAAATCCTCTGTCTTTAAATTACTCTCTAAAAAGAAAATGCACCTTAAAACCAAATAATTTTTTAACACAGAGTCCTTGGACTACTGTTTCCAAATTTGCCCACACATAAGGCATAGGGGTAAGTTCTCCGGTATTGTAGAAAGTGACCTACTAATAAATCTGCCAGAAGTTCCAGGTTTTAGAGTCTATTTCGTTTTCAAACACTAATCTACTATTCACTTTTGAAATCTGTTGTCAGCCTGTCTCTTCTTGAGAAAGACTAAGTAGAAGGTATCACGAAACCACTGAAAGCATTCCCCATGCTCACAGTGTCCAAACAGAAGCCTGTGGGGGTAGTTGGTAGGCTTTCTTGGATCATGCTGGTAGCTAGCTGCAAAGCAGTACAACTATTCCTATGATATCATTCATTAGAAATTGAAAACACCAACTTGGCCATCCTGAGCACAACAGAAGAAAGAGATGCTTTATACATTCTACCCATCTTGTCCGACTTTAAAAACTTATGGAATCAATTTGTATCAATGAGTAAGAAATGCCAGTAACTGAGGGGAAGATTGAACTGGTTTTCCCCATACTATGAAAAAAAAGAAGTCCATCTAGCAAAGCCCAGCAGTCAGGTCTTTTGCCCAGATACACAAACTTTGCATTAATACCTTACAAAATCAGTTTTATTCCTTTTTTCTAGAGGACCCTGCCTGAATTATATTGAAGGAAACTGAAAAGAGAGATGGCCTGATCTTGGCAGCATAGAGCAATTAAGGTAAAGGAAACCATAAAAGTCCATTTGCCTGCTAAAACTGCAGGGAGAACAATTAATCTCTCCCAGCAATAATGTAATTACATGGATTGGCTTTACAAACTTGATTCTTTGTCTGCCTTGTATTTACGTTTGAATACTGCTAATAGCTGAGAATAATTTTGTAAGCATTAAATGCAGCCTGATATTTTCTTTTGTGCCCAGTGTATTGTTTTGCTATCAAAGAAAGGAAAATGCTTTAGAAAATTGCCTTCATTAGGCTTCCCTGTAAAATATCAGTTTCCTGCAAATTTTCAAGGCTGTTCCAGAAATCTTGAAGAGATCTCAAAATTTCCATGCCTACTTCTGATTGTAGGACCCCAGTATAACAGAACATATCCCCCAAGGCCTGACTGTTTATTTCTACCTTTTAAGAGACTTTAAATTCCTTTCCCTTTAGTCTGTACAGCAATGTTGTTACCATGACAGCTGACAGTCACAGAGAGGACAAATAGGACATAGCATACCTGGGTTATGATATGCTTAGTTAAAAATCGTAGCACAATGCAGGGCCCTATACTGCAATCAAAGGTACTAGTAGAAACATCAGCAACCTGCTTTGCACTAGACTCCTTATTCTACCTGTGTGATTATATCTTACAGCATGTAATTACCTCCTTGGTGCAGCCCTCTAAAGAAACAATCATCCCTCCTTAGCTATTCTGCAGAAAGGAGTTAACACATATTTCCAGTGAACAGATCTACTTACACTGAACTGTGATGGCTCTTTAAAGAATAACAACATCAAACTTTTAATTACCAAATGTATATCTATATTTTTACCCCATTATGCAGATTTTTAGACTCAGCAGGAGCCATCTTTAACTTTCTGCGTCTGTCCTAATTTAGTTAGAAAGCACTGTTACAATGGAGCAGAATTTAAACAGCACTGATCATTCTGCAGTTATTTCTGATGTGTGCTGGTAAACAGGTTTACCCTACCCTTGCCATGGTATAAGAGGGACAATTGTAAGAAATATAGTCCTTAATTCAACATGTTTCACATAATAGTTGTGAGATAAAAGCAGAAGAGCTATGGAAAAGCTAAATCCTCTGAGAACATTCTTCACATGTTGATGATGCACATTTATAAAGAGGCTTTCCACTGACTGAGTTGGTGATACAAATTGAACTGCATTTGCAGTTTCCTAATGTCTATGGCATACAGTTCGTAACTGCATTAATTCTGTTACTGTGCAATTTGCAGCACTTCTGTAATAGAAGGTCACTTAAGTAGTAACAAGTGAAGACACTGTACATTCAAATAAAACCACTTCTTATATGACCATGCACATTAACAGCACATGAAATCAAAGAATCCAAGCACAGATATGAACATGTATATTCATGATCTTAGAATGTAGAAAATTAGTGAAGCATGCAAAAATAAACTTAGTTAAGTATTACTTTTATCATGAAAATCTCTATAAATCTGTAAAGTTGTGTTCTGAAATAATTCACTTCTGTTTAGATTATTTTTATCAGTTTAATATTGACTGAAAAACCTAAACCCATTAGTAAGTTACTAATTTTGGGTTCAATTTTACTTTGTGTTTCTTTTCTTAAAAGGGATTCTTCAGAAGGTGTATTTGAATTGATACTATTGTAGGTCTTAAAAGCTCCTGACCTTCTGCTCATAAGCAATATCCCATCCCCACCTGTACTGGTAATGAAACCTGTATGAAAGGGGTTTCAGTTTCCAGATAGAAATAGAAGAGCAGACCCTTGCACAACACTGTAACTGCAATACTGCTGTTAGTTTTTGCAGCTAAATTGGAAGTAAAATTTGAAAGCCACTCAGGAAAGAAATAAAAAAAAAGCAGTGCAAATTCTTGTGCAATTTAAGGTTGAAATCAAATGCAAGTATGTCTCATGAACTTTCCATTTGTCTGCATATGCTTTTCTTTTCCTGTAGGAAGCCCACAAAGACATTCAGATTCAAGATTTCACTGATATTTTTGGAGCAACGATGTCAATAAATTTTATGTTAAAACAGACATGGGGTTTTTTCATGAATAAGTAGTTCAAATTTTTCCCCCAAGACTTTTGAGTATCCTTCCAAAAAAAGAGCTTCTAATGTATGCCTTATTTCCTTTCACAGGAAGTTAAGAAATTATGGAAATGGTACAAAATGTTAATCCTATGAATAACCAAACACAATCATGTATTTTAGATACTCTGTTTCAAGTGTGCTGTGAATTACAGTACTGAAATTACCTCATAAAATCCCAGGCAGTTTGAGACAATGTGGAGAAGGATCCATGCAGCAATAGCTGCTCTCTATCATGATGAATTCTGAATCTGTAAAGGAAAAACAATGGGGAAAAATATGTTTGTTAATAGTCATTTAGACAGAGACATTTTCATGAAAAATACAACTCAGTAATGTAGAGAATAGAGAAAACCAGAAATAGTAATTCTTGTAATACTGTCACAAAAATGTCATGTCCATTGTATGGATATATAATAAGACATTGAATGGAAAATTATGGAAATAAATTAATTGTTTTAATCATTTACATTTGCATATTGCTGAAAACACCTAATATTCAAGAAAAAAGAAAACAAACTGAACAAACCCTAGAAGTAGTATCAGTCCTATTGAAGAGCAAAGCAAAGCATTTTACTCTAATTTCATGCATGTGTAAGCCACAGGGTCCCACTACAGCCACCTAAAATTGGTAAAAGGGAGATCAGAATCAGGCCCAATTCTTGGGGAAAAAATATCGTAGATATATGTTTATAATATTTAGCAATAAAATTTACAGCCCTGTTATCGTCTAGCTATGCAAAAACAAATACTCGTGCAGGTGGAGTGTGCCACATATTTATATGTAAACAAATGGCCTAATCCTGCCTTAGGGCACTGTAATGTTATAGCGCACAGCTCCAGTGAGATAGCACTGGTTTTGTAGAAACCAGCCAGCACAGGAGAAAGTTAATTTGTCCAAACCACCTAGAGGCAATCTGAGGTGAAGTTCCAGTCAAAGCTAAAGTTCACATATATAACCAGACTGGTGACTAGGCATAGATCAGAGCTGAGGGAACAAGTAAAGCAGAAATCTGGGCTTGCCCAAATCATCCACATGGAAACTCAGTTTCAGGAGAGCTGCCTGACAGCTGCCCAGCTGGCTGCCAGTGTGTCAAAGCAGAACTGTGTTTGCTCCATATGCTTTTCTGCAGGGCCTCGTTACCATCAGTGTCTTCTTTGTGCCACTTTCCAGTCTCAGGCACTGCCTCTTCAGGCACGCTACACTAACCTAGGAGGTACTCCTGTGATGTCCCAAACATATAAAGAGGTGAAGGTTGTAGAAGCCTCTGTGTTTCTCATACTTTCCTGAAAAGCCATTTCAGGTCATTCATTAAATATGGAACATAAATTATGCTATACTTAGCACCCTCAAATTGCATTTCTTAGTTGTCCCGGGTTCAGCAGTAGCAGTCATTTTTCTCCTTCTTAGTAGCTGGTGGAGAACTGACCAGGGACTTTCTGAGCCTCATGCTCTGCCAGGGAGAAGGGGAAGCTGGGAGAAAGCAAAGACAGGACACCTGACCCAAACTAACCGAAGAGGTATTCCATACCACAGCACGTCATGCCCAGGATGTAAAAACTAAGGGCAGGGACCCGAAAGAGGGGGTTTTCACTGCTGCGTGGGGCTTGGTATCAGGTGGTGAGCGGTTGTATTCTCTTCCCTTCTATTTCCCTTGTAACCACTCATGCAGTTCGCTCACTCACTCCCTCCTTGGCTCCCCACAGCCTCACGAGGATGGAGGCAAGGATGAGGTCCAGGATGGTGAAGAGCAGCCAGTACAAGGGAAGAGGATACAACCGCTCACCACCCGATACCAAGCCTGACCCAGCAGTGAAACCCCCCTGCATCCTGCCCTTTTCCAGCCACAGCTAGGGAGTTTGATAATGAAATGGAAATTAAAGGTTCAGTGGCAGTCAGGCAGTATTTCTTGAGGTGGCTCACGTGGTACAGAGGAAACCAAGTTGAATGAATGCTACCATTCCTGGAAAGACAGTTTGTGAAAGCATAGAGGCACAAACCTAAAGCTGAAGTCAATATGAATTTTACTGTAACATAGAAATGACATACATGTTAACGATTGCTAAATTTTAAGTGGTTCCTTTCTTTTTTTCTTAATATGTTATTCAATTTAGGGCAGAAACAGGTCTGCGTCTCTGCAAAATGTTTGAGTTGTGCATGGGAATGCTTAGGGGACACATTCATTTCAAAGATAAATAAATCAGTGTTTCAGGAAAGGTCCAGTCTGACATTGAACTGTTTAGACTGAAACAACAGATGGTGAGGCTACTGCAGATCAGGAATAACAAGAAAAATTATTAGTTGGTGACTTCCTTCTGGTCCTTTGCACTGTTATGCTTAAAACCCAAGTGTCTTGCTGGTTTTATTTTAACTCATCCTCCAGCCTTCATAATATAGGTTATATTCTGTGTTTATAATTCTACTTTGGGTATTATCACATTTGTTTCCTGAACAAAGGAGATTCCTCACTTCCCATTCTGAAGATTTAAAAGTAGGTTGATACACTTCCACATTGAGGCCAACCAGACATGCATAAGACAATTCTGCACCACAAACCTGAAACTGTAAGCTAAAACCAAGGCATCACAGAGTCTTCCCTTTCTGTCTTGTGTCTACATATATCTTTGAGGGAAACATATCCAGAGAGTTACTACAAAGAGATTCTTTTAGCCAGATCACTACAAAATAAGCTTTTCTTCTTGCTGCCATGCACAGGAACAATTAATGAGAGCTCAAAAACTGACTCTGCCTCCGTAATAAGTCTGGATCATTTGCAGTGAGCAGTAGTGTAAGGACAAAGTATTAGACATAGTAATGTTTCAACAGTAGGTTCTTTTCAAGACACCCATAAGCTTGCAATAGATCATTAAATCTTCAGCAGAGAACAGATATGTTATGCTCCATATTTAAAAAATAAAATAAAATAAAATAAACTGGGAATGATAGGGGAGCTAGGTAATGACCAAAAATCAAGTGATGAGGTGATGGACTTGGGATGGAAAGCCAAGGATTCAGGATGACGTGGACAGGAGAGACCTTGTAAACATCGATACAGGGTGGAAGGGGGACCCCATCAAGAGTAACACAGTGATCTTCTTATAAGATTGTAAATTGTGTCACTGACACAGCAGGGAGATAAAACAACTGTTGTTTTTTAGGAAAATCAGATCCCCAAAATTCCAGCCAACCATAACTGGCTTGTATATGCATAGAGAATGGAATTCCAAGAGTGCAAATGTTTCTTCTAGATCTAATCTGTGTTTCTCTTGCAGCTAGTTACAATTATTTTCATCAGTCCTGCAAAGCTCCTTTTCACTGAAGTCACTTCAAAAATCAAAAGAAGTGCAAAACTGTGGAAGATCTAAGCTGAGCTGCTTTTACAATCACACGTGATATTTCTTACATTTTCAGGTATCACTTCAAGTGCTGCTCACTTTGAACTGTAAATAGGCAGTTAAACCAGGAAAAACTATTTAAGGATGTGGTCACAGTACAATGCTACTTCATTATTATTAATGTTTCCTTCATGGATACTGTACATTTAGTCATTGTCTGTTAACAATTATAAACAGGAAAACCACAGCTGGCTTTAAATTAAAATTGCTTCCTAGTTAGTATTTATTGTACAGGAACAAAAAGTTACATATTATATTCTCAACAGGATATGTAGAGCTCTGCTGGAGGTAGGGAGTAAACACTGAAGCACTCTCACAAATCATGGTTTTGCATACAGCCATTACATGCATACAAATGTAAAACTTCAGCTATTCACCTGTTACCAATGGGCTCTGGACTAGGAATTGCTTCAGCGTACCCAGCCCCTGCTTTCAGAGGCTCCACACCATCATTTGTTCCAGCAACTTCAATTTCCTTTATTTCAATACTGTGAATAGTTCACACCATTTTACATTTTAGAATCATAGGATAGTTATGGTTGGAAAGGGCCTTAAGATCATCCAGTTCCAACCCCCCTGCCAGCAGCAGGGACACCTCACACTAAACCATGCCACCCAAGGCTATGTCCAACCTGGCCTTGAACACAGCCAGGGATGGAGCATTCACAGCTTCCCTGAGCAACCCATTCCAGTGCCTCACCACCCTCACAGTAAAGAATTTCTTCCTCAGATCCGATCTAAACTTCCCCTGTTTCAGTTTGAACCCATCACCCCTTGTCCTATCACTACAGTCCCTCATGAAGAGTCCCTCCCCAGCATCCCTATAGGCCCCCTTCAGATCCTGGAAGGCTGCTCTGAGGTCTCCACGCAGCCTTCTCCAGGCTGAACAGCCCCAACTTTCTCATCCTATCTTCATACAGGAGCTGCTCCAGTCCCCTGATCATCCTCGTGGCCTCCCCTGGACTTGCTCCAACAGCTCCAATCTTGAGTCTGATTGTATTTTTATGCATCTGACATTGTGATAAAGGAAGTCCAGTCCCTCCTTTCTAGCCTAAATCATGCTTTATATCTTTCACAATATCTTCCCTTGCAAACCCCATTTTCATCAGGATCCCTGCATTCATTTTCAATCATTTGTTCTCCAGTCTGTATTCTGACTACAGCCCTCTTCCAGCAAGGGGGATTACAGCTGCTGAGTTAGTTACTTTTGTTTGCATGGAGCAAAACCACTGAAGTTGTGATAAAGAGCACTGGAATAACAAAACTAGACATTTATTTACGAAATAGCAGCAGAAAAACTATGACTTGGAATCTATGGAAGCTGCTATGGTTTACCACAGCTTGCAACTGTGAGAAGCTCTTCCCCACATGCAGAAAAAAATCTGTCCTTGGAAGAAGCTTTCTTGTTTGATGCCTACCAATCTTTCTTTGGTTATATTACTGTGTCTTGTTATCAAAACCTTAGCAATTTTTTCTCAGTAGAAAATATGAAGATGAAATATGAGAAACTCAGGCTAAACTGAAGAAAAAGCAATCGAATTTTGTGCGAGGATGAACCGGGCATGCGTTGCTCACTGCAGCCACGACAGCCGTGAGGCTTACGAGGGAAACGAGCAGGCGAAGCCCCGAGGCACAGCGGCACCAGCGCCGGCCCCGCGCCCGGGGTCTCCTCACCAGAGCAGCCATCAGCCCCCTTCTCTCACCGCCAGCGCGGGAGTGCCTCCCGCCCTTCGCCCGCCCACGGCCGGCGCGCGCCCCCTCACGCAGCCCGCCATGTTCTCGCGCCCGGTTTCTGTCAGGGAGGCGAGGCGAAGGCGCTGCTGCCCCCGGTACCCTCCCACTGACCCCGGATTTAGAGCAGAAACGACGCCAGCTCCGGCTCTCAAGCCTACTGCGCCTACTGAGGTACAGAGACAGGCCTGCCCTTCACCAGGGTCTTAGGTGAGCCTTGTAATGCCCCTGGAATCTCCGCCTCCAAAGGCGCACCTTTTGCATACAATGCCTCAAACAATAGCGTTGTTATTTAATATTTGGTTAATAATGTTCAGTTTCTGGCCGGAGGGGGAAAAGAGCAAGCCGGAGAGGGGAAGAGAAAAAAGGTGTTTGTGCTGCTGGCTGGGTGATGAGAGACACGACACTGGGCAGATTGTTCTGAATATCGCTGAGCGGCATCTTCCTTCTGCTGCTGCACCTTCATGGCAGTATTTACTCACAGGTAGGGGGAAGCTTCCTCCAGGCACTGCTCTCCTGCCTTAAACAAAGCCCCTCCACTGGGAATTGAAAGCTCCCATGCTCCCAAAATGTGAATCTCAGTTTCTGCCAAACCATCCATACTGTTCCTGCATTGTGCACTTCAGGCCGTAAAACAGTAAAATGATAAATGTTAAATAAATAATAAATAAAAGTATTAAAAAATGATAAAACAGTACAAGTCTGGTACTGTTTTATCGTTACACTGTTCCTGCAAAATTAATGAAACGTTTGAATTATTCACAGTTCACTTTTATAGAGGAAGTGTGAGCGAAACTTGGGCTTTAATGGGGTTTAGGTGGAGTTGAATTGTGCTGTTCAGGTGCAGCTACTGCTGTTAAATTCTTAAACAAGAATTGTTTATCTGTGTATATATATCTGTGCCATGTGTATCTGCTTTTCAGAGCTTTTGGTTTGAATTTAGATTGAAAATCTTGTGATGGTATCGGCCAGCTTCATAGGAAGCAGAAACAGGTCTCAGAGCTGAGAAACCAGAAATAATTGAACCCTTGTTATATAGGAATCTCAGTGGTCTCAGTTTGCTCAAACCGATGTTTTGAAAACTTCGTGTTGGTAAACTGACTGCACAGTACCGTGCAGATATTAGTGAGAAAGGTTTGCTGCCCTGAAACAAAACAAAGCATTACCCATCCAACCCCAGTTCCTCATATTTTACAGCAGTGGCACCTACAGCGCTGTGGTAAGGGTGAAACTAGAAGAGAGTCCTGTAATTCATACTATGGAAAGAAGAATCTGAAGCCTATTTCCCTCTCTTTTATAGTTTGTCTGTTTCAGCATTAATTGCTAGCATGCAAGTAACAGTCATTATCTTGGCTATATAATTAGATTTTAATATACCTACTAGAAAAGCATAGTTTAGTACAGTACAATAGACATTTTTCATTTTGATGCAAGAAACCAAACTGACACATTTTGAAATTGCATGTTACCACAATGTAAAGCAATTTGTAATGTAGGAAGGATCATGTCAGTGTGTGTATAAGGGCAGTGCTGCAAACTATTTCCTACTCTGTCAATGAGTAGCGAGTACCAACATGTTTCTCTGTGTCGTAAGCTGCCCTGAGATATGGTATCTAACATGATTGAAGTATTTCAGCCTTATTTGTAGCCAGAGCCAGTCTCTGAGACTCTGGAAGGATGATTCCTGGACTTAAATAAATAAATAAAATCCTTAAATGACATCAAGCTTTTTTAAGACTTTGCATTTCAGGTTAGGACAAGATGTTGCAGACCTAGAAGTCTGCTATATCTTGTTTCAGAAACTGTTGAATGAAATGTTTCAGACATTTTTGAATTAAGATGCAGTTTCTGAGCTCCAGGCTTAGTTATTTCACAAACTGTTTTCCTTCTCTAAAGTCTAAAAGCTAAAAAACCTTGGAGAAGCCTTGAGAACTGGAACTTCTGTGGCAATCCACAGAACTGAAAAAATTTCACGTTCATTTTTCTTTATAGGCCACCATTTATATTCGGATAGGCATAAAATTTGTGTATTGTGCCAAAATTCAGTGATATGTGCATCAAAACAATTCCGTAGGCTACCTTTGTTTCATGTAAATAGAGATTGACAACTTCAATACTGCAATGGTGATTTAATCTCATTTGTATGGGGTATGAAGGAAGTGACATGAAAATGTTTTATATATGTCAAGTCGTACCTATCTCTTCCACTAACCTCCTTGCTTTCAGAGACTAGGATTTAATGTAGCTTCCATAGTGAACACAGGAAAGAGCAGGCTATGTATGTTCACAGCTGCTCTGAAGTAGGTTTTTTCAATTATAAACGGAGCTACAGCTGCTCAGGGTGGTGAGCTCCCTTCCTTTAGGTGTCATAGTGAAAGTAATTAAATAATATTTTGAAGAACTATTATGGAGCTAAGAAGACACTTGTTCAAAAGCACAGAGGTACATGGCAAAACTCAATGTAAGACATTCACTTGATCTTTAATTTTATTGCTTACAACTATATCTGTCTGTAGACAGTAGGCTGTGAGAAAAGCAGCTGCTTCTAGGCAGGTTGTGTACAACTTCTCAGCTGTTTGATTCTCCTGCATTCAAGGTAATGTGGTTTTGTGATATGTAAGCTTTTCTTTCTAATGTTAATGAAGTATGGCTTAGATGTTTGAAGCAAGGGGACAGGATTCCTGAAATCTTTACCTGTAGATGTTTCTCAGGGCGAATGTTACAGCATTTTTACTGTAGCCAAAAGGCTTAGACTTCCTTCGAGTCCTGGGGTGCTAAGCAGACTTCAGTCTATGTTTGACAACTCACAGTAAACAAATAAGGGCTTCAGTTTTCATCTGTTCAGAAAAGCAGAACGTTACAGAAAATACATACATTTCAAGAAGATGAATGTTAATGGGCTACTCTTGATGGGTTTTCTTAATTTTTCAGCCACTAACACATCTTTTCTTGCCTCAAGTGAATACAAGTTCCAGAACTCTATTTCATCCACTGCAATGTTAATCCTTTTTTCTGTCTCCTTTTCGCTCCACTGGGATAAAGACAGGTATAGCCACACTCTAAAAGCAGCCCAGCAAGCAGAGAACAACTCTTGAGACCACAACTTGAAAACTGGGACTTAGAAGTTCCAAAATAATAATACAGAAGCCCTCCAGTCTCATGACTATGATGAAGTAATTATTGAACGAAGAATGCAGTAGTAAAAGAAAGGCCGAGGCATCACCTGAAAAACAGAAAGCTTTAGTATTATGGCTTTGAGAAGGAGTTCCTGTGTGTAAGACATGATATTTGCAATGGAATTCTTTCAGAACAAGTATTTACTTTTCATTAGCAGGGTGGTATCTTGGTTAATGGCATTCTTTGAATTCTTCAGTGGCTGTGAAACACTGAGCCCTTATTAAGGAAGAGCATAGAGAAAAAGAAGCCATGGAAGATGAACACGCTTTCCCAATTTCCCAAATTGAATGTTCCAGGCATAGATGTTCGTGGTTTTAAATTTAAAATATATTGTTAATTGAAAGAACACAATGAATGTTTATGGAAATGCAGTGGCGCATTCAAGGGTGTAGCCCATCTTCTCAGGCTGTGGATATGCTGCAACCAGAGTTGCTCTGAGCTTCATTCTAGTTGTGCAGCTCCTTATACACACTCCTCTGCTGGTTTGAGAGTACTTTTTATGTGCTTATCTTGGCTAGAACTACTTCCTGCTTTTGTGAGTTTATCAAACAAATAAGTAGAAGATCCTTCTGAGCCAGCATAAAAGCACTGTGTTTGGAGAGGCAACAGTGATTCACCTCTAGTGAAATAGTTTTGACTAAGTAAGTTAGTTTCAACTATAAATTGTTTCAACTAACTTAGCAACTTGACAATACTTGTGTGACTCCAGTCTTCGTTTTGAGAACAGCAGATATTTGTTGTGAAGCAAAGACCTGCCACCACAGAGTGTAAATACCTTACATGGTCTTTATACATGAAATACATGTATAATGTATAACAAATGACACTCAGACTGGTGATCCAGCTAGCTCAGTATCCTGTTTCTAACAGTGTGAAGATTAGGAAGACAGCAGTCTCATTAGAGATTCTAAAGAAGTCTATATCCAGTATGCAAAATACTAAAATCACTCTAATAGCTCTCCATAAAGATGGACCAACTACATGCTTAGCTGACTCTCAGTTACTGGTAATGCAAACATAGATATAACTCAAAGCTACAGTCTTCTGGAATTAACAGATTAATCTGATTAAATGAATAAATCATCTCATATTACCCCTAACAGTAACACATTTAGTATTTGCATACAGTTTGAATAAAGGTTGTCAAAAACATGCAAACTAGAGGTTGAGAAATAAAATTTCTAAATAGATAGAGATCTTGAAGTATAGACTCGGTCTTTGCTTTCACCCAAACTGCATTTACAGATGTCTCGGTTTAGCTTTGTCCCCCAGGCTTTTGTAATCCCCTCAGAAAACCTTTTCAGACAGTTCATAGAGAACTTCCAGTATTGCATTCTCTTAGTCCTCAGACACAAACTTGTATCACTCATGAGATCTACTTCTTATGCTGTGTATACACACAAAATACACACTGTAAACTGAATAAAGAGCTCTATAACAAACTGTAAGTGGTCACAGATGGCACTGTGGTCTTAAATGGGGTCATGCCTAGTCTTTTTTTTTATTTTAATAGATAAATACTGTATTCTATGGTTTATAATTTCAAGACAGTTCTAAAGGATTTAGTCACAGTGAATTCCAGGAACAGATTTAGTCACAGTGAATTCCAGGAACAGATAACAGCCTAGATGTTAGAATACCCAATTCTATACAGTTTCCCTCCAGGGCTATTTGTAACAATTTGTAACAACAAATGTAATGTGTTCATGTTGGAAACCAGTCCTAGAAACAGAATTTTTAAACTAAATTTGATACTTGAAAAATGCTGTGACTTTCTACTAGGGAAAATACCATAAACAGCAGGTTAAAAAAGGGAAAATTCATCAACAAATTGAACTTATGTATTGAAAGCCCCTTTTTTTGGCTTGTTTATGTCTTCCCACCTACACATTTAAATCCAATAAGCAATCTGCCCTCCTACTGCAAACCTCATCTCCCCAGTTTCCTTAAATATTTGCAGTTACAGAAGCACTGAAATTACAAAATTATTAAAACTCAACAATGGATTAAATAGCATCCATATAGGAACACTAACTACAGGTACAAACCTGATTATTTCAATATAAAGACTATTCTTTTATCCTTATAGCCAAATGAATCCTACACTTTTATATGCCTAAATCGAGCCAGCACTGTGCTGTAGCTGCATTCTTCATTTGCTGAACTAAAGCTGTAACTACTTTGCCAAATTAGGAGTTTAGATTAAGCACTTAAAGCCCATAGCAGCTGGTGAAAACAGAATACCTTTAAAATTGCTTTTTGGTTTTTGGACTTCACCTGAAATATCTAGCAGTATTGAGATAGTCTAAATTTTTGTGGACAAAATTTGAAATATGCCTTTATAATCTGTTTTGAACAGAACAAATTAATCCATTGACTGCTACTTTAAAAAACATGCCAGTTAAAAGATTATTTTTGTCTTTGATATCAGGCTCCATTCTCATGAGAAGTATCCTAGCGTACTCCTCAAGAAAAGGAGAACTGTACTTACCACACCTCAATAGAGATGCTGCACAGAAAAAGACCCCAATAAACCTCACTGAAGAAAACCTAAATGCTCTCTTCTTTTATTCTTGTTAACTGTTAGATTAGACTTAAAATTTAAAAAAAAAAAAGTGTTGGAGAGTGACTGTAAAGCATTATCTCAGCAAAACAAAGGAGCGGTTATTTGATTTGCGTAGCCCTTTCGACGCAGTATAAAATATTACATGAATATCCCCCTTTTCAGAGCACAAACCAAACCCAATACATTCAGACTTTCAGCAAGTTATTCCCACAAACCTGTTTGGGAAAACTTCCCTTTGCTGACACGCTCAGTTTTCACTAGTATCTTCACGACCCCTGTTTCTCTGAGGGGTTTTGTTTTTTTCTTGACAGAGCTCCTAGTTTAGCATATCTGCTTCTTCAAATGCTCTTAGTTAACACAGTACTTCTAATTCTTTGTGTCCGTGTCTCATGGAATGAGTGTATTTCAACCCCCTGTTGACAGTGTCATACCTGATTTCTGTGTTTGTGGACAGTAGTTCTGCTGGCTATTTACAGGATCCTGTGCTTTGGGAACACAGTGCTTTGATCAGAAAGCTTCTGCAAGAGCTCAGGAACTTTTTGTACAAGCTGAGACAGTAATGATTTTATCCAGGGAGTGCTGAACAATGTGCTGAATTCTTCAGCTCACGTATAGAACATTATGATGGGAAAAGCCAGCACAGGTATGTCTAATTAGACTAAGTAAAAAAATGAAAGGCAGTGCTGTGGCACTTGGCTCACTAAATATGGCTGTAGGATGCAGAACGGGTACAACTGCTTTTCTTCTGAAAGTGCCAGCAGTCTTTGCTAAGAGTTTTCCAATATCATGTCTATAAACACAGTACAGATATCTATGAGAATAACACTGGCTTAGTGGGGTTGATGCTTTCCTTTATACTTTCATTGTTTATCTTTAAACATGATCCAACCTCAGAGATTTTACAGAAGTTATTGTGAGAAAGGTGTAAAATAATCTCTGAGGTTTCATGTCATCAGCCCTTTGACAGTCTAGGTGAGTGTAGTGGAGCAGCCAGAGACCCAGCATATGATAAGTAAATCCTGATATAGAACATGTAGTCTTGAGCTCCTTTTGATTTTACAGTTTTTGTTAAACCTAAATTATATTTTTTTATTTTGTTAAACCTAAAATTCTGTTTAAAGCTGCAGAAGCAAAATTGG
This sequence comes from Myiopsitta monachus, assembly GCA_017639245.1. Classification (NCBI taxonomy): domain Eukaryota; kingdom Metazoa; phylum Chordata; class Aves; order Psittaciformes; family Psittacidae; genus Myiopsitta; species Myiopsitta monachus. Next base: position 38,793,979 of record CM029917.1, on the reverse strand, counting down.
ACCCAAGTTAACAGCTTGGCTGGGTTCTTGGGCTTCCTTATCTTCCCTGTGTCAAGTCTGTTCTGGATGCTTCTCTTGTCATGTACTTTTTCTGTTGATTTTGTGGGCAAGAGGTACCAATCAGTAAGGTTAAGGAGCTATTTAATGTTGAGAAAGTAACTTTCAGACAAGCGTGGCTTGCTATTGTCCATTTGTCCAGTAGCACTTAAACTCCTTTTTCCTTCACTGGAATTCAAAATCCTGAGAAAGCTGCTGAAAACTCTCCTCTCCAATGTAATTTTTAGGTTTTGGACTGCTGCATCAATAGTGTGTTAGGATTCAACACAATCTGTTACTTGAAGATCTGCAACTTTTTTTTTCCCTAGACTGATAATGTTAATATCTGAATTTAGCACTGAAATACAGAGCTTGATGACTGCATCCTAAACCTGCTGGAATCAGCAACATTTTTCATCAAGCCTCACTAGCTGTAAGACTGGTCATTTTACATCGTTTAGCATTTTTCTGACATTGAGCAGCAAAGGTCAAAACTTAATTCTGAATCTTCATTTTGACCCAAGGGAATATTCCTCCAGTCACTTTATTGAGTTTACTGGTGCCTAACTAGCGTAAGACAAGTTCATAACAGAGCTTTTTGTTCAAACTGCTTGGAGCAGGGGTTCAGCCTTTTAGACCGAAGTTAGCACTCTATGTTTTTGCAAGCAAGTCCTGGGTAATCTTGCAGTCCAGTGATGCCTAGTTTTCCAGCGGTATGTTCTGTGTGGGTTCTTTGAAGGACCACAAGCTGTAGAAGCTATTTTATTATGGTCTGATCTTGTAAAAGAGCAACCTTTATTAATAAATGTGTGATATTTGTATTGTCCAAGTCTGTGTTTAAAAAAATTAAGATACTACTTTTTGAATTTGCTATGTATTAATTTTCATACATTTTTATGGTGCCTCAGTGGGCTTGTTCCTCCAGCCCTTGTTCTATGAAACAATCTCACTTAATAGTGAGATGTCCAGAAAAAGTAAGATGGGTCCTATGAATTGGAACACTATAATGGAAGAAAAGTTGTCTAGAAAAATATATGGGTTTTTTGCAAATGCTGTATAAACAGGAAAATATTAGCAATACTTACATTTTATTGATACTTTTGGTTTCTATACCTTTTTAATGTCATGTGAGAATGCTTAAGCACAATGCACATATTATCATGCCTGCACCAGTACTAACACGAGTTGTTTTAAGTCACTGTACATCATACTAAAAGAAAACAACTGCCTGCTGATTCTGTGCCAGTGACAGGGTTTTTTGAGGGGGGGGGCTTGGGTGAATTGTGGGAATTTCACTGCTTGGTTTACAGGGGGTGCTTTTCATTTTTTTACTGCCTGTGTGACAGTGCTGTTTCGTGGTTGTAAGCCAAAATAGTTGAAGGAGTGCCACTGATGAAAACAAATATATTTGCTGTAAGTAGTAAATGCAGCCTTGCATAGGGTATTAATTGCAGTATTAAAATTTATGAATACAGTGCATTGTGCTTTTCTCCGAGAGAAAAACAGGTGGAAAGCTTTGGAAATCTCTCGTTTGATAGTAAGGATATAGAAGACAGAATTTTCCAAAGGGGGAAACAAGTAGGGGTAGACTCTCCAAAAATTCCAAGTGAGTACTTAGTCCCGATAAAGGTCCTACATCTCCTACAGCTCCCATGCAGCAGCTGGGATGATGGGTGAAGGCATTTATACTTTTTCCTTCTATCAGTAGCAGGCTGCACTAGAGCTTTATCAATGAGGCTGAACACAGCTTTGCAAGAAAATGTGCTTTGCGGATTCTTCACCTTTCACCTCTGAGTAAAATTGTAACATGGTTCTTGACATTTTGCCAAGCAGGAGCCTATCTGAAAACTATGTCTAGAAGGAACAATGGGTTTTTGCAGTCTCAGCTTTGATTGGGGTTGGCTGCTGATTACATCACTCTTGGCAAATTCCAGGAGGTATAATAGGGCTCTGGAGTCCTGAAGCAGGAGCAGAGGAAGAGCCATCAGCAAGTTAACATGATGATCTCTTTTCTTGTTTAATTTAATAAAGTTCTTGCTAAGCTGCCTGTAGGAAATTCAGAGGTGCAGGAAAAGAAAGAATTTCTTACTCAGAGCTCAGTAATTAAGACACTATTTTCAGATTTGCTTGTCTAAGCCTCAAGGATGCAGTACTAAGAGCTTCTGTGAGATCGGGACTCATTTGGGAAGCCAGAAGGGTCCAGGAGCTTGGGCATTAACAGAGAAGTCAGAAAATTTGAATTATGCTCCCTGACTTCATAGATGTTTTTCCTTCAGCAAGTCGCTTCATATCTCTGTTTTCTCTCATTAACGTGTTAGAACTGGGCATTTCTCTCACTGTTTGCTGAGTGTCTATAACAGGATCCTGGTATTTTTAATGGAGAGTGGGTTCTGCTACAATATATACAACATAAATGAACACATATAGTATCAGGCCCAGCTTTTGGATTCCAAAGTGTAAAGTCAGATTTTTTGGGCTTCTGTGTGCACATTCTTAGGAGTTAGGTTTCAGGCTGAATGAATCTGTTAATCTCTCATAGCCCTTTAGTCACTACTTACCTATGGAACTTCCCAGTACCCTCTGAGACTTGCAGGATGTTGTTGATTAAGATGAAATACTTTTTTGTGAATACTTGTACATGCAGCATATGTTTTTCAGTGCATGTTAAATATTGCCATGGTTAACTTGATATGAGGAACAGGCATCCTACACTATGTTCTTATTTGCTGTGAAGGGATTTAGCAAATGTTTGAACAGCTGTTGCTGAGTAGATCCTGTTAATGTAAGTGGTGGAACCGTGAGAGCTGGTGTTCTGGTTGTTTACAGTGGAAAAGGATCAATCAAATAATTTTTGGCTTGCATAAAGAACTCTATATAAATGTAACAGAGTTAATGTAATTTATGATAAAATCTGTGAAATCCAACTTTGCATGTGTAAGTGAGTTTATCAAACATGCACATTTCTGGCCTTTGACAAAAGGTGATAGGGTTTTGGCTACTCCAGCAGTCAAGACAGGAGAATTGGCTTGGAGAACAGTTAGGAGAGTTGCTAATCTTTACAGTACTCAACAAAATCCTTTCAGTTCCAGAAACAAACAGCCTTTGCACCATAATTCTAGGTGGACTAACAAAGTTACTGCCACACAGATTGATCATTTGTAGCAGAAAGCCACCACATTTGACATGGAAAGATTCTGCTCTGCACTAATGTTAGCTTGCCAATATGTTTTAGTATCAATGTGGTAGGTAGGGAAGGATTATAGTCTACATACAGAAATGAGTGGTATTAAATGAACAGAAAGCATTCCTGGCATACCACGAACTCACCAAACAGGAGAAGAAAGTTAGGGTAGAATATTTTAATAGGTTTTACTCCTAAAAAAGGAAACCAGATATCCAGATCCCAAAGACCCTACTTGAACTTTCTGCTTATGGTTTGACTTCTGATAAGAACTAATTTGTAAGGACAGATTTGAAAATGGGCAGCCAGATAAAGGCCCTAAAAAGCATGGTGATAAATTTTTTTGGAAGTCTGAATGGTGATGTTGATGCCTGGGTTGATCCTGTCTGAATATCCGATTGGTTTTGCCAGGGTTCAGGACTGGAATTGACAGGATTCAGGATTGAAAGAGAAGACTCAAAAGGTTTAGTGGTGGGAAGCATGGTGAGCTGTTTGCAAGAAGTGCGTGCTTGTGATCAACAAACCAGGAAGTCCTGGAGATGTGTAGGGACAGTGGTAATGTAGTCAATCAATCCTCATCCCTTCAGTATGTTACTTTGTACTGCTTTCAGCAGGAAATGCAAGTGTAGAAGACAATTAGGAAATGAGTTGCTTTCTGATGGGCTTCATGGAAAGGAGAGCTGAGGTGTGATGACAGGGAGCTGCTAGTGTTCGTGCTGTACTTTGGACGATAAAAGAATTTAATGTCTGTAATGAAACAGGTTTAAATTTTTTTTCCTCTTTGTTTTTATCCCTTCTCCTGTTCCTTCATGCACTACTGTGTATTGCATTGCCCTAGCTTCTGAGTGGTTCCTCCCATGTTTTATAAAGAAGAGAACATGTAGTGGGACATAAGAAGGACTTTCTTATACTCAGGAAAATGGCCTACTGAGCTATACTTATTGCAAGACTGATATTACAAGGAAGTAATCCTTTCCAGGAGAGTAAAGAGTAACTGAGATGTCTTTATTGCGGGGAATGCTATGTAACAATAAAACATTCAGTAAAGTTTATATTGCTGCTACCATAATCAAGACACGATATTTAAATAAAATAGCACTGCTTTTATGAGTGCACTCTGTGATCTAAGTTATCAAACCAAAAACAGGAGTTTAACTAAATTTTATTTCTTCTGAGGGATTAAAGCTGACAGACTGTGTATTGATGTCTGCAAGGGTATTCCAGGTAGATTACTTGAGAATAAAATGAAGCAGTGGCTGTGAGTGTGGAGGCACTGTGATGCCCTCCACTAGTGATATGAAATGTCTCTATATAGTTACTCTGCTTTGGAGCACAAGTCCTAAAATCTTCATGCTGTTAATTGTGTTTATCTATCTCGGAAGCCTAGAAAGAGCCACAGCCAAGGTATACCATGCCTATTGCCATGAAAGCAAGGCCATGATGGATGTCAAGGTGGACTTGAATACAGTCAGTGAAAAAACTTGTGTTGTAAATCTCTTACTGATGTCCCACTTGGCTGCCTTAAAAATGTCTGTGTGTGAGCTTTTGTTCTTCTTTTTTTTTGTACTATAAGTAAATAGCAATCTTTTTTATGTCTGTGTTTAAGTTGTTTTAATTAAGACCTGGTCTTTCTAATGAGCCACAAAACTGATTACCTAGACAATCAGTGGAGAAATCAGTAATAATAAGGTAAGTGTTGAGGGGCATGTCTTGATGAACTTTAATGGTAGCAATTTCAATAATCCTTTCACTGATAGATAAAAGCTGAGCTGCAGATAATGAACCTGCCTTCAGGAAAAGCTGAGCTGTAACAGACTGAAAAAGCAGTTGTGTTAATTATGGTAATGATGGTAGTTTGGGCAGTAAATAATAAGAGACTTGCACTTTATATATTTAATATTTTGGTTAACTATGGGCATTAAGGAAGATGAGACATCTCAGAGATACAGGTTCAATCCAGCATTTCATGTAAGAAATGATAAAAAGCTTTCTAAGAACAACAGCAGTATGAAGGAATGACATGTTGGAGGAAATGAGCTCTTCGATCTACCTCCCTCACAAACATAGTGTCTTAACCATGGCAAGAAGGACCGTATTTGCAGGTAAAGCACTGAAGCTCATCTATTTAGAGTAGCTGAGGACCTGACCCATAAGCCCACTAAAGACTGTATCTTCCAGCGATTCCACCTTCTGAACCAGGTGTCTAAGCTGTTGTCTTATCAAGTGATGCGAGTCAGAGACTTACTGTACTGAATCTTCCAGGCAAGATTAGGGCAACCTCAAGGCTATTTCCTTTGAAATCAGACCTTTCTTTGCAGTGAAATGTCAAATCTTTATGAATTCAGAAAGAAGAAAGTCATAGTTCAGTGTGACACTCTACACCCAGATATGCCTAAGTATCCTGGAAATTACTGGGTTTTTCTGCTTCATAGATAGTCATGGTATTTGCTTAGCTATTTTTTCTAAAACTTCATTCTTAAACCAAGCAAAAGAATCTTCGCATTCACATTTCTTTCCTGCACAAAGCATAATAAATATTTAACTGTAAGGTATAAACTCATTGGATACTTAACCTATTAAACATAGCCAATTCCATCCAGAAATCTTTATTTCCTCAGTGAAAGTAAAGCCATATTCTGTAGTTACAAAATAGACTTAAAAGACATGTAGGTATGGTGCTTAGGGATGCGGTGTAGTGGTGGACTTGGTAGTGTTAGGTTAGCAGCTGGACTCGATAATCTTAAGTCTTTTCCAATCTAAATGCTTCTGTGATTCTGTGATAGGTAATAATGCCTTAGAGAAGCATATTCATAATCTCCACAGCAAAAGCAGTTATCTGTGCTCACGGTCTCTAGTTCCACAGTGTGAGAACTGCACTGTGGTTGCATTTCTGCTGCCCACTGAAACCTCATTCACTACTCAGAGGCTTTTTTTAAAAGTGGTTTTGGGTTTGTTGTTATTTTTTTATTTTTTTTTTATTTTTTTATACCTTTTTTACCTGAGCAAATATCTTCCAAGCATCAGCATCAAATAAGTTATTTTCTGCATATGACATTAAAAGATGGTACTTGTTAGTTTACTGCAGTAGGTAGGTAGTGCTTTAGTCCTAGGAGTACCAGAGTCGGGGCCTATGAAGAAATGATGTGGTTATTGAAAGGTAAAACCCAATTACCAGTGTTTCAGCTAAGACATTCCTGACCTAAGTTTCATTTTGGATGCCTTGACTGTGAGTTTCTTATTAGACACTAAAAACAAGCAAGACAGTTGAATTGTGTAAGTAAGGGTGCAGTACGTTCTGACCCTTGAGAAAAGAGCGCATTGTGTCTGCAATGCGATATGACATTGAAAGAAAATAAGTTTAAAATCAGTTTGCTTTTCCAGCCTTGTCAGATGTGCCAAGGAATTCACTCAGATTTTTTAAAATGCAGGGGAAATGAGAGTGCTGGGTTATTTTAACAACAATGGTCCAGAAAGGGGCGGGGGGGGGGAAAGAAAAAAGTGACAGTATTCTCTGAGATGCTTTCAATAGCTGCCTTGATAAGGACAATGAGAACATTGAATCTGTGGCTGAATTAAGCAGATACTTCATTCTAGATATTTTGGTATTTGATGGTGCGTTAGTCAGAAAAATCAGGTAAGGAAAGAAAAGAGGAAATGTGTAACAGCATTTGTTACTTAAAGACTGTAGTCTGAAACTAGCTCTTATAAGGTCATTGACTGTAGCTTTTCTAAAGTTTAAAGTAAGTAAAGTAAGCAAAAAGTATGAATTGGAAATTGCTAGAAAAGACCCTGCTTCATCTATCTTTTAATTGTGGCCACTACACCACCAATCCAGTTGAGTATCTCAGAATCATTAATTGATTTTATCCTCTCAGCATTCCTGTACAATACAATCTAAGTTTGCAAATGATGAACTAAGAAAGTATGTGACTTAAATGACCAAAGCCACAAAATAAATCAATGTTTAAGACAGTGATTGATCAGGTACTCTGAGATCATGTCCTACCAGCATGAACTGGTGGTACAGGACATGTCCTGTACTTGCAGTTCTGTTGGCACCCACACTTCCAGTTAGGCTGGGTCATCTCTTCAGTGTAAAGGCAGCTCGAGACCTGTGCTGCCGTTCCAGTGTCTTGCCTGGAAATGTATTTCATATTGCTCTTCTTTGGAGACAGTTGGTTTGGATCAAGCTGTTCCCATAGGGGAGACGAGGTACTACACACTGCAATTTGTGCAGACTTTTCTAGCTGTCTCCAAAGTAGCTAGTTCTAAGACTGTGAGCAATGTGGATTGCCAGACATCTGGGGACTGCTTTCAAATACACCACTAGTAGTGCCTATGTGAATTTGGACTCACCTAGATGAGCTGCAGTTACTATAATATGTATGCCTTCACAAATAATTTTTAGGGAGGAAGCTGAAACTACAACAGATGAGGCTCAGATGCATGATCAGTTGTGCTAGAAAGCAGTAAGGAAGGTTTGTGCAGTGACTGAGCAGCTGCACAACTGTAACAGTAGCAGAGGATGTCATTAATTTAATTCTCTACCCAAATGACAACCTTACAGCTACCACACCAAGACCAGTGTTGCTTTACATCTCACTGCACCACCTGCTGCTTGATTCCTTGGCACATTCTTCCTGGAGTAAAAGCCCTGCAGTTCCCCTCTGAGGGCTTCTCCATCACAGCCAGCTGCTATCTATCTTAGTCTCTAATCTGTGCTATAAAGCAGGTCCATTTTCCAGGCAGTGTTTACTGAAAACACGGGAGCGTGCCTGGCTCCCTTAGCCATTCCTCCTTCCCTCCCACTCCCTGGCAGCCATATGGCTGTGGAGGTCAGGCTGCAGGACTCTACCTCTGAGCAAGTGTGGAGTGAAATCACCAGCCTGTAAGACCATTAAACCTGACAGGTTTACAGTTGCTTCCTCTGAGATTCAGAGAGCTTATTCTGATTTCGGCTGGTCAAAGTGGCTGACCATAAAGCAAATAGTAACATGATTGATGTCTTGATTAGAGAGAAAACTGGGGCACTAACGCAAAGATTTGGGATAAGAGAACACAGTGCAAGATCAAGGCTTTCAGTGACATCAGTAATTTAAAAATGAAATAAGCATTATTCATTATCTCTTCTCTAAAAAAAAAAAAAAACCCAAAAAACAACAAAACAGAGAAAAGCTAATGAAAAAGGTCAAAACCAAATAATAAGGGGTAATTATGAGGTTGATGTCACTCACATGGCACTGGAGAGCTGAAAAGAAGAAACTGTATCTTGCTGTAGTACTTAGTACTATGAAATGTTTAAATAATGGAAAAGCGTGTTTGGAACTGTAACTTCCTTGCATTTACTGCTGCAGATTAACTATACTAAGTCCCATATATTCTGTCATTACCCTTCTATTTCTGTAGGGATTCACTGCAGATGTTTTGGGAAGTAGAAATCCTCTGGAGCTGCCTTCAGTGGCATTTTTGTCCCTATTTTCTGGCAGCTGGAATTATGGAAAGCTAATGAGGTAGTTTGCTTGAATAAAATATTTCTAGGTTCCTTTGCAGCTTGTTCTGAACTAATTACCTATTCCTACCCATCTTGACAGGTGACCTGTCTTATTCTAAGGGTGAGAAGAGCTATATTCTTTCTTTTCCTTATTGCTTGATCAGACCATATCAAATATTCTGAGATGTCCCAAATGACAGCCAGCATCATTATATGTCTGTCCTGGGTTCAGCAGTAGCAGTCATTTTCCTCCTTCTTCAAAGGCTGAAAGTTAAAACCACAGTGCTGCACCAGCTACTAAGAAGGAGGAAAACGACTGCTACTGCTGAACTCAGGACTATGTCACAGTGACTGCGCTTGGACATGTTTAGGTTTTTTTACCTGGGACTTAAAGGGAGTAGAAAGGAAGTGGGCTGTATGATTTTTGTCTTGATAACAGCTCTTTTTTGCCTGGTGTTGTCACTAAAGCTCCACAGGCTGTTGAAACAGTGTTGTAATGGGGCTCTATTCAGCCTGTGAAATGTTTTAAAAGAGACTTTAAGGAGCCTAGGCTACTCTTGTTAAAGCCAGTGGGCATCCCTGCTTGCCAGTGGAAGTGAGATAAGATTTCAAGTCACATCTTGTATTACTGTATGTTTTTCTGTGTGTCTGGAAATTTCAGTTATCTCCACTCATGACTAGAGATTATGATGGCTGTTTGAATTTTTCGGCAAATAAGACAAATAGACCTCTATTCCCTCTAGTTATGTATTTATTCAGTAACCAACATAACTTTAGCATTCACAAACTTGTTCTTTGTTCCTTTAAATCTTTGATGTAGAGGTTAGGACAGTGATTTCCAATGAAGAGCCACAAGAGAGGTTAGTCTCTCAGCCGGAATGGGCAAGAGCCACTCCACATTCCACAGGAATGCCAAGGCTGTTTTGTTCTAGAGCCCTGTCTGCTGTTTTAATGTCCTTGGGCACTAGCAGGATATTTTGCATGTGGTAGTGGGTATTTTCTATCCAGTGTTTCTGGTAACAAATGAGAACACAACATATTTTCTGCTTAGAATTTTGTTTTTCTTGTCAGAATTTTTGTTTTCTTGCTAGCTCAAGGGAGAGTACTTGTTCCACCAGAAAAGCCCTAAAATGTGTTCAACTGTGGCCTGTCACAGCTTTATTTCTCTGTGTTGTGTTTTTTAGGCTGCAGTGTCAATACAGATTAGTGTCATGTCTGGGTTTCAGCTCTAGATCGCCCCAGTTAGGGAGCATCACAGCTTTTAGGTATGTCTCTGGCAACAGGGGAAAGAAACGCCACTGCCCTTCTGCATGACTAAAGGAAAAATCTGATAATCTGTTTTGATTTGCTGTAGATGTTAACAGAAGGCTCAGAGGAATCTGAATGACAGCTACAGTGAAAGCTGGTATGAAACGCCAGAATGTAGGCACTTTTAGTTGAGAGTAGCTAAAATAATTAAATATTGATTAAAATTCATAGCAGAAGAACTATGAAGCCTGGTTTTATTACTGATCTTTTTTAAAAGAGACCTTTAGAAGCAATATTCAGGAAAACATACCATTTTAAAATGTTATTACCTACAAAACAAGATCACCCATCTGGAAACAAACTAGTTGTACTTGGCTAGAAAGCAGTTGCCAAGAGTTTTATTCCATGAATTATTTTTCTGCATTCTGTATCGGAACCTTATGCAATATAGCTGAACAGTTTGTTCCTTTCTTGACAGGAATTATGATAATGAGTGCCAGGGGTTGGATATGTAGAGTTTTTATCCTCCCTGGGAGTCTGTCAGAATTAAGAACAGTTGGCAGTTATTCTTTCCTTTCTGTTTGAAGAATCTTTGGGAAAATTAAATGGTAACATTCCACTTAAAGAACAAAATGTCTACAATTTATTTCACTCCTATTACTGAAATTTTTGAATCTTGAACAGATTGTTAGGGGGAAAACTCATATAACATTCCAGTAAACCTTGGTAACGTTTGCTTCTGCTGCTGGTCTCTTCTGTTTCTTCTTTCTTCGCTTTACAGTGTAGTGAACTGATAGAGTCAGAACTCTACCTTACTTCAGACAGGAAAAACTTGCAGTTGGCAAGTTATGAACTGCCCCACACCTCTGAAAATTGATTAAACGGTCCAGTATTTGGTATTTTGATTTGGTACAGTTGAGCATTTGCCTGTAATATCTGTGAAAGTCTTGGAGAGGAAAATGCGCACGTAAAGAATATATTGTTTCTATCCAATTTAATATTTCTGAAATACGAAAAAAAGCCATTTTGTGGTTTGGCTTTCTGATCCATTCAACTTCACAGGTAGGTATGGATTTACTGTGCTTTTTTCAGAAATTTAATCATTAAAATGCTCTTTATTCAAAATGAAATCACAGGTACTGTGCCAAGAAAGGAGATTATCTTCCACTTAACACTCAGTGTTTTTCATTCAAGCGGAGCATGAATTATAGGGTGTTTACCCTTGCTGTAGGTTGCTGAAAATATAGCAAACTGCTGACAGAAATTGAAAGCAGTTTGTGAAATGGTTCAAATTTTTGTGTGGTAGTGGAAACTTGTTTTGTTTTTAGAGATCACTACATGCTCTAAAACATTTCTGACACACTAGGGCCTGTGGACCACTGTGAAGTCCACCAAGATGGTGCTCACACACAGCCCTGGCTGCTTGCTCACTGCAGACCCAGTGCAATAACAAGCTGTGTGTGGAGCCTTCTGTGAAATCAGTTGTTATGTAGGAACAGAAGCATATATGCATATGATGGGGCACCTGAAGCAAAGTTGTGTGTTATGCTGATGTTAATGCATTTATTAGTGCGTGTGGGTAAGGAAGAGTTAGAAGATTTTTCTTCTCAATTTTTTTGAACAGTGTATTAGAGTGAGGATACTTTTACATATGCATTTTATTGTATGGTTTATTGTCACCTGATGTAGCATTATTTCAATTTCAAACATTCTGATAAGCTCCAAGGAGAGAGTGTGATTATTTTAGAGGAATGAAAAAGGCAAAAGAATTTGATCTATTTTCTCTTTGCTGTCAAGAATTGTACTTAAAATAATCAAACAGCGAAAAATGCTGATAATAGTCTCTCTGCTACTTTATTCAGGGGTAAAAGGTAGAAGATAAACCTATTGTCAACTAGAAACCAATTTCAGCAGCTTCTGAAGTGTGCCACAGGCAAGTCTGCAAAGACATTTCGTAATATCTCTGATAAAGATCGTGTAGTATTGAACTGGTCTGCAGAGATGACAACACAGACTAAACTTGTGAGTGGCATTGTGCACATGGGTTCACCTACATGTGTGAGCAAGTAGAAGGACAACTTTTCAGGAATTTTCTAGTAAAGTAGGAGAAGTTTATTGCTCTGTTTTCCAGTTGTTCTTTCTTTTTTATTCTGTTTAGCATTTTTGGTGCATGAAAAGGAATTGAGGTACTAGCAAAAATGTTTCTGACTCACTGATACAGCCGTTACATGACAGAATAGTAGATACCCTTTTCAGCTTTAAGGGCTAAGACTATATAAAAGGTAAGGGTACAAAAGATGGTACAATTATGCTTGACTTTCTTTTTCACTGTCAGTGCTGCCTTCTAGAATCCATACGTTGTTCCTGGCTGCTGATTAACTCGCTCAGCGGTTATTTAAATGTCAGAAAGCAAGGATTTTCTCTGAGTCTAGAAGCAGTTGTCAGTATCTTAGGAGTGAATAAGATGGTAATGGGAGATGGTTTCTCCATTCAAACAGTAGCTCCAGTCTCCCAGAGCTCACATTTAACCCTCTTTAATGTTTTTAAGTTACTAGCCATTCTGCCTTCTTGGAAGCACGGTGACTTTTCACATTTCTGTTAATAGCACCTTGGGTGTAAATCTGCTTCCTATACTGCGTGAGTGGAGATATTCTTGACAATGCTTCCTCTTTGACAGGACAGAATAGACTTTCACAGGAGAGAAAAGGAGGATAATAAGGAAACAGGATAAAGCAGAGCAATAAATGGATGGTTTGCTAAGAAAATCTATCTGAAGTTTTAAAGTCTGAAAAAATAGCATATTCTGCTTTTGCCCTTCCTAGCACCCTTGTGAGGGGTCACATCAACTGTGCTATTCAGTCTGTGACTGGCACTAAAGCCTGTGCCATCATCACCAAGAATTTGGGCTAGTTTCTATCAAATATTTGTGGTATGTAATAAAGTACAGGATGGTTGGGATGGTGTTTGTTGGGCAGAATTCGGTAAAGCTGGCAACACCAAATTAAGCTTTATTCAGGAGAGTAAGTGCTGGTTGCATGCATGTGATGATGCTGTGATTATGGAAAGAGGAACCTTGTATGGGAGGAGCATCTTGGGTGCTGCCTCTATTGTGAGCTCAGAAGCAGGGATAGTGTATAGGGGCTTAAGGGAAGGAAATCTTTTCCAGCATCTTGCATATGTTCTGTATGTGTCTTCAGCCCTGGCACCAAATTCAACTGCCTGGTCTTCTTTCACAAAAGATTAGTGAAACCAAAAAGAGCTAAGTGCCCCTCTTGAAGTCAGATCTGAGATGCTAAATATGTCTGTCAGAATTTTCCTGGAAGAATGGAAAATTACAGTAAATGCAGCACTGAAAGCAAAGGTATTATTCTCTAATACATTTCCACACAGGTCAGCAGACCAAGCAGATACATTTTGCAAGCCTGGTAGCAGAGATAGTCTGTCTCAGAGGCATTTTATTAATTTTCCAGGAATATAAATCAAGGTGACTTCATGTTGAATAAAGAATAAGATATTTTTGCTCTCATTTCCAGCCTCTCAGTAATCATGAAGTACAGTAAACGGACTGTAAGGGAATTAGCTTTTTGACCCAGCATTCGCCCACGGTAGATTCTGCCAGCAGTGGGAATGGTCTTAATGAGCAGTTTGCAAGAGAAAGATTATTTTTTTTTTCATTGGAGGCAGATTTTGTGAGGTTTTTAATTTTATGGCGTAAATGGAAGGTTTGGGCCTGTTACTATGAAATAGCAAGGCTGACTATGGTACATGAGGAGATAAAATGCCTTAGAAAAATTGAGATGTAATTTTCCAGGTATTGATGTTGAGTTTGTTCTGGATGGCCTGTCATCTTGCACTTGCATGCATTTCAAGGGGTTCCTTCTCCACCTATAAGATCAGCAGAGATGAGCCAACAGCCTCTCAGACTCGAAACAGAAGGTAAATACAAATGATCATATATATTCAACATGTTCCAGCTTCTCTTCTTATTTCCACAGTTCCAGACTGCTGAGCCTGCAAAGCACAGTTTATTTAATGTACATTTGCTGTACAGTGGTTTGATTTTTTTACCTTGGTCTGAGTGGCAGCTGGCAATAATATCTTTAGCTTGATCCTGGATCTGTCTTTGCATGGGGAAAGGAGGAAGGGGAAGGTAAAGAGGAAACTGCACTGCTGCTGTGGTGGAGTGTACCTTGTACAGGGTCCTAATGGCAAAGGACAAAAGACAAGAACATCAAGCAACTTTAAGCTAACAAGAGAAGTGCTTAGCAGTCCTCCTCCATCAGGAACCAAGTGTTTGTATATAGCTGTCTCAAGATTTAGCACATAGGTATACCTCCTCTGCATAACCTTATCACACGGCCCATCCTTAACTAGGTGAAAATGTCCCATTCTGGAAAAGAGTTAGTTTTTCTGTTCTACCTCAGCTACTCATTGTTGTGGGTAGTGGGAGGAATGACAGAGATTATTTACAATTACAACTCTTGTAAGAATGCTATGCAACATCTGCAGAGACAGGTAGAACAGGAGCTGGTCCTCGTTTGATTCTTCAAAGGCTGGTACATCACTTGACAGTGTGAAGCACGTCTGCTACTGATCACTCAAAAATACAGTACTGTATCTAAGAAGGTATAAGGCTTCTTAGCCATCCAAAACTTTAGCTAAGAATGGGTTGAAATCAGAAAGGATGAAGGTATGAAGTATTATTAGTTCTTGTGTGGTACTGTTATACTTACTGAGAGTGAAATTTTCTTTGGATATCCCTAGATGAATGCCTGTCATTCAAGTTCATGAGAATTTGCTGTAGGTTCAGAATGAAGATTACTTCTGTGTCTCTTTTTTGGTTGTCATTCTGTTTCTTCATAACCCCTGAAAAGTCTGTATTTATTTATTTCATACCATCTCTCATCAAGAAGGGGCTCCTTTTTACAATAAGAATCCCCCCCAGAGCTCTTCCTCAGAAAAAAACCCCAACCTTTCTATATTAAGTGGAGGTTAGATAAGGAGGCAGAAAGTAAAACCAGTTGATGGTGCTCAGCTCTTTAAAAAACCCAACCCTTTTATTGTATTCTGTAGGTGCTAAGGATTAAATATTTGCTTTCATTCAAGGTGTTTCAGCCTGAAACTTGGCTTTCTGCTGGATCCAGTATAGTGGCAGCTTGTTGCATGAGTGTTACTTCCACAATTCCACACCATAGGAATTCACGTTAACAAGAGCGATACTACTGGTGCTGTCAGAAGTTGGGTGCCCAGTGAGCCATCCCATGAGAGCGATTCAATGCTGAGTCTGACACAAACGTCCCCACTGCTGAATTGCAGATACAGCTATCAATAGCACCCTACAGTACAACAGTAGGTGTATGAAGCTATGGAACTGGATGTGTAATCTCACAGTGAGCTTTGTAAAGAGTGTATTGCAGGTAAGTCCTGGGAAGATGAACTGCATCTGCTTTACCGGATGGGAAATTAGAAATGTAGGACTTTCTCCTGAGACTTAGCATAGTGCATTTGGCTTCCTGAATTTGCAGCAAATCCATACTGCAAGAGAAAACAGAAGGAACGACTGTAACAGAATCAGTGTTAGCTAAATCTCTTAAGCCAGCATTCTTCTTCCATGTTAGTGCAAAACAATGTTGCAGCCTGAGTTATAATAAATTGCTGCTTACTAAGGCCAGGACTGTCGTCTGTTTTTGGCTAATTCCTGTTCAGCTTCCCCAGCTATAAAACACTTATTAAAGAAAGTTTAGCAGCTGTACTGTTCTCTGAGGCATGAAAAATTGTGATTAAGGTCACTATACTGGAGTCAATGAAGCTTAAACCTTGATACACTGGGACACAGGGAGGGGCCAAACTAGCTTTATACTTGACAGTGTCCTGCTGGTCAATCCACAGAGAACTGTTTGTTTTGGCCTCTAAAAAGCAGTCTGCCAAACCTCCTGCCTATAAGATAAGCATCATGTTATCTGTGCCTATCTAAAAAGTTAGGAGCAGCAAGCAAAAAGCTGTGGTAGCAGAAGAAAAGGGCTGGAGAGTTTAAGCAACCCTTGAGGCTAAAATTCTGGTATTCCTGCTTTTAGTAAAGAAGAATTTGTCTGTTTAGGGAGAAAAGATCACCTTTAAGCTTTTCAGACTTCAGGTATTGGATTTGAGAAATACATGTTTCAGCTGCCTATTATAGTTGCCATAATAGCTCTAGGGAAAGCTGTGTGTGCCTCATATTATTTAAAGCACCACTTACAATGTACTTAAATGTAACTTAATTAAAGTATAAATGCAAAATGATTAGTGACTGATACAAGTTGATCATTTGATAAGTTCTATTCTGATACACACTGGTAAAAATCCTAATAAATTCAGACCAGACATAGTTGGGTCTTTCACTTATGTCATAGGAGAAAGTTTCTCCTATATGATGCTTTTTCTCTAGTTGTTACAGAAATGATTGTTGAGCTCAGTGTACAGACATGTCACTGACATAAGCACTAATCAGTTTAGCCCAGTTTTAATATTAGGATTCTAGGGCTGTTTGTGACAATAAGAATGTTTCTCATTAGGCCTTGAATCTTAATTTTTATCTACAGCTTTTTTAATCAAGAAGGCAGGTTTCTCAGAATAGGTGTCTGGTTTTCTGGAACAGGTTCTGTAGTCATCTACACAACATAACTCCAGGGACAACAAAAAAAGGTGGGAATGAAACAAGTGGGGTTATACTTGTCTATGTAACTGCTGGCAGTGTATCACTGACTTTGTGGCGTTCTCCATGCAGTTCATTGCCCCTGCTCCAAGTTGCCTGATCATATTATACCAACCTGCTTTTGTCACGGATGGCAGAACTGGAGAATTTGACCCTCTGTGGTGCGTAAAACATCCTTGCTCTTTGGGAGAGGATGTTTCTCCAGCTGTCATGGGTGTTACTGGCTTTAAAGCCTTTTCCAAGGTGCTGCAAGGAAGTAATTCAGGTGTGTGGAGTTTCTGCTGCCAGTCACCTTCAGCAACTCTCTTGAGGTATAGGCTTTCCTGGGACTGAAGTCTCTTCTGTTGTCTGAGTGGGGGAGCATGAGCCTCGTGAAGGAGATCTGACATACTCCTAGAATTATTCCTTCCATTTGGTTTTTCCTTTAAGGTGTTTCCTTCATGTAATTATGACCTGGCCTGATTGTATCATTGTACTTGCCTCAATTAAAGCATTTATGTCTAGAATGAATAATAAATAAAGACACACATTTTTTACTGGCTAAATTAAGATTTTTTTCATCCTGAAACCTAAGAAATCACCAGTTATGTCACCTGCTAGGATAGATCTTGTGTAACTGTTAAGCATTATTTTCATCGATACCACTGGAAGGACATTGCAAGGACAGGATGTAGGCTAAAGTAAAAATGGCATCCAGAGCATTGGACACATTTGTTATTTCCATGCAGACTGTTAGTCTGTGCAGATTTTAATCCTGGCTTTGTTTTTCATTACTTTAGTATGCATTCCCTTCCGTTTTTTTGCATCTGTCCTGTATTGATTCAGTTGTAGGTAGGGAGGTTTGAATTGTATGATGTAACTGAAAGGAATAACACCTAGCACAAAGTTGGAATGCTCGCTATTGCAGATACAGTGCTGTTGCAGTCCCAGGATAAACTGAGGTTTCATTCATGCTTTTTTTATATGAAGATTTTTTTTCATTTCTTCCATTAATTCCTTTATTGGGTTTGATGTCCAGGACTTTGAATTAGATCTGAAAAATTGGGAAAAAGCTTCATCTAGAGTTTGATTTTTGCTTTTGCTCAGTTTTGTTTGTCAGTCCTTGCAAGGAATGAAATACATGTAATTGCGTTTCCATTTGTTTTCATTTTATACTTGCCCTGGTGTCCTAGTTTAGGATTAGAAATTACCTTCTTGCAGGTAATCAACTGCTGTAAGCATTCTGATAAAAGGTATATGAAATACCTTTTGATTTCTTCATTGGTAAATTAAAACTTGATTAATCTCTAATTATAAAATTTAAGATTAACACCACCCCTGCCCCCCTACCCCCCAAGACGTGGAGATTAATCTGGAGGAGATTTCATTTGCAGTATGAACCTAGAACCTCTTTCTGTAACTCCCACTCATCAACTGCTATTGCAAAACATCTTAGCAAGGAAAGGAGGGATAGTAGCTGGATCAAGGCCACCTGAGGAAAACCCTGATTGGGAGATAGCAGTTATAGAATCAAATATTTTTTATGATTAATGAAGATTGGCTAATGAGTAACTGACAAAGAACAGTTCATATCTTTGTATTGTGGTTATTTAGATGTAATTGGCTTTAGTGAAATCACATGGCTATTGTGTTTTATTTGTATAACCTTGTCTGATTTGCTAAAAATCACTTGAAGGTTTTTACAAGTTTGTTTACTTTATTATGAAAGCAGAAAGTCTGACTCATGGTTTGCAATCCATCTATACACAGCCGGCCTCTGATGTGCATGCCAGCATCCATATTTAGGGAGAGGGTCAGGAAGAATTAGGCTGTAAATTTCTGTGAGTGTAAATGGCAGCAAATCCAGAACTTTGGTGTCATGCTATGCATAAAACCTTTTTCTCATCTGTGTTCTAATTGTAAATGGACTGGTGTTTCAATGTATGGTCTTGGGGTTACGGTATAAAAAATTCGAGGCAGTACTGGTTTTATATGTCACTCAGTGTGTTCCTTGACAGCTTTTGTGGACGCGATCTGCAGCAAAAGCAAATGCTTGTGACACTTAGCTAGGTAACTTTTATCCTGGCCATTCCTTAGCTATTTTTATCTATTGTTTTGTTGCTGACATCTATTTGGTGATTTGCTGTTTTGACACATACAACTCCACTAGGTCATCTTACTTGCAGAAGTCATCAGTAGTTAGAGATCATGATAACCATAAGGCATGTATTCATGTTTTCATGTATGTACTGATGGAGTTTCCCAGCTTTATCTATCTGCATTGAAGCAAGAGCTAAAAAGGAAAGGAAAAAGAAATAAAAAATTAACCTGTTCTACTATAAAAAGATTAGGTATTTTAGTTAGGAAGTGATTTTTGAGTGCACATTGCAATAATTAAAGATACAATGCTTAGAAATACAATACAGAAGAGCTTAAAACCAATGAGGTTTGGTTTATTTCCTGGAAGAGAAAGCTAACATTCTAAGCTGGTTTGGTGGACCTATGAATATCCTAATTTCACTTCCCTAACCTCTTTTCCTTCTTCCCCTTCTCTAAACACATTAGAGGACTTAAATTATTTCCAAGGACTCCAAACAGTCTGCTGTAAAATAATAGACTTGATTTTTGCTTTTGTAACTTTGTTATCAGTATATTTTATAAACAAATCAGGATAGTTACTTGGGTCTGCTGAAGAAACCAGATTTAATTTAACTCCCAAGTAAAGTCTAACAGGAACAGAAATTAATAGCCCAGTTCTTTTATTCCAAGCGTACACTGGTTTATACTACGGATAAATTCTATTTTCTAGAATGGACTTAAATTTGCCCTGTGTGTAAAATGTAGCCTCTGTGTTCACAGGCTTATGAACATGTATCATGGCAGGTCATAAAATGGATCACAAATCATCTTATTTTCCTTTCTCTTGTCCATGTTCTTTCCTTGTAGTTTGCTGTCATTTCTTGCTATACTGTTTGTTCAATGTCTTGCACATCATCAGAAGTGAAACATTTACACTGCAAAGTACTGTCACACTATTGCTCCCATATAAACAGATAGTAATATTAAATATGACTGGTAATAGACAAGTGGAATTGGAAATGTAAGCTGCTGTGTTAAAGTGATATGAAGTAAGGATAAAGTCTGCATAAAAAGTCATCTTTTTCTGTTATGATAAACTGGAAAGTTTCACGTCACCTTCTGTAGTGTGTAATCTCCTAAGAAGCTGGAACAGCAGGAGAGCTAATGTTGTTAGCAAAATACTGAAGCCAGGACTTTGAATACTGAAACATTCCTTGTTTAAGATACTTAGGTGTGATTGATTTTTCCAATGATCACACTCTATAAAACATGTTGAACTGTGCAGCCAAACTCTTTAAGCATGCAGAATAATCAAGTATTTTTAAAGTTTTACTACTTGAGGTAAACTCAGTCTCACCTCTGTGCCTGGCAAAATCTTGGAGCAGATTCTCCTGGAAGGCATGCTAAGGCACATGAAAAACAACAAGGTGCTTGGTGACAGCCAGCATGGCTTCACTAAGGGGAAATCCTGCCTGACCAATCTGGTGCTCTTCTATGATGGGGCTACAGAACTGATGGACAGGGGTAAAGCAGGTGATGTCATCTACCTGGACTTGTGCAAAGCGTTCGACACTGTCCCACATGACATCCTTGTCTTTAAGTTGGAGAGACATCAATTTGATAGGTGGACCACTCGGTGGAATAAAGGCCGCATGCAAAGAGTAGTGCTCAATGGCTCAATGTCCAGCTGGAGACCAGTAACGAGTGGTGTTCCTCAGGGGTCGGAGTTGGGACCGGTCTTGTTCAACATATTTGTCAGTGACATGGTCAGGATTGAGTGCGCCCTCAGCAAGTTTGCCAATGACACCAAGCTGTGTGGTTTGGTTGATACTGCTGGAGGGAAGGAATGCCATCCAGAGGGACCTTGGCATGCTTGTGAGATGGGCTGATGCCAACCTGATGAAGTTTAACCATGCCAAGTTCAAGGTCCTGCAGCTGGGTCGGAGCAATCGCAGTCACAGCTCCAGGTTGGGCAGGGAAGAGATTCAGAGCAGCCCTGCGGAGAAGGACTTGGAGGTGTTGATCGATGAGAAAATGAACATGAGCCAGCTGCAGTGTGCGCTCGCAGCCCAGAAAGCCAACCGTATCCTGGGCTGCATCCAAAGGATCGTGACCAGCAGGTCGAGGGAGGTGATCCTGCCTCTCTACTCTGCTCTTGTACACCTTGCTCCTGTGCTCTTGCTCTTACCTCACTTGAAGTATTGTGTGCAGTTCTGGTGTCCTCAACATAAAAAGGACATGGAACTGTTGGAACAAGTCCAGAGGAGGGCCATGAGGATGATCAGGGGACTGGAGCACCTCCCGTATAAAGATAGGATGAGAAAGTTGGGGCTGTTGAGCCTGGATAAGAGGAGGCTGTGTGGAGACCTCATAGCAGCTTTCCAGTATCTGAAGGGGACCTATAAGGATGCTGGGGAGGAACTCTTCATGAGGGACTGTAGTGGTAGGACAAGGGGTAATGTGTTCAAACTGAAACAGGGGAAGTTTAGATTTGATATGAGGAAGAAATTCTTTACTGTAAGGGTGGTGAGGCACTGGAATGGGTTGCCCAGGGAAGTTGTGAATGCTCCATCGCTGGGAGTGTTCAAGGCCAGGTTGAACAGAGCCTTGGGTGGCATGGTTTAGTGTGAGGTGTCCCTGCTGCTGGCAGGAGGGTTGGAACTGGATGATCTTAAGGTCCTTCCCATCCCTTACTATTCTATGATTCGATGATTCTATGATATTAGGTAGTATCGGCAACAATAGTTTTACCTTACACAAGCAAGAAGAGGCTACAGCAGGCACAATGACATAATTGCCTTAGATTTTTGAAATGTTGTTAGTGTAAAATCTAATTCACTGAGCCTCTATATTTAAGCTTTTTTGGTAACAATTCAGATTTTTTGTGATCTGATGAAGGAATTCCTTCAGCACTGACATCAGTAAAACAGGAACAGTTTGGTTTCAGTGGGAAATGTGGTAAAAGTAGTTTAAAAGTTGATAAGGAATCACATTCTAATATTTCCTAACTATTTGCCTGTGCTAGAATCATAGGAACTAAAAGGAGAACCAATATTCTGACATTTGTATTCATCTGGGATAATTTGTTTGCACTCATACAGATCTGAAAACATTTGTGTACAAAAAGCTAGCCACATCAAATATTATTTATCATTCTAGGAGCTGCAGCTGTCCCTATCTTCTGTATAATAAATACTGTTCACAATAAACTTACACTCTCCGGGTGAACCTGCAGGACAGAGATAGACTAAAATGTAACTTAAAGAATAATGAACTTAAGAGATTGCACACAAATTCCTGTAAACAGCAAGCTGGACTAGTCTAGTTCTTAGAAAAGACCTGTTTCAGGCTGGAGAATTTAGTATCTACTGGAGAGATATGACCTTAACTACCAAGCAGACACAATTAACATGTCCTGCATTTTCCATCTCTCTGGAAGCCTACTGCCAAGGTGTCTAGAATGAGAACCTTCAATTTGTGCTTAGTATAAGTGCCTTGAGAACTGCAGAGTGAGCACCTGCTAGCCTTGTTCTGATTCTGCACCATCCCATTGTGGCTTTTTCAGCCCAGGATATTCTCTGCTACAGTGTGAATAAAACTGGATTTAGCTAAGAGACCTGCTCTCAGGTAGATCAGAGTAAAATTAGTTTACCTGGTGTATTTATCATTTGCCCTGAATTCATTGCAGACACTAATGAAGACAATGTGCATTTAAATGATTTCTCCTAGGGCTGATTAAGAAAGCAATTTGGAAGATAGGCCTAGAGATAAAAAAAACCAACTAGTGCCTAATTCAGCACGGTACCTTTTCCTGTAATGTAGAGATTCCCGTGGTAGTTTGTTCTTTGTGTACCGAAATCTGCAGAGCTCTGCCAAGGACTGTTTGTCACCTCCTTTGTTATACTCAGCTCTTAGAACAATTTTCCACAGTTGTGCGACACAAATGGTTATCAGATAGGTACATCCTTCAGTGTAAGCTGGAGTATGCAGTAACAGAGACTAGGATGACATTCATCACTGGGTCTCCACTGAGTTTAATATATCGACCTCAGGGATTTTTTTCAAATGCAGGAGATAAAGAAACTATATATGAATAGCAGGTTATTTGAGCAGGAAAATACTTTTGAAATATCTTGTACTTGAATGTTTCTTTGGTCTAGGATTAGTACCTTTACAGCTGCATGAACTGCATTTCTCTGCTTCACTCTTTTTCCTCAGAAATATGGTCAAAGCTTTAAATGTGGGGATATGAGAACATAAAAGTTATGATCTGCAGCTTTGCTGAGGAGACTAGGTCATATTTATTATCACTAATTTAAGACCCATTACCCCACCTAAACAGTGCTGTCCTACCTTCTGGAGTAGGCCCTAGGTAGTGTGCTGTAATAGTGCTGCATGGCACAAATCAGCATTAAGTGCAATGAACCTAAATGTTTGGAACTCTTAGGTACAGTTTTGAGCTTCTGTTGGAGCAGTGTGTGAAGGGGCTTGCTTTCAAGAGAGAAGACTGTCTCAAGAGAGCCATTAATGACATAACTCATACACTAGGAGTGGGGTGAAGAAAAGGCCCTTTTAAGGGCTAAGTAGATCTTTGATAGGTTGTGCACTTACACACCCTTCATGTTACCCTGTAACAAGATGAGCAAGTGGATGTGCTAGTGCATACACATTTATGAAGAGTATATATGGCACATGCGCAAAGAATTCCCAAATGCCTTGCAGTCGTACAGCACATGCTGTTGTGAGTGCTGTAATACAGCTATGAATTACAGGGATCAGTAGGGTTAAGCTGTTGATGTTCTTCTCAGTATTCTTTGAAAGCTAGCAACTGGATCAAGATTGCATTCTTATTTCTCAGAGCATCCAAGCACCTGCCACACACTGTTTGTACTTATTGCCACAAGTTGGATTTTGAATCAGAAGCCAGAGGGATGGCTTCAGATCTTATTTGCATCCACACTAGGCATCCAGTCTTGCAGCAGAAACACACTATTGCGCAGAAAGCTAGTGCTTGAGAGGATTCTACATTATGTACACGGTTAACAGGGAAGCAGCAGGCCTTATTTACGTGTAGTACAGGAGTTGCCAGAGCAGCAGAATTACTGTTTTCTTTCAATGATTAATGGGCTAAATAAAAGTGTGGCATCTGCTGCCAGCTTTCATTAACAAATAAATGAAAAACAAACCCTCGTGGTAGGCAGTGTGTCTGGGGACAGCTTAAACAGGACTGAGCTGCTTTAGATTTCAGCTATTTTCTTTGGCACAACAGTGCGGAGCACTTTCTTGTTTATAGGATAAACACAGGGGATTGAAGTGATCTGTGTAGCACACAGGAGTGGTTGCCAACCCATAACATTCTGCAGAATGCAAAAATTCCATAGCTGCTTCCTTGGGATTCATAGCTTACAATCTTCTTGCATGTTGGTTTCAGTGTAAATAACAGTTAAATCATCAGAACAGACAAGCTGCCAGTGAAACATTGAATAAAGTACTAGTTAGTTCATTTTCCTTGCTTCGTAACACAAGTTCAGCAGACTCAGAGCTCAGTCCTTGTGTTGGTTCAGGAGATGTGGTATTTCACACCACATTACTACAAGCAGTAAGGCTGTAAGTGTGTGCTTTTTTAGCTTCTTTGCACAAAACAGA
Source organism: Myiopsitta monachus (assembly GCA_017639245.1). Lineage (NCBI taxonomy): Eukaryota > Metazoa > Chordata > Aves > Psittaciformes > Psittacidae > Myiopsitta > Myiopsitta monachus. The sequence goes on along the minus strand of CM029917.1, from coordinate 38,769,628 downwards.
CTCTGAAATACAATAGATAACTTTATTTTTAGTCTTATTTTCTGTGTTGACTTTCTCTTCCACCTTTTGTCCTTATAGCTTCTGTACCACATTGGCTAGTTTCACCCTCTTTGACAAGAAGAAAAAAGAGGAGAAGGGCTTACATGCAGCACTGTCTCAACACAGGAAAGGTTTCAGTGCTTACTTAAAGACATCACAGAATCCACAGACAACAGAGAAAGAACCACTATGAGTATGCCATCTTCATGGAAGCTTTGGCTAACAGTTGCTGACTGAAGTAAGTCCATGAAATGGTAAGAAGCCAGTGTTTCTCAGCTTTAGTACTGCTTAAACTTCTTCCATTAATGGACGTTTGAGAGTGATGGGGCAAGGAGATCTCAGGCTAGGTGTGACTTTGCATCTGTGACAAGTGCTTCACTGAATCAATCTCAGGATGTGTAGAGACTGGACTATTGCTTTCAGCATTTCCAGTTGCTTCAGGCTTTTTTTGTATAGAAACTAAGTTGTTTTAAACAGTCAAGCAGATACTATTAACAGCAATAACTGTGGCTGTCCTTCAGACTATGGTAATTTAGCAATCCCCAGAGCCATCTGTCTGCATATTTGCAAAATACAACTTATTAATTCATAGTGGAAACACATCACAGAATGGCAAAAACATTTCAGTACTGAAAATAAAAGATAAAAAAACATCATGATCTGAGGCAGGTAATAGAGCAATCCCTGCAGGTTATACGGTGAGGACAGCTTTGGGATTCTAAGATATTTATTCTAAACCCCGATGAATACACTAAGCTTAATGGCATTACAGAGAAACTAGCCGTACCTTCAGCTATACCTGAGAGCTGTGCTGAAACAAAGGAAACCTTCCCTATAAATGTGAGATAGGAGACCAATTCATCTGCACTGCTGTGCCCATAAAATCAGCCTCTCCCAATTATCGCCTCTGCAAAGAGCAAATTATCTCCAGACAGTAGAGAATAAGCAGATCTCAGCAATCATGAGGGCTAAGCCAACACACATCAAAAAGCATGTACATACCAAGCAGATGGGGTTAGATTACCGTTTTTCTGTACATGACTTTGGTGCTTTGTACAAACTTGGTACATGTGGAGCTTTTACAGTCACAGACTGAAGCGGATTTCATGATTCTGAGAACAGAACCTAGTCCTGAGTCATGACGTATTCTAATCATCACCACCATGTAAATGTGATTATTTGCTAATGAACAGACACCTCCATATTTAATTGCATTGCACTTTTCAATCTTATATTCTTTCTGCGGTGATTATGTTCCCTGTCTGGCATGACTCATCAAACTCTTCAGGTATGTACAGTGTGTGCTATGCAGAGTGATGCATTGAGCAGGTGTGGCAAAGGACAGGGCAGATCGAATAGAAGGAAATTGAAATGTATTTTCAAAGAGAATGTACAAATACCTTAGTGTTTGATTTCCAGGGTGGTGATTAATTACAGACTGTAAGATAACGACATACAAGACAAATAAGAGCAATAGCCGTTTGTTATATCATGTAGTAGACTCACCTCTGGTTTAAGCTGGCTTTTGGTGGTACGAACCAGAAAGCAGGGACTCTGGCAGTGTGAGGAGAAGCAAAAGCCTGAATTCCCTCTCTCTGGTAAATTTTTGGGGCTGGCAGGCTGCACACAGAGGACACTTGTCTCAGCAGTCTGAGTGGGCTGAGATTTTCTGGGACTCTGAGGCCATAAAAATGTTACCCCTATCACATATAATGGTGAAAATTAAGACACGGCTTGCCCACGTGAATATGTAGATCATACCCATACTAACGTTGATCCTACTCATTTACTTGTACTTGCTTGTGCTAGAGAACAGATCTTGGCTTGCACATGCATTCTAAGTTCAGGGAATATAAAGTGACTATTATTCTAAGTTCAGGGAATATAAAATGACTGAATATAAAGTGACTGTATTACTCAAATGCATGCCCAGGAGGTACAGGGTGTCACCGTAGTTTGTCCAGCTTATACTTGAGCTAGTCGAAAAAGCAAAAGAAATTTGGAGCTTTCACCTCTTTCCCTTGTATTTATAAAACCACTGTACGCTTTGGTACAACCTGCAGTTCCAGCTAAAAGCTGTAAAAGTTGCTGTGTTCCAGGTCATAAATTGGGGTGAGATGGCAGTGCAGTGTGATGAGGCTTGCACAATAACCATGCAGCTTATATCTGACTCAAGGCTTTGCTATTAATTCACTTTCATGAACACAAAATCCACATCCTGTTCTTTTTCCACTCTCTGAAGAACACTTCCTATCACATGCCACAAGCAGAAATCTCTTTCTAGACAGTACAAAATTCCTTGAGATGTAATGCAGTCAAGCAAGATCATCTCTGAAATAAAGTTATGCATTTCCCCATTACGTGGTGCCTCACACCACTGGAAAATGAAATGAGTTCCTGGCCTGAACGCTCCTGCTGTTATCTAACTCTTGCTGTACTTCATGTCAATTATTAACATCAGCAATGATAGAAATCTTAATACATGTTAAGAAACAGGACTCCTACATAATTTGTGTTAGCCTGTATTATTTTACCCTATTATTTTCCTTTAGGAGCCTAACTTTCTCCATCTCCTTTTCCACTGTGCTCTCATAATTGGAATGTTTTGGGCTAATATATTGCTTTCAGTCACTGGAGAACAGGGTGCAAAAACTGTCTCTTTCACCCTCTAGCCAAATGTATTGTTCATCATATATAAACTTTCTGTTTATAAGTTAATTTTACCCAATAACACCACAAAGACTTCAAGAGAAGACAGTAAAAACCACTAAATGACTTAGCTGAGCTCACAGATCGTAACATATTTATATATATTAAGGAAGTCACTGAGTATTTGCCTGAAGTGTGAAAAGGTTTTTTGTTGTTGGCTCCTGAAGTGTTTTTTTCAATGAATTTCAGACCCAGTAATGATCCTTTTTTGTTTTCTCAAGGTGATAAATAATGCAGTTTAAAACCTGCTAACTGCTGGCAAAGCCAACACTCCAATAATGTAAAACTTGGGGTTGGGAATGGAGGGGTGCAGGTGGATGCACAGTCCAGGCACTTTGAATGAGGTATGAGTACAAGGGACTGATTTGGCTTTGCAGGTTTGAAACAATGCATGCTGGCCACAAAGTGCTTGGGACTCTCCAGCTGGGAAAGCTCAATGTGTATCCAGTCCCCAGGAAACACTAATTTCAGTACAGCATGTGTGTTGAGGATGGAGGAAAATGTGACTAGAGACATGTCTTTCTGCTGTTCAGAGGATACAGTTTTAAGCTTTGCCATCTGGCAAGTGTCAAAGCAGATTTCCATCTCCTTTAACCTCCTGCAGGTTTGGGTCTTAGGGAAGAGACTCAAGGAGCTGTAGCTTTCCTCTTGACAGCCTCGCTATTCCTGCATTTGTCCAACAGAACACAATTACACCCTGAATCTGGCTTTTCCAGCCTGAAGTTTCTGTAGCTTCATGGAGCTGTATCAAAGAGCTGTTCTAGCATTGCAGGGGTGATCTAGGGATTTATTTTGAAGAGTAGTAGTCCATTACTTTTCCTCTTTTCCTTTCTCAACTAGAAAAAAACTGGTGGGGTGAGTGTACTCGTCGTTCTCTGCAGGAAACTGATCTCTGCAACAGAATGCTAGAGAAGTCGGCTAGATGTCAACAGGACTGGAAGTTGCCATCCTAGTACAATGCCAGTGCAAGGCTGCCATCAGTACAGGCTATACATTGCAAGAATCAGTAGTGTTAAACAGTACCGGAAGGAATCAGTGATTCAGGCATGTAGAGGTCCTGCTTTCAGAATCCTAGGAATTATGTAATTGCAGAGGCCACATGGTTTAGAGAGCAATCTGTTTTATCTTTTATGCTGTAAGGTGATTCAGTCTGGACACTTCTTTGTGTTCGCTTTATGTCACTCACATCATATCACTTATTAAATATGTAGAAACCTTGTAAAATCAAGAACATCTAATGGAATTTCTATTTTAAGTGCAGAAGTCTCAGAACAGATTTCCTGAGTAAACTTTAGGAGAGCAGGACAAATTCCTACTTGGAAAGAGAAGGGACAGAGTTATGTTGATGGACAAAATGAGCTTGCAAACCATTTGTTGAACAAAGAACACCAGAAGAGTAACTTGCTATTGCCTTTTCTCTTGTATTAATTGTGGCTAGCTGCTGAACTACATAGCATACAGGACAGAAAATATCTGCCAGCACTTCCTTGAACCCTTTTTTTGAATTCTGTGGTTTAAGGAGCTTTCTGTGTTTCAGTATGACTGGAATTGGTATCTAGCTTCTAGTCCTAGATGAAGGACTGAATGAAACTTCCTCTGTTTAAGATGCTGTGCAGTGCCAAATACCCTGGATATTGTGTTGTTTCATGGTGTGTTATTTCATTTTTTGCAGAGGGAAAACTGATTGCTAGGTGTGAGCATAAGGCCAATGAGTGTGCTAGACCTTTTCCCCCTGTAGCACTGCTTATTTCCACCTAAGTCACAAACACCAAGTTGTCTGTAATAGAATTGTGGCTGATAGGGCACTGAATACGTCTCACCCAGAGATGCACATATATATGACTAACACTCTGGCCTCTAGGAGAGCTTTAGCACTCACTTAAGTCCTGCCAATGTAAGTTCAGCAGTGTTTTGATGCTATCTCAATGGCCCCCATTAGGATTGGCATAGCTCAGCCATAGATAATTTGGTGTGGAATTAAAACACACAGTGCTAAGCACAAATCCTTTTGGAAGAATTGTTACATTTGGGATGGATATCAAGTATGAGATCCTGTTTATATGAGAAATATTGCTGGTTGCCCAGGGAAGTTGTGAATGCTCCATTCCGGGTAGTGTTCAAGGCCAGGTTGGACAGAGCCTTGGGTGACATGGTTTTCATTTAGTTTGAGGTGTCCCTGCTGCTGGCAGGGGGGTTGGAACTAGATGATCTTAAGGTCCTTTCCAGCCCTAACTATTCTATAATTCTATGATTACTCCTTTGTGCAGCCACTGGACACTTTTCTGTTGCCTGGAGCAGTCCTCTGTGTTTCAGGTCAAATGTTTTCCCAACAAATATATAACCTGCAAAGAAATCAGAAAGAAACAAGGTTTTATTTTGCAATGTACTACAACTTGGAGAAATAAAGATGTAGAGAAACAGTTTTCATAGAATTGCTTTGTGAAATTTTCTCCTTAGTCCACAGGATTTAAGATTAAATTAATCACACCAACTTCAAAGATAATTCCAGAAGAAATTCTCCTGGAATGAGACAGATTTGGTTTTAGAAAACTCAACTGAAAAAAGAAATCATCATAATATGTATCACTGCATAACTTACAGTAGTTCACATCAGTGTCAAAGCTCTTAGCTGACCTTGGGCAGATCACTGTGAGAATTACAGCGGATACACTGTGTTAGTGAGCTCAAAAGTATGCTAGAGAGACATAAAGATTGTATTAGATTTCTGTATAATCTTCTAGTTATGGTATCAGTTATCTAGTAACATGGGTGGATCTTATTGCCATTCTAAAATGAGGCACTTGACAACAGTCATGTTGTCTTGAACTGTTGCACAGTGATGGAACAATTGGAGCTTGTAGCAGCAGCTAATTCTTAAGTGTTCTCCTCCTTCAGGTCTTCAGAATATGTGCTAAGGTTGCCATCCCTAACTCAGCAGTGCTGTAAAGGGCACATGTGGTGGCATGGTGAATTTCCAACCTGCTTGAAGAAGTATTAAGGACCAGTCATTATTCATCTGGAATATAGTTATCATCTATCATCTGTGCTCAAGGAAGGGGATAAAAATTGGAATAGGCAGAGAGAATTGTTACTAAAATGATCAAGGAATTGGAAGGTTTCATCATAACATAAAAATAGAAACATGATTAAACAAGAAAAAGGTAGTGTAGTGGCTAACAGATAATGTTGACACAAGAACCAAAAGATACAAGTTGTCTAAGAATAAATGTGGAGTGGAATTTTTATATGAAATCATCTTCCAAGAGAAGTAGTGAGAGGGAAAAATAATCTAATTTTAAGATGGAAAATAATACTTTTAGAAAAGGGCAAAATGATGCAGTATCATAAAAGGTAACTACTCAGTTACCCAGATCACCTTGTAGTTGGTGCTATTATCCTAAATGTCTATGTACCATCTGAAAGCATTGAGCAGAATGATTGCCACTTGCAGGCAAGAATTGCATTATCACAGAACTGAGCTGCTCCTTGCCCTAGACACAGTGCTATCACACACAGTTGCTCATAGTAAGTATTGGCTAAGCATGAACTGGCACTGAAGGATACACCAATGTGGCTGCTACAGCATATGCGACATATCTCTGAGAACTGCAGTCCTGCATCATCAGCTACTGCCAGCATCACATCGCCAGCAGCATCACAGGAGAGCTAGTGATATTGCCATGGTCTTACCTTACCCTTTTTGCCTTTCTATTACGATTAATATTTACAACAGCCTTAACGTTATGCTGCCCATAAGAGCCCAGTGTTACCCGAAGACATTACTAACTTTTTGAAAGGTGATTCCTGAAATACCATGCTGCCCTCTTGAGGTTGCATAATACATATTTTGAGGTTGGGTTTTTTTAAACAGTTACCAGAAAGGAGGAAACCTTTTAATGGCAATTTGTTATTTGAAATAAGCAGCTTAGACGTGAGCATTCCAAAGCCATCTCTGTAGTTTGGATGTTCCAAAAGGAACTGGATATGCAAGTCCTTGCAAATGTCTGTCGTAATTTCTCCACCTCAACTCTTCAAAAGATCTAGAGGATCATGTATAGAAGTGCCAATGGCTGGGAGTAGAAATAGGGTTGTTTGGTTACAAACATTGTTCTGTGTAGATTTGAACACAGAAATGATTTGCAACAATGGGAAGATTCACTTTTCTAGTACTCTGGCATTGGCCAACGGTCTTGTGTGAGTTTGGTCCTGCTACAACAGTAGTAATGCATACAGTGGCTGATACATGCTTTCCTGCAGAGATCTGTCTGCCTGATAGCTTCTTCCAACTGTGGTGCCTCATCTGAAATGATTGCTTAAGAGAACTAAATGTGTCTATATTGGCAAAACGAGAAAGGCAAGTCGTTAGATCAAGTGCTGGGAAGCACATTTAAAGTATAAGCACAGAGGAGGAAAACAGCGTGACAGAAGTTGCCTCTGATGGTTTGGGGGTTTTTAACATTAAAAAAAGAAAAGTTACTGGAGTGAGTCTGTGTAATAGTTTCTCTTAAATGAATTGCTTAACATGAGACCAGATGGACAATGGTGGGAATACAGTTAGGTGAAGTAAGTTGCCTAATTGCTTGGGTTTTATTCATTGCTCTGGGAATCAACTTATAGTACAATGTGTTCATCAGAGACAAACAGACAGGAACAAAAGAAGAAGGAGCTGGTTAGGTCCCATGTGTTTCTGTGCCACTGTAAGCCTTGGATTTGACAAGGCATGAGAAGATGTTTTGGCCATCTGTCTTCTCCCCTTGTGCTCCACAGTGGCTGTGATATTCTAAGAGCTTCCTAGAGGAGATGAATGGTAACAGCTAGTAGCAGTTATGCTGGGAATGATTTCTGGTGGCAGAAAGTTTGGCAGAGCTTCTACTACCGTGACTAGAGCCAAAGGTTTTCATCTATCTAGTTTTACAATATTTGCTGCCTGTTCCTAAGGGTTCCTTCCAAGCCTCAGCTGTGTTAACATGAGTGGGCCTCAGAGCCAGGGCAATACTTGGTGAAGGTCCTTTCACACTGGCTGCCATGGTTGGCAGACAACACTTTTTTGGCAGTAAGGGTGGGAGTGACTGGCAGTTGTAAAAGCAATGCCAAGATGAATGCTAGCTTTTGCACTATAAATTTCCATTCCAGCTGCTCAAACAGGAATCTTGGGTCCCTGTAGTGCATCTTCAGTCTTCCTGCCTTGACTAGAAACTAGTAAAATGAGCAAATACCCATGGAATGGCTAATGCCAATGAACCTCAAAGCTATCCAAAGCCAGCGGTTAGTGTTATGAAGTATAGGAGAATTGTGTGTTCTCGATATCACATAAAATGAAAGCTGGTATCTTCTAAAATCTTCTGGTATCTTCTAAAATTCCTAAAAAATAGACAATAGGCAGTGTATTTATTTCTTCAAAAGTATATATAAATGCTCCTCATTCAGCCTGTGTGTATAATTTCCCATCCCCCAGTACTGTACTTCCTCTTACTTGTATTGGAGTATTCTTGTATTCTTGTGTTCTCTCTGTATTCTTGTATTCTGTCTGCAGTGATTGGCACACATAGTGAGTAAACACCACTACAAAAAAGCAAAAAGACAAGTGAAAAATGAAACAGAAGTGTTTATAGCTGGCTATGAAATAGAACTTCCTTTTTTCACAGCTTGCCTGGTTGAAAGCCAAACATTTACTTTTAAATGATGAAACACTTATTTCCAGATCAGAACATGCCTGACGAGCCCCCCTTTCTTCCCCCACCCCCCCCAAAAAAAAAAGCTTGATGGAGTTTTATTTCAAGTTTGGAATAGTGTATTTAGAAACAATTTAAAGGCAGGACTGCTGACACAATAAACATGTTTCTTCTTGAGAATTAGTCCTATTTACTGACACTGTTATTTTTCACAAACAAAACATTTTTATGTGGAGAGAGTACAATCTCCTTTCCCTAATGCAGAATAGATGCGCCTGGTTCCTCCAGGCAATGTGCCTCTGCAGCAGCTCTTCTGCCCAGGATAGCGTGTCTTTTGACTTGTGTGGTTCATCGCTTCTAGAGACTTGCAAATTGAAAATATTGACATACGTCTTCATGTCCTAGAAACTAGCGCATAAGTGCAGCAAAATAAATACTGAATAGAGAAAAGATTTATGTTCAGCTGTCTCCCATCTCTTGTGATATTGTTCTTGTATGTCCGCTTTTTAAAAGTCTGTTTACGGGAGCAGGGAGTAATAGATAAAAAGATAAATAGATAAAAATAATGGAAAAGACCTTTAAGATCATTGAGTGCAATCATTAATCCAGCACTGCCAAGGCCACCACTAAACCATGTCCCTCAGTGCCACATCTACATGTCTTTCAAATACCTTCAGGGATGGTGACTCCACCACTGCCCTGTGTAGCCTGTGCCAGTGCTTGACAGCCCTTTTGGTGAAGACACTTTTCCCAGTATCCAGTCTAAACCTCCCCTGCCACAGCTTGAGGCCCTTGCCTCTTGTCCTGTCACTTGTTACTTCAGAGAAGGGACCAACCCCAACCTCACTGCCTCCTTTCAGGTAGTTGTAGAAAGTGATAAGGTCCCTCCCCCCCGAGCCTCCTTTTCTCCAGGCCAAGTGTACTGTTGATGACGTTATGCCTATAACCTCTAGAGCAGTGCTTTACAGGTTTCCAGTGGATCCCAAGGTAATCCAAGTGAAAACTTGCTTAGACATCTCACATGCAAAAGCTGCTGTAGGGCTGTTGAGATTCATGCACTCTTCGTACTTGCTTTATTGCTTTCTTCCTTTCATGGAAATTTGTTGTAAAGTTCCTAGTTTTCCTTTCATTGTTTGAAATTAACATTAAATAGGGACATTGCTCATGTATGCTTAGTTTTAATATTTGCTGTTATCCTGGGGAAACATGTCTGACATGAAACCTAGGTGCACAGTTAGTAGGAGCTGAGAAATATCTGTGTATTTATGTGCCACATTTCATCTATTTTACTCTGCTAGCCTCCATCTGTATCTTATTTCCCCGAACAAGTGCATTACAGCTTTAACACAGGAAAGCTCAAGCTTTTGCATGCAGTAAAAATATGTATCAGTAAACAAAAGCAGCGTCTGTGAACTCAGCATCCATGGACTGTGCTGTTTTATATATTACTCTTCTTTTTAAACTGCAGTTATACATAACATTCTGCTGAATGACTAGGCCCAGTTCATTTTGCCTGAAGCCATATGACCCTGCACTCCAATGCTGTCTGATTTCAGGCTAAACAAGGTTGATCTGGATTGGTGCTAAACTGGAAATAAACAGGAAATAACCTTCAGTAATAACACTCACTGCTTGCTCAGAGAGGACATGATAACTCAGAAAGAGCACACTTTTTCCTATGTTGGTACTGAGCAAGGAGGGAGGCAAAGTGTTGTTATGAAAAATGCTGGCCAAGTACAATGTTGTCAAAAACTTAACACATTCACTTGTGTTCTAAATTATAAATCGTATCTCTATCCTTGCATTTTTATATCCAAACTAGAAAAATACATCAAAAATACATATGAAACAAATTTCATGGAAAGTATTATTGTATTGTTAAATTGTAACAAACTGATTTTGACTCAGAATTTGAGGAGAAATTCAATCTTGACAGAGCCAGATATGACTTTTGATGAAATCCAGTGGGGTCTTATGAAAGCAAAATTCTTTCAGCACAAGTTCCTGCAAAAGCACATATCTGCAACAATGTATGAAGCTGAAAAGAAAACGTAATTTGGCTTCAGCAGATTATCTGACCTTGTCACATGTTTTGGAGGTTTTATTGATAGAAGTGTCCGTAGACATAGTAGGCTTGAAAGCAGCCTGTATTGCATTGCTAGAATTTCTTCTGCAACTGTTTTTATGGCTTTGTGTAAGATAAGGTGTTTTACACTGGTATTGTCATCCTTAGATAAGTGTAATTAATAGTAGTAAGTTACACAATTTCTCATCTCAGATTCTGTTTCTTGGCAATGGAGCATTTTGATTTGCTTGGTTTCATTCTGCTACTGTATACATGTTCTTCTGAAATGGCATAACTCTAAACTCTTTCAGATATCCAGACACAGAGTTAAGTTCTGTTGCTTTCTGTGCAGACCTGGAATCCCTGATTTGCAGACAGCCAATACAAAAATGACAAAAGATGATGTCCATAGAGGATAGAAAGTATTGTATGTTCTCCCTTAAGTTGTCATGGGCATCTTCCTAGTGAAGAAATGAAGGAAGTTACTGAGGACCTTCACTGTAAGCAAAAGGCAGGAAGAAGCACAAGACATTTGCACAGTCCAAAAAGGTCTGGCTTGGTGAGAAGTTTCTGGAGGTTATTAGTGAAGTTGGTGAGATCTTGAATAGAGAACTTGCCCTATGGCTTCTTACTCATTCTTGTTGCACTGCGGTGTGAGAGTAGTAGTTGTGAATTTCCATACAATAAATATTATACATATATATATAAAAAATACTGAAAAATTTGAAATGTTGCTTTACTCTGAAAATTATTACAAACTGTAATTCCTTATTGATCAGATCTTCATGAAGTGCATACTCTGTTGTAGCTTCTTACTTTAGATGAAGAAAAAGGATTAAAGAAACATTGTTGAAACAATAGTCCTCCTAACCCAACTCGGCTAAGAATTAAAGTGCTGGATTCATACTCAGTTGTATCAATAGCATTTCTTAGGAGGTTCTAGATGGTGACACCTAAGCAGAGACCCTTTGGTCAGCACAGAGGTGATGGAATCACTTCAGCCTGCAAATCCCTCCTAGTCGCAGGATTAGAAAGAACTCATTTGAACTGATAGCCCGCAAGACTGGAAATTAAAGGGAAAAGAGCATGTGAACTGATCATAGTAACAATTTAAGCACTTTACAGACACTGTTTGAAACAGAGGAGGTTTTGAATGTAAAAAGAGTACTAACAAACCTCATGCCTTTTCAGAATCTTGAAGGAATACTTTATACAGACTGCATATATTTTACTCTTTTCTCTGTTCTTTTCCTCTTTCCTTCTAATTGACTCTCCACACAATTTTCCTTCTGTGATTATGAGTCAGCCTTGGCTCAAGTGTCCTGGAGGACATGAAGTGGTCCTTAACTACGCAAATGCAGATGGTCATCTAGCCATAATTTTAAGCAAGCATTTGCAGTTTTATAGATAATCCACCATACAGCTTAGCATATTTGTTATTTGGACGTAATGGAACCTTTTTACGTTAAGATTGTTAGTTAAGAACTTTCTGCAGTATAAAGTTAAGCTTCATTATAAGTAAGAATTAAAATTTTAAATTCAATTATTTTGACAGCATGAGGGATTTTATTTCAAATGTTAGCTCATGGTGAGACATCATCTGTATGTGACCTTCTGAAGGTCATGATGAAGAAAAAACTTTTAGGTTGTTTTGGTAACAAGTGTATCATCAACAATGGCAAACAGGACACACTGAACATATAAACATTACATCAGAACTGTTGCTAGAGATAACATGTTTGCTAAACTTCTCAAAATGAGCTGATACCACAAGTCATCTCATTGTGATCAGCACTAGGACTATTTCCTGCTAAGACTGGCTAGCAGACTGGTATATTATTGCTTGCCCAAAATACTAAACTTACAAAGTCAAGCTATCTTTATTTTGTGTAAATAAGCACAAACATGCTCTCCTGAAAGGACAAAAAGGTTGCTAGCAAAAGCAAATAAAGGAAAAGACCAGTGTGCAAGTCATGAAGACATTTGAAGTTAATCTACTTTTAAGGAAATCTTGTTAGTACATTGATAAGTGCAAATTTGTACCTTTCGGTCTTTTCAAAACATATCATATTTTGAACTCAGCAAAATTGGGCTTTGATATATAAATAGGGTTTTTTACAGGATGTATCTTGAATTTGGGAGGCTCAAAGCGCACCAGACTTAGTACTGCATGAAATAGAATAGACAGTTGTTTAGGTTTTGCTGTATGCTGTTCAGTGTTTTCTGAGATCGCTTCAGGTTTTGGAAGTTCCCAAAAACTAGGGAGAATGAGCAGAGCCCACTTCGTGAGGAGGGGTGGGATAAAAACGAAGCGGTGACATAAATGCATGAAGCTAGGTCAGAGCACATTCCTTCACATTTCTCAAAGGACATCAGTTGAATGGGTTAATGTGTTTTTGTAAAAATGTATAAGTATTAAAAATAGTCTATAGCTATTCTGGTTAATTTTAGGTGGACTTTGGAGCCAGATTGGACTGTAATGACCCCTTATGGACTAGTAATGTGTCTGTGGGAACTAGCAGCCTAATATCTTGTCAAATAAAACAGCAGTCATATTGTGAAGGTTGTTCCAGTTGCTGAACAGAAAAAGATGAGTGTTTTGAATGAAGAAATGTGTCTCTGTTCCTTGCACTGGAAACCCTACTGAGGCAGCAAAGACTATTTTACTTTGCTGAGAAACAAGATAAAATTGCTTTGTTCTCTGTGTTCTGCAGCTAGATTCTACCCACTCCCTCAGACACCACTACGTTAACACAAGTGACACTTCTAATGTGCCTCCCTTCATTTTGTGGCATAACTTGGAAGCATTCTTAGCAAAGCAGAATGTTATTTGTTGTCTAACAAGCAAAAACCCTGTATTTCACATATTTCTGATGTACAAAGGTGCTACTGAACAAAATTACAAGCTAGACATTAAAGTCAGCACTGCTTCTGCTGAAATGTATGTCATCCCTCTTTCTGTTGCCGTGCACAGCAGTGCTCAGGTTGACAGCAGAGCTGGTGCTGTTGTGCAGCAGAGCAAATGAATGCAGATGAAAATCGTGGATGGGTGCTTGTGTGCAGAAGCTCTTCTTTATGATCAGGCAGTACTGTGGTAGATAAGTGGAAACCTGAACACATGCTCATATTTATTTTCAGATTTTGGTTGGCACCCTTTTGAAATCATTTGGGTTTAGGATCAGCCTTAGGAACATTCCTTATGCTACAAGAGAACCCCATCTACTCAGAGAGCAGGTGACCTTTCCTAGTAGCATATGCTGAATATGCTAAAGGTTTGAACTAATTTCAAAGAAAGAAATAGGTCATAATCTTTATCTGCAATGGAAAAATTCTAATGATCTTGAAAGAAAATTAAGCTTTTGTCCAATTCTGTATTACCTGATCTTTGCTACTTCTCAGTATTCTGTTTGTCTTACGGGCTGCAAATTTAACCAAAATGTCAGATAAGTAACTTTGAAAAAGAGTTGAGCTGAGAACAGTATAACTCTTTTTATATCTCAGAGCAGAACTCCTGAGTACTTTTGGGAATGTCAGTGATAACCAGGGAATTGTTGTAAGGGAAGTGTTGTAAGCAAAATCTTGCCTTCCCTAGGACTTCATGAGTTGGTTTTGATTTCTGTAGTTATTCCTGCTTGTCAAAAGTCATTAAAGAAAATATATTGGTGAGAATTGCTTAGAGGGAACATGGGCTAAATTCAGAGAGTTGAATTTGCACTTAAATTCAAATATATGTTTCCCTTTGCCTTTAAATTGGAGGAAAGCAGAATTTATCCATGACCTGCTGTTGTGTATTCTCAATAGTTTGAGCCAACTGTATTTTTTATCTCCAATTGTCATGAGACTGTGACAAATGGAAGCATGTGCTGGATGTATGCAACCAAAGCCAACTGAAGTCTGCCTGCAGTTACTCCTCTTCATCTTCAATGAAAGAAATGGATTAATACAGGAGAAATATTTTGCTACATGTTCTCTTACATGTTGCTAGAAATGGTTACTTTAAGAAAAGTGTGACCTTACAATGATCGTCTGAAGCATTACAATGCCAAAATCTTGTCACCAAAAGGTGTCAAGTTGTTTAGCATAATGGAAATAGGAGGCTTTTTTCCTCATGGATACGTTTTCCATATTCATGGAATTTATGTACTTGCAATGAAATGACACCGCAACAGTCTTCCATGTTTCTAAACAGCAAACAATCATTTGAATTCCCTTGCCCATATACAAGTATTGTTTTCACTCAAAAAAAGCCCTTTCCCTGTTAAAAGAATAGGGAAATAGCACCATAATTTTTTATCCCTGCAAATAGGAATAATTACTGAGCAGAAATTGAGGCACACTGTCCTGGGTTTACAGCTTTTGTGTATTACTCTGAGTTACATCCTAGCACAAAGGACTACAGAGCCATAAATCTTTACAGTTGCCCCATGCTGATATCGCATATATATGACAATTAAGGTCGCACTTATCTGGCTGCTGATATGATTTGAAATCTCTTCTTCTTCCATTTCAGAAGTCAATGAAGTAATGCAGTAGCCTTGCAGTAAATCCACTGATTAGAAAGGTTTTACTATTTCAGTCACAAACAAGTTAAACATTGTCAGATTAAAATCCCTATTGCTGGCCCTGCAAAAAGGACATCCTGAGGTCCTTCCATTTGACTATTTGTCCAAAAATTGAGTGAAAATGTTTACAAAGGCCGTTGTATGTTACCTCCAAAAGCACCACTGCTCAATCTCCATGTTGTTCTCAAGGTGTGCACATTTTGTTAGTCACTTACAGATACAAATGCTACCTTGAATTTGTCTGTCCTTACAAGTATCCATTTCCTGTATTTAATTAAAATTTATGTGCAAAAAAGACACAGCGTTTACATTCCAAATCTTAACATACTACTTAATCCATTTTCTGGTGCTAGATTTGCATTTAAGTCAGGATTTGAATTATGCGCAACATAATTTTTCCAAGTAATTGAGTTTATTCAGATAGGTACATGCGATACTGCAGATAATGAAAATGATAGAAAGCTAAATTACAAAGCCAGCAGTGGAGGAGAAAAGACCAGCAATTTGGAGTGACTCCATTTTGGAAAGCCAAGGTGTTTCAAAGGCCTTGTTTTCAAAAGTGACCCTGAAATTTCTCACAGTGCTGAGATGATCTGTCAGAATGTCTTACTAATCGGACTGAGTCTGATAAACATACTGTGTACATTTACAGAACTGGTGTCAGACTCCTTGAGTAATTGAAAAGAAAATGAAAATCTTCTATTCTGCCTTTCTTTTCATATTTCCTACACTGAGAGAAGACAGACTGTCCTAGAATTTATGTTCAGTACTTTCAAGACACTACTCTCACATTAATACAATTCTGATGAACCTTATGAGACTGTCTTCTCAGTTGCTTACGGGTATGATATATTTTTTCCATTTGTGTTAAAAATAAGCTTCATAAAGTAGGAAGAGGAAGAAAAACATCTTTAAAAATTATCTAGAAATTGATTCTTTCATTTAGTGAAAAATGAGACTAAAAAGTGAAATTAATGAGCTTTTAAGGTATTCTTAAACAGGAGGATGTATTTTTAGAGAACAAATTGAATAACCAGCAGACGTGGATCAATATTCCTGTAAATAAAAAGTAACTTCTTATTTCTAGGTATGTGGCTTAAGATTGATGAGAATTTCCAGCTGTCTCATGCATTACTAAAATGTAAAAGTAAGCAAACCCAACCTAATTACACACATATCTTCATACATTAGAAATCATGTATTATCTAGAGCACCAACTTCCATAACTCTTCCTTAAAAATAAATGTTTGCCAGTCATTTCTTACTCTGTCCCCTCAGTGCCACAGTAGCTTTGCTAAAGCCCAGAATTTCAACTAGTAATGAAATTATTTCCTTGCCTCCCTCCTTTCCCATGCTTTCCATGGTAGATTTAAAGTACTAATTAGACTACAGTAGTGTAAGATTACTTTGCATTAGGAATTGTCACCCTCAAAAATGATTTCAGTGAAATAATTCAACTAAAAAAAAACCCACTTAAAAATAACCTTCCTGACTTGTACCCCAAACTTATAGCAATAGTTCTCACTGAAATAACTTTCCCATAGATTCAGCCAGTAAATGATATTGAAACACCATATGATCACCTGTGTCACTGCATGGTGCTATCCCAAGAAACGAGGCTTTCTCAAAGTGCGCCAAGTGGATCTCTGCTCTGGGATTTATACAATGCAATAAAAAATGACAAAAAACACAAATGCAAGTATATTTAAAAATATAATATTAGCATTGTCAACATGGAAGACTTTATTTACTGCACAGAAAAGAAAATATTCAGAATAGTGTAATTTGTTTCGGGGAATGCACAAAAAAGTTTCAACAACTAACACACAGTGTTTCTTTGCAAAATAGCCCTTTGCATGATGCTGAAGCTGAAATGGTTTTTGCCCAATGGTATCTACGTTCTTGTAAAAGAAGGTCATTAGCCTGTATTGTGACTGCTCCTTTTGGATTACCTGTCTTTATCTTTACAGGCTTCAAACAATAAATAAAGATAGCCTGTTAATATAGATTAGAGGTTAAACTGTTATTTATTGTCATATTTTATGGATAGATTCTGTAGAGACTGTTATTGAACTGCTGTGTCTACGAAAGAAGAGTCATGTATTTACCCCAGGCAATCCATTTGCAGTGGAAAACATATTATAGTCTTTCTGAAAATATACAGGCATGCATGCAGGAGCTGAGATGCTGTGTAAATCCTCATGAGGAACATTTGCTGAGTTAAAGTGCATCACAAATTCACATCATGCTATGTCTCTGAGCATATTAAATGAAGAAATGGTTGAGAAACAACAAATTTCCTACTGCAATTTTTGAAGTCTTCTTTTAAACATTGTCTGGAATTTGGATAGAGCTGAGCATGAGAAAGTATGTAGTACATTTTCATTCCTTTGAGTTTATGTAGTAAAGAGAGCTATAAAAATAAACTAAAAAAAAAGAGAATATGCTTTTTCATGTGTAACTTACTGTACCTTAACCATAGTAACAGCGTGCCCTTACATTGGCTTGTGACAGTACTTCTGCAGCACACCCTAAATCAAAACGCACTTCAGAAATAGCTCTTGTAAGGGCTGCTATAACCTTGAAACTGTGAAAGAATTCCTGACTGCATCTAGTACGGAAGCTTCTTATTGGAATGAAAAAAACCCCTCCTTGTCTGAGCATCCTAAATTGTGAAGATGTCTGAAATTCAGACTAAGACTTCCATAATGCTAAAATTAGAAAGGAGAAAAAGAAAGAGAAGACCCCATAAAGATGTAATTTTCTCTTGTACAAAGTAGCCACAGCCTTCCGCTTCCTCACCCGATCTGTCTTTCAGGCCCAGACCTGACCAAATTTTGACCATTTGAAAAGCTTTAAAAGCTGCTTCCTTCTGTAGCCCTTCCAGACTGCCTAGTTGTCACTTTACCTGTGACCACACCATGGTATTACAGACCCAAGTAACTGAACCATAGTGTCTCTTTGCACAAGAAATTATATCCATCCAAGACATGGCCTTCTTTTCTTGCCTGACTTGTCAAATTGTGTAAAAACATGCTCAGAGGAGGTAGCAAAGAAGTCTTACAGGCAGCTAGATAACTAGTGGTAGTATAGCTTCACATCATAGCAAAAGCAGAGTAGGGAAGGGAGTGCTCTACAGCCAAATATGTTAGAAGTGGTAACAAAGAAACTGTCTAACATTACTTCTGCACTATGTCTTTGCAAAGGGGTTATATGACTGCATCACTCCCTTGTTGTCCAGAACTAAAAATCCTGTGGGACACTGGCTGGATGCTGAAACTGACAGGTAAAAGGACAGTCATTTTGCTTACTGTGTCTTCCTTGTTTCAAAAGCAATATGCTTAGAAAGATGAAAATATTTCAAATGCTGAGGAAGTAAGGTCATGGCTCATTTCCCAGCTGATGTCTGGGCTAGTATCTCTGAAGTTTGCAGCATTTAACTACTGGAGAAGCCCTCTGAACAGTTTAACATAGAATCATAGAGTGGTTCGGGTTGGAAAGGACCTTAAGATCATATAGTTCCAAGCCCTGCCATGGGCAGGGACACTTCACACTACATCATGTCCCCCGAGGCCCCATCCAGCCTGGCCTTGTTTATTCTGCAGAGTAAACCCCAAATTCTCAAATTCATTAACCAAGACACACAGATAAGTAAGTCCTTATCTAGTGCTTTACTACAAATATCATTACAAAAAAGTACATGAAATGCAGACAGGAAAAATCATAAAGAAAGGAAGAAATTGTAGCATAAAAGTAAGAACCACATTCTTCAGAAACTGCTGAAGTTCTCAGCAGGATGTTTATCTGGAAAAAACTATAGCTGTAAAGGCTAGATCTGAGTGTACTAGCCACAACCCTGGAGATAATGCAAGGTAAGAAAAATGTGAAGTAAGACCAGCTCCTCAAAGGCAAGTGGTATGCTCTTGCTAACAGCCTTGTTCTGCCTGAAAGTTTGTTGAGTTCAGTTGTGCTGCCCTCCTTGCAGCGGGTACTCTTGTTTGGAAAGAACGTCTGCCTGTTGGCAAGGTTTCAGTACTCATGTATTTTTGAGACGAAACATACCAAATCTAGTACTGATACTTTGTTTGCAAATAGATTGTTTGAAATAGGCCTTGCTTTTCATTTTTATAATTGCCTTCTTGGAAAAACTGTCATTTTAATAAACGCAGGGTTTTTTCTCTTCGGAAGAGTCTTGGAAAAGTCCAAAAACTCTCCAAAGGAATTCTTTCCCGATAGCACACTGGTTCGTATTTGTGCTTACTCTTGTTTTAAGACTCCCCAAGCCAGGACCTGCTGAATGTCTCTTAATTTTGTTTTTGTTTAATATACAAAAGATTTCTTACTTCTTTGCATTGAACACCCTTTAAATTGAATCCTGTCTCCAAATACCTCACAATGTCCCACACAAATTTGATGCCAGCTTATCCTTTATATATTTAATCCTTGATGTCCTGTATCTGACAGGACTTTGACTGAGGAATACAGTAAGCAGAAATGATTTAATGACAGTGGTTATCTTCACCTAAAAGTGACAAAAGGTTCAACATCTTTGTGAGATGCATGTGGTTCTGTTTCATGTTAAGTGCATGAGTTGTACAGTAACTTTTTAAAGTGGAGAACAGGTGGTAAGGGACATGTAGCGAAACAGTGCCCCTTGCTGGGAGTTCGTGTTATTGTTTTCGATTAGGCTGGCTTTGAAAGCTCATGTGGAGATCAGCTTCTCATTTTAATGAGTTCATTCCTGATGGAATATGAAATACATTATTCCTTACAATAAGAACCACCTGGTTTATGTCACTGAATTATTTTAGTACTGGCTATAGAAAGAGGTGGCTGAGGTTGGGAATGCATTCACAAGCATATGCAGTAGATCTGTCAAAGTGTGCATCTGTACAACTGAGTCTCAAATGGCAGTATGGGTAAATTTAGCTTAGGTATAAGGAAGAAGTTCTTCCTTGTGAAGGTGCTGAGGCACTGGCACAGAGCGCCCAGAGAAGCTGTGGCTGCCCCATCCCTGGCAGTGATCAAGGCCAGGTTGGACACAGGGGCTTGGATCAAGCTGCTCTAGTGGAAGGTGTCCCTGCCCGTGCAGGGGCTGAACTGAATGGTGGGATGGTCCCTTCCAACCCAAACAAGTTTGGGATTCTGCGATTCTATGGGCTTCTGCTCTGACTATACCACAGGGATCCAGACTGCTTGTCTCACCAGCTCCCGAACAAGGCCATTTTATGCCTCTGAATTGAGATTCAGAGCTATAGTGAGTTCTTCTCAGCTTGCAAATCATGAACAATAAAGACACCACAGTACAAATGTTTTCTTGAAATAATTATTCTCATCGGTGATGCACAAGCTGGCAGAGAATCCAGTTTACATGCTGGTTTTGTAGCGAACAAAAACCAGAAAAAAATCTATGTTAATGAACAGAGCTGACATGATGCTAGGTTTAAGCAAGGAGCAATTTGTTGAGTGAGGAAGTATGCTCTTTATATAGCTCATTTCAGGATGGTAGCCTTCCTTTAAAGGAGTTTCATTTTGTCTTAGGTAGCTTGGATGCACTGATGTAAAGAGGTTTTAAATGTATTTTAAATTGACTTCCTCTGCTGTCACAAAAGACAATACCTACCTTTCATTCTTTCTTACTTCCTTTATTGAGGACACCAAAGGAATAATCACTGTTGTGAGCTTGCTTTGAAAAATTCAGAATACTGGAATAAATGGATAGCCTTTCTTACACAGCAACATAATCCCTGAAAAACTTTAACATTTTCCCTGAAATATCTGAAAAAATTTAATCCCATAAATCAAATTAACCCCTTTTCTTTCCTGTATTTGAGGCACAGTAAGCAGACTGCTATATGTGCTGTTTCTGGCCCCATGTCTCACTGCTTGCATTAACTATCCACATCATAGTATTAGAGTGAGTAGTTTCTGATGCAGTCAAATTAACATCTAAACAATTCAGTCCAAAGTGCTTCCATATAGTGGTCACGCTATTAAGGCTTAGACAAATGGATAGGAACAGTAGAATTGCTAACTGTTAATACATCATCTGTCCTGAGTAATGTGCATCTTACTTCAGGTACACCTGCATACACAATGAAAATTCTATTTTTCAAACCCAGCAAGATCATTTGAAATATGACCCTAAGACTCACAGGTATTGCTGACCAAATTATGTCCATATCAGAGTTAAATATGGGTTTTTTTCCCCTCAAATAATTTTATTATTCAGTTATTTCTTATGCAGATCAGCCTTTCTTTGACCTCAAATAGAGAGGCACATTTTACTGGCAGGTTACTGCTACTACTACAGTTATTCAGTTTCATACCTCCTGAAAACTAGTAAGTTGTGACTAAGCATATTAACCAGGTTACAATACATGAGGAGATGTTTACACTGTCCAAGAATTTTCAGCCACCTTACGGGTGTAGAATGCTTTTTTTGGAGCGACTGTATGTCAGTTGCCCAGGTACTGTATCCCATAGTCACTTGGTTGCTAGTGGCAGACTTGCTAGGCTCACTGGCTGTCTGTAGACAAGGTATGAATGCGTCATTGACTCATGCTCTTACTTCACAATCAAGCTTCACCTTAGACTGAAGTACATTGGTAAGTGGAAGTTTCATTTTCTTCTGTATCAGCTCTAATATTTTATTTGCTCATTTTCAGGTTACTGTTTTGCAGCCAAGTAAAATCAAATTTACAGACCTTTTTAAACCAAGATTTGAACTTAATATATTCCAAGAGCTCTAGAGCCGTACTATGCAGAATGTTAAAGATGCTTCATTGCTGCCAATTCTCCTTCCCAGCAACAAGGAAAGAGGGATTTAATCAGGTGAGAGTGCCTGGGCAAAGTAGTAAATCATACAACACTTTCCAACAGTGGGCAATGCCAGTCTGATTAGGCACAGTGGACTCTACATCCAAAGCATTTATAAGCCCTAACAGACATATACTTTATTGCATATCAGCAGTTTCCAGCAAATCCTTGCTAATGTGATCAAAATTTTAATGAACAAAGACATGAAAGTTGCTTCTTGCAGCTTTTTCAAGAAGTGGCCAAGGACATGCTACCATGCTGGTTATATAGTAACATTCACCTGCTGAGAGACATTTGTGTCACAGGAACTTTCAAGTAAGAGGCAATAAAACAACATTACATGAATCACCTTTGCAAAGTAGAATCATCGAATCACAGAATAGTTAGGGTTGGAAAGGACCTTAAGATCAATCCAGTTCCAACCCCCCTGCCAGGGGCAGGGACACCTCCCATTAAACCATGCCACCCAAGGCTATGTCCAACCTGGCCTTGAATGCCGCCAGTGATGGAGCATTCACAACTTCCCTGGGCAACCCATTCCAGTGCCTCACCACCCCAACAGTAAAGAACTTCTTCCTTATATCCGATCTAAACTACCCCTGTTTAAGTTTGAACCCGTTACCCCTTGTCCTATCACTACAGTCCCTCATGAAGAGTCCCTATAGGCCCCCTTCAGATACTGGAAGGCTGCTCTGAGGTCTCCACGCAGCCTTCTCTTCTCCAGGTTGAACAGCCCCAACTTTCTCAGCCTGTCTTCGTACGGGAGGTGCTCCAGTCCCCTGATCATCCTTGTGGCCTCCTCTGGACTTGTTCCAACAGTTCCATGTCCTTTTTATGTTGAGGACACCAGAACTGCACACAGTACTCCAAGTGAGGTCTCCCAAGAGCAGAGTGGAGGGGCAGGATCACCTTCCTCAACCTGCTGGTCACGCTCCTTTTGATGCAGCCCAGGATACGGTTGGCTTTCTGGGCTGCGAGTGCGCACTGCAGCCGGCTCATGTTCATTTTCTCATCAACCAGCACCCCCAAGTCCTTCTCCGCAGGGCTGCTCTGAATGTCTTCTCCAAGTAAGTTGTCCTTATTTTGGAATGACTATGTACTTGTATTTTTAGGGCAGTTTATGTCTTTTTTTTCCTACTGGTACAGTTATCAAAACCAAATGTATACCAGTTAAAAAATGGGCTTCTTCAGAATAAAACCAACCAGTAAGTAATAAAACATTAGTACTGGAGAACTGATGGCTTTTTGTGTCACTGAAGGCTGATTTACAAGAGGGGCTAGGGTTTGTTGTATATGCACCATGCTCTGGTGAGATATGGTGATCAAAATAAGTCATTGTGGGATTTTGCACTTCAAAATTCCTCTCTTTACTGTTCTTATACTTAAACATTTATATTGAAAGTTCTGTTAAAGGGAGCAGCTATAAAAAGCAGTCTCTGAAGGAATATAATCTGGTGTTATAAAAAGCTTGGGCAGTAAAATGTCATCATTTTTTCTCCAGATAAGGATTGCTGACATATCTTTCAGGGGAGTCCTATTGCTTCCTTTAAATAATAAGGTGAAGCCAGGAGAGCATGTGGCTAGTGACAGAAGATACAAATGGGATGAGCACAGTGACACTGAAATGAATTCTAAAGCTTAGTGACCAGCTGTTGGTAACAGCTGTGCCAAGGTAGCCAAGAGCACAACTCAGGATCATATGATAAGGCATAAAAATTACTGTGTAAATTACTGAGGGATATGTGCCAGACGAAGGTAATTATCTAAGCAGAGACCTTTTATGCCATAATACTTATTCTTCCTACTTTCTTTTTGATTTTAGAGACATAAGGCAGATTATAACAGTTCAGCTGCTGCAATGACACAGTACTTAAGCCCCTAAAAGCCAAAACTTTAGTTGTATTTCAAATCTTCACTAGCACAAAGGTAAAAATAAAAATCTTGTACTTCTTTTTGTATACCATTTTTGTGCTCTCACAGATTTAGTTGCAGTACTTCCAGTCTTCAGCAGATCCTGGATTCTGAGGCAGCTCCCCAAGGATCTCTCTTTTTATAAGCAAAGCCCAGGCTGGAGTCCAGGTGCTGCTTGTTCCAGGCCTCCTCTTTGAGATTTCAACTAGTTCCCACAACTTTCCAAGTAAAAAGATTTTGTGGCTTATTGGAGCATTTCCTAATTCAGCCACTGGCTTTTCTGGCCTCTCACCTGTTCCAGAACAAGACAGATTTGTTAACAGTACAGCTGGGCTTGGGTTATTCTTAAAAGCATTAGTTCATGTGGCTAAAGGTGTTGCTAATAACCTCACTGTTCTGTGGTATTTGCTTGGCTGTTACGTCTCCTGCTGCTGCTCTGTGCTCTCTCTCTTCTTCCTGAGACCCAGAAATGGACAGAAGTTAACAGAGCAAGATTTCTGTTCCGTCATATTCAGTCACTATCTGTAGTCTTTATGGGATTCTGTTTAGAAAATGAAAATGCAAACACACCCCCTGGAATCTGTAGTCTCGCTTCCTAAAGGGAGGAAAGTTGCTGGGTGGGAAGTGAATGTCATTGACAGTGAAGAACTGTCACAACGCATGAAGGAAATGAATGTCACAACCTTGATTTCTCAAGTTGGTGAAGAAAAAATCTGGTCTAATTGGGGCAAAATTCAAAAACTTAACCAAAAAAAGAAAAGATTTGACAAATCATGACCAAAAAAAGAAGTGAAAACCTTTATTTACTTGTGGTACTTTAAAGATGGCATTGAGGATGCAATTTGAAATTCAGCTTCATAGGTGTTGATTCACTTTTATAAACATTTTGTATTTGCGTCTGTGCTTTTTAACAGAGTAAGTAGGAGGATAAAACAATTCTTGATCAGCTGCTCTGCTTACCTGAGAAGAGGGGTGGTTGATCCTTTTACAGCATTTGTAACTTGCTGTAATGATTATCATTCTATTGTGATGTTTTAAAAACAAACCTGCTATTGGTAAATGTGCTTTTGGTCTGTGTACTGCTGTATATGCGTCCCATCATACATAGCCTGCTTACCAGTAGCTGGCTGTGGGGAAAGGTAGCACAGAGATACCCTCAAAGTGTATTCTGGGAAAGCTTTGCAGATGTGGGATGCAGAGCATGCAGAATGGAGGACATTGCAGAATACACTCAAGAAAGAATTGCTTGGGAAACCTAGAATGAGCCTGGGCTCAAAACTGGTAAAATGCATAAAAAGGCGTGATGGTACTGTTAGGGAGCTAGAAAATCTAACCAGAGGCAAAGTCACCTCTGCAGTTCTGTAACAAAGCCTGCAGATTCACTACAACCATAAACAAATAGCCTGACCTGCAGTGAACAATTTATTCTATAGTTGGTCTTTTTTATATATAATCTCCGTTGCAAGAGTTGAAATTCACAAGAAAATATCTTTATGCAATACTAATTAGGATGAAAATTACGGGAGGGGTTCTGTGAATAAAATATTGAGATAAGTTTGCAGAAAAGTAAATATTTAAACAGGTAAAGAAGATTTTAATTTCATAGTTACTTATTTATTTAGAGTTTGCTCTTCTAATGATCAGCAAAAAAAAACCCTGCAGTATTATGCATAAATCAGCAATTCATGTCAGAATATTCTTATAATTTCTGTTTTACTTAAGTTCAGTATACCTCATTTACCTTTAAACAGAAATTTATAGTGATTTATGTGTCCCGGGGTGCCAAAAGAGACATTAAGCAATATTAGGCATAAAAATAATCGTGCTTTATTGTTGTTCCTTCTGTGGACTGTGCAGAGGAATAATGTGAGTGAATTAGGAACCTGGTGTAATGCCTGTCAAGTAATGTTATGTGTGAACATCTATGAACTCTCAAAAGTTAAATTATTTTATATCAACTTCCTCAAGTGCTTGGGGAATAAAGGAACAAAAATAACCTACTGTCAAATTGGCTTGTAAAGATCCACTTCCAGATGGCCATTTTTATTTTCTTGGTGCATACAGAGCCTAATTCCATGTTTTGTAAGCACATTTCTGGCTGAACCTGTCGTTCTGTGCTGCAAGGACCTTTTTACGTCTTCAGTGAGAGACAAGCAGAAAAGGGAGGAGCTTTGCAATTTAGGTCTTTGTCATTATAGGAGAGTGCATGGATCTGCAAATATTTGGGGGTACACAACTCCAGTGGCACTCCCACTGTTTGTGGCATGCTCCCTGCAAGCCTGGATGACTACCCCTATCCAAGCACGTAGCTGGGAGACGTTGCTTTTACTGTTGATGGTTGTAAACTGAGTGAGCTGATTTCGGGAAGCAAGTGTTGTCTGAATGTAATATACATATAGCAAACAGAGCACCTGTTTACTTGAATATTATATGGCCCTTCCAGAAGGTAAAACTGGGATGTCAGGAGAGAAAGCCTTACAGTGTAACTAAGAAAGTTCAGGAAGTGGACTTTGTTTGGTCTGGAGTAGGATATTTCAATTGCAAGCATTCATATAGGGCCACGAGGATGATCAGGGAACTGGAGCACCTCCCGTATAAAGATAGGATGAGAAAGTTGGGGCTGTTCAGCCTGGAGAAGAGAAGGCTGCGTGGAGACCTCAGAGCAGCCTTCCAGTATCTGAAGGGGAGCTCTAGGGATGCTGGGAAGGGACTCGTCATGAGGGGCTGTAGTGACAGGACAAGGGGTAATGGGTTCAAACTGAAACAGGGGAAGTTTAGATTGGATATGAGGAAGAAGTTCTTTACTGTGAGGGTGGTGAGGCACTGGAATGGGTTGCCCAGGGAAGTTGTGAATGCTCCATCGCTGGTGGTGTTCAAGGCCAGGTTGGACATAGCCTTGGGTGGCATGGTTTAATAGGAGGTGTCCCTGCCCCTGGCAGGGGGGTTGGAGCTGGATGATCTTAAGGTCCTTTCCAACCCTAACTATTCTGTGATTCGATGATTCTACAATAATATGCAGTTCTGCAGAGGATCCAGGGATTGTGGATTTTAGAGTATCTGTGATCAGGGTGGAAGATGCTGTGTATAGGTATGAATTAGTTCTGGATTTATTAAAACACAGAAAGAGCTGTTATTGATCCTTTTATCAGTGTCAGCTGTATAGTGACAGCAGCTGGAAATATTCTTTGTGAGTCTTCTGGAGTGACCTCACAGCTGACATGGTTGCAGAAAGCAGAGAGGCAGTTGGTATGGCTAACATGCCGCAACTTATACCTCATGGTGACTGGAATCTCTTTCTCACACTTCTGGAATGATACACAGGTCCATCATGGGCACAGAAAGAAAGAGGTGGGGGCTCTGAAAGGTTGCCTGGATTCATAGGACAAGTACGTTGTCACCTGTTAATAACTCTTGACAGCCTTATTTCACATTCCATTTTGTTGAATTTATATATGGTGGTATTTCTTGTTCAAACAATTTGGAGATGTTAGAACTGACTTCCTTTATTTAGAACTAAAGCATGCACCTGCAATACTGGTAGGAACTGGAAGCAACAACCATTTCTTTGTGTGTGTCTGTAGCGTCCATCAGTCTGGTAACTGAATTAACACGGATCCTTTTATGATCTGTCTAGCTTCCAAACTTCTTGAGAAATGAGCATAATAAAAAAAGGATTGTGAAACATTGCTGTGGTTAAATGTCAGTGCTAATATATCAGGAAGCACAGAAATGGGTACTATGTGTAATTATAGACATTTTGGTGCTTTTAACTGTGCCTGATTTGTCATAAAATAATTTCTTTGTGGTTCCAAGGGAAACCAGTAATGTGATAAGAGTGTTCACCCATTTAGAATTTACAGGAGAAATTACCAGCTAAGACTGGTTCCCGGAACACAACTTGAGGCTATTTCCTCTTGTTCTATCACTTGTTACCTGGGAGAAGAAGCCAACCCCACCTCACTACAACTTCCTGTCAGGCAGTTGTAGGGAGCAATAAGGTCTCCCCGAGCTTTCTGGTCTCCAGACTGAACCCCTTCCCCCCCCGCTCCCTCAGCCATTCCCCATCACACTGTGCTCCAAGCTCTGCACCGTCTCCATTGCCCTTCTCTGGCCCCTCTCCAGCACCTCAATGTCTCTCTTGTAGTGGAGGGCCCAGAGCTGAACACAGGATTCAATGTGTGGCTTTGCCAGTGCCCAGTACAGGGGGATGATCACTGTCCTGTCTCTGCTGACAGAACTAGTGCTGATAAAGGCCAGGATGCAGTTGGCTTCTTGGCCACCTGGGCGCATGCTCTGCTGTTCAGCAGCTGTTAGTCAGCACCCCCAGATCCTTTTCCACTGGCAATTGTTCAGTTTACATTTTAATTTGTGTAGGAACCTTAAGAGAAACCTTAACTTTGACATGTAGAAGCATTTGTTAAACACTATGTGCCTATTTAGACTCATCAGTGGAGTCTGAAATACCA
Organism: Myiopsitta monachus; assembly: GCA_017639245.1. NCBI lineage: Eukaryota > Metazoa > Chordata > Aves > Psittaciformes > Psittacidae > Myiopsitta > Myiopsitta monachus. Next base: position 38,741,385 of record CM029917.1, on the reverse strand, counting down.
GGAGGATGATGCTATCTTAAGTTAATTGGCCTGTGAGCAAGACCAACTTCTGAGATGTTAATGAGTCCATTTATCCTTTGCAGGGAGCTGAAGCTTGATTAGACTTTTAAAGATCTTTTTTGTGTCTTTATTTCAACTCTTTCGTGTTGATATCCTTAAAAAACTAAACAATAATATGGCATACTTCATTGCTCATGATCCCTCTAGTAGAGATAACAAAGTTTTCCATCTTTGATCCCATCTAGACCTGCAAGGCCTTGTGCATTGTGTGTGAAGTTCATTCAGTTGGCATCTGCAGCTCAGTAGCATTAATCAAGCAGCAGCACAGACTCTCTTGCTTGATGATCCCAGGTGCTAAATGCAAGAGAGAGACACCATTGTGATTATTTCTTTTCCACTCTCCCTGCTCTGCTAAATGATGTACCCCCCAGTACAGCCCCCATGGCATGGGATTCAGCTCACATACTTTCAGATGCTAGATCAGAAAACTGTTGAGAGTTGTACCTACTGGATTTTACAGGTATGTTACATTTACTTCTCAACTTGTCACGTATCCAGTTCCTCTTTCTCTCACCAAAAGTATTTTTAACATAAATATTGACTTTCATTTATGTTAACAAGTTGTATTTTTGTGTTCTGTTTTGTATATTTGTTTTCAAGCTAGCACTCGAATTCACACCTGACCTAATGCATTTAACACAATGTGGCCATTGTCATACTGAGAAATCCAAGCCAGGACATGCAAATGTGGGAAGACGAGGTCTTGGTCTTTGGTGCCAAGTAGTTGCCACAAAATGATCACAGCTAGTAACTTGTTAACTTATGACATAGTTATGTCAGAGCAGTCACGCTCATACTTGAAAGACTGTTAAACTCCGGTTGAAATGACTGATTCCAGGCATTCTCTCTTCTGATAAAAGAATCTGACCAAAATGCCAGTATTTCAGTTTACTTGTTTCAGAAGATAAGGCGATTTTGCCCATGTCTGCATGTTCAATATGGCAGCTTATCCAGGTAGACGCATGATGACAGACACACATGAGATATAGATAAGAGATTTCCCACAAGATAAAGGCAAAAGCCAGAGTCAAAGACTACCAACTTAGCGTTTGTTAGTTAGCAGTCCTCTAAACTGGATTCTGTTTCCTGAGTTCAATAAAGAAAACAACCTGGATGACAGATTTTGGGGGGTTTTACACTGTAAACACACAGAGCACAGCAAAGCACATTTGTGTGTGACATGAGACCTAGAAGAGTTGTTTGTCAAAAGCTAACTTCAGTAAGGGGAGTTCCAGTTCTCTCAACTGCCACAATAGTCAGCACAAAGGAGGTTTCCTTTTGTGTTACTTGAATAAGCCTGAATTTCCTGCTGAAGATGGCACAGTGAGGGATAATCACTGAGACAGTACAGAGGGAGCCTTGTGTGAGGAGCTTTTGTGAGTCTTCCTTCCTCTTGCTACATCCGTTCCCCTGTGATTACAATATCACTGAGTGGGCAGCTAATACAATAAGCTATTACAGCAGTAGCATTAATTATTTAGCATCTATTACAAACTTGTCATTTCCACATTTGGACTAAATTCCCAATCTTTTCAGCCATGCAGATTGCTGCTTCCAGTTTACTTTTGCTTAATGCATTTTAGTCGTGGGAAGGAAGTCCTCTAGTGGCTTCTCTGTTGTTGCTCTCTAGTTCTACCATTCCCATTTTCAGAGGTTGCAATACTTCCTGAGAGTGCATTAAGTGGATTTTGTGACACAGTCATAGTTATACAGCACAAACGTCATTGCAAAAATTAAGTCTTTTGTGTTATTTTTCTTATTGTAGACAGCCAACTTATGAACAGCGTTAGTTTACAGGGAAATGTTCCAGTCCAACAGCTGAGACAGGAGTTGAGTCATAGTCATAGAATGGTTTGGGTCAGAAGGAACCTTAAGGATCATCTGCTTCTAATTGTTTCAAGATCTTTTGTTGTGCCTCCTACTAGTTATTTAAATGAGTTAATAAAAAGAAGTTTCTGATAAAGCAACAAAAGTAATCAAGCCTGTAATTTCAAAACAATAACAGAATTTCCCTGAGCACATTGGTATTTTTTGTTCTCATTTCTATACCTTTAAAGATTATAAGGTATTTCATGTAGTAATTTATGCAAGTTGGCAAATGAAAAATAATGTTGATAATTACACTAGAAACAGCTAATAAAAGCTGTAATGTCTACATTGTGTCTCTAACCATTATAGTTTAGAGTATTAAATGAATTTAAGTGAAGACGGGATAATTTGCAGTGTAGCAAATGATAAATCTGACTTACTAATATTAGCATATTCCTTTATTTCTCTCTGCAGTATTTCAGACAGTATGCTGTTACTGCTGTGAAAATCTAGGAAGATAAAACAGCAGATAAAAGTCTGTAAAAACTGAGCTATTAAGCAGCAGATAAAAAAAGCTGTAAAATCTGAGCTGTTAAGCAGTGCCATCTCAATCAAAAGGGCTCAGTGTTTTACAAAAGGCAATCTGGAATCAGTGGTTTCTTAGGATCTGAAGACACTTTCACAATTCCTTGCTTTATAAATTTACTTCCTCATTGTGGATGAGGAAAATCTTGCTGAATGGCATTTGGTACGTGAAATGTGGAGGGAAGTGTATGTGAGCATATGTGTGAACTAGAAGCAGCTACAGTTGGATAGCTCTGGACAGCTGTTTGCTAACAGTAAAGGTTCCCAGCTGCTCTGAAGTCCTGTGTCATGTCAGTGCTTTTATTATGAATGGGGAAAATATATGAAAACATCAGAAATCACTTTTATTGCAAAATCCAAAAAAATGTGAGGAATTCCCAAGTGCTTCTTGAAAGTCTTCCACCCAACTGCTGGCTGTATCTGACTTCACTTTGAAAAGCCCTGCCAGGCAAGTTGCGCTTCCGATTTCCACTGGTTCAGACCTCATGTCAAGCAGGTCTTCTGTTTTCATGAGTGGTTCTCCCTTTCCATAATATAAGGACCATGAAGAAAGCCAAAATATTTTTGAATCTCCTAAAGTTTCATTAATCATAACTTCTAATTGCCCAAACTATCCCTCCAGAAACTAATGGATATTTACTGTTTATCTCTTAAAAAATTCACCACCTTTCACCACATTTCTTTACTAAAAGGCTGAACAGCAGAAATGTTCTATATGAAGGAGCTGCAGGAAATATCCCTTCATTTTTACACAAAAGTAATTCATACCAACTAAGTAGTTTCCACAGATGATTCCATGTGTGTTAGCAGTATACATGCACTTGTCTTCAGTCATTGAATATTCACACCTTTAGCACCGCATATAATTAACTTAAATACTACATTTAAGAACTTCCTAAAATCTATTGTTTAAAACCTATTACCATGTAAAAGACCTTTCCAGATCACTAAGTGGAGACCTTCCACAGTATAAGTTTATGCTGTTTGTTGTTTGAAAATAGTTTTCAGGAATATATTACAGAGCAGTGGGAAGCACCTTGTAGGTTTAATGTTAGAATTGAAACTGTCCCTGCAAATAAACAGAAGACATGAACATCTGAGATTTTAAATGTTGTGCTGTGAGCTTGAAAAACATAGCACTGACTGGAAAAGTACATTCTGGTCAAGCAGCAGAAGGAACCAGAGCTCTGCACAGTGGTGCCACTGTGGGTTTTCTCAGCTCTTTGCTCACTGAAGGAAAGGCATTATAGTAAACACTTAGGCAGGCATTCTCATGTGTTGCTTTCTATAATCCATGTTGTTCAGGGTTTCCTTAAATGAAAATTAGTACCTAAAATAGAATGTAATGATACATGCCTCTAAGTCTGATAATATGCAAACAGCAAGCAGCAAACTGAAGTATGTGGACAGGCACTAAGTGAAGTGCAGGGCTTTGCGTGGTCTGAACAGTTGTCTGATTTTGTTACATGTATGCAGTTAATGCAGTCAGTTTCTTAGAAAAAACCAGACTTTGGTGCGTGGCTGCTGTGGGTGGGTTTCGCTCTGTTGGTGAAACACTTCTGGTTTTAACGTTTTTCTTAATCAGGTTTATTAACACATTCTCAGGAAAGTGTTTAATGTGTTATATAACTTTTTGAAGCTTTCTGGCTGAAAACTCTCTAAGCAAAGGAGTTTCACAACCCCATACTCTACATCACAAGTAGGTATTTTAACTTGGTGTTTACTCCTCCTCGTTCATGAGTAGGTATTAAGGCCAGTCAGTTCACTTAGCAGTCTTTCCTACCTGTCACTGTTTGTCTCAGCTGTTCTAGACAAAGTCTGGCTTTTGCTTTACTGTTTTGTACTATGATCTGGCCAGGTTTTTTTGGGGCCTTTAGCATTTACCAGTTTTCATCATGCTTATGCTCTAGAGCTTATGACAGACATAATTTCATCAGAAATAACTGTCATATTTTGAGGGTGGGTGATTTTGTATGTGAGTTGGTTTGGTTTCTATTTGACTTCCCTTGTAATCTGGATTGGCATTTTTCATACTTAGGCAGTGGTAAAAAAGCAGTTCCTCTTTTGTTAGAGCTTTTCAGGTGAAAGTTTAGTAAAATGCATTGAAACTTCAAACTCTCCTATTAGACCCACTAGGAATTGTTATGAAAGCTAACGTTTGCAAACAGGAAATAGTTATATTTTCAGAAAAATTTCCTTATATCTCACCTCCTATGTATTACAGTGGTTGTAAATAGCGTGTCCTTCAAAGACTCTAAAAAACAAGCCATTCACTAAAATATTGTCTTTAAAGTGAATAGATTTTCTCTACTTCCCATTAGAACAATTGCTTTGAAATATTGTTGTAACCATGAGCTACAACACGAGATCAGTCTCTCTCAAACAGTTGTGGATTTATTTGTTTTATTTTTGCCTGAAGTTACATTCAAAGTAATTTTGCTCCAGAGGTGTGGAAGGCAGTTTGTAAAGGGATCTGCATTGGTTTAGTTACCTGCGGTGCTGGCTGATTCACATCATGATCTGAGATTCATGACCTGAAATATATCTGTAGCGTTCCTAATCGTTTTTCTTCCTTAGAGAGCTGGTTTAGTAGTAATTCTGTCTTTATCTGGGATTCACAAAGGTGGCTGAGCAGCTTCACCTTCCATAACTGAGTGTGTTCTCAGGAAGTATTGAGAGAGCTGGCTGTTCCTCATGTTAGCGCAACTCAACTAGGTCAGACCTGAAAGAAAAGTTAAATCCACTTCACCTGCGTGTATCTGTGCACAGAAACCTGTAGGTTTCTCTCAGGCACAGCTGAAACTGCAGCTCCTAAAGTGATATGCTGATAGGAAATTGTTAGCAACACACACCTCACACAGAAAAGAAATTTAGTAATTTGGATTATTAATTTCAAGGTTTTGGTTTGAAATATTACCTGATCAAGAAATCCAGGAAGCATTTTAGTTCCAAGTAATTTTGATTGTAGAAACTAGATCTCTCTCTCTTGTTTTCTTCTTAAAGGAAAATGCCTTGTACAATCAACTTCCTACGCTGTTGGTGATCTTGCTGGTTAATACCTCAGACTATTGAAGAGTATTTTTAGAAAGGCCTTGCCTTTAAGACTTCCTCTACTTGGTTTGCGGATTCGTCTGGCAACTCAGTTCATTGTAGATATTTTGAATATAGTTTTTCTTGGGATTTTGATATTCTACTTTTCCTTCCACAGCTAGTTCACAAATGAATTTAAGTACAATGTGAGAGATTATTTATAGGATGTGGGAAAAAAACAAATGTGGAAAGTGAACTTAAAGAAAAGATTTGAACAGAGGTGGAACTGCCTTCCGTATCCTACGGAACTGCCCCTTACTCAATCATTCCCTTCACCTGGGGACAGCAGTCTTTTTCCCCTTCCCTAGCACCATCCCAGATTACTAAACCTGTTTTTCCCAGAAGTTCTACAGTAAAGCAGGTGCCTGTTGGTCTTCATTATAGCTCCCTCCACTGGCCCCATTCCTGGCAGCCAGTAAAGCATTCTCCTTTACAGGTTGGTGAGGAAAACAACTTCTGCTTAGGCTGTCACAAAGGTTTCCCAGAAGTTGAACCCATGACACTAGGCTACTGTTTTACTTTTTTTTTATACATATATTTTATATATTCTTTCTGATATAGGAGATCTATAAGCCTACGTTGGTTTAGATTTGCTTTGTACACACTCTGTACTCTGGCATTCTGTCAGCAAAACCACCATGTTCTGCAAATCCTGGGGGGACTTTTCCCTAGAGGCACACAGAAAGGGCACAGCTACCTTACTTGCACTAGGTCCTTGCAAGACCTGATAAACGGAAAGACTAGATGTACTACAGGAATTAGTGCACGTGTCAAGTGTTTCCTGCCCTGCATTTCTCACCTTCAGAAAGCCCCACAATCTAAGCAGCCTATCATACTTTCTCTTTGAATCACAGTTTAAGCCAACAGAAAATGCTGGTTTGAGGTGTAGTTTAGCTTCACTCACAGTCACAGAATGCTTTATTTTGAGGAAGTTTTTTGAAAGCACATCCCGAAAACAATGGAGAAAGGAATAAGTAGATGGGAGGCAGCTGACTTCTCCATCCGTCGTCCTCTACTGCACATCCAAGTACTTCCATGGTCCTCTGAGGTACTGGTAGCCCTCCTCCACCCATGCCAAATGACAAGTTCAAAATACAGATGAATGCTGAGCAGCAGCTATTCCCTTCCCTTGCCCTGTGTCCCTGGCTTTAAGTTCTACAGAGCACACAGTGGGGAAGAAATGTCCAGTTCCCAGCACCCGGTCATTATTTAGCAGGTTTTGTTGGTTTTGGCTCAAGTCAGATGTGTGCATCTAAGGGCACTGTTTATTGTGGCAGTCAAAATTGATAAATCTGCATACCTAAGTGCCTTTCTTGTCTTCCTTGAATTTAGGTTCTTTATTTGATCTTTACTTATCATAAATTACTTCTGTTCCTTCTGAATTTAAATTGATGACAAAAAGGAACTGACTGCTTGGAAATCAATTGTGGCAACATGTGATAAGAGCAGGGAGGGCCTCAAAGGACAAGAGGAAATCACCATTTGCTACCCCCTGTTGACACCTCAGTCCTCTCTTCTCTGTTTCTTCAGCTCTCACAGCATTTGTGGTTACCTTTTTCCTCCCACTCCTAAAATCACAACTCCTACAGGGCTCTTGCAACCTACTGACATTTCTTGTGCTGGAAAAGGGGTGCATCATGTTTCCTGCCTGCACGGGGACATGCCTGTCCTCCTGCCCAGGCTGCTGCCAGCCCCCAGGTCAGGGCACCACTGGTGCTTCCCTGGGCCGAGCTGGAGTGACCAACCCATCCTGCTGCCAGCCAGGAGGAAGCTGTGCTGCAGCCAGGCTGTGGTAGCTGCAGGCTTCTCTCTGGTGGAAAGGGCTGTGCTGCTGCTGCCTGACTGCAGACCCCACCAGGAGCCCTGAGGTCAGATAGACTGTGGTTTCAGCAGGGACAGCCCTGTTTGTCTTCATGGCACCAGAGGAGGAAGAGGAGCAAAATCACTCTGAGGTGTCTGGTGTTGTGTGAGGTTTGCTGCTATTATCTGGGCTGGGCCATTGCTGCAGGCTATCCCTGTGGGGTGTGAGGCCTCACACTGCTGCCTGTGGTGGTAGAGTTGGTGCCAATGGTTCTGGCTCTGATTAAGTGTACTTGCCCATGAAACACCCCCAAGAGCAGGGGAGTGCTGTCACCGTGGCCTGACCAATCTGTGAGGTAGCTAGCTGTCATTGCTCTACTTCAGTCTTCAGCCTCCCTGTGAGGCACCCCTTCTGTAGTGCTGCTGGGTCAGGACAACCTCTGGTAACAGGAAGACCTCAAGCCTTGTGGGTCTCCCTCATGGCTTCATGATGGCTCATGTGGCAATCAGAGCTGGTGCCCTTCTGGGGAAGGGCTTCACCCTGCGATCCCATTGCCAGCCCCACAGAGAGGTTTCTCTCACTGCAGGCCATTTGTGGATGGTAATAAAAAGGGCACACTATTTCGTCTGAGCTTTTGGCTAAGAACAAGGTCTGTTCATTTCATTGCACCCTTTTTGAACAAACACAGTACCAGGGTGAAATAACCCCTTGGTTTTTTCCTTCCCTTTTCAGGGCTGAAACAGTTTCCCAGTGATGTTCTGCAGTTAAGCTTGCTTGAGGGTGTCCTGTTGGGCAAGGATTGAAGAGCAAAGAGAATGGGGGAAGAAAGAGCCCAGGGATCTGGTATTAAATCTCAATTCTGTTATTGACCAGCAGACATCTAACACTTGCCTTATTTTGCGTAGGCTTTAGATTCTTTCGACTTTCCATAAATTGAAGGTCGAAATCAATTGCAATGGTTTTTATAGATATTTTTAATTTTTTTTTTACTAAAAAATGTAGAGTTTTGTCTAAGGAATTCTTCATCACTATTATAAATATACTTATTTACTGTTAGTAATTCCATATTTAACTCCTAAAAAATTTCTGAAACACTGTTTCTGAAAGCAGGTAAAATAAATAAATCCCAAGAATTTAGTATTTCTCAAGAGGAATTAAAACTAATCGACCTCTTAAACTCTACTTTCAAATGACAGTAATGATGTCAAGGTCTAGTCATTATAGCTATCAAAAGTTATTGTATATTTGATATGAGATCTACCTATATTATATGTATTACTCTGTGATAATTTATTGTTCCTTGTAGGATCTTTGGCCCTGAGTGCTGACCTCAATGCAAAGCCACTGTCTGAAGGGAAGAGAGACTTGGATAAAGAATCGATGTTAAACGTACGTTTGGTTTCTTGGTTCTCAGCATACTGAGGTGTTCTGTACAGTGAGCATTATTAATGAACCACCCAGAGGTTATCTACATTTTATTTTTAGCATTGCTCAATGACAAATAGAGAGCTTGTAAGTAGGTGAGGAGATATGGTATGTGCAATTTTCTTTAATGTTTTTCCTAAGAAGAAAAAATAATCCTATAAAGGAGTGTAGCATAAATTTACAAGTTCAAATAATACTTAACGTCAAACAGCTTTATTGTCTCTAGATTTTGGTTGCTTTTTTAAATTAAGTGTTAAAAGGAGGAAATATGGCCTCCAAAATAAGCAAGAAGATGTTGATTATAAAATAATTGCCTATACAGACATAGAGATATATGGCAGGAATTAGCATAGTAATTAATATTCAGTGCTAACAGTGACATTAATTTATTTTACTCATGTTAATGTCACGATAGCTCCATCTTGTGGTTGACTGAATATTACCTGACGATTCATTGTCATTTAGATTCTATGGGAAAAGTACAGTCGAAAACAAATATGACAGACTCCTGGTGACAAGAGAAAATTTTAGCTGTGATTAATTTCATTGCAGTTGTTTGTAGAGAAAGGAACAGCAAACAAAAATAAAGCCTGAGTGTGTAGTCCCTGCCTTCAGTATTTGCTATTTTTGCCCTAAGTGGATAAGTATTAAAGGTGGGAAGTTTTGTTTAAAATACTGTTTTAGAAAATGAAAGAAAAAAATTCACACAGCTTGTGATTAGCTAGATTACTGAGTTTGTGAAGCATATGTGCACTGCCCGTTATGTTTTGTTTCTATTTCATACAGGTGTTCAAAACCGCTGCTGCTTATCAACAGTTCACCCTTGAAGCTGCACTTAAAAACATTGGCAAGATGTCCAGTGAGCTGAAAAAAATGTCTGGTAATTCTGAGTTCCTTGTCCACTTAAACACAGGTTGCAGATTGTGCAGTTGTGAATGGCTTGGCTTTCTGCATCATGCATCTGGTTTGTATTCTAATGAAACAATGCAGCTGCTGTTTTGGTTTGAAAAATTAATGGAACAGTAGTTGCTTAGAAGTGAAATCATACTGGCTAACCATGGCGAAAACCTGGTATGCAGTGAAAGTCATTCCTTTGTGGGAACAATAATCCTTTTCTAGTAGAAATATTAGCAGTATACTAACACCAAACTTTATTTCACCATCCTGAGGTAAAGAAAAAAAGGCAACCCTTTGGATGCTTCAAAGTGTTGATAGATGAACACTTCAGAAAGTGCTGTATATAAACTGCCTTTCCCTTAGCATCTACCATTCAACAGACATAATAGTGATATGCTGCCCTTTGTCTTTCAGTGGAAAGCCAGCTACTGCTTTGTGAGCTTATTCTGAATTTCAGCCATCCTGTGAAGGCCAAAGATTTAAGAGACACTGAAGAAAAACCATGGGGTTTGACAGATTAAGTAATAACATGCATTTTCATGCAGCATCTTCTATTAATACTGCTTCAGTTTGAACTGTAAAATGATAACATGCTTTCCTGCAGTTAGGCTGTTCTTATTTTAAACTGAAAATGTGGAGTGAAAAATGCCATAAGTAGGTTATTGATCTTGAGAGAGTTTTTTTTAACCCAGATTTAGCCCACTAGGGCTAGAAAAATGGATAGAATTAACTAGAGAGGTCAGGGATCTGGGCCTGAAGGTTTTTCATGTGTAGTTGTCTCCTCTTAAACAAAGATGTACTCGAACAGTAACAAAAGATTTTCAGTCACTTCAAGTCAAGTCATTGGTCTCTTTTCTCAGTTGTGCTCTGGAAAACGGGATAAGGAACAGTCTGTAGAGGAGGAACTGCAAGTTGTCATTTGATCTTCCTTCCTCATTCTGAAAGCGCTGCTGAGGAAGGGGGCAAAGAGCAGATTACTTCTGGTGAACCAAAAGTACTTTCATTCTGGAAAGTCTGCAGTGACTTTCGGTTTAGATTTCTGAATACTCTATTCTGAAATCTGAGCCCAAAGTCTGAGTACCAGTATTTTCAGGTAGTTCATTGTAATTAATATTCAATCTTACTTTACTTGTGGACATGTTTGAATGTTGAAGTGTGTTTTTTATTCATAAACAAATATATTTCTCTGAATAATCAACTCAAGATTCACTCTGCTGAAAAAAATGAGCAGTGTTGTATTTGTTGTGCTGGTTTGCATTATATTTCTCTTTCACTAAGGGGTTGATTTCAAATAAATCTAACACAGTTCTATGGGAGGTGGTTTGGGGCTGTCAGATTTGCAAGGTGGTGCAGTGAAATACAATTGCAACCTCTGGCTCACAGAGTCAGTGGTAATCTGGGGGATGCTCTTAATTTTAGCATGGTTTGTAAAACACACAGTAAACCTGACTCTTCTTTCACAAGATGAAGAGTGATTTTTTTTTTTAAGATGTTGAGCCAGAAACAGGGATATGTCAGCTGAAGCACTTTTGAAATCATATTTTTCATCTTTTGTTTTTTGACTCACAGTTGCATGGAAATGAAATTCACTGACTTTGAATTCCAGTTCCTAGCTAAATATATTAGAAAGTAAGATAACATTTACAAAACATGTATATTTAAAGTAAAACTGTTGGTGAAATCTGATTGTTTCACCTGAGAAGCTATACAGGTTACATGGAAGATGTTTTTCTGACTTGAATTTTGGTTCAGACGTTTCAAGTGATATATCCACAAAGGACTCTTAAAGGAGAAATGTGACAAAGTCTAACATAACTATCAAAGCAAGGTCTTGTCAGAAGATAAAGCTTACTAGAAACCTGAGTTTGGATAAATCCCACTTAACAAGGAATGGGAAAATCTCTAGACATGGTGTGCTTCAGTGGTCCTCAGTTGTGACTGCTGTTTTAGAACTGAGGATGTTACTGGTTTTCTTGAAAATATAGTCAAACCATAAAGCAGTTGTGTAAGAGGAACGGAGTTCAGGCTGAGGATGTGTGCCTGCTTTCTAAGAGATGGGGGGTGTTCTGCTGATGAAGAATCGCATGATGAGAATCTTGTTGATGTGGTTCCTATGAAAAAGGAGTTGCTTAATTTAGAATCAGAAAGACACAGCTAAAGAGAGGTCTGTGTTCAGGGGAAATGCTTACTCCTGACTGAGGTTAGAGGCTCCTAGAGGTATGTAATTCCAGTTTGCAGGCTAAGACACACCATCAGTGAATCACCAGTGGTATGGCAAAGAGAACATGAAAGCTGCAGATATTTTATTTTCCTCAAAAAATGTGAACAGACAATTTCATAGCTGAATAACACACACACACACCTTGACAGGCAGCTGCATATCCAGTGTTAAGGGATTCTTGGTGTCTCTAAAACCCATGTGTCCTCAGGATCCCAGTCAGAGGCCCACTGTTTTCACAGAAGTGGCCATAGTTAGATGTACTGGGAAGTGGATTGTTGGAAAAAATTGGGCCTTTATTGTCTTCTGTCTACTCCTCAACTTTGTCAAGGTTTGGGTCTACTCTGTATCACTCTAGATAACACAACTGCTGCTGCTTTTCTGATCTGAAAAATAGCTTTTTCATTTTCCTTCTATGAAAACAGGGGCTTGTATTGTTTATTTCTGTGTGCTCTAACTTGGCGTGGAAGTCATTGCAAGAAGACACACACAAAGGTACGATTTTCTCATGCACTGTATGATTAGTGGGCTGTAATAAACACCTAGTAAGAAAATCAGATTCAGAGTGCTGCATTTAAGGCATAATTTAAAAATAACATTGTCCCTTTTCCTTAAAATCAAAACAATCTTTAATGACTTCATGATTTTTGTTTGCTATAAAAGGCAATATCCTGATGTTCACAGACTTCAGAAGGCTTCAATATTATATATAATCTTCCTTAAGGTCTCATTTAAATATGTCCTGCGGCATATTTTAACATGCACTGGTTTCTTGACCCTCTGTCTTTTCCATCAATCAGAAGGAGAGGTGTTCTTTGGAAGTAATCTATGATATCTGCTACAGAAGAAAAATCCTGTGGGATGGAAAAAATGAGAAGGATATGGCACAAATGTCAGAATGATTCATAATTAGTAAAACCAAGGGTTTTTTTTAAACTCTAAATATTTAGCAGTCTTACAGGGTCCAGTAAATACTATCAGATCATGCTTGCCATGATGAGCACACCTGGAAGTTCAAAAAGATGACTGATAAATTGAGAGAGCTATGACCCATCCCAAACTGTGGTACATGTGCTGCCCAGTCTGTCTGGTGCCAGGGAACCCAACCTGTATGTCGAATGGAATAAACCAGCTGTCTGGGTCCAAAGCAGTAAGGTTGGCAGATACGGATTTGCTCTAAGCTGTTTACTTCCCTTATCTGGTATCCTAGTGGTAAGCAAACATTCCTATCCAGGTATATGGATTTCTAATAGCTGCATTCTAAAGCTATCCCTTCATTCCCTGAAGGGAATCTGATATCACTTCCAGCAGTAATACGTTCTATCAGGAATAACTCTAAGACAACATGCAGAATTCCACGGGAGTAAAACAGCTGCCAAGTTAAGTGGCCTGACACTTAGGAATGAGACAGGAGATACCTTGAGATGAAGGGAAGTAGTGTGAAAAACACATAGTACCTCTTTTCCTTTTAAGCCAGTTCCTAACAAATATAAGTGGTTTTGCTCCTCGTAACGAATCTGGATGTTGTATACTTTATCTCTGTACAACACCATCAGGACATATGGGTGAGTAGCGGTTTTTCTTGAGCTGTCTCTTACCAAGAATGTTCCATCCTGAAAGATGAAAAAATGAAGATGATAAAAACCCATCACTTCTAGGTTTGGGCAGCATAACAACCTGAGCTACAGCACTCATCATAGAATCATAGAATCCCAGACTGGTTTGTGTTGGAAGGGACCTTAAAGCTCATCCAGTTCCAACTCCCTGCCACAGGGCAAGGGGGGGCAAGGACACTTTCCACTAGACCAGGTTGCTCCAAGCCCTGTCCAACCTGGCCTCATGGTTTTCAATGTTTTTTCTTTCTGAAATGTCTTTCCTCCTGGTAAGAGAAATTGCACTATTAAAGAGTTTAGATAATTTCTCTAATGTTTTATCTTTCAATTTGCTACTTAAAGCTTTCCTGTCTGATACAAATGCAAATGTTTTAGGGAAGAGAAGAACGCTGTTCTGTGAAGGAGAGATTCCATTGAAGGAGGAAGTAAAATATCAAAAGCCAAACCTCACATCAGTTGAACCAGAAGTTCATTTCCGGTAACTGCCATTCAAGGTTCCTGTGTGATCTATTTACAGACAGCCTGAAGTAAGGATAGTGTCTGTGTCATTTTAGTAAAGGCAGTGATATTGTCCAGCCACCTCCCTCTGCTTTTCTTCATTTGAGATCTTTTTTAACAAGTCTTCCATTGAAACACCCTTTCTTAAAGGTACTGAATGTGGTCTGGACCGTGGTACAAGTCATGGAAATGTTGTTTGTGTCATCTTCATTGCATGTGCTGTGAAGCCTCATAGGGTAAACAGATTTCCCACAGTGATGGGATTCAATTTACTTTATCTCCACATGCACAGTTAAGCCTGGATTTTATCTGTTTGAGTCTACTTCATTTTGCTGGTAAATGAGGCCTAGGAAAGGGTGGGATTCATCTCATCTAACTCAAGCTATCTGAAACTTGGGTGTAGCAACGAATTCCTCGCTGGTGACGGGGAGTTATTTCCAGAGCACAAGTCACTTCTCCTAAGAGAGGTGAGGTGAAACTGCTTTGTGGAAACACATCATTTATTCTCTTTGACTGTGGAAACCAACAGCCTTCATGGCTGATTTAGACTAGACGTGTAGTTTCTATGTGTGTAAAGGTACTCAAGAAGCATCCCCCACTCCAAGTCTTTATATTGGCACTATAACCTTAGCCTGTTTTTTACCTTCACTCTTCCTATATGACTGCAAGGACATCAAGCAAGGGGACGGTGGGAAGCACCAAGGATTTGAAGAGTACCTTGTTTATTTTCCGAAGAGCTGCTTCTGCTTGTGGCCGGCTAACATAGGCAGCATACCATTCATTGTGTAGTGAGTCCTGGGGCGTGTGAGAGAGGAGAAAGCTGTGAAATTCATTAGCTTGTGATGTTAACAACATATAAAGAGAAATTGGATTGTGAGGGACATTTGGGTTTATGTGCAGAATGTCTGAGGGAGTGAGCTTCAGGGATCATACCAGTATGGCAAGTGGCACTACATGATTTTACTATGATTTGCCCACTTGGATAAATCTGAACATGTTACAGACCTAGTTAAAATATGTCTGCAAGTAAGCTGGGAAAACAGAAACTTCCAAGTATTTTCAGTACAAGATAGATTCAAAATGACAATTCCTCTTCTGTCTGCCTGGGACATGGTGGTGGCTTTTCTAATAATTATTTAATTTTTCCTTTTTTCACTATTGTCTGAGGCAATCCTGCAGCCTTCCTGCAAACATGCCATCTATGGTTGCCCAGCAGTGTTATCACCAGGAATGATTTACTCTAAACTTGTCATGTTTGAAGAAATCTGAAACAAAAACGCACTTAAAGGGTATGAACTGTTTACACACCTAGGTTTTGTGGAAGGAGAACCCAATATGTAATGGTAGTTAAAAGCACTTGTGCAAAACAAGTAATCCAGCAAACAAGTATTTTTCTTATTTTGTTCTACTGTTTTTTTTCCTATTGTCTTTCTTGGGGAAGACAAAATAAGGCACTTAAGTCAGCACAGGAAACTGAAAGCACCTTCTGAAGTCCTGATAGTGACTTCTTTCTAGAAAAACAACTTTGAAAAACCCTTCTCTCCTGAAGTCACAACATTTGCTGTTCAACAATGATGGTTAATGCTTGTGATGTTTGTACCTCGTCTTCCTCCGTGTTGGTTTGGTGAGCAGTCTGTCTGCTAGGAATTGGCAGAGGAGGTCTTGCGTCAGCTGCACCTCTTGAAGGGGATCTGCTGTACCTTTCTTCAAAGATGGAAAAGGAGGAAAAATGTTAAAATTGGGAAAATAATTTCATCTATCTGTGGAGTGCATGCAGGGAGTACAATTTGGATTTTGTGAGGCATGAAGAATTTCTGTCACTCTGATACTGACACATTTTGAATTGATTTGAAATCAGATTTAGGCTGCTGAAGGAGACCCAGCTTCTTTACATAAATTCATCCTTGGTGCACAGGGACTTTAACTGCACTCCTGCAGTTCAGTTAAAAGCAGGTGAACTTGAAACAGAGGTTACAGCTTTTGAGCTTCTGTACCACAGTTATTCAGTTGAGAACAGCTCTGGTTTCTTAAGAAACAGTTAGATGTAACGTGTCTCTTTGCATTCCTTGCCTTCTTAGCATGGAGAAGCTACAAAATGTCACTGTAAGACATTGGCAGCTGTTAACCATATGTGGGAAATTATTTGCAATGCAATCACTTTCTAAGCTTGCTTTATTTTTCACTGGCTATTATAAGCTAAATGTGCAGCATCCTTCACATGGAAAGTGTTTGCTCCCTTTTTTGAGAGTATTAGTATACCACAGTGACTTGCAGGTAATGTTGCTCAGCTCTCAGTATATATAATTGTATATAATATAATAATTAAAAATAAAATATGTATTTATATTATACATATAAGTATATATTTAAAAGATGCTTATATGAGGTTTTGACAATGGTTTAGCTAGACATTAAGCCCTAACCTCATTGGAAAAAACCATCTTTGATTCAGGCTGTTACACAAGATGCCTTTCAGGAACTTGATAGTTTTCTGTTCACAGTCTGACCAGAAACATCCTTAGAGAAAAGCCATTATATTGACTGCACTGAAGCCACCTTTCAACCTTCAGCTGGTTTTTGTACAAAAAAAATGGAATGGAGGATACAAACCTAGATGTAAGCGTGGTGGTAGTGAGCCAGTTGAAGACCGGTTTCTAGCACTGTTTAAAAAGAAAACAAAGGAGTCAGTATAACTACAACACGACTGTACATTTCTGTGCTCTGAGGAGCCTGTTTTACAGAACATGAGATCCTCTTGAGACCTATGCAGGATGAGGGTAGCCTGCTTTCTCCTCTTTCTCTTTCCTTTTTTGAATGTAAGTAGATCCACCATTGCGTCTCTGTTCTTGGAGATACTCAAAAGCCATCGGGACACGGTGCTGGGCAGCTGTAGGTGACTCTGCTTGAGCAGAGAGTTTGGACGAGGTGATGTCCAGAGATTCCTGGCCTCCTCAACCACCCTGTGATTCTCTGAGCTGGCAGTGGCCCCGAGTTCATACCCACAGTGCCGTAACACCTCCGTGTGCCTATGATCTCCCTTCTGTATTCATTTTTATTCCTTTTTGTTAGAAAGCCTACAGTTTCCTTTTATGGCCTGATTGCTTCATTGGGAACAAGCTGCCTGCACTCTTTTCCTTTATAGTTCATATTTCTCTCCTGCTTAAATGAACTGCACGAAAAGCTCTGGAATAAATATGTTAATTATGTTTTCAGACCACGCTATCATGACTTGATTCATGGAAGAGAATCAGCCAAATGGGGCCTCTGCTATAGCAAAATTTGGCAATGCTGTTTGAATGTAAGCAGAAGTGTTCATCATAGGAATAGTTCCTATTTGCATATGACCTTGCTTTTGCTACTGCAATATTTGTCCTGCTGGGGTGTCAGCAGCTCCAGGGCATGATGGTAAATGGTAGGAATTCATCAAAGAGCCATTAAAAAAATACAGAGCTTAGAAAATGTACTTGAGACTTAGACTCAAGGAGTCCACTGTAACTCATCAAAGCTTGGTCTGTTGCACACTGCATCAGAAATCAAAATTTAATTAAGGGCTCTTCCATCTAGCAAATGAAGACCTAGCAATCTAATACTTCGAAGCTGAAGCTAGAAAGAAATCATAGTTGAAGCAAGGGTCACAATTTTAATAGGAATTTTAATGGTTAGAGTATATTCCACATTCAATTCTAGACAGCGAAAGTGGTGGGGTTTTAGTTCTGAAGCAATTATTAGTCATAGCTGTAGCACTTAGGCTCCTAGAGCAGAGTCCTGTTAGAGAAGGACCTCTGCCCTACATCCTGCATAGGTTTTTATGATGATTATCCTTTCCCAAAAGGTCTTGTCTTTCTTAGGGATCCTGGAGGCAATGGCAGAGAACAGAAGCATTGGACCATGTAGGCCCTAAAATACTGCCTTGACATAAACGTGAGAGCTTGGTTGTTTTTTTTTTTGTCGCCTTATGTCTACTGTCTGCTTCACTGGATACAGAGTTTCAATTATGTGAGGGATTCTCCTTGATAGTAAGAACAACACAAATTATCATGTAGTGGAGACAAGGGTATAGCCTGAAAAATAATGGACTACTTCAAGTAGTTGACTTGTGTTCACCTGAGAACCCTGTAGCTACCTACATACTATTATTTGCTAAATTGCAGAGAGATTTACAGGAATGACATAACAATGGGTGAAACAAACCTTTCTGCACCAGGCAGAGTGTTGGAGCTTGCTTTAGGTGGAGGCTTGACAGATTTGGATGGGAATGTATTGGAGCTGTATGGGGGCAAAGATATCTGTGGCACTGGCCTTTGGGGTGCAGCTGTGGAGAGAAAGAGAAGGAAATGTCAAACTTGCGAGACATTCTTAAATGAGGTAGAATAAAGAACTGGTGTCACATTGCTGCTCTTTAACTAGATGAGCACAATGGAGGAAACTGTTCTATAAAACGTCCTTGATGTGTTAGTTACAGATTGTAAGCTCAGGTGATCAAGTGAGAACTTAAGTATTAAAATTTCAAATAAACTGGTATAGGTTGAGCAACATTTACATTTACATGTTCTACCTACAGTTTTGGATAAGCCAAAATTCAGATAACTGCCATAGAGCTGAAGATGGTACATAACTATGTGTTCTCTATTATGTTGCTTCTAAAGAGTGCACTTGAGGTTACCTTCTTGAACTTCATTCCTTTGTGGAATTTCTCCCATAGCATCATAAACAACAGCATAAAATAAAACATTTTCTGCTGCAGTGTCCTCAGAAATCAACTACTGGTAAGAGGGGAGTAGATTAACTGCTCTCTGCACAGCTCAAACAGTCCTCCTCTTCACTGAGGTTTAGAGGCAGTGACAATTTATAGACTTGGCCAAATATTCTGCTTCTGTTAGAGCATCACTTTACCAACTTCATTTTAGCAACCAGGATTCTGAAGTAATTTATAAATACCAATATTGCATGAAACAAGTTCTACTTCTGTCCATTAGAGTAAGTAACATTACACAGAAGACCAGCAGGGTCTGATGGGATGTTTGATTGCAGGCTGGGAGGATACCAGGTCTACATGCCCAGCTGCCTGATGTTTGATGTTGTGTGCAGACCACAGATCTCTAAAATGAAATGTATTTCAAACTAAGGAGCCCTGCTGTCCTGTAAGTGGCTGTCTGTGAAGGGTCTATTAGCTATTGATTTTCTGTGTTTTGCAGCCTTGATATATACATCTGCAGGAGGTGTCTTATAAGCACTCTACAACCTGTCAAGATATCACTTGACATTTTGAAATGGCTTTAAAGAAACAACTTTGCAATCGCTTTTTTCTTTTTAGAACTAAGACCAAGAAAGACTTAAAGTTTTAAAAATCACAGTAGAGATACTCACTGTCGTCTTCTTCCTGGGGAGCCAAAATAAAAGAAACATTAGGAAAATATTAGCACAGATCTTAGGGATATTTTACAAAACAAAAACTTGGAAATTGGTGAATTTTGAGTATACAAGGACTCCAATTCTGTACTGTCACTTTCATCTAAACTGCTGGGGGTTTTATCTTCATCCAACACCAAATCATTTTTCAAGTTCTAGTATTACAAATAAGGTGTGAGGTAGAGGGACCTTGACCCAAAGTAGTAAGAAATTCTCAACAGATGTAAACTTTCCCCATTCTTCTCCCCATCAAGAAGCGCAGGCTATGAGTTATCTGAAAGTGAACTCCTTAGGTCCGCTTAAGCTGGAAAAGAACCCCAAAACCCCCAAACCTAGTGTAAGCAAAATCACTTCTCCCATGACAGAAACAATTCTGGTCTTATTATGTGTCTAAGATAAAGTACTCTGGGAATAAACTGAGCTTGACATAGAAGAACTGTTCAAAAAGAATCAAGAGTATTTTTTATAACTGATAAAAGAAATGAGTTTGCCTTTTCCAGAATTATTAATTTATACAGGTACTTCATTTTATTGTAGTCCCTATACATTTAAACATTTGCTTTGAGACTACACTTACTTGAGGGTTTTTGTGTGGTGGCCAACCCTGCCTGAAATGAAACAGAGAAAACAAAACATGAATCACAGGTGGAATGTTACTCACGTACTTTGTGTGCATTAGGCTGTATTTTCAACTAAGGTATGAATTTATAGTAGGTATACAGACCTAATGAATGCAGAAACATTTTTTCCCCTCATAAAAATATCTGAGATTATAATTTTCAGCCATAAGATGTCACGCTAGTCCTTAGCCCATCTTGACTCTATGAACAAGGAAAATGTCTGATGAATTGATCATGAGACTGGAATTTAAACAAGTTTTTACAATTATGGAACATTAGACTGCAAGTCTTAAACTTCTTTCTAGTCCTTAACAACACTGCTGGAGCACACGCTAAGCCTTCCAGTTATCCTTTCTCTGATAAGTTATCCTGGCTGATTAGCAGATCTTGATTACTTTCTTTTCCTGTTTTAAGATCAGTCACACTGCTGAACCCACAAGTTATCTAGAAAGTGCTGGAGAGTGATCTAGTTCTGCTGTTTGCTGCTGAGAAGGAGCTTTGCAGGTATGTAAAATCAATGGTAGGAAAGTAAAGCTTTCTTTTTCTAACATCCTATAAACAATAGCCAGAGAACTCATGAAGGAATGTTCCCCAGAGCAAGAACTTGATCTGCTCAAGTTCTTGATCACCTTTCTGTTTCAGTTTTAGTAAAAACCACGGATCACACATTTCTTTGTGCAACTTGGCTGTTTCAGGTGGCTGGGGAGATCTGCATTCACACTCTTCTGTCACAGCATAGCCTGTGCATGTTCACAGAGCAAAACTGATAACCACAGACGCTGCTGTTATGCAGAGACAGTAAATTCTACAATCCTGTATTGCTTATCTGTATTTTTATTGAATTAAATTTATCCTTTATTAAATTTCAGTTAAATGAACACTTACTTTACAGGGGTTGGCTTCCTTAGAGGAGATGGATTGCCTCTTTCATATCTGTCACTGGGTGGGACAGGAGGTTTTGGCATCATTGCTAGCTGTTCCCCCAGGGATCTGAAGCAAGAGCAAGATGATGAAATAAAGGCAAAAAGCTGCTTAGTAAGGAATAATTGGGTAATACTGGCAACAAGAGTCTCATCTCCAGAGGCAAAATTCTTACCTTAGCTGTAAAGCCAGAGGCTGTAAAGCAACAAGCAATAGTTAAAAGAATGTGTAAGTGTATCAAAATAGATGAAAAATATCAATAAGCTCCAAACAAAAAGACTTTACCTTTTCAGGAGTGCTGGGCTTCCTCCCTGAAAATAGTAGAAGCTTACATTCAGAAAAGATGAAAGGTAAGATCATTAAAATTTCTATGAAACAAACAGGTTTTGAACATCACTGAATGTGAATTTTGCAGATTGAAGCATTCTGCCTCCTGAGGCATAAGCCAGGCAGATTTTTTGGCTTTGCAAAAAATGGCAAAACTGCAGTATCTCTTCTTATACATTTCAAAGTGGCATGGTTTACAATCATATTTTCTATGGTTCAGCTTTGAATTGCTGGATACTTTTATGCCATTTTCTAACAAATGGAAGTGTTTAATAAATAAAAATCATAGAGTATTCTGTTTAGATTATCTGTAAAATATAGGTTTCAGGTCTGAAACAAATAGAAATTTTTTCCTGTGTTTTTTCAGTTCTCAGCATTCTTTGAAGTCTGGCTGCCAAATTGCATAGAGTGATGTGTGCAGTTTCCTTAGCTTTGTATGCAGAAGTTATTTGCTCTTTTAACCTACTAAATATTTCCTTGTTCATTCACTTAAGTAATCACCTCAAACCTTTATTGCACAGGGATCTCCTAATGTCTTTCTATCCGACTAGTCCTGAGCAAGGCTTGCTATTTCCTAGATACAATTTCTCTTGCTTTGTAAGTACTATTCACATTGTTTATTCATAAACAGATCACCTTGAGTGTGATTAGATTACAGTACCTTTGGTGAGCCTTGTTCATTTGCATGAATGATATTCAAACTGGTAATTTTGAATAATTAAGAACTCCATTGATATTAACACCAGAAAATACTGACCTGGTCCAGGGCTTTCTCTTTCAAATGGTGGAGCAAGGCGATCCAGTGAGGGCTTTGTGCTTCTGTCTATAGAAGGAGCTGGGGCTAAACACAACAGTTGTGTAAGATAATTTTCTGCTATAGGTCAGTATGTCTTTATTTTGCATAGCCATGAGCTGGTGTTACTTCTTAGAATAACAACTGAGGCTACAAATAGTAGAAGAGAGTGGGGCTGAGGAGCAAAAATGAAGCGCTATATAGCATGTGGGGAAAGCTTTATAAGGAGCAAACCAGCTGTACTTACGTTTCAAAGGCTTGATATTTCTGTCTCTACTCAAGTCGTTGCTGCTTGGTGGAGGAGGAAAAGCTGGCAGCTGAAACAAATATTTTACATATTGTTAAAGTGTGTCTTCACCTACCTGTTTCAGTGTTAGTAAATTAACCCACCACACCACATCTTCCAATCTTGGTCCCTGATATAGCACAAGGAGTAGGCCTCTACTCATTGCAGGAACGATGGGAGCCATTAGCACTCCTGAAGAATGACCTACATACATAGGGTTCTGTTACAGGCAGAATTGTCTCCGTTTGTCTCACAAGGAATACTCTAGAGGAATGTTGTCTTTGGGGAGGGTATGAGTAAAGAAAAGAGCAAAGGAAAGAAATGGGAACTTCAACAATGCTGTTGCGCCTTTTGTCCTTTCAATGCAGTTAGTGCTAGATTTGAAGTTAGGGGATGTAAATTTGAAGTTGGGAAATATATATTAAGTCTGTGTTACTGAATGTTGCTGAGTCAGAAAGCACTTTGGTGTCAGCAGCTGCAAAAGATGTTGGCATCTAAACCTAGATTTGTCCAGACAGATGCATTTCAATGTTGTGGTTTCTACTGGCAAGTGAAATAAATGAAGTATTAAGAAAGAAACATACAGAAGCACCTCTTCCCCCAAAGGAGGCTGGTACTGGGGACGGACCGGGTCGCTGGGGTGGTACTGGAGGCTGTTGCACTGATCGAGTGGTTGGAGGTCTGTCTAGAGGAAACAAAAATCCCAAACTAAGCAACTACAGAGTTTGATTCTTTTATTCTCATTAGATCTTTATGAAAAAAGCCCTTGCAATAACCTGCGTACTTAATATATCATAAAGATATTGGTTTAGCAGGTAACAGACAGTTGCTTTATGATCAATGGTGTACTGGTAGTTACAAGCTCATGTATCCCTTTGCCTCTGAAGTGGCTCCATGTGCTAGTCTGCTGGCCCACACTGTTCCTTTTCACTCCCTGCAGTGCAGGGACTGTGTGAAACACCCAGCCAGTCTCAATGGCAGGTTTGAAGCCACAACTGCAGGCTGCTGAAGAACCAGGCATGAAAACATTGCAGGCAGAGAAAGGGACACTTTTTGCCACTGCTGTGACAGCTTGCTCTGTTCAAGGTTGCATGCTAAGGCTGATACAGTATGCCTGTATGTTTAGCTTCATACAAGTTCAGACCAAAGGCCTGAGTGCACACATCACATGAAACTAACAAAACGTATCTTTAACCCAACAGAGCTTGTCTGAAGTAGAAAATCTAGCTTCAAAAGTCACAGACCCACCAGCATGCTGTAAGTGCCGTCACTAAATCTTGTTCATGAACTACACTGCTGACTTCAAGAAAAAACTTTCTATATTCCATTACCAGACATCTCAAACATGGCTGATAATGTGTAGAAATATCATTTACAAGTTATTAATAACACTTAATTTTTAGTTATTACCTATATAATCTGTGCTGTTTGCAAGTGACTTGGCAGGAAATATGACATTGTGGTGTGCTTCATCATTATTGGATGGAGGTGGCTCATAACCATCACTGTCATGTTCTGCTTCCTCAGGTTCTTCTGTTGGTGATTCATAGTCAGCCTCATCTTCCGGTTCCTGGCCATCATCAGGGCTTTCATAGTCATCATCTTCATCCTGGCAAATGTACATAAGAAATGATTGCTGTAACAGGATACTAATAATCACTCCAGTGCAGTTTCCTCGTGGCTTTTCACTGCTGTGGTTTTCACTCTGGAGGATATAAAGTTTTTACAACCAGCTGGAATTCACTGTGGAAATAAAATGAGGATAGGAGGCAGCATTTTCTTAATGCTTACAGCACTCACCAGCTTCAGAAAGGAAATGAGTATCATTTTATAACAGTAAGTGCAGTGGAAGGTCAAGATAAGGTGCTTGCTTATTGAAATGCACAGTGCCTTTGTGTTAGTTAACTGACAAGGCACCTGAAAACACACTGGAGCAGCAGTTGATGCCTGTTTTTATTCATTCTTACTTAATAACATGTACTCTGCAGTCTGCAACTCAACTTTTAAAAATGCTTCAGAAAAAATTAGGTCTTTGGTATGGGACCTGGTGCTCTTCGCTGACCAGAACCAAACCAGCTTCATACAACTTGCAGGACCTAGTAAGATCACAGTGAAAATATGGTAGTGGTCATTACACACAACTTCTGTGCAATCTGCCAAGGCTGCAAGGAAAAGAATGCTCAGTTTGTCATTGGTATCTTGGCTGAAATTCCCAGCTTAACTCTGCACTGGGGAGCTCTGTAGTTGGTTACTTTTACCTTTTGTGCTCCTAAAATTACAGCAAACCTCCTGCAAACTTAGTAGCAAGTGAGTTTTAAAAATCCCTCCCCATTTTCTGCAAAAAAACAGACTGGCATCAGTCAGTTTATCCATCCAGCTGGCTGAGCTGTGGGTCTTTCATATAATGACGTTTACCAAAGCATTTTCTGTGCCGAAAGGCAGAAGGAACTTCTGCCGTCCAATTGGCTTCAGAAAATCAGATTCTTCAACAAATTAACTCTGAAGAATAAAATGCCAAGAATTTGCCATTGAGTAATACAGCAATCTTTCCTTTACCAGACTCTTCTTCAAACAGCTTGGAATCAGTATATAAAATTCAGTGAAGGTTCTGTGGAGACCTGCTCATAGGCTGTGAGCTTCTGCTGGAGCCAGTGGTATTGGACTGCCATTCTGAAGCACTGCCTTAAATTACTGGGGGAGACCCTTTTCTCCATGGAGAGATCCGTGTGCAGCAACTCCAGTCATTCATGCTGCTCCTTCTCTTTCTTCTCATCCTAACACCCCCTGCCATTGCTCACTCCATCCGTGCTGCTCAAAGTAGACAAAGTAAGAAAGGACAGACCATATAGAAGGGGAAATCCATTCAACAATTGGTTTTGTGGTTTTATTAATCCTGATACTCACAAATGAAGACCAACCACCATCGTCTTGACCTGCATATCCTGCATAAAGAAACAGAATGTGAGGCTTCTTAGCATGCCCAACTTTAAGCTACCAAGATGTAACTTGACAAAAAGGACACAACAAATCCCAGATTGGTTCTGAACTGTGATATTATGTCACAGGAACAAGGTAGGTCTTTCAAAGGCAGGCAGGCATGAGGGGTACTTCAAATAGCATTCTGATTAAGACTATAGCTATCCTTGTATAAGTTGGTGTACATGCTGTCACTTCAAGTTTATCCTACACTTTTAAATATTATTTGAGGCAGAATGCTTTCAGAATGAGCAGAGACTTTTGATCTCTTTGTTTAATACTATTTTAGCTTTTATATCAAAAGGGTTTTTTTAATTTCAGTACGACTGGGGGAACATGGCAACTTGTGGACGTTTTAAGTGCTCGTGGCTGCTTAAGAAAGTGATTGAAATGAAAACTCAGGACATCTAGAAGCTTCCCCCTGTGATAGAGGGTGCTGTTAGGAGTAGGCAGAGGGCAGAGGTGTTGGAACAGGAATATATAAGCAATGAAACTTTATGTTGGGTTAAAGAAAGGCAATTAGTGGATGCTTATGCAAGTTGCTCTGCTCCTGCTTTTGTTCACCATTTTTTCTATTTTAAAAGTATTTTTTCCTACTGGTTCTCCTGCAACTGTTCTTTATTCTTATCACAACTTCTTCATGCTCTCATCTTTGCCTGTTTGTTGTTTTGGGTTCTGTCCCCTTGTCCCCTCCCTCCTCTTCCCCTCATTTACTGTGCCCTGCAAGAATTAACTTATTATTTTAATATTTTAAGCACTTTTGTTGTTAGAGGCTCTTTGCCAGCTCACACTCACCTGGGGCTTCAGGACTCTTTTGTGTTTGGGCCCTACAATAAAGATACAAAAAAATTGAAGTCCTTCCATTTGCCATTCTTAAAAGTTCGAAGCACACTAAAATCTGTTGTAAATAAAGGTAACAGCTTTAGCAGTAGAACATTGCATGGATGAGTTTAACTCTGCCCAAAATGCCAGAACCACACCGCTTTGTACTTTGCATACAGGATCCTAATGTAAGCTAAACTGTCTTGAAACAAATTCAAGTCACTGAGGTCAAGTGTTTAGAAACAAGGTGTCTCAGAAAATGAATCTACCAGGGGCCTCAGTGCTGAAAACAGAAACTTTCTTTTCTAATTCCAGTCAAGCTGCTGAAAGTCAAGTTCAGAAATATTTGTGGGCTTGCTAAATATTCTTATAGGTTTCAATTCTAGTTTTGATCTCTGGTAAATGCAAAGGTGTAAACTTGTTATCAGCTGATGTAAAAACATGTTGTGTTGAGCAGGCTTAGATGTTCATTACATATGAACATAAATTGTTCTTTTCTCATTCAATGTTCTTGCAAGTTTCTGCTCTCTTATCTATTGCAGGAATATTATAGAATCACAGAATAGTCAGGGTTGGAAAGGACCTTACGATCATCCAGTTCCAACCCCCCTGCCATGGGCAGGGACACCTCCCACTAAACCGTGTCACCCAAGGCTCTGTCCAACCTGGCCTTGAACTGCCAGGGATGGAGCATTCACAACTTCCCTGGGCAGCCCATTCCAGTGCCTCACCACCCTTACAGTGAAGAACTTCTTCCTTACCCAAACTTCCTCTGTTTCAGTTTGAACCTGTGACCCCTTGTCCTATTACTACAGTCCCTAATGAAGAGTCTCTCTCCAGCATCCTTATAGGCCCCCTTCAGGCTATATTCAATAAGTTATGAAGTATTAAAAAGTGTAATGATGTATAGGAGTGTGAAATGCATTAATGATGATTTATTTATGCAGTAATGTGTGCCTAAGCTTTTAGCATTCCTGAAGATTGATTGAACTCTGGTAGAAAACTTTAGTAAAATGTATGTACTTGGTTCTGGGCATGGCAGAAGTATCTCGGGTGTTTGTGGGCTCGTTCTTTGCTATTCTTAACAGACAGCATTAACTAAACAGACTTGGATTTTATATCATTTCAGGCTATCCCTCTGACCCAGGTATTATTGGTCAAATGGAGAACAGGTCAGAAAAGATAGATCTGAAAGCTTTGACAAGAGAAGCTGAATTGGTTTACTTACCATTTTGGAAGGAAAGAAAGCCTCCCTTCATTTCTGTTTATTTCTTGGCTTAATTTACTTACAATTCTAGTTAAAAGAAAGACAAAAAATAGTTAGAAAAATATCCTTGAAACTTACATTTTCTGAGCTGCTTTCCCTCAATATTTGCTGAACTAAGAATATTTAATTGATCAGTTGTGCTACAGAGTTGCACTACAGCATGCCCAATTGAAAACTGGGCTTTTTTTACAGAGACAAGCCTTCATGTTGTTGGATCAAGTTTAAAAACAAACATTAAGCCCAGCAAGCCTTAGATGCTTTGGGTGTGCTAGATGTCACACACTTGAACACTGCTGCTTTGAATGATGGTAACTGCATTTGTGTTATTTTGCATGGAAAAGCAGATAATGCTTCAGGAAACAGCTTTGACCAAGCTGATGGTTGCAAAAGCAGGGTTACATATCCCCTCTGTCTGCTGTATTATTCTGTCTGTCTCCCTCTACAAGATATCACCACCAAGATACACCTAATCTGGAGTCCCTCCAGTAAAGAAGGTGTAAAGTTTGATTTAGTTCCATGTTATAACACATTTGCAGGGCAGGGCAGAAATATCATGGAACATATGAAGACTACAGCTTTATGTCTACAGGGATTTTTCCAAGGCAATGTGTTTGTTGTCACTCATGCATGAGTTGTAAAGAGCAGTAGGGTATCAACTAAGTCAATGCAATCCTGAGCACAATTCCAGTCAGGAATGTTTATTTCTGATTCTGATTCTGCTGCTGTCCATAGTCAGTGCAGATATTGGTACTGAGGGTTTTCTCATTGACTCCCGAGAGCAGCACTGAGGTTGCAGGACTGGCATCCCTTAGCTGAGTACTGAGAGCTGCTGCTCTGCCACTAATGAAGTTTGCTTCAATGACTATTTTGTTTAAAATAATGTTTTCTTTTCAAAGGGAGTTTATGATCAGTCATGGGCTGATACTTCCTTCACTTGCATTCTTTCTGAGTGATGCCCCACTGAGAAAGTCCTGTGACAGCCAAAGGAAATTGGTTGCATACATCTGGTGAAAAATATCCCATTTGACTTCTAGCTTATATTATTTAGGTCTGTGTGAGGCAGTAATTGTGGAAATAAAAGTAATATGAAAAAAAATCATTAATTCAACATGTCTATTTCAGATTCTAAATTCTGTACAATCTTAATTGTGTTGTTTGTTAGTGCAGAATTCTTTTCCAAACATCTTAGTTCTGGTCAATCAAACTTCATCTCAGTATTGTAAAATCTGTGTTTATGGCTAGGCACTCACCACTCTATTTTGTTTTTCTTCTTCTTTCATGTCTTTTATCAGCTACTCTGCAATAATAATCCCCTAGGTTTTTCCAAGTGACCTCATTTGTGGTTGCTTTCATGTCCAACTGTTTTTCTGGGCTGTGACTTAAGGACAAGCTTTCAAGCAATCTAGTATTAAAAAAAATGCCAACATCCTCAACCATGCTACAATCTTTCTCTTATTTTGAGTATCCCTTATCTTGCACTTGCTCCTTCCCTAATACTTGTGTTACTGTACTTCAGATTAAAAGATATATTCAAGACATAGGGTTGCTCTGTTATAGTATGGAAAATTCTATGGTGAGAGATAAGGCTGCCTGCAAGAACAGGCGATTTCTGATCAGCATGGGCACGCTGTCAGAAAAGGGTGAAGAGTAATTTGAAGTTGAGGATTTGTACTTAAGGATCCAGGTATGAAAATAGAAAGGCAGAGGAAGAATATTTTATATTTTTCTTAAGACACTACTTGGCACTTTTCTATTTGAAGCTAATATTGCTTCACTTGCCCCTTTGGAAATAAGCTTATGCACAAATGTTAATCATTTAAGGGCGATTACAGCTAAGTCTGACACTATTATCCAAGCAAATTGTATGAAGCAAGAAAAAAGCCAAGTTAAAGGCATATGTTCCATATAAGCATATAATGTATGTTCTTCTTTCCCATGCCATCAACACTCCTCTGCATAAGACCTGTCCTGCTGCAGGTGGTAAGGAAGTTGCTGTGTAAATAATAAATTCCGTGTGAAACACCAGGAAACGTTCTGGGATAAGCAGTGCACTGAGTGTACCAGTGCTTTGGTGGAGAAGTGGATTACGGAACTGGTGTGTGGCTTGTTCTCTGGTGTGGAAGAAGTGGAGGAAGGATCTTTTGTAATACTGTGGGTTTTTTTCAGATAAAGAAATGAAACAAAGATCACTGGCTTTAGAGCTAATCATTCTGGTTGTTCAGACTTCTGTGGGTAAGAATGAGACGTGAGTGCTGGGAAGCTTTCTGGACTAACCCTGGCCTGGCTGCTGTGACCATTTACATCGGCTGGGTTTTGAGGCAAACCTGAAAGGAGAATGTTGCTCATCTTATTTTGCTGCCAAAACAATTAATTATTTGTTGCTTAAAGTAACAGTGTCTAATCTTCAAGTTTATTTGAAGTGCTTCAAAGCAATGGCTTAGAGAGGTTGTTAGAAGAAAGCTAAGTTAAGAAGGGTCATGCTTTGCAGGCAAGGCTATTACAGAAGTGGGTGCGCTGAGCAGCTGAGTTTGCAGCAGTGTGAGGAAGGAAGTGCCCAAACCACACTGCTTTCTGAGCCTGGGAGTGGGCGATAGGCGCCGATAAGGCAACAGCACTTGCAAAAAATGTTACTCAGACTTCTCTTTCTGCCTCCTCCACCTCATGCTTGGCTTCAGACTGGCAGGAAGATGAAAATCAGAAAAAGTGAAGCCTGAACCCAGTCTCAAAGCAGGACTCTAACTCAGCTGTTGCTCACTGAGTGCCAATACTGTTGTGACTAGAATCCAGTCTACAGGAAGGGGATAAAGGACTTAAGATGGGAGAGAGGGATGGAAGGCAAAGTCCTCTAGGGCCAGGAGGCTGCAGAGTTGCAGACTGAACACTGTGGAGAGCATAGTTGGTGCTGAAGTCTTTGTTTTGGCGTTTGAGAAAAGTCTGTTGGGCAGATGCAATACTACTACATTGGCTTCAGAACTGGCTGAATGTTCGTTATGTTCTAAACCTTTCAACAACTTTTAGCCTCCCAGCTGAGAGTGTGCACATACATCCACCTATGCCCATGGCATACCTTCTGGAAAGACAGGGGCCCCACAGAGTGCTTAATTCTTAGATTTGCACTTTGACTCTCCTGAAAGTAAAACGACTTTCAGGCTGTGCTGTGTTTGTAGGGTCTGAATGTGTCCCCTTCAGAATTCAGCTCACTTCCCATGTTTGAACTGGCAGATGCAATTATCTGCTTTAGTGCAATGATACTCGCTTTATGACTGTACTTTTTCACAAGTGCTATGGATATGCCACAAGTTTCCTGACCAAGGTGGAAGATTTCCAGTCTCAGATTTGCCAGCGCCCTGCCGCTGAGCAGCTGAAGGGATCAACAGCCTGTAGTAGTGCCCTGACTTACTGAAAACTTTGAAATGTTTTCTCTCAAGATAGTAAGCGATAAGAGTGTCAATGATTAAACTCAGTGTTTATATCATGGTTCAGGTACTGGTCAACCACCAATGTTATTCTGAATGAGACCTGGGCTTGTCCTTGCTTATTGGTTCTGATCACATCAAGTGAGGTGCATTCTGTTGAATGTGCTTTAAAACATTTTGAAATACTCCCATTTGTTACCCACAAGTATAAACCTTTATGACCTCCTGTGACTGGAAATAATGATAATGAGCAATAACAAAACTCCATGTGTCCTCTTAAGCCTTTTGTTTCATTAAATTCATTACCAAAATGTTAATTGCATCATGATTAGGTCTGAGCTTTCGTTTAGTGCCTAAGACAGAGATTCAGTGTCTGCTGTGTAATATATACCATATCCCTTCCCTGTTTCAACAGTGCATCACTCTTTCAGGATGCAATGTGTTGTTTGTGAACCTTCAGGTGTGTGTGTATGCAGTGGTATTAATATTAACTTAAATGACTCTTCCATAAGATACAGCAAGTACAAGAGTAATATGAATGAGCTAAATAAAACCCATAACACTATGGTTTTTAACAGGTTTTCATATTGTTACAAAATGCCAAGTGTTAAGCATAGTGTATCTTTGAAGAAAGCAGGTTGTAACTGATAGCTAAGCTGTTAATAACTGAAGAAATTGTTAGGTCAACCCAGATGCTCTCTCATTTAGGATGACAGCTACATTCCTGACAACCCCATCTCTAAAGCTGATGGTCATGCCACGATTATTTATCTTAATTTCTTAGTGGGAAAAAGGACAAAATGTAGGAACAGGATGTTCCTACTAATAGATTACTTGTCCCAAATGTTGCTGGTCCTTAAAGGTCTGTGGCAATGGGATAATGGCTGAATGTCTCCTGGGCCACAGATTTCCAATGAGTGAAATAGGGAAAAGCCTTTGTGGTCCAGAACCTGGAGACTGGGTTCTATCACATGTAATCAGGTGTTCAAAGCCTCGTCCTCAGTGCCATAGCAGATCTATGTAGGTCATTGGAACAGAAAGGCATGTATCTTTCCATGGAATGACAACAATGCTTACATTCTTAACACATGTTTAGAATTCTTAAATTTCTACCAAGTGACCTGAAGGTGGTACTCTGCCTGTTCAAATAGAAATGTGTATATTCAAGTAGGAATACTATTTGGTGGCATTTTCTATTTAGCCTGAAGAAGCACCTGGGCTTTACAGCAGACCCAGAATTTCTCTCCACTCCCCTGTGTCCACCCAGAGCAGTTCAACTACAGCAGGGAACTGGCAAAGACCATGTGGCTTTTCTTACCTCCCTCTTGCCCAAAGGAAAGGGTGAAGGTGGTGAGTGGGGCTCTAAAATGCCTTTTACTTTGGGACCTGGTGCCTCAGCTACACTTTGATTCTATGTGCATGTAGGTGGGAATGAAAGCAAGGCTTCCATGTGGAGTCAAAATACAGAATTACACAAAGTTAATTTTATAGACTTTTCTCTAAAACTAATAGCAACCTAAGTGCAAGAGATCTCAGGGTTCCAAAGAGTGACAGCACCAACACTGTAAATATTCTGAATGACAGTAAAAACTTACTATTTTCTTTATTTTCTTCATTCAGTCTTCATTTTCCATCTCCACAAGATGTAATGCCCCAACAGACATGAAAAGATTTCCACCAGTAAAAATCACCTGGTGTACAAGACCTCTTGCAGGCATACAAGAAAGGTAGGAGGTGACCCTAGACAAGAACGGGGATCCCTACTGGGCACATAGACTGTGAATTTTTTTATGATCTCTCAAGAAATCTCTGTATGGCTGGTGCATGTGCAGTACACCCTGTGCAGATTTCTTGTCCATTAACTCTTTTGACTGCAGAAAGGTTACCAGAATAATACTTGCAGGACTGTTTGGAGATGTCAGGAACTTTTTTACATGGTACCCTCACATATGTAAATGTTTTAGCAAAGATTTCTGTAGTCTTCAGCCCTTTTAATGGAGAATTTTAAAGATTTTGTGAGGTGTTTTAACTTTCAAAATAGTGTTTTAATTATTTTTTTGTATTTAAAAATAATCCACAAGGAAATTCATGGAGATGTACACCTGTAACACAGCTGATGGAGATTAGCTCTCAAAATAACAATTCTGTTAATAATAACAGAAGATTATGGGGGATTTCTCTTAGTTTCAGGAAATAGCCTGTGATACTTCGTAGAATCATGGAATCATGGACTGATTACAATTGGAAGAAACCTTAAAGCTCATCCAGTTCCAACCCTTGCCATGGGCAGGGACTCCTTCCACTAGAGCAGCTTGCTCCAAGCCTGTCCAGCCTGGCCTTGAACACTGCCAGGGATGGGGCAGCCACAGCTTCTCTGGGCACCCTGTGCCAGCGCCTCAGCACCCTCACAGGGAAGAGCTTCTGCCTAAGAGCTCATCTCAGTCTCCTCTTTGGCAGGTTAAGACCATTTGCCCTTGCCCTGTCTCTCCAGACCCTTGTCCAAAGCCCCTCTCCAGGTTTCTTGTAGTCCCTTTAGGCACTGGAGCCTCTCTAACATGTCCCCTTAAGGAGCCTTCTCTTCTCCAGATTGAACCAGTGCAGTTCTCTCAACCTGGCTCTGTAGCAGAGCTGCTCCAGCCTAGACACTTAAAGGTTCTTGTAAATGTCACAGAATCATCTCTAACTAATGACACATTTATATTTAACACTTACACAGTAGCTTTGCTCAAAAGTATATATTTATTCAAACCACATACCAGGCTCAGGAGCTGTGGATGGGTGGAGGCTGTGGGTTGCAAAGCCAGTATAGTTGTAAGTGCTGGCTTCTGCACCCAGTACATGTAAGTCGGTATAACCCTGCTACAGTTACTGGGGAGCAATCACTCTTGTACATGTACATTTTATTCCTGCCAATGGCTGCAAGTGTTACTCTTGCTATTTATATCAGTAATTTTTACAGAACATGCTCAGAATTTAGCACTGTAGTTCAGCATCAGATACTATGCAATATCCTAATGTGTATTTCAGCTTGCAGAAAACCTCTTCCTACTAGGTGAGGTTTGTGTTGTGATATGAAAGTAAGGTATGACTGTGTTGTAGTAGCAGTCAGCAGCAAGCACTTTGCACTTTGGGGAGAGTGTGGAGATTCTGAAGTGGTGAAATTAGTGTTAAAAAAATGACAAGTTCTTTTACTGATGAATTTTATTCTTATGGGTTTTTTTTTATTTGTTTGGTTGGTTGGTTGGTTTGGTTTGGTTTTGTTTTTAAATGGCAACCACTTCTCTTTCCCATTAAAGCCCTAAGTTCTTGTGGCAAACAGTGGCATTACACTGAGGACCCCACATAACATCAACCTTGTCCCATGTGCATTCACAATAGTCTAGTGAACTGTTTCCCCTTTGGAAGTGTGGGGAAAGGTAAGAACGGGGGCATAAATTCCAGAACTTTCATTCAGATTAATTTACTTAATCATTCAGTTCTTCAAGTTGTGCAACAAGTTTAAGTCTTCTTCTAAAGCTCTTTATTTCAAGTTCTTTTTATGTTGAGAAGCCCAGATCTGACTAGAGAAGGCTGTCCACTTGCTGCTGGGGTGATACAAGGTAAGTGACTGTGAAAATCAAATTTCCAAAACATTTTTGAGGTATAAATAGATTAGATGAGGAGATAGGAGTAAATTCATACTGTTAGATTTCATTTTGACTATTGACCTATGACATTAGTATCTCTTGTATGTTTGGGTTTATTAGACCTTCCACTGACTGCTTTTGACTCAGGAATTTGAAAGCAAATCCAACGTTCTCAAAATCAGAAGCTCAGACAAGGAGAACACAAGGCACTTTTGCCAAATGCTGAGCCATTGAGGGGTCTTCCTTTGTAGGAAGATCTTTGATACTTCTGGGCCCACTGGCTAACACTCATACACCACCAGTCCCTATTGTGTGAAAGTACAGACATGATCTGAAGAAACATGTGATGTCCTTGCATATCTGATCTGAATAGAGGTATCCTCCTGCCCTGAAATGTAGCCACCAGCTTACCCAGAAGCGTGTGAATGTGACAGACCACACAGGTATGTCAGAATATTTCAGTGCTCTTGGCCTCACCAAAACCTCTTACACAAGTCCTGATGCATCTGAAAAGGTGAAGCAGACCGTATCTGCCATAGTAAAATCGAGATGTGCACAGAAGGAGTGAGTCCGGAACTGGGAAATGAGCAGCAAAGGAACTGCCATGTTGGCACAACTTGAGTTCCTTTTTTCCTCCTTACTTTGTTTAGAAGACCATGAAAATCTCCACGTGTCTTATGGTCAGGAACCTCTTAATGTCCAGCTTAAATATGTACCAGAGAACTCATAGCAAAATAAAATCCTTTGGTTTTCACCATAAAATATTAGAAGCAGCTGATTTCTCTGTTACTCAATTTAACTTAATGAGATACTGTTCTTTGTAAGTAACTTCTTTAAAATTCTGGAAGCTATTTGGATAAATCAGAAACTTTTCCAAGGCCTGATCCACAA
The DNA here is from genome assembly GCA_017639245.1 of Myiopsitta monachus. Classification (NCBI taxonomy): domain Eukaryota; kingdom Metazoa; phylum Chordata; class Aves; order Psittaciformes; family Psittacidae; genus Myiopsitta; species Myiopsitta monachus. The sequence continues at coordinate 38,706,035 of CM029917.1, read as the reverse complement.
GAGCTTAGGGAAGGTGCACAACTGAACACTGAATCGAATGTTCCAGACTGGTTTATCTTTAATGCCTACGTACAGGAAAAGCACATGATGAAAAACACTTGAACTCCTCAACTGTTGTCTACATACCCGACTTTCTTTATTCCTTTGAGTTAAAGTTAACAGTTAAACACCAAACACTTAAATCATACTTTAAAGGTAATACTTGCAAAAAAGTTTAACCTTTGTGTAGCTGCTGTTGGTCAAAGAATTTATGGATGAGTTGTTTTGAACTGTCCCCCAGACAATATTTCTGTATTGTATCATTGTGCTTGAGCAATCACGACAACCCTGCTTTCATTTTGGAGTAACTTTTCTTTCTTGGTACACCGCAATCAACAGGTCGCTATCTAATCACTTGCAAGTTATTTGCCCCATATTTCCCATGAGTTTTCACTGCAGACCAGCTAAAATAATTGTTAGTGTTAAATTGGTTTGGCTTTACTTACGGCACTCGGAGTTTGGGAAATTTCTGAATGTCATTTTCAGTCATGTTCTGAAAAGGAAGCACATGGTACATGTCACAGAACTGTCCATGAACACCCTGACACAACAGAAGTTTGCATGCAAAATGAGGCATCAAGTCTTAACTGGTAGGAATAGCAAGTGCATAGAAAAGCAGCATAAGATAACAGCCTGTCCATCCCGTGGCTTGTAAGAGAAGTGAACCCATTGCCATCAAAAATCCTCTCCCTCTTTTTCTGGTTTTGCTGGATGTTGATTTTTATGTTATGCAGCTGTATAAAACCAGCTGGAGGTCAACAGACATCGTGGGTATTTGATTACACACAAAGGACTTCAACAGAATAATCACATGTAATTTCAAAGAGAAATATTTGTAGAATATGGCTGCAATGTTTTAATTAGAGCTTGTTATAATGGCCTGTAAGGAGAAGTAAAATCTTAAACCAGCACTTCCCAGATCAGAGTGCTTGTTTACCAGCAGATGAGCCATTCTTCCAGGATTAATGGGATTCTGTGCAAAGTTAAAATCAAATAATTTGCTTTTCTGATTTGGGTTCTAATGCAGTTCTTTGCTGGTAGTGTAGAGTCACATTGACTTACAGACAAGCTGCTTCTCAAAAGAACTGCAATCAAACCCTCTTCCGCAACAGCTTTCTCCTAGAGATTGTCAAGATGCTGAAGCTAAAGCAGGTGAACAGACAGTGACCCGAAGAATTCCAGCACTATTTTAAAGTCTTCTAATTTTTTGTTTTCCTTTTGTTCTCTTGCTTTCTGGATATTGTTTCATTGTACATCACCTAGCATACAGGAAAACATGTCCTTGGGATACTATAATTCATCTTGACGGACAGTGTCAACCAATTGATAGAGAACTACATCCTGGTTACATCCTGTGCTACTGATTATAGTGTGAGCCCAACAGAACATGGTCTGCTTGAGCCCATCATCAGTGGCATTGTTCCTGGCAACTGTGGAATTATGCTTCTCACAGAAAATATAAAAGGACAGAATACTTTAAATGCTCTTTTAAATACTTGTAGTTTTAAGGCAATATGCAATGAAATGCCCTTTGTAAGGGGCTGTTCCTGGCAGGGAAGGCAAGCTTCTACCATAGGTTCTGATTTTAGGCTATTTTGCTTCACATCTTTTTAGTGCAGGTAAAAAATATGGTATTTAGGTGACTTCAGAAGCTAGATATATTAAATTCCTTTATGTCTGCATAGTGAAATCACCCAAAGCTGTGCATGATTGCAAAGTTTCGTGGTAGAACTGTAGATTTTAAAATAGAGTAGCATTTGCTGAAGTTTTGTGCTGAGAACTGTATCTGTAACATTACAGTACATGTAAAATCACATGTTCTAGTGGAGATAAGGTTAGAAAAGTTAAGTTTGGACTTAAGAGCAGCCTTTGCAGCCTAACAGAAGTCTTTCTAGAAACTGTGTGTGTTTCTTCCCCCTTCAACCATAATACAATGATTAGATCGCAGATTACTCCTGACAGGAAGCTGAGCTGCGCTAAGTCTTAAGAGCTTTGTTATGCTCCTGCAGAGAGGGTCAGCCCCTTTCTTCTTCCGTTATTTTCAATGCTGAGTTTAGGACAGATTAGAACATTATGAAGACTTTGGAGAAAGTGTTTTGTTTAGTCAATCACAAGCTTCACACACTCTTTGGAGCATGGATGATAGTCTGGTTCTTTCTGTCTTACTGCCAACAGTAAGAAGTTTCTAATTCTGCATTGGTACACAATGCTATCAATGATTTTCAGCACAGAACTAATCCCATCTGTGGTTTCCAGCACTATTTTACCTCTGAGAATACTCACAGGAGTAAACCACAGAAAAACTGTGCTCTCTTTTTTCTAAATTCAGAATTTTTTCTAAAGCCTTTTTAAGCCTCTCTAGGATTCTATTCTGGCAATAAAACTGATAAAAGTTATCAGTTTAATTTCATAAAAGGGCCGTAGTGCTACTTTAAATATTAGAGAATGTTATTAGAATAAGTTGCATGGAATCTCTGTGGTCTTCTTCCTACCACAGCTCAACTGGACTTTCCTTGTGGTAGCCTTGTAGCAGATACAGAAATGTGACTTTGAAACTAGGATGTTCTGATGAATAAGACAGCAATACTGTTATAGTCAGGTTTACCAGATAGGTCTGACAGCAGACAGAAAACCTGCAAACCCTCAGTCCGAACAGTTCCTTCCATGCTGCTGTAATTTGGCACTTTCCAATAACTTAGAAAGTGTAAAAAGGTATTTCTGAGAAACACCATGCATACAGAGAAGTAATTGTTTTCTCAAGCTTGTGTTGTACTCTAGGATGTTCCACTGAAAGTCTCCTTTTGTTCAGTTTCACAGGTAAACCTTTTTATATAATGACAAGATAGATATTTTTATACAAATGCCAAGGAGGTCAACAGGTTAAAAGTTTAAATCTCAGCAGAGGTGAGCAGCTGCTTACTTAATACAAAAGCATCCTTTGCATCTGCTAGGATGCTTCTGAAGAAATCCTGCACTCTGAGACATGATTTAGTGGTGGATTTGGCAATCCTGGGATAATGAGCGGACTTGATGATCTTTAAAGGTCTTTTCCAACCCAGTCGATTCTATGATTCTATGTATTTAGAGAAACACGCTGGAAATGAAAACTGATAGAAATCCCTTAGGAATCACACAGTTATTGCCCGTCTTATTTATACCTCACAAACTCTGGAATTTCATAATGCTGCCAGAGCCAGAACTCCCACTCCAGCCACAGCTCCTTAGTGCTTGAGCTGAGTAGCTCTTAGGGGTTGGTAGGATAGGTCCTGTGACAGTGACACACATCTGAACAATTCTGACTCCACCCAGTAGGAGGGAGGTGTCATATCCTGTTCCCGTGAGGGGTGCTTGAAAATGTGATATTGTCTGTGAATGAAATGTCAAAGAGCTTGCTCCATTAGGACAAGTACATGAAATACAAGGCTTTAGAAGAGGTGTGCGTAGCTTTTCCCACTTTCACTGATTATATAGATGATCAAAATGACTACTTTGGGGGAAAATAGTATATCTAATATTTGGAAATAAAAATAAAATATAAAATAATAACAAAAGCCCTTACACATCCTCATGGATGTATATTCAAGACCCAAAAACATTCGCTGTGTTAATGGAAGTTGTCAGCTTTTCTGAAGTTAAGCCATGTTGTTGGTAAGGCCTGGAGCAGTGTTGATTTAAATCCACTAGGGCTTTCATTTTTAAACTATTACTGGTTTTCTGCTCTTTAAGTTCACTGATTTTGTATATTGCTACATACAAAATTTAGAGAAACCTAATTTAAAGTATATAGGCATGAAACAGTGATTGCACTAGAAAGCCTGTCATTCAGCCCACGTCTGTATCTTCTTTAGTAAGAGAGGACAATTAATAAATGTGAGTTTTCTGTAGTTAGTATTTCAAAACAAGCACCTCCTATGAGGGAACAGATGAACTCAAGACAAGACTGTGCTTTTATAAGCTCCCTGTTGGATTAAAAAGTACATAAATAGATGCATATTAAACAACATGCTTGTGCTCCCAGCATTCTGTATGTAGAGGAAGATGGCTGGCTGATTTTAGCAAAGGCGCTTACTTCTTGTATTTATACCTCAACAGCCACCTCAAGCTCAGCACTTTGCACCTGCTGATGCAAACTAAGAAGTTGAAACAAACACTTGGTGGGAATTTTACAGGAAGGAATTCTTACAGATCCACTTACCAGAAACCGTTGTCCATTTATGCTGTGCTTCCTCACGACTTTCTCACAGTCCTTATACTTTAACTGTCAATGACAAGAAGATGATTATTGCACCTTCATTTTAAGAATGGATGAAGACACTTAGACATATCATTTTCTTTGCGTGGATGCTCCAAGTCACCCTTTCATATGCTAGAGTCCATCTAAATGGCTCATTTTTTCCTCTAAACATTAAGAGAAAAATTCTGCAGTGGACTTGACAATTCCATCCATTTAGGAACATGTAATTCCTCACATTTAAAAAAACACCTCACAGTTGCATGGCCCAAAGAAATATCTGGAAAATGGATAGTTGTGGTATTGATATTTGTGGAAAACAGGAAACACAGCGAATACTTGGTATCTTGGAATACTGAAGTCCTGATCCCAGTCTTTGAATTTGTTATGATCCAAAAGCTTCCTCTTCTGGATAGATACGTTGCTTGTTAGTCCTGGAAATTGTCTGTAATGTTTGGAAAGTTTTTCCACAATATTCTGTTTCATGGTAGCATTTAGGACAAGGACAGTGAGTTTAGAAGCTGACCACATACATAATAAAATAAAGCTCCCAGTCCTACCAGGCAAAAATGTAACAGTAATTTGGGGGACTTAAATAAAGAGCAAACCAACAAGCCCAAACCCTAGCGACATATAGCAAGACCTGACTCTTACATATTTCCAGTAGGTGTCTTCAGCATTCTGGGTTTTTCCTTTTGTTTGATCAGAAATAGCATGTGAGAACACTGCTTGTATTTTGATCTGGTTGGAATGCCTTTTTCCTGTTCCAAGTTGATCAAGTCCATAGTAGAAGGAACGGAAAGAGTGGGCAAAGTGACATTTTGGACCCTTTGGGACAGAAGAATGGCTCTGATCCTGCCTGAAATTTTAGTTTGGGGAAGTTAAGCAGACTCATGATACTGTGCTGCTGGGATAATTCCCCTAAAGCAGAGAACATATTGTAGGGAGCATTGTGTCCTTTCTTAGTTTTGTCTTATTTACTCTTGGTGTTATATGAGAGCAGGTCCTGAAAACATCTGCACAGCTGAAAGAGTATTTTTAGGATACTTCAGTTACACACATGCAGAAACAGTCCAAACTCTGCTAAACACTTCAGGACACAGACTAAGACATTTGCACAGACTGAGGACTTAACAGCTGCAAATACTGTCTCTGTCAGTCAGTGAGGGTCGTCATGACATTACCAGCACAAGTCTGTGTGCAGCAGTGAGCAACTGCCATACTTGGTAGAACACATCAGTGGGACTGAGACCCAATCACATTCATAAAGTAATTGATGAAAAATACTGTTAAGCTATTAAAAATAACTATTTTCTTAACATATTACCAGTATGAACAGCTTTGCTTTTACATTTTACAGTGCATAGTATAAATTAGCAGAGGCTTCAAACTTAACGCACCAGATGTTACTACTCTTAAGTGTGAAGAATTCTTACTTGACAGAAACTGAGGAACCTAAAATTAGAGGTTTGCAGGTAACTGGTAGTTTCCAAACATAGGCTTTGTGTTTGAGCTGCTTGTCTTTATTAGCTGGTTTTGCATTCTAGTATCAAACTTGCCTCAACTCCTCAGATGAAACTCTCATAGAGTTATAGGAGCCATTGAAACAATGAGCTTTACATTTTTAAATGAAGCCCAAACTCTTACAGGCTTTGTAAGTCTGGTCTGACAGCTCCCTTGAAAATTAGGCACCTGTGCTGGCAGTGCTTGAAAGTCTTCCCAAATCTTCCCAAATCTCGTTGATCTGAATGTTAAATTCCAGGCTGAAAGTTTTGGACTTTGGGAGGAGCATACTCAGCTGCAAAGGACACAGGGCCTGCCTGTGGTACTGAAGAATGAGGAATTTACAGAGAACGCAGAGAAATGAAACTATAGTAAAATTGGCTCAGTTACACATTCCTGGGCAATCAGAAAGGTTTCAGCATTCCTGTATTGCCTTTCAAAGTACTTCTTCAGTGTGGAAACTTCTCTGCCTTTTAAAATGAAATTTATAGATAGTCACAAGTGAAAAGGATGTCAAAAGAAATGGAAGTTCCCAGCTGGTCACACAAGGCAACATCAGAAAAAGTAACCAGAAGGAGGGGAGAGCTGCTAACCTTGAGCCATGAGTTTTGAGTTTTGGCCAAGAAGTTTTAGAAGGGGGAAGTAAAACCAAAAGGCAAAAAGTTTTTCCAACTGAAGCTAAAAAATGCGGAGTCTGTGTATCTACAACTGTGGAGTTCTTGCTGGGTTCTCATGGGTGTGATTAACAAACACATTCAGAGGCACATTTGTGAACACTAAGCAACTTGAAAATAAAAAACATCTGAAAATCATTGAAGAAGAGCTAAAAACCGTGTACTTTTCACACATTAATGCCTTCTACAGTTATTAATGTGTTATATCAACAACTGTTGTAGTGAAGTGTGTATTTTCTCAAAAAGCCCCAAGTTTCTCTTATACCCAATTTAATCCACACTTTCAAGATTCATTTGTAGAATTTGCTGGCCCGTTTAGTTGAGCTTCTTGTCAGTGATTTTGCTTTTGGTTTTGCAGCAAGTTCTGCCCATTATAAAATATGTAAATTTAGCACAATGTTGCAGCAGTTTGTTCGTTCATCACACAAAGACAAAGCACAGCTGAACTTACTGTCCTGAAGTAGTCTGCCAAGTCATCTGGGTTCCAGGTAACCACGTCTGAACGGTACGGAATGTTCCTTAAATCCATTGTGAACTTTCTCCTCTAGGCAGTTAGAGAAGGTTCGAGCGGTGCTGTCGGTGGAACAGCCATATATTCCTTGTGTGTGACCACCTCCAGCGTGTCCAGGAATCCCTTGCTTAGTGCTTGACTTCTTCTGTTTAAGAGCTGTTGTTTTTTTAAACACAGGACTCCGTTGTTAGGACCTCTGAGAGAGATACTGCTTCCTCTGACACAAAATGGTCTCTTCTCAGAAAAGCTGACAGCTCGTCAGCCTTACCACTTCCTTTGTCTGAATATAAATAAGTAAACAAGGAAGCACAGCAAAGCATTGAAAATGTTCTGCCTGCTGCACATAAGTAAGCTCCTATGGACTCAGTTTGCTTGTAATTGCACACATTTATGTATTTACACACTCCAGAGAGTATAAAAGTATTGGCATGTTATCTCCATAGACAATGGTTGCTGTGCAAGTCTAGCCCAGGCAAGCCCCCATCCAAAGAAGAAAACGTTCACTTGAGAGAAACTTCTTCAGCTTGCCTCACTACCTGAAGTGTCACGTCTTTCTCTGATCTCTGCAGTAAGAAAGGGTAGTTGGAGCTGTATATAACATGGTATGCATGAATTAGGGATGGGATTAGAGCCAGCATTCCTTCAAATAAGAAATCTCTCGGTGAAACTAAGAAATGGACAAGCTTAGATAAAAAATACTTACATTGACATTGTTTCAGAGCTCCTTTATCTAGCTACCTCTAATGAGGATTTTTGTGTCTGAAAAAAATCTACAGAACCATAATATCACCACAGGGACATATGATAGACTGCATCTGTCCTCTAGAGGCAGTTCAGGCACCACTGTATCCCAAGTCCCTTTGGTGAGACTCCATTTAGTAGTGCCAAACGTGCCTGGTTTTTAAAAACGCCACATGTCCTTTCTCCCTGTTCCTGATGTGGAGTTTCCTCCCACAGCTGCATTGGTATGAATGATTGCGGTCACTGTTCACAGCTGCTCCATTAGACTGCACCAAAGGTGGTATTTTGTGAGCTTCCTGTATTAGTAAGTGTAGATGCATAGCTCTGAAGCACTGGAAGGGAAAGTTTCTCTTCTTTCTAATGCATCACTCTCACTATTTCTAGTCATTGAAGACATTCTAACCTTGGGTCTGTAATTTGCAAGTGGATGGCATCCAAGTGCCTCTATTAGAGATCATATCTGCAAGTCCATATAGTGTTGTACGGAAGAGTTTTCCTTTTGAATTTCAGAGTCTGATTTAAAGTACCTTACTTTTTCTGCAGAAGTTTTGATAGATGATGGTAGCAGCATGGTATTTAAAGCTCTCTAAAACTAAACTGCTCTAACAGCTGTTATGAACAGTGTAGCATTTATCAAATACATGCTATAGCTGTGTTTTATGGGTTCTTATTTGAAATGACCTGTAAAATCATCTGAGGCGTGTACTGATAGTACCAGAGAAATATCACCACCTTGTCACTGTAAATCTAGGTTTGGGGATGGAATAGGACTAAATTAACTTGTGACAAAGAATCTCCAAGGAAGAAGTTATTTTGGTGGTGCATTATCAGCAGTGCCAAAGGGGAGATTCCATAGCATACACCTGAAACACCTCCTTATACCCTCAACAGAGAAACAAGTTTCTTACAGTGCAGAGACAGGAAGAAGCCTCTGCTATAATTCCAGTATTTCATTACATTCTAATCTAATTTCTATCCTAAATGCAGTGTAGCAGCTCTAATTTCAGTTGTGCTATTCCTTATTTATACTGATATAAAACTAATAAGTCTGGTCAAAATTTAGTGAGATGATGGTATAGAATAATCATGTTATCATTTATTATGATGCTGAGATAGGAGAAAACCACTCACCTTTAAAGTCCCTCTTCTAGTCTAGAAAGCAACCGCCATGAAAGTCTTAACAAACACATGGATCTAATTGTTGTTATTTGCTTGGATCCTGTCTGTGACTGAGTGCATTACAGCTACATGCGTATTTCATGCACTTTGCAAAACCCAGCTGCACATGTATTGAGCTTTGTCTTTAGAACTTCTTTTGTAATGTGCTAAACACATAGGATGCGGTGGCCAAGCGAGGCTTGCTGAGGAAACATCCCCTTGTATTTTTGCCATTTGAGTTTCCTGATACTGTGCTATATCAGTGTAACAATTTGAAATTGCATTTCCAACCTATGTCTGTATTTGAACATGTCAATGGAAAATGTTGTTCGACACACAAATAACCATGAATGAGTCATGACCCCTAGTTGTGACCAGACTGCAGGGAGTTGTTTTGAAAGATGCTTTTAAATGTCTGTCTTTGTGGCCCAGAAGGGCAATGTAGCAAATCCCATATTCCACACAAGGAAAATCTTGCTCCTGGTAAAAAAACTCACATTAATTCCCCATGCTTGTAATTGCTCTTTCCTACTTAGTACTGTTTCTCTCTTCAGAGTCACTGTTATTACCTTCAGAAGTAGTACTTCCACCCATGTGCTCCTGATATTCTCAGTGTTCTGCACTCAGAGAGGCTATTTCAGCACTGGTGGTCATCAAGAAAGAAAAAAAGTTTAATATCCACACTAGTGCAAGCCCACATGCCAGAGTGTAATCAGATTTGGGTAGGAGTCTACAGGAGGATGTTTGGGAAGCAACCACATCTGAGAGAGACAGAGTGACGGCAGGGAAAGCATTAGGGCAGTTAAAGGAACTGCAGCTAACAGACAGGGCCACGTAGACAGAGTTCCTGAGGAAGAATGTCAAATTTGACAGGCTGAATGCAGCAATTCTGGTTGATAACTAAACACATTTCAGAGGTGACAGTCCTAACTGTCTAGTAGGAATGATCACATGCTTTGAATCTTAGTAGTTCAACTTTATATTGCAAGAAATGGAGACATAAAAAGTAGGCAGGACAAGATGTATCTGTTCCATAATATAATTTGTTATATACTTCAGTGGGCAATCTTCCATGGAATGGACCTTAAGCACTTAGCTTTTCAAATGCTGAGAAACATTGATAATATGACTATTATCAGATACCTTTTCCATTGTGACCTTTTTTGTTTCTTTTGAAAGAATTAGGTCTTTTGTAGCTGATGAGTGCAGTGGCACAACCTTCACATGAAAGATGTGTTGTCAAGTAACATCTGAGAGTGGTACAGTTCTATAAGATGTAGTGAGGGTCTGGTGACTGGTGTTTGGAAATGTGAGAGTCTAACCATTTTAGGCAGTGCAGGAGGGAAATTCACACTGCCCACATGCTGCTGCCTTCAAAGAGAGTCATTATTTTCCATCTTCTCTCACCTCTTTCCGGTGGTGTTCTGTTCCACAGCACCCTGCTTCAAGTGGAGCCAAGGGCCCACTTTGAAAATCTCTCAAAATAGCCTGTTTTTCTAGAACAGCTCAGTTTAAATGTCAGTTTTCCTAGAGCCAAGCAAAAACAGTTCAAACCTCATAAGAATTGTCTTCATGTTCATCTCAGTCCCAAAGCAAAGTGAATCTTTATGACATGTTTTTCTTTTGTCCTGCACAGTTTTGTTTTTAAAAGGAGAGTACTTTTTTTCCTTTTATCCAGGGAATATTTACTATTGCCAGCCTGTATTTCCTCTTTTGACATTACGTGCCTTATGCCCAAGCTGTATATCTATCTATATCTACTTTCATTTTTATACCCTTTAAAAATCACCACAGTATTGTCATATATTCCTTGCTGTCTTAAATAATCACTGAGCCACACTTTCTACTCCTCAAATGTCCTTCTCCATTAGTTCTTGCAGTCAAGTGTCAACCTTGAATTCGCATTGACTGTGCATTAATACAAGACCCCATACTGAGGCTTTGCCAACTTAAACCCTCTCTTTGGTCTGAAAGGAACTGCAAGTCTTCCTCACCACCTAGTGGGTAACTCACAGATCAGCACCTAGCACTAATGACTGCTCTTTTCAAGAGCAAGGGTGGACCCTGATCTGCTGAAGCTGAAGCTGGTTACATGGCTTATATATGTGGCACTTCAATGGGACTAGCAGTTGCGTGGATGCCAACCAACCTACCAGCATCTGAAATAAAACTGCATCTGAGATACTGGCTTCAAATCTGATTTTACACCAACAAAATCAAATGTTCTCTTTCTGAACTCAATCCCAGCGAATGATTTTCCTATATGGGAAAAAAACAAGTGTGTACTTGAAGAACCACATTTTCCATTGCTAGTAAATTGTGTTATTTTGAGAGAATGGAAATACAGAGTTTAGGCAATTCCAAAATGCCTGAGATCCTAGAATACAGCCACTAGAGTGCAGCTGAACTCTATTCAGGAAACAGAGCATCAGATACCAAATATATTAAGGCCTGTAACAAAAAAAAGGCAAGTACTTACAGATATCTAGCAAGAGTGCTGGTTTTTCAGGCACTTACTTTGTTTCACTCTGTTAGGGTCAGAAGTGATGTAACGTGTCTGGTTTGTCCAGAGACCTTGCAAGCAAATGCAGAGAACACCTAGCAGACCTTAGAAAAGGTGTTCCTTGAGGAAAGGCTGAACTAATGTTTCGCTTAGTCTGGGAAAGGGAAGGTAGAGATGAGGGAAGGAAAAAGGAGACACTTGTGTCTTCCCTGCAGAGCTAGGCTGTGCCCTGCTATGCTGTGGGACCCTGCCAGCCCTACAGTGGGCAACTGCTTTGAGCATTTGGGGTTTTCTCTAAAAGGAGAACTAAACCAAAGCTAAGAGTTGCTCTTATGGTGAGCCTGCTGGTTTGTCCTGGCATTGAGGAGAGGTGATCAGACTCAGATTCTTTTTATCAATGCTGTAGTCAAAAGGGGTGATCAGAAAACTCCCTGAACAAAGTGATAAAAGCTGGGAAAGGGAGAGAAAGACAGAAGCATATCCAACTTTTTTATCCAAGGGACATTTCCTTGCTGTATCTTAGGTCTTACATGCCCTGGTTTCCCTCTGAAGAGCTGAAATAGGTTGGAAGGTGCTGTGACATGATCAGTAGTGTACAGATGGTACCAAGCAGTGGCCATCAGAGGTCAGGCAAATGAAAAGTGCCCACCTCTGCAGCTACTCAAAAGGATGGAAGAAAGGCTGGGTCCAGGACTGCTCCTGAAGTATGCCCTAAAGGATGGTAGTTTTGCCTATTATTGGATATATCAGATTTGATATTTTTGGTGTAGTTTCTCCTTTCCTTGAAAGAAATCTGTTGTTTTAAACCCCTTAGTAGAGCTGGTGTTTGTGGGTGGAGTAATACTGCTCCTTGCACACCATTATGTGGTGTATCCGAAGCTGCATACAGCTTGTTGACTGTATGCTGACTGAGTAGTGGCCTCCATCCAGGCTGAACCCTCTCATGGCATGAGGAGGTGCAGGCCCCGGGCACCCACTTCAGTACTCTCAATAGCACAAACAGTGAAGTTAAAAGGGATTTTAAGCTACAAGAAGAAGTTTTCACCGCAGTTGGGTGAAATACATGTAAGAGAGAGTTGCTTTTAAGTAGTATTTGTTTGAGAGGATGGCTTTGAAATCCAGGAATGCAAATGCAGGAGCAGGCGTTTGTGCTCACCCTTGGAACTCAAGGGAGCGTCCGCGGAGCCGTGCTCTCTAGATGGCGCCGAAGCCCTGGGTACTCGGGCAGTGCTTCTGTAGCAGCCTTCCATTTGCTTTGCCGTTTTGTTTGGTACCTGTTTATTTAGAAGAAATAAGTAAATAAATAAATAAAATGGTTCTCTTTCAGCAAAGATGAATGAATAGTAACAAAAATCGTGATTTTTTGTTCATCAAAGTTTCTTAAACAACAGTATTTCAATTTGATCCAATTATTCTGACAGTTAAATACAGGATGATTGAACTCAGCCCATTTTGTTGTTTCTATCAAATTAACCATTGACACCAGTAAACAGCTTATCGTCCCTGACATTCACATTCTTTTTATTTAGAAAAGCAGTTGTTTTCTTAACCTAAACAAAGGTAACTCCATAGAACTTGCAGAGTTCGCACTGCTTCCAGCTGGCATCTGTACTGCTTAACATCAAGTTTTGGTCATTGCTCCCATCACAAGGAAGGCTCCACAGCTCCATCAAGAATAAAACCATTGCTGTTAATTTCAAGTCAAAATCTGGAGTGAATGTTGCAATTGCAGAGCATCCTGTCCATACACAGACTCACATCTGGATTCTGATCCTGGTAAATCTTTAAATAGCTCATTGAACAAGAAGGAAACTACTAGGGATTTTGCAATGCTGAGAAAAAGGAGAATGCTTCAACAGCTATATACTGATTTGTGTTCATTTCAGACCTTCATGGGAAACGCTTTTGTCAATCCTGAAAGTTTCCAAGAGTGAATTTCATGCCAGATTAGGAAATATGTTACTTAGGAGACCATTTTGATGAAAATAATATTTCAGCTTCTTACTTCCACTTGCAACCCAGTGGTGCTGTTGGTAATTTCCGTTATTTCTGCAGTGTTCCTAGCAGACAGCAAGAAGCTGGGATTCAGAAGGGGTGTTTAGCATTCCTATCTTTGCAGCACAGATTTTTTTCTTGCAGGCAGAGAAGACACCATCCTGTAAGTGCCAGAACATTTCCTCCTCTACAGATTTCCTCAGGGCTTCTGAGCCCTGAGTTTAGGGGCAACTAGACCTGCATGGTCTGGAGGTACAGATGGAGAAGAAAAGTGCTGCTGCTAACCAGCACAGTCCCAGGTATAGTTTTGGGTTTAGTGTTAGTTTTGTTTTCAGTATTTATATTCCTCTCTACACTGTCTCAGAGTTTCCAAGGAACTGAATTCTTGAACACTCCATGTTTTTCAGATATTCAGTGTCACCCTGTGTTCAAAATGAAGTATGCCCAAAATAAGAGATACTTTTATCTCATAAGCAAGCATCTTGCATGTATATTTCATCTGTTGATGTGTGTAGTGCTGTGAATGGACTGAGAAACTGTTCTTTTTAATCCTCTGGCTCATGAAGGAAGGTCAGCACAGATCAAAAGTAAATACTCAGGAGGGGCTGTTCTAATCAGTTAGGTCTTCCTCCAAGACATAGTTTAAAGTAACAGCAGTGTCAGAGCAGGAGCTCACCTCGCTGCTTGTGGATGAGTGATACAATACATCCTGTCACTAAGGGCAGGAGCATCCATTGCTCAAAGCAGTGCAGGGGTGTGATTTGGGCTTCCTTCTTCAGCTACAGTGGTGTGAGACTCAAAACCTCAGGAGGAAGACCCCTGACTGCTCAACTTTCACACACAACTGGAGACAGCATTAGCTGGTGCTGCAACTGAAAACATGGTCCTTTCCCAGCCTCTGGGTTCTGTATTTGTGCTGCTCCTGCTTGTGTCAGCATAAGCATTGTCATGACCACAGCAGGAAAGAGGAGCAGGGATTTGGCTGTGTTAGCTAATGTCACAATAAAAAATGATGAAATGGTTACTTTCAGACTGCAGCTCTTCCCTGCTATTGGCTTTGCTGTGTGACTACACAAGTGGATATGCCTGCACAAAGTAGGAGATGCAGTACAGCAAGAAACATTTCTGGTGCTTGGTCTACAGGGAAGTCTGAGCTGTTTATTGCGGCAGCAACGCCAGTTCAGAGTGTACATTAATTATAACATAGGCAAAGTGGATCTTCCCCCCCAGAAATGGGAACCGTTTTATTTTTTAGTTAACTCTCATTTCACCATCTTGTTCTGGCAGATGGGGCATGTACTTCTTCTTTAGGATTTAAACTTACAGAATTAAAATCTTATTTTCCAGAGAAAGATAAGCATTCTTCTATGTGCTCCTTACTATTTGACTGTTACCCTCTGTGTCATTTAATATGTTGCAAAATTCAGGCGTTAGTTTTGGATAGTTTCAGTATAAGTGACAAATAACAAGCTGTGACACTGAAAGAAAGCTGAAGGCAGACACTGAGGTGTCTGAACTGTCTGCTACTATGCACAGTAAGTCCTGAAAATTTCCTACGACTCTCTATTTTTAACTATTCAGCAAAACTCCCACTTTTTTCTCATCTCACTTTTACTCTTAAATCATTCAGGTTCAATAAAGATTGTGCATTAAGCTCCTGGATGTTTGTGTGAACTGGATGTATGATACCAAGTCTGAAAAGAAATAGAACTGTTCTTTGTTATACTTGTCTATTACATGGGGTTTTTTATGCACAGTTTGTCACCGATCTTACATTCTGTGAACAGAAGACTTCAAGCACCTCCTCTGCCAGCAGAATGCCTGTGTGTATATTGTATGACAATATGAAAGATTTGGCTCTACTTTTCACCTCGTTCTCACTGAGAGAAATTCCGTCCTTGGATCACTCAAGAATATTGGTCAATATCATGTGTCTCTGTGTATCAGGGTCCTGGGGGCACTATTAGGCCCTAATGGCCCTGACCAGCTTCACCTGGGGCTTTCACCCACTCCCTGCCCTGGTTTTGACACCCCCAAAAGCTCAGCCCAGGACCCTGTGAAGGCCTGGGTAGAGAGAGGTCTTCTCAGATAAGGTAATGTTTGCTTTCCAGTAAAACTTGGAAAGCTTTCTTTCTGCTTTCCATTCTTCATTGCTGCAGTTAAGAGGCTTGACCTAGTACATAAGTGGGAATGATGAATGTCTGGATTGCTCTAATTATAGTCATTTCAAGACATGGGTTGCTCAGTGCTTTTATTTAGGATGCTGTATTACTTTAGGATGGTCTTGAAAATGAATGACCTCCTAATGCTGGTAGTTTCTGGAGGATGCACTTGAGGGTATGCTCCCTGCTGCTTGTTCTGCAGTGTGTGTGGGACTAGTGAGTGTCTTCTCCCTTTCCCAGCACTTGCTCTGGTGTTAGAGAGCTGAACTAGTTCCCCTGTAGATAAGAGGAGTAAGTAAGGAGTTGTACGAATCTGGTTCCTTGCTGTGTAAGACATATAACCTGTAAGACAGGCAGAGATAAGTGTGTGTCCTACACAGCTGGGTGCACACAAGCTGTGGTGCAAGTCCAATTGAGAAGCTGTGTAGCTATTTTACTGAGTCAGGCATAGGTTATGCAGGACTCTAAATCCCTTGTGTCACAACTATGCAGCTGTTTCTGATTGTGGTTTTCTCTCTTCTGACTACTGTGCCCATGGGAAAAATATTTGCTGTACTTTCTCCCCTCCTGTAGCTGCTCCACCTGCAAGACCGCTCTTACTGAGTTCTGTATGTATTGTCCAGTCTCATTAACCCAGACTGCCTGAATGTTTCTGCACAGCCCCAGTAAAGGCTGGCTATCTAGGCTTGTATGGAAGCACATCAGCTATGGAAAGCTTTTGGAATTGCTTTCCATCAATTTCCATCAATTGCCTTGATTAACAGATGTACTTCATAAAGAACTTCAAAGTTTTCATGCTGCTGTGGCTGCTGCTGTTCTTAAGGCCAGGCCAATGGAGGCTGGATGTGGTTGAGATACCTACTATGACCTGATAGAACCAGACACTCTTTTATCTAGACAGGCTTGTTCTTGCTCACTAGTTTGAGTGTTTATAGATTAGGAACAAGTGAAATGCTTCTTGCAAAGTCAGGCACTGATATTCTAATGAGAAGAGTAAATTAAAAACCCTTTCTAAAACTTGTGAGTAGGACATCTTAGGTGTGGGGTGAGACACCTCCTCTATTCCTCTGCCCCAAAGCAAATGCCCTGTAAGTATGTTCTGGGGCAGATTTGGGGCCATTTTTTCCCCTCTTTTTCTAGGCAATATACAGAAGTTCTCTCTTCATCTTTGTGTACTTCTACGGCAATAGCCTTTCCTTTGTGCTTTAGTGCATTCAGCTGTATGGACACAGTCCTGCTGGGCTCATCAGGTGAATTGATGAGGTTTTTGTCTTAATCCAACCACAAAAGAATCAATATTGATCAGCATGAAGTTCTGTAAAGAGATTAACATTGTGTTAAAGCTCCTGCAGATGGATCTCTACCAATTTTGGATTTACTTGGCCTTTCCTCAGTTAACATATCTAAAGTAAAGTTGTTACTATTTATGTGGAGATTAATATCTGTAAATAGGAGTAAAGGGGGGAGCTCTTCCATGGCCCATATCCCACATAAGCAACTTGCTAAGCTAAGTGCTTCTGCTGCTCTGGCAGATGGAGAGCTGCCAGTTGCTGACTGCTTTTGGGTACTGTTGAGACTTGTAATGTGCAGCAGAGTTCCCAAGAGTGCTTGGCTGCCTGTGTTAGGGGGTGCGCTGGTTAACCAGAGAAGCTGCTTGTACACAGGGAGCTCAGGTTCCCGTTTGTGCTCAACACCATTCAGAGCTATGTTTATACAACATCTGTCTTACTGCAACTGCACATATAATCACATTTAGTTTGCAGGACAGCACATATTAATTATATAGTAATAAAAGTCACTTCTTTCTGGGTATTCTTAGCTTCAGGCTCCAGTTTCTTAAATCTAAACATATTTATTGAGATGCTTTTTGGTAAGTACAGAAGGTTTTTTTTCAATAAATAAAAGCAATAGTGTGCTTCTATAGGTGTGAGCCAAATCAGGCTTTATTGTGCTGGGCTGGTTGCAGAGCTCAGGTTAATGTCATTTAAATCTAAATGGAGGAGGAGCTGATGTGTGTGTCTCAGAAGCAACATAGAGGTCCCGGTGAGGAAAACAGTGTTGAGGGTAGGTCTTGAGGTGATGAGGGCAGTAAGGACACCCAGTTGGCTCACTCAGTGTTTGGAGGGTTACTGAGGAAAAAGCTCCCAGGTTCTTATGGAAAGAAGGATTATGGGGTTGGAACTGGACATAGTAAGCTCAGGGCCAGATCTGTTATGGAGGTATATGGCCAATGATCCACTGACGTTTACTGGTTTTGAAGACACTCAGTGATACCTCCATGAGAAGAGGGAAAAGCCCCTGCCCCTGACTGGGGCGAAAGAGGGGCCCAACAGGCTCATCTTGTCTCCCCACAGGCTTTACTGTGGGATGACGTGTTCCAGCCTAAAGCCTTGCGCAAAGCAGAAGTTGTGTGAGGGTCAGAAAAGTGCAATTTGTTGGAAATGTGCCTTAATGACAGAAGAAATACTTTCCTCAGAAAACATGAGAAACTTTATATGCCATCTCCTTTGGGGTAATATAAAAGTGTTGAACAGTGTATACAGTCACTGGTTGCAGGGATAGGAAAATAGAGCACTTCTGAGGCAAATGTTTGCAGAATCACGAGCAGGAAGAGATGAGAGCATTAACTGCAGTCATTGAGGACTCACATCAGTTCAGAGCTTCAGCTGAACATGATCTTTTTCAGTTCTCTTGAAATACTTCATCTTTGCTTTAAGTGCTATATTTTGGTCTGAGTCTTTTCCTTATGGGTCACTGACAGGGAGACAGAGGCCCTGATCCAAAGCTAGGCGGATAGCACAGAAAGACCCAAAAGGCTGGGCTTGCTGTGCACTTGGGCTGGAGCTATAGTTTGTTACCAATGAAGGTACTGTCTAGATTTTAGAAATAGAATCACAGAATAGTTTGGGTTGGAAAGGACCTTAAGATCATCCAGTTCCAACCCCCTGCCATGGGCAGGGACACCTCACACTAAACCATGCCACCCAAGGCTCTGTCCAACCTGGCCTTGAACACTACCAGCGATGGAGCATTCACAACTTCCCTGGGCAACCCATTCCAGTGCCTCACCACCCTCACAGTGAAGAATTTCCTCCTCATATCCAATCTGAAACTTCCCGTCTAAGTTTTAACCCATTCCCCCTTGTCCTGTCAGCACAGTCCCTAATGAAGAGTCCCTCCCCAGCATCCTTATAGGCTCCATTCCGATACTTTTGTTCCATGCAGTTAATATCACATTCTGAATGACTTCTGCCAAATTCATGGGGTAAAGGATTATAGTAAGGACTTGTTGGGAGAAGCAGGGTGGAAAAAGTACTGAGGCAGAAGCTGGGCATGATCCACTTCACATGTGGCTTTGGGTGCTTATTGTTTGAAAGGGTTGACGAAAAGAAGAAAAATCACTTGAGACCTCTCAAATAGTAAGAATCAGGTGGGGAATATATAAAGAGAAGTCTGGGTGGGAAGGGGAAAAAAGTTGATTCTAGTACCACATGTATTTATTTTACTGCAGCATTTGCTGGATGGGGTCTAAAATAACTTTGCTGGATTTTAAATGGGCACAGGCTTTGGGTGACTCCATTCCTTTTAATGAGGTGCCACTTTGCTGTTTTTCCAGAGAGGAAACCAAATAGGCAGCTGTTAATTCTGTAATGTCACCTATGGGAGCAGCTTTACCATGGCTGCAATGTGCTGTAAGGCAAACTTCATTTTTATTTCTGAAAGAGTAGTAAACAAGCTCGGTCTGTGGGTAGGGCTGGGAAAGAATTCAAATTGTGTTTCAAGCGTAGCCCTTGCTGAGGCAGAGTTAGTTATGTTCCTATCTTAAGCCACAGTATTTCCATTTCCCAGTGTTTATTAGACTAGAATTATTCATAAGGTTAAGCAGGGTCTGAACACTGGTCTTTGACAGATTTTAGGTTTCCTCTCCCAACCAGGCATATCACCATTTTCCAAAGCAAACTTCTGGGAATAAGGTATCCTATAGTGTAACATTTAGTAATTTAATTACTTCCAGTGATGTCTTTCCTGAAAAGAAGTCACAAGCTCTGAATCTTGTACCAGAGAAAGGTAATTTACTGAATAAGCCTCTGCTCAGAGATGGGGTGATGGGGAATCTTGCATGGGGAATGTCTGCATAACTGATGGTTTTCATTACACTGAATTTCCTCTTCAAGAGCTGCTTGTAAAGGAGACACACTTCTAAAGTGCAGCAGGAAAGGAAATGGTGTCTATTTCCACCTAGACCGCAGTGATACTTTAAATATCTCTTTTACAGCTTTCTCTTGCAGTACTTTGCCTCAGCTGAGAATGAGACTTATTTAGCACCTACTTCCTAAAGGCACAGTTCTCACCCCTGGTAACTTAGGGGAAGATCCTTCAGGAGTTACAGAAACTTCTCAGGATGCCAAGATCAGTAAAGCCACTACTTAACATTTAGGCATTTCTGCCTTACTTTTACTCAAGTACCATTCATGTCTATGAAGCACTGCTGTTCTGGGGTGCATTCCTCACAGCTGCTTATTGCAGTGTGTGAGACGAAGCACACATTGCTAGATCCTTTTAGAGACCCTGGGATATGTATGACTGGGTGAGCTGAGAAGAAAAAGGGGCTAATTTACACTTTGCAAATGAGGGACTGAAAACTTTTCCAGAACAACTTTATTTTCTAGGAGTGGCTGGCAGTCACAGACATCATCTGCCTGTGTGGCTGAAAGATCTGTTCCTTTAAACTTTCTCTTTTGCTAATGCAGATGTGCAGGTGTGGATGGGCTGGAAGGTACTTTCATGTTAGAGGGATGAGCATGGCATAAGAACCTGTGTAGTATAGAATGTCACCAAGGTCACACACAAAGCATGTAGCAAAGCAGCAGCTTTAGTCTGGGTACTCTGAATTCCAGTCCAGTCTGTTAACTGTCCTCCAGAATTACTCGTCACTTGGCATAAATCTGAACAGCCTTGAAAATTTGCAGTTTTGCAGTGCAGAGATGTTATTCAGTTATTAAACCAGATATTTCCTGCACTGTGTTAGCATCCAATGCTTATTTAGTCAGAAAACCATTTTGCTGTTACTTATCCTTAGTAAGAAGGGACCTCTTGTGTGGGCAAAGTGTTGTGTTGCTGTGCATCCATTTACTACTCCAGCACCTGGCAATATACTCATGAGAGCACAAGTAACTGTGGCTATTTTGAGTTGTATGAAGATGCTGGTATGCTGAGAGCAACTAGTAGAGAGGGAGAGTGTAAAGATGACTTAGAACCAGTTTTGTATAACCATGATTGTCTTTGGCTCGAGGGAGAAGAATTCTCTTCCCCCATTTGAGTCCTATTCTCCTGATTTTACCCTCTGTTGTGATCTGTGAATGAGCTTGCTTTAAGTGGACATGAATTCAGTGTCAAGTCAGATGACTTGGAACCAACAGCCTTTGTTGGGCTGAATGTAGTAAGACAGACCCACTTGAGAAGTATTTTGAACCAGTTTATAGGTAGCTCCCAATGAGCTGCATTTAAAAGGAGTTGCAAGCAACACAATTCATCTAAATTTAACTTCACCCTTCACAAAAGAACAATTCTGAAAGGAAAAATACGTTAGGAAATTGAATTAGATTTCCCAGTGTTAGAAGCTTACGAACAGCAGCTTAATGTGGTAAGCCTGATAATGAGGATGGAGTGCAGTGTTAGCAAAGCTTTGACATTAAAGGGAAAACCAGATGATTCTATGGGACCAAGGTGTTGCGAACAAATGATCTGTATTCAAAAGAAAGTATAGAACAAACATTAAACTTTAATAGAATCCTCTCAGGGGGAAGGTTATTTTCATGCGGCTGAACATTTTTCTCATTTGCATAACACATGGTCATTTCTGCAACAAGCGTAATGATGTTGTTCATCATTCACTTGTTCCGTGTAAAGGTTAAGTCTCCTTGGAAGTATAGGCAAATACAGTAGTTAACTATCCACTTTGGAATGCAATTCTCCCTGTAATGAGGGCATATTTGGGTTCTACGCACTACTTCAATGCCAGTGGAAACTACACAGGGGTTTGTAACATATGAAAGAAAGTGTAGCGCTAGTGCCTTGCATTAGCCACCTTTGGAGATCAGGCCTCCTTATGAAATGTTTGTGTGTATTCATTTTGAAGTGTCCCTTGTGAGATAAATGGCACTCTTACACTACGTGGCAAGTATGGAGGGAGTGATTTGGTCCCAAAATTTCCAAGCTGAGTCCATGAAGTGAGGAATTCTCATGTTCTGAAGAGATCAGTGGTGGCAGGAACTGGCTCATTAAAGAAGCCTAGAAGTTCAGGCTCTATTTTGAATGTTTTTGAGCCCCAGTGGTTGCCAAGGTTGGACAGGGCTGGTTGGTCACAACTTCAGCACAGCGGTGGTAGTAGACCATGGACTGCACTGGAAATCAAACTGTTGGGAGCTGTCGCTGCTTGATTCTTCCTTTAGTTCAGAAGGATGGTGACCTTTGTGAGCCCTTTCTCTGCTGCTTCAACTGTGCTGTCTTCATTTGTGAGAAGAAAGAGGAGCGGCTTCACAGGCTTACTATGGTCTGCTGGATGGCTGGTCTTGATCATGGAATTAAAATACTGTTGTTAAGTCACAAGAAACAGGGTCCCTCACAGAGACAGCTGCGATTTTGGTGGCTCTTTTTGATAATCAGCAGAAACAACATGTACAGAATGCTCCATTACTACTCATTATTTTGGGAACACTAACATATAAATATGTATTTGTTGCAAATGCAGTCTGTCACTATTAATTCCCTGATTTATGTCTGTTCATGTTGTATCAGGAGTTCAATTTTTGCATGCAAGAACCACCCACTGTGATTTCAAATGTAAACCAGCAGGATTTGTGCTCCTAACTTGGAAGCTTTCATAAATCCTATGCAGGAAGTCTGTTTGCCATTCTCCCCTCTTTAATACTGTAAATCATGGTTAAACTCATCCAGCATGTACAGGTTTGTATCCTGAAGTGAAAACTGTATGGTGAGGTTTCTTATTTTATCATGAACCTCACAATACTTATTTTTCTGCTTTAAAGGTCTAGAGTTTAGAATGCTTAGATTTTCATTAAAAAAATAATCTATGACCTTTGTAGTAGAGATGAGAATTCAAAGATCTCAAACAACAGGATCTTAAGCAAACTTAATGTGTACTTAAATAGGTAAAAACTCATTTATGTAGCTTCCTATTTGCTGGATTAAAGTCTTATGAGTAGCACAGAGTATGGTGGACTTCAGACTGAAAATGTCTTCTACGGAGTGCTAGTATCTAGAACAGGAAAAAAAAAATCCCACAAAACCCAATCTAACCCACCAAACAAAACCCACCTTAGGCTTTAAACACTGAAAACTGAATGTTCAGAGTTCTCATCAGTTATTATGGTGTCTCTTTTGTTAGTAGGTATTAACTGAAGCTGTTAAAAGCTATGGGATGTTTTGCAACATAATCATCAGAATAGTGGAAGCAAACTATGATCAGTCACTAAATATCTCTGAAATGTGAACCCTGTAATTTGTCACTCATGGAGAAGTGCCATGGTTTAAGCCCAGTCAGCCACGCAGCTGCTCTCTCACTCTCCCCCTTCTTCCCCCGCTCCTGGAGGGATGGGGAGGAGAAACAAAAGAATGTAACTGCCACAGGTTGAGATAAGAACAGTCCAGTAACTAAGGTATAACACAAACCACTGCTGCTACCACCAATTGTAATAATGACTAAGGGAAATAACAAGGGAAGAGAATACAACCGCTCACCACCTGCTGACCGATACCCAGCCTGACCCAGCAGTGATCTCACCCTTCTGGGTCTCTGCTCTCCAGTTTTACATCCTGGACATGCCGTGCTGTGGTATGGAATCGCTCTTTGGTCAGTTTGGGTCAGGTGTCCTGTCTCTGCTTCCTCCCGGCTTCCCCTCCTCCCTGGCAGAGCATGAGACTCAGAAAGTCCTTGGTCAGAGTAACCATTACTGAGCAGCAACTGAAACCATTGGTGTTATCAGCACTGTTCCCAGGCTGAAAGTCAAAAACACAGCACTGCACCAGCTGCTAAGAAGGAGAAAAATGACTGCAACTGCTGAACCCAGGACAAGAAGTTGCACAAATATACATTCACTCCATCTTCAGTTACTCCTAAATCTATTGTGATAAGCCAAAGCTTTTCCTAACTTAAAGTGTGTCTCTGATAGTAAAGATTAGGCACTATATACTGCTAACACTTAAGCTGCTTCTAAAACCAGAGATGATTACTAAGCCCTCGTCATTCACACAGTTTAACTTTGTTGAGCCACTTGAGAAATTGGAATATTACCATGTTACTCAAAACTCATCTGGATGATGACAGGAGGCAAAATTTGAAGTGAGTTTGGGGGGAGAAAAAAAAGGAACCAGAAAAATCCCTAAAGCCTATAGAAGAGATGACTAACAGTGCTTAGGTTCGTGATTTACAACTGGAGCAAATGCCTAACCCTCATTTGAACTGAGAAGCAATGTCCATATTTTATTACAAACAGCAGCCAGTATGAAAGAAGAATTTAAAACATTTCCCAGCAGTAGGTCTGCCATTGGAAATTGCCTAATCTATCAAATACGTAGTCAAAAAAAGTGACCATGTCAGCTACTCTTTACTTTTAAGGTCTATGTTTTTCTGTCACTTTCTAAATGGCTGAAGTATTTCCTGGTGGAAACAGTTGAAGCTTTGCAATTTGTCTTTGCAAATTAAGATGGGCAAAGCATTTGTAGAATCCTGTCCAGTTTATTGTGTTCTGAGGGGGAACTGGCATGATTTTACAGGACTTCTTTCTAGTTTTTGACTTGTATGCTGATCCCACTTTGTCTCAGAACAGTAAAAGTAACAGGGTCTGTTACCAGTGTAGCCTGTGGGAAGCATATTGAATGGCTCGCAGTTTGTTTTCATTTGATATAAATATTGACCTTGTAGCAAAGGAAACAATCTCTGACGGGTTGTACTATGTATTGTACTAGCAGATCAGCTTAAGCAAAACTTAAAGGCTGCTGCCTAAGAACCCATTTGATTACTGCAGTTATTTGTCTGTAGATAGGTAAAACTGCATCTGTGAAGATGCTTGAACTTGGGTTTGTGCTTCAAGATGCCACATGTAAAAGAATCAGCCTTTCTGGAGGCTTTGCTCCTTAATACACACATACTTGGTCATGATGCTGCTTTTGTAATGACTGCACCATCTTTTTCAGAATAGGCATAGCCAGTGTGTCCTCAGCGAGGGTTATTTATGATGCCACAAGGCTGGAAGCAGACCTGCAGTAGGGATTCTCTAAGGAGGACTACAGTAAGACAAATAAGCTGCTCTACTGAGAGTGGGAAAAGGGAAAAAAGGACTCCTAGTTTTTCTTCTTTTACAAGTCAGATATTTTAGAAGACTTGAGACTTATATATCTAATTTTAAGTGATTGATACAGGTGTAAGCACACAGCAATCTTAACATATTACTCAGGAGTAAGATCCTGTGTCTTCTGTAACAGCATGTTGTCCATAAACTAAAGCACTGGAAATCTGCAAGTGAAATACTGAAATCAACTGAATTTATAACAAGTAATGAGCGGTTTCTTGTCAAATTCACTCACTCCTAATTATAATTCCAGCAAGACAATAACAGGATAGACTCAGCAGGTATGTTTTAGCTAATGGAAATTACTAGTCTACACTTCCAGTAAAGGGCAGTATTTGCTTTGGATGCTTTCATGGAAGTAGAAGGATATAAAGCTAGTAATACTTCAGAGTTCCTTGGCAGTCTCATGGACTGAAGCCATTTAGAATAAACTGTTTGGGTGTTTTCCCTATGTTGTGACTGTCTTTGCATCTAGCCTAGATTTCAGGCTCCACACTGTGACAAGTTGTAACAGGTTTAAATGAGTTTTCTTGGATTAGAATACTGAATTCCCTTAAAAGGATGTAAATAAGCCGCATATCACCACCATGATATCAGGAATCTTACCTGGCCCTTTTGTCCTCTCACTAAACATCTCAGGGACACCTGGAATGTTTCAGGTTCTGGAAGCTATAAATGGGGGATGGTTTATCTTGTAATGAATGCATTACAAGATAAATGAATGCATTAATAAAAGAGCCATCACTATTCCAAATGGAAATAAAAGCAATCATACAATGGTCATTCTTTAATTTCCTTACCACTGCTGCCTTGCTCTAGGTAAATAGTATATCACCACTACTATTAGTGACATTTCTAACTTATTTGTTCCAAGCATGTTCTTATCACTGCATGTTCACTTTAGTTTCAGCAATTTTAAAACTGAAAATGGTGATAACAAAATGGATTTCCGTGGGTGTATGGCTTTGGATACTGGGTAATGCTGACTTTGTCTTGCTTCTTACAGAAGTCAATAGAAAGGCCTGAGAACCATCAGTTGGTCTGAGCCTGTATACATTTGTCCTTCTAATAATTGAAATTCCACTTGGAAATGGTGGCAAGTTTGTTCGAACTATGCTTTTATTGGAATAGGGAAAGGTAAAGAAAAGGAGCCATTATTTTTATTTAAAAGAAATACAGATGAAACATAGTATAGTTCTTTTTCCAGGAGCTACCTAGCATTGTCTAAACACATGCTATCCAGTAAAATGTGCCTTTTACTTTGCATGAAATCCCTGTCATCACCGGTGCATGTTCTAATTGCTCCTAGTTGAAGATATGATCCACTTTTGAAGTCGATTATAAACCATTTTATTTCAAAGTTTTTCTGAAACAAACGTATTACAGTCAGCCTACCTGGGTGATTTATGGCTGCCTCTGGCCTGTAACATCATGTTAAAAAGGATTGTTATGTCCCACTGCAGTGATAGATAAAACCCCTTTTCCCTTAATATTATGCATGCAGCCCCACAGCACTTTGGGGCGTGTAGTGGTAATGTTTACCTGCATCCTACAGCAGTAATGGTTTTTCCTTCTGAGGCGCAGATAAAATCTCAGCTTGGAACTGCTGAGTGAAGAAGGAAGCAGAAGAAGAGAAGCTAGGCAAATGAATGTTTCGGATCACAGTGCAAAACGCAGTTGTTTGTTAACCAGCTCCTATCATTATGATTAAGAAAGAACCCCATTATGCAGGGACAGCTGGAAGGAGTGGAGAGAAATGGTGGCATAGTCCAGTAAGTAAGGCACTGTTTGAAGGAGCAAGGGATAAAAATTTATGAAGGAAAGGGAAAGCCAAGGGAATGACTTGCTGAGGCAAAAATGGATGAAAAGGTGAGGAAATCTGCAGAATTAATCTTTCATAGTAGAAACGAAGTTTAGAAGGGAGTCCAGAGGCAGTAGTAATCAATGGCCGCCCACCCTCTCTTCAGGAAAGGAAGAGGAAAAAAAGCAACTGAAGTCTGCACTTGTTTCCCTAGTCAGTACAGGATCTACCCAACAGGGACTGCTCCTCTGGAAGATGTGAACAGCATCTGTAAGGCTTGTGAATAGCATTGTTGCTCATCTGTGCAGGTACACATGTGCCTGAAACACATTTTAAAGAGGAACGCATCAGTGAGTCTTTTCCTTATGCTCTGCCTGTACTGGCCTGGGGTATGTGCATCACAGTGAACAGGAAGAATTCCACTGGGTGAATAACTGTTGGAATAATCATATCCAGAATGAATCAAGATGGACTAGCTTTAGCTCACCTATCTTTAGTCAATCGGGTTTACCTAAACTTCAAGGTGTTATCTAGCAAATGGAGAGAGGCATCTCTTATTTGTTTCCTTCTTTACGTCAATAGTCCTTGGGTAGAATGCAATCATCTAACAATAGCTGGGTTCATTTGTACTCTAGGAATGTGCAGTTCTTTTCATGGCCTTTCAGGGGAGTTGAGGGACCAGTTCAGCTTGGAGAAATAACATTAAATGATGCAAATAAGGCACTAAGAGATCCTATTGCCCATCTTACAAAAAAGAAGCTTTAGTACTTTTAGGTTTTTTTGTTGCAGTTTCACTGATTTCTGCTTCAGAACTCTCTTGGGAGATGTGGTGGTATGACTTTTTTGTTGCCAGTGCTTAGAGCACTCATTTGAACTTAATAACAAACACGTTGACTGAACCTAAATAAGTTGATTTTCCTGCACAGGCCTGGGGACAGTAGTACTAACCTAACTAATCCAGGAACAAGTGAA
This sequence comes from Myiopsitta monachus, assembly GCA_017639245.1. NCBI lineage: Eukaryota > Metazoa > Chordata > Aves > Psittaciformes > Psittacidae > Myiopsitta > Myiopsitta monachus. The sequence goes on along the minus strand of CM029917.1, from coordinate 38,678,374 downwards.
CATACTGATCAGCTGAGAATGAAGTGGAGATCTTGTTTGAAATCCTTAAGGTCTACACTTAATTCCACTTCTTTAAAAGAGATCAGCAGCATGAGTATATATTACTGTGCAAGATTGGCTCTAAATATAATTCCTTCACTCATAAATTGGCTATGTGCTTATAGATGTATGAGCAATCCTATGATCTAATAAACTGCTTCCCCAGCAGCGATGTCTCTTACAATACTGCATGAGGATGTGTGCTTTCCCAGGGGTGTCTGTGGGTAACAGATTCTTCGGTAGCTGTGTATTTCTGACTAATGGATGTATCTAGAGTGGATAAATCAGATAAATATGAGTGTTTTGTTTGAGCTGTGGGGTCAGTCCTTACACTCAGTTCTATTTATGGGACCAGTTACCCAGTTAGTACTCAGGAAGAATATTCTTAGTCTTGCATTCTCACAAAGTTAGGGAGGGAGCTTCCAGGCAGTTCCCCATCAGAATGCTGATCCAAGCTATTGGCAGAAACCATTCTCCTAGTTGGGAAGAGGAGCTGGCTGCAGAGCCAGTTCCCTGATGCACTTAAACTTATTTTTATGGGATGTTTAATTCTCTGTACACTGCAGGTCTCGAACAGCAGCAGATAATGTCCCTGTGCTTGTTCCCACGTTGTCTCTGCAGCTGGCACTGCTTTGAGATGTTCTCCTTTCACTCCTAAGGGTGAGTGACACTGTGTGCAGTATGTCGTCTTCTTGAGGGTCTCAAACTTCAAAACTACGTCAGGCTTTCTATGCCTTTGCCTAAGGAAGGTGCATTTTCCCACATTTAGACTTCTTCCTGCTGTTTCTGCTACACCATTATGTGAAGATCTGTAATTCCTTCCTGCAGAGGAGTCTGCCAAAGTACAAGAGAGCAGTTACATTCCTACTTCCCAGCACCTTCCTTGCTTTCAAGTCATCCCAGAAACAGACTTGCTTAACAAACATGAATATTATCATCTTGCTACAGCATGTTTGGCTTTTTTAAGATAAGAAAATCTGCTGTTACTTTTTGAAAACAGAATGTTAGTTTCTGGGGAGAAAAGGAAATCTGATTTTGTGTTCTGTGCTTGCCTGTCTAAGCTGCAGCCGGATAAAGCTGACGCAACTTTCCAAAATGGTCAGAGAACCTGCTCATAAGACTACTGTGTTCCTAGTGCAAAATAGTTCAGGCTCAGCTGTCCTGTCCATATCTAGTCCTACAGCCTCTGTACATGCTTCTGAAAGCTTCAGAGGGTCTTAGGTTTTTCCCTTTTTTAGTAGCTACAGTTGTTAATATTTCTTATTCTGGTAATCCCACTCATTGATTTGTTTGATATTGCACTCGGCTCAGGGAAATTTTTTCTTTAATCATGTCTTCCCAGCTGAATAATGTTAGAGAATTGGCTAATAGGAGCTAAATGTGGGAATTCCGTAGTACCTGTTATCAGTGTGATTTGGCAGTGTGCAGCAGAGTATGTATAGACCAGCTCTTATCACAACTGCTAGACTTAGCTTCACTTTCTTTGGTGACAAAGCAGAAAAAGGTGAGGCACTTGAAAAGATACAGCATTCCAAAACTGTTCCTTTGCTGCAGATCAGTTCTTTCTAGACAGCCCCCTGGGGGTTTACAGTACTAGTTCTTTAATGGTTCTTGAAAGCTTTTGACTACAGTATCATGGTACTCCCAGAATGAGCAATGGGGTTTTGAAAATAAGTGTACTTTGCATCCTGAAACACCCTCCCCCTCAGCTCTGCTGTATGATTGAGCCTTTCCAAGAGCCAAGTGGGAAATGGAACAAAGGAAGTAATCATCATTTTAGAGATCTTCAGGGAGCTGCTGAAAAGCCTTCACAGTTTTTTCTCTCCCTCCTTCGTGATGCGCTCTCATGCAGTGACGCTTTGAAAACAACAATAGATTATAAATCAATACATAGGTTAAACAAGTGGCAGAGATTGGACAGGCTTGACAAATCCTTTCTCCTGCATAAGCATATATAGCTGATAAAGTGAATGATAGTCTGAGGCCTGCAGCACTCAGTATAGTTACATCATAATGTGGAAAATTACTTCCTGTGCTGTGTGTTGTTTAAAAGCGTCTGACTGTGTTCTGGTGTCGAAGCAAGGTGCAGCTTGGTTCTGCTTCTGAAAGGGCAGCGTTCTTCATCTGAAACTTTGGACTGCCATTGAGTTTGAGAAGACAGTAGGTTATCTCCCCTGCTGCATCATCCAAAAATACAACTAGTATCTTCAGTGTGCTGCTTCAGAAAATAGTTGTGCACTGGAAGTCAGCGGGGAGCAGAATCAGAGTCGTATCCACTTGAATTGTAATTCAAAGTGTTGAAGCCCCGGCATGACATGTAAGAGCTCATTTTAAAGGAAGCACCTGACTACACTGTAAGTGCAAAGCTTACCCACTTGTCTTTATTTGTGCCATCTGGTCCCTTTATGCTTGAAAGAACATGCTTTATAACATCCCAAAAGACACAAGTTTTCTGTATCTCAGTAAACTTCAGGGCAGTAAGCAGAAAGGATCACATTCACTGGTGGGTGGACTGCCTACCCAGGACATCTGCCTGAGGACATCAGAATTGGAGTTCTGCTCTAGATTCTTACAGGAGGGTGACAGGATAAACTGCAAATGCCAATCAAATTAAGGTGCATGAAAACACAGAATGTTCTAAACCACAGCTTGGAAGGAAACACTATATTAATTTGGGGTGAAACACTGAAAGAATTGACTGATTGCAATTTCTCTGCCTACTTCACACTCAAATACATTTAGATCTCAGTCTAGTCTTTAAAGTGTCTAGAATGAAAATCAAATCCAGAAACTGCAATATATGATGGTGGGGCACAGCTCTGACAAATCAGTTGAAGTATCATCAGAGAAGAGTTGACCCATTTTAATCGAACAGTCACAGTCCTTGGGTTGGCACATGTGAGGAGGCTCCAGTAGGGTTCAGGCTGCAGAGACAAAAACTCCAGAGGTGAAGTTGCCAGGTTTTCCTTTGTACCCATATAAAAAAGTGGATGGTGCCTGCAGGAGCAATTGACGTACAATTATTATTTCATTTTGAAACTGAAAATGCATTCTCTGACTTCCAAAGTACTTAACATCATGTTTGGGGTATGTCGTGGTTTAAGCCCAGCTGTAACTCAGTCAGCCACGCAGTCTCTCTCTCACTCTCCCCCTTCCTCCCCCCGCAGCTCCTGGAGGGATGGGGAGGAGAAACAAAAGAATGTAACTGCCACAGGTTGAGATAAGAACAGTCCAGTAACTAAGGTATAACACAAACCACTGCTGCTGCCACCAATAGTAATAATGATAAGGGAAATAACAAGGAAAGAGAATACAACCGCTCACCACCTGCTGACCGATACCCAGCCTGACCCAGCAGTGATCTCACCCTTCTGGGTCTCTGCTCTCCATTTTCACATCCTGGACATGCCGTGCTGTGGTATGGAAAACCTCTTTGGTCAGTTTGGGTCAGGTGTCCTGTCTCTGCTTCCTCCCTGGCTTCCCCTCCTCCCTGGCAGAGCATGAGGCTCAGAAAGTCCTTGGTCAGAGTAACCATTACTGATCAGCAACTGAAACCATCGGTGTTATCAGCACTGTTCCCAGGCTGAAGTCAAAAACAGAGCTCTGCACCAGCTACTGAGAAGGAGAAAAATGACTGCTGCTGCTGAACCCAGGCGAGTACCCACCCCTTATTCCATACTGTTCACGTCATGCTCAGATCCCACATTTTCAATATACCATCACTTTTATCTCATATATGTATACATATATACATCCACAGAGAGAGTGAGAGAGATCATTCCTTAATGCATGGATCAATCCCTATAAAGCTGCTGAGTCCATCCGGTCCATGATGTCAGGCTCCATCTCTTGTAACAGCCTTTCAGAGCAGGAGAGGCTGTGTGCAGTGTTGGATCGTTGCCTGCTGATGATACCGCAGAACTCATCTTGTTTCATCAAAGTTCATTCTTTGTTGGGATGATGGTCGGAGGGAAGTCAGGGCCAGTTGCTGGTGACCTGAAGACATCTAGCTGGTGGGCTATAAAAGTGCTACACAGCAGGGAACAGCATACAATTGAGTTCATTGGCTGTTTTCTGTGGATGATTTCTTGTTAGAGAATGGACATAGGCCTGCTCTGAATGAAAGCAACTATTTGCAGCTGGCCAGGTAGCAGGGGTAATTCCTGGTTACCTCTGTGCAGCCGACCGTGGAAAAGAAGTGACTCCCAGGTAGTTAATGAAACAAGAATGTAGGCCTGGAAGATAAGAAGGAGCTAAGACAAGGAGGTTGCTAACTTGGGCTGTAAATCTTGCTTGCTTATGAAAACTACACTTTAGGTTCTCATGAAACATGTTAACCAATAGTATGCCTGTTGCTAAGTATATGTAAGCAATCGTAGAAAGACATGTAATGTTAGAGCTGTAAGCCTGAAGTATATAAACTGTAACTGCGCCATCAATAAATGGGCTTTAGTCTAATCATATTGATTTCTGAGTCCTTGCGGCAGTTTTTCCCTAAAATCAAATCTCCTTGAGGTACACATCGGACTTCCCCATCTTCCCACATTACCCACCAAGTATATCTGGGTCCCTGAGCAAAAGCAATCCCACGAAGTGGGTTTGCCTTTACCTGAAGCAGGAATAACCCAGACTGTCTTCCCCAGCAAATTCTTTATGTGCACCACAGGAACATTGTCCCCCTCCACTGTATGTAGAAGTTCTGACTGGGCTTGACCAGCTCTGTTGGCAGATCTTCTGGTGTTGACCAACCAGGTGGCCTTCGGTAAGTGTGTATCCCAATGTTTGAAAGTCCCACCACCCATTGCTCTCAGTGTAGTTTTTAACAGCCCATTGTACCATTTGATTTTCCCAGAGGCTGGTGCATCGTAGGGGATGTGATATACCCATTCAATGCCATGCTCTTTGGCCCAAGTATCTATCAGGCTGTTCCGGAAATGAGTCCCATTGTCTGACTCAATTCTCTCTGGTGTGCCGTGTCGCCACAAAATCTGTTTCTCAAGACCCAGGATAGTGTTTCGGGCAGTGGCGTAGGGCACAGCGTGTGTTTCCAACCATCCGGTGCTTGCTTCCACCATGGTAAGCACATGACGCTTGCCTTGGCGGGTTGGTGGGAGTGTGATATAATCAAGTCTGCCAAGCCTCCCCATATTTGTACTTCAGCCATCGTCCTCCATACCAAAGAGGCTTTAACCGTTTAGCCTGCTTAACTGCAACACATGTTTCACAGTCATGAATAACCTGGGCAATAGTGTCCATTGTTAAATCTACCTCTCGATCATGAGCCCATCTGTATGTTGCATCTCTGCCCTGATGGCCTTAAGTGTCATGGGCCCAAAAATAATTCACTCTTATGTTGCCAATCTAAGTCCATCTGAGCCACTTCAATCTTAGCAGCTTGATCCACTTGTTGGTTGTTCTGGTGTTCCTCAGTGGCCCGACTCTTGGTGTATTTACACCAAGTGTATTTACTATTGAAATAAAAGAATGTATTTGGGAGCGACTTGCCACAGGCAGGTTCTGTTTGGTGAATATGGTTGGCTTAAAGGCAGCAAAAGCCATTGTCAAACCAAACCAGCTTGAAGCCAGTATGTTTTACCCTGCACAAATATGTAGGTAAGCAAACTAAAATACAACAGGCTGTTTAAACTGTTCTCAAGAAACGCCCATAAAGAACAGGGTAAATTAAACACTTTATGGCTAAATGCACAGGGTTAATTTGGCATGGACACACACAGACTTAAGAGCATCTGCGTATCCCTCTTTATGAATTTACAGGAGGGGAGCATTCAGCAGGGAAAAAATTCAAGGGCTTTTCAAGAGCACAGAAAAGACTTAAAAATCCTTTTGAACAAGTATTTATACAACATCTTGTATTGGTCTCCCTTAGGACCGTTCCTTTCTGGGAGAAAAATCTTTATCCTGTGTCAGATTAAAATAGTATATCATGATTAACTCCATTACTCTAAAATATGAAAGGAGTTTCTCTGCTTTTACACTCAATTCTTCTCTCCTGCCCTTAGAGGATGATATTTTAATAGCTTGATTTCTACTGAAAGTGCTCTTTAAATATACAGCCAGCAATTTTTTTATGCTCAACATCCAATTAGTTTGCCAGATCTAACCCAAGGCTTCCCCACAGCAGTCTCACCTTCTGTTCCTTTGGACAACATGCCATTGCAAGTCTGTCTTTGCCAGTTAAACGTGTTTGGTATTTACTCCAGAAGTTCATGTCTCATTAATATTTCCATGTTTTGTAGCAACTTTCAGGTTTCAACCCACCTGCCTAGTTCAGCTGACCTCAGAACTTGGTTACTGAATTAGGAAGACCATGACCACAAATTCCTATAGATACACACTAATTTGGCTTTGTGGTGGAAGTATTGACATTTTAATGTATTCCCTACATCTTTTACCAAAAAGATAGCAGATGTCTGGCTGGCTTGACACAGATCAGAGTGAAGCTGCTATATAATTTATAGTAAGCCCATGTACTGTTTGAGTACATTCCTGACAGTATGAGGCCTCAGGCTCAGTATAGATACTGGGAGTCGTCAAGACCAAGGCAAATCATTTTAAAATACAATGTCATTGTATAGTCGCTCATAAAAATAATATGATGGGTATTTTAGCTAACAGGAAAGGACAAAGCAAATACTGAGGGTGGGATTTTTTTGTTTGTATTTTTCCATTTGACTTTGAAACTTGGTGATTCACAAGCTTTGCCTGCTGGGACTGAATTTTGAAAAGCACTATTTTTCTTTAGATCTGATGGCTCCATACACTATCAACCTTTCCTTAATCCTGTTAGGTGTGAGAGCAAGGGGTAATCAAAACCACATTACAGTTATTTCTACCTCTCTGGGTGTCTGGGAATGCATCTGTGCTATTATGTAGCGGTGACAATACTGAAATTGTGGCCTAAGGGCTGTGCACGCAATTTTAGAAGCCATAAGAAGCTGAAAGAGAAAATAAACTTAAATGCTCTTCATCGACATTAGAATGCCAAATTGGGAAAACAGATTAGTCTGTTAAGCAGCTGCGTGACCAACTCCAGGGTTTCAAAGTAGACTCATTGTGGTGTTTTAACCCCAGCTGGCAAGTCCTATGCACTTGCTCACTCCCCTCCCAGGGGGATGGGGAGAGTCAGAAAAGTAAAACCTGTGGATTGAGGTAAGAACAGTTTAATAACAGAAATAAATTCAAACATAACTGTAATGACTGTAATGAAAGAGAGGAGTCAAACCCAAGAAAGACAAGTGATGCACAATACAATTGCTCACCACCCAGTTACCAATCCCCATCCCGTCCCTGAGCAGCGATTGATCCCTTCTGAGTAACTCGGCCCAGTTTCTGTACTAAGCATCTGCAGGATGGAATATGCATCCCTTTGGCCAGTTTGGGTCAGGTATCCTGTCTCTGCTCCCTCCTGGATTCTTGTGCCCTCCTCACTAGCAAGCATGAGAGACTGAACAGTCCTTGATCAGTACAAGTGCTACTGAGCAATAACTGAAGCACCAGTGTGTTACCAGCATTGTTTTCATCTTAAAACACAGCACTGCACCAGCTACTAGGGAGAAAATTAACTCTATCCCAGCTGAAACCCGGAGGCTCATAAAACATGGGAAGACACAAAAGAGGATTTGTAAAGGGTAAGGAAAATCATTGGAGAACAATGCTTTAAATAATCCCTAAAACTAGTGAGACAGTAGCATAGATGTCTGATAAGAACTGGGCCTACTGAGGCTTGCCCACTCCCTTTAGAGCCAAAAATAAAGGAAATGATCCTTCCTCTCTTCAAGCTGCCCTATTTTGCAGTATCTAAAACTTACTGAGCTCTTTTCACATTGCATCAGTAAAGTTTTCCCTAGCTCCTGTGGCTGTTGTTTTAGTCTATCTTCGAGTTGATTGCACAGCTGCAGGAGAGGTAAGTATTCTATCAGTCTTCTCCTGCTGCTACACAGTCTGTCATCTTATTGCCTCTTTGATGAATCTCAACAGCTTTAATTGATTTTAAAAATAGAAGTGACAAAAATAGGATAAAACCAAAACCATATCAGCCGTTTCTTTTCTCATATAGCATATTATAAGTGACTTTCAGAGTAGCCAACAGCAATGCTCATGAAAGCAGTTTGCCCAAGAATTTCTGAGTTGGAGCCCACCTCTACAACATGAGCAGTTTCCAAGGGGCAAGATGGGTTTTCTGTTACTCAACCACAAAGAGCTTGGTGAGGGGACCAATTCCATAGTCTGTTATGAAGGGAGTCAGAAGGCACTTGTCATTGTTGGGTAATGTGATGCTTACATAAGCATGTATAAATTGTAAAGTCTGGAAGATCAATTATGAGTCGTCTCCTTTTACCTGCTGAAATTGCTATTTCTACAGGTCTTACTTGCTTCACTCAGGGGGAAGGGGAAAGCTTTTAAATTCCTGGGTTCCAGGAAGGGATGGAGAATGATGACTGAAATTGGACAGACATTTCAAAGGACAAGTGTCTAAAATTAGCAAGATACAATAGTCTCTGCTTTTGTTTTTGAAAATGGTAATAGTCAATTTTCAATTTGCCGCATTACTATTGACTCATTTCTTGAACTGAAAGTATTTCTGATCTTTCAGAATGAGAGTTGCTTGGTAAATGGCTGCCTTTATAGCCTTGCTCTAGACTGGACCACCTGGATGGGACATGTGCAGTGAGAAGCAGTACTGTGGGACACTGGAATTGATAGCATAACAGAGTAGGAGCAGCATATAATACCAATAAGCACATCCTGAAAGATTTAAGCTTTTTGAAATGGGAGAATAATGCAGAAGAAAGCATTATTTCCCTTTTAATTTTATAGGTAAGGTGCGGTGCTCATTAATAAAATACTAAGGCATGAAAGGTTGTGTTTTATTGTTCCACTAATAGTTGGTCTGCACATGTTGAAGTAAACTTGGAGTCACTTCCTCCTAGTTGATAATTAAATAGGCGGATCATTCCATCTTAGATTAAAGTTAGCAGTCACAGAAAGCCTTATAAATAAGATAAATAAGGGGTTGCAAAAGCCATGGTTGCTCATGAGATGACCTTCTCTACAGAAGTAATTGGACGAGGAGCTGAGACACCTGACAGCTGTAGCTGCTCCTGCCACAAATACGTTCTCGCTGGATGTGCTACTTAAGAGTTTAGTTACCCTCTTCCCTTCCAATTACTTGTACATTTTACCTATTTGTACTTTAGTCTAGCCCCATAGCAAAACTAATCTGATACAGTCCTTTCTGGGCTGTTAGGAAACAATTACCTCTGTCATGATCTGTGAAGAATGGAGTGTGATCAGTGTGTCTGCCGTAAAGCTAGTAGATGTAAGCAATCTTCAGGGAGGTTTGCTTGCTTCCCACGTATACTTCTGAGGTCTGGTAAAGACTTGGAAATGCAAAGCTGTACAGGAATTTCTTTGTGTTTCTCCAAATTCTCATAAGCTAATATAGAGTTTAAACAAAATCATGAATAACTCAGATACAAGTGTGAGATGCACATTTCTGGGCCCCACCTAGTCTGGCTAAATTCTCTCTGGCTGGTATAATTCAGAATAGCACTGATAAGCTTGTGCAATGCACAGTTTATACTTCATTTCAGATGGGTATCAGTTGATTAGCTTTGACACAGAACAAGACAGCAACAGAAATTCCACACAATGAACAGCCACGTTCAGAACTCTGACAGCTTCTTCCCAGCATGCTGCTTTGATTCACAAAGTCCTTAAGCCAAAAATCTGTCTTACTCTGATTCCTGACCCACAGTAGTCAACCTAGCTGTCTTTGTACAAGTGTGCAAAGTCCATGTTACGCTAAATTAATTCAGGCCGTGAGTACGGGCTATGTGCAAAGGAAGATTCCCTTAAAGACTGTGTTAGGTCCTTGAAAAGGTCCAGTGTGAAGAGAGGTTTGGGGGTTTTCTTCTATAGAGAAGTAATGATATTTGTGGTACTGTTAAGGAGCATGGTGCTTAATAACTCAGAATACTGTTGCTGAGCATCCTCAGGGAAGGCTAGATAAGCACCCCACCCCCTCCTCTGAGTGTTAATTAGTTGCAATAGCTGGAGAACTGCTTAGCAGATCATGGACAAACTCGTGGAAGTAAGCAATTACTGCCTGCATTCAAAGTTCCAAAATCTCACCAGGCATCTGTGTGTGCGCTGGAGTGCCTGAAGATGCACAGGTAAAATCAAGCTGTTCAAAACAAAAGTGGGGAGAAATTGTCCCCAGTCCATGATCCAACTGCCATATCACATTGCTGGGCTGTTTGGAAAGGAATGCTGGCTCCCAGTCACCTATATCTAGTGATTGACTAGTCCTTTTTGTTGTCTAGTTTGTCTAGATCTCACGGATCAGTGGACTGATATAGGTTCTGTTGCTGGCTGCTGCAAGAAACTGAGTACGTCAGCCTTTAGCACCAATGCTCTTCATGTGGGAGCAAGGGAAAATAGCATCTTTTTTGGCACTTACCTTCTTACTGCTTCCAAAGTATTCTCAGATTTAGTGATCGGAGTTCATTGGATTAAAAAGGAAATGAGAATTCTAAAAAGCAGAGTAAATAAAATACAAATTAGAACCCAGTTCAAAATTAGAGTAACAAGGCTTTACCATGCACTGGAATCAGAGAGGAGTAAAGGGCTCCTGTTATATGAGCTTTATACAAAGGCTACTGATGGTTGGAGTAGTGCTTGTTGTACCATGTGTGCAAAATGAGTTGCAGTAAGTAGAAAACAGCAGACTCCCTTACTGTTTAAATAGCAGGATTGAAACCCTGCATTCAGTCGAGACAATTGATAGTTTGTCTTTGTTAGCTGAGCCAGGACTTCTTCCCTTGATGTATTGTTCTAAAACACTGTAGCTTAGAAGAGCAGGTACTTCAAAAGGATCTTGGGTGAAGCCAATTTGAATAATCTTTATTATGATTCTACCCTTTTAATTAAATGATTGATTTTTAGTTTTTAGACTGAATCTGCACTTCCCAGTGCTGAGTATTTATAAACATTTGTGGGTTTGCCCGAGTGAACAGATTTCACCTGAGGGCAATTTACAGGCTGTTTGTTTTGATTATACTGCAGTCAGACACATATGGTTGATCTGCTGATTCCATGATATTGCCTACTCTGTGTTTTGGTGACTGATGAATGTTAAACAAGATAATAATAGAACTCTCACTTATATTTTTATTAGTGGAACTTCAAGAATCAGGTAAACCTAACAAAAAATAAATTATTCTCTCAGCCATCTACAAATTTACGAGCAGGAAGCATCACCTCTGCTCCCCTAATTTGCCTGACTTCATTTATCTAAGTCTTGCTTCCACCAGCATTTATATTTCTGAACTAGAACCGGTTGTTATAGCTCATTAAAATGTGTAAGTATATAATCTCTCTTGCTGCTCTCTGAGAAGTTCAGTGTCTGCTGCATAAATTAATACACCTACACCTTGAGAATGGACAAGAAGCAAAAAGTAATTCAAGATTACTGACAAAGAAGACTGGTGGGAGGTGCTTTGCTTCATAATGCCTGCATCAGGCTAAAGACAGTTTGTCAAGAAAAAACCCTGTCAAATGCCAAATCATTAAACCTAATTTTATTGAGGCAATAGATTCTTCGGGTGCCAAAAATAAGTATGAGGTAGGTACATGTTATTAGATCCATTTCATAACAAGATAGAGGAAATGGAAAGAGTGTTTTCAATCATCTGAGATAATTACTGCAATGAAAAGAAAGAGAATTCTTTGTCTAGTTAAGGTATATACCAGGTTCATACCAATGAATGCATCAGTGAACTAACTCAAAGTTGTGTGAAAACCTAGTATGTAAGGGATGGGCATAAAGAATGTATTTTTCTAATTTTCCTTGAAAATAAAATCCTGAGGAAATTTAAGTTTTGGAAATTGTGTGACATAGTGCCTCTGAATGGAGCTATGCTCTTCTTACTGCTGTACCTGTTCTCCAATTGATATTCTCATCAGTGTTACTTCATCTTATATCTGATCTGTCCTATCAAGCCACTGAAGCACACCCAACATAGACATTGCCTTCCTTTTTGATTTGGGACAGCTCAAGCTCACACACGCTCTGATACTATTTTAAATTACAATTGAACGTGTGCATGCTTCCATGTCATTCGGAGCTGGGAGGCATAAGAGCAGCCATTGATTCAATGTAAACACTCGCAGGCTACAAGTCTGGACACCCTTACACCCTTTTAACAAATCATTGCCATCAAAAGTGAAGGGAAGCATGGCATAATTTGGCTTTTCATCCTATTTTTGTCCTCTGTAATCACCCCTGCTAAGGCTGATTTATCGATGGAACTTATAGACTTACGAGAAGTAAATCTTTTGCCTTTGGACTAGGCCAGGTTTTCTGGATGGTGGGTGTCTTTCTGGGGAATCTGCCTTCATCTCCCACTAGCCTATGTACAAGAGCAAGATGTTTTCTATCCTTTCCCCGCTTCAGCTTTACAAGCTGACTACAGTCACTGTGTTCAGTATATGCTGAGCAGCTTTGTATTTGCCAAGTAGCATCTCTGTCCTTGGTTATGGTTAAGCAAATTGTAATTGAGTTTCAATGGCAGAACAAAGGAAGAGTTTGTCTAACCCCTCTCTGTAGCACAATTATCCTGAGAACACAGGGCTAAGGTGGAAGTTAAGCAGGACATCATTAAAGTGTTGACAACTGCTGAAAGCATGATAGCAAGTGTGTATTTCATATGTTAAATCATCAAGTTCTTATCTACTGAGCAGAATTCATTTCCCTGTTGAATATTTCTTTAGAGGCTGTGATAAGGGCAAACTGAAAGCTAAGACATGTCACTAGAGCGGTTCCTGGACTCTCACAGCCAAGAGCTGTGAAGCTGTGAACACTGGCTGGATTCTGGTTGGGGTTTTTTGACAGAGACTGTGTAATTTCCAGGGATGTGATGTAGCACCCTTTTACTGTAGACCTTGCACATATTCACATCTATTTAAGAGTCTGAGAAAGAATTCAGTCCCATCCCAGTATGAACTATGATGTTACCAGTGTATTTTAGCAAGAGTGACAAACTACCTCAAGAGAAGTCCAGGGCTGGAATATCACAAGTGCTGGAACTTCAGCCAGTTTCTCTGCAAGAAGCTTGCATGGCAAGCACTGTGCCTGGCTTGGAAAGAAGGACTCCGGGGACGTCAATGCTGTTTTCCACAGGCACAGATGAACCACCTGCTTGGAGTGACTTCCAAATGTCAGGCTGCTCCTGGAAAAAAAAAAGACAGAATCGTAACTTCAATTTGTGTAGTGCATATATATATATGCATGTACTTCAGGCAAAAGGGTTTGTACCCAGACCTTGATTTTCTTAGTTTCTCACTGCACTTTAAAAAACACATTTTATCGTGTGTGCTTTTTCATAAGCACTCTTTCCTCCCCTAGATTTCTGTATAAATAGTCATGCTTGACAGATGGGATATTAAATAAACAGGCAATCCAGTTTGAGTAGACAGTTTGTGGAACATACTGATATGCCACTATCTATATACATTCCTCCTCAACGAGGAATGCTGCCTGAGTCTATGGATAATTATTGTGCCATAAAAAGCAAGTTCTATAATCATGAAGTAATCTCCATGCAATGTTCCTGAGGCTCCGATTGATAATACTAACTGGAATAGCAGAGTGAATGAAAATGCAGAATGGTCATTATCTGCCTGGCAGCAGTGGAGAAGATATCAGGGCTGGGGTGCTGCTGCTTCTGAAGTGCTGGATTCGTACAAAGATGTTGATTCTAAACCTGCTGCTGCTTTGTTTTTGGTAATCATAGGCATGCGAGTCCATCTGGTTTCATGTCGGTTTACCACATTTGAAAGAGCTGTACATTAGCACAAACTCCTTTGCTATTCCAATGGTGCTTGGAATTCTATACATGGAAGATGCTTAATATTAATGATAGTGTTATTGTAAATAACAATAGCATGGGATATGGCTTGAGAGCTCTATCCACACAGGCTACATGTACTCCAGAAAGGTGTGAATTCTTCATTTTAAGTAGATCAGTTTTCAAAGCTATTACTTGAAGCTATACTTAAGGACTAATCAAAGTGCGATTGATGTGTTAGGTTACCTCAAATCTAAAGGGAATTAGGACACAGCTAGCTGGAACAATTGCCTGTACTAGCTAGGTTTGCTTCCAAACAGATCATTTAAATTTCATTTCTGGTCTATCCTGAGACAGCTGTGCCTTTGGGAATGCAATGAAGATGATATAGGATGACTGTGACAACGCTTCTGGACCTCTGAGGACACGTGGCACCTCTACACTTCCACGTCTGGGTGAGACATGGTGTACATCACCTGTTCCTGTAATTCCCTTTTCTGGGAAGGAGAGCTGGGTGCACAGGCTGGGCAGGAACCCATGGCATGCTCCAGCCAAGCCTCCAGCTTTAGCAATCAGAACAGCCGGGACTACCAGGCTCAAGATGAGTATGTGGAGACTGAAAACAATTTCCAGTGCAGGAGGAAGGATCCTGCTGTTTCTTACTGGATTAATGTAACAGTACACCATACCAACATGGGAAAAACTTCTTAGAGTTATGGGAAGTTGTGTGCAAGGAGGTAGTTTCTGCAATGACGTTGTTCCCTGAGCTGCAGGGAAAAGAAGTGACTTGGATTATCCTTCTGGCTTCTGTGCAAAAATCTTCCTCCAGCCACCTATAAGAACGGAACAGAGCAAATATCCAGCTACTTGACAGTTGTCTCCTATGATGCCAAGTAGTAGAAACTTAAGAAAAGAATATAAAAATATAAATAGTAAAGTGTATTCTCTGATATTACCCAGGATGGACCCCAGCCATCACCCCATTGCCTTTTTGGCCTCCACAAGCATGACGACAATGTCTGTGGAATGAACTGGGTACCACAGAAGCTATAACCAAACATCCTTGGCAGCAGTTAACTGTGGAATTGCTCTTTCCAAATCTAATGCACCCACAGAACCCCAGGGATTTCCCCTTTATGTTGTAGAGGGCTGTAAAGAAAGCAGGGCATCCCAGTGCACAGTTTGTTTGCTCATACATATTCGAGAGACTATTCTTGAGCATTTGCTGAGTGGTTTCAAGTTCAGGGATTAACTTTCTCCTGATGCAAATAGGTTTAGCTCCCTTTGATGTCAGCGGAACCTGTATTGGCAGAACCCCTGATTGAACTTAGCCCATATGAGTCTTACATACTCAGAGAACATGTTTTTTCCCTCTCGCCCACCCGTACTGTGATCTTGAATGGCAAATTGGGAAAGAACAAGTTCCTACAATGGACTTCAATATCTCTTTGGGATGACAATTAACATTTTGGATAGAGTTCTTGGATGCTACATGCAGGAAAATAAACTAAACATAGGTGTCAGTGAACCAGTTACATTTCTGAACACTGTGTAACTACTGTAGTCCCTTATTAAGCATGCTGAAAATATATGTAAAATAAATTAGAGGGCATGTTCTGTATTAATTTGGAGTTTATTTATACAAAAGCCTTTAGAGAAAAATACTTTCCCCTACATTATAACCTTCCCTTTGACCAACCTTACTTTTGTATTCCTCTCTATTTTTGACTGACCTCCTCAGACTTCTGGTGATACGCAGACATTTAATATACAGAAAAACTATCAGTCTGTGCTCACCTTATTGTCTGAGGCCGCTATAAAAAAAGTCAAACAGAGACATAACACCTCAGATGTTCTCAGTCATTTAATGAAGATTGTCTATACCCTCCTGCAACCAGAATAAGCTGCCTTTTACTTGCCCAAGGATAACAGCAGTGAGTAATTTGAGGCCCTTCATGGTCAGTATCTCTATGTCTGAGTGGGTTTTTTTTAGGATTGTCAGTAGTGAGAGCTTCATTTCAAGAGCTTTCTGGCTGCTGAAACTTCTGATGGAAGCCTGGTTAATACCAGTTTCCCTAAACTATGGGTCTGCAAATCTCCACCACTCTACTGAACCTGCTGCAGCTTTTATGCAACCCTGTGGTTAAGATGCTCCACTCCTATTGATGTATATTTTGTGTTCTTTTTAACTCATTTTTCTATTTGGTATGGGTCTGATGGTTTTGGCTGGGATAGTGTTAATTTTCACAGCACTACTAAGGGGCTGGTTTGGATTTGTACTGAAAGCAGTGTTGATCACACAGGGGTGTGCTTGTTATTGCTGAGCAGTGCTTACAGAGCTAAGGCCTTTTCTGCTCCTCACCCCATCAGTGAGGAGGCTGAGGGTGCAGAAGGAATTGGGAGGGCACGCAGCCAGGACAGCTGACCCAAAGGTTACTGCATGCCATATGACATCGTGCTCAGCAGAAAAAAATAAGAGGGAAGAAGGATGAAAGCTGGAAGTGGGGGTGTTTGTCTCCCCACATTACTGTTATGTGTGATGGAGCCCTGCTGCTCTGGGGATCACAGAATCATGGAATGGTTTGGGCTGGAAAGGACCTTAGGTTCATCCAGTTCAACCCCCTGCCATGGGCAGCAGCACATCACACTAGATCATGGTGCCCAAGGCCATGTCCAACATGGCCTTAAACACTGCCAGGGATGGGACAGCCTGTGCCAGGGCCTCACCACCCTCACAGAGAAGAATTTCTTCCTTCTATCGAACCTGAACTTTGCTTGTTTAAATTTAAACCCCTTGTCCTATCACTACAGTCCCTCTCCAGCATCCTTGTAGGCCCCCTTCAGACACTGGAAGGCTGCTCTGAGGTCTCCATGCAGCTTCTCTTCCTCACCTGTACAGTTCCAATGTTCTCAACTTGCTTTGTACTGGAGGTGCTCCAGCCCCCTTGGATGGCTGAACACCTGCCTGACCATGGGAAGTGGTGAATGAATTCCTTGCTTTGCTTTGCTTGTCTGCATAGTTTTTGCTTTACCTATTAAACTGCCTCAACCCACGAGTCTCTTCACTGCTACCCTTCCCTCTGTGTGTGTGGGGTGGATTGAGTGAGCAGCTGTGTGGGTCTCAGTTGCTGGCTGGGCTTAAACCATGACATATGGGCCAAAAGAGGCAAATGAATGTCTGAGAAGACACCTCATTCTCTGTGTGAAACTTCAGAGTGCCAGGGAGGCTTCAAGTGCTGACTGGGATATGACACATTTTCCTTCTCCCTACTACACAAGATCTCTATTTCTGTAACTTTAATACAGCTCCTAGAACTTGTTTTGTTCACTGTCCTACATTCCACAACCCCCCCCCCCCAATTATATCATGATGTATACTCGCAATTAAACATCCGGCAAACCTTTGATACAGAGATATACTAATTAACAACCTGCTGATTCCTTCATTTCCCTATTGATATTTTACTGCTTTATAGCAATTTATTTTTTCTTCTGATGAATCACATTTCCAGTTTTGAATTGGATCTCTGGGAAGCCTTGGTGGTGGCTCCATGACAAAGTCAGCGAAACACTTGGCAAAGCGTTTTCCACAAGTCTGCCATTCATTTTGTGTAGTCAGACAAGGTGAATGGCCCTGCTATAAATTGAGACCACAACAGACTAGAATCCAATTGGAATTTATTAATTATAGCAAGTAGAATATGAGCAAAAGCAGCGCTGGACGGCAGGGGAGTCTGCGCTCCGCCAACTGCCGTACTAAGCAGTTTAAACAGTCCCCTTTTATACATCTTTCCTTCCGTGTTCTTGAAGTAGTGGAGGTACTTTGCGCATGCTTCAGTTGTTGCTAGGGGGTCGTTTCCTGCTTCCTGGGGGCCGTTTGAGTAAGAAGTCTTCCTCCCTTGTCCCATAGTTGACCCCTCACTCATATTTCCTTATATGGGGTTGTCTGTCATGTTTCTGTGGGTTCCTGGAACATCTGGCGGTTATCTTATCTTGCACAAAGGTGTCTGATGGCTGTTTTAGTTTGCATAGGCGATTTCGTTATCTTATCTTGCACAAATGGTCCGACCTTTACATTGGGCTTAACATAAATCTTAATAAACAATACCCTAGTCCATAGTTTCTCACAATCCCCCCTTTTTCTTTTTATTCTATTATTGTTTATTAGATGCTGCTTTCATTCTCGACACTGCAAGTAAACCTTTTTCCACAATCCCAACATTTATCATAACACTCACAAGGTAATATTTCACAATTACAATCATAATTTCTATGCGGCATAACGCATTCACAACAGTCTTCATCTTCATTAACAGATACACTCTTATACTTTGCCCTCGTCATCGTAGTTAAAATAAGTAATTTATTCATGTCAAATCGTTCTTTAATGAAGCGTAAAATACAGCGTAATATACAAGGCCCAAATGTAAGTCCTAGAATCAACAGAATAAGTGGTCCCGCTAAAGCAGACAACAAAGTGGTTAGCCAAGGTGAAACATTAAACCAGTTTTCATACCATGTCCTGCCCGCTTCACGGTCTTTTTTACGTTGATCCAACTTTTTCCGGAGTTCAGACATGGTGTCCTGGACTACTCCCGTATGATCAGCAAAAGAACAACATTCCTCATTGAGAGCTACACATAACCCTCCTTCTTTTAAGAACAATAGATCTAATCTTCTTCTATTTTGCAGCACTACTTCTGATAAAGACCTTACTGAAGTGGCTAAATTTTGAATAGATTGTTCTATTTTTGCTAAATCCTCATCTACAGCCATCTGCAAATTTTTTAATTCCTGACCTTTTACTAGGGAGGCTATGCCTGTACCTGCTCCAACTCTACCTGCTATCAGCAGTGTAGCTAGGGTTACTACTGTAATTGGCTCTCGTTTTTGTCTATTCAGGTCTCCTTCAAAGTGGCGTAATACCTCCTCAGAGGTGTGATAGATCAGACGAGGAACGATAATCACCTGTACACAAAACTGAGATTGATCAAGCATGTTTAGGGATAGGCAAGGCGTTACTCCGATGTCTGAACAAACCCATTTAGCTCCTGGTGTAGGGATAGCCCATTTGTAAGATTGATTCTTGTGTTTTTCTATGTTGGCATTAGTGACTGTTCGGTTACACAAAGGCTGATACTTTTCGGGCACTGTACCTATACATTTTCCTTGACCTGTTACTAATTGAATAGTAATTCCTTGCATATGGTTCCCCTGGTCATCCCATGGACATTCTCGTGGGTTTGAACCATTAGACCATCGAATCTTGCCTGGTTTTCCAATTGCCTCAAAATATGGTGGTCTAACATTGTAACATAACCAGCATTCTTTAGTTAAATTTGGTTTGCTTTCATTAAGGGCGTGATAAGAGGCTTGTATTAGATTCCATAAGGGGTCTTTTGGATTAATTGTGTATGGATCTCTAGGCCGGGGTTCTTCTGTATTGTTTTGTTCTTCTAATGTGCAGTTTGGACATATGGTTGGGGTGACAACAGGTTTTGGACTTTCGGCTGGGGTAACGACAGGCCCTGGAGTCTCAGGTGGATTCAAAATCACATTAGGACCGACAGGGAGTGGGTCATATGGTAATCTTTCTTTGATTATTTTAAATATACTCCCTCTGTCTGGTCCTGTATCCCAGAACCTGATACCCCAAAGTTTTCCCGCTAACCATAGGTCATTATTTGGGTCTTTTATTATTATACTGATGTTTTTACAGTACCCTGGCTTATCACAATGTCCATAAACATGTCCATCATGTCCAATGGTCGGTCTCTTGCACCCCTCAGGTGACCATGCTAAACTTAGGTATTTATCCTCCTCAGTTGTCCAGTCTGATGCCCAGGTTTCACAGCCCCAATAGCCACAAAAGTAGTGACCTGGCAAATTACAATATCCCTTGCCGGGGTTTGAAGCTGGACATATATAAAATCCCCTACATATATCGGCCTTGTCTCTGCGTCTTCCCTCGATTAGTATAGTTAGAGGTATCGTAAAATTTATTTTCCCTGGGGCTGTAGTATTTTGAATTGGTTGTTCCTTCTGCATGTTATACAATTTCCAGACTATGGGTTCATGTGGATTTGTAGAGATAGTAGGCGTTTTCAGTGAGCAAAAAGTGTACAGAAAAAGAAGTATTGGGAAGGAATTTTGTTTGTATTTTAATTTCATACTGTTACCAGTCCAGGGGAAGCTCGTCCAGGGCTGCTCGCACATCCCAAGTTGTAGGCTCTTTCCTCGGTTGGGGTTTTCTCCTCTGCCTCGCCCATCGACTGGGTTGCAGCCAGACACGGGATGTACTCTCTTCTCGGCAGCAAGAGTCTCTGTTAGGAATATGCCTTTTGCACTTGGTTAGACGGCGAATATAAGCAGGCCAAGCTTTAGCTTTCACTATATATTTATTACATTCTACGATTTTTTTGCTTCTTGTCTACACTGGATTGCAACAATATCAATTTCCTGAGGGTGATAGCAATAATACTTAGGGTTTATTCCGAATGCAAAATAAAACTACTGTTCAGGAGTCCAATTCGGAAATTTGTTTCCAAATTGTTTTAGGGCCTAATCAGTCAGGTGCTTCTTGCTTTTATAGCAAGAGCTACAAACTCCTCGAGGAGGAGTTCCTCTTTTACAGTGTGTCCACCACTTTTCCTGGCACTTTTTGCACTCAAAACATATAAATGGATAACACTCACAGTCAGGTTTCTCACACCTGACCTTCACATCAGAGATATAGGTGGCAGAAGTTGAGGTGGCTTTCAAAATAGCAAAATTTTTGTTAATTAACCTCCAACGGGCAAACCCAGAAGGCTTCAACAGGGTCACAAACCAAGCAGACATAAATTCAACACACTCCTTTTCCACACTTAACTATTTTCCATAAATAATATACAATCAAAGAAACAACTGATGCAAACAATATTCCTATTACACACTGTATCCCAAAAGGTAATGTGGCAAAATAATCAAATAAAATCTCTATCATCACTTTATCTTCTCAGTGTTATCTTGGTGTTACCTGGAGTACTGATTACTTTCCAGTGGGGTCTTGTCACTGGGCCTTTAATGCGACTGGCATGAGTCCATCCATGCTCAGCAGTTCGGACAGCTGTCTCTGTTGTAAGCAAAACAAGATAAGGTCCCTCCCAATTGGGTTTTAGGGTTTCTTCTTTCCACGTTTTAACCAATATCCAGTCCCCAGGTTTAAGATTGTGAATCTTTAAGTCCAATGGGGGTCGTTGCACAATCAGTCCCCGTTCCCAAAGCTTGTTACGATGTTCTGCTAATTGTGAAACATACTCATTAATCACACGGTCTCGAATTAAAACATTTAGTTTGTGGACTTTCAATTCTATAGGACATTCCATACACCATTTCAAATGCCGATATTCCCACGTCTGCTCTGGGTCTGGTTCTAAGAATTAATAGGGCCATGGGTAGGCACTTAATCCATGATAATTTGGTTTTTATCATTAATTTAGTCAAAATAGTTTTGATTTCTCCATTCATCCTTTCAACCTTTCCTGAACTTTGTGGATGCCATGGTGTATGGTATTCCCACTTAATACCCAAACTTTCTGTTAGATCTCTAACAATTTTTGACACAAGGTGTGTTCCTCTGTCCGAGTCAATTACTTCAGGTACTCCATATCGAGGTATAATGTGTTCTAATAACGCTTTGGTAACTTGATTAGCAGTTGCCCGGGAGGTAGAAAAAGCCTCGACATAATGTGTTAAATGATCCACCATTACCAATAAATATTTGTAACGCCCTACCCTAGGTAGTTCAGTAAAATCCACTTGTATGTGTGAAAAAGGTCTGTATGCTGGTGAACGTCCTCCAAGAGGTTTTTGTCTCATGTTGTTTCGATTAACCTTTTGACAGGTCTCGCAGGCTGCCGTGACTGCTTTTGCTATGTTATATACGCCTATACAGGCAAACTGTTGATTGAAATGATCAACTAACGCCTGGGTTCCCCAGTGTGTTTTACTGTGTATTTTTGAAAATATTTCGAGTGCTATGCCCTTAGGCAAGACTTCTCTCCCATCTGGTAATATGTATTTACCATCCTGTTCCTTAGCTCCCATTTGTTCTAGTTTTTCCTTTTCTGCAGACTCAAAACTCAAATTTTTACTAACAGGTATTTGTTGCAGAGTCAATATCGTACTATGATTACCTGCCACTCGTTTTGCTTCTGTATCAGCTGCATTATTTCCCCTAACTTGATAACTTGTACCTCGCTGGTGTCCCTTTATATGTACAACTGCTATTTTATTCGGCATTTTCAATGCCCCCAGAACTCTGCGTATTATTTCCGGGTGTATCAGTTCTTTTCCCTGTGAGTTAACGAGTCCTCTTTCCTCCCATATTTTTCCAAAAGTATGTACTACTCCGAACGCATAGCGTGAGTCTGTATATATAGTTCCATCCTTTCCCTTCAGTGACACTAATGCTTTCCACAATGCATACAGCTCACAGGCTTGAGCCGACCAGCTGGCACTCAGGGGACCTGATTCTATTGTCTTATTCTCCTTTTTCCAACTTAACGATGGCATATCCGGACAATCGTTTACCTTCCACTATTCGTGATGACCCATCTATAAATAATACTTCTCCACATTGTAGTTCTTCTTCTTCTAAGTCTGGCCTAACACATGTCTCCTGTTCAATTGTTTGAAAACAATTGTGCAATAGTTTATCACCTTCTCCAGGGTATAAAAATTCAGCGGGGTTAACTGCTCCAATAGTTTTCAAAGATAGTTTAGGGGATTCTATAAGTATTCCCTCATACTTTAATAATCGGCTATCTGTAAGCCATTTTTCTGCTTTTTGTTGTAACACTCCCCTGATGTTATGAGGCGCATATAAGACAACTTCTCCATTAAAGGTAATGCGATTCGTTTCCTCAAGTAATAAGGCAGCAGCAACAATGATTTGTAAACAATTCGGCCAACCCCTGCTCACAGGGTCTAACAACTTTGATAGGTATGCCACCGGTTTCTTTTGTCCAGGCCCATTCCTGAGTTAATACTCCGAATGCCGTTCCTTCATGTATGTTAACAAATAAATGGAACGGCCGCTTTAAATCTGGTAGGCTTAAAACCGGTGCCTGACTCAACTCTCTTTTGAGATTGGTAAACTGCTCTTGATCTTGATGAGTCCACTTGGGTATTTTGTCTTTAGACAGTTGTTCATATAGGAATTTGACTTTAAAGCTGTAGTTTTCTATCCATTGCCTACAATACCCAAATAGCCCTAATGCCTGCCGAATTTGCCTCTTAGTGACAGGCATAGGTAATTCCAGAATTCCTTTAATGCGCTCTGGGTCCAATATCTTCTTACCGTTAAACAAATAATGCCCCAAATATTTTACCTTTTCTTCCACAAATTGTAACTTTTCCTGTGACACCCGTAGTCCCTTTTGTGCAAGAAAGTTTAAGAGTTGAATGCTCTCTTTCTTTACATCCTCCTTATTGTTCCCTGCTATGAGCAGATCATCTACATACTGTAACAGCACGTTCCCTGTTTGTACCTGGTATTCTTTTAAGAGCTCTTCTAGGGCTTGTCCAAACAGATTAGGGGACTCAGTGAACCCTTGGGGGAGTACGGTCCACCTCAATTGTTGTCTACGACCTGTCTCTATGTCTTCCCATTCAAAGGCGAAATAATCACGGCATTCTTCTGCCAGTGGACAGGCCCAAAAGGCATCCTTTAAATCAACCACACTATACCAGGAGTTATGGGGTCCTAACTTGCTTAACAGTGTGTATGGATTTGCTACTACAGGGAACCGGGTGACAGTTCTTTTGTTTATTTTCCTTAAATCATGTACGAGCCGATATTTTCCATTTGGTTTCTTTATGGGCAGAATGGGGGTGTTAAAGGGTGACATACAGGGCTCTAAGATTCCTTGTGCTAATAATCGATCAATTTCTGGTTTCAGTCCTCTCCGTCCTTCTAGGGATATTGGATATTGCCTTACCCTTACAGGTATGTGGGGTTCGGAAATTTGAACTTTAATCGGTGGGATTTCCAGTCTACTAATTGTATCCGGAGAGTACCAGACATCGGGGTTAATTTGTTTTTGATCATCCACAGTCAAAGGATAAGCAGACACTGTTAGCTCTTGATTTTTCACTTTAATTTCTAATTGCAATTCAACAATTAAATCTCGTCCTAGCAGATTAAATTCTGCTTCAGGGATGAGGAAGAGTTCACCTAATCCAAATTTATTTTCAGTTTCAAATACCACATTCTTGATTTTGCTGACTTTAAAGGGTTCCCCTTTTGCTCCAATTACTTGTACTTTTTCAGGGGAAACCTTACATCCCTCAGGTATTAGCCTAATAGTTGATTTCTCTGCCCCAGTGTCTACTAAAAAGGTGAACTTTTGTTTATGGGGACCTATTTTTAATTTTATCAAGGGCTCATGATGACTCCGGTCCCCTAAGATATAGAGCCCCTGACTCTCCTATTCCGTTTTCAATACTTCCTCATCCCTGATCCTCTCTCTGCAATTCTTCTTTATATGTCCCTTCTTTCCACAGTAAAAACAACATCCCTGTTTTTTCTTTACTACTACATTCCCTTGTTTCATTCCAACAGATCTGTGTTCACCAGTCCACCCTTTGCGATCTTCTCTGACTGCTGCTACCATCATTTTTATGTGCCGCTTGCTGCTCTCCTCGCCTCACGTAGACTTTCTGAGCTTCCCTTAACAATTCATCCAAGCCTCTATCTTGCCAGTCTTCTAACTTTTCAATCTTCTTTCTGATGTCTTCCCATGATTTTGCTACAAACTGAGTTTTAAGGAGTGCCTGCCCTAAAGGGTTGTCAGGATTTACTCCAGAATACAGTTGAAGAGCCTTCCTCAACCGTTCACAGCCACTCAGTAGGGCTCTCATCTTTCTTCTGCATTTCGTTAAATGCCTTGTTAATATTCTGGCCACGAGGTACTGCTTCTCTAATTCCCTGAATTACTATTGTTCTTAGGTCTTGCATATGGGTTCTATGCAGCGGATTCTGATTATCCCAATTAGGTCTTTGGAGTGGCCATTTAATATCTGCTTGGGGTCCCTGGGCATGTTGAGCATCCCACAATCTCATTCCTGCTTGCCTAATCATTTCTCTCTCCTCGGTAGTAAATAATTGACCCAGGATAGATTGCATCTCATCTCAGGTGTAAAGATTTGGTCCCAGAAATTGATCTAACCTTTCTGCCACTCCGAGTGGGTCCTCAATTAAGTTCCCCATCTCGGTTCTTTTAAAATCTCGTAGGTCAGTCGAATTTAAGGGCACAGAAATATATCCGATCACGGGTTGAGGTCCCCCCATGGGCATTTCCCTTAGGGGGTACATCTGAGCTGCCCCTTTTTGACTTCTAGTCACACGTCTAGGAGTAGGAGGGGGGGAAGATTTTTGTTCTGACTCTGATGGAGGAGAGGGCGCTCTGGGGACCTCTGGAGAGGCTGCGGGAGCAGGAGGAGGAGCATAAGGGGGGGGAATTAAAAGGGTTTCGTCTAATTCTTCCTTCTTTTTCTTTTGTTTAGTTTTTATTTCATTCAGCGGGTAAAGTCTAGCTCCCGGTCTTTCTAGCCACACTTCCGCATATTGACTTTCCTCCGGGTTAAGGGGTTTTTTTATTATTAACCCAGAGGTTTAACTGCTGTTTTACCCAATCTTCTTCTGACCCGTAGACCGGCCAAAAGACATTTTTAGAAGTCTTCTTCCCTCCCCATATCTTAGTACAATATTTTATCATCTTCTGCTTATCTTTCCCTGGGGTTCCAGGGAAATATCTCCAATTGTCTAAGATATATGCCAGAGGGGTATTCCTAGGTACAGTGGGTACCCTCCTCATGGGAGTCGAAGGCTTGCTGCCCTTCGCTCCCATCTTCTGGAATATCCACAAACACACACTCACTCACTCCCCTTGTTCCTGGCCCAGTCCCTCGCGGGAGATAGGAAACGCAGTACTTAAGGGTCCACAATCGCTTGGTTCAGTATGTCGAACCTCTCACTCGCTATATTCCAGGAAACCCAATCCCGCCCGAACGGTAAACCCGCGAATAAATTCGCAATATACTTACGCGTCCTGCGTCTTCGTCCGGACTCCCGTGCACAGAATCTTTATGGGATTTTACCGGTTCCTTTTTGCTCAATATTCTAGAATTTAGGGTCGTCGGTAAGGCGGCAGTGAGCTGTCGGTCGCGGGGCCGCGGACTAGCGCGGGGCGCCTCCCCGGAGGACCAAAGCTCACCGTTCCTTATCCGAGTCACGGCACCAAGATTGTTATAAATTGAGACCACAACAGACTAGAATCCAATTGGAATTTATTGATTATAGCAAGTAGAATATGAGCAAAAGCAGCGCTGGACGGCAGGGGAGTCTGCGCTCCGCCAACTGCCGTACTAAGCAGTTTAAACAGTCCCCTTTTATATATCTTTCCTTCCGTGTTCTTTGAAGTAGTGGAGGTACTTTGCGCATGCTTCAGTTGTTGCTAGGGGGTCGTTTCCTGCTTCCTGGGGGCCGTTTGAGTAAGAAGTCCTTCTCCCTTGTCCCATAGTTGACCCCTCACTCATATTTCCTTATATGGGGTTGTCTGTCATGTTTCTGTGGGTTCCTGGAACATCTGGCGGTTATCTTATCTTGCACAAAGGTGTCTGATGGCTGTTTTAGTTTGCATAGGCGATTTCGTTATCTTATCTTGCACAAATGGTCCGACCTTTACATTGGGCTTAACATAAATCTTAATAAACAATACCCTAGTCCATAGTTTCTCTCACAGGCTTGGGAGAAACCTGGAGCAAAACTCATGTGAAGGGCCGCGTGGGAGCAGAGCCCCAGGATGGAGGCTGCAGCCACAAGGAATATCCGTGTGGGGCAGGGGCTGCCTTGGAGCCTCCCGTCGTCTCTGCTGGTCAACCGTCTGAATGAGCTCGTCTCTGCTTCCTACAGAACATTTCCTTTGATGTGTTTTGGAAGTTTTCAAAAACCGCAAACTATTAAATCTGAATAGACCTGAAATCGAGTGTTAGGTGGCAACTCGGTGTGCTCAGTGCAGGAGTGGTTGCCTGAGCAGGAACTTCATGGTGGCTGTTACTGAAGTAATTTCGTCTGAATTTCGCTTTTTACGTGTCAAAGTACTCGTTTACTGAGGTAAAATGACCGGGCGCAGAGGCTTCCTGGGTAGGGAACTCAGCTGCCTGCCTGAGGGGGGGTGAGCAGCAGGGCGGGAGGAAGGACAGCGTTTCCAGCGGACAGGACGCACCGCTGCCTGCCTCACGGCGAGGTGAATTGCTTAACAAAGCCCTGCGTTTTGCCTGACAGGGGTGTAATTTACACTGTAGAGCAATTCCGTGCCCCCCGAGTAAAACGGATTACTGTTGTTCCCTGAGGTGAAAAGCTGCCTGCAGTGCTGGCTTCTCTGCAAAGGCAGAGCGGGGCTGGCCCCAGGTACTGGTGTTAGGGGTGATCAAACCATCTACCGAGTGGCAGCTGGGAGCGCACCGAAACCTGAGGTAATCCGTTTGTGACCTGCCCCGGGACGAGCAAATACTGCATTTGGGGGTTGTTTAAAAGTACCTGAGAGGACTTGGGCCTGGATTAAAGCCTAATGAGGCCTGACTCTACCCAGCCCTCAGCTGGGGTCAAAGGCTCTGAGGTATCTCTTTTACTGCTGAATACATCAGGTCATTTCAGTCACAGTGTTCCCAGGCACGGAGAACTAACTGATTGAACTGGAGCAGCCAGAGCCATGGCTGTTGCTATGGGAGAAACAGTACAGTAAGAGGGAACCTGGTGAGCATGAAGTGAGCCCAATGTGAGGGAATGTGCAAAAAGTGAAGGTCTGTAGTAGCCCTGCACTGCACAGAGCTGTGAACACCAGCCTTGCGGGCTCCTGGAGGCCGGCTGGCACATCCCGGAGCATCCAGCAGATCAGCAGCTGAGCAGCACCCAAGCTGGTAACATGAAAAGAAAAAAGACTTTTTTCAGGGCGCAGCTTTGCTTTCCCACTTCCAGCAGGTTTCGCAAAGGAACACTGCAGCTTTCCACACGCAAAGTGCGATTACAGTGTTAGGAGAGTAAAACTGGCAAGTTCATTGAGATCAGTTGGAAAACGAGCACCAAGAAAAGGGTCTTCGAACAGCGGCTTCTTTGTTCGCAGCAGTCACCACCCGACACTCCAGCGGTAAGTGCTGCATTAGCAGTGCCCTGCTGGCAGCCCGCAAAGCCGCGTGAATCAAACCCCTCCTCCCCTGCCTGGCTGAGGTGCTGCCTGCGCTTGGCAACTTCCATCAGGGCATCGCGGCGTGTGTGTGCAATCGCAGCCGGGAGGCTCCAGG
The DNA here is from genome assembly GCA_017639245.1 of Myiopsitta monachus. Classification (NCBI taxonomy): domain Eukaryota; kingdom Metazoa; phylum Chordata; class Aves; order Psittaciformes; family Psittacidae; genus Myiopsitta; species Myiopsitta monachus. The sequence goes on along the minus strand of CM029917.1, from coordinate 38,650,118 downwards.
GAAGAGCCGTGCCTTTAACGACGAGGGGATGCACATTTCTCCACTGCAACCTTTCCTAGTAGCTCCAGAGAGGCAAAACTCAGTGCAGAGGCTCAGTGTGTGAGAGCGGAGTTTTGCCCGTTGCACAGTCACTTCAACTTTGCAAGGGACTCCCCTTTTTTGTTTCTTGTTATTCCTGGACTCTGTGACAGCGAAGAGCTTTTCTGCACGTTTGAACCATGAGTGGCTGTTCAAAGAGATGCAAGCATGGGATTGTCAAATTTGCTCAGACTATTTTCAAGCTCATCACAGGCACTCTCAGCCAAGGTAAGTTCATGTTCTTTTGCGCTGTTGGCTTTGCGGGAGTAGCTTTGTAGCCTTTAAGGAGGTTTGCGTTAGAGTTCATAATTGTCTCTTCAGAGGTGTTCTGGTTTAATTCTGGGAATTGGCTGCTCTGAAAGAAGTTGCTGTGTGCGGTGAAGATCGGCGCCTTATGTAATTGTTTTCAGCTTGTGTAGTGGGTAGCCTGTATTTGTCAACCTGCCACAGCTCGCAACAGTAGCGGGCTATTTCAGTGTGTTTGAGAGGTGTTTCTGGAAGCAACTGATGTGAAGCTCCAAAAATTTAGACTTTGTCAGTAATCAGTGCTCCTGTGTTATTTTCTACTTCAGCACTTCTACTCGTTTGAAGCGTGTGTGTACCTTGGTTCAAAATCTAGGTCGCTGCTTATCGCATGCATTTGGGTACCTTTTGTGCATCTAAGTTTTGCTTGTCAGCTACACTCCGCGTGCCTTCCCATGTGCAGGTGGAACAGTAACTAAGTTATTTATGCTGTACTCTTCACTAAAATCAAACAATAAGCAAAATAAATCCTCTAGTTGTCTTTGTAAATCTAGTAGTTCGTGTGATGGTGCACTGAAGTAAATTGTTACTTTTGTTGGTTTTGCTTTTCGTAGTGATACATCTTAGCAGCACCTATGGCAGCTGATTAGATGAATATTGGTGACCTGTTTGAGAGCTCCTGACAATAGTAAACAATGGTATGCTTGACTGCTGTTTGCATGTTGAAATATGGACAGTGTTTAGGTGAGGGTCAGAGTTCTCCAGGTTTCCTGCGTGTTTGGTTGGAGGGGGTGTGACTTTTGGAATTGATAATACAGCTCAGACTAAATTATTAGTGGGAAGATTTGTATAAGGCTGAAGAGTCTCTGTTATGGTGGATTTTCTAATGCAAAGTCTGAAGCTGTTTTTAATGTGTTTGTAGTCAAGGAGTAAGATAAGTTTAGAATTCTCGGAGGTGTGTGGCTGTTTTGGCTGTCTCGAGCACATATGCTCCTGCATGAATTTTAATGTTTAAGTAGTTTCCTAGGATAAACTAAGGCAGGCTGAGGTGACTTCTAAAATAGTAAATGTGGAAGTGCCAAGAACTGTTAAGTACAGCTTCCTTTAGTAGAAACTGGGGGAACTTATTCAATCTGTCTCTCTAGAAAAGAAATATAGTTCTAAGACTGTTTTCTCATAATGCCCTCACTAGCTTTCAAAAGAAGTCTGCTGAACGGGAGCATATATCCTTCCTATGAAGAATACTGGACAGGTTCGTTGTTTTTAAAACCAAGGTTGGTTTAAAATTGCATCTTCTTGTATTTAATTATTCTTCCACTCTCCCGCCCCCATAATCCGTGGGCTGTCAAACACCAGCAGAAGAAAGATTAAAAACCGTAACAGGCTGTCATAGAAAAGAGCTGTCATGTGTTGGTTATAATTCATGATTAATGACAAGCAGTCTTTTTAATATTGAAAACAAAGGAGAAATTCATAGAAGTAAATATAGTGAGAAAAATTATTATCATGATACAGAAAAGAAAGTAGTTGTAGGATGCTGTCTGTGGGACCTTGCCCTCTACAGCATGTCAGTGTGGTGTATTTGTGCTTTTTTCAGGAGATAATGGAATATAGGGTGTATACTGTTAGATTCACCAGTGATTGACAGTAAACTTTGTGCTGTTTGCTTGAATCCCCTTTAAGACAAGGTGCAATGTGAGTTCTGGTGGTGTTTCCCCATGTGCTTGTCTAGAGCAGTTCATCTAATGGGGAATTTCAAGCAGACCTTGTGCATTTTATATTTGCCTTGCTCTGGCAAAGGGATATGCCAGCATTTGAGTCTGACAGTAGAACAGCACTGCGTGGAGAGCTGGAATTAAGAGTAGAAAATATCCAAGGATTGCTTCCCCCACCACTTCCCTTTTTTCTGAAAGATGCCAGCACTGTACTGCCATTGTCTTTGCAGCCAATGCATTGGTATCATACAGTCAGACCCGCATCTTTCTAATGGCAATATCTCATTTCAAGCTGCTTGGATTAGATAAGAGTGGTTTCCTATGATTCAAGGAATTCAAAACTGTAAACTTTTTCCTCTACTTAGCTGCTTGTGTTTTGAACTGGAAGAACTAGATTCAGGAAGAAATAAACCATGTGAATGAGTTTGTTGCATAGATGTCAAAGGCATTGTTGTAGTTAAATGTTTTCATATCATTACCTATGAAACTCACAACTAGAAAGAAAATGATAGAAAACTTGCTCAGAAGTGTTGAATTAAAAGAAAAAAAGTGTTCATTTGTGCAGTTATCTCTGAGCTTGTTGGTTATTGTTTCTTCTAATAAAACTTCTGCATGTAAAGCCAAGAAATAAACTGTTGTATATTGGTATTATTAAGGGGGTTTTAGTGTACACCATACACATACCTTTGACTATTAAGGCAATATCACTTATGTTCTTCATCCCACTCTTGCCTCATTTCTTTCACACTAATTTTATTTATTTACTTTAAACACTTTTTACAAGGGAAATCGTTTGTGAGACACAAGATTCATTCTTTTCTTGTGCTTCTCTCTCTTTAAGGGTTACTGCAGTAAGAGATACTCCACAGCTCAATGAGATGCAATCCTTAGCTATGCTCTATGACTTCTGCTTGTCTTGATAATATTTTTTCTTTCACCTTGATTATTTAATATAATACAATGAGACTGAGTTGCAGCTAGAAAGACCTTCCTTCTGCATCAGGGTGTGATGGGGCAGCAGCCTCTCCCTGCAATTGGCAGGAAGGGAATGGGCACACTTAATACCACTCACTGTGTGCTCACCAGCCTGCTCTGTATATCCTGATTTAGATCTGTAGCAAATCTAGGAGGTTGTGAGCCAAGAAGCTCATAGCTGATATCTCTGCAGAGCTGAACTAGTGAATTTTGCCAGCTTCCCTCTTAGTGTATTCTTTGGAAAACCTAGCAGAGCAGAAGTCTCTGCTGCTGTGTGAAAGGCCTCTTCCACAGAGCTTTGTGCAGTTGGACGTATGCATTAAAGAAAACATGTCTGGAGAAGCATGCCCCTTCATAGCTTTTGGGAGCAGAATGACACCCTTATTCTCCTTCTTGGCTTACATGGGGGTCCAGCACATGCAGGAATGCAGTTACAGTGGTGATGGACAGCGTATGAGTAGCAGCAGTTTCACCAAAGTTGCCTCTTATATGTGTGTGTGAGATTTAAGTGTTTTAACATCACTTTTGTGGTATGTGAAATAGTGGTTCATCCTCCATGCCCTCAGAGCAAGTAGGGGTGGTAAGAATGAATTTGTTTGGGGCTTCCTGTTGAGCAGAATGATTAAATCACAAGCCTCTGTGTGAGTGAGAAGAAATTACTAATGTCATTAAAAACCTAGTGTAGGGGGGTCTTGCTGAGTGACCAGAAATTAAGCTGGAATGAGAACACTTGGATTTCTATTAATGTATTCTAATTATCAACACAAAAAAAGCAAGATGGTTTTAGGGACCAACTCTTTCAAAATGTTCCTTTGCAAAAATAGATAAGTTTCTGCAAATTAACCACCCTTTCACCTTTGTTCCAGAGCTGCCCCTCTTATTTGTGCTATTAAAATGCTTGCCAAAGGGTCTCGTTTCTATTTTATTGCTTCTCCCATCTCTGTTCAACAATGTAATTCATCTGGAACTGGTAATTTGTCCACTTTTCATAGTTTTAATTGCCTAATTTTCTGTTCAACCGCAGCGATAAAGTCTTCAAACATCTTGCTCTGCCCACAGCTTCCCTCACCATGAAAGAAAAGTATTTAGAGTGTTTCACAGCCATGTGATCTGTTTTGCTGCTGCTTTGTGAATCCAAATTGCAGCTAGTCTTCTGAGATGTTATGTGAGATGATAAGGAAAGTGCATGGTCCCTTTTATTCACACATAGGCCCTGTCTCCTCTCAGTGGAAGATAATCTTGTCCCTTTGGAGCATACTGGAACTGCATTAGGTTTGTCTTCATAACTTTAACCTCTGAAAATGCAAGGGTAGGGTAAATGTTGCTAAATGCTCTGAGGATTTAGATGCAGGGAGGCTCACAGCAGTTGTGCCGGTGGTGCCAGGGATCCCGCACCTGTGTGACGCATGAAAAGGTATTTGATTCTCCTGCCGCTATGTAGCACACCTTCACCCCTTGAATTCTGGCTACTGCCTTCAAATTTAGAGAAGCTCTGATTCAGAGGGCTCCTGTAGAAGCTCCTGTATGCCCTCTCTTTATAAAACTTTTCTGAGTGTTTTAACTGTTTTTAATAAGGGAAGTGGTTACTGAAGCCAGGTCGATAACATGCTTTTACAGAGTGGGGTTAGAGCTTGTCCGTGTTTCTCAAATGGGCCCAAAAAGTAAGCAAGACTTTCTGTGCACAAAATGCTGTATAAAGTCCCAGTTAGAGAGGGGCTGCCACTGCCTTCAGTGTGCATCTTGAAGAATAGTTCACAACTACTGAAGCTTCACAGTTTAGTACCTGATCTGAACTCCACCCAGTGAAGCTCTCCAACATTATTGTGTGGGGTGTGTGTGGGTTTTGTTTTGCTGCTTCTAAAACTCAACATATATAATTTTTTCTCCATGCTGTTGAATCTTTGAACCACCAAGCAAAATATACCTCTACTTGGCATGGTATACTTTTGTATGTCTCTGAAAAATGAATTGCAGATAAATCTTTTCTACAAAAGCTGCACTATTTGAGTAAACTGAATATATGTGCATGCATTCCACTTGTGTCTTTCATCAGGAACAAGATGAATTTTAAGACCTGAAAGTGAGAGGAAGTGGTAGTGCAATAGTCTTCCTTTCAAAACTCTATAAACCTCTGCTTCTAGAAACTATTACCTCTGCAAACATATGGCTGTGTGAGTGCTAGAAAGTTGAGAACTCAATTGTTTGCAATGGGGTAGCCCCAAAAGATAAGTAATTTTACTTACAAAAGAAGAAAATATTCTCTTATCCTTCTGGAAACTGTTCAGAAAGGGCTGGGCTTTTGTTGGGTGATTTTTTTTTTGTGGCTATTTTTTTTAAATCATGTTCTCTAACAAACATTTGTGTATGCTGTGTCTGATAGCCCAGAATGTTGTGGAACCTTGTATCATAACAGTGGGTAAGCCGAGTGCTTCTCTGGATATTGGGTATAACAACTGTGAGATTTCTACTCTGAGTATGTCTGAAAAACACAGCACGTCAGTTTAACTGGCCAGGTCTGTGTTCAGGACTACAGCAATAGGCAGTTTCTCTAGAGAAATACGTATAGATTGTTTTCTTTTCTGCATAACTGGTGGTTTGATTTTCATATTCCCTCATTAAAAAAAAAAGGCAACAAATCATGGTAACTTCTATATAATAGGAAACATTTGGAATCCTATTGGGGAGGGGCTGGTTTTGGTTGGTTTTGGTGGTTCTTTTTAATTTTTCTTTTCATAACCAGTGGGCTAACCAGAGATATGCTGCTGGCCAGTGGCTAAAGCATTTCTGTCAATGCTGTAGCTATGTTGAGATGCTAATTTGCCATTTAGGTTTTGTCCTTTTAAACGGTGCCAAATAAACAACCCACAGCATATTGTGTACCAATGGACCCTATTACTGTCCACCTAATGAATGGATTTAAGTGTAAAGTGATAGCTTTTGAAGATGGCTCAACCTAGAGTGGATAGTAGCGTGCATTATATCAACCTAAAATTAGTTTAAATTAACATATGAAGTGTAATTTTAAGATGTAATTTTATTTCCAGTAGCACGACACTAAAGGGTGACAACAAAGCAACACTTGTCTGTGTCTTCCATGCTCAGAAACAAGTCTTGAGCTGCAAGTCAGCTCCATTTTGGGCTATATTCTGTATGTATTTTTGTTAATTATTGCTGGACTGTAGAGTGTTTTCAAACCTTGGTCACCTTGGTGCTACCAGCTAAGCATGCTGGAGTGTTTCTACTCCATGTCAGTAAAGCTAACTGGTTTCCTGACCAGGAATCCCACTGTTAGGGATACGTAAGTGAAATTCTGTCCTGACTCTTCTTTATGATGGTATTTTAGGGAATCTTGTTCTTGGACTTTGCTGCTGCTGCTGTTGTTGTTCTACAATGATTAGTAAAGCTCATAAATGGAAATGTAATGGAAAGCAAGCATGGGAAGGTTTTAACCGTAGCAGCACTAAAGCTTGTGATGCAATTGAACTGAGTATTCATGGCCAACTTCTTCCACATTTGTACAGCTTCAGTAAAACCCAATAGCATACACATATAATTTGACTTTAACTTTTCAGCTGGCTTTAACTTCCAATTTCATTCTTTATAATGATTGTTTCACAACATCTGGCTTGCAGGGCTCAGGGGTACAGTCCATTTAATGCTGGGAACTGGAAGTAAAGTAGTCTGAGGTTTAAAAATAAGAGTGATTAATGCTTCCTTTTACAAATGGGAGACTTGCTGCAGTAGCCTTACATTACAGAGTGAAATTGTTACCACAGGTTTGATTAGGTGCTCATCATGTGAAGCCAAAATAGAGTTTTGAGAGTGTAAAAATAAAACCTTATTATATAATTTACATAATTGCACCTAGCAAAAGATAATACAGTTTTAATCTGTTGCAATCTGAAACTTTAAAACTCTAATAAAGAGCAAGAGTTTAACGTGCCTGCCTTTGAAATTTTGCGTGGCAACTTCAACTTTTAGGTAAATCTGTCTTATAAATGTGCAATAATGGCATGATGTTTTTCTAATGCCCTTTTTTTTTGTTTTTATTTTGCGTGATGGTGTTTTACCACTTGTAAATTCTTCAGCTAGAAGATCAGATGTTTGTTTCTGTATAATTTTGGCAAGAGTCACATTTAAACTGGGTAATGGAAGATGTAATGAATAAATACATCCATTCTGAAGGAAATACAACGTATTTGACTCGGTGAACAGTAACCAACTTATTTCCCCATTCGTGCCATGAAACATGTAGAGGCTAAATCTGCATAGAAAAGTAACTGGTTTGGGGGCTCTGAAACTCTTGTCTGCTTCCTTCATCTTCTAGCCATGCATATGTAAGTGTGAGGAACTCCAAACGATTTTTGGTGCCCTAGTTCAAATCTGAATTCCAGACAGTTTTACCCACCTCAACGGCCAAAGTAATCTATGGAATCAGGCCAGGGAGGGGTGACCATGCTCCAGGGGTTTTGGTGCAGATGTTCTGCTGAAGCTGCTCCAGTTTATAGAGGTGGTTTTATAGCAGTGTTGCAGATCTGGAAGGCATTTGTGATTGATGCGGTGGCTGTGTGGCACTGCTCTGCCCTTCTCTGCCCCTCTTGCAGCTAGGGAGGCTGGGCCATTTACCTTTTCATTATGGGCCTCTGATGATCACACTTTTAGAATATCCCCTGGGGGCAGAGAGGCTTGCAGGGGTGGACTTAAAGGTATGGATTGAGAGAAGTGTATTACTCACTTGTCTCTGTGGATCCACTTTTAACTGTGTAGAACCTCATCCGAAAGCAATGTGAGTAATGCAGTATTTTGCCTTCCTGAAATTGTTCTGTAATGTTTTTGCACCTTGCGATAAAGGTGTTGGTCTTTATCAAGCAAATGCAGTTTAAAAAATATCTTTGAATTGACTGCTGAGGATAACATGGTCTGGTTTTTTTTTGGTTTATACCCTCATAGCTTTGGTATAAATGCCATTGATTTATATGTTGCCTTATCTGTGGACTTTATTACGAAAAAGTTGTATGCCTCAGGCAAATGTGTTGCATACTGCTTTGTGATTAAGACAGTAATTCACAGCAGGATTACCTACATTATCCAGTCTGAATTAGAAGTGTGCATTGGTTTCAAATGAAATTAATAACAGGTCCCTGAAGAAATCACACTGTGGGGAATATCATTCTCTCTCCAGAATGGTTTTGTATGTTTGTATGGAAAGATGATGATGGGTGGTGATATTGGAAGGGGGGATATTCCAGTGAAATAAGTGCTCCTAATATGAACTCTTCCCAGTAGTTCACAAATAGCAGTTTTCATGATTTTTGTGCAGTGCTAGTGGTGCTCAGAAGGGAAGACTGTGAGGGCCCTATCATCTTGCTTCTGGTATCAGTCAGGTGTCCTCCAGGGAAGTGCAGGGAGACCTTGTAAGCGTTGTGTTTAGTTAAGCCATAAATATGCACTCTCTTCATTCCTGTTGTTACCGTGGGATGTGGGGGACTGGAGGATAAAAATAAGCAGATTAAAGTCTTGAGGTATGAATAGGTTATTTGTTGAAATATGCCCATTTTAACGTAACTATTCGTAAACATGAATTACTGTTACTTAGCAATTTAAGTCTCTGTTTAGTGATAATAAACAGAGTAAATTATAAACTTCATCATCTGTCTTTCAGAGAATAGGGAAATTATACACAGCAATTCTTAGAAAGGAACAGTGTGGTTTTTGCCTTTTACATTCACAAGTCCTCATGGTTACCCATGAAAAAGCATTATTACAACTACACAGTACAGCTAGTGATGAGTGTCAGCAGCAGCAGCCTTCTGGTAGTCCATCAACATTACAACAGTTGCAGGGAGTTCCTGGAGTAAAGCAGGGAATAAAAAATGTGAGAGATTTTTATATTTTACACTTTGGTAGAGATAAACACATTACTTTAGAGGAATAAGCATGAGATACTCGACATCAAAATGCTTAGCCTAATAAATAGTCTAAAATATGGCTCTTGTCACACCACCTTGAAGTAGTAAAACTGGAGCTGACTGTTTCTAAAAATCGCGTAAAAACCATCTGGATTCATTCTAAGCGGAGGCCCACAAAAATGAAAATCACATTTCCAAATGTAAAATTAGGGGTGGGCTAAGTAAGCTTGAGCTGACAATGGCACAAAAGTAAGGTAGGCTTCTGAATTTCCTACTTAACGTCTGTTTGCTGGGATAATTTTTTTATTTTATTTTTGTTCCTGTATATGTCACGTTCTATGTAAATGGGAGCAGCAGTTCTTTAGCTCATGTGTTTTAAGGAAACTCATAGTGGTCAGGGAGTTTTTGGCTTAGCTTGCAAACATGTTCAAAGCCCCGTAGTGTGTTGATGTTGATGCCCTGAAAGGAGTTTTATCACTTCTTTCATAAGAAGCAATTTGAGATTTATTGAACAAAAGCCTTTAACCCATGGGGCAGATGTAGTACCTCAGGATGGTGCAGTGATTGTTACTGGCATCATGGTGAGCGGTGATAACCAGAGTCCTTTCAGTTTTTAAATGGTCTCACTCATGCAATTGTAGTGATGCTAATCACTCCTTCAGAAACTGAAAGAAGTGCGATTTGCATCAAGGGCTGGCACTTGAATTTATGGGGTAATACCTCATGCTGTGTCCTGTGTTCCTCTTAGAAATAATTCTGCTTATTGTGAGGTTTCTGTCTTTTACTCATAGAAAAACAGGAGGAATATTTGCATTGTGATCATCTGCAAAACCACTGTTACAAGCTGAATATATTTGCAGTATTTCATGGGGAGGTTAAACATCAAGACCACAGACTCTCTGGTGAAGGCAGCTGTGAAAAACAAGCTGTGCATTTGTCTTTATAAGAGGAAGAAATGGCAGTATTAGACAAACATAACTGATGATCTGTAGTATGCAAAAAAAATCCATGAAAGCAAGAATAAAGGAGCTCAGAGCCAAGATTACTTTTAGCAGTCTCTGGTGGTTTTTAACAAGTTGGAGGACTGGGGGATGAAGACTTAAGTCCATCACTTAAACTGTAACGTCTGTTTCTGAAATGTTGTATCCTATCTAAAAGCAATTACTTTCCAAGGCTCCGCTCTGACACTCTTTTGGTGATAGAACATCCCTTGGTTGTAGACAGTCTAGTTGCTTATGTCTTTATTGCACTTTCTAACTCCACCGCAAGGCATTAGGTATGTGCAACTTGAATAAATAAGCACTGTGTGTGTACTGAACTACTGAACGGGTTCAGTTATCTTTTTGCACCACACCAGCTGTTCACTCCTTTAACCTGCCTTGGAGGTCACTTGTGAAGCAGAAAATGAGTAGAAAGTGAATTTCTGAAGGAGGTTGTGTGATGTTGTTCTAGTTTTCTGCCTATTAATGATTTCATTTCTGTGAGTATTTGTATTTTCAGCTTAATTCTTAAACTTTTCTTTACAAAATGGGACTGGAACTAACATCTGGAACTTTGAGACTGATTTGGAGAAAACTCCAGGAACAAACTCGCCAACAAAGTTTTCAAGTTGACAAGCAGGTAGTCTTTACTGCGGTGCCGGGAGACACGGGGTATAGCTCCACTTAACGTGTGTTCCCGTATTGCCCCACAGGTCATCCTTATATAGTCATTTGGGCATACATACATATTCATGAGGCTACACATGAATTGCATAATTTTCCAGAAAGTTTCCCGCATACATACAAAATGTGGTGGTATTCTTTGAGAGTCTTTTACTTCTTCCAACAATCTTCATAACTGCTGGCAGCCTTTGAAGCACCAGCTTAATTAACATTACAGACATAGCAATCATCCTGTCCTTCTACTTATCAGTTAGTTTAACTGCTCCCATCCTGGACATCTGCTAGTCCCAGATACTCCCCATCCCCAGGTCCTGTTTTTCTATTGTTTTTCTTACACTTTTTGTACTAAGGTAAGGACCTAAAACTATGTCAGCTACCTTCAAGTACTTCAGTTATTTTCCATTACGAAGTCATCAAACTTACTTAGAACTGATTACATTTTGTGCTTTTGTACCTCCTTGTCTCAAGACACTTTTATTGGTGGTGTGTGAATCAAGTTCCCCATGGGTTTTCTTGCTTTTGTCTGTATACATCTCTGCAGACAGGGTCTTGTCTATTCCCATTGATATCCCTTTGTTAGGCTGCAGTAGTGCTATAGCGTAGCCTGTTTTCTCATCCCCCATCCTACTTTATAAAAAGATATTCCTAAACAAGTTAAATATGTATTACATTAGCAAGCTCTTTATGGCAACTGTTGACCGTAACCTTTTGGCAACAGATACCTGTGTATAGTATTAGTGCATATATAAAGCACTGAGTAGTTGTCAGGGAGATGAAATCAAACCAAACCAAAGTATTAGTAGTGTATACACAAATAGCACTTGCAAGCTGATCCATTCCTCTCTAGTACTGAACTTGCTGATGTTGCCATACCAAATGAAGAAGCAAAATCTGAGTTGACTTGCAGTAGTTGTTTGTGAGAGGACAAAGGGAAGCAGCTGTCCATGACCTCACATCCTGGGCCCTGAATTCTCAATTCAATGCCATGAGTATAAACAACTGAAAAAAGTATATGGGCTTGTGCTCAGAAACTAGAAAACTATGTGTGGCTCTAAAACACCTTCTCATAAGGCAGCTTACATTAAAAGTTCTTTTATTTCACCGTGTTTGGCATTAATACAGAGCTGTAAAATCAGAGAATTCAGCTAAATTGAATTCCATTACTGCACTAATATAATTGACTCCAGTAAAAAACGCTTTCTGCTTTGCAAATGTTGGCTTTCATTAGCAGCCTTCAGCTTCTTAAAACAATTCCCATTGACTTGCCCAAGTAGCTGAACCAGGTTTAAAAAACAATCTGGTTTTTGTATTGTACCTTCAACAAAATGGATATCAAAATGTAACCTTGGCTACATAATCTGAGTTTCTCAAGCTGAAGCTGCTCTGTGACTAGGAGCCAAGAACATGGGTGTGCAATTAGAAGTTGCATTAGAAGCTACTGTCTTGAGATATTCGAGAAGGAGTTATAGTGAAATAAATGCAGATTAGGTAAGAGCTGGTGAAAGTCTGTTTTAAAAGGTCAATGTGCTGTGCACACAGCACTCTCTTTGCTCTCCTTTCCCTGAGCCATAAGAGGTTGCACAAAGGACTACCTTCTGGCATCAGACTACTGGAGAAGAGGATATAAAATCTCTGCAGCAGCCAGGAATGTTCTCCAGCCGAATAAAAGCCTGAAAACAATTGTCTCTTGCAGCAGGGCGGACTGCTGACACAACAAGCGAGTAGAACTGAGAGATGAGAGGCTCTGACTGCTCCTGACTGCCTTTCATGCCAAGGGACATTGCCCTTTCTCTAGGACTTACTGGGAAAGAGAGAATGGTCTTTACCTATGTCTTTCATGCAAAACTCTTCTTTAAAAAAAAAAAAAAAAGACTATGCACAGGTCCCTTTAATTTACCAGGATAATGCTCTCTGCAAGCCCTGCATTGGAGGGACTCTTCCACTTATCTACAGCAACATCTCTTGGCATTCTCACTGGTTTTTGCTTCTAATACTGATGAATAAAGCTGTCAACAGACTGCTGCTCTACTTGTTGATTTGACCATCTTGTATCACAAACTTCTTCCAGTTCATAATGTAGCACAGTTACAAGTAGGATGCAGATCAACTAGGGCTAGAAATGCACTTGCTGGCCATCTTTCTTGGCTTTGTTCTTTCCAGTGGAACTATATGGAAACTGGTATAGGTATCCCAGCCAATCAAAGTGGAAGTCATGTGGGCTCTAAACAACAGAGCACTGAGTAATGCTTGTGAGTAATGCTGCTGTAATGACATTGCTGTATTAGAAAGTAGAGAATGAAATTGCACAAGGGACTGAGGAGGAGGAAGGACTGTAAGCTTGAAAAAGCACAGAGAAGCCAGGCAAAGAAATATGGTCTGCGAGCAGTTGTCATGGTGCAACTTCACTGACATGCATCTTTTCCCTGCTCCAGCGCTGCTCTGAAAATTAAACAGTGCATTACAGAGATCAAAGGGCTCCCCTATGTGTGTTTTAACAACAAAATGAACAGAAAACACCCTCAAACCTGCCCATGCCAAATAAAATTCTGTGAAGCAGGTAGGATTTATCCTCTGGAAGCAAGTTCATTGCTCTGTTTTCAGGAGGGGGATGCAGTTTCTATAGGACACCAATCCAAATTTCCAGGTGATTTAGGAGCCTAGTGAACTATAAACCAACCAAGGTACCTTTACTGTTCCTTCTGAAGTCCTTTGTGTAAAAAAGCCTTTATTTCAGCTTAAATCGACTGCCTTTTGTGCATGGAAGCACCGTAATGAGAACTTCTCCATTCTGCTGTGTACGAATTAAAGTTGGCATTTTTTTCTGATGAGAGCAGCAGTAGCATGGGAGAGAATTTCAAAAGAGAGGTTTTCTTTTTTCGTTTTTTTGGTCCTGGTTTCAGGAGAACCATCACAAATGTTTATGCTTTTTCTATGCTGTTTGCTGCAGTGTTACCTTGCATGGAAAATACTGTGTCATATCCTCAGAGTTTTTCAGCTTGCACAGTATTCAAATTTTTCATTTTCAGTATGAATGTTACAATTGCATGAGATGTTTGTGCAGTTAGAATTCTAAAATGGTTGTTTCAGTTTGAATATATTGAAGGGGGACAGTAGGGAAATGAAAGATTTAGGTGCTAGTGTCTACATTTTAATGGAGAAGACCCTGTCATAACTAAAGAATAGCTTTTAACCTATGCTGAGTTTCAGGTCCTCTGTGTACACAATTGTCTTGGTTGATATCTTCCAGGTAAAGCATAAACAATAGTTTAACTTCTTCAGCATTCTCCATCCTGGAGTTTGTAATGACAAAGCGTCATATCTTGTCTGTAATTTAAACTTCTATCAGTTCAATAAACTCAGAAATAAACTTTTAGAGCACTGATCTAACAGATAACATTCTGCTTCTTGGGTACAGCCTTTGGGGAAGGGTGCTGATGAATGTCTGAATGAAATCTCTGCTCCAGTCTTGAGCAGGACCTGATTGACTGCCTTTTCCTGAGCATCTGTTTGATTAATAATAATGTCTTCTACTAATTTGAAGTATTTGAGTTGTTGGCAGTATGTGCATAGTGGGAAGGAGATCGGCAAGTCTTTACTTCCCTTTTTAGCCTACCTTATGGTGGGAGGTGAGGCTCTGTGCAGAAATAGGGACAGTAGGGTATAAAGCCCATGCCAGAGGCTAACTTTTCAATTGGGTTAAGCCTGTTGAATGCCAGGGTTCTGGACCAAAGGAAACACTGCGTATGTAGGAATAAGGGGAAACTGTGTCTGTCCCCTCAGGGAAAATTGTTAGCTCAAATTAGCAGTGACTCAGCCATTGGAGTATTCCAGTGATGAGGCTTGTAGGTATTTTGGGACAGATAACTTTCAACCTGTTGTCATACTGGAGCGTTTTAAAGGCCTGTTTCAGAACTGGGGGTGATTCAGCAGCCTGACCTGACAGTGTTCTCGTTGACTCCTTTCTCAGAATTAGATGGGCATTGATTCTGAGGTTGTCTCTTGATTTTCAAAGAGCACCATATATATGATCAAGTGATAGTTGTCTGACTCTTTAAGAAATACAAGTTACAGAATGTTAAAGCAGTAGCTTTGATTTCTTGAGCAGAGGGCCAGTGGGATGTGGTTTATCTGAGTATGATGGGATGTAAAAATAAAAAATGGAAACATTATAACTTGTACTATGGAGGAAGATGTTGATCATAACTTTTCCTCCCAGACATAAAGTATATCAACTATTTGATTTAAAAAAGAGCAAAGTTTGGGGGTGGTTTCTGTTTGGGTTTTTTATGTTGCATATTGGTTCTTTGCCCTAATGGTGTTGCATAGGATTTTCTTTGTTTCAGTGATCTTTTTTCTGTAAGTACCTATCAGAAGATGTATTATACTAAAAATTGAAACTCACACAGCAATATCATGATACAAATGATGATGCAGCAGTAAAACAGAAAAGATTAGAAATGGAAGTTGAGACTTAATGTGGAAATAGTCATGATTAATGATTGGTATTCAAGTTTGCTTTAGTGAAAAGTGCATTTTAATTGGTTGGGTTGATCAGTCTCATCATACATGGAGCAGGTTCAGTAGTTGTTGGTTTTCTCTTTTGAGGGAGAGAGCAAGGGAAATGACTAGAGGTACAAAAGCAGAATAGTGCTAATCATATGGCAGGAGGCTGCATTGCTTCTGTCCAACATACATGGTTGTCTTGGTCCTGTTGAGTAAGGTGTTAGAGGAGTGTTTCACTGGGATTTACTAGCGTGATGTTCAAAAGTGAATTGAAGTGGGTCTTTTCCTTAAGATGGTAATACGTGGTTTAAAGCTATAAAGATGTAAACCTTTCTTATTCTCTGAAATCAGTTCAGTAGGGTTTGAACTGGCTAACATTTTTCAAGTCAGATTTGTTGACTCTTATTTCTTAAAGTCTTGTCTTAATGAAGAATAAAAAATATCAGAGAAACAAAACTGGAGGAGATTTAGTACAATTTTAAATGTTCAGTGACCAATTTCTACTAAGTTCCCCAGTGGTCATGTGAAATACAGACTTCTCTCATGGCAGGTTTTCTTCAGTGCATACTCTGTTCACCTATTTTTGTTGCATTCAGTTGAATGGCATTCAGCTGTGCAGGAGGGAAGTCATTGAAGTGAGTAAATGTGGAGAGCAGAACAAGAAATCCATGTAAAGTTAACCCCACAAAAGTGAAACATAAATTGGAGCAGAAAGAAAAAAATCGGGGGGGGGGGGAATGACACACGGGACACGGATATAGCCACCTGCTGTAGTCCCTCCTGCTTGGGGAAGGGGAGACTCCCATTTGTTTCTGCCAAAGCTGCATATAAACAGGAAAGTCCACTATTTTCATGATTAAGAAGAAGTATTGAAACACAGGCTATGCTCTTCAGTCTCTGAGGAAAACTCAGCATTGATTCTGCTTATCTCTTCAACCATGTCCATAGTTTTAATGGAACTGGAGAGCAAATTAACGTTGCTTAAACCAGATGTGGTTTACAGCCCACTTGTAACTTGTGCCAAAAGCTGTTGTTCTTTTTCCTTATTTGCAGTTGTGTGATGAGAGGTGTGTAGAGGCTGGGGAGGTGGATGTGGGTGGACAGTAATGGGTGTAAATATGTTACATTGAAGGATTGCTACTGGCAATATTCAAATGCTATCCTACCTTTTTCAGACCCTAAATAGTACATATCTTGCTACAAGTACAGGGAGTCAAAAGTTTCAGTCTCAGTTGCACACTAGCTGGATCCTGAGGCTCTTGGATCCATCAGCGGAGTAGTCCTCTGTCTTCAGCTGAAGATGCTGTTACTTTTCTCATTACAAACCCAATAAAGATTGCTAAACCCCAGTTCATGTTCAGCCCTTACATTTCATTTTGCTGCAGTGTCGTATCTGCAGATCTCTGATCACTTTGAAATACAAGCTGTATTTTGAGATTTGTGTTGACTTAATCAAATGTCAAGTGTTTTACAGGCCAGAAACATATTCAGGGTAATAAACAGCGCTTTGTATCAGTCAGTTAGGTAGTGAATTTAATTTTATGGTACAACAGATAATACTAGATGCAGGCAAAGTTAAAAGAATTTACTAATAAACTAAACTTTACCTTTTTTTTTTTTATCTTAGAACTGCATGATTTTAGATGTGCTGAGGGAGAGAGGCAGTGTTAGGTGAAGGCATTTGTTTAATACAAAGTTCTCATCCCACATGAAGAAAGGAGAGGAATAGCAGTATGAGAATAATGGGCTTCAAAAATGAGATTTTGGCGGGCTTGGGAAGCTGGTATGTAGTCTACTGGGAAGATAATATTAAGCAAGCTGATCCCTGCTGGAAAGGGTAGGCAATGATCCTGATTGTACAGGAAGATAAACAATGTAAGAGACTAATACAGATGAAATAGTGGAAGCATGTTGGGATGAGAGCAGAAAGGTCAAGGTGCAAAATGAGTTACAACTGGCAAGGTACTTAAGAGATGGCAATAAAAGATTCTAAAAATACACCAGGAATGAGAGAGACAGCAGACAAAAGTCATGAATGGCTCTGGGCTGAAGTAGTCACTGATTCTTCTTTTAGCCTTCAAACACCAGTTTATGTGACTTGCTGCTTCACACAATTAATTGCCACAACAAAGAGAAGCACAGATGGGAATAATTGCTAAAAAGTGTTTAGATAAGTCAGACATGACTGAATTCATATTGCCTGATGAAAATCCCTATTGAGGGCTAAATCTGTGCAATCTTTTAGCTGTTGGAATTTATTTCTGAGAACAGGGGAAATTTGGGAAGGGCAATTTTGTGTCTGTAACATGGTGTGGGGAAAAGAATGTACAGGCCAACCAGCCTAACATTCTGCAAGAGCAAGATAATAGAATAAGTGATAAAAAAAGTCCAAGTGTTTGAGAGACGAGCCAAATCTGGAATGATTTCCTCTTTCCTATTCTTTGCCCACCCAAACTCAATCCATCCTTCTGTAGCTAGTCAGCATTTGTCAGAAATCAAACACGCAAAACCCCACAACAAAACAAACACCCCCATGCTCTCTTATCCTTTCATTAGCAAACATCCCTGGTGCAAGTGTTGCAAACAGGAGATGCAGTGCTGCTTTATCTACTTTTTGTTTTGAAACTACTGTGCCTGACACTTGATAACCAAAGTAAGGAAATAGCATATAGTTGAAACTGTTGTTCAAAGTCCACTTTAAAGCAGTCTATTTAAACATGTTGCCCTGCTCTGCTACCAGCTGGATCTGGTGCTGTATTACTCTCATCAGGTGTATGGAGCTGGGGACTCTTTCTTTTTCACACTTGGTAAGGTAAATTGACAGGAATTGGGAGCAGGAGCATGCAAGCTGTGTGTAGAATAAGCGTTAATACTTGGTATCATACAAAAAATTAGTAGTATTCCAGGAGGGAGGTGGAAATAGTTTTTCCTTCTGTTGGTGATGTCTGAGCTCTTAGAACTAGCTTTCCAGAGTGCTTTTTTTCTGGTTCTTTTATTAATGGTCATTTTACTGTCATATTTTTATCCTTGTCCCCAGCTTGCCAGTGATTGTGTAGAGCAACTGGTGAGGTGACTGGTGGGTTTATGTTGCTGGGTTTAGGAGGTTTTGATTTTGTTGATGTGTTTTGTGTTTGCTTGAGGTTGGGAGGTGTTTTATTTTGTTTTCATTTGGTTTTGTGTTTGTTTTGGGTTATTTTCCCTAAACTGTGCCACTTTCAGCAGAGTTAATCTATTCTGCTTTTGAGCTGTTCTCATTCTGCTGCAAGCTTGTTTCTAAAGTGTTAGGGTATAGTCCCCCTTGGGTAGTACTTGCTAGAAAGAACAGCCTGCTGCAGCGGCATCTTAGGTGGACACCAGTTCTGCTTCTATACCCAGCTACTGTGAAATACAAAACAGATGTAGCCTGCTAAAGGCTAAATGCTCTCCTGTATGGAATTGTTTCAACCACAGTGAGATGCAGGAATGATCTCATGGAATTAATAGTGTCTTTTACTCACTTAGCTCTTGAATGCTGGAAAAAGCATTTATTAATTTTTACAGCTGTAACTTCATGTTTTGCAGACAGATAAATTATTAATTTCTGAATTTGTATTTCTGACTACTGCAGTCAGGTGCCTGTGTCTGCTTTTGACATGGAATTAGGTTGAGAAGACGGGCAACAGAATTACACTTTATCTGTTGATTCTTCTGATTTTGAATTCATTTTTATCCTCTGAGAAATAATTCTTCTAATCTTAGTATGCATATGTATATTCCTGTACGTTGCTATGATTTGAGATCATGAAGTGTCATCAGTTTGAGTCTTGAAATTTAATTCTTTTTATAAACTACTTTCCTGTAGAGTCTTGATATTTAATAGCTGTATAAAATACTTGTTCTCAACACTGTCTGAGAGACTTTAAATGTCAGCTGAGTGGGTGATTTGCTGCTTTTCCATGTAGATAAATTCTGTGCAACCATGAACCTAAACAGTGCTGCTTTTCAGAATATAAAATAAAGGAAGAAGCATGTTGTTAATTTTTGTTCCAAATCAGCAACTATAGGCTTTTATTCATGACTTTAAAAAAATCCTGCTTTCCAGTGAATTACCAGCTGGGTTCAGGCTTCCTGTATTGATCCATTTGCTGAACTTGTAAAGAGGCTGTGAGGCTACAGGAGCTCCTCATGCATTCAAAAGACTCATCCGTCTTTTGAAGTGGCTAGGGTCTGAGAAAGATGGAGCTGGTGTCCCATGCTGACAGCCACATGTTTCCAAAGGGCAGTCTGGGACTTGGATCCTCCTGTGCAGAGGGAACTAGTGACCTGCTGATTTCTTTCACAACATGCTTTAAACTCTCCTAAATTGTCCATTCCCAAAACACTCATCTGCAAATATCAATAATAGGGGGGTTTGGTTTTGGTTTGGTGTTTTTTTTGTGTGTGTGTGTGTTTTTTTTTTTTTTAAGAGATGGTTTTTGTTTTTTTCTTTTTTTAAAAGCCTCTTCTATTTCTTATTTGTATTTTGGGTTCTTCATCTGACAGATTTGTGCAGTACTTGTTTTCAACCATGAGAGAGCCCCTTTCTAAGACTGAATGTATTAGTGGAGGTGATAACCTGACCTTTAAAGTCAGGACTACACTCCTTGTGTTTCTGTTGAAGATTTCCAGAACCTCTACAGTGCTCATGTGCTCTTTAGTCCAGGCAAAATCTTTTCATGCTTTTGAAAGCAGCTGCTTCTTAAGCACAGTGTTGTGTGGAGAGTGATTGGGAAAAAGCACCACAAAACAACAGTTTTGTCATGGGATAAGGTATGTTTGCTGACATTAAATGCATTTCAGCCATTCTTTAGTACTAACTGAAATATTTAGGATTTTCTAGTAACTTTAAGCATTCGTAATACCTGTCATTCTGAAACATTCATAATGTTTTGGCTTTTTCAGCACAAACCATAACTCAAGTATGTTGCTAACTCCCTTTACATTAATTAGAATAATAGAACAGAAACACAGAATAGTTAGGGCTGGAAAGGACCTTAAGATCATCCAGTTCCAAACCCCTTGCCATGGGCAGGGACACCTCACACTAAACCATGCCACCCAAGGCTATGTCCAACTTGGCCTTGAACACAGCCAGGGATGGAGCATTCACAACTTCCCTGGGCAACCCATTCCAGTGCCTCACCACCCTCACAGAAAAGAATTTCTTCCTCAGATCCAATCTAAACTTCCCCTGTTTCAGTTTGAACCCATTACCCCTTGTCCTCTCACTACAGTCCCTCATGAAGAGTCCCTCCCCAGCATCCTTATAGGCCCCCTTCAGATACTGGAAGGCTGCTCTGAGGTCTCCACGCAGCCTTCTCTTTTCCAGGCTCAACAGCCCCAACTTTCTCATCCTATCTTCATCCAGGAGGTGCTCCAGTCCCCTGATCATCCTCGTGGCCTCCTCTGCACTTGTTCCAACAGTTCCATGTCCCCTTTATGCATGACACCAGAACTGCACACAATACTCCAAGTGAGGTCTCAGGAGAGCAGAGTAGAGGGGCAGGATCACCTCCCTCGGCCTGCTGATCACGCTCCTTTTGATGCAGCCCAGGACACGGTTGGCTTTCTGGGCTGCGAGCGCACACTGCAGCCGGCTCATGTTCATTTTCTCATCGACCAACACCCCCAAGTCCTTCTCCACAGGGCTGCTCTGAATCTCTTCTCTGCCCAACCTGGAGCAGTGCCTGGGATTGCTCCGACCCAGCTGCAGGACCTTGCACTTGGCATGGTTAAGCTTCATCAGGTTGGCATCAGCCCACCTCACAAGCGTGTCAAGGTCCCTCTGGATGGCATTCCTTCCCTCCAGCGTATCAACCGAACCACACAGCTTGGTGTCATCGGCAAACTTGCTGAGGGCGCACTCAATCCCTCTGTCCATGTCACTGACAAAGATGTTGAACAAGACCAGTCCCAGCGCCGACCCCTGAGGGACACCACTCAGTTACTGGTCTCCAGCTGGACATTGAGCCATTGAGCACTACTCTTTGCATGCAGCCATCCAGCCAGTTCTTTATCCACCCAGTGGTCCACCTATCAAATTGATGTCTCTCCAACTTAGAGACAAGGATGTCATGTGGGACAGTGTCGAACGCTTTGTGCAAGTCCAGGTAGATGACGTCAACTGCTCTACCCCTGTCCATCAGTTCCATAGCCCCATCATCGAAGACCACCAGTTTGGTCAGTCAGGATTTCCCCATTAGTGAAGCCATGCTGGCTGTCACCAAGCACCTTGTTGTTTTTCATGTGCCTCAGCATGCCTTCCAGGAGAATCCACTCCAAGATGTTGCCAGGCCCAGAGGTGAGGCTGACTGCTCTGTAGTTCCCTGGCTCATCCATTTTCCTCTTCTTGAAAATGGGGGTTATGTTTCCCTTTTTCCAGTCATCAGGAACTTCACCTGACTGCCATGAGTTTTCAAATATGATGGACAGTGGCTTAGCAACTATATTCACCAGCTCCTTCAGGACCCGCGGATGGATTTCATCAGGTCCCATGGACTTGTGTATGTTCAGGTTCCTAAGATGGTCTCGAACCAGATCCTCTCCTACTGTGGGCCCAGGGTCTTCATTCTCACTGTCCCTGTGTCTGCCTTCCAAGACTTGGGTGGTGTGGTCAGAGCATTTGCAGTGAAGACTGAGGCAAAGAAGTCATGAAGAACCTCAGCCTTCTCCAAACCCAGGGTAGCCAGTTCTCTTGATAGCTTCTGGAGGGAGCCCACGTTGTCCCTAGCCTGCCTTTTATTTGCAATGTACCTATAGAATCCCTTCCTGTTATCCGTAACATCCCTAGCCAAGTTTAATTATAAGTGGGCCGTAGCTTTCCTAACTTGGTCCCTGGCTTCCCGGACAACATCCCTGTTTTCTTCCCAGGCCGCCTGTCCTTGCTTCCACCATTTGTAAGCCTCTTTTTGGTTTGGAACTTCCCTCAGCAGCTCCTTACCCATCCAAGGAGGTCTTCTGGCCCTCCTGCAGCACTTCCTTCTAGTAGGGATATATTGCTCCTGAGCTTGTAGTAGGTGATCCTTGAATACCAACCAACAGCCTTGGGCCCCCCTGCCCTCTAGGGCTATATCCCATGGAACCTTACTGAGCAGGCTCCTGAAGAGCCAAAGTCTGCTCTCTTGAAGTCCAGGGCAGTGAGCTTGCTGCACGCTCTTCTCGCTGTCCTGAGGATCTCGAATTCGACCATCTCATGATCGCTGCAAGCAAGGCTGCCCTGGAGCGTCACATTTCCAACCAGCCCTTCCTTGTTGGTGAGCACTAGGTCAAGCATGGCACCTCTCCTTGTCAGCTCCTCTATTACTTGCAGAAGGAAGTTGTCTTCCACACAATTGATGAACCTCCTGGATTGCTTGTGCTGGGCCGTACCATCCCTGCAATAGATATCAGGGTGGTTGAAGTCCCCCGTGAGAACAAGGGCCAGCGAGCGTGAGGCTGTTGCTGTGTCTCTACAGAGCACTTCATCCACAGAGTCCTCTTGACCAGGCGGTCTGTAACAGATCCCCACCATAATGTCTCCCTATCTCTGTTCTCCCTTTAACCCTGACCCACAAACTCTCTGTTGGCTGCTCACCTGTCCCCAGACAGAGTTCCATACTCTCCAGCCTATCCCTGACATAAATAGCAACTCTCCCTACCTGCCTGCCAGGCCTGTCTTTCCTAAAGAGCCTGTAACCTTCCATTCCAGCACTCCAGTCATAGGAGCCATCCCACCATGTTTCTGTGATGCCTATGATATCATACCCCCCTAGATGTGCACACATCTCTAATTCCTCTTGTTTGTTCCCCATGCTATGGTCGTTTGTATAGAGGCATCTGAGCCAAGCTCCAACTGAAGCCAGCTCATTGGGTTGAGCAGCTGGAATCTCTCTACATTGCTGTGAACATTTATTATAGGTGCTGGCAACTGACTGGGTGTGTTGGGTTGGAATGATGCCCCCTCCATCAACATATCTAGTTTAAAGCATCCTTGACCAGTCTGGCAAGCCTCCTACCAAAACTGCTCTTTCCCTTCTCTATCAGACCAGCTCCACCAGCCCCAGTAGACTTGGCCTACTAAATTGAGTCCCATGTTCTAGATACCCAAACCCCTGACTATGGCACCACCCTTCTAACCATTTATTAACCTGGCCAATCCTCCTAGCCCAATTAATTTATCCTACAGTAGTATTTACCAGTGAAGCATCTGAGTTTTATCTTCTTACCTTAAGTCTCATTTATGAGACTAATAGTGTGATATTATCCCAACAGTGTCTTGATGCCATTGCCTTAAATCCTGTTCTCAGCTTTGGTCTGTCTCGCCAGTTCAGTGTAATCTGTATTCTTTTCTAATCTCTCTTCTGTTTGCAGATTTTCCTATTGCTAGCTATGTACTGCGTACTTAAATGCCCTGGAAGAGCAACTGATATTTTAACTATTGAAACGACTAAACAGTTTTGTGGTTTTCTGTACCCAGTGTAGGATGTTACTTCTAGGAAGTAGATGTGACAAAGACTGGAATTTCATCATCTTCTTCCAGTGCCTCCTTGAGCTATGGTAAAAATGAGGCGTCACTCAGAGCCCTGGTCTGAAGCTGCCACTGAGTCAATAAGTCATCCATGAGTCAATTAAATAATTGATTCTTCTGCTGAAATCAGCAGTAACAGCACTGTTAGCACTGGTATTTCTCATCACTGTGTTGTAAAAAGGATGGCTTTTCCTGAGCTGGTGTTCAGAATGCTGCAGGTTGAGCCACAACTTTGGGCAGCTTATGTATGTGCCTTGCATCTGCGCTTTCCTCACCTCCAATGGCAGACCCCATCTTCTAATACATGGTGCTACCCTAAGACCAAAGCCATGAGGTCCTTTGTTTAAAGCACAGGCAGTGGGGCACACTTAAAGAGCTGTGCTTATGCAGAAAATGTACAAGGACCCCTTGGGTGCCCATTTTGGGGGGAATAAAGCCACACCATATATATGGTTCCTAAGCTTGCACTGGGTGTTTACTTGAGTAATGTTGGCAGTGTGTTCTGTTGCTCTGGAAAGACTCCCTAGTGCAGCACTGTTACAACTTTACAGACTAGAAGTTTCCAGGAACCATTATGTTTGGTTGGACAATTCTGTCTTGTTTTCTCAGGCCAGCTAATCTGTCCCAAAACACACTGCAAGACTATTGGGAAGTTGGGAATGCTCTATGGATGCAGGCAGGACACTGCAGCATAGCTCCATAACCTCAGTCCTGCTAGGACAACTTGATTCTTCCAGTCTAAACTTTTACCTTGTGTGGAGTTCTTTAGGCAAGAATCACACAATAGATAGTGCTTTTACCTGACCACAAAGGACCCCAAGTTCTTTCCTTGAGGGGTGGTGGTGTACTTGACTTTGCTCGTTGTGTGTTGAATCTCCACCTTAACATTCTCCTTTTGAAGAGTAAAAGAATAATTACTTGGAGACATTTGTTCATTGCACCTATTTCATGAGCCAAGAGAAGGTAATTATTTTCTGTAGACTAGGCTTAAATTCTGGTGCTACAGTTTCAGGCTGCTGCAGCTGACAGCCCCATTCACTTAGTGGCACGTGATTATTAAAAGGAGTCTCTCAAAAGAAGTTTTTCTTCCTATGTACCTTACAAATAAGCATGCTTAATGTTCTGAAATGTTTCAGCAGAAAAAAACTCTGCAGAGCTTTAGCAAGCTATAAACCAATGGGTGCATCAAACATCAACCTCTCTTGTTTTTTTTGGAGGCACCTCTCCAATAAATTGTGTTGTCTCATTAGACTTTAAAGCATAGGAATGAAGTTGTTTAAAGACATTCAAGGAGCTTATAGAAGAATGGGTTTGAATTTAGTTGTACTGAAGAGCCTTTATTTCATTCAGGTTGTCTTGCTCCAAGTGTGGTAGAAGAGATGGAGCCTTACAATTAACTCTCTGCCTTGCCCTTGTGCTATCTTTTTGCTGAAGTTGAAGTATTTTTGAGTTCACTCCTTGCTTTTGGTGCTGAATGCAGAATAACTTATCCTGCTGAAACTTCCTGGAAATCTGCCTGGAATTACAACCAATAAGAAGTAGAATGCCAGACTGGTTTGGGTTCGAAGGGACCTTAAAGTTCATCCCTGCCACAAGCAGGGACACCTTCCACTGGAGCAGGTTGCTCCAAGCCCCTGAGTCCAGCCTGGCCTTGAACACTGCCAGGGATGGGGCAGCCACAGCTTCTCTGGGCACCCTGTGCCAGTGCCTGAGCACCCTCACAGGGAAGAACTTCTGCCTAAGAGCTCATCTCCCCTGTAGCAGGTTAAAGCCATTCCCCCTTGTCCTGTCCCTGCAGACCCTTGCCCAAAGCTCCTCTCCAGCTTTGTTGTAGCCCCTTTAGGCACTGGGAGCTGCTCTAAGGCCTTCACAGAGCACCTTTTCTCCAGACTGAACAAGTCCAGCTCTCCCATAAAAGATAACTGCCTCCAGTCAATATTTAGAACAATTTTCCCTGCATTACAGTATTTTCTAATCTCAAGCCAGCTTGCACATTTCAAGTCCTACAGTTAACCCTGACTGCTGAGTTTTTTTTTTTTTCTAGTATGGAAATTGCCAGAGGTAAAATATCTGAGTTGTTTTGTATGGTTTCTGAATAGGGAACAGTCTGAAGACCCCAGATTAGTTGTTTTTTTCTCATTTCCTTACTAAAATAAATAATAATTTAAAAAGAACCAAAGCAAGCAAAGAAACTTGAACACCAACCCCTCCAAAACTAAGTAAAGAGTACCAGTTCATCTGCTGAAAGGTCTTTTGTTGCCAAGTGCAGTGGGTTTATGCAATGAGTGAGGAATCTTGGGACCAGAGTCTTCTCTATGTAAACTGCCCTGTTACTGATTTGAGGATCAGGTAATAAAAATAGCACCAGATAGCAGGATGATGAAATCAAAATTGTCAGAGGTACCAGAAGGTACCTGCTCTTGTTTATGTACATGAAGAACATACTGGTGACTCACAGGTGGCTTCTTAGCAAATCACTGTCCCACAGGTTCCTCTTCAGTTGCCATTGTGGTGACCCCATCTAAGTTAGGGAAAGGTGGTCTTAATAAAAACTGCTGAAAGCTGAATCTACCTCATCCACACAAATAGCTTCCCATTCATGGGATATGCTCTGTTTTACAACCTTTTGCAGCTATGGAGTTTGGTTTGGTTTTTTACTAGGAGAAATCCTAGTTCCCTCAAGAATAGTGCTGGAGATTTAGCTCTCTTTGAGTTTCCAACAGGAGAATTGCCACATCCAAGCCTTACTTGGCATCAAGATGCAAAAGTACTCCTGAGAGTCTGTGCCCTTTTAATAGTTTTAGCAAAACAATATGTCGTGGTTTAAGCCCAGCCGTAACTCAGAAAACCACACAGCCTCTCTCTCACTCCCTTTCCTCCCCTGCTCCCAGAGGGATGGGGGGAGAATCGAAAGAATGTAACTCCCGTGGGTTGAGATAAGAGCTGTCCAGTAACTAAGGTATAACACAAACCACTGCTGCTACCACCAATAGTAATAATGACAAGGGAAGTAACAAGGGAAGAGAATACAACTGCTCACCACCCGCTGCCCGATACCCAGCCTGACCCAGCAGTGATCTCACCCTTCGGGTAACTGCCCCCAGTTTATACAGTGGGCATGACATGCTGTGGTATGGAATACCTCTTTGGTCAGTTTGGGTCAGGTGTCCTGTCTCTGCTTCCTCCTGGCTTCCCCTCCTCCCTGGCAGAGCATGAGGCTCAGAAAGTCCTTGGTCAGAGTAAGCATTACTGAGCAGCAACTGAAACCATCGGTGTTATCAGCGCTGTTCTCAGGCTGAAAGTCAAAAACCCAGCACTGCACCAGCTACTGAGAAGGAGAAAAATGACTGCTACTGCTGAACCCAGGACACAGTATTACTTATATAAATGTAAGAAAGGCTTACACAACTGAAGTATTCATCAGGGTCTAAAATCTGTCCTCATTCTTCCTATGTTCCTTGCATGTTCCAGTTAACTCCAGTACCATTACTATAGTCTAAGCATCAATGCTGGTCAAAGCTATGTGTAGTCAAACAGATTTCAAATATGAATTCCGTCAGAAGCTGCTTGTACTGCCACTTCTGTCCTCTGGCAGGAGTTTTAATGCTGTGATGCATACCTTGGTCATCTACCCTGCCTTGAGAAATTAGTTGTCTACATCTGTCACTGCAATGGTCACTGCTTGTATTGAAACACTTCTCATTGGAAGTATTTTGCTGGATGTAAGGAAAAGAGCATTTATCAGATTTATTGTAACTTGATTTTAAAAAAGGGAGCAAAACCCCCTAAAGCCTCTGTAGGCTCCTTGTGTGCTACTGTAAGAAGTGTAGAGAGTGTTATTAAAACTTCACCCCTGAGTGCATTACAACTTCTGCAGATGGAAATAGAAGAGAAAAACATTTACAGAAGCTCAAGAGTAATTGAGCACACCATTAGACCAGTTTCAGCTGCCTACTGTGTTAACTGTGTCATGAGTGCCAGTCACATACAGCATGCAGGAAGTATCCTGTGTTTCCCCTGTATCAATTTGAAAATGGGCTGAGAAAAACAGTGTTATTTTCAGAGAACATAAAACGTGTCTGTATGTGCTTCAGAGCATTCCTAAGAGTCTTGGTGTTTGAAACTAACATGTATCTATTGTGGAATACCTATGTGCTAAGCATGCAAACTTCTGTGGTTAGGTTATTGTATTTAGTAAGGCATCATGGATGCTTTCTACTACATAATAATATTTATATTGTAACTTCCCTTCCTTAACAGGTTTATGATGTATTTGCATGGCAAGCTGGTAGCCTTTCTGGAGTGGTACCCTTTTTTAAAAGTAAAGCAAGGCTAAGACTTGAGTTAAATACAAAAACTAAGGTAACCTTCTTTACCCTATACTTTACGCATATATTTAATTATATACAACTGGGTTTAGATGATCAGAGTACAAACTTTGCAATATCTATGTGTGTATATCTAGTTTTTGGGTGATTTTCCCCCTCTTCTTTCCTGAAAGCAGTGATATCCATGATAGCAAATATCACTTTGGACCATAAAACCTCATATTTCCTTGACAGAAAAAAGTGTGCCATGAATACACACTGTATCAGTAATGAAGCACATAAAAGGTGTGTATGCCGGTAATGGTGTGTATGGATCTGGTCTCAAAATTAGGACCCTGTCTAAAATGTGGAACAAACGCTTGGTAGTAAACTTAAGTTGTAGCTCTGTATAGCAGCTGTACCTCAGAAAGCCCAAGGAAATAATAGGTAGTAAGTCAGTCTGTGTATTCTTATGAGGTATTTTCAGGCATTCCTGGGAATTGGTTTTATATTTTGACTTTATGTAATGGATTGCCATTCGTAGTGGGTGTCATTCAGTTTTCCATAATACCTGCACTTGAATTGAACCCTTGTATAGCAAAAGTTACAAAATGCCATTGGACAGGCAGAATAAAGGCGCTTTAATATCATGCACCAGTATATGCTAGGTATTTTTTTCTACTGCCAAGCAGAGAGAACAGAAACATACTGACTAATTTTTACCAGCACAATAATCAGACATCCACCTGTAAACATGAGTATAGGCCAAAGGAAAGCAAAGAGGAGGCCTTTGGGGGGATAAAGTCTGCTTAGAATGACATTGGGCTGGGTTCCTCCTGGGTCATAGTAGCACGGGAAGGTCTGGTACTTCTTGAAATTGCTTGCAATTGTTTCTATTCGTGCTTTAACTTCTTTAGAGTTCTCTGACTTGCCTGGGACATACGAGCACTGAAATAAGAAATCAAGGTGATTCATTATAATGGGTACTCTAATAGAAAGCTTGGAGTTAAATCAGATTGAGTGCAACAAACATGCTGACAAAAACACCTGGTTTGGCTAGCATTGTCTTAGTTATCTCATGTCCATAAACCATTTGCCATGCTTTCCTGCTTCTGTCAGTGTGTCTATGCCCCCAGTCTGCAGATAATACAGATTGCAGTCATGTTGTTAGAAACTAGCGATACATGTGAGCTCAAAATAAAACTATAGCCTTTGAGACTGTCACTTTATTATTGCAGTGCCAAGCTTGGATTCCAGCAGAGGAGTGAGGCACCACCACAGCAGGCGTGTTAGTTGTGCAGACATTCAAACTGGCTTGCCGGTGTGCAGGAAAATCAACTTGCTTAAATGTGCACCTCTGGGTGTAACTAATAGAAACACATGCGAACCGTAGGACTGTTGCAGGCTTGCTGCTTGTCCTTGTAACAGAGAACTATTTTGACCTGTCATGGTAATCCTGTTACTTAGTCTTCAGTGGAAATACTATTAGACTTTAAAGCACTCATTCTTGCTGCTGTTGTTCATAACAGATTCTTTTCTGCCATATTGTTTTACATGGATAATGATGCTAAGGTGTCTGGAGCTGGAAACTCAACAAGACAGAAAGGGAATGGCTCCTGACCTGAAGGCTTGTACTTGCAGTAATGCAAACAGCAGGCAGGAAATCAGCAAATTGCCTCTGTCAGTGAATGCGACTCATTTCAATCCGCAGTGGATAATTTCTGTTTGGCTGCTTCATTATATGTAGCTTTCCCTCAGACAGGCATTAGCTAGCAAAGTTCTCATCAGCTTAATTGGTTTATGCTATCAGATTTGGACTTGTGAAACTTTTTGCAATTTCTTTATGAATATGAGCACTTGTAGTCTGAGCATGCTCGGTCCGAATTTCACTTTGTGCCCCCTAAGGGAGTGTTGAGCTGGAATAAGGCCTTAAAATACTTGTGGCTTTGGAACTGAACTGAACCTGACCTTCCTTGGGACAGTGTACCTGTAGGGACACTTCTAGCTGGGGGGAGCAAGCCTAAAAATACTGAGCTCTTCACTGATTCCTGAGAAGAAAGCGTGACAGGAACAGAAGGGTAACATCCTACTTCCTCCTTCCCTAATCATACCTCTAAAGCCAATGGCCTGCACTCTTCCTCTGGGGGAGAGATCCCTAAAACTGCTGACCAAGGGACCTCTACTGCAGTACCCAACATCTGCATTATATAGGTGCTTCTACAGCACCACTGCCTTCTCCATGATTCCATGTTTCTGCTGTCATACTGGCCAGAAACAGCTGCAGACCAAACCAAAGACATCTTTGAAAACTACTGGTTATTTTCTCGTTTGTCTAAAATATGCATTATGTTCCCACCAGCACCCTCGTTTCACCTTTATTCCCTGCTTCATATGCACACCTAAAATGGAAGTAAAACCGGGATTTTTTTGCCTGTTTCTTACTCTTGGTCTTCAACTTGGAGACTTGCATAGTTCTACATGCTCATAAATGTTAAATACTCCTGTTTAGTTGATGTAATTCCTTAGCAAGTATTAACTTAATGTTTTATGAAGTGTTTAAAACAAACCCGAAACGAATTTCTGGCATGTTTTAAAACTGCCTTGGTTTGCACATGGACACTGTAAGTGATAAACAACTCATACTCTTATTTTTACTGCTTGGTTTAAAAACAGTCACCCCTTCTCAGAGGTGTTAGACAGCAGCAGAGTGATTATTCCATCTGTGTTGCAAGTACCTTAGGATTTCTTTCCAGTGTATCTTCAGTCTGATACAGCATAACCTCCTGTCCCGAGGCTGTCAGGTTAACCCACACCTGTAGACAGGGATAAGGAAAGATATCCTCATCCTCTGAGCCCTTGCTGTCTGGGCAGAGAGCTTTGTCCTTGATGCTGGCTTTGAGTACTTTGCACATGGTTTCTGTTGTCCAGACACTACAAAGACAAAATGAAAGGTAATGCTTTTAACTGTGTTAGTAGCATTTGTTGTGAGTCCTGTGCTGAAGGTGGCTCTGTGTGCTGTCTGTCAGCAGTGGCCAGGGTGGCTGGGGTTCAGTCCTGGTGTGGTGAAAACTCTGCCCACCCCAGATGGAAGGCAGCCCTTCTCTGGGTGCAGCCATGGGGAAGCAAGGTGGGGAAACAAGGCAGGAAAGGTCCTGTGGTCATTTGTTAAACAGTCAGTGGTTTGAGGCTAGGTTCTAGCACTATCTGTAATCAGCTTCAAGTGTTATTCAGGAAATAAAAACTCCTATGGATTTGAGTATGTGGTGGTAAATATCTTGAAGTGCCTACGCTTGATGTCTTGGGATTATTTTGACTAATTTCACTCAGTAATTCTCAGAACTCAGATCAGTTCCCTTGTTCTTTCCCTTCTTTATTACGCCGACATTTTCTGCATGAATAAGTGTAGGATTTTGTCTGGCAAAAGCTCATTTTTTGCTGTTACTTATCCCTTTTTCTCAAGATTACTCTTTTATTACCGATAACATAGAAAGCTTTTGCTTCTAGTGGTACACTTTGGTGGCAAAAAAGTAAAGAAATATTCTCACTCCTGTTCTTAGGAAGCCCATCTTTTGACATGCAAATGTCTTTTGTAATGTAATCAGGAGGCTGGAAAATAAATAAAATGTGAATTACTGTGTTTTGAAGATAAAGTTTTTCAAACATTTTTGAGCTTTAAAGTGCTCTTAGCAAGAAGAATGAGGTGATATACTTGCTTTCTCCATCAAAAGCTTCAAATGTAAAAACTGGAGCTCCACTTTTCTTTGGTTTTTGCAAATTGATTCTGTGTGTGGAAGCAGAACTTGCGAAATGAAATAAAATCATGGATAAGAGTAATTTCTTGCACAGCCATTGTGTTCTGCACCGCTTGCTGCAGTCGACTTTGCTGCTGAAGGTGCCAGTTTCTTAGGATGTTTGAGTTGGAAGCAAGATACAGATTCTCAACTGAACGATTTTACCATGACTTCTGCTGATGAATTTTTTTTTAATTTTATTAAACTGTTCTCATTCTGTCCCTCTTTCTTGTGCTTAGCTGCCAATGCCTCCTGACTTCTTGGTTCACTTTTTCCTCTTTTCTTCTGCCTTAAATTCTTACGAGCAATTCAAGAACGTGTTGTCCGGTGTACTAGCATACATTTTAGCACTGCTTTAATAACTGTATTTGCTGGTGAGAGGAAAATAAATAGCTTCGTAGTAATAGGAAATGGCTGATATTACCTTTTAGTGTAGAAGGGCACAATGGTGATCCCAATAAAGAAGCACATCATCATGGAGCACGCGACCATTCCCAGCCCCAGGCACAGGGCTCTTGTTTCCCCTCGCTTCTGGGCAGTCACCAGCTTTTTTCCCAACATGATTTAAAGTTTTGGAATCTGAACAACCTCATATAAAATAAAAGGACAAAAAAGAGGGAAATTATGGTTAGGATTGGCTACAGTTGTGTGATCAGCTTCTGGAATGCAACATACCCCATGGAGGAACAGTCCCGTTTTTGCAAAAATTAGAATTTACAAGAAAGTTGCCGTGTTTATTGCCAGTAATAAAAAAGCAACTTTTTTACTTTCTGATATTTACCATGTAGTACTTTTAACAAGTATGTGTGTCGGAGGACTAGGAGATCGGGTAAGAAAACGTCATTACGTTGAGGAGAGTTCTGTTAAAAGCCTGCTAATCCTCAGCCTTGATCCAGTCTATTTTGTGTTTATGCTTCTCAGAAGCAAGAGATTGTGTTGTGTAAGGCTGCATGAAAGGAGAATCTTCCCACCGTAGAATCCTTTTTACATGATACCTCTTCTTCTGGATTAGCCTGAAATGTGGTTGTCTTATTTCAAAAGAGCTGAAATAATATAAAATTTAGCATTTGAGTTGCCTGTTTCTGACTTGTGCATGTTTATTGTTTGGCCTTGTCCATTCAGGGATGCTCAAAACTTGATGTCTGATCCAATAGCTGAGAAAAGCTGCATTTTCTAGACAGAAGTATTATGATGCCACCAAGCACCATGGAACAGAATTTGAAAACGCGGTGGTTCAAACTGCTCTCATTCTACCATGAGCACTGAGTCAGGACAGCTGCTGGCACTAGTGGGAGAGTGCAAAGCGTGAAGGGTCTGAACCCCAGCTTTAAGGTGCCTGGCATTTTGCCCCAACTCCTTTGCCAGATAGTATTTAAAATTATCTTGATATTGCTTTGACAGAGAGAATTGGAAAATAATTACTGTGCATCCATGTGCCATAAAGTCATTATGGCTGATGGATAGTATTAATGTGTAAATGAGCCTTAAGAGTCAATGCGAGTTCATCCCAGCACCAGTGCCTGTTGCACTGACAGCTGTAGCTGAAGATTTGCGTGTTTGGTTTTGTTTTGTCATCAAAACATGGTGCAGTCCATGATTGTGGCAAATGATAAAACTGGCAAGATTTGTGTGGGGTTTTTTGGAGAAGGAGAAAAGGAAAACATGTTACATACGTGCTGAAACAGGTTCCAGTCCTGTCTCATGTGCAAGACCACGATGGACATGAGATATGGTAGCTTGTGTGTTTTCATTATTTCAGCTTCAGGTATGTACAGCTATTTAGTGTGGATCCTTACTGGCTGGCCTTCAGGATGACGTGGTCCATGGCTTAAATCTGCCTGTGTGCAGCTAAGCAACAAATCAAATACCAAGGCTTAAGTTTCGACACAGTTTCAAGGCAAGCACAAGCCAAGTTTAGCAAATAGGCTCTTCAGGTTAACCAGGAGTAGGTGGTCTCTAGCTGCCTGAGGCTGGCAGAGTTGTGGTGATACTGAAGTTGGGGAAAGACTAGATAAAGACATGATCAACTCTCAAAAGAGAAATGTGAATATAATCTCAATGTTTCTTTCTTTCCTATTAGTTCTGATTTTCTTTAGGAAAAGTGCCTGCCTTTGACAGTTTGATGATCTAAGAAAAGCTGTATTTGAGAACTGAAAGGCTACTGATGTTAGATTACTATAAGCGTCTGAATATTAGTGTTATTGACAATAAAAATATAGCTGTCTATGGACAGTAAACCAGATTTGGTCATTTAGCATAACTTGAATCTAATTACAGAATGTTTAAAGTATATGTTTTGAAGTTGCTACTACATGATATCACAGTGAAAGGCTGTTCTGAGTTGTCCCTAGGAATTAAATGAGTTACTGTTGTTTAAATACTGAATTTTGTCCAGTTCTATTTTTAATTCCACTTTAAAACTTCACTATCCACTGTAAATTTTGCATACAGCGTTTTGAGGGGAATTGTTTTTCTGACGATCATGTATAATTCACTGGCATTGCTAGAAGCCTTTTACGTTGGAGGTTGCCTTTTGATGAACCTTACATGCTTACTGACATTTGAGTTTAATACAGAATGTGCATTAATTCCCTCAAATAAGGCTGTATTATGGTTTTTTTTTGGCCTATGGGGCTATAAATAAAACATGTAAAATAAGTAATTAAAAATAAAGCCTCGAGCACTGCCAGCATGCTCATGCTGTGCGTGTGTACTTGTGTAAAACTGTGCATAGAGGCACGTGGACCCCGCAAGGGAACTTGGTGAATGTCAGCAGTGACTGTCCCTTGGAAACTTCTGTGGTTTGTTTTGGTTCTGTGGGGGAAAAGGGAAAAGAAAAAATCAACCAACCCAACAACCAAAGAATTCCAAAATATTTTAAGTAGTGGTACAGTGTGCACCACAGCACCATAAGACCAATTGGTATTAAAACTGACTCTCCTTTCCTTATTGTGCAGCTTGGCTGAGGGAAAAGGGAAAAAAGGAACAGCATTGGTCCTGGAATATGGGCCTTGAGATCTGGTACCAGAGTGACACTTCCTTAGAACACAGAACCTAGAAGATAGACCAGTGCAAGCCTGTGTTGTTGACAAGAATTTCTAATAGTAACAATGATAGCAGCCTTCCACTATCTGAAGGGGGCCTGCAAGGAAGCTGGGGAGGGACTCTTCATCAGGGGTTGTAGTCATAGGAAAAGAGGTGATGGGTTCAAACTTAAACAGGGGAAATTCAGGTTAGATATAAGGAAGAAGTTCTTTTACTGTGAGGGGGGTGAGGTGCTGGAACTGATTGCACAAAGAAGTGGTAAATGCCCCATCCCTGGCAGTGTTCGAGGCCAGGCTGGACAGAGCCTTGGGTGACATGGTCTCGTGTGTGGCATCCTTGCTCATGGCAGGGGGTTGGAACTGGATGATCTTAAGGTCCTTTCCAACCCAAAAGATTTTATGATTCTATTAATCTTTAGTTCTGTGGGAAAATAGAAAATCAGGTTTGGTGCCGCCACTGTGACTTGTTCAAAACTGCTGGTGGCCTAGTGCTGTTAGTGTCTGGTGTTTTAGCTGTTCCATAATGCTGTCATAATGCCATAGCTGTCCCAGTGACATTGAGGAATAGTGGAGTAATCAGACCCCTTGTTACATGGAAAGCAGGTATTGTAGGACTATTAATCAAAAGATTAATAAGAAATGTAGTTGCCCCGTCAGTCTGTTTGAATGTCAGCCACATGCAGTGGAAATACCAGTAAGCTCATCCCTTCTAATCATCTTAAACTGCCAGTCTATCTCTTTCAGACACATAAGGCATTTGTATGTGGAAACTGGAAATTTTCAAAAGTGACCAAGAGGTTCTGCAGCATGATGTTCAGTGTGCTTCCCATCCTGACCCTAGCCAGGCTGCCTGACCCTGGTTCTCTGTGCAGGGTGATTCCATGTGCCCCTGCTCCCCCAGTTCAGACGGCTGCTCTGCCCCAAAGAGAAAAGGGCATATAAGTTATGCAGAGAGTGTTAGCAAGAAAGATTTGTCTAAAATACCTCAGTAAGAGCGTTGTAAACATTAAATATAACCGGGTAGGTCTTCAGGCAGTGTAAATCAGAGGTGCTCGTGTCACTGTGGCATTGCTGCGCCAGATTAGCTGTAAATACAGTCCCTAAAACTAAAAGACACAGTTCCTGCTCCATTTTTTTGTGCTTTAAAATTTAGAAGACCAGAAAAATCTGTGACTTTATTTCCTGAATGTACAGGTTAATATAAGGGCAGACCCAGCTCAGTGAGGAAAACCCCATGTGTGCTTTTTTCCCTTTCATATACAAATGTTGGTGTGTTCTTGCACTGAAAATCCTTCATTTTCTGGCCCTAAAGACAAAGCAGTGCTGCATATGGAAAAACATTCAGTTGAAATTTCCTCATTGTTCGAAAGGTTAATTTGTTTTCAGATTAAGAATTCTTCTATTCTGTTTCCTAGCTCAATCAGTGTGTATTAGGAGGGATGTTGAAGGAGCCAATTTAGTGATTCCTCTGACAAAATCATCAAACCTTCAAAAAATGAAGCACTGCAGAGGACTCGATGGGCCCAGGAAGTCTCTGAGCATATTTGAATGGAAGATGTTGAAGTGTATAACGGGTTTTAGTCTGTCCTTTAAGAGCAAATGTAAATGTATCTTTTGCACTGAAGATTATGGGGTGCCTCCATAATTACTAGGAAAATATAAGCTTCAAATCTTTTCATAATGTTCCCTCTCCCTAATCTTTTTCTTCAGCCTAGTTAAATTATACAGTACATTAGCTGTGCAATTTCAGTGTATAATCACTGCGTTGACAGCTGCTGGTGATAATCTGAGGAATGCCATCTACTCAAGTTGGGAATAGGCATTTTTGATTAGGAGACATGTTTGATACTTCATGGGAAGTCTATGCCTCCTCCTGCCCCACCTCTCGAGGATCTTCCAGCGCAGTGATCTCTGTGAGTTGGGATGGGACCTTCCTGTCCAGCTGCTGCAGGCTGCTCTGAGCTTGGGTATGGCAGGAACAGTAGCACTGATTAATACACCTCTCTCCCTTGCAGAACAGTGGGTGCTCAACCCTTCTCCCAAATTTAAGTTGGGAATAAATATGACCAGTGAGCTAGTAATTTTTTGGGGCTGGTTTATCCTGCACCATATAGTGAATTTCCAGTGAGCACTTAGGTATAGCTTTCAGATGAGCATCAAATGCTAATACTGCATCACACCAAGAAGAGTGATGCAAGTCATCTGCACCTCTGAAACAATGAGGACTTTTGAAACAGGCCTGAGACTTTTGACCTCTACTGCCTCCACGTATGGAATAGCTGATTGATTTTATGCTGTCAAGTGCCAAGTTAATAGTCTTCTTGGTTTATTCTCAAAATAACTTGTGTGGACAACATACACACCCAGCAAAGGAGTATGGTTTAGGATTATCAGCTTATCGGACAAGTACCTTGTGTGTGAACCAGAAGGCAATCAAAAGTTTTAGATCTGTAAATGGGATCTCTGCACTGGTTTTGCTACTGTGTCACCCTCTTCCCCTCTCCCTGCCTGCCATTTCCTACCCCAGCATTTAGGTGCAGTTCTTGCTGGTAACAAGTCTGCCTTTGCTGGGGGTGCTGGGGCCAGGGACCACTGGTTTTGTTCATTGCATATTGATAAGAACCCATTACTTAAAATCCATCCCATGCAACTGGGACCACAAATACTGTGTGTGTTGCAGAAAAGGTGATCCTGAGCCTGAATGGAAATGTGCAGAGAAAAGATTCTGCCATGCACTCATGCAGCTCTCCTCCAAACCTGAAGGAGCAGTTGACTGTGTAACACAATACAGCTACATTTCTGTTATGAAATATGCTGCATCATTTTGCTTTATTAGTGAACTCTTTACCTGATGTGAGACTACAGTGAATTAAGGCAGCTAGCTTTTTTGTTTCAAAACCTGTGCAGGTGTTTAGAGTCCTTCTGTTTGCTTTTAAACCAGGGTCTTCATAAAGTGAAAAAAAGAAAAGGGAAAGAAAAAGAACAAGTTCCTTGCTCAGTTGAGCAGTTCTGGAATCTGTCTGGAATATTGCATTCTGTGCAGTACAGGGCTGCCCAGAGTGAATCAATTTGAGTGGATTTCAGGGCAGCCTGAAAGTTGAAGTGCCTGGTTCCAGTTCAGCCTAGAAGTAGGCAAGCACAGCCTCCAAAAGAATGCTGAACACCTACAGCCATGAAACTCCTAACAGTAAAGGTGTGTTTACCATTAAAATGAATAAGAATAAAAAAAATCTCATATGGGCTGCAGACTCCTAATTTGTGAAAATATTGCCATTATCTTTGTTAGTAACTATTGAGAATTACTGGAGTGCATCCGGTCACAAAAAAAAGAACAAGGTAACTTTGCTGTAGCGTGTGGACTCTCTAGGCTGTCCTCAGTAGTGCTGTAGGCTGAGAAAGATTGTTGCTTCCAAAAGTACTGAATTTTTCAAACCCCAAAGCTATGGCGTGCTCCCAGGAAGAAAAAGTTGCTTAGAAATGTACTTACTGGTTTTGATGAAATGCTTCTTTCTTTGATGAAATGCTTCTTTCTTTGATGAAAAACCTTTTGCTACATGACAGACTTGGGATACTGGATCTTGGAGCTGAAGGGGATGTCAGTATTATTTTCCTTCCCTGCCCTGCTCTGGGCTTGCTTTGCTGCGGCTGAACTAACTTAGTTTCCCTATTCCAAATCTTTCTGTAACCATAAATGGTAAGGTATGAAAGAGCACTGTCTTTTTTGAGATTAATTGCTGAAAACCAGGAAGCCACAATACTAAGACCAACTATAGCTGAAGAGCCTGAGTTTTCTCATACCCTAGGGCCCCTTTACCACATACGCTGGTGGATTTTCTTAAGCCATGGTCCTACTACTCCTTTTGTACAACTTTTTAGTTTAGAAATCTGATAGGTCTTTTGAGTAAGATTTAAGGAATTGACTGTAGCAATGACTAGTGGTGTTGAAAGCTTAGACATTAAGAATTAAGAATCAACTGCTGAGTGTGAATGCTTTGTTACAACTAGTTTTAGACAGTTTGAATGAGACGTACAGTCAAAGTTTTAGCATCTCAGAGGCCTATAGACAAAGCAAAGCATCCATCATACCATATATATTGGTGTCCAGCATGTTTCTCTAGCCTGCTTCTGGCACACAAAAACAGATGATCTAGCACAGAGCTTCAGAAGAGAGCTACAATTTTACTTTTGAGAGAGAGGAAGGCTCTTTTCTTTGGAGGCTGAAGGAAATGAAATGAGATAATCCAGTAAAACCTTGAGAGTATTCTGAGCACTGTAAACAAGTTTAGATATCTAATAATTTGCTGTTTCAGGTTAAGCTGGTCTTTGGGGCTTGCCGCTGGTAAAAGACGTTGACATGTTCAGAAAGTTCATGCTGCCTGAGGATAACAGATGACTCTCCCCTAAAAGGACCTTTTCTCTTATTATTGATGCAGAAGAGAGCACACAAAGCCTGGATTTAGATAACTGTCTGTTAGACACTTAAAGCTAAGTAAGATGAAGCCTGCTACTATCATCTAGATTGGAAAGATTTATGACCAAAGTAATTTTTAATATTTGTGAAGTGATGTAGTTAAATTTAAAGAATGACATTTGAAGGTTGGAAAAAGATTTTTATGAACTAATCTTATTCCCAGATAAAATGTGATCTGGTTGAGTGCAGTTTTCTATCATTTTTTGATGCAAGTGAGATCCCCTAGATAAATCCCTAGGGATTGATACTGGGCCCAACACCATTTAATTATCTTCGTAAATGATCTGGAAGATGGGATGAAGTGTACCCTGACCACATTTGCTGGCAATACCAGACTGAGTGGAAGAGTGAGCCCTTCAGAGTGGAGGGCTACCCTACAGGATGACCTGGACAGGCTGGAAGAGTGGGCTGACAAGAACTGTATGCAGTTCAACAAGGACAAGTGGAAGATATTGGCAGCTGGGAAAACACAATCCAGGAGGGCAGCACAGGCTTGGATCTGCTGTCTGGGAGCAGCTCTGTGGAAAGGGACCTGGCGATCCTAGGGGGACGCAGGCTCAAGGTGAGTGAGCAGTGTGCAACTGCACCCAACAGGATGCTGGGTTACATCAACAAGAGCAGCACCAGCAGAGATCAAGATGTCATTGTCCCACTTCCACTTGCCAGGCCACACCTGGAATCCAGGGCTCAGTTTTGGTCCCACTGTACAAAAAAAGGTGTGGACAGGGTGGAGAAGGGCCACAAAAGTGATCCAAGGTCTGGGCAGCCATGTGAGGAAAGTCTGAGAGAGCTGGGCTTGTTCAGCCTGGAGAAGAGAAGGCTCTGGGGAGACCTTACACTTACGTTCCAGTATTTAATGAGTGACTATGAAGAAGACAGCGACTCTGTTTTTACAAGAAGCCATGTGGAAGACAAGGGGCGATGGGCACAAATTACTCATGGGGAAATTCCAGCTGAAAACAAGAGAAATATTTTTCACTCTGAGGACAACTGGAATAATCTCCCAAGGGAACTAGTGGATTTCCAAACATTGGACACTTCTAAGATTCAGTAGGACAGGATGCCGGGCCAGCTTGTCTGCTGTGCTATTGCCAGGAAAGGTTGGACCAGATGACCCTTGAGGTCCCTTCCAACCTGGGGTTCTATGATTCTGTGACTAAACAAGTCTGGATATGTCAAAGACACAGGGTCTGGCTCTTGGAGAACTCACCCAGTAACATAACTTGGGTGTGCTAAAGGTGCACTGCTGATAACCACTTCTAACCTTAGGATATTTCAGTGTGCTGCTGACCTGTCGCCAGTGATGTGATATGAAAGCTGTATCAATGGCAAGCCAAATGGTTGCTGTATTATGAGCTGTAATTTGGTTTTAAAGTCCAAAATAGCCTCTGTCTTATTAAATATATGGAAGATATTTTTGGGTTTTTTGCAACTTTAGGGGAAGGAGGAAGATGTGAATGTCTGGTGACTGAAATCATCACGTACCCTGGTGCTCCTCTTCCGTTCAGACATTGCACTCCTCCTCTAGCCTTCCACCTGGCTACCGCAGTGACAGGATTCAAAGCAAATTCCCCCGGATTCAGGAGCATGGGACAAGCTGTAGCCTCTCTGTGAGAATCTGCTGCTGGGACACTAATTCACTGCCTATTTTGAAGCTACGCAGCTGGTGCTGCACAGTTTCTCCTGGCCTTACTCTGACCCAAAGCAGCACTGTGGCATGGAAAGTCCATGCCTCTGAGAGCACTCAGAGTATGGGTGGCAGAACAAAGGAGGCCAATTAGGGTCACTTGAACTAAAGGCTGTAGCCCCTGTTGGTCTACAGTCCTTTACCAAATACTAGCTTTAGCTGTGAAAAGAAAATTTGCAGGCACCTTCCCAAGCTTTGCTGGAGGTGCTGGTTTAATATTTGATCCCTGGCTATAATTGAGGGAGGAAAAAGGGAAGTTGAACCATGTCAGAGGAAGCTTTTCTGAGCTTCAAATACTCTGTTTCAAATCTGAACAAGTTTCTTGTCAATGTCTTGCTTCCCACTTATTTTATTCCTATGAATTAAACCCTTTGGCGAAGGCCAAAATAGATTAAATTTGAGGGATAATTTCCCATGATGCTTTAAAAAATGAGCAGTGCTTTAACTGAACAAGCTGCTATGTCTGTGAGCTAGCAAAGGAGCTCCACTTACAATTAGTGTGAACTGCAAGAAGCTATGGAATAAATGAAAGAGAATTAAGATAAATGTACCTGAGGAGTTATTTTCTCTGTAAGTACTATTGGAAGAAAGTGGGAGAATGCACGTTGCTCTGAATGGGAAATTGTATAACCATTAGCATTACAGTGTTTTGTAAATAGAAATATGAAGGGACTGCAAACATTACTGCAGTGGCAGGGGAAAAGTGTTTCTGGTGTTCATTTGCTGTGCTCGTCAGTAACAAGTACCCAAACTGTTGTCCTTTAAGGTGCCCCATCTGCAGTGCAGAATGCCTTGTTCCAGCCCCTTTTTGTTGGGGTCCTCATTGCAGGTGGCTCACAGTCCTCCCAGGGGATTACACTGACTGCTGTGAATCTGAAGCTTTAAGGAAGCTCAAGAGAATCTGGTTTGATCTCCCATGCTATTGAGTAGTTTGTGGCTGTGATCACGTGAATCACAGAACCCCAGACTGGTTTGGGTTGGAAGGGACCTTAAAGCTCATCCAGTTCCAACCCCTGCCATGGGAGGGACACCTTCCACTAGAGCAGCTTACTCCAAGCCCCATCCAACCTGGCCTTGAGCACTGCCAGGGATGGGGCAGTCACAGTTTCTCTGGGCACCCTGTGCCAGTGCCTCAGCACTGTGGAAGTAAAGAATTTCTGCTATATGTATATTCAACCTAAATCTCCCGTTTCAATTTGAACCCATCACCCCTTTCTTCTGTCGGGTGCTTCATGATGAAAAGTCCCTCTCCAGCAATCTTGTAGGCTCCATTCACATACTGGAAGGCTGTTCTGAGGACTCCATGCGGCCTTCACATGCCAGCACTTAGGATCTCCTGCTCCTTCTAACTTGCATCATTTTTGATATGTGACTGTTCCTTGCTCAAGAGCCACAGCTTGTCTTATGCCTACTAAAAATGACTGTATACTACACTATGAGTATGTTTCAGTTAGGAAAGAGGACACTAATAACTTTGCAGTACTCTCTGAAGATCCAAAGAACTGTTCATATTTCATAGCTCACTGATCTTTTAGAAGCTCCAGAAAGACCTGGAAATAAAATGGTAATACTTAGGGCTGCCTAATGGGCCTCCCTGTTTTGTACCTGTAGTAAAGCACAGTGTGGTGGTAAGATTTCTTTTATCTCTGAAGTTACTAAGAACTCTCTCACTAGTGTGTCTTGAGAGTGAAGTTAGGGAGGATGCTTAACTGTTCAATGCATCATACTTTTGTCTGAAAGTGAGTCTTAGGCATTCAGTACATGTCACATTACACTTGATGCCGATGGGAGCTTTATGCAGAGTTTGTGTAGTACTTCTGCTAAGAACAGACTCGTGTTCAGCTTGTCATGTTCAGTTTAACTACGACATAGAGCAAATATAAGGCCTTTCCTGAACTTGTGAACTTAGTACAGCAAGTCTCTGATACAACAAAGTATGAAATATGGTACAGGTACCACTTGCACATGCTGGAAGACACAGTATTTGCGCCGTATCTGCAAGAAAGGCTTTCAACTCCTCATCTGTAGAATGGGAATAATATTTATTTTCTGTTCTTTTAAGGCCAAATCCTTGTAATGAAATGTAATTGCATAATGGGAGAGTATATTAGCTGAGTATAACTTAGTATGTAGCCTGAGCTATGAAAGAAGATTGCTTGGGTTTCTTCCCCCTCCGTATTGGATAGTTTGCCAAGCTGATAAAATGCAAGCAGAAAATAGGGCAAATGTAAAAAAGTTTTAACAAAAGAAGATACTTAAACATGACAGTCTGTGATTTTAAGTAATTCTAACTATGGGAATGTTATTTTTGAGCAGATGAGTCGAGTTGCATAGCACTGTATTGCAGAAGAGATCAGAGAGTTGTTTTCACCTTCTTTTTACTTTTTGAAACTCAACAGAGCAAACCCCAAGTAGCAGTGTGGCTACATGCAGTCTAACAGGTGCTAGATATGTCAGACCTACTGCATGTGCAGTTCGCAGATGAGCGCCTTAACTTAAGCAAGTCCAGCATGTCCTGCTTGATTTGATTTACTGCCGAAGTTGTGGACATCAGACAGTTTGGTTATAGCAAGTCATACAGAAATGATAAAAGCTTTCGTGTTTAGTAGCTTGAGGGAGAACCTTGGTGTTTTGGGGAGCCTGGATGTTGATAACTTGAGTACAAGGTGTATATCATAGGTATTATTTCATTGCTGCTTATCAAATAGTATTTTGAAGTCAGGGCTGTTGGTATTGTTCCTGTGAACTGCCTGTTGGAATCCCACAGCTGGAGAAGCCTATTGTCCAAGCCCATGCATGGACACCCTTTGCTGCTGTCATCTTTACTGTTTTCCTGTATTGGGAAAGGGAGATTGACAAGGGACATGCTAATCCTTAGCTTCCTGTATTCCCAAAACATAAGTGTATCAGCCTTGCTGCAGTGAGTTATGAAGTCTCCAGAAAAGAGATGCAAAACATAGTGGTGGAAAGGGCAATGTTCCTTCTTTTTTCAGAATTAAATTGCTTTGAGAGAGCGCAAAATAAACCCTACAACCAACAAACAAAACCCCACAAAACCCAAATGGCAATAGATGATGAAACTACCTTTATTTCTGTTCTATATAGAAAAGTTCACAATTCGTTTTTTCTTTTATTTTTTCACCAAAGTCCAATTGACATAAGGAATTAAACTAAATCTTCTTTTTCTTAACATTATCCTTTTGTTCAGAAAGTTATTGTAAATGGGACTGTCATTGAGGCCTATAAATAATGGCATTGATCTTGTGTTCCCTAAGGCAGTTAAATTTCCTTTTGCAGTGCAGTCCCAATATCTAGGCATTTTATGTGCTTAACTATACACTTTTCATGAAAGTAACATGATTAATTTGAGCTCTTCCTTTTCCTGGGGAATGTGAATCTGTTTCAAAGTAACATTACCCTAAGAAGTTAATGGCAGAAAAGTTTCAGGCTTCTGGAGCAATTTCTACTGTGACAAAAAACTCAAATGAGCCATTGGTAGCAGAGATGATTAGTTTAGCAAGTGTGAGAGAGGAGGTGATGCAGCAGCCTGGAGATGGACTTCTCCATCACTTGTGGTGGGTCTCAGCTGCAGCCTCTGACGTACATGACACATCAGGGGATCAGTAGTCTGTATTTTGCAGATTCACAGGTTGAAGTACTTTTACTCTGTATAGAAACAAAAACCTCAGCTGCTCTGTGTATGGAGAATGGGAGGGGAATGCTGGAGGGAGATGTGTGGAGAGAATTGC
Organism: Myiopsitta monachus; assembly: GCA_017639245.1. Taxonomy (NCBI): domain Eukaryota; kingdom Metazoa; phylum Chordata; class Aves; order Psittaciformes; family Psittacidae; genus Myiopsitta; species Myiopsitta monachus. The sequence goes on along the minus strand of CM029917.1, from coordinate 38,605,458 downwards.
TGGGAAATGGTCTTTTTCACACATCAGAAGCCCTGACTTCATATCTTGACAGAACAGAGGCAGGAATAGGGCAAGTTTTCAGACTTTTCCACCTTTTCCAGCTCATCATGCTTTTGGGTTGTCTGTAATCTTGGTCTTTGCACTTCTAGTACCATTTTTTGCTTGCTTACTTTATTGGTAACTGAATATTGAAATATCAAGATGAGGCACAGATACTAGGCAGGAGGGGCAATACTTGTGGGCGGGCAAAGATGAGAGGTTACTTCATACTTGGTCGTTTCAGTGTCACTTCTGCCCCCAGTTTTACTGGCAGCAGCTGCCTCTCTTGGCTGGGACTGTGAGGTCCTGCTTGCCAGGAACTGTGGAGAAGCAAATGGTTCTTGTGCCACATGGATGTGTTTGCAGCTCAGAGAAAGGGAAACCAGAGCTGCTGGAAGCACCTAACACCCACATACTATACCACAGAGAGCAAAACTGAGTTCTGTGTGCAAATCTAAGTTTCTCAAAGAGAAAAGGGGAAGGAAAGCTGAACAAAAAAATTATTTGGGCCACTAGGACATACAGCCTATATATGTTTCCAGTAGGATACATTTGCGCATGAACAATTTCTGCCTTGAGTTCTTCTCCCCAGCAGGAAAGTTTGAGAGTGTACTTGTATGGACTTGATCCACATTGCATAGGTTCAGTTACACCACACTGGCTTCCCTTTCACTAGTAAAAATGTGCTTCAGTGTGTAAATTCTTCCTCCTCTCAATGATTATATGTAGAGAAAATCAGCTTTTCTTACTTTAGCTATGTAATTCTTCCTTGGACCCGCCTGTTTTCACTCTTGGCATTTAGTTTATTGGTTTCTGTGTTATTGCTGCTGACGTTACAGTGTTGTGTGGAGTGGCCTGATGAAGCAAGATAGAAAACTATGACTGTTGGGAGGAATTTGATGTTTGTTCATGCCATCTGCAGGAACTGGCACTTGTGGAGTAGAAGTTCTGCAGTAGCAGGAGACTTTGCTAGAAGGGAGAGGAATGAGTGCTTTGTTTAGGAGGTATGATATGGTTTTCTGATTGGTTTCAAAGTGTAGATGGGAAGAAAGAATTACTGAACTGTCAAAGCCTAAAAGTTTGAGCACGTCCTTTAAGAAAGGATGTTCTGTTCTGTGGTGGGCTTGACATATTTAACCAGCCACCAGGAGGACGCCTGACCAGGATGTGGTGTGGGTTACTTTGCTCTGGTTTACCTTGTTCTTAACCAGGAATGCAGGTGTGACTATAATAAGGACATTCCTTCTATTCCCATCAATCCAGGTTGAGTATTTTTTTCCGATCTCAAATGTGGAGACTGCTGGTGCTCATGGTTTGTAGCCTCATTTTACAGACTCCATTTCTTGTAATGTAGGAGGTTAGGAGAGGGCAGACCTTTGCAGCTAAGCTGAGTCCCTTGGAGAGTGCAGTGTTTCTGTTACGTTTAAAAATGACTGCTTGGAGAAGTGGATCCCAATATTGTGTACTTTGGTTTTGCTTGCAGAGGAATGGATATGAGCACTAAAAAGTTACTTTTCTTATCCTTCTCCTTTTGTATTTCATGGTACTGTAATTAGAGAGCAGTACGCAAGAAGATACAAGACCTAGTTTCAGATCATAGTTTTGTGTTAAATTTTTAATGGTCTCAATACAATTTCCATCCAAACCAAATTAACAAACTCCAGCCCTTGACTGGGGAGCTTGGTTAACAGTGCTACACACTTTAATAGGAACTTCTGAGACATTTTCCAGGAGTTGGAAACTCTTGATGAAATGCTATGGCTCACTACTTCAGACCGTAAACATCAGCAGTGTTTAATCTTTGTTATCGCTCTTTGTGCTTGTTCAGCAGTTCTGCACTCCCCTTGGATTTCTTCGTTCTTGGCAAAATTATTTCATCACCCTCAGATCTTTCAGTCTGTTGCTTTTCTCATTCCATTTCTAGACAAACAAGCTTTTTTCAGGCTAAAGGAAAGAAAAGGGGCAAACTGTTCCCTGAGCTTTGAATATGTGTGAGCAATTATGGAAAAACCTCAGTGTGTGTGGGGATGGTGTGTGTAATAGGAGTGTTCTGCTTTGAACTGAGCCTCAAGTCCATGGTCTTGACTTTGAGATGAATTGGGGAGGGATGAGGCTGGATGGTGATGTCTCTAATGCTAGTTGGATATTTTAAGACATTAACATGTAAGGGTGGGTGAAGAATGCTGGATAAAAAGCGCAATATTTTTCCCTCTTGACTTTGCAAGATGGGTTTTTTTATAACTTCAATGATGAAAGGATTTATACTGACAGCCTGTGCAGACACTAAGTGGGGCTATCTAAAACTTGGTGTAAGCAACTGAAGCAATGTTTTGACAAATAGAAGAATTTCTAACTGTAGTATTTCTTGCAGGTATGCTGAGCAGAAGAAAAATATAGGGAACAAAGCCACAAAGCAGCATTCTAGTGGGTTGGTGACTGTAGTGTCTTCTCCAACTATGTGTGGGTATGAGCATCTATTTGTCTGGCAGAGAAGCTGAAGGAATAGTGACTGGTGACACAGGAGGAGATAGACTAAGTGCCTGAGGTATACAAGGTGCTATTTCTTATGCGTGGCTAGAATTTAGCCCTCAGCACTCAGGTACCCATTCTGGGCATTCCTGATAAATAATCCTATTATACAGAACTGTGACTGATCAGTTCCATCTTGACAGAGTAACTGAAGCCTGCTGTCTGCTTTTTGTAGGTGATAGCAGTTCTCAGATTGAAAGTAGTCAGCAAGTATTACTGTGTAAACTGAGGCTGGTCAGACTCCTTGTTAAAACAAGAGCCTTTCCCCCACCCTGCTTTTGATGCTGGTGCTCTCCAGAATGCTTGCAGATGGCTGGCGCGGGCATGGGAGGTGCAGGAAGCTTGGTGAGCTTGCTTCCTGTATATGATTTGGGGTTTTTTTGGCATGTACTAACTATCTCTGTGTACAAGGTACCCTTTACATCAAGTGTTTTACATGTTGCATTTGAATTAGCAAGATGGGATTCCTGCAGAGGTATTTATGCCAAGATAATAACTGCACATGGGAACATCTCTGCATTTTTTTCATTGAAATATTTTGGAAATAACTAATGCCATTTTAGCCGAAACCTCTTCAAAATCTGCAGAAATCAGCAGGTGTCTATCTCTGGGAATAAGCAAGGGAATTGAACAGGTTTTTGACAGGGTTTGCAAACTTCTTGTAGGATTTTGGAGCCAAGTTAAAGATATCCGAATGATCCAGAAGTGGTTACAATGGAGGTTAAGATAAAAGGACGGTTGCAGTTTGTACTCCTAATGTGTGCTTGTCATCCAGAACCTGCAGCATGTGCGTGCCTGTGTTGTTTACCTGGTAAGACCTCTGCGATGCCCAAATAAGAAAATGGCACAAATTTCCCATGTCAGACCTTGCTGGTTTCTTTCACAGGCCAAAAGCAAATACAGCCAACTTCTAATAATCTGAACTCCAGCCGTGCTCAGCGATCAGTGCTGGGGAACCCAGATAGCACAGGGACTAGAACCATGTGTGCCAAGAATTTATGATGACACAGTATCCAGCTGCTCTAACATATTGCCTGCATTATGTTGTCACAGTGTGTATTCTAGCCACTTCTAGTTGCCTTATGCTCTACTTATAGTACAGGTGCTGAGACAATTTTGTGTGCCCTCAGCAGGGGCTGTGAAAAAGGAGCCTCTAGTTCTTCCCATTTTCCTTTTTGCATGTAGAAAGACTCTTTCAAACAATGGCAAGCAGGCTTTGTGTAGGTAACTACTTCAGTTTTGAGTTCAGTGACATTGGGCTTGGATGTGCAAAAAAAGGTCTGTGCCAAGCACTTTGTTGAGCAAAACAGGCCTTGTGCTAAGTATTCTGATTTCCTTTATCCTCTTAATTTCTTTTGACATTACAAACTTTTGGATAGCTCCAGATTTACACTGAACCTGTTGGACTTGCTTCTGACACTGAAGTCAACCTCCTGAGTCCCTCAGAGAGAACTTGCCCACACTTTGGACCCTCTCAGGAGTCATGATTTTGCCTTTTGGTGTTGTGTTTCCTATCGATGTGTTTGCTTACAGTCCAAGTTCTGGCTTTTCTCAATACATTTCATGGTCCGCAGGGCTCAGTAACATGACTTTTCTGATGCCTTTGGACTGCTCTCATTTTGCTGCAACGCTTCAGAACAGTCTTTTTTCTAAAAAAGGGAAGGGGGGAGGAAGGGGAAAAATTGTCACTTTTCTCAGCGCCAGTAGCCAACTTGAAAATAGACCAGATCGTGTGATGCTTCTCTGGAAAGTAACTTGGATGGCAAACAGCCTGCATTCTTTAACATCTTCTCTTTTAAATAGCATCCAAGTGGGATGCTGAAAACACCTGAAAGAGGCTTGTAAGAGAAAGTATGAATTTGGGGGGTTAGGATGGACTACGAAGGTTTAGGCTTTTTGGAAGTGACTATCTTTTATAGGCAGAAGTTACCAGCATGGGGAAGGCACTTATATTTAACATAGTAGTTTGACAAAATAATACATGTGGTGATGTTGTAGAAGAGGTGCTGCTTCCAGGCAGGGCTGAGGTGGGGTGGTGGTATGTGCACTGTGCCTACCGCTCCTGAAATGGCCTTCAGGAGAGGTTTGCCAAGGACGTGTGCTGTGCCACCTTTCTTTCATAGCAAATGTACTGGGTTAGTCTGCAGGCCATGAACAGGGGTGGTGAAGGGTCATTTCACAATGAAACAAAGCATGTGTTAGAACTGTTACAGCCACATCTCTCTGGCAGCAGACTTCAAACTGGGGAAAATGATGTCTGTTTGTCTTCTACTAGCAGCCAGCTTTTGGCTTTTTTTTTTTTTATGCTTGAATATATGCCATGCTGAACCAAACTTATTATTGCAGACCAGAATGGCAGAGATGCAAGTATTTTTCTGTTATGTCTTTAAGGCCACTATCTTCTGCTGAGAAATAAAGAAGACAAAAGAAAAATGGGAAAGAAAAGAATTCACGAGAAGAATTTACCTGAAGAGGGAAATAGAGGATAATAAAAATTAAAAAAAAGAACAGCAATATTCAGCTTGCTTTCCATGCCCGTGACAGTTGTGAAGCTCAATAATCATGACTCTGTGGGGATGGTATCTGGCTAGGAAGATTAGTAACAGGAACCAAAACCTGTCATAAGGCATTGTTGAAAGCTGGTGTTTCCGTAAGTACATGTTTGGATCACCCCCCATGCTGTGCTCTGCTCACAGTTCCAATTCTGTGAATAGCTTTTGGAAATGGACGCTTTATTTATTTTTTAAATTACCCACTATACTGCAAAGAGATAGATAAGCTGAAGGACTTTCAGACTGCGTCATCCATCACTCCATCTGCTGCAGGGCTTACCACATATCCCTGATCCTTCTCTGCTGTGCTGGAGAGCTGAACTTTATGGGATGCGCTTGATCTCTCCTATTTCCTTAGACTGAAGAATAGAGGCATGTGTGAACTCGGGAATTGTTGTGATATGCGTAACCTGTTAAATCCTGGTTCTCTCTTTAACTGTTTTAATTGCAAGGCAAGCTGCCTGCTATGGACCTTGGTGGGAGGCCTTTCTGTTACAAATACAGACTGTGTAACAGGAGGATGCACATCGCTATGGACAGATACCATTAGCTAAAAAAGCGTCCCCCTTTTTGAGAATTACCTGTAGTTAAACCTGGAAATCACATCTTTTCCCAGTGAAGTGGAACTGGGCTCTTGTAGAGGTGGCTGGTAATGGCAAATTCTGGCTGATGTTTGGGCTCTATACTGTTTGCTTTAAAGATCTTTTTTCTTTTTGAGAAAATAGTAAAGCTGAATTTAGGGAAAACACTTCCAAACCCTATTTAGGAGAGAGCTTCAGGAGCGCTCTGAAATGTTTGGGTTTGTTTGGGTTTTTCTAATTATGATTATTGCTTTTTCTCATAATATGCAAATTGCAAAATACCACAGACTCTCCCCACTGACTCAGCTTTTCCCTGGGAAAATGTCAACCTTAGCTTTGAATTCCTCTTGCTTTGTAAGCCTGTTCTTGACTTGCAGGATGAATTTTACTGAGCCAGACTGGCAACTTTCATGGGGGTGGAGCAAGGAATCAAAATACCAAGTTCACTGAGGGATGTTATCAGTCACTAGGAATGGCAAATCCAAACTGGATTAAAAACTAAGATAGGATGAGGAAAACACTAAGATTGGCAGCCAGTATAGGAAGGTTAGGATACTACTCATAACTGCTATTTTGTATCTAGAGCACCACAGAGCCTTTTGTACTTTAGGAAGTACAGTATCATTCTGTGAGCACAGCCAAGACTTTGGATGAGCATATGTACCTGACATGGACATGTTCTGTCCCTAAGGGATGGATTCAACTCTGCAAAAGAACAACCAGAGATGCTCCTTCCCCATTATTACCTGGACCAGTGATGAGCTGCTAAATGGAACTATGGCTAAATGCTGTAAGGGTTATTGATTATTGTCATGGTCACTTGACTCAATTATGGGATCTTAAACCTGGTTTGCTCATGTAACTTAGATGACAATGATTGCCTTGATGTCTGGGATTAGCAGTGCTGGTCCTTTGGTGAAAGAGTTATTTATGAGAGGTAAAGGAATATAGGCAGTTGCTGAGGCGGCTAGCAGGAAGATCAGATTGTCCACAGTGTTTTCCTTCTTTTGTAAACTTATTTTTTAATCTTCAAAAATTTATCACATAAAGGTTACAGAAAAGAGCATTCAAGATGTTGTACTGGCTTGGCTGTATCTGTATAAAGTTTAGTATAGTACTTAATATCTCCTTGCTTTTCTTTTGAAAATTCCTTCATGGGGAGAAAGGAAAAATGGTGTAACTGCTGTAGGAATATGATTAGCACTGAACAGGATTGGTCAGTGGCCTCTGCTTTTTGTGCTGAAGATGCAAAGCCATGAGGTTGTGCTAGCAGGTAAAACTTTCCAGAAACATTTATCAAACAATATAAGATTCTTCACAGGATGTCTACTGAGTTGGCTGCATGAGATCCTGGCAAGGTTTATAGCCTCTTTGAGTCTCAAACATTGTTCCAGACAGTATGGAGTTGAGGGAGGTAGTTCTTTCTGCTGGACTCCCCTCCCAGGCGACAGCATGCTACATACAAGTCTGCTGAGGCACAGAATGTGTGCCTTTGCAGGTGCAGTCTGCTAAAACTCATCACCTGTTTGATGGCCCCTGCCATAGCCAGGAGGTGGGGGGGTCTGTACTCCTCAAGGCAGCATTCCTCCTGCCTTGCTGACTGTGAGCACCAGTACAGAAAGGGTTGCTCACTCAGCCCAAGTGAGCAAACATTACTCTTCTTGTCCCAAGGCAGTGGTGGTAACTCTTACAAACTATGAGGATGGAGCCAGCTTTGTAAAATTTTTTTTCCACAAAAAGCTGGGAGCTCCACAAAATTGGGAGAGGTGTTTTCCTGATTGTGTCTTCAGCCCATTTGTTGTGCACAAGTTATTAGCCTTATGCAAAGCAGCGGTACTCCTTTTTGCTGACATGTAGTAGGGAGGCATGTATACAACTGAATATTTTTACAGTTTCTGCCATTGCTCACTTCAGACATTCAGAGTTTCCTTTTCCATCAAAGTTGTTGAAGTTAATCTATTAATAAAGATGTTCAGTCCTCAGGTGTAAAACTGAGTCTGCGAGATTTGCCCCCTAATCTTTATTATAACTTAGTTACATTTTTAATGCCCATTCATGGATTTGCCTGTCAGTTAAGATCAGAAACTTGCTTATGAAAGTTGCCCGACTAACATTAATCAGAACAGTTTTGTGTTGTTGCAGCTATCTTTTCTGTAAGACAGATGTTGAAAGATATCTTAGTGTCATTTCTGTGTGCACTGTTCTCATTCCACCACTGCCTAGCCCCATCTCATGGCTTTTTTTAATTCCTTCTCTAACCCAGCAAACATTGCTTTGCTTTATGGGTGGCTGTGCCATACCCTCTTCAAAGAACACAGTGCTAATAGGTGCCAGTGATATGAAATCAATCTTGGATATGCAAACCTCTGTGGCACTCAGTCGCTGCCCCATCCCTGGCAGTGTTAAAGGCCAGGTTGGATGGGGCTTGGAGCAGCCTGCTCTAGTGGAAGGTGTCCTTGCTCGTAACAGGGGGTTGGAACTGGATGAGCTTTAAGGTCTTTTCCAATCCAAACCAGTCTGGGATTCTATGATTTAGCTTCAGTTTATTCTGATTTGCCCTTGTTCTCCATTTTACGCTGCTTGTGCTTCCCCAAGGAGATGTTCTTTTGTCACATTATTTTGAGACTGAGCCTCCTGAGGAAGGCTGCTCAATCTAACATGTGTGGAGTTATTCTTTTAATGTCCACAATTTGGGCTTTTATGTGATGATTTTTATTCAGCATAGATGTAGATCATACTTTGAAAACACCAGGGTGTTCCAGGACAGCTGAGATGCAGGAACTGTTGTCCTCTCAAGTCCCAGGGATCTTTGTTCAGACTCTCCGGTAAGGAAGGGATTTCAAACAAACCTCGTCACGAAGGAGAGATACCTTTGCAGTTTCTTGTAGATAAACAGGGCTCACCAATCTGCTGAACTTTTGGAACTGGAAACCAGGGTAGCCTCAGCATTGTGCAGATAATGCTTTCTTGTATTGTCAAACCGTTTAAAGTAGTATTTTTGGGTTTGCTTGTTTATAAGGTTGAACTCTATGATTCATTTCACACATTCTTAATTGCAGTTATTTCAGCCCTCTGTGTTACTTGAGAAACATTTCTCCAGGAAATAGCCAGCTAGCCAGCATTCTCAGCTCAGCCTCATTATACTGGCACTTCATTTCTAAGAAGAGTTTATTTATTGAGGATCAAAAGAAGCACAAACAGATCTTTTTGCAGTGAAATGTATGTCAATATTTCTAAGTATGTCTGTGAAAACATGCCTTATTTACTTCTGATTTCATTTTAAACAGATAGACAGAAAGGACAGCAAATGAAATGTTAAAATGAAATCATGAGCTATCAGTAGGGATAGGAGGAGGAAAAGGAGGAGTCCAGTGGCACAGAGGACAAGAAGGCCATCAGCAGGCTCATGCACAGTGTGACCTGTGCTCTCACAGGGCAGTTCTGCTGCACGGTGTGGGCTCCGTCTCTTTACTTTTTGTTTTGGAGTTGACCACGACTGATCTTGTTTCCTGTAAGCAATGTTACTCCTATACTGTACCCGTATATGGTTCTTTATTTTTAAGGAACCAGTAGCACTTAATGATTGCAATGTGCTCTGCAGTCTTGTACTATATACAGCATGCAGTATGCTGCGAACAGCACTAGATTTTGCTTAACCTGCACTTTCATTTCTGAACTTGGTTGGCTGTTAAAATATTGGGAGAACACAAACTGGCAATGTACTGCCGCAGAGTGGAGGAGCTGCTACTGCCTCAGGTGTGACTGCTGACAGGACAGCAGCTACAAAAAATCAGTCTGTCCGAGCTAGAGTTTCCTTTGCTTCACAATTTCATATTCTGCATACGTTGCAAAACTTGTCTTAAGCAATCTAAACGTATGTGCTGATATTACACATGAGAGTTAGGAAATAATGAAAACAGAAATTTGTATATATCTGTCATCAAAAGTCATAAAGAATGAAAGAACAACCAGCTGTTGTCTCTGTTTTCATACCATGTTTTGCTGAAGGTGGAATTACTTATTTTTATGGAGAACTTCTCCTTCTTCTACTCTGGCATTAATTTCTATGTGTGCCTTTCTCCACAAGAAGAAAAATTGAGTATTGGACCTCTTCTGAAAAGTCAACTAGATAAGAAAATTATTGAAACAGTTTATGTATGTCCTTTAACTAGAACTTTTGTCTTTAGTGGAATTTCTGCGCAGCTTCAATGTTGTAGTGCTGCTCAGGATTAGAAGGACAGGATAGCATGTACCAGCAAGTACCCCCCATTGGGATCTCTGCTCTCTCATCTGGTGAGGCTCAGGAATGTTGTGCATTTGTTAACCAGAATATTGGAAATGTCACAACAGCCGTGACAGTGTGGTCAACACAGCCAAGAGTATGAGAACACGAGTAGTATTTTTTAACTGGGAATGTCCTGACAGGCTGTGAGACCAGAATTCCTTCTCCACCCATGGCTGGGAAGAGGCAAGTCATGAATGGGGATGGTTTGGGGTTTGTTTTTTCTTTCTCCAAGGTTTTCTGGAAGTGAAAGCAGTCACTAGGTGATAAGGTGCAGGCAGTGTCCTTGCTTAGGCTGCTCTACACCTAAGGTAGACTTGGAAGAACGATTTGTATCCAGCGCTGTGTCGATGTGTCTGTCCAATACATTTACATTATCCTTTCTGTTTCTACGCTGAGGACACAGGGCATTTATATGTCAAAAGTATCCAGATAAGCTTGCCCTCTTTGGTGCAAGTGTACCAATTCAGTGCCTGAAGCATTCTTTTTCTGCAATTTGAAAAATAAATAAATAATATGTGCAGTGTGCATCATCTAAAAATCTAACAAAACCACTTCTTGAGACCTGTCAAATGGCCATATATTCTGCTCAAACCAGGCTTTCTGGTAGCAGGGTTCATCGGCATACAAAGGAAAAAGCATTTTATCCCAGCTTCCACCTGCCTTCATGCGCCTGGAACAAAGAGATTTTTCAGCATGTGGTATTTCTCTGGGAACAAACGTGCATATGTTTATTTTTTAGGAGATGAAGGACTGACTAACTTGAGTGTCTCTCTGGTATGAGTTTTCTCCTTAGCTCATCTAGCAAACAACCCTACCACTTGTGCTTTAGGAAATTCCTACTTGTGAAACACCTTGAAATTCCACCGTGCAGAGATATACAGGCACTAGAAGTGTATGAGCTGATGTTACAGGTCTTCTCTGCAGGTCAGAAGCTTTACTACATGCTGGTAGGAATGCTTGCCATGCGGTGAAAAGCTGGGGCTGAGACTGAACAACAAGCAGTCTCACCATCCTGCACCTTCTTCAGCTGCTCTGCCTATATCATGGGAAGCACACAGAGGCAGACAGATGCAAACCCACATAAAATGAATTAATAAAACATAGGTTATAAAGGAGAAACAAATCCATCTATTCAGTAGCAAACCAAATGTAGCTCTTCTCTGAGCCTGTTTGTGCTGTGGGATCCTGCAGCAGAGGCTGCCAGTGCCTTGCTGCTGCTGGAGCCATGCAGGCCACCCCAGGGTTGGGGAGCAGTGTGGGAAGGGTGAACAGACAGAGCGGAGGAGGGGCTTGCACTTGATGGAACTGGATTGAAATGAACAGGGCTTCTGAAGTAAGGAGGTTTTTCCATGTACTTCATTTTAGTTCCAACAAATCGTCTGTTTTTCCCTCTGGTGTGTTTTGGCTTCTTTGTCCATTTAAAAGAATTGAAAAGGAGAAAAAGATATACTATCTACTGTTATTTTGCTGAATGACTAACATCTTGAATCAGTGCTTCATGCTTAATACAGTTTTTACAGTGATTGCTTTTTCTGTATGAATTTTTAATATTTACAGATTGCATTTTATTTCAGTGCAAGGAAATAGGAACCCAACTGTAAAATGAATAGATTAAGCCTGCTTCTAAAACCAACTGCTGAAGGTAAAGGTTTGCTCAAGCATTGAGCTTGTGTTTCGCTGATTAGCCTTGCACTGAGGAATAAAATCAGCAGCATGTGGGTTTGGGCTGGTTTTCCTGTTGAGAAGGTGCTGGTTGCTGAACTGAAGCCCTGCTGTCAGCTTGTGAGGACAGACCTCCATCAGCCATGCTGCTCTGAAGCTCTGATGTCCATAATGGATGAGCTGCAAGTCTCATAAATATTTTCTCAGAAACTTAATTTAAATCTCGTTAGTGTGTACCATTATCTGTTCCAGCTGCCTTTAAAACAGTCTGCTCTCTGCAAATGAGGTATTTAAGTTGCAATACTACATCAGTATGGCAGTATAGCATAGGCTAAAAGAATTTAAATCTTTGTGTTTATATACTGTAAAACACTTTGTCTCTACTCAGATATGCACAGAGTATTTGATGGTTGAATGAATAAAAAGATACTTTGAATAACAATGAAGGATGAATGTAAGAGTAATTTGAATGAATTACTGTTTCTCTTCAAGTACTTCAGATGAAATCTCGCTATGGTGGCATTGTACATGGCAACTGAAAGTCAAGCAAAATGTGAACAGAAGGGAGATCTTAAACTCGTAAGCATTGCTGCTTGGACGCAAGACAGTGTAAATAACCATGAAACAAGTTTTTAAATAGCTTTTTAAAACAGAAGCATTTTTGTCTCAGATTCTGACATATTTTTCCGTGCTGAGAGTACATTGCCTGGACTCGGAGCTAAAATTGTGCTCTCAGTTCCTTAAATTGATTTCTTATTTGATGTTAAACCAAGTAGCATTAAATACCGCTGAAGGTGCAAAGTTTGCATGTGTTTAGGATTGTGCATGGAAGAGCATGCAAACCTGGAGGGTGCTGTAAATGGCTTCTGTGGTTTGCTCTATGTGTCTGTATTTACTTACCCATGGAAACACGACATTTCTTCACCAGACAATGAAGGCAGTAAAAAACTTGCATGTGCTCTTGTGCTTTTCAGAAACTTGGCTTTAGCATATATTAAACTTTGAGTAGTAACTTAAAACAGCAAATCTCAACCGGAATTTGAAAGGGACAGCTGCTTTTCTCTTAGTGTTACAGAAATAAACCAAACTATTGCTCAGCCACTGTTTTAAGTCAGTGCTGTTAAGGCATTGTTTGCAAATGTTACCATTGCTTATTTACGTTTCTTTTCTCATATCTGAGGCACGTAAAGATCATCTTTGTTCTGCATTTCAAATACCTTAAAATGTCATCATATCACATGCCTTTGCATGCAGCAGTACATGCTGCATATATTAAAAGCAAGCAGATCAGTGCCTCTGAGCAGAAACATCACAAGGGGTTCACTGTAGTGTATTTAATTTATTTTTTAAGCTTTTGAACCTTATTTTTATTAATTATATTTGTTTTGTCCTATATAACTGTATGTGTTTGTAGCAGAAGATGCAAACATAGCATGGTAGATGTACCAGCTAGTCTGATTAGTGGAAGAGATGCAGTTACTTGGGCTTTAGTGACTTCAAAGTCCTTGAGGAATTAGTACAGCTCCCACTGAGGCCCTGTCCTGCTTCCCCAGTTCCCTTGCTGTGGTCATAGAGGCTAATACAAAGTAAAGGTTGTTTCAACAAACCTCTTTGCATTGCATTCACGGTATTTGGGCATGGACCTTCCCTTCCCATCTCTGCTATTCTGTTGTGTTCTGTGCATATTCAAGTACATGGAAGCAAACACCCCAGACCGGGTCGCTGTGTGGCACCTGAAAGGCTGGTGTTGAGGTAAGACCACCAGTGGGGATGTTTTCTCCAGGCAGTATTGGACAGTCCAAGAAATCTGATTTTCTTGGACTTGGCAGTCCTGGAGTAAAGGTTGAACTAAATCTAAAGGTCTTTTCCAACCTAGTTGATTCTGTGATTCTTCACCGGATACTCGCTTCATTCTGTATGCTCAGCAAAAGGAGGCAGAGTACTTTTTTAGCTCCTTTTCTAAGCACTAACTTGCTCAGGAGTAGTGTTTTTCCTTGGAGTCTGGGCACTGCCACAAACCAACCTGAGGGAAAGTGCTGTTGATATGAAATGACTGAGTGCTGGGGAAACCTTGGGTGAGGGCTGTGATGCACTGTCAGAGCCAGGCAGGGCAGCACAAATAGGACCTACCTGTCTGGTCCAGCAGCTGAAAACACCATGTGTCTGCTCATTGACAGGCGCTCTTTGGTAAAAGTCTTTGGCCAAAATTCCTGGTATAAGTTTTTTGGGGTGTGGGGGGATGTGACCGGAGGAGCACCTCGGTTTTGCAGGCTTAGGGTTTCGTTTTGGTTTTTAACACGATCTGTAAGTGGCATAGCTGGCTGTAACAGGTTGTCCTGTGAGTGGGTTGCATGCTCAGGAAGAGGAACAGTGCAGCCCAGAGTCCTCCCTCTGTTCCTGGAAGGCTGACACTGCTGTCTATCCTGTCCATACATGGTATGACCAGTCCAGAAGGAGAGGAGCACAGGAGAGACGCCCTCCTGAGCAGCACTGCTGCAGCACACTCCATGTGCCTGCTAACAGGAATCTCTCTGCTGCTGTCTGGTTTTGCTTGGCTGAAATCCCACCCTGGATGCAGGGATCTTGAAACTCAGGTCTTTTAGAAGGCAGAGTGCAGAGAAAAAGGCATAACAAGCTTCATTAACTTCCATTACAGTGATCTGCCTGAAGAGATTTGTAGCTCAGAGTGGTGGAAAATGATTTGCAATAACACCTCTTATCAGGCTGGTTATTTCCAAGTGCTTTACCAAAGTGGCAACTGTGACAAGGCTATTTCTACTGATGGGTGACTGAGGACACAGAGTGACCAGGAAGGGTTAGGGAGGAGATAGATTTAAGTCCTCTTTATTCAGGGCATTTGTGTCCTAGGTCCTTCTGCAACCCCGATTTTCTTTTGTTTCTGATTTTCTTCCCAGAAAGGCAATGTGCCATGCGAGGCTAGTGAAACAAACTTTCTTCCTTTTGTAGGTATTTGGGCAAAGCTTATTTATTCAAGGTCTCTGTAGGTACATGAGAGAATAAGCCTGTTCATGAGGAAGCAATAACAGGAACCCTTTAATTAATAAATGAGTAAATTGTAGCTGTCTCAACAGCAATTGTAAGTGAGGAATCAAGCAGCTATAAACCACATGGTTGTAGCATGCTAGCAGGCTTGTTCAGATTGTGATTCAAATGCTGCTTATTCAAATTCCTGCTCTTTTCTATTACCCTGGAAAGGCAGTAGAAGCAGCGTGCACTGGTGCTACCTTGGGACAAGGTGACTCCACTCTGGGATTGGTTCCCAGCCAGCTGTGTGCTCGCAGTATAGTTTGTGTATGCAGGGGCACAGCCAGGGCAGGCTAGTAGAACCAGTCCCTTGTTTCTGAGACTGGAATAAACCAACCAGGTCTTAACCTTCAAGATAGACCTCTCTTAGACATCAAAATCTACTCTGGAGTGATTCCCTAGACAGTTGTTTTGTGCAACTTATGCTGAGGAAAGCAGAGCCTTTTTCTTCATCTTCATAGTCCCCTCTAATCCTCATTGAAGAGCAGTGAACAGGCAATTGAAGTACACTGTATTTTCAAAATCACAAAGTTTTGTGCCTTTCAAAAACTGCATGTGGTCAGAAAATCAGTGGAACCATCCCCTGATTAAATATTTAAATGTGCCACATCTGTGCTTCAAATGAGAGAGGCTATTGTAGAGATAAGCCTCCTGGAGAGTCTGCTACTTGTAGGCAAATTTGTGAGTATGCTGTTTGACCTGGATAAATCTCTTGTTGCAGATGGTGTGGCTGGAGGTTTATAAGGAACTTTTTAGTTTGAAAATGCAGGACAGTCATCATTCTCCAAGTTCAAAAGATTGCAGAGGGGAGAGGTTTGATGCTGATGTGGCTGGAGTAGTATGAAAATCATGCTGGTGGTCCTGAATTCCAGCTGGAATAAGCCCATGAATCCACAAGCAATGTCTAAGTTGAAGTTAGTAGAAGTACAGATGTGTCTTGATGCCAAAGGAAAGCAGTAGGCATGAGCTCACTGACCAGGGAGGGCTGGAATGTCCGCTGCCAGCAGCACTTCGTTAATACTGATTGCAGTTGTGGCAGCTGCCTTCAGTCCCTAGCCTGGAAACTCCCAGTGAAGCTGAGCATCCCTCAGCAAGGTCCCACTTACTGCCAGGTCCTGTGAAGGGTTATAATGTGCTAAAAGTGGCATGTACTGATTTGCAACCGTGAAAAGACTCATTGTCTTCTGCTCAGGTCAGAGATACAAGTTCCAGGTCACTGTGAGGGTCTGAGCTCCCTGGAGCATCTAGCCATGTATTCCTGCATTCTCCCCAATGTTCTGCTTTTCCCAGGGTGAAGCATCTCTGTCAAAACATGACTAGAGAGAAGGAATTTAGGCCTCTGTTGATGTTTTTGACCTTGTAAGCACTGTAACCAAATGCTTTCATGGTTCTTGTCAGCTAGAAACTGCTACAAAAGAACATGAATATAAACATATCCATTATATGCAGTCAGCTGTCTTAGGAGAGGAAGAGAGAGAAAAATATGTGTTCATGATGTAAATTGCAACAATAAAATGGTATTGGATGTGGAAGAGGTGGGGGGAGCATAATGCTCAAATATTGTGTTAGTGTGTCTGGGACTAGGTGTCAAGCTGTTTGACTCCAGTCCCCTAAAAGCCTTGGCCACTATATATTCTTCACTGTCTTCTATTTGGAAGATGTATTTATGTTTTCTTTTTTCTTTCCTTTTCTTTGAAATTAAGAGTAGCTAAGCCATTACTCAACAGCTTAATGCACAAGTGTAGTAGTGTAACTTTACAATACAGCCAGAACCTAGATTCACATCAGTGTAGGCTGTGGTTGGTTGGTAAAACATTGAATTTAAGGCTCAGAAAGATGGGCTGGGCTGATTGCAATAGATGCACCGAAGTCCCTGGAACAGACTTCAACTGATGTCAGTTGGTTATTAGGTCCAAAATCTGTGAGTGGTTAATACTCGGTTAATGCAGTTGGAGGCTGGCCACTGAAGAGATTGTAGCTACACTGTGAACGAATCATTTTGGAAGGTATTTGGGAGCAGGATTTCTGTTTGGGTATACAGGAAGTGTCAGTGATCTCAATCAATCAGGTTTCATGCCTTTTGTTCTTTGGCCAGTATTTATTTTACTGCAAATCTAAAGAAACTGAATTATCACAGTTAAATAAGTCATGCGCAAACATTTTGAGTGGAACAATTTTATTTGTAGCTTAATTTCATGCGCTAATACTTTTCCTTGGAGTCTGTCTTAAGTTTTCAAAACTTGTAAGCTGGTGTAACTCTGCATTTCACTGATGTTATACCGTAAAGAATGTATAAAACCAGGGGCAAGAGCATTCTGAAAGCAGGGTTCACAGATTAAATATACTGATTACTTTTTCTTTCTACATCTTTGTAAGTCAAAAAGCTTTTGTAGAACAAAAGAGTAGAAAACAGTGCAGAAACGCCTTATTTAAATTTTAATATATATGTATTGCAGATAACTGGAAAGAATTTTTATTAATAATTTAGGGTGAGTACAAGATCTGTCCTTCCAACATTTGTATTTGGCAGTGGAAACTGGGAATCATCTTCTGTGTTCTTAGTATATTTTAAATTAGTTATTTCCTTAAATGAAGCATTTAAGTGAAAAGTGGTATTGGGTATTCAATCTCTCCAGAGTTGTGTTCAGTGGGTTTTTAATGGATTTTTTTAAAGCATTTTGATTTCTCTTTGCCAAGCACATTAAAAGGCTAGAGGGAATTCAAAATGGACAAACTGGACTTCATAGCTCTAGATCAGGCTGAAGCTTGGAGAATTCAAACAACGAAAAACAGATCTTGGTAGGACCTAGTGGCCCTTTTTCACTTGGGAGCTCTGCATCCAAACCCATCTTTGTACTCTCAGTATCTAATCTCTTTCAAAGTTCACTCTTCCCTCAGCTGTGCAAGCTGATGCAGACTAAATAAGCAGGCAAGCACAATGAACCAGATTCTCCTTTGATGAAATAACAGGGATGAACCATTTTCCTGTCATTCCTCTGTGTTGGTTCCAAAGATCCCATGAGCACATTGCAAGTTGGGCATCTTTCCAGTTACTTGTTTTATTGCAGGGTTAATTTTAGTCAAGTCTGTGAGCTACAGGATTCCTTGTCTGGCATCTGTGACATCTAGCTTTAGGAACACAAAGCAGTAGATGTGATATAGGCAGAGGACTGGGGTTTGGTGGGCTGGACTGGTTCAAGCATAACTGTAACGAAACTTTGAGAGACTTGTCAAGCCTTGGTTCTTTTGGCTTCTAATAAATATACACTTCATGCGCACTTTCTGCATAAAAAAAGAGTATGGGAAAAGGTTGGCTTATTGGTACTAAGGAAATTACACTGTAATACTCTTCAGCACTGCTTGTTTCCTGATGTGTAACAGGTTTTTTATTCACTGGAGTGGTCATGTACAGCTTCTGTGCAGCTTTTTATCTTTGTTAAAGCCTGATTATTCTTTTTCCATAGCGGTTCCACCTTTGGATTGCCTAAGGTCACTTTGGTACAGTAGGAGCTATTTAAAATCTCAATATTGATTGCATGTAGAAGTCAAATTGACAGTAATTCTTAGAGTATTCCCCAAGCACAATGAGTACCACAAATAACCATGGTTCAGCAAATGAGCATTAGTATAATTCTTCCTGCATTAAGCATTTGGAAAAGAATATAAATTGCTGTTGTGTTCAACTCAGTGGGGTCATGATCTAAGGTCAAGAAATACTGAAAAAGCCTTTTTTTGTAATAGTTTGATGGATTACCTTCTAATGGAGATATAGGAAACAGCACTGTGTGGAGCAAAATAAGCATTCTGGAGAAAAAGCATGTATGGAAATGGCAGGAATCAGATTTCCTCAGGGTTTTTTTAAAGTTTCCTGCAAATCACACTATAGCTTGGATGACACATCAAGCTTTTTTCTGTTGGTGTCTCTTCTGTTGCCTTTCAAGATGCAAACTTGATTGAAGGGTGTACAGAGGATGTACCAAGGCCAAAGAAACACCAGATCAGTATGGAGACATTCTTCTGAGTTATTCCAGGGGATAAGAACTCTGAGAACTGTTTTTTTCAAACCTCAGTGATAGTTAAAAGTGCCCTAAGATGGCAAACATGGCAGTTTAAACAAGTAATAATCTGCTTCTGTGTTTTGAGCTACTGAAGCTCATGTGGCATTCCCCTCTGCCTCTTCCCTACTGCTTTGTGATATGGCAGTCTTTCTCAGTTCAGGAACTTGCATTTGTGTGTATAACAGTGGTCCATCTAACCTGATACCCCTCTGCACACAGCACTGAGTTCAGCATTTAGAAACACTTTTGACTTCTGAAGAGCATCAGAGAGGTACCAGTCCTCTGTTCCTCTCAGACCTGCTGCTGTAGGTTCCAGACATGCTTCAGCTCCTAATAAAAATATCTCTAAGGATCTTTTTTTCCTATCAACTTTCAGTTGAGAAGTTCAAGCCTGATAAGATACACAGCATACCTCTTCCATGCTCTACATTGTGGTCAACACTTAGAATGGGAGATGTAGTTTAATTTGTCATTAGGCATCAGCTGTGCATTTTGCTCTAGGGCCAGTGAACATTCAGCTTCAAATTGCAACTTCTTTTCTTGTTCACCTCAATTGTTTCTGCTGTTTTCAATAAAGGAAGCCTGCTGAAAGCAAATTGTATCCTCATTAGGATTAATTAATAGTTGCCTTTTCTAAAGAGCTTCATGTGAGGCTTTGCACAGAGCAATAAATGGAAATACTGTCCAGCTGCAGACTTCATGGCAAACTTTGCAAAGAATGCCAGATGCTGCATAGAAAGAGTTCTGCAGACTCCAGCACTTTGTCTGCATTTTATGCTCTTCCAAATGGCTGTTGGTACTGTCATTATTCAGACCAGCACAACTTGTAAAGTCTGGTGGGTTGGATCCTGCTGCCCTGGAAGTCAGGGGAAGTAGGAGTTGAAAACAGCCATATTTCTTAAAACTGATTCTCATAACCTATTTCCTGAGGAAATTCTGTTCCAGGGTTGCTTTGGCTTTTGGAGATAAGACTTATGATAACGTTTATCTATCTGTACAGCTTGCTGAAATACCGTCTTGTAGAAAGCCATCAAAATTACTTTTGGGTGTTGAGAGCAGGCACTGAGGGATCAATTAGCTTTGCTCTCTTCTTTCAGGTCACACAAAACTTAATGCTTTTCATCACTATTATTTTCTTTAAAGTTTAGTTAATGCCTACAAGACAAACAAGGTTGTGACCCAAACATGACAGTGGCAGCTCCCATCTTCTAACAGCCAAGGCACAGAGCTGGGGGAGACCCAAATGAGTGACACCAATAAGGACAAAGCTGTCAAGTGATTGCCAAGTGTTTGCTGTTCAGGCAGTTCTGTGGCAACAAGTCTGTCTGAGGGACACTTTATGGTTGATACAGGTGCCCTCACACCAGGTCCTGTGTGGTGCCTTGTCTACTCCCCTGTCATTCCTTGGGCCACCACCAAGGCAGATCCCTCAGTCATTTCTATTGACTGTCACTCTGAAGGCAGTGGGGATGTTACACCGTGCACAAAGCTGTTTGTGAAATGAAATACTGGTTTGTTTCTGTTTAGAACTCTTCTTTTCTAGATCCAAAGTTTTATCTGATTTCAGATCAAATTAGGCTTAGGCCTACCCACATTCAGCAGAAAGCATAGGACAGGGAGAGCTTTTTCTGTTTGCATTTACACCAGTATATTTTTCTGTTCCTGTTGAGAATCAGCTGTGAACGCAGCCCTGTGAAAGTCTTGGGGAGAATGTAGTACTTCTTCCTGAGGAGTTTGAATTTGTCCTGGGAGTTGTCTTTGATTTTATCTTCAGAATCAAATATGAATAGAAGAGAAATAACAACAAGAAGTTTTGCTTGCTATGCTTGCTGTGTTGTTTTGCTTGTCACCAAGTGACACATTCATCTGTATGCAGGTCCTTGGGAAGCCTTAGGATTGAAAGAATAAGATGCCACTCGTGGTGCTGCTCTTCCAGCTGTTCTTTGCAGTGGCTGGTGTAAAAATCCCCTTTCAGATGCATAAAGCCATCTTGGCAGTGTGGGCAGAAGGAGCGCCAGGTCCTGCTCTTTAAGCACTGGAAAGTCACTTTGTTTTCTCTTAATCTCAGTTCCTGCAGTCCCTGGGAAAGGCTAAGTGTGGATTTTGGAGTGCTGTCTGGCATGGGAGTTAATGTGCCACCTGCATCCAGCAAGGAGTGTCCCTGTGCTCTCATCACTAAGGGAAAGTTAGGCAAGTCAGGCACGGTTTGCTTGCAGTGCTGATAGAATCAGCATCTAGATAACTTGAGATATCATCAGTGGCTTTAAAACACAGGCAACATTTGGGGGGCCCTTGGGAGACGGGGAAAACCTGAGGCCACTTCTGTATGGGATTCCCTGCTGCTGCGGATGCACACACTGCCCTGTGGCTTTGTCCTTGCGCAGCCAGGCAGCTGTCACTTAGAACCTGCTTCCAAGTTATATGCTGTACCTTGACTGAGGGAAAATAGGAACACATCGTGGCTTTGTGGCTTCCATTGCCTTTTAATTTCCAAAACAAATGGGTACTCAGTTCTAAAGTGAAAAGTTTCCATCTCAAGAGAAAGCATGGTTTGTAGGATTAATAGCTATCGAGTTGAGCTTTTTCTTCTTAATCCGGTAACTTTTCTAACCATCCTGAGCATTGCTGAAGGGTGCTTAGGCCAAAATGCTGACCTCCTTGTCTCTTATTAACTATTTCTGACACACACACGAATGACCCTGAATGAGGCTTAAAGATACTGCATTGGAGCTTGTTGCTTACCAAAACTACTGAGCTGTTATGGAAAAACAGGGCTGAAGTGAGCAAAATAATTCCTGTGATTGTTCCTCATTGCGTTAATTCTGGGACGTGTTGCTGGGTTTGGTCCCAGCTCCACCATGATCTTGGAGATGCCATCATTAGGGCTGTGGAAAGGCTTTTCAGCTGCACAGCTGTACCCAGGGTTGGCAAATGCGGAATAATTTTAGACTGGAATAAACATGTAATTTTTGCATTTTACTTGCCAAATATAATGCTGGAAAAATTTTCTTCTTTTAAAAGAGAATCTCCCTTTGTTTCAGAATAAACAATTTTACTGTGGACGTGAATAGAATAAATGACAGAAATAAAATGAAACATTTGGAAGGGGACATTACCAAATATTGCAGGAGGTTGACAGCAGGGATGGAAAGACCTAAGCGCAATAAGGTACACATTTGAGCACCCGAGCCCTCCTATTTTACTTCTTAGAAGAGCCGAGTGCCACAGTTTGTTAGACAGGGAGATGGGAGTGCATGTCCTGGCTTTTTCCTTGGTTCTAGGTGCACTTTTGTGTGAAGAAGTTTGTCAGAACAGGGGCTGGCACCAGGAATTCCCTTTCTCAAGCTGGTGCCACAAATGCAGATGTTTGTGCAGAATAGAGCAGAGTATGGGCGCCACCAGCTTCTTGACGTGTCTCTTCAAGTGGTCTCTAATGGTCAGTAGGTCTGTTTCAGCTGGAATTTTGTACTGAATTTGACTTAAATTTAAGTGGGTTTGGAAAACTGAGGTTTTGTTTCTGCAGTGAGACAGAAAGCTACAGGAAAGAGTTTTCTTGGGTGTGACCAGGTTATTAGTGCTACAATTGCAAAAATGAGACAAGTGTCCCTTCAACCATAGTGCCTTTGTTGCAAAACAGATTTCCTGTCATCTAGAACTGAAACATGAGTCCAAGAGTCCTCAAACCAGCAAATTCGGGATCTCTATGTTCCTAGGGTAAATTGGTTGCCGCTTTCATAATATGGAGAAATAAGTGACATTTATTTTCAGGGTATGGTGAGCAGGAGGACTAGACAGCTCCCCCTTAGCATATTCTGTCTGGTAAATATTTAAAGACTGTTTCCCTAGCAGGCAGAAGCTGTGCAGAGTAATTCTCTGCTCTGCTGTGCGCTTTCTGCATGCTCTGTGCAGAGGTTTGCTTTAATTCTGACTCCTTTTTCCTTGTTTTAACTACACTGTCAGGAAAACATTAATAACAGTGTCGTAAACAGAAAACCTGTGTTGCAACTGGTGTCTCGATTGTGGCCCTTCTTCTAGAATGGCATATAAATGGTTCCAGACTTGGGGAGAAACTCACAGTGCTGGATAAGGAACATAATGCTGTTAGAAGTGACCATGCAGTGGTGCACAGCCCACTGCTGCTTGGCGGTAGCACAGTGCATAGCTTTTGGGTGCCATCTACAGTTTCACCAAGGAGAGTTTCAACCCTGCTGCATCTTAGGGTCTTTGGTGACCATTTGCCTCTGTCATGGGGGTCTGCAACTGGGAGCACAGTGCCAGCTGTTAGTATTTGGCCTCCTTCCTACAGCTGGATGCTGCAAGCACTGCCATGCTGCTGCTGCTGCTGAAAGGTCAATATTAAGCCAATAGACTTACGACTTCTGTGGAGGAGCCTGATGCTTTAATGCCTTTAAGCACTGGTTTAATCAGTCCCATTATGTATTCATTCACCTGGTGCTTTACAACCTCAGCATATTTAGGGAAATCAGAGACCCTTTGAGCAGGAGCTAAAATGATCTTAAAACTTTACATTTACTTCTGGGGGCTCTGTACAGCTGGAGTTTAAGCCTGCTGAGCTTGGTACAGGCTGATCCCCACAGACACTATCACAGAGTGAAGCCGGGCAGGTGGCTCTTTGAGTGGCAGGCATCTGGTTTCATCTAGTTTTGCCTCTTGTGTACAGACTGGGTGTATTTAAGTTGAAAGTTAAGTTTTCCAGAGCGTTGACACCCTTTTCTGTTCCGTGGATTTCTGACTCATGTCTGTGACCAGACCTTGCCCTATATGGGGCCTCTAGCTACTTGTCTGTTTCTTGCTTTTTGAAGGTATTTATCATTTTGGGCATCACTTCTTTATCAGATTGAGTTGAAACTGACTAGGTAGGGCAAGAGATCTGGGATGAGCTACAGGAATCAGGTAAAGCTGATTTCTGAAGAAGCTGGACCAAATACTCTTAAGGTTTGCTTTTTCTTCCAAGCAACTCTTAGTATTGTTTACTATAGGCTTAAGGTTATCACTTTGAGGCATTAGCAGGCACATTACTCACCCAGTGCTGGCTTTGCCTCCTGTTTGCCCAGGGCAAACCATGAAGCACAGTAAGCCGAGCAGGGTGGCTGTGTCTGCCTTGGGACCTGCTGCCACTGTGGGGGCTCGCTCCTTTGCCTTAGCCTTGCTGGGACATTCTGAAGTAGTTGAGATATCCACTGCCAAAAGGCTGAAGCTTCCAACAAACCTTAAAGAAGGCCACGTCTCCTGTAGCAGTGCTGCCTGAACTTGGCACGTGGAGTCTGCTGGAAGTCAGCAGCCGGTTGCCTGTTGATTTGGCTTTGGTTCATCCTGAGCTCCTACCATGATTTCATGTTATGATCTGCATTCTTTGCTAGCTCATCTCACTCCCTCAAAAGGAATATTCTTTAATAGCAAGAGCTATCTATATGTTTTAATAGTAATTAGACCAGACGATCTAAACCACCAAGATTTACTTTAGATGTATTGCCACTGTTCCTTAGGAATTGCAAGCTATTCTAGAAAGGATTCCTAAGAATTTCCCTCCCTTTGCTTGTGATAAATCCAGTACCTAAAAAAGCAGTCTGTCATTTAAATCAGCATGTAGCCTCCATTGGTAAGCAATGAAACAGTTTGTCAAACATCTGCATTCTAATTGGAATTAATACAGAAGAAATGTGAGCAGCCAAGTTGCATATCTTTCTTTAAAGAAAACCAGTATGTGTAGTATGATTTTCAGGAATATGAGATAAAATAATTTTGAGCTAATCCAGAGGATTCACTCTGTTTCTTACGGAAAATATTTGCCAGGTCCTCCGTGGTTGCTCTTCTCCCGGTGCATGTGAAGCACAGGAGCTTTGGGGTCTGAAGCTGGCTTTTTGGCAGCCCCTCCAGGAGGGCAGGAGTGCTCTGAAGACAGGGACCTGGCTAAGTGTATGTGTGTTATTAGCAGTAGTGTGGAAATAATTTTCATGTTCTTAAAATAGCTGCACCTCAGGACTTGTGATAGACATTTCTGAGTGGGTAGTGATGGGGTTTGTATTTGGTTTAGTGTCTTTTAACACATCCTTTAAAGAAACTCACTGTACTTTTGAAGAGATGATATCTTAACATGAGCACAACTTTGAGCTGTTGCCAAGTGCAGTCCATAGCAGTAAGTGTTCTGTTATGATGAATGGATTTTATATTTAACACAGCCTTGGGGAAATTATTCCCTTTTTTGTATTTCTAAAGCTTATAATAATGGATCAATGCAGAAAGAAAATGGTAATTATTAATCTGCTAAAATAATGTATCTCTTCAGCCACACCAGGGAGTCTCGGTATTCAATTTCAGTATTTGTTTGGGGAAAAACAGGCGAAGTGCTGAGGTGGCAGCATTTGTTTCTGGCTGAACACTCTGCCCACAGCTAAAAGAAGCCGCCGAAACTCTGGCTGCACAGTCGGAACTGACAGGAGCTGTATTTTGTGAGCCATTCTCTTTATTTACTTATTTTAACTAACCTGAGTGGAGATTAATCTACAGAGAAGACCAGAACTAGTAAACAGTACCGAACAGCAACAAAGTCACCCTGTCTACTTTCTGTCTGGTTTGTCTATGCTGTTACTGCCATTTGATGTCCACATTTTTGCCCTGGGCTTGGAGAGAATCAGAACTGCAGTGAGTGGAGATTGTGGCTGAGAAAGCACTTTGCATATTCCAGCTTCTCAGTGCTTAATCTCCTGCATGCAGCTAAAACAGCTCCTCAAGAGATTGCCTTAGCAGCTTATTTTACAAGAAGCTGCACTTTCTGCTCAGGCTAATACTGGGTAGGAAAACAGTGAGATTTACGGAGGGTGAAATAGTTTAGTGCTTTGTGCTCACACAGTCAGTGGAGTTCCTGGTCAGAAACCCCTAGGTAACCATCTTTGTGTGGTGACCAGTCTAACTTCATTTTCACATACCCCAGGAAGGTTGTAGCAGATGGCTGCAGTAGACCCACTGCTCAGTTCTGAGATGATGCTAGACTGTCAGCATAAGCCTGAGCTGGCTTTGCTGGCCTCAGCCATTTGAGAGATGGCAGTGGCAGCGGGGATTATCTAGCACAGCCATGCCATTAACTGTGTTGAAACAGCTATGGTACAGGTCTTGCCTTCATGTTTCAGAGCTACGCGTAGCTTAAGAACCATAGGCTGACTCTTAGGCAGGTCTGGCAAAGCTGTGAGGTTCCCCCTGGAGGAGGGTAAAACCCTGTGGATGCTGGTCAGCCCAGCTCCTTGCTGCAGGGGTACTGGGGTTGGGTTGTGCCTTCTTTCTGTTCAGCACTCACAACTGCTCTCTCTTGGGAGATGTGGGCTAATAGCTCCTCAAAAGCTTTAATATCCTGTGGGGTGCTAAAGCTTGTTCTGTAGTGACCAATAGCTATATATGGGACAGTGTGCAAAGGATGCTGATTGGCAGAAATGTCTGTGTGCTGTGGCCGAACGATGCACCGTGTAATGGTGGGCTCAGTTCTGCTCCACTTTGGCTACACAGGGCCTGGACAAGGAGTACCTCTGCTCAGAGGACAAGCAGTGCACAGTCAGCTCTGTACTCAGCTTCACCAACGCACCTGCTCCTTCCTTCATCAGTGTTCTCACACAGGGGGGCTGCTTTTTATGTCTCAGATGATTACAGAGGAAAAATGAAGCTACCCCTATATTTCTGTTACTTCAGCTGTATGTTTTAAGAGTGCATAGATACAAATGATAGTTTGGAGCATCAGTGTTAAAGAGCTGCTTCTTCATCTGCTCTGGGAGGACAGGACAGCAAGTAGACAGGCTTGTACTCTTCTACTGCGTGTAGGGACCACAGGGAAGTATGCGTGATCCATAGCAGTGCTTAGGACTACAGCAGCCCCATGCTGTTTGTACTGAGCGTTTTTGTCTTCTTCCCTACATGCTGGGGACCTGCTTCTGACCTCCTTAACCCAGGCTTTCATGGGGAATGTCTGGTGGACTTCGATGTAAGCAAGAAAAGCATTTTCCTTAGTATGCTCCAGGCTGTTAAACAGGGTCATTTAGACACTTGTGTTTGTAGTAGCTTTTGGCACAATGCTGTACTTAATGCCTTTTTTAATGTTTTACTGGATGGCAGCGTTAGTTCATGGCAAGGCATCTAGGTTGTTGCAGGGAATAGAGACATAAAACTAAACAAGTGCTATCATTATGACAGAAGCAGCAGTTGCTGCCAGCCATTATTAGCGAGTGAACTTCATCTCAGTAACAAATTGTCCCCTCCTGTGGGCTGTGGCAGTAGAAAACACAGTAGATTGTGTTTTTGTTATGTATGCACTATATATGGTGTAGTAAAAGAACAATGGTAGTTTTATAGTCACATGGCATGCTACTGGGTAATTGTAAGGAAGAAGCTGAAGCCTTGCAGCTTTATTTGAACTTTTTCAAGACTGAATGTGTGCCGTGGTTTAAGCCCAGCTGGTAGCTCAGTACCACGCAGCTGCTCTCTCATTCCCCTCCTACTTATCTTCCCCCCCACTCCCGGAGGGATGGGGAGGAGAATCAAAAGAATGTAACTCCCACGGGCTGAGATAAGAGCAGTCCAGTAACTAAGGTATAACACAAATCACTGCTGCTGCCACCAATAACAATAATGACAAGGGAAGTAACAAGGGAAGAGAATACAACTGCTTACCACCCGCCGACCGATACCCAGCCTGACCCAGCAGTGATCTAACCCTTACAGGTAACTTGCCCCCAGTTTATACAGTGGGCATGCCGTGCTGTGGTATGGAATACCTCTTTGGTCAGTTTGGGTCAGGTGTCCTGTCTCTGCTTCCTCCCGGCTTCCCCTCCTCCCTGGCAGAGCATGAGGCTCAGAAAGTCCTTGGTCAGAGTAACCATTACTGATCAGCAACTGAAACCATCGGTGTTATCAGCGCTGTTCCAGGCTGAAAGTCAAAACCATAGCACTGCACCAACTGCTAAGGAGAAAAAATGACTGCTGCTGCTGAACCCAGGACAATGTGTCCTCCCTTATGCAGAGGCTATGATCCTTTTACACAGGCTGGGAAGGGGGAATGTGGTTTTCTTTTACTGGAGGGACTGGGCCTCCCTGGTTGTCCCACTCTCCTGTGAAGCACACATGCCCCAGACCCAGCTGTGCCAATGAGGAGGTAGCCAGGCTCCCTTCTGGCCTGGGAGTGGGGGAGCTCTGGGCACACACTGCACCCCAGGCAAGTGAGCTAAGCTGCTTTTCAGCATCTTCCCCAAGGAAGCCTTGTGGTCCTGGAGGGAGCCCCAGCCCTGTGTGGTGCACTGAGCAGGGCAGACCTTCGTGTTTCTGCAGACCAGGGTGTTAACACAGAGTACCTGTGCTTGAGGCTGTGAGGAGCAACAAAGCTGCTGCTGTTTCAGAGTGAAGAAAGGGGTTTTTGGGTGTGATAGCATGGCTGGCTGCAGAGCCCTTTGTGTTCTACAGGGTGAGGCTGATTTTGCAGGGATTTGAAATGTGAGGGCGCAGTAGGTAAAAGTAATGAGCAGACACGAAATTTTATTGCGGTTTGGATAAACCCATGTCTCCATCTTCATTACATTGCTGTTGCAGTGTCTAAGTTCTCTTTCAAAAATGCATCAAGTGTTTTGCCTAAAGGCTTGGCCTTCCTTGACTAGTTTTCCCATTTGAAATAAGTGAGGAGGGGAGCTAGTAAATTATTTTTCTACCCTACTGTTCAAAGTCTTTTTGGTTCTCTTTTATTACACAGTCATTTGCAAATGGAACTCTTCAAGGACTTCACTGTCTCTGTCCCGGCTTCCCCTGTGTCCTGACTCCAGCAGCGGCTGTGGAAGCGCAAACTCAAATGCCTTTTTATTTGAAACTCTGTTAAGAGGGTTCTTTACAAGTCACAGGAGCTAAATTCTGCAGGTTAATCACGACAGTCCCTTTTCTTCCTGATGCCTGGCAGGAGTGTGATGGTTTTATACCACTGATAGGTGAAAGAATGAGGGTTGGTGATAGATTTTCATCTTAGCTTAAAACTAATTGCTTCCTTAAGTTCCCTGCTATTAGGCAGAGCAGTTTCTGTTAGTGTGCACTGTGAAAAGAGAATAAAGTTTCAGGTATCCAGTTTTAGACTTTACTCCTTTGCACTGATGTCCCATTGATTGACTCTGTTCTGCCTGAGCAGCCGCTATAAATTGGGTCCTACGGGTCAAAAAGCCTGCAGTGGTTTCAACCTATGCTGGCTTCATTGAATTAACACCAGCTTACTCTATTGCAGGTTTGGCTCTGGATATTTGCTGAGGGAAGCAATGTTATTCAAGCGCTGAATGTTTACAGCAGCACTGATCTCCCTGTTTGGTTGGTTGGTTGATTTTTCCTCTTGAAAGGAAGCGAACTTGAGACCTTTAACAGTCTTCAGTCTGTCATTTCAGTCAAGTCAGATAAGTCAGTCAAGTACAGACTGCCATTTCCTTTGCTTTCTATTTTAATTAACCTGCTCGACAGCTAACGAGTGGAACTATTGAGTGAGCAAGCAGAAAGGTCGGGATCTGCTGCCGTGTCACAGCACTAGTGGCCTGAAGGCTGGTGGAGGTGAGAGCAGCCTGAAGCTGGCTGTGAGCTGAGCAGCTGCCCTATTGCTGCCGATAGGGGCTCCTGCCAGAACAGCAGCCGATTGCCTGACAGGTGTTGGCAGCATTCAGGGTCGAGCCAGGGCAAGGGCTGCTGCAGAGCCTCGCAGCGGCGCGCAAGGGGCGAGGGGGCAGCACGACGAGGAGCAGGCGCTGCTATTGCAATCGGACAGCACACTCCAGTGGTGCGAGGATGCACTGCTCCTTCGCGCAGGCATCTCACAGAACCCTGTAAACCCCCTTTTATCCAGTCAGTCATTCGCCTGCCTCAGGCGATCCCTGTGTCTCTCCTTCAAACAGTACTTAACTCGCAAAAGTAAATTCAGTTCTTTCTGTTCTTTGCCACCTGTTTTATCTAAATTGGTGGAGTGGCAGATATTCCTGTGCCTTTCTTATTGTCTGCTGTGCAGGTACAGAGAGGAAGAGGTTGGGCCAGGAGAGGGGGCACCAAATAGAGCCTGTTACCCTTTTATTTGTTCCTCTTAAGCACATCTGAGTTTCTGTATTTGTAATTTGTCTTGAATGCGTACTTCTTAGATTTTCCTCTTGTATATTGATAAAATAATAGAAATGAGAGTGCTATACTGTGCAACCTATGTGCCCGTCCTCAACCTAATGGGTGACTTGGGGCCCCTTAATCTTAAACAGCAGTTTAGTTGTGTGATTGAAAAGCATGGCAGAGGCATATTTTTTAGCCCTGATCTAAAAAGGTGACTGTGTAACATAACCAAGAGGCACCCAGTCTTCTGTGGAGTTTCTGGATGGACAGAAATGTCAAATGGCTGCCTCCAAGTGCTGAACATGTGTAACCTGCGGAGTGTGTTTTCATTTTGATTCTTAGAATTATTCTTCCTGGGCATAGTAGATGCAAGCAAGCAGCGTGTGCTGATGAGAAATTCCTTTGGCTACAGGGACAAACTTGATGGTGAAGGTATCCAGAACTGAAGGCAGAAGACTTGAGCAATACTTGTCTGGCTGTGAGAGGTGTGCTTGTTTTGGCTTGGATAGGGTTTTCTTCACAGCACTACTGAGGGGCTGGTTTGGATTTGTACTGAAAGCAGTGTTGATCACACAGTGGTGTGCTTGTTAGTGCTGAGCAGTGCTTACAGAGCCAAGGCCTTTTCTGCTCCTCACTCCACCAGTGAGGAGGCTGGGGGTACACAAGTTGTTGGGAGGGGCCACAGCCAGGACAGCTGACCGTGGCTGATCCAAAGGATATTTCATGCCATATGGCATCGTGCTCAGCAGATAAGCTAGGGGGGAAGAAGGAGGAAAGGGAACATTGGGAGTGATGTAGTTTGTTTTGCTAAGTCACTGCTAGGTGTGCTGGAGCCCTGCTGTCCTGGGGATAGCTGAATTCTTGCCTGCCCGTGGGAAGTGGTGAATGAATCCCTTGTTTTGCTTTGCTTGTAAAGCTTTTGCTTTACCTGTTAAACTGTCTCAACCATGAGTCTTCTCACTCCCATTCCAATTATGTCCCCAGTCCCAGTGATGAACAGTAGGTGAGCAGCTGTGTGGGGCTTACTCACTGGCTAGGTTAAATCACAACAAGAGGCTTGTGCTTATGTACCCCACAGCTTTTCCCTTCAGGATGCAAAGTCAGATTAAGTTTTACTGATACTTAGTGCTCAAGAGCAGAAGTTCTAGCAAAGGCATGCAGATCTTCATGTGGACATGAGGTTGCCTGTGCGATACTGCTATTTGAATAAGTGCTGTAAGGCAGTGAAGAGTCTGGTCTTCAGATCTGCTGATCCAGAGGGTTAAATAAATGTAATAAACTTTCAAAGAAAAACAAAATGATGCACCAGCGATTCGGGGAAAATCAGCAAGAAATGCACATTTGTAGTAATGAAAATAATGGAGTTTAGTCCCAGTTAATTTAGTCCCAAGTAATCCACAAAATTACAGCAGGAGTTGTAAACAACGCATCAAACAATAAAATGTGAGTAGGAAAGAGTGAAAAAGAGACTTTTCTGGTTGATGTAAAGTCTGAATGTGGTAACAGCTTGGCTGCGAGATGCAGGTTTTTGCCGTGGCTTCTCTCTTCAGCTGTGGTTTGGTTTTTGGAAGCTGTGTTTTCCCTCTGGGCGCAGGCATGGTTCTCATTGATAAACAGGCTTTGTTTCCTCTTCCCATGCTGTTGGCTGTGTCACAGCTGCAGAAACCTCCAGACTTGTTTAATTGCCAGGCCGAAAACTGTACATTCAGTGGCTCTGAACAAGCTTAAGCTTCTGTGAAAAGTGCTGACTGTCAAACTGCCAGTCTTCATTCCACGGAGGTGGCAACAGAGTCTGCTCAGACCAAGCTCTCTGCAGTGTGCAACCGCTTCAATAAATGTTTCATGTTGTCTGCATGATGTTTTTAAAACATAGCCATTGCTCCATAACCATTGCAAAGGTAATCAATAATGGATGGCATTTATAGCAATCAAAGTGGAATTCCTGCTTGCATTTTCATGAGGGAGCATTTCATAAACATGATTTATTTCCCAAGTTTATGCTCTAGCCTGTGTTAGTGTTGTCTTAGTGAACCAGCAAACTACCCTAATGACTTTAAAGCAGACAATGAATGCCAATATATCTCATGATAACCCATGATATGGGTTTGGATGCTGTATGTGTTCTACTTGTATGTGACTGCAATTTAATTCAACTAGAAAACAGCCCCACGACCGTACCAGGCTGTGCTGTACCCTCAGTAGCTATTGATGCTGTCATGCTTGTGCCACATGGTGGTGGTACAGCCCACTGGAGCTGCTCTCTGGAGATGTTCCCTTGCTGTGCAGGCATACTGCAGTCCCTGAGGTCTTTCTGGTTCCTTGTGTGTTTTGGCTCTTAATCTGTAAATGGACCATGGTGCTTGCTGTCTTTGGAGGGGTGCTCTGGAACATATGAACACAAATTATAGAATTAGTGGGTTTTCCTATGTGCTAGTGTTCTTGCTCCAATTTCCTTTAAAAAAGCCTTACAGGAAATGCTTTCTTGATTCTTGATCAAGCCATTAACATCATTCCTGCTTCATCTGAAAAGAAATCCACAACCTCAAAATATGCACAACACTGTTTGTTTGCTTGGAGAGAATCACAGAGCCATCAGGGTTGGAAGGGCTCTCTGGAGATCACCCACTCCAACCCCCTGCCAAGGCAGGGCCACCCAGAGCAGAGCACACAGGAACGTGTCCAGGCGGGTTTGGGATGTCTCCATAGAGGGAGAATCCACACCCTCCTGGGCAGCCTGTGCCAGGGCTCTGCCACCCTCAATGGAAAGAAGTTCTTCCTCATGTTGAGGGGAAACTTGTTGTGGTTTAGTTCATGGCCATTGCTCCTTGTCCTGGCACTGGGCACCACTGAAAAGGGACCGGCACCATCCTCCTGGCACCTGCATCTGAGATACTGATCTGCATTGATGAGATCCCCTCTCAGTCTGCTCTTCTCCAGACTGAGCAGGCCCAGCTCCCACAATCTCTCCTCATAAGAGAGATGCTGCCGGCCCCTGAGCATCCTTGTGGCCTCCACCAGACCGTCTCCAGTAGCTTCTTCTCTTTCTTGTCCTGAGGAGCCCTGAACTGGACACAGTACTGCAAATATGGCCTCACCAGGGTCAAGTTAGAAGGGAAGGGTCAAAGCCTTGTTCTGAAGCTTGTGGTCCTTCGCTGTGTGTGCATGTGCTGAAAAAATGGACTACACAGGACTGTGAAGCTATATGAATGCCTCTGGGACAAAATCCAAAAGGATTTCTTGCATATTGACTTCTGACATTCTTCCTCCTATGAATCTCAGTACTGAGCTCACTGCTCTTGCGCAGCCTAAGGAGAGGGAGAGCCTAGCATTGAGGCTCCAGCTTTTCTCTAGTAGGTCTCTTCTGTGCCTTAAAATGAGAGGGTACCATGGAAATGAGGGGGAAAAGAGCGTGTGTGTGGTGAGAGGCAAACCTTACACAGGGGACAGTGCCTGGCAGGTACAGAAGAAATAGCTTCTCTTTTCCCATCACCCTCATGCCACAAGCCCTGAGCTCTAAGCAAGGGCGAGGCATCACCTCAGCTTTTCTATAAAAGCACAGCAGAATAACAGCTCCATCTCCAGGGAAAGTTGGTTTGAACTACAGAGCTGTTGGGGGCTTTGGGGGTAAATGTGTTTATCTACAGCTTTTGGAACTGTAATCCCCCAGTAATCCCCTGCTTTTCCACTTCATGTGGAGGGGGACAGAGCTCAGCCAACAAGAAACACTTCCAAAAATGCATGTTCCTCACTGCTTTTATTCAGCTTCAGCAGTGTTACCAAGGGCATTTCATATCACCCTGCTCATTGTAAAACTGTCTGTGAGTTCAGCTTCAGCCCTTACTCCACAGCACTATGGAGGCTGCTTTTCAAGTATTCACAGTGCTGCTATCATCTGAGCAATACAAATGCTGTGGACTGGAGTCAGAAAGAAACAGGCAGGTCTATCTGAACAAGGGACCCACCTCCCTCACTGCAATGCAGTGAATGTGGTGGCTGTTGGCAAATGCTGTGAAAACCATTTGATGCCCAGCCTGCCAAACTCCTGGCCCTTACCAGGCTGTCCTCATAGTGCTCTGCTTTCTCCTGCCAGTTCAACAAACCAGCAGCCCTCTGTGTATTTGGCTAGCATGTGTGTAAAGCTGCTGGTACAAGATAATGGGGTTGGAGTGGTGGGGAATAACTGCTTTCAATTTTGCAGGAATACCTTTTTCACAATGTCAAATTTGGTCATTAAGCAGCATTTCAACCCTCTCCGTACCCTGCTCGAAGTAAATAGGTTGACTGTACATTTTTATGGCAGCATTTGTAGGATTTCTCCCTCGGTAAATAACATGGGTAATACCAAGCATTCTCATCCAAACAGAGCTCTGCAAAAGCATGCACACTATCTAAATAGGGAGGAGGGCTGCCATGAAGACTGGTTGGGTCCTTCTGTGAGATGACAGCGTGGCAGGAGTCTAGCCATGGTACAGCTGGAATAGTTAATGGTCCCACATCTCAGCTCTGCACTAGTTGAGCTATTACTTTGGAAATAAGCCCTGTCCTACTGGCTAAATGGGACAGACATGAGGGTGGGATTTTCCCAAGTGGGCTGTAGGTTGTCACTCTTATTCCATAGATGTAGAAACTGAGGGACAAACGAGCCCACGGCCAGAAAGCAAATCTTTGCCAAGGCTGGGTGTTAATCTCTAAGGAAAAGTCCCAAATCTTGCAGCCAGGTTTCAGAGCATTTAATATCCTTTGTTTGTCTCTTGCTGGGTATGCGTGGGTAAGAGAACAGCATGCTGTACTGTGGTGCATTTGTTATAATGAATATTAACTATTATAGCAATTGTTCCAATACACTCAAGGTCTGATTTTTAAGATTTTGAGCTTGCAAGAGAGCGTATTACTCAGAAAACCGCTGCCTCCCTCATATCTAATTTGCCTGCAGCAATGGATCAAGTGAGAATGGGTGATTCTTTATCTACATGGGTTTTGTTTCTTATCTTTTCCCATTAATTACTTTTTTTCACCCTCTTCCTTCAATAACAAAACTTGAATGAGAAATAATAGAATTAAAAAGCACTCCCATAGTCAGATACAGCAATCATTTGAGGGTGTTATTAGTTTAAGCCTTACTCACCAGCAAAAGAGCTGTCTCAATGCATCTTTGAATTCATTTTCAGGCTCTGCAGCATGGAGCTCAGATTTGCTGTCTTGGAGCAGCAGAGCTGGACCAGTCTTGTTCAACATCTTTGTTGGTGACATGGACAGAGGGATTGAGTGCGCCCTCAGCAAGTTTGCCAATGACACCAAGCTGTGTGGTTTGGTTGATCCGTTGGAGGGAAGGAATGCCATCCAGAGGGACCTTGACACGCTTGTGAGGTGGGCTGATGCCAACCTGATGAAGTTTAACCATGCCAAGTGCAAGGTCCTACAGCTGGGTCGGAGCAATCCCAGGCACAGCTCCAGGTTGTGCAGGGAAGAGATTCAGAGCAGCCCTGCAGAGAAGGACTTGGGGGTGGTGGTCGAGGAGAAAATGAACATGAGCCAGCTGCAGTGAGCGTTCGCAGCCCAGAAAGCCAACTGTATCCTGGGCTGAATCAAAAAGAGTGTGACCAGCAGGTCGAGGGAGGTGATCCTGCCCCTCTACTCTGCTCTCCTGAGACCTCACTTGGAGTATTGTGTGGAGTTGTGGTGTCCTCAACATAAAAAGGACATGGAACTGTTGGAACAAGTGCAGAGGAGGGCCACGAGGATGATGAGGGGACTGGAGCACCTCCCGTATGAAGATAGGCTGAGAAAGTTGGGGCTGTTGAGCCTGGAAAAGAGAAGGCTGCGTGGAGACCTCAGAGCAGCCTTCCAGTATCTGAAGGGGGCCTATAGGGATGCTGGGGAGGGACTCTTCATGAGGGACTGTAGTGATAGGACAAGGGGTAACGGGTTCAAACTGAAACAGGGGAAGTTTAGATTGGATCTGAGGAAGAAGTTCTTTACTGTGAGGGTGGTGAGGCACTGGAATGGGCTGCCCAGGGAAGTTGTGAATGCTCCATCCCTGGCTGTGTTCAAGGCCAAGTTGGACATAGCCTTGGGTGGCATG
Organism: Myiopsitta monachus; assembly: GCA_017639245.1. Lineage (NCBI taxonomy): Eukaryota > Metazoa > Chordata > Aves > Psittaciformes > Psittacidae > Myiopsitta > Myiopsitta monachus. The sequence goes on along the minus strand of CM029917.1, from coordinate 38,569,516 downwards.
GTTTAGTGTGAGGTGTCCCTGCTGCTGGCAGGAGGGTTGGAACTGGATGATCTTAAGGTCCTTTCCAACCCTAACTATGCTATGATTCTGTGATGCCACCAGCCTTGTGGACTTGGGTGATATTTGCAGGCAACGAATGACATTCTGGGTATATAAGTTTATCATTTAGTCAGCAGTGCTGTCTTAAGGATTTCTAAACATCAGCTGAGCCCTGTACAGTCTGGCCTATGCATTTTGGGAGCTCCGTTTCTTGTTAGAAACGTAAAAGCAGCCTGGTAAGTAGCAGTTGCTATAAGTGGCATGCTCTGGTATCCCAGATAGCTACACAGAATTGCTCTACCCTTCGTGGAGGCAGAATTGCCTGTGTAAAGAACTCTTGCTTGAGTCTGAATGATGTCCTTCAGAGTCCTTTGAATAAGCTATTATTCACCTGAAAACAAGTTACAACAATCCCCATCGAAGTTCAGTAGATCTGCCTCAGCTATTTCTGATCTCTGTAGCTTTGAGCCTTTAGCAAGCTCACCTCTGCTCAAGTGTTGTGACAAAAGGAAATGCTCTTCTTTCTCTATTAGTGGCAGGAAATTAAAGTGATCACACAGGAGCCATGTTCCTGAGGAGGACAGCCGGGTTCTGCCTGGTTCTTTTGCCTTTGTCTTGTGTCTTGGGAAGTTCTCTGGTTTTGAAGCCATAATTCTACTGTTGCTTCAGGCTCCAAAGCAGCTGTTTTCCAGATCTTTGCCCATTTAGTCTTAGGCTAATTCTGTTTATGGCACACTGACTTAACATGTGAAGGCAGTCTGCATTTGGTACAGTGCTGACACTCTTTCTCAGGATGCAAGTTCCCATAATTCTCCTTCTTTTACTTTCAAAATAAAATAAACTGAATCCAACAAAGGGTACCTCAATTTTGGCTAAAGACAATCAGCAGAAGGAATAAGTGGGTGTAATGCATAACAACTAAGCTACTTCTTAAAGCAATTCAAATGTCATTTACTGTCTGTTCTCTATAGATAAAGCCTAAGCCTGGGGCTTGCAAACCCTCTTGCCCATTTTCACAGAAACCTTGCATCGCAGAATTTTCTTCATTTCCTTTTAACTGTGTAATCCTTGAAGTGTTTTTTCTTGGCCACAAGTGCTGCCATGCCAGGTTAGCCCAGAAGCCTATTAGGCTTTGTAGCATGTCTTAGGTGGTGTGGGTATCAGGTACAAGGAAAGGTTGTCAGAACATGGTAAGCATATCCAGGAACTTCCCTAAATAACCTCCTCATCTCCAGATTTTGGTAACCTGGGCATGTCTTGCACTCTAAAAGTAAGACCTGTGAATTTAATGAGACTTCATGGATTAGATTTTTATTTTCTTTTTTTTTTTTTTTGTCCATGATGTGGTTTGTTTTATTTTGATACTATGAATTTATAACCTGAGGAAGGATTTCCCCAGCTTTATTATGTATTACCCAGTGAAATACCTTCCCTGAGCTCAGTCCCCAGCCAGAAGAGGTTATTTGATGGCTCATTTTAGCTGCAAATATTTCTTTGGGTAACTTCTGTAGTCAGAGCTGAGAGCATCACCCTCCTCCCATAGAGTGGTCCTTGGCACTTCTGGTGGGTTTTTACTACACTGGCAGCAGAAGTGCTGGGGAACAGTAGCTGAAGTTTCAGAGAGTTAGCAGTCTGAAAGCCAAGTCCAAACCTTTTCCATTTCACTTCTTTCTGAGCAAATCTTTGGTGAGACCGCATTGTGCTTCCCCTGGGGAGGGAAGGGAGCTGGGCTGCATCCTCACTGCACACCAGGTAGGTGGACTGCCTGAGGGGAGCAGGCCTCAGTACCTGCCTCTCCATCCCTGCCAGAAGGAGTGGTCCTCCCAGTCTCAAACATTTCCCAGGGCAGAGATCAAGGGGCTGGGGGTACAGCTGCCTTTTTCAGTTGGATTTCTGTCTCTTAGCTGTCCTCGGCCTGGGAGTTGGGAATTTCTCTGACTCAGGTCTGTAAGGCAGGTAACACTGCTCTCTGCTGTCTGCATGCTATATGTCATCCTGAGGCAAAGAAGAGGGTGTCCACAGGTTAGGAAAGGCCCTTTGGCACAAGCTGAGGTACCCTGGAAGGTGCTTCAGCAGCACCAGACTGTGCTCTTTAGGGCAAAGCCTGAGCCATAGGCTTGGAGTTTAGGCTGTTGATTGCAACAGAGCAATTATATTTTCAGTCTTCTAGAAAGTAAATATTTGTGAGAGATTACTTTGTGGTTTGAACAGGGAACAGAATGTGGCATGGGGAAAGGGTAATGAAAGACTGAATATAATTTAAGATCATTTATGTCTAATATAAATTATAAATTTAATATAAAAGAGAACAAAGGCCTAAGTATATTTCAGTACAGGCACACTTCAAACTACGTAATTCAATGCACTTACTGTTGTAAGCCCTCTGGTCTCCACACCAAGGGGTGATCGCTGCTGTTGGAGCCAGCGGGGTGGCTGTGAGGCCAGTTACAGGCACATCCGTGCCAGAGTCATGAGGACCTGGAGCTGCCCATTGTCACCGATGGAGGACGGGATGGAGACAGCCGGGGTCTGCTGGGACAGGGGCTTCCTGTGGCTGTGCATGCGCCAGCGCCGGCTGCCGGCGCTGTGTGGGCTCCTGCAGCAGAGGGTAGTACCTGTGTCTGCCCTGCTGGAAGCAGATCGTTTCCAAATGAGGGGTATATTTAGTTTGCTGGTTCCAAACTGATGTGGAATTGTTGTATATTTGTAGCAGGCACATGTATGTATCCTGGCTGCTTTACTGAAAATGGTTTTTCCGTGAGGCAAAAATACAACCCATTAACGTTCTCTGTATCACAGTGCTGATATTTAGCTTGCAAAGCTTGCCAGGCTGCTGATTTCCTGAGAGCATTCCTCAGTCATCATTCCTGCAGTTGCTTCCCCTGCCACCACTGTGTCTGATTGCTTTATTCTTGGCAAAATATTAGTTCTTCAGATGTCACACCTTTCACAGAAATGCCTTTCCCCGTCTGGCACTGCCTCCCTTGGGTCAGGTATGCCTCAAAACCGAGTTAGAGACGCCATGTCATTGCTGTTCCCAGCTGCGCAGCGCCACTGGGGGGCAGCTCTGGGATCTCCAGCTTGGCTGACAGACTAAGAAATAGTAAAGCTGAAAGACAACTTTAAAAAAGTAATATAAAAAGCAAGTCAAACCAGCTTAATGGGTGGCTTAGAAATGAGTTTTCTAGTTCTGCATATTGAAATTTTTCAGGTTTTGAAGGATCTTGCTTATATGTGAAAGCTGCATCCATTCTATGTCCTGTCTTTTGCCTCTGATTTCAAGCGGACACTGTGACATGGCCTATGCTGCTGGACATGCAGACATAGGCTGTGCATTACTGGGAATAACTACACCTTATTGCTCCCTCTCGCCTCTGAATATCAGGTAGTCAGCAGTACCTCAGGAATGATTGGACTCAATGATCTTTGAAGTGTTTTCCAACCTGACCAACTCTATAGAAGAGAACAGACTGAGCTGTTGACCAGATCAAGTGCAGCAGCCCATTCATTGCTTGGCAGTCTGGGGACTTGATTTGTATTTTATCTTTGAACTTCCTAAATCATTCCTAGATGTGATTTCCCTGTACCTGGTAGTTTCCTTGGAAGCAATATTTTCTGAGTGCTGAGGGAAGAGTTTATACAAAGTTGCCAAAGATTTCTGTGGGATGTATTAATGCCTCAAGTCAGGCATCAGGTAGGAAAGGATGGAATATAATCTGAGGGGAGAGTGTCCGCAGTAGATTCCTCTTATCTGTAGATTACTTCGGCATTGCATGAGCACCTTTTTGGATATGTGTACATTGCCCAGTTCAGGGGTGGCACTGATTTTTGTGTTCAGAAACTGAGTATCTCATTTGATAAGATGTTTTAGGACTTGCCTTTCAGGTTACAAAAAATGAGCTCTGTGGCAGCTTCACAGTCCTTACCACGATCACACAGAGCCAGTGCTGAGGATCCTGTAGATGCTTGGGGTTTTCTTCATGCAAGTCTGCAAATAGTATGTTGAAGGACAGGGCTGAGTAAAGGCTGATACCTTGTTTCATTTGTTTGCACTGTTAGCATTTAAGATTTCAAATGTATTTTGACTCACTCTTCCTTTCCTGCTCATATTGTTAGTTTTTAAATTGTAACATCACTTTTTAAAACAACTTTTCTTATACGATGTTTTCTTTGTATATTCCTGTCTTGCTCCCCCCCCCCTTTTTCTCCTTCACCCCTCTTTTTTATCACTTTTTATTTAAAAACTTGCTACTTGCTGAAACTAAGATAATTCTCCCGAAAGGTTGGCATCATGTTCTGAGCATTTTCATTAAATACTGTTTATCAACTGTAATTATACAGTTGTGTATTTCTCTCTCTGATGACATGATTACTCATTTCACATTTAAAAGCGGCATTTTAAACATTGTGCTGCTTAAAGAGGAAGAGAAATTAAAAACAGAAATAAAAAAGGAATAAAAACACTGGTGCAGATGAACTTAAAAACATTGCTCAAGACATTTCTGCTCTGCTAGAGAGATACTTGCACTATACATCTGTGGTACCGAGCCAGCCCACCACACAGAGTTAAGATGTAGATTGGTTTGTAGGACACGTTATCATGTGATTATACAGCTCCTGGCGCTGGAAGTGCCTTGTTCCTGGCATGCTGGTGTCCATCTGCCCACTGCATGGTCCCATTTCCAATTCACTGTAATGATGCCTTCATGCTAACATCCAGTTGCTGGTTCTGGTGCCAGTTCTTTCCTGCCCCTGGCACTAAAATCCAATGTTCTACCTCCTCTGCTTTAGTTGTCCGCTCCCACTTGCTCCAGTTTGGCTCCTCCTCTATTCTGTTCTTCTACCACCCTTTTGCCTTCCCATGTATTTCCCACTGCTGTTTACCTGCATGCTTTTCCCACCTCGCAGGCTGCTCATCACATGCTCCATCAGTAGGGCAAGAAGTCACCATTAGTGTGTCCACTGAACTGGTGCAGCTGGCTGGTGTTTGTCTCTGGCTACCTCCATGCACACATGCACGCTTGCATTTCTCTTTGCTCCTGCTGCGCTAGGGAGATGGTTCTGACTGACGTTATGACCTGGAGCCTGTTAGCTGCACATGCTCCTGCATGGGATCTTAAATGAGAGCTGTCTCTGCAAGTTTCCTTCATTTCAGTGTTTATTTTGTTCTTCCATTGACATGTGCCATAAAAATATGTACTTGATCAAACTGATCTGTTATCTTAGCATAAAGGCCCAATGTATGTGACATTTCCATAAAAGCTCTTTGTTTAATGAATGAGTTTTTTCTCATTACTGCAGCAGGAGAACCATGCTGGGGATAGAAATGAGGTGGCTAATGAACACAAGTGCAGGTGATGCAGCACTCTCTGGCCTGGTTTGCTGGGATTGCTTTTTCTGCCTTCTAAAGGGTACTTAGAAGATGGAAATTCCTGACTGTGTGAATGATACTGTAGTGACAGGACAAGGGCTAATGGGTTCAAACTTAAACAGGGGAAGTTTGGATCGGATATAAGGAAGAAATTCTTTACTGCAAGGGTGGTGAGGCACTGGAATGGGTTGCCCAGGGAAGCTGTGAATGCTCCATCGCTGGCAGTGTTCAAGGCCAGGCTGGATGAGCCTTGGGTGACATGGTTTAGTGGGAGGTGTTTCTGCCCATGACAGGAGATTGGAGCTGGATGATCTTAAGGTCCTTTCCAACCTTAACTATTCTATGAGTCTAATACCTATCATTCATAACTAAATATGTATTTACCTAAAGCAAATGCTACAGACAGCTCAGTCATTTGGAAGTTGTGCTGTGGGGAAAAGCTGGGCCTACTCTGCCTGAACCCAACTCCTCAGCTTGTGAGCTGCTCCCTCACAGGTGGGGACAGTGGGCGCTCCTGTGCCCCGCAGCCAGACATAGCATCAGGAGCGGCACTGCAACCACATCTTGTTTGGGGTTTCTGGAGCGTGAGAAATTGCCTGAACAACAAGTTCTGTGGGAAATCGTTAATGGAAAATCTTCATGGTTCTCTTCTGCCAGAACGGCAGGGAGAAGATCGTCCTAGTTCTGCAAGAAAGCAGCAATTTGCCTAACTGGATTTTGATTTCTGTTGATTTGTGCCTCTTCTTTGCTCCTTGGATGATTTGCTCGTGACTTTCTGCATTTATTTTTCACTCATTTCTGCACAGTTTTGGGTGGAAAAGAGGAATTTCTTCTCCAAAAAGTAAGAAAGCAGTATTCTCACCTGCACAGTTTTGAGCAGAGTTGCTAATTCTTGCCAGAAGAGGTCAGAAAGCTCATGTGAGAGGTTGAACAATCCAGCTGCCCAAAAAGGGTCCTTCTGCCAACCAGCCCCAGAGCTGTCACTGCCTGCAGCTCTGGGTGACTTTCATTTGCCTCTAATTGCACTTGCCTGTGGCTGAGTGCTTCACTGCCACATGGGGCATTTATTCTAATCCACTTGTCACTTTGCACTTCATGAATATACAAGTTCTTTCATTTGCCTCTTCAGTTCTTTATGATGCAGAGGGATGCCAAGTGCTACCTTTCATCATGGAGGCGTGAACAAATTAAATGGAGGTTGGGGATGGAAGGCAGAGTCCTGCTTTCCACAGTTCTGCAATCATCTACACATCATTTCCTCAGCTGCCTCCACTCCTGCGTTCCTTGAAAATCAAGATACCTCTTTCTTTGTACAAGGTTCTTGTGCTTCTGATTAGCCCTGATACTGCTGAAACTCAGAGCCTGTATTAACAGTTAGGTTCATTGAAATTCATTAGCTTTTCCAGTGAACCTCAGAGTAATTTCCAACAGTTTTTGCTGACTTTTATATCAGCTCAACAAGTCTCTTTGTCATGCAGAACTCACTAATTTCAGTGGATTTTTGTTTTGAAGGTTTAGGTTCATTCACACCTGTAATGGAAAACAGAAAGTACAAAGCCAATACCAATTAAATCCACTAAAACCTCCTTTTCGCATAACTGTGCATGGCGATGTCCTTTTGCAAGCTGTGAGACATGTCATTTCTTGCTGTAGTAACAGCCCTGTTTGAACGGGTTACATCAGGTGTCCTGCTGCTTGTGGAAATCCATTTATTCCTATCAGTCTCTGGTTTATATTGATTTGAACTTAAGGATCTGGTCTGAGTTTTCCACATGCGTGTGTATAAGTGTAATCTTCAGATTGCAAGCCAGACAGTGAGCTGACACCCTGCTCCCATTAGCCTAGGAGCATTGTACAGAGCACGAACTGCTGTGTCTGCTTGAGAAGTTTGAAACGTGTGCATTTAGGGTGATGAAATCATGACCTGATATGTTCAGAACTACTTGAATGGTTTGAGGCACCATTACAGCACCCTCCATGTGCTGGGCTGCACCCCCAGAGCAAGAGCAGCAGTTGAGGGAGGGGATCCTGCCCCTCTGCTGTGCTCTGGGGAGACCCCCCCTGCAGTCCTGATCCAGCTCTGGGGTCGCAGCATGAGAGGGACATGGAGCTGTTGGAGCGAGTGCAGAGGAGGCCATGGAGATGCTGCGAGGGCTGGAGCAGCTCTGCTCTGGAGCCAGGCTGAGAGAGCTGGGCTGGGGCAGCCTGGAGAAGAGAAGGCTCCTGAAGGGGAGACCTCAGAGCAGCTCCAGTGCCTAAAGGGGCTGCAGGAAACCTGGAGAGGGGCTTTGGACAAGGGCCTGTAGGGACAGGACAGGGGAATGGCTTTAACCTGCCAGAGGGGAGATTGAGATGAGCTCTTGGGCAGAAGCTCTTCCCTGTGAGGGTGCTGAGGCTCTGGCACAGGGTGCCCAGAGAAGCTGTGGCTGCCCCATCCCTGGCAGTGTTCAAGGCCAGGTTGGACACAGGGGCTTGGAGCAAGCTGCTCTAGGGGAAGGTGTCCCTGCCCGTGGCAGGGGTTGAAACTGGAGGACCTTGAAGGTTCCTTATGAAATAAACTCTCAACTTGAAGAAATTCACTGGCACGTAAGCAGTAATTGTGCCACTTGCACTGCTCTGTGGGCATGTGTCTGGCACTGACTGGAGTTACTATGGGCTGGCTTTGTCCTGCTTTTGTAGTCCTGCCAACTCATGGCTTTCTGTGGGGCTTGATGTTTTCCTGTGACTTTGTAAATGTAGTCCATGTTGTTTTGAAGACTGAGTAATTGTTTTCTGTCTCATAGTTTCTGTTCACTGAATCAAGCCCAAAGCTGCACGTGCTTTTAATCCTCAAATTCTCAGTAATTAAAACAAACTTAGCTGCATATGTTTAACTTTCCACTGTGGGTTGTGTTTGATTCAGGCTTTTGGTAGGAAACTTATGTCCTTATGTTAAATTTTCAGTTTCAGCAGCTTATAAGGTTTTTTCATTCAGAATTCCAAAACATTTTTGAGTTGAAACACAGGGACTGATAAGTAATTAAGAGCCATATGAAATGATGTTGTGTCATCATCTGCTGAGAGTACTGAAGCATGGTCACAGCCTGCTGGTGGCAGTCCCTCTGCCTGCCTCCCTCTGCTCCCTCTACCTCTGTGCTTGTCTCCTTGGCCTCTGCTGCTGGTGGGCTCCATTCTGCTTAGTGGCTCTTTCTGTAGATTTAACACAGTGGTTTTTTGATGCTGGAGATTATTTGGGGTTGTACTTCTGCTGTACCTTCTGCAATGCTTTTGGTTGCATTTCTCTTGCCTTTTGACCTGTGAAATCAATCCTGAATGAGTTGAACTTTTTTATTCAACACAACATGATTTTTCTGAAGGCACAACCTGCCCTGTTGGTGGGCCTGTATTTGTCAGCAGTCTCTTCTTTGAGCACAGTCACTGTTTAACAAGAAAAGCTGCCAAAGAATCACAGTCCTGTTTTGGCTCATTAATTTAAGAAGAATTGGAATGTTTCAGTGGGCTTCCCTTCCTTCTGCAGGCATGTGTAATATTCCTATCTCCTAACAGGTGTATTTCAGAATGCAATATTCTTCAGACTTGCAAACTTGAGGTTAATAGCTTGCCCTCTCATCCTGGTTTACTTGAATGGTGTTTAGGCCTTCAGGGCAGCATTTAAGAAAACTCACTGTTTTGTGTGTGTCTCCATTGTGCTTGAGACCATCTCCTTCCTTGTGGATACAAGGGCTCTGTTCTCTTTTGCAGGAGCTTGAAATGCCAGTAGTGATTGTTATGTATTTAGGAGCTTGAATTGTTCCACTGGACTGTTTCTTTGTTTCAGGCTCAGTTGGTTGCTTAGGTTTTTCTTTCCCTCTCTTTGTCACTTTTCCAGATTTTGCTTGGAGGTCTCATTTTCTTTTAATGTTATCAGAGTCTGTTATGGTTTCAGATAGCAAGAGAGGAGGAAGGTGATGCCCCAGTGCATGGGGAATTCTGTGCTACCAGGATCTCATATTCTTTTAACTGGATTCAGTAATCATAAGCATCTCAGTCATGCATAGTTTAATTATTCTTATGTCAGGAGTGCTGTTACACAAAGAAATGAGCCGAAGGACCCATTTCAGGGCTGCTTCCTTAGCAGGAGGGTGTAACTGCTTTTAAAAGAAGGGAGTTTTTACCTGCCACAAAGCTCATAAATTATTCCTGAGGCGAAACTGGAAGGATGGAGAATAAAAATTGTAATGAAGAACTATAGGCTTCCCAAATTTAGTTCTTTGAGGCTGAAAACACTGACATTTGCTGTATGTCAAGGAAATGTGGTTTGGTTTAGAGTTCAGCTTCGAAATGAAAATCCCATTTCTGTGTCTGCTGAAGGTGAAATGCTTTTGTGGCTATGTACGTATGTGCGTATATATGTATGCATGAGGGAAACTGCTTTCTGGTAATGCAGACCTGCCTTTGTCCTAGAGAACCAGTTATTTCTGTTCTCTCCTCCAACACCTGCCAAGTCTGCTGGATGTCTGCCCTTACCCTGCTCCATCCTTCACTAGCACTGCTGGGCCGGGACAGTGTCCTCAAGCGCCGGGTGTCTCTGGCAGGGCTCACTGTCAATTGCACAGCGAAAAAAGTCTGAGCTTCCACCTTTCCCACTTGGAGGAGGGACTCTCCTGGAGTAACCGCATTCATAACAGAATGGGAGGGTTTTGGCAGCACGGCAGGAGCTGTCCTCTCCAGTCTGAACATTGCTGCAACATGTAAGAGCCATGATGTCATTCTTTATCCTGGTGGATGGCTAGCTGGGAGTGTAATGTGGTTATGATTGATGACTTTTTGATGTGGAGATTATAGCCGTATTAACTGAAAACAGTTAATATTAAATACTGGCAATAGTAAGACTTAAAATGTTCCATCATTTGTTGTTCTTGCTTTATCTCTTCTTGTTTCTTATGTTCCATGACATCCCCAAAAGTGAGTTATGAAAAGGCAGTTTCTTCAGCATTAAGAGACAAGGTGGTGGCCACAAACAGCAGAGTTGTGACAGAGGATGATCCTGCAGCAGCAGCCATGCAGTCTTCTTATGGCACAGTTTGGGATCTAGGCTGAGTATATCTCCTAGAACGGAATCAGAGGTAACTCTTGTGAGTCATTACAGTTAGCCTGTATAAAACTAGTCTAAATACAAACAATAAGTCTGTTTGGCTATGAGATTTTCCAGCTTGTTGAAGACCCACAAACATGCATGAAAACAATAAGCTGCAAACATATTTGTTATAATTATGCTCTCTTAGTGGATAACATGTAAGCAAGAATTAAATTTGCCAGGCAATCAATGTTTAACCAACTCTGGCGTTAACAGTGCGGAGTTTTAACTGCTGTGTGAGTCAGAGGCTCTTAACAAGCTCAGCCTGTTGGGTTTGCGGCAGGGGTCTGTTGTTTGGGCCTCTCTTATCTGAAGGTATGTCTTTGAGCAAGCAAGACCCTTTCACTGATGTTTAGGAACCAGCTGGGGCAGACTTTTGCAGATGCTCAGTGAAGGCCAGATCTAACTTCAGTTAAATGTAACAGAAAAGGTCACTGTCACTTCACAGGAAGTTTCATGAAGCTCTATAGCCTGAATATTCAAAAATCTGTTCTTTTTGAGTACTCCTCTTCCTACTCCTGATATGCTAAAGAATCCAGAAGGATCATTTACCAAGTCCTCTGTGGCCTCTGTTGAATGCAGAGCAGTGTATATAACTGTGTGGCAGCGGACTGGAAATAGGTGGATGTTCTCAGTTTAAAGATGAAAAGAAAAACATCTGAGAGAAGACTGCAGATGGAGGCACACAGGAAACCTGCAAAATAGATGGCTTTGTTGTACCAAACTCCTTTCTCTTTCATAATTCCTGACTATTTTCAACAGCTATTTACATGAATAGTCCTTTTTTTTCCCCAACATAGAAAAATGTCAGGGAATGTTTTCCTTTTCTGCAGAAATATTATAAAAGACTGACTTTTTGACAGTTCAGTCTTCTGTCCTACTTTACCTTTGCATGCTCTCCAAGTTTAGCTGTTAGGCACCTTTACCAAGAATGTTTTACAGGCTTAACATAAATCTTGATATGTGCCATTTCATCTGTGAAACGAATGCCTCATTTTCCTGTGGAATGTATAACAGAAGCACACTGCAGGGTAGTTTCTCACTTTGAGTTGTAGTTAGATCTGAACCCAAAGTATTTATTTGTGATGGTGTCTTGCTGGAATTTCCATGGAAATGGCTTCTACTGGAGAAAGACTGCACATTCTGAGGCTATAGATAAATACGCAGTCCAAGCCCATGTGGGTCTGCCTGTTTGTTATGCTCACTAAGCCGGTTTATCAAGGCAGAAGCACGTTTCTGAGAGCAGAGGAACAGCTGAGCCTGTCAGTGTTATTTATTCATTGTTCAGAGTAAACAAAGCCACTGCCAAACTGCCAGTGGTGTCCAGTCTCCATAAGGAACTTGCCAAAATATGTCCTGTTTGGGAGTGCTTGACTATCTCACCAAGCCATCTGGTATGGAGGAACACATCAACACAGGAACTAAATAACTGTAACTGCTCTCTACTGAGCATGTACAAGAGGAGACGGTGGGGTTTTGAGCATTTATAACTTGGATGAAAATTACCTGCTTGCAAGTTTGTTATTCCCTTTACCAAAGAACAGAGCTGCAAGGGTGCCTCAGCCCAGCACATGTCAAGAGTTGTCTGATACTGCTGGTAATGCAGTCCTGGCCTGCAGTGTGATGAACTGGTTTGTCTTGGTTGCCAAGAAGGTATTCTGTATGAGGACAAGTGCCTCCTAGCCTGGTCACACCTCAGGTTTAATAATTGTTTGATTACAGGAAGTACTAAAGAACCCTCCTTTACCTTCCTGACATTGCATATTAGTGATGCAGGAAGGAGGAAAGCCTTGCTTATTGAAATTCACCCTGTGCATGACATTCTCTGGTTATATTTGATACAGAGACATTGACTGACTTTAAAAGTGTTTCAGTACACAGCAGTATTTGCATCTCTCCTTCCAAGATTTTTAGCTTATTATTCACACTTACATCTTACAGGAGTTCTCCAGCACAGTAGCTGGCTACAGAAATACTACAGTATAACGTGGTGCCTTGGTGTAGGCAGGAATTCTGTGGTATAACCAGGAAAGGCTTCCTTGGAAGAGCAGCGTGTGACAGCACTAAAATGCAAATGTTGTAAATGGCTGTCTCCTTGCAAGCTTCCTCTTTCTGTTTTGGTGTGTGCAAGGAAGGAGATCATATGCAGGTCTTAGCAAAGTTCTGAGCAAAATTCCCTTTGGCTTTGAAAACTTCAGATATTAAGAGTGAAAGGACTGTAACAGTCTTTTCTCTTTTGTAAATCACTTGCTTAGCTTCGCTTTTCATTCAGCTTCGACGTGATCCTGCCCCTCTACTCTGCTCTCCTGAGACCTCACTTGGAGTATTGTGTGCAGTTCTGGTGTCCTCAACATCAAAAGGACATGGAACTGTTGGAACAAGTGCAGAGGAGGGCCACGAGGATGATGAGGGGACTGGAGCACCTCCTGTATGAAGATAGGCTGAGAAAGTTGGGGCTGTTGAGCCTGGAGAAGAGAAGACTGCGTGGAGACCTCAGAGCAGCCTTCCAAGTATCTGAAGGGGGCCTATAGGGATGCTGGGGAGGGGGACTCTCCGTGAGGGACTGTAGTGATAGGACAAGGGGTAACGGGTTCAAACTTGAACAGGGGAAGTTTAGATTGGATCTGAGGAAGAAGTTCTTTACTGTGTGGGTGGTGAGGCACAGGAATGGGTTGCCCAGGGAAGTTGTGAATGCTCCATCGCTGGCAGTGTTCAAGGCCGGGTTGGACAGAGGCTTGGGTGACATGGTTTAGTGGGAGGTGTCCCTGTCCATGGCAGAGGGGTTGGAACTGGATGATCTTAAGGTCCTTTCCAACCCTGACTATTCTATGATTCTATAATTGGCAATAAGCTCTCATGTTTGATTAGAGAACAAGCACAGTGTTGCAGACTTTGAGCTTTAACACAGGAAAATGTTTGCTGAAGATGCTTTCTCATTGTGATTCACACAAAGCTGTCATCAAGGAAATACCTTGGGTTCTCAAGAAGCTCATTTCTCATGACTGCTTAAGCTTTTCTCTCCTGAAGTTGTGTTAGCATTTGGGCTGGAGCTGCGCAGCTATTGGTGGCCCTTCTACCTGGGAGTGTGTTGTTAGGCACAGTGCGGCTGCTCCTACATGCTGGGCTCTCTTTGGACCTGGGCTGCACTGAATCATAGAATCGTACAGTATAGAGGTGGGGTGATAAAAGCTGACAAGTTACACAAGAGCTGATTGGAGCTGATTTCTTCCCTCCAGACCCTCAGGTCCTGACTTCGGTTCATGTCTACTCATCTATTTACTTCTCCTTTTCTAGAAGGCAATAGTGTGATTTGTTTGACCATGAGAGTGGGACAGTTGGGAGAAGCAATATCCTGATGGATTCTTTTTGGTGATTTCACCTCACACTAGGAGACCTTAAGGGACTTATATTTAGAGAGAAGGCGTCGATACATGACAATCGAGCCTGTTTGAATATGCATCTTGCTACACTTTCAACTCACCCAAAAGCTGAAAGCAGCTATGAGGTAGATTGTTTTTCAGTGACCTGTTTACTTAGTGCTAGGTTTTATACTTTTTGGGAAGGTCCATTGGTGACTAACAGCAGATATTTGCTTATATTTTGTCCTCCTGACAGAAATGTGAAATCTTTCTCTCTGGGACGATCTCTACTGGAACTATCAGTCACTGGGGTATTTCTGTAGTTTGCAGTGATGTTCTGCCTTCAATGAAATGCAGCATAAGCTTTCATCATGGCAAGAGACATGTCTGTGTTTGGGACAATAGAGGGCAAACCATTATTGCATGTGGCAAATACTGAGAGGAGCCTGAGCACAAGCTTTTTTTCTGTTTTGTGGAGCATATTTACCTCTATTGGGCAGTCTCTGCGGCTTTTATCCTGCTTGAGTTCATGACATCTCTTCTTGTATTCAGATAACTACTCTCAAAACTCTTATGTTTCTCCTTACTAACACAGGCCTCATCATTGCAACAGTGAAGACAATTCTGGACATTCTTTAGGTCATTTCTTTTCTCCTGTTGTAGCCTGGAATGGGCTATTCATAGCCGATAATGCTATTCATATGCAAAACTATTCATTATGCTGGGCATATTGGTAAACCAAAGTCCCAAAGCTTCTAAAATGCATAGTTTGAGATTAGTTCTGAACCCTTTTTGCCTTCAGGTTTTATTACATGCATCTTTTAAAACAGCCTATCCAAAGCTTCCAATTAAAATGTGAATGCATGTATGAGTAAGTAAAAGTCCAAATCTATTTTTTATGGTTCAAGAACTATCCTTATAACTGTGAGGCTTTGAGTGTCATCCTGCTCATGTCTCACGACAGGTAATCCTTGAGATTCTTTCTTTGTTGTAAATTATGCCAAAGTGCTTCTCTGCATCTGTACCAGTCCTGGTGCAAGTGCTGCACTAATGTGCACTTTAAATTCTTTTTGTGCCTAGTAAAAATGTGAGGAAAACTGATGTTTTCACACACAGCAAAGGAGCAGCATTGCTCTTTGATGTTCTACCTTGCAAAATCTGCAAGAGGAGAAGTTTAACTTTATTAATCACTTGAATAGAAACTACAGAGTTTGGTTTAGCTTAGGGCAAAGTCTAGAAGTGGCTTTTTTGTATCTCTCAGGAAATGAAGAAAACCACCGTATTCCAGTAGGTACGTTTATTTTCCTTTCAAAGAATATTGATAGAAACATTGAAAATTGACAAATTTCTGCTACCATGCATGGAATTTTGGTCCTGGGTTCATGTCAGAATCTCTGATTTCTCCCCTGTGCCTCTTCCTGTGAACTGTTGAATGGCTCCAGGAATCACTTTACAAAGTTGAGCCAAACTACTGCAAGCCCTGTAGTGGAACCAATATCTATCCAGGTGGGATCATGGATAGGTACCATGCCCATGTGCTCAAGTCAGAGTCAGACAAATTTCCTTAGCTTTGTTTATATTCTCTTCACTTGCTCTTGAATCTGGTTTAACCTGAACAGTCTTTGCTTTGGTTTGGGCCCACAATGTAAGCAACAGAGCTGAGTGGGTGCCCCCGGAATTCCCTCATAGGAGATGCTCTTCACTGAGTGTTTGGTGACACTTGATCACTGAAGATGAAAAGGATTGAGCTGTGAGAGTACAGGCTGCCGAGTGGTTGCCACATGTGTCCAGTAGGGCTGCCGGAGAGGGTTTAAGCCTTCCCGATGAGCAGAGGCTGTCAGAGCTGCCCTGCATGGTGATGCCTGGGCCACAGAAGGAATGCTGGAGGTTGCAAAATAAGCAGACAGGCGGATAGGGTTAGAGGAGTAAGAGGGACAGTGGAGGAAGGGATGGCAAGGGTCCCATGAGGGAGGAAACCAGTGTCCTCTTTGCAAGCAGGAAAGGAATAGCATCACTGAAAAGTGTCATTTTTATTGCTGAGGGCTCTGTGTGCAGCAAGTAAAGCTGAGGTTTGAAGGCAGTAAGGACACAGAGGCTCCTGGCAGATACGAAGGTATGTGCTTATTTACAAGTGTGCAAGGCATGGCAGCATAAAAGGGGAGGTAGATAATTTAAATGCTCCAACTTGATGATGTAAAAGCACAGTTGAAGATGAAAACCTTCAGGAATGGTCCCCAAACAACACAGTAGTAAAGTCTTGGGACAATTTACATGTTTTGGTGCAGCTTATCCTGCTGCCCTGGATTTCTACACTGCCAGTGAATAGTCAGCTAAGGAAAAAAGAGCCGTGACAAAGAAGAAATTGAAGGGATGTAGATTACTCCCCTACCACATTCCAATAGGCTTCTTGCTAAGTAGCCTTCTGTTGGGAAAAGCTGCTATTCCATATACCAGTGTTAGGTTCTTCTCTGTCTTTGTGCAGCCTCACAGTCTATAAAGTTTTCTACCTGGGAAACACACTCCCCAGGGTTCCCATTCTGTGTTGCGATGTTCTTTGTGTGGGAGTTAGACCTGTTAGAGCAATTTCAAGTGTAATCTGCAATTAGCTGTATTTGGGGCTTAGAAGACAAATTGGTAATTTTAAATCATGTGTATGAAATCTAGGTGGAATTATCGAATGAAAATTAAATGGCTGTCACAAAAGGCCAGTCTAGTTGGGGTTGTTAATGTGAATGTGTAGTCTCCCAGTAAAACACCTGTAATTATACAATTGGGCAAAAATGGGTGTGTTGTCACTGGAGAAATCCTACACGGAAGGGAACAGCTCCTCTTTTTGCAGGGCCTCTTCTAATGAGTTCAGTTTTGAAAAGTAGCCTGCCCATGGATTCAATAGTTTCACACCAAGAACCAGTAAGATGTTACATTTTATACTTTTTATTACCTCACTTTTTTTTTTTTAATATAAGCACGCTTCAGGATAATCCTGTCTGCTGTCTGGATATGTCTGTATGTAAAAGAGCTCCTTTTCTGTTTAAATCCTCATTTTGGTATCTTAGCCATCAGATTTGGTATTGTATTTGAAACCAGTTTTATATGATGAGACTTTGAAAATGGATTCTTCTGTATCTTATATATATCTGGAAGGCTGCTGGTCATCTAAGTGAGCAGGTTAAATTTAAATTGTTGCTGATATCTGAGCTGCTCTGAATGCTTATCCACCTTCTGGGAACTGGATGCAATGTGAAGATGAAGGTGCTCTGCTGATTCTGTAATAGATGAGGGAGAAGCAGAACAAGAAAAACATGGGCATTTTTCTGGTTTCATGGGTATTTCTTTTTATACTTTATGACAGTAAATTTTTCGTCCAGCCAAGTCATTCTGAGCACCAACATACACTTGGGGCAGCCTTGCAGAAGGGGAAAGGAATGGGAAAGGGGTTGGTAGGAGATTTGGTTTTAATCGTGCAAGTTAATCTTTGGCAAAACGCCATTTTGCAACCCCCGTATGCGTGAGCAGGCATCAGGGTGTTTCTAGCACATGCACATCTACTCCCTTCTGGTTTTGGAGTGTCCTTCCCCATCTCCTCCTAGTTATCTTGTCAGGACATTGTGGGAACAGCGCTTGGTTCCTTATTTCTTGTCCTTCCCTGTGAACGTGCTCACAACGGGAGCTGGTATCCTCAGCAGTGACTGGAAACATGGGGCAGGCAAGAGCCTGTGCTGCTGCCACTGACAGCAAAGACCATGGGGGTCCAGATGTTGGAGAAATAGCTCCTTTTTACAAAGTTGAAACAAGAGATGCATTTGAATGGGAAACTGAGCATTTTCTCAAAGATGCAATGGTAATTTATTCACTTTGCAAGAATGGATTTAACAACTGTAATTTAAGAAGGCATTAGCCCACTGGGCTGCCAGTCCTTGTGCAACTACTTAAGGGGTGCTCAGCACTGAACACAAAGTCCCTGCTGCTGTGCCAGCTGGGGTCTGGATCCTGCTGCACTCCAGTAAGGTTTAAGATGCTTGTGCCACCAGTTTGAAGCTTCTTGGGCAGTGGGTCTGGCTTCTCCCGGATCCTTTCTCCTCCTCTTCAGATTCTGCCAACTTGACTTTTGCTGGGAAGTGTGTGTAGCATCATACCTTTTCATGTCAGGAGCTTGAATGCTTAAAGGTTTAGTCATAAATCTGAGCATTTTATGTGAAAGTCTCCCAATATCTGGTTCACAGCTTTGAATTCTGGTTCTATTTGAAGCTGTGGGAGCTGGGCTTATTGATGGGTCTGCATAATGAGAAACTGGGCAGCATTTGTAGTTTCAGCACAGTATAGTTCTTGCTACTTTCCTTCTGGCCTTGGGAATGCAGTCAGACCCCCAGGGCTCAAAGTCAAAGCCATGGGGAAAATGAGAACAAACTTCAAATCATATTCACTGGTTACTGTTATTCTAGTGGACATACAATACCTGAATGCCTGTGCATCCATTTGAAAAAGCATTACTGTCTCTTAGGAAAAGAATGAAATTCTCTTGTTCTCGAGTTTAAAACTAATTGCTTCTGCAAAATTGAATCTGGGGAGGTCACTTTGGAAGCGCAGCGTTTCCTCACCTCTCCATAAATGAAAACTTCATATTTGCACAGAGCTTATGGGAAATAATATCATTGTTTGTAAAGTCTCTTCCTCTCCAAACAGGAAGAGAATACCCTGTAATTTGGTCTGATGAGATTTTATGCTGTTTCCCTAAAAAGGAAATAGGTGATTAAATGAGAGAGATAGCCTCTCCAAGGTGTGTCTTCCAACAAAACTGATACAAATATGGGGCAGAATCACCATTCCTTGGGTGAAAATCTAGACTCTGTCTTTTGGTGTCAGTGGATTTACAAAAGCGTCAGCAAGATCAGGATATGGCCATAGCTGCTTAGCCAAATTTTCAAGTGGTCTCAATGTAGGAATCATATATCAGCATCCAATTTAAGTACAATGGTTCTAATTCAGGTAAGGATTCTTTTTAATGTGATAAGCTTTGGAAGGTTCCTTTGTTGCTCAAGTTAGTTGAGTGATAAAATATTTATTCCTGATGTCTCTTGACTGGCCTGGAGAGAAATCATTTTCCTTTTAGTGTGTCAATTTTCTGGGGATAGGAAAATGTAATTTATATGCACAAACAGCATTTGTGTGCTCTGATCACACAGAGGAACATCTGTTTGCCCATTTTTTATGTGCAAATTACTTTTAGGAATGCAAACTGGAAACCTGAACTAAGAAAACGGGCTGGTTGAAACTGAAGACGATGATCTCAAAGGCAGAAGAGATACACACAAGTTTGTCTCATTTTCTCTTTTGAGCAGATTGAGGGATTTTGTTGTATGGCATTTGGCTGTACTCTAGAACCAGCCTCTTGCCCCTCAAACCTTTGACAGGCCTTGTGGGTTATGCCCAGCCTGTTGGGCCCCTCTCTGGAGCAGTCCCCTTTGGGATGGGGCAGAGTGCTGGATAGATCTCTGCTTGCTCATGAAAGTCTCTGGGGTGCTAGACCCATTAAAAAATGCTTAAAAACTGTCACTCGAGGCTAGAAGAAAGTTGTCTGGGAGGGTATGACAGAAGCTCGCCTTTTATCTTGAGATCTCATGAGAATACCAAAGTAAACAAGGTGTAGGACATGCTCTGAACCACAAAGCTTCCCGAGGAAGATCAAAGCTACCAGGCAGGAACATGTTCTTCAAGAGGAAAGGCAATTTCTGAGGTACAGCACAAGGGAATTTCATTACTGTTCTCATTCCTTGTGACAGCAAAAGACAGTAAGAAAAACCGTGATAAATACTGTACATATGCTTCTTCTATGCAAATGCTAAGAAATCACTTTCAAGAAGATTCCTCAGTTGATGCTGAGACCCTGCAGCCAGTGTGTGCCTGGCTGTGCATGCAGCAGTTCTGCATCCAGGGTGTTGATTCCTGTTGCTCTGGAGTATATTGTTAGACATTAGCAAGGCTGAAATGGGAATAAAAAAACCCTGCTGTAATTCCAGTCTCATAATTCTTTTTTAATGGCACCTTTGGTGTTTGTTACTCTGGGGGTGAATTTTGCTTTTGTGTACTGTGTAGCAACACATTGTGGGAAACCATGTACTTCTTCAGGACAATTTCTTCCTCTGAGGACGCAGAAAGCTTTGATGTCTGCAAACTGCTTGTTTTTGCATTAACTTGTGATTATTTTTTAGTTTTGCTTTGTTTTTCAGGAAGTGTAGGGACCATTATGCTCAGTTCTTTACCTGTATAATTTCTGTAAAGAAATAGCAAATATAATTAAATTGGGGGGGGGGGGGGAGGAATCTCTGAATTCAAATGAGGCAGCAGTAAAGGGAACTGGGTGATTAAGGCATTGTGATTCAATTGTTGTACATCATTACAGCCAAAGCTTTGTTGCTGGATTCTGTGCAGATAAAGTCACTGAACTATGATTATATTGCAGAAAATGAAAGGGGACAAAAAAAAAAAAAAGGCAATAAAACAAATTAGTAGATGTCTTGAGGGACAGGATTGTTACTGACTGACTATGTGTTGTACAGAAATGTTCCACAAGTCTGGCAGTTTAAATTATACATCCATGAAGGCAAAACTCTGACTGGTATCAAAATCTTTATTTGCTGCTGCTGTTATATTCTCTTTGAAGTTCCAAACTGGCAAGAAAGAAGTGGAATTGTCTTTTAATGATGCTTCTAAGAGATAGTGTAAAGATGTTGAAATACCATCTGTGAAAAAACTAGTCATCTGGGCATTTAAAACCTTTTCCTTACCTTAACATTACTGTTGTCTAATACAGTGGCTGATGCGTTCATACTCTCTGCCCATCATGATACTGCACTGTATTGTGTACTCGCATTTGAAGCAGGATGGATAAATAGATTATGCGATTGCAGATCACTCTACAGATAACAGTTGGGAAAGATCTACCTAAGGGATGCTTTCCATGTGGATAAATGAAGGGCCTGCTAAGAGTAGCTGCCCTGGGGCTCTGATCAGTGAGTCCTACAGTGAGTGTGAGGGATCCTCCCACAGTGACTGTTCCTGGAGATGATTCCTCTGCAGTCACTGGGATCAGGCTGTGATACCACCTGACGTGTATCTAGCATGACCTACCCTTCTGTCGGGGCTGGAACCACGTGTTCTGTTGCCTTCTGCCCAGTGAGTGTTTAAAAACTCATGTTTGTTATTAAAATATATTACCATAAAATATCTCTGCCTCCCATAATGATATTAAGTGCTAGCCTTGCCTGACAGGAGGTTATTGACTGCCAACAACCCACATGCAAACACCCAGCCCATGTTCTCTGAACAAAGCAGGCAGTGCTGCTGCCTTGTACACCAAGCAAAGCCACCACAGGCTGGGATAGAAGTGCCTGCAGGTGCCCAAGAGGGCTGACCTTGGGGAAGTTTGACAGTAATGCTTTTATCTATGTATATAGTATTATATATCCATTAATCTTTCTACATAACAATAGACAGAGGAAAACCTGCTTTTGTGGTGTTTTCTGTTTGGTTTAATACAATTTTTTTCTTTGTGTATCTTACTGAGAGCATTGCCATGTGCATGTGCAGGCATGCATCTCTCCATTGCCCTCTAAGAGATTTGAAGGTGAGGTTGCCTTTTCTGGTGGTGAGGTTGGAAACCATCTTTGAGGCCCTTGTCTTTCCTTTGAGCAGGTTCATAAGGCCTAGAGAACAGGGGTGCATGCAGCACCACACTGAGGGGTTCCCTGGCACCCCACCGTTGCTTGCAGGCTACAGCAGCAGTGTACAATGTCCTGGCCATCCGGGGAGAACCGCTGATTTCCTAGGGAGCAAGGCAAATAAGGAGCAGTTCATTGGACTTCAGTGTTATAGCCACTGACTGGACTGGAAAAGAGGAAGCTTTTGCCAGCACGTAGGCTGGAGCACTGAAGTTGATAAATAGCTGGTTTGTGATGTGCAGGGCCTGCCCCCACCATGGTTCCTGCTGGCTCGGTGGTGGCAAGCTGTGTTCTGGAGCCCCTGCCGCTCAGCACTGATAATGGGCTTCTCCTAATTTGACGTGGCACAGCATGGGAGCAGTGTGGAGCAGAGCTGGCTCCTGCTCCATAGCAAGTGCCAACTCTCCTGTCACCACCACCAGAGGAAATGCTTAAGAGGAAAAGACAGTGACTCAGGGCTGAGGGGGAAAAAGCAACCAAACTGCAAATGATAACTTTGTAACGGTAGGTCTGAGTTTTTGCCAGCAGAACATGAATGGCGTCATCTGGGAAGAGGTCAATCTCACATACCTGTGTGACAGGAAGCAGGGTTTGATTTTAGCTCGTGTGCCGTGCTGGCCCGTTCTGCTGCCTGTCATGGGGAAGTGACTTGGTGCTGGATGAGTCCCAGGGAACTGCAAATGCAGGTCCTTTGTTCAGGACACATACTTGCACTCCTGTGCTGTACAAAGGGGTTTGCACCTTTGCATGAATGTTGTGCTGAGGAAGGGCTCTAGTTTAGCAAATTTTGACATGGAGGGTCCTATCCCAGGGGAGCAGCAGCATTGCAAGCTGGAGGGGCTTTCCTGTGCTGAGAATAGTTTATTTCTCATAGGGCAGGTCAGAAAAAGCTGCTGCTCCTCTCTCCTTCCTCTCTCCTCTCAAAGGTATTTTTCA
The DNA here is from genome assembly GCA_017639245.1 of Myiopsitta monachus. Taxonomy (NCBI): domain Eukaryota; kingdom Metazoa; phylum Chordata; class Aves; order Psittaciformes; family Psittacidae; genus Myiopsitta; species Myiopsitta monachus. The sequence continues at coordinate 38,546,977 of CM029917.1, read as the reverse complement.
AAGATAATAAAATCTTCCAGGAGGAAGATCCATGTCTGACCAAACATAAGCATTTGAGTTTTAGCCTTTTTTGGTGTCTTTTTCCTTTCCTACTTGTTTTTTCCCTTGTTTGAATGCTTGCTTCTTCCTCAGTGGAAGGAAGCAACAGACAAGTAATTTTGTTCTATAAAATGTGCCCAGTTGTTAGGCAGTTCTGCTTTTCAAAGGCTGGTTTAGTATTCTTTCATGGAAAGCCTTGATCATTTTCTTTCTGTTCTAGCACAGCGGGATAGGCTGCTACATGCCTGCTATGATTATTCCCGAAATCCTTCAGGTTTAGGTAGCACTTGCAAGAATCAGAGCTGACTTAATATCCCTCATGCCAGGTAGATGGGCTGGGGAGTGAGCCTGCAAATAAACACATGGTTTGGCTCACTGTCATCTGTTGCTTATTATCTGTGTAAAATCATGTCTTATGTAGGTGTTTGCTCCAAGAAGGATGTCCTTGACATCTGTCTGAAGCCTTATTCACAAAAATGTGTCGTAACCAGAGTGTTCTTCAGCATATGACTTGTGTGAAATTATAGTTAAAGTAAGAGAGAAAAAAAGGCAAAGTACATGGAAGTGTGTGTATTTTATATATACATGCATACATATATATGTACATTTGCATATATTTATAAAAATCAGCATGCTGCCCCTGGACACGGCTGCAGTCCCCAAGTGCAAGGGCACGTGCCCTCAGCCCAGTAGCAGCTCTGCTTGGCCAAGGCACTCAGTTCATACTCATTTTACCATTCCTAGGCACAGAGCTGAGAAGTTACCGGTGTGATAGCAACCACCAACACAACATTGTGGGGGGCAGGAAAGCTCCATGGGATGTACTTTGTGGAAGCTGAAAGAAAACCTTAGGTGATACCTAGCAATCCTTAGTGGGATGACTTACAGCAGCTAACTGGAAAGTAATATTAAACTCGAGTTAAAAGGAGCTCACCAGCTGGGGATCTCATCTCCTTCTGATGTGTTGCCTCCCAACCCAATGGGATTTCAGGGTTACTCGACTGAAAAGAATAACAGGTAGGAGCAGCAAACTCTCATCGTTTCTCCTACAGAAGACAGGTTCTTCTGTTCCAGATTAAAAAGCATAGCCAGGTTTACAAAGCTGTACAGAGACTGCAATTCCTTCCTGACCCCTCTAATGGATGCCTTGAAGCACGATGCTTTGTTGACCTCGTTATTTCATCTTGCATAACAAGTTATACTCACAGTTACACAATTATCCAGGCCTTTTGAAATTCTGTATCTACAGGATTGGTTTCTATAGCCATAATAATGAATTTTATAATCCTCTGGAGAGCAGCAAGGTTAGGAGATTAATGCAGAATTTGATGGTGAGCTATTTTAAATAGCTCAATAAATTATCTCGACAAGGATTTAGATTAGAAATTAAACACCACTCAGCTGTCTTGATGTTATTTTAATGTTGCTTATTTCATGAGATCTGGTTCAGTCCTGTCCTTCCTACTCTATAACCTTTCTGCAGCAATAAGATGATGATGTAACTTGCTTCTAAATCTCTGAAAACAAAGGACTATAACTGATGGTTATAGAGAGCTGCTGTTGTGGCTGAGATGTGAAACCCAGCATCCTCCAAGAAACAAGCACCATTCCGTAGCTTGCAGGGCAGACTTCAACAATGATGCCGTGAAAATCACGACCTTGTTATGAAATGAAGTGTGATGGGTACATGAAAGAGTAAGTTTGCAGTGTAAGATGTTGAAGTCTAAAGTAGAAAAATATTGCCAGCTAAGTGTAAGGGGGAAGGTATTGATGGCCGTGATAGTGTGAGAGCTGTGGGGATGGATGTTCTCATCACCGAAGCCACCAACCTCCTTGAGTCATCTGGCTTACTCTGGAAGTCACGGAGTGAGTGGTCCCTGAACCCCTGGGCCTGGGTAGGCCCCTGAGTAAGACTCAGAGTGTGTTCTGGGAAGCAGAACAAGCTGTGTTCCCTCATCAGGTTGAGAAATAGATTCTCAGGCTCTTTGGGATAATCATCAGTGAATGTATCAAGATGGGGGATGAAGTGACGATGAGCAGCAATGATGGTGTTTGGTCAGGTCAGTCGTTGAGGTAGAGAGGAAGTCTGACATGGCAGATACCTGTTAGTCTTTCAGTGGGAAACCAAAGTGGAGAAACTTGTTTCTAAGCAGTTGTCATGGCATGCTGGCGAATACCAGTCTGTTTTCAATACCCTCCCAAGTGGAAAATACTCCTATTCTTGGTATAGTTACAGGTAGAAACAGAGACATTTAGCAGATGGTGGAAAGTCATCATTTTCAGATCATATGGTCATATTCTTAACTGGGAAAGATGGGCTCTGAAACCAATGATGTCACACCAACGTACAACAGCCAAGAGAACTGACTAATCAAATGTCACAGACTGGAAACAGTTTGGGGTTTGGGTGTATTTTTTCTCTTCTTAAGGTTAAATCTCTAACCTGCGGCAGCTTTCCTCCTTGCTGTATATGGTTGGTGTATACAGCGTGAGAGCTAAACCACAAAACACTGAGGCAGCCTTTTGAAGGCACCTCCGCTTTCTCAGTGAAGCCAACTGTGGTGATGTGTTTTAATGGTACAAACTGCAGTTTGTTTTGTAGTTGGTCCTGTGTCCAGTTCTGCTTTGTGGTGTTGGAAATGCCAGATTTCAGATGCCACCTCTACCCTATAGATGATGGCTTGGCCTAGACAATTACATTTGTTTCCTTTAGTTGCATTTCCTTCACTTCATACTGGAAATGAGAACCTGTTTGGTGGTAATTCCTCAGCTCAGCAGCGGTTGGCGGCAGATGGATGAGGTCATACCACCAGCACCATTTTGAAGAGGACTGACTTTCTGACCAGCCTTTCTGTGGATGTTCCAAGGGCTGCTGATACTGCTGACCATGCCAGTTAACCTTTATGTGTGCCTTCCCAAAACTTAGTTATTGCTCCTGCTTCTCTCTTGCCAGCATAACCTCACCTGGAGGCATCAAAATTGTGCTGCTTTAACTTTCTTCCAGCGTAAGTCAGTGAAATATCTCCATGGTAGATACAGTTGTATCAGTGTAGCCACATTTGTGCAAATATATCTGTTCTCATGTAAGAGACTGTTGAGCTCAGATGCATAAAGTCTTACACTAGGATAGCTGTACTTGCTGCTGGTTAAACTGTGTTGGCTTTAAATAAGAAAGATTACATTCCTTGTGTAATTGTGCTGCTTGACATAGGCAGGCCTGAACAATCTGTCTTTTGGGATGGAAAATATCGTCGGTGTAACCTCAAGCAGTTTTTGGAGAGTCAATCCAGCTTGTTTCAACACTAGCATGAGCAGTGAGATACACTTTCTCAAATACACTTCTCAGATTTGCATAGTACATCTTGGATTGTTGCTTTTTGCTTCCTCTTCTGCTTTTTAATCTCTAGGATATCCTCATCTCTTTCTTCCTGTCTTTGCTTCATACCTGAGCAATGTAGCAATTTCCAGGCCACCAGGGTGTGCATATCAGGGCCACATCTGAGAAGAAAAACAATTTTCTTGCCCCTGTGTGGTGAACCACATGGTGCAGCTCATGCTCACCATCTCAGAGGTGTGTAATTGTAAGTGTCAGAAGTTACAAGTATTAAAACATATCCAAAAACTAGAAAGTAATGCGAGTTTCTTTCAGCAAGTACGGGACCCTGCATAGCGCCAAACCAGCAACTCTTGGTGACGGTGGGAACTGCCCCCAAAATACTAATTTTTCTATCTGTTGCTCAAGGCCCTGAGTGTTGGTTTGAGATTTCACCTGAACGTCAAAACAGAGCTTAGCTGAAAACAGGGAATTTCAAGGCCAGGTTGAACAGGGCTTGGAGCTACCTGCTCTAGTGGAAGGTGTCCCTGCCTGTGGCAGGGATGAGCTTTAAGGTCCCTTCCAACCCAAACCAGTCTGGGATTCTATTAATCAGACTGATTATTTTAAATTGCAAGTTTCATGTGGTTTCAATTAAAAAGTGCTGCTCTCCCAGGATCTGTTGGAACTTCAGAGTTCACGTGTAGGGAATCTCCTCTGAAGGTTGGCTGCAAGAGGGGGTAAACACCAGTTTCTGCTATGGAAGTTGATGGCTCTTTTGTTTCACCATTACAACTGAAAGCATTAACAATGTGTGGTCTGATGAGACAGGAGCAGAAGCAGCATCAGCATGCTGTCTGTGAGAAGTTACCGAGGATCCCATAAATAACAAGAGTCTGCACACACCAGCAGCCAGTGAAACAGGTCTCTCCAGTGTGCTCAGCGGCAGTAGGGTAGGAGCACTGGGCCGGTGGCTGTTTGGGGTGCAGGGCTGTACTTACAGGGCTCTGAGTGTAGTGAGTGTCTGGGCAGCCTGGGACACTGGCTGTGCCGGTGGGTATCAGCTGCATCCTGGCAGCACTGCACCTTCCCAGCAGTACTCCAGCATTTCTGCTCCAAGCCTCTAGAATATGGGCTTTTGTCTAAGTATTTTCTGATAGCTGAGTGGGCAGAGCAGCATCACCCTTATTGTATCTTCTTCTCTAGTAATAAAACACAAATTCTGTATTATCTTTAGGGATACAAAAGATGACTTAGCTCACTGTGACTGCTTCACATCACTCACTCACATCTCTTGCCGTAAAGGTACCTTACTCTTTTCCATTAAACTACAGAAATAAATGATTGCTGAAGCTCTTAGCAGAGCTCTGCTGTCTGCATGGCTGCTGGGCTCTCATCCTGGTGGCACTGCTGCCTGCTGGCTGGTTTAGCCCTTACCCTGTGTGATCTGGGGCACGCTGGGCTGGAGCTGAAGCCCCACCAGAGTGGAGTGAGGAGGAGCATGATGGCAGTGAGGAACTTCCACCGCTTCCCCAAAAGCCTATGTGCTGGGGTGTAGAAAAATGAGTGTGACCAGCAGGTCAAAGGTGATCCTGCCCCTCTACCCTGCTGTCGTGAGACCCCACTTGCAGCACTGTATGCATCTCTGGTGTCCTCAACGTAAGAGGGACATGGAGCTGTTGGAGCAAGATCAGAGGAAGCCATGAGGATGATCAGGGGCTGGAGCACCTCTGCTCTGAAGACAGGCTGAGAGAAGCAGCATGGTGACCTCTTAGAAGCCTTCCAATATCTGAAGGGGACTGCAAGGATGCTGGAGAGGGACTCTTCAGCAGGGACTGTAGCAACAGGACGAGTGGTAATGGGTTAAAACTTAAACAGGGGAAGTTCAGGTTAGATAAAAGGATGAAGTTCTTTACTGTGGGTGGTGAAGCCCTGGAACAGGGAGCCCAAGGAAGCTGTGATTGCTCTATCCCTGTCAGTGTCATGAGAATACCAGTTTCAATACTATTTAGAGGAACTAAAGTGGGGCTCTTATTCCTGTATCAGAATCAAACCTGCCAGTGTTGCATTTTGCCTATTAGACTAGTTTTGGATGCTCAGGGTGGTGTGAACAGATGATGCAAGTTGGCAGGTGGGAAGACGATAGTGAATTGCTGCTGTGGTGGTGTTACAGTCTTGTGGCAGGTGGCCAAACTGTCAGTCTAGCTGTGCAAGTTTCATGAAGTTTGGTGACATCTGTAATGTTGTATGGGCACTCTCTCACCCGTATTTACAGACTTCTCTTTTTGGTTCATAAATAAGGTGCAGGGGAACAACTGCTTTTCTAGAAGATGGCTGCATTTCAGCAACAGATTATCTCTCTTTATGTATTTTAGCATTCGTTTATGAAAAAGCTCATACTCTAAGCCAAAAGATATGGCCATAGTGGATCAGGTTTTTCTGAAGTACAACATTAATGTGTTTTCTTGCATCACAAGTTATATCAGGTAATTTTTTTTGCATCATTATTGCAGGACCTCTTGTGTCAACGCAGGGGTTGCAGAGATGCTCAAACCTTTGCTGGGACATTTGATTGCATTCTAAAATGGTTTTCCTGACTTTGTAGGGTCATTTTGGCTGTGCAGAGCATTATATAAGCCTGAACTTTTATTATTACAGCCCTTTGCTCACAGCTCCACCAAAACTTTGGAGTAGTTTCTCAGAAGTAACTTGTAAGAGTGCTATAGTAATTGAGGTCAGATGAGCTGTACTTTTGATGAACAGCGCACTGGGAGCTGCCTGAAGTGGTCAGCATCCATCTGGAGATTATCACAATCCTCTGCTGAATAATTAACTGTGCCCTCACCTCTGATGGTCACTGTTTTGGAGAAGTGGCTCCTGCCTTCTGGATGGACTTCAGCACTTTGTCCTTCTAAAAGAAAGGTTCTGATGAGCTGCTTTTATGTTTCATGCAGACTTTTTTCCCTACTCATTGGCAGTTAGCTTGTGGGGAGGGATAAGTTTGAATTAAAAGCTCAGTGAATGCATGTTGCAGAAGGAGTTTCTGCCTTCCCCGGAGCCAGTGCCGCTAATGAAACAAGTAGTGCAGTGATGGGACAAACTACCTGATTTATCATCATCATCTTGTTCTGCTAGAAGGGAAACAGGTTGATGGTTTGTAGGTAAGGCGGCGTTTGTTCATTTCTTTGCATGCAGTCGGGCCACCCTGGAGACATACGGAGTCCCACACCTGCCCGTGGTGCTGGGTTCCCCATACCTGCTCCTCACCTGACAAACATGATACTCTTAGATTTATCTGTCTTACCATTCTTCATGTAACGTGGCTTGGTGTCTCAAACAAGCCCCACTGCTCATTCCGTTTTGGAAATGCTGGCCATGGTATTGTATGGGGATGTGTGCGTGCATGGAAAGTCAGTCTAAATTTATGAGGTTTTGCTGCTTCCGTGTTGCTGTGGGAATTGCAAGAGGAGAAATGAGAGCAGCAGACTGAAATGCTAGAAATCTTTCATTTACCAGTAATTGTGGGGTTAATTAACCAGCCTGGTAACGCCAGTGTAGTTGTATGTTGTACAGTGTGTGTACGAGCGTGCTTGGTACCCTGCTAGCTCGGGATTCACTGCCTGCTTCCCTCTTAGCTTTGTTTCTGGGTTTTCTTAGGTTTTCTCAGTAATAAGATGCCAAGTGTTCGGTTATACAATGTTCCCATGTTCCAGCATTAATTTTTGAGGAGTTTTTTTACACTTGGTAAAGCAGCAGTGTGACGGTTATGCCTGTAAGGAAGTCGTGAGCTCAGAAAATTCTCATCTTAAACTTTACCTCCTGAATGAAAGAGCTGGGCAAGTCTTCATGTGAAATTAAGGGGAGGAACAGGCCACTTACGTGTATGCAGTAATAACTGAGCTAAGTTATGCCGTGAAATGACATGTCCCTGAGGAGTCCCTTTTTGTAACAGTCATAGAATATGAGTAAATAAAGGGAGCTTCAGGAGAGATCTGTGACTTTCCTGGAGAGACAGATTAGATGGTGCTAGAAAATCCCAAAAGATAATTTCTGCATCTGTTATTTATTCATGTAGTAATGATGACAGGTGAATTTAAAAGAGCAGAAGCAACTTCCTTCTTTTTTTGCCATCCAACCTATCTTGCCTTCTGCTTGTTCATGCTAGTAACTAAGGAAAGGCCTGTGAGGGGCTATGAACAATCTGCTCTGGTATCTGGAGATGTCATCTCTGCTCTTCCATTGACAAGACAAAGCACATTATAAGTGAGAGAGGAAGATGTATGTTGTCAGAGTTTGTGTTGATGGTTGTGGCTGAGGCACACAGCGACAGTAACGCTACAGCCCTGCCTATCAGAGGGGGGTCTATGCTGCAGACACACCAGGATGGCACTTGGCAAGGGCAACGCAGGCAGTACTTTGTGGTGCTGCAGAGCCAGAGCCTGGTGTAAGGCTCTCTGTCAGCTTCCCTTGTTAGAATTTGCTGGAAGCTGGAACCTGCCGAAAGCAGTTAGGTAAAGGTTATGCATTTGATTATTCCATAGCCCAGCTAAGTTAAACAGCCTTCCATCTCTTCCTTCACTAGTAATGATTTGCTTCATCTACACAGGCACAGCACTGCCCCAAAGTCATTTAATCCTTTAGACGTAAGGGAGGTTTTCTCTTTTATTAAACGTCCAGGTATATATGGATTGTTCTAGCAGTGTCCTCTTATAGTTAACATAGATCTCTGTGTGGGGAAGTTCAGGTGGGTGATAAGGCACTGCTCCCCAGAACTTCTCCTGTCAGTTCTCTGTACATCTGGTGATGGCAGTGCTGCTGCTTCCTGTGTCATCTGCGAGGATGGAGAGTCATCTTAAACCCTTGAAGCCCCAACTCCAGGCATGTATGCCCAGGGCTGACCTTCAAATGCAGACTGTGGAGCCTCTCACAGGGTGTAACATTTTCCCAGGAGGAAGGGACTTTTTCTTCTTTGAAACTCCGTTTGCATGCTGGGTCTGCTCCCTAATAAACCATAATAAACCTCACTGCCTTTTCTATGAGCAGTACAGGACTAGAATATTTGGGTTTGAAATATGGATTTTGCTGCCTGGAGTGTGGTACCTCTTTGAATTTTTAAAAGCTGTTGGTGTGGGATACCTATAGGATTTTTAACAGTTTCCTGAAGGTATTTTAATCTCTGTGACTTCTTTGGGGGCATACAAATGAGTAAGTTCCTGCAAACTATCATTAACTTTCCTAACAAAACAGTGTTTTATAACTTTTGCTGCCAAATGACATTCTTTGGCTCTCCTGAAAGGAGCAGCTCAAACCAGCAACCTCTTGGAAACCAGCTCAATTCCTGATGTGAGAGTATCAAATACTTGCAGTACAACTCTGCAGTTTCTGTTGTCCTTGTATAAACCTGGGTTTAATATGGGTGTGACTATTGATTTCCAGCACTGCCTGGCTGAGCAGGAGGGGTGGTGGCTGAGAAATCAGTCTGTTGGTCGAATTGAAGTGAAGGCTGTAACAAACACACGAATGTCAAGTGATTGAAATGAGTGACACGTTGTTTGACTGAATTCACTGAACACTGCCTGAATTCAATGAACACATGAACGCAGTCACTGCACACATCTGCTTGCATTACTTGTTCTTTTCATTAGCTGCTGTAGGGCACGGAACAAGGGGTGGGGGGTGGTGGTGGTTCTCCTTTGGATGTTCTTTGGAGCAGAAATAATTGATACTTCTGTTCCTGATCTCTGGAGACCTTCAAGTTAAGAACGTCTTTCACCTTTTCATGTGACTTAAAAGCAGGCAAGTTCAAAACTGGAGGCTTATATGGGCATTGTTATGTCTGGGAAGAAAATTTTCATTGTCAAGAATGGGTAGTGAGGAGCAGAAGTGTTTTGGTCGACAAGGCAAGAGCCTGTCTATGTGCCATACACTGGAACCAGCAGCTACCTTTGTCTGAGGGCCTGCCACAGCAAAGAACTGATGACATATGACTGTTTCCATTGATAAGGAAAGCAATAAAACCCTGCTCCCTGCCGGCATGATACAATGAATGTGCTGCCAGCAGGGATTACTTTCAGGGGTCAGTACAACTCGGTGCTGCTCCAGATCCGGGACGGTATTTACAAAGGCTGATTTCAGCCTGGTGAGGCTAATCTCTCCAACGGCCACTGTAAAGGCAGCGGAGGCTGAGCAGCCCCTCTGGAGAAGGGCTGAGAGCAGGACCCTAATTCAGCTGCAGTGAATCACCCTCCAGAGCCAGGTCTGACCACAGGCTGCAGAGAGGGGGGTGCAGAGAGCCAGCCGCCTTGTTAGGCTGAAGATAACCTCTGTGGGTATCCTTCTGTCTCAGGAAAAATCCACTGTGTCTGGCTCCCTCTGTTCTGTATGTAAAATGGAGCTGTTCAAACACGTTTAAGCTGCTATTATGTTATCTTCAGCACAGCTGGTCCACAGAGGCATAACTACCTGTCTGCTTCTGCAGTCTGCCCTTCATTCCGAGTGATAGAGATTTGTGCTGCGGTGTGCGGATCCTGCTCACTTAACACAGGAAGGGACTTCTTCCCCTTTTAACACAGGAAGGGACTTCTTCCCCTTTTAGGAAAAGAGGAATCTTTTATTTCACTTTTTTTTTTTTCTAACTATGTCAAGTGCTGTGAAGCAGGAGGCCAGAATTAATGGTGTTTGTGCAGTGCTGTTTCCCTCCCTGGTGAGCCTGCATTATGACACAGCCTTTCAGTGACATGATTACAGTATTTATTGCACAGGGTGCCATTCAGGGAATGGTAGCTCGAGCTTATTCAGTGTTTCTCGTTGTACCCATCTCTAACTCCTGCATGCCCTAAGCTGGGCAGTGCGCATCCTCTGCTCCCAGCTGCGGGCCTCTGCAGCCTCCTCCTCTGCCTCCCTGCGTGCAGTGCACATGAGATGTTTAGAAGTTAGAAAAGCAGTGGGTGATGTTATAAATCAGTAACACTGCATACATGTGAGCAGAAAGAGTTCATCTGGCAGAAATGCATGATTTTGTAGTAATTTAATTTCATTTTAAAATCCGCTGTATATTTAGATGCCAGTTGAAAACATCAAAGTCTAGGATGGAGTATGTCACTGGAATTTCGGATGTGACGAACTCATATCTCTCTGGCTGTTTATGGCTCACCCATGGGAAACACAAATCCATGCAAAGTCAATGCTTAACTCTGCCGCTTGCGTTTGCTTAGGGCAAACCCCTTTCTGTGGTTCCTAGTGAAGAGGAGACACTGACAGCATTCAGACATGGCTTTCTGCTAGCTCACCCCACTGGCTGTAATGTCAGTAAATTCCCAGAGCTGTTTTGATTCCCAAAGTCCAACCAAGAATCCAGCTTTGTCATTTCAGATTCTAATGTCCATGGCAGGATTAGAAGCCTGAAGAATTTGACAGCATGACAGTATGACCTTTTTTGAACGCTAAAGCGAATGTCTGTGAATGGGTTTTCTGTTGCTGTGTTTGTTTTATTTAACTTCTACTCCCTTTACCGTGCCTGATAGCTAAAAAAGAGGGAAGTTGAAGTAACAGTCCCACCACTTGGAGTCCCCATACACGATGCCTTTTGCTCCCACATGAGCTGCAGCTCTGAACTCAAGTTCCTCCTGTCTCTCCAGGAGGTGTTGCCAAGATGCCTACCTCTGCACTTCCATGTGTGTCCTCTCAGCTCTCCTTTCTGAAAAGTCCTCAAAAGAGGGAAGAATTTTGCAGACTCCATTGTAATGGGTATATTAGTTGCATGGAGAATGTGCACACTTCGGAGGTTCACAGTTACTGTAGATGTTCTCTTGAAGAACTCATCTGGATGCTTGGCAGGAGAGTTGCCCATTTGCCTGCTCTTGGTGTCAACCCCATTACTTTGATTGCCTATGTCTGCTTCTAAATGCTGACACACCTGCACTGCCACGTTTGGCTTAGCAGGAAAGCATGAATTTCCCTTTACTTTCAGGAAAGGGGGAATTGAGTATATTGGCAAGCTGCCTTCCCGAGGGAGAGAGAGGGCAGTCAGCCTCGTCTGCCCAGCCTGCATTTAGGCAGCCTGTAACTGAAGGCTGTCACATAATGCCATGTGCTGAGGCATCAGGACTGTTTCAACAGGGCACCTTCTGCAGCGATAGAGAAGAATGGGGCAGCAGGAAGGATTTTGGCACCTGCAATTTTTCTCTCACTTTATTTCCTGGCTCTAATCCTAAGAAGAAAACTAAATGGGCAATTTCATGATGATTTGTGGAGTTGGAAGTTGCACCTCCATAATCTCTGCCCTGGGGGATGTTTCTCAGGTAGGGAAGGTAGAGCAGTCTCAGCACTCACTGCCTGTGGCACCCCATAGCAGTGTAGAAATTCATCTCTTGTCCTAACTGACACTTAAGTGGGAGCCTCAGCACTAGGGGAAACCGGAGCCTTCCCTCAATGGTATCTGAGAAGGGCAGGAGGGAGAACCTTCAGAAACTCCTTCAGCAGGAATCACTTGCAATAGGTGGGAATAAAACGCAGAGATAAGAAATGGAGAGGAGACGTCTGACTTCCAAGGGCACAGCAGAGAGTTGCTCTCTTGGAGGAGGGCCTCAAGTCATCTGTGTTTCTCATCCTATGTTACAGAAAGAAATATAGTCTAAATACAGACTGCATCTGTCCAAAGTGTGTTTAGGGCACATGAACTCTGTACGCCTCAGGGAAGAGTGGGAAGAATTGCGGGTTTTGGAAGCTGAAGATGGTGTCCTGCAGACCTGATGGTGTCTTTTCCAGGATGTCAAACACTGTTAAGAGGGAAACACCATGTGTCAACTGTTTCCTGGTGGCTTTGTGTGACTGGATTTGTGGTGATTTCTGAAGCATGCTGTGTTTGAATGGCAGCTGACTGACAGCAGAGACCAGCGTCAGTGGAAGAGAGGCAAGTGTCTCTGCAGAGACTGTGCTGTAGCCTCAGGCAGCGACCTGGGAATAGCATCATCTGCCAGCGTAGCCCATGCTGCAGCCCATGGTATATAGAGTCCTTGGCAGCACCTGGGACAGAAGCATGCAAAGCTGAGCTCAGCATTCCCTGTGGAGACCGGTGGAGCTGCCTGGCTGGGCCTGGGGGAGGCTGGAAGGGCAGGGAAAGAAACCCTTAAAGGGGGCCTGAAATGACAGCGGGTGAGTCCCCTCCTGTCTCCTGCACCACAGCGTGAGTCTCTGCTGCTCCTGGGAGGAATCTCCTTGGCAAGACATGTATTCAGTAACTACAGAGACTGTAGAGATGCATCTGTGCCTTTCTAAAAACTACATTATTCAAAACTTTGTCCTCATCAAAATTTGTTTTCGGTTTTCAAATGCAATACGTGAGAAAAAGGATGGTTCCTGAAACATTTTAACATCAGCAACTTGAGTTAAACGTTTTATTTCTCTGTATGACAGCGACTAACTGCTTGAAAAAAAAATGCTGCCTTTCTAGAGTACCTTAGTTGGTCAATTTGGGCCTTCTTTGCTCAGAACATTTCAGCGAGCTGTGTGAATTTCACTGATGGAAAAAGGAAAATCTGTTTGGATCTTCTCCCTTAAAATAAATGGAGGCTCTGACATCGCATTACTGCACCCAATGAGGAATTTAGCAGCTTTAGCAACTTTTCAATGGATGGGAAAATATTGTTAGTCATGAGTAAAACGAGAGGGTTTTTTTCTTTAGATATTAAGTGTCCTCTTTAAATGCAGTAATAATTATAACTTAGGGTTACCTGAACCTTGTAGCATGGTTAATGAAGAAACTCACTTGCATGCAGAACCTTTCAAAAATATTACTTATAATATAATCTTACATGGTTGGATTATGGAGACTTAATGAAAGGTTTGTTCTGCCTCCAAAAGACAAGCATTTCCAGGTTGAGACAAAAGGGAGAAATGGTTTAGAGGAAAGTGTTGCTTGCTGAGCTTGATGGAAAGGGTCGAATGGGGATCTGGTGTCTTTCCTCTCCTGTGCTCTGTCTGGTACAGCCTTTGCTTGCATGTTGTGATGCTTAATGGCCGTGTGCCATGGTGTTCATCTCATCTAGGAAATACCCCTTTGCCTGGGTGGTGCTTTTGCTTTTGTTTTGGTTTGGTTTTTTATTGCCTATAAAGTTATTTGTTAAAAAAAGAAGATCATATTCCTCTGATGCATTTGGAAAAATCAAAGCATGACTTCCAGGGGTGACACCTCTCCCTCTGTTTTACTTTTGCTATGCTGAGCTACTGGGGTTTTAGGCTTAGAAGTGGCTAAGGGTTTTTCAGAGCTGCTATTTGTGGTTTTGTCATGGGTTCAGCAGCAGTAGTCATTTTTCTCCTTCTTGGTAGCTGGTGCAGCGCTGTGTTTTTGATGTTGGGCCTGGGAGCAGCGCTGATAACACCAGTGTTTTCAGTTACTGCTTGGCAATGTTTTGATCTGGCCAAGGACTTTCTGAGCCTCATACTCTGCCAGGGAGGAGGGGAAGCCGGGAGGAAGCAGAGACAGGACACCTGACCCAAACTGACCAAATTGGGATTCCATACTACAGCACGTCATGCCCAGGATGTGAAAACGGAGAGCAGAGACCTGGAAAGGTGTGGTGGTGCACTGGGGGTTCGCTGCTGGGGGTGCAGTGGCTGGGTCGGGCTTGGTGAGCAGTTGTATTCTCTTTCCTTGTATTTCTCTTGTGTTATTACTGGTGGTAGCAGTAGTGATTTGTGTTATACCTTAGTTACTAAACTGTTCTTATCTCAACCTGTGGGAGTTGCATTCTTTGGATTCTCCTCCCCATCCCCCCGGGACTGGGGGAAGAAAGAGAGAGGAGGGAGTGAGTGAGAAAACTTCGTGGTTGACTGGACTTAAACCACGACAGGTTTGTAGATCCTTTTAGGGGGGCATGCGATCACATGGCTTTTGAAAATCCCTCAGGCTGTGAGCACATTGAAAGTTGAGGCACATCAATGGCAGAACTTGTGTGAAGGAGCCCTGGAATGCTGTGGGGGTGAAGGAGCCCTAGAATGCTGTGGAGGTGAAAGGCTGCTGGTCTTTGTTCCAGCGCTGGGGATGTGCTGTAACAATGTACCCACTGTAGGAGGAGGATGGAAGGTTTTGGTGTTATTTTCTATTCCTAATTAAATGTGTTCTTTTTGGAAACAAAAATGGAGAGAAATAATTTAAATGCAGCAAATTGGAGTCTGTTCTGTGGACTGAGCTTTTGCTCAGAAGGGGGATGAAGTCAGGCCTGTGAGAGTGGTTGCACGTTCCTGCAGAAACAGAGTCATCTCAATTGAAGCTTTCCCGTTTCTTTCTCCTTATCTTTCTCTCGCAATGTCTGTCTCCTCTCACCTGGCTTCCTCACACTTTTCCAGACCTCCTGGATATGAACAGCAGCTGCAGCAAGGAGAAAGGCTGTATGGGCAATGTGTGTGCTTCTCCATCACTTAACAGCCTGCAGCCTGTTAGACCAAAACACAGGCAGAGGGAGTGTCATGGGTTCAGTCCTTGGCCAGGCCAAAACATTGTCAAGCAGTAGCTATAAACACTGGTGTTATCAGCGCTGCTCCCAGGCCCAAAATCAAAAACACAGGGCTGCACCAGCTACCAAGAAGGGGAAAAATGACTGCTGCTGCTGAACCCATGACAGGGAGGTTTGCATCAAGTGTGACAATACAGAATGAAAATGCTTAAATGAAATGGCTTAGCTTTTTTGGTTTTTAGCTATTGTTTCAAGTATAATTTCTATGAAGATGACCCCATTGTGTAATTAGTCTGAATTCAGTAGAGGTATAAATGATAGGATGGAGGTTCAGTAATAACTGAACCAATTATTCTGTTCTGCAGAGAAGGGCCAGAGCAGCCAAGTCCTTATATACCAGCTCAGAGCAAAGTCACATGGATCTCGGGGGGGGTGTTTCCATGGAAATTCTTTATTTCTGGGGACACTGAAAGTCTATGTAAGAAATGGAAAAAGTCATCTGAAGTCTATGATTTGAGAATGCTGCCTTGGAATAGCAATGCAAATACCCCAGAGCCACACAGAGCCTGCTTTGACATAGGAGCCAAGTGAACATCTAAGGTGTTTGATTAGAGAGATGTAAAACTAGGTAGGAAACACGCTCAGCTACCCCTTCCACTGCCTGAACCACCAAACAGCTTTTGTAGTTGACTCATGTGGCTTGAGCTTGGCTTAGGGAAAAGAATTTGCCCGTGTTCATAATTTGATTTTCAACTATGTAATGGCTTTTGGAAAGAAATACTGATAATTCTCAAGCCTCTGCCTGCACAAATGATTTCACCTGTGACGTGTGTGCTTTCGAAAAGCATCTGTGCTGCATACTACGACTTCTGCATACTTTCTGAAGCTTTCCTGGTGTACTTTCCAATGACTGATGGATTTTATGTGTGCTTTGGGTTCAGTGTTTTTATCCCTGGAGCTATGTAAAAACTGATGTCTTGTAAACAACTACAAAGTGCCAGCCTCTTTCTGCTGCAGATGAAAATCTGTTAAAATACCCAAACTGAAGACTTTTCCACCTTTGCAGCTGAGATTAACATTTTATGAACATTTAGGAAGCCCTTGATGGGGACTGCAGGGCAGGAAATAAATGGGAAAGGTGTGTTCAGTGGTTTTAGAAGTACATCTCTGGTAGCTGAAAAAACATCATGGTAATTTGGGGCAGTTGTATCCCCAGTGCTTTGGATGTGCCAGGGCTTTAAGAGATGCAACTGAGAGTTCAGCTCACCTGATGTGCTCAAGGAGGTTGCGTGATGCTCTGGCTGTGGAACACTGAACATTATGAATATGTTTTATACTAAGTTACCTTTAATATTATCAATATGTACAATCCACTGTTAGGTTACTAAATGACGAGAGGCTGAATTATTGAAGAAGTTAATTGGGTTTAATATTGATTAGTTCTATTAAGGGGCTATAATAGTGGTACTGCAGAAAGAAATGTGTTATAATGAAGAAGAAGGAAGTGCATCTCCCACACTGTGTAGAGTTCCAGTAAAGAAGCTGGAGATGAGCCTGCGGAGGTTCCTGGTGCCAAGCAGAAGAGAGTGTGCCCTGGAGGGGAGAGCTGCTGTGGTGGGTCCATGTGCTCACCCTGCCATCCCTGCTCAAAATCTATGTGCTAATGGCTGGCAGACACCCAACAGCAGATGACACCAGAAAAACCATAGCGCCCAGTGCCTGTTTTGCCTTGTCCCAGACCACCATGGAGGTAGGAAGGAGAAAGGAGCCATGGCAGCACAGTGATGTGCACTGTGCGCAGGAATTTGCTGGAGGGCACAGAAAATATTAGTCCAAGTGATTGGGGCAGTTATCTATCATCTCTGAAGAAACATGGTACCTGAGGAAGGTTGTGGATGGGTGATGAAAGGTGGTTATTATTACACCTGTGTTTAAGGCAGGCAGGGAGGAGGAGCAGGGGTCCAGGAGGCCAGCCAGCCTTGCCTCAGTCCCTGCAGAGAGCATATTCACTTGCAGTCTGTTCCCGAACCTGAGAGGACAGGGTGGCAGTCAGGAACAGAATCACAGATTGAGTGTGAAATGCAGCTTGCTATGATGAAAGGACTGGCTGTGCAGGGAAGGAGGGAATACCCATACTCTGTTCGTTTACCACCTCTCCACCAATGCCAACATTTATATTCATGCCAGAGCAGTTATTACTGCTGGGTGCTTTTCAAGCTAATGTAATATTTGAGTTATTCTGATGCTTTCTTAAAGTCTATAATTGATGCATTTGATTTGATGATGAATTTTATCTCTAAAATGTAATGTGAGCATTGGAAAGGATAATTTTATCAGTGGCTTCAGTTACCTGATTTAGTACAGCAAGAGATTCCTGCAGTGTTAATTGGGTGTTTATCTCACAGCTGTCCGTGATCCCAGTACTTGAAAAGAGAAGAGAGAGAGGAAAGATCCTCAATTTAGATATGAGTGACAATGAGTTAAATTACTTCCAGGTGAAGCATGGAGTACCAACCAGTAGCCCACCAGTTGTAGCTCTGGCAACAGAAGAACACAGTAAGAGAGAGCTGGTAGCTATCACCTCCCTCCTCGCTGGAGGGAGGGCCATGCCGTGGTCCTCTGTGGTGTGGAGACTCCTGCTGAGCTCTCACAGGCATTTCAAATGCCCCTGGCTTGCCCTTCAGCAGGTATCTGCTGGTAGGATTCAAAACAAAGAGCAGAGTCAGGGTTTATAGGTGAGATGCACAGATGGAAATAAAGTAGCAGATGCTGATCAAGGTGAGAAGCAAAATATATCAAGGTAAGAAATGCTCTTCTGCCCTAGAAAGAATGAATTTTGGAGGATGGATGTTTTCTGTGTGAAGAAACAAAAATGAGATTAAAACCTAGCTAGGGAGAGGAGTCCATACTGAGATGTTGGCAGGAGAAGTGCAGGTAACAGCAAGAGAGGTAGAACACAGCAGGTGAGGTCTGGGAGAGAGATTTAGGTGGGGGAAACTGGAAAGTAAATTAGCAGAAAGTGAAGCAGAAATTCAAAAAGGCTGTTGGAAAAACCACATGGAAAAAGCAACTTTGTAAAAAGAACAAAAAGTGCTTCAGTGAGATCCAGATCCACAGAGGTGGGTGGCATGGTTAGTGTGCGTGTAGAACCATGGTAGCTGGGGGTTTGTTTGATTTGTAATCTGGGGAAGGCAATTCTCTGGAATGAAGTGCTTGGGAGTTTGTCTTGGGATGGAGAAAAAGGCATTGAAAATGAGACAGAGGTAGCATGTTGGTTCTTTGTGCTCCTGATGTGTAAGTCTGCATAGTCCAAACCCAAAGTGATACCATGCCACCTCCAGTGAGAGCTGCAGCGTAGAAAAGGAGCACGTCTCCTGTAACTTTAGCTAATAGATCCTGTGTGATTTGGGAGGATGGTATGAATGAGATGCTTGAGCCTAGCAAGGGATGTTCACAGTAGAGTAAGAAATGTTTAATATGTATTACCCGGCAAATTTTTTAACATGGAGTGGGTTTAATAAAAGACCTGTCAGCCATTTGTATTCTGCTTCCAGTTTAGACATCATGAAGAACCTCGGTGGAGCTTCTCTGCAGAAGCTGGTTTCAGACTAAAATACCAGCTGGCCCAGAGGGTCTTTTCCATTCTTGATTCAAAATATTTTAGTTTTCAACAGGATTTGGAAATTATTCTGGAGGAAAAGAAGTGATCTCCACTTCTGCATTTCTATAGATGCAAATAGTCTCTGAGCTTCTTCATGGGCAGTTATGAGTTTACTACCAGTGTCTGAGCTAGTGGTCAGAGATGGAGAGCTTCTCATTGAGGGACTTCTGTCTGAAATTTGCTTCTTTCTACCTATGGAAAGCGTCTTGGCTTGCTTATTTTAAGAGGAACCATGAAACCCCATTTGTTCTTCCAATACAAGGCAAGATGAGGTGCAGGGATTGCAGCCCACTAGTAGCTCAGAGTGGTTAAGAGGAGATGGGTTCCATTGAGCAGCTGAAAATGTCTGGGAGCAGTGAAGGGAGATGAAGGGCGTCCACAGCCTGGGCTGCAGTGATGCTCCCTGGGCTCCCTCCTGGGAAGCAGTGCTAGAATTGTCCTGAGAGGGGAAACCACCCATCCTTCAATGCTAAGTGTGTGTGTGTGTGTGTGACACAGGCACTGCTGGAGTGGCAGCACGGTGACAGCTCTTTCATTTTGTGGGTGCTTGAGCTCAGGGCACGTTGAGTACTTGGACCTTGCGGTTTTCATGCACGCCCAAGCAGTGAACATGAAGCTTGTTTAACAGGCATTGCTCAAGCTGTCTCTAGCCAAACACTGCACTTCAAAGAGAAGCCTTCTTAGGCTCAGTCATTTCCCATAATCTTTTCACTGCTGCAAGGCAATATATGTCAAGAGATTTCCTTGTATTAATCTAAATAGAATCCTTAATAATTAAGACAACCTAGTCAAGTCAAAATAAATTCAGTGTCTCATATTTAATATTCTTGTTAGAGTCCTTATGAAGCAGGCAGAAATGTTAGGCGAAATTAACGAAGCAGATGTCAGTAGTAAATAATAGAAGCCTGGACTGCACCCAAGTCAGGTCCTAACGTGATTAATCCAGACAACTGGCTGTGAATTTTTCCTGAAGCATGATGGTTTTAAGACTCTGCTAATACCAGTGTAAGATGCATAGTGATGTATTAGGGATGTAGTTAGGCCAAGTCCAACTGCTGAGGAAGCCAATGCAACATCAGGACTTGTTAGCATATCTCAATAGCCTGGCTACTGCTTATCTTTAGCTATTGTTTGATAACAATATCTATTGTTATCTAATAACAATAACGAACAATATCTGTTGTTAGTATTCAGTGCTTCTGGCATTTTCCCAAAGTGCTGAGTGAAAGCAGACCACATCAGACTAAGATGTGGGTTTTTAAGTGCTGAAAATATGCAGGGACTTGTAAAATAACAACATTTATTAAGTGCTTGTTGCACAATAGGGCAATGCAGAACTGGAGGGAGTTAAAAGTAAATGCCCTAATAAAGGACTCTGGCAGAAGTGTGTCTCCATTTGCAGTGTCCCTCTAAGCCTTGCCGTACTGCTTGGGATCGTGTTTTGACTTCATGTTCTGGGAATTCCCATGGTTTGAAGTATTTCTATTAAGTGTTCTAGGGTGTTTATACATCATAAGGAGCCAGTGTAAGTCATAGAATCGTAGAATGGTTTGGGATGGAAATGACCTTAAGAGCACCCAGTTCCAACCCCCTGTCATGGGCAGGGACACCTCACACTAGACCATGTCACCCAAGGCTCTGTCCAGCCTGGCCTTGAGCACTGCCAGGGATGGAGCATTTACTGCTTCTCTGGGGAACCTGTGGAGCACCTCACCACCCTCACAGTAAAGAACTTCTTCCTTATCTCTAACCTGAACTTCCCCTGTTTCAGTTTGAACCCATCACCGCTTGTCCTATTACTACAGTCCCTGGTGAAGAGTCCCTCTCCAGAATCCCCGTAGGCCCCATTTCAGATACTTTAAGTCCCTTAAGATGTGGGTTCGTACTGCGCTCCTCAGAAATCGAGGGCAGCATGATGAGGGAGGGTAAAGCCAGCTGTTAAACAGAGCTTTGGAGTTGAGAGGCTGCCCTGAGCCGCACTCGCGTGGGTGTCCCTGCTGTACTCTGCTCTTCCAGCTGTGCAGCTCAGGCAGCTGAACCACATCTGTGTATTTCAAGCAGAAGTTGTGCTTTTGTGTATGGTGTGTGAATGCTGCTGCACTTTCAGACTTCAGTTTGGTGCCTTTGTGCTGGGCTGTGCCTCAGCTGGTTTTTCTCACTGTTGTATCCCTGCCTGGTGAATTCCCAGCCTGAGTGTCACACAGATAAAGAGGGGGAGCTCCATCATTAACCATCACAACCCATAACATATTGAACAGCTGGGATGCAAACATGCCCTAAGGAAATTAAATGAGGTGTTTGGGGTCAAACAGTGATTTTCTAGACAATGTCAAATGGCTCCAAATCTTGGGTTTATGTATAAGTAATAACTTGGGAGGTTACTTGATCTGGGCTTTCTACCACTGACGCCTGTTCAGTAGCTGCTTCTATTTCTGCTGCCATGCCTGCGGTTTGAACCAGAGGAACAGCCCCCCAGATCCACCTTGGGGTCTTTCCATGGCCAAAAACTACCAATACTTGTCTCTGCCTTAGTTCTCTAATTTAAATGATAATTATTCTAGCATGGCTGATTATGTGATTGCTGTTGAATTGTCTAGCTGTATTGCACTGCATTTCTTCAACATTTCCTCTCTTCAGATACGTGCTTTAACAGCTCCCCAGTGCTCTGTCTCGAGGTTTTATATATAAATGATCTTTACCGATTTGCTTTCACTTAATTATTGCCATAACTGCTTCAGTGGATGACGAGAATGCACCAATGTGGTATATTTCGGGTTTAATAAGTCAGTTGGTATTTCCTCATTCATATTTCCATTTAAAATAAAAGAAGTCCCAGTGGGTTTTGAGCAGGACTGAGCCACATGGACTGACAGCTGGCTGGAGGATTTCACACAGAGGCAATGTACCGACATGAGGAAGGCTGCTGGTGGAGGGCTGCCAGAATCTATTGGAGGACTTGATTGAGTTTGCTGCTGATTGGAAAGATGTGTTCAACAGGACGTTAATGCAATTTGCAGATGACACTAAATTGGAAGGCAATGGAACACCACTGAAGAGGGTCTTGGTTTTTAAGGCAAGGCTTAAATCTGCCAAAAGAAACACTGGTTAAACAGTTTATTGTGAAGCTGCTATCAGTTACTGATGTTTCCTTCATTAGGAAATTATTTAATACTTCTCTTTCCTGCAGCTCTACAGAATAGAACAACCCTCACCTCCTTCCCTAGAGGCAAATTCAGATTTCACTACTGCTAAGTTCTCTGGGTGTGTAGGATCGCTGCAACATGGAGCTAGGGCTGCAGAACTGCAGTAGATATTCCCCCATGAGCAATGTCTCCTGCCTCCCCATAAGTATCAAATGTTGCACTCAGAATAGCCCTGGGTTTCTTTTTCTTATTTCCAATCCTTCCTTGTCTCCGTCCTCATAACAACAAACTGGAGTCAGTGTCAGAGCAAGCATTACTGCTGGCTGTCTGTAATCAGTGCATGATAACTGCACTTACTAAAACACTGATTAATTTTATTAGCATGAAGACCAACAGCACTACAGACACCTAACACAGCCCCAGTAGGAACTGGGCTTTACATTTGCTACTTAAATTTCCATCAAAACTTAAATTTCCTTCTGTTTTAGTTACTTTTCCCGTTGGTTTATTGCCTGTGTTCATTGAAATGCCTGCAAAGCTACTCTGATCTGATATGCAGAAGTGGCAAATAGCTAATGAAGCCTCACTACTACTGTGAGATAGTGAACATGCTGTGATGAAACACTTCAAATACACTACTGTCATGGGTTCAGCAGTAGCAGTCATTTTTCTCCTTCTTGGTAGCTGGTGCAGCGCTGTGTTTTTGATGTTGGGCCTGGGAGCAGCGCTGATAACACCAGTGTTTTCAGTTACTGCTTGGTAATGTTTTGGTCTGGCCAAGGACTTTCTGAGTCTCATGCTCTGCCAGGGAGGAGGGGAAGCCGGGAGGAAGCAGAGACAGGACACCTGACCCAAACTGACCAAATTGGGATTCCATACTACAGCACGTCATGCCCAGGATGTGAAAACGGAGAGCAGAGACCTGGAAAGGTGTGGTGGTGCACTGGGGGTTCGCTGCTGGGGGTGCAGTGGCTGGGTCGGGCTTGGTGAGCAGTTGTATTCTCTTTCCTTGTATTTCTCTTGTGTTATTACTGGTGGTAGCAGTAGTGATTTGTGTTATACCTTAGTTACTAAACTGTTCTTATCTCAACCTGTGGGAGTTGCATTCTTTGGATTCTCCTCCCCATCCCCCCGGGACTGGGGGAAGAAAGAGAGAGGAGGGAGTGAGTGAGAAAACTTCGTGGTTGACTGGACTTAAACCACGACAGCTACTTTGAAAAATGAGGTTTCTGATTTAAAAAGAGAAAAGGGGAGGGGAGGGCATTAATTTGGATTTTCTAAAAGTGTGTAAGCAGCAAGGCAAAAGAGAATCTGTTAAAAAAGACACCTCATGCCAATGCTGAAGTTACCTATCATGGAACTTTCTGTGTGCAAACACAGCTGTCACTCTGCTTAAAAATTCTTCTTTTGGTTTTGTCACTCAGTTTTCCTTAGCCATTCAGGACATAAAGCCACCCCAGCACTCATTTAATCCTTAAACTTCCAGATACAGCAATGTGGGGGGGGGCTACAGCAAGCCCGTGGACTCCCTGACTGAAGACATGAAGTTAGAACTCGGCCTCGAAGATATTAAAGTGTATCCATGAGGAAGGAGGCATCGAAGGCATCTGAGTGGGACAGTAGAAGGCATCCAAGTGGGACAGTAGAATGCATCTGAATGGGAAAGTAAAAGGCATCTGGAGGAGCGAGTCAGATAAGGGGAGCAACTAGCAACAAAAGAACTTGGCAAAACAATGGACTTTAGTAATGCGGTAAAGGGTCATCCAATAACGTGCCGTTGCTAGCTAATATTAACCAATGGCTAAAAGACGTGTGTGCTAGAAAAGGTATATAAGTAGTGGTTTGTAGTGATAAAGGAACCTACCTATTTTTCTTCCTTCTAAGTCACCGAAGATACGTGTGTGTGATTTTTGGCTGTCTCGACCACAATACAGCAAGGCAGTGCTCATGCTCTGCGAGCTCACACAAAATCAAGGGGGGAAAATGAAACCTAGATTTTTGTAACAGTTGGATGAGAAAAATCTGAGCTGACTTTGACCTCCTCCTGCTTCCTTCATGTACTACACATGGAGTTTGTCTCTTGTTTACCAGAGCTTGAGTGGTGCAATGACTGGTTGTGGTTTCCTTTTTAAGAGTGGAAAAACCATAAATCTCTAACTTAATTGAGCTATTTCTTTACTAGAAACATTCCTGCCTATCCTGACCACAGTAACAACCCTGAGGCCCATGCAGTCACCTTTCAGTCTTTGCTGTGAAAGAGGAGCTAGAGATGCTTGAGATGTACTCAATGCCTATGTAGTACCTAAGTCTGGTGCTGGCTGGTTACGAACTCCTATATTGGTCAGTGTCAGCTATGGCATGAAGTTTCTATATGACTTGAAAACTTTGAACATGAAACATCTGAGGAGGAATTCTGGAAATACGTAAATGTTTGAAGTTAGGCATGTCCTGTTTCTTGTGCTTTAACTTATGGGCAGGTGGTGAAATGCTAATAGCAGTAATAAGTAAGCTGTAAAAATACAGATGTTGTCCCGTATAGATGGCTGTAGGTGGGAGCAACTGAGTTGTTTTTCAGATAGCAGTGGAGTTGGTGTTTGCAGTTTCCTTCACTGGCTGCTGGTGATTGAACCTCTAATCAACCGCAACGTTCCTGGAAGATTTTAATTCCATTTGCTCTTTCTAGGCTGTTTTGATATCAAGAGAACCTTGAAAAAGCCACAATCATCTTCCACAGAACTAAAAATGCATTTAAATTCTGCCATGCAGTTTTGAGCTGACATTTTGATAATTACAGAGAAGCAGCTACATAAAAATGCTGTTCATGCTGAGAGCTGCAGCCCCAGGCTGTCCTCATGCAGTGTCCTCATACAGTATCCTCCTGTCAGATCTCTGGACCTGGGCAGTGCTCTGCAGAGCCTTGTACAGAAATACTGGTGGCTGGAAAGAAGGGGTGGATGTGGGGAAGAAGGGATGGAGGAGAGGAATGTCTTTATCAGAGCTGTGGCTACCATTTGCAGCCAGGCTGTGGCCATGCTATAGTTGTGCTGCCTCTGCTGCTGTGTTTCTAAAGCACATTAAAAATTGATGGTGAACTTGCATAAAAATAACTGTCATAAGGATGGAGGAACTTTAGCAGAGAATCTGCATGCACAATACCTGTGGTGAATAACATGAGTTTTCCCTGAAGAGTTTTCACATGGAGTTATCTTGTTAAATACAGATGCTGAAGCTGATGGATGTGTGGCTCTGGTTCTTACCTTTTCATTTCTATTGAAAGATATTTTGAGATAGGAATACCTGGCTTGTAATGTCTAATCCTATGCCACTGTTTCTGGAGAAAAGCAGAAGCTGTATGTGCACAGCACATCCTGCACCAGCAAGGACTGAAGTTTAGAAATAAAAGTAACCATGCCAGGATATTTACTAATAGGATGTTAGTAGTGGCATACTGAAGTAACTTGGGTGAAAGCTTGCTTAATGCTAGTTCACAAACTGTGTTTATGGGCAAATATAGCTAACTTTTCAAAGTTAACTAGGCAACTGAAGAATCCTGATCTTCTAGAAGACTGAGGTGCAGTAATGTCAGTGGGGGGGAAAGACAGCACACTTCTGGGAGTCCTTGTGAAAGACTGAGAGGAGGTTTCTCTTAATATCTCACCTACGCTCAAGCCTGTTTGAAGTCTCCAACATAAATACGTGCTAAGGTTTGGATTGCCCTCCTCCTCTGCCTACCGGAACTCTCAGGATTTATGGATTTCCAGGTTTCTTTGCCAGGTAAAACACTCTTTTCCCTTCCCTCTGAGATGTGATTAGTTAGTTGGAGAAGGGTGTTAGTCGTACCTTGCAAGCTTTGCAGTTTGCTTCTGTCTTGTTTTGCAAGCCCTGAAGACCATCTGTTAGCAATGTAGTTATTTAGGGAGAAGAAGTCTGTTGTAAGTCTGATGGTTTATTTCAGGGACAATTCCTGAATATGCGAGCCCTTCTTGTGGAGGTTGATAACATGCCAGAGTTGCACTCTACCAATGCTGATCTTAGTTAATCCTCAGCCTCTGTAAGTCTGAAGTATTTGTTACAGTTTTATACGAGTGAAGGTTTTCAAATTTGCTTTTAAGGAGTGTTCAACAGTATCCTGGGCTGCATCAAAAGGAGCATGACCAGCAGGTCGAGGGAGGTGATTCTGCCCCTCTACTTCTGCTCTCATGAGACCTCACTTTGAGTATTGTGTGCAGTTCTGGTGTCCTCAACATCAAAAGGACATGGAACTGTTGGAACAAGTGCAGAGGAGGGCCACGAGGATGATCAGGTGACTGGAGCACCTCCTGTATGAAGATAGGATGAGACAGTTGGGGCTGTTGATCCTGGAGAAGAGAAGGCTGCGTGGAGACCTCATAGCAGCCTTCCAGTATCTGAAGGGGGCCTATAGGGATGCTGAAGAGGGATTCTTCATGAGGGACTGTAGTGAGAGGACAAGGGGTAACGGCTTCAAACTTAACCAGGGGAAGTTTAGATTGGATCTGAGGAAGAAATTCTTTTCTGTGAGGGTGGTGAGGCACTGGAATGGGTTTCCCAGGGTAGTTGTGAATGCTCCATTGCTGGCAGTGTTCAAGGCCGGGTTGGACAGAGCCTTGGGTGGCATGGTTTAGCGTGAGGTGTCCCTGCCCATGGCAGGGGGTTGGAACTGGATGATCTTAAGGTCCTTCCCAGCCCTAACTATTCTATGATTCTTGATTTTAGAACTAGGGCTCTTGGTGAATGTTGGTTTCAAGACATGTCAGTTGAAAATGCAGGTCTGGGCTGCTCTCTAATCCCACTTGAGAAGATGTCAGTGGGATCCACCAAGCCCAGGGTGGATGGCCAGGGCAGTCTCAGTGTGCATGTTTGTGTCACACCCTTATGCCAGTAGCACAAGGGCTCTGTCAGCATTTGCCACATGCAGTGGCTGCCTCTTGTCTTCCTCGTACGTCTCTTTGGTCATACAGCACATTGTCTATGCATAATAGGCATTCAAATTACAGGTCCCAGGACTGTCTTTTTCCCTTTATTCTCTGAAGTCACGTTAAAAGGCTGGAACATAGATTAAAAGTAAACTGATGTCGAAAGTCCTAACTATCCCACCTTAACAGGAGTTTTTAGTAAATACTTCCCCAGGATTGAGCCTCAGGTACAGCTTGATCCAGGAGTCACAGAAAGCCAAGGGCCTACAGGCTGAGTGCTCTCCTGTACTCTCACTTTGTAGCACATTATCATGGGCATAAATATGGGTTTGGTTTTTGTAAATGTGACACTTTTCATTTTTGCAGTAAACAAAGCAAAGGTGTATGTTTTGTTGGCTACTTCATACCTGCAGTTTGGTCTGGGTAAGTGATGTAAGCAGCAACAGGTCATCTCTATTGAAAGTCAAGTTGGAGAAAAAGCAAGTGGCCACTTTAAAAACACGTAAGCCAAGTTACCAGACCCTTGTGCAGTAGCAATCTTGCCTTATTAGCTGTGTTGATCCCAGCATTCCTGGGCCTGGAATAGTCTTTAACTCGTTATCAACAAGTCCAGATATTTTGCAATTTGATAACCAGTAATCTCTAATACTATAGAAAAGACAAGTTATGCTGGTCTGTTGTTCAGTAGCCCATTGAGTGGTGGAATAAATGCAGGCTACATCACTGAACTAGGCTGTAGAAAAATTATGTGAATGGCAATAAAGAGAAGTATTCATTGCAAAATATAATTGTGGTACATCTGAACTTGCATATTATCTCCCTCAAAATAGTGATGAAGCCGTGATACCACATCTAGTTAAAGTCTTTCCACCTCCCAAGGGAAACAATTAGAAAATACTGCAACCAAAATAGCTCTTTGAATTCTTTGGAGTCATCATTATTAAACAGAAAGTGAGAGAATATTTGATTGCATTTGCAATCAGGAGGTTAAAAAGGGCCTTTTACAGTACTACTGCTGGTCAGTACTGAATTCACCTGCAAGTGAAATGCCCCTGCCTGGAGATCCTCCACATTCAGCCTCCCAAAACAGCTTCAGAAAGGTTCGTGTGAGTGGAGGCATCAGATGCAATTACAAAAGAAGGATCAGAAGATCAAAGAAGAACACTGAGCGCAATGTAGGAGAAGACTGAAAAGCGAAGCTGAAGGGAGAAAGGAGGATTGCAGGAAAAGGTGAAGGATTTGAAATCTTTCAGGCACAAAAGGAACACAAGGTCATGGAAACATTTGGCAGGGCTTCAAGGAGCAGTTTCTTGTCAAAAGCAGTAGACATATCTCAGGGGAATTAGATGAATTCTCACCCTTAGTGCTCAGCTGGGAAGGTGGAGGGCAGATGCCAGGAAGACAGAAACCTACCCCAAGGAGGGGAGGAAATGCTGGGGAAATCACACTTACTCAGGGTCAGCCAACATATAGTGGGCCTGTGATGCCTCCCAGGGCTCCAGGAGGACATGAAGTGACACTCAGTTGACTTCAAGTGAGCCAAGGATCACATTTCAAAAAAGACAGATTTTTTTAATCCTCCTCTCCGATTTTTTCTTGAATTCTCTGTGCATGCTCACTCTCCTCACCCCAGTCCAATATTTCATATTGCCATTTGTGGGCAAGTCTGATGGTGAGAGACTAAAGGTAAAGCCTGCCTTTGAAGAAGCCTGCAGGGTATTTAGTTACTTTGCTTGTCCTCCCACATGATGCCCTGCAGCTCAGCCCTGTGCTCCTCCTGTCAGCTGCCTTTGGTACATGTTGAATTCCAGTTTTATTGCTCTTTGACCTTGGACACAGGGTGCAACCATGGCATAGTAAACACCAGGAATATGGACATGAGATAGTGTTAGACCTTGTCACCTAGATCGAGCACAAGATAGTGTCAGATATTTGGATGCTGTAGTAAAGGAGGAAACATCTGCTATTGATGCATGTGAAATATAGAGGTATTTATTCATGAGTAGTATTTATTTAAAATTCTTTCAAGTTTGCTGCTTGTAATGGTTTGTTCTCTTACGGGGCTTGCTTTCAGGAGCTGGAGCCCTTCCTTTCCCAGCTGCTGAGCTGCAGTCAGCATCTTGCAGGGACAGGCCGTGTAATGCTCTTTGTGGAAAACAGCTTTTCTCAGCAATAGATAGTCTCTACCCCCCACTGCACATAAATCTCTAACTTCATCCAATGGAGACGTTTTCTGCTCATCAAAGAACAGGGAGTTGTTTTTCAGATTTATCCATGACATGGCACAACATATTTTATATATGACATCCCTTTTTAAATGTTATTGATGTTGAATTGGATGTACCGATGGAACAATTGCAAATGCACGTGTTGCTGCTGAACTCTCTGTTCTGTCTGGATCAGTCATTTTCACATGTGGATACTTATGCTAATCCATGCCTTGTTAATATATTCAGTATCAATTAGCATAAGCAAGGTTGTTGAATGCCATAATTTAAATGCCAGGCACAGCTACTCTGCCTGTGTCAGGAAGGTATGAAAAATAATTTTAATAAATATTTGTAATCAAGGAACAACAGAGAAATTGCTTTTGAATGGCTATATAACACGCAGAGCACGAGTCCCAGGGTTTGAGGCTTTTCATGCATCACCTCTGTAACCAGCACGGATTTTTAGCAGAAAGGCTTGCCTATTTGCCAACATGAAAAGAACCTATGGGGAATGCTTTTCATTAGGCATTTTTATTATTATTTATTTATTTTTACTGCTGCTGCAGAATGTGTCGTGTTGTAGCTTTCTAACATCTCTCTCAAGGAGCTGATATGCAAAGCAGAGATGAGTGGAGAAGCCCCATTAGACTTGACTCTAATTTCAAACAGAGAACTTCAGCAGTAGCTCAGGCTCAGCCCTGACACAAGCACTTCAGTAGCAGCTTAGTGCTCTAAGAACCTTTCCTGGGGTCTATACACCATTCACATCCCAGGCTCACTGGTTAAACTCCTTCAGGCGTTTTGGACTAGGAACTAATTCCATGTATATACATTATGCAGCATTGTGGATCTGTAAAGATGTATCAGCTGTATTGTCACTGTCTGGTAGGGGAGAAGTAACTAGGACACTTTGGAGACCCTTTTGTTAGCCACAAAGGTATATTTAGGGTGGGTGCTGAAGATTCATGACAAAAAAAAGATAGAATGCACTCGACTTTTGTGTAACACTTCCTCAAATTTCAGCAGTTTATGCTATTGTCATTGTGACTTTCACTCTCATAGAACTGGGCCAATCCTGGTGCAACCAGGATGTCTCTTAGTCCTTTGTTTCTCTTTTTCCTTCCCTCCCCACATCACTGGAAATAATTCCTAATTACTTCAGGACACTTGTGTTTAGGTTGCCAGGCCCATATTGAAAGGCTGGGAAAGGTCAGTGCATCCTGGCAGGTGTTTTATTCTAAGTGGTTAGGAGAGTCTTGGATTTATATTCCTGGAGTGCTCCAATATCCCCAGCAGGAACAAGAATTACTTTACCTGCATATTTTTCACTACTGTATCTCACAGCGATGAAGCCAGTGACTCCACTAAGATCAGAAGCAGTGAACCTACGATCCCATTTTTTATGATGCTGTTTGGTAAATTAGGAATTTTTTCTTTCTCTGTGGAAGGGCAGGAAAATATTAGATGTTGTCATCTCGGTGCATTAAGGAGAGAAGATAATGTGTATTTAGCTTTTAAGATGGTGGTTGTAGTTTGTCGCAGGGAACATGATGAAGGCCAGAAAGAACTGACAGAAGAGGAGCAGCCAGGATCCCCGCTGTTGCCCGCTCCTGAGCTGGGCATGGAGCAGCTGCAGCTGCCACCAACCTGCATCTTGTAGATCCCCAATGGCTGGTTCATGCCAAGACTTTTTCCATTAGATTAAAGAAATCTTGATGACAATCTTCATAGCCCACAAAAGAGGATTGCTGAAGATTTGTTTCACAGAAGTTTGCTATTCATAATTTTGCTGTCATTTTTTTGGCAAGAATTAAATCTAAACCAAGGAAGAAGTCTTCTGCAGAAGCCAAATGGTGGGGACCTGGGAAGAAAACAAAGAGCAGACTGGAATTTACTGATCTGAACCTGATGAGAAGTTATTTGTTGGCTTTGTGAACACTTTCCACTAGAGCAGGTTGCTCCAAGCCCCTGTGTCCAACCTGGCCTTGAACCCTGCCAGGGATGGGGCAGCCACAGCTTCTCTGGGCACCCTGTGCCAGCGCCTCAGCACCCTCACAGGGAAGAGCTTCTGCCTCAGAGCTCATCTCAATCTCCCCTCTGGCAGGTTAAAGCTATGTCCCCTTGTCCTGTCCCTACAGGCCCCTGTCTGAAGCCCCTCTTCAGGCTTCTTGTAGCCCCTTTAGGCACTGGAGCTGCTCTAAGGTCTCCCGTTAAGGAGCCTTCTCTCTCCAGGCTGACTCTTGCCCATATGTATCTGCCTGGGTTAATTAAAAGTAATATAGTTATTCTGACCTGAATGCCTGCTTTTGAGTTTTGGATCGACCTGCTTTAGTTGGGGTTATTGCCTGCACCAGTATGCTGCCAGCAGTGAAAGTGGTGCCACAGCTTGTCTTGGAGCTGTCTCCTCCCCAGCATTCAGTATCTCTTGAAGTGGAATAGTTCTAATTAGTTAATACCTCCAGAGAGTATCTGGAGGTGTATTGGGCAGAAGTGGAAAATAGTTGTCCCAGTGCTGTGATGTGGGGAGCACTTCAGCCGCAAGATGAAAGTTATTCTGTAATTGTAATAATAATAATTCAGTCCACTGGCCGGCACTGTAGGAACAGCATATATCCCTTTTATTGGAAGCATTCCTCATCTGCTGTGGCCTTAATGTGAATTCTCTCACATAAACGAATTTAGGATGGAGTTACAGATGGAGCTACTCACCAGTACTGCTGAGAGGAACACGTTACAGGAGGCTGCAGTTATTCCCCAAAACAGGCGATTCTCTGCAAACTGCAGAGACCTCCAAATCTATCAAGATTTTTGAGATCTCAGCAGTGTATTTTTCACATCTTACCTTTGTAGTTTTATGTGGTTCTGCCATGTAATAACGCAAGCGAATCTAAAGAAAAACAAGCTACTTAAGAAACAGGTTTTCCAAACCTTTTTTTCCACTATTTTCCTAAAAAGGCTGCTGTTTTCCTGTGGTTGAAGGAAGGTGGAATTCAGATCCCATCATGATTTCAGGGTTGCATGAATCTTGAAAACACTTACTGAAAATGTCAGTGATTTTAAGTACTTGGGAGCTACCTGAATATTTTTTTCCCTCTTCCCTTATGAAAGCCATTGCAGAACAAACCTTATTTTGTCCTGTGGGTCCCATTTTGAGGAGGTTTAAATTTAAATACCCCCCTATTGCGCTACTTCCTCAGTCACCCCAAATCCCACTTAATTTGCATTTACTTCTATATGTAAGCTGGAGTATGATCTTGCTGGTGCAATTTAGACTTTGTTTTAATTTGGTGGATGGCTTCAGTAGATGAGCTGCTGGTGGTAGTGATTGCACACGTAGCAAATGTAACAGACCTTGAGGTTTCCATAGGGACGATGTGATTCCTCATGATTGCTTGCATAGATACTGGTAAACCACTGCCCTGCTCATATCTATTACTTGTTCCTAAGCTTGTTTTTGTCTGGGATTGCTGTAGCTGTAGTGAGATATCAGACTTAATCTGGTTTTAGTTGGGTATTCAGGGCAGGTGCCAGATCTTAACTTCAGGGCCTGTTTATGTCCAGTCTGCAGCAGAGTCTGCTCTGTCTTGCACAAAAGTAGTGTAATTCAATGCACATTAACAATGAATCAAAATATTCCCAGGCACTATGCTACGCTGCTGCTGCTGTTCTGAGAGGCACCTTTGCATCAAAACCAAACTCTTATTTTCCTGCAGGCAGGTTGTACAGGCAGAGAATTGGAAGATGTGCATTTGCAGTGTGGAAAATTCAGACAGACATAAACCTGGCTGCTGGTGTGTAGGATGGCATGAGTTTGGGAGGCATTGGCGCTTACTTTATCTTAAGGAAGTTTGCCATGCTAAGCTGCATTTTGATGCTTTGTTTTATCCAGCTTCAAACAGCAAACCGTATAGTGGAATAAACCAATCCATTTGCTCCAGCAGGGAAGTTACAGGATAGAACATAAACATAAAATCAGGAGGTTGGAACTAGATGATCTTAAGGTCCTTTCAACCCTAACTATTCTATGATTCTACGAATCTCTGTTAAGAAAGTCATGCTTATTTCAAAAATGAGATGATTCAGCGAATGCTGTGTGTCATTTCAGTTCCAGAGTGATGCCATCAATGATTAGGAAGAAAATAAATCTGACTTTGTTAGAGCGCCTTCTAGCAGGACCTGGCCAGAGGGAGCACCCAGGCCTGGCATGCATTCCCAGCACATTCGGAATGAAACAGGACAATGTATTTGCCCTGATAGCCAAGGCCAGTGGCATTCTAGCTGTATACCTGAAGCATGAAATCAGACTCTACAACTCAAGGAGTCTTATGAAGCAGGTATGTTTATTATGGCGCCAGGTGCAAGGGGGATCATTCCTCCGAACTTGCACACCAAGGGGTTAAGCAAGCATATATTTATTACACACAAACATGCGTATTCATTAGGTTCGGGGGGGGGGGATGGGGGAGATATTACAATTAGTTTAGGTACTCATCATCATAAGTCTCCTCCCTTTTAGCGCTTGTGCACTGTCCTCCGATGGTCATGGGCAGGGGTCTTCAAGATGAAGTAAGCAGTCTTCCTCATATGGGCAGGGGCCTTCAAGATGAAGTAAGCAATCTTCCTCATGTGGGCAGGGGCCTTCAAGATGAAGTAAGTGGTCTTCCTCATGTGGGCAGGGGCCTTCAAGATGAAGTAAGCAGTCTTTCTCATGTGGGCAGGGGCCTTCAAGATGAAGTAAGCAGTCTTCCTCATATGGGCAGGGGCCTTCAAGATGAAGTGAGCAGTCTTCCTCATATGGGCAGGGGCCTTCAAGATGAAGTGAGCAGTCTTCCTCATATGGGCAGGGGTCTTCAAGATGAAGTAAGCAGTCTTCCTCACAATTAGCTGAACCCAGCCTTATCTGCAAGTTTCTGAGAGCTGGCAAAGATTTAGAACAGTGTGACCTTCGTACAAAATGTATTGCAGGACAGGATGGGCAGACAAGGAGTATCCCAAGCTAGCGGATGTTTGGGAGTCACTGTCTCCAAACTAACTGATAAATTAAAAGGATAGTAAGAAAGAATTCACTCGTTAGAAGGATGGAAATTCACTCTTGTTAGTAAGACTACTAAATTCTGTTATCACACCACAGACTTACAACGCAAACTTTATTCTCTATCTTAGACCTAAGTTAAAAGCATTTTAACCTTATGTTTTCCAGGCACTTGCTTTCCTTGTATCATACCCAACTAAATAGTGTGGCCAGTGGGACCAGGGCAGTGGTTGTCCCCCTGCACTGGGCACTGGTGAGGCTGCACCTCAAATCCTGTTCAGCTCTGGGCCCCTCACTACAAGAGAGATATTGAGGTGCTGGAGCAGGGCCAGAGAAGGGCAACGGAGTTGTTGCAGGGCCTGGAGCACAGTGTGATGGGGAATGGCTGAGGGACCTGGGAGGTTCAGTCAGGAGAAGAGAAGGCTCAGGGGGGACCTGATCGCTCTCTACAACTGCCTGACAGGAGGTTGTAGTGAGGTGGGGTTGGTCCTTGTTCAAAGGAACAAGCAATAGGACAAGAGGCAATAGCCTCAAGCTGTGCCAGGGGAGGTTTAGACTGGATATTGGGACAAATGTCTTTACCAAAAGGGCTGTCAGGCACTGAACAGGCTGCACAGGGCAGTGGTGCAGCCACCATCCCAGGAGGTATTTGAAGGTGTGTAGGTGTGGCACTGAGGGACATGGTTTAGTGGTGGCCTTTGCTGTGCTGGGTTAACAGTTGGACTTGCTGATCTTAAAGGTCTTTGCCAATCTAAATGATGCTATGATTCTATGAACAAATAGAATATCCTCTTACTAAGCCTATTTTTTGCCAGATGTGATTTAACTTGACACAAGCTGAACTTACCCCAGGGGTGTCTAATGGCTGCTCTTGTTCTCTTTTACAAGACCCTATGGTGAGAAATGAAATGTGAAACAAAAATAGCTGGTTAACATTCCGCATTAATTACCCAGCAGTACGTGCATCTGTTCAATGACCTGGATTATACACAGTTGGTTTGGCACATTTCTTCTGAGTGCATTAAAGCAAAAAAAAAAGGAGAGATCCAAGATCATCTACGCATCTTCTCTACCCTTTTCTCTTCCCTACACCGAACTCACTGGCTGTAGAATTGTTGGGAGTCAATTTGTCAGTCCTTCCTGGCAATACTGAGTAATTAAGGATTGCTTTTGTTCCTCAGTGAGGCCTCTCTGACCATTAGCACAGGGCAGAAAGGAAACTGGCTGTTAGCCTGGATTGACATTAATTGTTCACATTCTTTGTACGGTTTTGTCATATTCTCTTTAATACTTCTGGGAACAAGCCACCACAGAGCTCCCGTCTGTCACCCAGCCTGCTTGCTTTGTCAGTTCAGTGGTGCTGACCTGACAATAAGTGGATGAGTGAGGGAGCAAGTACATGCCCTGCTCTGGCACTGCATGTCCCAGCGTTGGGAGACATGTCCCTATCACCATGCACACAGCCAGGACACGTTTTCCTGGGATATTTTTCTGTGTTTGATTGCAATATATGTCTCTGAGCCTGTGAACTTACCTGTACACTCCCTCTGTCATGTTCACAGAGGCTGAGGATGCGACAGAATGCTCAGGTATTAAGGTGTAAGAAGATGATTTACAGATCCTTGGGTTTGTACGTGTGACTGTTACTTGGTGTTGGCTGCTTCATGTTCTCTGAAGTGTTTTTAGCAGCCAAATGCCTGTTTTGTGAATTTTGCTGTCACTGCTGTCGGTGCCATCACAGGGACCAGGACTAAATGCCTACCTGGCAGCCAAGTTACCATATTTCCCTTAGGCAGGCCGGTCTCATTCAGTCTTTGTAGGACACAGTGTGATGCAGGACCTCTGCTCCAGACTCTCTGCCTGCAAAGGGAAAAGGCTTTTGGGAGCTTCTGTTGCAACTGGCTGCCAAAATTCCCTTAGAAAGCCATCCCCTCATTCTGTATGTGACAGATGCCTTCACCCATTACATTTACATCCGTATACTATTTAAATGACATTGACTCTTTTTGGTGCAGTTCTTACAGTGCAGTGGTGGTAACCCACACTTCTGTGCCCTAATGGTGCTGGCTAATATTCCTCAAGGTTTTCTACTTCAGACCATCTTGAAATTTCTCATGTATGGATTTGATAGTTTTGAAAGGAGAGACTTCTCTTGGCACAATGTTCAAACAGATTTCATGGGGTAATAGATGGGTTTCATTACTGAAATGTGAGCTTTTCATCCTTGGGCATTACTGTAATGATATCCTGAGAACAAAAGGTTGCAGCTCTGGGCTCCTCTGTGCGCAGCCTGCTCCTGGGTGTCGTCGGCTGTGCCAGACATGCTGCTCCTCTGAGCGCCCCAGCTCCACAGCCTGGTTTCAGGGCTGACCCCTGGCCTCCTTCCCTTCCCAGATGGATGTTGTTAGGAAATTCTTCCAGCTTTTCTGTTTCCCTATTGTTAAACCCCATATTTACTAACAGTTTCCTTGCCAAAGCCTTGTGGTTTGGGGAGCAGCACAGTTGTTTGCTACTCCTGCTTCTCCTGCTCATCTCCAGCCTTTCTCCAGGTGGGTTGACATCACTCTTGTTCAGCACCTTCCTTTTTATTTTGCCACAGTAATACCATCAGTCTTTTCTGATCATCTCCTGGCTCTCACACCTTCTGCTTAGCTGCAGCTTCTTCTTGTCACGTTCACAGGGCTCAGCACTGCGTCCTGCTGCCCATCTGTCAATGCCTGCTCCCTCCTTCCGGCAGCAGTGTGCCCCATGACCCTGCTCCATGCTCCCACCTCATCCCTCCTCTCTGCCATCAGGCATTTCTCCATGTCACTCTTCAGGCGAGTGCTTTGCCCAGGTTTCATCTGTCTCCCATTCTTTCAAGTTCTTGGCTGGAAGCAGTCTCCCCCTGTTTACAGAAGACATTCTCCAGCCAGAGATATAAGCCAGTATCTACCTATGTTTTGCTGAAGTTGTCACTAGAAATGAGAAGTATTCCCTTCCCTGAGCTCTTAGCTATCTGGTTTTGAGTGTGACATCCTTAGGGCAAGCATTAGGTCTACTCTGTGGAGTTCTGCCCAGTTTTATTACTATAAAAGGAAGAGCCAGCAGACAATAGTGTAGTTTTATTTTCAGCGCTCGGATGGTGCCTCGTATAGGCTGAGCAATACCTTGTTCTTTTCTCTTTTTCTTTTCTTTAAGTGCACAGACGTGTAGTCCGTGCATGCCTGTGCGCAGCTGCAGTGGTGATTTGCTTTGATATTTGCAGGAGTAAGGCTGAACCAGAGCAGACACATCTGATCTGGATTTCAGGAGGCTGATGCTTGAGTGCTTGTTCTGAATAATGGGATGTAAAAAGCCAGGTCTGCTCTCCTTCGCAGAATGTTAAGGAGCAGGAGCACTCCTTATTGCTCAGACCTCATTCCTGGCTTTTTATTCCCTCTTTGGTGGCATTAAGTGGCCACAAAGCAAGTGGCTTTCCAACACCTTAATATTGTCACTGCCTTATTTGTGTGAAAATCTAGATTATGCCAAAGCTTTAACCCTCAACTGTTCCATCTGATTTCTCAGCAGTATTATTCACTGGCTTTCATGTAATGAATAAGTCCATCAAGATGGAAGGGAGGACCTCTTGCTTTTGAGATTTGGCAAAGCTAGCTAACATGAGAGTTTGCTTTGGGCCTGTAGAGATGCAGTAATGAATCTTTTAATAGTTCCTGTTCTGCTTCCTTGTCCTTACAGAGAGCTAAAGATGTCTTTGAAAACAGCCCCGTTTATTATAATGGTTTGTGAGTGGAGAAAAGAAGGATGGAATTAGGCTATTGAGTGTGGTGATTGCTTGTTTGGAAGAAACATTTCTAAAAAATTGGTGTTGAGAAAAGAAATGCAGATGTGGTGAACTGACTGTATAAATCTGGAGTAGGAAGACCTCTTGCGTTCTTATGTGGATGAAAAAGGTAGATGGTGGCCCACGAAGACCACCAAACAGTTTTTTACAGTTATAGACCAGCAAAAAATCCTGCTTCATCTTGATCTCTCTGTGATCAAACTGGTTTCCAGATGCTGCTTCAATTTATCCTTGTAGGTCTCTGCAGTGGCTGTTTGTTAGGCAGGTGGACCTTTCTTAGCTTCTTCCCTCCTGCTTTGAACTGGGACAATTTCAGTAAGTTTATAGTGTGTATTTGTAGTAAAGAAGCAGACCTTAAATGTATTGGTTAGTGTGATTCAAACCTTAGCAGTATAGGTAAAGAATGATTTTTAATAATAGCAGAGAATTAAGGAAAAGAAAAATGATGGCTACTTCTGCAAGAGAAATGGTGTGCTTGCCTTTCTTTTGCTCCCCAGTGTCCTGCAGGTTCAGTTTGGGGCAATGCACTGTGGACATGTGTCAGCATCCCAGGCTCTATGCATGTGGTTGTGATGGTGATGATCTTTTCTGCTTCTCTTCAGAGTCTGGCTGGAGCTGTTTTTATTCATTTCCTACCATGCTTTTGGCCTTGGTGTTCCTTAGTTGGCCTGTGACTGTGTGGACTGCTGCTGCCTGGAGCTTCAGCACTGAGATGACCTGAAGGATGAGTCCTTCAGTGATGCTGGGGAATGCTTGGAGTGCTCTGGTGTGGTGAGGACGGTGCAGGTGCTCCCTTCAGCCCTCACACAGACAAGCAGTGACTCTGGCCATCCCGCAGGTCATGGCTC
Organism: Myiopsitta monachus; assembly: GCA_017639245.1. Taxonomy (NCBI): domain Eukaryota; kingdom Metazoa; phylum Chordata; class Aves; order Psittaciformes; family Psittacidae; genus Myiopsitta; species Myiopsitta monachus. The sequence goes on along the minus strand of CM029917.1, from coordinate 38,508,518 downwards.
AGGTTGACTCCTGCCAGGTCTTCTGCAGGGCCTTGGGCTTAGGGTCCAGCAAAGCACTTGGCAGAGTATGGTCCGGCACAGGCAGCTGAGGACAGCAACTGGTTAAAGATTTGCTAAGCAACAGAAACTCTCATTTCATTCTCTTAGAAAAGGAACATTTTCCTTCTTGCTTTTGATTTTTATTGTCTTTCCTCTGGATAGCAAAGTCTTAGTGTCTCATGAACTGCTTTAAAAATCAGAGAGCTGAAAGAGAGGGCAAGAGCATGTAGGCAGCTCTAGTGATGTACGGGCAGCCTCTGCAAGGGGGCTGCCATATAATGCCTGCGCAATTTGCAATCCCTGTCTCCCGCTCCCCTCGCTGGCGATCCCTCATGGAGGAATCCATGCTCAGAGTTATCACAGTTGTGCTGCTGGGAATAGCCATGGCTAGAGGCACGTTTGTGCCAGAGCACTGAGCGGTATTTGGGCTGGTGCTGGCAGATCTAGTTGTGAACATCTGACCAGGCTCTAGCTAAGCAGGCAGAGCTGGAAGCAGAAGTCAGCGCTCATGGTGCATCATCCCAGCTCCCTGTCTGCTCCTTGTATGCTCCCAGTGGCTTGTCAGAAGGACTCTGCTCACATTCAAACTCAAGAAAAACAATAGGTGCTCAGGTGAACAGAAAATCCCTTCTGCCTTGAAGTGAGTGGATAAATGTAAAATGCCTCCCCAAAACAAGTGTTAATTATTGGAATAGGAAAAATGAAATTCCTTTAGTCTAAAGCATATAGGCTGATGCTGCCTAGGTCCTATTCCTAAAATACCAGGAATGGAAAGGCAATTGGTCAATTCCAGCTCCCTTAGGCTTTTTAAAGCCAAGCTTACCTTGAAGCACTCAAAGCTGATAGATACAGAGTGAATGACAAGGGCTTGCTATAAACAGGCAGTGTTCAGGTTTTATTTCTGTTCCTATTATGCAAATGTTCATTACTGAATTTTGGGAGACAAAAAAATTACATGAGAATGAATCTCACCAGCGCCGCAATTCTAAAATCCGGGTATGACTGAGGCGTTCTTACCAGTCCTGCAGATGGATGTTGCCAGCTTTGCCTTGTAGAAGAGGATGGCTGATAAACCAGAGATTACATCTCTCGGTGCTGTGGTTGGGGTGGTTGTTTTCTTCTGGCAACAGTCCACATCTCTGCACAACGAACACAAAGTCTTCCCCTCTGCTTTCCTCTGTATACCCACAAAAGCACCCAGATGCATAGTTCATGATAGATATAACGCAAGTAAGATCTGGCTCTAGTTCACTGCAGTTGTTGTCTTTAGTTGGGAAGAGGACGTGATCCTGTGTCAGACAGCAGAGCTGTGGCAGTCCCTGTGACCTTGCTCCCAGGAGATTTCCACCCCGTGCTGCTATCAGGAAGCTGCTCATATGAATCCCTAATTGAAGATGTTATATTTGCATTTATTAAAAATAATGAGCTACTTGTTCTCACCAAACCTTCTGGCCACATCCAGTAACCACCTCTACATCACTGCCAGTGTCTGTCTACTTTATTCTGATGTTACAAAGTCTCCCAGATGCTTATTAAAGACAACTATGTAGAGCTAAGAGGTGAGAAAAAAATCTGGAAGAGAGTCAATGAATAGTATTGTGTCATGGTTTTGCTAGTCAACAGACAATTTATTGTAATATGGAATATAGTAGTGGTAAAAGGATAAGTTTGGGTTGAATTACTGGCAGATAATGACCTATGGGGTCACTTGTGGGGACATGTCTCTGTCCTGCTGCCCTAGCTCAGGAGCTCTGCACACAGCATGGAGCGCTTGGCCCAGTGTGTACAAAGGCTTCTGCTGGGGCAGAGGCCATCCCCAGGACATGCGTTGTGTGTTGCTGTGCTTATGCAACACCTCGCTGTACCCTCGTGTGTCTGCCTGTTGCCTGTGTGAAGCTCTCATGGCCCTTTCCCTTTCTCCCCTCCTTAGGCAGTCACACAGCTCCTGTTGGGTGGACTTTCTGTGGGACACTGTGTGGGTTTAGGCATGGCACAGGCAGCATGAAGCAGTACATACCTTCAGCAATACAAGCAACTGCTCCAGAGCTGTGTGTAAATCATGCTGTGAGAGAGCCCCAGGAGTGCAGCTGTGGGTCTCACTGCACTGGGGGTGAGCAGGACTATGGGCACTGCAAATGAGTACTGCCGATGCACTCAGGTTTGGCATAACACATTATCTCCTTCCCCCGAAGTGCTTTCAATTCTCTGATAGCAGTTCTTACCTAGGATGCTGGCTTAGGTATCCACACAGCTAGAACTGTGCATTTGGCCACCACCATCAGAGCTCAGCCTTTATCTTACCTCTAAAGGAAATACTCTGAAAAATATTTATCTCCTCAGAGCATGACCATCAGCACTTGCTCCCAGGTATTATCTCATAGGTTGATAAATTTGGATGCTCATCTCGGGCCTGCTATGGCAAATACCCCAATTCATTAGTGGTTCTGATGCTGCTGTTCCTCTGAGGTCTTGGGTTTTGGCTATGAAAGTGGCTGCGTTTGAGCTGGTGATGTGGGATTCTGTGCTTGTCTGTCCAGCACAGGCATGGTCTCTCCTCTTGTTCCCATTCTTATATGTTTTAGTCATACAAACAAAAATCCATGTAACCGTTTATCCCCACAATTTCATGTGGATCTGTCAATACTGGTTTCCAGCCAAGACAAATCTATTTTTGTTTCAGGTTTCAAATTAAAACGAATATCCATTGCACTCCGCCTTCATATACCACCCTGTTTGAAGTTAACAGCAGTGCAGCATCGGGGGTGCAATTTTCTCATCCTAAATTACTTTTTTCTGGAGTATCTCACCATATGGGCAACCTAATCTGTCACTCTCAGGCCGAGATCTTTCTGCATGGCTGAGATCCAGCTGGTGTCAGGAGGAATCCTAAAGTCATAGAATTACAGAATAGTCAGGGTTGGAAAGGACATTAAGATCATCTAGTTCCAACCCCCCTGCCATGGACGGGGACTCCTCATGCTAAACCATGCCACCCAAGTCAGATACTTTCTAGGTGGCTGTTGCTGAAAAGAGGTTGTAATGAGGTGGGGTTGCTCTCTTCTCCCAAGTAACAAGAGCTAGGGCAAGGGGAAGTGGCCTCAAGTTGTGTCAGGGACAGTTTAGACTGGATATTGGGAAAAATGTCTTCACTGGAAGGGCTGTCAAGCACTGGCACAGGGCAGTGGTGCAGTCACCCTCTCTGAAGGTATTTAAGAAGCAAAGATGTGTCACTGAAGGACATGGTCTAGTGGTGGCCTTTGCAGTGCTGGGTTAATGGTTGGACTTGAAGATCTTAAAGGTCTTTTCCAACCCAAGTGATTCTATGGTAATCTGAGAGTTTTTTGCAACCGTTTACTTCGGAGCCCTTAAGTGTACAGCACTGTTTTTCCCAGTGCATAAGTCAACACACATGTGGCTCTGTGAGTGGACAGTGTGACAGGAGCAGTAGCTCATTGACTTTTGCTAGTGACAGCTTTGTCCAGATTGAGGAAGATTCCATTTTTGACATCTCAAAGACCTCATGCCTTAGAGCACAGGACAGGAGCGTAGTGTCCCCTGGCAGCTATTGCTTTTGGTGGTAGGATGCTTTCAGTTGCATTGATGCAGATAGAGGGGTCCAGACACAGCACTGAGACCTCCCTCCTGCTGCAGGGAGGCAGGACCACCACAACCCTCACCCACCAGTGAAGGCCTGATGCAGGGGTGACCACTCAGTTATAGGAGCACAGCTCCTGCCCCAAGATCCGTGAAGGCTCTGTCATGGCACCAGCGCCCAGTCAGGGTAGTGATGTATCGCTGTAGTGGCAAAGGGAGAGCAGGCATTGCCTGCTGAATGGGAGCTCCACCATCTCTCTCTGCTCTCTGTACGACAAATGACATTTCCAGGCAGGTCCTCACCTCTCGTTTCTCATCTTGGCAGCTGTGGTGTTGTGCAGGTACCATTACGTGACAGCACATTTGCCGTGGCCTCTGGTCGCCCTCCTGCCTTTGCTGTGTGCAGGGGCTTTCCATAGGCAGGCTGCTGCCTATCAAATATTTTATTGAGTAAACACAGATAAAATATTCATAAAATAAATAAAAAATATTTAAATAAGAAGAACTGAAGAATCTCATATAGCTTTCCAGTGCCTTGTGGAGATGCCCTCAGTCTGCCAGCCCCCCCTCAGGATCAGGGCCTGTAACCTGGGGCTGTGGGACCGCAGCTGTGGCCAGCCTTGGGGAGGAATTTAGGGGGGCCAGGGAGTGTTGCACAGGCCAGGCTCCCACACTGGTGACAGCATGGCAGCATTATGTGCCCCAAGTCTCGGGCACTTTGCGCTTGCCTGCAAACAGCTGTGTTCCAGTTCAGGACCTCAGTATCTGAGCAGGACCTCACCTCACCCCAGGCATTCCTCAGAAGTGCAGTTGCTGTGTTTTGAGTTGCAAAAAAAGATTAAAGAAGATAAATTACTTTGCGTAATACCTTTTGCAACTAGCAACTAATGGAAAGCTGCTGATAGAGATGCAAATCCACCTGGGCATGCAAAGGCAGCAGGTCGCAAATGGCTGTGCCACCAGGGGCAGGGATGCAGGTGCAGCTTCTGGGGCCTCTGGGATCGGTGTGTGATCAGATCCTTACTGCAAAGTTAGAGGGAAGCTGGGGAAACCTGTTGAGACAAGGTGTAGGGATGAATTTCTTCCGACAAATACAGTATTTGTGCGGATGCTGCCTTAATCCCAGTCACCCTGTGCAAATAGCAAATTAATTCTGGGTCTGAGGCTGCCTCGGTATGTTTAACTCCTTCTGTACCTGAGCACTTGCTGTCTCACCTTCTGAGAAAGCATAACAAGATGCGTAGCTGGTTGGTTGATTGAAATATGACAGAACTGGGCAAATGCAGGGACCTCTCCTGCCTCCTCCCAGCCCCTGGATGCTTGCCGAATTTTATTTGAGCAGTTTGTTCTTTTAATATCCTTAAAAACGATGTGCCCATACGTATCTGACAGAAAAATAAGTTAGCAACTGTCTTGCACATGCTTCTGCTGCCTGAGGAAGGATATGGAGGAGAAAGATTGTGGTGAAATGTTCTGTTCCATTTACTTGTTTCCCCTGACTCCTGTGCCTGGGAGCACGGTTGGAGATTGCTGCTTCCTACCTTTCTGTCAGGCTCCTCATTACCAGGAGCACGCAGCCCGTGCAGCTGGGGCTTTGATGCCTCCCTCACTATCGTTTCCTACTCAGAAGATTCCCATTCATTCTGATTTGGTACCCAGCCCAGAGCCCTGGCTCCCCCCCCGAGCCCCTCGGCATGGCTACAGGACTCCAGTTTAGTATGCACTGGAAGAGGCGAGCTGATGCTCCCGCGCTAGACCTCCCGGCTGCTGGTTGGAGCCATAAGGGATCAGGAGGAAGAATTAGCCTGTGTGTTTATGTGGCTGTGCTCCAGTAAATATTTTGATGCATCTGCTGCCAGCTCTGGTCTGAGGGAATCTACCTAGCATTTAAATTTTGATGGGGAGCTGTTTTGAATAATAACAGTGCAGCGGCTCTGAGTCAGTCAGTGCATGTGTGTTGACTTAAAAAAAAGCCCTCCAAGCTTAACGCTTGCTGAACGCTGAGCTGCAGTGCTTCGCTTTTTCCTCCTCCTTTCTTCTTTTCTTTCTTCTCTTGACTTCCTCTGTTTTGTTTTGTTGTTGGGGGCATTTCACACCCATTGTGTTCACTGGCAGTGGAGGGCTGGGGTGAGAAGAATCAGAAAAATAACCCCAGCCAAAAGAAATCCTCCTCAAAAACTCAGAAGTAGCTTTTGCAATGGGTGCTGTAATGGGTACGTTCTCCTCTCTACAAACGAAACAAAGAAGACCATCAAAAGGTAAGACCTCCTGGTTTGCTTTTCCAGTCCCTTCTGTATATTTGCTGGGGGAGAAATTTGTATTGGGAAGGAAGGAGAAAATGAACATGTGCCACTTGCAAGTAACCCAGCAGTGTTTGTGAGATGCAGTTTGCAGAGAGTAGGATGTGGGGTGGTGGAGGAAGCATGTGGGCACGAGAATATTGCTGTGGAAGGGTCTGGGGGGTGAAAAGCAGCTGAAATACTCTTATATTTCATACAGGCGTGAGTGTGTGTGTGCGTGAGGAGGAGAAACTCACAGGCTCCATATGCAGAGCACTTGCAGAAGAGACTTGTTTATTTCCAAATCCCATGCTTTATAAAACCTTTGAGGAGGGAATAAAATGTAGGTACATGGCAAATCCTTCCCAGTACCTTGTGGGTTCTTTCTCAGAAAGTATTGTTAGAGTCAGTGTTGCATATTCAGTAATCCAGCACCTAGTGTGCAATGCTGATGATGTGTTTTATAAAGACTATCAAGAGGGGAAAAAAATTAGGGGGTTTTCATAAAGAAGGAGAGGAGGAGAAGCTCGTGAAAAATGAGAAAATAAGCAGCTATCCCAGGGATTTGAATCCTTAAAATCCATAAATATTGACTGTGAAGTGCAGGGTTTTTGGGAGGTCTGGTGTGTGTTGTGTGTGCTTGAGCTCTGCTCCATGTCCTCAAGGGTTAATTCAGAAATTCCAGGGTGCTGCTGAGCAGAAAGTTGCAAGCACCATCAGGGACACATCCTATACCATACAGAATGAGTACTGCTTAAAAAACAGCAAGAAAGACGCTGTAACTTCAGCAAGTCTTCCTGATGTTTGGAAATGTTCCCTGCCAGAACCTCTGCATTTAACAGTGGCTCGGTATTCCTAGGGTGGGTCTCTGTTTCCACTGTATCTGTTGCTCAGTTCGTATATATACTTTTGAATCCAAGCTGGTGTGGATTTTCTAGCAATCTAAATTAATAATTACCTTTTGAAATACCAAATATCAAGTAATCCCTCTAAATAGAAACGGGGAAGGGCTGTGCAGGGGATTTGATTGTGGCAAATGTCAGTGTCAAATTCTGTGTTCCTGGTCCAAGACAGGTAGGGTAAAATTTTCTGTTAGAGTGTGTGCACATGGTTTACAGTTCCCCTTCCTGTGTTGTTGTAATGCAGCCATAACTGGATGATTGCCTGGGATGGATATGGTATTGTTTACAATGCAAGTGTAACTGTAGAGTTGTCCAGGCACCAAGTCACTCCTAAAGCCATGGGAGTGCTGTTTAGGCACGGGGAAGCACAGGAGAGCTGAGCGCAGTGTGCTGGGCATGGTGGCTGTGGGGACACCAAGTGTTCCAGAAACGTGCGAGCTGGAGCTGATTTCCACTCAGTGTGGATAATTTTGTGCTGATGCATCTGCTCTCTATCACTGTGTGGTCTTGCACTTGGCTCAACTCTCCAGTGGAAGGAAGAAATTGCTTTTTGTTGGGAGTTCACGAGGAGTAAAGACCCAGCATCTGGTCACACATTTGAACATTTATAGTGAGCTTCACTCTTGCTGATGCCTTCCGGTAGTGGTTGCTCACCTATATGTGTCAGGACTCATGTTCCCTGAGTTCTGTCCTCTTGGCTCTGATGTGTTATCCATGCTTTGTTGCTGGTTAGTAGGGTACCCAGTTGGAAAGCTGGAAAAAATAACTTTTCTTTTCTTGACTATTTTCAAAGGCAGTACAGAATTTCACACCTTTCAGTCGCTATTTACCTGGCAGAAAAGAACAATGCTGCTGGTTTTCACTCTCTTCAGCCAGTTGCAGATGTGCCTCCATACTGATGGCCAGAGGATGTCCTGGGTCTCCAAACATGAGTGGCAGAGGCAGGTTTGCTGCATGTGCCTCTGGGCTGCTTGGTGTATTTGACTGTGAGCATTTCACTTTGTCTGCAATGAAACACTGAGATGTACTTGAATACAATGTGAAATTGCTCTTTGTCTAAGTAGTGAGTAGAAGTCAATTACCATTGCGTAATGGGTTCCTTAGTGCTGCTCACCTGTCCCCTCAGAGCTCCTCCAGCCCCTGGGCATGCTGGTGGCCTCTGCTGGACCATGCCTAAGTATATCCATGTCTACCTTGTACCGGGCAGCCCAAAACTGACCATGGCACTCTGCTGTGTTCTGAGTAGAGGGGAAGGTTCAAGCATTCCAGCTCCGGCTGTGTGACTGTTGGTGCAGCCTGCCATGCGGGTCACCTTCTTGGCCAGAGGGCACCTTGCTAATGGTACCTAGGTGTATCTGCTCCCTTTGTTGTCACTCTATCTGTTACTGAGCAAAGTGTTTATTATCTATTTTATTATTAGGTTATCATCGACTATAATAATTTATTATGTTTATCTCTGTGTTTATTTGAATAGTCCAGGATTTATGCAGCAGGTAAATATTGCTGCTCAAATAAAGGCTTGAAGAAACAGTTATAACAGGCTAGGTCCACATCTCTGCAACTACACTGTCATCTCAGTGGATATGTGCTCTTCCCCGTAGTTTGAAGACAATTTGTGTAGTCTTTTCTAGCTAAGCAGCTCAGACGGGTTTCTGGAGCTACATACCTTTGGTGTAATCAACTAAAACCAATGTCTATTATTTGAAGAGTAGGGAAAATAAAGCAAGTTATATCTCAAGTGAGGAGTTTTCAGAGTTAATATCAGTATGCATGTGATGGATCCCAGCAGAGTGGCCCGTGCTGAACCCTTCCAGCCTCAGTGCAGGACAGGGCTCCACTGGCTGGGTCTGGGGAGAATGGTGGCTGGTGGCTATTCCAGCTGCGAGCAGCAATGCTAGAGGATATATTGTAGCACTGTTCAAGAGTACAGGATTTAATTCTATGTTTTAGTGAAAATGGGGAGCCTGAATAAAGGCAGGAGTAGCAGAGAAATTGCCTTAAAGTGGAGAGCAATGGTGCAAGTGTGAGACCTTGTCTCTGCATTTGGACAGTGTTGTGATGTGGACAGTGTTGTGCGTTTGTAGAGGAGAGTATCATTTGTTTAGCTTGAATGTGAAAACTTACTCCAGTGTAATTGGGCATTTTGTCTAGGCAGGTTATGAGTCACTCGACCTGTCCTGTGGGATGGACATTTCTACTTCTCAGGTTTGCAGTCCTATTGATAAAGCTGCAGAAGTTTTCCCTGTTTGCTGAAGTGTACCTGGATAGTCCATGAGATTTGTGCTGTTTGCTTTGGTAGTGGCTCAGGGCAGTTCCACAGATTATTTGTACATGTTATTAGAAATTATGTCCTCTGATCTCTTCAGTTGATGACAGTTTAACTGTCATTCGCTGTTGGGATTCTTTTTGTCTGCCTTTTCCAGCACTCAGGGAATACTAAGCAACTGGAGCATCTGACATATGGGGAAAAGCCGAGAGAGCAGGGACTGTCCAGCCTGCACATAGAAGGGGCAAGGGGTCTTATGAGAGTGTAAAAACACCTGATGGGGGGGTAGGAGAGGTGATGGAGCCAGGCTCGTCTTGGTGGTGTCCCGTGACATGGAAGGGACAGTGGGCACAAATTGAAATACCAGAAATTCAGCTTAAATATAAGAAAAAGATTTTCCTGTGAGGATGACTGAACACTGGAGCTGGCTACGAGAGGGTCTGTGGAGCCTCCATCCTTGGAAATACTCAAAACACAGTCCTCAGCAACCTGCTGTAGTTAAACCTGTCTTGAGGATGAGACAATCTTCTGAGGTCCCTTCCAACCTCATCCACCCAGTTCTGGGATTACTGCCACCTTCAATCCTAAAGGTGTAAGGACTTTGGAGCACCTGGAGCAGGAAGAAACACTTGAGAGCTCGGTATGGACTAAACACCAGCGAAGCTGAGAGGAGTGCTTGGTCCTCTCTCTAGTATGTTAGCAGTTAGTGCTTAGATACAAGATTAAGAATTTCAAGTTGCTTGTATATCCTCCAGCAAACATAAACAATAAAACAATAAATGAGTTAGGGGGGAAAAAAACCCAAACCCACAACACTAAAAGGCAGAGAGCCAGCACAGCAGATAACACGCACACAGACACATCTCTGGTTTCAACTAGCTGCAGAAATAGAGATGTTTTTCATGTGTTTTTACAGTCTGCAGCCAATCATGGCCAAATTTGTGGCTAGAATCAGTCATTTCCAGATTTGTCATGGAAACGTTCGGATTAGCAGGTTGCTAAAGCAGGGGGAAATTCTTGTTTTGACGGCTTTCCCTCCCTCTGTGGCAGCGTGCAGTGGAGACGGGGATGCTGCCATGTGTGGGCAAATTCAATTCCAGTCGAAAAGAAAAATCAAGGAATAAGGGATTATTTCTTTTCTCTACAGAACGCCCCCCTCCTACTCCCAGTGAAAAGGAAATATAACTCAGATATTTCTCAGTACCTGAATCCTGTTACCCTTTGAGCTACAGGCTCCAGCTCTTCCCCTGACCGCGCCAGCAGAAAGCACAACTGTTTTTGGCTGGGGGTCTGAGCCTGTTGAATGAGAGTAACCAGATTTTGGTCCAAACCTCAGCCATCAAGAGGAGCCTGGTGCAGTTGTTTGCTTTTTGCAAGGGCTAACAGCAGGAATTTATCCAACAGCAGTTGTGCCATTTTTATAGTGACTGACTTCTAGATTCTGTTTTGAAGGAAAGTTTGCTTTGAAATGGCTTATTGTCCAAAAGCATCAGGTTTTGTGTCTGACCAGCTGTATTTTCAAGTGGCTTACTTACCAGGAAACCACTCACCATTGCTGGGCTCGTCAGTCCTCAGAAGCGTATCTGACTGACGTGTGCTCCTAATGTCGTGCCTGAGCCCTTTCAATTCCCTGCACTGGAAAAATCTGCTTCTCTACCCAGATGAAGAAAAAGTGGTTCAAGAGGGTTTGAAGTCCTGTTCAGCCCTAGCCCTACAGCTGCAGGGTGGGAATGCGGATTTGGGCAGGGTAGCTCCCTAGATTTTTATTTGCCCAGTATGTACCATTGCAAAGCAACTCTTTGTAAGCTGTTTTGAGCAGCTTTATTCTTCATAGGCCTTTGAAATTCATCCAGGAGGAGCTGCACACTCGCCTTTATCCCAAAAAATCTCTTCAGGTTTGGCAGAAAGAAAAACTCTGAAAGTTTCCTTTCTCTTGCTTCTGCTTCTCAAAGAAACTTATAAGCCTGCCACTGTTGAGAACAAATGTGTGTCCCCTAAAGACTCAGACCATACAGCCCTGTGTCATGGGGATTTTGTTAACAGATCTCAGCTCCCTGTGTATTTCCCTTCTAGAGCAAGCAGAGCATCTTCCCCCTGGTCACAGACCTGAGCCTGCAGGTGCTTGAGGCAGTGGAAAGAATTGCTGGTTTGTTTTCTCCTGGCTGAGCCCGAAAGCCCAGAGCACAGCACTGACATCTCATTTTCTCTCCCTAGTCCTTTCTGATTGTCCCTGCTGCCGTCTGACAGGTCGGGTACGTTTTTGGCCGCCTGCACTGAAACCTGAGGCTTCGACAGGCAGCTTTTTCTGGGAATTGCCTTTGTAAGGGGTACACAGAGCAGCACTCCAGTGACACGCTTTTTGTGTACGCACTCAATCAGCACCAGTTTGGAAGCACTGTGGCCACTGGTAAGTGTCCAGACATGCCACTTGGTGTGAAACTCTTTGGTCTCTGAAGTCCAATGAGGTGCTTGGGAGGCTGCTCAGAATCACAGCAGCCAAACACCCATCCCAGCCACGTGCTAGGACATGCATGAGATGGGTGGCGTGGAGTTTGCACCCTGTTGCCCATGTCCTCAGTAGCCCTGGGCCAGAGCTCACACAGCCGTGGGGTTTGCTTGGAGAGATTTGTGGCTGCTTCTATTCCCCACTCGCCGGCTTTCAGCCAGAATTAATTCAGCTCCTGTGCAGTCACTAACTCCCAGTTACTTCCCTCATCACTTGCTTTGTTTTCTGCTTGCTTCGCTATAAATTCAGCTCCTAGCAGTGAAGCAGAGGGATCTCAAATACCTGGTCTTAAGAGTGGATAGCACTGATTAAATTAAAATAAGCTATATATATCCCTGATTGCTTCCCAGAGGCATACAGCTCCTGCCTGGAATGCTGTAGGCAGACCCAGGTTGGAGGCTTGGAATAAAGAACAGATGGAGGAAAGTAGATTCTACAGAGTGTTACATGTTGTGTTGCATTATTATACATGTGTGCTTATTTCCTGCCCTTAGGTACAGGTACTGTGTGCCGCTCAAACCACAGCACATCCTCACAGAGCCCTGAAATCCCACCATGAAAGTGCTGATTAGAGACCTGAGCTTTGCAGGGCAGCAGGCTGCAGTACTTGGAAGCTTCTAAATGTTCAACAATAATCCAAAAGGCTAAACCAGAAAATACTTTCCAACTTTTCACTCTCAGCCTTGGTAATCTTCCAACCTTTATCACCAGCGCTTCCAGGGTGACTTTCTGGATATTTGATGATTGGAATGGGTGCTATGAAGCACTTGGACTTCTGCAACTGCAGATATTTAACACTGTAGATGAAAAAAGCTTGGAACTTCAGTCTCAGAACAGGTTTTGACCGATTCCCAGCTTTACCATTGTTAATGTCACCAAAAATGTAACCTGGAGTCACTTAGGGTTGTACAGAATTTTTGAGGGAAACTCTATCTATAAAAAAGCAGAGCAAGGACAAGCAAAGCAAGCTGTAACTGCCTGCTGATTCTGATCAAACATGAGGGGCAGCATACAAAGGTTGTATTTCTCCACTTACAAATGCGCAGTCTATCTGTTTATTTTGATGTTTATGTAAACTTTACTAAAACCCCTAAAGGTTTACAAATTCTTCAAAAATTAAGTAGTGGGATGTGGTTTGTAGCCAAATGTTTCATAAATCAAAACTGTTATTGATTGTGATTATTCACCAAAACTGTCCAAAAACTCTACTGGCTTGTCATGTTATTGTAGTTTGAGATGTGACTAGAAAAGTGTGATTGCTACAGCAGTTCTTCTGTTGCAGGTGGGGGATAGACCTGGGTATTTATGTTGAGTGCCATGTTTCTTACTCAAAACCATTGCGCAGTGATGCAGAACGTTTGGGTACCTGCTCAGGGTCTCTAGGTCATGGTGCCACTTGCACCATGGCTAGTTGCAAGGGGGAAAACTTGTGCATGTCTCTGAGAGGTGTTTTCCAGTGAGTGCAGGATGCTCTAGCACCCTGTATCCTTTGCAGGAAGATACCAAATTGCATGGCAAGGGTCTTATCCAGCCGGAAAATGCAGGTTAGAACTATATGGCATCACAGCAGCATTTGTAACCAAACTATATTTAGGGTTCCAAGCAAGGTATTTAATCATAGAATCATAGAATACCAGGTTGGAAGGGACATCAAGGATCATTTGGCCTGACCTTTCTAGGCAGGCATGACCTAGACTAGATGTCCCAGCACCCTGTGCAGTCATCCTTCTTTCAGCCTGATCTTTCAGCTTCCCCTTGCATTCATTCTGAGATGCCAGAGGGAATAACTGTTAGTGTAAGATTGTTTGTACTTAACAAACAAAGAAGTGATTAAAAGTGTAAACTGCATCCACGTTTTCAGGACAGGCGTTGAAAATGAAGGAAGCTGTGACCAGGATTGCAGTCATGATAATGGGGATGTCACTGGGGATGGGCAGGGGACTGGGGCTCCTGAAGAGTATGAACAAACCACAGTTGAAATGAGGTGAAGTTCACAGGCAGCAAGCGTAGCTAGTGGGAGGCAGGGGAGGACTGCGAGCCCTGGGCAGCCATGGGACAGAGGAGCTGCTTGGGACTCTGAGAGGGGCAGGCAGGAGGGGAGCTGGCCCCAGTCTGGCCATAGGAAGGTTTTAAGGAAGACATGAGCTGGGTAACCGAGCCGTCCTCTCCTGGCAGAGCTCAGCTACATCTGTTTGTCTTTCCTCAATCCAGACATTCCTTTCTTGACAAACTTAACAAGCACAGCTTTTCACACACACATACGCGCGCACCCCCAGTGTTTGCTTATCTCTTGCTCCAGGAAAACCCACTTCTCCCCGAGCTTGTTCTGTGGGGTGTTGGGAAGTGCCCAGAATTTCCATAGATGGCCGCAGCTGCTGTTTCTAACAGCCAGAACGCAGGGGCAGGGCATTTTATACTGTGGCTGAGAACAGCTAATGGAGAGCATGATTGTGAGGATTGTGCTGCTGGAGGCAGGTTTCTAGGAAGCCCCCAAGATGCCTGCATTGTTCTGCTGAGGGTCCTTAGTGGGAAGGGAGAGTGTCACCTTGGAAGGAGGGAACCCAATTACAGTGTGCCAGAGAGCAGTTCTGAGTATTAAGGCCTTTTAGTGCTCTGAGAAAAGACGTATTTCTGTGTGTCAAATTCATATGCAGGAAAACCTGGATGTAACAAGCTGTGTTCACATGATTTAGCCAGTTAGAGCACAGTTTCAGCAGCAGAGCTCAAAAGCTTTGATGACAGTTCTAACTTTGCCTGCCTGCAGCTCGGGGTTGAGCTCCAGGTTCATTTACCCAGGCTGCTGTTGCTTTCCTTCAGTGAGCAATGCTGCACATCAGCCCCACAGGGTTTTTGATTATCAGCTGAATCGTCAGGTAAGGCCCCTGATGAAGCACATCAAACTGCAAGAGCTGTTTGCTCTCTGTAGGGCACACACACAGACCTGTGCAGGGGAATGCCATTAGCCCCTGGGCTGCAAAATGTTGGGAGCCAGCATAGCATCTGTGGGGTAGGACAGCTTCCTTTAGGGAAACTGCTTCATCCCGTGCAGGTGAGTCCCGTGGCAGAGCAGGGAGCATCAGCATCCCTTTGGACCCTTAATCCTCACTTGCACGTTGCTGTTTGAGCTCAGAGCAGCACTTGAAAAGAAAAAAACAGGAAGCAGGCACTTTTGTGTCAGTGCAGAGGGGATTGCTGTCTGCTAATCCTAATAAGCCAGTGTAATTAAATTGACACACTAGCTTACATGCTTCACTGGGAGAGTCAGGTGTGACCCCAAACTATGATACCAGCACCCCAGGAATTGAAAGCATGTGCTTGTGTGGATCTGAATCCCTGTAACACCCAGTTTGGTTTTGACTAATATTTTCACATATGAACCAACAGAAGGTCTAGTTTGCAGTCATAGAGTCATAGAATAGTTAGGGTCGGAAAGGACCTTAAGTCCTGTGCATAAGAATTAGCCAGGCTGCAGGCAGCTAGACAAAGAGCTGCATTAGGGTGTGAGGAAAACCCTGCCTGCATGGACATTTGGGTGTACTGAATGACAGGCAAAGGCAAGCATGTGCAGTTCTGCAAACGAAATGGGGTCCCACGAGACCCATTCCTGTTTGTGTAGGCAGCAGCCAGACCTGCAGGCAGAGCAGGTTTGGTGCTGCGAAAGACAGGCAACCAGAGACCGATCTTTCAGGAAAGTGCCTCTCATTTCCAGGTCTTTAAGTCTTCAAAATGGGCTATTTGCAGTAGCAATCTGGCATCCTCTGCTTGGCAGGAGTTGAGGACATTACAGCTGAGCTACTGCCCTATCATTTCTCATCACCTCTGCGATGGAGCGCTGGGCTGCACGTGGCTCGCCGCAGCCCTCCAGGGAAGTACACTGTCAAACAAGGGGAATTTTCTGCTCAGGCATTTTCAGGGCAATGCCATCACATACAGCACTTCACATGGCTACATTTGCATCTTTATTTTAGCTGATGCTGCCTTTTCTTTCTTCTCTGTCCTGACTAGTGATGGAGGTGAAGCACTCACAGTTCAAAAGTTCAGGCAATCAGAGCGCTGTGTGCTTTCCTCAGGCACTGGTTGCTGCTCTTCAGTGATGCACAGGAGAGAGCACAGGAATGTGCCACTTTGAATGTCACCCACAGCTCACATCAAGGTGACTGGTGTGTAAGTTAAATGTGGGGCAATATCTGTTGAAGCAAACATACTCTCTTGTACGCACTACTGCACTGTACAACCTACAAAGCAAATTAGACTAAAAGCTTGGTCCAAACCTGAAACTTTCATTTATTTATGAGATGTTTTGGGAACTTTGGAAATGCTCTGACTTGGAATGAATTTTGTCATATTTCTGCTTTGTTTGCTTTTAGCAGAACACTCTCCCTTTAGAGTTGCTGCCTGGAATTCATTGATAGTGGGGAATTAGCTGGAAAATGTTCTGAACCTCCATCTGGATCAAAATGAGACAGACAGTTGTTAGAAGCTGCTGGGATGTGAAGTTAACAACCCAACTCTGTGATCCCTGTGTTGACATCTCTGATCCCTCAGAGAACACAAAGCAAGCTCCTCATTTCTACCTTGGGTGCTTCCCCTCTTCACTCTGCTGTACTTCTGCCTTTCCCTTGCTTTCCAGCAGTGCTGAAGCTGAGGCCAAGCAAATCCTAGAGGTACGTGCATATGTGGTAAGGTTTCCACCAGCAAGAAAGTTACAAACTGCTGAATTCCTGGAAGAACACAAAGCAAGGAGTGAGCCTTTGATTATGTATCTCCTGTGTCTCTGTGAGGAGGTGCTGCCGGCAGAAGCCCACGCAGATCCTGCTCATTCCCTAATGGGTGTATTTCTGTCCTGTTAGCCATGGGCATAAGGCAGTCTGTTTCAAGAGCTTCATTTCCCTACAAATTAAACTCCTGAGGCAGGATGAGGTGAGGACAGTGCTAAAGGAGGTTTGGTTCCATCTGTGCTTCCCCTGTGGCCGGATCTGTCTCCACAGCACGTACTGCTCAGCATTTCCCAGTCTGTGGTTTGGGAATGTGATGCTGCCAAGCCACAGAGCATCAGTGCCTGTGGCCATCTCACCAGCTTGCTGTGATTTTATGCGACAGCTGTTCGAGCTGCAGAGGTTTGCCCAAGCGAATTGACTGTCACTTGCCTGCTTGCTATGTTTAGTTTTCCTGCATTTTGTTAAGCATTATGAAACAGCTCCCAAGCATGTGAAATTTAGGAGAGTGAGAGGTCAAAGCTATGGCTTCGTTACTCATGATGTGGGCACTGTTTTCCAGTGTCAGCGCAGAAGCCACTCTCCGGGGTTCCACTCCAGGTACATGTTGTGCACACAGGTTTGCTGCGGATGGGGCATTTGGCTCAGGAGCTTGTGTGGCTGCTGCCAGTGGAGAAGGGAAGGATGACATTAGGCAGCTGGTCTGACACAGCATCCACCTGCAGAAGCAACACTCATGCTGTCAGTCAGCTGGTAGTCACTGGTGTGTTGTGGCAGTGATAGGATGGCTGGAATAGCAAAGGCCACTTTCAAAGACCATGTCTCAGAGTCACTGTCTTCAGCAGTGTCACTACCTGCATTACTTTCTGCAAGCAATAAGGTTTGAGGTTATTGGAAGTTTCAGGGCTGTGCTTCAAGAGGCCGACAGTGCTGTGGACAGGCTACTGATGCTGAGGTGGTTATATGCACAGTTCTCTTCCCAACACAGGCAATGAAATGTTTGTTCCCTAATCCATGATGGGGAATGCAATATGTTCAGGAGAGTTCATTTCCTCTGCACACCTTATGTTTAGGAGCTCTTTTATTGGATATATGGATACAAGAGAAGGAACCAGTTTTACCCTTTGTGGTTGAAGGAGCTCAGGTCAGTATGGTGGTTCTTGTGATACTGGTGGATTAAGCAATGTTGCAGTGCAAAACTGGCCATTTCCCATCACTATCTGTTAGGTGTGGTGAGGGCCTGAGCTTTTCCATAGCAGAACTGGAGGGACGAGTGAAATGTCCTGAGTGGTGGGTGAGAGAGACTCCCACACCATACTGTGAATAGCTGGAGAGCTGCCTTCTGCACAGGAGAAGGGCTTTCTTGCAGTGATGTGTGGAGATCGAGAATGGTTGTGGACAGTGGATGTGGGGCACCAACAGGAATGTTTGTTGTCATCAGCAAGTGGGAATGTTCGAGTGTGTCCTTTGCCTGGAGTGGGAATGGACAAAGAAAGCTCAGAACCTGCAGAGCCAGACCAGGCATGTGCATGGAAATCAGCATCGCCATCCTGAGGTCCCTCTAGGGTGGTCACCATAAAATATTGTACAGAGTGAACACAATTCAGCAGTAACTGCTCAAGTCCTTCGGGCTTAAATTCTTTGTGCATTTTGAAGTGTGTCCTTATTCCTATTCGAGGCAATGCGCCCTTAGTCAAGTTGAAGTTACCTCAAGCTAGGTGACAGGATCAGCTAATGTACATTTTTACTTTCCTCTTATTTCCCCGATTTTCTGAGTCTGATCTTTCAGTAAATAGAGTTCTGGATTTTAACCTGTATGCTGCTGTGAAAGGAGGTGTGGAGGATCCCGCAATGGGGAGAGAGCTGGAGCTGTTGGCGTCTGTGCTGGGAAAGGCAGCAGAGCGCTGCTTCAATTCCAACAAAGTTTATAGTGAGGCAGCATCTAGGTTTGGTTCCTATAGGACAACACATTTGTTAACCGAGTATTTCTTGTACTAGTAGGAGAGCCGCAAATTGATTTGCATTTCCTGACGCACGTAAATGCGGAGATGCTTCTAAAACTGTTTCTTTCCCTCCTCTATTTCATTGTAGACATTCCAGAGAATGGAGCAGTGTTTTTCTCTGCTGTTTGGTTCTTTGTTTCATGAATATGAGTTTCTGGGACAGGCACTCCTGGAGCATGCGGCCAAGTGCTCATGCCTGGAGTCTCTGCAGGCTTGTATAGCTTTGCAGCACAGAACTTAAAGGGTAAGTTAGGTATCTGCAGAATTAAAGAGAATCTAGAGGAACAACAATAGAGATCTTAAGTTCCTGTGCTTAAGTTCAGCCTGAAAACCAGAGGTGAGTTTTCACGTGCCTTATGCTATCATGTTAGAGATGTTTATTGGACTGCAATAAGAAGGGAGATGTTTGCAGAATGAAACTGCTCAAATCAGGAAAATCGCTTGTTACCATTTTCTGTTGTTGTTCTCTGTAATGCAGTTTACTGTAGACATCACATTACAGAAGGGGTTTAGTGGTGAACAGTCTTGGATGCTAAACCTGCTGACACGTGGCAGTATAGGGGAACACCAGAAACAAGATGGATAGCTTTATTTTTGCACTATAATTAGTCACCCTTAAAACATTCATAAAACAGATGTGGATTTGTAAAACCCAGCCCCAAAATCTCCTTGCTTCCCAGCTGGAATGTATGCAGGATTCTCTATTCAAACATCTTAAGCTGGCACATGCCTTGTTTACCTTGAGCTTCAGCTTTTAAGCTTCAAGTGTAGGGAAAATGTTAGCCTGCCTTTTACAGCATCCTCTGGGACAGGGAGAAGAGTCTGAAGGCATGAACTAATTGCCCAGGAACTCGTCAAGTCTTGTCAAGCTTGGTTCAGCCTGGAAATCTGGAGGCTGGCTCCGCCGTGGATGCAGCTCTCTTCAGCAAGTTCCTTCCCATTTACTGCAGAGGTGCACACTTTGGTATTGCAGGTGGGCAGAGAGAAGATTGACAGGTTCATTTTCAGGCTCTTGCTCCTCTTGGTGGCAATAACCTACTTAAAGGAGCCAAAGCAAAGTCTCAGTCTGCAGCTTCTTCCAAGCTGTTGGGGAAGCCTGGAAAGGGATGGTCTTTTGTGAATGCTGCATCCCTGGCAGTGTTCAAGGCCAGGTTGGATGGGGCTTGGAGCAAGCTGCTCTAGTGGAAGGTGTCCCTGCCTGTGGCAGGGGTTGCAACTGGATGAGCTTTAAGGTCCCTCCCAGCCCAAACCAGTCTGGGATTCTGTGATCCCTGAAACATCAGACTCATGGGGTGCCACTCACCCTCCTTGAGCAGGAAAGAAGTTTCCATTGCTGGCCTTGAACACTGCCAGGGATGAGGAAGCCACAGCTTCTCTGAGCACCCTGTGCCAGTGCCTCAGCACCCTCATAGTGAATAGCTTTTTCCTCATATCTAATCTAAATCTCCCCTCTGGCATGTTAAAGCCATTCCCCCTTGTCCTGTCCTTACAGGGGACCAAAGCACCTTCTGTGTAAAGATAGGTTGAGAAAGTTGAGGCTGTTGAGGCTGGAGAAGAGAAGGGTGCACGGGGACCTCAGAGCAGCCTTCCAGTATCTGAAGGGGGCCTATAGGGATGCTGGGGAGGGACTCTTCATGAGGGACTGTAGTGAGAGTTCAAGGGGTAATGGGTTCAAACTTAAACAGGGGAAGTTTAGATTGGATATAAGGAAGAAATTCTTTACTGTGTGGGTGGTGAGGCACTGGAATGGGTTGCTCAGGGAAGTTGTGAATGCTCCATCGCTGGCGGTGTTCAAGGCTGGGTTGGACAGAGGCTTGGGTGGCATGGTTTAGCGTGAGGTGTCCCTGCCCCTGGCAGGGGGGTTGGAACTGGATGATCTTAAGGTCCTTCCCAACCCTGACTATTCTGTGGTTCTGTGATCCTATGATCCTGCAGGCCTTTGTAAAAATTCTCCAGATTTGTTGCAAAACAAATTGGAAAGCAAGGAAGAGCCTTGCATAACCACAAATGGTGTGCTCCTTATTCTCTGGGTAGAAACATGTTTTGTTTGAGAGCTTCCCCTCTAGCAGCCTCCACAAGTTCCTTTTAAGCCAAATAGGACATGGCCTCTGTGCAAGGCAAAAGTAGAACAGGGTTTTGTCCCTTTGAACTATTAATACGGATCACAAAAATGTTCCAAAAGATACAGAAGCCTTTAAGTGTATGATGAAACTTTGGAGATTATTTATTTTTTAGTACAGCTAGTATGGCATTTATTGTAAAACACAAAGCATGTTCTGATAGCTTCCTTCCCTGGTGGAAAAGAGGGCAAAAAGGAGAATCCAAATTCACTCAGTTAAAACCTCTTGAACCCTAAGTGTCCTTTTCCCCTGAAAAGTACTGTTCACAAAGACACATGCCTCACTGAGCACACTCTGCTGCTGGCTTCTGAAGGAGTTAGGAAGTGTGGGGGATGATAATTCACCCAATATCAGCCTTGGCTCCTGTGCAGAGTTGAAGAGGAATACAGCATCCCCCTCACGTATCCACTTTCTCCCATATGGGACAGAAATCATCACATCAATTATTCCAAAAGAGCTTCTGCATGTACAATGTCTGTCTGGTTTACAGAATGATTTCCATATCTATAGATACCACTTATCTAAGGAATTTTGTCCTCACATCTTATATTGTGAATTAATCTGTAATTGTTGTCTCGCACTGCAGAACCCACTAAACTTGAAATATTTGCAGTAATTAATCATAAATATTAGCTCTATTGTCAGCAGCAACAGTTTGGATTGCTTTATTGTAGGGAAGTGGGAGGGAGCCACTGTTTTGGCAAGTGACAAGCAAATAGTGTAGTATTAAAAGCCAAGTGTTGGATTGGAGTCATTAAATCCAGGAGCAGCAGATATTCAGAGTCAAGTTCGGCAGTGAGTTTCTTGCTGCTGAAGTCAGCAGGACTGAACACGTGTGAGCTGCAGGTTGCTGGTCCTCAGGGAGAGCTTCAGCTGGATTTTGTGGATTCACCCTGTGGAAATGGGATGAGGTCGGTGCTCCCAACTCTGCTTTTTTCTCCCTTGTCCTCCACAGGATCTGTGCCTCTTCATTACCACTGTGAGCATTCACTTTACAATGCTGTTTGCCACACACATGCAGCCCCGCTGTAGCTTCACCTTAAGCAAAGCAACTGCCCTGCCTGAGGCTGAAAATGCCAGCCCTGCTCTGAATGGCCTCAGGATACTGGCATGAGGTGAGCTCCCAGGTGCCACTGCGAGGTTGAAGGCATCGTCCTGCATACAGCTCAGAAAGCTGTGTTCTGTACAGCTCTGTGCAGAGACAGATTATGGAATTAAAGTCATAAATTTATAAAGGCAAAAGCAGGCTGTCTTGTTTGTGAAAAAACCCCAAACCCTGTTGCCTTTATCCAAAGATCTTGCCTAACTAATACAGCCTTTGTGGTGACAAATGGGTTTAATCTAGTTGTAGCTTTTTCTTTTTTAATCAAGCATGGCAGGAATAGGAGTGAGTGATATTGAGAAAAATTTGCAGCTACTCAACCTCAGAAGTACACATCCTATCTCTGAGTATTCCACTTCCTTTTTTCATCCATTCAAAGAAGCAGATTAGATTTCGCCTGAACTAAAGCCATTAAGCCTTCAAACTATGAAGGTTCACTTTATTAAGCTCTTCAGAAGAAGTCCAAGGCTTATTCCAACTCTTGCTTTGTATGATGGGCTGTTCTACTGTTTCATTGCTTCCCGAGCTTCAGGAACAAGCTGAGAAAAGAATTTTGCCCTTGGCAGGATGGGGTTTTTGTCACTCTTGCTTTACCCAGAGCTAACCTGCCTCAGGAAGCCACTGTTGGAAGCTAGGCCTGAAATGACTAAGAGGAAGGTCAAGAAACTTGACCGTAGTTACAGCCCTGTGTGTCCTTGGGGTAGACTGGTGATGTCCTGAGGACATGGGTAAGCGTTGGGACCTGAATGAAGAAGGGCTTGTGACAATTCATGGAGAAGGAGCTACAGCTCTGTGCACATGAGTTCACAAGCTAATGTCAGGAGCCTGTGTGGTTATGTTTTCAGGTATGACATTAAACTCTTGCTAGGACAGTCAGGATTGCCTCACCAGGCTTCATATGTGTTTGTAAGCTGAAATATACAACAAATGAGTGCTATACAAAGCCAGGTTAGAGTTTTTGTCCGGTGTCCTGGGTTCAGCTGATCCCAGGACATAAGGACACATGCAAAATTGCTCCAAGGAAGAAGCACTTGGGTTTTTTTAATTAAAATCTGATATGAACCTCTTTTATCTACATTGTAGTTCCACTGCGTTAGTCGAGGAAAGAGGTGTTTGGTATCCATCTGTAAAGGAAAATGCAAAAAGGTGAAGAGGTGGGTGAGAAGGAAAGCAGAAAACATTATCAAGGTGGCAGAGGGAACCCAAAGGTCCATCTAGGCTGTAAAAGAATGCAGGCAGGTAGGACACGTCCCAGAACAGTCAGTGCAAGCTTTTGGATCAGTAAACCCATGTTGTAAAGCTGCTCTGAGATCTTGACTTCAGCTGGAAAAGGAAGTGACCCCTCTGGTTGGTATTTTGCTTATTCTTACTATTCACACTGTGTTATTCTCGGTGTTTTGTCTCATGCACCAGAAGCAAGGAACTGTCTAGAAAAGCAGCAACTGATGCAACCTTGGCTGTTGCATTACCCCTACATAAAGACAGAGTTTGGGCCTTGGAAACCTTGAGGTCTATTACTGTTGCAAGCCATGTGAGTTGGGACAGGTGGGGACAGTGACTGATGGCAGCAGGAGCATCAGCAGCTGCCTGGGCACAGGAAAGAGCAGTGCTTCTTCTGGATGCTAATCTGTTTTCCATGGCTTGATGATTAAATATGGCTATAATATAGAGGGGAAAAATTGACTCATGTTATGCAGTTCATCCTTAGGCTACTGCAAAACCAGATTCCCTGTAATCCAAGTCCCCTTGCCTTTGGATCACTGTAGGTTATGGCCCCTGTAGCTTACTTTCAGTAGTTGAATTGCATCAACAAACTGCTGAGTTATATCTGCTGCTATAATTAGCACCTGAGGAGAGGAGGAGATGATCTCTTAAAGCAGGAGCAGGATAAAGGATGTCCATGGGATGGGTTCTGTGCTTGAGGTGCTACTGAAGGCTTTGTGCAGGCTGGCTGCAACAGCTCTGGAAACAGCCAGTGTCGGTGCTTCCACTGCGTAGCCAGTTTGGGTTAGGTGGGGGATTTTCAAGTCTGATGTTTCCCATCTAATCCGTATGTAATCATATACAGGAGAGCAGGATCTTAGGTGCTGAGTGGCAGCACAACAGTGTAAACATGAACATTCCTCTCAACTCGGCCACCTCTGTGTGCCCTTCAGATATATTTCTCTCAGTCTCATTACTTCTTGTCCAAGGTCTCAAAGGTGAGATGAGGCAGTGGGGCCTTGCTGGGGTCATGGAGCAGAGATCCCTGCCCTCCTCTGCTGCCCATTTATTCTCTTCCCACACAGTCAGGGTGCAGCACAGTTATCTTCAGTAGCAAAGTTTTGGAGATGTATATGTAAAACTTGTGACTTGCTTAGCTTGATGTGCAGTGTTTGCAGCTCCATTTCCCTCCCCTCGCTGTCCTTTGCCCAGCTGGAGGAGCAGCAAACTCCAGGGTAGTGGGAGATCCCATCGGCAGCCCAAACTGAGACAAGTTTCACCATCCCTGGAGGTGTTCATGAGCTGCAGACGAAGCCTTTAGTGCCATGGGTTAATGGTGGCCTTTGCAGTGCTGGGGACTGGTTGGACTTGATGATCTTGAAGGTCTTCTCCAACCTGGTTGATTCTATGATTCTATGAAATATTTCACTTTTCAAAACTCACAGTTTCTCTCACAAAGGAAACCTCTCTAGATGTTGCAGAGGATGACAGTGTTATGCCAGTGTCCATAGAGACATGGGGAATGGGTCATGGTAAAACAGTGTTTTGGGTGATGGGATGTTTCCTTTGGTGTGGGAAGTGCTCAGTGTCACCCTTCAGGTGGGGCTTTGTAGCTTTTCCATAGGATTAGTGAACTTGGATCTGCATAAGGCATTCCTGGGGGCCTTTAGCTAAGAGCTTAAATATTTTCTACTCTTCCAGCTTCAAAACTGCTGTATTTTGAATAATGAAAGGGCCCTGTGAAGAACTTACTCCTGATGCAGATTCTGCCAGTGTGCTGTCCTGCTGCCAAAGCTTCTGGGCTGGTCTCCAGGCATTTTGGCACTGATTATTTTAATTGCTCCTTGATTTCAACATCCTGCTCTTTTCTAACCTTTCTTTTTAAATTTCTACTTGTCTTGCTATGTGATTCTCCTCCTTTTCTTCCCTTTTGTGTTCCTGATCCTCTCTTCTTTCTCCGGATGTTTTGTTGTCTCCTTTCCATCTCCCTGTTCCTGCTGTGGGGAGGTACCTTGTGACTCTGTCCCATTGCTCTGAAGCTGTGCAGGTGCTCAGGGGAGCAGGGATTTCTGTCAGAGGTGGGTGGTTTGGAGGAAAGGGGGTGGGTTGCACCTCAGAGGGTGTGAGCCTCAGCATCCCAATCCTCTACCATTGCCCTCCTGGCTGCGGTGTTTCTGCTTTCCTCGAACAACAGCAACCATCCAAAATGCTGCCAAGTCTTTCTGACCCTCGCTGCCCTTGCCGTTCGCTCCATGGACCAGTACTGAGTACCTTGTGGGTTCGAGGCAATCTATATTTGTCAGCTGCTTTACAAATGTCTGCAGCAGGCACTGCACTTCCCTTCCATGTCAGGATTCTCATCCTTGCTTGTGTTTTGGTCCTTGCTCCCTTCCACACACCCCTTTTGTGCAATGTTCAGATGGCTTCTAGCTTCACTGCTATGCAGATCTGGTTTCTTCCTTACTGCAGGAACTTTGATTTTTTTAATGGGATTTTAAGTACTTAAAAAACCAAAACCAGTAATGAACTTGAGACCAACTCCTCCTGCAACCCCCCCTGTGATAACCTGTTGAAAAGCATTTTCTGTGCTGCTTGGCTTTTAAACACTGGGTCAGTGAGGAGGGAGTCAGCTGGGTGCCAGGAAAAAGCCTTTGCATCACTTCAGCCTTATGAAGGGGCTTATGTGGTTTGTCTTTGGTAAAAAAGCTTTGTGCTTGGCTTTTTGGGGCTGGATTTTATCCCTAACAAGCATTTTGTCAGCATACCTTTCTGGTTTGGTCTAAAACTGCAGCGGTGGAGCTTGGTGTTCCTGCTTTGTACAGATTTGGGCAAATTACTTCTCCATAAACACAGTATGATAACTCATGGCATTGACATTTCCTATACTAATGATTAAATCCTTAATTTTACAGTTTCTTGCATGCCTAATATAGCATTTTGAATGTGAGAAACTTTTCCTTCTGATTTCTCTTATCAATTTGGCTTGTGATGTTCAGAAATGAGATTTAGACTGAGAAGTGTTCAGTGCTGCTTGTGTCCAATTCATGTCACATGGGGATGCTGAGTGACAGCACATGAGAGCTTCAAGGACATCGCATGACACTGCATGTCTTCCTGCCCCCAGATCAAACCTCAGCTGCTGCTTCGGTGACTGTTCTCCATGGTAGAATGAAACTCCCCAGTACACTCTGTTTGAATAGGCTCCCTAAATACAAGGACAGCAACTTCTAGGTCAAGTCCCTGAGTCACATGTAGCTGGAGCCTGGGAAGACACATCTGTGTATTTCCCTTGATCCTAGACTCTCCCCAAAGCATTTCCTATCCTCACTGTTTTCTGATCTAGTACATATGTTCTTATGTACTTTTTCTTTTGAACTGGATTTTGGGGTTTCCTCCAAAAGCCATGCAAGTATTTTGGCATATTCCAAATGTCAGAGAGCAAGAAGTCTAGCTGGTGTCAGGGGCAGTTTGGATAATGCACCTACACATTGGAGCTCCTGAATGTGCTCTAGAAATAATACTATATCCAGCAGAGTTGGATTTTGTTGGCTAAAGCTTGTGAGTGCCCCTGGGTAACACCCAGGCATAGCACAATGTGTTTAGCTACCTGGAAGGTGCAGCCTTTGGAGCATGTTTGTGGCTTTTACATGGGTTTCTTTTTACAGGGGCTGCTTTTTACATGGGAAGTGCACAAACCTCCTGCATTTGGGATCCTGGGGCCTGTGCCAGGGAAGAACTGAAGCTGGAAACATAAAGAGTAGGTGTGTATAAGAACACTGCAGTGTTTTTGGGTTCTGCCAGGAGCCGAAGTCCTTCAGAGGCTTCACTGCTGACAAATCTGCAGCCAATAGTACCAGAGGATGGTCTTTGCAATGTTTCAGATACGTGTAATAAAAGTCTATTTTTCTTTCCTGTTTCCTTTCTATGTACTTCGTGTTGCACACAGTGTGACAGTGAAATCTCTTCTTACCTCTCATAATAGGTTTCAGTTTTCTTTTCCATAAAGCAATTGTAGTTGTACATCTCTGTGTGAGAATCACAGGTTGCTCATGTCAGGGGAAGCCAGTGACATGCCTGTTGTGTTGCTGCCTGTGGAACTGCTGGAGCTCATCTCCTGTAACCTGCGCCATGTCTAAAGAGCTCTGCAGGAGAGGCTGTGCTGGCTCTGGGGTGGCTTAGCCTGAAGTTGTATTTTGCACCTGAATCTGGAAAGTTTTTTCTCAAACAAAATTAGCAATTTTGATCGATTTAAAGTAAAATTGTCAAACAAGTCTCACTCAAAATGAATTCCAGTGAGCTCTAAAAAGCCATCCTACCTGTGCTCCCAAAGGAGCACTGTGTCACTGGGTGGCTTGCACTGTGCAAACATGTAGGGATTATTTATGTATGCAGCATCCACTTTATACAAAGCAGCTCTTAATTAAAACCATCTTATACAGTGAAGCAGAGGTGCTTTAAGGTGTTTTGATCTTTTAAACGTGGGTTTCCTAAACCAGCCGTCGCTTTGCTCAGCAGAAGCATCTCTGCTTTTACTGTGGCAAGTCCCTGGGGGTGCCATGACAACAGGGCTCTCTCTCAGGTGCTCACTGCAACTTTGGTGAAATCTGTGATATATATATTGTGGCTACATTTTAAATAGGGGAACAAAGCAAAAAGCTGGAAAAATGTGGTGGGTATTTCTGGAGCCTGGGAAGGGCATGTCAGCTGGCTGAGGCTGGAAGGAGCTCTCTTTACTGTCTCATCAACCTGCCGGAAGGACAGAAGCTTACTCCAGCAATCCTCAGATGCGTCTGTACAGAAACAAAAATAGAAATGTTGGTAGTGGGCGAAAATAATTCCAATATGCTGCAACACCTGGTACAAATGATGGGAAATGGTTTGTGACACATCGTAAGGGAGCAGGGGAAACATTGCCACCTTCTTGCTCTGTCGTGTCCTTTGCAGCTTCAATTCATGATACTTATTCACAGGGCCTGCGGGTTGCCTTCCCAAGGTGTGTGGTGGTGAGTGGCTGCAGGACACCCAGCATGTCCCTCCTGTCCCTACGCCTCACCAGATTGCCCTACTTTGGTAACAGCCTGCGCTGAGACAGATTTACCTGTTAGTCAATGACAGCAATAATGCAGAGGTTAGCATGTGTTAAAAATATGGGCAATCCTCTTTGGCTTCTCTGAGGCCTAATTTCTTCCAAATCCTTTACAAACGTACCCCAGCTAGATTTTCAGGCAAGGATTCTTGTCTGTCTTTATTGCAAGAAGCACATACTTGAATTGGAACTTGAAGGTGTAAAAAGGGAAAGCCCTCTATATTTGAAAAGGCGCTTTCTCATGCTTCAGTTTTTGCTTGGTGAAGGTGAAAGACCTCCCTGTGTGCCCTGTGGGAAGGAGAGTGAATAGGAGGGGCGCACCATCTGTAGCTTGGAAGTGCATGTTGTCAGCGCAAGTGACAGACTCTCCTGGCTTATCACTCTCCTTACAGTGCCCAGGCTCTGGGAGGTGGTTGAAGGCTGTACCACCACCATGGTGGTAAGGCTGCCCCTGAGCCCTCTCGTCTCCAGACTAAGAGAAGGCTCTTAAGATATGCTCTAACACGTGTGCGATAGGTTGGGGCCATGGCCTTTTGTCTTGTTTGAACATCCCAGGAGGTTGACCCAGAATGGGACCCATGAACTCCAGGATGGGAGCCAGGAGAACCCCACTTGCAGGCACAACTAAAAGTGGAGACAGACTTTTCTGTAGCTTCAAGTTGATCTTCCTCAGTTCTGCTCAAGTGTAGCAGGGTTTGCCATGGTGCATTGTGTCACCAGGAGCCTACAACGGTTCATGACTGATCTATTTGACATTCATGCCTGGTGCAGAAATTCAGATTCCTCTGAACTTTCTATAAGCAAAGAACAAACGGAGACATTTTTACATTTGCTTTCCTCCATGAAGCACAGTTGGCTTGCCAGAGCCATAAAACTGTAATTCAGAGCAATACAGCAGCTGTAATCACACCTCTATCTTGGGCAGGGGTACATTTTACAGACTGATTAGATTGCAGAAACCCTTTGAAATGAAATATGAGGTGGCTGCTAATGGAAAGTCAACTGTTACACAAAGCAAACAAATGAGCAAAGCAATCCTTGCACACAACAAATAGGCACTTGCCCCCCCCCCCCAATCCTGTAGAGAGTCATCAAGTTGTTTCATTTGCTGAATCAAACGTATTTTAATTGTATTCCAGGCAGTCTGTTCCCCACTCCTGTGTGATGGTTTTTGATTTGATCATTATAAAATGGTGCTGTGGTTTATTTATATAACGGGCTGGATCCAACCCACTGAAGCCAAGAGAAATCTTTCTTGCATCCCCAACTGCTTTTTTCTCTATAATGTTCCAGGAATGTGTGGGATCCAGAATTGTGGTTTAAAACTAACACTAAATCACAGAATCATGCAAAGAACCAGCATAAAATTTATGCCTTGACTGGGAGACTTTCAATCTGCTTTTCCCCTTTTTCTTTTTTGTATGGTAGTCAAGGTTCCTCATGCTTCATCTAAAATAGCATTGCTTTCCACATAGAGGTGACACAAAGAGGTGCACACTAGCTGCAGCTTTAGGAAGAATTCTAGTTAGATTTAAATACCCAAGGCTAACAAACAGCTCGATTAGCATCAGCAAAGACTGCTTGTTGTTAAGAGTTTGTTCAGGTTATAAATAGACCTGTCAGAACTCTAACATGTGCCAGGCAGATAGTTGATCTTTAACACTGACTGAGTTTCCAAGCCTAGGAAAAGAGTGATTTACATCTAGAAAAGATTGTAGAGTTAAGAATAATGATGTCGCCAGAAACAATAGTGGTCTTCAATGCATTAAGTGGTTAGCCCCAGTCCTGTTCCCTAATGGATGCAGAAGTGCACAGGAGTGTGTGAGGAGTGGCACTGGAGCACGCAGCATGTGGGCAAACATAAGCATGCCAGCGGCATTGGGGGAGCGGGTTTGGTGCCAGTTGCTGCTGCTCCATTTTATCAGTGGCTACAGCTAATGTGTGTCCCTGTCCCCACACAGCTGCCTGCCTTAAGTAGTTTGTGGCTGCACTTCTTTCTTGCTGGCTGGTGGCTGTACATTCCAGGGATGTACATCTAGCATGTTCTCATGTGCCGTCCTTAAGCTGAGATAGATAGGTAGGTAGGTAGGTATACACCTTGAGGCTAGCATACATAGTACAAGCCCAGTAGATTATCTGTAGCCTGTTGCATTGCATCAGTTTTTGGGCATGTGTATGCACGATCTGTTTCTTTAGACATGCCGTAGCACAAAGTACAGGTTATATGGTGCAGTGTAGGAGATGTGCTTCTGCAGCTGAGCTCCTTCCTGGTTCACCTGAGGCTGCTGATGTCTCTATTAAGCGCAACTGTGCCTTGCTACCAACTGTTCAAGGTGCCTTCTTGTGATGTATCTAAGACAGCAGGGGGAAAACAGTATTCTGCTGAGAATGAAAATGGAGCCAGACCAAGTTTTGAATCCTTTTCTCTTATCCCCCAGATGTCTCTGTCCTCCGCAGCCTCTGCTCATCCCTGCTGCCGTACTCCCTGTTTCACCACAGCCCGGGACTGGCCTGAATTTGACAGATGCCTCTGGCTTCCAAACTCTGTGTAGCCCTGAGATGACTCTCTTTGCTATTCTTGAACTCAGAGAACCAGGCATATATTTTATATGAAATCCTCACACAGAGATTAAGTCTTACCCATTTTCCATAACATTTGCAGAAGTTTGCAAATACAACCGTTAGCAAGACAAGTTTATACTTTGAATTAAAGGGAGAAGAGTTACTCTGTCTGGTATTAGTCAAACCAGAAAAACATTCTCACTTTATCTTTTCTTCCTTCTTAGTCATGTATCTCAAAAATGGTGGGAGAGGAGACCTAAAACGTTTCTGAATGATATCCCCTGGCAGATGACACTCGGAGTGTTTCGTGCCTGAGTTGTTACTGTCCCCTGTGTGGCACTTCTCCCTCTCCCAGGCTGCTACAGACCTGCACGCAGAACTATGTGAACACCTGAGATGCTCCGGAACATCCATTTAAAATTACATCTTCTAGCACATGCTAACAACAATGTTTGGAAGTAAAAATCTACTGTAAGTAGCGTTGGAGAAAATGCAGTATCATAATTATAGTAGGTTGGCAATTTTTCTTAAGGCTGATGGCTTGCAGAGCTGCTAATTAACTGTGAGGGGGGTTGCCCACACTACAGGGATACACTTGCTGAGGAAATATGTGACTGAAGCCAAAGACTGCCTCAGAAATCCACTGTCTGTCACAGCTATGGCACAACACCGGGGTGTTTGCTGCTGCCTACTGAAGCAGTGTGTTTGGAGATGCCTGCTGCCTATAGTGTCAGGGAAGGAAAGCACGTGGAAGGCTCCATCTTAGTTAGCTCTGGGGCTGTCTGGGGGTTCTCCCAGGCTGGAATTGAATTTTGATCAACTGAAATGTCACTTTCTGGCTGTATGAGTACACATCAGGAGGCTACAGGGGCTTTCCTGAGAGGTGTATGAGGCAGCACGTGTGCTCAGCCCTTCTGTAGAGGATTAGACACTCAATGGTGAACTTAATGTTCACCTTCTACATCCTCCTGAAACCATTTGGAGTATGTTTTAAACACAGGAGAAGTGAAAACATGCAGAGATTTATTTTCACTATAGAAACAGCTGGGTGTTTGTAAAAGGGTGGTTCTTGAGCATTCATTTCTTTTTTGAGTAGAGATTTCAGTCTGCCCAGTAAAGACAGTTTTTGATTTTTGATTTGATTATTTTGGCATTAATTTTCAAGCTTACACTTGGATAAGAAAATAAAAAGTAATGGTAAGACACTGAATAAAAGATACTCGTTGTCCAAAATGATGCTACAGTGCTCAGGACTAGAACAGTGTTTATACTTTCTGCTGCAGCAAATTGGCTCTCATCAAAGCATCTATCTATTACTTCAAAGCTACCACTTCTAATCCTCTTGGGATATGGGTGATTTTCTACAAATCTTCATGATTTCTGTTTCTAGAGCCACAGCAATGGCTGCCTTTTAAACTCTTACTTCTCCTTTAGTTCCAAACTGTCTACAGTCAATGGAAACATTTAAACAGTGAAGAAAAATGTCCAGAACCCTTTTTCCCCTGGATTTTACTCTGTTAACTGTGACTGAGGAATCCTTGAAGCAAGAGCAGCCAGGCATGCACAGAAGGAGCCCAGTTACAATCTGATTGATTTTCAGGCTCAGTTGTGAATCTGGGGCTTGGGGCAAACCAGAATAAAAGTCTGGGTCTCACGAGATACAAACTGATGAAATTTCAATACTATATGTTCTGTTCTATAGGTGTTTGTGGTAAAAATGGAGTTAGTCAACAGGGAATATTTCAGAAGAACTTCATAAAAATAATGCGGATCCAAAAAGACTGAAGTCAGTTAATTGCGCAGATTTTTGCTATACATCTATCATGGGCAGTTAGTACTCAATGTATCTTCTTTTTTGTTTGTACGACTCTTTATTCATGTTACTCTTCTTTTGGAAACACTTATTCCCTACCCAACTTGTTTCACTTACTAGTCAACCACGTGTGTATTTTGTTAGGCCACCTCGAAGTTGCAGCATTCACTTAATTCCCTGCATCACCTCGTTGTTGCCAGCCTCAGATCTCTTCATCCAGTTGACTTAGCCTGTTGGTCTTCAATGTGAGGTGCTCCTTCATTTTTATCATTGTTGATCAGAGTATTTTGAATCAGCAGATATAGTTTAGGGTACTAAAGGGAGTGCAGGTTTCAAGGAGGAGCTTGCCTTGGTTGTTCGTGAGCGGTTGTGTTTGCTGTAGGGATGTGGGTGATGACCCCGGAGGAGGAGAAGGGAGGGTAGAGCTGCAGTAGGCACATGTTGTGAACTGATGTAGGAAATGCTCTGTGCTTCCAGTTTGTTTCATTGTGGGATTTCTCACTTGCTCTAATAAAGTGACTGTTTGGCTTACAGTTGGATGAAAACTGCAGGACCACTTTTGCAGAGTTCTCTTCCAGTGCTCCATGCAGGAGATGATTACTTCCTGGTTCACATTAAGATTTGACATTCAGTCTAGTTTCTCCACACCCAGATACATGAAAGGCTGATTTCTTTTCTAGATGTGTGCTCTTGTGAAGGGGAAAAACTATCTCAGTCCATTAAGACTCACTTGGGTTCCCAGCAGTGCTCACAGTGCAGTGCTCAGCCTGTGCCTGCATTCCTGCCTGGAGCAAGGGAGGACACTGTATCTGTTGGAAGCTTGGCATCTTGTGGCCGCTGCTTTCAGGAAATATTGCCTACACCAAAGTTCCCAATCCCCTGTGGTGAATTATTCTCTTTCTTCCAACATCCCAGCTTCCGTTAGCGGAGAGGCAAAATCCAAGCTTTCACTAGTAGAAACTCATTAACTTATTTTGGATACTTTGGCAGAATCTTGCCTCTAGAAAAGGAGATGCTCCCAGATGTGGGGTCTTAAAAACCAAACAAATTATAGTGCGGTTAATCTGTGCTCAGTTGCTCGATTTATAACAACTTATTCTATGACAGCCGTGACTGATGGCAGCTCCAGCCTGGTGTGATTCAATGTTGTGAGACAGCAACTTTGGCAGCGGTCTCCAGCAAAAGCCCCTGCTTGTCTTTGGGGCTGGTGATTGAAAGAGGCAGGTAACATTCCATGTTGGAGCTGACTAATTAAACTTTGAGTGCAAGGCTTCCCTCTGGTGCTGTCCCCAAGCCCTGCTGTGTACGGTGGTTGCCGTCACGATGACAAAAAGCTACTCCAGCTGGCTACCCTTCTCCACTTCGGGTTTTTCTCAAGAAAAGTGAAAGCTCAGACATGGTTTAGAGCAGATTTGCTGACGGTGGCAGCTCTGATCTTAGTGTAAAGGTCCCCTGAGGAAAACCCACTTTTGTCAATGCCCACTTCCCTCTGCTCCCTGATGCATCGCCCTAAGTTTAAAGCGACTCCCTGGGCTTAGGCTGTTGGTACTGCAGCAAAGCCTCGGGGCTATGGTTGCCAAAGGTGAGCCTGCCATTGGGAATGGGGTGGGGACTGACAGACACCCCTTGTGAGCATGGATGAGTCCTTTGAGCTCTGCTTGATCAAGGGGATTTAGATGCAGAATGTTTTTATATAGGTAGTGAGGCACTGGACAGGAGGTTGGTTGTGTTTTTTCCCCAGAAAATATTTAAGCAGTTTAAGCTGCCTTTTATCTCATCTGGACACCTAACGAGCTCTGACATCTCTTCAAATCCAAGCAGGTGCCTATCTGCCTTTTCAGGTGCCCAAATACATTTAAAATTTGGCTCGTAGTACACTCTGTTTGTTTTCTTCTCTCTAAAATAGAATAGGATGGTTCAGAAAGGATGAGGTTAACTCCTAACTGTAAGGAGAGGTATGAGGACTATTTGGGAGTAAGGTAATCAGCAGTAACTACTGCCGGTGTCTTTCTATTGCCTACTGACGTACACTGTAAATCCTGCTTAGGAAAAAATAACTGATGCTGAAGGATACATTTATACCAGGTCAGGCAGTAGTAGTACAAAGATGATGACCAACCTATGAGCTTAGGAAAGAAGTCAGTCTATAGGCATGCTCAGAATAAAATACTAGAGACTGGCCTAATCTCAGCTCTGGTGTCACTCCTATGGTATCATCAAGGCTCAATACTTGGAAGAGTACCTCCCATTAGTTCCCTAAAGCTTTTCAGACACTCCCTCACTCTTATCCCCTCAAGAGAAAGGAGCACGAATGCAAACTCTTCACCCCGTGTTGAACATCTTCCCTGTCACTTTTGCCCTGGGGAAAACAGAAGAATTCTACGGAATTTTTCAAATTTCTAGTGGCCCTAAGCCTTTTATACAAAGCTCTCAAAATCTCTCTTCTCCAATGCTGATGCCTAATGAAAGCAGCAAACCAGGTCTTTCACTGCAGCTGTGTTACCCTTGGGCTTCCCTGTGGCTCCGTCTTTTCAGAATGGATCCATCAAAAGTCAGCATATGCTCTTTTGCTCTAATAACTGTAAAGAAAGCTGTTGACACCAGAAAGCTTTCTGCAAAGACTTGACTTTACATAAAAGAAAGAACTGTTAAGTAGGATCCTGTATGAGTTTGGTGTTAGTACACTGTATGGTAACAGAGAGCTGCAGGATTTTATGATACCTTTGGGTTGAGGTTGAAAGGATGATCGTTCTCTAGCTTGAGGGTATGTATAGAACCTTCCAAATTTCTTTACATGAAGAAAGATAGCTCTTCCATTTGCAGATCTCCAAGCACTTTCTTAGTGACTGTACTTGATTTCAGAGCCTACAAAGTTAGCAAGAACCCTTTTGCCCCGCTCTATGTGGTAACACTTCTGTGGTTGTTCAGTATTGGTGGTGGTTTGGGTGTTATAATAGATCCCATCTTTATAATTTCTTCTGTTACGTTCCTTCAGGGCTGCTTAAGCATCCTGGTATCACCAGGTGCACAGGGAAGAAACAGGCCATGGCAAGCCGCTGGCCCTGCTCATTACATCTTGTCCCCACATCACCCATGCCCTGTGAAGTGAGGTCCAGAAGCATTCACGTTCAAATACTGTCCCACATCAACAAGGCAGCTCGCAAGTCTGGTGGATGACACAACATTCCATCTACAGGCTGGAGTTTTGGAAGATCTCGGCTGGAGAGCAGACGAACTGTATGGGCACGTGGCTGTGCCTTAGCTCAAGGTGTGGGGCAGCCCTGCGATCAGGGAGACAGAAAAATTAGATCAGCCATGCAGCTGAAGTGAAAGTAAAGTGAAGAGTAAAGCCAATGTGCAAGTTACACTTCTGCGCTTACAGCAAGTAGTAACGAGTAAGAAGCCACACTGAGTACCTCGGGGTCCATGTCCCCATGTGGGGCAGAACTCAGAGGGCCAACAGAAAGCAGAATGTTGAGGTTTTTTACCAGAACCCCAGACTGGTTTGGGTTGGAAGGGACCTTAAAGCTCCTCCAGTTCCAACCCCTGCCATGGGCAGGGACACCTTCCACTGGAGCAGCTTGCTCCAAGCCCCTGTGTCCAACCTGGCCTTGAACACTGCCAGGGATGGGGCAGCCACAGCTTCTCTGGGCACCCTGTGCCAGCGCCTCAGCACCCTCCCAGGGAAGAACTTGTGCCTAAGAGCTCATCTCAATCTCCTCTCTGGCAGGTTAAAGCCATTTTTCAGTCATACAAATGGAGAAACCCAAGCAGATAAGGACTTCAGGTGAACTGAAGTTCAATGTGGCCATGTAAGTGATACTCCCATTAGTGTGAAGAAAGTTTAAGGAAATATGTTAAGGCATTTTTTGAAAAAGAACATTTTAATCCATAAAAAACACTCCAACACTGGATAAAGGAATGTTTCAGGCATCCTATGCTGCTAATTAAGAGTTTAAAACTTTTGTGTTACATAGAAAATATTCAGAGGTCAATGGCAATAAAAAGAATCCATTCAAGTCACAGAGAGGTTCTGAACAAAGAAACAACAGCAAGGACTTTCTGGATACTTCCCCTGTTCCAGACTGGTTAATAAATGTTGCAGTCACCCAGAATGCCAGCAGTCACCCTATTAGCAGTAACTAGTGTGGAGGTTTCATTGTGGGAAAGCTATAAACTGGTGCCATTAGCTGCTTCTGGTCCTTGGCTTGACCTGTTACTGCCAGGGACTGGGCACATTGTCAGACAGTCGCTTGCACCATCCATGTCAGATAAGATGTGTCATACATCCCTGCTCATTGCAGGGGGGTTGGAACTGGATGATCTTACAGTCCTTTCCAACCCTAACTATTCTATGATTCTGTATCTCTGCTCTGGAATCTGTCATTGCTGGTAGAGATGACATGATCTGGCCTTGGCTTGCAAAGTTGTTTCCCATAAATAACTGGGGGTTATGTTCTCAAAGTGGGCTATGGGTGAAACTACCATACTTTGCTTCTTATGGTACAGTCTCTCTTTCCTGAAATGTATCTTTCTCTCATTACTCTGTCCAAATGGGTTAAAAATAGGTTGGGTGGTAATGAAGCAATGTCATAACAGGTATGTCAACAAGGAGAATTGGGTCAGTCCTAAACATCCATTATTTTGTATGCTGTCAATCAGTAAAGTGCCCCGGGAGCTATGGAGTGAGCTTGTAATCAGTGCAGAACAGACATGGGAATCTTGTTTAATCCTATTTGACTTGTCATTTTGATAACTTGGGTTTGGGGGTGAGCTGTTGCATAGAACTCCAAGAGATGCTGCTGCTTTTAAATTCCTGGAGTTTTCTATGTTGTATAATTGGTAAAGAAGATGTAGTCTGCCAAGTTGACTTGCTGTGAACTCTTTAGTTATTTCTCCTGTGCCTTAGTTACTAGTCATCAATGCAGAACTAAAAGGCCACATCACAATAGGTAAGGAGTTGAAAATACTTCATCAGAAACAGATTTTAATCTAAAATCAAGATTTTTCCCTTATTCAAATGTGTCTTGCATCTGCATTTCTTTGAAGTCAAATGATTTGGGGGCCATGAAGCCCTTCTTGTTCAGTTGCTTGTTAGTGAGGTGCTGTTTGAACCACTAAGTAATAGATCATCTGAGCTACATAGGCTGACAGCAATACGACAGTTTGTCTTCTGTGCTTGACACCAGCCACCAGCTGCCTCCTGTTTACCCTGCTCAGTACCATTCTCATTAAGAAGAAAGGTTTGATTCTGCAGTCGGCTTTTTGGATGACCAAGAACAGTGCTTATCCATCTGGTTTTGACAATCAGGAGGAGCAGCAAGAGAGGACATACAGTAATCTGTAGACTATGTGGTTTCTTTCAAAGTTCCCATCATGAAAGATCATCAGTAGCAAGTAAAGGCTGTGGACTAGGTCAGCTGCGACAGCCCTTCGGTTTGTTCCCTGGGAGAGGGAGCGAGTCTCCATTTCCTGCAAGCCTTCCTAAGCATGAAAAGCCCATGAGATGGAGCTTGTGCAGGAGAAAGAGACTGGAGGACGGAGAAGGGAAAGCTATTCTGTGCTTTTCATCATGCTTCACTGGCCAAAACTGGAAAACTTGGCAAAGAGGGACAGAGCCTGTGTGGTGAAGCAGGAGTTCATGGCTTTTGGGGGATGTATTTAGAGTTCTGCATTAATGCATTAATTCTGATAATTCCAGGGATAAAATAGACCTTTTTTTCTAGTATTTTGAATGCTAGTTGGGCCTGATTTCCACTACCCAAGTAGTGGTCAGTTTGTTTCAGTGTTACTGGAGTTTCTAGTGTTCTTTGTTTGTAGTAATTTTTTTTACATCCCTTTCATAGCTCTTTATAGCAACTCATCGTTACATATTAGAATGGTGAAATGTGTGCAGATGACCCTTTCCAGGTGCCCTCCTTATAGCCCAGTGGGCAGAAGTTGGGGTGCTCTGCCTGTCCCTGCTTCCTTCGGAGCAGGGCTTGCCACCACGAGCACTTTCCATGGCTGCTTTGCCAGTGATGTGCAGGAAACCTGGGAATCGATCTCCCTTGGGAAGCTCGAAGTACAAAGTGCTGGTGCAGTTGCCTGCACCCATCCCTGTGGCATGGCTTTTCTTGTCTTTAATAGTAAGTGTCCTTTAAACATAGACCTGAGAGCTTTCTGATCTCCTGCCCCTACCTGAACATGGCTTTATACAAGCTTTGACCTTTCTAGTCCAAACTCTTCCTGTCAGTAGCAGCTGGGAGGTATTACCCATTCTAGCTTGCATTTGAATGTTAGGTACTAATTTCACACAAGTGTCTATCACTTGAACATAAAGTGTGCAGCTGCAGCAGCCCCCAAATGATTATTACCTCTGAGTGGCAGCCATTTGGCTCCTTTTCCTTTTTTATCTCTGTAGTATTTGTATGAGTACCCACAATATGATTAATTTCCCCTACCTCCAGCTGGCTGAAAGGTAGATGTTGAGATGAGCTCTTACACTAAGGCCCGGTTACTGTCAATGGGGAGTGATCCAACCCTCCAAATGAAAATCTGTCCGTCAAAGAGAAGATGGGATAAATTGCTTATTGCTCTTCACTGGCTGTTCTTTAGACTCAATGCCTGAATTTTTGATGGGCAAAACAGGAAAAATTAATCCCAAACAAGAAATTGATGTGACAAACTATGTCGGTGTCCCCACTCTGTGTTACCAGTGGTTAGTAAGTATGGAAATGCGTCTCCTTGTCCCTAAGGTAGCTGCTGTCCTTGTTGCTTAATGTCACCATTGCTTTTACTTCCCTCTTTTTAGAGCTGTGTCTAACATTAGGCTTCAGGATCCTTCCTTTGTGGCCAGTACAGAAGAACTCTATTTTAGAGCTCCTGAGGAACTAGTGATTCAACTCAAAACCATTTCCCTCTGTCATTGCAAATGTAAGGTAGGATGCCTTGCTTAGGACCTCATTAGTAACTGCAGCAGCTATTAATGGAACGGCAGGGCCATATGCCGGAGTGGCAGGCGGCTCCCTTACATGTGTGTAGCAAAATCAGCTCTTTCAGGAGGCTGTTGAGTCTCATAAACTGTTCGACTGGAATCATCCTAAATTTCGCATAGTTCATCTGGGTTGGAAGTTCAGGTTGCAACTGAAGTCACAGACTTCAATTTCCAAGCAATAAAAGCTACAAAACAACACAAAGGTGTGTAAGCTATGAGAGGCTTTTTTTGGGGGTGGGACGGGAGGAAGCTCATTTAAGCATGCAATTTAATGAAACGAAGGGCCTTTTTTTATTTGTATTGATCACTACTAATGGTTTTATGTAGTTTCTGCTCAGTACTATGCTTATTACTCAGTGCTATGTGATTCTGCAGCTGTTCAGACCCCTGGCTTGCTTACTTTCTTAGCAATGGCTTTACCAAAGCAGGAAGTAATTTCATGAGAAGCACACATTTGTAACTAGAAACACCTTGTAGATGTGATATGTTGGGCTCAGATAATGGATTTTCCTTGCCATTTCTGTGTGCCAAACTTCAGCCTGGTTTGGGTTGGAAGAGAGCTTAAAACTCATCCAGTGCCAACCCCCTGCCACAAGCAGGGACACCTTCCACTAGAGCAGGTTGCTCCAAGCCCCTGTGTCCAACCTGGCCCTGAACACTGCCAGGAATGAGGCAGCCACAGCTTCTCTGGGCACCCTGTGCCAGCGCCTCAGCACCCTCACAGTGCTTCAAGCTGCCTTTATCATCAGCACACCACCAGACAAAGAAGCAAGTGCTCTTGTGCATAAGCAGTAATTCTCCAGCACTGCCTTCTGCCCCACACTTCGACTTTCAACTCGGCTCTTCCATTTGTCTTTAATGTTTGTAACTTTATTAGCTGGTGGTGATGATCTCCACTTCCACTATAAGGTGTGCTCCAGCCTTCTTTATTTGCTGCCTCAGCTGCAGACTCTCTCAGTCTGTGGGATTTCTACATGTGGAGGGTGATGCTGTAGACTTATCAGACTTGGATTCATAACTTTTCCTAGTAATGTAGTAGCTCCTAAACTAGCAAAATGGATGTGGTTACTGCTTGGTAAGGCACGAAAGGTCTGGGTCTCAGGAAAACATTTTTCTAACCTAACATCTCATGGTTTTGGTAAATAATGTTAGATTTCTTGAAAATAGCACATATTGCAGCAAGCCCCACATACCAGTGCAGGAGGTGAGATTTCAGGTTGCTGTTTCTTGACTGAATGCAAAAGTGACAAACGTTTCCATTTGGATGAGAATTTTCCTCCAATTAGTTTTGCCAGAGACACAGTGGGATTTATTCATGTTGGTGTAATGAAGTTAACTGCGTTAATGACTAATGCACCCTGGGAGGATTTGGAAATACCTGTCAGGGAAATATATTTAGAATTAGAATTGTTCTACTATATGCGGTGCGCAAGGGAGATAAGGCTGTTGCAGGGAGATGATTTGCTGTATTGTATGCTTGCACTTTCATTGCAATAAAGATCAACAAAACTCTTGCTGTTCTAAGCAGTGTCTTGCATTGTACTCTAGATCCACAATGGTTACGTTATTCTTTCATATCATCTGTTAGAGTTGGCTACAACTTTTATTTCCTGTAGGCACGGGATTGGATTTTTCGGTTGTTACTGTTTTAAAACTGTATCACAATGCAGGTTTATCAGAGGAGAGGCTCTGGGGCAATAGCCCTCCTTCTCCTGGCACATACAGAGCCTGGGAGATGTATTTTTTATTCAACGAGTGATAATTGATAAGCAGAATGAATAAAGATCCAAAAATGTTGTTCCTGTAGGTGCATAACTTTAGAGGCCAAGAAGCAGCACTGAGATGATCTGATTTCTGAGAGGAGGAAAGGGCAGAGAGGTCCTGGTACCCACGGAGGCACGTTATGGAGTGTTCACCCCATCCTATGTTTCTTAAGGGCTTCGGTTGGGCAAAGTGCAAGCCCAGTTCTTGTGCTTCTGGCATACACCAGCTGCAGTTGGGTTATCTTCTCCAGAGGGTCCACAAAGCATCTATTTGGCCCAGTTGGGCAAGCTTTGTAGGAGGAAGCCCTGGAGGGCTCCCAGGGTACCTGAGTGCTTCTTGCTAAGTGATCCTGTCCCCTTCTCCGGCCCTCTGGAATGCCTTGTGGTTCCATAACTGAGAGCCCAGGGAAACCTGTGGGGAGTGCAGCCCCTTGGACAGTCAGAGGCATTGTCAAACTGAACTTGTGGAGTAGGAGAGCACCTGGTTACACCAGTTTGCTGCTGTCAGTGAGAAGGAAAGGCTCTGTGGTACAGGGCACCCCGTGTGTCTGGTAGCGTGCTGCTGCTTGTCTGCTGCTGTTGAATCAACGGATTTCCTTGAGAGTGGAGTTAACACAGTGTCTAGGTGAAGCGTTTCCAGTGTAGCTGTAACCTCTATCAAAACCTGTCCTTTCCAGATTTAGTATTGTTCACAAAGAGATCGTTTTTCTACATCTTCTTCCCACTTAAACCCTTCATTTTCTATGCTTGCTTGTCGTGGTTTAAGCCCAGCCGGTAACCCAGAACCATGCAGCTGCTTCCTTACTCTACCACTGCCTTCTTCCTCCCCCCACTCCCAGGGGGATGGGGAGGAGAATGGAAAGAATGTAACTCCCACGGGTTGAGATAAGAGCAGTCCAGTAACTAAGGTATAACACAAATCGCTGCTGCTGCCACCAATAGTAATAATGACAAGAGAAATAACAAGGGAAGAGAATACAACCGCTCACCACCCACCGACCGATACCCAGCCCGACCGAGCAGCGATCTAACCCTTTGGGTAACTGCCCCCAGTTTATATAGTGGGCATGCTGTGCTGTGGCATGGAATACCTCTTTGGTCAGTTTGGGTCAGGTGTCCTGTCTCTGCTTCCTCCCGGCTTCCCCTCCTCCCTGGCAGAGCATGAGGCTCAGAAAGTCCTTGGTCAGAGTAATCATTACTGAGCAGCAACTGAAACCATCGGTGTTATCAGTGCTGTTCCCAGGCTGAAAGTCAAAACCACAGCACTGCACCAGCTACTGAGAAGGAGAAAAAATGACTGCTACTGCTGAACCCAGGACATTGCTCTTGGAAAGCACTCGGCTCTGCAGCTCTTCTCTGACAGCGTGTGTGTGCAGAGAGGGGGGATACAATGTCAGTGCTTCAACACATTCACAGTATGCGGCTGGGCTTCTCAGACTTCCGCAGGGTTTTCTGGAGAATTTCATTAGGATTGCCGCTCTTCCCTTGGGGGTTATCTCAGGAGCATTACAAGCTCTGTGCAGCACAGGCTCAGAGCTTCCAGGGCACCAGCTTGATATCCACTCCCTCCGCACAGGGTAAACGGTTGGCAGCTGGTCCCTAAACACAGCTAGAATGTTATTAGAAAGCATTTGCATTAACGAGCATCTACAAGACCGAGAGGAACAGCCCATGACTGAAACCGTGGCAGAAGTCCTCCCAGTTTCAGGCTGGAATCAGCTCCCCAAGAGCCCAGGGCTTTGGGTCCCCTGGGGGAACCCAGCACAACCAGGCTTTGGGGCAACTTTAATATTTGGTGTCTATATCAAATGCTTTCAGTCATCACTTGAGGCGGAGTGATAGAGTTTGAAAGCTGACATGGGGGTTAGAACCCACGTGAGAGAAACTTACTAGAAGAGGGGTGTGTGCACTGCTTTCATCAGGCTGCTCTCACTCCTTCCTCTTACAACTAATCATGAACACTGTTGTTCAGAGATCACTGTCATCCTAATTACCTGCAATTAGGAGTGGAAATGACTGTGCAGCTAATTGCTATTGCTCTACAAATGTATTGCTTTTTTTCTAAAGTCATTTTAGAATCCTGGGCAGCAAAACAAATGTTTCTGCCTTCTCCATTTGTGAAAAATGAAAAACCAGGCCTGTTCAGGAATGCATGAGAAATGATCACTCTTCAGTTGCAGCATATAGGCCTTGAAGTTAATCACATTTGAAAATGTTACCTAGATGCAAGCTGTTATTTCCTAAACTACAGCAGAGTTTACAGCAATGTCACTGTGCCTGCTGAATATGTGAATTAAGTGTGTAGGTTGTTGCCCTTCTGCAAATGGGAGCAAATGAAGCAGCTTTAGAGCTTCATTTTAGCACCTCTTACTGCAACTTCTTTTCCATTTTCAGGCTTTTAAAGAGCTCCAGGAATGACCATGTTTATCTCAGGTCTGGTTTTCTGTCTGCCCTCCCTTCCTCTACTTTCATTCAGGCTCTTCCAGTAGCTGCCAGCTTTGCCATGCAGTTACCTGTGAGTTGGTTGGAGTGTTTGTTGCCACTTCTCTATGGCATAGAGCTTAGGTGTAGGAATGGGTTACACAGACCTCTGTTACAGACTGCAACCAAATGAGATATGTTGTTTTATTCAAGCGTGGCGTTCATCTACTTCAAGGTGCATCCTTCAATCTCATCTCTGTCTTTGCAGCTACATTGTGCGCCTCTTGAAGTCTTGTTCAGCTCAGCTTTCTTTGTCCTCCCACCCCAAGAAGTTTTTATTAATTCTTTGCTTGTCTTGCAGAAGCCAAGAATTATGCCATTGCTTCTGATTAAGAATCCCACTTTCCCAGTTATTTCCATGTACCACTTCTAAAGATTATTAAAAGATTTTGTAGTAGCCATTAATTCTTCTTAGACCACCCTCCATGTTTTACAGAGTGATTTTGGAGAGATGAGTGTGCTTCAGTTTACTGTCAATGCACCCTTTTGCTGTTTTCTGTGCTGAAATATGGGCTAATGGCTCAGATGATGAAACCCAGTTCCAGCAGTTTCACCCCCTGCTAGGCAGGGGCTTGCTGTAGGAACCCTAATTGCTTACACTGTTTTTAAGACTAGAAAGTAAGTTACATTAATCACTTT
The DNA here is from genome assembly GCA_017639245.1 of Myiopsitta monachus. Lineage (NCBI taxonomy): Eukaryota > Metazoa > Chordata > Aves > Psittaciformes > Psittacidae > Myiopsitta > Myiopsitta monachus. Next base: position 38,464,469 of record CM029917.1, on the reverse strand, counting down.
TTGCAGATAGTTTCAAAGTTATAAACCATTAATCAATAAAGGTGAGAGAAAAGCCTGGGGCCTTTGAGGGACAAGTAATTCATTCATTACTGTGAACAAATTCAATACAAGGAATGAATCAATGTCATAACTTGCTAGCAATGTATTGCATATTGTCCCACACAATCTAGTGCAGAACAGATTGGTATTTCTTTCATGTGGTACCTGAAAAATAGTTGTCCTTCCTCCAGTGAAATCCTGTTTGATGTTTTCTGCAGAAGAGAATGTAACCCACTGAGAGGGTCCAGTGCTGCCCTTCTCTGGGCTTGCTCAAGTCACAGTCCCCTGCCAGCATCTCACCCTGTGCCTAAGTCCTGTATTGATAAGAGCTTTCCAGAATGTGCTACAGAATGGCAGCCTGAGTCACTAATACCCACAGCAAGATAAGTGCATTGCATATCACAGAAAGGATTGAATCAAATTAACGTATATGGCAATTATTTAGAAAGGAAGAAGGGTGGACCAGGTGTGCCTGCTAGGATGCACAGAAACCATGTACTGTGCAGTGTTACGAAAGTCTGTCAAGTTCTTTTGAATTTAGATCTCAGTTAATCTCAGTTACCCATTCCAGGCAGCTATGCAGGGTGACTGGGCTTACCTGCACTAGTAAAGGACTTCCTGAGGCTTAAGATGGCAAGCTTATTCATAAATAACTTATTCATATTTAAGTCTTCATAGCCTGTCCTTTAACTTTTTACACTGTTACCCACAGTCAGCTCCAATACCAGGAATGGCATGAGCTTCACTGTTGACATTTCTGCAGAAAACACCTCTGTATTTCAAAATCTGTCATGAATCCAAACTGTTTGATGAAGATAATAAAATCCAAAAATGTTGGATCTAAAAATGTGTTGAAGCACAGCAGATAGTTCTTAAACATCTCTTTCTAAATGTCTCTTAATCTGTGGTGGGGTTTGTGCTTTGTTACATGTAGGCAGTGGTGTCCAGACAGGTTTGAGAATGTGCTGGCCATCTTGTCGCATGCCATGTAAGAGTTCAGCATTTGATTTGCCTAAAGCTGAGGTCTTCCTGGACTTGTGGTTCGACTCTGTATTGTTTCTAGCAGGGCCCAAGCTTGTCAATAAAACACAAACTTTGGGGCTGGCAGTGGAAGCTGAGCTGTGTCGCGGGCATCAGCAGGGATAATGGCTGCCTGGCACTGCCTGGGCTCTCCCTCCCTCCCAACAGCTCTTCTTTCAGCAGCTTGGTGTTTTGCACTCTGCAATGTACCTCTGATCTCTTAAAACTACGCCTGAGTGGTTTCCAGCTCTGGCCAAAGGGATAAAATACTTTGTGCTATTTATTAGTCTGAGTAACAGCAACAAATCGAGGACCATAGCTAATAATCACAAAAGGTATTAAGGGACAGTGAGCATCAAGTACAACTTGCAAGGGCTTTTAGATGTCAAATAATTATAGCTGAGTTTCTGCTGGGGTTTTCTGGCCTTGTGTAATCACTGAGATAAGGATAGGGCTAGCGCACAGTGGTGTGGTTTTGCCATGAGATAAGCAATGAGTTATTTCTATTGGCTTATATCCAAAAGCAGCTGAATAATACTGAGCTGGATTTCCTATCCTTCATTCCAGCTCCACACCAGCTATGTTAGTATTGAGGGCCGTCACGTACTATCTGTCAGTACCAGTGCTCAAGCTGGTAGGGGATGCTTCTGATTGCAGCTGATCCAGGAGAATGTCCTCCTGCTCCCCAGCAAGGGACATGCTGTCCAGGATGCTTGATGTACAATATGTGACCCTGTGCAGAGACAGCTTTCGACATTCTCCTCATTGTCTTCAAGTATTTCCTCTGTGTTTCAGGTCTCCTTGATAGAACGGCAATATTATTTAGCTGCTATTTGCTGTTCTGCTTTCTAAGGTACTGCTATCTTATTAGGTCAGGGAATTCAATAAGGAATAGAAAGATTAAAATAGATCAAGTGAAAAGCATACTTTACAGGGAGGAAGGTTTAACTGTGAGGAGATGTCAGAACATACAGAACAGTTTAATACTTAGGTGTGGGGTAAAGGCATAAATGTCTGATTTGAAACACCACCAGGATGTCTGCAGGGCAGATAGAGGTTATTCTGTGTGCAGGCACAGGCTTGTTAGCGTGACTCCAGAAATAGCAGAGAATGAGGGGGGTGTGGGGGATGTGTGCTCAGGGGGAACCCCTGGAAGCCTCTTGCAAGCATATGCTGTCATCTGGGTCCTTACTGTTGCTGTTATCCTCATCAGTGCTGCCAGACTAAAGCCACGGAAGGGATGGGTCGCTGACACAATGTGCGCCTTCACCTGCTGTGCAGCTGTACCTGCAGTGCCCTCCATCCACCTCCTGCTTTTCTCCTGAGCCAGTGAGAAGGTTTTAGTGCACTTGTGTGAAGGGAGACCCTGCCAGCCATGCTGGGATCAGACCTGGGCTTTGTCTCGTGAGGTTGTAGCCAGAGAGACCTCCTTTAAACTAGTTGTTTCTGTGCTACGGTATCATCTCTGACCTGGGCCTTACCTGTTCCTTGTTCTTCCCCAGTTGTGTGACCCTTGTGACACCAAGTGACTCTAGCGGAGAGCACGTCCCCAGGGAAGCAGCAATTCACTACATTGTGTGAGTTTAACTACCCCTTGGTCTATTCATCTTCTAATTGCTTTTGTTAATACAAACCAAAAAGGTAAATTGTTCATCAGATGAAAGTCAGTAGTTGATCCATCTTTGTCCTTTGGGTTCATACTTTGAGCAGGAACCATAGAAGCTCCGTATCCCACATTTGATGATGGGTTGCTGTTTCTGAAAGGGCTTAGACCACCACGTGTTGCTCAAGCTCTGCTGAATACCTGTCACCAGCCTCTGATGCCCACACACCTGTCACAGCCATTTGAGTGGTTATTTTTATATTGGTTGCTGTGCTGTAGTTGGGCTTTCAATATTCAGACCAGAGGCTGAGGAGGCAGGAGGAGCAATCATACCTGCTGGCACACATTCCTGAGTGACCGCGCTGAAGTGATGAATTTAAGTTTTAAGTGCCTGAGTTTACATGGTGAAGTTATCAAGTTTTCATCACATGGTAATCTTACCAAGTTCTTCATGGTAATATTAATAGCAGAGATTACTGCAGATGACAGCAAATTAGATAAGGCCGTGTCCACCAGTGCTTACTGCCTGACACTGAATTAGTTTTGGCTTCAACATTTCACTTGATTAAAGAGTGGTGCTTAAAATCTCTGCAGTGCCCCATACTTATAACTTCCTCCGAACAGCATAAAACCAGGCTTGGGCTGCAAATGGAACATTGGCATTCACATATGGGTAACCATCACCTTGGGAAGAACTGAGGGAGTTGCACTGATTAGGAGTTACCACCTTTGCAAATCTTGGGCAGGTCAGGGGTAGGGAGAGGTCAGAGCATTTCTTTTTGTCTAGAGACCAAAGCCTAGAATCACAGAATCATAGAAAGGTTAGGGTTGGAAAGGACCTTAAGATCATCCAGTTCCAACCCCCTGCCATGGGCAGGGACACCTCATGCTAAACCATGTCACCCAAGCCTCTGTCCAACCCGGCCTTGAACACTGCCAGCGATGGAGCATTCACAACTTCTCTGGGCAACCCATTCCAGTGCCTCACCACCCTCACAGTAAAGAATTTCTTCCTCAGATCCAATCTAAACTTCCCCTGTTCAAGTTTGAACCCGTTACCCCTTGTCCTATCACTACAGTCCCTCATGAAGAGTCCCTCCCCAGCATCCCTATAGGCCCCCATTCAGATACTGGAAGGCTGCTCTGAGGTTTCCACGCAGCCTTCTCTTCTCCAGGCTGAACAGCCCCAACTTTCTCAACCTATCTTCATCCAGGAGGTGCTCCAGTCCCCTCATCATCCTCGTGGCCCTCCTCTGCACTTGTTCCAACAGTTCCATGTCCTTTTTATGTTGAGGACACCAGAACTGCACACAATACTCCAAGTGAGGTCTCAGGAGAGCAGAGCAGAGGGGCAGAATCACCTCCCTTGACCTGCTGGTCATGCTCCTCTGGATGCAGCCCAGGATACGGTTGGCTTTCTGGGCTGCAAGCACACACTGCAGCCGCCTCATGTTCAGTTTCTCATCAACCACCACCCCCAGGTCCTTCTGCTGCAGGGCTGCTCTGAATCTCTTCCCTGCACAACCTGGAGCTGTGCCTGGGATTGCCCCAACCCAGGTGTAGGACCTTGCACTTGGCATGGTTAAACTTCATCAGGTTGGCATCAGCCCACCTCACAAGTGTGTCAAGGTCCCTCTGGATGCCATTCCTTCCCTCCAGTATATCAACTGAACCACACAGCTTGGTGTCATCGGCAAACTTGCTGAGGGCGCACTCAATCCCACTGTCCATGTCACCGACAAAGATGTTGAACAAGACCGGTCCCAACACTGATCCCTGAGGGACACCACTCGTTACTGGTCTCCAGCTGGACATAGAGCCATTGAGCACAACTCTTTGCATGCGGCCATCCAGCCAGTTCTTTATCCACCCAGTGGTCCACCTATCAAATTGATGTCTCTCCAACTTAAAGATAAGGATGTCATGTGGAACAGTGTCGAACGCTTTGCACAAGTCCAGGTAGATGACCTCACCTGCTCTACCCCTGTCCATCAGTTCCATAGCCCCATCATCGAAGGCCACCAGATTGGTCAGGCAGGATTTCCCCTCAGTGAAGCTATGCTGGCTGTCACCAAAAAAAAATAAACCATCCTGATTTATAAGTGTGTATCCCGACAGCGTTCAGCTAAGGGAGGTCAGCAAAAAGGCGAGTTCATCAAATCCCTTTCCATAGCATTTCAGATATGAGACTTTGTGGTGGTGGTAGGGCTTGGGGTTTATTGGAGCTTGCTTTCCCTTGCTCATTGTGGCAGGGCGAAGCATGGGGTTTTGTTTACTGATCCTGATTTAATGAAAATTTTTGTCAATACAAAAGCTAGTGTAGCAAGAAAATTTCATCCTCAGATGCTAAGTTGGTGAAAGGCACATAATGAGCAGGGAAGGAAGGTTGGACAGATCTTTGGATGGCATGGTTTAGTGTGGGATGTCCCTGCCCATGGCGGAGGGGTTGGAACTAGATGATCTTGAGGTCCTTTTCCACCCCTAATGATTCTATGATTCTAAGCTTCAGAAGGCCCAGACAACTAAGAAACATAAAGAATTCTCTTTTGCATTGGGTCAGCTGTCGGGTGACATTCATGCTGCACCAGAAGCAGGCTGGTCCTGATCCCTCAGGCCTCAGTGTCTGGGAAAACTGGGCTGTATGATGTGAAGACACCCCCTTACAGTGAAACCATCTCTCTTACAGCTATAGGATACTAGAATGCTTTGTGAAGCCAGTAGGAAGGTATCCAAAGTGGTTTTAGGAAGATAGGGAAGGCAGGAGCCAGCCGGGTACAGTGCCTAAGAGAAGGAGCACTGATTTTCTGTGTGGTTAACATCTGCAACAGCAGCTTCCATGCATGTGTGACTACTTGGCTTCAGGATTCAGAGCTCATTTTGTAACACTTGCATTTGTGCCATGCAGGTATAGCCCTGATCTATAGGTGTAAGGGTAGGCTGAATTAGGACCTGAGAGTCATATCAGTGCTGCTTTGCTAGAAATTCTCAGCCGTTTTCCCTTGACTGCTCTTGATCAGGCCCTGGCTGGCCTATCCCCTCATCCCAGTTGTAATTACTCCTTAATTTGATGAAAATTTCATTTTAAAACTTGTTGTCACAACATGGCCAGGGCTAATTAAGTGACAGCAGCATAGCTCCATTGCACACAGCTTATTTGGAGACCATGAGTTCTTGCAGCAGGAAGAAGTGAATGCATTGGCACAGAGCCCTTCAGGGCTGCTTGAGTTTGCTGAGAGATTGAAGGAAAAGGTTTACAGTGGAGTTCCCCCTTGCCTGCTTTTTGTTTTGGTTGGTTGGTTTTGTTTGTTTTGCTGATGCTTTGCTTTTGACAAAGGATTTAAGTACTTGATCATCATTTGAATGGAGAGAAGTCAGCATTATTTTACCAGGAGAAGGCAGTGTGTGATCCCAGACCAAACCCAAGAGCACCAATTTGTACATAATTTGTATTTAATTCCTGTGGGCCTGATCCCCACACAGACACTGTCCATTCTGCTTATTTGAGACATACAAATTGCAGAGAAGAGCTCAGGTAAAACCGTATTTCCTTGTGTTTTCCTGCCAAAAAATCTGCTCCCATTACAGCTTGAAAAGCACCACCAGGACAGAAAAGAAAGCCTCCTTTGAATTATTATTGGGTTTTGGGGGGTTTTGTTATTGCTCTCAGTCAACTCCTGGTTGTTATGAATTGCTTTGGTTCAACATGAGCTGCTGTAGCATCAGAGGAGCAATCAGCAGGAGTCACACTGCATTTGCCATGGCACACGAAGCAGTTGGTGTGTCTCATGGCAAATGCAGACACAGGATGATTTCTGCAACCTTTTCATAGTTCTTATTGGAGTAAATTAGTGAAACTGATAGGTTGGGAAAAACAGGTATCAACCCCTTTGTTTTGCTGAAACTTAAAAGGAACCAAATGGAGATTTCAGTATGTTGAGAGCAGGGAAGTTTATATTCATGACCTAAGTTTTTACATGTTTTCTTGTTAATTGATGAGTGATTTATTTGCATGTACATTTTCCCCATATAAAAATAATTACCAAGGCTTGTCTGGATTTATAGGGGACTGGTAGGTCATCTCTCTCTGCTACTAAATACTGCAGCTCTTAGACAGCTAGCATGATTTTCTCAGCTGAATGGGTATTCTGCTTCTCTCTAAAGCCCTGGCCAGCATCAGCTGCAGACAGCATGGTTCTTCTTACACAGGTTAAAGCAGAATGGTAGGTTGTGCAGTCTTAGTTTCATGAAATTAACCAAGATAACGCCAGTTAAAATATGATGTTACACTCTCCATAGATAGGCCCCATACTGACTTAAGGAGATCCATTTATTCATCAGATTTATTTAGCTACAACAGAAAAGTATATAAAAGGCCTGCTTGAAATAACAGGTTTTCTTTGAAAACAGAAAATGAGAATAGTAACTAAAGGTTTCTGACAAACGTTCTGGGGCCTTTGGGTCCTGTGTGATGCTTGCTGCAGATCGCTGCAGTGCAATGGGTGGTGGGTACTGTTTGACTATTTGCCTTGTGCCTTTCTCCAGCTCAGAGCTCTTTGGCCATCCACTTGTACCAACTGCAGCTCTGGTGCTGCTGTTCAGGGTGGATGTGTTGGGGAAAAAGACTGTATTTCTTCCTAGAAACAAACACCAAGGGGGAGATTATGATGCTTACTCCTTTTGCATTGTGAGATGGTGACACTGAGGTTTGAACAAAGGTGGGAAGTAGCTCTGAAGTCCTGCAGACATTACAGTCCATGTGCAGACTGGATGAACCAGAGAAGCCTATAACCAATACAGAAGACTTGGGGATTGTCTTGGTTTCAGCTGTAACAGTTATTTTTCTCCTTCCCTGTTACAGCAGAAAGCAGGACAGGGATGAGAGCTGGCTGTGGAAGGGCCCGACTTCCAGAGCCAGGTGTGTGCCCTGGGAGGAGAGAGCAGTGCTCAGTGGGATGCAGCGCTGAGGGCAACCCTTTGGGCAACCTATTGTTATGACTACTGCTCATATCTGACTGCAAAGTTTGAGTCAGCTGCGTGGAATAAGCAAGTGGAAAGCAAGCTGGTCTCTTGCAGATTCACCTCCTTGGAGAGGCACAGGCAGATCTGACATTACTAATGGCCCTTGGAAAACCCCATCAGGAAAGCAGAGCTTTGACATTATGGTGTTTCATAGTTATCTATAGCTAAGGAGCAAGAAACAGCAGCTAAATCCTTCTTCATGATGTTCTTAGGTGGAATGATAGAGCCATGTGCTTGCACCATGGGAGGAATGAGGTGGCCAGGTGTGCCTGTTTCACTCCTTGTGCGCATCAAGAAAAGCTGCACACTGCTGAGTTCACTCGTGCCCATGATGCTGACTCCCTCTAGCACCAAGGTGACAGTAAGGGCAGTCCTGTGGCAACACAGGAGTTGGGCTGGCAGTCAGAGGATGTCTTGCTGAGTCCCTGCCTCTCTAAACAATAACACCCAGGAGTTGGTACCAGATGAAGTTGGTAGCTGTGGCTTGCTGCAAACCACCAAACTTGTGGGGATGGCGGTGCAGAGAGACTCTCAGTCGGTTTTAGCTTGAATATTTTTAAGCATAGTGCAAATTTATTTGTCAGATATCACCTTATGGGCAAAAGCTTTCTGGTGCTCAGCTCCTAGCATCTGTGAACAGGCTGTATCTGAGGAGCTGAGGTGGTCTTTACCAAATGCGTTCTCTAGTGCCTTTTCGATTGCAAGCCAGCTTGTCCTGGTCTCACTTAGGAGAAGCTGTGCAAAAGGTGAAATGCTGGATTAGAAGAAATGCATGTAAATGTCATCATAATATATTTTCCCTTGACATTTTATTTTTCTTCAAAGTTTTATTGGGTACTGTCATTAGTCCTGGCTTGAGGACACCTGCTATGTTTGCTACTTGGTGTGGTTACAGAAAAACATGTGAATGCGATTTCAGACAGCCTTTCAGCCTTTGGCCTTATGGTATTTTAATGCCTTTTTAGAGCCATTACAATCCATAAATTTACACTGGGATCTATAAGTTCAAGTGTCGTTGATTTCAGTGACAGATGCATGAGTGCACCTGTGAACTGAATCAGAAATAAGGGGCTTCAGCTGTGGGCAGAGGGGAGATGTCCTTGTTTCTCTGACTGCTTGATTCATATCTGTAACTCATTCTTCCAGACAAGTGAATGAAGACCCTGCTTATTACATGAGTAGATGCAACATTGTAACTAAGCATCCTGTTCCAGATAGCACACTAAGTTATTGCTTAAGTCCTGAAAATTTGCTTTTCTGGCACCTGCCTTTGCCACGCTCCATAAAGCACTTGCTGCCGAGCTTGCTCTGGAGTAGCTGAGAGAAGGGGCTGCTCAGCCTCATTTGCTGCCTTGTCTCCAGGTGCATTAAAAGCTTGATTATGAAACTGCCAGGAAAACGTGTTTCGGGAAATCATCTTTCATGTGAAAAAGTCCATCTGTGGGCCAGGAGCTGGGTTTCACACGTCGATCTGCCTCCACCTGTCTCAGAGCCTTAAGATTAACAGCAACATGCTTGCCGCCATGAACGTGCCTCCTCCCAGGGCGCACAGATCAGTATGCCTAGGCTGTACATCCTCTTCAGTCCAAAGGGGGGTCTATTATACTGGGTGAATTGCCTTCAAAACACAGGGAGGTTCTGTAATGTTGCTAATTGTTCAAATCCTCACTGTAGTAATGACCTGATCAGCTTGCCTGGTGCTTAAATAATGAATGACTTAGCACTGGGCTGTGATCTTCACCAGAAAACAGATTTTTATGTAACAGTTCTTACAGATCTGTGTTAATTGTGGTGGCTATCTTTGTCGTCAGTGGGTTTCGTGGTGTTTGATCCTTAAAATCCTTTACCTCTGGTTTCTTTCTGGGACTTTTGGATTCAACAATATTGCCAGGAATGCCTGTGGAGAGGAGTTCTCTAGGACTGGGCTCATCTTGCTTTGGGAGGTGAGGCACATCTGGCCCATGGACACTGAGGCTGATGCTGTTGCCACTGTACTCTTGCACTTCTGTGCGTCTCTACATAAGGCAAACAACAGTTTGCAGCAAATTCATTAGTAAACCCCCTGCAGTCAAGTTATTTATATCTGTCTTCTGCTGGGAAAAGTGCACTCCAAGCCTATCAGGTAAATAGATAAGAATTTTATTGTGACAGAGGGTCCACAAGGATGCTTTGGTGATGTTGAGGCTGCTGTAGCACGATGGTCTCTTTGTGAGACCGAGATGGAGGTGAAAGAGAGACTGAAGGAAAGAAGAGAGAGGTGTTACAAAGCCAGAGCTTAATGACTGGTAATGTGCTTTACATGGGATTGTCATAGCCCCAGACATGTTGTGTGGGGATGGGAGATGCATTTACAGGTTAGGTGAATATTATCACTTGAAACTACCAGTCCAGGTCAGGAGGGGGAAGTCAAGATCAGGAGCTGAGCACCGCAAACCCACATGCTTGGTCAGTGAGCGCAGCAGAGAAGGGAAACACAATGGTAAACAATCCTTGGGATTCTGTTTTATTTGCGCTCACTCATTCCTTCTCTAATAGAATAACTAAAGCAACCTTTACCTGAAATATTAAGCCCTAAAGATTTGCTGCCACAGTAAATATTACACTTGAATTGATTTGGTGCACTTGAGAAATCAAGCCACATTCTTGATAGAGGAGCACTGCATATTTTCAATGTTTATCATGCTGTATTAGGTGTTTAATTAAAAAGACATTCCCAGAGGATTAGCCAGCTTCATGTTGATGGCAGAAGCAGATCTGTTAGCAATTTTTGGCAGGTAATTATAATGTGGAACTGGATGGCTTGAGCTGCATATTTTATGATGGCAGCTCTAGTTGGAATGAAGAGAAATATAATCACTCTTTTTGCTAGGGGGATTAAAAATCAAACAAGTACCCACACCTGTTTGCTTCCACACGTTTGTTATCTTGGTAAATTAGGAAGGAATTAGTATGGATATTACCCTGATTACTGGGCTGAGCTCCACAGCAGGGAGTGCAGGAGCTGGCTGATGGTTCTCACTGCAAACATCTGCTCCCACATGCTCCCTGGGGAGCTGGGGGTATTTGATTCCCATTGTCTGCTCTTATGTTAGATTAAGGTGGATCAGCAGGACAGGATGTAGCCCTGTCTGTGGGAAGTAAAGCGTGGCTGGAAAAGGAAAGCATCTTCCCCTTCTTAGGCAGCGTGCTGCCTGTCTGGGCATGATTTTCAAGGGCCTTCCTGACATCAGTGGAGGTTTTACCAATGTAGCCACCATCCACTGATCCCTGTGACATCCCTGTGGTTGAGCAAACTTGGCCCTTACCAATGTTTGTTGATCTTAATACCATGTGTGGCAGCAGGTAGGTGGTGTGAGAGGAGGACAAACGACAATTTGGAGCGTGGAGCAGGTGCGGAGCTGGCTTCTTTCTGAGATGGCCTCAGCCCGGAGTCCTCACCACCAGGCTGCTCCTGCACAGGGGCTGCCATGGCAGGTTGTTCGGATGGGCTGGGACATGGCATGTGGCCCATGTCATATACATGGTGCTCAAAAAGCTGCAAAGGAAATGTGTCTTACTGGGTCAGATCGTTACTTCTCTTGAGTCACAGCAGCAGTCCCCTGCCGGTGGCTAACCCCTAGGTTGCACAGGAGAGCAGGACCTGCTTGGCTGTGCTGCAAAACACTGTGTGTAGTCTAAGGGCTCTCCCAGGCTTGCGTGAGGCATTTGCGGATATGGCATTTACTTAACACAGCTCTATCTAATCACTCAGTGACTCCGTGGAAATGAGGGAGCTGGAGAGAAAGATGGGAGAACTTGACCCTGTATTGGCAGGTTTGTTTCCTGGCCATGCCCAGAGTGAGTGCAGTGGTGGGAGCTGCCAAACCCAGGACTCGGCTGCTGGAGCCAACCATGAGCAGTGGCAGGAGTGCTTAGAGAAGCCCTGAAACATTGGGCTCAGCATTTTATAGGCATCAGACTGAATGAGCTGATATAGGAAGGAGAAAACAGATGGGAGAAAGCATTTATGAAGCAGCTGCTTGTTAACCAATAATTTGGTACATTTCCTTCAGTTCTTTTCATTAAGCCACAATATGTGGATGTCTCATTTTCTGCGGGATGCATTGAATGTTCAAAAGACTCTGCTATAATTACACAAATGCTGAAGGAGCAGGGACATGCACTGTGTCAGGAATAGTTCTTTCTCTTTGTGTTTTGGAATACAACAGCCCGATACAGCACCCTTCTTCTGCACCCATCTCTTCTTTCTGAATTCTTTTCAACAGTTAACAGGGTCATGGGATGAACTGATGGTTTGCAGTGAATGTGGTTTAAATCTGGGAACTCCCTACAGAGGGTTTGGTTTAAGGTCTTGGATCCATTGGTGACTGCTCAGTGTGGTAACCCAAGATTTACCAATGCATAGAACAGAACTTGCTAGATTGTCTGTTATCTCTGTTATGGGAGAGAATTTGAGCTTTCATTCTGAAAATAACCAGATTATGGTTATGAAGAATTATGTGGTTATATATATGGTTATCTTCATGTGGTGTTATGAAGTGTTATGTGTGGTTATGAAGACTAGCCATGTGGTCACGTCTTCTCTGTACTGACCTGAGACCCCTTGCACCCACAGTTAACAAATACAGAGCTGAATTTCTGTAAGAACTCAAAATGAGAGCACTTGTTTTCTGACTCGTTGCACAGTTTGTTAATGATGTTGTGTTAATGATATTATGTAAATGACTCAAACTGTAACTGTTGCCTGTCCACTTCAAGTTCAAAAGGCAAGCTGGCTCTGCCACGATCTGTGCCATGGGACTAGCAGGGAGAGGCCATATAATGCTGAGCACATCTATGCTGGAGTGGGAAGGTGAGCCCAGCTTGGCTGTGCTTGCCCAGCCCAGGAGCAGGGCATGAGGTGCTGTGAAGCTCCAGTTCTTATTCGTGGTCCTCTAAATTCCCCTGTAGGGTATTTGACCTACAGCAAGGCAGCAGAAGCAAGCATCCCTCCCACCATTTGTGGTTAATAAAAGCAGTTCTTTTAGAGACCGTGCAGACAGAGATTGGGTGCTGATGAGACGAGGTGCCTTGAGACACTCTTAAATGGGAAGAAATTATAGTGGTTTCCAGGCAGAAAGGACTTTTGTGTGACAAGACAAAATGGACTGTCTTGCAGTATGCAGCCATGGTAAGACAGCATCTCTGGATGTTTGATGTTTCCATAGTGTGAATTAAGGCCTCAGGTACTCAGTCTGCCTGTGGGAAGCTCACATAAGTTTCAAATGGAGGTGAAAAGAAATCCTAATCTTTACAGGCAGGGTAGGAGCTGCCTGGCAAGTGACCTGCCAGGCACCCTGGCTTTTCAATTGCCCTGGCATCGACTGGAAAGGAAAACTTGAGCTTTTGTTACTTTGTGCCTACTTGCCTTTCCAGCAAAATTCCCAGACTATTCCATTCCTTCTGTGGCTTTTGATTTTAGAGTCAAAGGGACAAATACTTCACTGCTGGCAACTGTAATTAAGATGAATACAGTCTGTGATGACTTCTACAAATGAAGCACTATATGGAGGGTCTTTTTAACCTTCTAACACAGTGAACTTCAGGAATGGATTTTGGCTATTTCTGAACCTTTAATGACATTTATGTCAGAAACTGTAACTTTCTTGTGATTAATCATTAGCTTCTTTTTCATCTTGGTCATTAACCTGGCTAGGTTTTAAAGATTGTTAAGGAGCCTGAGACAATCTGAGGATGCAGTATCCACTTGTGGCAGCCAAGTCCCATGCTTGTGTTGCACCCAGAGAAAACAGGATGGCTTCAGCTCTTAAGCAAGCTCTGCTCTGCACAGGAAAGTGGCCTTTACCACCCCGGTTGTCTTTGCTGCCCAAACACCCATTGTTTCAGCTCCTCTGTCAGTGCTGGCAGCCCACTCAACTCCACTGTCTCATTGTGCCTTGCTCTCCTGAGCTGGGAGCCGGGATCTGTAGCTTCATCCCAGGCAGAGTGTCTTCATTCAGAGCAGTGAAAAAGGCTCTGTCTCCTAAGGAATGCAATTACAATTGATCAGGCTGAAAGAGAGATGTGTGCTTTGAGTTTAGCTTTTCATGGCAGTACTGTTATCTGCTGAATTCATGAACTCTGCAGTGTAGCTCAGGGTGCTTTAAAAATTGAATGGAATTGACTGAAAACCAAAACCTAAGTACACATGAGTGTTATTTACCTCCAGTACCTCCCTATAATTCTTAGTCTGGAGCTAAAGCAGCAGCAGTAATTTTTCTTACCATCTCTGGAGAACTCTTCTATGTTAAAATGTAGGTTGGTTGTGTCTGCATTTCCTTGATCCACTGCGCAAGGGCTGGGGCCAGTGCAGAGGAGAAGCTGGTGGCAGGGCAGGAGCTGGCACTCAGGAGAGGTGAGGTTTATCTGACGGCCCTGCCAGCCTGTGGCAGGTTGGAAAGCTGCTCGGGCTGTGTGCTGCAGGGGAAGGTATCAACAGAGCTTTGCTTTCTGCCACAACGTTAGTACCACGTTTCTCACACAAAGTCTCTAATGGTCTGATGATGGAGCTTTTCTTTTCATAGAGGTACTTGGTAGTACTCCTTTAGCTGCTGCTTATATATTACTTGTTTTCATGGCACCTGCAGGACTGGCCTTGAGGCGCTTCTCATGTTTTCCCCACCAGATCAACTTAGCTGGACTGAGCTGGAATGTGCAGAAGTTGTGATGGAGGGGTAATGGAGAGGCACGTCGATAGGTGTATCTCCCGGAAGACTCATTTCAAGAAGAAATCAGGCTCTTTTTCTTTTTTCTTTCTGGTCATTTGCAATGTCTAAACCCTGAAAGGTGGATATTTCCAAGGTGGGAACATGCAGCCAAAGAATGGGGGCTGAGCCTCAATAGAGCTGTTTTCCCCATCCCACCTGTCATGCTGCAGGGAAGCATAGCAGCTGAACAGCGCTTCCTGGGAGCTGGTGGGACTCGAGGTGGTGGAGGCCTCCACTGTGCTGATACGAAAGCAGTGTAAAAATCTATTCTTTCCCTTTTTCAATACTATCACCCATACATCTAATGGGGCTTAGGCAGAGCGCAGACATGTCCACCTTTGGCAGCATGATGTTCTCCAGTGCATTTAAAGATGTCTCAGCCAGTGACACAGTGCCCACACAGTCAGAAGCTTTTCTGTTCCCCTCTGCATGCTGTGCTCCAGTCTCATGTTACTATAGAACTGATGACTCTGCAGAATCTGGAGCCATGGGCACATAACTGGGCTAACAGAGACAGCACATTGCACAATCAATACCTTTTTTCCACATTCCTGAACTTAGAAATAAGGAAAATCCAACTATGGACAAGATACTGTCACTACAAAATGGGTGCTAGGCTTACCTTAAATGTTCTCTGCATTTACAGTTTATTTCAATTATTCATATTTTGTAAGATTAGAAGGAAAAAACCCATGAGGGATATTTGAGGAGCATATGCATTTTAAGATACTTGCGGTCACACTTTTAATAGCTCCAAATTCTGCTGACAAGACTTGGGCATTGTTGGCTTCTGCAGAAGCTAAGTGCTCCTTGCGTCTGAAGGTGAGTGCCTATGGTGCTAGAGCTGCTTTTTAACCATTCATTAAATTGTTCTGTTAAACTATTGAAATCACAATAGATATTCTGCAGTTGATACAATCCTGAATGTATCTGACTGAAATTGTGGCTTCATTACAACAAAGTTCTGTTACCAGTTGATATTACGCCTCTTTGCCACAGCCTCATTGGCTACAGAAGGTTACTATCAAACCCAGTTGTATTAAGCTAGTTACACGCCTGAAATAATAGTGCCTGCCACTGCATTTCTGTAACCAAAGGTAGGCAGTTTTTAGAAACTGAGCTGTGTGCAGTCTACACTGGGGCTGATTTATGTATTTATTTTTTATATACATATACACACACATTAATGTTAAGCAACCTGTTTCTTTGAACTTCGCAACTTTTTAGATGCTTTTTCCTCTGTCAAACTACGTAAGTCCTGAATCAATTAGTCCTGAAGTAGTTCTGAGGAGAGGAGGAAAGGAAAAGCGTTGGTTGTCCTTTCTTAAAAGGGCTGGACTTCTTTTCCATAGATGGCCCAATGTCCTTCTAAAAGACGAGAAGTTTCCAATAGCCAGTGCTGACTGAGCACCAGAGTTGTCTATAACAAAGGAATCATCATTAATACAGTAGCCAACTGCAAAACACCTCTGTGCTGTCAGTTTATTGCTCTGAATAAAGCGGAGGAAGGTGGTCCATACGGAAGGTGCCAACACAGTCACGCTAGATGGCAATTTGGGGAAATCTAGGTCTCAAACTGCCATTTAAGAGGAAAGCTGTTCCTGTAAAAGAAGTAAGAGTCTTAATAAGCATTAACAAAATTAGTGTGGTAAAAATTAAGCTGACCAAGGGAGAAAAGAAACTCCTTAACAGGAGCATCTGAGTCTTAGTGAATTTCTTCATCAGGTCTGGCAAATGGCCACTTCCTCCTGGTTTATCTGGTTGTGAAGGTGGTCGGAAGAGGGATGCTGCATGCACCCACCCGAAACAGCTCTGCCCTCAGTTCAGAGTGGAGGTGCACAGATCATGGCTCTTGCAGGCAGCAACAGGAGAAGGGCTCTGTGTCTCCTTTAAAATACTTTTCTCCCCTAAAACTTTAGAGAGAGAAGCAAGAATTATTGCAGAAAGTCATTCTGCAGGCAGGGAAATCTTTAGCTCCCACCATGTTAGCTACTGCTCTGCTACACTGAGCACAGGTTTGAAATGTAATGTGATTTTAACAGAAAGCCAGCTAAAAGCAAGGAAGCAGCAGTGAAGCATCAAGGGCTTACTTGCCACATTGGCCCTAATCTGTACAAAAATGAGTCCCCAGTAACCTGGTTGACAGAAAGGTCCCGCTCCTCTTACTCCAGCTGCTGTAGCTGTTGGGGCTGAGTGCAATATTGTTCTACACAGCCCATTTTTCCTCTAAAACCCGAATACATAAAGCAACGAATGCAGCCCCAGGCAGATATTCTGCAGTACATGCAGAATGCACCCATACTTCCTCCTCTCTTTCTTCCTATTTCTGCACTGGGAGAACATCCTCTGACAGCTCCTTGCAGGGGCAACCGTGGTCCAAAGCCGACAAAGGGCTTGAATGAGTGCATCAGCCTGTCCTTTTACCTTCCGTGTATGGAGGAGGGCTTCATTAGCATCCTCGAGCCTGACAACCACAGGTGGAAGGAGGCAGGACCAGTTTATTCTGCTGCTCAGGTGAAGAGAAAAGCCAGGACACCAGCTAGGTCTTAAGGCCAAGTCTGTGAGACTGCTGCAGGTGTTAATGTGGGTCTTTATAGGTGTGTTCAAAACAGAGAACTAAATGGCCCCGTACAACTTCCCATATGGGATGTTTTCAAAAGAAAGCCTGTGATGCTCAGATTACCTGACTGCAGTGTGTGTTCTAACCCTCTGCTGCTTCAGCTGCCAAGCCAAAGAGGCATAGGCAAAGAAGCAGGATTTTAGGTCCTAACCATCTTTGCAGAAGGTATCAGAGTGATGAGAGGAGTGCAACCCTGTGCTGATTGTCCCTCAATGATTTCCCCACATACTGGCAGCCTTTCTGCAAAGGGGGAGATCAGTGGTGTGCAGCCTATCCCTTCCAGAGCTGGTTCCCCATTTCCCACAGCAGTGGCTGTATTTCAGAGCCTGCTGTGGCCAGGGAGGAGGGCTTGAGTTCTAGGTGAGCTCAAGAAGTTTGTATTTTTAGCCAGTAGTTAAGGTAACAAAACTGTGACTGGTGACAATGAACATCTGACACACTACAGACGCTGCCAGAAATGGTTGTGCAATATCAGCCAATGCTAACAAATATCAGCAAGTACCATGTGTACGACTGTTACTGTGATCCGCTCTAAGAGCCCTGTCAGGCTCTCTGGAGATGGGTTTGGAATATCAAATATTGATCTGTATCTTTCACTACTCTCTTGGTGGCTTTGGTACTCTATGTCTGTTATCTAGTCTTGACTTTATTTAGCCCATTTCTGTAGTTTTAAAAGACATGTTGGGTTCGCTAAGTGTGACTGATTCCTCTTCTGCCTTTGAAAGAATTTACTTGACTGCAGAGTATTACTTTAATTCAGAGAGATTTTTGATAGTATCATTTTTGAATTACATGTACAAGGCTAATAGATCATTTCAGATAAATGTAGATTGCAAATGGAATAGCACAGCTGATGGCCTTCTAGGCAAACACATGGCTGTGGATGATGAGTTACTACTCTGTCTTAAGATAAACAGAGTAAGTTTTCATTTGGTTTTAACCCATAAGGCTCCAGTAAGAGAAGGGGAAGCTCACAGTAAGTAAAGCAAAAAGAATCAATATGACTCTGGGAATAGGACTTTTTCAGAAAGAATGAATTTATTACCCTTGAAATAATTATTTTGATAGACTCCCTGTGGCCTACTGAAGATGTGTTTGGGTTTGAATTCATGCCGCTGAATCGGATAGGTATCCATCAGCCCTGATTAAACACGTCATCTGTAGCTGTCTTTCCAGGTGACAAAGACCATCGACTTTTAATGTACTTGATTATTAAGGAGCTTTTGATGTGTTCATGCTTCTCCTGGGCTGAGCAATGAAATGCCCATAACACTTAATGTGGTAGCTTGACATTTAAATGTCAGTTAAAAGCCTTTTCTTAAGCTGGTACCATTTCCAGCGGGACAGGTGTTTCATTATTGGGATGGCCTCACAAATAGCTCAATAACATGATTACGATTTCAGGTCCTTGCCACAGTTTTGTTCTACATAGAGAGAATTTCAAACTAATTATTCCCAGGCCCCGTATAACCTGTGGAGCTGGTAACGACTGGTACGTGCGCAGGCAGGGGGGCAGGCACCAGGAAGGTTTGACTGCCTGCACTGGAAAACCACAGGGCTCTTAGGAAATATTGCCAGGAATAATTCTGAAAATGACATTTATTTTCCAAACACTTCAGTCGCTACTGAGGAAAAATCTGTTTGGAAATTATAAAGGACCACAACATTTTATGCTGCGACCATAGGGTGAATCTCCTTAGTGATCACAGACCATAAATGTCCTGTATGTGCTGGCTCTGTTTTATCTTTTGAAGGTTGTTCCTGAGGCAAATGCAGAGCAGAAGGGAATGGTAGAGGGAGACCACCAACCAGCATGGTTGGTCTTAGTGCTTAAGCATAGGAGGCTGCATTGCAGTGGGTCTTGCAGCAGGGCTTGACAACATCCTTTGTCCCGGTGGTTCCTCTTTGGGCAGTGCCCTGCAGCTTCTCTGAGCAGTTGTCTGCTGCAGAGAGAGGCAATGCTCCTCATTCCTCTTTCTCTTCTGTACTAACCCAGTTCCATCTCCACTGCAGGGAAATGGCAGTAGAGCCAAGTGCAGAAGTTGCCCTTCTTGTCTTCCACTCAGCAGCATTCTCTTTACATTGTAATGATTACAAATTACCCTGTTCACAAGGCTTTAAAATAATCAATAATGTATGCACATTTGGTGGGGGACAAGTGATATCATCTGTCTTTTTCAAGATATATTATAATGTTGGATGTGGTACAGACAGTTTGAAATCTTTTGTAAATGAATTAAATTGCTGTGTAACATCTGAAAAGAATGGGCTGTACTTGATCAAAACTGTTACTTTCTGAGGTAACAAATGAAGTGATAATACAGTTGTTAATTTCATTTATTAGGGTTTGGAATAAAATACAGAGAGAAAAAAAAAGAAGTCCTGTTTCTAACAGTTGTATTATCTCAGGACAGTCTTGGATTCCCTTTCCATAGCTGGGTTGTGTTGAGAAGAAGCCTGATGTAAAATGCCAGCTAAAGCAGACAAAACAAGGAAATTAACCCAGAACTTTAAAAAACTGCTTTCATTGAAGTTCACTTTGAGTGAACTGCTTCGATACATCAGCTTGTCCAGCTGTACACTTGGGGAGAGACTGTACTTCTGTTCCTTGCTGTAGTAACGGTGCTGCTGGGCCAGTTTGGTTGGTTGTTGAGGGCTACCATCAGTTATAGAATCACAGAATAGTCAGGGTTGGAAAGGACCTTAAGATCATCCAGTTCCAACCCCCCTGCCATGGGCAGGGACACCTCCCACTAAACCATGTCACCCAAGGCTCTGTCCAACCCGGCCTTGAACGCTCCCAGCGATGGAGCATTCACAACTTCCCTGGGCAACCCATTCCAGTGCCTCACCACCCCCACAGTAAAGAACTTCTTCCTCAGATCCAATCTAAACTTCCCCTGTTTCAGTTTGAACCCATTACCCCTTGTCCTATCACTACAGTCTCTCATGAAGAGTCCCTCCCCAGCACCCCTATAGGCCCCCTTCAGATACTGGAAGGCTGCTCTGAGGTCTCCACGCAGCCTTCTCTTCTCCAGGCTGAACAGCCCCAACTTTCTCAGCCTATCTTCATACAGGAGGTGCTCCAGTCCCCTGATCATCCTCATGGCTCTCCTCTGGACTTGTTCCAACAGTTCCATGTCCTCTTTATGTTGAGGACACCAGAACTGCACACAGTACTCCAAGTGAGGTCTCAGGAGAGCAGAGTAGAGGGGCAGGATCACCTCCCTCGACCTGCTGGTCACGCTCCTTTTGATGCAGCCCAGGATACGGTTGGCTTTCTGGGTTGCGAGCACACACTGCAGCCGGCTCATGTTCGGTTTCTCATCAGCCACCACCCCCAAGTCCTTCTCTGCAGGGCTGCTCTGAATCTCTTCTCTGCCCAACCTGGAGCTGTGCCTGGGATTGCTCCAACCCAGGTGTAGGACCTTGCTCTTGGCATAAGTGCATACTTCATAAGGTTGGCATCAGCCCACCTCATAAGCATGTCAGGGATCACTTCTCACTGGGTATTATCTAATGTTAAAGGTACATTTCTAAAGGTTATTTCTTTCTGCTTACTGAAAGTTATTCTCAGAAAATAGAACAGACTGTTCCTTAGAGTTTCAGGCTGCCCATCCATAACTGCCTGGTTGCACAGGACTAAGAATCCTCCTCACCCTGACTCAAAAATACCTCTGAAAAAGCCTCAGTTTATTTGTATCTCCCAGTGGGAAATACCATCTGTTCTTTAAAAACTGTTTCTGTAAGGAAATATGTGCAAAGTCAGTGACAGGCGCTGCAAGTCAGAGGTGTTGGGTGCTCCAGGGAGCAAAGATACGCCCCCTTCATTTTGACAGCCCAAGCGTGCTCCACTCTGTAGTCTCTGCTTAGGTAGTCTCACAGATAAATTTCAAACAAATCAAGGTAATTGTGAAATACGAATGGTCTATTTGAGACCACAACCATTTGAGATTTCACTGTACACACCTTGTCTTATACAGTTATTCTTTCTTATTATCTCCTCTACTGATTAGCATGGCAAAGTATGAAACAGGTTCTTTCTTTTCAGGCTATGCCAATCATTGACTTTCTTCTGCTTACTAAGGAAATAAATCCTCTGGATTATTAGTTTAGGTTTGAAGGGGGTGTTTGTTTTCCATTTTGTTAAGCTATCTCAGCGTCATGTCCAAATAAAACTTGCTGGTTTTTACTGGATCCTAAGACATGATTGTATCCTAAGAATGACTGCAGAAGGTGAAGGGTATTTCTCCTTTCCTTTGCAAATCTTTCCTTGTATAAGACAGTATTCACTCAATATCAAACCAAGATCTGCCGAATAAAATTGCCTTAGGAGATAAGCTGTTAGCATGAGGCTGAGGGGAAGGAAAGGAAGGAGTGGTCTAAAAGTTTGAGCTCAAGTCTGAAAAGTAAGAGCTTGGATTTCTCTTTGTGTTTCATTTATTTATTGATACACCTATGCAGTCCTTTTCAACACTGTCACAGCTGGTGAATGGGATCAGTATTCAAGGCCAGCTGATCAATACTTCAAGGCCAGGTTGGATGGGCCTTGAACAGCCTGCTCTAGTGGAAGGTGGCCCTGCTCATGGCAGGGGGTTGGAACTGGATGAGCTTTAAAGTCCCTTCCAACCCAGACCAGTCTGGGATTCCATAATATTCACCCTGTTCTCAGTGACAGTGCAAGTAGGTCTTCTTTTCCTTCCCATATTATATTTTGCAAAACCACTATTAAAAGATAGCTATTCACACAGTGAAATCTATGCTAAACAAATGCAGATCACTATCCTAAAGGCAATTCAAAGGAACACCGGGTACTGTAGACTTTTTAATCATCTTCTTGTTACTTTTACCATTAGCAACAATAATTAGGACCATTAGCAACAACTGTGTGTGGTTTTAATTTGGCAACATTACTGCTGTGAGGGTCAGCATGCAATATTTAAAATACAGGACTGACTGTGTGGAAGGAGAGCAAGGAGCATTCAAGTTAATTTTGTGTTGGGATGAAACTGAAATTGAGATTCTCTGTAGTATGGTTAGATGTATAAAATGTAGAGCAGGGCTGTGGGCAGATCAGGCAGCTGTACTGTGAAGTGGGCAAGAAACTGGTTCTTACTGGGTAAGAAACTGGTTCTGCTTGACCTGCCCCAGCGTTTACCCTGTTGTCACCTTGATCCTGGCTAAGGGCACTGGTCAGCCATCAAGCCAGTGAGCAGCACCTTAATTCAGGTGTAATTCAGGAACAGACCTAGTAATGACAGTCCAAGAGTTCATCCAGCTGTATTCCAGTAACTGGAATTAGAGTAAAACAAGGAGCAAGAGAGCATTTTGCTGCAAATGCCTTGCACTGTTAATGGAGTTCAGAAGTACGCACAGAAGTCGCACCTCTGGACCACAACTAAACCTTGGTTCTGAGCCCATCCCTCCTCATCAAATAACTTATTTTTCTTACTTCTCTACCATAGCTTGAGGTAATTTTCCACCAAATTTAGCTCAAAAGCAGTCAAAATACCAGGTGCTTCAGAAGCAAATGCTGTCAAAACCAAGACATCTGAGACTCTGCCTTCTGGCTCTACCCATCACTTGCAGGTGCAAGGGGATGCCTGTGAAACTTTTTCTAGCTCCCCTCTAAAACATATTGCCTTGTTCTTTGTTAGCTCATTTATTCCTGGCTCCCCATGCTGTTCAGTAATAATTTTTTAAGGTTAGGGTTAGCTGTATTAATTCATTCTGCAGAATTAATCTTAGCTAAATCAGAAGTGTAGAAGCTGTGAGCAGTGACTGGGCTGGTGAGGCAGGCAATCTCATTGCTCCCTGAAGAGAGGCAGCTCTATGCAAGTCCCTATCCCACCTCCCTTGAGCACCTATTTTCATAGGAGATGAATCACTTGCTCTTCCTCTCCTTTGGATGACTCACAGACACTAGCAAAGGGTTTGAATGCCAGATATCCTGGTTAAGCTCATCGCTGGAAGCTCCTTTAGAAACACATCTTCTCACAGACCAGCTCTCTTGTCTTACTTTGGAGGAGAACCAAGGGGCTGTACTTCTCACCTCAGGTGTCAGTGTTGGGGCGTCACTGGGCTATCCCTGCCCAGCCTGGTCCCCAGCCCTGTGTGGTTGTGCACCACAGCATAAGCTGTGAGACCTGGGTTGCAGCAGTCTCATGCCCGAACCTGGTGCTGGTCCAGTTATTCACAACCCTAGTGACTGAAACTAAATCCCTTTGTAGTCCTAAAGAAGGCTTACAGGTGCCTCCTGGATTGTCTGCAGTGGGTAGGAAGACTCGTGTGGTGCTGCAGTATGGGATTATTATTTTCTTAGCCCCACCTAGTAAACCCTTCTTCAGGAGGGAGGAGAAACCATTTTGTTCCCTTTATTATTTATTGCCTTCTATAAACATATTAACAAAGGAAATTCAAGGCTGTGGTTGCCACACAGGTACTGTGAGGCTCCATTTCAGCAATGCTTTTAAACATATTTCAATCTCACTGACATTGCAAGTCCAAAACATGTGTCTGGAGTCTTTGCTGAGCAGGGGCAGTAGGAAACAGCGGTTCCTGTGTGGGGCTGATGCAGCGTGGCAGTGGGGCAGGCTGTGTTGGCGCCCTTGGGTGCCTTGCTGCTGTTACAGAATAAAGGTGGCTGTGAAAGGATGTTTCCAGTCCTAGGTTGTGTTTTGATCATGGCATTTTCCTGGATGCCTTAAAGCTGCTGAAAGCCCCAAAAT
This sequence comes from Myiopsitta monachus, assembly GCA_017639245.1. NCBI lineage: Eukaryota > Metazoa > Chordata > Aves > Psittaciformes > Psittacidae > Myiopsitta > Myiopsitta monachus. Next base: position 38,440,694 of record CM029917.1, on the reverse strand, counting down.
CTGCCAGATACACCTGTGCTTATGTCCTTTCAAGTGTAGGTGTATTAAGTTAAAACTCTTTATATGATTTCTACTCCAGTGCTTCTCATTACAATAAATTCCTTTTTCTTACAAATACAGTTAAGATAATTGCTTCTTTTACAGCCCACACTTGCCTTAAAGGTTTCAGTTAAAAGCTTTGAAGAAGCATTTCAATATCCAAAGCAACAGGAGTATTCAGCAGTGCTGCTGCCGAGCGATGCCCGAGCCCTCCTGTGGCGGGCTCCACAGCTCATGGAGAACTCTGCAGGGCCAAGCTGCTCCTCTCCTTCCCAGGCCTGAAACACAGCTTCATCACATGTGAACTAGCAGCTGTGCATCTTGATAAGTAAATGATATTTGCCATGGGAGGTTGCATGCTCTGTGATTGTCTACTTCGTGCTCCTCATTACTTTTCCTCCATTTGGCTTTGGAATAGCTGTTGTTCTATTGGTTAGCTCTCAGCTGATGGAAAAGGCAGCAAACTGCTTCTAATAAAAATGCAGAGGTCTGTGTCTGGCAGAGAGCTGTTGGAAGTGAATGTAAAATGTGACAAATGAATTTAGGAAATGGAAGGCATGATTTATATGTCATTGCAAAGCTGGTCCTCTCGCAGCTGTGCAAAGAGCCTCACCAAGGTGTTACTGAGTAATGGTGCTCTGGGAGAACTTCCCGCTCAAGCAATTTTCTTGAGAGAAGACGCAGTTCTCAGAAAATATAGTAATTTCCCCGAAGTTCATTTTTATTATGAGAAATAAAAATGACATATTTTACAGTCGTTTTGACCTGGAACTCCTTTATTGCTGTGCATCAGCCCACAGAAGTATAGCTCAGGGCTTCCCATATTTAGCTGCATTGAAGGCTGATATATTCCTCAGCTGTAGGTTGCTTTCTGGCCAGCATTTGTCATCTGTTCCAGAGAAGGGCCGGTGGCAGGGCAGGAGCTTCAGGGCCCTGGAGCTTTTGACCCCATCTCTTGTGTGCTGAAAAATGTATGCTCAGGGGGTGGAAAATCAGCAGCATCAGTCTCAAAGCTACATTTATCAGACATTTCAACTTTTCCAATGAGTTAGATTACTAATATTTAATTTTGCTCAAAGCAGTTCCTTAGGAGGATGTGCTCACTTCAGTACCGAATCTGTTGCATCAGGGGAGCAGCATCATTTCAAAGAGAAAACAGGCTGGGGAAGGATGTCTTTTCTGAAGAGGGACAAAAGCTGCACAAAAGCAATCTGCAGTCCTTCAGGGAAAGGAAGGTCATTCATTTCAGCTTGTAAGAAAATAAATATTAACTTCAATTCCCAGGATGTTCTGTTGTTTTATCTTGGCCGCCATACTCAGCCTGCTTCTGCACCGCAGCTCCGGGTTTGCTGTCTGTAATCTCTGTCAAGCCAATCACAGTGATTTACACCTCTGCTGCTTCCGTCGTTTATCTCCCTTGTGACCAGGGAGGCAGTTCCCTTCTGATGTTGGGACTTTTTTATTATTGGAATTTCTTTTGGAGCTGTGACTGTGGTACAGAGTGTGCTCTCTCCTCTCCAAAGGCAGCTGCACGTGGCCTGGGAGGAGCAGCCCTGGCCCCTTCCCCTGCCCTAGGAAACCCAGCAACATGCAAAGCCCAATTAGAGACTTCATGACTGCCAGTAAATCTCTGTTTCCACTGAATTAGTGGAGTTTAAGAAGGCAAACATGAAGAAGAAAGGACTTTTTCTTATTGTGGCAGATCAATTCAGGAAGTTCTTTCCGACTTTGAAATGCTCCAGATGCTATTTCTAATGAAAATATTTTTATTTCTGGGGCAGGCTAGATGTACCTATAGACTGATGTATGCTGTCTCTGGCTTGTGTAGATAAAATCATTTTACTATTACCATCAGTAATTCTCTCTGTTTCCACTAAAAGCACTTCAGCATTATTCACAAGAAGAGAAACACAGACCCAGAAGCAGCACAAGTTGCTGTGAATGGGAGCAGATTTAGCACGTGGGAGCTGAGCTCCCACTCTGTCTCCATGGGGATGCTTTTAGCATCCCAGGGGAGTAAGAACCATGCTCAAGGGATGCTGCCTCGAAGGAGCTGGATCACACGTTCAGGGGGTTATCCTCTCCCACTCCCAGCTAAACACAAATCAGGCTTTTGTGGAGGCAGCTAAGCTGACAGCCGGTTTGGAGAAGGTGCAGCTCAGGCAAAATGTACCTGGTGATGCTCCTGACACCTCAAAATGGTTCCAGTGAGCCAGGCACTGCTGTTCTCATTACTTTCTCATCTGAAAAACATAAAACAGTTGGTCAGGTTTCTAAGTTCAAAGGATCCTGCTTCTTGCACTTCAATATGAAAATTAGGAGATTTAGATACATTTTAGAAACCATATGAAAATACATGCGAAGGGCAGAGCCCTATCCCCAGGCCCATTGTATGTACCACTTTCAGGGAACATGGGGTTACTCAGCTGTAGCTTTAAGCAGTAAAATTCCTTTGCAAACCTGCAATCCAGTCTCTTTTTAGAAGGACTGTAAGGATTTCTGACTTTGAGTCTCCCTGGCAGGCTCTGGGACTTGGAATATAGTTCCTATGCACCTTAAACCTTTACCAAATCAGACACAGGGGCCTGTGAGATGCCTTGTCTTTGCCTCGGCTTCCCTGTGACTGAGAGAGCATCAGTGCACGGTACGTGTCAGGGCTCTGGAGGGATGTGGGGTTTCCCTTGCCCCAGAGAGGTTCAGCAGCAGCTTGGGTGCCCCTGTCCCAGGGCAGATCAAGGGGCAGCACTGGGATGCACAGAATTCATGCTTTCATTTACTTACTGCCAAAATATTGACATGCTGAGCTCTGCACAAGTTATTGTTACTGTATGTCAAAAGAGAGATCCAGAAATGCTAATGAGAACCAGCCAGAAAGCTCCAAACAGTGCCAGGGCTGGGGCTAAGATACAGCCCATGCTCCTCTGTGGTGGTCCCTTGTGCAAGTGCGTGCATTGGATCCGTTGTGATACAGACATGATTTGGGACTGAGCACAATATTCACGTGGCTTACTCAGGGCACAGGTCCCCTGTCCTGTGCGCTACATCCTTAAGTCTAAAACCTGTGGCACAATTGGAGGTTTTCCTGCCTTCCTTTTGGAAAGTTATTGTTCTGATTTTGATGGGTTTTTTTTCTTTATTTGTTTTGTGTCAGTATGTATTCCTAGGTGAGTCTTTGTGCTTAAATGGAGAGAGCTGCAAATCATGCCTTGGGCTGTGCTGCTTCCTAAAGTGATTTCAAAGGGTAAAAAATTGAGAACCACAAAATGAATGAGGAAGGGGAAAACTGAACAAAAAGAGAAACATTATTAATTACTTACAAGCCTCTGATGTTGAAAAGGGACAATCTTTGATAGAAGAAAATAGAGTGTTGTTTGATATAATCGCTCATTAGCACACAGTCATAGGGCAGTGCTTCTCAGAACTTATGGATGCCTTTAGATTCCTACTTTCTTTTAGGGTGTTCTGTATAAATGAGTCTGTTAATTCAAGAGCTGTGTACCTCCTCATTGTGTCTGCAGTGCCTTAGTACACCTTGTCCCCATAATGATCACTTCCTCTCTAATCATACGGTATAGTTGTAGATCTGCTGCTATTCCCTGATGTAAAGCAAAGAGCATTTTCTGTGCATAAGGAAAATTACTATCCATTTCATTGATGCTGGATCATTTCTTTCTATGGGTAATAAGAGCTTTAGCATGGCCCATTTCTTTCCAAGCAGCTTGACTGATTACAAAGATGCTGTAGAAGCCGTGAACTCTATTGTTAATCAGAAGTGAAATGGGAGATAGCAGCTTCCTCAGGAGTCACAATGCCGTGCCGTTTCCATCTGTGAGCACACACTGCCTGCCCAGTGCTTCTGCCTGCAGCCAGACGGCTGCTGGGCATCAGGGTGGAAGTGTCTTCAATAAGAGTCTCCCAGGACAAGCCCTTGTTTTGGAGGGGTCAAAACCACATTACGTATTGCTTCTGAAAAATAAAAACAGTGCTGAGGCACTGGCACAGGGTGCCCAGAGAAGCTGTGGCTGCCCCATCCTTGGCAGTGTTCAAGGCCAGATTGAATGGAGCTTGGAGCAAGCTGCTCTAGTGGAAGGCGTCCCTGCCCATGGCACGGGGCTGGAACTGGAGAAGCTTTAAGGTCCCTTCGAACACAAACCAGGCTGGGATTCTATGATATTATTTCCAGTACTGTATGCTTTTATCTCCTGACATTGAATCATTAACTGCTAATGCAGATCCCTGCATGGCTGGGGCTGGGGGGAGGTGGGGTGCAGGTGCCTGTGCTCCTCAGCTCCCTGCTCTGTAGATGGGTTTTGGTTGTCCAGGGGGTACTGGAGGGATCAGGAAACCTGGTTAAGGTACCTGGAGAAGCCAGAGCTTTGCTGAGTATGGGAAGCTGCTGCTGGCAGGCTTAGGGGGTGGTTATTGTAGGCTACGATGGTTCCTCTGAGGGACTTGTAAGCACAGAGCACATTTTTTGCAGTGAATGAACATGAATATACCAACCCCTGCAGACACCGAGTGAATCAGTGTGTTATTTGGTGTGCGTACACATGAGCCAAAGGTGTGACATGGGGTAGACACTGCATGTGCTGGTGCACAGATCTGTCTTTCCATGCTCCTACACACATCGCCGTGCCCTGGGCTGGCTGAATCCAGGACTCTGTTGCCTGGATACATTCAGGCAAAAGTTGGATTTGACAAGAGAAACCCATGCATTTACATGCCAGGATAACAGTCACAGCTCCTCTCCTGTGTTTGTCCGCCTTCCAGCTTTGTCTTCCAAAGATGAAGCCTCAACAGTTAGCACCGTCCCTCCAACCAACAGGCGTTTCTGGACATGCTTGGCCCATGGTGAGCTCAGGACTCTCCACTCTCACGTCCTTTCCTTCACAAAGAGAAGATGGGGTGAGCTCGCTGCTCCCACCCTGCAGGTCTGGTTTTGAAGGGAAAGAGTTTGCTTTGGAGTTTGGTGGCTGCCAGGGTGGATGCAGGCAGTGCAGGACACAGTCCCGGTAGGCACCTGCACTCACTACCTTCCCACCAGATCCCAGCCTTCCTGGCTTCCACAACTCCTAACACATCACAGAGATCCAATGTGACAGGGAGCTGCATTCGTAATGTGTTTGTTATTCTATATTCTGACCATCACAGCATGTTTAAAGATTGAAAGCAGTAATACCAAAATGAGAGAGTTGCCAGCATACAAAATGCTCAGCAGTGCTTCCTGTCAAGGGTTTAATATTTCTTTGAGGTATTTCAGTTCCTGTGAAGCAAAATTTTCCCTTCCCCTTGCCCTTCCCCTTTCCTTTTCCCATCGCTCTTTCCCAGAATGACCCTATAATTCATTTATTGAATCATAACTGTCACATTTCTTGAGAGCACAGAACTCATTGATGGTGCTGCCCCTGAGCAGGAGGAAGCAAGGAGCTGCTGACAGAGACCCACGTAGCTCTTTATGTTGAGTTTCATTTTAGGGAAGGAGCATCTTGCCTTGCCTTTGTGATCTCCGAAGTGGTGCAGGCAGTTCAGGGTGCCAGGGCTGAGAGGGCTTGAGGGAACCTCGTGCCCACCAGAGCACCGGCTCCTGCCCGCTCCTACCTTTGCCAAGACAAGCCAAAGACCCGGGGCAATCACTGAATTCCAGCACTCCAGTTTAAGGATCTGAACCTTATTGATAAGGGAAAGGGCAGTTAGTTGGTGAGCAGGGCTTGTGCTGAGGTCCTTTGGATAGAGGATGTCCTCGGATCTCCATCAGGCAAATGGAGCTTTGGCCATGGCACCCTGTGCTTCACCTGCAGAGCAATTTGGGATCATGTTCTTTCTCTTATATTCAACAGCTTACCCTTAACATTGAAGACCTAAAGTAAGCTTTAATGTTTCACAAACAGTTTTCAAACCAGGGTGACTTGCAAGGGTTTTAGCCTCAGTAGAAGCATCTGTAAGAAATAATCTGCCATGGTCAGGCTCTCTACATGCATTTCCTGGATAAACTCAGGTATTTATGCATGTGCTTCCCATTGAAGGTGTTTGGAAATGGCTCAAGGGCTTGCTCTGCCCTGGTGCTTAATATTTTTCTGGTCTAAGGTGGCAGGCTGGCACTGTGCAAAACTGAGTTCCCTGTCAACGTAGTGAGAGTGCAGAAAACCCCACTTGTGGCAAGGCTTTAACAGGCTTTAGGCACAAAGCCCAAAGGGTCATTCAGAGTTGGGATTTGTCTCTGAGGATGGGTTCTTGCTGGGGAGATGAGGAATGTTTGCATCCTGATCTTCCCAGCAGTGTGGGGTGGGTTGTGCCCTGTGTAAAGCTTGGTGGCCTTCAGGCTGCTGTCACAGCTGGGCAGGTGGCCTGAGGCTGCTCTCAGCTTCGTGCTCTGGGGACTCTGGCAGTCTGGTGCAGTTAATTCTGTGTCCACTCCGCACCAAAACTCAGGGTTATCCCCAAGACCCAATATGCTTTATAGAGCTTTGCAATAACTTTCTTTGTACGTTGCTATTAAAGTCTGCACATGTCTTCCTTCAGGGACTCCATGAGTAAGAATAGTAATTAGAAATATCCCAAGTGAAAAGCTAAAGAGCTCTGCAGTGTGTGCCAGGGACCGCAGTAAGATTAAAACATTGTGGGGAAAGAGCTCACCAGTGAGAGTAGTGGCAGTTGCCAATTATTTCAGCTGACAATGACTTCTCCATAGCCAATGCAGGCAACTGTTCAAAGCAGTTCATCACTGCTGTCCTTTCTTGCTTAATGATGCAGGGGAACAAGGGAAATGCTGCTACTGGAGAGGGACTGGAAAGGTGGCTCCAGTCCATGTGTGCCTTTGGAAAATGTTACCAATTAAATGCAGACTCTACCAGGGACCTTAATAGTGTCAGTACTTAAATATTCGGACAAGCAAGAACATCTCTGTTAGCTTCTGCTTTTCTGAGGTGGTGTGCTCAGTGGAGACACTGAAGCTCCTTGAACTTGTAGGTGAGCTATGGGAGCTGGATGCTCCATAGCTGGAATTTCCCATTGGCGTTGTACAAAACATATTTAATTCTGACCCTTTCCATAAGAAGTCCTACTGTTATGTTGCATAGATTCTGCTTTCATATACCTCTCAGGAAAGAGAGGTGAAGAATAACAGGGGTTTTCTGGTTCTTCTATTAACACATGCAAGACAAAGGGAGCCTCAAGATGAATAAAGCCATTATAGAGCTACTCAGGTACCTAGTAGTGGCTGCTGTCAGGCTGGTCATTGCTAATATTGATGCCTTCTCACAGGATCCAAATAACCAAGCAGCACTTTTTCCCACTGCTGATCACTGAGACCATGTTTGGAGCAAACATGGTACTGGTACTGCTGTAATCCCAGAAAGAAGCCCACCCCTCACCCATTGTGCCTCTGAGATTGAAACATGTCCCTTACGGTGGAGATTGGAGCAATGACCTCGTCCTTTTGAAGTACACTTACTCTTTTTAGTACCAGTATTCTTCTAGTTTTGTTGGCACTAGATGCAGTCACCTGCAGTATTTCTGTATCTGGAGAATTCACCCGCTTTGAAATGAACTTACTAAGCAATATAGTCCCATTCTCCTCAATAAAATAGTCTTGGGAAATGTCTCTATATCTCAAGAGGAATTCTTGTGGCAGGGAAAACTCAGTGTTCCCAGCATGCTTGGAGAAGTTTTTGGAAATGTCCTGTGCAGTTTAATTCACTGTGTGCAGTGTTCAAGGCCTGTCTGTTGAGCTACAGCCATAGGACGTATGTTGCTGTTTGAGAACATAATAACTGAAGCAATACCACCACTGTTCATAGATCAGCATTAATTTAAAGCAAATATGTAAGCACAGTTAAAAGTATTCTGCATCTGTGCCAGAATATGCTGAGGAAAAGAAAACATGAGAAGGGGAATCTTTCTTGAAAAATCCAGCTCCCAGGGTTTGGTTCTCTTTATTTGCCTTGAAAACTTCTAATTAGGAGCATCTACTTTAGCCATGTGCATTCCATGTCCAGAGCTGCAGCACGTCCATCTCGTGCTGTGGTGAAAGGGCTGTGGTCACCCTGTGTGATCTGCTCTCCAGGGTTCACAGGGTGAATGTGACAGAGGAACCATCCTCCAGGTTAGTCAGGGGCTTGGGAAGTGCAGTGCTGCATGTGAGGGTGGACTTGGACTCTCGGTATGAGATTGCTGGGCTTATTCCACAGCTGATTCTGCTGTGCTTCACGGGAGCTGTCTGCTCAGAACAAAGGCAGGGTTGGAGCTGTAATCTTGATGAAGACGTGTGTATAGAGCCAAAAAGGTCTGAGCTAAGAACATCAAGCAAACGGCAGGTTGCATTGCCGGGTTGTCAGGCTGCGTATGGCCAAGAGCACCGTGCATTAGATGGGGATGGCTGGGAGATGGGGTCAGCATTGCCTGGGGAAATAGCCTAGAGGTCAGAACTGCTAATTCATGTCCCAGAGCAGAAAGGCTGTAAAGGCTGGGTCCGCCTTATACACCAGTTCATACTGAGAGCTCTTAAAAAGATTAGGAGCTACATCCTTGTGTCTGGTGGTTTCTCTTGACTGAGTTTGGAGCTTCCCAGATACCTTGCCAATGGGGAATATAAAGTCAAATTTAGTACTTGAAGTGTGCAGGTCTAATAGTGTTTGACTCACACTGGGAGGAAGGAGGAGGAGGAGAATTGTCACTTCACTGAATTTTTTTGGTTTGGCATATAGAAAAATTGTGGTTTCTCGTAACAAATAGATGATGATATTCCTAGACGGTATGGTGTGTGAATGTCCATGCTATTCACCATCTTGCTGGCTCAAAGGTGTGTGTGGAGTAATAAAGGAAAGGGAGCTAGCATTGCTTGAGATTGGTCCCCCCAAGACTCAAGTCAAGTGACTTTGACCTTGCTGCAGTTACTTACAGTTGTCCTCCAGAAAAGAAACCATATTCTCTTACACTGGTCTGCAGTGACTAGAGCAGATGTTCTTAATCCTGACTTAAAGAGCCAGTCCCTGCCCCACAATATCTGTTGGAAACAGTGCCACTTACCTGCCTTGTTCAGCTCAAGAACTGTGTGATGGGACCTTGGGCATGGCTTGATGCTGTGCAGATGCTAAGGCTGAGCTTTGCTAAGCATCTGCCACCTGCACAATGAGCTGGAGACATTATCACAACAGGCTCCTCTGTAAATTGCCATTGCTTCTGCAAAGAGCAGTGTGATTCATGAGCACTGGTCCTGAATGTGAATGCGCAGTCATTAATGTAGTTCCTTAAATGCCCCGGGTTTCATTCGCTTTAGGGGAACTTTGGTGACAGAAGATCACCCTGTGCAGCTCCAGTGCTCATTCTAAGCAGAGTTTGTGCTTTAGTGCACAATTGCACATGATTCCCCAAGGCCTCTGGAATTGCATCTTGTGTGTCTCAAACTGAGACTTGTCACGTCAGTTCTTTTCCTTGTCCAAATCTGTGATGCTGTATTGCCATAACAACGCTGCGGCCAACGTGGAATGTTTTGCATTATAAATGAAACACAAATCCCTACTAAGTGCACTGGGGATGCCTCGGTGAGACGTTAACTTAATTAAGCATTTCTGGGAATTGGGAAAAGAAGCTGGGCAGGAGTGTACAGTATGTTTCTTGGGTTGGCCTTTCGTGCTCACACAGAGTACTACAAAGCCAGGTGTGGAATTTTGTATGAAACCAGCTCCCCACAAAGCAGTTGGATAACAAAGACGTGTAAACAACAGCATGGCAGCAATCACGCAATTATCGCTGAAGTGAGCTGCACGGAAGAGGCGGAGATGCCTCCTGCTGTCATTTCTAGGGAATACAAATGAGACACCAGCGAGTGAGGGGGAGCAGCGGGAGGCAGCAGCAGCTTTGCTGACACCCTGGCTCCCAAAGACGTCCTGGGCACACTGTAGGCACGCCCGGCCCCTTGCTGCGCTCTGGGCACCCGACTTCCCACTCCTCCAGGGCTCGGCAGTCTCTCTCAGTGCCTGGATCGTGGCAAGGAATGGGTGGCCTTGGCTGTGGTAGGGGATGGTGGTGCTGCTGCTTTCAGAGCGCAGTTTCAGGTTTTGCAACAAGCTGCATGCGACCTGGCTATCAAAGGTGCGCACTCAAGGATTAGAGTTGAACTCTTCTAAATATCACTGTCACTTCTGAGCCTGTTTGTCTCACTGCTTGGAGTATCTCCTCTACTTGAACACAGCAAAGTGGCACTGGCACCCTGGGACAGCGAGTGCCAAGGGCCGTTATGGCATCAGTCTCACTGACTGAGATTTAGAGCTGGTAGTTTAATATCCTGGCTACAAACCTGGGGAATGAGTGACATTGGGTAAAACCCCTGAAAGTGGGGAAGGGAAGAGGAAGGAAGAGAAAGGGGAGGTTTGCAGCTTCAATCTAGGCTTGACGAGGGCAGTTGAGCTAAAAACACTGATGCTGCCAAGTAAGCAGGAGGAAGCTGAGGCACAGCCATTGCATGGGCGTAGGGTGACCCCAAGGACAGAAGGAGTGCTGGTGTGAGTGCTGGTATGCACAGGAGTGTGGCTTGTGATGTGTGGCCTGTATCATCAGACTGTGTATCCGAGGGAGAAGTCCAGCATGGCATGTGTCTGGTGTATAGAAAGAGATTTTCTATGCAGAGCCGTGCCCCCGGTGTAGCTGCAGCGCTTGGTGTGGTGGCTCTGCTTGTCAGGAGAGGAGCCTGGGCAGCCGGGCTGACACTGAGAGAGTTGTGAGCCTGGATGCAGAGACAGAGAGGCTCTGGAGAGGTGCCAGCCTCCTCTCCTGGAGTACTCCGTCATCTTGCTCTGAAGAAAGGGAACAGAAGTTGCTTTGTCCTCTTTAGAAGCTGGTGTAGATAATAAAGCAGGCTCCTCAGTTTACCAACCACACCAATTCTGACAGTCTAAATACACATAGTGAAAAGCACGGTATAAAAAGCTGTGAACAAAATTATTATGTCTTTTCAGCATAATTTTACCTTAAACTCACAGTTATCACACAATACTGAAAGTGAAGGTAACACCATGATGAGCTGCCTTGTCTTTGAAAGGCAATCTCCTGCATTAGCAGTGTAATATCCAAGGGACTCAGGGTTACACACAACTAACTTAGTTTTTCATGTCCAAAGACAAATGGGACATTTGTGAGCAAATGCAGCAGAGCTGCTTCCTCCTGCCTCTTTGCCATGAACCAAACCCTGCTTGCCGGAGCCGCTGATTGACTGTGTCAGGCAGCAGCACCATTCAGATGAAAGATTGTCTGACATTTTAAATATCTGTAAGTTTAACGAACAGGTAAAGCCTGTCTCGCAGCGATATTATGTCTATGGAGTCACAGTTTTAAGAGGTGATTATAATGCAAGAAATTGACTGCCATGTGGAGTATGTGCTAAATGATATCTTGAATGATAATGATGGTTCACTTGGCAGCCTGACAGGGCTCTGATCCATTTATAACTGCACAGAAACTGGAGTGCAGGAGCTGCTGCCAGATGGCACCGGCACCACACGGGGATGAAGTGGCAAAACTCAGCAGGGTGCAGGAACACCCCGTGTCCAGTGGCTGCAGGAGGAGAGGCTGAGAGCCACCCTCAGGAGCTGGGTTCCTGCTGCCACATTCCTGGTAGAGTGCTGGCTACAGCCAGAGCTGGCTGGAGTGCCTGCCGGGAAGCCAAACAGCATGGCTGGGATGCTGACAGCTACACCTGATCAGCCCTCTTTTAATGGTTGTCATTGTGTGACATCTCTCCTCCTCCAGTCACATTAGATGCAAGAACATTAAAGCTAATGAATTACACAGATCTTTTTTCCTTTGACAAATAATTGACTGCTTGGTTTCATCACAGGTTTTGTTACTTTCTTTTTTCAGAAACTATTGATTTGGCCAAATCTTTCAGTTACCAGAAAAATGTAAACTTTGAAACAGTCCAGTTACCTGAATAAGAAACCACCGCCACACACACATGCACCTGGAGCAAATGAATTTGTGTGATTCCCTCTGCTGAGGATGCAGCTGGAATTTCACATGGTGTGTTTAGCAAGCAGTGCTCAGCATCGCCTTGGAGATAATGATTAGGCCTGTTCTTCATGTGTGACGTGGAGCCCGTGTCGTGGCAGTTATCTTCTTTAATACTGTTCATGCCTGTCTGGGTAAGGCAAGGTAAGGTTACTCTGCATGGTAAAGCCTTGGAGGTAGAGCTGGAGCAGGGTGGGAGAGGGCTGGAACAGGCTTTGGGGGGCCTTCTTTGGGGGAGAAGAGCACAGCAGGCAGAAGTCTGACTCGGAAATAATCCCAAGATACCAATCATTGTGAAGGGTTAGGTTTCATCAAGAGAGAGACAGAGGTGGCCTCTCTGAGTTTTGCAAACAGCTATGCCATTGCTCTGTGCCGGGGACTGGCCAGGCTGTGCCATGCACTTTCCCGATGAATAATCATCCAAGAATAAAGCCTTGAATGCTGCCCAGATGAGATGATAGGCGGTATCACTAGCACCCAGCTACATTCTACTCAATTAGACCCCTCTCCTCGTGCAGGGGATCCATGAACTGTGTTTTTCTGCTTACAGGTTCACCTTCCAGGCTGACAAACTTGGCCTTGCCACTTCTCCCATAATCAGGGACTCTGCCAAAACCAATATCCTCATGCAGATAAAAGCCTGACGAATTACAGCTCCTCACATCTTGAGTACAATGAAACGTTATGCAAACAGAAAGAGCAAGAGACCATTTCAGAGGCTTTTCTGGTGATTCATCTGGAAAATTATCTGGGAGCAGATAATGTAATGCTAATGGCTTCTTTTTTTGTGTGTGTCCGGTGTCATTGTGAGATGATGCTCCAGCATCCTCCCTCCATGCTAAAACAGGCCAGTTTGCTTTGGAATTCATCAGCTTTGTGACTAGGGAAATGAGTGAGTAACAAGCAGCCAAGATTAGGAGAGATTTGGGGATTATTATGGTACCTCCCAGGGACTGAAGTTTTTACTGACTGTGTGTGCTATAAGGCAAAATTATAACCTAGGGACTAAATTCTTGGTGCCAGATGGGTTAACTACAGTGAATTTAAGGAACTGCACTTCACAATAGACGGAACAAAGGCAATGTGTGCAGAAAGCAATCAGGAAGTGCTTGAAAGCAGGGGAGGACAGAGTGGGGGAACAGGTTTTGTCAGTTCACTGAAAATGCTGGAATTGTGCATTTCTCATGTGAACAATGCCTAATTTCCAAGCCCTCATAGTGAATCTGGTGTAGCAGAGGAGCAGGTGCTTTGTGAGGGTGTGGTGGTAGGAACATCTCCCCCCCCCCCCCCCCCCCCCCGTCAAAGCCCTTTAGCAAAGTGATTAGAACACTTGGGGGGGAGAGCCTGATGCAGATCTCCTCTCTAGCACCCTTCTCCAGGAGCATGCCCTCACTGCTGGCTCTGCATTTCATTCCTGCTCTTGACACATCCAGCCTGCAAGAAGAGCTTGCATGAACAAACAGCCCAGGGGGCTCCCGGAGATGCAGGAGAGCTTTTTTCAGCTCCTCACTCCAAACTGGTTTGGCAGTTAGCAGTGTCTCATCCCGATGCAGCGGGTACCTATTTTCCCATGAACGTTTCTAAACCATTCCTTGATCATATCCTGCAACCTGGGACTTCTCTTCATTTTCCTGTTCTCCACCACTGGTGAAGGACTCATGAGATCTGATATTCATCCTTAGAAAAAAATGCCCTTTGTTCATTCAAATAAAACGTTTTCCACATTATTACAGTCCCCAATGCGAATTCTTGCCACCTCCAGCTCCTGTTCTTTTTTGGACAATAATTGAACCCAATGGTATTCCAAGACTTGATGTACAGTAGAAAATAGTCTGAAACTAATTGGAAGAAAAAGCATTTGGGATCCCAAGTGATCCCAAGGCTCTGTGTGCCATACCTCATGATGAATGGTGATAGAGGCAGAGCCAAGGTGTTGAGGCCACACTGGCAAACTTTCCTTCCATCAAGAAGTGATGCTAAATCACGGCTGCTAGTTTCCATGCCAGGTGGTCCAAAATGCCCCAAGTCTGAAAGCTGTATCTATAGAATAGAGGAAGCATTGCTTCCAGCTGAATACAGCTTCTACAAGATCATGATTTCTTTCTGCGTACAGGAAATGAAGGAAAATAGTTTTCATTAATTCGTTTTCACTTTTACATACCTCTTAATATACCTGCAGATCTTTTGCCTCTTGCTTAATGTTTTCTTTAGTGTGAAAGCTCTTGATGGAGACCTTTGTAACTGTGTGTCACTATACACGGCTTTGACATAATTTTGTGCTCTTAAAAAGCCTTTGAAACTCTCCCCCCCCTTTATTGTGTTACAAAGAAAAAGTCAACACAGTCTTTTCATAGGAGAAAAGTAAAATGTTTGATAGCAAAATGCAGGGAAACATCCTTTTCTTTCCCTTTCTTTCTTTCTTTCACTAGCAATGTTTAGATATCAGCTTGGTAACAAGAGGTGGGAAAATACATCTTAATCAAGTCTCTACTACTAGACCAGTCTTGAAAACAGCAGGAATCAGTTTCATGCTAAAACCTTCCTGTTTCATTATGGCTCTGGCAATCTCAACTGTAAATGCAACTTAAAATGACAAATGATAAAAACGCAGAATAATCGTTCTCAGGGTAGAAGGCTGGTTGCACATTCAGTGCTGATCCTGGGACAGTTGTGCAAGCCTGACTGATGCCGTATGTCCAGGGTTTCTGGTGATTTGGATGGACTCACAGGCGTCTGGTGTCCTGCTCCATTGTTGAGGAACACCTGGAGCATCGGCCATGGTCGGCTGTGCCCCACGGGCAGCCTGGGCAAGGGCAGCAGCTTCCCCAAGTGCACAGGAAGCCTCGGGCAGGCATGCCGAGCAGAGTGTGCTTTACCCATGTTTAGATGAGAAACTCTTTCCTGGAGGGAAACAGATATTGAAAGATGCATTTTTTATTATAGTTTTAAAAAGTCTTATTCTTTAGGTGCGGGCGTTCCAAGCGCAGCAAATTGGTGTTTGAATCTAACACACTAAAGAAGACGGAGGCAGCTTTCTGCAAAGCCAGATCCCCCAGGCCCAGTCCCTCAGTGTTATGATACTCTACTGCTTCTGCAAAGTCAGGGGCTGTGTATGGGTCAAGCAGAAACACTTGCCCCTGGTTTCAGCAGAGGCTTCAGGTGTGCCTTGTGGGACAGTGCCAGGCATGCTGGAGAGCCCTCGTTGCTTAGAATGTGATGGCATGGCATGGATGGGTGGGGTGGTAGAACATGGAAGCCCTGCAGAATGTGCAGCCAAATGCCTGCTCTGACAAAATCCAGCACCTGGGAGTTAAACGTGTGAAGGCAGCTCCTTTGCTCAGGTGTTTTGGAGAGGAGTTCAAAATGTGGAAGGGATACGCTGCACCTTTCAAACTGCACTTTGTTGTTTGAGATTTAAAATCTCTTTTGACAAGCGGTTTGTTTGGCTGCCTCAAACAATAAATAATTCAGCATCCCCCAGATGGCTTATTGCAATGAATAAAATAGTGTTTATGCCATTGAATTAAAATATTGAGGACAGAGTAACGCGACTGTAAGACAGCCATGAATCTCATTCACAGTTCTGCAATCTGCTCTTCCACAGCACTTCTTCTACTGCTTGTTATGAGCTGTTTATTTGCTAACTGCTTTGACAGCATTGGAAAGGTGCAGAATAATGCCTGTGGTTTCCGGTAGGGTCCCGGTGCAGCCCTAACCAGGGCTGGGCTGTCACTGGCCTTAGCAGGGCCCTGGGGCAAACTGTCTCCTGGGTGTGAAGGGCCAACCCCACTGAATGTATCCTGGAGGGGAAGATGTTCACCTCCCCAGCATGATCCCTGCTTGCCAGGCACTTACATGCTGCTGGATGGATCATGTTTAGGTGGTGGTGTGGAAAAGAGCAATGTTTTGAAAGGTGACTTGGTTAACTAGGTTGTGAGCATGGATCGTCAAAATGGTTATTCATGTAGCTCACCTTGCTGCCTTTTTTATGTGCACTTTGCTTTATTGTGGTTCCTAGCATGGTGCTTGGTGTGTTCAGCGAGTACCACCTCCTCTTCCTGGGCAGTGGGCAAAGAAGCAGCTACAGGTCTGTCTCACGGCTGTAGCCACTCAGGTTCAGAAGAGCATTTCCCATTTGGAGTGTCCAAAAGTGAGGGTTTTTTTCAGGTGTGCCTTTCCAGAGGTGGCGGTCACTTCTCCGGGGCCCCTTTGAAAGTCCAAGGGCAGGCTGGGTGTGTCGAGCTGAACAAAAGGGTCTGCCTGTGGGGATGCTGCAGGAAGGGGATACTGCAGGCAGGGATGCTGCAGCTCCTCACATGCTCCAGTGCCCAGCAGAAGTGGCTGTCCTCACGTCACGTCTTGCAGGTCCTCCTTGGGCTTGAGGTCATGGGAACTTCTCCAAGGAAATCCAGCAGCATCTCTCATAAAGTGCAAAGGGAATAAAGGAGATGAAATTTCCACTTTTTCCCTGGCACCATGTAGCTGCTGTTTATATTACTAGGGATGAAGTGATGCATATTTATATTTCCCTATGCCCTGATCATTCCTTCTGTCAATGAATGCCTGTGGAACAGGGAGCACAGCAGCTGTGTTTGCAAAAGTACAAACGTGAATCCTGAAGGTAAGCAGCTTTCCCAGAGAGTCCTCTTGTGAGCACCTAGCAAGAGTTTTCCTGTGGCATTTCCACTGAGCTGGTCTGCAGTGTGCAATGCTCGATCTTGACAGACTGGATGGAGTTTATCTGAAGGAAGGAGTAGTCTGTGTGCTCCAAAGAGCTAACTCAGCAGCTTTTCAGCCCTCGCTTATCCTTGGTTTTATTGGGAAAGTGCTCTTCCTTTATTATTTTGAGCTGTGCTTTAGCTGTAATAGCTAAGTAAAAAGTGTGATTTATGTCCCCTCTTACATGACAGTTGTTCTAGCAGGGACATGGGCTTTGTGTTGATCTTCCATCCTATGCAGACAGGTCCCACCCATCAGCAGAGTACAAATAGTGCCAAGTTAAGCACTCAAAACACCATGATGCCAGGGTGGAAGTTTTCTGTACAAAATCAGCCTGCAGTCCTGCCTGTAAATCCTGGAAATGCAGGTCTGGCAGGGAGAAACACATCAGGGGGCAAGGGAAGGAAAAGCCCAGGCTGAGCGGCCAAAGGTTGTCCAATTACAGTAACGAAGGAAAACTCAGGTGTCTGTAGCTTCACCTACAAAACCAGCTGAGTTGCTGTGACTGAGTTTCCAACAAGAGAACCCCAGAAAATTAGGCTGACGTGTGTTTCCAAGTATATAAAGTTTCAGCTTGAAACAGTGAGCGGAAGACATGGCAGCGGGCAGTGCCCAGCAGCAGCTCCTGGCCCCGCATATGCTTCATAAGTAAGTTTATTACAAAGATTTAATCCATGATGTAGTGGAGTGTCTGTGATTGATATATACATGTCACATTGTGTCTACTGGTTTTATGCTGGCTGACTCCATCGTTAATTCCGTGGGCATTATTTTGATGTGTGTTCGGCAAATAGATGAGCTGTTGCCAGGGATTGCTTATCCCAGAGTCTTCTCAGAATTGCTTTGCTGATAGCAGAACATTAAATAATAAAATGATAGCGCACAATTCACATTGAGAAAAGCCTCTCTTGTTTTCTCTGCTGTAGTAGCTTCCATTGATTGATTTCACAAAGTTGATTGTGTTTTGAAGGATGGGACCATCGATCATGTACCTTGGGCTGTCTCAGATGCAGGATACAGTTGTGACAATCTAAATGAATACAAATGTGTTGCCAAAACATCCATCCCTGCATGTGGTGTTGCAAAAGCAGAGAGGAAGAATGTTATTCATTCCAGCTGGGAGGGGTTTCATATCTCTGGAGGCATGTTGTATAGAAGAAAATAGAGAAATTCAGGCATATTGCTTAAATCTAGTCTCAAAGACTCAATTGATAGTTGCTAAGCTATCAAACAACTGATAATGCTAAATCTAATAATTTATCAGGCAAACATGAAAGCAAAGTATTGGCAAACTGGTGCCAAATGTCAGTTGAAGTTCACTGTGGGATTAAATGCATCCTCTCTCCTGAATTTCTTTCTCTCTTTTTGCTAACGTTCTCTGGTTTTGCACCTGCACAGAATGAATGGCTGTTAACTGCTTTCTCTGCAGCACTGTAACTTGTTACCTTCCATTCAGAAGCATTCACAGCAAAGGCAAAAGCAAAAAGAACACCAGTGAGAACCTGCAGAAAGCCTTGCTTTCATTTTACAGACAAGTCAAATAGAAAAGGTGGTAACTTGGGTATTTGCATTAAGAAGAATGTGAAAGGAAACTCAGAGAGGAGCAATGATTTTTGCCAGGTTGTGCACGTCTGTTCATCATGAGAAATAGGAAAAAAAGGAAATATTCCCCTCTAGCCTGTAGAGCATGCCCTGCACCAGGTCTGTGTCCCAGTGCCCCACTCCCTTCTGCTCACTCCTACCCAGTGCTGCTGCCTTTGCAGAGTGACTGTAGTATTGCCAGGGGACTTTGATTGGATATCAGGTGCAATTCCTTCGCCAAAGGGTGCTCGGGCATTGGACCAGGCTGCCAGGTCAGTGGTGGACTCAGTGCCCCTGGAAATGTTCACACACCGTGTAGATGAGGCCCTCAGTGCCGTGGGGTAGTGGTGGCCTTGTCAGTGCTGGGGAACGGTTGGACTAAAAGGTCTTTTCCAGTGCTAGGGGCAGGAGTTGGATTCACTGGTTTGTTTGTACTGAGCTCAGTGGTCAGAGGTGCTGAGTCCCTGAACCGGCTTCCCTCTGATGGGTCTCTCAGTGCTTGACACTGCCCTGTAAAACAGAGGGATGAGTTGAGCTAATGGGTGTCTCGTGTAGTAATGCATCAGTATTTAGGGATTTGCTGGCAAATAAACATCTGACAGTGAAATTATAGCTGCATCTCCCTTGGGTTGCCTCCATTCTCTCCCAAGGGTAGCTTTCTGCTTAAATCAGGTGAAGTTTGTGTGAGACACATGTCCAAACACTGTGCATCTACGTCCTAATTGCATTATAAAAGCCCATGAGGACCCACAGAGCTGAGCTGTGGCACACTGCCAGCCTCCAAACAGAAGTCTGTGTGTTCAGGTGAAGATAGGAAAAGTCAGGAAACGTTTCTCATGCAGTTGTGCAGGGATCTGTGATAGGGCACGTTTTTCCTCATCTATTTTCCTAGATTTACTCAGTCATTTAGAAACCAATAGAACTGAAAATCTCTTTAGCTCAGGATTATATTTTGCTTGTAGAAGGTAGAAAAAGCATTGGTAAACACACAGGATTATGGTACAGTGTGCTAGCAAAAATTGGTTTGTTTTTCTTGGGCAGGGGGAGATACTAACATCGTCTATTTCAATCATATTTCCTTGGGAAAGGTAGCTGAAAGATGTTATACCAGTTGTCTTCACCTGTCCTGTTGCATGACAAAAGCCACCAACCGCAGCAGTGTGCACAGAGCAGCGTGTGTGAGCAGGGCAGCTCCTGCAGCTCCTGCCCATCTGCTGCATGCCGGGACTGGTGCACAGCAGCATGATGAGACACTGGCACAGGCTGATCAGAGAGGCTGTGGCTGCCCCATCTCTGGCAGTGTTCAAGGCCAGGTTGGACAGGGCTTGAAGCAACCTGGTCTGGTGGAAGGTGTCCCTGCCCATGGCAGGGGTTGGAACTGGATGAGCTTTAAGGTCTTTTCCAGCACAAACAAGTCTGGGATTCTGCGATTCTGTGATTCTATACCTCCCTATTGATACTGAATTTCTGATCTTTCTGATGGCTGGCTGTCATGGGTTCAGCAGTAGCAGTCATTTTTCTCCTTCTTGGTAGCTGGTGCAGCACTATGTTTTCGATTTTGGGCCTGGGAGCAGCGCTAATAACACCAGTGTTTATAGTTACTGCTTGGCAGTGTTTTGGTTTGATCAAGGACTTTCTGAGCCTCATGCTATGCCAGGTAGGAGGGGAGCTAGGAGGAGGCAGAGACAGGACACCTGACCCAAACTGACCAAAGAGGTATTCCATACCACATGCACGTCATGTCCAGGATGGGAACACGGAGGGGAGAGACCCGGAAGGGTGTGGTGATGATGGTGGACTGGGGATGCACGACATGGTCAGGTTTTTGGTATTGGGGGTTGCACTGGCTGGGTCGGGCTTGGTGAGCAGTTGTATTCTCTTTCCTTGTATTTCTCTTTTATTATTATTGATGGCAGCAGCAGTGATTTGTGTTATACTTTAGTTACTAAACTGTCCTTATCTCAACCTGTGCGAGTTGAATTCTTTTGATTCTCCTCCCCATCTGCCCGAGACTGGGGGAAAAAAGAGGGGGAGTGAGTGAGTGAGTAAAACTGCGTGGGTGGGGGGCTTAAACCACGACACTATCACTATTAATGTGTTGTGTGTAATGTAATACATTTGTGGCCAGTTAGGATGTTGTTGTGATCACAGTGCAGGATATCAGGGATGCTCTGAACTTGGTACCCAGAGATGACAGAATCAGGCTCCTCCTCATCCATCCTCACAGCCAAAATCTTCCCCAACCTGAGGGTTGTGTAAGATCTCTTGCAGTTGTGCACTACCATTACATTTACTGAAAATGGTTTGGTAGAGATGATAAGCTATCTCTTTCATCATGGATTTTATGAGTGCGTGGGGACCGGGAGCAGCCTACATCTTCCATTTCCATCTTGGCAGGTTATATGTCCCCAAGCAGAGTTTAATGTGAAATGCAAAGACAAACATTACATATAAATTTGCCTAACTTTCTAAAGAATTGTCTTATTTGAAATGCAAAATTTTTATCTAAATATGACTTTTCAGTGTGTAAAGAAAATAAGTGCTAATGCTAGTGCAAGCATCTAGCACTAAATAAATTAGACGCACAATGAACTGAGTTTCATCTGCCAGAGTTGCTCATCAGAAGCATTTCATTAACATTAAATGCTCATCAATAGGTTTGCAAATTAAAGTGGTCTAACAACTTGGCAGTGACTTCAGGCAATTGCCTAGCAGCAAGGAGAGCAGTGAGCCCTGTGAGTGTCTGCAGGGATGGCGCCAGGCTGCTGCTGACACTGTGCTCGTGTCCAGCAATGCCCTGAGGGGTGCTGGAGTTGTTCTTGCTGTGAAATGAATCCATTCATGCAGGTTTATTATTGGCCTGTTTTGAGAGGAAAACCCCAATGAAGCTGTAAACCAGTATTTAACTCATATAATGCTTTTCCTTATTCCTGCCACACTGGACTAAATCACGAAGAAATTTCTTTGGTGGCTGCGTAACCATGTCGGTAACCTGCTGCCAGCATCTAGGAGGATACTGTTTCCCGTTTCTCCTGGGTTGTAGGGTGTTTCCAGTGTTGGGCAGCAGGAAGGGTCAGGGCTGCACTCATGAAGCTTATCTTAATTAGTCCTTAAACAATCATTTTTATATGATTTCACAGAGGGAGGTCACAGTCAGGACTGGATTAAGGTGTTTTGCCCAAAGCAAGCTTTTCTCACCATCTCTTGTGAGTGATGGAGAGATGCTTCCCCTCACCCTCTCCACCCCACAGTATAATATCTGCCTAGCTTGCTTTCCTCAGCTGAACATACAGATGGCAAGTGCAGCCCTTGGCTGGCATCACTTGAGAAGTGGGCAATAAAAAGGAAAGCTGAAATAAGAACTCGTTAATCAATAGTTCTTCCTTCTGAACAAAACAGCTTTTCAGGCTGATGTGATCCAGAGAATACAAGCATACATATGTATAGATATGTACCCATGCATGAACGTACAAACCAAATACCTAAATGTTCACTACAGATCACTGCACTGAAGAACCCCCTTGATGAACTGATTGATGGTCAAATCTTGCTCTGTCAGTAGTTTCCCTCAGTGTCTGGCTCAGGGTGTGGGGCTTTTGTTTCCACATCAAGGATGAAATCCTATCCTTGGGTACTTCAATCCCAGCATCAGTCTTGGAATACATTTTCAGTTTCCTGCTGGTATCCTTAAATCAGCAGGATATAAAATAGGATGTGACCTAAAAATGTTGAAACTGCAAGTGTAATGCTGTGCCCATCATCAGTCTCTAAGGAAGAGCCCATTTGTACAAGATCTGATCATTGTTTATGCCGTGAGTTCCATCATCTCAAGCTACTTGGCCTGAAAGACCTCAGTGGTTTTGAATATCAAGCTACAGATGGAGATTTGGTCCATCCTCAGGTGCAGAACATTTAAAACCCTTTCCCTTTTCAAAGATGTATGGAGAAAATATCCAGGCAGCAGCTCTTTGCAAATTTAATGCTATTTATATATTAATGCTCCCCAGCATTAATGTAATAGGCTAAGTATAGAAGACAGCTGGGGACTTTAGGATACATCAAGAAGAATACAGCTTCACGAAAACAACATTTGGAACTAATTACAAGACCAACGGGTTAGAACAGCACTAAGCTGCCAAATATCCCTGGATAGTTAGTTATTCATTGTGAAGTGAAACCCAGCGATTGAGTGGGGAGCTGTGGCTGTAATAGAAATCATGCCTGGAATATTCATAGAGAAGTTTATCAGAGTGCTGTGGAAAATACAGTATTAACATTTATAGGCCTTGAACACGTCCTTTAGGACACTCTTCTAATTTCACTTGGAACTGCATCATCTTTATGCAGCAGTAAGCTTCTTCCAGCGCACCATGTTCATTAAAAAAACCACTGCTTAACCGGAAACATAGTTAATGAGACCTCAGGCTGGGGAAAGGCAGAGACCTGCAGCCGTAGCGCCTTGTGCAACAAGGATGGGACGTGTTGGACCACTCGTGTTCAGCTCTGTGCAGTCAGGGTTAATCTTCCTTATTCCTGCTGGTTTACCATAGAAATTAATTTGTAGTTTTTCCTTCAGTTTCACAAGGGAGGAAAAGCTTTGCAGTTGTGCACAGATTTCAGCATCATCCTTCCTCAAACAGGAGTGTGTCAGGTCGCTCTCTGATGACTTGTACAAGTGCGAGTTACTTTAGAAGCCTATTAAAGAATGGTCTTCCCTAACATTTTATTCTTGTAGGGTGTTTTTGGTTTTTTTTGTCAGTTGAATATATTGGCCTTGAGCTACATTAGGTACTGCTGAGGAAACTACAGGGCTAAGTGCAGTGGGACTCAGTCCCTAATTCCCTCAGTATGGAGCTGGTTATAGAAGAGCGGCTGTTGGCGTCATGTCTGTGTTCTGCAGCTGAAGTTATGGTGGGACGTTGGATTTGAAGCAAGGTGGAATGCAAGGTTGATGCTTTGGTGTGAGGCCTCTGTTTGGGAAAGGAGAGGACTGTGAGAGCTGGGCAGGGAGGCAGCAACAGGAAGTGGCAGGGAATGCAGAGGTTTCAGAATAGGCTCATAGACATGTCCCAGTAGCTCTATTCATTCTTCCCTGGCTCTTTTAGGAAATGCCTGTAAATTGAGAGCCACACTTGCTTTGGCAGCATGTAGTGTGGTTTTAGGAGGTTTTACCTCTGCCATTCCGCTGTAGAGGATTGGAAATAGCTGTCTCTTTTCCTATCACAAGGTTAAACAAAGAAATATTTGGGAAATGTTTCAGAATATCTTTTCTATTTCTGGAAAGTTTGTCTTGCAGTAAAAAGCAAAGAGAAATCCTCATCTTCTGATCTGAAAACCAGTAATCTTGTGGTTTGCTTGTAGCTATGAGGAGCTATAGAAGGATTCCTATTTCATTCAGGAAAGCATTTTTCCTGACAAGTTAAAGAACACTGTCATCACCTACACTTGTGCTGTGCGTGTAGGTGGTGCAGCTCCCAGATATGTCTATGCTGCATTTGGGAATGGGTATCAAATGTAAATATTTCTTATCAGCATCCACAGAGCTTTGTCCTCCTTCAGTACACTGTTGGTACTTTCAGCATCTCTGAGCTTTTGCCTCGTAACTATTTGGACATAACAGTGTTACATGCTTGTTAGCATGCATGGTCCCCCAAACCCTGGAATCAAGTCTTCGAGCTCCTTCCCATTGATGTCAGCCTGTTGGGAAGACCTGCTCTGTAGTGAAAGGCTCACATGCTGCGTACCAGCCAGTGTGCCTGAGAGTTCTCATTTCTGACAACTGCTGTTAAATTTTACCCTGTTTCATGTCTGCATTAGAGCAGAGGCTTCCTTTGCTTTCTGAGGTTTAATGAAAGACTCGCGGTGGGAGGCATGCAGTTCTTTTGTCACTGGGGGAATGCCACCACAGCTAACAGAGTGTCACATACTTCTTTGGTGCAGTTTGCAGGTGGAATCACCCTTCTTTTCTTTCATCCATTTCTTTGCTCCTTTCTTTCATCTCCCATTCAGTCTCCTAACATCAGTCACGCCGCACAGTCGCAGGGGTCAGCTGCCTGCTCACTGCAGTGCCATGTTTGCAGCAGTCAAGTTTCTGTGGCTTTAAAGACTATGCAGAAGGGTTGTGTGGCACACAAGCTCACCCAGCACACCAGCAAATTCAATTCATGAGCAGTAAAGACTGATGGTGGCTCAAAAGTATCATTACTAAAGGCTGTGACTGGAGTCTGTTTTCTCCAGGCTGATGCTTAACCTGCTGATCCAGAAGGATCCATTCTTTTTCCCAGCTCCACAAGGGCACTGCCGAGCTCAGCACAACCAGATGTGCCTGTGCTGAACTTTATTCATGTGTCGGTACCTTGGCTGAGGTATGCAAAGCTTTGCAAGATTTAAGCCCCTTTTCTTTTGGCTGAAGTAAAAGCCTTTTTTCTCCCTGCTCTGAGTGAGCCCATATCCTGCTCTTCTGGTTTGGTTAGAGCTGCCAACCTCTTCTGCTGACCCAGGATGTGGAGAATGGGAGGAAAAGTGAATCTGGCCAGAAAAACACTGCCTTTTGCTGCATATGCACTGTGGCAACCGAAATCTGATGAGATATTGGACTTGTGTTCCAAACAAAAAACTATAGTCTAAATAAGCCATTGCTATTAGTGCCTTTAAAGTAGTAGGAGAACAGAATTTAACAACATGGGCAATCATAGCACCAAACAGTAAAAGCAGCTCCTACTGTTATTACCTAAGATGATCCAAGGTGGCAAGAACTGAAAAGAGGAGTCTCATGGTCTATCAGACCAAGCAACGTAACCAGCAAACAAGGCAAAACCTGATGGGTCAAGCGCTTCAAATTGCTTGTCTGCTTTCGACCGATTATTTCATTTAGTCTACCAAAAGATAATTACCTTTTGCTACAAATCTTGTTGCCTTTACTTCTGCTAACAGCTCATCTTTCACTTGCAGAAAAGCCTCTTAAAGCACAGCTTTTTTTTTCCAGTAAAACTATTTGTCAATTTATTAAAAGGTTGTTTGTAACCTGTTCACCCACACAATTGTTCCTAACTGACCAGTGCACAGGAGCCAGTGCTGCCGGCCAGATTGCTTCTCTCTTTCTCCATAGAGAAAGCCTCTCCTGTAATGATCTGGCAATAAAGAAGTTCCATTTGAATGTTCCACATACATGTTGCTTTGGGGTCTTTAATCTTCAGTTAATTCTGATGCAGCTCAATTTGTACTGTTCATTGGACTATACTAAGAGGAAGGCTTTAAAGTCTGTATTTAGGTCATGTGCCTGTAATTCCTGGTGTATATTTGTGGTGTGTCTGGTCTGTCCCATCTGCCTGCTTTGAAGGCTGTACATGAAGGCAGTGATGCTGGTCCTTCAAGGGCTGAGGTTGTTCATGAAGGCAGTGTTGCTGGTCCTTCAAGGGCTGAGGTTGTTCATGAAGGCAGTGGTGCTGGTCCTTCAAGGGCTGAGGTTCTACATGAAGGCAGTGGTGCTGGTCCTTCAAGGGCTGAGGTTGTACATGAAGGCAGTGATGCTGGTCCTTCAAGGGCTGAGGTTGTTCATGAAGGCAGTGGTGCTGGTTCTTCAAGGGCTGAGGTTGTACATGAAGGCAGTGTTGCTGGTCCTTCAAGGGCTGAGGTTCTACATGAAGGCAGTGTTGCTGGTCCTTCAAGGGCTGAGGTTGTTCATGAAGGCAGTGATGCTGGTTCTTCAAGGGCTGAGGTTGTTCATGAAGGCAGTGATGCTGGTCCTTCAAGGGCTGAGGTTCTACATGAAGGCAGTGTTGCTGGTCCTTCAAGGGCTGAGGTTGTTCATGAAGGCAGTGATGCTGGTTCTTCAAGGGCTGAGGTTGTTCATGAAGGCAGTGATGCTGGTCCTTCAAGGGCTGAGGTTATACATGAAGGCAGTGTTGCTGGTCCTTCAGGGGCTGAGGTTGTTCATGAAGGCAGTGATGCTGGTCCTTCAAGGGCTGAGGTTGTTCATGAAGGCAGTGTTGCTGGTCCTTCAAGGGCTGAGGTTGTACACTGAAGACAGTGATGCTGGTCCTTCAAGGGCTGAGGTTGTTCATGAAGGCAGTGATGCTGGTCCTTCAAGGGCTGAGGTTGTTCATGAAGGCAGTGATTCTGGTTCTTCAAGGGCTGAGGTTGTACACTGAAGACAGTGATGCTGGTCCTTCAAGGGCTGAGGTTGTTCATGAAGGCAGTGATGCTGGTTCTTCAAGGGCTGAGATTATACATGAAGGCAGTGATGCTGGTCCTTCAAGGGCTGAGGTTGTTCATGAAGGCAGTGTTGCTGGTCCTTCAAGGGCTGAGGTTGTACACTGAAGGCAGTGATGCTGGTCCTTCAGGGGCTGAGGTTGTTCATGAAGGCAGTGATTCTGGTTCTTCAAGGGCTGAGGTTGTACACTGAAGACAGTGATGCTGGTCCTTCAAGGGCTGAGGTTGTTCATGAAGGCAGTGTTGCTGGTCCTTCAAGGGCTGAGGTTGTTCATGAAGGCAGTGATGCTGGTTCTTCAAGGGCTGAGGTTGTACACTGAAGACAGTGATGCTGGTCCTTCAAGGGCTGAGGTTGTTCATGAAGGCAGTGATGCTGGTCCTTCAAGGGCTGAGGTTGTTCATGAAGGCAGTGTTGCTGGTCCTTCAAGGGCTGAGGTTGTTCATGAAGGCAGTGATGCTGGTTCTTCAAGGGCTGAGGTTGTACACTGAAGACAGTGATGCTGGTTCTTCAAGGGCTGAGGTTGTACACTGAAGACAGTGATGCTGGTCCTTCAAGGGCTGAGATTATACATGAAGGCAGTGGTGCTGGTCCTTCAAGGGCTGAGGCTGCACAAGCCAGGGCAAGCCCCAGCTTTGTCACTGCCTGAGTCCTGCCCACTGGGATCTGTGACGTGGCTTATGAAGGTAGGGCAGTACCTAAGGCTTGCTGGAGAGTGTGAATGATATCCTGAGTCCTCTGCACCCAGGACTGCACCTTCCCATGGGGTTGTACTGACTTTTGATATAAAGGTAAACCAAGCTATCAGGGACACCTAACTGAAACATGGGTGGAAATCGTAGGGTTTATGATAAAGTATTTGAAATGGAAAAGAAATGCTTTCAACTGTAGTCCCCTCCCATCCTTATCTATATCATCTGGGAACCTGAGAATGCAGTTATGGTGTCCTCTGTGCAAGGAATCCCTCCCCTCTCTGCCTACACTCCCAAAACTCTGCTGTCCCATTTCCCTGCATGACACCCTGTAGGAGCTGTAGCTACTGCATGTGGGCTCCATTCCTGGTCTCGTCCCTCTTAGCCAATACAGATGGTGTTTTCCAGGGAACTTCTCACCATTTGTTTGGATACACAAGCATGTCTGTGATTTTTGTTGGTTTTTTTTTTTGCAGTGAATAAATAGCATTTTCATTTTATGGAAACAAAAATGCATTCAAACGGTGGAACCTCTCCCAGCACTTTGTTGTGGTTGTTTCCTTTGTGCTTCTTTGAATACTTTTCATTTTAGTCTCTGTTTCCCTGAAAAAAAAAATTGGAGAAAAGTCCCCCAAAGCTTCCCTCTGCATGTGTACAAGTGCCAGATCCGGATGTGAGTTAAGCAAGCAAGCTAAGTATTTGTGATGATACAGAATGCTATCACATGCCAAATGGTTGTGGTGGAAGGGAGCTGCTTTAATTGTTTACTTCACTCTGGTTTCCATGTTATTTTGTGAATCAGCTGTGAGTGCAGTGGAATCAGTTGTTACTCAGTTGTTACTCAGCACTTGCAGGACAGGGATTCTTAGTCTGTGAATGTGTTCTTTTAGCTGTTTGCTGCAAGGATGGGTCCCCTCATTACCAGCGATGTCTGCTCTTGGCAAGGGGGGCTCTGCAATCTCAGGCTGCATCATTGAAGAGGTGACAGTAAATCAGTTTTCAGTGTGAAGTTGCAAGGGAATTGGTCATTTGTGGAAGAGTGAAATTCATGAGAATTCTTCCAAATACTCTTCAGATCACTCAAGCAGTGACTGACGGGGGTGAGTGAAAACACTCCTGTCTTGGTTTAGCACCCAGTCATTATATGATTCCACCAGTGTCACAGTAATTAGGGAGGTTTTTTCACAACCCGAAATCTTGAACTTCTGCTTTAGAAACCTGGTCAAAATGTTTCATGCTTCAGTTTAGCCTCTTATTTTCTGTTGCAGTACTCTCCTGTGCATTCGTCCTCCTACAAGCCCTCTCAAGCAGTGGGATTTCACCAGGTCCCTCTGCTGTATCCCTAATAGCTCTCAGCAGTCAAGTATTTATAGTTCATACTCAAAACCTCAACTCCTTGGTGGGCAGACAGTCAGTTTCGTATTTGCTAGCAGCTGAATCTTCTGTTTGCACCAAAAGGAAGTCCGGGTTTTTCAATGGAATGAGGTGCTTAGATAGCCTTCTAGTTCCCCTAAGTGGAGGGCACAAAAAATAACAAGCCTTCATCTGATGAGCTTCTGGTGATTCCCTGCCTGCTGCTGTGGGGAATGGATTTGCCCTCTTATCTCACCTAAGCTAGGACCTTTGTGAGACTGCCTTTTACATGGAGTTGTAACTAGCATGGAAAACACCAAATTAACATAGATAAGAATATGTCTGGGTAAGCAAGGAAAGAGAGCCCTATAAAAAGATGCATGAAAGTCTCCTTGTCTTAATATGTTTTAGCAGGAGCTGCAAGGCTTCCCCCTGTGGTGATGCTCGCTGAGGAAAAAGGCTCCTAAAGGCTCATCAGAAGAGGAGCCTCTTGCTGTGGAGGTCTCAGGAGTGTGGTCCTGCAAGTGCTAAAGGGGAAAGTGATAGACCCAAGCTTAGGGGAAGGAGAACAGGCTCTGGAGCGAGTCTTTCAGCAGCATGCGGTATGTGCCGGGCGGCCACGTAGAGGGTCAAGCTGTACTTTCCAGTAGCTGTGGAGTGCTACCGAGTACTACTGCTGCAAGAGGTGGCCACTGCATTTCCAGTGAGGCGGTGAGGTGGGACCCTGAATATTCAGTATGTAAGGATCTTCAAATTAGACAATAACTGTGATTATTTTAAAGCTCTATTGAATAGAGCTTTTGAATATTCAATATTGAATGAATTTCAATATTGAATATTGTAACTCTGTTGAATAGAGTTATCAGCACTTCTGCTTTCTGATGGTATCTCTGCACAACTTGAAACCTAATTAATTTTGCAAAGCCATATGTTTTTGCATCTGAGACGAAAAACTGCTGTATTTGGTCACAGTACAGCAAATTCAGAACTGATGTTTGCTTGTACACAATTTGTCAGCAGAATTGGAATAAAACATTTGGTTTATATGTAAAAGTCCCAGTACTTTTGTGGCCTGATGTTTATGTGCATTGAGGTGGAGTCCTGCTCCTGCCTGCCTGTGATTCCTTGCCCAGATGAAGTAGGAGATAGGTCAAGCGAGAACAGCTTTAACCTGCCAGAGGGGAGACTGAGATGAGCTCTTAGGCAGAAGCTCTTCCCTGTGAGGGTGCTGAGGCGCTGGCACAGGGTGCCCAGAGAAGCTGTGGCTGCCCCATCCCTGGCAGTGTTCAAGGCCAGGTTGGACACAGGGGCTTGGAAGCAACCTGCTCTAGTGGAAGGTGTCCCTGCCTGTGGCAGGGGATTGGAACTGGAGGAGCTTTAAGGTCCCTTCCAACCCAAACCAGTCTGGGATTCTATATGGCAGTAAGAAGCTGGTGTCTAGCACTGGAACTTGCAGAGATACAGATGTTTCCTAGGATTTGCCTCATTCCAGGGTCCTGGAGAGCCAGACTCAGCCTGCAGCCCCATGCTTCCTGCAAGCCTGAAGAGGGTGGACAGCACTGGCATGTACCAGCTAGTGTCTTCTGACCGTAGGCACAGCTGCTGTGTCTTCGGGTAGAGCACAGAGAGCTCAGGCCCAAGGGCTCTTGTGTGCTGTTTGAGTTCTGACTTAAACTTGGCAAAGTATTTCAGTGCTAGCACTGTGTGACAGCACAGGCAGCTGG
Source organism: Myiopsitta monachus (assembly GCA_017639245.1). Lineage (NCBI taxonomy): Eukaryota > Metazoa > Chordata > Aves > Psittaciformes > Psittacidae > Myiopsitta > Myiopsitta monachus. Next base: position 38,410,377 of record CM029917.1, on the reverse strand, counting down.
TTCCCATTCCACATTAACAGGGAACGACATCTCCACCAAGGCAGTATGGGGAAAGACTGTCCTGACCACCATGTTGTGATAAATCCTGCTTCACCATGTGATAAATCCTGCAGCTCCCTGGCGAGCTGTAGGAGGGAGGGATAGGTCGAGACTCTTGTGGTTCCCGAGTGGCTGCTGGGCAATGCACTGTAACAGGTCAGAGATCCAGGGTAACACAAGTCCTTAATGTGCAACTATGGGCACAAAATAGGTCTTACTCCAGCTTTATGTTTTGAAAATCTTTGCAGCTCGTTGACTTCTGCGAGCCATGAAGCAAAGACCCTGGTGATTTTGAGAGATGTAATTTGCATGTGTGCATAATCCATCTCCATCCTTACACTTGGCTCCTCCGCATTGGAGATTGCTTTTCAAGCAGTAATACTGGTAACTGTAGTCAGTGAGCACACTATAATGAGAAGCAGTTTGGGTTGCTTTCCCACAGTGTTTTGTCTCTGGTTTGGATGTTACTTCCCAAACAGTGGCTGCTTTGTTGTGCTGTTGTGCTGCCACGCTCCTGTGACAGTTTGGGTTTCCACAGAAGCCTCACAGTCCTTTCCTTGGGCCATCCCTCTTCAGGGGGTTTGCAGGTCTTTAGTGTGTCCCCCGAGCAGGGACATTTTTAAAAGGCAAGTTGACATGAAGTGACACTAGGAGGGAATTTTTAGCTCAGACGAAGCCTTTGGAAGCAGAATATCCAGTATAAAGCTATAAGTCTTGACGTCCAATCCCTGAGACCATACAGCTCTAGGTGGTTTGTTCCAGTTCAGTTCTTGGGTTTTAGTGTGGGATTAAGTAAATGCTTCCACACACAATAAAACAGCATGAAAGGAATGGAAAAGATTCATTTTAGTGTCTTCACATGCATTTTGTTGCTATTATTGCAAGCATTAATCAGATTTATTTCAGTTCAGTGAAGTTTCCTTAAGTTTTGAGAGGTAAACTGTATTTTATGTGGAAATTATGGAGCTCGAGCATACAATGGTGTAAAAGAGCATATGCTTTTCTCTTTCCATTCCTAAAATAATAAAACTGTATCTTTTTCATGCTATGCTGGTATTCCTTACCAAGTCTCCACTCTCTCTTACTGGGCACATCTGTTCCATAGTGGTGTCACATAAGGGAATTTGCAGTCTAGCTGCTGGAGCCAGGCTCTCTCAGCAGGGATGCCCATCTAACGGCATCAGTTTGCACCTTACCCCAAATCTGTCAGTTATTCTATTCTTCAGGTTTCTCTGAGTTTTCCATGGAAGCACTCCACAAGCCATGGTTCTGCAGGAGCTCCCCAGGCATTTGTCCTCTACAATTCTGGTTAGATTAGGGTAAGTCTCAAATCTGGGCTTGACAGTGGGCATCTGGCTCACTGAGCCGAAGCCACACAAGCCATTTGCCCCCTTTTTACCCTCCTTACTGTCTTTAATGAGGCTGTTTCTTCTTCAAGGAGAACTTATGGAGGAAACAGCATTGCTGGGAGCATGGCATGAGCTGTCGGAACGAGAAACCCACGCTCCTGCTCTGGACCAGGGCAGGCAGGACCTCTCACATCCCTCCTGGAAAAGTTGAAGAACACAGTTACAAATTAGAATTCAAATGAGCATGCAGGGAACAGCGTGCTGGTGACACAGCTGGACACAGCTGGAATGCCCAGCTTTCCCATGGCTCCAGTTAGAACAGTCTGATGGGGTATACTGTTTGGAAAAGTGCCTTCTGTCTCTCGGGTTTTGTGTGCAGCAGCCCAGGGCTCTGTTTGCTGCTTGCTCTTCAGTGCTCTCATGGGTTCTGTGCTTTGAGAGCTGTTTTCTCCTCTCTGTATAATTTCTTTATGTTTCGTGGAGACTTCTTTTACTTCTGACTTCTTCACTACTTCTAACAGATTTAAGACTCATCTCACTGTTAAGAACGGTTTGGTTAATCCATTTATAGTTTTCTTCAGTAAAACAGGAACCCAATGGGGTCTTTGCTGTATTTCATATTAAATTCCAATTGAAAGGCAATGTGTTGTAACAGAAAAACCTGATGCCTGTCTTTCAAACGACTCCAGCAGTTTAAGCTAGCACCAATAGATGGCTGATTGCAAGAGGAGGCTTGCAAGGAGAGATGCACATTCTTTCTTTTGCTGCACATACCAAATGCCACCATCCCACTGCTTCCAGGCACAGGGTGCTCCTGGCCATATTGGTAGGGTTTGCGTTTCTCTTCTCCTTTCTCAGATGTTTTCCATGATCAAACTCTGTCACCAGGACTGTTCCAGCCACTCACCTCTCTCCATGATTCCCAGCACTGGGTGCTGCTGTGGGTGCTGGGTGTGTGAAGGGCCATGGGGCTGCCCACGCACCTCCCCATCCCACACCCAGGGCCCAGTCCTGCTGCTGCTCCACTGCAGACCTGGGGGATTCCTCCTTCTGTCTCATGTCTGGGCTGCATCCTTCCCAATGCACCGCTGTGCGCTCACCTGCTGTGCGCTCACCTGCTGCTAAGGATTGGAAGTATAAAGACCTCAGAGCATTATAAAATGCACTTTCTTTAATACAGAACCCTATGGGCAGTGAGAGTAGGTATTGGAAATTCCAGTGGTGGATGCTGGATGTTTCAGCAGTTACATTAAATAACCCCCAGTGTCAAAATAAATCTTTCGAATGAGAGACCTGAGGTGGGCATTAAACCTCAGTCTAAGCAATGCTGAGGTTCGAAATGTCACCTAGTCAGTAAGACCACTTGTTAAGTTAGTTTAGAGCTAAATTCCCCAAATTGGAGCAAGGCTGTAAGTAAATGGAGCTTTCTGAACTGCAGCAGGCTCCCCAGTGGCTCTGCTGCTCCCCTGCAGGCTCTGATCTGTCACCACTCCCATTAAATTGGTTGCCTTGGCTGGCTGAGTGCTGCAGCCTCTTCCTAGAGCAAACCCGACCCATGTGAGCATTACCGTCTTCAGCAAATGAACTCTGCAAGACAAGCCAGCCCCTTAGTGGGCGCTGTAATTATTTCTACCTGTCTCTGATTTTTTGTGACCTCAAAAGACCTGGAAAATCCTGTTTAAACCTGCACTAGCTCTGTATCCTCCTGGACTTTCTCACTCAAGGGACAGATCATCCTTCCACAAAGAAACAGCCATGCAGGGGATGGGTGCCTTGAATGTGAGAGGATTTTAATATCTGTTTTCAAATCACTCTGGGCAGATGGAGCAAGATGTCAATTGGTGAACTCATCAACTCTTATGACATGAGCTCTGTGCAAAGCAAAGGGAAATGGGGTTTAACCTGAAGGTGGAGAGAGCCATGCCTCATCCCTCAGGGAAAAGCTTTCTTTCACATCCTGAGCTGACGCACTGTAGGTCAGCAGGAGGTAATTCAGAGCAGCACATGGCAAAAATTCTCTTAACTAACTTAGGGGAAAGTTCCTGCATTGACAGCACAAATTACATTAGTAATTTGTTTGAAATTAATACTTTTGCTGCAGTAATTCATGGCTCAGGGAGTTCTCTTTGGTTAGAAGTTTTCCTCTTTTCTGAACAAGCCTACTTCTGTTAGCCAGGGAGTCATGCCACTCCCTCCAGCTAACACAGAGTGATGCTTGCAATTATGGGAGCTATCAGCTCCTTAATGATAAGGATTTTAATTTGGCTTCTAAGACATACCATGAATAGAAATCACAAAGGGCCTCAACCCCTTCTGCGCAAATCTTAGTTGCAAGTGACACTTCAGCAATGAGTTCACAGGGTAAATCACAGAATCATAGCATCCTTAGGGTTGGAAAGGACCTTAAGATCATCCAGTTCCAACCCTCCTGCCATGGGCAGGGACACCTCCCACTAAACCATGCCACCCAAGGCTCTGTCCAACCCAGCCTTTTAGGTACTGGGCACATTCACCAGCGAGGCCTTGGGGAGATCTGTGAATAGGTCTGTGGCAGGCTGAGGCTTCTGCTGGCAGAAAGCCCTGGAAAGAAGCTCTTCTGCCTGAAACTGGGGTTCAGCTGTGCCTGTGAAAGGGCGAACCTGTGGCACAGCTGGAGAGGTGGAGTGGGTGCTGCACCCCAATGCTCCCTCCCACAGTGTCCCCCAAGCAGGGACAAGGTTGAGCCATGTGTGGGGCAGCTGGGCAGAGCAGCACACATCCTGCTGTGGGTGCTGGGCTCCCTGGGCACCTGCTCATGCACCAGTAGTGAATCACATCGGGATCCTCTGCCCGCAGAACTTCTCCCTGGCTTTTAATCACTTGGCTGTGATAAAGAGATGCATAAGGGAAATAAAAGCATCAATCAAAAGACAGTTTAACACCTTATTCTGCAGATCCAGAAGGGTGTATTATGATTCTTGTCTTACTTCTTTCATGTTTTCTGTCCTAGTTTCATTTAATCCTGTAGCTGCTTACCTAGAAATATAAGGTTTTTTTAGGACCTCTGCTTTTTGCCTTCTACAGCAGGACCGAAGATGTATCCCATGACTGCTAGACTGCAGGAGACCGCTGTGCTACTACATGCAATAAATATTTTTAATGTAGTTCCATCTCTTCCACCCTGTCTGCAATGATTAGGAGCCCTATTTGGATTCTGAGCCGTGCATGCAGGGCGGCGTTAACACCCACCTCTTAATGCCAAAGGTTTGCCCGTATCAGGGAGGGGGAAGAAATCACGTTTATGGGCACTTTGTTTTGAAATGTCTTTGAAAGCATCAGCCTCCATCCCAGGCTTCATTCTGTGTGCGGCTCCAGGCTCCCCTGGTGCAGGAGCACGGGGGATGGCTCCAGCCCCGCTGGCTGCCGCCGTTAACGCGGGCTCACGCTGCTTTCCTGTAGTTGCTGCTCGCTGAGCGGGCTGGGGCGGTCCATCCGCTGTGCGCACAGCCGGCCCCGCGCTGCGGCCCTCCTCCTCTTCCCGAGGCACAGCTTAGGGAGCGAAAGCAGATTTCTGTAAGTGATTTACATGCCCAGGGGTTCATTTCTGTGTTTTCCATCCATTTTCACAGCAGGTTTCGTGCCGCTTGGACCATACTTTGGTTGCTGATAGCTATGGGTAGCATTGGTTGGTAAGCAGGTTTTTTCAGTTTAAAGCAAATTCTTGGGGTTTTGGGTGCAGAGTTGATTGATTTTAATTGAGACTCACTGAACCCAGCTTTTCACAAACCTGCAAGCCTTTGGGCTCTCTTGGCATGAACATGAGCTTGAGAGTTGCAGCGGTCTCCTCGTATCACCCCCTAATATCAGGGCTGCTCAGCAGCAGCAGGTTTGGGAATTCATAAACTGTCATGTATTGTGGCTAAAGATTTCCCACCAGCCCTACTTCTAGCTGCAAGCTGATGCTCTGCGTACAGTCCCAGATGATGTTTTATCTTGCGAAAAACTGGTACCTACAGTCACCTGGGTGTTGGATGCTGTGTGCTCTCTGCCTGTGCTACTGAGGGTCCTTCCCTCTTATTATTCATTAGTAGTTTATGAAAAAGAAGTTGGCTGCGTATAACCAATGTCTGTTGAAAATACATATTCTCCTCATGCCTGGCATCCTTCTTGGCAGAGGCAGTAGTGACAGCAGAGCGAGAATTCATCTCCTGGTTATAGCCTTCACAGCCACAAGTGGGGAAGGAGCAGGATGTTGTTTTATCGGACAGCTGGAATAGAGACATATTTCGGGGTCATTAGCTGACCAGATTTCAGTAGCACAACATTGATTTCTTTTGGAAAGATGTGCTGGGTCTTACTGTTTGAGATATAAAATTGGTATTTCAGTTTCTGGACTTAACAGTTTTCTGCCAAAGGATTTTTATTTAGAGAAGTGTGTCTCTTGGAGCCTGGGTCTCTTGGATCCTTCTGTGCTTGGTGTGGTGTGACTGTTGCTGCAGCTGTGACTGCAAACGGTATTGATCTACTCAAAAGTTAAATGTAGAAGGTGATGGAACTTCACAGTGGTGAAAGAGAAGAAAATCTTTCAGTTGATCTTTTCTTTGAAGAAGCCAGATGCTGCCTCATGAGGGAGCCATCTCCAACCACAGATCGTTGACTTCACAGATAAGGTTTTAACAGCTTCTACCTAAAATAGCCATGTGCACTGAGGGGGTTGCGGTTAAGACACTGTGGCCCTGCTGTGTGCTGCTGAGTAGTTGCCGTCGCCCTCCTTTAGCTGATACAAGCTCCATTGCTCACTCATTCCCAGGAACTGATGCTCTGGCCCCATTTGCTTGGCTCTTTGCTCTTTCATCTCCAAGTGGTAAGAGGAGGAAAAGCAATATGCAATAGGAGCAATGTGACTGAGTTTTAGTGCTTGAATGACAGGTTTACACATGCTACAGAGGTTGGTTTGTCTGTCTTGAAAGACAGAGAAAATGGGTTGAAACCTACTCTGCACATTCTGTTTTCTGAAGAAGTTACTTAGCTCAGGCTCCTGAGGGAGCTGGGCCTGTGTCCAGACTTTGTGAGGCAGGGAATCTGCTGCAAACTGAGCTTTAACAACTGTGAGTTATGGGAAAACTCACCATAACTCCCTAGTAACCTGCCTACTGCTGCTTGAGATCACTACCAGGGCCATGGGTGAGTGGCAGCAGAAGGACCCGTCTCTGATGGAGCAACTCCCCTGCGCTGCCTTGCACTGATAGAACTTACTGAGTAGGGACATGCTGCAAAGCTTGCTTGCCCCAGGGGAAAGCTGCCCATGGTTTCCTGGCAGACCTTAGCTCAGCTGTTCCCCAATGACTTGCAGGCTCTGGAGGTGTTGGCACTACCTAGTCCAGCTCCGGCTTTGCTGACATTCTCGGCACGTATGGCGCCGGCGTAGCTCCATGGATGTGTAACATCTCAGCAGGGTAACCCAGCCGCAGCAACAGCTGCAGAGCTGCTGTGCTTCTGTATTTTCTAGAGCTTTGGTGCAGGGGGCATAACCATGAGGTATCTAAACACATCCAGGGTGCTAAGTGGGAACCTCATGTGGCTTCCGTAGTAGGTGGCAAGGTGAAGGAAGTACTGCAAGCCAGCATCTGCTCTGCTCTTCACACTGCAGAAATGCCGGTGTGTGGGCCTGAAGTTGGATCCTTTGTGTTATGCTAAATCAGACTCTGGCTGCCCCAAAATCCTTTCCAAAAGCAGACTAACAAGAAGTACTGCAGCCCACCTACAAATGTGCTTTGTTCTAGGGCAATTAAACATACTTATTTATCATGATCAGAAATTATCAGACAAGCTAAAAAAACCCCAAACCACCCCTCATTGTATGCAGGGAAGATTGGAGAGGAAAAAAATACGAGATTCCAAAATGAGGAATGTGAGGGACCAACTGCAGTATGAGACTGCTATGCTCCAGCTCTCTCCAGCCTTGGGTCTGGAGGGGAAGGCTACAACCACTTACACCACCATGTGGTGCAAACACATTCCTTGTTTACATCCCCCTTCAGCTTTACACACGATGCTTCCCCATAAATCAGATAGTAAACCAGGGCTTTATTAACTCTCCCTGGTGCAGATGTGCAGCGCAGCTGCCAGGCTCACTCTGAGCCTCCTGTCCCCAGGGCAGGCACCACCCCAGGCCCTGCCTGCAGCCACAGCAGCCCTTCAGGCTGCCCGTGGGCTCTTGGGGTGCTTAATCCTCCTTCTGCCAGCTTTGCCCCGTGGCACCATGTGGACCCAGTGTTGTGCTCCCTTGTCTTTGTCCGCCTGTGTCCAGCCAGCGTGGAGGGCACCGTGAGCAGGTTCATATCAGCCGTTGCTGTTAACTGCAGACACCAGAACTGCCAAACACTTTACATAGAAATAGCTAAAAGGAATTCTGTGCTTTAAGAAGTATTAAAGTGTTGCTTTTTAGGCATCAGCTCCTCTTGCCGGAAGAATTTCCCTTACTCATTAGTCAAATCCCTTCTGAAAGCCCATTTATTCTGTGGCTCACAAGTACTAATCTGCATACATCATGTCATTACCTTTGCAGTTTACAGGCAAAGGGATTTACATCTAGCTCTGAGATCTCCTACTGCGTGGATGTCTTCTCTGATTTTTTCTTGTTTGCACTTTTATTTTGTAAATGCTGGGAGGCAGAGTGTCCTCTTCTCTCTTCTATAGCACCGTGTTGTCAGCACCTAAGGAGCAGAACCGTAACTGTCAAAACCTTTCCTGTTTCACTGCTCCAGCCGTACTCCACAACCTGCAAGCCACATGTTCTGGTTTTCCACTGATGTTTCAATAACCCAGCCTGTGTTGGGTTTCAGTTCTTTAGCTGATGGTTCAAGAGAAAATTCTCAAGATGGTGCCTCCCAGAGGAAGCAGCGGTTTGGCATCCTGCTCTTGGTGATGATGTTGTTTATATGTCCCATGTCATTTGGTCTGAAGAGCAGAATCCTTCCAAAGCAGCTAGTTGCTTCTAACAGGATTGAATCTATGGCTTGGTGCAATGGAAAGAAAGTGTTGCAAAAATAGTGTTTGTTATTGTCGGTGGTGCAGCCCAGGGAACAGGGAGGTGCTTTGGCCTAATTACCAAAAAGCTGTATTTCAGAGTGAGATAAAAGACTCACAGCATGAGGCATGATTAATTGCCATAGTGAAGGGTAGAAATTAATGTGATGAACAGTTTGGGGAAGTGGAGGGATTCACCTTGTTCCCAAAGTTTCTGTGGCACCATTTGGATGTATTTGGTAATGCCAGGCAGGGTGGGAAGGAAGAGTTTGTTTCTGTGGTGGAAATCTCAGTTCTCAGAGGATGCTCTGCAGGCAGGATTTTAGTCAACACTTTGAAAAGCATTCAAAGGTGTTCAAAGCCCGAGTTCTTGTGGAAGATGTTACTTAGTCTTCCCAGTCACTCTCATACGCAGTCCCACATAAAAGCTAACACCGCTAATTAGGCATGTGCAGAACTGGCCTGAGCTGCAGGGGCAGCACATGGCTCCTGCAGCCTGAGGCAACAGCTCTGCAGGGACTCTGAGTGCTCCAGAAGCCCTTCATCAAACAGTGGTGTTGGACTCAGGAGTCCTTATAGAGTCACTTGGTTTGTATTAGTTTGGCTTGCCAGTGGGAAATCAAATCTGCCCTTGGAGAAAACAGACATTGGGGCACATCGTGTTGCTTGGGACGAGGCAGCATTTAATTTCAGCAACAGCATGGGGATTTATAATCAGCATTTTATGGCATAATCTATATCATTTAAAAGCCCTACTAATGCTTTTCCTTGTAAATCATCAGTGTGATCATCTCAGCTGTAGCTGCCAGCTACTGCGATGGCTGGTCTGGGCTGAGAACTTGCAAACCCCTCTGATCTGGGCTTGAGGTGTCAGAGCTGGAGGGACAGACCTGCTTCTGACCGCAGGCTGAAGGAGCAGTTTTGGCTTGTTTGGTTTGGCTGCTTCCAGCCACTCTTAGGTGCTTGAAGGTGATTTTTCCCTCCAGACTGAAAGAGACATTTTTTGCTCTACCAAAGCTGCGATCAAGCTGAAATATTTGCCTTTTTTCTTCCCTGGTAGCCATCCAAACACAAGTTGTTTTGCACAGCCGGCTTAAAGGAAATGCTTTCATTACTTCAGTGGCTGTTTCAGGATGCTGGGTAGGTATGTGTGTGCACAAAGAGGGACAGAGCTGAGGAACTGAACAATTGAGGAGGCAGGGCTGTCCTGGAGCTGTGTCACACTTTTGCCTGTGTCACTGGTGGCCTTTCAGGGAGCTGTCATACCTTGGGGAAAACCTGGTTCGAAGGGCAACGAAAAGAGAAGGAAGCCTCTAGAGCAGTCAGATCAGCAGGTCAAAGGAGACCAGTTTCTCCAAGTGTGGTGTGCAGGGATGCAGTGGTGGTGCCTAAAATCAGTTGCAGGGGCTGTAGAGGGTGGGGTTGTTAGGGAAAATACTTCTAGAAGAGAATTGCTGTCCTGAAATGTGGAAATGGGCACATTGAGAGAGTGCGTTTCAGGTAAAGAGTGCAAGAGGATTTGCTGATGGGAGAAACAGTAGGTGGTGAATGGGAAAGACTTCTAAGACTATGTCTGGTGGTGTTAATAATCAGATTTGTAAGGCCCAACACACACAGCTCTTTAAAGCACTCAACTGTTGAAATGTAAGCACATGTGGGGAATGCTTACAGCAGCTCTTACCTGCTTTGCCTCTCTGACACCCCTGTGCTTCCTCTTACAGCTCCCTGCTTGTGTAAGGTAGTAAAGCAACACTCCAGCAGGAACAAGACCACAAAAAGAGATTCTTGGTAAAACTGAGCACATTTAAAGGCTGCTTAATGGCATGAAAATGATTGCCCTTTCACATGCTCTATGCCACAATCTAGATTGCAAAGCCGTGCTTCCTGCAGCCCTGGTGCTAAGTCAGTATAACGTAATGATGGTCTAACACATGTGAGATGAGCTGGCAAAAAGTCGTTTACATTTGGGTAGATGCAGTTGCAGCGCTGCTCATGGATGCTGGTTGGAAACTTCATTGTAGCTGGGTGCTGCTGACCTCATCTGGCAAACGCAGGCAGATGCGGAGGGAAGGCAGCTGCCTGCACTGTGCTGGCTCTGGACCAAGGACAGGGGTTTCCTCACTGTGGGGGTTAATACTCAAGATCCCCAGAGCTGAGACTGGTGGTTGATAAGTTGGATACAAAGGTATACACAGGCTTTCCCTGCTATGAGCTCGTGGTGCTGGTGAGGTGCCTGGTCTGCTGCTTCTCCAGAAATGGCAATTTTATACAAAGGGCAAGGCTTTTCCACACAAAAATCAGGTCAGCCTCATTTTTCATGTCATTTGAAACTGGAATGACAGAATTTCTAGTTTCTTCTCAAGTTATTGATATACATTATTTAACCTTTCCTGGGAATCATGGAATCATTGAATAGTTAGGGTTGGAAAGGATCTTAAGATCATCCAGTTCCAACCCTCCTGCCATGGGCAGGGACACCTCCCACTAAACCATGTCACCCAAGGCTCTGTCCAACCTGGCCTTGAACACCGCCAGCGATGGAGCATTCACAACTTCCCTGGGCAACCCATTCCAGTGCCTCACCACCCTCACAGTAAAGAATTTCTTCCTCATATCCAATCTAAACTTCCCCTGTTTCAGTTTGAACCCATTACCCCTTGTCCTATCACTACAGTCTCTCATGATGAGTCCCTCCCCAGCATCCCTATAGGCCCCCTTCAGATACTGGAAGGCTGCTCTGAGGTCTCCAATGCAGCCTTCTCTTCTCCAGGCTGAACAGCCCCAACTTTCTCAGCCTATCTTCATACGGGAGGTGCTCCAGCCCCTGATCATCCTCGTGGCCCACCTCTGGACTTGTTCCAACAGTTCCATGTCCTTCCTATGTTGAGGACACAGAACTGCACACAATACTCCAAGTGAGGTCTCAGGAGAGCAGAGTAGAGGGGCATGATCACCTCCCTCGACCTGCTGGTCACGCTCCTTTTGATGCAGCCCAGGATACGGTTGGCTTTCTGGGCTGCAAGCGCACACTGCAGCCGCCTCATGTTCAGTTTCTCATCAACCACCACCCCCAAGTCCTTCTCCACAGGGCTTCTCTGAATCTCTTCCCTGCCCAACCTGGAGCTGTGCCTGGGATTGCTCCGACCCAGCTGTAGGACCTTGCACTTGGCATGGTTAAACTCCATCAGGTTGGCATCAGTCCACCTCACAAGCATGTCAAGGTCCCTCTGGATGGCATTCCTTCCCTCCAACATATCAACTGAACCACACAGCTTGGTGTCATCGGCAAACTTGCTGAGGGCGCACTCAATCCCTCTGTCCATGTCACTGACAAAGATGTTGAACAAGACCGGTCCCAACACTGATCCCTGAGGGACACCACTCGTTGCTGGTCTCCAGCTGGACATTGAGCCATTGAGCACAACTCTTTGCATGTGGCCATCCAGCCAGTTCTTTATCCACCCAGTGGTCCACCTATCAAATTGATGTCTCTCCAACTTAGAGACAAGGATGTTGTGTGGGACAGTGTCGAACACTTTGCACAAGTCCAGGTAGATGACATCAACTGCTCTACCCCTGTCCATCAGTTCCATAGCTCCATCATCGAAGGCCACCAGGTTGATCAGGCAGGATTTCCCCTTAGTGAAGCTATGCTGGCTGTCACCAAGCACTTTGTTGTTTTTCGTGTGCCTCAGCATGCCTTCCAGGAGAATCCACTCTTAAGATTTTGCCAGGCACACATTCATGTATGCAAAGAACAGAGAAGTGAAAGACTGAGCTACCAGAACAGCTTCACAAAATACAATGTGTGCCTGAATATTTCTATACCTTCCTGTTTTCCATATTTTCCTTCCATGTACAAGAGATAGTTACAGATGCTTATCACATGCGCCTCTTTTCATATGAACTGTGCCGCTTAGACAGGAACAACTCTGGGTCACTTCCTTATCCCATAACTCAGCTTCTAGTCTGAAAACAAGCAAATTGTGGTTCTTCTAGTCCGTGCTCAGTTTGGGTTGACTTTATGTCTACCTGTTGTGTTAAAATTCATGTCTGTACAGCTCCCAGGGTCTCTGCAGCACAGATATGCTATCCATGAAAGGGTAATCTCCATGGAAAGACCAAGAGTTTCCATTTTAACATGTTCTTGTATCTCTTTCTGATAGTTTTTGCCTTGGGTGTAGTTTTGGCACATATCTAATTTTAGAATGATGGTGACTGGGGCAAACCCACAGTTCTGAATGTGTTTGTTAGAATGATGTGTGCTTCTCCTCTCTCTTGAGTGCCAGATCTTTGCAGTCCTGGACTTTGGTTTGCCTTGTGGAATGACAGTCTGTGTTGTGGCAGTCTTAAAAGAGGGGTAGTGAATTTTCACTGTGATTTTGCCATTTCTTAATAGACTTCAATGCAAGCTGTATAGATTAGCTCCTTAACGTAAGCACAAGCAGGAATTAAGGAAGTGCACAATAAATGTCAAGCGGTTTGAAACGTTACTGACGCAGCCTCATGGCAATGGTGGTGGCACTGACAAAACCAAGTTTTAGCTTCTTGCCGTAATGGAGAATGAGTTTATTTGTGGTTCTGGTCTCATGGAAACAATTTGAAGCTCTACTCCTAATTTCTGCCAGACAGGTATCCCACCGCATCCACTAGTTTTAGTTCTCCCCTGCTTGGCATCATACATGCTGTACTATAAACCCTGTTTCCATCAAAACAAAGGCTGTTCTTGTGTTAGTGGTCTAAATGCAGTGCAATTCTATACATGGTTACAAATAACGGAGTTAACAGACTGTTTTCCTGCTCGTATTCATTCTTGAAAGAGCTTACTATGAGAAGATTTGTTCTTAAAAATACCATTTGTTAGCCCTGGTTAAGCACTCAAAGTAATGTCTATCTCCTGTGGCAGCTGCTCATTTAGCACTACGAGGGAGTAATGCTGCTCTGCTCCAGCCTACATTATTAATCACTTTGCCTATAAAAATGCATTTCAAAAAGGTGCTGTTATGTGGAAAACAGACTTGCTGCCAAAGGAACTGAAATGTCTTCTGCTGTGCAAAGAGACTTGCCATCATCATACGACTGTTTTCTTATTTTAGTACTTTACAGGTTGGTTTGGAAGATGCTTCTCCTGTTGATAGCCCCTGGCATTTCTCTAGTAATATCAACTTGTTAAGCATGATTTCCCCTTCAGAAAGCTGTGGTCATCTTCTCGAAGAAACTGTTTACCTACACAGCAACTCATTCTGGTGTTTGAATTTCTACTAGTTCTGTTAAATTTCCTGGATCAGTACTGCCTGGTCCTTCCTCCCAACAGCCTGAGACATCCTATATAATCTGACCCCTGTGTTTTAGGAACTTATTTATTTTGTGAAGGTTGTCAGGGATGTGGGCTTGCTGTAACACTGAGGTTTTGTAAGATGCTTAGGGAGTGTGATGTGCTGCGAGTCAGAAAAGGAGACAGTGTGAGATTGGCTCTCAGTCCACTCAAGTGTCCAAGGAGCAGTACTGGCCTTAGGCCGTGCTGTCAAGAGTATCTCATGGCATAGGAAACACAGCTTCGCTCATATGTCATGGTCTCATGCAATCGCAGGGGCAACAGCACAAGTCCTGGGAATAACCCAGGTCATGAGCCTGTGCGGTGCTCACTGCCCAGGCTGGGCCACATGCTGGCATGCTCTCCCACTGGGATGAGACCTTGCCAGTCTAACACTTTAGGGATGAGGCCTCTGTTTGGCCCCACTCTCCAGCTGAGAGAGACCAGGAATTGGAGAAAATCCCAGTGGCAGGTCTGGGGATGTCTTCCCATCCTCTTCCTTTACCATCAAGACCAATGTCATGACCTGCTGCAGGATCATGTCCATGCAATGCAACCTAATTATATCTGCTTGTGTTAAAGGAGCATATTCTTTTTCAGTGTGGTTGGATGCTCCTTTCCCGAAAGCTTGTCATCCGCTAAGACTGACCTTCTGGTAGTGTCTGTTTCTGGCTATAGACCAGACACATGTTTTGAAAGGAGCATTGGGCTTCTGAACCAGCCCCTTTGCTGTAAACAGCAGCCAGCAGAACAATCTGAATGGCATTGCTGTTGCAGGACGGATTCACTGCTTTTCTTTGGGATTGAGCACATTTCTCTGCCTGACCTTAACCACTGTTGAGGCAATAATTCTTCTTGCTCAAACACTTGTCAAATCCCTGACATTAAAATTTTAAATCATAATTAAGATGAAATCAATAAATCTCATGCTGCCTCTCACAGCCTCGTTATTGCATGCTGATTAATGCTGCTGCAAACTTCCCATGGAAGCTGCTGAACTGAGAGGAGCTGAGGTTAGGTCTTAACCTTTAAAAGCCCTGTAGAGTTTAATCAGGGCCAGTAGCCTTTCAACAGCATTTTTCTATGCCAGTCTGTGTTTTTTGAAGCAGGATATAGCAATGTGTGTAATTGCATAGGGAGGCAAACCTGCAGGGGGGAAGCAACGGGCTGTCAGGTTCTTCAATTTTTAAAAACACAGTTTGAGAACACATCTCTTGACTTGTGAGGCTGCTTTCTAACTGCGCGATCTCATCAAAGTGCTGTGTATAGGAACCGTTTGGCCAAGGGTTATGCTAAGACCGCTCAGTGCCGATTCATTTTGACATATAAATAATTTAGAGACCGGTGCGTGGAATATTCCAAACCATGAATCATGCTCATGGTAGCTGTGCGATTTGCCAGGTAACACAAGAGCACAAGGTCAGTGAATTGCATGTAAAGGCAGTATTTTGATAATGACCATTCCTCTGTGCTTGGAATGAATGTTTATATCCTGCTAAACCTTCCAAAGGGCGGTGCAGTTGTGCAGTGCTTAACTAAGCAGCAGGATTAGAAAAAGAAGGAGAAGAAATCTTGTTTAAAAACGTGTTTTAAACTCACGCTTCTGAGTGACTTTTATCTGTAGGGATCACCAGATATTTACCAGCTCCCCGTTCCTGCTTGTGTGTTGCATAGACTTTCCACAAGTTAAACTGATCATGTCATTTTGAAGAGTTGTCCAAAGCTTTAAAAGTCCTTTCTGTGTTATATACTAACAAGGACTCAGAATAAGAGAGAATTAAGCTAGCTGGAGACAAAAATAATCTCTTTTGAGTAGTGGTTATCAAAGTTTCAATGCTTGCATCCTATATAAAACTAAAAAGGAATCTTCGGAATTTTTCTGCAGAACACAATGTAACTTCATTTTGGAAAGACATGACTGAGCCCAAGAAACCTCAGGCCGACAGCGCTAATAGAGGGCAACTGGCTTAATTTCCTTGTTCCTCCTTCATTAGATGCAGAGATTTTCATTTTGATCACTTTGAGTTGGGCATTAAAAAAGAAGGAAAATGAATATTCTTCCCTCTTCCTCTTTGCATTCAGACAAGCAGTTCAAAAAGTCTTCAGAAATTAAACCCCTCCGTGAGCTGCCCTCCTCTGCTCTGAAGCATCGCACAGGGAGGAGCTCATTTGAGCTGGAAGCAGGCTGGCTGTCTTGGTGAGAACAGACCAGCCAATGCCACTGTCATACCTGTGTAATGCAGCACAAGGGCCTGTTTGCTGCAGGTTAATTTTAGATGCCTTGTGGGAGGGCCCTCAGTATCTGAGACTTGCTGAAATCCGAGAAACCACTGAAATACAGCCCCAAATCCCTGGTAGCTGTTGCGAGCAGCTTCTCACAAAGCAGGTTGCTTGGTTCTCTCATCAGTGATGGTGGTGTTTCTCCTCCCAGCCAGCAGAAAGACGGATCAAAGCAGGATGGTTGTGGTGAGCTGTAGCAGGTGATGCATTGCAGGATGGACAGGCAAACCCGCATTTTGCGCTACACTGCAGCAGAGCGGCCACCAAGGCTTCTCATTTGTGGACTGGCGTGTCATGTGCTGTCACCCCCATGCTGCTGCATCTGAGGGTGAAGTCATTGTTAAGCTCCTGGTTGAGTCTGGTAGCGGTGGGAGGTGGGATCCTGCCAGGCTCCCACAGCCTGACTGTTTGGCTGTGAGTGTCCGAGAGCTTGGGGGTACCAAGAAGAGGTACCTGAAGACTCAGGAGGTGGGAAATGACCACCACAGGGTGTGCACCCCAATGTCCAACCCCTCCACCGCTGTGCAGCATGGCATCACAGAGCACATCATTTACACTGCAGATGCTGTCAGTTGAATGTGTGAATTTAGAGGAAACTGTCTCCCCAAAGGGGCTGCTGGCAGGGATGGGTATGGCAGCTAGGCAGTGCAGTGGGTTGATGCAGGGCCTTGCTGCTCTCTCATAAGACCATACGTGGCCGCTGTATGGTATTTCCCTCCAAAACATGGGGCTTTTAATGGCCTTTTGCCTGAGCTGCAGCCCCTCTAGTTATGGGCTGGGAATGCGGGCTGACGGGGACCACAGGAACACAGGGAGCAGTGCAGGGGCATCACTATCCCTCCTTCCCCACATCCCTGCCCGCAGCATGAGGTGGGGAAGGGGCTGCTCTGGTTAGGACAGGCACATTCCTCCCTCCCTCACTAGGAGCCTCATGCCCTTTCAGCAAAAGAAAGCAGATTTTCTACTTTGCCAGAAATGTGGTTAGGTTTTGAACTTGTTTTTGATCCTGCTGCAAACCATTCGCTGCCTGTGCACCTCCTGCCTGTGCTCTGCTGGGGAAGTGTCAGAGATGCCTCATTTCCAGTGGGGAAATGACATAAGAGGGCAAAATTTGTGTGTTAATGTTCTTGATGGCCAGTTCTTAACATCTCCATAAACACTTACAGCTCCATAGTGAAGCATGAGTGGAAATTACACTTGAATTTTTAGCAGCTGATTAAGAGATGAAAACAAATTGTGGCTACAGAGGTTACTGTGTCAACCTGAGGTATGTAAAGTGGGGTTTAATGCAGCACTGACTTTGGTTTGTTAAGCTTGATGACGAGGGTTATAAACTGAGTGCTTATGAAAATGAGCTGTTCACTAATAAGTAGATTTAAAGTAATGCATGCATTGAAAAAGATGGGTGTGAAAGTGCTAGCTACTGTTATGTACGTCTGAAGCTACGCAAGGTTTTTTGACCTTAGAGGAAAGTTAAAGTTTAACCTGGATTTTAACAGCACTTTGCTGTCCATTAATGGAGGAGGCATACTGTGTCAGCACTTCATTAATACTTGCTGATTTTTGGTTTTTTAGTTGCTTATTTGAATTTACATTTGTTTACTGAGATGGTAAAATGAACCGATGATAGAAATTGAAAATAAAGACTATAGAGGATTTGATCAAAGCAGCTGTCTAGTGAAAACCGGCTTTGTGGAATTTAGATTAAACCAAGATTTTACTTCTTTCCAGGAAATTATTGCTCTCTTGGAAATGTCCTGTAAAAATTCTTTCATTTTGGAAAAGAAAATGAAATCATTTTTAAGGGTGTTTCATTGCTGGGTTCACATTGCTTCAAGACATCTGTGCAGCATCATGCTAGAGGCATCACTATAGTCTTTTAAATACAGGAGCACCTGCTACTAACGTTCAAGTTGTTTCATTCTGCCAACATAAGAAAAGCTTCTGTTTTAAAATAAATAACGAAGAATCTTCACGTGTCAGCATCTGAAGGTCTAGAGGCTTGGACTGTAACCAGCTCAGTACCCTTCTGCCAGGAATTCAGTCTGACCCGTGTTCGCTCAGGAAGTTCACGTTACTTCCCATGTGCAATACGGAGATGGGAAATTTGCAGTCAGCTCGCTGTTTCCGAGAGCATCAGTAAATCGGTACCTAATCTTGCTAGGACAGACCTTTAACCAAAACGTAGTTATTGCTAGTCTTTGAACGACACTGACTCAGCCAGTGCTGGTCCTCAATACTAGAAGAGAGAGCTTCAGCCAGCCGTGCTGAGCCTGGGTTCATTATGAACCTCTGAGCCCATTGCTGTAGTTTGGTATTGATGCTGCTGTGTCTTGCCGAGGCAGTCATGTCCTGCAAATAACAATTTCTTCAGTTCCTCTATAAATTAGAAATTCTCATGGAGGTCATGCAGGTTCTTGGGAAAGCCAAGCCATTTTCCATGGGTTCTTATTCTCCGTAAATGAGGTTGCAGCTCAAAAGAGCGTATTTTTCAAGTGGGATGTTTTCAGTTCAAATGTCATGGATTCGCAGAGTTGTGTACTGTGAGTTAAACTCTTCTGTAACATTGGGGAAAATGCATGTAGTCTTAAAAGCAGGCAAGGGACTCTGCTGGAGAGCTTTCTGCTTTCCGCATGCAGGAAGTATTTCCCTCCTTTGTGCTTTCAGTACCGGTGTACTGATGAACTGCGATGGGACTGTTTTGGGTTCCTAGGCTCTCCCCGAAATACAGGGGGCAGCTCCCATAGCAAACTTGTACCACGAGCACTGGCAGTTCCGTTTTCACAGGTATACAGGCATTCTAGCAAGTCAAACCAGTAAAACAGTGATTTCCCAAAGGGGCTCTGTGTGTGCAGTTTTATAACTGGGCACCTGTGAGATTCATCCCCTCGTAGCCAAGGACATGATCCTGCACCCCTGGCATTATGCTGGTAGTCTGCCCTAGATGAGGACTCTTGCTTTCACCTGGGTAACTGGCTGTCTGGGAATCTTTTCCTCAATGTAGCTTTGCCTAGCAGTAATAAAGACAATCCGATTGTCCCTCACCCCTCAGCTGCCTGTGATAACATCACCATTTTACCAAGGCATGCTAAAAGAAGTGAAACGTATTTCCTACAAAAAGATCAAACCAGTGGGTAGATTGGTTTAAAATTGGTTAAACCAAGATTCTTGGTTTAGATTTGAGACACTTATCAGAGAACACCAAGAGCTGGTTTAATGCTGCAGGCAAATTGGCACAACTCTTTTGCTTTGTTCTGGTTTAGCATACAGCATCAGAGTCAAATCCAAGCAGGACAGATTTGCTAAAGGGGTAATGTTGGCAGTGCATCCCCCTTCCCAGTGCACCCAGCTGCATCCCACAAGCTGACAACACACTAAGGCATCCATAGGCTTGGACACTGCTATATTGTGTGACATCAACAACTTTGACCCTTTGTATTAATAAAGCATTGCAGTATTTGGTAAGATGTGAGTTATAGGTATGTTTATCAAACAAAACCATATTTTTCATGGTTCTGGCACTGTATTGAGAGATAATGCTGGGAAGGATTATCTCTTGGGCTTGGAATTCCAGGGCTTGGAAAGAAAGCACAAGGTTTGGTAGCACCTGTTTGTGCCACCAGTTAAAGTAGCTCCTATTCCATATCTGGTTTGAGTAAGATGAAATGATTCACTTCAGAACAGGCTGTGGTGGTTGTATTACCGAGCAGTGAAGTCAGGCTTAGATTAATGTATGAATGTAGAAGCACCATGATCCAATTTCTAGAGTCATTGTTTTGTATTTACGTGGCAAATACAGAAATTAAAAGTAGCAGTGCAGTGGATGGGAAATTCCAGCTTTTCCCAGGCTCTTACAATCTTCTGGTCAAGCTGCTGCTGGAAGGCAGGTATCTCCATAAAGGGGCAGACACTAGTGGGAGTCTAACATTAGTCCATGAACTGCTACAGTCCTTGCTATCACATCAAGTTTAAGAAAGTGAACCCAGCGCATCAGACCTGGAGATCTCCATCCTGCATCAATTGTGTTTTCCTCCATATTGATAAAGGAGCACTGCTTTGCAGCAGAATTTAGCAGCAATTGCTTGAGACATGCTTGAAGAGTAATACGTGCATACGCTTTGAGACTTCAGATCAAGAAGTCAAATGTAAAATGCATTGCACATTACTGTGCTTTTTATGAGACAGGAGTTAAGAGCATTCCCAGCTCAAAAGATTCAGATCAATGACATGTCAGGGAGCAGACTCCAGGGGCCGAACACCATTTTGCTGGTTGCTAATGCAGTGATGATTTCCTGTCTAGAGCCAAAGGGATCAATAACTCCAGTTAGAAAACTCTTCGGGGGAAAGAGAACTTGCGTCAGAGGAGCTCACTGGGCTGTTTAAGTAACAGCATTTTATAGATCCAACAAACAAGCTTATTCCCAGCCCAGTAAGCAACATTCCTCAGCGGCAGGCCAGGTACAGCAGAAATTAATTTGGCTTAATAATGTGTGTAGCTTGTAGAACCATCCGCAGCATTACAGAATTAATTTGGCAACACTTGCCATTTGAGCCTGCCTCTCCACGAGGCAGCTCACAAGAGAGGATCACAGGCTCGTCTATAACTGCATGGATGCTTTGGAAAACACCACGTAGGATTCATTCCATGTGTCTGGATAGAATCACAGAATCAATTAGGTTGGAAGAGACCTTTAAGATCATCAAGTCCAGCCATTAACCGAGCACTGCCAAGGCTACCACTAAACCATGTCCCTCAGTGCCACCTTTACTGCTTGTTAAGGCCAACCATGCAGTCAGTTTTTTACCCAGCCAAGAGTACACCTATCCAAGCTGTGAGCAGTCAGTTTCTCTAGGAGAACGCTGTGACAAATGGTGTCAAAGGCTTTACTAAAGCCTAGGCAGACAATGTCCACAACCTTCCCCTCATCCACCAAGTGGGTCAACTTGTCAAAGAAGATCCGATTAGTCAAGCAGGACCCTCCTTTCATAAACCATATGCTGATAGGTGCTTCCTTTCTGTATCAACTGTAGAAGCAAGGTTTTATGCATCCCAGCAGATCAATGTCTGCTTGAAACATGCTCGCAAATGAGCATCAGCTCTGCCTGATTAAAGCAGGTCAGAGAATGCTACCTAAAGTAGACCATCAGAATAGCTTGAACTGGGGAAATGTATGCTGATGAGGCTGTGTATTTGCATTCACATATAAATGGTAGTGAAGGACCTGGTGGAGGTCGTCTCATATCCATTCCCTCCCAGAGCTGTTGGTCGCCATTGTCTCATCTCAGTCAAGAGCTAGTGATGAGCTGTATGTATTAAATGCCAACTATGGTTTCAGTTTAGCTGTTGATGCAAAGTATAAATTCAATGTATGAAAAGGTTTTCTGCAGAGAGCTTACCCACTGCCTCATGGAATGAGTCAGAAATTCCTTCACTTGATGTAGCAGAAATGTACCAGCAGCTGGAGACTCCTGCACTCGGTGACTGCCTAAGGCATGTTCTTCTTTCTGAAGAAGGGAGGCCAGTCCTTGAGGAGAGAGGGGTGTTGAAACTGCTTCCTGATGTAGTGAAAGCTGAGGAGCCCTTGGGGTGTTTGGGTGGCAACTCTGGCAAACCCTGAAAAGGGATGGCGTATGGAAAACGGGCGGCTGGGGAAGGCATGCGGGATGAGCCCTGAGCCCAGGGATGAGGTGAGTGCCTGCAGTTCTGAGGCTGATGAATGAGAAGAAAGGCAGGTTTCTGAGTATGAGGCTGTGGGAAGTAGCTCAAGTGTTACTTCTCTTTCATTTTCAGCTCCTCTCTCTTTGTGAGGTTTCTTTTTCTAACTGTGCTTATTTTATGTGGTCAAAATAGATTTTATATCTTTAAGATAGCTGACTTGAATGAAGGGTGATTTTGAAGTGACAGTAAAGCTCTGTTGCAATGACTGTAGCGGTGCTTATAACCAGCATGTGTTACTGCACATGCAGAGGCCGGGACAGTGGCACTTTGCTTGCAAATATCCAGAAGGTAGCAGGATTAAGTGCCCACTTGACCACATAGGCTGCTTCAGGAGCTCATGATGTGAGAGTCGGAGGGGAAGAGTTACCTCCTGGTGCCGGTTTGGTGGTTCCTGGCTTCTGGGAAGTCAGAGGACACTTCTGCAGTCAGGCTGGTGTGCGACAGGAATGTATGGCTGGCAGCCTGGGATTTGAGAGGGTTTCTACATATGCTTCTGTGCACTAGTGTACCTAAAGTGGGGATCATCAGCATTTGGTTTCATCTTAGGCTGCTGCTGGGAATGATTCTCCTTAATTGGCTTCAGCCAAGTGTATCTCTAACCCCACAGAAATGGGTTGTCTCATTTTTTAATTCTGTTCTCATGGGTTCTTTTCTTGCTGTGCAAATATTGATCTATAATCAGCACAGGCTTAGCTTTACTCCCACAGACCTTGCAGAATGAGTTAGAAGGACTGAAAATAACAGCTGTTTTGACTACCTCATCCTTAATATGAAGTGACAGTTCTTCTTAATGAGGGCTATCATCAAATCACCAGGTTTGCATAGACTCTCTTGCCCCTATGGAGGGATATCATCTTATGTTTACCACTTGAAATAGGATTTTAAGTTTAAAAGCTGTATTCAGATCTCTGTATTTAGCTCTTGTTTCAGAGGTATTCAACTTGCAAATCCCTGTGCTGCTATTTTGTATAAGTCCTATTTCAGGTATTTGCATTTAAGATTTGGTTGGACTTGTAAGAAAGTCTCTGCATAGCACAAGACAGCTTGCTTTGGAAGCAGGAAAGTAGAAATGCCTCCCACAGAAAAACAAGCACCCATAGTTCAATGCATGTTCCTCAGAATGCGCAAGAGATGATCACATCTCACAGTGCTATTTTCGCACTGTGACTAATCCCCCATTCCAGTCCCCCTCTGCCCATCTTCGCAGGTGGAAAACTCTGTAATTTACCCATGGAGCTATACACTCTGGTATGGACATCAAGAGCACTTAGCAGCCTATGATTCAGTTCAGCAGACTGTGCATAGAGAGCAATATGCTTTTAGTCTGCTCCTAAGCTTTTTTCTCTGAAAGGAATTATCTGATCAGGGTGCTGATTTTCTCCAAAGGCAACAGCTCTGCAGAGCTGCAAATGCTGGTGTGTGTATATAGCCCAGCCAGTCCTTGGGGTAAATGCAGCTCAGACAAGAAGCGCTTTACTTCTTTCTCCTACATGAGCCAGAAGACCACAGTTAGCTAAAGAGTGCTTATCCATTCTTCTTCATCACATGCAGTGATCTTTCTTGCAGCATGGGCTGGTTTCGGTCTCTGATAGAGTATGAGTACTTCTAACACTGCTGGAAAGCAGGGAGTCATTGGGATACTTCTAATGTCATCATTACAACAGAGAGCATCTGCGGGGACCCCTGCAAAAAGCAAGATTTGGAGTGAAAGCTGCTAATCACTGTAATAGTCTCCTCTGAAGATAGAAGAAAGGATATATCTGTAGGTGAAATCCAAGGAGAGCCTGAGGTACTTTACAGCTCTGGTTTTTGGAAATTAGCGCCGCAGAAATGCTGTCGGGATCTGGGAGTCTCTCTTATTGTAAGAAGGCCTTGTGACATGGCTGGACATGCTGATCTGAAGAACGAGGGTCGCAGTGACATCAGCTCTGTTAGGAGCCATAAAGACCTATTCCAGTGATAGGTAGGTGCAGGTTTCCCTCTTTCTTGAGGGCCTTACAGAGATGGGCAAGGAGAGGACTACCGGGCTGTGCACTTTGCGGATAGCCCTCTTAGGTCATGCAGCAGGTGGGCATCCAATTCCTCTGGGCGCTAGACTGTTCCAGGGGCTCTCAGGAGGAAAAGGTGGTTAAAGTGGGCTCTGGTTTGCATGAATTACGCTTGAAGGTTGGGCCATAGTGAAAGGGGTCTCATTTCACTGCATTGGGATTTCATTTCCTCATGGAAAACAGCCATCCTCTGGCTTGGTGGATGATTTTCAACTTCATATGAAATCAGCAGGCTTACATGATGAGAGTAAGTCGCTTCCTGTGTATTCAGTGAGCTGCACTGAGGATCAAAAACCATCCAAAAAGCAGCAGCAACGGTTGCAATTACCTACCTTATGAAGAATAAACTCATATTGTAGAGTGCAGATGCCAGAAGACTCAGGGCTATAGATGTAAACTTGGAGCTTGATCTTTTCTCTGAAGTATGGCAAGGCATAACAAAATACTGGACTAAGAGTGCATGGCTGTTAAAATACCAGCTTTGTGGAGCTGATATTATGACAGGAGATATCTAGTGAGAGATTCAAATTCTACTAGCAAAAGCAAACCATCAATAAATAGGAGTTTGCTTTGACCAAAACTTTACTGAAGGGGCAGGGTAGGAGTGTCCCTACTTTGGGGATAACAGTTCCATTCAAAAGTTAAATGCAGCCAGACTTTTCCTCCAACATCATTTCAAAATGGAAGCCAAAACACTGGAACATTTTATCATAGAATCATAGAATAGTCAGGGTTGGGAAGGACCTTAAGATCATCCAGTTCCAACCCCCCTGCCAGTAGCAGGGACACCTCACAATAAACCGTGCCATCCAAGGCTATGTCCATCCCAGCCTTTAACACCGCCAACGATGGAGCATTCACAGCTTCCCTGGGCAACCCATTCCAGTGCCTCACCACCCTCATGGTAAAGAACTTCTTCCTCAGATCCAATCTAAATTTCCCCTGTTTCAGTTTGAACCCGTTACCCCTTGTCCTATCACTACAGTCCCTCATGAAGAGTCCCTCCCCAGCATCCCTATAGGCCCTCTTCAGATACTGGAAGGCTGCTCTGAGGTCTCCACGCAGCCTTCTCTTCTCTAGGCTCAACAGCCCCAACTTTCTCAGCCTATCTTTATACCGGAGGTGCTCCAGTCCCCTCATCATCCTCATGGCCCTCCTCTGGACTTGTTCCAACAGTTCCATGTCCTTTTTATGTTGAGGACACCAGAACTGCACACAATACTCCAAGTGAGGTCTCACAGGAGAGCAGAGCAGAGGGGCAGGATCACCTCCCTCTACCTGCTGGTCATGCTCCTGTTGATGCAGCCCAGGATGCGATTGGCTTTCTGGGCTGCGAGCGCACACTGCAGCCGCCTCATGTTCGTTTTCTCATCAACCAACACCCCCAAGTCCTTCTGTGCAGGGCTGCTCTGAATCTCCTCCCTGTCCAACCTGGAGCTGTGCCTGGGATTGCTCTGACCCAGGTGTAGGACCTTGCACTTGGCATGGTTAAACTTCATCAGGTTTATGTTTGGTTTTAAGTCGGAATTAGCTTTTAGCAATAGATCAGATTGGCCTCAGTGTACTAAATATAAATATATTTTTATTGATCTCTTTTTATTTTTTCCCTGTGACTTTTGAAGTGTTGATAATTTTAAGGGGGTTTTGACAAGGAAAAGGAATGCTGATCTTCATCCCTGCAGGGCAGAGAACAGCTTGAATGTCATGTTTAATGGGAGTAATGAGTCCCTTCACTTCCAGCATCAGCTCTGTGGGTGGACTGCTGCAATATGCTGGTGGGAGAGGCAAATTACTCCCCTTCTATGTGTGCTTTGTCACTTTGGAAACCACGCTTCATTCTTGTGAGCTGTATTTCCCAATGTTTCTGCAGAGAGGAAGCGAATTTGCACAAAGAAGTGTAAATGGAAGTGCTCAGGACAGCTATTTTGCTAACTCTGTTACCTGCCCCTGCTGCCTATCTGCCTGGCACTAGCTCTTTTCTCATTTCCCTCCTGAAGCAATTGCTAGGGCTAGTCCTTGAGAGCTCTTCATTTTGTGAAGCAGAAAGTTGTTTTCCACATTTCTTCACATGCGGTTGTTTTTACTAATTGCATCTAGCCATCCAAAGGCAGCAATTGCCTTTTAAATCAAGAAAGCTGTGCAAAATTTCCACCCACTGGTACAGGTATTCTCTGTCTGAGGCAAAGCAGTGGTTTTGTTAGGCAGGGTCCATGTGCAATCAACACAGCACGGTAGGTGAGGACGCTGCAGGAGTCCAGGCAAGAGGGACACTGAATGCCTTGCTCTGGTTATGATTGAGGACCAGCGGGATGGCCTCGGTCTTCAGTCTCTTGAGTTGTATCTATAGTGTGTTGTAATCTTCCTGAGATGAGGCTGTGCAAAGCACTTAAAACCAGGGAATGATTTAGCTACTGCACAGTAACTCAAAATAAAATAAAATAAAATAAAATAATAAATAAAATAAAATAAAATCAAGTGAAAACCCAGAAAGTTCCCATTTACTGCAAACTCCTGAACTTGAAACACCTATGTACCTGAGAGGAGATTTAATACTTTTTCTCACTTTGATGCTATCACGACAGAACACTTCACATTGTCTGTGCTGCCTCAGGAGTGAAAAATGGGGATGGCCTTTGAGATTGTAGAAAACTTGAAGTGGAAATGAATTCACTGGAGATAAGTAAGTTGGTGTAAGTCTCTATAAAAATGTTTCTGTCAGTCTGTTTAGATTATCAGCTGCTCTGCCAGCTGCCTCTGCCAGCACAGGAAATGGAAAACCGGGGGTAGGAAATCTCAGGCTGCTTATTAAGCCTTTTTTAACTGTCACAGAAAGCCGAGGGAGAAGCGTACTCACAGGAGTTCCCGGTCTCTCAAAAGCGCATTCATCACTGCAGGGTGGGCTGCACTTGGTATCTGGGTGAGGGGGGAAAGTTGTGAGGGCTTTTTTTTCTCGTATCTGTAACAAAGTCATTGTTTAGTTTGTGTGAAAAAGCAATTCTTGCTTTTCCATGTTGTGAGAGAAGGACTAGAGAGACAGAAAAGCTGCTGTTGTAGTTTTGGTCTTGCCCCATCTATTCTTTGGTACAGCCAAAGACCTGAGGGGACTCATCTCTGGAGCTCCCCAGCCACATATTCATGCTTTTATCAAGTGTTTCACAGTGTGATGTTCGCTGTTGATGCAAACATGGTGTTGCTGGCACAGTTCAATTATTAGGATTTCGCTAGGCCAATAGGGAATTTCCTTTGATACAGCCTGTCCTTCGTCCCTACCCACTGCCTCAGTCCAAGGAGGAGTTTCCCTGGAGTAAGGAAAGGGTGAAAAGATAATGTTTCCAGGGCCTGCAGTCTCCAATCACTGATGCCTCCACTGGTTGTAAATTATTGGCTGGTAATGAAAAGACTCGGTTTGTGTCTTGGGTTAGTTAAATGAAAGCAATATTAAGAACAGCCTTTAATACCATATAGCTAGGAACTAGGCTTTGCTTGGAATGTGTTCTATTTATGAATGGGCAGTCTGCAAAATATTCTGACCTAGCAGCTACAAGGCATGTAGCTCATTCAATTTAGCTACTTACTTTTAAGTAAGTTCTTGCCTTCACTTCAGGCTTTCTGTGTTATCCATCGTTGCAGCATCTCCAGATCTTTTTCCATCAGTAATTACGCATGTGCTTAGATCTCATCAGCCAGGAAGCTGGGTTTATCCTTCAGGACTCTGAACAGCGTTGGGAATACCCATATGCCTGAATGCTTTTCTGAATGTGGGAGTTAACCATGTGGAATATAACCCCTCCTGTAGTATTTGCACTATGCCAATTTGGGTTTGGAGCAGTGGGCTATCAGTAGCGCTAAGGTGAACTGTGTGTTCGTCTCACTGCCTATGCACTTTAAACTGGGTAGCTCCCAGACTCCAGGATGCTTTCTTATCCATTCCTGCTTCCCAGAGGCTCCCTGAGATGAACTGTCCAGCTGGGATCTGCTTCCTTTTTCATGTGCCAGAGAGCTGGCACAAGGCCTTTGATCTTTGTGACAAGCACAGTTTGCATATACATATAGGGGTACTAAAATATCACATTAAGACATGTATTGCAACTAAGGTAACAGTTCTGTATCCTTAGGAGGTGTGGAAGTGAAAGGAAATGGACACAGAATAACAAGTTTTGTTGTGAAATGCAAAGAAATTGGAAGTGGAAATACAAAACACGGGTTGCGTATTTGATGTTTGCTGCAGATGAGCTATTGCTTGTTTCTGTGCTCTGGAGGTCTGGTGTGTGTCCATGCCACTGCAAATGGTTGGTAATTTACTCCGAAAGGTGTCTGTGTTACTATAGGGTTTTCTTCATAGAACAACCCTAAGAATGTAAAGCTCTTTTAGCTTCAGGGTTATGTTTTCCATCATGGGCTTGTCAATTTAGTCATAAATAGAAGCTGTTATGAAAGCACCTATGAAGTGAATTATTTGGTGAAAAAACTCAGCCCCTCTCCAACTGCTTTCTCTGTTCCTTCAGGAAGATGTCTCAGCAGCCTCTAAAGCAGGCTGACTAATAACGAGGAGGTTTTGCTTTAATTGCTTTCTCTGTAACACCTGCATTAGGTAGGAAACGCAGTGTGCGAATAGCCAAGCGCTACTGTCACAATGAGCCTGTGACATGGGCACTGGTCACTTAGACAGGCTTCTGCTGCTCAGGAGAGAAGTATGAATCTGACCAAGTGCTTTGGGCTTAAGTTGCTTTCCTAATCTGGGTATAAAACTGGAAGGAGTTGAGCATAAAGGATGCCCTTTTCCAGAGGGGCAATATTAAGCAATGCAGGACCTACAGTTTTTAGCAGTTACCAGAGAGTCCCCATGGGCTCTAAGTACGTGCTTTGTGCTATGTAAGAAGGTAAGACATCTGCTGTGGATGGTTTTAGCCAGAAAGCAATGCACCACCATCCTTTGGCTTCAGGTTGAAAGGTCTGCAGGTAACTGTTGTGTTTAAGTCTTGACCTTATCTTACATAATCTTGTGTCCTCCCAAAAGGAGAAATAAATGCTCTTTAGGATACTCCTTAGTAAGGGACCAACAAATACTTCTAGTATTCCTGACTTGGATGTCGTACCAGTGCTGTGCTGGATAGAAGAGGGCAAGGAGAAAAAGCCATGAAAAGGACCTTGGGGATGCTGTCAGCAGCTGGCACAAATGGCTTCTTGATGTAACTGTCTCTTTTCAGTCTGGACTTTGTACCTTTATGTTCTTCCTACATGTTCATTTTCAGGAGCTACCCTTTTCCTCTCTTTGCAGCTGATCTAATACCAACCACGTCAAAACAGCACCCTCCATTATACCCCTCTTACCTTTTGCTCTAGTCCTTTCTTCTCTGTGGCCACTACCCTTCCACACTGATTAGAAGAGGCTGTGACTTATATCCTGCGATCACCAGGGACAACATGGTCCAGGGGCTGACCTGTGGCTTGGACAGGCACTGGGACATTCTTACCACCTCTCAGGCACCTTTTGGCAGTAGTTACCTTTAAGGGCAGAAATTCAATTAATTCAAATAATACAAATAAGATGGAATGCTTATGACTATATTTGCGTGTTTTAGCATGTGTTGACTTAATTTGAGTGAAAGTTACGAGTGCTTTGACTCTGAGCCTGGCAAAGTTGTGTTATGAAATAAGCATTAAAGGATGCTCTTGGCTGGAGCTGGCTTCTCTTTGTGCCACAAGGCCAGCCAGCCTTGGCTGCTCCAGCTTGGTGGCACCCAGAGCTATGCTGGGGCTGAGCTCTCTGCCTTTTAGCTGTTTCCTGCCATTATCTGGGATTGCATTGGCTGGACATCAGGAAAATAAACAAAATGAAACAATGCAACTGCTGAAGAGAGGCCCTGGGTCTCCTTACCTGCTGCTTCCTTGGCTCTGGCTTCCACATCGCTCTCTCTGAGCTCTGGCTGTGCTGAACCTGCTGCTGCCTAGCCCTGCTCAGGGGCACTAGTGGCTAATGCCACCCTGGGCTTGGTGAGCAGGCTGCCTCTGGCTTCCATAAAACCCACCTAAAACCCCATCTCCCCTTTTTCCTCTGCTGTCACCCACTGAGGCGTATTCGCTGCGGCGTGTGTCATGAGGGTTGGGCCGCAAATGCTGATTTCTGTGGGACAGACAAGATTTTTCAAGGATTGCACATGCAGTCATCAGTTTATTTGTATATTGACATAAGGTTATTGCAGGATTGCCCAAATAATCCCTTTGAAATTCTGAGTGTTAATGTGCAAAGCAAGTAAAGCGCAAATTGGAGTCATTTATGTACCAGGAAAGGAGGAGAATTCCTCCTAGAGCTAAACCTGAATTTGTACAGCTCTCCTCCTTTTCCCATTTCCTCCCGTATTTCTTGGGCTGACAGTCGGAGCGACTGCTGTGCCTGCGCGGAGCAGTGACAGCAGATGGCAGCAGTCTCCTTCCGTTGCCCAGCGTTAAATCATCCCCCGGAGGCGCCGGGAAGCGGCTGTCAACTTCCGCGGGACGGGGAGAGCCCGGGCTGGGCCGCGGAGCTGCGCCGCCAGCTCTCCGGCGGGGAGATTGCCGAGTGCTTTATGAGGTTTGGACGCCAGGCATGTGAGGGTGTTTTAACTGGATCTGCCGTTGACTGTCAGTGGCAGATCCCGAATACTGTCTTCCTGTGACTGCAGAACTGAAATGCAATTCGGAGCAAATGGGATTTCCAAGCTAAGGCTGACTGCCAGCTCTTTACTTTTGTTCCTTGACAATTATATCAATGCCACCAGGTGGGGATAAGATCCTTTCTAGATTTCTATTGGATTTACCCTTCCAGTCGCTAACTCTGGTCGGGTCCCGGTGAACCCTGTAACCTGTACCTGGCAAGCAACATCAGTGTTGCTTTCTGACATTCTAAGTACTGAGTGCACGGGGCTGTCATAAAATCGTAGGAGCAGAGTGCTGAGCCTAGAAGTCATTTTGTTTCAGGATCCTTTCTATGTAAAAGACCTGGTTTCAGCCGAGGAGCATTTCTTGGACTACTTGTCCCTTCTCATTTCAGTGATGGGATTGCTGTCACATCACAGCTCGTAGCAGACCCCACTACCCCCACTGAGAAGACCCCCATGTCAGCCACCTCTGTTCCCTCACCAATTCAGAGCTGAGAAACTGTGGAGATGCTCAGGGTTTGCCTCCCGGGGACGAGAAGGAGAGGAAGGAGACCAGGCATGTCCATCTGCCATGGGGGGACAAACACCCTCTGATAGCCACATCTTGTGGTAGAAACACAGTAGGCAAGTCTCCCCCTTCCAGTCTCTGAAAAACAGACTGATGTTTCCTGCAGAGCTGTCAGAATACACTGACACTGGGGATAGAAAGCAAAAAACCAGCCAGGTTCTACCATGAGGAGCCGCAGAGCTCTTCAGAGACATGCATGGCAGATACAAGCCCAGTGCTGCAGGTGGGAGCTGCACAGCAGCTCCTGTGCGGCATCTCTTGGAGAATGCTCATTGCAGCACCTGGGGCTGTGGTGAGAAAGGGTGTGGGATAACCCTCTGTGTCCTTGTCATCCTTGGGGTTTATGGAGGAGCATACTGTGCTGTGGGCTCTGCGTTCTACCAATGCACCAGGAAGCCAGTTGTGTGAGACCTGGGGTGGGACATACCACATGGAGCACCTGCAGTTGGAGATGGCAGCCTGCCACCCATAGTGGGAGACGCCTTCCTCAGGGTGCTTGTTAAACCACCATTAATGAATTTAATGGGCTTTGGCAAATAGCAAAAATGCTTCTGCCAAACACTTCCCACCCAAATCTCCTCCTGTGAAGAAAACTGCTGGGAGACTGATGTCAGGACATTGCTATAAAAGCTTAGCTGATTCCAGTGGATAGTTTGGGGTCCAAGCACTTGCTTCCATTGAAGAAACAGAAGTTCACCACATGGCTGGTGGCTTATTACTTTTCTTCGATTTCAAAGCTCAATTACAAGTGTACAAACCCTATCTTCCTAAACTGCTCATCCTTGTGCTCAGTCATGTTGTTTTCAGCAATGCTGGAATGCTCAGTTGCATTGGGAAGCAGCAAGGGAAGGGAAAGCTGGGGAGGGGAAGGGAGGGAAGCAAGACTATATGAACAGCCTGACCAGGAGGACTCAGTGGATGAAGCACTCTACAGACAGATAGGAGCAGCCTTGCACTCACAGGCCCTTGTTCTCACGGGGGAGTTCAACCACCGTGATATCTGTTGGAGGGATGGTACGGCCCAGCACAAGCAATCCAGGCGGTTCCTCAATTGTGTGGAAGACAACTTCCTTCTGCAAGTAATAGAGGAGCCAACAAGGAGAGGTGCCATGCTTGACCTCGTGCTCACCAACAGGGAAGGGTTGGTTGGAGGGGCAGCCCAGGGCAGCCTTGATTGCAGCGATCATGAGATGGTCGAATTCGAAATCCTCAGGACAGTGAGAAGAGCGCGCAGCAAGCTCACTGCCCTGGGCTTCAAGAGAGCAGACTTTGGCTCTTCAGGGGCCTGCTCAGTAAGGTTCCATGGGATATAGCCCTAGAGGGCAGGGGGGCCCAAGGCTGTTGGTTGATATTCAAGGATCACCTGCTGCAAGCTCAGGAGTGTTGTGTCCCAACTAGAAGGAAGTGCTGCAGGAGGGCCAGGAGACCTCCTTGGATGGATAAGGAGCTGCTGAGGAAAGTTCAAAGGCAAAAAGATGCTTATCAAAGGTGGAAGCAAGGACAGGCGGCCTGGGAAGATCCGGGAAGCTAGGGACCTGGTTAGGAAAGCCAAGGCCCACTTAGAATTAAACTTGGCTAGGGATGTGAGAGATAACAGGAAGGGATTCTGTAGGTACATTGCAAATAAAAGGCAGGCTAGGGACAACGTGGGCTCCCTCTGGAAGCTATCAGGAGAACTGGCTACCCTGGGTTTGGAGAAGGCTGAGGTTCTTCATGACTTCTTTGCCTCAGTCTTCACCGCAAATGCTCTGACCACACCACCCAAGTCTTGGAAGGCAGACGCAGGGACAGTGAGAATGAAGACCCTGGGCCCACAGTAGAAGAGGATCTGGTTCGAGATCATCTTAGGAACCTGAACATACACAAGTCCATGGGACCTGATGAAATCCACCCGCGGGTCCTGAAGGAGCTGCAAATGAAGTTGCTAAGCCACTGTCCATCATAGTTGAAAACTCATGGCAGTCAGGTGAAGTTCCCAATGACTGGAAAAAGAGAAACATAACCCCTATTTTCAAGAAGGGGAAAATGGATGAGCCGAGGAACTACAGAGCAGTCAGCCTCACCTCTGGGCCTGGCAACATCTTGGAGCAGATTCTCCTGGAAGGCACGCTGAGGCACATGAAAAACAACAAGGTGGTTGGTGACAGCCAGCATGGCTTCACTAAGGGGAAATCCTGACTGACCAAACTGGTGGCCTTCGATGATGGGGCTATGGAACTGATGGACAGGGGTACAGCAGTTGACGTCATCTACCTGGACTTGTGCAAAGTGTTGGACACTGTCCCATGTGACATCCTTGTCTCTAAGTTGGAGAGACATCAATTTGATAGGTGGACCACTGGGTGGATAAAGAACTGGCTGGATGGCCGCACGCAAAGAGTTGTGCTCAATGGCTCAATGTCCAGCTGGAGACCAGCGACGAGTGGTGTCCCTTGGGGATCAGTGTTGGGACTGGTCTTGTTCAACATCTTTGTCAGTGACATGGACAGAGGGATTGAGTGCACCCTCAGCAAGTTTGCCAACGACACCAAGCTGTGTGGTTCAGTTGATACGCTGGAGGGAAGGAATGGCATCCAGAGGGACCTTGACACGCTTGTGAGGTGGGCTGATGCTGTTTAACTATGCCAAGTGCAAGGTCCTACAGCTGGGTCGGAGCAATCCCAGGCACAGCTCCAGGTTGGACAGGGAAGAGATTCAGAGCAGCCCTGCACAGAAGGACTTGGGGGTGTTGGTTGATGGGAAAATGAACATGAGCCAGCTGCAGTGTGCACTCACAGCCCAGAAAGCCAACCATATCCTGGGCTGCATCAAAAGGAGCGTGACCAGCAGGTCGAGGGAGGTGATCCTGCCCCTCTGCTCTGCTCTCCTGTGAGACCTCACTTGGAGTATTGTGTGCAGTTCTGGTGTCCTCAACATCAAAAGAACATGGAACTGTTGGAACAAGTCCAGAGGAGGGCCATGAGGATGATGAGGGGACTGGAGCACCTCCGGTATAAAGACAGGCTGAGAAAGTTGGGGCTGTTGAGCCTGGAGAAGAGAAGGCTGCGTGGAGACCTCAGAGCAGCCTTCCAGTATCTGAAGGGGGCCTATAGGGATGCTGGGGAGGGACTCTTCATGAGGGACTGTAGTGATAGGACAAGGGTAATGGGTTCAAACTGAAACAGGGGAAGTTTAGATTGGATCTGAGGAAGAAATTCTTTACCATGAGGGTGGTGAGGCACTGGAATGGGTTGCCCAGGGAAGTTGTGAATGCTCCATTGCTGGCGGTGTTCAAGGCTGGGTTGGACATAGCCTTGGGTGACATGGTTTACTGTGAGTTGTCCCTGCCCATGGCAGGGGGTTGGAACTGGATGATCTTAAGGTCCTTTCCAGCCCTGACTATTCTGTGATTCTGTGATTCTAACAGACAAAACAGTACTTCAGAATAAGAAGAAAGTGAACAGATCTTTTGTTTTGCCCTTTGGTAACGCAACCTTTTGTAATTAAATTACCGGGTTGAAATTATGAATAATTTAAGCGCTATGAGAAAAGTGCAGTTAAATAAATCATTCATTACACTGCAAAAAGTTGTTTTAATTCTTCAGTGCTGGGAAAATTTTCAGGGCTCTGCTGTTTATTTTCACTTCTAGTGGCAGATTTTTGTAAAGTTGGAAGCTGTAACCCCAAATTTGTGTTCTGTTTTCTTGCAGGTAAGTCTGGATGGGGCTGCTTGAACTGTGCAGCTTGGGAATGGATGTGAGCAAAGTAAGCCTTCTTCCAGCTGTGCCAGCCTGGTAGCAAGGTCAGAGTGCTGTCTTGATTTTTGAGCTCTCATATTTGAAATGAAAATGAAAACGGAATGGATAACACAATTGCAGCCTGACATGGCTATGCAGATACAGTGTTCATGGCAGGTGTGAACGTCGCTGAACTGAATATGTTACTGAGAATTGTTATGCAAGCTACTGTTTCTCTGGTTCCTCCTTAAACCAAGATTGGATGGAGATAAAATGAAATATTCACATTGCTGATATTGTAAAGGGTAATTCAGCCTTTTAGCTGGGTTTGTTTTTTGTTTTTTGATCATTTAAATGGCTTCTCTAGTTATGATAGATTCCAGGTACAAACATGGCAGTGCCTCCTCTTGAACAGGGCTGAGTTACCAGGTCACATGCTGAAAGCTTACTTTGTGGGTCGTTTATTAGTCACCTGGCAATAGGATCTTTCTATAAGCCAGTAAGATACTGCAATTGGACAGGCATGCTTTGCTTCCTACCTACCCTTGCTCTGTGACAACTCCTGCTAGTGGTAAAAGAAACCTCTGGGCCTTGCAAGCCTCCTTGCATTGGAATGGGTGAAATCTGTTGAGATGGTGTCATGTTTATTGTGTCAGAGTTGAAAATTATTTCCTTTGGATTTTTCTTTCTCTGTTTTCTTCTCCCATTATCTCCAGGAAGAATTGCATTCACCTCTTGTCAAATTCTGGCATTGGCTTTCAAGTGTTGCCTGTGTAAATCAAACTGTGTCTTCTTTAGAAGTCTTTATTATGAAGGATTCTGTTGCCCTAATTTCTGATCCCTATTCATGTACCAGTATCAGCAGCAAAAGTCTTTTAGCAATATTTCTGCGTGTCCCTTCTGTGGTATCTGTTCAGATCAGTGCTATTTTTGTCATGATGACAGGACAGGTATTGATGATTGATATGCAGAAAATGGTAGACAAGGCTGTCTTGGAAGCTTTCCAAACACAGATTCTTTTCATATTTCAGCTGGACACTGAAAAAGCTACTCACTGTCCTCAAATTCATTGAGTAGATCTGCACCACTCTACTTCTATGCATGCAGTTACCTCGTTTCAATTACTATTCACATCAGGCAGCAATATTTTTATTTATTATGAATGCTAAGAAACTTCTTATGTGTGGCTCTTTCCATTTGTGTTGACTGATGTTAGGATGTTCTTTTATCAACTGAGAAAAGAAGACGTAATTTCTTTACAACTATATCACCACTACCATTTTGAGGATGAAATAACGAGAGCTTTTTCCCACACTAGCGAGTGCCTCACTTCTGGAGTAAAGCTGAGATTTTGGGAGGTAGAAAATGTGTTACTAGATTCACATGTGTTATAGTTCTGTCTCTGAATGACCTATACTTTTGTAGCAGCTGCTGTATGTTTTTTTCTTCTGAAAGCTCACAATGGTTTTGATCATACTCATCTGTCTCTTTGGGCATACCAGGGAAAACATCCTCAGTATGCATTCACATCCACTTTTGAATTCCTCATGGTTACTAGTTTTGTATCTCAACTTGCATCCTGCACTTGGTACAGAATAGCTAATTCACCATAGAAGAGTTATACTTCTAAAGGTGGTGCTTTCTAAGCCTTTTTATTCCAATTTCCTATTTTTGGCTTTTGATCTCAGTTTGGTTTCCAAAATCTGGGTGACCAGATTCTCTTCCTCTGCAGCGGCTGATCAGCCCCTAATGCATGTGGGTACCATTGACCCTGTCATGACATGTGATTCTTCTGTGCCTTTTCATACACATGTACTGAGCTCTTCCCTTTGGTACCCAGCTGCATTTCCCCTCCACACTGCCCTTATCAACCTTGGCTTGGTGAATTCCACACAAGGAGCAGTGTCCACACTCCTTAAATAGTTTATTCATTGCCTCCAACAGTAATAAGCATCATTTTGAACCTGGCACATCGCACATTATCCATGGCATAAATACCCTGCAGTGTAACAAGGCTGTGTAGTATTTCTCATATTTTAAGAAACTCTGGACTCGCTAATGGGTAAGGGATTTGATGTGAGAGCCCCCTCTATCTTGTTGCAATGAAAAGCAGGCTTGTATTTCAGCATTTCTGTTTTGAATGTATGCCTCTTTCAAGGGTTTTTACATGTTAGCGGATAAACAGTTTGTAGATGTGAATATGAATACTGACAAATCAAAAATAAAGCCTTAAAAATAAACCTTGGATGTAGTCCAAGGTATAAACAGGATTTTGGAAAGAAACCCCAAGTTGAAGAACTACACAAAAACACCTTTCTGCAGATCCAATGAAGTCAAAGTTAATATTCAGGTCATATAGTTCTTACACTGGCTGCAGAAATGATGCTGGGGGCATTAGGAGATAGGTTAAAAATGAATGCTGTCCATAGATAGCCATTGTTTCCCACAGCGCATCTCAGAAACCCGCATACAATAGATTTCATCAGGCTTTAGAACTTCATTTTTAAAAGTAAACCTTCTCTGTAAGCCTCGCAGGAAGAGCAGAACTCCTTTGTTGCCCTCAGGCTAATGCCAACATCCAAAGCAAAATATTCTGCCTTAAACCAAAATTAATCCTAAAGCCCAGAAGACGTGGACTGACAGTTGTCTTCAGTTACAACCAGTTTGTGTGGTGTCTATAGAAAGCTGCACTCTTAATTTACATCTTGGTTGGCTGGGAAACAAGGAGCGTTGGGAAGTATATATATGGGAGTCCTTCATAGGAAAGAGAATTGTTATGGGAAGCACCTCCTCTAGCTTGGCTGGGGGGTGTGCTCTGAAGATGGCACTCCAGAATCTTTTGTGACAGCTGTTAGTTTGTGATTTATACCTCTCAGTTGATGTTGAAATCCTCCTTGTCATTGTCTTAGTAGAAAAGATAAACAAGTCAGAACCTATTGCTCTTGGGAAAGGTAGGAAGGAGAGGCTTGTGATTAGACTTTTGATCAGGCAGGTTATTGGGATACCACCAGTGGAAAAGCAGCAAGGAAATCCAGCAGAGAGCAGGGGTGGAGAGGATTCCTGGGTTTGAAATACTTGCAGTTTTAGTCTGAAAAAGGAGTAGGGTTTATTTCTTGCGTTTAATATCAAATCAGTATTTATAAAGGCTGGACTATGCTTATTTATAAAGTGAATTCATCTTGTCAGGGTCTTTGTGCTGCTCTTGTGGAAACAGTGTGCAGAGCTGGAACACATTTAAAAATGACTTCTAAACATATCCTTAAATGTATGTTTGGAGTCCTGGGACTGGCAGAGGAGCCCTGCAGGGTGCAGGGAAGACCTTCAGTTTCAGTCTTGCCTGCTGGAGTAGGCACAGCATGATGCAAGACACCTCATTGAGTGTGATGTGACCTATAGGGTATTCGTAATGATTAGTTGAGCTGACTAAGCACTTTTGCAAAAGAAATTGCTAATGTGGTTCGGAGGGGAAGAAAATAATGGTTGTAAGATCAAAGTATGCTTCTATATCTTTAAACCTTGCAGTGCCAGAGCCCAGATGGTACTTACTAACCCACATGAAGCAGCAATGGTAGTTTAACTGTAGTTCTGTTTACTGTACTTTTTCTTTTGATGTGGTTCTCCAAGCATCTATGGGCTAGGAGCACTGATGTGCTCATGGTCATGTATAAAGACTTCTCTGATTCTGAATGAGATTAAATATGACTTGTGTGTTTAATTGACGGAACTGTTTGCTCAGCTTTAGCCAGAGAGTCGCAATTTCATGCTTTTTCTACTGTCGGTATATGTACATGCCAGGCACGGGCTGGAAAGCACCAATAGGATGCAAGATGCTGAGCAACAAAGTGCTTTAAATCTCCTCCAGGCAGGCTCAGCCATTCTGGTCCTTGGAATGCCAGGCAGCTCCCTGAGGCCTGCCTAGGTGAAAAATCGTGCTGATACTAATCTCATGGGCATTGCATGAGCAGTAGTGCAGCAGTGGAAATGTTTTAGCCTCTAACCTTAAGTTGAAATATAAAATAACCAACTTTAGTAAAAGCCCAGAGGAAACCTAAGGCTGCTCTTGGTTTTCTGCTGCAGTTCAGTAGCTGAGAGAGAAGCTTATCTCCTCTGAAATAAATCTGCTATCTGAAGCCAAATGACTTAGGAAGTAGGGATGCTTAGTGCTTTGGAGTTAAATGGCTTAAATTTATTGTGAAACAGACTGCAGAGGGGAAACCAGGGAATTTAATTTTTTTAATTGTTTTCTGGAGGTTTGGGGCTGTCTTGCACTGTTTTACGTGAGTTCTCAGCGTTCCTTTTCCCAGCACAACGCACCCCTGTGTCAGGACAGAAACATGACAAATTCCCCTCAAGTTTCTTGTTCCTACTGGCATTGTTTGTAGCAATGATGGGACGTGGAACATCATCAGGGTGCCTCGATAACCCACCTATTTCTGAAGCCTGCAACATGGTTCTGAGAATAACAAGTGTCTGAAAGAGAGCATGTCTTAGAAGTTCTG
The DNA here is from genome assembly GCA_017639245.1 of Myiopsitta monachus. Lineage (NCBI taxonomy): Eukaryota > Metazoa > Chordata > Aves > Psittaciformes > Psittacidae > Myiopsitta > Myiopsitta monachus. Next base: position 38,371,199 of record CM029917.1, on the reverse strand, counting down.
CCAAGTAATTTATGTTAAAATTGAAGCTTTATATCGGAATGCCATTTCACCCTGTGCTCTTCACACATTTTGTTCCCTGAGGTGGGAGCTGAATGCTCAAGTGATCATTTAGATATTGAGGAGTAAGCAGGCTTTTCAAATAATGCCTTAGTGGATGCATATTAAGTGCCACAGCTCAGTTCTTGCCAAGCCCAGGGACAAACCTGGTTTTCTTCTGAAGCACTTTTTCTGGTGTTTGTAGTGATGTCTAATTTCAAATATCTGTAGCCTTGAGCATAGTTTAGATTCTGCAGAACATTAGTCTGACTCACAAGGGGATTTGGGTTACACCTGAGTTTCTGAGGACAAAAAGGGTTCCTATATTGGGATAACACATATTTAGCTCCCAGCATCACTTCTGGTCTTCTGAGGAGAAGGGATCTGGTACCTTGTCTTCTTGGTGCACCTTTCTCTCATGACGCTAAGACATAATAAGAATGCAAACGCTGCTGCACTTTTTGTGATAGTACTTTCTTTTGTGATGGAGAACATAAATTCCCCACAGTAATACAAAATCAGGTAGTCTCTGAGTTTGATAGATGCACTGATCTTGCGAGCTCAGCTTTGTCTTCAAGTGGGTTCCTGCCTTTCAGCTCTCTTTCAGCATTTCTTCATCTTTGTTGTCTGAAATAATCACTACTAAGAAAGGTGGAAAATAGCATATATAACAAAATGCTTCCTGTGCCACTACCTCCTGTACGCCAAAGCAGTAGAAACATCCATCCAACCAACAGATATGTATCTGTGATGTTTGACAACGATCAGATTACCGCCCATCTGCTTTCTAGTTCAGTCATAATGTTATTTCCTGTAAGAGTAGAAAACAGTGAGCACAGCTACACATTCCCTCGTGCCACTCAAGCTGTTCTGAGTGTCTGGATCACCAACGCTTTGCTCTCAATACATGTAATATTTTGCTAGTGGGAAAACATTTGATAGTGAGAAGACAAATACTCTGCACCAAGCACAGTGTTGTGTCTTGGGGCTGTAAGGCAGCCTGCCTGAGAAGTTTCAGATGACAGGTGAATTCTCCAGTTCCAGGTAGACTCATGCATGTAAAACATCAGCTTCTTTTTCTTGCTTTTCCCAGCTGACTTTAACCCAATAATTCAATCCATTCAAATTGTTTCTCTTCTTAACCAGGAGGGCCATAAGAGAGGATGCAACTCTTCCGTTCTAGGACCAGAGCGTACTGCCTTTTGTGCATTCAAGTATCTCATCAGTAGCTTGTTTCTTGCTCTAATTGTCTCCCTATATTACCACTAAGTTCAGCTCTTCATCATTTTTCTCTGTTTAGGTCTGTGATATTTCATCTCTCCTTGTTAGAGCTATAAACAGTTTAGCAAATGAGTAAGTTGCTGCTATAATGCAATCCTCGGGACAAAACATGGTTTCCTAATTCTGTATAGATCTTCTAGGTCCTCTGGCTGTCTGTCTCTGTAGCTCTCAGAGGTGTTTGCTCCCAAGTGACTGGGTTGTGTTGGTTTTGATCTGACTTAAGAAGTGTCAATGAGCCTCATGCAGTTAGCTACCTGTTTCAGGAAAGTTTATTTGTTGATACGTCTCTTAAATACAAACACAGTGTATGGAAGTACTGAACTTTGCGTCCCCACCTTCGAAAGGATATTTTCACTTAGCGTTTACAGCCCATTAATAATTAAGTCAGTGATATTTTGTATTCCCTGTTAAAATTGCACCCCTGGGGACTTGCAGTAGATCTGGAAGCTTTGCTTCAGGCCCTACTGCTACTGTTGATGGTGAAGTTGTAGATATGACCTAGATTCTCATCAGCCCTTTGAATGAGGTAGGTTTGAATATGAGCCTATACCTGGAGTAGACATCTGTCTCAGGAATGGAGGAGACCTTGGAAAGTAACTTGAAAGCCAAGGGAATATCCTGTCCCCCATATCCCTAGACGTGCCCAGCAGGGATGGTGGTGGGAGGAGCTGCTACCTGCTCTACCACCATGTGCCTTGGGAAGCTGGGGTTACCTCTCACTTAGGGGCTGGGAGGGAGAAGTTGTGGTATTGTGGCTTGAGCCTGTAGGGTGCTGTTTGCTGCCACCTCCCCAGCAGCTACAGACATGGGAATGGCAGAAGAGCAGCTTCACTAAGCTGATACCCAGCGACAGAGCCACGGCTGGAAAAAACAGGTAGGCATGGCCCGCAACAGGAATGAACTCTGTGTCTGTGCGGTAGATAGCAGCTCCTTTAGACTGCAGGACATTCACTGCTGGAAATCGACACTTACAATGGGAGAGTTTGCGAGTTATTTTATCTTCAAATACAGTTCTCATTTTTCCAAGCCCTGCGGGTGATTTTCTTATTCGAATTCAGAAAGTGAAGGCAACTGACTTATGATGTAGTGTGAAAATTAATAGCAAGAGCAGCAGGTCAGACATAGGGGCTGGCTGAAAGTTGTACTTGGGATGAGAATGTGGCAATGTCCCTGCAGCTGTCGGTGGGTGCTGTTGCACCTTCCGCTGGGAGACAAGTATGGGATTTAACCAATGGGCTGGGCAGTTCCCACAATGAGACCAGGAAAGGTGGGAGCTTCACATAATTAAGTTGAAGATTAAGATAGATTTATTTTGTTTCAAGTCTATGTGTTGAGCTAAGAGAGGGGTTTTTTTTCTTCAAGAAAGTCACCTGAAGTGAGTGTCTGTATGATAATCATAAATTGGGACTAAAATGCCCAAAAGACATGATGTTTCCTTCCTTGGGTCTCATACACTGCTTTTGAGGCAGGGTTGGGTCAATCCAGCACTGCCTTTCTGTGTTTGAGCAGACTGTGTGTTCACTGGCCCTCTTCCCTAGGAAGTTCCTGTTGTATATTAGAGATAGTTATGATAGCTGCTTAAAAGAAGCAAAAACGAAGGTGTATCCAAGAAACCCAAAGGAGTTGCGTGTTTTCCTAATCCAGTTCTTTCAGTGAAGGAATCCTTGTTACTGCTTTTTGCATGTATGTATGTAATGACAAGAGTAACACATTTGAGCCCTGTCTGTGGTCAGGACACAGTTTTGTGCGCTGAATACTGGACACGGTTTTGCTTGTTGCAGGCAGGTGACTGCCTGTGTAGATGCTGGATGTTCCAGGTTTTCCCTGCTGGCAGGTGGTCATTAAGCCTTGTCCTCTGTTGGGATGATTGCTTAGATGGAAAATTCTTCACATTAAAATTTCACCCACATCCTGTAAACTTGCTTAATTTCCCCCCTGCTCTGCTCTGCACCATGTGGATGTTTTTCTCGTACCATTAGCACTCTTTTTTTTTTTATAGCAGAGAAAAAGCACTCCCAGTATCCACTGTGTTGGTGTCTGGAATGCTCTCCATTGTCATTCAGCCGAGGGAGTTGAGGCTTCTCTAAAGCCCTGTCAGTCTGAGGGAGCCAACTCCACTGAAGCTTCAGAAGGAAATGGGAATCCATGAGCAGTGCTTCTGCAAACAGCACATACCCCTGACAGCTATGCAAGCCTGCAGGGGCTGTCTCTCTTAACCCCACTTCTGTGCTCCCTCTGAAATGACAGGGTTTTACACAAGGAGGTGTTCACGTCACCTTTACACATTAATTTGTTTTAATGATAGGTATTCAGCTGTTTTCCATGCCTGGGGTTATCTGTGCTCCTTGCTAAATCTATGCGAGCACAATGGATTCCTTTGGTTGGGAGGATACTGAAGAATGATTCGGGAACCTCATCTTCTGCCTGGTACTGCCAGGAGAGACTCTGTGACCTTAGCCAAGTCTCTTCATCACACCGTGCATCCCACTCTCCATCTGTAACCTGCATCCATGATGTACCCACACCCTTGGAAATGGTTCATGAGGGGCATTACTGAGCATTGGTGATGTTGCTGGGGTTGCCTCTCAGCTTTTTCCTCCAGAGAAGCTCTTGGTGCTGGTTTGCTGCCGCTCTGCACACAGCTGATTTTGCACTCTCTCTCAGCAGGTGCACACAGAGCCACAGACTTTTGTTTCTAAGTTAGCCTTAAACAGCCTCCTTAAAAATGGATCAAGCTGTAATTAGAAGTTTAGTACAGATGCTAACCATCACTTTGGAATTAAATGTGTGCCTCAGTATCACTGCAGAGATCACGCGTATCACTGGATCTCAATGAAGGTGTCGTTTTTGCAGTGACACAGAGGGAACATCTCATCAGTCGGCTGAAAAATAGCTCTCTAGCTGAGATATCTGTGTTCAATATTTTGTCATTTATTTAAACTGAGAAAGCCCCACGTTGCCTCTGAAGTGTAAAATTAAAGAGTTACAGCATGAGCTGCTGGCAGACCCTGGGGGCTGGGAAAAGCACAAGTGTTTTGCACTGCCTTTGCTGGATGCAGCAGCCAACAGAAATGTGGCAGTTGTGTTTCAAGAGTAATTTGGTGCTTGTACTGGTGCTGGAATCACCGAACACTGTTGGTGGTGTCTACAGTAAGAACATGGTTAGTAGTTTCAGAAAAATAAGATGACACTGTGTGTATTAATGAGATGACACTTTAACAAAAACAAGAGTGTGGCAAAGTCTATCCATGAAACTGAAATGTGGAAATACTGCCCTGCACACCTAACCCTCACTGGCTGTATTGTTCTCTTATACAGCGCCTAAAGAAAGAAAATTATAACTCTCTTTTCCCAGGATTTAATTCCCATTTGCATTAAATTCTCACTTCACCTTTTTATATGACTGTATTAGAAAAGAAATTGTATTTGGGATGTGACTTTCATTCACTGAATAAACTGGCCTGGAATTTAACATTATTAGCACTTGAGAAAATACTGAGAGCATTAAAGGAAATATTGAAGAACTGGAGCTGACACATTTGCCGTAAGTTTAACAGAGCTGTATTTAAACAAGATGCACACGCAAAGATACTGGGGCGTGATGAAGCCTCCTACACACACCATGGAATGAAATATTTATACCGTAATCATACTATAAATAAAATGATGGATCAGCCAGTATCTGCTGCAACAACACTCAGCGGGGAGACTGGTTACTGTCAGGAGGAGAAAAGCAGTGTTAGAGCTGAGGAGCAGAAGCATATGGCCTGGCTGGGGAATGCCTGTCCCAAGTTAGCTGTGTAACTGTGTAATACACTGACTGGGAAACAGTCTCACACTGCAGCTGGCAGTCCCCTTCTTCATTTCTTGTGGGAAGGGAGGGGCTGGTGGGAAGAGACCAGGAAGCAGGGGAAACGTCTGCAGCTCTGCCTGTGCTGCTGCACCCCTGGGTGCATCCCTGTGGGGACTGTAGGGGCTCTCTGCAGTGGTCTGCCTTGGTTTCACTTGGTAGATGTAATTCTGGGCCATCAGGGATGGTTGGGCTTGATCAGAGCAGGGCAGTCTGCAGTCAGTTGCTACCCTAGTCAGATTGCTGCTGGGGTGCTCAATGTGTCATCTTCTGCTTGGACTTGTCCCAGTTTCAAAGGCTTAAAGGTAAAGATAAGAAAATAAGAGTTTTGCGTAGGGGAGGAATGACAGATGGAAATGAGAGGAACTGTTTATCTGGACTGCGAGCTGACAGAGTAGGGTCAAATATTAGATGTGCCCTTGAGGGTAACTGTCCAGAAGAATTTAATTAACGGATGGATACTGTCTTGGTGCTCCCCGGATTGCTTTCCCGATTCCTGCTCTTTGATGCACATGTGAGTTAGCTTGGCGATGTCTCCTTGTTTGCTGGGAATGGGGGGGTGATGCTTCTCACAAGCGTGGGGAGGACCCTGTCAAGAGTCAGTTATCTGTGCAGTCTCCAACATTGCACCTAATCTGCCAGCCCACCAGACCCATGTGGGTACCCAGTTCTGTACCAGTTCCAGGTTTATCCAACATCAGAGCACTGGACGTGAGCATCTCCCATCTCTTTGCCTGCAGAGAAGCTGCCTGTGGTTTTACTTCTAATTCTAACCCATGTCTTTCTCCCCTTTCTCCTTTATGTTCTATCCTTCGTACACTTTAATTTGTATCTCATGCTGTGAAAACTAACTGCAAAGCAGATGCTAATCAAGCAGTTACTTAGGGCAGGTGTCCATACATAATGATCTCTCAGGAATGCTGGATTCTGCATGTGTATTGTAGCGATAAACAGAGCTTGATTTCCCGTTGCCATGTGTCTCTCAGGTGCACTGTGATGTCTGGCTGGATAACTTGCCCTTGGCATTGCACACACTGCTGGCCAGGCCCCCGGCCTTCCTCTTGTAACAGAGAGGAGGAGTTAAGTTAGCGGTGCCCACTGCTTCACCGCATGGAGGCAGGGGAATGGATAATCACATACTGCAATCAGCCATAACTGGGTGTTTTCCTCCCAGAACTCTCCTGTGTTTCTCTGTTGACAGTGTTTTCCTTCACAGAGAATTGCTCATACTGAAAAACACCCCAATTGAGAATGATACTGAGAGTTTGTTACAAATATGATATACTGCTGTGAGGAAGTAACTGGTGGGAAATGCATAGCCTGCAGGCTTGTTCTGTCATCTTGCCCAAGCTAAATAAGCTTAGATAGGAGTGTATTTGAGTACGTTTCTCTTTCTCTCTCTTTCTTTCTCTTCAAAGACACTGTTGCTGGTGCCTTGCGCTGGCCAGAAGTGCTCTGAGGCTGGAAAATCACTTTTTTTGTCTGAAAAAAGATGAAACCTTTCAAATATCTTCCACAATAACAAGAGCATCCTGATTCGATAACGGAAGTGCCACAGACGAAGGTGTGTGCAAGTCCCTTCTCCAGTTTTTCGGGGTGGGAGAGGCCATCCCCAGTTGGAGCTCCTGCACTGAGCACGGGCTCAAGCACAACTTGGACTTTACCTCTTGAATCCAAGCAGGAAGGGAGAATCCATGCAAGTGTCCAGGAGCTGGGCTGCTCTGGAAATGCAGCTTCAGTGGAAAAGATTGTCGTGGTTTAAACATCCTCTGGAATGTTTTTATTCAGTACAAAATAGGTTTTTTTGGCAAGAAAAAGAAATTCTCTATTTCTGACTGGGTTATGCCGGTGGCTCAGCTGAGACCAGCAGCAAAGGAGAGCAATGGTACAAGGGCTGGACTGGAGAGATCCCCTTTCCAAACAGAGATAAGATTAATTTTGAATGCTTATGTGCAGCACCCACCTCATGTCAGTTTTAGTAAGAGTGAGAGTTCTAAACTTGCCCAAAATTAACCTAAGTTACTTCTTTTTATCCTCTGCCCCGGTTCCATCAGTCGGTATTTTTCTTTTGTTTTCTACACTAAAACATTGTTTAGTGTTATAAATTATCATACCTTATGCCTCGACTGTCCCAAAGGTGATTTCATTTCCATGGCAATTGGATTTGATACTTCAGTAAATTCCATTTTGTAGTTCCATACAAGAGGCCTTGGCACTCAGGTCCTTGTGACATCATTGAAGTGCTTAATGCAACTGGACAAGAATGTCCTTGGAGAACTTAATACAAAACATCAGCTAAAGATAGAAGCATATAGATGGTTAAAAAGCAATAAGTGAAACAGTGAGTCAGATTTCATGGTTTCAGATTAGTATTTTAATATTATAATAATTGCAATATTAATGTACGCTTTGACTTTCATATGCATCTATATTTCGCTTTCAGAATCAGATTATCCCACACAAGTGGCAGCCATTTCACGCCAAACAAACATAAGTTACCAAAACAAGTGTCCAGATTTGTGAAAGAAGGGGTTTTTTGCCATTCTGTGCGTGTCTGAAACTGGCTGAAAATCTGAAAGCTGAGGGCAGGCAATCAGGAAGGACCGACAAGTGCTTGCTAATGTCTGCTGGTAAGGGGCTCCAGTGAGAATAAGGTGCTTCAGGGATTCTGTCCCTAACAGTCAGGTTCAAGGGCTTGGAAACTGTTCCTGGTTTTGTGAGTGCTTGGGAAAACGCTTCCTGAGGCAGAGCAGAAAGCTGCACAGAATTCTGGCCATGGGCGCACTGTGTCCTTGGTGCCATTGCTTCCCCTTCCTCACCTGGACACAGCCGTGAGCAGCAGCTGACCTACGCCAGGGGCAGCTGTTCCAGCATCTGCACAAGCCCCAGGGCAGGGCAGGGAGGGGGAAAAGATTTTGCTTCTCAATTATTCCCTCAACATTTAAACCCAGGAGACTTCCCTCTAACAAATCTCTTCTTACCACGTCGGTAATTCCTGTATTTGATGTAAAATGTGTGTGCAGTGTGGGAAAACAAGAAACTCCAGTGTGTAACTAACCTTCTGTAATTGTATTTTACTTGATAGGGAAATACAGCAGTAGGTCATTTTCTAAATGAAATGGTTTTGCTTCGAGTATTCTGAAGTTCGCTTTAGTATCAAGCAAAAAAAAAGTGTTTGGATTTTTTTCTGTGTGTTGTTAAACTGTGGGGTCTGTCTAAAACCCTAATCAGTGTGAAGAAAGCCTCAGATTTTACTAGATGTCCGATTTGGTGAATTTTGGCTGTGACAGGAAATGCAAAACAAAGTGGTTACTGTATATTCTGTTACCTTAGAGACTGAAACATCTGTATCCATGCAGGCAAGTGATGCAGACATGGTAAGATTTGACTTCCTTACATTGCTGTGTTCATCTTGCTGTCAATGGAAATGTTTTATGGTGGGAATATGCTGGGCTCCCTTAGCATTGTATTTATCCAGTTGTGTGGCATGTCTTGGGCTAGGAGGGCTTTTTAATTAAAGTCTAACTCTGGAGTCAGGACGCTCCCTAAGGAAAGATGCTTTTACATGAATGATTTTTCAAGATGAACTTGGAGGGACTCGAAATGATCGTTGTACTGGTGATAATTGTTGGATTTGTGAAGGCACTTGAGCAGCTGGGTCTCCTAGAAGGCAATTATGAAGGTAGGATATTAAGAAATAGAAAATATTTTATTCTGAAAGCCATTTGCTGCAGAGCATTATACTTTAATCTCTACAGGGATGTGCAGTGTCTGAGTATAAGAGGAGCTGAATAGTAGCTGAAATAACTTCAAATGCTTTCTTTAGACAATTGAAATGTATTTAAATGTCAATATAGCATTGTAGCTCTCACTGCAGCTCTGAAAATAAACGTGACATAATCTTAAACCATTCTTTGCCTGTGTTTAAGATTGTTTCAAGAACTTCATTACGGATCTGATTGCTTTAGTAAGCTGCAGCTTGCATTCTGAAGCTGGGGATGAAAGAAGGGGTTGCATTTTAGTAAGTTTATCATTGTAACTTCCCATTTTGTTGTACTTGCTGGAAACGTTATGGTTAATTTTAGCTCTTGGCTAGTACTAACAGAAAATCCAAAAATCTTACCGAGCTTATGTGGAGGAATGTTTCTATTGTAAGCATTTTAGCCCTCTCTCAGGATATTTATCTTTAACAAATCTGCCTGGTCTTGCTCTATAGTCTCATGTCTGCTTTTGGAAAACACCACAGATTGAAATGTAAATGTATTTTGCAGCAGATAGTTTGAGGGAGCTGACTGTTAAAGATGCTTTAATTCTTGTTACCTCTCTGTTTTTATAAACACTGAATCATGCAGAGACACGGAGATATTAAATAGAGGCAGAAGGAATGAATTTTAGACAGTGAGCTCTATAAATCAAAACATGTCTGTGCAGATAGTCTCACTGTTTAATAGGAACAGCAGATTTACAGTGTTCCGAAATGTTCCTGAATATGATATATATTGAGCAGTTGCTTTTTATAGCAACTTGAGGGTCAATTTTCATGGTAAGCTACAAGTACACAGGTATTAAAATAACCTTCAGCTACCCACAGATACCAAATTATTCCTTTCTGCTTCAGAACTCATGACAACCTAGAAAAAGCAAGGTTGTTGGTCTCATATTAACTACATGACAACATTTAGTACAAGGTTCCAAGACCCTTGGAGACCAGCAGCAAGCACATTAGCAGAGGTAAAAAGTTATGAAACTTTTGGTTCCTTGGTGGTTTGCTTCAGTTTAGTTCTCATGCATGAACCTGTTTCTCCTTCTTCCTGTTGCTTTGAGTATTTTTCCTAACCTCTTCTATGTTTGGATTCATTGAGAGGTACTTGGTGCTAATTGTTGCCCAGCATTTTGAAGCTAGGGCAGTGATACAGACTGTGTGTTGCTTTATGTACCAGCTCTAGCTTCGCAAGGTCTATTGATATGATCAAATTGTGCAAGCAAGACAGAGTACAACAGAAAAATCCACTTATTCTGGCTTTTGTGAGCCTTTACAAGTCTGTGTGCTCCTATCACAGGAAAGTGTTATAAGAACCCAACGTCCAGTTAATTTCCTGTCTCCAGCTCTAGCAAACTCTGCTATGAATTTATCTATCTGAGCACCCGGGGTTTTTAACCCTTTTGTTATCTGCCTGAATGCATTCAGCGATGCTATTTATAAGCTTGGTTGCTCTTGTTTTAAAGGCATTGAAGAAGGAAGTTTTACAAGAGAGTGTTTCTTGGGTTTGGGTAGGTGTACCTTCCGTGTGCCCGGTCTCCTTGTGCATGTGAGCTCTACTCATGTCAGGAGGGAGGAATTGCACACTTGGTACCCCAGCTCCTATGGAGAGGGAAGGTTTAGGATACTTGAATAATCCAGAGCAAATCATAATGATGTCTTGTTGTTTTCTGATGAAGTTTAAGTTACAGCCCTGACCAGGAGATTGGGAATACTTTGTGAATTATACTGGAGAAGGGATAAGGTAAACTTTACATTAAGATGCTAGAACTTCAGGATAAGTTGACATATTCAGATGTTATAGTTTGAGCACATACACAATTATGGCTTCATTGCAGTTGCTTCTGCAATGTCCACCCTTGGATAAGAACATACAGCATATGCATGCTTCAGTGAAGCTTTTGTCCTTGGGAAATCTGCTGCTTGCTTTGCTTTAAGGTGAGATGCTTGAATGAGGTTGTCACTCATGTTTTTTTCCAGCAGAGACTATTGGCTGTTTGTTACAATAGGTTAGTTCTTAATGCTTGTGTGCTGGCTGTTACACAAAGAGATGATACTTAATGTTCTGGTCAGAAAAAAGTTTCAACTGCTTTTAGCTACTATCAATATTAAACCATGACAATAGCCCTGCTTGATCCTGTAGGAGTATGATGCTTCATAGGAATCTACACTGCCAGTATAGTATGAATTCCTCAAGTGTAGGTTATCCTAGCAAAGAAAGCGATTTCTGCGGCCACACTTCATTATGCAAAGAGGAAATAGGTGTCAGATACATGCAGCCGTAGAAAGGTGTGTGCTAAATCTCAAGCACAGCATATGGAGTGCCAACAGACAACAGCTGAAATAGCTGGAAGGTGCCTTTGGCCTAGATAACTCATGGCTGTAGTTCCAGCTTCCTGGAACATTTGTGGACCTTGCTTGTACTGAGCGGCTTACGGAAATACACTGCTAACATACTGTCCGCATGCTGAAACCAATGTAGTTTTTATTTAAACTCATCAGTACTGTCCATATAGAAACTTTCAAAGTGACTTTCTCAAATATGTAATCTACAATCTATACATTTTTAAACAGAGGAACAGGACCAGAATTACCATGGGCAGAAACAGGCTAAACTTCTTGAAACTCTGCACCCTTTCTGCCCATAATGGATATGCTCTTCTGAAGGCCCCTGTCACTGGAAGGGGATGCTAGCACTGGAGTTGGACATAAAAAGGACATGGAACTGTTGGAACAAGTCCAGAGGTGGGCCATGATGATCAGGGGACTGGAGTACCTCCTGTATGAAGATACGATGAGAAAGTTGGGGCTGTTGAGCCTGGAGAAGAGAAGGCTGCGTGGAGACATCAGAGCAGCCTTCCAGTATCTGAAGGGGGCCTATAGGGATGCTGGGGAGGGATTCTTCATGAGGGACTGTAGTGATAGGACAAGGGGTAACGGGTTCATACTTAAACAGGGGAAATTTAGATTGGATATGAGGAGGAAGTTCTTTACTGTGAGGGTGGTGAGGCACTGGAATGGGTTGCCCAGGGAAGCTGTGAATGCTCCATCGCTGGCGGTGTTCAAGGCCAGGTTGGACAGAGCCTTGGATGGCATAGTTTAGTGTGAGGTGTCCGTGCCCATGGCAGGGGGGTTGGAACTGAATGATCTTAAGGTCCTTTCCAATCCTAACTATTCTATCATTCGATCTTGGCTGTGCCTGCCCTTCTGCTGCTACTCTGACATCTGGGAGCATCTGGACAGGCGAGGCATCTGAGAAGACTTTGTGATACTCTATCTAAACATCAAGTGGAGCACTGAAACTTATATACTGCTTTTCAGAAGCATTAACCCAAACCACTTGTCATTAACAGAGCCATGGGGAGGACTTCAGAGTTTTCCTAACTGAGCTTTTGTTTAAATCCAAAAGTGGGTTTGAAGGAATAATCAAAATGTCACAAACCCCAAACACTCCCATGCCACGTCCCATCTGCTCCATTTGTATTAAAATGCAGTAGTGAGCGGTTTTTGCAGCAGCTGCTCCACACTACATGCTCCTGATGAAAACTGCCCTCTGTCAGCTTCAGCCTGTGGCTTATGCAGTAAAGGGAAGGAGTGACGTTTCCCACAACAGAGCAGGAGGCAGCTTTTAGCTTCCACGGGATACAAGATTTACTGTCTCAGTGATGAGGAGCCACAGCCTCTGTTCAAGGACTTCTGTCCTCTGGCCATGTCTTAGCGGGGAGTATCAAACTGAAATTTCACTCTGGACTGCTAGAAGTTAAATTCATGCTTTCTTTTTGATTCAGCACAATGCCCTTTTTTGCCTGCCACAGGGAAGTACAGTCATCTGATGGGGTGACTGATTTATGTTATCGCTCAGCTACTGAGTAAATAATCAGGCTGATAAACCACTTTTGTGAAAGACCAAAGAAACTCACTGTGGGCCAGTCAGGACCAAACGTAACATGCACCAAGAATCAGCACAGCGCATCAGTTACGGGGCTACAATTATCACCCAGTATTCTCCCCGAATTTGCCTTGGGCCTTGCACTCCCAGCCCTACCACCACTGCCAGAATTATCTGGCATAAATAATGCAAGATAATTAACATAAATAACAATAAATAATGTTTATTTAACTCATAAAGTCTTAGTCCTTTGCAGGGAGCTGGCTTTGCCAACAGCCATCCCTGAGTGCGCACATTGTGAGCCCAGAGACACAGCTCACTGGGGTCTGAGGATCAAGGAAACTGCTCTGAAGGTTGTTGTACTGTGTCAAGTGTCTGTAGTTTCCCAGTGAAAGGCTGTGTGTCCAGTTGTTTCCTGTGTAGTGACAACCGATGTTATGGAAATCGTATTCTTGTGAATAGACTAAACCCCCCCAGCTCCCCCAGCCGTTCCTCCTCAGACTTATTCTCCATACCCTTCACCAGCTTTGTTGCACTTTTCTGGACCCACTCTAGCAAGTACCATATGTGTTGGTTCTTGGTACATGGGGTGCACACTGACTCCTCTACCCAAAACCCAACACACAGTGTACCTCCAAGAGACCCTTCAGCTCTGGGTCAGCACCTCTGCTTTGGTCTGCATGAAGTTATCATAATCAATCTGACCCCAGGCAGTTTCAGTGGTGTTATTTGGTGTCATTGGTGAACATATTTTGGGGGTGTGTGCTTCAGCTGTGACTCATCATGAGCTGTTTGTAGCAAGTACACGGTGTTCTATTCCAGCTTTGGGATTTTTACCTGTTGCACATCCTTGGCTTTCCGAGTGGCTGGTGAAATCTTTAGAAAGCATTTATATCTACAGGGAACCCCGGCCTACAAATCACTGTGCCCATTCAAGTAAGCTAACAGGGCTGTGCCACTGCCTGTGAACATAGAAAAACCAAAGGTGGGCGTCTCCTGAACAGAAATAAGCTTGTTTGCTCCCTCTGCGATGGCTTTTGACATCCGAACCATGACAGGACTGTGTCAGAGGTTTTCCTCTCACTTCTCCAAGACGATGCTCAGACAGACGGAATGTCTTTTTCTCTCCATACTCAATTTATTCATATATAAAACGGAATTAAAAGTATGACCAGGTTCAGTTTCCTTCAAGCTTAACCTTTACCATAAAGTCCGTGGAACTTTTAAATGGAAAGGTACTAAATCAGTAGACTTTAAACCCTAAGAATCTGCTTGCAGTGTGTGCAATTGTGTACTGCTGCGCACATAATAAACTTCTCGCTCTGCCACGACTGACAAGAATCATCACAGTGATCATCTAATTCATGCCTTAGAAGTTGGGTGAGAGATCACAGGCAACGTGGTGGGTGTAATGCACAATCAGGATCCTGACTTTGTGTCATTGATCTTACTTTGCTCCTGGTTTGTAAGAGCAGCTGGATATTTTACATCTCTGCCTTTCACCTTCACTTGAAAAATCATTCCATTGAACGTGTGTCATGGTTTAAGCCCCTCACCCATGCAGTTTTACTCACTCACTCACTCGCCCTCTTTCTTCCCCCAGTCCTGGGGGGATGGGAAGGAGAATCAAAAGAATTCAGCTCGCACGGGTTGAGATAAGAACAGTTTAGTAACTAAGGTATAACACAAATCACTGCTGCTGCCATCAATAATAATATAAGAGAAATACAAGGAAAGAGAATACAACTGCTCACCAAGCCCGACCCAGCCAGTGCACCCCCCAGCAGCGAACCCCCCAGTACCAAAAACCTGATCATGCCGTGCAGCCCCAGTCCATCACTACAACCACACCCTTCCGGGTCTCTGCTCTCCCTTTTCACATCCTGGACATGCCGTGCTGTGGTATGGAATAACCTCTTTGGTCAGTCTGGGTCAGGTGTCCTGTCTCTGCTTCCTCCCAGCTCCCCTCCTCCCTGGCATAGCATGAGACTCAGAAAGTCCTTGGTCAAACCAAAACATTGCCAAGCAGTAACTGAAAACACTGCTGTTATCAGCGCTGCTCCCAGGCCCAAAATCAAAAACACAGCGCTGCACCAGCTACCAAGAGGGAGAGAAATGACTGCTACTGCTGAACCCATGACAACGTGCTTGATGCTTCCCAGGTAAATAGAGAGCTGCAGCTTTCTCATATCCTCAGCCATAGACTCTTACTTCAGGTGTAGAAAGTAACAAAGTAAGATTCAGTGTTAGTGTATCATTCCTAATGAGCTGTCAAGACAAAAAAGACAGCAAAACAGCTTAGGGCAGGCAAAGGTACCTCTCGGGTGGGGCAGAGCACGAACTTCAAACAGAGCAGGATGGGTAAAAACTGAGTCCTTCCCTGATTCCTACTACTACATAAGAGAATTTCTAAACCATTATACAAGTTCCATCTCCTCAATTTTTAGTGTTGTTTTCTATGCCAGTGGCTGAGTAGAATTGATTTCTCTCATTGGCACACTGCTGTCAGTCCTGTCTCTATTAAGCAGAAAGGCTATTTTTATTCTGGCAGGCAGTCTGTGTTTGTATCAGCTGTTATTTCAGTCTACCAAACATCCTAGATAGAGGACATCAGCAAGGAGGGTGAGAGGATCTGATAATCCTGATAGGAGTCGGATTGACTTCTGGGGAGAGATAAAGTCTCTTTCTTACACATCATATAGAGGTGCCTGCCACCATCAGGCAACTCAGAGTGTGGAGGGAGAAAGGATGTCAGGGGGCTAACCTGCTTCAGGTACCAGAGGCCAAAAGGTAGGTTGTAGGTGAAGGCCAAACATGGTAAAAAGACAAACCTAACTGACTCTTGGCAGCACAAACAGCAAGCAGGCACTTTAATCAGTACTGAGTGTTCTTTCCTTCCTGCCTCCTGAAAGGCAATGCTAAAACACTGTACTTTATCTCAGAACTAAAGTACAGTGAGTCTCACCCTGAGTCTCACCCTGTGATCATGCTCCCTACTTGTGTATCATAAATTGCAGTGCGATGCTTAGACCCACAGCTGACACAGGGTGCAGCTGGATTGCATGTTCTGGGGAAGGGGGAAAGCCAAGGCCACCAGGCACCAACACTGTCCTAAACACACTCTGCATGCATGCCAACATAGTGACCCCCATCACAATCAGCAGGCAGGTCTCAAGGGTGCTTAAAGGCCATTCAAAACCGTCGGAACGCTCAAATGAGGCTGCTGTACTTGTCCCTGGGGCTGGTGTAGCTGCTGTGCTTGCCGGCTCTCTCACCACCAGCTGCTCTTTGCCTGAGTCCAGATCTTCCCCCTCTGCCTTGCTGGGAAGTGCTGCGCCGTCTCCTGCACCCTCCTGGGGCTCGGGCTCGCGGGGCTCTGCGGGCGGCTGCTGGGGAATGCTCTCGGTCGCCGCGGGGCCGGGCTCGGCCGCCGCCTGCCCCCCCCCCCGCTCGGCAGCCGCGGGCTCGGCTCGGGCTCGGGGCTCGGCTTCTCCTCCGCCACCCCCCGCTCGGCGGCGGGGCTCACCCCCTCTGCCACCTCCTTCGTGGCGTCCCGGTCCCGGGGGCAGCTCTCCCGGGCCGTTTCGGCCGCCGGCGGCTCCCGGGGCCGCCCCCCCTCGGCTTCCCCTCCTCCCTTCTGGAGCTCGCCCGTATTACAAGCCGTTACAATAGAGTACAATGTAACAAGAACCTTAACCCAAAACCCAGATCTGAAAAACGTTAAGATAAGGAGAACCGGCTGTAAGTAAAGTATCATACGCTGAACCTGTGAGAACCAGAGCTACAACTTTGAGAGCCAATAAATCGGCATTGTGACGAGTGGCTATTCTGTCTTTATCTCAACCCTTCGTGCCCCACGTTGGGCGCCAAAAAGAACTGTCCTGGTTTAAGCCTCTAAAACTCACGCAGTTTTACTCACTCACTCCCCTCTCTTTCTTCCCCCAGTCCCGGGGGGCTGGGGAGGAGAATCAAAAGAATTCAACTCGCACAGGTTGAGATAAGAACAGTTTAGTAACTAAGGTATAACACAAATCACTGCTGCTACCACCAGTAATAATAATGACAGAAGAAGTACGAAGAAAGAGAATACAACTGCTCACCAAGCCTGACCCAGCCAGTGCACCTCCCAGCAGTGAACCCCCCACTGCTCCACCAGTAATAATACAAGAGAGGTACAAGGAAAGAGAATACAACTGCTCACCAAGCCTGACCCAGCCAGTGCACCTCCCAGCAGCGAACCCCCCAGTACCAAAACCCTGACCATGCCATGCACCCCCAGTTCACCACCACACCCTTCCGGGTCTCTGCCCTCCAGTTTCACATCCTGGACATGCCGTGCTGTGGTATGGAATACCTCTTTGGTCAGTTTGGGTCAGGTGTCCTGTCTCTGCTTCCTCCCGGCTCCCCTCCTCCCTGGCAGAGCATGAGACTCAAAGTCCTTGGCCAGGCCAAACACTACCAAGCAGTAACTGAAAACAGTGGGGTTATCAGCGCTGCTCCCAGGCCCAACATCAAAAACACAGTGCTGCACCAGCTACCAAGAAGGAGAAAAAACCACTGCTGCTACTGCTGAACCCAGGACACTTCCTTTGGACCCATTAGTTGGAAGGGTTTTGTTTAGTTGCTTACAGAGACAACGCCAGGCTGTGAGATGGAACATGAAGGCACACTGGCATCAGGTCTTTTTTGTCCCATTTGTCCAGGCTCCTTTTTAAAGAGAATTTCAAGGCTCTTTCCTTCATTTCTCACACCTCATTCCATGCTAAGGGGTTCAGTCCAGTGGGAAGGTACAGAACAGCTCATACACCGGTGGTGCTCTGGGTGATCCTGTTTCCTCTTGTTTCTCAGAGAACTACAGGCAGAAGGTGGCCCATCAGCATGTTGTGCAAAAGCAGGGAAATAAACAATCACTCAGAGCTGTTGTAAGAATAATGCAGAATTCTTCTGCTGTTCTTCATACAGGTTCTCTCCTGAAACTGGAAATGCTACTTATGGCCCTGATTCCTGAGAGCGTATTTGCACAACTTCCAAACGTAGTGTGCACACAGCTTTTCCTGCACGTTGATTTAAGGATGGCTGCCCTCATTTCCAGCATTGCTTGATCAATATTTGTGTCAGGAAAATGTTCTGTGTACATATGAAAAGAGGCTGCATGTAAAGTCCACTTGTTCAGTTGGGGTTTGTAAGTGTGCCTATTTGCTCAAAGTCAGAGGCAGCTTTTGCACAAAGTAAGATTAACTTCTTATCCCATAAAATAATATTTTAAAGAGTTTCTATAGCCTTTAAAATCCCACTTAAAACAGGTATGACCATAATGAAACACTTAAATTCATTTACTGGCTTAGATTGAAGTATGTTTATTTGCAGATGGACTCCAGGGGCTGCTGTGTGTGAATGGCTGTGATACCCAGTGGAGCCTGTGTTTGGCTTTAAATGAAAGCTGAACTAATTGTCACCTTTGTCACTAGGTGGGAATGAGGAGTCACTTTGCTGTGGGCTAGTGAACTGCTCTGGTTTATGGGGGTTTGAGTATGCTTGTGTGACCACAAATTCACTTGTTTCATTATTTGGATTAGAACTCCTGTAAAGAAAAGAAGTATTTCATCAATATTTGTCACTTAATTTCATCTGTGTTTTCACTGAGAGTAGAGTTCTGAGATGTTGACACATTCACATTAATAATGACACTATTTCTTATAGTCACTAAAATTTAGACTATGAAAAGATTTATATATAAGTTTCAACATGAAAAAACCTGTAAGAGATTCCCTCAGCCATGCCAAAACTTCACTTCATCGTGTCTGAGGAGTCAAAAGCACCAACAGCCTCTTTAGTCTTTTTTGAGTGATTCCCTTTAAGAAACAGCCAAATTTTAGTACTCTCTCATCACATGGACAATAAAATGACGAAGTAAAGCATGGAAAATGCTGTTCTAGTGGAAGGTGCCCCTGCCCTGGCAGGGGGTTGAGGTCCTTTCCAACCCAAACCAGTCTGTGATTCCATGGTCAGTGTCTTGTGACTATGAGCAATTGGTACCCTGTCCAAGTGCATACCAGGCAGCTTCTTTGCCTAAACATCAACAAAGGAGTTAAAAATAATAGTAACAATAAAAAAGCCTCACAAATAACACACACTTCATGCTCCAGTTGTATAAGCTACAGAAAACCAGAAACCTAGGAAGGGTCTTGAGCTAGAGGGTAAGGAATGGGTTTGTGCTGTTGAGCTGCAGCAGATACATAGTACAGGCAGGCTCAGTGCAGACGCAGGTTCACCAGTGATGTGTGCTCTTCTCCTTCTACAAGGATGAGTGGGCATCCTTGGAGGTAGCACCCTGGAAGGCTCTAGAGGGACATTCTTAAGCTCAAGAGGAGCTGGGAAACCCTAAAGAAGCTCCCAACCAGGACAGCACAGGTTTTAGCATCCTCATCAGTCTCCAGAAGTTTCTGAGACTTTTTTCCTCAGGGAAATTGTATCTGCACAAGGATGAGCTCTGAGTGTCATTGTGAGCTGTTGTCATGTTGGAGCTTCAGTTAACCTGTTTGCAATTGTGCATGGCTCCATGTCAGCATTGCGCCTCCATCCACTTTCAGGGAACGTATGTACCACTGAAAAACCTTACCACAGGACAAGGCAGGTGGAAACTGGATGCAAGATATAATGAGCTTATATGAAAACCTGCCTTTATTTACAGCTTCATCATCTCAGTTCTTTCTGAAAGACTGGGGGAGTGTCTGTGGCCCCATGAGTCCCAGAGTCCACTGTGGTAGACATCATCTCTCTAGGGCATTCACAGGATGTTACTCTACTAAGTAATACCAACTTCATATGGACAGAGTGTCAGTTTTGTATCTCAAAACCCTCTAGCTTTGGGCTTGTTATTAATCCAAGTGTGTTGCACTGTAAAGTGGGGAAAAACTTTTTGTGGTAGCCTGTGCTTTTCCATTAAACACCTGACCCACTTTTGTCCTAACTGGATGCTTCTGTGTTTAAAATTGCTTCATAGTTCAGTTCTCCTGGATTCAAAGGATTTTACCAGTTGTCAAAATTGTCCCCTTTTTTTGCCTTTTGTCCTGACCTCTGGATTGTTACTATTCTTAAAGAATTTCTTCTACTGTGTCATTTGTTGAGGTGGAAAAAGATGAATTCAACAAACATCCCAACAGTGTTGAGACCACCTAATTCCGACATCTTCAGGAAGGTGCTTCCACCCCACCCCCCCCCAGCTCATTCTTGTGAAACTTTTACTGTACAATATGCATATTTTAGGGGGCGAAAAAGAAGTGGTACTCCATAAAACCGTGATGTGTATTAGTTTTCATTTGCCACAGAGTTCAAAATACTGTGCTGCTGTGCTTTCTATAGCACGTTTTTCAATGCTTTGAGCTCCTATTGTCCCACATACTGCCACTAATGTGTAGTGTCCTAGTTAATACACACTGAATGAATGTATTTCATCGAAAATGCAGGCAAATCATTTTCTTCTCCCCCACTGGTGGTATACTGCAGTTCTGTCAGGTGTCACAGTGTTATACACTGAGAGTGGAGGATCATTGCCTTGTATGAGCCAAAAAGCACAGGGTGAAGAGGCAGCCCAGAAATGAACACGAGAGGAGGACTTCAAGGATCCCACTTCTCGGGAGATATCTTCCCACACCAGAAGAAAAGGAGAAAGGGAGCCCACAGGAGTGAAATATCCTGAAGAAAAAGCACCTTATGACATCTGAAGAGGTTAAATACAGCCTTGGAGATGGATAGGCTAGGGTGCAGTGAACCAAACAGGGATCTCTGTGTCGCTGGCCATCTGCTTGCCATACACTGCCCCTGTTGCTGGACATTTGCTTTTCTTGATTTTTCTCTTCACGTTTAGAAAACTTGAGGGTCCTGTGCTGCAAGGTCCTGCAGAGCAGAGAGCTTGAGAGGAGTGGGGAGCTCGGTAAGGATCAAGTTCCTATTACCAGTCTGTCCCTGCAAAGGGGTTCGGGGAAAGCCTGTGGTCGGTGCTGCTCAGAACAAGAAGGTCAGGGCTGCCGTGGAGAGTGCAGGCACTGCTGGCAGGTTTGTATCCTGCAGGAGCAAGCAGTGAATCAGCAGGCTGTACTGGAGCATTTATACCCCTTCCCACCCTTTGAAGGTTTCAGTTGTGCTCCCTGCAGCTGTTTGCACTTTTGCTTCTTGATTTTAAAAGCATCTTTTGGAGCTCAGCTGTTTAGAACTCCCTGCTGGGCCTTTTAAATACAAAAGGAAAAGGTTGAAAGCAGTTGTCATCGAGTAGTGAGCACAAATGACAACTCCAGGTACAGCACACACATATTGTTAAGAAGAAGAAAGAAAACAAATGTGATGGGACTTCTGGGAGAAACTTGAGGACCACCAATGCAAACATTAGGAACAAATTGAATAGTGAGCCCCATGAGCCACCTCCTGCAGCTCTGTCTTTTAAGCCATCCTGACCTCTCTCCTTGCCTGCCTTCATCACTGCAGCTCTCACTCTCTCACATCTATTCAACAGGAAGGGAAACTGGTGGCAACATAAAAAGCTAGGTATTGTACTAATCCAGACAGCAGAAGCAAAGAGCCTACTTGTTTATGGATGGCTGCTCCCCATCTCAGTAGTAACGGTCTTCCACTTGTCCTTATCAGGTCTCATAATGCTTGCAAAGCAGACTATTTAGCTTGACTTCTGTTTTACAGGCAGAGATGGTGTGACCAGGCTGCAGATGTCATGCAGCTCTCACCTTCATATCTTCTCTTTCCTGCAGGCCTGGATCAGCTTCATGGCCCTAAGCTTCTTGGGACATTGGCTCTGTCCCCACAGAAGGTTTTGAAGGTTCTCCCCTGCACTGTGACCACAGATTTGGCTTTCAAGGGGGAGGACAGTTCTGTGTGAATGGGCTTCACAGCAACATCTGTGAGATGAGGTTTTCTTCCCGGTGTCTGCTTGGATGCTTGGGGCTGGCCCTCTGCAGATACACTGAGCTGCTGTGCATGTAAGCAGAGCAGGTTAATAACCCTACACTGCATGCCCACAGCTACTGTTGTACACAAGAGCTTTTGCTTAATGTAGTCTTGAAGCTATATTAATCTGTACATTAACACCCTGTGTAAAAAGGACTCTGAACTGCCTGAAAACTAGCACTGTAAGTTTTACAAACCCTACCTGCTAGGCTGCTGGAGGCTTTGCAAGCCCTTTAATAGCCCTCAGCTACTAAAGCAGCATTTACCATAGGTTGTAAAAGTAACCACATATGCGGCAAATCCAATTACTGTGGAAAAGCAAACGTCTGAGTGTGAGATGAAGGAAGCTGTATGTGAATGCCTGACAAGAAATTGATTGAACATATTAAATTATACACCTCTCCCAGAATAGCTGGAGTTTTATAAAGAATATAGTGCAGCAGAGCTCAATCAAGAGCAAAAACACAAGCCTGGTTCACATCCAACTTAGGACAACTTACACACAAGGATGCCTTTGAAAGCAAGACAACAGCTTTGAACTCCTCGGCATACCATTGCGCAAATACACCCGCATGCAAATGATAAAGCAATCTCTCAGCACAGTGAAGCAGTGTGACAGCCACCTCCACCACAAACCAGGACACAGGAGATGATGGAAATAGAAAAGGGAGCTGTGAGGAACAGACAAGCAAAGAGGCAGCACCCAGGGCCTCTGCTGGCCAACCCCAGAGCATGGCTAAAGGGACCTGAGGAGGGGCGATGTGATGTCGAGTCCGGCCCTTTCTAGTCACAGGCTACCCGGGACCCCATAAAGCATTCACTCTCCAGAAGTACTTGCAGGACTCACTGTAAAGCACCAAGAGCCAGGAAAACAGGAAAACTCCACAACTGCAATGAATTCTGGATCTGTGCAGTAGCAGGGTGGTGGCTGAGGAAAGAGGCTTTCAGGAAGCAGGCTGCAGCTCGTGCTGCAGAAGTAGGAAGTCACCTCCAGGTGTGACCCAGGAGCATGTCCCAGGGTGCAGCTGAGAGAATTCATTTCATTGCAGAGCATGATTTTGTGTTAAAATGTTGTGTGGAGAACTGGGCTCAGAGCGGCACAAACAGCTACTTTTATTATTTCCTGTACAACGTAAAGTCCTCATTGCAGCAGAGTGGTGTCAGGATGATGTGTCCAGCCTCATGGCATCTAGCTGATAGAGAGCTTGTGACTCTGTGTGACCTAGTCCTATTGCCTGAATGCTGATAACCAACAAGTACTGTCCAGAAAATTGCATTGGTTCTAAATACATGCATGGGAACAAGATAGCAACAAACTTCCTGAGCGGCTCAGGGAAGTGGAGCTGGATTTTAGTTTTCTGGGCTGGTGAGAATGGTTAATGAATGTTGTACATCCATATGAAAGTAGTTGAGGGGAGAGCGAGCAGCTGGCAATAGCAACAGTGCCTGAGCCAGAGGAAACAGCGTTATTTGCTCTGTCACTGCCTTTCTTGCATGTTCTTGCTGGGAATTTCATCTATCGCATCTCCTGATATCCTTTAATACCTACAGCGGTGTATAGAGCTTTAGCACATTATACATGTGTGCAAGGTATTAAGGTGTGGAAGGGCTAAAGCCTTTCCTACTAAAGTAGGAAAAGGGAAGACACCCTTTTCATACAGCTTTCATACCAAACACAGAGGATCTGATTGCTTTCGATAGTTTCCCCTGGTGTATCTGAGGCAAGCTGGCAGACTGCCCTGTGGACATAAGGCAGCACAGGCACTGCCATCACATAGACTCCTGTGGACCCAATTTGATCCATACATCTGCCCCAGGGCAGCTTCTGGCAGCTGTTTCCTGACTTGTCCATAATTCCCACCAATGTGAAGGCTCCAGTCTCCATGAATTTATTCCATTTATTCTATTTACTCCATAAATAGGTAATATATATCAGTGCTTTGTTTCCTTTTCCAGTATAAAGCTTTTTCCACATGCCAAACTGATTCTTCCTTTTAAATTTGAAGCTTGTTACTTCTCTGGACATGTAGGTTAACCTCTTGCTCTGCACTGGCCTTTTGTGGACTTTATCATCTCTTTTTGGCCTCTCCTTTCCTGAGCAACCTCAATTTCTTTCGGTCTTGTTTATTAGATTGATCATTCTCACTGCTCTGGACTTTCTTTAGTTGTCTTGTATCGTCCTGGGTGTGCATGACCCAAAACTGGACCTTGTGCTCCAGCTGAGGCCTTGATAACGTGGGGAAGAGTTAGAAGATCTGTTTCATTTGTCTCATAAGTTATCACTGTGCTTGTAGGAAAGCATTTGCCTCTTTTTTTGTAACGTGGGCTTTCATCCTTTATAGCTCCTGAAGATTTTTACGGAGCTCTAATACCAGTGAAATTCTTTCCCATCCTACATTTGTGCAGATGATTATTCCAACTTCAATGCAGATTTTGCTCTTGTTCCTGTTGAAGAGAAAGCACCGAGTTTTGTTTGTTGTAAGATATTTTTAAATCTACATTGGCTCTTCAACCTATTTTTCCCCTTTCCCAGCTTGGTATTACTTGCAAGTCTAATAAGCACACTAATTCATCTGCCATCCCTAATGACTGAGGCCAGCCCTAAGACAACCTCCCTATGAGGCTCAGGGTTTTTTATATCTTCTATTCTGGGAATGAACCTTTGACACTACTGTGAGTAGTTTTTCAAATTCTTCTGCATCCACCCCCTAGTATTTTCATCCAGACTCTGTTTTCTTAGCTTATATACAAGAAAGTGAGCTGAACTACTGTGAAAAGCTTTAGAGAAATCAAGATGTGACACAAAATCTATTGTCTTACTACTGAAGGAAATGAGATTGGTTTGACACCAATTACTCTGAACAGATCCAATCAGGCAGCCACTTATTTTCTTGTGATTTTCTCTCTGCTTACCAATTGTTCAGTTTTATTTGTTTGTAGGAACTCCACCTAAGCTGATAGGTATCTAATTCCGCATCTCCTCATCCTCTGCCTTTTGTAAAGACAAGAAGTGTATCTATCTTGTTTTAGTCTTCTGCACCTCATCCCTGCTCATAACTCTAAACAGCCCTGAGGTTTCTTCAGCTGAGGATGGATATCAGGCCCAGCCAGTTACAAACCTTCTGGCTTACCGACATATCCTCTAACCTCTTCCTTCCCTATTAAAAGATCTAGTCCCCTGTCATTGATTTTTACCAGTTTCCACACTTTTGGTTGGAATCCAGTCTGGATGACACCTTTTCTAGCTGATTTTTTTTTTCCACATCCTATGTGAAAAAACTGATGACTTCTACAACCTTGTTGGTAATATCAGGTTTTTTCCAGGCATATCTCTATGTTGCCCCTTCCTAGAAGCTACAGCCCTTGTTGCTTAAGGTCACCTCTTTGTATGGTCTCACACACAGACAGCTGCATTCCTTGTATCTTCCTGATTTGGTACTCTGGATTCTTAAACTTTCTGCTCTGATAGGAGCTGAGGTTTCTTCTTTTCCCAGCTAGCACCTTCTCCTACAGCGTGGATTTCAGACATTTGTCCTTGAGGTGATTGTCCTGTTGATTTCAGAAACCAAATCAGTTCAGCAACCAAATAATTCCCCTCTTTCCAGCTCTCGTGACAGCAGGCCAGGCTACCTCATTCACAAAATCACAGACAGGTTCGGGTTGGAAGGGACTTTAAAGTTCATCCAGTCCTGTCCTGGGTTCAGCAGCAGCAGTCGTTTTTCTCCTTCTTGGTAGCTGGTGCAGCGCTGTGTTTTTGATGTTGGGCCTCGGAGCAGCGCTGATAACACCAGTGTTTTCAGTTACTGCTTGGTAATGTTTTGATCTGGCCAAGGACTTTCTGAGTCTCATGCTATGCTGGGGAGGAGGGGAAGCCAGGAGGAAGCAGAGACAGGACACCTGACCCAAACTGACCAACGAGGTTATTCCATACCACAGCACGTCATGGCCAGGATGGAAAAACAGAGGGCAGGGACCCGGAAGGGTGGGGGGTTCACTGCTGGGTCAGGCTGGGTATCGGGTGGTTGTATTCTCTTTCCTTGTATTTCTCTTCTATTACTATTGGTGGCAGCAGCAGTGGTTTGTGTTATACCTTAGTTACTGGACTGTTCTTATCTCAACCTGTGGGGGTTACATTCTTTCAATTCTCCACCCCATACCCCCGGGAGCGGAGGGGAGGAAGGGCGGGGAGTGAGTGAGCAAACTGCCTGAGAGGCTTAAACCAGAAGTCCCAACCCCTGCCACGGGCAGGGACACCTTCTACTATAGCAGGTTGCTCCAAGGCCCGTCCAACCCGGCCTTGAACCCTGCCAGGGTGGCATGTAAACTGCAGGCCACTCAGCCCTGGCTGCAAGCCTGGTTTGTTCCTACAGCTTTTCTGAAAGGCCCAGATGCAGTCAAGTCCTCTCATGCTTGTCTCCTTGGTGACCTAAGGACTCTTACAGTGGCAACTGCAGAGGCAGGAGCAGAATACCTCAACAGAAGTGCTAGGGTTAGAAACAGAAGTATAAATCTTCCCCAACAGTTGGGAGTTAATATTTTCATCTGGGAGGTTATTTTCCAAACCCAGCATTGTGTATTGCTTGTTAATAACCTGTCGTGGTTTAAGTCCAGTCAGCCACGCAGTTTTCTCACTTACTCCCTGCCCCCTCTTTCTTCCCCCAGCTCCCGGGGGTATGGGGAGGAGAATCGAAAGAATGCAACTCCCACGGGCTGAGATAAGAACAGTTTAGTAACTAAGGTATAACACAAATCACTGCTGCTACCACCAATAATAATAATGACAAGAGAAATACAAGGGAAAAGAATACAATCGCTCACTACCCCGATACCACACAGTACACCCCCACCTTCCGGGTCTCTGCCCTCCGTTTTTTTTCCATTCTGGGCATGACGTGCTGTGGTATGGAATAACCTCTTTGGTCAGTTTCAGTCAGGTGTCCTGTCTGTGCTTCCTCCCGGCTCCCTTCCTCCCCAGCATAGCATGAGACTCAGAAAGTCCTTGGCCAGATCAAAACATTACCAAGCAGTAACTGAAAACACTGGTGTTATCAGCGCTGCTCCCAGGCCCAACATCAAAAACACAGCGCTGCACCAGCTACCAAGGAGGAGAAAAATGACTGCTGCTGCTGAACCCAGGACGTAACCTAAACCAGATTTGATTCCAGCAATGTATGTTAGGAAACATAAATGGTGTATCTTGGCTTTCTGCAGTCCCTTATGCAGGGTGATGGAGGAGGAAGGGGTATTGCATTTATTTCCAGCGCAAGTGGTTGTATAGGGAACAGCCCCGTTCAGGGTGATGAGGGGAGCTCACTGAGAGCTGTTGCTCACACTGGTGTCTCCACAGCCCATGGAGAGGCTGCGTCAGAGATGCAGCCTTGCCGAGGAGAGACACTGCTGCCGAGCACTGTGCCTGGCACTGTGTTCCCAGGGGGGGCCCACACCCCAGCCCTTCCTTGTCCCACAGAGGTCTTATGGCCACAAGTTTGTGCTAGCTGCACATTTGCACTACAGCTGTACGCAGTAGTATTTCTTTTTAAACTACCTGCCTTTTAATTTCAGCGCATCTCCATTTGCAGCTTTCTGTTGCACCATGATGAAGAGGGAAAAGGCACCGGCAAGTCGTGCTGTGGCTGCTTATGCCTTTTTTTGCCGTATGTTCATTGTCTTTTAACTACCTTTACTCTATTTGATCTCTCCTCACATGGAAGTATTTCCATGGCATAGTTATTTCTATTGCTAGTGTTTGGACCTTTCCAGTTTCCTTCTGGGACTTTGATGTACAACCAGGTTTTTAAGCTAACTGCCTTTGAAAAACCACGTTAATTCTTTGTGCAAAGTCTTATCCATTGTTAGAGTAAGGATGGCAATGTGCGCCTCTAAGAAGTTGCTGAAGAAAAATGAAATATGTTTGGAAAGCACTTTAAAGGCCTTGCATGGTGTGGTACTTCTTGAAGTGCAGATTACTGAACACTTTAAAGAGATAACTAACAAACTGCCATATGCAGCATTGGTTGCATATGCAAATACAGCAGGCTTCAGTTATAGGATTCACTGGCATTTACTGTGAACTCTGTGGCACATCACTGTAACAGCACGCTTCTAGTTAAAGTGAAAGAAAATAAATGAATCCAAAATTATTTTGGGGCTATCTTTAGCAGCTTTATTCCTTTACTTTGCAACAGTCTATTCGCCACCATTCAGATTTTATATCAGACCTGCCATCCTGTACTAGCAAATGTTAGAAGTCAAGAGGTGCTTCTAGCTGACAAAAAGCTTCTGCCAGATCTTTCTGTTCTGGAAGATGACACCAAACTGCAGAAGGCCGGATCCAGCAGCAGCTAGTTTCCTTCATAGGAGGAAAACGTCAATAAAACCAACCACTCGCTGGGTTTGTTTTCTGCAGTGCGGACCAAGAGATTGCCTGTACCAGCAGTGCGGAGACCTGAGTCTGTGGTGGCCTCCTTGGCTCTGGAGATTTGCCAGGGGGATAAAGGGAAGGAGACCACGGGGCTTGCACACAGGGAGCCTCAGGGCTCTGTCTGGACACTCGGGTCCTGGTGAGGCTGGCGGGAGCCTGCCCTCGGGGACACAAGGGGCAATGCACATTGCGTGTTTGTCTGAGGCGGTGCTGTCTGTGCGCAGATCTGAGGGGCGGTCTTTGTGCAAGGGCCTGTTCCAAGGGTAGCTCTGCAGTCATAGAGGAGAGCTTGCACAGCTGTCTGCAGCATGAAAGGTGTGAGCAGAAGGAAAACCTCAGTTGAGACCTACAGGAGCCAGAAACCAAAAGACCACTTAGGAGAGAGAAATGGGAAAAGACTGAAAGGGCATTTGAGGAGGCGTGAAGGGAACCGGGAGTACAATGAGGTTCTGGGGATTGTGAGGGCTACATGATGCTGAAGGAGCAAATGAAGTGACCTTGAGTTAAGCTGAGAAGGTTTAACTCAGAAGTGCAGATGTGACATTTGCCTGCAAACGGGACATTCTGGCACAGTAGCTGGAACTAGTGCTGTGATGACAGAATTTCTGCTGCAAAGAAAACCCTTCTAAATAGAGAAGGTCATACAAAGAAGTACCAACCTCTCTCTTCTCTGCTGCAATCCGTTTGCGATATTTGCAGAACTAACTGGCCAAAGGCGAAAATTATAAATGGCCTATTTTAAGTATTTAAAAAGCTGGTAATGGTTCCAGCTCCAGAGTTCTGCTAATGTTTTAGGATGAGATGCAGGTCTGGTGGCAGTTGGTGACAGCTCTTCACTTCGAATGTTTCCTATTAAGCAATGCAGCAAAACACAAACTGCAAGAACAGCATGTATGATTCAGATGTGTATGTTACCACTTCACTGCTAAGGCTTTTTTTGTTTCCATCACAAACTGAGCGTGTGTTTTCCAGCTTTGGGATTATTTGTTCTCCCAACTATATCAAGTTTAATTGCTTCTTCAAACCATGAGACGCTGCAGTATTTCAGAGCTAACATTCCTTGTAAATCCTGTCACTCCTTTCGCTCACTGATCATTAATATACTTAGGGTTAGTATATTAGAAATGAAGCTAGGAAGCAACTCCATTTGGAACAAACCTTGTGCCACTTATGCCTTTAAGTGAGGAGCAATGTTTTCAGACAAAAGCGCTCTCTTTCAAGGTGAGTTATTTCTGGACTGTCTGACTTGACAGACCTGTATTCAGAGGCAGTGAGGGCACCCACCCCCAGATGCTTGTTGCTGTGAAAGCCGCACTGCAATGAAGGGCTGTGTTGGCAAATGAAGCTTGGTTCCTGCAATTCAGGGAGTAGCTGTATGGGTAGCAAAGCTGTGCATTTGAATCATTAGTCATTGCTGTTTATCTTGGGCTCAGTACTGCTGTGATCACAGACAGACTGGACAGCAGGAAAACTTCTGGTTTCTGTTGTAAGAAATGCAGATGCACAGCTGGGACTGGGGAGGGGGAAAGCTGCTCAAGAGAAAAAGGGGTTTCCTGGCTGTAGGTGTTCCTAGGACTGGGAGGTGGAGGCAGAAGTGAAGAAAGCAGGCTGGGGGTTTAGATTACTAAGATCTAGCCAGCTAGATCAAATTAAGGAGGTGACTGGAGGCATTGTCAAAAAATGTAGAAGGAGCCTTCAGGTAGGAAGACTTGCTAGAGAAGAGTGTGGTCTGGGAGCCAAAAGGCATCACTGTGCAGAGATCATATAGAAAACCCTCCAAGGGAGGAATAAAAGGGAAAGCAGGAGGCCTGCTGGGTGGACATGGGGCAGCCTGTGCCACCCAGCAGCAAAAGACTCCATAGGTGTGAGACAGGAGAATGAAGACTACGGTGCCTTCAGAAGAGTGTTTGATTTCTGAGTCTCGCTAATGAGAGCCTTCAGCATTTGTATGAACACGTGCTGTATGACTCAGTGCAAAAGTTGCATAAACTGTAAAACAAGGCCCTCAGAAATTTGGAGAATATAATTAAATTCATAAACAGAGCCTTAATTTAGTGCCCTGAGCAAACACTTCATAAGCAAACCCATCCTTTTTCCCCATGCAGTCCTAGTTTCTTCTGTTGCACAGCAAGATATTGCCTCCCTAATTTTCCAGGACTTTTTCCAGAGAAAACAATGTATTTTAACCCTGTGTGCATGGTCAAAAGCATACAGGCTTTTGTTGTCACGAAGACTTTTTCTCAGTTTCTGCTTTTTTATGACAACCCGATGCGGGCACATATCCTTAAAAATCCCAGCTTATGTAATTCAAACGCCAGTCTGCTAAGGGAAAGCATCAGATGAATTGAAGGATGCAGGGCACGCATATGGAATATGGCTTTTTCATGAGATACTCTTGATTGTCAGAGATTGTGGGTCAAGAAAGACAATGCTGCAGCTGAAGGTCTCTGGTTCCATATAATATGTTTAACAGTCTAAAGCTGAGTTTGGGCTTCATTTCCAATTTCCCTGCTATATCATTAGGATCACTCTAATATCTTTCAATGCTGAAGAGCTTAATTAAAATATTCCCTCAAATGTAAGCTACATGCCGATATGAATATCAATTAATGATTATTGTTTGTGTCTTTGGGAAGACGTGCATAGCATAGTTAATGGGTCCCATGGAAGTCTTGAATTTTTTCTTTAAATATCACTTTGAACAAATTAGTAACAAAAATTGTGTGTCTTTTGCGCTCATCTATCATTTGCAGTGATTCAGCTGATGTCATATGTAAGCCAGAATAGGTCCTGTGCAGAAACTGCTGAAACAATTTGTCAGTTTTATATATCATAGATACACGTTTTAGATATTCAGATAAGATTCAGCTGGGTTTTAAACTCACCTTAAAAAGTCATAAAATGGGCAATCAACACTGAAGTAATTTCCCAAGTTCTGATGTGATTTAATCGGGATGATTACAACTGTAAGCTGGGACAAGACTTTTCAATTCTACTGATGCTTTCAGTTCTTCTAGATTAGACCTTCCAGGGGCCTTCCTCAAGGTACTATTTAATTTAATGCTTTTTCAAACTAATCTGCTGTTTAATTGTGGGGTAATAAAATGTTCGTCACCTTTGACATTTTCTAAGTCAGATTATCCAGTGCATATTACAAACAGTGCAGATGAGTGTCACACACCAGAGGCAGCATTCACTGTGAGGGCTGGTTGTCTGACACTACTCTTTAGATAATTTTCAGTAGCTTTTGATCTTTTATGAAATTTCTCTTGAATTTTATGAAATTTCTGTTGAATTCTTTTATGAATTTTCTCTTCTATGAAATGTTTCACTTGGTCTCAACTCTCTTTTAAAGAAAAAGACATAAAAAGTCAGACCAATTCTACCCTTCACTGTATAAAGTCAAAGAAAACATGCTGGTGCTTTCACAACTGTCTTGGTGCTATGAAGCCATTAACCAGGGAACAGCTGAGGTTCCCAAACTTATATATGTGTCTTTGCAGTGAAAAAATCCCACTTGCATTTGATATACACACACATATATACATATATATATAAAGTTAGAGGAATTGTTTCTGTCTTATCAAGACACTTGTTTTCCTAAGGTAATTATTCAGCTTAAACACTTAGACATAGATGCCAAGAGATATTCAGAAGCCAACAGACTAAGGTAGTTTCTTTTCTAACAGAAAACCTCAGTTTCTTAGGATAGTTTCAGGTAATGCTAAAGACATTACAAGAGGTGATCTGTAGTTCATAGAATGAATGTATACTTTTAGAAATATCAGCAAAGTCTA
This sequence comes from Myiopsitta monachus, assembly GCA_017639245.1. NCBI lineage: Eukaryota > Metazoa > Chordata > Aves > Psittaciformes > Psittacidae > Myiopsitta > Myiopsitta monachus. Next base: position 38,339,210 of record CM029917.1, on the reverse strand, counting down.
AACTAAGTCTTTTATTAATGTGGCATTTAACAGAGTGACTGTGAAAATACACTTGAAGAGTTTCTGTCTTCCCTGAGCATGCACTGCAGGAAAACACTGAAACTTACAGACCTTCATGATGCTTGGTCCTTAGAGAACGGTGAGGAGCATAAACCCAAGTGAACCTCGCTGATGTGGTGTTACTGCACGCCTGCCAGTGCTGCTGTGTCCCCTGCTCCCCCTCTGTACCTCCCCATCCTTGCTCAGCTGCTGACTGTTTCAGTGAAGGCAGATCTGCGCTGCACTATCCCAAACCTGCAGTGAAGCCTGAATAGTAGTTGGAGAGTCCCAATAGTTTTACAAATGTAGATAGTGCTGGGCAAATAGGTTTTGACTGAAAAACTGAATAGATGGCTTTTGGAAACAAAGCATTTGACAACCAGGCAATTTCTCTTTCTCTATTCTCTATTAGAGAAATTTCTATTTCTCTATTTCTCTTCAATACTTAAAGCACTGTTTTTGTAGAAATACAAATAAAATGCAAACCAAACAAAAAAACCCAAACAACTTCTTTTTGACTCAAGCCGAAGGGTTCAGGTTAATCCCTAGCTAACTCAGGAGTTTTGCATTTCAGCTCTTAAAAGGCAAAATCTGTTGCCTGCTTAGTCCTGATATCCTCTGCCCAGTTAGTCTACCCATGCCTCTCATCGCTTTGTGCTCTTTAAAGATCCTATAAATTTGGTGTAAGTGTGTTGCCTCATAGGGTGGGACAGGGCTGGGTGGAGGACATAGTCTGTTGCAGTGTTATGTTCTGTCGGGGCACTTCAGTTTTCACACACACATAATTGGATCTCTTTTCCTTGTGAGCAAAGATTAAATAATTGAGGAATGGGCATTTAACAGCAAACTCATTTGTGTCATGAGCAAAGATATACAGCTGCTGACCGCACAGACATTCATCTCCCTGTTGCCAGCTCATGTGAGCAAGCAGAGCAGAGAAGGCTGATGCTGGAAGACCACATGGCATGTTTCCAGACAGGAGCATTTCTGTTTACTACTAAAAAACCCCTTCTTGTCATAAAAAGTGACATCTCAAGCGCCAGTCCTCACCTTTGCTGCAGCCTCGCACCAACCTGTCACATCTTTTCTAGAGCCAATTTAGGGTAGCCCTGACCTTTCCAGTGCTCCACAGTGTGATGGGCATTTCCTGCTTCCCCCAGTTGCCAGTCCTGGTAACTCTTATGTAAGAAAGATGAGCCAACTAATTCGAAGTAGAATTTTTGAAAGGTGCAGGTCCAGCCTGCTCTGGGCTGAGGTGGTAGATTTCCAGCTGGTGATTCATGACAGAGACTTGAACCAGGCCAGAAGGCATTCCTGATGGCTCCTGACCAGGTAGAACCTGGAAAGGCAAATGCTTGTCTACAGGGATTGTTTGGGGTTTTTGAGAGTCCTGTGACTGGAGATAAAGCCTAACAGCAGTATCCAGAAGGGAATCATGAGCATCAGGAAAGCATTTCTTCCCTTTTCATTGCCATGGTGAAACTGGGCCAGTAGTATGAACCCCTGTTACTGGAAATACACTGTTGTTCTGAGTGTATCTGTAAGGATGTGCAGGGGCCTGTAGCATCTCTCTTATGAGGAGAGATTGTGGGAGCTGGGCCTGCTCAGTCTGGAGAAGAGCAGACTGAGAGGGGATCTCATCAATGCAGATCAGTATCTCAGATACAGGTGCCAGGAGGATGGTGCCCGTCCCTTTTCAGTGGTGCCCAGTGCCAGGACAAGGAGCAATGGCCATGAACTAAACCACAACAAGTTTCCCCTCAACATGAGGAAGAACTTCTTTCCATTGAGGGTGGCAGAGCCCTGGCACAGGCTGCCCAGGAGGGTGTGGATTCTCCCTCTATGGAGACATCCCAAACCCGCCTGGACACGTTCCTGTGTGCTCTGCTCTGAGTGGCCCTGCCTTGGCAGGGGGTTGGAGTGGGTGATCTCCAGAGAGCCCTTCCAACCCTGATGGCTCTGTGATTCTGTGAAGGAGATTGTTGCCTCTCTTCTCTTTGCCATTCTTAAATGCATGAGCAGTGATGAAATGAACCACAACACTCTCTCTTCATCAGAAGTTGCTGAACTTCTCTGGTGGCACTGGGTTGCCCTGGCCAGCTGCCACCCAGCCGCTCTCACCCCCCCATACACGCTCCTGGTGTGACAGGGTGGGCTTTCGCACGCTTTTCCTCACTCCAGGCAGCCTTTTGCCCTTCCTTGAGTAGTGGCCAAAACAGGAAGGGTGGGAAAGGGAAATCAAAGGGAAATCTGAGCAGAGAGGAGCTGTGGCCGCTCTCGCCAGGACCAGCCTAGGGACAAACAGGTCAGAAGGGTCCTGGAGAACAGGATGTCACCACCTGGGAGAAACCTGGGAAAACACAGTGAAGTAGAGCTTCGACCTGCAACAGCAAAGTAAGTCGAAGGGTTTTTCCATTGTTTCTGGGTAGCAATGGCTTTCCTTCTTTTAAAGACAATATAAAGCCTTTCGTATGTCAATGCTCATCGCACACCTCGCATAAAATACGTGAAGCTCACAATGTAATGCTGCAAAGAAAATTTATTTTCAGTTATTCCAAATGAATTCCCCAAATTCCTGATCAAAAGCTTTGCCAAAATTAAAAGCTTAACAGCAGTTTATCAAACAAACAAACATGAGGTCAGGATGGGATTCCACAATAAGCTACCTGGTTTTCTCTCATTAGCAAGTTTCAAATGAAAATCCTTGCTCTTCTAATAACATAAACTAACAGAAAACAGTTGTTCTTTATCTCTGAAGATTAGTCCTAATTTGGGGAAGCACGTACCGCCAGCGTGGACTTGTAAAATCCAAAGGACCCACTCAATTAAAACGTGTATTTTACTGGTTTCTCAGTGAAAGCCTTGGCTTTCACCCAGATACGTTAGACTTAAATCTTCCTCGGTAGTGTGAATAAGACATCCATTGGTTTTTGTAATGATTCACTGCAGGTTCTGGTGCCTGTCATCCCTTCTAATAGTAAAGTAAATTTCTCGTTACTCCAGGAATTCAAACAAAGAAGTGGTTCTTACAGTATAATTGATTCCAGCTACTCATTTTGCCATGATCTGTAATACATGTCGTACTGGTGACAAAATCTGGACCTAAGTGAAGAAGTCGAAAAACTTGGATTTTAGACTTGATATTTGTTTAGTCACACATAGAATTTGTGTAGCATAAGCATCAAAGCTGGGATTAGGAAAGCAGACAAGGAAATTCACCTGTGTCAGTTCCATGTATTTTAATGAGCTGCTAACTAAGCCCGAACTCAGTTGGCTTGGCAGGTTTTCAGAGCTGTGTGTGCAGCACTCAGAGAATTTGGTAGTCACTGCTATAAGCACTGCAGGTTAACACTTGATGGAGGTTTGCTCCTTAGCAGGGTTTAATGCAAGACTTCAGCCATTTGGCTGGATTCTTTCTTAGGTTTGTTTTTTCCAGCACCTCAGCAAGTACTTTGAAAGCTTCAGTACTGCTTGTAAGAGCAGGTGAGGAAGGTATCGGATCCCTCTGTTATCATTGCCCTTTGGCTGGGAAGGGAGACGGTCACCCTAGAAATTTGAGGGAGAAATGGTCAATGTTGGACATGCTCCAGTGCCCAATCTGGGAGCTGTGCAGTACTGCATGTTCTCCCCTGCTGCTCCATACACAGGGAGTCTGGTAACGGCACCATGGTTTGACCCAGTGATGATATTCCGTGGTCACTTCAGAAGCAGGAAAAAATGGTGTTTGTAAATTGCTGTGCTTCTTTTTAGAGAAAAACATCTACGAAATCATTCTCAGAAATTAATATTGCCCAGTACCCAAAGAAACAGGCAGTTTTAGGCAACCAAACACGAGTATTTGTAACACAGGCAACACACAGATGCCTTCCTTTGGATCCAGGTTTTCTAACAGCCTGATTTGTAAATAAGCTTTCTGTGTATTCACACACTCCCAGTAATTTGGCTTGCAGACCCAAGGAAATGCAGTCATCAAGCTGTGAAGAGTTTCCCACACTTCCATGCTTCATTTCCAGGGAAAGACTCATGTATGGGTGACTTGAGGGGAAAGAGCTGCTGAGACATATAAATGCATCTCTTACAAACACTGCTGCTTAGAAGCAGGCCTGTATCTTGGTAAAGTACTGCTGTGAGCACTAGTGGTTTCTGCAGAAAGCATTTGGAAAGGTTTGCAGATAGGAGCAGAGCCTCCTGTGTGGAGTGAAGGCCACACATGAGCGGAGGCACAGTAGGTGGGTTAGCTTCCTTAATGGGATAAAAACCAGCAAATGCTAATCTGACCTTCCATCTGCAAATGCTGCACAAAAACGTCCGTATCTGAAAGTGTATGATCCATGCACAATCACAGAGGCAGATTCAGCTGCTGTTTAATGATTGTAACTTTGGGTAGCTGTGGATCTGTTGATACACTAATACATTGCTGTGTCATCTGTCATCATAATCCATTACACTGTGTTATCTTCTCCCCTGTGCTCTCTGTAAGTTTGAGATTACTTTGCTGAGCAGTGATAGAGAGGAAAGCATTGCAGTGGGGTTGAAAGAAGTTGATGAATTCACCTGTGGAATTGGTTTTGAATTTGTTCCAATGAAATATTTATGCAGCGGAATCAAAATCAGTCACCTAACTTTGACACCTTTAAGTAACTAGGTTTAGCCAAAAATAAACTACTGAAGTGACATATATGCAAGACATTTAATTTCAGCTTATTTTAGAAGTTAAGGTAGCTCACAGAATATAACAGTTGAGTCTAGGCAGGTGCTAAGGAAACCACAAGCTAGATTTGTGGAGTCTGAGGAGGAAACTCCTCTCCCAAAAGGCTGGAGTACTGGTCTGGCTTAGGGGTGAAATTCCTTCTTTATGAAGTGAGGTTTAATTGTGTGTTCCCCTTTCCCGAGAGAACATATCTCCCCCTGGGAGATACTCTGGTCCAGATCTCTTCCAGCATCTTTGGTTGGAGTCCAGCATGTAATAGAGACGGTTTTAATATAGACAAAGCCAGAGAGCAACCCTGGTGTCTGCTGGCAAGAGCACTCCAAGGATACGTATAGATAGCACTGTAAACTTGGTTTTCTGTGTCCTTGATGAGTGCTGGGATTCCTGGTCCCCAAACTTTGAAGCTGAAAGGCTTCATGGCAGTGAATGCCCATGGGAAGGAAATGCCAAATTCCCTGTGTTATAAGGTCACTCCTCTTTGACTTTCCAGCACCCTCCTGCTGCCCACGCAGTGTGTGACCATCCAGAAGCCCCTTGGCACAGCCCGTCTCCCATGCAGTGCAGAGCTCGGCTTGGCTTAGTTTGGGACCTCCTCCAAGCACCAGCCTCCTAAAAATTTAAGTACTGCTTAGGTGCTTAATCCTACTCCTCGCCATTAATAAACTGGGATTTTGCTGCCGTTTGAGCTATTCTGCATGAAAACCTCTGATTAGAGAATGATGTTTTGACACAGCGATAAAAGCCAGGAAATTCACCATCAGAGGTGGTGTGTTTCTCTTTCTTGCCTTTGCTGCTTGACAGCTTTAGTGGAGGCAGTAATTGGGTAGAAATGACAATAGCAATTAACTTATAACCTTCTGCTTCAGTACACATTCTAGCATTCATTCAAGGAAAACGTCCATTAAGAAAGTAAATATTGGTATGTACGTGGTCTATGATAAAAATTCATACAGCTTGGAAGAACCTGCTGGAATCTCAACATCAACAGAAGTATGATGAGGATTTTCAATTTCCTTTGCAAGTTTTGCCATTAAAAAATGCCATATCTTTATCTCCTAGTTTCATGCTTTCTCTGTTCCGGTACTCAGTCAGAATATCAAATTTGAGATAATGTTCTTTGCACAATTACAATCAATTGAGGGAAAAGCCATTTTGGCATTGTTTTTTTTCCCCAAAAAGCCAGTAATTTTTTTCCTCCATGGTTCATTGCTGTTTGTGATTATCCAGGTGGGAAAAGAAATGGAAAATGCTGATTTATGTTTCATGAGTGACAGCTTCCTATTTCTGGTTGCTCTGTATCTGGGGATTAAAGCCTGATTTATTAATTAATAAGTAGGATTTCTCTGCATCTTTGATCATTGACACTATCACACAGAATACTGAATATTTAGAAGTAGTTTTTAGTTAATCCCTTGCACATGTGCAGTATCACAAGTCAAACCATCACCTTACAGAACCGTGCTCACTGATTAAATATGTAAGGTGCTCACTTTCCAATTTGGAGTGAAAGTGCTGTTGGCAGAAATGATAGGTTTAACATGGATTTGAATTGATCAAGCATCAGGATAGACTATGACACATCTCCTAAAACAGCTGCGGGAGAAACTAAAACATTTTTATGTTTAACTGATCCATGTTAGCAGCTGTTCCTGAAAAGGAATAACCTGGCTTTCTGAAGCCCTGAGCCTTTTGGAGATTTAATGGATTTCAGCACCTCTAACATGACAAGTTATTTGATGAAAACCACTGATTTTGACATAGTATTCAGTTTATTGGTGTTTTCTGCGAACCTGTTTATTATGAAAACTACTTAAGTAGGCATTGGTTTCACATGCCTGTCAGCATCAGCGCATCCCACCAGTTCATGTCTAGCCGGTGATTTTTAAGAGGAATCTGGGTTTGTGTAACTGACATCAGTTGTTACCTCCATAAAGCTTCCCTTTTCTGTACTCGTGTGCATGCTGCAGAAAGCTTTTGATTCAGAGGAACCTGTTCTGCCCTTTAATAGGCACAAGCCCTGCTAAAATGCAAGGGTGCATTGGTAGGGGTCTGGGGTCAGGCTGCTCCTAAGGCCCAGGCTCTCAGCACTCCCTGCTTCAGCTGCTGCAGGAAGAGCCTTGTGCAGATGAAGGCTTGTTTGCCAGTGAGCAAACCTCCCATAATTCAACCCACTTGCTTCTAGCTTACCTGCAGCTGCTTCCATTAAACCGGTGATGTACATTCCAGGGTAATAAATGCTGTGTCTCAGGGGGAGTTTGTTGGTGTGTGTGTGCTTCTGTTAAATGCTAGTTGTGTTTGCTATTGCAATGTTAGTTTTATTTTTGAGGTTAATTTGTCAGGCAGTATTTCTGCTGGACAAATGTGTTTGTGTGCAACCTGCTCCCTGGTCAGGAATGGCTCCTGCTGCTGGATGAGCACCTGATCTGAGTGCTAATGCACGCAACTTCGGATGCCAGGCGAGGAAAGGCTCAAAGGGGTGGGTGCAGTGTCGGGCACCCTTGAGTGGCTTGGAGGAATGCTCAGATGCAGTAGAGCTGTAACAGGTATGTTTGCCTTGTTTCTTCTCAAGTAAGGCTGTTTATTTAGTGCTTTGTTTATTGCTTTGTTTGTCTGTAAGATGAGGATTTTCATGCCTGTGTTTCAAGCTTTATGTTTTTCAAGTATATTAAGTGTTTCTGAAACCTGGTTTGTACATTCTTTTTTCTTTGCCAAGTTACTTAGTTATAAATGGACTTGACAATTGGCTTATTTAATCTAGCACAAATTTGGGATTGTGTAGCTGCACATGGCTCAGGCTTGCAGAGAGCACGAGGGCTCTGAGGCTGAACTAAATACACTGCTTAGTTTTGCTAGGCTCTAGCCTGGCACAGAATCCTGGTGAACTGTGGATAGTACTTCAGAATAAAGACTGAACGTCCAAGGTTGTGGAATTGTTTTAGGCTTGCAAGTTTTAAGCACCGAGTTCTTGATTCAAACTGTTCTCTGTTTGAATCCTGGTTCTCAAGGGAGCCAGGAGGGCTTTAAACAACCAGCCTGTAAAGGTATTGATGATGTGAAATCTGTGTGTGTTGTTCTGGTTTAGTGGAGGCAGATGTGTCAAGGACTCCGGAGTAGTTTATGAGCTGGTGACCTGGGAGCTTATAGGGAAATGTGGCATGGCTGCATGGGGAGCTTGGCAGAAGGTTGGGGAGCAACAAATTTTAGGAGAGGGAGGGTTTTCCTGCTGTATTTCAATGTCTTATAGGGCTGGGGGGCTTCCCAGTGTATGGAAATGCAGTTCAAAGGGAGCGATCAAGTTCAGGAACCTGGATCTGGTTCATAGCAGTGTGCTACTGTGGATGAACCTAAATTTTGTCAGTATGAGACTACTGTTTCATAAACTGAATTCTGTGGGGCCCACGGAGCTTGGAGCAGTGCCCTGTGGGTTGTGGGCAATGGAAGAGCTGGGGCACGAGGCACTATTGGAAAGGCACGTTTAGGCTGGTCTTTTTCTCTCCTGGCTGTGACTTCCATGTATCCATGTTTTCTCATGTAGCCTTTTACTTCCAGTCAGTTTTCCAGGAAACTTTCTCTTTTCCTTTCCCTGCGAAACCCAGCAGTTAAAGATATAAAGGTGTTACTTGCACCCCAACAATAGCGAACGATTCCATAAAGTAAATGCTGATGGACATCTAGTTCAGATGTGTTCTTTCTACCTTACCCAAGGTAACCCTGTTCAGCTGAGGAGGGAAGAGGAAATGAAGCTGAGGCCAAGAACAGATGGGGAGGTGAGGGGTAAACCTGGCAGAAGCACTGTGGAGCAAACCGCCTGTGCCTGCACCTCCCATTCCCCTGCAGGGACTGGGCTGGCAGGGAGCAGGAATGGGCTGTCCAGCCGGGGCACACAGTGCTCCTGGGTCAGCACTGAGTGTCCTGCCCAGCCCTGGGCCACCATCACAGAGCAGGAGCGACAGCTTCAGCTTCGAGGTCTGATGGCAGCTGTTGACATCGGAGGTGCTGAGCAGGCAGGATGCCTCTGCCTGGGGTAGCCTGCCCAAAATTCCCATTTTCCCCCCTGCCATCAGGGGCTGCTGCTCTGTCTGCAGCTCTGGTGACTGTTTCATCCTATAACTGCTTTTATATCTCAGTGCTCCTTGGGAGGTTGTAACAACTTCACCGTTATGGATTCCTCACACCTGTGAAAATGACCACATCTCCCATGTTGTTTGAATTGTGAACAGATACCCAAAGCAGACATTTCAATACCTGCAGTCTTTCCTCTTCTTGGATCAGTATTTTTCCTTGTTCAGAGCTACCTTATTCATTTGCACCATTTGGCTAGCAGTAAAGTGACATGTGGCAGTTCCTTCCACTTGGTTTAGGGTGCAAAGTATAAAACCCTGTACCTTGCAGTGAAGTGTTATGGGAATGTGAGTGGCCAGAAAGTGATTGTAGCAGGAAATAGATGCCTGGAATGCCACCAGGATACCAGCTGACGGTGGAAAAAGCCTCTGAGAGAAGTTTAGAGCTAGCCAAGGTTTTTGCTAGGCTGGAAGAGGAATGGTTACTTTTCTGCTCAGTTAATGGGGTGAATTTGCTCTCCAAGGGATCAGCCAAGCACCACAGCTGGTGCATTGCAGGTGGCAGCAGTGTGAGGGCAGCGGGTGGGAAGGGAAGAAAGAAGATTGCCCTTTCTGGCAGTGTTTGTCAGTGTATGTGTGAGCCCCACTAAATCCTGACAGCAACTGAATGGCTTGAAAGCAGGATTTAATCAAATCCACAGTGTCCTTTGCAACTGTCTGCACTTGCAAGGGAAAACCTTTTTGGCTTTCTATAGCGCTGGAATAGAGGAAAGTAGGAGTATTACCTACCTGTAAGTCTACATCAGCAACTCCTTTGTCAAAGAGCAAGGGAGAAAGTGAATAATGCAAGTTTTTGGAGACTATTTTCTTCTCTATGTGCTTTAGCATTAGTGGGAGATGCACTCGGAGCAAAGAGTCTTCTCCCTTGTGTTTAGCAGTGACAGGAGAGCTTGATCATTAAACTTTATGTGCTCTTCTATGCAATGTTTCTACACTGTAATTTAAAAGGGTGTCAGTTATATTGCTGACTTTAGCCAGTGAAGCAGTATCATAACCAAGATGAGACTGCATCAAAATGACCTGGGATCAATCTTTCACCTTTTAAGAGCAGAGCTACAGAGTATTTTTCCTATTGTTAGAAGTATAGTCAACAGGATGCAGTAGTTAGGAAGCAGGTAGTATTTGGTCAGAAGATCATAGAAGCTCACTTTGGTGACATTTGCCTTCTTCTGAAGGCATAATGCTTGGTCACTGTAGAAGCAGAATATAACATCTCCTGAAATTATCGTTTCCACACCAAGTGAGGCTGTTTGGCACTTTGTAAATGCAATTAGGAGAAGAGAGGTGGCGGGAAGGAGCATAGAAATTATATAGTAGTTCATACATAGCTCTTTTATTTATATCTGGGAAAGTTTAGACCTTAAATATGTTATTAGCCCTCTCTGGACCTTGCTGGTCAGTCATGGTAAATAAAGCCAAAGCAAAGGTTTGTGACTGGGAATGAATGCAGAAGAGAAGTGCTTGCCCTCTAACTTTCCCCATAAGCCCTGTTAATTCATGTTTAGGGTGATGACATCGCTGCTACGTAGCACTTTGGTTTCATGGGTTTGGAAGGAGTTCTGGGGGACAGCCTTTACACCAGCTTTCCGAGATTGGTTGGGGCTTTTTATTGGTATCGTTTTGGTGGGCAAAGAGAGTCTCCTTCATTTGCAGAGTTGAGAGAAAACTTCTGGGAACCTGTGCATGTGCACAGGGTGCAGCTTGCAGGTGATCTGTTGCCATGAATAAGATGGGGTGATGAAAATCAGCTCTGTGTTGTTGTTCTCAGCTTGAAGGGCAAAAGACCTTCCAGGCAGGAGGAGAGCTTGCAAGCAGCGGGAGTCAGTTACCTGTTCTCTGGAGAAGGATGCTAATGTTGGAGGACATCAGGGTTGTTTCTATTTGATTACATTAGTCGTGGTGATGCCCTCTCCCTGTGCTTGCGGGGAAGATAGAGACCTCTGGTGTGGTGGCGTGCAGTGACAAGGTGGTGGGAGGGAACCAGTCTGTGTTATGTTAGAAGCCACTTTGTCCTTGTTCTAACTCCACCAAGCGACCTTTGAGGAAGGTGGAATGTGGTGCAGGTCTGTGAGGATTTCCCAGCTTTGTCCCATTCCTGAAGGCACTGTTTCCTGGGGCTGCATATACAAGCAGGGAGTATCACTGCACACAGAATTGATAGTTTGCAGCTTCTTTTCCCAGAGCACAAAGCCAAACCTCCTTATTAAAAATGGAGCCACTACATTTGCATCTTGGGCAGTGTGTAAGGACACCAGCCATGTTCCCAGCTGGCAGGAATACTGAATGGCTCTGCTATTATAATACAGTGCACTCAAAATGAATTAGGTAATGATAACAATAAGCACCGAGATGGATGCAGTTGAGGTTTCTTTCCTCTAAAAAGTGAGAATTGCTTTTTCTACAAGCCCTGTCTCTTTCTCCTTGTGAGCACTGAGGATGGACCTTCTGCTGTAGCTGTCGGCAAGCCAGGGCTGCTGTAGCACAGGGGCTGGATGGTGGGAGAGCTATTGCAGCCTGGCATTTGGGTGCTGTGGGTGCAGGCAGCTGTTGCCAGCATGTCTGTGCCAGATGACATGGGGCTCATGGGCACAAGTGACAATAAACCTCATCTGCAATATGCAGCAGACTCCTCTCTGTTATGCACATCCCATAGTCTCGATTAGTCTCTACTCCTTCAATAATGGGAAGGCCTTTTCAGACACCCAGAACTGTGAATCCTCGAACACGCCTGCTCTGGAGCAGGAGACTGACTTGTGCTGAGCCAGTTCAATAGGAGGATTTTGGCCAAGGAGCTGCTGTAAGTCTTCTTCCCTTCCCTGAAGTACAGAAGGAAGAGTTTGTTGCTCTGTACCAGCACCATGGTTCTGCCGTCGGGAAAGAGAAGGCAGAAAATAAGGTGTATGTGTGTGCACGCAAGTTCTCAGCATTTGTTAAACCTCTGCTGAATCATAACTGAAGTATTACTGAAGTGTAAAAATATATGTGGAATTTGGTTCTGTTTCACTTGCGCTGTTAAAATGGCGCATGTGTAAATGTATGTTTGTTTATCCTCCTCTCCTCTGTTTCTCTTGCTTCTGTTTTTTCTGGGTGGTTTTCAAATGATTAAACATCAGCATTTGCATCCAGACAAAGTCTGAGTAAATACTGCGCTTTGTGCTGTGTGTATCTATCAATTACTGGCCAAGACAAGCTCCAGCTATCGCTGCTGATACTCTCATAAGTCTCTCCATTAATTTCCTGGATGCCTTGATTTATTTTGGTTGCTATAAGATGCAGGTCAGGAAAACAAACTTGTAAATGGAAAAAGGTCTGGCCTAAGCTTACAGTGAATTGCATGTTCTAATCTAACCAAAGCTTCTGATAAGTCTCTAGGATGCTCAGGTATGATAGACCTCTCCACCCTAAACTCTTAAATCATCTTTGCACAATCTCTGTTCTAAAATAAGCCTTGTACCTTGCAGTGTGGACTCAGAGCAGGAATGGCTCCTCGGTACTACCAACAGACCCTCCTTCAGTGTTGCTCTGGTCAGAGTGGAGACTACCACTTTGTGTCTCTAGAAAAATCAGGACCAAGTAAGAGGTGCATGCCCACAGGTCTGAGGTTGCAGATTAATTACAATATGCTGTGCTAGTAGTAGAAGTAACATAATGCTGTGGAACAGATGTGGTTTGAATGAAAGAGATGACTTGTAACATCATTTGCAACTTTATTGTGTGATTCCGTGTGTGGTCTAAAAGCTTAATTATTCTATAAGGTCCTGGGCATTTGGGCTTCTATCAGGAAAAAAGGTAATTCTGAATATCCGAAAGTTGCTCATTTAGAGTACTTTTCAGCTACCTTGCCTCTACTGAGTGAAATGTTAATTCGCAAGTTCCTGGGAATGTCATATATAAAACTGCTCAACTGCGTTGCGTGCTATGGAGATTGTGTGTTCAACCTAGAAATGGATTTGGTTGCAATTTTTCTCCTGGTGAAAGTAGTGTGAATGGTGCTTGCTGCAGGTGATGGGGCGGTGGAGGAGGTCTGTGCTGCAAGAGGACCTGGAGGGGGGAATACTCATTATCACCATTGGGGGCTAAGCTGGAGAAGTCCCCCAGAAGAGCTGGAGGTGGCCCATCCCTGCTTTCCCTGTTTGCCGCTTTTGATGTGTCACCCATGAGTAGGAAAATGGGGATCCTGCATGGATAAGGATCACTGGGGAGAGCAGTGGTTATGGAGAACTGTGGAAGGACCTGCTGTGATGAGTTTGGAGCTTGTCTGGTGGAACTGTTGGTGAAAGGGTGGATTTGGGCTAGAAGGGACCGTGTGGGTTGCTTGTAACCGCAGTGAGCAAAGTTCAGGCTGGGCTGCAGCACAGCCCGGGCCAGTGCTTACTCCAAGGCAGAGCCCTAGTGTAGGGCAGCCTGTGGAGACCAAGTCCACTCTGTGCCCTCAGAGCATTTCAGTCTGCATTGTTGTAGCCTCTTCTTATAGGGAGTGTGGAATGAGGATTCACTGTCTGGAATTTGCTTTCAAGTAGGTCTTCATTCCCCGAAATAGAAGAATTCTGTCCTTTGTTAGCATACAGACAGAGACTTCATGCTGTAAAGCCAAAAGCAAGGCAATGTAAAGGATGACTGGGGAAAGGGTATGATAAAATACAGTGCACAGGGATCGGTTATCTGTTAAAATCTCCTCTCTGAAGTGCGAAGAGAAATAGAGTTTGTGGAGAGACAGAGGAGAGGTGAAGGCTAAAAATCATTTGAATTGAAGTTGTATTTTGTAACTTCCATCAGAGCAAGTCTGCATTTCCTCGGTTAGGAAGATCCCTTGTGTTTTGTGGGAGGGGAGGGAATCCTTTCACCTTTTAAAAGGTAAAGGAACTTCATAAACACACAAATGCGTGTCTGTGTTAGCACAATGCGTAGAACAGGTGGAAGGTAGATGAGCAGCAGAAATCCTGTGTAATAGTAGGCGAACAACAGTGTGGAGAGCTATTGTGTGGATGCAAGCAGATCATCTGTGCAATTTTAGTGTCCATGTAGTGGGCTAAAGAGGACTTTTCCTCTTTAAAAGTGAGAGGTTTTGCTAAATAAGAGCGCTTAAAACTGAGGTGGGCCCCAGATGCGCTGAAGTTCACTCGTTTTGGTAGAACATTCAATTTTGCTGGCCCAGGGCATGAAATAAAAATGTTCATTTGCCTTTGTAGAGAACTTTAATGCCCTAAAGATGGTGGTGGTGTTGGAGCTGAGAGAGGCACAGCAGAAATAACCTGTGTCCTAGCTTCTTTTCCAGCCCTGCAGCCGGTGGGGCAGGAGCTGGGGACCGCCAGGACAGGTTGCCTCAGGAGAAAATACCCCCTGAACAAAATGGGATTTCTCCTCTTCAGTGCTTATGTAAAGGCCTCGCTTTTGTTGTAATTGTTATTGCATTTGTGTCTGTGGTTGTCCCCAAGCCTGATGAAATGCTGTTCTCATCAAAATGGGGGGTTTAAGATCCTTACACCTTCTGACTGCATTAAAAGAAACCAAACCCTAAAGGCTAATCACTGTGGCGTTTGCCAACAGAAGTGCTCAGGGTTTACCACACATGCAAACACACTTCTTTTTCCCTCAAAAAGTACGTATCATTTACTTCTGGTGTCACATTCTGCGAGTTCGAAGAGAGAAAGCAGTAATTTTATTCACCCAGCAAGTTGCTTGATTTATGAGAGCCCTGGCAAGTTTAAACATAATACATGGATAGATAGGACTATTTGCCACTTCTTTTCTCCCAAGTGCTTTACAATCATTAACCAATTCTGTGACGATCCAGATGGATCACTAAGTTGTTTGTATTAAATTATACTTAATATCATGCAAATTGAATGGCACTCTTATTTTACTTGTAAGGAAATGAATGATTTCTTAATTCTTTAATTGAAATAAAGAGCCTAGACGATGCAGAGAAGAGCTGATGGGAAGACTGTCTTTCCAAAAAGCCGGGTTGTAGCAAGGGTAAGAAGCAGAGCTGCAAAAGCTGCTTGGTAAATCGGCAGCAATCTGAGCAGCAGGCAGAGTAACCTGGTCTGTTTTGTCTGTAAAGAGTATAGCAGGGATATAAAGAGCAAAGCAGTATGAACCAAGTTATAAACTTCATTGCACGTTTATCCCTTATGACAGTAAACAGTGCTTCGTTTAGGAAAAACGTAGTGGTAAAATACTTATCTCAATCCCTAAAGAGTCCACTGCTTTTGTGAAATTAGGTATTGTGTAAGGCTGAGGAAGCTGAGTAGAATAAGAGTGAGTTCTTGCTCTGTCTGCTTAAAATTGCTCACTGTCCCTCTCCTCTAGAAGTCTCCAGGCCTTATCTGCTGTTACATCTCCTGACAAGCAGAGTTTAGCACATTTTGTGGTCTCTGCCTTTCAGTGAATCACTGAACATTTTGAAAGCCCAACTGAAATGGTAATACAGCTCATAGATGCGTTTCCAGAAAGGAAAGTGAGTTTTAATTAATGATGGCCAAACTGAGCTGATTAACTTTGATTAAAATAGCAGTGAAGATGGAATTACTTGGATTTTTATTGAGTTTTCCAGGTTAAGTGGCTGCTGCTCAGCTCAGGAAATCCCTCCATCATTCTGCTTTCCTCCCTGCACAACCCACTGAAGCGGTTAAAAACAGATTTTACACCACCCAGCAGTGCTGAGGTTTGGGGGATAAGTGCTTCTCGGCTTGAATGAGCTCTGAAATAAATGTGCTTGAGAACTGAAGCTTTTCATGAGAATTTGCCTTAAAAAAATCCCCAAACTTCCATTTTGAAATCTACCCCACTGGTTCTTCCTGCAGAGAAGTCTTCTCTTTTGAATTCCAGACTGTTGTGCTGAGCAAACTTGTAATGGCAATTGCCGGTTGAACCCTGCTCCACAGCAGTGTGCGGGGGAAACCCTCTGTTCTTGCAATTTCCGTGCTGCAGGTGTCATATCCCAAAAGGGCTGAATGTCCTTTCAGAATTATGCATGGGTTTAGAATCATAGAATAGTCAGGGTTGGAAAAGACCTTAAGATCATCCACTTCCAACCCCCCTGTCATAGTCAGGGAAAAAGATTCAGAGGCATCTAAGGGCTCTTAGATGGGTGGTCTGAGCAAAACAAACTTCCCTGCAAATGGCATTGCAGACCTTGCAGCGGAGGCATCTCCAACCAAACTGATTTCTTGGTTACTCAGAGTGCTAAACTCTCCTGAGCATCCAGAGCTGAGTGTAACAGTAGTATCTCTCTTCTAGCCAAGATGATGTATATAATGGAACCCTAGGTAGTCAGATCACTACTGCCTATATGTGTTTCCATGAGGTCCTGAAAAGTACTTCTAAGTGTGTAAACTAACTTGTGTCAGGAAATTGAGTTGATTTCTGATATGGTATAAACATGCATAGCAAAAAGAGTTTCTTTGTTTCCTTTCTTAGATGTCAGTTTCAGCATTTGAAGGGTTGAACACTGCCATCAGGGGCATGAAGTGTAAGTTATCAGCTGTAATAACTTTCCTGAGATCTAGTGCCATTTGACTGTAACAGGAAATGAAATAATTCAGCCTTCACAAAGGTGCAGGAGAACTCTCCTGGGTGTGCTGCGGCCCATAGGCATCATCAGGAATCCTTTAAAAAACAACCGTTGTGAAAAAGAGGAATCTGTGCTGGGCTTTTCCTCCTTACACTTCTTCCAAGCGCTCAACAAGTGGATGCCATTGTCCCCTCACAACTTCTTGCACTAAGGACCTATCAAGCAGGTTACAGATTCGTTGCAGCTCTATAGTAGCCAGGAAAATGGAGGTACTGTTGGGAGGGAGCTATTGCAACCTGGGAAAGGAAAAATCTTTTGCAGAGCCTAAACACATGATGCCCATTGCTGTGCTCTTGTTCCTCAAATCTCATGAGGACTGGGACCCTGTCCTTGCGGAATGGCTCTGCTGGTTTGCAGCCTCTGCTGTTGCTGTTCAAAACTTCTGCAGGTCCGGCGCACAGATCCAGGGAGCTGTGAATTGTCCTGTTCTTACTCTGCTCATCTGGAGCAAGTGCCCAGCTGGAACCATGCAGCTCCCCCAGCACATCCTGGTTTGCAGGTGTCTGCATGCTGTCCCCCATAGCGCAGTGCTAATCCTGCACACAGCCTGACTGGGGGCACAGGTCCAAGCTACAAAGCAGTGGCTGATGCTAGGGATGCTGTGCTATAAATAAGAACTTGTGTGTTAGAGGTGCAGGAAGCATTTTCAGGGTGGTGATGTCACAGCCCTGACATAGTTGGAAGGGATTAGGATGTCCATCAGGGAATGCAGTGTTGAGCTGCTCTCAATTCTGCTGAACAGGTAGATTGGATTCAGAAGAGATTTATGTGTTTTGTGGGGGTGGGGTGGAGAAGAGGAAACAGATGGGTAATTTGTATGTGGGTTTGCTTTCCTTGCCTGGGAATGAGCAGGTAGTCTGACAAAGCAGCCTCTGCTTTTCGTTTCGGCAGCCCTGGCACAGAAGGCAGGTGGGAGGAGAGGAGAAGTGGGAGCAGCCAGCTTAGGAAGCTGGGCTTGCTGCGGCTTCCCCCCAGGGTGCAGGCAGGGTTGGTCCTTGTTTTCATTTGCATCACTGGTTTGTCTTGGGGTTTATTTGTTATTTTCCCTTTCATTCTAGTTATTTAATTTTATTTCAATCATGAAACTGCTCAGTTGCTGCCTGGGGTTGAACCATGGCAGTGGGTAACCACCAGCTTGACCAGTTCCTAACTTAACCTTTTCCTGTGGCGGTGTGGAGCACCTCTCGCAGCACACCTGCAATGCAGGGGAAGCTGCACCAGTCATTTTCTAGTATGGCTTTTGATTGAGCTGGTAAATGCTCTGCGTGCATCAATGCCCGTTAAATACTGTACAGGATGAGAGCAGCGAATCATGCTTGTGGGCTTCGCATAGTGGAATGGCTTCGTTCTGGAATACAAATGTGGTTGATCTCTGTCTACCAAAGGCCATTTCTAATGGCTGTGATGGATATGCATGAACAGAACCTGGCTTGTCAGTTGCTAATTGTTAGCTCATGGTCATGTGGTGGGCTGTGTGAATTGCTGTTTCTCTGGGTACAGAAATTGAGGGGGTGAAAGACCCTGTGATGTAGCCATGTAGTGTTAGAAAGGCTGTGAAGCAAAACACACTTTGGGTTTCCAGTGAATGAAGAGGGGAAGGACCAAATCCCATACCTGTTCTGTGCAGTGGCCTGGAGGATTTCAGTGACCTGACTGCAGCCTTGAAATCTGTCCCATATTTGCTTTACTAACTTAAGGAATATGGAATTTCTCATGAGGGGGCTGTATCTCAATGAAGGTAGCCAAAGGCTCTTCCCCAGGTAATGTAACAGATTGCTCAGGGATCGCAGACATCAGTGTCATGATGGGTTCTGCAGAGCAGGGCTGGCACAAGTAGCAGCAGCTGCTGAGGATAAAAGAAAGGCCTTTAATCTCTAGAGCTCTCACTTGTGTTTTCTCTTAGCACTTCACAAGCATTCCCTTTTCCTTCAAGAGGTGCAAGTTCCTCTGCTCGGTGTGTGTTTTGTACAGACTTTACCAGAAGGCGAATTAGAGTTGATTCTGTTTGTAGCCATAGATGGAAACCTTTGAAATCTCAGTTCAGGTGTTGCCAGAAACACCGAGCAACCTAATAATTGAAACTCCCTCACTTCAGTCCCAGCAAATAAATTGGTATTCAAATTAATCATAGGCCTCTGGAACATCAATACTGCAGTTCTGCCTGAAATAAAGCATGGCTTTCGTTAAACTTAATCCTACTAATTTCTAGTGTATTCTGATTCAGCAAGTCTTTGATATGCAGTCAACCTGCTTGATAGTACATATTTATTTTCCTTCTGTGGGAAGAGGTGTCTCAGTACCCCGGTTTCTGAGGTGCAGGATTCCCAGGATTTTTATCTTATGTTCAAGGATGTGTCAGGCTGTTCCCATCCCAGGCTGTTGGGATTCCAGTTCAGTTCCAAACAGACATGAAGCAGAGACTGACTCCTAATGCTACAGTGTGGGATGACTGCAGCTTTCCTTTGGGTTTGGGGTGGAAGAGTGTAGTAGCCTGCATTTGAACAGTTGGAGATAGGAGTATCTCACTGTGGATTTTGGAATCTTTCTGAAGACTAGGGATTAAATTGGAGATCTTGTGTTCCTTCCAAAACTTCTTCCAAGTGTCACTCTTACACCTTAGTAACCAGTAGGTGGTTCACAGCAATGCATTGATCATAAAGGTGTAGTACCTGTGATCTTGCAGATGGACTGGTGTCTTCCAGTGTCATTGCTAGGTTTCTCCTCTATCACTGTAGATAACAAAGAACTGCAGAAGGAGTGTCTAAGTTCAGGTCTGCAGGTCCAAGATGTGCAACTGACTGCTGAGACCTGCTGTGAGAGATGGCAAATTCCTGTTCCACCAACTTCAGGCTGGAGCTATCCATGAAAACATCAAGAGTAGACCAGCTTTGTGAGGAAAAGGGTCAGAAAAGAAATATCACTCAAACTGTGCCTTCAGAGTTTCACTACAGTGGCTGTTTCCATAGGTATTTAAATACATGAATACTCAATATAGTATTTATTATAATAAAGCTGTACCCTGCTTTTATGATACTCATCTTCATACCTGCTGAGTGTTATTGCATCTTGAATCATTTGAATTTTTGTGGCTGTTTTGTGGCACGCTGAAGTCTTATCTTCATTTAGTGAAGGTTTTAACAGAACTTCTATACAGTGTGAAGATGAGTTCAGGAGTAATGTCTTGCTTCATTAAGTGGTTGTCAGAATGTGTTTGCTTGAGCTGCATGGAGACAAAGGTGACTTTTTCAACCCTGCTTGTGAGGTGAGTAGGCAAACTAGGAGTGAAACCTGTACCTAATATCTAGCTGTTTGGATCAGTCTTTCTCTTATCATCTTGTCTCTCATTTCTTTTTCCTTCAACAAAACTAGAACCAAACCCTTTCAATCCAATTAGGAAATCCAGTTTGCACTACAACTTGCAGGGCACTATTATCACATTGACTTTTAATCATGCTGTTATGAGTATTTCTTTTGTGAACCATGACTGCTACAGAGTGATTAATTCGAACATGCTGAAGTAGAACACTTGTTTTTAATACAACTCTTTGAAGTATTTTGTATTTACCAGCTACTTACGTGATGTGTTCAGAAAAAAAGGATAAAGTGGCTATCCGCACCGGAAAGATGAACTTAATGTTGACTTCTTTGTAGCTAGCCCTCCATGAGTGAAACAGTTTGCCTTGTGTAAGAAAGTGCATGTTGCCTAACAGAATGAACTGAGAGGACTCCAGAATTCAGCCTCTCTGCTAAAAGGGCTGATCACAGCATTCAGTGATCTCTGAAGGTTTGTATAATTGCTTCTCATGGCTGTGTCTTAGTTATGAAAAGTTTTCTTTTTATTTAAGCCATCATCCTGCTAGTAAATACCACTTTAATTTGATTTGTAATTAGGGAAAGAGCTAATGCTGTGCATTGCTTAGCGCTCACAGCATACCAAGTGAATAATGGAGAACAACACAAACCAACTGTCAAACCCTGTTGGTGTGCCTTCATCAGCCCTTCCACAAATCTCACACTCAGGTTTTATCCATGCTATACTTTTCACTTCATTTCATTTCAATATGAGGCCTATTTACACTGCTGTGGTAAAATGGGTAAGTTAAAAGCTTAATCTAAAATCCCCAGTAAAATAAGAGTTGGGAGGAATCGAAACGCATTTTGGGGTTGGAAGTTGTTGTGGTTTAAGCCACTATAACTCACACAGTCAGCCACACAGTTTGCTCACTCACTCCCCCCTCTTTCTTCCCCCAGCTCCCAGGGGGATGGGGAGAAGAATCGAAAGAATGTAACTCCCATGGGCTGAGATAAGAACAGTCCAGTAACTAAGGATATAACACAAACCACTGCTGCTACCACCAATAATGATAATGATAAGAGAAATACAAGGGAAGAGAATACAGTCTCTCATCACCCAGCCCGACCCACCAGCGAACCCCCAACCCTTCTGGGTCTTTGCCCTCCGTTTTTCCATCCTGGGCATGCCGTGCTCTGGTATGAATACCTCTTTGGTCAGTTTGGGTCAGGTGTCCTGTCTCTGCTTCCTCCTGGCTCCCCCTCCTCCCTGGCAGAGCATGAGACTCAGAAGGTCCTTGGTCAAACCAAACATTCTAAGCCATAACTATAAACATCAGGTTTATCAGCACTGTTCCCAGGCCCAAAATCAAAAACACAGCACTGCACCAGCTACCAAAAAGGAGAAAAATGACTGCTACTGCTGAACCCATGACAGAAAGTCTTGTCTTCAACATGACTGCCTTTGCAAAATATGGCAAGGCCAAGGAATGACAGCACAGTTTCCTTCCGTGCTACATCTGCAGGTAGGATAGGATGTACTGAACTGCCAGCTTTGCCAAGCCCAGCAAGAAAAGAGCCAGCTCACAGCAGTGAATGTGATGAAGATTTTTAAAGGTTTGAATGTTTTAAGTAATAATGCTTTTGTCCTGCAATGGTTGCTTTCTGTTAAAAAAAGTAGAATTTAATTCCTCCTTAACTGTAGAGAATAGAATGAATACACTGAATAAACAGAAACTCAAAACAGGTAGCTTTAGATTTATAGTCTCCTCAACCAGAATCAGGGGCTAAGATAAGCCTGTGGTGGTCTCCTGAGTCTGTTAACAGAGGTGAAAGGATGCAAAGTCCCTTTTGCCCCTATCTGATTCACATCCCCCATCCAGAGTGCCTGGATTCAGCCACAAAGTTTTACCTTTTCCAGCTGCTCCTGCTGCATGCATTGGTCAGTGTGAGCTAGGACATCTCAGCACCTTCAAGGAGGCAGAAGGTGATGGCAGAAAAATGTCTCTAGCTAGGTGTTTGCTTTTCTTATAGACTGACATATATAAATGTAGAGGGCAGTGAGGAGGATCTTGGTGCTCTGCCAAATTTGTTTGCTCTTAAGTACTGATTTTCTTTGTCTTTATCATATCTACCATCCTTTCCAATGAAGTGGTGCCTTCTAAGCATCAAAACACTTCCCTAGGCTTTGGTCTAGGTACTGAAATGCTGGTAGGTTTTTTTAGTTGGCTGAAAGAGCACTGCTCAAATTTCCTGAAAGCATTGTTTTCATATCTGATTACATACACTGTGCAGCCTTTCTGCTGTCCTTTTAAATTTGATTCCCTTGGTCAATTACTACAATGATACTTACTTTGGTCTTAAACCAAGGTCTTTTTATTTGATATTATTAAAAGTCATTAAAGCCAATGTGTATAAAACAGAAAACAAATTCTCTGCTTTTAGATTGTGAATTATGAGAGTGTATAGGAGAGATTTACATTGGGCTTTGTCTTCTAACAGGACATGAAAGTTGGGGCTATTCAATCTGGAGGAGAGAAACTGTGTAGTGACCTCAGAGCAGCTTCCAGTATCTGTTGGGGGCCTACAAAGGTGCTGGAGAGGGACTGTAGTGATAGGACAGGGGGTGATGGGTTCAAATTAAAATGGGGAAAGTTCAGGTTAGAGATAAGGAAGAAGTTCTTTACTGTGAGGATGGTGAGACGCTGGAACAGGTTGCTCAAAGAAGTGGTGAATGCTTCATCCCTGGCAGTGTTCAAGGCTAGGTTGGACAGAGCCTTGGGTGACGTGGTCTAGTGTGAGGTTTCTTTGCCTACTGCAGATGGTTGGAACTAGATCTTAAGGTCCTTTCCAACCCATACACTCTATGATTCTATGGAAAATCAGTAAATACTCAGACATCAAGTTATTTGACTTTCACTTGTTCTACATGGTTTATGTACTGTTCCTATCCCATTGTGTCAGGCTGTCTGATTAAGTAGAATGCCAAACTGCTTGATTTCAGACAACTTCTGAGATGTTTCTAGACTATTTATGAGCCTAAACAGTGAGTGGGATTGTGCAAGGTAACTCACTGCATGCTGAAGGCAGTAGAAGGTTGCTTGGTGGCTGCAGCAGGCTCTAGGTCAAACACCACTGGAATGGGTTGCTCGGAAAGGTTGTGGAATTTCCATCCTTGGAAACAGTCAGAACCCGACTGCAGACTAAACTGAGCAGCTTGCTGTGGTTAAGCCTCCTGAGCAGTGCCTTCTAACTTCTGTAACATCAGCTATGTTCTGATTGTGTGTAAGGAAAAAAGTTAATGTCTCAATCTTGCACTAGAAGAATAAGGAGATGAAATGGTGAAATCAAGTATTTAACAGAGAAGAGAACTTGCGTCTCTTACAGTGGCTACTGTCTTTATCTTGGAATAAATTAGGCTTTCCTGATGAATTCTGTTGAAATGAGAATTATTGCATGATGAGGGAGGTGATCCTGCCCCTCTACTCTGCTCTCCTGAGACCTCACTTGGAGTACTGTGTGCAGTTCTGGTGTCCTCAACACAGAAAGAACATGGAACTGTTGGAACAAATCCAGGGGAGGCCACGAGGACAATGAGGGGACCGGAGCACCTCCCATATGAAGATAGGCTGAGAAAGTTGGGGCTGCTCAGCCTGGAGAAGAGAAGGCTGCGTGGAGACCTCAGAGCAGCCTTCCAGTGTCTGAAGGGGGCCTACAGGGCTGCTGGGGAGGGACTCTTCATGAGGGACTGTAGTGAGAGGACAAGGGGTAATGGATTCAGACTTAAACAGGGGAAGTTTAGATTGGATATAAGGAAGAAATTCTTTACTGTGAGGGTGGTGAGGCACTGGAATGGGTTGCCCAGGGAAGTTGTGAATGCTCCATCGCTGGCAGTGTTCAAGGCCAGGTTGGACATAGCCTTGGGTGGCATGGTTTAGTGTGAGGTGTCCCTGCTACTGGCAGGGGGTTGGACCTGGATGATCTTAAGGTCCTTCCCAACCCTGACTACTCTATGATTCTATGACTTCAGGAATGCTCTGGCAGGGGGTAAAGGAAGTTTACAAACATCTGTTAAACTGTGTGCTGCTTATAATGGGGAATAAAATTTGTCCTTTCTGCATGTAATTACTTTTTCCTTTGGCCTCTTAGTGGGGACAGGCATCAGGTTTTGATTGTCCTTGTAGGTGATGGATTAAATGTTGGCTCTGTCATTACTGGATAATAACTTGGATTTACTAGCTGTGAAATAGACCAGTCTTACTCCAGTTGTCACTGGCCAGCAGAGCTCTTCTCTGTCTGCTTCCACAGCTGGATGCAATGCATATTCTTGCTGATAATATCAGCATAGAGATACAACATTGAAATGCTGTATCTGTTCCCAGCCTAGACTTCTTAGCTATTTCAGTGAGGGTCTTTGGAAAGGCTTGCCAATGTCATCTTCAACAACATGGGAGATTAGTGATGTAAACCTTGTAAAGCAGGACTTAAGCTGAAGTGTACGTGTGGTATTTGGTCCTCTCTGAGCTCTTGCATGACATCTGAAAAGCTGTAAAAATATCATATTTAAGTAACAGTAGTGCATAGCTTGAAGGAGAAACTGTATGTAACAGCTTCTCAAAAGAGAAGTTGTCTGTGATCACTGGCAGGTCAATGCCAGGCTCTGCAGGGACAGGCAATTAGCCCTGCAGCAATGAGTCCTCAGATTTAAGGGGTTTTAGGACAGTGGAAGAGCTGTGTCCTTCAGTGATCACTTTGGAGTCTCGAAGAGTAACACTTCCCAGTGTCACGTTATAGGAGCCTGTGCACACAGCAGCTACTTCTGAATGCTCTACAAAACACAGTTCTTCAGTATTTCCTTCCCCAGCCCATGTTGTGAATACAATTTCAATTATTAATGCAATCCAGAATTTCTAACACATATGGAAGTTTCTAATCGAAATCCAGTCATGCTCAGTTAGTCTTTGGCATGTTCCACACTCTTGCAGAGGTCTGCAGAAGCCAACAGCCTTGTTTTCATCTGTGAAAAGCCCATATACCCTCATTTATGCCCAGTCTTGGGTTCAGTCTTCCCATCCTGATTTTTCTTGCTGTTTTTTTTTCTTCTGCTCTAAAGGAATAGGTCTTTATCCTCCCTTTTGGGATTCAAAACAGCACTGGTTATCCTTCATTACCAGTATCCAGTTGTGGTTCCAGCTTTGGATGACCTGGGTGCCACCTCTCTCACACCACTTCCTTCATATTGCTTTACACCGCAGATCTGTGGCGTATTGCTTCAGAATTGGTGTCAGTTCTGTGCCTCATGTCCAGCAGGGCCGCTTGCTTTGCATGGATCTGTCTCCCAAGTCTGCAGTGACTTTGGTAGTGGCTTTTTCTTCCAAGCAGTTTCTGTTGTCAGCATCACCAGCAAGCAGGTGTAGCACCTTTTGAAACCCCATGGGAACTGTCTAGCACTCCAGGGCATGTGTTCAAGGCCAGGTTGAACAGAGTCTTGGGCTACATGGTGTAGGGTCCATGGCAGGGGGTTGGAACTGGGTGATCTTAAGGTCCTTTCCAACCCAAACCATTCCGTGATTCTATGAAATAAATCCTTCAGACAATTATTTGAAAATGGGGGCTTATGCATGACGAGAACCTATGATGTAAAATGTGTGGTACTTTGGTTTGTGGTGAATTAGAAACTTACTAATTATTCTAATTACTAATTAGTCGCTCCTTACTAATTATGCTTCAGGATTCTGTTACTTGAAGCAGACAGTTTTCCAGTCAGGCACAATCACTGAGGAAAGCTCCTTGGCTGGATCCATGACGTTCCCCTCCTGGTTTGTTTTCTTCTCCTTTTCTTCACATCTTGGCCTGGAGACAGTAAAACATATGGCAAACCTGAATGGCAAACACTTCCTAGCTTCATAGTGTATCTGTGTGAAGGTTATTAACGCTGCTGTACTTGTCAGCTACAGCCATTTTATTCTCTCTGTACACAGAGCTTTCAAAATTCTCTGTGCAAAGCTATTGCTTTCCAGCCACATGTGAACAAATTGTTCATTCGTATTGATGCTGCAGTAATTAATGAAATATTCCTGTGGAGGAGTTCTTGCACTCAAATGATTTTGTGGCTCGACCACAAGTGCCTCCTTACTGTCCCGGATTGCCTGCCTCTGTGTCAGTGTCAAAGTGTTGCTTTCGCTTGAGCAGTGAGAAATTATGAGTTTCAAATTACTTCCTCAGAGCTCATCACTTGAGCAATATTAACACCCTTCTCTATTTGTAACCTGCCTTCTTGTATGTTCTTGATTGTTACTCACAGTCCAGAGCGAACTTCCCGGGTTTATGAGTTGGTGTAAAGCTGCCAAAGTAAAACATCGTTGCCTGAGGATTTAACATAGGGGGTTCTAGTGGAAGAAACTCTTCTTGGAGCAGAAAAGTGATCCAGCGTAAGTCAGAGAACAAAGATTCATAACAATTTTATCTTGCACATTACTGCATAGATTCTGATGGCATCATACCCAGGTGTCTTATGCGCAGCTTTGCAAGGTCTCTGTTGTGGTACCAGAAATAATAAAGACTTAAAACATCTCTGTGGGCCTACGAAGGGTACATGAGCTGGTGTTATGCAAGGGTTCAGCTTAATCTAAACTGGGTTTAGAATTCTTATGGCTTAAGTAGTATTTAGTGTTGTTTAAAATAAACAGCTTATAATTATATATAGCTATTGCAGCATGCTTCTGAATATCCTGTTTAAACTTGGTGCTGAAAACCACTGGACTTTTGAATAGATTTCAGATAAAATCCAGATTTCTGGAGGAGGCCTGGCCTGAGAGAATAGGTCTGACTTGTTTTTAAGGAAATAGCTTAATCTGTTTAAATCACTTTTTCATTATGGGTACCCAGAAATGCATGAGGTTCAAGAACATAGGTAAGAGAATCCTATTCTTCTGTCCCAAGGTGGCTGCTCTTTTCCCAATGTGTTACTGAACTTCTGTATTGAATGGATGTAGTTGGTGTCAGAGCAGAACTAACCATTCCATCTCAGTGTGTGCGTATGGATGGTTTGGAGACAAGAAATCCAATGTTAAACAAAGTGACAAGGTTTTAGACTTTCTCTATAACGGTGCTGACAATACCCAGTTGAATCCTCTTTGTAAGTGACTTCAAATTCTTTTCTGATGTGTGTGCTCTCCCTGTCTCTAATATTCTTATTTAATAAAAAGCAGACACCAGAAACCTCATGGATGTGCCTAACAAATACATTTGTGGGGTTTTGCTAAACTTCATCGAGTTCAGATCTGCCTTTTTAAATTCCCCAGACATGACTGGTCTGGTACATTTGGTACAAACCATTGATAGCTCTCCTAAAAGTACCTTAATGGTAGAAAACTGACTCGGGATATTTGATATAGAAAGGAAAATCGCATTCAGCATGTGCTCACCCAGTACCTCCTGCTGTACCAGTGGTCCCCTCTGAGACAGCGGAGAGGGCCGCTGCTGGCCCTCCAAGGTCACTGCTCCATGTCTGCTGGTTTAACCCTCTGACTGCCCTCGCTGCTGCTCCCAGGGAAACAAGAGAATCAATGGAGACATAATATCCAGCCGACTGTACAAAAGGTTGTCTTGACTTGGGGATGTTGGTCCATGAGCCGCCTTTGGTGTGCATTCGGAGCCCAGAAAGCCAACCAAATCCTGGGCTGCCTCAAAAGGAGCGTGACCAGCAGGTCAAGGGAGGTGATCCTGCCCCTCTGCTCTGCTCTCCTGAGACCTCACTTGGAGTATTGTGTGCAGTTCTGGTGTCCTCAACACAGAAAGGGCATGGAACTGTTGGAACAAGTGCAGAGGAGGCCACGAGGATGATGAGGGGACTGGAGCACCTCCTGTATGAAGATAGGATGAGAAAGTTGGGGCTGTTGAGCCTGGAGAAGAGAAGGCTGCGTGGAGACCTCAGAGCAGCCTTCCAGTATCTGAAGGGGGGGTGTCGTGGTTTAAGCCTCTAAAACTCATGAAGTTTTACTCACTCACTCACTCACTCCTCTCTCTTTCTTCCCCCAGTCTTGGGGGTATGGGGAAGAGGATCAAAAAAAAAAATGCAACTCGCACAGGTTGAGATAAGAACAGTTTAGTAACTAAGGTATAACACAAATCATTGCTGCTGCCATCAATAATAATACAAGAGAAATACAAGGAAAGAGAATACAACTGCTCACCAAGCCCAACCCAGCCAGTGCACCCCCCAGCAGTGAACCCCCCCAGTACCAAAAACCTGACCATGCCGTGCACCCCCCAGTCCACCACCACACCCTTCCGGGTCTCTGCCCTCTGTTTTCACCTCCAGGACATGACGTGCTGTGGTATGGAATACCTCTTTGGTCAGTTTGGGTCAGGTGTCCTGTCTCTGCTTCCTCCCAGCTCCCCTCCTCCCTGGCATAGCATGAGACTCAGAAAGTCCTTGGCCAGACAAAACATTGCCAAGCAGTAACTGAAAACACTGGTGTTACCAGCGCTGCTCCCAGGCCCAAAATCAAAAACACAGCGCTGCACCAGCTACCAAGAAGGAAAAAAAAATGACTGCTGCTACTGCTGAACCCATGACAGGGGGCTATAGGGATGGTGGGGAGGGACTCTTCATTAGGGACTGTAGTGAGAGGACAAGGGGTAATGGGTTCAAGCTTAAAGAGGGGAAGTTTAGATTGGATATGAGGAAGAAATTCTTTACTGTAAGGGTGGTGAGGCACTGGAATGGGTTGCCCAGGGAAGTTGTGAATGCTCCATCGCTGGTGGTGTTCAAGGCCAGGTTGGACAGAGCCTTGGGTGACATGGTTTAGTGTGAGGTGTCCCTGCTACTGGCAGGGGGGTTGGACCTGGATGATCTTAAGGTCCTTTCCAACCCTAACGATTCTATGATTCTGCTGCAGTGTCTGTTGGGCAGCTCACTCTGACATGAAGCAAGCTTGCTCTCTGGGCGATGTGTGTTGGTTCAGGTCTCGGCAGAAATGCACTGTTTGCTTGTTGTTGCTGCTAGAGGAATCCTTATTGCTAATTCACTTATCGTGTGCTTTTGCTGGATTATACCAGAGTTCACTCCAAAAGTGTCTTTTGAAGAGAAAATTTGCAAATTCTATTTACTTTTTTTCACTGAATCAAGCAACTTCCTAGTGAAGTAAAACCTTGTATTGTGCAGAGAAGAGCTTGCGGGTTTGCATTAGCTCAGAAAACAAAACACTCTGCCATGAGCTACAAGCATAATGCTGCTTTCTCTCTTCGGTATTTATTTCCCTTTTTAAGAGTTTATAGTCTTAATACTTCTGTGGGTGTTTTGTTGTTTTGATTGGGGGTTTTCCCCAGTGATTGTCATGTTTTTACTCTCTGCAAAGTTGGAACAGCTTCATGGGTATTTGCTTGAGAAAAAGCAAAGGGCCTCGAGAGCTGCCCTGTAAGTTTTAATGAGCTGCAGTCTGCCTGTGTCTCGCTCAGTTTTGAGACCAAAAGTGATCTTTTGTTCAGCAGGATTTCAAATGGGTTTCTGAAATCAGTCCTTGAAACAAAATCCTGCTGGATAATCTGCTCCTGGTCTCTGCTTTGTCCTTGTCCATGTCCAGTGTCATCTGCAGGGGTAACAGAATTGCTTTTGTTGGGTAACTGCAAATTTAAAGAGTGAGTACACATCAGGTTGTGCTCTTTGTGCCTCCAGAGGTGTTTGGACGTAGATAAATGCTTAAGATCAATGCTGGGTTTTGTGCTGCTTATTAAGGCTATGGGAAACCATCTCCTTATTTTTAACTTTCTTTCTCTGACTTTGAAATACATTTTTCCTCAAGGTTGTTTCAGTAAATTGACACACGTCACCCAACAAAAGCCTCTCTAGTTAGGATTAGAATTATAATTGACATAAGTTTGGCTGGCACATATGGATAAACTGGCTTTTTTGTCTTCTTTCCTTTTTAGTCTTGCTTTATCCTTATTTTCACTACTTCCTCTTGTCCTTTTTCTTCCTCTGTTCTTCTGTTCTGTTTCAGAAGAAGGGAGACTAAAAGGTAAAACTGTGCAACAGCAGCCAAGGAACAGCAAAGTTTTCAAATGGGTGACTTTGAACAAAAGGAAAAAAGACTTCAGTGAACAAGTCATTGAAAACAGCATTAAAATTAGGAGAGACCAAACTGAGGGCAAAGTCGTGGATAAACCTGAGCCAGAACAGAGGAAAAGGCAGTGAAGCTGCTTCAAAGCTCAGGAAACTTTATTTTTATTATTATTACTATTTCATTTTCTTGGTTTTTTATTATTTTAGCATTTTCTTTTCTTTTAGAATCCCCGCCTGGTTTGTGTTGGAAGGGACCTCAATGCTCGTCCAGTTCCAACCCCTGCCATGGGCAGGGGCACCTTCCACTAGAGCAGCTTGCTCCAATTTGCTAACTTTTTATGCTCTATATAAATTTAGAACCTATTTAAGCAGCATTGTGTGCAAACCATGTGTCCTGGGTTCAGCAGCAGCAGTCATTTTTTTCTCCTTCTTGGTAGCTGGTGCAGCGCTGTGTTTTTGACTTTCGGCCTGGGAGCAGCGCTGATAACACCGATGGTTTCAGTTACTGCTTGGTAATGTTTTGTCTGGCCAAGGACTTTCTGAGTCTCATGCTCTGCCAGGGAGGAGGGGAGCTGGGAGGAAGCAGAGACAGGACACCTGACCCAAACTGACCAAAGAGGTTGTTCCATACCACAGCACGGCGTGCCCAGGATGTGAAAAGGGAGAGCAGAGACGCAGAAGGGTGTGATGGTGCTTTGAGGGGTTCACTGCTATGGGTGCACTGGCTGGGTCAGGCTTGGTGAGCAGTTGTATTCTCTTTCTTTGTACTTCTCCTGTCATTATTATTACTGGTGGTAGCAGCAGTGATTTGTGTTATACCTTAGTTACTAAACTGTTCTTATCTCAACCTGTGAGAGTTGAATTCTTTCGATTCTCCTCCCCATCCCCCTGGGACTGGGGGAAGAAAGAGGGAGTGAGTGAGTGAGTAAAACTGCGTGGGGGGTTAGAGGCTTAAACCACGACACTATGTCACCTGGAACTGGAAAAAATATCCACAGACTTGCTACAAAAGGGATGTTCTCAGGATCTACTTCTGTTTTGTTCTACCTCAGAAATGGAGACTTTTGTGTCAGCTTCGCTCCTCAAGAAGTAATCCTGCACTAAGAAGACTGAATTGCAGTATCTCTTTAGAATACAGCCAGCAAGTGTTTTCCTAGTTCACAGATAAAGGCTAAGATAGATTTTGTGGCTTGATTTATAAGCAGAAATGGAAGCAAAATCAATGTTTTGTGGGTTTCCTTCTCTTTAATGATAAAGAAAGGAGGGTGAGAGCTGGATTGGTAACTTAAAATGTGCTGTGAAACGGAATTCAGCACTCCCTCGCCATGGGTGGTTTTGAGGCAGAGCTGAAGTGCTGCTCTCCTTATGATCTTTGAAAACATCAGGCTTCAATATTTGATCCTGGATCCTGTCATAGGCAGCTGGAAAGGTGTGACTGAAGGCTTCCTGTCCCTGTGTCTTTGCTGACTTTTGCTGTGTTGAGCATATGCTGTGCTGGCAGAGCAGGGGCTGGGAAAAGCTCCCAGTAGTGCGTCCCGAATGTTTCCATCCACAAGGCTTACAGTGGTTTGTGCTGCCTGGTGTTGCCTTGATCTGGGCCAGTTAATCCATAGTTGAATACTGCCTTCAGACTGCTGCTTAAAACTACCGTATTTTGTGTAATGGCAGCTAGTGCTGGGCAAACCAACTGCTGAGTCCCTCCAGCTTTCCTCAGAGCAGGTATGGCTATGCAATGTTGGTCAGCTTTGGAGTGTGCTTGGGGGCTGTGTAGTAGTTGAACCTGATGTTCCTTGCTGGATCTTACCTTTCCCGCCTTTTTCTGCAGTTGGAATTAGCTGGGAAGAGAAATGAATGAAATGAGAATATGCAACTTCTTAATGAATTAGATGTGAGGTACTTAATTGGCTAATTACAGGAACTTGTTAATTTCTCATTACTGCAACTGCCTTCTGCTGATAGCATCTTTGGTAACTGATTTCTTAATTAAAATGGAAATGGCAGGCTATGCCTGCCCTAAGTCCCAGCAAATGCGTAGCACAAAGCATCCAGCACCTGATGTCCTGCGGGGCCCTGTTAGATAAAGGGGGCCTCAGTTTGGGCAGCCTCTGAATGGAGTGAACTGGAAATAGGTTTATTTCCTGCAGGTTGGTAGAGCAGAGCAAAACTATTTTTCGAGAAATTTTCTTCAAAATCATGCCAGTGTGAGCTGGGAAGTGATCTGGTCTTATCCCAACTGCCTTCCTGGAAGACAGTGACTTTAGCTACTTGTGAGGGAATCAGCAGTGATTTGCCAAGCTCTGAGATGCTGAAATTCGTGTAAAAAGCTTAAGGTTTTGTGCCATACAGCTGTTTCTTGGGCAAAGGCCTACATTGATACGAATGGATGTTTGATAGCTTCCATTTGCTGTATTGTGTATTTCACAGTGTCCTTTACCCATGTATCACCCACTTCCAAGACTCTGAATGCCCCCTACTGTAACTTCCCAGTGTTTCACAGCACTTAGCCTACTTGTTCTCACTAGAGCCCTGTCAGGCAGTGCCATCAGCCCTCATGAAGGGGGGAGAGAAGCACAGAGGTCAGGGTGGATGTGCACCTCCATTTTGGGCCCCTAAACAGACCAGGGCATCTTGGTGTCTGACTGTAGGTTTCACAGCTTTTCCCCAGCAGGGCAACCAGCTTGCCAAAGTCTCAAGCTAACATCCATCTATTCTCTCATTTTGTGATTCCCTGTAGCCTGATAGGAACATGCAAGAGCTGACACTGACCACCTGTTAGTTTAGTTATTGCTTCGCACCATGGCTAGCATTAATGTGAGTGATATGTACCAGTAATTAAGGACTACCCTAATGGCAGTGTCACAGAATAACACTTCAGCCAAGCAAGACTCAATGTCAAGGAGAAAATTTGATTCCCAGTAGCAAAGTGGTGTTGACCAAACTGTTAGTCCAACGGGTGGTTTATGGATAGTCAGGCAGAATAAGGGTGTGCAGAGAAGGGCTTCATGCACCTCCCAGCCAGGTCTCATTGCTGGTTCTGGTGCATCTGCAGGCAGCCCACATCAAGTGGCCTCTGATGGCCCAATGCTTTGGTTGTGCATGTCTGTATGACTGCTCCACAGCTGCCCGGTTGTGTGTGTGGGAGTCTGCACCCTTTCCTGTCAGCCCACTAAGGGAGAGGTATTGAAGAAATTGCTCCTATGAAGGCTGAAGCTCAGCTTTGACAATCCTTCATGATGCAAGGTAAAGTCCTTCACCTGTGTACCGCCCATCTTTCCTGTCAAGTAAAGCCTCTGTTTAAGATTTGTCAGTTCTGCTTTTCAGGCACAGTTAATTCTGCTATCCCTATGTTTTGGAGTTGTAGCAGAAACCAAAGCAAAGCCTGAAATGGTATTGTGCCATTGAAGTCTAATGAGTGTCTGTGCACTTAACATCGCCATAAACAAGCGATAGCCAGAATCCTCAACTGGCACTTAAAGTTTAAGGCTGTTGTGTGGCATTTCCAAGTCTATGCACTGTCTAATGCTCCCTCTGAGCACAATCACTATATAAACTGAACTGAATGTGTTGAATAAATATTGTAACTTCACTTTCTAGAGTTATAACAGTGAAATTCTTTGTAACTTTGAGATTGCTGTTTGAAAAGATGCCATTTCTCTCTCCACTGCCTCTCCAGGCACTCTTACGGAGCTCAGGAAGATAGATATCTCTCTCACTGGAAAATGTTTATAGCCGGGTCTGAAGAAACCTCAGTATTAATGCTCGCTGGTGTTTATATCCTAACAGCTGCAGACTGCCCACTTGTTACGCAGGAGAAATACACAGGAATTGAAATTTGGGGAATGTTAGCACAGAAGATTGCAGCTTTGCAATCTGGGCAACAAAGAGACACTAGAAAATCCCATCCTGTTTAGATCAGTTATTCAGCAGAATCCGTGCCAGTTCGCCTGTGGGCTTAGGTGTGAAATGAAGTGTTTTCCCACTTCCCTGGTTTGATTGTATTGGAGCTAGCAGCTAAACCAGGATTAGGGCGCTTTGTGGAACTGGATGGTTTGCAAGTCTCGGAAACAGTTTTCAGGCTTACAAAGCTTCATGTATCCGTGAATGTATTTGTGGTTTTTTTCCCAAAGAAGTAATTGTGACATGTGATGCCTTAAGATTCAGATGCACTGTTTTTAATATCTAAAAGCAATCCTTCTTGTAAGTAGCCCCCACGGCTGAAATAGTGAAACTCTGCAGAAGGATGCTAATCATGAGCCTCTGTTCCAATGGCCAGTCTGTAAATGCTGCATTTCTGGTAACTGAATATTACACAAAACAGTGGGGATGGAGGTCAGAAAACTGGCGGGGTTTTCAG
The DNA here is from genome assembly GCA_017639245.1 of Myiopsitta monachus. NCBI lineage: Eukaryota > Metazoa > Chordata > Aves > Psittaciformes > Psittacidae > Myiopsitta > Myiopsitta monachus. The sequence continues at coordinate 38,305,052 of CM029917.1, read as the reverse complement.
CACTGTCCATCCAGCTTCTATCAAGTAACTGTATAAACCTGAAGCTTTATACAGTTACTTGAAGAGTTAAATTTACATCGCCGAAGTGCAATAATTCTTCTCTAAGAAGCCTAAACTGGTGGAATGATTTCATGATCTGACAGAATTGGGAAAACTGATGCCTGTCTGCAATTCCCAGGTCTTTTTCAGCGTGCTTTTCCTCTGCTGCAGAGAAGCATCCTTCAGTTTTCAAGGCCAGCTGGAAATAGGATACTGCGCAGTACTTCCTTATTGAGTAGAGAGTCAAGTGGTTGGATGTTGTGCCACCTTTATTCTCTCTGGTAATGACAGAGATACATCTCTAGAATTCATATAAATACTTCTGTTTGAAATTGTTATGCTGTTCCTAGAGGATAAATCCTCCGTGAAGACAAGTTTATTGTAGTGTATGGTCTCCTGACAATGAAAGAGTTAATTGTAATTACTCACTGTGAATGTAAAATGCTTAAGGATAGAGTAAGCTCCAGCCAAGGATTTTTCAATGTACTGAAGACTGTTTGATATTATAGATTAACTAAACTGTCATCTCTAACACCTCAGGGTATAGTTGGGCATCTTTGCTAGATTTTGGGTTTGTCGTTTACCCAGATGAGCTCCAAACAGAATAAGTACCAACAACTGAAATACCCTTTCATTTCATCTAAGTGCATTACCCTCTAGGCCTGAGCTATAATGCATTTGAGTAGCACCCACTGCCTTATCCAAGCTGATCTTTAGTTTAATAATGGCATTGCACTTTTTCTTACAAGAACGTACCTTGCAATTAATAAGCTGCAATGTAATTAAATTGGGGGGAGTAAGGGGAGAGAGTGTCCTCTCTCATACTCTATTCTTGAACTAGAATATCTTCCAATAGCAAATTGACAGGAATATTGAAGTAAAGACAGGGGTTTATTAAAATCTCCAGTGAACACCATGGACCATCATGAAAATAGCTGATTAATTGATAAGAACGTATTTCATCAACTTTTCCTTAAAAAGCTCTTTGGATAGTCAGTCATAGTGTTCTTACAAGCAGTGATCTTCCTGTGCTTGAACTGTCCAAAGTTCAGCTTGACACTGAAACTGGACCAGCATAATTCACGATGGGATTTGGCCTTTCATCTTCCTACCTTTGCATGCTGTGTGTTTGAGTCTTAATAAGACATGACATAGTACAAGTTACATGTGTAAATGACTGTGTGATGAGGTTTTATACGTATATAGACACAGGGTAAACTGTTTGGCTCACCGCGCCCATTAGTGTTGTGCCACAGTATAGTAGCTGTCCCTGGAGAGCTCTGAGGTAGGAGACTGTGTAGTTGCCGTTCCTCACAGATTCCCGCACCGGTTTGAGTTGAAAGGGACCTTAAAGTTCATCCAGTTCCAACCCCTTGCCACAGGCAGGGACCCCTTCCACTAGAGCAGCTTGCTCCAAGTCCCATCCATGTGGCTTTCTGCAGACATTGGAAGAAACCCTTCAGTCCTGAGATCAGCACTTCTGAAATACACTGAACTCTGTCCCTCTCCCCTGGAGTCTGGGTTTATCCTGACACTGGGATGAGCCCAAGAGATGCACAGCTCTTTTGCTTCAGGCAATACGTGCCTCTGCAATAAGGTCCAACAAACTTTCATGTAGATGAATGTTGCTTCAAGAAATCCACCTTTCTCTCTCCCCTTCCACCCTCCCCCCAACTATACTTCTGATATCATCTTCAACCATAGAAATGCAGTTGTAATACATACAGTGATTCAAGAGGAGTGTGGATTATTGTAATTGCTGAAGTGTGTATGATACACAGTGTGCCCCAAATGTGACTATATACAGACCTGAGATGGGATGCATACAAATCATTCTTTTACCTGTGCTGCACTTCCCCAGACGTGTTATTATGGTCATAAATCTACTTCAGTTTGGTTTTGCCCTTGAATTTGAGCTCAAATTCTGAATATAAATCTACCTGCAGAAAACCCCTGGCACCTTCATTTTCCTCACAGCTTTTTTTTTTTCTATGGCTTTTGATGTATTTTCAGCCTTTTATTTCTCTTCCTGGCCTCCTGTTTTCTTAAAGGGGTTGACTCTTTTTCCCAGGGTGTCCTGGCAGTTCCCCTATACAGGCAGTACGTGCTGTTGTCATCTTGTTTTCATTTTGTTCTTCTCTGCTGTATGTTTGGTAGCAGCAGTGTGGGAATGAGTAGGATGTTGGCTCCATCACCTGTGTATAGCTTGCTTGGTGATGGAATATTTTTAGGTATGCATGAGGGAAGAGGCTTGAAGGAGGTTAGCTGGAGGGGCTTTTGCCAAGGGCCTTTAGCAACAGGACAACCGGGAATAGCTTTGACCTGACAGAGGGGAGATGAGATCAGATGTCGGGAAGAAGTTGTTCCGGGTAAGGATGCTGAGGTGCTGGCACAGGGTGCCCAGAGAAGCTGTGGCTGCCCCATCCCTGGCAGTGTTCAAGGCCAGGTTGGACACAGGGGCTTGGAGCAACCTCCTCAAGTGGAAGGTGTCCCTGCTCGTGGCAGGGGGTTGGAAGTAGGTAATTTCTAAGGTCCCTTCCAACCCAAACCACTCAATAACTCACTCAATGACTGATCTCTCATGCTTTTGCTTAGGTTTAACATCCTAAGTGTAGTTTCTGTTATGTGCATCTGTATTGCAGCTCTTCAAGTGCTTATTTGACCAGATCTTCATGCTTCCATGAATGTCAGCTGCTACCTGTGCAGTGCCAAGAAGCAGAATTTAAATAGTGGTGCCACTAAGAAACCAGTTAATCTGCAATGCCTCAATCAGAGGCAGTGTGTTAAGCTCTGGAGAGCCGACCCCTGCCATGAGTGCCTGTTACATGGCACTGCTCTCATATTTCTAATAGTTGGAGCTGTGCTGGCAGAAGCAAAATGATCCCACTCCAAAAGTTCTCCTGCTTAGCACTGATGTAGAACTATAGCATAAACTGCTTTTTTTGTTTGTCTGATATACTTTACAAACTTGATAGTTTAGAAAGTGTGACTTCAGGCACTGGCTTTATAAATCAGTCTTCTTGTTCTTGGTTTCTGTTTCTTTGCAAATTATGAATTGCTGAGAGTTTTGCTGCTTGGCCCAGGCGTCCAGAAGTTTCTGGGATGGTGCCATCTGAGATATGATGGATCTGAAATAATCAGTATGGCACTGCTTCATAATTCACTGTGTGTATCCAAAATGGGGTTGTTTTTGTGCAGTTTCATAATTACTTCATGAATTTATTACTCTGTCCTAGCAGTAACCTTATTTATTGTGACAGCATCTTTTGCAGAATAATTATGCAAATAACTAATTAAATTAAATCTTTCAAGCTGGGGGTAAAACATGAATATGTATTACAGAGGAGAAAATTAAAACTTCAGTGCATGTACAGATGGTACAATGAAGATGAGATGCCTGTAAAGAGTCAATGATAATATTTGAAGGTATTTCTTAATACACCAGATCAGTAAGGGGAAGGAAATAAAGGCTTCTTTGGAAATTCCTGTTAATGTATTCACTGCTTGAGGCCACTTAGAAGTAAGAAACAGCATGAGAAGTGGTGGGAGAACAGAATAGAATAGAATCAACAAGGTTTGAAAGACCTTTAACATCATCAAGTCCAACCATTACCCCAGGACTGCCAAGACCACCACTGAACTGTGTGAACAATGGAACAGTATTTTTCCAATGCAGAGTGGTTTTAGTGCTTAAGGCTGTAATACATACATTGTAACTAATAAAAAAGTATGAGATTATCTTTACTGGGCAATATTGTGCATAATTGTTATGCAAAAAGAAGAACATAGTTTAGTATTCCACTAGGGCATGAGGAAAAGTGCATCAAGACAACTGATTCTTCAGTTCACAACTTCAAGGGAAAGGGGTAAATAAAGAAGCTGGGGAAGAACAGGTCTCTAAGAGGGGAGAGATCACCTGAGCTGTGATATCTGTACTGCTGGCTAAATTATATGTTACCTTACTGGAATGATGGGAAGTGTAATCATACTCCTCGGTACACTTACTAAATAATGACACAGACATTTAATGAGTTACTGGTCATCTGCCTGGCATGGGTGTAACCAACAGTGATGTACCTTATGGCACTCAGTGTAGTTCCATGGCTTTTCATGCACTGTTGAGAGATCTGTATTTTTATAGTAGAAGAGGCGGTGGCAGCTTTGGAGGTTTGGACTGAACATTAGAAAAAACCTCTTCCCTAGGGGAGTGATGCAGCACTGGAGTGAGCAGTCTCCAGTGGTTGGGCTTGCTTGGAGGTCCTTGGAGGTCTTGAAGTCTTGACTAGTCTGGCACGCGATGTGCTGGCAGTGAGGCAGCTCTTACTCTGGGCAGCAGGTTGGAGTAGATGACATCTGCTGTTCCTTCCAATTTACATTTCTGTAAGGTTAGGAAGTGCCTGGGGAGGAAACACCGGTAAAGTCACATAATCTTAGTGAAAACTCCCAATAACCAGCTCCCTATTCTCTTGCTGTGACTGATGTCAAGAGAAGACCCACCAGGGAGAGAAGTATGAAAGTAGAAAAGTGTATGTGGTGCTGGGAGGTTTCACTGGTTTTATCCTTCAGGGCTTCTTTTACTTTACCAACAAGGTTGGAATAAGCAGAAGACTTGGTCAGAAGGAGCATATTAATAGTTACCAGCAAGTTGTCACGCATTGGAAAGGCAAATGCTTGCCATTGTAGAAACCAATAAATAATAAATGCAGTTATGCCAAATGACTGGGTATAATTGATGCTGAGCTAGTTTGTTTTCAATCTGTGATTCATCCTGCGTCAGTTTGCTGTGATGTTAATTTACGAACTTCGAAGCCTTTGACAGTGAACTGATGGTGTCCCTCACCACTCTCATATACCTAATGCAATATATATCTGAAAAAACAAAGCCCTTTAGGAAAACCAAAAGTCTGAGCACAGAGGTTGTGCGTTGTTAATATCTCATTTATTAAAACTGGGAATGAAGCTGTGACAAGCTGATGCCTATGGAAAATGTATAATATGGGGGGAAATCCTTAGGTGCTGAGAGAACCCCTGCCGCCTGACTTGGCAGTAGAGGCTTTTAGCTCTATGCCTCTTCACTGTCCTAGTTCTGGAAGCAGTTATCACCAGTGGCACAAGGGAGGGGTCATGTCTCCTCTTGCTTGTGGCAGAAATACACTAAGGCAGAAATGGCCTGTCGCGTTTGTCTTCTGAATGATGTGGATTGATCTTCACTGCCACCAGTTACGTGTATCTGCTGATGATGGGAGTGCTCACCTCTGAGTCTGGGTTCCAGGGGAAATGCTCACCCTGATGTGGGGCTCAGCACAGGTTGGCTGCATGGACTGGGGCAGTGGCATTCTCCTTGCTTGGGGAATGAACCTCCAGTGTAACTGAAACATCAAGGTTTATGTTTTTGTGCAGTTTCAGAGTGTGCCTGGCCTCATCCTCGTCCCTCCCAGGTCTGTCTGCATGCTGCATGTCCTTTTTCAGTGTTCCTAATTTCAGGCTTGAAATCCTCTCTTGTGCTGTTTCTTTTAACTTTCACTTCCTCTTCCCTGCTCTTTTGTGTCCTCCTCGACTTTCATTGTCTGTTTATAAAGTAGGGCAATCACAAAAGTCCTGCAGCCTTTCCTGATCTCCTTCCCGGTGCAGCTGAGGTCACGAAGCAGTTGATAACATTTCATCCAGACTAAACAGCAGCACTGAAAAGAGAGCAAACGCAGCGCTGGACCCTCTGCTCTGCTCTTGTGAGACCTCACTTGGAGTATTGTGTGCAGTTCTGGTGTCCTCAACATAAAAAGGACATGGAACTCTTGGAACAAGTCCAGAGGAGGGCCCCGAGGATGATCAGCGGCTGGAGCACCTCCTGTATTGAAGATAGGCTGAGAAAGTTGGGGCTGTTGAGCCTGGAGAAGAGAAGGCTGCGTGGAGACCTCAGAGCAGCCTTCCAATATCTGAAGGGGTCCTATAGGGATGCTGGGGAGGGACTCTTCATGAGGGACTGTAGTGAGAGGACAAGGGGTAATGGGTTCAAACTGAAACAGGGGAAGTTTAGATTTGGTATAAGGAAGAAATTCTTTAAGGGTGGTGAGGCACTGGAATGGGTTGCCTAGGGAAGCTGTGAATGCTCCATCGCTGGTGGCATTCAAGGCCATGTTGGACATAGCCTTGGATGGCATGGTTTAGTGTGAGGTTGTCCCTGCCCATGGCAGGGGGGTTGGAACTGGAGGATCTTAAGGTCCTTTCCAACCCTGACTATTCTGTGATTCTGTTATCTCCTTGATTCTGTCCTGAGAACAGCCATTGCCCTTTTGAAGTCTGATGGGGATCTGTGATCTTAGAGGAGGCTGCTGGTTTGGGGTTTGTGGTGTTTTGTGCAACTATGTTGGTTTGCAAATAAAAGTGCAAATAAATAGGTGAAAAGCAGAATAAATAGAAGGAAAAAAGTGCAATAGAGCCTGAATTCCTATCAGTGATATTTTATAGTTGGGAGAGGTTCTTATTTACCTTTTCATTAATAGCCTCTACTACCCAGTAATACCCATTAATAGTACCCATTAATAGCTGGTATCCTACCCAGTTTCAGATAGTGTGTGTGTGTGTGTGTGTGTGTGTGTGTGTGTGCAAACTGTGGGTCAGGTTAGTCCTTCAAGGTTACATGGTTTCTTTAGTAGCTGCTGGTTTTCTGGTTTGAAGCTTGCTGGGTGGTTCTCTTTAACTTTGCCCTTTGGGGTCCATCACTAACACTCACCAACTTCTGCCATCATGAGGTCCAGAGTGACGCAAAGGCCTCCAGCCAGCAGTTTGTGGGAGCTTGAAAGGAGCATGTGCTTTTCTGTACCCCCAACAGGCCTGGAAAAAGGCAGCCATGATGTGTTGGATTTCTGGAATCTTTCCAAGAGATTCCTCCATTTTTCAGGGTTGGTGATGTGGGTTGTGTTTGTAGGCACATCGGAAGCTGGGAATTGCTAGCTCAAGATTGTCCCCTTCAGGGGAAAATAGTGTTTTCCCAGTCCTGCTTCAGTAGTTGTCCTTAGACCCAACGACATCCTACCATTGCCAGCAAGCCCGAAGATGGTGATAGAACAGAGACAGTAATTCCTTTATGTGAGTCAGAAAACTAGAGGAGTCATTTTTGATGGAATTATAGCCAGCTTTGTTATAGCAGAACACTTTATATTATGTCAGGATAAAGGTTCATCTGCCAGTTACTTCCCTGCAGCTCTACACAGTGAGGAAATGGCAGGCTGAGGAACTGAGCTCTGTATTCCCAGCTCCCTTTGCAGCACTAGTAAAAGAAAAGCATACAAATTTCTGTATCATGCAAACCAGCTAATGAGAGAGTTGTGCTTCACCTCATTACAGAGAATGTATCTCTAGTGACAAGAACAGTAACTGGCAATTAGCCAGGATGTTCAGACCTGCTCCTACCTGGTGAATAACTGCCAGGAAACCCACATGGGATATGAAGCTAGATTAATTTGCAGCAGACAGGTCAGGGTGGAATTGCATTGGTTCAAGTGGGAAGGGGCCCAAGTTCATTGTCCCCAAAATGGTGGTTAGTTTAACTGGAGATTACCCGTACTTTAGATGGGGCCCTAAACCATTGCTTATTTAAATATCAGATTTGCTAATTTACTCCTAGTGTTATTTTATGTTAACAGTACTCAGCAGTTAGCAATCAATGGGTTTTCTCTGCACATCATCTGCAGATGGCACAAATTACTTAGGGCTGGTCAGATCCAGGGAAATCTGAGAAACACCAAAGGGGTTTAATCCCCTGTGGTGAACAGGGCGGGTGAATGATTATTGCCCAAGGCAAGCTGATCACAAGCTGCATTTTAAGCCATTAATATCATTGCTTGAGACTAGGTAAGTTAAAATCACTCATGAGAACGACCTTGTTTTTCTTGTGGGTTGTTCCTCTTAAGATCAAACCGGCAATAAAACCCACTAACTTTGTGCATGCACAAAAGAAATTGTATTGGATAAGTATGCATGAACAGTAATACCATACTTTTGATCCTGTAGCCACCTGTGAATGATCTCATTGTGCCATTTCTAAAGTACCACAGAAGTGGAAGGGCTTTGGAGATCTGCACTGCAAATAGATTTACGGACAACAGCTGTGTGAGAAGGCTGTTCCTTACTGCTAAGTATCAGAAGAACCGTAAGCAGAGGTGTTCTAGAGATGCTTGAAATAATGAGCTGTACAAGAAGCATCAATCAGATGTTCCTGTTTTTTCTTTATCATAACACAAGAGCAAGGGAATATTCAATCAAAATGGCAAAACTTTAATATTCAGGGGTTTGTACCAGGCTAGTCATAGAATACTGCTGAAGTGTTCTTAAAGCTGTGCGGGTAAAGAGAACATGTTATGCTGCATCTGTTTTAAAACAAAGTGAGATGAACCTTCTTTTTTGAAAGCATAAATGTGTTCCAGATACCTTGGTCACTGGGAGAAGCTCATGCTGCGGGCAATAATTGTTTGGGTTTTTTCTGCTTTGCTGTGATTTTCACACCTTCATGTGATGTATTTCCCCCCCCCTTCTCCCCAATTATAAGAGCTGATTATGGATTACATAAATCATTTATATGATTCATCATAGCAATTCTTTTATCACCAGCAAATCCTTTTCATTACGTGTTATTTTGATTGATCTTTATAAAGTTCCTACTTATGTTCCCAGAGGGCACCCATTGTGCATACCCAGCAGAAACCTTTTCACAGTTAATTGAGGCATTCAGCCCCTCTTGCTGCATGTGAGATGTGTACCCAAGACATGAGCAAGAACATCTATCTCTCTTATCAAGATATACGGTATTTTAAACATCTGGCTTCTTACATTGCCTCTTTTTTTTAGGATTTGACAAAAATAAAGCTTGCTGCTCCACTGGTGAGCTTAACCTTGTCTGTATATAGATAGGAAAATGTACTCCAGTTGCTGTTGTACAAGATCTGGTGTTCGGGGGCTGTGGTAGAGACCCAAGCACTCTAGTCTGTGCTCTTTATTTTATATGTGATTCTACTTGAAAGCATTCAGTCCCTTGAGCTGACCTCTCTGAGGATAACAGTGTGTATTTTGCAGCAGATTTAGGAATGTTTGGGAAGCATTGATCCAAAAGCTGCTGCAGATCTGCAGAATGGTTTTCAGGCTGTAGAATACTTGGCTAAAAAAGATCTGAAAATGAAGAGTCCCACTCTTCTTATTTGGCATTGTTTTGGGGTTCTTATTGCTCCAGGAGTGACTCAAATAAAATACCTAAGAAATTCTTGATAGATATTCATGCCTCCTGTTAAGGGTTGGTGATTCTGTTTCTCTGTTGGAGAGCTGAGCAGCCTGCCTTTGGTTTCAAGCACAGAACCAGTTTCTCTCATTAACTCCATATTGCAGAAAAGGAGTGTTGCTGTACCTCAGGGGCTGAGCTGGGACGTCAGAGAGGAAAGATACTGTCTTCTACTTAAATGAGTTCTTACAGTGGGCAAAACATAGCTCTGGATTTGGGTCCATAGGATTTGCCTCCTATAGAGCATCTGTAGTCAACCCTTTAGTCACTCCTGATGATTTGAATGTTTAAATAAGTGTAGAAAGCTGATTAAAACAAATCACGGTAGGTCAGTATGTGGCTTCCGAGCTACGTGGATGGAGGGATCTGGTGCTCTGCCTGTCAGGCAGCACTTCCATAAAACATTAGCATGACTTGACACCAACACATCCCTAACATAAGGAATTCTGGTTCTCAGGGCAGTAACAGGCAAGTAAAGAATGAGCTGCATTGCTCTTTGGGGAAATAAGGGAGAAGTAGCAGCATCCAGGAAGATCCTCTGCATTCAAGGTAATCCCAAACCAGCCTGAAAGTCCTAAGGGGGAAAAATTCTCCTTCAGAATTCCCTCTAAGCCAGTTTAAAAACCTGAGTCAAAACCTCGTGATTTGGCTTTGACCCTGTGTGATGTATTCTGAGCTGCTAGGATGCATGAGGTCTTACTGCAGTAAGGATTCTGGGGACCAAACAGAAGTGTTCTTTTGCAGTTGCTTATATCAGGAGCACCTAAAGCATTGCACTGTTAGACTTGGAGTAGATTGCAGTAACACAAATAATGGCACTACCAGTTTTTCATGCCCTTCCCCATCCCTCTTGCTAAAGCACTGCTGCAAGGCCTTAGAAGATGCAGAGGTGGGACATCATAGTGGGAGAACTGTAGGACTGCAGGGAACAGGATGGGTTAATAGAAACAGGACATGATAGAATAAGGAATTATCTAAATGTTTTAGGGTCCATTTATCACGTTTCTTCTTCATAATCTTTTCTACTTGTCCAGGAGAGATTTGTCAGTGCAGCAATTTTAGTTTTTTGATGGTTTTATAGCTGAATGTATTCATCTGGGAAATAAGAACCATAATGTGGCATCATAGGCAGTCAGTTGTACAGCCAGGGCAATGAAAACCTAATGTGGTAGATGATAGAGTACCAAAACCAATCCTTTGGTCTAAAGTAATCCTCAGCAGAAGTGGCTTTGATGTCACTCCATTGAGCTCTGGGTAGGTAGATGCTAATGACAGAGAACCCTGGTGAGTAACACATTTACAAGTATGATATCTTCCTTGGCCACCTGCATACAGCAGCTCAGTTCAGGTGTGTATTACTTGTTGACTTGATACACTACCAGTTGGCTTTCATATGAACATCTCTAAGCAATTCAAGCGAATTACTTAATGTGATGCACACAACCCCTCTGAGGTTCTGCACCTGATGTTAACTGCTGGGCAGTAGTTTAAGGCAGCTTCAGGAGAGGTTCTGGGATCAGGGTGTGGGTGACAGCCAGCCTGCCCTGCTCAGCTGGGGCTACTGCTTGCCTCAGGTGTGGAAACAGTGTGGAGAAAAGGACAGCCTCTGACTCCTGTAAAATAACAGGCGCTGGCTATCTCTATTCTGAATATCCCACATGGGCAAGCAAGCATCTTCCACTAATAACGTGCTTGAAAAATATGGCTTTTACTGGTGTTGCAATCTTGCATCTGCCATTCTGATAACACTCAGCCTGCCAAGTGTTTACTCATCCGTGGTGATAATGGAGAAACACATAATTGACTTAACTGGAGAGCAACCCCCAGTGCTACCCCCTGCCAGCAGCCTGGTGAAATACTGAAAGATGAACAAGAGCAAGTGCATCTGTCTGCCTTAGCTGCCTGCAAAGGATGTTTGTTCCAGCCAGCACTGGTTCACCCTGATGTCTGAGTAGGTGATAAATGCCAACCAAATATGCTCTTTGCTGTCCAGCAGCTAAACCTGAGGAACAGAGTTTGGAGCTGTTGCTTACGAACAGAATGGCTGTGTAGATTCTGGGCTTTATGTGGGAAGTGTGTTTATGAATATCCCAACATCTCGGGGGTGGGGGACTGTAGGAGTGGAAATTAAGACAGGGAAAGACCTTTTCTTTTCTCCCTTACAATGTGCTATATTCCCTAATGCGGTACAGAAGAGGCATTGACAAAAGCATCTGCATTGGCAGAATTGCTGGGAAAATCCCCAAAGCAGAAGTTGACTGGTATCACAGATGCTTAAATAAAGAAAAAGCTGAGGTGTGCAGTGTTGCTGAGGTTAGCAGCACAGGGCTGAGTTGTTCAGGGCCACAGTGAAATCTTGAGAGAATTACCCAGAAGTGACAAAAACTAAACCCCCAGGTTATGCTTAAATGCAGAAAGTGCTTGCGTGCTAAAGACAAGAGAAAAAGCAAGCGAAGGAGGTGGAGAGGTTGGGAAGCGGAGTATGAGAGTGAGGAGGGGAGAGGGAAATGCACTGTACACTGAGCTGAGCAGCAGGAAGAAAAGCTTCAAGCAGGATTTCTCAGCTTCAGATGTTTGCAGGGCACACCAGTAGGTATCTGTGTGGTGCCTTAAAGGATGTGGACGAAAGGCGAGTCGGAGGGGCTCCAGACTTTAGGGATTGTGGTGGTGGTGTGCTCCTCTCTGAAACTGTTGCACTACCTTGGGCTCATTGACTTGTCAGATGGTAAGAGAACTTCCAAGTTTTCCGGCTCCTGTTTACCTTTGTTTAAATCCATTTGGGGAAAGCCACTGCAGGCAGCAGAGAGGCTGTGGGAAGGAAAGCATTGTCTGTCAGTGCACTGGGGTTCAGTATTGTCTTTGTATTAAGAATCATTCAGGCTGCAAAGAGGGGATTATGCTTTATGCTTTACTGAGGACTTTTGTTTGCTTTTAGTATCTTAGCGAGACTCTGAAGCTGTGATTATTTTTGTTTTGTGTTGTATTTTATCAACTTCTTTTGATTTTTCTTGGGTTTACGTCATTTTCTCTCTTGAAAATACATTAGTGGCAACCTAGAAAAAGGCAAGTCTCTCTTGAGGTAATGGAAGCACAGCCGATGATTCTGTGCATGATTTCAGATGGCTACCTAAAACAGTCGTGACTTTTGCAGATTAAGATGTGATGGAATGCATGTGAACAGAACAAAACTTCTCTGTATTTGCTGTAGCAGACACTTCAGCAAAATAACCTAGAGAGAAGTATTCCTGTTTTCACCTATTGAACTGGAAGATTTGATCTCTCTTCATCTTACCAATGTAATGAACTTTGTTTTTCCCTGAAGGTTTTCCTGGCTGAGTGAAGCATGTGTGTGCTAACAGTCAAGTGAGCTTTGGGGATTGTATTATCTCTTCTATTTATACAGAACAGATTTTATATATACATAGGGATGTAGGTGTCATTGAATTTTGAAAGAAAATAAATTTTTTGATGAAACAGATAGTTTTAAAAGAGACCCCCAAGTCACTGAGCGCATTTTTGCTTTGATCACTGTGCCCGTTTATCTAGCAAAGGAAACAGCAGTGGTAAAATACCAGCATGAAGATCCACATTACTTTATTCAGATGCTATCTTTAAAACAGGAGCTAGTGAGGGCTGTTGAAAGTTTGAATGAAAGTCAGGGAAATTTAGATATGAAATATGTTTTGCTGGGTAATGTTAAAAGCAAGAAAAGCAGATGGGATTTTAACCTTGCTACTATAAAATCAGTGCTGTAGTGTAATCCTGGAAATCCTCCTGCAGGATTAGGAACAAATAGGAAAAATAGCCTAAATAAGAGTTATTTAGTTTGAGAGGATGGAAATTGGCATGGATTTGTCATGACATGAATGTTGATATTCCTCATTACAAACTGAACACCATGGGAGCTGTAAGTTTACTCTCAGAATGTCACTAGAGTTCCATTATATAATTAAAAAGAAATTAAGATCTGACAATGACAGCTGATTTCATAAATGAAACAGAACTGCTCACCTGAAATACAAGCTGTCAAGTCAAATGCTGAGGCAATAGCATTGCTGCCTGTTTCACTGCAAGAACATGTCTATGCCTGCTTTCTGGACCTATTTGCTGTAATTCCAGTGTCTGCTGTTTCCAAAGTATTCTCTTTCTCAGAAGTGTTACCCCAGCAAAGTTAAATACGTGGCAGGTGAGGAAGTCATCTGATCAAAGATGACAAGCACAAGTGAACAAATAGCCCCAGTTTGTACTCACCTGCAGGTTGCAGACAGCAGTCAATGAATCACTAGATCCATGCAAGTGGAGAAGCATACAGCTTCTTATAAGTCTTAAGAGAATCCTGTCGAAATTACTGATAGCCAGTAGCTACTATGTGCTAATGGATTACCTGACAGTGTATATTTTTTAGGATACACCTAATAAACCTTTTTAGCTTTAGGTATTTTTTCCTTGGATTTCTGTTTTTTCTGACTGCAAAATGGTTCATGGGGAGACCAAGATATATTTACTTACTACTCATTAAATTATATGAGCTTGTGTTTTTCCCTTCTGACTCTGTACCTGTGCTAAGAATTACTTAAATGACTGAATAGTAACACTAATGTAATGCAGGTGATCATTTCTGTAGTGCAGTGTGGATTTCAGTCACTCCTTACAAGTGGCTTTTAAGCTGTTTTTTTGGCTGTGCTAGGAGACAGCAATAGGATGGGTACAGTGGGTGCTTGTATTGCCACATAAATATTTCTAACATCTTTGCATTCACTAGAATATAATGATTGCTTTTATAAACATCCAGAAAATCCGTATAGTTTCTCATGACTGTGTAAATAACACTAAAATAAGACATTGACATTGCCTGTAGGCTTATTTCTTTTTAGAACTGAAATAATTCTGTCTCCTGTAGATGGAACAGGGTTTCTCAGACTATGTTCCTTTGTTAAAGAGAGAGGAAAACAAAGATAAAATGGAGCACCTGATTCTCCATTGGTCTAACATAAGAAGCAACAGTTATGAGGGGGGAAAGACACGTGGGAAACACGAAGGTTCAGAACTTGCTGCAGCTGATGCTCGCATGTGCCCAGCTCTGCCTTCTCGCACAGCTGTGTCCCAGAGCTGAGGTCCCATCCTTGCAGTCAGCTCATTCAGGTGTTTGACTGGGAGCAGCTGACACCGCAGACATTGGGGGCAGTTTTAATCTCTGAGCACAGCCTAAGACTGTTGAGCATTTTTAGTAAAATATTAAGCCAATAGGTTAACTCTTTTTTCTACTTTGTTTTGTCTGCCTGGAACGGAGCTGGGTGAGTCTGTGGAACGGTGCCCCGAACGCCAGCTGAGCAGGAGAGCTGCAGGAAGATCTTTGCCAGCTGCGCTGTTTGTGTTTTCCGAATTCTGCATGGAAATGTTCCTGTTTTACAGCCCAGGGGAGGGCCCTGTCCAGATACCGTTAAAAGGCAAAATCTGCTAAAGCAGAGAGAGTTCTGCAAAGCACTAGGGCAGGTGCGGTGACACCAATAGACACAGAAATGTTGATGACTCTTTGCTTTAGCTCACTGTGCTGTCTGTTGGGCTACACGTTTGCAGGCCTGTGTCCTTGCTGCCATTCTGCACTGTGACAGAGCTCCCACACTGCCATAGGGTTATTTCCCAGCTGCTATAGAGTCTCACGACCACATCCAAAGGTGGGCTAAGAGCTGAAGATGGGTTTTGTTTAGTGCAACCATGTATCCACAAACAATTATGTTTTATATGTTTGGGGAAACATCTGGGGAAACCTTATATTAACTTGTGGTTAGAGACCAAAAGCCTCTGTCAAGTGAGAGTAAGTTCTGGCTGTATGTTTGTTTTGTGAGTTTGGCTTTAACCCAACTTTGTTGTAAAACATCCGTCCATCCATCCTACAGGTACCTCTGAAGCACTTCATAAATCATAGTTGTTCTAGTCAGAGAGATTCAGGGCAAATATGAACTGTGCTTTTGGATTAGTTCAGTATTGATTCAGTAATACATATGGCAGGGTGCAATCCCCTGAAAATAAGTAGAGTTAAAATATACCATCAAGTATAATGTCAGGGATTTAGCTTTTTAATACCAGAAAGCTTTCATTCCTTAGTTGCAGTCACTTATATTAGCACAGAATATTAGAAGCAGGTGCTCAGGTATTTTTGACTAAGTAAATGTACAAATCTGCTCTCTCAGATGTTTCTGAGGTTGTTACTACACGTGTCTGATGCAACAGTGTGTCAGAAATACACTGCCAAGGAGTTTAGCTGCAAACTAACAGCTAACAGGTACCTAAACTAACAGGTAGATCAGTGTTTTGGACTATGGTCCTTACCTGCAGCTAAACACTGCCAAATGTTTGAGTTGCCACTGAAACAATTTTAATACAATTGCCAATGGAGATAGAGTTTAAAGGCAGTTCCCTTCACTAGAATAAGAGCTTCCAAGGCTTTCCAGTGCACCCTTGTCATGTGGTGTGTCAAATACATGATGTTATATGGAGACAGGAAACAGACGTTTGCTGTTGTGCCAAGTAACTCTTGAGGTAATCCAGACCTCAGACTTGAGAGGCTTGTTCTTCATAATGCTTTACTTGTGAGCCGCTGAGTTGAAAGCAAAACTAGCTGAAGCAGGAATTGTGCCTAAGTTCAGATCTGAAGTAACAAAGAGGGAAGATTTATGGTCTGGTAACTGATCACCTTAAATTGCCTTTGGTACTGTTGCAAGTTCTGAGGCTGGGAATAGCCAAAGGCAAATCACACCTGGTATTGATTTGATTCATGAGGTACTGTATGCCCTTAAGTAATAGCACCTAAAGGTTAAAGCCTCTGAAGAACCTCTGAAGAAGAGAGCAGTTCTGCTGAAGGGGCAAAGCAGGGTTCCTGCTCTGGCTTCCACAAAGGTATTTGTTGCCCAGCTGCTACGGATGCTAGCTGTCCTGCAGCGAAAAGTGTGTGCTGTCTGATTCTCATGATTTGATAAGGTATTGACTAATCCAAATGTGTAATAGGGATATTCTTACATGGACCCTTTTGTGAGAGCATGTTGCTTCCTCTTGTTCCTTCCAAGATTCAGACTGGAACTTCAAACCCACTTTAGAGGGAGGGAAGGAGGAGAGAGATTTGAGCAGGCTGAAAAGTGCTCTCTCTTCTCCAGGGTATCTCCTGTGAAGGTGCTCCTGGTGCAGAGGCTGTATTAGAGCTGAATCAACGCATTTCATTACATCTTCCCAGTGATTCTGGTTCAATTATTCCAACACTTGTACAGATTTCTTCATCCCAAGCAGAAATCGCTGCTCTCTTCCTGCCACCCCAGGCTGTTCAGAGGCAGAGCTGGGGTAACCTCAGCCCCCATGAAGCAGTGCTAGCACCTGCGTTGTGGGGTCAGTGCTGGGATGCACTGCTGCAGTGCCCCAGAGGTGTCAGTGTTGGCAGAGGCTGGAGCAGTGCACACATACAGGAGCCCTGTTCTTTGCCCCACTATGGGAATTCTTCCATTTGTTGTATTTGCTCAGTTATTTTTACCTCATAGGGAAGATGATAATTGCTGTTGAGACTGAAAGGGAACTGAATCAGTTTGGTAGATCAGTGTTTCGGGCTATGGTTCTTACTGCAGCTATTAAATCCCATAGCATCTCCACTAGATCTCCATCCCTCACAGTGTTCAAGGCCAGGTTGGACAGAGCCTTGATGTGCTCTAGTGTGAGGCATCCCTGCCCATGGCAGGGGGTTAGAACCTTAGATGATCTTAAGGTCCTTCCCAAACCATTCTATGATTCTGTGATCTCAGGTTTTTCATGGATATTGGTCTGACTGAGGTTATGCAATTAGTTACTGTTCAGCGGGAAACAGACCCTATCTCTGAGGTATGGCAGTAAAAATAAGGTTTTAAAAACCTGAACAAACACCAAACCTGTCGTGGATTATCAGCTTCAGAATCTCACTTTATTTTATGGCCAGGGATGTATCATGGTAACAATGTGTTCCTATGCCCATGCTTGCATAGGCGTACCCCACTTTCAATGCTTGGCTCATTTAGACACATTGGTAACTTGCAAGACAAAGTCCCACATTCCGAAAGGAAGCAGTCAGAAGATAAATGCCTAAACTATTCCTACTGCTCAGTCTGAACACTTCTGAGTATGGTGTTGCTTTGTGAGGATTATTCATATCCCTACAGAAAATACTTCCTAATCTATACTCATGAGGGGCCAGAACCAGGAGCTGTACAGCCAATAGGAAGTTGGGGTTCCTGGTTTTTGGTGGTTTGTCCTTGCTCTTCTTATACAGCCTTTAGTGTCTGGCACTCTTTCAGACAGGCAAGTTAAACCTTTTAACCAGAAAGGGTTGTTTTAGCAGCAGAGATTCTGTCTCAGCCCCCTGATCTATGGAGGGATTCAGTGAGTAGCTGTAATTACTTATGGCTGTGTGGTTACCAGAGCATGTTGTACTACTTTGCTTTAACAGTGAGGCTGCCTTTGAATCAGCAGGCCTTGACCCAGAAGGAAATGGTCATGGTACAGCACAGTCTGCACTGCATCCTGTGTCGTGCTGCTGCTCAGTGCTTTTTTTCCCTTTAGGGACTGCTGGAGCTCCTGCAGCAGGTTGAGGAATTGCATCATCTTCTGGCATGGAAGTGGGCAGAGCATGGATGTGCCTGCCTGTGTTGGTGTGGGGGTCTGAGGGGGGGGTGGTGGGGTCTGGGGGGGGAGTGGTGGGATCTGAGGATGGGGAGGTGGGGTCTGTGTAGGAGGGGAGGTGGAGACTGGCCGTGGTGTTGGGTTGGTTGCTGTTGCTGGGCGCAGCCTCATCGATGCGACCATCCAGTTGTAGAAGTGCTGAGTGGAGGTGTAAATTCCCGGCCGTTGTGCTCTCCCGCAGCCTTCCCCCCAGCTGGTCACTCCCACGAGCCAGAAGAAGTCAGAGTTGTTATCTTTGCACATGAGAGGACCACCGCTGTCACCCTGAGGTGGAGGAGAGGGGATGAAACTGGTGTTGGGCGGCCACTGTTGGCACTGTGGCTGGTTCCTTCTCTCTCACAGCACCTGCCAGGGCTGTACGGAGCTGCAGAGCACAGGCTCTGCTCGGGTGCTGGCGCCTACGGAACCTTGTCTGGGGTGGGTCATGGGGCTGTAAGGTGGGGCACGCTCTCATCTCTGCACAGTGATCCTGGGTGTGTGGAAAACGGGGTGTTCCAGGCCTGGGAACTGGACCTACGAGAGCACTGGATGGGGCAGAGTGCCAGGCCCCTGGGATGAGGGGGTCACTGAGCAAGGGCCTGCAGATGGGAGAGGCGAGGGAAGCCCCAGCAGCAGTAGGGACAGCGAGGTGCGAGGGTGACTGGCCAGGCTGAGCACGTTGAGGCTGTGTTTGGGCACTTGCGCCCAGGCTGCCTGTGCTGCTGGGGTTGACTTGTGGCACGCTCCTACCTGGCAGCTGTCGATGCCACCCTGCGGGTAGCCAGCGCACAAGTTGTGGGTGTGGATGTCCCCTTGGTACCACTCGCTGCTGTTGCAGGTGCTGACGTTGATGAGGTGGACCTTGGCCTCCTGCAGGACAGTAGCTGAACTTGCGGCTGTGGGCAAAGAAGGGAATTAACACTCAGCAGCTCGTGGCCAGTTCCCTGTCCCCAGTGCTTGGCTTTGCCCCTCCAGAGGCACTGGACCCGTGTTCCCCATCTGTGTTGCTCTGCACAGCAGGGTCAGGTCCATCTCTCAAGGCAAACACCCCCCCCAGCTTGACTTTGGCTTTCACATCTGCTGTCAGGAAGCCCTGCCGGTCTCCCCAGTGTGCCAAGCTCGCCCTTTGGACATGAATGCTTCTTGGGAACTCACATCTTGCTTTCCTGGAACCCCAACCACTGATGTAGCAGTCTGTCAGCTGGGACACTCTCATCGACATGTCTGGCACACAGATAAGCTGTATGTAGTTGTTGCACTGGAGAGGCCGGTCCAGTTCCAGCAAGGCAATGTCGTTCTCCTCTGTGACCTTACTGTAGTAGGGGTGAGCAATTAGCTTCCTAATCTTGCGCACCTGAGCCTCGGGGCCCAGCCGCATCAGCCGTGTGGCCCCGAGCAGCACGAACCACATTCTGGATGTGCCTGGAAGGCAGATGAGAGAGGGGTCACTGGGAGTGGAGCCATGTGCCCTCCTCACAAGGGTGAAAGGACAGCAGTGCTGCAGTCCCTGTGTGCCTTAGGCTCAAGGAGCATCGAGTTGGAGGCTGCTAGGAAGCAGTGGCATGAACCCAGCCTTCTCTTGAGCAGTCTGTCAGCTGGGCTCTGCAGTGTCCAGCCACTGGGCGTACTGCAAGGAAATGGGATGGGAGTAACGTGGTGCTGCAGACAGGGCACCTGCTAGTGTTATGGAGCTATCCCCACTCCCTTGTCCTCCTTACTTGGCCTTGAGGAAGCAGTGGGCTGCTGTGAGGACCCACTGTGGGCTGATGAGGGACCCTCCGCACATGTGCACCGTGCCTGCTTCTGAGGTCTGCTGGATGCTGACGATCCAGGGCCAGGCCCCTGGCAGGGCATCTCTGCCGCCCACGATGCGCTGCTTGTCATAGGAAGCAGCCATGGGCCGGTGCCCGCAGGTCGCTCTGTAAGCAGAAACTCGTTACTGTCCTGCTTGATGGCTTGCTGGGGCTGGAGGTCAGCTCTCTCCCTTCCCACAAGGTGCTGCATGGACAGCAGGGCCAGGGAACCCTATGGGGCATGCATCTTCGTCTGCCCCATTTCTGGTGTAGTCCTGTAGACAGGTTGTGCCAGCAGCCCAGGGGCTGACAGGGGCCTGAGGTGCCCACATGGGGGTTGAGAAGCTGCGGCGTGGCCCTGGGAGACAAGCAGGCACTCTGTAGTGAGCTCCATGAGAGTTGCCGGAATGCCCTCCCAGAGCCTCGGGCCACTTACCCACAGCTGTGTTGCATGCCATGAGCAGGCCAGCACATGGCCAGTGGGACAAGGAGAGGGAGCAAATTCATCACTGCTGGCAGGCACATGGCAGCTACAGCAGCCAAGGGCTGGTCCCCACCACTGCAGCAGCTGCCGAGCTGCCCGCGTCAGTAGAGTGGCTGGTTCCATGTGGGGTTCCAGGCAGGAGGCGGGGCAGAAGCTGGGATCAGGTACCTGTGCTGAATGCTGTGCTTGTGGGACGAGGGGTGCAGCCCTGTGGCAGGCGGCAGCGCCTGGCTCCAAGCACTGCCTGCTCACAGCTGGCAGGTAAAATCCAGGTGTGGCACCTTAGGAAGTTCCCTGCTGCTGTCCTGCTCTCTGCAGCCATTTGCCACCAGGCTCCTTCCCCAGAAACGTGCACCAGAGAGCATTGGTACTACAGGCAGTGTGCCCACGTTTGGGTGCTGAAGACCCAACCAGGTTACAGCTGCAGCAGGCAAGCAGGGATGTGCCAGACAAGTAAGCTAAGCGCAACCAAGCAGTGTCCATCTTCCTGCACAAAGCACAATGAAATGCAGATGCAGCACAGTCCACACTGGCTACATCAACCACAGCAACATCCTCTGGCAGGCTCTGTGTTCTTGCTGTCTAAGAGCTCTGTTGCTGTTCTGGGCCAGCGCTGACACGGGGGATTGTGGCACCTGCTATGCATGGCCAGAACATGCCGTTTTAAGCTCTGGACAGAGAAGGATGCTTCTGCTCTCAGCCCCGTTTACCAATGCCATTCGCAATGGCTTTGGTAAATCCGCATCTCATTAGTTTGCCTTCCACAACTGTACGGTGGAGACTTGCTCACATACAGGCAGCATATGTTTTCTTATGTTGGAAAAGCCAATACTGAAAGGGGACCAACAAGAAATCTGAGGGGCGTTTACAAGGGCCTGTAGGGACAGGGAACGGGGAATGGCTTTAATTGCCAGAGGGGAGATTGAGATGAGCTCTTAGGCAGAAGCTCTTCCCTGTGAGGGTGCTGAGGCACTGGCACAGGGTGCCCAGAGAAGCTGTGGCTGCCCCATTCGCTGGCAGTGCTCAAGGCCAGGTTGGACACAGGGGCTTGGAGCAAGCCTGCTCTAGTGGAAGGCGTCCCTGCCTGTGGCAGGGGTTGGAGCTGGAGGAGCTTTAAGGTCCCTTCCAACACAAATCAGGCTGGGATTCTGTGATTTTATGTTTAGCTAGTTGCTATGGCTAACCTTTCTCTTGAAATAGTGATTTCACATTCATTTATGTTCATGCAGTAGTAAAGCATCCTAAGTTTCACAGCTCTGTCCAGTGTCCCCTCTTGTCTGTGTAAAGCTGCCTTATGTGTACATGTGCATAATAAGTTTTATTTTCCTTGTTCCTTATCAACTTCCTCTGCTCTTCATGTCACACTTTCCTTCCTGGCTTTCAGGAGCTGTGTTGACTGGCTCTGTTCATCTGCAATGCTACCTGGTCTTTTTCACTTTCTTGTGTTAATGCCCATCTGCTTTTTATCATGGTAATGTCCCTCTGCTTTTTATCAAAGGGTTCTGGATTGTCACTGCTTTACAGAACCTGTGAAGAACATGAAGCTCTGCTCTTTCACTCTCTGCCCCGCAGCAATCCCATCCTTCCACCTTAGTACTAAAACCTGCTCTATTTGCTTGCTGGAATTTCTGCGTTCAAGCAAGACCAGCACTAACTGTGTATAAAATAGGCAGCATCAAAGTTGCTACCTGGGCCTCTTAGGTATTTTCTTGAACATTTACTTTGTCTTTAGGACATGGTCTGGTCCTTGTAACTGTTTAGCGTCTCCATACTTTGGTTAGTGCGTTCCTGCTTAAGCAGTCAGGAGCTTGGGTTCATTTAATTCTTTTGTATTAAGAGTTAGAATGAATACAAGACTCCTTTTCTAGCTCTGTTAATGTTCACGTTATCTGCTTGTCACTCTAGAGGGAACAGTGAAGTACTCAGAAGTGGAAAGTGGCACATGTGTAACCTGACCCATCAGCAGATACTGATCTTTATTAAAAAGCTTATTAAAGCTGTTGCCAGCAACTGTAGCATTTTTACAGGTATAATCATATTTGCCCAATTCTTAAATGACAGTATTGCATTTTCTATCTTTTCTGAAGGGGAAGGGAGAGCACAACAATAAACTGTGGTACTGATCATGGATTACAGAGTAGCAGCTTCTTATTGAAACGTCTGTGGTTGTTACCTACCAAATTCTTTGAGTGAAACGTAACAATTGAGTTGCTTAAAAGCCTTTACTTTCCTGATGGAAGGTCAGCATCAGTGGATACTATATCCCACAAGTACCCTAGAACTTGCACAGGCACAGAACTGAAAATCTGCCTGAGGCTGGTTAGATCCAAAACTAAGTCTCCTATGCAAAAAGTATGTAAATGCCTCATAAAATTACAGGACAGTAGATTTGGCAGATGAAGGGGCTTCTAGTCCAAAGCAGGGTTGTACCTGTCCATGGCAGCATGGTGAGACAAGGGGAGCACAAAATCACAAAATGAAATATGTAAACCTTTAGAATCAATTTTAAGTAATGTTCAGTTTGATAGGCTTTGTAACAGTAGCAGTGGAAAACTACTGAGGTGCGTGATTCACAGAAAAAAAATAGAGTACAGCTAAGGAACATACTGAGAATTCTTGTATAAGATAAACCGTTGCAGTGGATGTAGTTTTAGGCCTTTATGACCTTAGTACAAAATGAGTATAAGAAAAACAGGCTAGAAGAACAGGATGTAAGGATATAGAGTATCTGGAATGGCAGGGGTCCAGGATGGGCTGCAGTTAAACTAACTGATAAGTAGGAGGATGGGATGATTGTTATGTCTGTGGTGTTAACAAACCGATTAAGCTGGTATAAGCATCTACTGCTCATGCTTCGAAGGCTGACAGAAGTGATGAAGATTGTTGGAAGAAGTAAACGACCCTCAGAGACCACCACCACATTTTTGTACACATGCAGGGAACTTTCTGGAAAATGATGTAATCCATACATAGCCTCATGAATATGTATATGTGCCCAGCGGCTATGTAAAGACGGCTTGTGTTAACAATACAGGGACACCTTAGGAAGAGCTATTCCCCTGTCTCCCGGCACCACAATAAAGAATACCTGCTTGTCAACTTAAGACGTTGTTGGTGAGTTTGTTCCTGGAGTTTTCTCTGAATCAATGGCAAACTCAATACAAGTATTATTTTGTCTTCAGTCCACCGGTGGGCACAGAGAACAGATAACTGCTTTACCTGTGTACCAGCCTTGTAAAGAGTTTTATAGTCTTTCAGGTTCCTCTTTGCTAGTCTAAATCACTCTTACTTCTTTTGGTCTTTCCTTGTTTGTTTTGTGATTTAGCCCCTGATCGTTTCCGCTGCGCTTACCTGAAGTATTTATTGTTAATGCGCCTCTATCTTGCAACTGTGACCTTACTGCCACTGAGCGCAGCAGAGGGGCTATTTCGTGTGCCTAGCAGGGTGTATTCCTGTTTGTAGGTGTGGTGAAGTGTTTGTTGTCTTTGCAGGAAACCATATAGGTCATTTATGTTCCAGTTCTGCCCCGCTGTAAGGTGCAGATCCCCAGCCTGGCCAGCCTGTTGGTGTGGTTTATTCTGTTGTTGAACTTGTAGCCCTTTGTCTTTACTCAATTTCAGGTAGTTGCTTTCAAGCCTTTTCTCAAACCTGCAAAGGTCTCCTGCAGTCCTTTCCAACAGGATGATACCTGTTCTGTTAGATCCCCAGCTTGGTTACAAACATATTGACAAGGACAAGACCTACGAAAGACTTCAGTGGAGCTGTGCATCATCCCTCCTGTTGTTTTGATGCTGAATTGCGGAGAGCTGCCTCTCAAGAGCTATCCACCCAGTTGCCATGTGCCTTGTGGCAGTTTCATAGACCATTCCTTTCCCCAGCTTCCGGAGGAGAATGGTCAGTGAGATAGGCCCAAAAGTGTTACTCAGATGAAGAGGTAATGTGTTCCTCATTCTCTCCCACACACAAGGACATACTGATTCATGTTCTATTCTACTGCAGTTTTGACGATTCAGTAGCCCACACTTGTGAGCAGCCATCATTGGTTGTTCCAGTATTTCCTGAGAAAGTGAAAGGCAAAGAAGTGATATGGCCCTGTAATCCTTCCCTCTTTTTAGCTGTTTGTCCCTTCCAGGACTAAAAAGAAAGTCCTGCCTTTGGTCTCCTGGTTTTCTTAAGGTAGAGAAAACATAGTGATCACAGAAACACTGGTCCTGGGAAGCTCAGAAGTAAAACAGGGGGACAGTATGATGGGAGACATCCCACATACCCCGTCATGTTGGGTTGTTTTTTAGAGACTCTGGCTGAGGTACTCTTCTCCCCCTTCTCTTTATGCACAGTGCAGAGAGGTGGTGCAATGTCACCTCCCCACAGGCACCACATGGCAATGCAGCAACAGCCCCTCCAGACCCCTGGTTTCTGTTGATTACAGCAAGATGCTAATGCTGTATAAGGCATCTGAAAGCAGGAGATGCTGGCTCATTCTGGCTTCCTTGGCTAGCAACCCCCCCCCCCCCCCCCCAATCTCTAAGTCATGTTCTTTAATTGCTGGTGTATCTCTCAGACAGCTGCGTTCCTCTATGGCTTCTTAATTCTGGTTTTTGTATTTTTGATGTGGGACTCTGGGGATCCACACTGTCCATCCAGAATTACTAACAGGTAATGTCAGGACAACTGTAATACCAAGAAGATGGAAAATGCCCTTCCTCCTCTTTCGTGTGACAAAAATACACTACCAGTGTTTTACGGAAGTAATCAACAGTGTATACATTCAGTCTTGAGATCAATAATGTTTTGTGGGACTATTGCAGGGGTGTAATTCCATCAGTCATCCCTTGGGGTGTATTCTGTGTGTTTCCCCTTCAGCTTTAGCAGTTCTAATTGAATAGATACGGACTTTACTTTTAGTCTGTTTGTACAAGAGTCGTTCCATGTGCCGCATGGCAAGCCTTCCTCTTCAGAAAGTCTCTCAGCATCACCAGACCCTTCTTAACAGAAAGCATTGCAGAAGGAAGTGTCATATGCATAACGCTTACCTGTGACAGCATAGAGGCTAAGAAATGCTCTTTGATCTCCATTCATATTCTGGAGAAGAGAGTGTAGTGGTGAAAGAAATAGGACTGAAGTAATATTGTGTGGAAAAAAAATCATTTCCTTTTGCTGAACCAACATACATGTCATCAGCGAAAGCCCCAGCGTGCAGACTGTGTGCAAGTGGTTTGGAGGAGTGAGCATGACTGAAGATATGGAAGTGTTCTCTGTGGAACACGGCAGCAGATGGCCAAGAAAGGAAAGAGATGTGCTTTCAGTGGGGTGCACAGAGCACTGGAGGGGCAGGTAAAAAGTGAGCTGCTCTAAAGTGGAAGTGCTTATGTGCGTTATATGCTTTGTGCGTTAGTGTTTGAAGAACTTGGCTGTTAGAAGTTTGTTAATGGTTTGAAAAGTGCAGACCTTTGTGGTAGTGATGAATAGGCTAGGTATCTATCTAAGTTATTTTACGAAGCATAACTTCAAAGAGGGCTACTTGGGCCTTTCTTAAAAAGCACGGTAGGCATGCAAAAATAAATATACCAATATAGCACAGCAAAACTGTTAGCATACCACACACCATAATTTCATTATTTCTGTGCTGCTGATAGTTCCCATGTATATAACAATGCAGTAGTACATGAGGTTTGTACCTATTTGTGTATCTTGCCTTTCTTCCTTCAGACTCCTTCCCTAAATCCATCACATTATCTGCTGGGAAGAAGGATGTCAGAAAAGGTTAATATTCTGTAGACTATTTAAAATAAATCCAATGGAATTGCATAAAACTTGATGGATATCCGCTGCTTCGTTGCAAGGATTTTTCTGTGGCTACGTTTTTTCCCAAGGTAGAACACAGAGGTGGTAGCTGTCATAGCTTATTTCAAAAGTGGAGGAGCTGATGGTACCTGTTTGCTACAGCTGAAAGAGGCTGTGGACTGTAACATGCTGCATCACACCCCCCTTGCAAAGTATCAAGCTGCAGGTAGCTTCTCCACTTCAGAAGCGCAGCAAGATTTGATGGGGTGTGATGCTCTTGTGCATGTGGATCCCCATCGTTGCAGATTGCAGTGGGGTAAATGGGGTCATTGTGGAGAAGGGGAGGCTTTGGTGCAGGGAGAGCCTGCCAAGCACATACTTGTTTTAAGGAAAAGCTGGCATGGGTTAAGAAAAACAAATGCGCAGCACTTTCTAAACTGAACGGCAGCGTTGCTGAAGAGGAGTTTGTCCTTGTGCAAAGCTGATATCTGAAAGGCTGTCAGAGTTGGTCTTAATTTATAGCCTGTGGAAGTGTCAGCTCTGGAAGTTAGAAATTCCTCAGTGCTGCTGTGCTGGGTGTCAGGCTGCTTGGCAGATGTAACAGGACTGCGATTGATTGGTACCCATCAGACTGGGTGCACTTGGTGAGTCTGGTTTTCTGATCTCTCACTGTTCTTTGTCTGTTCCCTTCAAGACCTTTCTCTGATGTGTTTTGGGATGGAAGAGCAGGTGGATAATGGGGGATTTAGGCAGGAATGTGCATCAGTCCCATACAGGTTCCTTTGTTTAGGAAGGAGAGTGTTTCCAAAACAGTGTAATCAACAAAACCCACCCTCCTGAAGGTTAAAGCAGAGTTTATCAGTTTGATCTGAAGGGATTTCATTTCTGCGGAAGATTTTTTTTTTGGCTCTTAAATATGTCCCAGCAGCAAAGGTGCATAGTGTCACCAGATGTGAAGGATCCAGTCTCACCTCGAGTTGTCCGTATCTACTGATCTTCAGGGGAATAGATACAATCTGGGAAGCACATCTTTGCCGATAAATTCAATTAAAGTGTATTGGTAAGTTAGAGACACAAGTTGCAGACATTTTAAATGAAAAGCTAAGTCTGTCTGGATGCTGAGAGGTTTCATTGCCTTGCTGTGAGATCTGGTCACGTTTTAGGGCATTAGAATGAATGTCTGAGGTTTGAGCTACATCTGAATGCAGCCATCCTTTGGCTGATGAGGATGATGAGGCAGTGGTGAACTGTTGCTGGAGCAGATGGAGAGCACCAGCGGGAGGGCAAGCTTTATAAGGAAGCCATCTTGTGACACAAATGTGTCTGAAAGCTGTCTTGCAAAACTCCTTTGGGCAGACTTGGCTTTAGAGAAGGCTTCCGAATATTTCTGAAGGGGTTTAAGTGTCAGCTGGTTTTGCTGGGAAAGGATTCAGACACCTCTGTTGATCCTTCCAGCTCGCACAGCTGCTTCAGGATTTGCAACAGGGTGATGTCATTTTTCTCTTTTTTACAATTAGGCAATTGCTCGTACACCCTGGAGGCTCCTGTGGCAACACACTGATCTTATTGTGGAGTGGTTTGGAGGTAACTTGGTATAAGTGCCAATGGTACAATATTGGGTTCTATCTGCTTTAATATATCTACGCAGTGACTTCTGCACAGCAGGCACTGTTGTAGCGCAAGAACTCTGTCACTGAGGGAACGCTGAAATAGTTTGTTGCAAATCTTGAGATCCGAACTAGCAGAACGTGTCTGCTCCAGGTATTTATGGTGTTTAACTACCTCCTAATGGGACCTGTAACTTGAAATGCTGTTTGAAAATGTGAAATTTGGGGTGAGGCTTGAATAGATCTGGGCTTTAATCCTGCCTGGCTGCTGTCCTGCTGGGCGACTTGCCAGGAAGTCAGTCCCATCAGTGAGATCTGGGTAATGAAGGCAACTTCTTGGCCTCCTTAAAGTGTTCACTTGTTTGAGTGGGGCTTACTTTAACTTTGCTCGCATCTTATTCTGGAAGTGCAGTAGTTTGATAACAACCATCAGTTTGATTATTTCATTTGTCACCAGTTATGTTTTCTCAGAGCATTATGTATCTGCCTATTTCTTTCCCTTGCATCAAGCAGCAACAGTAAAAACTTTAAAGGATCTTATCTGTGCAAGGTTTGCAATGTATATTACTTTCCTGACAGAGGCTCTTAAATTGTGCCGGTGTCAAATCTGTCTTTTACATCTCTACTGAGCAGCAAGCTGATAATCCAGGCTGTTCTCATGAAGTTGACACATAATAGAGTTTGGGGGAGGCGTGGCAGCTAGCAGATTGGGTATATGCAGCACAAAAGGAGCTAGTGTTTGGTTGCAGGTTAATGTATATATGATTGAAAACCTTCATTTCTTCTCTAGCAGGGTGTGATGTTAATAGAGACTGTTTTCGGTCAAGCACACATATCTGTTCATCTCTACCTCCCCCATTTTTATCTGCTTTTGCTGAGACTTAATTCGTGTCCCCACAACTCTGTAATGCTTTAAATAATTTATGTATAGCAATTAGCTGTCTGGAAGACACCCAGAGACATTTATTTCACCAACCCTGAACCTGTACCTCCTTCAGAATTAAAGCACTATGCAGTGTTAACACCACTGTAAACTAAGATAGCTAATAGCGTAACAAATGGATTCTGTATGCAAGGCTCTACATTTATGGACTACGGAACCACTCTGAAATGCAGAATACACAAAGCAGCTTCATTCCTCTTGAACTCCGTGTTTCAGGTCAGAAACAGAGCAGTGAACAGTGCTGCACCACTGAGAAGAGCGGATGCCTGTGATGGAATGCCAACTAGACATCTTGCTGCTCTTCAGACCACAGTAGTAGGGATCATGGTGTCACTGGATAACCGTAAAATGATGTGGTCTGATTTTAGAATCTGCTTTGCATTTCATTGGCTCTAGCTGAAGTCCTCTGCCTTCCACTCTTGCCTGTTTACATCAGAGAGAAGAGTACATGTCCCTTTGAGCTCTCTCTGTACCTCAGCAATTCACATTTTGTGTTGAGAAACGTGCTGGAAAGCATCAGCTGGGGTAGTGCTGCTCAGAGCCACACTGCATCTGACACTGTGTAGTAAAGTTTGGGCTAAGCTATCAGTCTAGTTTATCCTCAAATTCTACAGCTCTCTCAACTCTAAGTGTCCACTGATGACTGAAATGGAAGCTCCTGATGAGAGCAGCAACAAAACATGTAATTAGCCTTATAAATAAGTGTAAGCGGTGGTTCAGGTTCTGCCACCTTTGCTTCAAGTGTTGTGAAGATCGCAACTGTGGGCACGAAGTTCAGAAGAGCGCAGTGCCATTTGTCCTATGAGGAGCTGTAGAAGTTGAAAGAACATAGAAGTAGCTGGCTTAGGCATGAATATATCTTTTGGAATGTTGTTTAATTGAAGTTGTTTATCGGGAAACATTTTTGTTTCATATGAACTCTTGGAAGAAGTGTTTGTCTTAGTTACATCAAGGATATGGGATACAGAAGGAGCTGAAGGAAAAGCATTTTCATGACACTTCCACACGTACTGTTTGGGGTTGTTGTCTGTGCTTCTAATGAAATCTCTAGAGCTGTATTTTGTGTTTAATCCTTTCAGATTCTGGGAGAAAAGTTCTAACCAAACCAGCTATGAATGATGTTTGAACCTTTCCTAGAGTCTTAACTACAGTCTTGCTTTGGGCAAAATGTGTAACAATTCATATTGGTGCTATGTGCCAGGTTTGAGCTATTTCTGTCTGTATCAGCAGTCACCTCTGGGCTTCATGGTGGACTCGATGCAAGTGTCTAATGTTCATTATTATAAGGAATTAGGGAATGGAATGTAGTTTATCTTAGAGAATGTTACGATCCAGGCTGCCCATGGTGATTAATGGGTGCTATTTGCAATAATAATCTAAACACAGGCCTGCTTGCCACATAATCATTGTGTTCTGCTGTAGTATCATGTACCATGTAGTGATTGGTTTTTTTTCTTCAAGCCCACCTGTACTCTGATCACTTCACTGCCACCTTCATCAGCTTGGATGTTGACTCATTACAGGCTCCTACCTTAGGGTTTTTTATCTCCTGTGATCCTGAGCAGCTTTCCATAGGGAAGAGTGAAGGAGAAAGGTGACTTTAGGAACAAATCTATAAAAACATGGAAAATCTTGTCTAGGCAAAATCTGCCTGCAGAGCCTGACTGAGAAGGTACTCACAGACACCTAATATTCATATCACTTCAGCATGTGAAACAAATAGTTGTTCTTAAGTGCTGAAGTTTCACCTCTGTAATGTAACTAGATATGAGTGCTGTAAAGCTTTCTAAAGTCTTCCATCATCATGTAGCTGCGGCACTGAGGACTTTCAAGGCATACATATTACTTGCACCAAAGCTGTTTACCAAATGCTCAAGTTGAGATGACCAAAGCACCCACAGAAACTCAGTACAGTCAGGACAGGGCGGGATCTAACAGAAAATTCCCACAGTAAGAACTTGTCATACTTTATTAAGTGAATGCCATCACTACCTGCCTTACTCAGCTGGGCAAGAGACAGTCCTGCTCTAAATGAGCTTTGGTTGATGAGACACTGAACAAGACCTGGCTTCAGCATGTGCTTGAGCCCAGAAACCCCCCATGTGCTGAGCTGTATCAAAAGGAGCGTGACCAGCAGGTCAAGGGAGGTGATCCTGCCCCTCTACTCTGTTCTTGTGAGACCCTGCTTACATCACTGTGTGCAGTTCTGGTGTCCTCAACATAAAAAGGACATGGAACGTGTTGGAACAAGTGCAGAGGAGGCCACGAGGATGATCAGGGGACTGGAGCACCTCCTGTATGAAGATAGGATGAGAAAGTTGGGGCTGTTGAGCCTGGAGAAGAGAAGGCTGTGTGGAGACCTCAGAGCCGCCTTCCAATATCTGAAGGGGGCCTATAGGCTGGAGAGGGACTCTTCATGAGGGACTGTAGTGAGAGGACAAGGGGTAATGGGTTCAAACTTGAACAGGGGAAGTTTAGATTGGATATGAGGAAGAACTTCTCTGTGAGGGTGGTGAGGTGCAGGCGCAGGTTGTCCAGAGAACTTGTGAATGCTCCATCGCTGGTGGTGTTCGAGGCCATGTTGGACAGAGCCTTGGGTGACATGGTTTAGTGTGAGGTGTCTCTGCCCATGGCAGGGGGGTTGGGACTTGATAATATTAAGGCCCTTTCCAGCCCAAGCCATTCTGTGACTTGTGGTGCTGGGTTCAGTTTACAAGTGACTGTGCAGTCTCCCCAGAACTGAATTTCTCAATGTGTTTTGTTTCTTCAGTCCTGCTGCTGCTTTGCAAATGGAAAGGGTTCATTTCTAGATGCTGCTGAAATTATTTCATGAGTGAAGTGATGAGAGCTGAGCTGCTCACATGAGTAACGGCAAGTAACCGGGAGATTAGGTGTGCTGAAAGAGCTGCCCTCTCCCATGTGTGATGACCAGCTAAAGCCTCTAAACTAGGAAGAAAATGCTACTTCCAGGTATGCACTTCAAATGTAAAGAAGAGAGGAAAACTTGTCTTTTGTTTCCATATGAGAGTTTAGCAGAAATTCAATATTATAGAATATTTTGTAATGTACCACAGGAAAAAAAAATCTTTCCTTTTCCTCTTGCTTCCACCCCCTTCTTTTTCATGTTATTCAAGTGATGTTATGAGGTTCTTTAAAGCAGTGTCATTACAGTTAATTCCCCTCTCCTCAGGCAGCTGCAGCTTTATGTACCAAATTTTTATTACACCCAGAAGCTTTCTGCTTGCTAATAAATAATGGTGGTAAATTTTTATATGAAATAAATGTGGTTTCTCTTTGCAGCAGAAAGGAAAATAAGTCTTTTTTTTTTCTCCCCCTCTCCATGCATGTTTAAATTATAGTTATTAAATACTGTGAAAACAGCATTAAAGAGACATGGCCAGGTTAAAAAGCTGAAGTTCTTTGACTTGTGCCAATGCTAACTGCAGTGGTTTAAGCCCAGCCATAGCTCAGAACCACGCAGCCGTTTGCTCACTCTCCCCCTTCCCCCCCCCCCCACCTCCCGGGGGGATGGGGAGGCGAATGGAAAGAATGTAACTCCCATGGGTTGAGATAAGAACAGTCCAGTAACTAAGGTATAACACAAACCACTGCTGCTGCCACCAATAATAATAACGACAAGGGAAATAACAAGGGAAGAGAATACAATTGATCACCACCCGCCAACCGATACCCAGCCTGACCCAGCAGTGATCTCACCCTTCTGGGTAACTGCCCCCAGTTTACATTCTGGGCATGCCGTGCTGTGGTATGGAATATCTCTTTGGTCAGTTTGGGTCAGGTGTCCTGTCTCTGCTTCCTCCCGGCTTCCCCTCCTCCCTGGCAGAGCATGAGACTCAGAAAGTCCTTGGTCAGAGTAACCATTACTGAGCAGCAACTGAAACCATCGGTGTTAATCAGTGCTGTTCCCAGGCTGAAAGTCAAAAACATAGCACTGCACCAGCGACTAAGAAGGAGAAAAGTGTCTGCTACTGCTGAACCCAGGACACTAACTTAGACCATTGTTACACAGAAGATGTCTGGAATCTTGCAATCAGGTTTTTTTAGTAATTTTTAATACAGTGTGTGAGGAGCAATGAGCTGTGTTTGCTGCTCTTGTTCTGTAGTGAGTTCCCATAAGCAGCATCAGCCTTAACAGTGTCCCTGAGAGCAGGTGAACAGTCCTGAAGCAATGTGTGCAGCCCTAGCAGGAGACTGACCTTCATCTGAAGCACTAGGGAGTGTGGGGAGGGGGCAGTAAGGTGGGAGGAACAAGAAGAGGGTCCCCTGAGGCTGATAACTTGAACCGTGAAAGTCTACCAGGGTTCTGAAGATACAGCCCTGCACTGGCCCTGGGGTGTTCTCTGTGATGGCTTTGCTCTGGTGGGACGTTCATAGAATCCCAGACTGGTTTGGGTTGGAAGGGACCTTAAAGCTCATCCAGTTCCAACCCCTGCCACAGGCAGGGACACCTTCCACTGGAGCAGCTTGCTGCAAGCCCCTGTGTCCAACCTGGCCTTGAGCACTGCCAGGGATGGGGCAGCCACAGCTTCTCTGGGCACCCTGTGCCAGTACCTCACAGGGTGCTTCTGCCTAAGAGCTCATCTCAATCTCCCCTCTGGCAGGTTAAAGCCATTCCCCTGTCCTGTCCCTACAGGCCCTTGTCCAAAGCCCCTTTCCAGGTTTCCTGGAACCCCTTTAGGCACTGGAGCTGCTCTGAGGTCTCCCCTTCAGGAGCCTTCTCTTCCCCAGGCTGCCCCAGCCCAGCTCTCTCAGCCTGGTTCCAGAGCAGAGCTGCTCCAGCCCTCACAGCAGCTCCGTGGCCTCCTCTGCACTCACTCCAACAGGTCTACATCCTTCATGTGTGTTGGGTACCCAAAGGTGGACACAGTACCCGGGGGATGGGACGGGACAGTGTCTCATCCTTTTCACTGACTTGCCAGGTTACCATGGACCTTTTATTGTTGGTAAATCTTGAAAGGAGAAGTTTTGGTCCAGCTTCTTGTGTTGTTGCTAAATCACTTCAGTGACATGAAGTGTTAGACATCACTTGTCTAAACACTGAGCTGCTTGTGTTTGCCTGGTTGTTTCCTTGTTTTCAAAACCTTGCAAGAAGCACAAAAGAGTGCACTAACATGCCATGTTTTGAAAGGCGGAATCATTTCACTTGGCTTGAATAAATTTACAGTTGGAGGGGGAGATGTATCTTTTGGCTGAAGAATATCCTTGAGAATTCCAAGGTAAGGCTGCTTTACTTGAAGAAATTGAGTTAGAGGTGCTCATAACTAGGAAGGGATAACTATTTAAAGAGCCACTATAAATGGAGCATAATTAACATTACCTTAATCTCTCTCCCGTAATTCTTAAATCTACACATGGGAACCTTGAATTGAGGATGCATGTCCAACTGTATCTTAATTAATTCCTTATTAACTACTTAAGCAGTTAATCCTGTCTCTCTTAAAATGAGACTTCATACTGTGGAAAGAGTAGAACGTCTCATTTGTCCACCTGAAGTCCAGCATGCTTCCTGACAGCGACGCTGTATCCGCTGGGATCCCACCAGCAGCAGGAGCAGGAAGGGAGGCAGGCGGTGTTCCTGCAGGTCTGTGACCGCACCATGCACATGGGTCTGCTGCCATGAGCTGACACTGGGTGGGGGGTTTTAGGCAGAAGCAGTAGAAGGGAAGCTGCCAGACCTGTCTGGGAGGTGAGGAGGGCAGCGGTGCCCTGGCCCACATCTCGGGGCTGGTTGGGCTGCTGGAGCAGGGCTGGTGGCACGCACTGAACATGGCTGCAGAGGTTCCCTTTGCATGTCTTGTTATGTGCAAAGCTCTAACTCTCCATTTTCTGTTATTTGGGGATTAGGCCAAAGCTTTATTACGGTTCTTGCAGCTGATTAAAAGGGGAATTGCAACTACAAGATGAAATATGGAGCATTCAGAAAGGGAAAATTTTCTTCTTTATTCTTCATGTACTCTAGTGAAATTATTTCAAGCTATATGTTTCTTCCTTGTTAAAATAAATGGGAATGAGCACTTGCACAGGCAGGTCAGGCTTCCCTAGGTAAATCCTAGAGCAGGAGTTCCCATCAGCACACAGGCTGTGGGGCTTGGTTACCTCTTCCATTCTTTTGCTTCCATGGCACCCTCATGTCAGAGCCCAGAGCCAACGGGCTCATCTACACAAGCAGCTCTTCATTTACTACTGGGATGACCTTACCCATGATGGCATATCCATCTAAATCTGTTTCCTGTGCATCTTGTTTGATTACAGTTTCATTCATATAGACTAGATTAGAGCTGCTCAGCATATGTTGGTGGACTCTTCATCAGTGACTGTAGTGGTAAGACAGGGGGTAATGGGTTTAAACTTAAATGGGGGAAGTGCAGATTAGATACAAGGAAAAAGTTCTTCCCTGTGAGGGTGCTGAGGCGCTGGCACAGGGTGCCCAGAGAAGCTGTGGCTGCCCCATCCCTGGCAGTGTTCAAGGCCAGGTTGGACACGGGCTTGGAGCAACCTGCTCTAGTGGAAGGTGTCCCTGCCCATGGCAGGGGTTGGAGTTGGATGAGCTTTAAGGTCCCTTACAACATGAACTGTTCTGTGATTCTGTGACATTTCAGACAAAATACTCTAAAACCACTCCATACACGACCTGGATTGAGTTACAATTCCTTTTGGTTTTTTTTCTTTAACTGTTCTTAGCAGTGCTCTCCTGTCTTGGTTTCAAACTCATTTGTGGACTACATTGTGACTCCCTCAAACCAGAATGGAAGAATCAGAATTATGAAATCTATCTAACACATTAAAATGTTTTCATGGCTTCTTTCAAATTGAGCTACTGATATGACACAAGCTGGTAAGTGCGCGTGTGAGCACTTGCTCCAAGTGACTGGCTTCCGAACCTTGCTCACCAGCCATTTCCCAGTTCTCATGGGCACTGGTATCGTCTCATCCTTGTTGCACATCTGTGTTGCTAAATGAAAGCCGTCAGAGTCAGCATGAAAATTTAATGAGCAGCATTCTGGCACTGGTCACGTTCTCAGTTGTGTATTTGGGTTTTGCCTGCAGAAGTCGTCAGACATTGTCAACCAGAACAGCTCCAGCATTCACAAGCACTGATGTTTATCAGCCTCAAATTACTCTCTCTGGTGGTGGTATTCAAAAATCAGACCAGCTCTCAGAATTTGCCAGTCTTTTTAGGGGGCTGATGGAAGCCAGGCCCCAGCCTGAAAAGGTCTCAATCTCATGGACTTCCTCTTCCAGTCTGAAAATTCGTGTTTCAGAAGCTAAAAGATCCTTAGACAAATCAGTGGGATTTAAAGCTTCTAACTTGAGCATGGTAGGTTTAAACAATGATGCCTTTTGATTGCATGGAGACTTGTAAGTGTATAGTTGGTTGCATCTACACCATAAGGTGGGGTGCGTCTTAGTTCCTACTGCCATTCCCAGAGAGGACAGAATAGAGAGAGAGAAAAATGGGAGCAAGTTTTGTGTTGTCCCGTGAAGTTTTTGGTGCAGAAGCAAAGTTTGAAGGTTCTCAGCAGCACAAGCTGGGCCAGGGTTTGGAAATCATTGAGCTGTTGTGTGTTAACTAAAACTTTCCTGTCTTTTGTGTGCTGGGGTTTCAGCTCCCTGCTTCTCTGCTTTGCTTGGCAATGGCTTGTGGTTTGGATCCTGCATGGGAGTTTACAGAGGCCTAGCTCAGTTCTGCTCCTGCTTTGGTATATGGTGCTGGTTTATTTGATATATTGACCATAGCAGAGCGAATCTATCACCATGTGTACGGCAGGCTTGAGTTTTAGCTCCTACTTTATGTGGTTGCTTACTGGTTGATGCCAATGTGTTGGGTCTTTTGTCCTCCCCACCTGACTTTATGCTTCTCAGTGGAA
This sequence comes from Myiopsitta monachus, assembly GCA_017639245.1. Classification (NCBI taxonomy): domain Eukaryota; kingdom Metazoa; phylum Chordata; class Aves; order Psittaciformes; family Psittacidae; genus Myiopsitta; species Myiopsitta monachus. The sequence continues at coordinate 38,268,572 of CM029917.1, read as the reverse complement.
CATAGAAACCCATGGGAAAGATCTTTACATCTTTGCAGTGTGCATGTATTTCTGTTTGCCCACTCTAAGAAAGGCACAAATTGCTAAAGGCACTTCCAGAAGTCCTCACTGCACTGAACCACTCAATGGGGACCTTGTGGGGTTTCAGCAGACCATTGCAGACTGCTGAGCAAAGGGAGGGAGACCTGAATTCCTGAGCTCTGGAGCACTTCCTCTCTGTAGGAAGCTTCCTCTCTCTTCCTCAGAGCTGGCTAAACCAAGGAGGAGCCTGCCCTCAGCCTGCAGAGTGCCCTTGCTGCTCTTTGGAGTTGGGAGCACAGGGAAGGAGAAGGGTGAGCAGCAACTGGGATGATGGGGATGGATTAGTGAAACAGCCACTGTTGGGAGTGTCACCATGAGCCGGGCAAAAGGACGAAAAGGGTCCTCATAAGGGTAAAGGCTCTGATAGGTATTTTGATACAATTTATTGCTTTCACTTACTAACTCCAAAGAATCTAGGGTGTTGGATGGGTTTTCTCTTTTTAACATCAGGAGCTGATACTTTGATGAGTTTCAGTGAGCCATTGCCCTCAGTCCTGGGCAGCAGTGTGCACGTAGAAAAGTAAGTACCTGATTTATAGCTGTCTGTTCAAAATGATTAAGCACAACAGTTAAAGCAGTGGCCAAGGAATTAGAATGAGCCCATGGGTACTAAAGCACCTCTATTTCTGAGTCAGGAAGGAATATGTAGCAGGCTGTATTTAAAGAAACAGCAGTAGCAGAACACTGTCTATTTACACTAGTGTTCTGAAGGCTCACTTCTTGTTCACCTTCTGGCAAACCAGGAATTATGATGCTAATGTTTTTTATGAACAGGAAGGCCAGGGCACTATTGGTTGCTTCTGCATGTTGTCTGAGGTCAGATCTGCTTTTAAGTGCTTGGTGCTGCCTTCTAACAACATTACCTACAGGAGTAAAAACCATGCCCTGTTCCTGGAGCTCTAACCAGGGTCGGGTGCTGTCGGATCCCCCATGGCTGCATACTGTGTATTCCAGCAGAAAGCCTTAATAAGCAACTGCATTCCAGTAAATATTCTCATGCCCTATTGAAAAATCTGGAACTGTATTAGAACAGTATATCTTGAGCAGTTTCTTCATGGCAAATAGAGCTGAATTGGTGCTTATGTTCTGTTTAATTACGCTTCACAGTTCGGAGCAATCTGCTCAACTTAAACACAGCTCTGTGAAATGGAAAGGAAGAATCCTTTGGGTGATACTGTTCTGTGTGGATGGGATCTATGGTGTGCTTACTGAAAGCAGTGTTTTGCTCCTCAGTTCTGCCTGGACTAGAACAGTCTGTACTTCCAGCCTTTGCAGAGGTGAATTGCTGCAATGTGGAGTTGAGCTGTGCTCTCAGCTATTATAGGAGAATCATTCCCAGATTCACTCCTGATGGGGATTCTAGGTTACCTTAGAGTTACGTGGCAAATCCTGTTCTCCACACTGCTTTTCCAAACAGGATTAAGTGTATGTTAATAAACAAAACCAAATAAGTTTGTTCTCTTTTTTAATGAATGTGAGCAAATCCACACAAGTTTTGAGCCTGGGAAAATAAAATAGAGCTTTATTGCTTTTAAACAGAAAGCTCTATTTAAGAAAAACTCATAGTAAGAAATTGAAACTTAAGGCTAAAGTAGAAATAGTGACTAATTTGGAGGGGGGGGGGAGTGAGTGAAAGATACTGTAGCATGCAGTTTCTGTTGTGCAGAGTTCCAGCAAAGGTCCTTGGCTATGGCCATGTGTTACAGCTCTGCTCTTTCACTGTACAGTTCCCCAGGAATGAGGTAAAGATTTATGGCACTGGGTAACCTGAGAGGAAGCTCCAAAGGGCTGCTGCTCTGTAACCAGACTGAGCATGGTCCAGGAGGAGGTGGCTTCTGCCTGCATTACAATGGAATGTAAGCACTTGGCAGAAATGAGATTTGCAGGGTTTTCCAAAAGCCAGGCAAAATTCCATTGTTGTGAAAAAGGGGTGCTGTTTTTAATTTACTTTCCCCGTCTGGAGCATCACCTTAGGAAGAATGACATCTGCCACAAAACAGGCTGAATTCCAAACAGCATCTGTGCGGGAGCACAGCCCAAGCTGCTCACTGCACCCCAGGGTGGCCCAGGTTACACAGGGACCTCCTGCGCATGGCCATGGGAGCCCACTGGGGAGCACAGGTCCACAGCAGCCATTGGTGCTGTGTAGTGATGGGCACAGCATGCCTTACTGCTGCAGGCTTCCAGCTCTGCGGCTGTGCTTCCAGACTGGGACCATCAGCCTGGAGTGACTGAGCACTGGCATGCTTTAGGGAAGGCACAGCAAGGCCTCCATGAGAAGGTGGTGCTCACATGCATATGCATGTGTTCTCTCACCAGGTGAAAAGTCCCAGTCCACAATAAAGAATCGTAGAATCATAGGATTATTGGATGGCTTGGGTTGGAAAGGACCTTAAGATCATCCAGTTCCAACCCCCTGCCATGGGCAGGGATGCTTCACACTAGACTGTGTTGCAAAATCTCAGGTGAGGCTGCAGCTTTGTGGTACCCTGCAATCATTACCTTAAACACTGTGTGTGTGATTGAGGGTGCCATTGTAAAGGTTTTACAAAGTTGAAGTTGTGTGTGTCCTCACACTGTTCTCTATTCATCTTGGTCTTCCAAATGTCTGTTTAACTCCTGTGTCAGTTCTGCAGCCAGTGCCAAGCATATGTAATCCAAGCTGCTCCCCCTCTGAGGGGGAAAACAACTTACTTGGAATCATAGGATCAGCTAGGTTGGAAAAGACCCTCAAGATCCTCAAGTCCAACTTTCACACTGTAGTTTAAAACTCCCTGAATTTTCCCTATAAAATAACCCAAGGATAATGCGTCCTTGAATTAGGCACTGAACTAACTACTATTTCTGATTGCTTGATTCCCTCACATTATATATTCATTGATTATTGTTCTTCCAACACCCCTATTCTAACTCAAAGCTAGAGCAAACCAACAGTTTGAGGAAATTGGTGCAGTAATAAATCAGGGACTTGAAGTGTCTGATTTGCTTTTCAATGAGATAAAAAACCATTGGCAGCAATAATTCTTCTCAGAGAGAATAAGTCCATTTGTAATGCATTGTCTAGGCTCATCAGAGGGTTTTTGAAGAATAACCTATTCCAGAAGAGAAAAAAAAGTTCAGTTCAGTTACTTAATTTATAATCCAGAAGTCTCCTATGACTATTTCATTTATTAGGTGCCTTATGAAGTGTTTCTACTGTTTATTCTGAAAAATCATCACAGTCTGATGGCTTGAACACATTCTCATGGTTTTCCTTTTCCTTGCTGCTTTGCAATGGAAATGTTACATTGGTCCCTGCTCAGCCTGCATGTCCCAGGCTTCAGGAGCCCATTCAATGCCAGTGCCTTGGTGCTGCTTTCTTGAGATCACTGCATCCATATCCTTTATTTGCACTTCTGGCACTTGTTATAAAGCCTTGAGATGGGGCATGGCATGGAATGTGTCTGCTTCCCTGCTCAGGAAGTCCCATGTCCGCTTTTCTGGATAAGGCAATGGATGTATAGACGTGTTCATACAACACCAGCCATGTTAAATCTGGTTTGTTATACTAGTGGTAGATTGAAAAGGAAGCTCAACAGCATGTACTGCCAGTAACTCTGGGAATATGGCAAAAGAATCTGGTGCACCTCCTTCAGGTCAGTCAGTGGGCTTTGTTCTCATTTAATCAAATGCATGCTTACCACCAGTTCTTCCTGTTGGTTGTCTTTTGGCCTCATCACTCTTAGTCTTGGCTGCGTTCCTTAGATTGCTCCTTTTGAAGTACTTGAAGTGGTTTAGAAGCAAAAGCCGTAATTCAAGCACTGCCCAAATACCAACCTAGGAAAAAGAAATCAAGTCTTGAGGTAGTCTGTGCTGTAAGTGGAGTGGAGCTTCTTCTTGCACACCAGCACAGAACCAAAGTCAGACCCATTTGTTACAAGGGAAACGCATTACCTGGGTTGGGTGCTGGCGAAGTTGAGGGGACTCAAGTGGAACACTCTGAGAGTGTGTCTGGATGTGTGTTATTATCCCCATTTTACTGATGAGGTTTTACAAATTGCCTTTACTTGTCCTGCTCTGCCAGAGAGCTACTGAGACATAATTAATTTCTGTAGTAGGGCTGGAAATAGATTCATAAGCAATTGAATGCTGTGAAACAGTGCTTCTGGTTATAACGTATTATTCTGAACAAATAACGCTGCTGATGGTATTGATGATCATGACTAGGAGGCTGGAGTAAGCTCTCAAGCAAGATGGCTTTCAGGATGCATTGCAATTTGTGTTGCACATTCCTCTTTTTGAATACTTGGACTCTGCAGCCCAAACCCTGCTGTAGATGTAAGAACTGATTCATATAAACCATTTTGTGTTTCCAGCACAATACTGCAAGCTCTGCAAAACTGCTCTTCAAGGGGAAAGTTGATTTCTAATGTATCTTTGAATCTCCTAAAGGGAAATGACTCACTTCACTTAAGTAAGTAATGACTTAATTCTTAAGTAAGAATTCACTTACTTAAGTAATTGAAATTCACTTACTTAAGAAAGAATTTGTTAAAATAAGAAATTTAATTCACTTCAGTGAATTCTGCTGCGAGGCCATTAAAAATGCTGGGAGGATTATTTTGCTGGACTTGAGGTTTCCTGCTGCTGCTGCAGGGCAACTGAGAAGGAGCAGAGCATTGGGGTTTGGAGTGGTGTTTTTTGCAGGGTGGGGAAAAAGCTTCATCATCTGTCCCCTTGCAATCCTACAGTTTAATTATAGCCATGACTTGTTATGTGCCATTTAGTGTTTGAAAAGGATTGATTGCACTTGTCTTTGGATTAACTCTTCGCACAGGCTTTGTCAGGGCCTCTGTGTATAAATTTGCATTTGAGACAGAGTAGAGAATATCTTAGAATCATAGAACAGTTAGGCTTGGAAAGGACCTTAAGATCATCCAATTCCAGCACCTCACACTAGACCATGGCACCCAAGGCTCTATCCAGCCTGGCCTTGAACACTGCCAGGGATGGAACATTCACCACTACTCTGGGCAGCCTGTTCCAGTGCCTCACCACCCTCACAGTAAAGAACTTCTTCCTTACATCCAACATCTTCTTCCATGAAGCTCATTACTGATGGCTGGGACAGAATTGTATAAACTGAAGCCTTGATTGCTCTTTGGGCAGCTACAGAATTCCTGGAAAAGAGCAGAAAACATTGCAAAACACACAAGCAGTCTTGGTGGCAGTTTGGACACAGCCCTTGGCAATGCCTTTGCCCTAACTCCAGACTGGACCTGAGCTCTGGAATTGCTGCTCTGCACGTGGCATCTGTGCCCCCTTAGCACAGCACAGCCCGACCACCACAGAAAAGGGCTTCAAGGCAATAGGAGTTTAGTGTGGGAATAAGCACATCTCTTTTAGATACTGCACCTCTCATTAGATACCACATGTAGCTGTGTCCAAACTGCCACCAACCTACGGGCATCAAGCTGTATACCCATCTCTTGAACTAAGATTGTATGTGCTTGGTGAGATAGCCTTTAAGACCCCAACAGCATACACACACCAGAATTACTCTCAGCAGGTGAGTGTATGGCAGCTGGAGCTGCATTCTCAAGCAGAGAATTTGAATTGAAAAAGTGATGCTGAATGGGTTCACAATTTCGTATTAACAGAGTAAAATGGAAAATGCTGACAGGTTCTATGGCCTGTAAAATTTATGTATTGCAGGAAATGTATTTGTTTAACAGACAATACAAAAATTATTCAACTATATAAAGAGTATGTAAATAGGTTTCATTTTTTCTTTTCAGTGGGAATGGGTGTGTTACCAGATGGCATTTCAGTATCTTGTTTAAGTGCTAAGTGATGTACTATGTTCCTTACAAAGCCTGAACATAATCAAGCTTTTCACTTCCCAGTGTGGGTCGGGTACCATGAAGCTTTTTTTTTTGTGCTCTGAATTGCTGTGTTATGACAATGTAAGGAAATGTGACTTTTTCAACAATAAGGAGCAATGCTGAGAAATGGGATATGCTCCTACTGTGCTACTTACCAGGTCACTCAAAAGTAAGATTGAAGTGCACAGAAAAAGGCTGTTCATCCCCAGAGGCTCTTCATACAAGCCACAGGGACACAGGGGTCTGGTTTAAATACGGGGCCGTGTCCAGCTCCATATTTTCAGTCCATGGTACCCTCAGCAGGCACACAGGCAAAGGTTTCTCTGGGAAGTGTTGGAGCTGGAGCAGCTCTTCCTGGAGCACAGAGCTTGTCCTCCACTGCCACTGGGTGCGTACCTTATTTTTTAATCCCACTTTCAACTGCTTACAGAAGCAGGAGAGATTCCATAATTTAAGGAAGTTTTTCAACTGTCCATACCCTGCAAAGGGCAAAAAAATTCCCTGTAGGAGGCTTTTACTTGCTGCCTCTGTAACAGATGTGGCACAATGGCAGGACAGTAATTTTCCCCCTGGCTCTGTTATGTTTATGAAACCAATTTATTTCTCCCTGAGAGCAGGGAGGTTGTGTTGGGGCTCCTGCCACTGAGAAAACAACAGAGCTATTTGTGTATAAACAGAGGAATTTGTGTATAAAGCTGTTTTATATCTATTAAAGTCCTGTAAATTCATTCTTATGAAACAATTAGTCTGGATTAGAGTCTAAAAATCCCACCTCTACCTTCTGATTCTGAAAGCCTTCTTAACAAGCAAGAGACCCTATGTAGGTGTATCTCTGGCCAGCCCCCTGTCTCATCATGCCCTACAGAACTCTGGTACTCTAAAAGTAAGAGAAAAAGAAAAATGCCTTCTTTTTACCTTAGTACCAAAACACTGCTCTACAACCGGTTTGGGGGTTGCATTGAAATAAGTGCTATCTGTCCTGTTTATTTTCTCAGATAACAGGCACAAAGTCAAACACTAATGTTGGGCTGTGTAATGGCTTCCCAGCCAGCGCCATTGGAACAACATTAAACCCACCAGTGTTCAGATAGTGGCTGAACTTTCAGAGGATTGGGCATGGGCACAAATGAAAACTGCTGCCATGCAGATGTTGCAGGGGAAATGTGAGCATCCTATTAGCATGCCATTGCTGAAACAGGGCTATGTGGCTGCAAATTCAGTCTTCCCTTTTTTCCATTTTTCCATCGCTGCTTCCCACATGTTGTTCTGGGACCTGACAGGTTTGTGTTTGCTTTTCCTCTTCTTTTTAGAGTACAAAGAAAAGTCAAATTACATTGAAAAATGTAATTAGATCGTTATGATTTAAGTAGGGTCTTATATTGGCTTCGGTACTTCAGTTCCAGTGCAGCTCCCCCTGGTCAGGTACAAGGACAGTCCCATTCCATACGCGCAGCACTGATGGGTTGGCTGTGGCATTACCTGCTGCTTCTAAACAACTTACCTTGTCAGAAATAATCCTCAGCAATGATGAACTGAGTTTCTGCCAATTTATTTTCTTTTTTGTTGATCTGTAGTTGCTCAGAGAGTAACCCATAACCTGGGAGGTTTAGGGAAAAAAATAATCCTAAAACTCCTCTTGGAAGAGCAAATAACCAAGTCTTCAGTAACTGCTTCTGCATGCTTTAGGAAGAGGTTTTGTAAGTGGTAGTAACAACGCTGTAGTTTCTCCTATTTGTACTATTCAATATGCTAAGTAGACATAAGCATATGAATTTGAGCTGATGATTAAGAAGCTTCCTGTTGAGCTTATTGAAAAGTGCCATTTTTCAAAGAAGACCAATTCAGTGTTAGATAAAAAATACAGACTACGAACCAAAGCCTCGTAGTTGTGATTGGAATAATCTGGAAGGGAATTAATTTTCCACTGAACCTCTTAAAGCTGACTGTGAAGTTTTTCATCTAATGAAGTGTATTGTTACAAGAAGCATTTTCTATTTCACTTTTTTAAGGGCTTTTTTCCTACCTCTCTGAAGAAGAAAACATTGTTTATACCCAGAAGGTCTTCTTTACAGTCTAAAGTTTTGATAACCCACAGGGTTACCCAGTATAGAAAAATAGGTCACCTTTCACTTTTTTTGCAGCACACCTACTGTCTGCCTGCTATCTGTAATCCTGGCAGTGGGACCTCTCAATGTACTCCGGCTCTTTTTATTCTTTGATCTCACCCTTACCTAATCAGGATACTCTTATCATGATCTAACAACTGCATTTACCTTTCTTTGTTCTCATCAATGGAAATCAGTTTGTAGCTAGTGTTAATGTGAATTTAGAACTGTCCTTACTGGACTTGGAAGTGGGGGATTTTTTTTTCCTCTGTCCTTAGGTTACCCAGCAAAGTGGGATTTCCCAGGCAGCAGGTGATTTAATGGTTAATGGTTCAACACCTGCTTCAGCAGAGATTTGGGGCCTCCTTAAGCAACCTGTTATTTATTGCAATCCGGTCTTGGTGGTTCAAGAAGGTTAAGTCCTGGGATTATACTGCATAGGGTACAGTGGAGTTTGTTATGTTTTACTAATTGTTTTATATGCTCTCTGTAAAGGCCTGGATACGTACTGCTCTGCCTCTGGTGTGTGTTGTGGTCTATGAATACAATTGTTTGTAGGCTCTTTGCTCTGGAGATTAGCTTCTCTTTGCGTTTTCCTCAAGTTTCAGTTCAAAAGGGAAAAGTGTGGAGGCATCTGTAGTCTCTAATATGAATTATATCCCTGTGTGAGTAGCCAGTCCTTGAGGATTCAATTCTGTTATTGATCTCTCATGTGATTGTCTTCAGTATCACCATCGCTTTTGTGCTGCAGCAGCCAACTGGAGCATCCACTGTGGTTCTCTTGTGTTCACCTGGGCTTATTCTTTGCTTGTTCATTCCTCAGGCTGAGAAGAGCTGAGCCAGGGTTAGTGAGGCCAAGCACTATGCTTCAGCAATTCTGGCTGACCAGGCAGTTCCTCAGTATGTAGGTGATGCTCTTGGGAAGCTGTGATCTCATATTTACTTCTGCCAGTTTTCTGTGGCCAGATAATTCACTGTCCACAGGATGTGAGGGTAGTACAAAATGACCCTGTTGCAAGTGAAGTGACTGCAAAGAGCACAAGTTAGAGCCTTCTAGACCGCCTGAGACTTCTTCACTCTTCCAAATCACTTCCTTATTTCTACAGCAAAAAGCTAAGCTGTGGAGAGGAAGTAGGAGGCCGTGGGCCTCTCTTGTTGCCCCTCAGCAGATTTCAAGAAGTGCATGCAAAGTCCTCCTTCTCCCTTCTCAGAGTTGCTATGCTGACTGTTGCATTGTTGTCTTTCTGTATGCGTGGATGCTTGCATGAGTGCATGACTGCATGCATGATTCTCTTCACTGCTGCCCTGAGTTCCATGGTCATGCAGGGGACAGTGAGCTCTGACTTCCCTTCCTGCCCCTATGGTAAGGGAAAGAGGCAATTCTGGGGGGCGGGATGGACAATAACACTGGGGGGACAGGACCAACGTTTAAATACACCTGGAAACAATCCTACAGTCCCTGGGAAGGAGGACCATATGGCCCATGTAGGACCCTATGGCCCATGCAGAACACATCCAATGTCACCTTAAAATCACCAACAGGCAAAGCTGTGTATGGTTGTCGCTTTCTTTTTGTCAAATCTTTTTCTCACTCTTTCCTAGACCCTGCCCGCTGGTTTTACGTGTGTCAGAGAGGTAAAACTTGAACCCGTTTGACTCTATTGATCAGCTAATTTCATAGCAAAAGTTTTCTTAAGCTAAGAAACAGGCTCCCACTGGCAAGAATGATCTCTCTAACAACTGCATTTACATTTCTTTGTTCTCATCTCAGTCTCACTTCACTTTACTTTCACTCCATTCACAGTCTCACTTTACACACCGGCAGCAGAGCGAAAAGTACTTGAGCATTGCCCAGCTCCCCGGTAAGGCTGCAGCGAGGGGCACAGCCCCGAGTCTCCCTCAACCTCCAGGTCCTCCTGTGCAGTGCTAAGCCAAATACTTCACACTTCAGGGGCCCTCCATGTAAGGTTTTGAGATGGTATTACTGGGAATTTTCAAAAACTAACCAAAGGGAAGTGATTTTCTACCCTTTCTAGTGAGCTCGTTTTGCAAATTCAGCTTTGAACAGCTGCTTGGAAGAAAGCCCTTGTCCCAAAAGCACATTTTCGGCAGTGTTCCTGTCAAAAAGCAGCAAAGCACCCAACAAGCTTTCAGCAGTTTTCCACCTGTGTTGAAGCTGCTTCCCTTATAAAAATTACTACAGATAAGTGGGAATATGCAAGGAAAAGTGAAAAGCAAGTGCTGTCACAAGTTCCGGTGCATTGGAAGAGCAGCCTGCTGTCTGCTGCTCTGGGAATGGCCACAGCAAAGCTAGTTCTGATGCTGAACATGCTTAATACAGTGTCTGCAGAAACATTTAAAGTCAAATTGGACTTTGTGTAGTTCATGTTCAGACCATTGTACTGGATCTTAGTTGTGTGCCACAAAGGCACTCTGGAGGCACGCATAGCCTCTGACCACTGCACCTCCTTTTTCAGGGCATAACCCTGTTTGAGCTTCCTTATGTTCAACTGTGAAGCTGATTAAAGGAGTATAGAGGCAGAGCAAAGTATGTACATGACTATTGCATACATCATAGCAAGAATTAGCCAAGAAATCTTAAATTCTATTATTTTTGTAATTAAATCTCAGAATTTGATATATTGTTGGCTTTTCATGTAGCTTTTCTCTGCAGCTGGTGGTGGTGCAGGTTCACATGGGCAGAACAGCCTTGCTCAGCTTGACTCTTAGTGCAAGGAATTTGATGCTGCTGATTCAGTGATGGAAACGGACCTGAAGGCATCAGAAAATCCTCGCGAGGAAAGGGAGTGGGTGAGGAGACGGCAGCTCCTTTTTGGTTTATTGACTGGAGATAGTCCCCTTGGTTTGGAAATTGATCTCTTCAGCCAGGCAATAAAATTAATAACATTAATAATTTACTAATAAGGAATGTTGAATTTTAATTGTTTGATGTTTAATATATCAGTGGGTATCTTAGTGTCATGTTTTTATTGATATTTGCCCTGAGCAGATTTTCCTTAACCCTTCTTTAGAAGTGATAGATGTGCTGTACACGTGTTTAAGCTCCAGTTGAGCTGTCATTCTGCCATGTTAGCCTTGTTGGTTTGCAAGTATTTGCCAGATGTGATCTTAAAGGCTGACACTTGGATTCTGTTGGTGGAAGCACATGGAACTGCACACACATACCTTGACTGTTCAAAGAGTGGAGCTGTGTTTGGCAGCTGCCTCTGCCCAGGGATCTGGAAGCACAGCTCGCAGAGGACTTCACAAAGCACAATTACCGACCACTCCTGTTTACACTGCTGGGAGGGAACACTGAAGCAGGGTCTGCATCAATAACACAGCTCTCACCCGACTCCCATCCCATAATTTTTGGCCCTAATGAGAATTTATGGACTCAGGCCTTCAATTATGTCTCTTCATGAAATATTCAGCTATTTGCAGTTGGTTTCCCACAGGCAGGATGTATTTCCAGCAAGATCTGCCCAAGCAAGTGGCCTGTCTGGAGATTAATTCCAAAGATGTAAAGGATAAACTGCAGTTAATGTTTCCCTTCAGGTCCTCACTCCTAAAATGTAACTGATGGGTTTTTAATAAAAGTAAGATGCAGTCTAATAATTCTTGCACTACCCATTTCATCTAATGCTTGTCAATGTTAACATCGGGCACATGAGCTGTGTTTTACATCTTGATTATTTTTCTTTAACAAAAAATTTATTTATAAGCAGCATCTTTTCAAAACCCTCCCGTTAGCCACAGAACCTGGTGTTGCAGCTTCACCATGCAGCCTTAGGAAGCAGGGGACAGGATCATTGACACCCTCCCTCTAAAGTGTGGTTTAGATCTTGGCTTGTCCTTGGCCAGCCCTAGCAATGTGTTGAGCCGTTGCTATTGCTCTTTGCCAGGCACATGGGTTGAAGGGCTGGAAACACTGCAGTGCTGATGGGGCCACTTTGGGGAGCAGTGTTTGATGCTTCTTGTGTTTCACAGGGGAGTTTGGCCGAGTGAAACCAGCCCTGGGCTTCTGTGCAAGATGTTGCTTGTGTAGAGGCAGCTCCAGGGGGAGGAATGACAGGCAGGGCGATGAACTTGGGCCCAATAGCTGTTCGAAGCCAGAGCTGAGAAAGCAGCTGGTAAATAACACACAACTGTTTCCTGTTCTGTAGTGCACAAATGCAACTCCGGCATGGTCTGGGACCAGTTCAATCTGTTCCACTTATCAGGAAAGGAGAGTTGGATCTGAAGAAGGGATTTTGTATGGAAATAGGTTCCTAAAGCAAATACCAGATGTGCTGTCACACATGTGCTGACAGCACATGGCACATGCTTTCTGGTGCTGGCGTTGGCAAGTTAGTGCCTGGTCTCTGCGCTTTTAGGAGCTGGGTTTGGGCAGTGCCTTGGTTCATGTAGCTGTCCTGGATGTGCGTTGTGTTCCCTGTGCGCTTTAAAGATAAATTGACAATGAAACAATGTTTGCCATCGCATGGTAGATAAATGAGCTTGTGTCCAGTGGAACAGAAAGGTCTGGGAAGGTGAAACATCAGAGCAGGTTGTTGTCCTTCAAAGTTAATAAATTTCTTTACAATGAGTGAGGGAAGGACCAAGTTCCCCTTCCTGGTCTGTGATGTAAAGCAGCAGTCAGCTGGGGTTGAAAATCTGCTTTCCTCAATGATGAACCAATTTTGTCTGTAAACGTGTCAATGTACGAAACCGCTTTTACATGAAGGGGTTTAAATTACTCCAGTTTATCAGTTGGGGAAGTGCAAATTCTGTTCAGCACAGTTTACAGCAGTGAAGCGCAGGGCCGTTTGCAGGCAGTCTAAGTATGGAAGCCTTCCAATTGTAAAGATAACAAAAGATAAAAATAGAACTAAAATGAAAGGATGTATAACCCAGCCTCATTAGTTTCCAAAGTGTGTTCAGTTAAAATATTGATCTACTCTAATGAAAATTCATTCTCTGCTCCTGAGCAAGCAGCAGAGAAATGAAACAGTACCTTTCATTACCAACAATCTGTAAAATATGCACGTACACGCAAGTATATCAGCATTATTTTTCTTTGCAAAGTGAAGCCACCATGTATTTTGTCTGATACATAAAATGTGCCTATCCTATGGGCTAAGCAAATAGGGATGGTGTTCTGCCCCCAGTAAACATGCAAAATTAAGTCATCATTACAACCTGGACCTATTTTGGAGTAGGATTAACACAGCTTCCTCTCCCAGACCCACGCTTCATATCCTGCTACCAAAGCAGCCATAAACATACGGCCAGAGACAAATTCTAAATCATGCTAAATGCTGCTTCCTATTCCTGCAGTTTTAAACACGTTGCAAGAAAAACAGCTGAGCAAGTGCACAGGCATGTTCCTGCACCAGCCTAAACAGTGCAGACGAATCTTACACCTATCCTTGTTCAGCTGGCAGAAGAGAAGGCTCCGAGAAACCTGGAGAGGGGCTTTGGACAAGGGCCTGTAGGGACAGGACAGGGGAATGGCTTTAACCTGCCGGAGGGGAGGCCTGAGATGAGCTCTTGGGCAGAAGCTCTTCCCTGTGAGGGTGCTGAGGCGCTGGCACAGGGTGCCCAGAGAAGCTGTGGCTGCCCCATCCCTGGCAGTGTTCAAGGCCTGGTTGGACCCAGGGCCTTGGAGCAACCTGCTCTAGTGGAAGGTGTCCCTGCCATGGCAGGGGTTGGAACTGGATGAGCTTTAAGGTCCCTTCCAACACAAACCGTTCTATGACTCTGTGATTCTAAGGCACAACTGACTGCAACTGTGTGATGTGGGAGGGATTGATTCAGGGACTGCTGCAACAAGCGCTGAAGCTGAAAAAAGGAACCAAACAAAAAATGAAGAAGAAAGTTATCATTTATCAGTACCTGCAAGCAGGAGAAGTCTCCTGCTTTAGTTACTGAGTCCCCCCAACTGGTGAGCACAGATAACCCAACCAAAATCATGCTTTGAGGTTCAGAATGATAAATTTGGACCTATTTGCCACTGTTCAAGTCCTCACTAACCAGCTCTGTGGTACCCAGACCCTGAGGCGAGTCTGTCCACCAGGCAGGGCACAGCTGAATTCCAGCCCCAAAGGGATGCTGTAAGCAGCAGCTGCTGGCCCGTGTCGCAGGAGCTGGAGAGGGCACCATGGGCATCCCTTGCAGTGTCAGTCCCTTGGGCTTTCCATGAGCTTGCAAACTGAAGAAGAAAATTAACTTCAAACTAGTAGCATGCCCATTTCCTGCACTCAAACCTCTCAGGGTGCTCAGCAAGCTGTAGACAAGGCAAAACTGAGGAATATGATATTAGGTAAAATATCTTCATGCTTTCCTCATTAAAAATGTGTGGATCTATGTCCGTACACTTTTGCTTGCACTCAGCACCATGAAGTGGGCTTCAGTATAATGCAGTTGCAGCGTTTACAAATGCAAGGGCTTGTATTTCACAGTGACATCCCTGGAGAGCTGGAAGGGACCCAGCCAGTGCAACAAAGCAAATGTAAGTAAGAGGAAATACAATATACATGACAAAAGGCAGGAGCTGATGAGGAAGTGATCTGGGGGTTTGTCATTGTGGTTAATTTATAGGGTATATGAGAGTGGAAGAAAAAGGTTTTAAAGGTTTTAAAGACCTGAGTTAAGAGAAAACACTGAAAGGAAACAAATATTGACAAAGAAATCTTTGCGGGAGGTGAGGGCTTGAGTTAGGAAATGATCAATCTGCTTGGAAGAGCAGTTTGTGCCCATACTGGTCTGTGCTGTGCCCAGGGCAGCCTTTTCCCAGGAAGGGAGGAGGGATGAACAGAGTTGCTGGAGGGGGATCTCTGAATATGGACTGACAGCTGAGAGAAGTTTAAATGTTAATATCTTTTGAACGCAGGGGAGGGATTGTTTGATCTGTGAGGCCCATTAACGTGATTTACTCCTAAAAAGTGTCTTCTCTTTTAAGACCAATATTATCATGAAACACTGTGGAAACTAGCTCTTTGTTGGCAAGTGATAGACAAAATGAGCTAATAAGCCTTTCTTGTATTTGTTTTCTGCTGTGGCGTTCCAGGAAATTCCTGGGCCTGCTCAGTTGTATTGAGGCATGTTCCATTGAAGGAAAAACTTCTACCCTTTTTAGAATGAGTTCACTGGAAGCCTGTTGCTGTGGTGTCATTTTGAGTGTCCCCTTGGCCAGAGCTAA
Organism: Myiopsitta monachus; assembly: GCA_017639245.1. NCBI lineage: Eukaryota > Metazoa > Chordata > Aves > Psittaciformes > Psittacidae > Myiopsitta > Myiopsitta monachus. Next base: position 38,253,339 of record CM029917.1, on the reverse strand, counting down.
AGCTTCACACGTTTTTTGTTGCTAAGTTTCAAAATACTTCCCTTGAGAAAGGAGGAGGAAGCAAATGAAAGGATTTAACCCATGGGGAACAACCAGATTCTCTTCAGAGGCAGAGATCAGTGCTGGTTCTGGAATGGAGAATGGAAGGAAATCCTAGAGCATTCCTTTGAAAAGGGATGCATTTTTCATCATTTCCTTTCTACAGTCTGTTATAAAGAAAAGAGCCACATTTCTCAGCGTGGGAAATAGAATCAAATCTACAACAGTAATCTGACTTCTTTTTAACATGGAAGTATCTGCCCTGTGGGACCGAAGCTCATGAACTGAGTGTTGGGAAAACCTGTCCTTGCAGGACAAGCAATAGGACAAGGAGTAATGGGTTCAAACTTAGACAACAGAAGTTCAGGCTGGATATAAGGGTACTAGCACTGGTTGCTTAAGGAGGTGAGGAAATTATATGGCAAATTAAGACCCACCAAAAGCCATCAGTTATAGCAAAATGCTTTTACAAAAACTGTGACTTTTCTTAGCTGGATCTTTCCTGCCTCTGTAGAAACCATGTGAGGCTCCACGCTGTAACGGTATAAATAAAACCAAGCCTGAGAGTATTCCAACAGGCTGGATTCCCTCATTAGCCTCACCACTTACCCAAGGGTGCATAGATTGTCAGGTTTCCCCTCTATCCTGTGTTCAGCAGTAGCAGTGATTTTTCTCCTTCTTAGCAGCTGGTGCAGTGCTGTGTTTCTGACTTTCAGCCTGGGAACAGCAGCTGATAACACCGATGGTTTCAGTTGCTGATCAGTAATGGTTACTCTGACCAAGGACTTTCTGAGCCTCATGCTCTGCCAGGGAGGAGGGGAAGCCGGGAGGAAGCAGAGACAGGACACCTGACCCAAACTGACCAAAGAGGTATTCCATACCACAGCACGGCATGCCCAGAATGTAAACTGGGGGCAGTTACCCGAAAGGGATGAGATCGCTGCTCGGGTCAGGCTGGGTATCGGTCGACGGGTGGTGATCGGTTGTATTCTCTTCCCTTGTTATTTCCCTTATCATTGTTATTGTTGGTGGCTGCAGCAGTGGTTTCTGCTATACCTTAGGTACTGGACTGTTCTTATCTCAACCCATGGGAGTTACATTCTTTCCATTGTCCTCCCCATCCCTCAGGGAGCGGGGGAAGGAATTGGGGAGTGTGAGCAAACAGCTGCGTGGTTCTGAGTTACCAGCTGGGCTTAAACCACGGCACCCTCTCTGTTGAATTATAGGGTATAAAGAGTAGATGGCCAGTATTTTACTCTTAGATTTTTACATTAACTGAAGTTGTAAAGAATTTGAGCGACTCAGTAGGAAAATTCAGTGAAAAGCTGGGCATGTTTAACTGGTTAAAGAGCAGAGAGAGGCCTAGAGGACAACTTACTTACATACTGCACAGCACAAAATGTGTGGCTTGCTGGGGAAAACCAGGGTGACTGTCAAGGCCATGTGTAAACTGCTTATTGCATTGGGAACAGTGGGAACATGCGAGAGAGGGGTCAGGAGTTACTTGCATTTTGTAAAGGCTTTTAGGTAAATTGCAGTTAACCAAAGGTAAAAAAAAAAAGTATTTGCTATATAATGTATGGATTAGTTACGAGTCTCCATAACCTGACTCCCTTCTAAATGTATTTCCTCTCCTTTTTTCAGCCACTCATTCCACTTCCCTCATTTCAAGGAATTTCTTCCGCCCTTTTTTTTTTTCTCTACAGCTTCTTCTCCATTCCTTAATTTTGTGGCATGTGTTGTCTTTGAAAGAAAATGGCTTTCCCCCCTTATTTCCCATTCCACATCTGTTTTTCCTATAGCAGACATCCTTTTCCATCTCTTTTCTCCTAACAGGAGCTATAATCTCTAGACTCTCAGTTTCCCTTTGTGTGGAGAAGGTGGCTCCTTCAGGCCTCTTCTGGCCACCTACCACCTCAGGAAGCTTTCTGCATCTCAACTGGTTGTGATACTCCCCTTCTATCCTGTGCTATTAAAGCCTCTTTCCTTGATTTCCTTGCCTTGCAAGGGACATGGGGCACTGTATTTAGGCATGTATTTTCACTGCTCAAGCCCCACAAACACAGGCTGCAGACACAGTGGATTAGGAGGATGGCTGCATGCACCATTATTTCAAACTAATCTCTTAATACTGGAAGAGTGAACCAATGTGAATTAACCTTTATCACTCAGTGATGTGTGTCCTTCCTTTATAGCATTCATATATATGTACAGAATTTACTTATGAAAATGTAGCTTTAGTCTGGCCTGTCCTTTCACTGAGCCAGTCTGCTCTGAATTCGTGCCTTTCCTCTGTTCAGAGTGACTCCATTGCCTTTCATGTTTCTTGTGAAATCCTTTTCTTTCAGCAGGAATTACTACAGTATCTCAAGCCCAATATTCTAAGATGCTTTTTCAGGCCATAAATTGTGCTGGTTTAATAACGGGGGGGGGGGGGAGGGAGGTGTGTGTTACGGTTTATGCCAGGCCACTTTTGGATGTAGATGGGATTTTCATGTCACCTGAAAACTGCATCTGATCCTTGAAGCTTAGAGAATCTCAAAATGACATGCATTAAGCATCTGTGTATATTTGGGCATTGCCTACACTTCTGGGGAAATGGGCTGGAGAAGTAAAAGCATACGTCAGAAAAGAGGTGAGATTACAGCAATACAGGAGGTCGCCCTTTTTCTTCCTTGTGAGAGAATATTCACTTGAATAAAATGCGTATAAGAATCTTTCATTTCTTATCTGTTTCCCCCAAAATTCCATGCAAATGCAGGCTGGTTTCATCCCAGATTCAGCAAGTGTAGACATCGTATGAATTTCTCCTAGGCTTTAGGTGACCTTTAGCGTCTCTATAGCAAGCTTTTTGGTTAGCACACAGAAGAGCTTCCCTCACTGTTTACCCCCAGTATAATGCCATTGCCTAATATGCTTAAGCATGTGTGCTCTCTCACTTGTATTTGCACAGCTTTTTTCAAAGCTAGTACTTTGAAAGGCCTATTCTTCCACACTGTTTCAATATTTAGATAAGAAATACCTGGAGTTGCCTCCTGGAGCAACATACCTGCTGCCTGCCCTTCTATGCTCACCACCGGTTTCGGCTTTGCGGATGGGGAGCTAATTGGCAGCCCTGTAAAGTGGGAGCTATTGCTTTATTCGTAAGGGTTTTATTTTGCTTTCAAGAGATTGAAAACAGTTATAGAGATCTGTTCTGTTGATGGTTTCTCTTTCCTGTCTATTGAACTCCAGGCTGTCCTATCTATCATGTTAATAGCGCAAAGGTGACAACCAAAATAAATATTTTCCTGTCTTTCAGATAAAATTGAAGATGAATTAGAAATGACTACAGTGTGCCACAGACCTGAAGGACTGGAACAGCTTGAAGCACAAACCAATTTCACTAAAAGAGAACTTCAAGTGCTTTACAGAGGATTTAAAAATGTAAGAGTGATTCTGCAGTGAACTGAGTCTAGTATGTGTGTCCCCCACCGGCCTCCGCTTCTCAGCTGCATTATGTGCCATTCCCCTGTGAAACGTTTGCAGTTTTGTGCTAGATGTCCCCTACCACAGCAAAATGAGCACAATCTGCCACTTCATCTAATATTTATGACACCATCATCTGCCTAAAACTGGGTTTGGATGAATACTCAGCATATAATATTCTCATTCAATTTGTTGCCCAAATGTCAGTAAGCACATTGCAATTTCCCCAACTGTGCCACTACTTCAAGATAACCTGAAAATGTTTTATAGTTACTTATTTAATTCTTGCTGTCAGTTCCTCATGTTCAAATATGAGCAGTACTGCTGCTTGTGATCAGCTTGTGTGCTTTCTCTAGCTACAGAAGTCTTGCTGTTTTAGCAGGATGTAATAGAGCACACTAGGACTATAAGATCCTGTGTAAACATCCTAAGCTGAAGTGGCAGGAGCCAAAAAAAAATCAAAAGTAAACAGGTATCAAGACTGAGGAGATAAGAGGCTACAGACTGAGGTGAGACCAGGAGCCATGCCAGTTGGCATGTCTGTGTACGCAGAACAGTGCTGCACTCACCAGTGTCAACCACCAGCCATATCCTCCCTGGTAGTGGGGAGGCTCTCCGAGCCTCAGCTTCCAGCTCACCTGCTGCTGCCTCTTAGGGACCTGTCATAATAAATAGAAACAGGGAATTTTGAGGCTACGTGGAGCAGATGCTTTATGCACCTTGAAGAATGAATACTCGTTACATGGTTGCCTGAGGGTCTGGGTTTAGTCACCCAGGTGGCTCATGCCAGCTGATGTTTTTATGATGATTAATAGATCAGTATTAAGCCAGCTCGATAAACATGGGGTGGGTTTAAGTTGTCTTGCAGGACAGCTCCAGCATTTCGGCTGCTGCCCCAGTGAAATCTTGACGTGTGTGTCGAAAAGAGAAAAACAAGTCCATGGGGAGAAGACTTCCCAAAAGAAAGCTGAGCTGCAAGCGTCGAGAGAAGCCTGCTGGATATGAGAGGGGCCTTTCTCTCTGACGGGTTCTTGAAGTTACATTGAATCACATCACCAAAGTACATTTGATTTCCCCCAGGAGTCTGGTGGTTTCAGCCTTTATTTTGCCGCTCATATGAGCAGGCCAAGGCCCAGCTCAGCTTTCTGTACTTCTCTTTTTGTTGTATTTGCACAGCCTGTGCTGCACGTAGGAGGTCATTCCATGTGTGAAGTTTTGTAGGCACTGTAGACTGATACGTGAAATGTCTTCATGCTTAGGGCAGTCAGCAAGAAATCATTTGGCTTTTGAGACAGCTTGACAGGCTAACATACGTTTTTATATGACACAGCTGCCTACAGTGAGAGCTCTTAACTGCTGTGTTTTGCTGAGATCTCTGAAACGCCTCCCGTATTGCTGTTTGGTGGGAGACCCGTGTTGGATTGCTCTGCTCCGTGCTGACAGGAGGAGCTGGCTGTGCAGCTCTCAGTGCCTATGATATTTACCCCTTGCCCCTCTCGGTTCTGCTATCACTTTGCAGTAGAGAGGCATTACCTCCCAGGGCAAGAATGATAGACAAGTGCATTTAACTTATGACCTAAACCCTTTCCTAAACCTCGCTGAAGGTCTTGGTATTAATAGGCAGTGCTGACAAGATGATGTTTTATATCGGGTTGTTAGGACAAAGCAGTCTGGTTTTCTTCAGCTGCTATTACATGATATACATGAATCTTTAATATCTAAGGTTTAAATTGACATGAAAGGGTGGCTTTAGCATTTGTAGCATATAAATAATGGTTTCAATGGGATGAGTAATTATATACAGCAGGCAAACTGACTCAGCTGTTACCATATTTGCTGTTGTACCAAACCATCTGCTTTTTGGGATGATGTTACAGTGCCATCTGGAGATTCAAGATTCCTATGGGAATACAGTCATTTTCTTTTCCCTGGCTTGCTCTTGGTGACTGCACAGGTCCTGTTTAATCATGAGGCAACACCTGGATAATCATAGAGCCATTTACAGGCACAGGGTGAACAGGGCCCTGCTCAGCCCTGCTGCAGTCACAGGAGTTGAAGGTTTGATGGTCATGAACATAGATTTGATGGTGTTTGACCAAAGGCAGTTCAACACAGCCTGGGGCACCCTCTAGGCCCTAATTCTCAGTGCTTTGATTCCTATTCTTACTTCGTCTCTCAAATCTGTTTCCCTATGCCCCCCAGACCTTCCCAGTCTGTTCCCAGTGTGTCACTGGTCAGGTCTGGTGTTTCTGCACCAGACTGATGGTGACTTCCACTAAATTCAGATCATTTCCTGCTTCAAGCTAGTGCGCTTGCTGCCTGGACAAGTGTTCCCTCTCTCTTTGCTTTCAGCTTTCTTGTCCCGTTGCGAAAGGGAATGTTGTGAGATGTCCTCCAACATCTCTTAAGGCCAGGACCAAAAGTTCATGTTTGTTTTTGCAGTTATCTCTGCCCCAGGGTGCTTTTTGTGAAGTAGTCTATTTTGCATCTTGCAGATAGCTGCTGTCATACTGGCACCAGGTCAGGGTGTTTGGACTCATTTCTTTGCCTGTGTTTCTGCACAAGCAAAGCAACAGAGACAGGAAAACCCAGCACAGCCTTTGGTGGATCTTGCCTTGGTTTAGCTTAACAAAATAGAATGTGTTACCTCCTGTCTATAAATACATCAGGAATGAGCACTGGTTGAGCTAAAAGGCAATGTTGGCACAGGAACAAAATGGACGTGAACAGGCATAGGCTGGAAGTAGAAGGAGGTTTCTACTCCCCAGAAGAGTACAGTTTAGGGAGCAGTTATGGAACAAGAGGGAGGAGATCAGTCTGGTGGGTGCTCCTGTTTGTTCTGGCCAAGCAAGGTGAGAACAGCCAGGTGAGCAGGTTGTGTTTAGCCGCACTTCAGTTCTGCTGCTGATCCCTGCTTGTCCTCATTGCTCATCTTTGGAAGCAGTTGATGAAGCTAATTTCTGATTCCCGCAGAACAGCAAGTGACCTTCTGTTTGATTTCCTTTTCGGATTGTTTTGTTTTGTGGGGTTTTATTTTTAATGTGGATTCAGCTCCTTTGTGGTTTCCTATTTGAAAAGAGTTAGGAGTTCCGCGAGGGTAGATTCAAAGGCATGACTCATGCTGCCAATGCCAGTGTTTGTTGAAAACGAGGGCTTGGTTCCGTGCTTAGCAATCCAAAAAACTGTGAAACACTCTTCTTGCTTTAAAGTAAGTAATTTGTAGGTTATAGCAGTGTTTACCTGAATCTAATTCCCTGCTACTGGAGGCAGACTGTTAGGGTGAAGCACTGTGCTTTTCCATACTGCCAAGAACGTTTTCATGAATGAGTAAGGCTTTGTTAGCATCAGTGGAATTTAAACTGATGCTCAGCTTACCTGCTCCTTTCATAACAGAGATTTCTTCTGAGTCAGCTGAATTCAGTAGCACTGGAGCACTAATGAGGCCACTTGAGCATTATTTGGCTGTTAGAAAACCGAGATTGTGATCAATTAAGTGCAAGCGAATTGGAACAAGAATATGTGTCTGAAAGCAATCCAGTTACACTGAGCTAAGCAGGCTGATCAATGTCCACGCTGCCTCTCCCCAGCACTCCTGGAGGCTTGCTGCAAACTTTTGATTTGGTTTCCAGATAGAGCATCAGGAGCAAAAGGATCATGTGGAAATTGAGACAATTTAATTATGCCTAATGGCCGAAAGCTGCTACAGCAAACCCTGCCTCTGCAAGGGCAGAGTGTGCAGCAGCAGCCTGCCCTTCACAGGCTTCAGCTTCATTCTCAGGGTGGATGGTGCTGGACTGGGGCTCTTGGCAAACGCAGGCTTTTAATATAGTGTGGAAGAGACCCCAGGGGACTCTGCAGCTGTGGAACATATACAGAAAATAATGAGCCCAAACATGTGTAAACTATCCTTAAGTGTGCAAAATGATGCTTCTTAGTGAATATAATAGTTGTGTTTATCAAGAATAGAGAAAGAGCTGCATCTTCACTTGGGGTAGCCCTGCTTGGGCCAGTAGCACTAGGATGGAAAGGAAGGTTAAATGTTGTGCTAGGCTTCCTTTGAAAAAGAATGACAATTTGGTCAAATACTCTGCAGTTGTGCAAAGGCTCAGTGTGAGCCGTGGAACAGCAGCACGCTGGTTACCAGGTACTTGGTCTGACTAATGATTACAAGCCACCATAAATAAATAGCTGATTATTTAATTTGCATTCTTTTACAAGCTTTAAGAAATGTGAACTTCAGAAGAACATTTTTCTTTTAGCTGTTACATTCCATTAATTATTCTTCTTTTAATGTTTCCTGGCTTGTTAGGTGTGGCACAGACAGATGAAGAAGTAACCACTTTTCTCGTGCCAAAGAGAACAGGCACTGGCTGCTTGAGTAGGAGCTTTGGCATATTTTGAGGATATTCATCTAAACAGGAATTTTGCTGTGCAGATTTAGAAAGTTGTTAGTTTTGTCTGTAAATGAAAACACAAGGCCCGGGCCTTGCAGCCCCTCACTTTAGCTAATCTAGTTGGTCTTTTTATCCCCTTGCTGTGAAATAGGCCTTGATCACTGCAGCTGGAGAAGGGATGGCCCCAGGCAGGTCAGGGCTACAGCGCCAGCTTTGGGACACTTCAGCATAACCAGTGGAAGGGCACTTGTCAGGACAGGCGGATGCAGAGAATAAGATAATTTCGGGGATTTTCAAGCAACAAATTATCCTTTATTTAGCTCAAATCTTCTCAAATCACTGATGGATTTTACCTACGTAGTGAGTAGGATACAGCAAGATTTCTGCGTTGGAGGAAGGGACTCCAATCTAATCACCCTGATTCAATAGCAAACAGGTATGTGATTAAGGAACTGCCTCATTGTCACCTGAAGTACCTCTCCTTGCTCTGCTTCCTTGACTTGTGCAGTATAAAGTGATTTCACTTGTTTGTTCTGTCCTTTTCCATGGTTAGGGAATGCATGGCAGCAGGTGATAGTGGCAGATCAGAGGCTGGAAAAATGCTGCTTTTCCTTTATAAGCTTTTCATGGTGGAAGAATTTCTTATCAAAGTCCTTTTTGTCCTTTAAAGATATCTAAAGAGCTCATCAATAAATAAGTCATAGACTTGAATCTTCCTCCAGCTTTTTATGTCAAAAATTTAAAGGGATTTTCTTAGACTTCCTAAGTTTACTCATCTCAGATTCAACAACCTGTAATGCAGCTGTCAGCATTATAGATGTAACGTAGGTGCTGCGCAGCACTGTGCTCTTTCAAATTCATTTGTGTTCATCCACAAGCTTGTCTGTGCTACCACAACATCTCGGTCTGAACAGAGGTAGCAAGGCTGACAGCCTGGGTTTTGCTTGGCTGAAGGTAGAGCAAGTATGAGCCCTCCAGACATCAGTCCCCTCTTCCCTTTCCCATGGGGCTACTTACTTAGTAGGTCAGGAAGTTCTGGACAGAAAGTCTGTCACCCTCTTCCTAAGAGTTTGCCCTCATTTGAAGCTGCCAGAAGTGAAATCCAGTGCCCTACATTCCAGTACCAGAGCTTAAAAGTCAAATGACCACACAGGTTACAAAATGTGCATGGGCACATTCTGCCTTCTCAGAAGTTTGTGGAAGACTGAGTGGATAAACAGGTCAAGAATGGTCTAATCTTCATCAGCCTAATCCTGATGCTTCTTCAGTATGGACTTACCAGTGTAGTCCATACCATTAGCTTCCATAGAGCTGGTGTCACGTTTCTGAATAGAGTCTTCCACTGACGATTGACAACCATTGAGGTTGGACAGAGCCTTTGGCAACATGGTCTAGGGTGAGGTCAGAACTGGATGATCTTGAGGTCCTTTGCAACCCAAACCATTCTATGATTAATGAATTCATATAGGTGGAGGTGTCAGACCAGGCACTGTTAGCTGGCCCTAACGTTATCTGTAATTGTATGATGGACGTTTCACCTGACAGAAGGCATGAACTGCTTTTCCTGGTTGTCCTATAGAGCAGTGATTAAACACTGCATGAAAATATTGTTAAGAAATGTTAATAATGGTGAAACAAGACCATGAGATGAAGCTGCACTCGGAATGATTTTAATGTCTCCAGCTGCACAGCCTGCACGCCCAGAGCATTGGGAGAACAGCAGTGTCATTTGTTTAATTGCTCTCCTTGGGCTTGTAGAGTTTTGCAAATGAACCTTTACAGTGTTGGGGTTTTTTTGCTTGATATTTGCTCTTTTTGTTTTTCCAACAGGAATGTCCTAGTGGGGTTGTTAATGAAGAGGCATTTAAACAGATCTATGCACAGTTTTTTCCTCATGGAGGTAAGCAGAGTGCTTTGCATCTGGCAGGTTTCTTGAAGCATGCCTCAACATTCATTACTGCCAGCTGGCTGCAAAACTCCTTCAGGTAATCTGTGTAAGAAATGTGAATTGAGCTTAACCTTTGCAGGATCTTAAACAGAAACGCAAACATCAAGGTCATAAAATTACTTAGTGCAGTTAACAGTTATTGCACAGGAATAGACAAATCCGCATTAAAGATTGCCCATAGTTGTCAGCTCTTTGTTCCCCAAGTCCCGCATGGAAACTGGGGGTTGATGGGGTGTTTTGTACTGACTTTCTGGATGGCAGAAAGCTAAATCACTTCCCCTCTGTGTGTCTTTGCTCCCCTGCTGTGAACTGCTGTGCATGTTGTATCTAGCACAGAAGAATCCCAGCCCTCGTTTTGGCCTGCAAATTAATCAAAACCTTCCTAAAATTCTTAAAGCAGTTCCTAGTTGATGTGTGAACTTCTAGCCACCTGAAATGATCATTTTAGTGTTTGTGTGACTAAGAACAGGGTGGTGTCACGTATTGGAATATTAAAGTAGTGTATTAAACCTCTCAACATATTCTTGCCTTTGAAAGACATCAATAATCTTTATGTTGTTCTAGCTGAATATGTTCTGTGGGGATACTGTTCTCGAATTGAAAGAAATGAGGCATGGGTTTAAGTGGCTTTTTTAGTAAAAGATTCAATATTTGAAGCTTTTCCAAATACATGTTTTACCTGGAGAAGAAGAAGCTCAAGGGGGACCTTATCACTCCCTACAACTGCCTAATAGGAGGTTGTAGTAAGGTGAGGTCAGTCTCTTCTCCCGAGGAACAGGCGATATAGGACAAGAGGCAATGGCCTCAAGCTGCGCCAGGGGAGGTTTAGACTGGATACTGGGAAAAATGCCTTTACCGAAAGGGTTGTCAAGCACCGGCACAGGCTGCGCAAGGCAGTGGTGGAATCACCATCCCTGGAGGTGTTTTAAAGACATGTAGCCATAGCACTGAGGGACATTGATTAGCGGTGGACTTGGCAGTGCTGGGTTAATGGTTGGACTCGATGATCTTAAAGGGCTTTACCAATCAAAATGATTCTATGATTCTGTATTCCACTCTATAGTAGCTGCAGAATGCACTCATTATGGAATAATGGCTGAAGTTTCTACAAAAGCTTATGTGTGCATGTGCATGTACCTTCAGAAAGCCATTAATAAGTGTTTTTTCAACTAAATTTCAAGACAAAACATGTTATATTTATGCTTCACAATGTATGTGGCCTCAAAGATGCACACCTATAAAAAGTCTACATTAAATATCAGTATGGTCTGAATGTATTTATAAGTGTGTTTTGTGTTTTCAATTTGCCCCAAGTTACTTTACTGCCTCCTTTGTGGCACACCTCAGGTGACTTCTGCCTTCCCATGTGTGAAAAACAGGCAGGCACAGATACTGCATCTTTTCATGGACAACAACTTCTCAACTTCTCTCACCTCTACTGAAGCTAACAAAGGCTTGCCTTTTTTCTGGTGTTCCATTCCCTTGAGCTCTGCCTCTCCCTCCCTTAATGATGGTGGTAGTTCAACCATGCTTAACAATATATCAGTTTAGCAGCAGGTGTGATTTCATTTTTTGTACTGTTTTCTTTCACTTGGTTTCCAAACTGCTTGTGTAACTTTAGTGTCATCAACTGGGAGAGTTCAGATGCTTCAGAGATCTTTTTGCTTTGGCTCTCTGTATGGCTGCCTGTACTGATAAACTTGTACATCCCAGAGGGAGTAAAGCATCTCTGGGTTACAAAAACGTGAAGCCTCATCCCAGGCTTGTGATGGTTTTGTTACATAGGGCTCCTGTCCTTGACAGGTTTTCATTTTTACTAATCAGGTTTCAAGTAATACTAGGAATTTAGTATTTTATTATACCCTGTTGAAAATAAGCATCTAGTTTAATATTTTCCGGTCATTGTTTAGCTTAACGGGAGCTTTTAGAACTGTCCCATAGGTGGTTTTAATTCTGAAGCTGTTATTTCGAATCCTTCTCAGAAATGTAGAAGAGAGTATTTTTCTTTGCAGACCAGTGTATTCTCTCCTTATGGATGACAGTAACTGAAGTATTTGATTTTTCTGCTTACTGTTACACTTTCCTGGATTTGAATAATGTAAAAACCACTTGATCATTTCACAGAGATCAGAATAAAGAGATGCTGGGTCATATTGCCTGCCTGCTTGCCTAGCACAGGGCACCAGGCTTCACCTCGATGCCCATACACTGAGTAGGGAGACTCAGGCTTGAATAATGCTGTGTGCTAGAGGCAAAGAATAGAAGAGGCAAAAAAAAATGTGTGGCACCTAGAACAGCAATGAAATAATTAAGGGCATTTAATGTCAGTTGCTTCCACCTTGAATAGTTGGGCTCTAATACTAAGGAGAGTAGTGTGGATTGCCTCCAGAGCAGAGACCAGGCCAGGGAGGGTCTTACAGTCATACACCTCTTTGATTTGTTTCTGCCTACCGTTAGTGATTTTCCCCCTTTAAGAGCCATCCTTCACGTGGACATAGAAACCATTCTTCATAATAGAAAGGATTTTCTAAAATCAGCAGTTTAATTTTCAAAAGGACAAAACTGCACCTCAGCCGAGATTGCTTTTTATTACTCATGGTCCCAACTCAAGTTAGTGGAACTAGACCCTTCCAAAGTTGGACAGTCCCTGGGGATCTTCTCTACACAACGCAGGAAGGCAGAGGGAGGCAGCACACATGCTGGAACCACTCTTTAATACTTTTGCTGTACTTCTGACCAGAGCTACCATTCCATTTGCCACAGAGGATGGTTTGGTTTGGGTTTTTAACTCATTATTTCAGGTCCAGCCCTGTTATCCAGGTCGTTTCTACTGTAATAAATGCTTTTACATTTCAAGGTTGCCTTAAGGAAGGGCATAGGGGATTATGCAAGTCCATGCTAATGTTTACTGGTTCACAGAATATCTGGCATTGCTACAAGGTTGGGTTTTATGCAAAAGGAATGTTGTTCAGAACCTTTGTAATGTGTTAGAGTGAGCTGTTGTACCCATGAGTGCCCTTTGTGTTTTTCAGATGCTAGCATGTATGCACATTATCTCTTTAATGCTTTCGACACCGCACAAAATGGCTCAGTGAAGTTTGAGGTAATTGTTTTGCATACTCCTTTTATGCCCCTTTCTTCACTTTGTATTTTTAAGCTTTTCCATCCATTCTTCATTGTAAACTAGTAGGAGTCATTGGATTATGCAGGAGAGGTTTCAGTCTAAAATCAGTTGATATTTTAAATTCTGGTTCACTTTGTTTTATGCAGATGGAGTTACACAGAGAATTTGGGTATCACAGAAAAAACAGTACATCTTGTATCTTGTGCAGTCATCATGCGTTGCATCTCTGAATTGTCATACTTGTATATTCCTGGGATACAGGTTGTTTTAAGGTTATTTGATGTATTGAACAAGCCTTTCAGATACTTGGTACCGAATGGAAACTATAAACCTTTAACTAAAAGGCCTGTTGCTGTGACTACAAATAGCCGTACCTCAGGCTCACACACAGTTGTAGGAGTGCAGCAAAGGGATATGTTAAGCCACAGACTTGTAAAGGATGAACTTCATAGATTTGAAGACAGCTTACTGTGATTATAAAACTAGGAACCACAGGCAGTCTTGCCTTTGCTGCCAAATGGCCAAGAACTCTGGTCATTTCCAGGTAACACTGAGAACTCTGGTCATTTATCAAATGTAAAACGGGAATGTTATCACATGTATATGTGGGTCTCTGTAGAGATGGCTGCAGTGGGAGTTTTGCATATAGCAGCTACTCAGTAGTTAGAATCTTCCAGAAACCTGAACAGACTGAGACACAGGAAAATGCTTAGATAAGTATTTAAAAGGCTTACTGAGCTTTCCTTCCTGGCAAACCTGTCTCTTTAGTGGTTGTCAGGCATCAGCATGTTTGTACTTTCTGTACTGTTCAGCAAATTTGAGCCTTGGCAAAAAGGAGCAAAGGTTTCTGAGTGATGCACTTCCCCATGCACATCTAATGGAGATAACATAGGACGGATCAAGTACATTAAATGAAGTATCAGGAACTGTAAAGCTCTGTTAGCTTGAAGCTCTGCCTGTACTAACAAATCCCCATAGCAATGCTGCTTGCAGTGCCTGAGCTACCATGCAGTATGAACAGTAAATCAAAGTTACTGGAAGCAATAACTTTGCTGTAAATAAGAAAATACAATTCAAATGCTGCGTCCCAGCCTGAGTCAAGTGGTGGGAATCGTATCTGGTCAAGTCTGAGAGATTTTGCCAGAGAACAAAACCTGTGGCTCCCTGTGTTAGAGGAGTTTGGGTTCTCTCCATCTCTCCCAAAATGGACATGGAAAAAAGTGACGGGTTTTCTTCCTTTCTTCACCAGCACCCTAGATCTGGAGGTGAAAAAGCATTGGCTTCTGCTTCCTCTGTCAGGGTCCAGTTGTGTTTAACCAGGCAGTGGTAATGGGAGTGACCACTCCTTGCAGCAGGGAAATGGCCACTGGAGCACCTGGCAGTACCCTTGAAAAAGCCCCGCACGTATTTTGCCATGCTTACATCCATGCAGTGTTTAGAGCGTGGTCAGTGTGGATGGGTAGCAAGGAAGGTGTTCCGGGTTCTGGCCTGGAGCACACTGTGCTGCTCTTGGCAAGTCTGAGGAACCAGAGCAGCCCCTGTCTTCAACATTAGAATCCAAGTCCCCCTGCCTTGGACTGGAACTGTTCTTAACTCCCTGCTGTTTTCACAGCCCTCTTCTCAGGACTAGGAGAGCTTAAGGCTGAAGCACCCATTCGGTCTTCCTGCGTTCCAGCCTCGCTAAGCTGCCTAACCCCTATCATAAGCTTGGCTTTTACACTGGCTGCAGTTGAGTACTTTGCTTTTCTGGTTTGAAGGGTTACCACATACACATTTATTAGCGTGACAGTACTCGGGGTATCTTAGTGGATAGTATGGCCATTGAGTTCGGACAGAGATGGCACATTTTTGGGAAAGGGAGTCAGAAGAGATTGAAAGCCATATGCTATATGTTAAAAATACGTCTTTTGACCGGCATTATATAAAGAAGGTGACCTAGAAAAAGATATTCTTGCAATTCACACCTCTCTCTGCCTTGAACAGGATTTTGTGATGGCATTGTCCATTCTGTTACGGGGAACTGCTCATGAAAAGTTAAGATGGACATTTAACCTGTATGACATAAATAAGGATGGCTACATAAACAAGGAGGTAAGGCTCTTCCTGACAAACAGGGGTGACTGCTGAAGAAGGACAACTGGTTTCTGTTGCTGAAAACAATCAATTTTATGTGCAGCTAGCTTAAATGCAAACCAGACTGGGTTTGAGCATTTATGTCTAAGTTAAGTGCACAGTGATATTATAATGCATGGTTTTGTAGATATATTTTCCTATGTTATAGTGGCTTTAATGCATTGCTTTAGACAGGAGCAAAAATATGGCTACCTGGTGAGAGTAGCTATTGGTGACTGAGGCACAAAGGTTTTATGGTTGCCCTACTGTTGAAGAACTGGATGCAATCACACCACCCACAAATCCTGTGTTGTCACATGGTGTTATCTTCTCCTTTGGGATTGCTTGTTCCCTGTGTGGGAAGCCTTGGTTTTGAGCATGGTAACCTCGACTGTTTTGCAAATACATATTGGTCTATCTTGTCAAACTGGTGTGCGTACCTGGAGGGTTTGCAGTTCCTGTCACTGGTCATGGACTTGTGTGGCAGTTTGTGCAAGCACTGCAGGAGCCTCCAACAAGGCTATGGCCAAGTCATGGCACTGTCAGAAAGAAGCACTTGTTTATAGTTGAACTTGTATATGATGGAACATCTGTCTTCATGCACATGTACAGGCATTCTCTGTGCTGGTTTGTAATAGGAGCAGGAAGGTGGAGAAAAGAGCAGTAAAAAGTAAAAATGTACTATCATTTCTATTAACTTTCCTTTTGTGTTGTTGCTGGCGTGATGCGACTGCAGGAAATGACAGATATTGTAAAGGCAATTTATGATATGATGGGAAAGTACACCTATCCAGTGCTCAAGGAAGATGCACCAAGGCAGCATGTAGAAGTATTCTTCCAGGTACTTGATTTTTGATGTGTTTTTCTTAACGTTTGAACCATGCACTGATAT
Organism: Myiopsitta monachus; assembly: GCA_017639245.1. Lineage (NCBI taxonomy): Eukaryota > Metazoa > Chordata > Aves > Psittaciformes > Psittacidae > Myiopsitta > Myiopsitta monachus. Next base: position 38,237,362 of record CM029917.1, on the reverse strand, counting down.
ACTCTACAATAAAGTTAGCCCCAAATTCAATCCTATGTCCCATTATGTATTCAGAAATAAACACTAGCAGCCATTCAGCCTGACACTGCAGTGTCTGCTGATTTCCTGGCTCCGTAGGCATCTCATTTGTCTCTTAGCCCAACCCTTTGCTTTGGGATGTGTCATATCCAGAATGTCTGAAGCCTGTGCATGTGTTGCAGCGCTTCTGTACTTCTCTCACCTGCCCATAAAGTGAGATAAGACTATGGGTGCTGTTTGTTGAGGCAGTGATTAAATAAATGACATAATAATGGCAGAGGTTGCTGTATATGTCAGGGAAGGAATAGGTGGAGACCTCAAAAGTGCTCCAACTGCTGGAGTAAACAAGTCTTTAGCATTTGGCACATTTAATCGATGACAGGGTCTGTGATGTAGGCGTGTAAAGTGCCTCACGTTTAATCAGGTTGCATCAAGTAAGATATTATACTATAACTGCAGTGCGAGCTATGGAAACAATTATTTCATTTTCTTTTGTTTTGCAGAAAATGGATAAAAACAAAGATGGTGTTGTAACTTTAGATGAGTTTATTGAATCGTGTCAGGAGGTAAGGATAAAATTATAACTGCAATGAAAGGGCTAGCCCATGCCCCAGCATTTCAAACAAGATCCTGCTCGGGATCCCAGGTTTCCTTTGCTCGCTGAAAAAAAACAGCTTCAAAATGCAGTTTCTGGTGGTGCTCTGTGAAACCTTTTCTTTTCCTGAGTGAACTGCAGCACCTGATCATGTAGAAAAGCAGATAACTGTAGAAGAGGCTCCTATAACCCTGAAACTTCCTTTGGTCCTTTCCTTGTCTTTTCCCTTTTCCCTTCCATGGGTGGGATGGTTGGTTTTTTTCAGAGGCTGATACTGCCTCTGTGTGCTGCCCCTGGGTGATATTAGCAGGCACCGTGTTGCTGGAACTGCCCAGAGCTGAACGTCTCTCAAAAGCTTCTAATTGCAGCGCCAGCTTCTAAAACCAGTTGATGTTTTCAATCATTCAGAGCAAATGCTGTAATCACAGCAATGATTTTAATTTATTTGTCTGTTTTGGCAGTAAACTCTTCTGTAAATTCCGTACATTGGGTTGGCTGTAATAAATATTTGCTGTGATAAATATTTGTAATAAAACCTAAAGCCACGGGCAGGGACACCTTCCACTAGAGCAGGTTGTTCCAAGCCGCTGTGTCCAACCTGGCCTTGAGCACTGCCAGGGATGGGGCAGCCCCAGCTTCTCTGGGCACCCTGTGCCAGCGCCTCAGCACTGTGCTTTATTTCTTTATGTAAGGTGTATGTTTTAGCAGTGTCACAAAGACAAGTATCTGCATTAACACGCAATGGGCCAAGTGTCTGTTGTCTTAGACTGTAATTAGCTGTGTGAATGTTTGCTTAGAGATGACTCTAATATTTAACCAGTACAATGATGGCCTCTGCATTTTGGAAAGTTTACGCTGGAGCAAAGAATTACAGTCCAGCCCTCCTGTGTGTTTTAGTTTCCCTGGAAAGATCTTTCCTGCTCTGCAGTCAGACAGCTCTTCTGTACCTGAGCAATGGGCAAACACTCACTGTGGAGGGCTAAGCTGGCTTCCTGCTGCTTCTGTGTTGAGTCTGGCCCTGGCAACATCCATATTGCTTCTTAGGGACTTCAGGTGGCAAAATCCTTGTTAGCAGATGCATGATAGAAGGCTAATTATTTTCATTTACTTCATTCTTGGTCCCTCCTGATCGTTTACCTTCTTTTTTTCTTTGTATTTAATTTGATCATTTGTGTCGTGTGTAACTCGCCTTCATAATTTACTTGGATGTATGCATGTGATTAGTGGTCTCCATACTGAAGCAGCTTTACTTCTCGCTGTGATAGTTCAATTAATGTTCTGCCCTAGAGTTGGTTCCTTCTGTTGACACACCTGCACTAGGGGCTGTGCAGGCTGATGCACCATCACCTGTAGTTTCGTGGTAGATGGGAGCAAGCCCTGCTGTTTTTAATTTATGAAGCCCCAAACCAAGCATGTTATAATGCTCACCTCTGCCATCTCATAGGATATAGCTCGTGAGCAGTGAACTCCTGCATTACTTTAGAAAGGCTGAGTGATTCCCCATGCGAGGTGATGTCTTGTACTAGTGCCCACCAAACTGTGTTAGAACTGGGATAAATGGACGCAGCCTCACAATAAGATAGAGGAAGGAGATGCAATAGAGCTCTTAAGTTGCTCAATGTGGAAATTTATGTTCGCATCACAGGTGAGCAGTTACTTTAACTTTTGGAACAACTTAATTCCTGAGAGCATGGGGAATCATCGTTGTGGTTTTGAGTATTACTCTGCTTATTATCTCAAAGTGCAATTTCGAGGCTTAATAAGAAACAGTATGACATGTCCCTTGTGTGTCTCCCAACTTTGGATCTAGGAACCTCAGAGAAGCTGAACCCTGTATTTTGGGGTTGAGCTGGTTGTTTTTCTGGAATGAAGTAGTTCTGCAAGGCAGCTTGCTGATCAGTTCAAAACTGCAGTTTTGTTTGGGTTGCTGAAGCATATTGGCTATGTGCATATTTGCAGATTCAGGGTCCGTGGAATGCAGTTGGGCACTGGAGTGCTCAGTACCGTCGCAAGCTCAGTGCTGGTTCTGGTTTTCTTCAGTGAAGCACAGCCTGTGCTGGACATCAAGCTTCTGAGAAGATCCTGTGTTTGCACACTTCAAACTGACTGAAGTGTTAGAAACAACTGTTTTGCTGAATCAGAACCCCATCACTGAATCAATTCTAGCTCATCGAGGATGGAAAGCATTATGAAAGCAAGGCTGTTGCCTGCAGTTGCAGCTGCAGAGCTCCCCCATGTCATGCAAAGTTACAAGTCACTTTTGTCCATGCTGCCTTTGTAAAAGTGTGTTCTCATTGTTTTCAGGATGACAATATCATGCGATCCTTACAGCTCTTCGAGAACGTGATGTAACGGTGCCTGGTGAGTGCTGGAGGAGTCAGAGACTTTCTGTGTAACAAAGACCTCCCTTCTGGGTGAAAGCTTTTTACAACTCAGCCATGTTCAGTGTGTGAGGATTTTGTATGACATGTCCAACCAAATGGGACCTGAATGCAACCGATCCCACTTCTTCTCCGCAGGAGGCACCGGTGGAGCTTTGTTTCGTTTTGGAAGCATGTGAATATTTTAATAAACCCTGACAAGAGAGGACTGCTGCTTGAAGTTCAATGAGTAATCTACGGTGTTGTTTGCTAGGCACAAGTCCTGCTTTTAATCTAGCAAGCTTGATTACCTATGATAGCACATGCCGATAGCTTACTCAGCAACCTATTGCAAGCGAAAATCTCTGTCTATGCTACCATAGGGAAAATTGTTTTATGGATGCCTTGCCATTAATCTGCTTTGACAAAAGTAAAATCTACCAAGGCAGTCTGTAAAAATAATAATGAAAGAACAATATATGTACCTAGGACATTAAGCAGAGAGCCCATGTAGCCAATATCCCCATTTCTGCAGAGATCCTGCTTCTCCTCTCACATGCACTGGTGCCACATGCTGTTCTGCAGAGATTTTTCTGACCACATTTAACCAGAGAATCTTCATCTTCATCAGGGTGAGCCAGAAAGGAAAAAAAAGCATGTGTTGCACATATAAATACCAAACTACAGAAACAAATTCTCTTCAATGATGGTAAGTTCTTGCAAGACCAGGCAAGCTTATAAGGGCTGGTACAGGGAGATGAAGACCTGCAGTGGTACCAGCCACCTTCTGCAGTCCAGCAGGTAGTGGAACACCAAGTGATTCTCTAGAGTGCATCTCAGCAGCTCCGTCGTCATGTGCTATGGTCCTTTTGGTGCAGTTTGGCACACACTTCCTAAGTTCATCATTTGAATGTATTTTTCCATTGGGTGTTACAGCATTGCCTACTTTATGGATTTATTTAAGCTTTCCAGTTTTCTTAGTGCGGGAAGGGGCCCAGATAATTCAGCTGTGTTTCCATATCAAGTGCCCTGTAAGTTTAATTGGGAGCTATTTAATTGTTGTTAGTCTCAGAACCCGCTGCCAGGCCCATATGTCCTTTTGGGTAGTTTAACATCATCTGTAGAAGAATCTTTTATCCTACAAGGCAATTGCATGACTTGCACGGGTCCCTTTCACTTTCTAATGCCAAATAAGTGTTGGATTGGGAGCTGGGTTTTCTAAGTAGTAAACAGAAAGCATCATGTGGATTGGATTTTGCCCAGTAGATTATTTGACAGCTGAGGAACATGTCAGAGCCTGCTTTGCAGAAGACTCTTAAAGCTGACACGCCAGAGTGCTGTTGCCATATCCAGATTTATGGCTCAGAAATCAAGGGAAGGAGGGGAAGAGCCAACTTTTCCAGCTGCTCAAAAGCACAAAGGAGGGTCCCTGCAGTAGTGCTGCATCGCTCCCATCCAGTAAGCATATATTTTTATTACATCAGGTACTATATTGCAAATATACGATTAGCAGTGAAGATATATTTTAAAACTTATGGAAGTGGAAGCTTTTTATAATACAAAATATAGAGAATGCATCATTTAGCCCTATATTTTATAAAAATGTAATCTGTTAAAGTATTCCTGATCATAGAAGTAGGTCTGATCAGTACTAGTGTAATGTTAGGCTGATCCCAAGGGTAGGATATTTTCCCTTCTTACTGTGCTCCTCCACACACTTCTATGTAGTCTTAACTTTTAGCTCTTTAAGAAGCCCACTTGTAGTCAAAAGTGCTGTTCAGGCATGTGAAGTTATGTGGACACAGGAATGGCACCCTGGCCCACCCTCGGTTTTGCCTTTCATACAAATAACTTTAATTCTTCCCTAGCAATGATACAGAGCAGAGCAACTCCAGTAACGTGCAGAATCCATGCAATGCTGTGAGAGCAGCTTTGCTCTCCAGGTGTCCAGTAATGTCTATCTAGTTTTTATTCACTAACCACTTGATAAAGACATCAGTTGTAGCTGAAATAATGCACAATGTTCCTTCTTGGTTCCTCTTGCAATCGCTTTAGCGAATGACAGAATTTAAAACAATAAATGACTTTTATCCCCATGTACATTATCAGCCTAAGCAGTTGACTTCAGCTGAGGGAAAGTGCTAAAAGTAATGGTACACAGTTGTTCCAGATTTGCTCAGGAGATGGCACATGCAGCCTGGAAAGTTGTGAATGTGCCTTTTCAAAAGCAAGCGTTATTAGTTGCACGATACCAAGGTCCCCAGGGCGAACTTGATTTCTGGGCTTTCTGGAATGAATTTGGCCTCAGCTCTGGTCTTCTGTGTCTCCGCTAGCAGAAGTGCTATTTGGGTGGTGCCTGTGCCATAGGGGCTGTAACTGTGTTTTGTTGAGTGTGGTTCCAGTTTGGCAGCACACTTCAAGCACGTGCATGTTACTCTCAGTGCATGCTCAAGTGCATTGCTGACATCAGGCTGCCAGTAGTGACCCTGCAGTTTTGGCACCTCCTTTTCAGCTCTGCTGTGTCTGTCAGTGGTCACTCCCAGTAACAACGGGGGTGCATTAGACAGAGGGCGATGCCGAAGGTCACGCTGGTACTAATTGTGTCCTTGAGGCATGACTAGCTTTGATTTTGGTCTCACAGGAGTCCAGACCCCACCTGCACATTCCTGATGTTCAGCCTTTCATTGCTACCTCCTTGCTCCACTTGAAGTCCATTGTAGCTGAGATAGGAGGGTTTGCAAAGTGACATACAGTAGTTTCAATTTCACCAAGCTCTGACTGTAAATTCTGTCTGTGGCAGAGTCATTGCCTTTGTGACACCATTTATTATCCTGTGTTTGTCTCTGATCCCACTGATTCCAGCTGGAGGCTGGTATGCACTAGTGCAGAGCAGGCCTCCGTATTTTCCAGGCACCACACATGTGTCTATAGCATCTGTGCTCCAGCCAGCTAATGACAGAGATCCAGTGACTGTGAGAGAGTTGTTCTCTGCACGGAAATGCTTTTGGGTTTGTTTTTTGTGTTTTCTGTAGCATTACTTTGTGAACTTGCGACGCCTCCCATCGCTCCTAAATGGGGCTTGCAATATTTATGGCAAATACTACTATGGCTTTCTGAATAAAACATAGTATGCTATTCTAATCTCACACCGTCATACAGCCTACTGCCAGTGTGTGGAAGGTAGTTACTATGCTGGCTTCTAAGTTACAGTTAGACTCTGCGTCAGTGCTATCAGCTGTGCAAATGTCCTTAAAGCTGTGAATGTTTAAATAACGTCTGAGTCGTTAGTCTGACAGTTTCATTAGTTACAAAAAAAAAGCCTTTCTAACATGCGTTTTAGGCAACAATCTGTTGAAAACTTGGAATGTGATAAATAATGCAAAAAGAAATGTATCATGCCTGTTACCGTTGCTGTTTGTTTTCCTGTTACTTTGAATACGTTGCAATATTGTGAGTAATCACGAGTCAAACTATAGACCTGGGGTACTGAAATCCTAAGGTTCAAGCATTGTGGGCAGAACTTTGACATTGCCTGACTGCAACACATGTTGAGAACAACCATATTTGTGTCCATGTGTGACCTCTGATAAGACGGTAGCAGCAGTGTAAGAACCTCTTCTTCTTCATGGAGCTGCCATGAAAGACCTGAGACAATGTGCAAATATATTATTGTGATAACTAAAGCCATGTTAACGGAGCAGCGATGTAGAGCTTCACTCTTACAAATTGCTGTTGGAGAATAGCATTTGTATTAAATTCTGTTGAATGGTTTTTAAACTGTTGGTTTTTAATAATAAAAAGAAAATGCCTGCAGGAGGGTGTCCTTTCTTAAGCCCAGTTATGTACTTTTATCTGAAGGGACACTGTCAGGTTAAAAATCTACAGTGAAACTTAAAACCGGTCTCTTATAAACCCATATCTGTCTTCACAGAGGCTCTTAAACTGCTGAACCATGCTGTGAGTATAACATTTACACACCAGTGATTTATTTGTGTCACTGATTCAGGGGTGCTGTTCCGTTTGGTGCACTGATATACACCTGATAGTCTGGCCCTTGTGGAAATGAGAGTTCTAAAACGTTCTACCTGCATTACTGATGGTATCTTGGAGTAGTAAATATTGAACACTTACAAAGATGCCTTTTCTCTTCAGCGTTTGTGCTTAAGTATAACCAGGAGAGCAGGCAATTGAATTGGAGAAAAGTGCAAGCTCTATTTTATTAGAGTGAAAAAATAAAACCTCACAGTGTCCCTTTAGAACTGCTTTGTTGTAAGCATCCGTTCTGACACATGGAGAAATGCAGAAGAACACTATATATATGTATGAACATATATATATATAACATTTGCTGAGCTCTGTTCTGTAGGGAATGGCTACCATCCCATCCCAGGAAAAAGAACATTCCCTTGCATACGTGCAGAAATGCGACAATAAAGATGTCTGTGTGAAACGTGGCATTGTTCTCACTCTGGTGCCTCGACAGGCTGCGTTGCCCAGCAGGGCAGTCCCCTGGGCTGTGCCCCTTGGCCACCAAGGCACCAGCCTGCCCAGAAGAGGACGCGCTTCTCTATGGAAAACACCAAACCTGACTTGCTGCTGTCCCTGCGAGGAAAAGGCGTTGGAGCTGCCTGTGTTCAGCACCTCTCACAAGATCTGAAGTGCACGCTGGGCATAGCGTGCTCCGGCTTACCAGCACGTGCGTATGCTTTTTTCAGCTTCAGGTCTGCTCCAGTGGTTGTTTGACGTTCTAGTTACTGCGGTGACATATTCTTCTTGTCAGCCTGTCACCATTGCTGAGCCTGTCACCTGGTGACAGAGCATCTCATCCTGCTGCCTACCTGTCTGAGGCGTTGCATCCCATGGTTTGAAGGGACAGTCAGGAAGAGCGCAGGTATGCTCTGGCAATGAATGCTGTCCTCACACTGTCTCTAAAAAGTCCTCCAGAGCATGGCAGTTTGAAACTGAGGCATGTGCTGCAGCTCAGCCTGTGGAAAAGGTTACTTTTGAATGCAGTAATACCTTTTTCTTGACTCTGATATTCTCTCTGTAACTTCTGCTTATCCAAAAAGGTCCAGCAAAGCTGGAAAGAGAAGAGGCCTGGACATATTGGAACATGGTGATTTACTTCTCCACACAAGCAGAAGGTATGAACTACCCTGTTCTCTTACATTCATGGCTAGAAGATGATCTGAGACAGAGAAACATGGAGAAACCATGCAGCATGCTGGGGAAAGTGAGGCTTGTATCCTGCTAGAGTAGGATGTGACAGGGAGCACTGTAGGATAACAGTTATCTATTCATCTGCAACCTAGATTCAATTTAATGATTTGCTTTAAGGGAAGAAATCTCAGGTCATCATCATCATCTCTAAAGCCAAATACCTGGCATCAATTTTGAGAGTTCCAAGCCTTGGTGGAGCTAAGCCCCCCTGCTAGAAAGAGGGCAGCTTGTTAACTTTCTGCTTTCCATCCTGAATTACCTCCTTAGCTGCAGTCTGAAATCACAGCACCTTCCCCTCAATTCAGTGCTCAGGATTAAACTCCTTTGCCTTTGCAAAGCAAGGTTGAAGTGGTGGCAGGCAGTAGAGTGACAGCGGACAAGTACGGAGGACATCCGTGGGGCCGAATGAAAGGAATGCGTAAGAAAGTATTTTAATAAATGTTATTTTAAATTAATAGAAATTAACAGACTTAAAGATACAGCTGCTAATTGTGTGACAGTTAAAGTAAAAACAAATTGGCAAGCTATTAGTAATAGTGATACTAAATCCTTACTGTATTTAAATCATCCAGTTAACATGGGAGACTATCAGCTACAACAGGTAAGTCAAAGATAGACATCCCTTTATCAACTGCCTGTGTAGTAAGTACAGTGGCATCAGGTGTCAGTTGAAGCCCAATATTTTAATTTAGGGAGTTATTTCTAACTCACAGAAAGAGAACTGAAGCAACATTTTCTGTCCTTTCATCCCATCAGGTCTGCGCTTTATGGGAGCTGCATAAGCAGCAGCCCTGCGTGTTCTGGCTGACTGGAGAGCTGGCCATGGACCTGCTCTTGCTGCTTGGCCAAAGAGGTTGGCTCTTTGCAAAGAGGAGGCCTGTCCCACTCACCTTCCAGGAGGCAGGAAATGAACCGAGGAGCTCCAGATGCTCAGTGGATGTGGGTACTTCCAGATATTTGTTTGAACTTCCCTTTCTGTCTTGCAAAAGAAAACTTTGTCCGCCTGTTATTGCAGAGACTTGGACTCACTGTGGGGCTCTATGACTGGAAAGCCCCATGGGAGAACGGAGCCTCCTGGCAGCACAGGGTAAGTTTCCATATTGATTATGAAGTTTCCCTGGGAATTCACCTCTCTCTGGGGTAGTGTTTGGCCAGCGCAGACAGCTCCCGATGATGCACACAGAGGCTGAAGTGGTACCAAGGTAATCTGCACTCCTAGCTCAGGACCAGGGCTCTACAAGAGGCTGGCAGTGCTTCTGGGAGAGGGGAGCAATTCCTTTCAAAACCTGGGAGGCTTTTGAAGGTGTTGGGATGTGCAGCCAGAGGCAATGCCATGAAATAGAGAATGAGAACAGGGTTGCAGAACAGCAAAGCAATGTTTCACTCACAGGACTCAGTTCTGATCTAAGCCTGGCTGCAGCAGGTCAGCCCGGATGGTTACTGCCCTCACCCAGGGCCAGGAGTCCAGATTAAAACATGCACGAGCGAGGCCATTCTGGTTGGCCTGAACACTCCTCATAGAGTCCCGCGACCTCCTGCATCCTCCCCTACACCACAGGGTTTCTTGTGACTGTTCTCACTGTCTCTACAGCTCAGGCCACAGCTCCGTTTCCTCTGCCTATGACTGAAGGGGGTGTGGGGTGTGTGTGAGAATGGTAGAGCCACATCGCCACTCTCGTTGTTTTTAGAGGAGTTATTTAGCAGGTACGCTGACGTAAAGGATGGAAGTGGAAGGGCCACTTTTAGTAATGTCCAGTCATCTCTTTTGTTAAAATGCCTGTGAAAAGTTAGTGCTGATCCAGAACTTTCCAGGATAGAAAGTTATTGGAAAGTGTTGATTTAAACAAAATCAAATCAAAGATTGATTTTTTACAATCTTAGGCTTAGATTGACTTTATTGACATTTTCATCAGAACTTGTTCAGCCTTTTTGTTCTGGTTATCTTATTGATTTACTCATCAATATAAACTGAAAATATACGACAGTGCAAGTACAGGAGGAGAACAAAGTCAACGCTGTGTTTTCTTTCTGAACAGGTATCCTAGAGCTTAAAGAACTTAGAACATGAAGCAGTACAAGAGGCTGCACACAGCACAAGCTGTTGTGGAAAACCATTTCCCTTTATCCTACCAACCATTGTGTGGGAGAAAAATAACATTCATTTTAGTGGGTGACCTCTCTGTGCTGTGATTGATTGTGAGTAAAAGTCTTCAGGTAAACCTCTGCGTTTTCGTGACAAAGTGAGCTGCAAAACCACTTCAATTTCCCAACTGTTATGTCCGGGTGTTTTTAAGGTTTATCAGAAGTTTCTTTGTCTTGTGTTTGTTGTATTTTCAACTAAGCTATGATATTGTAATGCTAAAACCTTTAAGGGCATCTGCTACAACCAAGTTACTGCTTGAACATTTTTCTAGATCATCTTCCTTTCTTATTCAAATGAAGTAGCTGGATACAGGCAAACAGGAGACACTGAACTGGGAAGGTGAGAGATTTCAGTCAGACCTCGCAGTAATTTTTGTCAAGAAAATCAAGTTAGCAGAATATTTAAGACCCTTTAATGTCTTACTGAAGCAATGAATACTTAATACATGCCATAAATGCACCCAGGAAAAGGCAAGTGGCAGCTGCAAAGTGCAAAAGCAGAACTCCACAACTTGAAAATTCACTTTTCTGAGGGCACCCTGAATCCCCATTTGGAACAAATCTCATTACAGCCTGGGAGGAGGATATTCCAGGGCTCAAAAAGCCCTGCTCAGCAGGGCCACAGAAGATCACTGAAGAAATTGGTGTGGCACTGCACAGACCTGCAGGTAATTTTAGATACGGTAAAAGCCATGTTCAAGACTTTAATAAAGGAGAGGTGTACTGATCCTTTACTGTAGCTTTCCTAGGGCTTTGGTACCATGTTTGTAACGCTTGCATGACCTTTCTCTTGAGAGTATCTGAACACCTTGCCATCTCCTGTGAGTATCTCCAGAGCCCCTCGTGAGGCCGGGAGGTGCTGCTTTGTGCCCCCATTTGTGCAGGAGCTCAGAAAAGCCATCTGATCCAGGAGGCAATTTTGGCAGAGCTGGAATGAAGCCAGTCTTTCACACAGCAGATGAGTCCTTGTGCATTAGCTAGTTCCTTCCCTCCAAGGACAAGTCCATGGAGTAAGAAGTTGCCTTGTGGAATTTTGGATGAAAGCTAATGGCAGTTGGTTAGAGCTCCCTGAGGAAGGGGCTGGAGATGCCCCGTGGCCTCATAGAGTCATGAAGAGACAGACAAAACCCTGCCTGGGTCTGTGCTAGACAGCAGGGACAACACAAACATGTGACAGAGCAGGTCAAACCTGTTTCCTGTGCTGGGATTTTTCTCCTTTGGCTTTTTTCAGCACTTGGCAAAGAGGGGAGCAATGGATGTTGTTTGGCTGGTGTCCTGTGGTTTTATTCTTGAGGTATTTTTAGTGCACTGATAGATGGGCACCTGAGTGTGCGGGTCTCTTCCTTGTTTTTAATGAGAGGCAATGCTCCAGCTCTCCCATACCCTTACCTTCCACCCACCACACATAGAAGAAGCCAGCTGGTACTCACACAGTTGGGTAGTGGCACAAAATAAAGCAAGGGCATGAGGCTTCCATGGGGAATATATAGGCTGTACCCATCCCATGGCTCGAAGGCAGTGCTCCCCCACTCCCTGCGTGGAGCTGGGCTAAATATCCGGTATTGTCATTATTGTGGTGACATAATAGATTTTATAATTGCCAAAACTGCCCAAAAACCATCACCACACATCAGCAGAGCCTGAATTTCTCTGTACAGGGTTGTTTTCTTAACAGCAAAATGTGATTCATTCAAATAAAGCAGCCTTCAAAGGCCTCTTTGCTTGCACTGCTCACATTGAGTTTAACAGGAGCAGGCATCTGGTACCTGCAGATGACTCTCACAGCATTCAGGGATATTTTGGGGTATTGTTAGTGTTCAATAGTCAGGTGAAGGAAGAGAGACGTTCTGATGCAGTGATGCCCTTGACATGGAGAGGGGCTGTTAGGGAGTTATGAAAATGAATTTTAGCTTTTAGAACAATGGATGAGGGTGGATCTGAGGAGAGAAAGCAGACCAGTATAAGAAGAAATTATGAAGCATTTACTGGGAAGTTGCAGGGGACTGGTCTGACGTGAGAATCAGACCATGAGTCTTTCACAGTTTGCTTTCTATGTGCTCTTATTTTATTTGTCATAAATGCACTATACCCTCTGCCAGGTCCCTGAGGAAGTCTCACATCCTGAAACACCTTCCAAAGGCTCCTCAGTGAAGCTATGGTGAGCTGAGCTGGCCAGAAGGAGCCAGGCTGGCACCGTGCTTGTGGAGCACAAGGCCAGTCCTTGTGTCAAGGCCCATGCAGGAGCTCCTGAGCTGCTGTGTGGTGGCTCCAGCACAGGAGGTATTTCCAGAGGAGAAACGATGATTCTCCTTGTTTGACCCACACACTATTCACTCTGCATTGCCCAAGCTTTTGGAAAGCACCTTTTCCCTTTAGGCAGGGGCATGTAAGCATCAAAGCACTTAGGAATCTGTAGTGAAAACGATTTGCTCTTTTAGAGCAGTGCTGGCATTGCCTCCTGCAGTCCTGACTGGCAAAGCAGAAATCAAAGGCTGCGTTGTTTGGGCAGGGCTGCAGAGAATGTTAATGAAAAGCAGTTAGAAAATAGGTGCTGGTGAGTCCCCACTCTTCATTAGAGTGAGATTTTCCCTTCCAAATGTGAGCATCATCAGGTGTCTATCTCAAGAGTGTGCTTTGTGGGACATCCCAAGGAAGAGTGTGCAGCATTCCCAAAGGAGCTATTGATTTTAATCCTTTGTGCCACATGGTGCAGCCCAGCAGCTCTGGATGATGGCTACAATTCACCAGCTCACCAGGCTGAAGTAAAGCTGCACAGGGCAGTCAGGGTGGTGGTGTAGCTTCTCTTATTAGCCATTTTTATTATGAGTGGTAACCACTTTAATGTGGCAACAGAAGTAAGCTGTAAGTAACAGTCTGTGTGAGTGACAATGTCAGTTTTGTTCCTTCTCTTGGCTATCTCTGTTCTGATGTAGTGCATGCGTTCACTGGCAGCAGATCTACAGCTCTAACATGAACAAATTCCCTTCGGTAATTGTCCTGGGTCACCTGGGTACCAACTGGAGATGTACTGATGGGTTCTTTTCCAGGTGCCGCACAGCTCCTTCAGGGGTGGGTGGTGACCTGACATTCCACAGATTTAGCACTAAATAGGCAGCAAGGCCTTTAAGGACAGCAGACATTTTCTCTCTGTCGGACAGTGATCAGTGTCATTCCAAAGGTCATGTCCTCCATCAGCTCACAAGTGTTTCACCAATTTTTGGCAACAGAAACTCATCATTTTGTTTGTGCTGGTGCTGGAGGTATTTTGTGCTGTAACAAACTGTCAGCTGTAAATAACCACAAGTGAAATGTCAGATTGCTTCCTCCTTTTTGCAGCTTCCCCTTTGGTTTGGTGTGTGCATTCCCTGGTGGGCAGGTAGATGTCCCTGGCACATCCCAAAGATTAAGAATGTCCCAGACATGGGTAGCCTGAAACCTGCTTATCCTGAATACATAAGGAGGATGGATCTGGCTCCAAGCCAGAGCCTGCGGGAAGCTCAGTCACACACAGAAGGGGCAGGGCACTCTGCAGGTAGCATCTACTGAACTGTGTGAAAGCTCGTGAGACCTTTTCTTTGTTTTTTTTAAAGCGATACTGAAGGTGAATCTGCAGTTCCTTCTTTTGATCCCATTGAAGTATTCCCATAGCTCTTTGGGAAACCTCCATCGTACAGAGTTTCCTTCTCCTTATTCCCACAGTGCTCGTAATAATCTGCTCCAAAGGTGGACATTTCAGTGAATACTTCAGTAAAATTAAAGTTGAGCGCTGTGATACCATTGCAGCTCAGTTTTGAGGGCCTCTAAGTTCATGCCCTGAAAAGACAGCCCAGCAATGTTTTTGTTCAGGCTGTTTCACATCCCATCATAATTCAAGGCTAAGTTAATGTTTCACCTCGGGCTGCAGTGAATGAGACAAAACAGCATTTCCTCATTCACAGAGCAGCACCTTTGGCTTTGTCCACACTGCTCTGTTCTGCTGGTAAATGAGAAAAGCATTGCCTAATCCCCTCTGACAAGCAGTTGGGGCTATTTTTAACCCTGAACCGCATTTCTGTACTGCACTGCCTCTTCACGAGGCATTTTTAGACGACTAAGCAACAACCTAGCTAGGTAATGAGAGCTGCCGCAAGGTTACCACTACTGTTAGTTTATAAGCTGAATACAAAGATAAACCCTTATGAACCTGAAGGTGATTTTTCCACCTGGTTTTGCTTCAGCCAGAAGCAGAAAATGCCGGGACTCGGCTGTAACAGAGGGCAGGAGCTCCAAGTGAGGTGTTTGTCTGCTCTCTTCAACTCAGCTGCTGTTTGTCTGAGCTGAGGTAGGGACCTTCCGTGTCAGTGTCCCTTTGACAGTGCAGGAGGACACAGCGGACCAGAGGTGATGCAGGGCAGGGGCAGGCGCTGAGGGTGTTGCTCTGCCCTGCTTGCACCGGGCACACGGTGAAGGGAAAGGAAGGCTCTGTGCTGGGATTTACATGTTCCGGGCAAAAGGCCTCAAGCCCTTGGTCATGGGTGACCTGCGCTGCAGCCAGAGACCGGGCCCTGGGTGGGAAAGCACAACCACAAAGTGCTTCCTGTGCAGCCCGAGCCTGGTTGGAGGCTGCTGTTTGCTTCCTCGCTTCACCCGAAAGCGCCGCACTGGTAACTACGGGTTTGTTTTCTTTGTTGCTGTAGACACGGTTGTCAAGTCACAGTTTGCAGTCAGTGAGTCTGCAGGATAAAATGGCATTTCTTTCCTCACAATAGCAGGTTTCTGCCTCCTCTTTCTGTCCTGTCTTCCAGGTGTTTATTTTAGATAAGTTATGCAATGGCTCTGGCTTGACAGTAGCCTTAAATGCTGAAATGGGGCAGAAGTACGGCTGCTGTGATGATGTTTGGCTCTACATCACTGCTGTAGCTGGAATCCACATTGCCCTGCCTATGTGCTGGGCTGCCCCTCTCTGCAGGTGGTCGTTGGCAAGAGCCCAGTCTTTACCTCTCTCTGTAGCACGAGTGGGTGTCACTGCTGTTCCATTGGAGCCCAGTGCAGAGCCACAGAAAATAAATGTGCCATGAGCTGATTGATTTATTTGTGTTTTCTAGCCCAGCAATTCTGCTTTTGGAGGGCTGAACCAAGGCTGGAAGCACGCTGTAATGCCAGAGCAGAGCTGATAACGTGTTCCCCCCTTCCTTGGCCCTTTCCAGCGCAGAGATCATCCTGCTAAGGAATAACTTCCCAAGGAATTACCCATCACAGGGAGCATCGAAGCCGGCAGCAGCACAGGGCCTGGGCACCAGCTGCAGGCAGAGTGGGAAAGCCACAGACAGGTACCAGGGATGGGAGGGAGGTGGCAGCGGGGGCACGGAGGGGAGCCCCAATGCCGGAGCTGCTGCACCGGCTGCGAGCAACTGGGAAATGAGAGACCCGTGGTGAAGCCGTGGCAGGGGGATGCTCCTGACTGTGCAGCACCAGCTGGGAACTGGTGCCAAAGGTACCGGTGGGTACCCGAAGGCCCTGTGGTAGCGCAGGCACAGCAATGAATGCTGAGTCCTGGGGATGCGGGGCTCACCCTCCCTTCTGTCAGTGACTCACTTGGCAAGCTGGGGTTACATTTACTCCAGCCCTCAAAGTCAGATGCTGTAGTTAGAAGTACAGCACACAAAGCAGGCATTCCTGCCCCAACAGCTCCCTGATGGGAATGCATCAGGTGCACATGCAAAGGCAGTGCAGCAAAGGGAAGAAGGCTGCTGCCAAGGCCATCCCCCTGAGCTGCTTGTACCATTCCCTGTGTTGAAGTGTCTCTGCGGGTGGCTTTTGATGGAATTTCTCTCTCTGAGGCAGAAGGAGTTGAGTCAGTGGTCCCTTTCACAAACCTTTCTGATTCAGCCACATGTGATGTGTTGGCAAGCAGCACTGTGGTGCGCAGGAAAGGCCGTGTCTGTGTGTCTCTGTGTGTGTGTGTGTAACTTCTCCGAAACGCTGTAAGCAAAAATGCAGATGGTGGGAGACAACAAAGAGCCACGGTATTGCTCTGCTTTTGCCCTGGATTCATCTTGCCAGCTCAGAGATAATGAAACGTGTTGGGGTGGCTTTCACATTGCTACAGCCAATTCATCGTTATGAAGAGGGCAAACGCTATGACTGGGTGCGGGATGGTGAATGGGCTTGTGTGTGCTTCCCGTTTGTGGGAATGACACCTGCAAACTCTGAAGTTTAGCAAGGCCTTCCTGTGAAGTCAAAGACAGCAGGGTTGCAAGCTGAAAGACTCCCACCGGCTGAACCGGGTCACAGTGTGTCTGTGGTATAGTTGTGGCTGAAGCTCAGGTGACCTGGGCACAGGTAGGGAACAGCAGCATGGGGTCTGGCCTGGCCTCTGCTCTCCACGCTAAAGGCATATTAGAGGAAAGGCTGTACTCCTTACACTGCTCGTGTCGCCTCACCCTGAGTGAGCAGTGGCTGAGGCGGCTGCAGCACAAAGGCCGTTTTTCGGGTCTGAAAGGCTGCTCCCTGTGCTTGGTGAGCAGCTCACAGCATCCCCCCAGCGCAGGCAGCACCGCAGCGCGTTTCTTCGCAGAGTAGGTTTGGCACCCAGGGCAGCAGCTGCTGCACCGCTGGTGGGGGTCCCAGGGACCCCAGTGCTGGCAGCACATGGGCACAGCCACAGGAAGCCAGTCGCAGAGCTCCTGTGGCCAGATCCATGCCTGGGGCAGTGGCTGGTGGGCTCCTGCCAGCCTCGGGGCTGCAGGTGCAGTCTGTGAGGTGCTGGCTGTGTCCCTGTTGTCGCACGCTCTGAGCAGGCAGAGGCAGCTCCAGCCCTCTGCTGCTCCCGGCACCCCGCAGGGTGCTGCTGGGCAGCCCCAGCCCCAGGTGGGGTCTCGGCCCCTGTGCGTTGGCAGAATGGAGCTGTGCAGCCCAGTGTCAGACAATGCAACTGCTTCCTTTCCCAAGGATTTCCCCCTCCCTTCCTAAAGGGATGCCTTCAGTTTAGAATCACAAGTCCATTTAAAATAAAAGACCAATGAATATGGTAGCCCTTCCTCTTCTGCAAGTTTAAACACCTCATCTTTCCTCAGAGAAGAGCTCTAAATCATTTTATTTGCAAGCCCTAAGCAGGAATTTGTATTCATGGTAAGACATTTATTGAGTTAATTTATTTAGAGCTGGGGCATAATTTCTAATAATGGAAGAGTCCCTAGGCCCAGAGAAATTGTCTCCTTGATAGGGCATTAATATTTTAAGGTGTTATAATGCCCTGTCAATTGATCTGTGTCTTTTAGGGAGTGCGTTAGCAGTTATGGATGATCCTTCAAATGAAGGATTGCCTTGACTAAAGCTGGTGCTGCGCAGAGCAGCGCCTGCCAGAGGCTGCGTCGCCACATGAGCTGGGAGAGGGGCACAGGGACTGGGTTAAACGGGAACACCGGGAGGGAAATGACGGTGCAACTGTACAGGGTGGGAGCTGCTCCCGCAGGGCCTGGGCGATGCCTTCCCGGGAATGGCAGTGGTGCTGCTCCTTGGGTTTTCCTGGGGTGGTGTCAAACAGGGCACTGGCCTGAGCGGGAGGTGTTGGCGCGTGCTCTGCAGGAGGCTGGCTCACCTCGCGGGTACTCTGGCTGTTACTGGTAACAGTTGAGATACGAATGGCGTGACCTCCAAGTACCTTAATGTCTCTGTTGTCAGAAACAGGGAATATCCGCTCTGTTTCCTGAGTGACTTGAAAAGATGAGGAAAGCTCTGCATAAAAAACCGATTCTTGCTTGTTTCAACGCTATATTAAATTGCACATTGCACCAAGAAACACGGGGCTGAACAGCCTTTAGAAAGAAAGGAACATAGAAATGAATCCAGAGTGAGTGCTTTTAGGTGAAAGCCTGTCCAGGGAGGGGATGATGGGACCACCGAGGCACAGGCAGTTTGCTGGGACATGGGCAGACCCTCCGAGCCCAGGCTTGGGTGTGCTGACCCATGGTGGTGGCCTGGGGAGGGACAACGTGAGCACGTGTGCAAAGCTGCTGCCAAGCCGCTGGCAGGAGCTGGCAAACCTGAATGGATACCAGGGCTCTTCCCAGTCTGTCACCCCAGGAGTGGTGTTCGGGGTGCAATAGCTTTGAAGTTGTGTTACAACTCACAGAGGCACCTAGTGTGGTGGGGAGCATTAGATGCAAGAGCTTGAGTTAAATCTGAAGCGGCTGAGAGCGGCTCTGTGTTGGTCACAGCCCCGCTCCTGGGACATCAGCACATGGGGTGCTTGGGTTAAATCCTCTTTTCTTTGCGGCAGCTGCTGTGGGCAGGTCGGTCACATCTTCAGTGCTGCATTTGCATCTAATCACTGTCCAGTGGCGACTGCGCAGGGTACAGGGCCACAGTAAATGGGCACACGGGGCTGGCCCGGCAGGCACTGCAGCAGTTAACCCTGTGTGCCAAAGTGCTGCCACCGCTTGGGAAGTGATACAAAGACAGATAAGTGTTCATACTAAGCTGCTGTGGGTGATTTCACTCACTTTGGGGATGAGGTTTTATTTATTCCCTGTATAAATTATTCCTTTTGATGCAACAGATAAAAGCATTTATCTACTAAAAACTGAATTCTGCCAGAACTCAAGTGCTGGTACTTTGTCTGTGGCTTTATTGTGGATATTGAGTATTTATTAAGGAAAACTGAGTGCTGGTGTGGAGGGACTCACAGCTGCCTATGACTTTGACTGTGCTGCCTGCAAGAGCAAAATGAACGTGCTGGGGAGAAGTGGGCCGTGGAGGCATTCAGGTCATTACGTGGCTGGTTTTCCCCTAAAACACGCTGCGGTGGGGAGCGTTTCACTGCCCAACAGAAATTCAGACTGATCTGTGTGTGAGATGAATGATTACGTCTGAGCGGTGCTCCTTGGGGCCCCATCTGATCCTTTTCCTCGCAGGCTCATTTGTCAGCGTGCTGTCAAGCCCTCAGCCAGTGCTCCTGGCAGCTCCATCCATCCTCTCTCGGCGCGCTGAGTGCTGGGGCTGGCACACCGCGGCACCCAGCTGCTGGGAGGAGGCAGATGCGTAGCGAGAGTGAAGACAAAACCAGGTGATGCTGTGACCCCTCTGCTCCTGGGGAGGTCAGCACGTCCCTCCTGCTCTTGCCCTGCAGGGGAGGGCCAGGCCATGCAGCAATTGCTCCCCTCCATCACACTGATTTCTTACCAGCCCCGCGAGTCCATCAGCAATGTTCCCTGCGGGAGACAGTATCGAAACAACAGTGGAGACTGGCCAGCACAGCGCGATGGGGAAACTGGTTCCTTTTGTCATGGCCATGACAGGGGAAAGCAATCCAGAATTGCCCAGAGCATATGCAGGCTGCTGCTTCTACATGTACTTGTCACCTGTGGATTTTGTGGCCGTGTGTCTGAGGTAGCCTTTTGGTGTATGGACCCTGCCCTTGGTCTGGTGATAATCAGATGCCCAGTGTACTTCCTCTGTGTATTCCTCTATCTTTGTGCTCCTCTAAGTCTAAATGACTCACTTGTTCTTTCCAAAATCTGCTCATGTAAGAATCTGTCCATAATAATTACCTTTCATTTCCCCTCTCCTCCTCTAGCATGCCCAGAACTGAGCAGAGCACTCAAGGAAGCTCCTCACTCAGTAAAACCACTTTTGCTTTTTTTACCATTAATGTAACAGGTACTTACAGTCATTATCCTCCTCTTTGCGGGTACAGTTCAGCAGGGACTTGGGATACACCGTACCAGGACAAATGTCTTCACTGGAAGGATTGCCAAGCACTGAACAGGCTGCCCAGGGCAGCGGTGCAGTCACCATCCCTGGAGGTGTCTGAAAGACGTGTACAAGTGGCACTGAGGGACATGGTTTCATGGCAGATTTGGCAGTGCTGGGTTAACAGTTGAACTCGATCATCTTAAAGAGCTTTTCCAGCCTTTTCCGTTCTGTGATTCTATTGTTCTGTGTCCTGCAAGGGAGTTAATCTTGCTCATGCTTGTCTCAGCTGATAGGAGCAAGAATAATTATGTCCCACATCAAATACCTGCACATACACAATGGAGGAGCCTCGGCAAGCGGGGCTGCCAAAGTGGGAGGGACCATATATATAGGGTGAAATCATAGAAAGCAGCACTGCGGAGCTTGTGCCTGTGAGGGGACGGAAGGTGAACCTGTTGCACCCAAACCTGGATCCATGCCTGCAGTGAGGGGCAGGTTTGCTGAGTGAATGAAACCTGGAGTAAGTGTCCAACGTGAGCGAGCAGGGAGCTGTGAGCTCAGCCATCCGCCAGCACAGGAGACTGACAGCTGCAGGCAAGTGCAGATTGGAGCTGGACCCCGGGTATCTGGGGCAGGAGGGAAAGAACTCCTGTGTAAAATTGTAATTGTTTATGGATTTTAGGTACGTTGCATTTGCTCAAACACCGTAAATGAGTTGACTGAACAGAAGCCAAATTTGACATTTTAGGGAAAGAATTTATTTCACGTAAGTAAATCTCATAAACCTTCATTTTGATGTAATTTAAGACTTTCTTTGTGTTTTTGAAGAACCGGGGCCTGTGAGCTGCAGACAGACCTGTGGGCTATGTTAGGTGGGCAGAAGTGAGCATAAGGTACTTTTCCATAGGCAGCTTGAAGAATGAGGGTTTACGTTGTGGGAAACATAAATGCATTACTTAGGCATGGATTTAATATTCTTACGTAAGCACTGACTCTAAATTTATCTAAACCTTCTTGTATCTTAGAGTTACTTCTGACTTGGATTGGAATCAGTAAGGTGGGAAATGGGCCTGCAGTTTACCAGGTGTCATATCAGTAACAGGCCTGGTTTCCCTCCCTCTCCTACTAAGAGAATGGTGCTGTATAAAGCCTTTGTATACAGATGTTTGTGTCACTCATGGTACCAGCATGTGAGAGAAGAGGAGTAGGCTCTGTGTTTCAGCTACCTGGTGCTGGAACTCTCTCTGGGTGGCTGCCAGTGGCCTGGGGGTGCAGATGCTCATCCCTGTCCCCCACGGTGGAGCCAGTCCCCCTGCGGTGCTGAGGTCAGCAGGCACTGAAACGCAGTGAGGGCAGCCTCCAGCGAGCATGTGCTGGAGCATCAGCGAGTCCCCTCAGCCATGGCCACTGCTTCTGGTGCTGGAGCATCACCGAGTCCCCTCAGCCATGGCCACTGCTTCTGGAGCCGAGAGGTCATTTTTCCATGGGATGTAAGGCAGTGACATGCATGGAAGGAATCTGTTTTTCACGAAGAGACATGGACAGATGGACGCGGTTGAAGGATTTCTGCAGGTACCATGAAGTCACCTGCGAAAGTGTCGGTGATTCCTGGTATCCACCCAGGGAAACCGAAAGAGCCAAGGAGCACAGAAAGCCATTGAGTCTGTGGGTACGCATCATACCCCACCATGGCCAGCATGTGCCTCGTGGGACCTGGCCTCTGCAACGCACCTCTTGCTCTTCCAGGGAAAACCGGGCCAGGAATGACCTGCCAGGCTTGGTCACGTTATTAAACAACGCGGCTGAATTGAGATTTTATCACACAAGGAAACCAGCAGCACATAAAAAGTTTCTGTTCCGACCAAAACAGAAACGTTCTGAGCTTTTGACAGAATACAAAACCATGGAAGACTTTTGAGTGAATATGAGATGTTCCTTTCAACCCCAAATTATGTTGTCTTCTCTTATTTAACACACTTGAGACTTTTTCTCAATTTCTTGTTTTAGTCAGAAAGTACTATGAGCAAGAAAAGAGATTTTTGAGGCTAAAACACAAGAAACTATTAATTGCACTGTTACCAACCCCCTGGGGCCGGGTTCTCCCACTCCTTTTTTCTCCATCACCCTCTAACATCTTTCTTTTGTCCTGGCCAGCCCGTAAGTGAGCTCCCGTGCCTGCTGACTTGTGACAGGATCCCACGGGCTCTTTGTTCTCTAATAACTGGGTTCATTCTGCATAAATTTAGGGACAAATAACTAAGAGTGGCTTGCATAGAAATGTTTCCCTGTTGTTAACTCCATTTTCTTCCTTTTCAGTTACTTCAGATTTTCTTCTGGCTTGCCAAACTAGATTTAAAACATTCAGCAATTAGAATGATAGCAATTGAATGTCTTGGCATTTTCTTCAGGCAAGAACAAGCCTTAAAGTTTTTATATATATATATGTATATGTTATTTAAAGTTGAGGGAATCGAGAGGCAAATCATTTTAGAACAACTGAACATGGAAGCCTTTACTGATTTGTTTGCTCAGTAAGTTCAAATGGGACCAGCTCTCATAATAAATCATCAAATACCTGCCTCTCACAGAGCTGTCATGCCCTGACCCTGTCCTTACAACATCCCCTGTCCACACATCTCCACAGCAGTCATCGTTCATTGCTCACAGTCCAGGCTGGGTGAGAGAAAAAGAAACATTGAGAAAGGAAAGGCAGATTTTTTCTGTCTTAAATCACTGCAGACCTCTTCTAGACAAATAAAGATGTTGACCTTGAAGTGACATTTTGGCAAAGCCAGCCAAGTCTGATCCTGGGTGTACAATGGGGTTTGCCTCCCGTTGTTTTGTAATTGTATTGGCAACTATTGCTTTCATCTCAGTGGCCAAAGAGAGCTCAGCACAAAACAGTGCAGCCTCGAGGTGGGTGTGAAGCTGGAAACTCCTGGTGCTGGTATAGTGGTGCTTCCTCCTGGAAGGTTATTCCACAGGAGTGAATACAGGGAGCAAAAGGGGAAGTCTCTGCCTCTGCTCTCTCTGTAGCACCATTCCTATGTGCTGGTTGTGTTGACACTGCGCAACACAACTGGACCTGGATGGAGGAAACTGCTACCAGGGCTGTGCTGCTCCAGTTGCAGAGCCAAGTCAGGGCAAAGCCAAACAACCCCCATTGCACCGTGTCTGAGATGAAAATGAGAGTCCTCATCCTTTGTGATGTCCATCAAACCTTGTCCTGGGAATCGGAGCCCTTGTGAAAACACCCTGGTGAAATGGCTGCTGGAATTCTGAGGTGCAGTCTTACCTGTGCGTAGTGCAGGCAGGCTGATTTTTCCGTGCCGAGATCTGCACGAGAACCAGGCATGTGGGACAAGGGCTGAGCCACCCCTGCCCGCAGCACAGGCAGCCTTGGAGGGCTTCCTGCAGAGCCTTCAGGGGAAATGGCAAAGTATGCCTGAGTTCACCATGGAAATCTTCACTTTGTGTACTAAATAGAGGCAGCACCTAAACTGGCAAATGAAATGCAGTCTGGTTTTGTTTTGGAGTGTATTTTGTTTTCTCTCTCTTGCCTGGCCAGGTTTTACTCTGAGATGCAGGTGTGCCTGTGTTGCAGGTTCTGCAGTCGTAGCAATTTGGCTCTAGTTAAATTTGACATGGTGAATTATCGTAAGCTTCGTAAACAAGTTGGTTGGTTGGGTTTTGTGGGTGGCTTTTTAGATCTTCAGAAATGCTCCCATTGTGTGTCATTGGGATGTCATCAGCACATGGAAAACTGGAGTATATGCTAATCCTCTGCTCTGTGCTGTGAGATACAGATGATGCTTCCAGATGGGAAGTGGGAGGTAAGGCAGGATTGCAGAGGTTCTGCTGCTTCCCTCCCGGTAGTTACTGCTCAGGGGAAGGAGGCTGTCACTCTGGGTTACATGGGTACCACCCCAGGCCCCATCAGTGACAGTGTACTGTCTCTCCTACCCTATGCCCTGTGACCTATAAACAGAACTGAAGCTGTCCGGGATTTTTCCACCTTTCGTGTTTTCACTCTTACCACCCCTGCAGAGGCAGAGGAGTAAAACAGAACTAAGGAAGCACAGAGTGAGCTGTAGCAGGAGACACGCTGCTGTTGGTTGGTGTAAAGAAACGTGATTTCATTAAATCCTCCGGAAGTGGACACAGGCTTCCACAGAGAGCTCTAGTTGGAGCTGTTTTATCATAACACTTGTATCTTTGTGTAATTTTCACTGCCAGCAGGGAGAGCACAGAGCTGAGCCATTGTATGCTCCTGGTTTTCATAATGGATGAGTCTACATAATGGATGAGTTTTATGTAGCTCTGCCACTGGATGCAGTCTCTCCCCTAGCTGTACTGGTGCTGCCTTCATGACCACTGCTGTGCTAGCATTGTCTCTGCCGTGCTTCCATGACCACAGAAAACGTGCAGATTAAACAGTGCTCGAGGTTCTTATTTTGTTTCTATGAAAGTAAATGAAAATCTGGATGGAGAAACATAAACACACAACCTTGTAACCATTTCTTCCCAGTGAGCTGTATAACAGAACTGGTAGCCTCTGGTAGCAGAACTGAACTGTGTTAACTGATACACTGCATAGTAAAGGCATGCTCTGGATATACTCAGCTCTGCGCACTGATATCCCCTTTTCTTGCCCATGAGTGCTTTGCTATGCCTTGTTTCTAGCTCTCTTGGGTACTTACAGATCCTCCATCGCTGTTTCGCAGTCTTTGGTGTTTTCATTATCTTCACAGCCATCCTCTGAAGGAGGAAAATGAGATTTTCCTTCTTTTGCTAAGAATTAGCAGAGTCGGGGAGAAATGGAGGCCATGCAGCTCACTGTCTGTGGCAGCAGCAATGCATTTACCTGAGTTGGTTTGTTTCAGCTGTCTTCACTAGATAATGGTAGCACATGCTGCCCTGTGCTTTCCTCTTCAGTTACCTGACAAGGCAACGGGGTCCCAGGAGGGCTTTTCACTACTGAAGGTCTCCATCCGCCAGTCAGAATAAACAGAATTTGGCTTGCTTTTATTTTTGCAAAAGAAGGGCTTAGTAACTCGGATCAGGTAGAATAAAACTCAGGCACCACGATTCTAGCGGCCCCAGTCCCTGTGCAAAGCAGGGCTTCCTCAGCTCTTCGTGAATCCTCGTACTCGAGCTAAATGCCAATTTGTAAAATCATCTTTTTTTCCTTTAAGTTCTTCTTTAAACTACCTGGACTAATCCTTCCTCCCCCCCCCCCCATCAGATTTGTGGTCTGACATTGCTGTGGGCAAGCAGATGATCCCCTCCCTATCCCTGCATCATCGCATTATAGCGAGGAGCACTCGGCACTGGAACATCTGAATATCATATTCAGAGGAAGGGCTAGAAGTGCAAAGCCTTATGAGGAATTCAGATGTTGGACACGTATTAGAGTGTATTTGGTTTTGAACAACAGCCTTTCTCCACTAGGATTCCCTGAATTTGTGATGCTTGAATGTTCAGATGCTTTTACTGGCTCTGTGTGGTCAAAGATGTTCTCCTGGCCTGAAGCCCTGCTGCCCCATGGCACAGCACCAGGGCCATACAACTAGTGGAGAAGGCAGAGTGTCCTCAGGACTGCAGTGAGCTGCCAGGAAAAAATTAACCCGAGCAGAACATTCCTGCTTTTTGGGTTGCTGTGGAACAACCAGGTTTGAAGTTGAGGTTCTGACCACTGTGTGTGATGGAAAAGGCTCTGAATTTGAAGCTGAGATCCTGCTCTCAGTGGTGCCGCGGTACAGGGACTGAAGATTTGCAGTCATTCCCAATTTGTAACAGCATAAAAAAGAAGACGACTCATATCCATCCAAGGATGATGTTGCCTTGCCTGTATTTGCAGGAAAACTCTGACACACAGGCTGCACTTCCAACAGTGTAGTAGGGCAGGCAGTATTGTGTTTGCAGCTCAAACTAATGATGGCTGAGTAACCATCTCCCCTTGGCAGCTATGGCAGTGTCATACTCACTATCCCATCCTGCGGCAACACACACTGGCAGTGTGGCAAAAGGCTTTCTGGATGCTCAGGAAAAGGGGTGCATCTGCTGCAGCATTCCAGGCAGGGAACTGCACTGCAGAGTAGTGCACAGTAACGCTGTGCAGTACAGCACAGTGGAGCTGCCATGGTGCCTGCTCCAGGGCCAGCATAAGCCCCTGGAGTCTTGGGCCAGAAGCCAAGATTTGGTTCCACTCCCGGAAAAGTCAACGAAACCCATTTTAAGTGGAATGATTTCATCCTGTTCTGCATGCCGAGTGCCTTGCCAACCTCACTGTTCATAGCATGGTTTATCGCAGCTACAAGCTAATGGGGTGCAGGGACTACAGCATTTCTGTGCAGATTAGTGGAGCCCTGGACTAAAAGATGCTGCATCTGTCATATGTGGGCAGGATCTCACTTGGCTTTAGAGTCTAATGGCCTCTGGGAACTATCTGAACCATCTTCCCTTTAACAAGTCCCTTCCTATTCCCAACATCAGCTAACCACCATCCCATGCACAAAGAAGAAAAGCTGCCACAAAATGGCAGGTAAAACGTGGTGACCTTGTCAGGGGCTCCAGGCCTGGAGATGTCACTAGTGTCTTTCATGTGGAAGGTATTAAGGAAGCAGTGACACAGGCTAGAAAAGAGGGCAGGAGCCACTGTGTCGGGAATGTCAAACATCACACCGGATGTGGTGCTGGCTCTGCAGGGCTTCTTTTCCCTGTTCCCTTCCCTTAAAATAGTTTTCCTTAAATCACTAAACTTTGCCTTTCCTTTCAGCTTCACAGAGAAGCCCAGTAAATACAGAAACAATCTCTGGAGATGTTCTGCAGACATTTTTGCTTCTTCAGTCTGTGTCTTTTCCTTCCAACCCAAAGGTAAGCGGAGTGTTTGTTTTGTTTTACAGGGAAGAGCTGAATTAGATTTCATGTAAATAATGAGGGTCAAAAGCAAGCTCTGATTCCAGTTTTCCAACCCATCCAAAGAAACCTGAGTGCTGTAATGGATTTGGTGTAGAAGAGAGCAACCTGCATAGGTCCCCAAAACACAACAGGCACATAAACAGTGCAACCCCCGTTTCCTGTTCAGGACCACAGCAGCTTGCAGTTTGGGCTGGAAGTGTCTCCCACAGGGCTCCCAGCTGTGTTACTGCCATCCCTGGAACAATAAGTCCTACATTTCTGCAATGGTTTATGTTTATACTGTGCACAGACTGGTTCAGTTCTGCTGTAAGGGCCTTTTTGGTCTAAAACTCACAGCAAAGCTCCCAGGACTAAAAACCCAACTTGAAATGGAACAGAAGACACAAATCATCAAAGCTTTGAATAACTACACAGCTAAGTTGTTGCAGCCCATGGTGCTGAGGTGCTGGGGAGAGGCACAGACACTGCCATCGGCCCTTCACAAAGCAGTAGCAAACTCGTAACCATTCACCATTCTCACCAAGTGAGCACGTGCCCACACAGGGACACTGCAGCAGAGAACTTACCTCTTGCGGTCCCCCCCCAACCCTCCAGCTGCCTGTATGATGGTACAGATCCATCAACCTCCTAATGCCAGGTAATAGCACCACTGTCCATCCACGCAATGTGAATTTTGACTGTGTCGATGAGAGATTGAACCCTCTGTATGCACAGCAGCTGGGGTGGTTCAGCCCTTCAGCCCACAAAGCTTTGCTGGTGTCTGTGAAGTTTTCCGTGCTCTACCTTTCCCTTCTGGTATACTCAGAGGTTTTACTCCTGAGAGTAGCTGTAAGGACTCTGCCAGACACTAACATGAGGATGAAAGCTTCTTTAGGGGACTAGTGATGAGGGAGGAGGAGCTGTTGGTCAGTGACTTTTGTCTCAGGTCGTCATAAGCAGGCAGGAAAAAGAAATGCATTTTCCTGACACAGACTGCATGAGGGGAGGGAGAGATTGTGGATTATTATTAAGACCTGTTACGCATAGACCTTGCTTGATCTGTCTGGAGCACTTTAAGAACATCCTTAAGATACTGTGTGTGCAAACCTGCAGCTATCAGCTGAGGAAATTTGCCATTTTCCACCTCTTCAGAATGCCAAGCAATTTTCAGCCAAGCCAAGCAATGAGAGCAAGTGCTTGTGATTTCGGTGATCGACTTCCTTTTAATAAACATGTTATGCACTTTGCCTGTTGGAGCACAAGCTGGTAACACAGCTGCAGCTGCACACCAGATGTGCCTGGCATGCCCAGCCACATGTAACTACGTATTTGTGTCCCCAGGAGGTGCTCCCTCGGCCACGTGTCCGACACAGCATCCCTCCCTGGATTTGAGAACCTCACCACGGGATACAACAAGTACCTCCGGCCCTACTTTGGTGGTAGGTTGGCGCTGTGCATTTGACCATTTGAAGAACAGTCTGTAAGGCTTGTGTGGAGGGGAGTGTGTGCTTTCAGCTTTCTTTAGGATGCCCCAGTTTAAAAGATCATGTTTCCTTTAAGTCGGCCAGTAGCCAGGGTTGCCCTCCTCTCTGTGCATCCACTGTTGTGCTGAAGAGATTGTGCATGCATGTGTGGGACATGAGAATGTGCCCATCTATGAGGTTAAGAACAGGGAATTCATAAATTCCAATACTTCTGTGAAAGACCTGACAGAGTAGCTAAATTCAGCTCTAACTGCATATGCTTTTGTTTGGAGTCTGACCCTTGTGATTTTCTGCTTTATTTTGGTTCATGTATATCTAGCGGATATACTTAGCGAATGTGTGCATTTAGTGGATTGTGGCAATAGAGGAGTAAAGCAATTCTCCTTGCCAGAAATATTGACTTTTGATGCATGATTTTACTTCACACTGCGACACAAAGGAAACCTGCTTTAAACCCTCATAAAACTGTAGGGAGCACCTGAAGGACGGTTAGCTGTATAGGAGCTTACCTGAAGCCATTCCACTTTGGCTGTCAGGTCTCCCACTTTCCAGGCAAATGCTGTAACAGAGGAAAGAGCTTCTCAGAATATTTGGCACCTGACGAGTATTGATTAAAGTTTAAAAAACAATTATGATTTATTTTTTTTACTCAATTTTACTTTATTTGCCAGAGCCCATTAATGAAATTCTACTCAATAAAAAAATTCCCCATGTGCTTTCACCAGGACTTGGATGTTTCCCATTGTAGTTCCTGCAGACTGTAGACTTCTGCTGCCGGCAGCTTTGAGCTTCTTCCTTTTTCTGACTGGGGACAATGCAGAATTTACCATCTTCTTTGGCCTAGGATGTCTGATCACATGCGGGGTAGAAAAAGCTCCTCCAGATCCTGTCACATCACTATACAGATGCTTCTGAATTGCATAACAGAGGTTAACTGCATCTACACCAGCCTACACCTACCAGTGCTATAAATGCTAAACAACAGTGGTCAGGGCTCTGGTCTAACATCCTCCAGAGACCCTGGGTCCTCATAGCTCTACCCTGGTCATTAATTTGAGTGGGCTTCAAGTGCGAATATCTAAATATTCTGAAAACAAGGCCAGGTTGGATGAGGCTTGGAGCAATCTGCTCTAGTGGAAGGTTTCCCTGCCTGTGGCAGGGGCTTGGAACTGGATGAGCTTTAAGGTCTCTTCCAACACAAAACATTCTTTGACTCTCTAAGATGGAAGACATGAATGACAACTACTTTAAAAAAATAATAGAATCACAGAATAGTCAGGGTTAGAAAGGACCTTAAGATCATCCAGGTCCAACCCCCCTGCTATGGGCAGGGACACCTCACACTAAACCATGTCATCCAAGGCTCTGTCCAACATGGCCTTGAGCACCGCCAGCGATGGAGCATTCACAGCTTCCCTGGGCAACCCATTCCAGTGCCTCACCTACCCTCACAGTAAAGAACTTCCTCCTTATATCCAGTCTAAACTTCCCCTGTTTAAGTTTGAACCCATTACCCTTGTCCTATCTCTACAGTCTCCTCATGAAGAGTCCCTCCCCAGCATCCCTATAGCCCCCTTCAGATACTGGAAGGCTGCTCTGAGGTCTCCACGCAGCCTTCTCTTCTCCAGGCTGAACAGCCCCAACTTTCTCAGCCTATCTTCATCCAGGAGGTGCTCCAGTCCCCTGATCATCCTCGTGGCCCTCCTCTGGACTTGTTCCAACAGTTCCATGTCCTTTCTATGTTGAGGACACGAGAACTGCACACAATACTCCAAGTGAGGTCTCAGGAGAGCAGAGTGGAGGGGCAGGATCACCTCCCTCGACCTGCTGGTCACGCTCCTGTTGATGCTGCCCAGGATACGGTTGGATTACATTTTAGACTTTTGAATAGTTTAATTAAAAAAACAAACAAACAAACCACAAACCTAAAAACCAAACCAAAACAAGCAAAAACCACAAAACAACCCCACAAAAGTACCTGGAAGCAGATTTAGAAGTTGTGTCCTTTGGACTTCCCTAAACGCTATTCAGATTATGAAAAGGAGTTCCAGCAAGTCCCACGAGGGAAGGCCTCGCCGTGTTGTCACCTCGGCAGCGATGAAAGTGTCAGTCCTGCTCAGCGTCCCCGGCAAAACACGGGATCAGACAAACCCGGCCCAGCCTAAGGGAAAGGCTTTGTCCTGCTGTGTGGCAGCACAGTGGCTCTGCGGCCGGACCTGGAGAGCTCTCCCCAGCGCCGCAATTGCTGGGCAGGAGCTGCCCTCCTGTGGTGGGTTTTACTGGTTAGCGATGGAACAGGGGGACTACCGAGGTTCGGGTTGAGCGCTGAAAATTTGCTTTTAAATAGAACCGTTAATGCCTGGAACTAAAAAGCGACAGAGGCGTTTCTGGGTTTTAACCCAGTGCACGGCCTCGGGAATCACTGAATTTCTCTGCCTGTTAGTGCTTCCTCTCTGAGCAGCAGGGGTGTGATTGCTGCGTGGTTGTGGGGTCTTCCAGAGCCCCGTGTGACAAACAGCACAGCTGACCATTCTTGCCGCTGTGTGGGTTTTGTGGCTGGGTGACAAGGGGCAGGCTGGCCCTGGCTGCCTGCCGTGTGGCTAATGCTTATCTGAAGTGGCCTTTCAGTGCTCTGAAACTGCTGTCCTTCACAGCTGGTGCTGGTGGGTATTTGTTCTCTGCTACCATCACCAGACACAGGACTCCAGCTCCCCAACAGTGGCCACTTCATTTTGGATCACAATGTCATTTGTGAGTCTCATGCTTTGGAGCTGTGCCTCTAAGGGCTTCTGCAGTGTTAGGGGTAGCATGTGACGCTGGAGGGGTGCCATGCTGCACACAACCCTGGGTGGTTTCATTGTGCCTTGTACTCTTCTCTCTGCTTTAGCTTTTCTTTCCCTCCACAGGAAAACCTGTTCAAATTGCAGTGAGTCTGGACATTGCAAGTATTTCTAGTATATCTGAGAGTGACATGGTAAGTGAAAGAAATCTTATTCTGTAAGACATAAGAGCAGTATCCACCCAAGAAATTTATCATATGTTCCTGTATGTTCAGCCCAGAAACTGTCATATTCAAGCTGCTTTGCTTTTCTGTGTCTGTTGACCGCTTTCAGAGGTGTGATGAGGACGCAGCTCATTTATGGCTGCAGACTGCGACAATAGCAAAGCAATGTGGGCTTCTAAGTAAATATAGATGGCTCCAGAGTTCCTCCTGGCCAAAACCTCAGCACCTCCCAGAAACTGCACTCCTTGGAAATTGAAAAAGTCACTCCTGTGTGACATTTCTTGTCCTTTACCTTTCCTCTGGGTAGGAGCCCTCTGTGCAGAGTAGGCCTCTCTTGAATGTGCTGCTGCTGACTGAAGGCATGGACAGGGTTTCAGGTTTTGAGCTGTGGCACAGGCTGAGCTCAAAGGTCTGGTGATCCCAAGGGAGAAAAAGCACAGTTTCCAATATACGGAAAACATTTTCCCAGCACTGCTGAGTGTGGATCCCTCTGCTTCCGGTAACAGCTGGATTTCAAACACTGATTGCTGAGAACTCCTGTTTCAGGTTCACCAAAGCTATGGGCAACTTGGGTAAATGCAGCAAATAGTTTCACATAAAGGTTCAAACAGCAACAATGTCAACACTTAATGCCAGCATTTCATGAACACTGCTGGCTTTTTCCTTATCCTCTCCCCCAACGAATTAAACAAGTTCACTAAATGAAATATTGTTCATTTTGGGGATGGGGGCAACCAGCAGAATGAATTATTCACATACCTCTAACCTAAAAGGGCCTTTTAAAATAGCTCCTGTTCTGGAGCTTTTCTTCTCGATGGTCCATCTAAATTGCTCTGGCCACACAGAAAACCCTACATCTGCCTGTGACTTGGAAAATAAAAGGCATTACTGGCTGCATTTACTTCGTCCACAAGGAAGGAAGTGAAATAGGGCACCAAGTGCCTTGGGTCTGTCCAGCAGCTCAGTAAAGAATTCCCTTTAGAGCCTGGTTATTCTTTTATGATGGGGCACTGTAGAAATGCTCCAGTTACTGCAGGTAGGTTTTGTCAGGCTGACCTCAAGTTAATCCTAATGCCCTCAGATACAAAACTCCAATTAAAAAAGATGCTACCAATTTTGGGGTTGTTTTGTTTGGTTTTGTTAAGACCTCAGTGAAATAACACATTACATTTGCTTCACCTTTTGTTCTCCAAAGTGCTGATGTCTTTCATGACCACGTTTATAATATGTGTGCTAATCTTCCAGCTCTAGACAACAAGTGGTTATTAACGTCAGTGACTTGGTGAATGTGTGCACTTCCCATCCGTTTTCTTACCTGCAAAATGGACACCAAAATATCAGTTACAATAGCAGCTCATTAAAAAAAGTATATGAGTATAATCTTTAGTCCTCAAATGCTACACCTTAGAGTGTAAGTATGTGAGAAACGTGATACAGGAAATAAAACTATGATGAAAACCCATCAATCAGATTTACCGCATGCATTTGAAGCTCAGCTTGCACAGGTTAAATTTGTGCTCTGCCGCTTGTCACACACAGGCGCCATGCAGGTGTGCTGGACATGCATCCTCACAGGTTTGCCTCTCTCTGTAATCCCAGGATTACACAGCTACTATCTATCTGCGGCAGCGCTGGACAGACCCCCGCTTGGTCTTTCACGGCAACAAGAGCTTCACGTTGGATGCTCGTCTAGTGGAATTGCTCTGGGTACCAGACACCTACATTGTGGAGTCCAAAAAGTCCTTCCTGCACGATGTCACCATGGGGAACCGCCTCATAAGATTGTTCTCTAATGGCACTATCTTATATGCCTTAAGGTAAAGCCACCTTTGCTTTGCTGCTGCTGCTGCTGGGCCAGGATAGATTTCTAGAATTACACTGGACAGGAGCAGGTACCAACTATCTCTGGTAATAAGCTTGGGATCAACAAGCCAACTGTGATGATACTCTTCTGATCTGTTACCCGCTCTTCAGCCCACCTGGAAATGCCAGTCAAGGCTCAGGATTCCCCACCATGGTATGTGCTGTGTCCTAAGCATGGTGCCTGCTCACAAAGCTCACACGTTGAGGTGTTACCCTAGAGAAATCCGGTCAAGTCAGACAGAGGCAAGGCAGGAATGGAGGGAGGACACCATAGCAGTGAAAGTTTAACAGGCAGTGGGAAACTGTTTAGCTAGCGCATGTAGCCATGATTTCTTCTTCTTAGCAAAAAGCATATTTGTACATATACTGCAGAGCTGTGTTCTGTAATTGCGTTAGGAAATCATGCAGTGTTATCTCTTCTCAGCTCTTGGTAACTGTGTCCCAGTTACCTTAACAGCGAAGTAAAACTCATTTACAATCCACACCTGAGCAAGCCAGAGTACGTCTGCAGTCATTTACTGTGCTTAAGGTGACAGGTAGAGACTTACTATGATATGCAAACTTTAGGACTGGAAAATGTGTAAATCTACACTAAATCTACCACAGCAAAGCAGAATTCCTCCTTTGGTTACATTTTCACCTGTGGGCTGCAGAGAACACATCATCCTATGGAGGGTTCTCCTGGACTGTATCAACCCACTCATTACATAGGTCAAAATCATCTAAATGACAGGGCATTTAAAACTGGAGCAGAGTCTTTGTGGTCTAGATTGCTATAAAAAGACAGAGCTATTTTATTACATGGTTTTATTGCAAGTTTCAAAGTTTCTTCTTTTCCTACAGGATCACTACAACTGTTGCTTGTAACATGGACCTGTCAAAATACCCCATGGACACACAGACCTGCAGACTGCAGCTAGAAAGCTGTAAGTATAACGTTCTAGAGGAATCATTCATTTATTCATATGCAAGTATACAACCTGAGTATATGGATTGATCCCAGTGGCTTTCTGGAGTAGACTGTTATCCCTGCAAATACCAGTGTCCGAAAGAAAACAACTTTGATTCATTGTTCTTCATCTGTGGTGTAATCCAGAGTTTAGGGGATTCCTGTCACTGCAAGTTATATAAAAATATATTAAAGTGTAGATAGTTCAATTTTGTTGAACAGAAAGGATGAAGTACCAGCAGATCATTTTCCAAATTGGGTCCCTTTTGCCCAAACAGCTTCTTCAAAACTAACTGGTGAGGTAAGTGCATAGGACAGAGTACAGCGAGGAACCATCCTTGCACCTCCTAGACCTCCACTGCAACGACACAGTGTGAAGGGTGGCTCTTACCAGAACATGAGTTGAACAAACTCTCCAGCTCATGAACAGAAACTAAGGCAAACTCAACACTGTGGTATGTGCTCCTCCCTGAAGACTGCCTGCTGCAGCGACGCAGGAGATGGGACCTTTGTCAACATGAGGAGTCTCAGCCTTGGAAGCCTTAAAAAAAAAAAAGGAATAATAAGTGAGTTCTCCATTAAATTAAAAGTTCGCTCTCGGGAAAGCTTGCTGGGAAGGACTCCAGGACAACATGGGACACTCCAGG
The DNA here is from genome assembly GCA_017639245.1 of Myiopsitta monachus. Taxonomy (NCBI): domain Eukaryota; kingdom Metazoa; phylum Chordata; class Aves; order Psittaciformes; family Psittacidae; genus Myiopsitta; species Myiopsitta monachus. Next base: position 38,202,505 of record CM029917.1, on the reverse strand, counting down.
GCTTGTAGCCAGGAGCTCAGCAAGAGTAGTGCTGCTGTTCCATATCCATACAGCTCCAGAACGAGCAAGCAAATATCTATCTCCCACTTCACGTCACAAAAAGAAACATCTAAAATCTCAATAGTGAAAAGGCCAGATTTTAACTTCTGGGGTTGCAGCATGAAGCACCTAGGGAAGCACATACTACTTTCACATTAAAATCCTATTAGTTCACCATAGTTAACTTTATTACAAAGAATAGCTCCGGCAATAATAATGATTGGCCTCTTCTGCTAAAGCATGACATGTTTGGGCCTCTTTGAAAAGTGATTGTGTCCTACATCATGCTCAGTTGCTGTATAATTCCAATGAAATTACATGCACATTGCCCACTGGAGATTTCATTAGGATAAGTGCCCAGAAATAATGCTATTTAAATACACACCAGATGAATTAACAACAATCTATCAGTTATTATAAAATTTTCCTGAGTAACCACAATGCATAAAGCTTCTTAGAAACTTCTCAAAGTCAGACGCCAAGGATTCTACACAGGGATTCATACCCTGGACACCTAATTTAGGAGTTCATCACATTCAAGCTCTGGTAATTTAATCTAATAAGAAAACACAATTAGATAAAAACAGAGCTGCAACTGCATCTTATTCCTTCTACCAGGACAAAGAGGTTATTATCAGAATCCAAGTGTCCCTGCTTATCTTCTCAAAGCAGAGCAATTCATAAAAGAATCCAATTGGCGAGATCCTAAATGAAGTGATATTTTTGAAGTGAATGGCAGGCTGGTGACTCCATCCATACAGGCTTTATTCCTCAGTCCAACCTGAGGTCACATAATGCAGTCACTCACATTCCTGGGGGCAATTATTTAGCTGGCATATATGGAGTTTACTGATAACTGCTTGAATTGTTGATCTCGTGTGTCCCTCCATTTTGAGGCGGGAATTCAGTGTTACCTAAATGTCATATGCATTTATTTGCCGTCTGTAACTTACAGTTTTTGGGGATAGGAGGAATGATTCATAGAAAAAGCTGCCTTTATGAGGAAGTTACATGGACAGTGCATGCCCGGCTCAGAACCACACAGCAGCCTCAGCTCCAAGCTCCTGACTACCTGAAAATGCCTCTTGTGGTATTTTTAAGCATTTGAATAGATAACTCAGGGAAATGTCCTCCTGCAAGTTGGTAGGGGGCTCAGGGGGATCTGTATCCTCTTTTTTTTTACCACTGTGTTTCTCCTCCTCTCCTGACTGAAGAGACTGTATTTGAGGGGTTATCGCTGCAGTAGCTTTATCCTACTGCATGTAATCAAACTGTGGATGACAGGAATATGTTATCTTTTAATATGTTAAAATACTTTAAAATACAAATACCCCATGTAAACAATTGAAATAGGTTCTCTGCTGCCTTCCATGTTATGCATCATTCCCACTGGGACGTGTTCCTGTTGAAATCTGAACCAGCAGATTGAAAGTACAGCAATGAAAGAACAGCCAACCTCCACCCGTGCTCCAACACAGTTAACAGGGTCTTTGTCCCGCCTGGACTGTGTTTGTGTTCTCACTCGGAACAGGGCAGGGCAGTAGCTGGGCTTTTCCGGGCTAAACCACAGTAATATGGGTCTTTATGTTCTCCTTAGGGGGATATGATGAAAATGACATCATCTTCACGTGGCTGAGAGGAAACGATTCTGTCCATGGCATAGAAAAGTTGCGTCTCTCTCAGTACACAGTGGAACGTTACTATACCCTCATCTCAAAGACACAGCAGGAAACAGGTATATCAGTGAAAGAAAAGCAAGAAAAGCTCTCAGGTATTTCCCCTCCCAGCTCCCTTCCCTTCTCTGGGCCTGAACGTGTGAAGTCTTTCACAAATCTTAATCTCACAAGAAGAGATGGGCAGAAACATGCTGAAATCCAATTAGTTGCAATCAGGATGTTGCGTAAGATGGAAATCCATGGAAAGATGGGGATTTTGATACCTTATATTCACTTGATAGATTTGGAATTATCTTCTTTTATCTCCACTTCTTCCTTTATCCACCCAAAAAACCTGTCCCCTCCTACCAGGTGTGCAGAGATCCATGTTCACAGTAACTGGAAGTAAAATTAACTTTTAAAATATACTTTTGCTTGTAAATTACAATTCTCTCCTGATCGAATAAGATCCCTTTGTACATCAGAATTCAATGTCTTTTTCATTATCAGTGTAAATACTCTTCTCTCCAATCACAGGCACTATGAATAGGGACAAGACTTCCTCAGAATGACCAGGTTCTAAACATAAGTGTTTTGTTGTTTACTGTAGTGTACACAGCCCACAGACAACACAGGGTTTGTTTCTACATTTCAAAGGGAACTATTGTTTCAACAGCAGAAATATCTCCTGAAGATACCAATAATCCAGCTGAGAAATGGAGTTTAAAGAAGTGTCTGATTTGAGTACAAAAATACATGGGTATCAAATATAACAAATAATGCATGCAGGGATCTAATTCCCTGTGATTATAAGGTATCTGATGCCATTGGATGTAAGCCAGAGCCTGCTGGAATGGAGATAAAAATCTTGTGTTATTTCTCAGCCACCAGATAAGACTGAACTTTGCAATGTCCCTTCACAGTGGTTAGTGGGGAAAATGTGTTGTGCTGAGTATGAGAGAGCAGATGAAAGCATCATCCATTCTCTCCTCTGAGTTAAGACACCAGTACAAAATGTGGATTAAGTTCAGGAGCCCCTTTGCAAGGCACGCATTGTTTTAGGTGTCTCTTGCCAAACAATGCTGTGTGCATGTGTCCTCTTGTCTAGGGTATGTTAGGTAAGTAAGACCTCTGAGGCAAGAAGTCAAGCTGTGTAAGAAATGCATCTCCCCTGATTTCAGCGCAGCTCTGCTGATGTACATCAGCTGAAGGCTGGTGCTGGGCTGTCCCAGCATCAGTCCAAGTGTCCTTGGGACCTCATGTTCAGAGTTTCTTACTTTCATGAACAGGCAGTTACCCACGACTGATCCTGCAGTTTGAGTTGAGAAGAAATGTCCTTTATTTCATTTTGGAGACCTATGTGCCCTCCACTCTGCTCGTCATGTTGTCCTGGGTTTCTTTTTGGATCACATTAGATTCAGTGCCTGCAAGAACTTGCATTGGTGAGTTACTGCCCAAGGAAGGGCAGGGGAGCCTCTGAGGGCTGGGTAGATGGTTGTTTTCTTGAGCTATCTTCTCAGTGATAAGTGGTCTGCTCACTCTCTGCTTTTACTTGCAGCAGAGCTTGGTTAGCAGTATGGAGGATGTGCTGTGGCCAGCACATTTGCCCACCTGCGGAGCTGGGTATGGCCAAGGCTCCCAGCAGATGCCCAGCACAAAGCAGAGGACAGAGCACACGTTTTTTGTGTGTGCTTTGGGCAGGGAGGGGAGGATTTTTTTACTCAAGGCAAATAAAATAAGAGCCAAGTGCACACTGGAGCCAAGGCATCAAAAGTGGGGAGAGGCTGAGTGGGGCTAGTAGCTAGCACTACAAAAGCATTTAACCTGATGGATGATTTGGATTTGGTAAGAAGTGATGTGCTCTATCTGGCAAGCAGTAGAGAGCGACAACATTTGCAGAAGGATAGGCCAAGTCTTTTCCAAAATGACCCCAAAAGATCTCTCCTTTTCTGCTTTCCAAGGAGTAACAACGGTGCTTTCCATGACAACTCTGATGATTGGGTCACGAAGTTCACTTTCAAAAACCAACTGTTTCATTAAGGCCATTGATGTTTACCTCGGCATCTGCTTCAGCTTCATTTTTGGTGCCCTTGTGGAATATGCAGTGGCTCACTACAGCTCATCACAAAAGTGTGCTGCTAAAACACCTCAAGAGGTAAAGCCTGTTCTACCTTAAATAAGCCCAGTTATCTTGGATCTTTCCAGGATTAGTCCTCCATTAACCCTTCTTCCTCCCTTCCCAGAAGACAGCACCAAACAGTCCCACAATGTTCGGGGGGGGGCGCATGAGAATGAATCGTTCAAAGTGCTCTGCTTCATCGTGAGAAATTAAATAGTATGGCTACAGTTCAGTGGTCAAGGGTCCAAATCCTGTCAGAGGGAAAAGAGGTTTCCCACCTTGATGCTGAGTTCCCCAGCCATTAAGTTACTGCACAGACATGAAGAGATGGATGTCTTGTAGGAAATGGATGTTGGGCTGCTTAGTGGCATAGAGCGAGACTTGTTCAGAGATCTCAAAAATACCTCTAGAAATACTGTGGTGGAAACACAGGCATCTCTGGGACTTCAGACACTCCTAAAAATAGGCAGCAGCTGAAAGGCATGTCTGAATGTTGGGATGAACACATATGAAGCTGTGGTTTTATCTTCACCCTTATGGTCTCCTTTTTGATTAAAGCACTTCTCTGCAGGAGAAGACAAACCGTAAAACTGACTGCATACTCTTGCTTCATAGGGGCCTTCAAATGAACTCACTAAAGACATGGAAGAGGTCAACATTGCTAACATCCTCACCAGCTACAGACAGAAAATCAGCTTTACAAGCACTGAGATTTCCAGCGATAATGTTAACTGCAATGACTTGACTATGAAAACTCATGAGAAAATCAAACGTGTCTTGAGAAACAAAATGCACAGGATTATTGCTTATTTCACAATTCAGAATCCCAGCAATGTAGACCACTACTCCAAATTGCTTTTCCCTTTGTTCTTCATGCTGGCCAATGTGTTTTATTGGGCTTACTACCTATATTTTTAGTAGAAATTAGTTGCTTCATTCTCCTACTTCAGTAGGAGAGGAATCTTGCCAGGTATCTAAGCTGGTATCTACCCTCAGTGAATCCAATGCGCACAAACTGCTGTGTTGTGTTTCCTGAGGTACAGAAGAGTATGAGGTATGCAAGGTGCAAAGCCTTGGTGCTTCAGCATTAGCAATGTTGACACTGGACAATTGCTTGTTCAGCTGAGTGGCTGTATTGGGCTCTTCTCCTCATACCTGCTCTTCATTCTAGCATCCAGCCTCTCACCTGGCTGAAGATGGGTGTGTAGGATTGCACGAGGAAGGCCACAGAGCAGTACAGGTGGCAAAATTATCTTTGTGTATTCTGAGGCAAGATGGAACCTTGTAGTTTAGCTCTCCAAGAGGATGTAGGATTATAGCTGTTGTTCTTTGTTTGCCAGAGGTAACAGAGCGACTGTGATTGCAGTCTCAATAGCTCCTCTGTTCAAGAGGACAGAAGGCAGTTTGCCCTGTGCTTCCTTGTCCTGGGGTAATGTAGTACCAGATCAGGGGGTTTGTTGCAGCTGGCATTGGTGCAGTGGAGTGCCTCATTGCTTTCAATACCTGTTTGAATCATTGAGGTGACCCTCACTTGCTGAAGTTATCTATTCCTGAGACATAGAGGGTGGTTTTGTTTATAGAGCTGCATTTTTTCAGAGATTCAGGAACACAAAATAGAAGCAGCAAAATTGTTTGGTAACACATCCCTTGTACTGTTGTGTTGAAGTTGAACAGATTCTACCACAAATCCTTGTGTCTTCCTCACAAATTCTTTTTCATCCTTCAGCTTCCAATGCCAGAAGCAGCTGTTGTTCCTTGCTAGCCATATGCAAGAGTGGCCAATACATCATCACCTCCTTTATGTGGCTGTGCTGCTGGGTGAAAATCCCAGCGTGGGGCTGACCTACAATGATCTAAATCAGCCTTTCACTTGCTATTTTAGGCTGAAACAGTGTCAGGATTCTGCAGAAATCCGGCTGGGCTCTGGAGACTGCTGGTCAGGTTTGGTTATCTTGCAATTAGCAGGACTGAGAGCTTTGTTTTAAAAATAAGTATGGGGCATGCACACATAGTTGAAAACCAAATGCCATTTAAGGCTACTGGAAGTCTTTATTTCCCAACTTTAAAATGGGCATTTCATGGCAGATTTCCCCCTCTCCCCTCCTTTTGGTCTGTGCAACCTTCATAACTTCAAGGGTGAATTCCTGAGGTTCTATTAGGCAAACCTGTCATTGCCTGCAGTAGCCACCATTCAGCAGGAGTTCTGACTGAGCAGGTAGCTTATACTACAGTATCATGCACGCAGTTGTTTGCTTAGGGTAAGAGTCTCTTACTAGAGGTTCCTATAGAAGGTGGGCAAAGCGCATGAAACTATGGATTTTTTGCTTTAATAACTTTTTATCGAACTGCTTCTCCACACTCTAGTTGTGAAGGATCTAAACCACCTATTCATAAATCACAGCTTTTACAAAGAGCAGCACAAGAAGTCAAAGGGAAGCAGACTGACAATGGCAAGTGAATAAACACAAACTCCAATAATGAAACGCTTGGCTTGTATATACTGGCATTTAAAGTCCATCCCATAAAATGTAATCAAGTGAATGTTTGTGATATGAACACAAACCCCCAGACAGATCCTCTATTAAAAACAAAACAAAAAATCATTACCTCTTTCTGTATCAATTTCTTTCTTTAAAACCCAACTAAAATGTCCTAATGTGTTCTACACCAGCTGCCGAATATTGTTAACAAATGCAATTTCTTTGTATGTTATAGTAGACTGCCACTCTCAAGGCTTGCTTTCATTAGATGCTGCTTCCCTTACAACTTTCTGCTCTGAAGTTGCACAGGACTTATTTAAGTTATACCTCCATGTAGCAAAATGATTTTTATTGACCCAGCCTAGCGAACAGGATGTTGTCTTGAAAAGTGTCAGCTCTGTCTGTTCTCATTTCTTGCTGATTTTGGTAACTTCAAGAAGGAAGGAGGGGAAGGACAGAAGGTAGTAGGAGAAGGAGGGTTTTTTTCAAATGCCTTACGAGAATATTCTTAAAGAGCTGTTGGCTTGACCAGGGGAGACATCTTACTTGAGAAACTCTCAAAAGCTAGAAAATATGGAATTTGGAATGGGTTAAAACTTACACAGGGAACTTTAGGTTAGATATAAGGAAGAAGTTCTTTACTGTAAGGATGGTGAGGCACTGGAATGGGTTGCCTAGGGAAGCTGTGAATGCTCCATCCCTGGTGGCGTTCAAGGCCGGGTTGGACAGAGCCTTGGGTGGCATGGTTTAGTGGGAGGTGTCCCTGCCCATGACAGGAGGTTGGAACTGGATGACCTTAAGGTCCTTTCCAACCCTAACGATTCTATGATCCTACGATTCGCTCACTGATGGACTTCAATACACCTCACACATGACTGTCTCTGTATACAGTCCTGCTGCAACACAGGATATTAACTCCGGCCTCAGTTGGGGTGCACACAAACTGGTCCTGAGGTCCATTTCAGTGGTCAAAGTTATGCTCAGTAAAGACCAGATATAGAAAGTAAGAGACAAAGGAAGCCACCTAGCCTCTGTCCTACTGCAGGTGCATCAGGCATGGCAGGGGAGGCAAAATTAACATTTGCTAATATATCCTAGAGTGAAGGAAGTCAGCTGCAATGATGTCCTGGAGCAGCCTGGGGTTGTTATTGGTGTTGCAGTTGTCCCATGGGGGATGCAGGAGGAGGGCAGTGACAGATGAGCATTGTGAGCCCAGATGTGTTATTCAGAGCAGAGAGGATGATGCACTGCACAATCCCAAGTCCTTCCCATCTCAGGTGTTGTCTAACACAAGCTAGAAACAGCACTGAATTCAAGATTAGACTTTCATATCCCCATAGGTGTAGAGTGCAGAGCAGTTTCCACATCACTAGTGCGCAAAGACAAGCCCTAATATGTTCAGCAGACACAAACTGAAAATAAGCCTTTCCCACAAAGGACCAGTATGTAACACATAAACTGCAAGAGAGAACAAAGTCACAGGCAAGCACTGCACACAGCTCTGTTGCTTAAGGGCTAAGCCTTGCACAGGCTCTACAGGGAACAGGAGGGGTTCTGAGCAGCAGCCCAACCTCTGAAAGAGCTGCCAGGCTGATGGCTCCTGAGGTGGGAGCTCTTTTGCCTGCCCCTGACATCTGCCCTGTAGCTCTAAGGAACTTGGCACCACAAATCTGGGTGAGCCACAGGACAGAATAACCCCAATGTTTACTATTCCACCATGGCCCCAGTTTGTTTGTGCTCCTGGCAAAATGTGAATGTGCAGAGGAAAAGACTGACTTGCTTTTTGAGCAAATGCTGCTTTAGTGATGATCTGGTCTTCTGTAACCTTGCCTTAGGTGTACTTCCTAAAGGTGCAGCTTCTGGAATCTTTGTCTCTTTTTAAGAATGTTTGCACTTTAAGCCTCTGTGGACAAATGCTTGTGAACGTGTTAGCATAGGAAAGCAGAATGGATAGTAAGCCAGGCAACAGGAACAACTTGAGGAGCTCTCAAGAGATGCAAATGCTTGTATCTGGTGCAACCCAGAGTCTTGTAACATGTTGCAGAGTCACCCTGGCAAGCACTGGGACCAAAAGCAGTCCAGCCCCAGTAGCATGAAACATTTTGGGGATTCATTTAATCCAGTTTAAAGGAGCCGCACTACAGAGGAGAGTTAAAATAGGCTAACGTAGCCTATTTGCAGCCCTCCTCTAGAGCTAATACGCATACACCTAAGACCGTAGCAGTGAGTGACAGAGAAATACCACCTTTTAGTACATCCCAACATCCCCCTGATTCTTTCTATGCTCCCCTCCCCACTCCTTGTTTTTCCTCTAACTCTTCTTGTGCCCACTTCAGGGCAGCACAAGCAGGAGCTGGTGCTGCTGCAGCAGCCACCAGTGTGAGCTGGGAGAGGGTGAGTTTTCATTTTCAGGATGATGAAGGGTTCAGCTCAGGGGTTTCAGAACACATGGTTTACATTATGATTTCCAAGAGGTATTTGTACATGCAAACACTACCATCTGCTGTAAGGAATACTTTGCATTTTTAAAAGGTTAATTCCATTGCAAACCTACTGCTTGAATTGGTAGCAGATCCCACTCTCATTTGCTTACTGTATCTGGTGTCACAATGCACAGCCAGACAGCAAGCCATGTCTTCACAAGGGAAGACTGTTTAGTGCTTACACTTGGCACAGGGTTTCTCCAAATTCTCACTGAAATTACTTTTCACTGATGAATAAAAGCTGGTTTAAATTACAGCCTGTTGTTACACTTGGGATCAGACAGCAGGCCTCCTGCTAACCTGAGGTGAGTGTCAAGTCTGTAATGAATAATTTGATGCGTTTTCTTTCCTTCTCCCTCCCCTTTTGAGGTCTGTCTCAAACAGACTGCAGTTCTCCTCAAAATTCCTATGGTTTTAAACTCTTTTTAATTGTGTTTTACTCAGTTAGCAGTTCACCAGAAGAACTTGATATTGAACTGCAAGCTGCTTTGGTTGGCCATGAAAATCTGTGCTATGTCTTACTTTCTTCATCAGATTAGTGCAGGTACCTATGACGGCAAACAAGAAAGCTGTATTTGGGAGCTAACAATCTGGGTGATCATCCCTGCTAGTTAAGCTAAATGAACAGAAGAGTTAAGAACTGTGAACTAACAAAAGGAAGAAATCATCTGGTTTTGTTTTTCCCAGTGTGTTGTAGGAGTTTTACTTTCAGCCATGCTGCAGAGTTCCACCATTCACCCAAACCTCTACCAGAAGAGGGATGGACAGAAGTGGCCTGTTTCGGTTTCAATGGTTTTTCAGTTCCACCAAATTACAGAGCATGTAGATTTTTATTAATCTGGTACTCCTGTTATATTTTATTGGATTGAAACCCCCCAAAACAAATCCTTAAACTCCAGAGAACGTGGAATTAAAATTCCAGAGGTAAGGTCTGACCATGCAGATGGCTCTCATCACCACTGTCAGACCAAGTCATCCCAGCAGTCAGCAGTCCAGAGTTTTCATTTTATCCAGTTTGAGACATATGCCCACCTGCAGTGCCTTGTTTCCTTGTTTCTCCCAAAGGAGAAAGTAAGTTTTGTCTTTAGAGTATCAGATTTTCCCAAAGATGTCCTGGCATTTCCTCTCCCTGCAGTCCACAACTTCGTGCTCTGAAGCACAATGACAAGTAGGTTTGCTTTTGCAGTGTGCTGTATGAGGTACAGGAGAGCAGCATGAGAGCAGTATCAATTTCACTCTATTGATATAAGAGCAGTCCACTCCTGCAGCATCAATGGACACCATTCACATAGTATTTTCCATAAGGGGAGGTAGTCACTTCATAGGAAGCCTCCTTAGGGCAGATTCAGATTCATGTCAGTTGTCATGAAACATAATGACAAATGTAAGAAATTCAAGACAGCTTGTGCTTTTCAGACATGTCTTTTGGACAAGTAGGTCAGCAATTAATGCAAAACCATTACAACTTTCAGTGCATGCAAGATGTTTGTGGTTGGTATCTCTAACCACACTGCAGCTGGAATAGGTTGAGGCTTCCAAGAGTGTCAGCCTGCACAAGAAAACAATCTGCAGCAAGCCCTGTTGGACAGGGACAAAGACATCTGCCCTGCCAGCTCAAGCATGAAGCTGGCTATGCTAAAAGCACAGGGTGAAATCCTGAGCCCACTGAAGTTAATTGGCTATTGATTTAAATGGACTCACGCCTTTACTTCTTAACTCATGCACAGTTTTCATTCATATTCCCTCACTTAATGCTGTTTCTAGCTACCATGCCCTTGATTACAACCAACCACATAAAGCTAAGAGCCATCACAGATGAACTGTGACAGAAACAGCAGGAGAGTGAAGGGGCCAGGACTAGCACTGTGCTTCTAGAAATTGGCAAATGGAACCCAGAGACCTGACCCCAAAAATGTAAGCATTAACAGAAAGCAGGAGTAGCAAAATCCCTAGAAAAGCCTCATCTTTCCAGGGGCACAATGTGGTCTTCAACATTGGTGATGGAGATCCACCACTGATAGTTCTGTTTCTAGATTTCTAACCTCCAAGTATTTAGAAGAATGATCTTACCTGGAGATTGCTCTTCCTGACCAGAATTATAAGCCTGAAAGCCCAGAGCTGTCAGTCTGCAGGATTCTTTGATGTTGTCCTGTTTGTCCAAAGTCCTGAGAACAGCAGGAAATCTTAACGAGGCAATACCTGTGCTCCCAGCCCTTCTTTCAGTGGTAAGTGCTGCCCTCCAAGCTTGCCTCAAGCCTTGCTTTCTTCCTTGCTCACTCTGAAGCTTCCCACTGTCCCCTCTCTAAACTTCCTCCTTCTATGGCTGCACAACTCACGGTGTGCAGGCCACCCCAAGTTGAAGCCAGCAAGGCCTCCTCTACCCACACACAACCTGCATGTCCCCTCCACTCTGCAGCACAGTGCATCTCTTCTCAAGCTCTCTGGTCACATATGAACACACACGTTTGTCAGAAGTGCTAAATTTTGAAGCAATTCCAACCAAAGCACAGTGGTGGGAGGAAGATTCCTGCTCTCTTCTGCAGCTGCTTTGCGGGGTCATTTTGATCTGACCACCACTGTCCAGACAATAGGCTTTTTGCAAGACAGCTGGAAGCTGTATTACCAGAGCTCACAGGCTCAAACTGTTTCTGCTGCAGATATATTTCCCTTTGCAACAATGGCCAGAGCTAATTGTGTCTTCGAAGAAGGTATGGGAAGAAGGGACTGGAGTCTGATCTATGGTTTTGCATGAGGAACAGGAGGAGTCAGCGCAGCCAGCAGCTTCAGGAGGTCCCACTCTGCCTTTCCAGGCTGTTGTGGGACTCCAGGCACCCTACCAACACCGTGCATGCTGTGGGCCTGCAGTCCTTAACTCTGGATACTCCTAAAAGGGTAAGTGAATCACTTGAAAATATTCCGTTTATACCACTGCTCTGCACAAAGCAGGGAAGACACTTGAAAAACAGCCTCAGAAGTTGCAGTGCGGGTACCAGTACCTCCCCTCCTGAGCCCTTCTCCTGCATACATCTCAGAGCAGTGCTGCCCCAGGGGGAGGGTCGGGCACTAACTCCTGTTTCCCTCAGGAGATAAGTGTATTTTATACAAGGTCTATGTGCAGCACAGAATTTTACTTTATATCAGAAATCAGTTTCTAGTTGCTTTTCTAGAGAAGGACTGTTACAATCTATCTGCACATACCCTCTAATAGAAAACACTACTTTCTTCAGCATTACTGTGAGAGAAGGCAAATGAAGCTGAAGGAAAATCCCCCAAGTTTCCTCTCTGTACCTGATTTCCTGGCTGGTTTTAGGAACAGGTAGATCTTGCTAATGAGACTTTCCATTATAAAGTTTCCATTGCTTTGGAAAATATTAACTTTGCTGGGTAGATCAAACAGCTCCTGCAGTTACAGTTAGAATACCCTAAAGATTTAGTTCCCAGTAATAACAGGGCTAAACCACAGCACCGCCAGAGGCATAAAACTATATTATTTGAAATGAAACTTCTCATAAATATCCAGCTATGAAGTCATTTTATATCAGCTGCTCTTATATAAACTGGACAAGGCAAACTGTCCTATCCGTCAACATTAAAGTTGCCAAGAAAAATTACTCTATATTCATTGTCTGCAAGTTTCCCAGATCTCTCTCTCTCTCTCTCTCTCTCTCAGGCTTTTCCAGGAAACACTGCAGTTTGCTCTGTTTAAGAACTTTGCTGATACGTGCAACTCGTAACAGCATCAGTGTCATCTTCAGGTTTAAATTTACTCTTGTCATCACCCCTCTGCTGTGAAATGGATGGACAGATACACACAAACACACCTGACTCTCTAACCACTGGCCAGAGCTAACATTACTTTTCAGTCTCTGTTAGGTGGAAGCACCTCAAAACATTGGCAGCACTAGAACCATGCTGGTTTGGGGTTGGTTGGTTGGTTTTTTTCTTCCAGCCCCCCTCCAAATGCTTAGAGCATGTTTCTTGCAGGTCTATAAGAACCAGGCCAACCTTCAAACATACTGCTGGAACTTGTACCCAGGAAGGCTTGAGCATAGCAAGGGGCACACACAGACATTGCTAGCCTCTCTCACAGTCATGCCATCCATCCCTTGGTGGCATGGGTAAGTGGGTGTCACCCACAACCCCGGGACAGGCTGGGGACTCCAGGGCCTTACCTGTATGTTCCAGCCCTTTCTACTCTGTTAAACTGAAGAGGCTGCTGCACTAGAACATGATACCTGAAAATGAGACCTGTGATCTGTGCAGAACATGGGGATGCTTTTGCATTAGTGCACTCCTAAGGCAGAAAGGAGACAAATCTTCATCCCCCACTCCCTCAAGAGGAAGGAGAATGATGCTGGCTATTGCTCCTATTGTGATTAAAGAGCATACAGAAAGGTTCAAATGAGCAGCTAAGGTTTCCCAGGGTGGAAATGTGGTCAGGACACATGGGGCAAATGCCCTCGTGACACCTTCTGTGCAAGTCTCCCCACAGTAAGTCTCACCTCTCAAAAGAATGGCTTCAGAGAACTGTTTGATTACCTACCGCTGATTCCCTAATTGTTTCTAGTATCATTTTCCTGTTATGAAACAGGAGGCTTGAGTGTTTCTGGATAAAACTACAAAGCTTTCTGAAATGTGGTCTACTTAAAGGATAGCAGAGATGTGAAGCAGGCTTGAAAAGAACCCTTCAAATATCTGAGCCCCTGGAAGGAAACACCCACTTGTGAAAAGTGATTTCCAGACTTATTTGTGTAAAAAGCAATCAGTAAGCCTATATTAAATAAAAACCAAGCATTTAGTACTAGAACAGTGATAGCTTTGCAAGTTAAAATTTAAATGCCTACACTCACCAACAACAGTGATGCTGAACTGTGACACAGGAGAAATCTATAGTCAGTCACTGCTGCAGACAGATCAAGGCTGAGTCTCCAGAAGCCTCGCCAAAGTCTTACATGAGAACAGTCAACTTGGAAGAGACAGACATTAAATTTCCCTTCTCCCCCCTGCCTCTTTACTAAATTACATGTAAAACCATAAAAAAAGTTAATGATCCTCCATTTTCACTTTATAAAGAAAATAATTAAAATATATTATTAAAATATGCAAAATTTATAATTTAATTATACAATTACAGAGCCTTCTAGTCTAACAGCCCCACTGTATTTTGCATATTAGTGATCAATTGCTTTCTTAAAGCTCAAAGCAGAATCATTTACTTGGTGCTGGAGAATAAGTTAATTACGGATCTCCTGCCTTTGATTAATGCATTTAATAATCATGTTACAGTAGCATTAACTTATACTTCATGTGCTTGCAGCACTAATGATGAGGGTCATGAAAGCAATGTGTCAGCAAATAGGCTGGGCACCAGCAAAGGCCGTATTTGGATATGCCAGGACTGCCCCTGCCTGCATCACTGCTGCTCAGCAGTTCTGTTAAGAACCTGCAAGTGGCATCTAGCCATTTTTGCTTCATCTGTCATTAACCTCCATCAGTTGCCACTTACTTCTCCAGAGCCAAATACTGTTCTGAGGTAAGCTGAGCACTTCAAATGAAGCTCAATTCTGGAGACTCTGTGGACAATGTTATCCTAGGAGATTGGTTCAGTATCAGGTAATGCACATACTCAGCAGCCACAGCCACCTGTAGTCTGTGACTGCCCAGTATAACAGACCAAACATTAACTTTTTTTAATGCTTCCTTTGTGCACCTAATACAAGTATAAAGTTTCTTGGATGGAAACATGCTGAGTCAGCCAAGATTTGCTCTCTCTAAAGGGACCTCAAGAAACAGAGCACTGTAGTTTCCAACCTTTACCTGTTCAAGGAGAGGAACCATTGCAGGGCAGAGAAGGTAGAAGGCACATCTCAAAGTTTTTTGTGGTCTGCCATTATTCCTCACAGGGCTCCTGTGTGTGTCTGTAAGAACCAGATCTGCAAGTCTGGCAGGAGCCAGATTCAGAAACCTTCACTTAAAACTCATACTGACACAAATAAGAACAGAATGAAGAGCTGAACCACATTTTGTCTGAAAGAGCAGTACCTCAGGAATTACTAGCAATAGGATTTAAAATTGCATCAGCCAGGTACCTTACTTATTACCATGCAAAGTAAAACAATGCAATACAAGTCAGCAGCTTAGCATAACACTGGGCCCCAAGAAGGAGGCAGGAAATGAACAGGAATACAATTTCCTTAACAATTCACTTACAGGAATTATTCTGCAAGATGCTGCCCATGTCCTGGTGAAAGATGCAGTCTGAGAGTACAAAAGTGCTGGACCATATTGCCATGTCCCCATCACTGCCCATCATCCAACTTAGGTACCAGTTCTTCCACAGGATGGTGACAGAACTACTTGCAATGATCATGCCATATTACAACATCCAGAAAAAGCCAAGGAAATTACTGCATGACCCACACTACTCTGCCTGCTAAGAGTGGGGGCACACTGATGCTGTTTAACCTGTTAGAGAAATTATTCACCAAAATGTTATTTCACAGGTGATGGTAGAAAGCACCCCTCATGCACTGCAGCTGCTCACCTCTTCCCCTCAGTTGATGGGTGGTGGAGGCTTCATCTGCACTGCTCCTCAGCTCTCCAGGCAGCTTTTGGGGCATCGTGTCTGAAAAACGGACAGTGCTTTGGTGCCTGTCTTGCAGCTCAACCACTGACACTAATCCACTGCTGCTTGTGTATGGTTCTGGGAGATGTGTAGGGTTAAGATAATTCAAGATTTGTGATTTCTGCCAACCCCACCAAAGCAAGCTTCAGGTGTTAGAGACAAAGTGAAATATTGTGTAGTTTAATACTGAACCAGACATGACTATGCCCTTAGATACGTTGCTTTAACCCCAGCAGCACATCCACTCTCTTTCATTGCTCCCTCTTTATCCCCTTGCTCTGACCCTACCACACATCCATCCAGTGCGGAGAGGTACAGCAATGCTCTTCTCAACTTGTCACAGAATGGCTTGCTAATTTTAGACAGCTATCAGCCAGTTCTCCGTGTCATACCACAGGGCATTAACCTCTTCCCACCCCAATTTGTTCCAGGTGAGCTCAGGAATCAGTGGCCAAGTATCCTCCAGCGGCAGATTGCCTGCCAAGGGGCAGCTGCTCAGATGAGACCACAGGCATAATTTAGAAGCTGAACCCACCAGGAACTCAGATACATTAGTCAGGTAAGTGCCAGAAATGCTTTCTAGGATATTTATGATGGGTTTCCTCGGGACACAAAAGGTACTTCCTTGTATACTTCTGGTTTACAACCCTCAATCACATGTTTCCTAGGAGACAACAGGCAAAACTCAGCCTTATAGGGGCGGTGGTACCCTGCAGCCTCACCCTTGCTTTGGCTCCACTTTGCACACATGGTTTCACCACTATGGTTGTTTTTCACTTTATATGAGCCTTAGCAAATCCTTTTCCTGTAGATACTCATCCCCTACAACTGTAACAACAAATAATAAAATAGGCAGTGATGAGTAAACCCTATATTGCAAAACTAAATGTCCAATTAGAATTTGTTGAGGAAGTATGAAATATAACACATTAAGCACAAAGTGGGACAAAAAAATCAATTTCCCATTAAATTCTGTGGTTACTTATTTTTTTTCTGACTCCCGATGTTAAAAGCATCAGTTACACGCATAATTTACTCCTTTACAGTCTGATTCTGTGTTCAAAGCAAGAACATGCACTACAGAAGATGAATTAGCCCAGCCATCACACAGTGATAAACAGTGCCCTGTAGGTCTCTTCCGGCTGGCCTTAAGAAGTGTTCCACCAATGCAGGCCAGGGGGAAATTGCATCATAAGCAGTCTGGGAGAAAGAAATGATTTTGAAGCAGCCTGCTACTTCACTCCAAGCAAGAGGTAATCTCACCTGGTGCAAAAGGCATAAAGCTGAACTTCTGCATATCCATGGAAAAGCCAGGAATGTGTTTGGGATGGTGTTGTGGTTAAAGCCCAGACAGCCACGCAGTCACCCTCTCACTCCCCCCCTTCCTCCCCTCCACTCCCGGAGGGATGGGGAGGAGAATTGAAAGAATGTAACTCCCACGGGTTGAGATAAGAACAGTCCAGTAACTAAGGTATAACACAAACCACTGCTGCTGCCACCAATAACAATAATGACAAGGGAAGTAACAAGGGAAGAGAATACAGCCGCTCACCACCCGCTGACCGATACCCAGCCTGACCCAGCAGTGATCTAACCCTTCGGGTAACTGCCCCCAGTTTATACAGTGGGCATGCTGTGCTGTGGCATGGAATACCTCTTTGGTCAGTTTGGGTCAGGTGTCCTGTCTCTGCTTCCTCCTGGCTTCCCCTCCTCCCTGGCAGAGCATGAGGCTCAGAAAGTCCTTGGTCAGAGTAACCATTACTGAGCAGCAACTGAAACCATCGGTGTTATCAGTGCTGTTCCCAGGCTGAAAGTCAAAAACAAACACAGCACTGCACCAGCTACTAAGAGAAAAATGACTGCTACTGCTGAAGTCAGGACAGATGGAAAGTAAACTTCTCTCCCAAAAGATTTCCCTCTGTGAATATGCCCAGAGGGTATAAGGCTGGTGCAACAAAATGCATCCTTCACTGAGCTTTTGTAAGGAGCTAAGCACCATGAATATAAAGAGTTGAAAAAGCCCCTTGTGGAAGATTTCAGGACTAGCAGGCACAAGCACAACTTCTCTTCCATTGCATCTTGTTAACAGTGTCTTAGTCTTATGTGTGTATCTTGAAAATTCAATGCACGTAGAGTTAGACGAGGCCCTCAGTGCCATGGGTTAGTGGTGGCCTTGGCAGTGCTGGGGTAAGGGCTGGACTTGATGATCTTAAAGGTCTTTTCCAATCTGGCTGATTCTATGATTTTAAGCTACTGCACAGAGATGTTCCCTTTGTAGGGAGTGGTCATCTTTGACTCATGGCATTGACCCATATTTGCAGGGTCTCCAAGTCCACTATGATTCACTTCTACCTCCAACAGATAGCAAGGTGCATCTCTGCTGAGCTGTACCTGAACACTGGAAACAGCAGCCTATGGTCTGTAGACTAGAACCCTTGTCAGCAGTGAAAGGGAGGGGGGTTTGCAAAGAAAAGTGCAACACCTGGTGATAAATGACCCTGCAAACCCATCTCCCTGAACCGACAGAAATTTATGCACAGAAAAAGTGGGGGGAAAAAAGAGACCTCAGAGTTACCTCTTTCATCCTCCTTCCTACCTCATAGCGTAAGCACATCTTAAGAAATGAAGGCAGAAAAGTGCTCTGAAAAGATGAGTGATATGCCTAATACTCCAGCAAACCCCCCTTCTGAGGTGCCTGAAGATGCTGTGGCAGCTGGCTCATCTTTATCTATGTTCTAAACCTTTTGCACTTAGTCCTTAGAGCCAAATATGGATCATGGTACTCTGGGCTGCAAACCAGACACCTGTAAATACTGAAAAGAAACTAAATGTAGAGAGAATGATGGATTTTAAGCAACTCTCATCTTAAATCCAAGAGTTTAAAGTCAATTCCAGCTGTCTTGGATTGTCCCTTGCTTATAAAGAGCCTGTAAGTAAATTGTTAATTCAGAACCCCCAGCTGTGATCATTAATGGATGAAATTCAGTGTTAAACCTTGCTCCATTCTCTAAAACACAGGTTCACCTCAAGGGTACAGCTATCTTTGGTCCTACTGTGTGCATTTATCTTTTTCTGACTTTTTCAGCCGATGGTGGAGAGGGGAGAAGCTCACAGCAGTTCATTTCTTCATTTTACACTAATTTACCCTGTTCCCCTTTCTACAACAGCTGCAATATAGCATTGTTTCAATAGAGCAATGTTTGGCAAATTTGGCTCAAGGAGACACTGAGCAAACAGCTTTTCAGAGAGCTTCAACTCAGCTGTCAGAAGGGGCAGTTTGGTTTCTGTGCAAGCAATAGTCACATTCCAAACTGCATTAGAGAAAAGCCAGTGGGTTTGCATGCATTTTTGTTATCAGTTCCAGATTAGGAATCTGATGCTAATTTCTTCTTAGAGCCTATGTTTGCAGTAGAGTTTATATTCTAAACCAAAAGGATTGTAATGTTTTTCTCTCACTAGCTCACTCTCTTCTTCTTTTTTTTTTTCCTTTTTCTTTTTTTTCTGCCCCTGGCTTTACTCCAAGGACCTTTTCTGCTTGATCGTTACATTCTGAAGATGAAGCACCCAATGGTTACAGCAGTGCTGGTAGTACTGGTGCAGGTTTCTCAGAGTTTCCCTGCTTTGTATCACCGAGGCTGGTGGAAACTGTTAAGGGAAGCAGATAGTTGTGGAAAATGCAATTTGGCACTTTGCTCTGAGCCTAAAGACTGTCCAGCTGGGACTGTATTGGACCGTTGCGGCTGCTGTCCTGAGTGTGGGAATGTGGAAGGTCAGATCTGCGATCTGGACCAGGGCAATAATTTTTATGGGCAGTGCGGGGACAACCTTGAGTGCAGGTTGGATACTGATGAAGCAAGGTTCGGGGAAGTTCCTGAACCCCAGTGTGTGTGCAAGTCTCAAGAAAGCATCTGTGGACCTGAAGGGAAAACCTACGAGAACATCTGTCAATTCAACAAGGCTTATGCTACAAAAAGAAATATCAGCATGAAACACAAAGGGCCATGTGAATCAGGTAATATGTACAGAGGCACTTCTAAACTGAAAAATTATCTTTGTTCTTATTTTCAAACGTAATAGGTGCTCTAGTCTAACTTTATTAAACTAATTCTGCATTTTTCTTATCGTTATTTTGTTATAATACTACTTTGTGTTAAGTATTTATTTTGTGGTTCAGCAGCTGGTACTTAATTTTGTATCTTACTAGACTCTATATTCGACTAGTGGATTAAATCACATGGTAACTAATAAGCCACAGATCTGCAGACTAGTTCTGCTCTGAATAAGCAGAGTATGAGGTATTTTCTACAAGAATGTGTATTTGGGAAGAGGTAAGCAGATTAGATAGTCCAGGAGGACTGGACAAATAACTGTATGAGGACTGACCTTATATTGAAGTGGTGAGAGCAAGGCATACCTTATTCATATATATATATATACATAGACACACACATATACATGTATGTATGTGTTTTTATATATATGTGTATGCAGAGTGTATCCACCTGTGTGTGTATATGATAAGCAGTGTAGAGACAATAGATGAGGCTTAATTAACAGGTCTTTTGTTCTTCCAGAGAAGTCCAAGACAATAGAGTTTTGGAATCATTGTAAAATCTAGGAAACCCATGAAACAGAAATCTAAATATTATAACAAACTGAAACTATTTCCCTAAATACAGAGCATGAACAGTTGTCCATGATGATTATTAGTGGAGGGATTCTTAGCAGGGTTGTACTGGAGAATCCTGCCTTTTGCTCATATACTGTTCTTGTTCTTCACATTATTACAAGTCTTTACTCCTGGATACCTTTCACCTAAGTCACAGGAATATAAAATGAAAAAGTGAATAGGCTTTTGTTTTCTGAATGAGAAATTATTCTTTTTTAACAAGCTAATGGAATATTTTCTGAAATCATAGAATCATAGGATATGAAATAGAAATGAAAGAAGTAGGAGAGGTCTCTGAGTCACAAATGGGTCACAGTTCTGGGAATCTGAAATTGCATTTCTGGCAAAGGTCCACATATGAGAGCAAGTCGGGTACTTTTTACACACTCCTCACTATTAATCTGTTGCCTCCAATTTAGACTGTATGCTGTGCTTTGATATTAAATGAACACTGGATATTGAATACTTAAAAGGAGAAGTGATGAACAGCTATTACCAGATTTCTTTCCTCTTAAGTTGCAAGAGGACAATACAATAAAGAATCAAGAATCAATACCATAAAGAATTGGCTTTAGGGTATTAAGTTGGGAAATGAGGCTTGTCAGTAAAGAGACATCCAGAAAACTCAATGCATACCAGCCCCCGGTATGACTGAAGCCTGTTAGCTCGCAGGCAGGTGTTCTTCTTTGGGGTTAGAACGGCACTAGTTCTTGTAGCGTAACCCTTTTAGGCAGATTTTAGGAGGGCCACTATAGCAGCAAGTGATGGTAAGTCTGCAGCAGAGCTAGCTGTGTATACGCTTAAGGCAATGCTCTGCCTTAATTAATTAAACAGAACTGGCCATGTATAAAAATCTTTAATTTGGAAGTACTGCCACTTTTAATTGCTGATGTTGTCATCCACTGGGCCTTGCAGTCACCCCTGAGGTGAATAACACTGCACATACAGGAGGAATGAGCCCAGCTGCTCTGCATGCAGGAATCACTCCCAAGGCTTTCCCACTGCTTCCCTGGCTTCCCAGAAAGGCTAGACTCTCTCACCAGGAATGCAGAGAATTTTCCTAGGGTTGCTCAGCTTACTGAATTGCGCAGAAGCCTGGTGGGAAGTTCATAGCCATGTCAGTGCTGTGCAGAGTTCAGTTAAAAAAAAATGGGGGCCTGTCTCCTTGGCTCCTGCCAAGGCCAGCGTCTGTGCCCTGCTGCAGCAGAGCACCTGAGGTGGCTGCCGCGCTCGCCAGGCAAAGTGAGGACAAGTGCGCTTCTTCTCAACCTCTCTGAGCAGCAGCTGACCATGCTGGGTTGTAGATTCTCTTTTAGATCCTGCAAGGAGCCTGGGCCTTTTAGCAAGCAGCAGGACACACAGGTGCTACCACAGGGCACCTCTAAGAGTCTAGCGGTAAGCCCCCTTTTTGGCGAGGCAGCTATCTGAAGCAGCACAGTAGGCATGTGAAGGTGCTCCATGATTTAGGCTGCTTTTTCATGGCTGCAACTGATGACAAAAGGCAACAGTGAGTCTGGCTCCAAGAGCAGCAGCCTGCTGCAGCACTCACTTTCCACTGACTCCAATTTGCATGAGAAACAAACACTGAATACTATGGGGTTTTGATACCAAGCTATAAATATAACCTTCACTCAACTCAAAGTGCTTTCGTTATTTCTCCTTCAAAGCATCTGCTGGTTCCCATTGATGCCAAACAGATTAATTGTATGCAACAAGCAATGAATAAATAGATAACAATAAACTCCTTTCATCACAAAAGTATAGCCTTTTATCTTCAGTGCATCACCAGAAAAAGAAGGCAGCCCAGCTCCCTAAAGCAACAGTGGAAAAGCCTTTCTTTTCCTAAAAGCTAGTTTTGATCAGTGTATCTAATAATTTACCAAGGCTACCAAGTACATTGATTATATGCAGATTCTCCACAGTTAATTCATCCCCATTCACATTCGAACCTTTCTTGCTAATGATTTAATGATGTAACAGAACAATCTAGAAGTGATGCTCTTTATATTTAGCTGTGTCACATAGATTATTTTGAATGTAAATTTGGGATTAAAAAACAAATAAGCAAACCGTGAAATTTCCTGCCATTTTCATCAAATCAGACATAGATCAGAAAAAATGAGTTAAGGGAAAAAGAAATATCTAATTCATTAGTTCTGGGTAATACTGGGTTAATGTTGTTTGTGAAAGGTGAAGCAGTAGTATTTTGACATTTCCTGGCTTCTAGTCTACTTCTTCTATAACACATATGGATAATTCACAATGGGGACTGTAAAAGGAAAGGAGCAACTACTGCACATATACTGCAGGAATCAAAATGACAGGTTATCGTAATAAATAAAGATCTGTTTCTAAACACACAGTTATACAAAAAAAGTGCACATAGATATGCATGGCAGAATTTGGCTGAACACAGAATCTGAACCACTCAAACCCAAAGTTTGGAAATTTGTGTTAAAATGATATCTTGCTACCTCCATTTTCTTCTGTAAAATAGAACAAAATGATGGTTTGAGATGTATATGATTTCTGGATGCACTTCAGGTTTGAGCCAGTAATGCAGGTACTTATTGCGTGTTCAGATTCAGAAAAGGCAGTTTGGTTAGATCAAAATTCTAGTTCTTCCTACTTGCTATGAGTTTGAATTCACATGTTGCTGGCCCCAGTCAGCCCTAGTCCAGCAAAGCCTTAACTACCCCTATGGAAGTGCCCAGCTGGATGGAACTGAGCATATACCTCAGCATTCCAATCTGTCACAGTATTCTCCTTACAGTTAATGGAGGAGTATTTCCACTGTGAAATTCATCTTGGTGTATGGTAGACAGTGCTGGACAAATTCCTCCTAGGGGAACAGCTGTAATGTAAATCTGTAATTCAGACCCTTACATCCTCGAGGCTAAGGATACATTTACACTGCCATGGTAAAGCCAGAGCCCTCCACCCTTGCACAGCTGAGCTGTGTCTGTGGACACTCGCATAAGCAGGACAGTTCTTGGCAACACTTCAGTGTTGTTGGTGTATCCACAAGACACTTGTGTTAGCACCACAACAAAACCACCATCTGCCTATTTAAAAAGGTTTTCCTGCTGTCTCTCTGCAGCAGTAATTTAAAGAACTCATGAGTCAATACAGACATTTGGTTTCTATTTTACACTTAACTTTAAGCTTAACACTACAGTACACATATGAATAAAGGAAACATGGCTGCACTGAGTTTTAGTATCTCAAATTACATTTTAATATCAGACTGTATGTGATAAGTTCATAGGTAAAAAATTTCACAACCAAAATATTCCATTAATGCTGATTTGAAGACAAGATTTTTGAAACAATATACAGTTCTCATGAAAGAATGAGCACTTAAGGGTTTAAGTATCCTAGTTTGAGAACCTTACTTTTCCTGTTTAATGAGTCATTCATCAATGGGGAAATTGATACTTTGCTGTCTAATTTGTTTGCAATTAACTTTACTCAGGATGCATTTGATGTTTTCCGCACAGATACAAATTCTGAAAAACTGACAAATGCATTGAAACTTTGCTGAAACACCTGGAATAGGCTGTTACAATTGCAAATGCTGAAGCATAAACGCTGTACATACTGATTCAAGTCTTGCAAGTAAAAATATATTTACCATAACTTTCTATTTCCAAGCATCTGGGATCTGTACAAAAATCAAAACAATAATTAAATACAAATCTAATGGCCCAGAAAACATATAAATTTTTAAACACTGGTTTGAAGATAGAAAGAAAACAGACTTTAGAAGGAAAAACATTTCTTGCTGAGGAATAGGTCAGGGGAAAAAAAGTAGAGATCTCCAAAATAGGAGAGGTGTGATAATAGTAAGTGTTATTTTGCTCTCTTCTCCTCAATATCATCACCTCCTGTTAACATTTAGTATATTCATGCATGTTTACAGAGGGATGTGTAAATGATGTATGAATGCATCAGGTGATAGTTTATTTTCCAATGTCTTCAAATCCCTGGACTGGCTCCCCCTCGTGGTTAACGTCAGCTTTTTCCTTCGGAAAAAGGGATCATACAGAGGCAAAAAAAAGTGGAGGGGGTGAGGGTAAGAGAACAATAGGAAACAAGTAAGTGGCAATCTAATTACGGTAATAAACATAACATAAAACCTTACAAAATAAATGGATTTCAATCCCTTTTATTCCTTGTCTCATAATAAGATCAGATGAAACTGATAGCAATTTTGGATAAATGTGGAATATATTAATGCTGTTACTCTGTAACTTGCTGCAATGAGTCCCACGGGTAACAGCGGGGGACAAGATCTTAGCAAGTTCAAGGCAATGATGTAGTCAGCAAACACAGTCTGACAAACTAGCAATCTCGTTATTTTCACTTTTAAGCTAACCAAAATGTAACAGAAATTCAAAAGAATAATGCACAATGAAGTTACTCTGTGATTGTCTGCTACAGAATTTCTTGAGCTTTCTTCTGAAAGTCTCGCTGAGAAGCTGGTTGACTGTGGGGCCTTGAGTCTAGTCCATGATAACAGTTCACAGGACATAAATGAAACTTTTGATTTCTTCTTCAATTTCACAATCATGTGCAAGGGGGAGGACAGGCAGGTCCTTTGAAATGGAAGTTTTTGAACCCTGCTCACCCTTTAAGGGGTCAGAGGTGTTCCGAGCTCTAAAAGCTGCTTGGAATCATGTAGCTCTTCACGAAGTGTGAGACGGCAAAAGGTAAACTGGTTCTATAATGTAAAGTAGGAATTAATGTTTGTATGCTTTTGTGTTTGTGTTGTCCTTTGCTCACTGTCTCCTAAAGCACTGTGCTGTTGGTTCCTTGCAGCTCCTGTTATTTCTATGCCACCTCAGGATGCCCAGAATTACACAGGCAATGATGTCATTTTTGGCTGTGAGGTGTCAGCCTATCCTATGCCACATCTTGAATGGAAAAAAAAGGGGAATAAAATGTTCCTGCCAGGAGATGATACCCACCTCTCAGTACAGGTACAGCTTGAGTTGTCCATGTCATATGGTTTCAGATGAAGGAGTAAGGGGATTAATCAGTGAATTCCCCCTACAGAATACAGTATTGCTATAAAGAACAGATTCCTAGTAGAGGCCCTGCGACTTGGTAAAGAATTATGATTTCAGTCAATGCAAGGATCACTGTTTTAGCAGTGTAAGCAGAAGAAACAGCAGACAGAGTCCTACCTGGCCTGCTTCAAGGAAAGAAAAGACGGAAGATTCTCCTGAGGTAGGTATGACTCTGGAAAAAGTGAATACATACCAAGGGAACCATTTAGGCTACTACCTAGAAGAAGGTGGGTGCATTCTGGAAAGGGTGGCAATAATTTTTCTACTCTTAATGCAGAAGCCCAATTCTGCATAATTCTGCATAGTATCTAAACTTCTCCTTTGTAAGGTGCTGTTTCTGGGACCTGCCATTTCGGTTCAGCCCCTGAGACATTCAAAAGGAAAGAAAAAAAAATTTGCTCATTTTATGGAGGATACTGTGTTTTAATCTTAGCAGAAGTAGAATGGCGTTGGTATAGGCTTCAAGCAAATCTAGTAATAGCCTGAAAGTCAGAGCTAAAATTAAATCAAAATGCTAATTCTTTTAAATGGAAATAACATTCTGGGGAGACAAGCTAACAACAGATGTACAAGCAGACTGCAGTAAGGCTGAAGCCTGCACCTGCATGTTTCTCCAGTGGACAAAGATGATAAACAGACTGTACGGAGAAATACAATGCAAACCTAGCTTTCTGCTTACACAACCCAAAAGTGGTAAGATCCAATGGGCATGGGGCACAATCTGAACAAAAAGGTAGCTAGCAAAAGCACAGAAAAAGCTAAGTAAATTACTAAAAGTACTAAGAGTCTAAGTTACTTAGAAATGTTTCCAGATGCAGCATGCACACAGGTGGGATTAGCAGACTTGAAATTGCTCAGAAGGAATGGTGCAAGGAGCCACATGCAAATGCTGTTCAGCTCAGAGGCTAAACTGAACCCTGTTAACTTAGCTCATGAATAGATTCACCATGAAAGCATCTCTGCTAACATGTGTTAATGGTTTTGTGTTATTTGTTTGGAAAAGAAAGCTCCCTCCGCTTTAAGAGGCATTAGCCCAAGTCAGTCGAGAGTGATTGTCATGAACTGTGGAAAGTTCATGGTGTGTCATGCCAATCCATTAAAACCCAATGCTGAGTGTCAGCTTGGTCAGGCCCCTTGGCCCTGCACAACTCACCCAGACCCACCTGCCACTCTCATGCTGAAAAGACTTATGAGCTTGAGAACAGGCAGCAATGCTCTGAAGCAACAAGTGGTGCTGGGACAAGAGACAGGAGGAACACTGGGAGTCCATAGCATGGAAGAAACAGAAATGAGAGTACTGTGAAGGACAATGAAGTTTAAAGAGCAGAGACAGGGAAGAGTGAACTCGGAGACACAGAGCAGTAAGTTAAAACATAGGGCAGCAGAACCAAACAGAATGAAAGCATGACAGCAGTTAAAGTCTGGAACAATGTTTAATCCAGCAACAATTCCTTTTGAGAAATATCATGGTGTCTTCTAGCTACTTAAATTTCAACTTTATTTCTTCCTCTTCTTAAAGGCAAGAGGTGGGCCTCAGAAGTATGGTGTGACAGGCTGGCTGCAGATTCAAGGCCTCAAAAAATCAGATGAAGGTGTTTATATCTGCCACACCAAAAATAAGTATGGTGCAACATACGCCTCTGCAAGATTGAAAGTCATTGATGGTAATTATTTTGGAGTTTTGGATGTAACGTATGTAAGAATGCATACAAGCAGGTTACGAAAGATGGGTCTGTCAGAATGCAAATGAATGATATGAGAAATTACCTAAAGATGTCCATATTTTAATTTTTCTGTCCTTTCCTTCTACTTTATCACCTAAAGGGTTAATAGTGTAATATTCTGCTGTGTATTACACTAGCTTCCAGAAAACAGCAAGCTGTGGATTGTAGCTATACAACTGAGACATATCCAACTCCACTCACCTTTATCCTACAGAAGTCCTCTGATGTTAGCAGGAACTCTCTCACTCAGAACAGCTGCTGTAGTTGGGGGAGTCTCTGAACGATGGCAATTGTGCTTAGCTCTATTTTTCAATATACTAGGAAGGAAACAGTTGTTGCTCCTTAATGAGAGTGTTTGGAAAGATGTAAGAAACAGTTTTACTATCATTCTGCATCAGGCCTAGTCCTGCAGAATAACACCCTTCTTCCTCTGGAGAGAACTGGGTTTCCTGGCAAATATGGAATGTTTTGCATTGTTTTATATTTGCCAAGTGTTCTAGAGGAGTTTGTCACTAGTCTATAGTTTGTCACTGACCTTGTTTGTGCAAGTGGCTTTCAAATTTATTGGCTCTGATTGTATGTTCAGGTACATATGATCTGCAGAGGACTGAACTCTACTAGTATAGGGAATTAAATATATTTTCAACATCTTAAAATGTGAATGATCTAGAAATTTGATCCTATAAGCTTCATGTCAAGTCATCAGGAAAAAACCCTCTCCTTAGAATAGATAACAAGGGTTCAGAAACACTGAGCTTGCCATACAGATCCAAACCCATCTTTCCTCTGTGTTCCTATGTACAACTAATTTAATCTGATGTAATTATGTCTTGCAGGCTCATCTCCTGCTTTAGCATTTAATGCTGGCAGTAGAAGTGCAAGCTACAGCGTTGAATACGGGGAGTATTATGACCATTCTGATGAGGAAGATGATGAAGAATACGAATCTGGGGACTATGAAAATTGAAACAACTCTGAATAATAATTTTTATACATCTGCTGTCCAATACCTTTCATACTCTGTTACATCTACTAGTCATCTCTGTGTTGTAAATGGCTCTACTGATAATACACATACTCACTTGTGTATCCACCTTCCTGAAATTCAACTTTGGCTGCAGTGTATCATGGTACTTACCAGAAATAAGAGCAGTTGTGAATCCACACATTCAGACTGTTAAATAAAATCCTTAAACATGCACCTGTCTACAACGTATACTGAATGGATCAAACTTTATATTCATTTTTAAGATGTAAATTATGATTTCTTTCAAGCCTGCTAATTTGTCTGGAAAAAAATGTTCATAGTTTAAAAACAACAACAACAAAAAAAATCCAACAAACCTTGTATCAATTCTTTTTTTTTCTATAACGTATTTAGAAATATCAAGAGATTGTTCGTGTGGCAACAAACCTAAACGTGAAGGTTGCAAAACAGTCTTCAGTCTCCTTAGTTTATGTTTTCTCCTATGTTTCAGCAAGATTTTCCTTCTTATTTGAAATTTTCCATCATTAGTCTCATCAAGGGCAAGTTCTCTCTCTGTTGGGGGGTATTTTGTTTACTTTTAATAGATACATGAAGCAATGACAGTCTAAAGCAGCTGCATAGTTTTACTAGCAGTATTCACAAATACTCAGAAAAGATTTCTTGTACGCTCAATCAGATGAGCATGTTTCTGGCTCTGAATTAAAGGATGAAGGAAGATACTAAGTTATGAAAACCACTTTTGGGAGGCAGTTATGCCTACTGGTGTCCATTGGCTGAGGATGGATGAATAGCAGTAAGTTATTAAATAGTGTTAATATCTAAGGAATCAAAAGTTCAGGCATCTGCATGTAAAGCCTCAGTATTTCCAGTCATCTTTATTCAATGCACAAAAACCTGTAGCGATTACTGCATGCATGGAGGTAACTCAAATTTATGGTGTTAAGGAAGCTTTAAGAGTAACCTGACTGTATGCATATACCTACAGCACAAATTGTTTTAATGTATATACAGTGCATCACAAATTTTCTTTAACACGCTGGCTGGTTTGTGGTTTTTTGCAGCTAGGCAGATTTTTCCTTTCAAGTTAGATAAAAAGACTGGATATAGACTGTGCTTGCCCTGAGATATTATTGATCTTTGTCCAGGTAGCAAACAAGCAAAGAAGAATTTATTTTGTTTCAGACTTCCTGGAGTATTGTCAACTCATGAACAGAAAGTATGCCACTGTGTCACTGAAAAGATTTGTTAGTTTCATTATAAGTATGAAGTGGCTTCATATTTAACTACTGATTCTGCTGTTATGGGCTCTTCCTGCTCTTCTTAGTGACAGGCCCAATCACTATTTTTGCTGATCCACTATGTAATAACTTGAACATAAAATTATCTTAGTAAAAATCACTGAACGATTTTTAAGTGGTTTTTGTTTTTTGTTTTGGTTGTTTGTTTTTTTTTTTTAATGGAACTATTTAATCTGCAGACATAAACCAGATCAATTGTAATCTGCATTGCAGATCAATTCACGAGTTTCCTAAATCCATCACTGAACTGTGGCAATATACACTGGCAAAGGATAGTAAGTGGCACAGAAAATAATTCTGAATTCATTAGCCATAAGAAGGAATTTAAATTCTTCAGGCTTTTTTGCTGTTGTTAATGTAAAATGAAAACCAGAAATAGAAGAATGTTTGAATGTGAAGCTTGTAGCAGAACCATACCAAATGCCAGGCTGTGAGTGTTTGGCTGACGGAGTACATCTACTTAGAAAAACCTAAGCTAACCTTCCCAGAACAAAGGGTTCTAAATTAAATATATTGAATTTGTCTCTCTATGTATATTTTAATGTATTTAATAATTCGTTGCAAAATATCAACCATTTTTTATCAGTAAGAAAACTGCAATTTAGGAAAAATCCTAATGTGATAAAAAAAAAAAAAGAAACTGATACCCTGAACATTGGCTAGGTTTTTTTTTTTTTCTGGGGGGGGGGAGAAGCAGAAATGGCTGGTTTTGTTTATATGCTTTAATTGAGTCACTTAAAAGCATGGAGAAGGTTCAGCCCTATCTAAACAGTGTGGCAAATGAATGCATTGCCTGTAGCAACAGATCTATTCCCAAAGTAACAACAAATTCAAGAAGTTGGTTTTATTCCACCTAGCAGAAATGAGACATACTTGAGCTGGAAACTGTATATGAATACTGCGGGGAGGTCTCAGTAGTGCATCTTCTGAGGCAGACCTAAACCCCTTCATTAATTCAGCTTCCACTGAACTCAGCAAGAATTTTATTATCTTCCATGAAAGCAAGTCTGAATTTCACATCCTGCTGATGTCTGTCACACAAGCATTGTCACTGTGTCATTTCCCCTCTCATGTAAAGATAAAGGAATTGTATGAAAGTTCCTAAATAAATTACATTTCTTAATGCAGCTTTGTCCTTTGGGCTAAGACTCTGACACAGTCTGGGGTAGTTTCAACAATCTCACATTCTTACTTGTGTTCAATCCCAAGAGTTTTGTCAGGTATTAGTCTAGGAATCCATTAATTCTTCAGCCAGACCAATTCCCCCCCCCCCCCCCCCCCCCCCCCCCCCAAAATAATCAGGCCATAGTTGACAGAAATCACATGCAAAAATGCAACTGCCCATGTCTCAGAGATTAAAACAATTCAACTAATGATTAAGTAAGGTACAGTCACATGGCTGCACTGCACAGCTGAGCACGCAGCTGAGCAAGTGCTCCCTGCCTACCTCATGGGACAAGCTCTGTGTTCTCAACATCTGCCCATGCTACCCGCCAACACCATAAGGGGATGCAAACCGAAGGGGCACAGGTGTTTCTGGCTAGGAAGAAACACTGGCCCCCTGCAAGCTGGAAACTGGCTCATTGCTGCAGAAGCCACAAGCTCTCACTTGCGCTTAGCAGCGCATGTGCATCTCTCACGCTGAGTGTCCATACATTAAACTCAGTTCTTAAACTATTTAACTTATTAACCTTATTTCTGCATATGTTTTCATAGCTTAATGGCAATGGCCCATCACCTGGAACATGATTCATAGTCATTACTAGAGCTGACACTCGCAGGTCAAGGTTTTTGAAGATATGCAAGTTTCCTCTTTTTGTCCCATCTTGGCAAGGAGCTTCTGGCTCTTAGGACAGTTTGTGATTGTCTTGCATCTGAATGTCTCCCAAATTTTCCAAATTACGATTTGTGGCTGACTTTTCTAACCTCCAAGTCACCATGCCATTCCCCATTCCTCAATCCTGGGAATTCCTCTGTTTCGCTCTGTCTGCTTTCCCTTTAAATCCTTTCTGTTCCCTTTCTTCTGTGTGTTACCACCAGTGTCTTTATTCTGCTCCTGGTATGTTTTGTGGCTTTCTCTTTCTTTTAGGCCATGGCTATAAATAAATTATTCTATTTCTTCACAGGATAACGGATGAAAAATGAGGCTAAGGCCCATGCCAGAGATGAGGCAGTCATTAGGGTACTGCGTAATCCAAGCCAGCTTTCCAAGTGCAATCCAACCGACCCTCAGAAGTGCCAGCCACCAATCACTTGTGAGGGCAAGAGAACAAGAAACTCCATTTAAAACCATTTTCCATTTTGATTTTGCTTCATTCTCCAGTAATTGAGAAGGTATTTTGTGCAAAAGCACACAGTTCAGTGATGGTATCATCTCCAACTGTCATAGTTCACATACAAAGAAATTACTCTTCCTGCCCTAATTAGATTGTCGTAACTGTTTCTCAACCCCACTTCCAAGACATGAATCCAGCTAGGAATACACCCAATTCCCTTTTTTATTACAGGTCCAAAGCAGCTTCCATTTCCAAAGAAATTCTACCAGTTTGGGCCTCTTCTTTGGGGCTACCAGGCTTCACATGGCAATTTCTGCAGTGCTGCAGCAGGGAAACACGGATGATTTTACACAAACTCCTCAGGCCCTGAATCACCTGCTAACCAGAATAAAACTAGCATTTGACTTTTCATCACAGTTAAGGAGCTGGCTGCATTAAAACAGGCTTTCTCATGCAGACACTTGTAGACATTGTTCAAGTCACTTTAGGCCCTTAACCTGGGAGGTTGACCTTTTCCTGCTTCTGATTTCCATGCTGTGCTTTCCTTACTTAGCTTTTATTATTCCTTGAACTCTAGAATGTCATGGATCTGACTCTGTCTTTGCAGTACTGAAGAAGTAAATATCTCTGTTAATTTAACAGTGTTTGCTATCACAGACCCCACCTGTTACCTGTACCAGTGTTAGCAGCAAATGGGATTCTCCAACTGGAAACTCACACAACTCTGTTCTCTGAATCTAATTTTTTAGATCCTTTATAGGCATTTGTCAAAGAGGATTCCCCCTTTTCTGGGATAAGTGAGCAAACTGTCCCTTCAGACATAGCTGGCCCTTCAAATACATCTCTGTGCTCATCACCTCTCAGGAACTGTGCTATTTTCACTGAGGAACGCTTTCCTTTCGCTGTTGTTGTCACCGTCTTAAACTCTCTGGAACCCGTACGTTGTGCAAAGAGAAATGCAGACTTACAGCAGCACTAAACCGAGGTAACCACAGAAGACCACACCTTTCCAGTCATGAAAGACGGCTCCGCCCAACGCTACCCCCAAGACACACACCATCACTACCACAACCTCACCCCCCTGTGTGGGGCTGCACGGACAAAATGGCGCCTCCCGCGTGAGGCGGCCCCTGCCCCGGCCAGCCCCTGAGCCCGCCCCCGTGACGGACCAGTCCCGCCCCGCCCCAGCGGCTGCCCCCCCGCGGCCGCCGCCGGCGCGGTCCCGGCCAGCAGCTCGCCCCCGGCCGGCCCCGGTACTACCCTGTGCTCCGGCCGGGCTCGCCGTCCTTCCCCACATCCCGCTCCCGGCGCCGCTGGGGAAGATGGCGCTGCGCGTCCAGGTCAGCGCACCGGCGCGGCGGGGTCCGGGGGCACTTGGCGTGGCCGCAGGAGTGCGACGGGCCGTGCGGGGCCGGGCCCGCGGCGGGACTGTTGTGAGAGGGCAGCGGGAGAGCAGAGGGCGGGAAGTCCTGAGGTACGCGGTGAGGGGCGGAGGGTGGCGTGGGGCGGGCGGCGCGGGAGACAGCGGGTTGCGGAGGTTAGGGCTCGCAGAGGGGCACAGGGTGCGCGGGAGCCACGGGCGGTGAGGAGGCGAGCGGGAGCTGCGGGCTCTGCCGGAGTGCCGAGGCTAGGTCGGGATGCTGAGGGCTGGGAGGCTGATGACAGGCTGCGGGGTGGTGCGCGGTGCGGCTGGCTCGCCGCGGAGCTTGGAGCGGTCGTGTCACCGTGCCCGTGGTGCGCAGGGGCCGGGTCGTGGTGGCGGCGGTCGCGGCGTGCGGGCTTTCCCTGTTCCCGCTCCATTAACGAGAGACCCACGCTGGGCTGCGGCTGCTCCCGCCCGTGTGAAGCAGCAGCAGCACCTGCGCTCCCGCTGCCGCTCCTCCTGCGGGCACTGGTGGGCTCCCTGGAAAGCAGACACAGCCTCTCCGGGACACTGAGGGGAACATCAGCCGCCGCAACTGTGCCTCAGACAGCACAGGAGGAAAGGGGGCGGGAGACGGCCTCAGAGGACACTTGCTGGGGTGTTAAGCGCTCCTCCGGAATCCCCTGTGGTATCGCTGGGTCGGTGGCAGCAGGGCTTTGGCAGTGCTGCAGAGGCCATTTTAGGCGTTTACTTAAATAGCGGGCTACCAGGCACGCTACGTAAAAACACTACTAAACCACCTTTTGTTATCGCTCATACCCAAATGGCCTTTTTCTGTTTGTCTGCTTTTTATTCTTTTCTCTCTTTTAAGCAGTGGCATTTCAGCAGTTATACCCATCCTGTTGCTCTTGCATGGAGCTGGTGGAAACTTTGTTGTTGGAATGTTTTCAGTCTGCAAATGCCAATTAAAATCAAAATGTCTGTGGGAATTCGACCTTGTCAGCAAAACCTTGATCAGGAACCTGCCTGGTTTCCTAACAGTTTGCTTGGCTCCATGGCTGCCTGCCTGGTGGGTTGCTGTGGAGCTGGGCCCCTGGTGTTCTTGGCCCTTGGTTCTTCCACAGGCTGGCAGGATACCTGCCAGGGACTTCGGAGAGGTGAACCAGAAGTGTATGGAGAACTATATTTACTTATTCTTGAGTATTATGAAAGTGTGGCAAGCAGGCGGAATAAATAAATAAATCACAGTATCTAACCTTTTTCATTAGGGTGTGAAGCTGTTTCTTGGAAAAAATTACATTTTGTGATCCAAAATGCCACTTAAACAGGTCTGTTTCTACCCGTGACTTGCTTAAACAGCATCTAACTAGAAGATCCATCTTCATTGATGCAAGTGTTGTTTTCTTAGGAATCACCTTTCAGCTGTTGATAAAGGTTTGAGTGAAGGAGGGATCTGAAGGCATCCGTTTCACATGCAGTAAAAAAGAGATCGTGACAGTCTTCTTTCTTGAAAATCCATACATACTACAGGGCTAGTTTTTGACTTTCTGTCGGTTTCTCAGAGTATTTTCTTAATAAAGTTAGTATCTCTATTGCTCAGCTGAGTTGCTGTTGTACACAAGATGGTTGTATTTGCTGATTTCAGGTTGTACTTATTGGTTTCACTATCAGAATCAAGGAAAATCAGTATGTTTCCTTGGTACTACACATACAGTATAACCCAGAGAACACATAACAAGTTCCTTGGCAGTCTGAGTATTCTAAGTGCTTTGTGGTCATACCTCAAGTCTACCACTGAGAAACTTTGTTGTAACACTCTCCTGAGACCAAACATGTCCAGATAAAGCATTTCAAAGTGCTGCAGGTCATCAGTCTCAACATCCAATAAACCAGCTTTTCTCTAAAGCTTGTAACCTAGGGTTTTTTTCAGGCTTGCTTTAAAAATTCCCTCATTGTCACTCAGATAAAATGCTTCAGTTTTAACTTGTCAGCAAGAAGTTAATCCTGATTCTTAGCCTACATTTCTAAAATTTGGTGTACCCTTAATATATTAACACAGTATGTTAAAGTGCCTTTGTTATTGAAATCCACCGTCAATTCTTTGTGTATAAATGATTTGTTAGCCAGCTTACAAATTACTTGCTATTTTAATGACAGTTAGTATACAGGTGATTTAGGCCTTGGTGGTTGCACTGTTATCAATCCCAGTTGTATTCTGGACTTTCTCAGGCTTGCTGCCACGTTTGTCCAGACTTGAAAGTCAAATTTCAGATCCCATATAGATGGGTCTTTAACTATTGCTGGTTATAAGATGATAGTTTGATTTATGCTTATCGGATCATATTGGAATTATTCCATTTTGGAAGGATGCATTCTCTGAAGGCTATCTTTGCTAGATGTCCCTATTCCTGTGTTTTAGCTCGATTACATGGGGTTTATCCTTTTTTCGCTAGCATGTGTGCTTGCGTTTTGTAAGTTAATTTTAAGTTAATTTTCACTTTAATTGGCATGGCTCTTGCTTAATTTAAACTTACATTGCTGGGATTGTTACCTGTTCCTTACTTTTGCTTTATTCTCTCTGAACATAGTGGGGGGGGACCAAAGCCAAAAGATGTCTCTACTAAGCTCAGCCTTTGAGGTATTTGATCTGCATTGCAGAAGCAAATGTACTATTTCTTAAAATTTCTCAAAAGGAACAAGTACATTTCTCCTTTGGGACTGAAAATCAGGGACTCTTAAAATGTCATTATTACTGAAATTCACAAAAAGCTGATTAAAGTCAGGGACTCAATAGGCACAAAAATAAAAATGAGGAGAAGGCCATGATGATGGGTTGGGGGGGGGGGGGGTTTGTCTCTAGGAAATTACATGCTTTGGTTTACAAAACCAAGGGTACTTTTGTTGCCAAAACACTTACTGTCTTGGATTTTTAAAAGACATATCAGCATGCTAGACTGTGCTGAACCAGATCTTGTGTCAATTACAAAACATCTTTTTGGAAGGGCTAGTGAACAGGATTTCGACTTTTAAATGAGACTGGTCAAATACTGTGGTTTCTTTTTTCTTTCTAGGCCACGCTCAAGACTTAAATATTTACTGGGTACCCTCTAATGATGTGGCTGGTTCTTGCTGAGAATCACACAGGCTTTGGGAACCTGGTGGGTGCTAAAACTTCTGTTTGTGTAATGATCCCAAAACATGCTCAAAGGGTTCATCTCTCCTGTGGGAGTGAATCCCTCATGTAGGAGAGAGGGGTTCCCAGCACGTGCCTTCTTTACCAAAGAGAATTTTTTCACCTTCTTAGTAGAGAGGAATTTTAGCTCTTCTGTTGCTATTGTAGTTTCACTTCCACTGATATTTGCATTAACAGTTATAGACGATTCTATTTTTTTTCCAGATGCATTAATTTCATGAGTAATTAAAATGAAAAACTGAAAACTTTGCCAGAAGTTTTCCAAAATAGCTTAACTCAAACTGTTCACTGTGCTCTATCTTTTCATCTGTCTTTGGAACAGTGATGGAAGTGATGGAATTACAATGTAAAGACTCAGAAAAATGAGGGAATTGAACCATATTAAGAAATACTTCGGTAGCTGAGAGAGTAAGGAATAGCAACTTAATTTTCAGTGTTACTTTTGGCTTCTTGTCACAGAAAGCCTCCAATTTTTTTGTTATTCAAATGTGAATCAACTGGAAAGCATAACACAGGTAACAGTTCATGTTACTGGTGTAGTATCTAGGTTTATAAATACTTCAAGAAATCTATGTGATTGAAAATTCTTCATGAAAGTTTCAATTGTATTCTTTCCTAACAGAGTCTGGCAGAACTAGAAGTATTGTGTAACCACCTATATGAAGGAACTGATCTAGCACAGTGAATGCAAGCTGAGAAAGTAGTCTTAGAGCTTATTGACAGCCCAGGGTGTCTTAGACAATGCCAACTTCTATTAGAACAAGGAGCAGTAAGTATCTCGAGTGTTATCCATAAATGTAATTATGCTTGTGAAAAATCACTTACGTTTCTCAGTCGTGGGCCATTACCATGTCAGGGCAATTAAGGCAAAATGCTTTTCTCTTTTGTTTCTACGTATTCTGTTTCATAAATGATTCTAGAAATTTTTTCATTTGGAGGTGGCCTTTGTAGAAGTGGTAATACCTTGTGTTAGCGATATCAGGGACAAAAAGAGAAAGCATTTTAGCTTTCAGCACTTTCAGTAGGGTTGTAATCAGGGGTTGTGTCATCTGTAGAGCAGTGTCAGGACACAGTGTGGTGTAAGCTGGTGCTTGAACATAACCTTGTTCTTTTTCTGTTCTTGTTCTGTTTCTGGCTATTAGCTACGGTGACAAGAAATAAAGTATTAAAATAAAAAAAAAATCCCCAAAGTGTTTATCTGTTATTCTGTTGTCTGGTAGTTTAAACCATTCTCTTTTAACTCTAGATAAAGCAGTGGGCGAGTTGATTCTTACTTGATAGTCTAAGCTAACTCTAATATAATTCTTGCTGTGTCTTTCAAATAATTCAAAAAGGGAGAGAAAGAAAAAGAGGAAACATAAAAAAAAAATCTTTAATCAAGGGCTGGACCCGTGATAATCATCTCATGGTTTCAAAAATAAAGAACTCTACTGAATAGTGAAATTACTTTAGATGAATGTTTTTCATCAAAGGAGATGATAATTTTAGGTCTCCACTTTTTTATTAGTGTTTTCTAATTTAGGTTTGTTGAGAATGAAACAAAGATAAAATAAATCTTTTATAAGTTTTTGGCGCCCAAAACAAGTATAACTAAAATCTGGTAACCAGTCTGGTCTATTGATTATTTATCAGGTTTTGACTTATTGTCCCTGACTTTAATTAGCTATTTATTTAATAGTATCTTTTGATGTGCTTTTGTAGACATCCTATGCTCAGCTTCTAGCAGCAACATTCCTGTCTAAGCTTGTAAGCAGGGCATCTCCATTGCCTGTCGAACAAAGGATTGATATTCGTAAGTAGTGTTTGTGATTCAAATTCCATTATATAAGTTGGATCTAAAACTTCATGTTAGCACAGTAACCATTTGGTGGATAGTCTGTTTTTTCTCTAGTTCTTGCCATTTATCAAGCCTGTTATGAGTAAAGTAGTCATCGTGCAAGAGTGAACGTAAGTGGTTGAGAGGTGTTTCCTCATTTCTCTACCGTTAGCTCACAAATAACATTTCCTATTTTCAAAATTAAAATAAATGTGTTGGCTAAGATTAATTCATATTTTAAAAAAATACTAATTTTTTCATGATAGGCTTTGTACTTATCCCACAAGATGCTTGAGTGATGTAGTACCTATCTGTAACGGATCAAAGTTGCAGGTATTGCTAGTACACCTGCCAGTCACAGGTAATGTTGCTCGTGATCAGATCTTAACCTTTGTAGCAATCATGCCAGGGCAGGTTCCTACTTGCAGGATTAAGATCCTACAAACTTCTTACTTTTCAGGATCTATGTTAAAGTCATTGCTATATCCTAAAAGAAAGCAGGTACGTGTTAGGTCTTTAATAGTGAAAGGCTTTGCATGAGGAGCATATGATTCAGTCTGGGTTTTTAGCACATCTGCACTGTTGTATCAGTTCTGTGGATAGTAGAATCAGCCTGTTCTGATGAAAGATTTCAGTGTTCTATTAGGTAAAAATTAACTTGAATCAGCTTTAATTGTACACATTTCCACAGCTTTTGAAACAGTTTAGCTTCCTTCTAGTTAGAGAGGAATTTCTGCAGCTGCAGTGTGCATTACCCAATGGGATGTTCTAGGTTGAACTGGGAACATTCATCAGGAACTCTTGTCTGAAAACAGTTTGTGTATCTTGAGTTGGCTGTGGGAGCTGGTGTGACATAGTGAAATACTCAGTCCCCAGTGTATAGGTCCGTAGTGAAAAGTAACTCTGTTTTGCCTGCCAGAGTTCTCTGAATTCACAAACTGTCATCACGTGTCCTAGAAAAACGATGATGTACGTAATGTGCTTTGTGTTACTAAATGTTGAGCTGTATTTAATGATTTGGCATAGCTTACAATTATTATATTAACCCTAAGAATATAGCTTTTAAAAAATCCATACTTTGAATTTGTCTTAGAACCATTTAATTAATTTTCTTTTCAGAAGACTTCTATTGCTGATTATAAAATGCTTCTTTACAGGAAATTACATTCTGAACTATCTAGCATCTCAACCCAAAGTGGCTCCTTTTGTCATCCAAGCTCTTGTTCAAGTCATTGCTAAAATTACCAAATTAGGATGGTTTGAGGTACTAAAAGATCAGCTCATCTTCAGAGACATTATTGCTGATGTAAAAAAATTTTTGCAGGTAGGAAGCTGTCCTTCACTTCTGCCATTTTTTTCTGTTTGGACCTCTTCCTTTCTAGTGATTGGCATGTTATGTCACTTGGGTGGGAAAAGTGTGAAGAGCATTGCTTAAAATAGAAGATCCCCCTACAGCAAAGAACCAGCGTGGGTTTGATACTTGGGAGCTTGTGGGGTTTGATGCCTCACAGTATTCATAGTGCTGTCATGGTTTTTGTTCGTTTTCTTTCTCCAGAGCACTTTTTCGTAGTGTGGTTGTAAACCATCAGTCCCTGTTGTCAAGCCATTCTGCCTTTTTTTTTTTTCCAACTGATGTGGAGATACATTTCTGAAAGTGTTAGCTCCAGTTGTCTTTTTACCTGGTACTGCGCCATCGGAAGAGTCAG
Organism: Myiopsitta monachus; assembly: GCA_017639245.1. Classification (NCBI taxonomy): domain Eukaryota; kingdom Metazoa; phylum Chordata; class Aves; order Psittaciformes; family Psittacidae; genus Myiopsitta; species Myiopsitta monachus. Next base: position 38,162,999 of record CM029917.1, on the reverse strand, counting down.
ACTGTCCAGTGCTTTAAAGCATGAGTCTGAGTGTGAATCTTGTCATAGTGACTGCTAAAGTTGTGCCAGACTGTTCAGTTGTAGAACTGTATTTTTTCAGGTGCCTGTCATAAACCAAAAAGATGCCGTTAAACAAGTTGTTGGGGTGTTCACTGTTACAGTCTTACATTGCTGGTTTTGTGCATGATCAGTGGGACTGCACCTGCAATGTAATGCTTAGCAGAAATCACTTTACATCCGTTTCTCTGAAGTTCCTGAAGAAAGCTTATGTAAAAGTAGAACTGAAGTACGCAGAATTACAGGACACTGTGCATGTTACGTGGTTGTGGTCCTTGTTTGCCCCATTCCTTTTTCACTTAATGAGAAACTGATACCTTGTATTTGTGTGCATGAGCACTTAGGCACCTGCATGTATGTATGTTCTCTTTCCATACGTGTACAGAAGAGTGAAAATGAAAAATAAACCAAAAGACATTCTGCCTCTCCTAGGACTATAGTGTACAATATAGGGAGGTAATAAGTTCAGAGTGTTTTTATAACTTTACCTATTTTAGGTATATTTAAGTCTAACATAAACACATTCTAGGTAGGATATGGGAAAGTTTAGGAAGACAAATCACTCATCTTTCCTCTCCAGTAGTTGAATGAGGCAGGAATGTGCTTGGTTTATATTTCTTTCCACATTATTTCCTGTTTCCCCACTACACTGGTCACTGTTAGAAAGATATGTTATAGGATAGGAAGATGATCTTGGTACATAGGATTTGAAAATTGGAAGTAATTTCCTCTAATGTCGGAGTACAGTCATTTGGTGCGGACTGTTCACTTTGCGAGTTTACACGTCAAATCTGGAGTAAGCACTATCAGACACAGTGGCTAAAGGTAGAGGATATATAGCATCTTCTGTGGAGTAAGTTTGAAGAAAGTGCTTGGCTGTCATGGGTTATTAGCCAGACTTGGTTATTTCATGCATTTAACATGCACAGAAAGGTTCTTAAAAGGTTTTCTGGAAGATGTTTAATGTGCTTTAAGAGTTTAATACAGCTTAATCTTTCGGAGTGTCTGTGTGAGCATAAAGCCTAGTGCTTATTTTGAGGAAAAAATAATCAGGAAATTTAAGCTATTGGGAAATTTACTTCCATAATGATCCATTATGTATGTGTGTGTTGGTGATCCTGGCAACTCAGCAAGAAGATAGGAAGTTTGTATTTCTTGCCAATAAATTTCTGATTTGTTTTTCCATCTTTGTTTATAATACTGCTGAAGTTAATGTACTTTTTGAGTTACATTGGGAATGTCTAATAAAAGAAGATAAGTTGCAATATTCTGTTTATTAAAAACAAGCTCACATATGATTCTCCACCAGTTTGCAGTTATTTTTATGAATGTACTGTAATTGGATTTTGCATTTATTATTAAACTGATTGTAATGTGAGTCTTAAGTGTAGCTCATTAAAAGTAGAGATTTAAATACAAAATTTAGCTTCTTAGGAGATTTCTTTAGTTAAATTAAAAATTCCTGTAGAAAAGAAAATTAAGCCATAGATCTACTAGTGAATTAAATTTTAGATAAAAATATAAAAAATAATCCCTAAGCAATACTAATATCTGTTAATAATTAACATATGGTAGTTTCAAATACGTGTGCATTAGTATTCCAGTTTAAAGTTTATCCAGTGTGAATTTGAGTGTGATTTAATGTAGGAAAATGGGTTAGCAGCTAGGACTGCAGTTCTGTTCCCAGCTCCTTCATAAGTCACCACACAACTTTTCACACCTGTGGGAAAGGGGAGGTTGCATTATCCATGTCTGTAGGCTGTTGTAATGTAAGGAATGTTCATATAGGCTATTTTAAAAATGTGAAATGTAAAAGGAAGTTCTGTTCAACTTATGGAACAGGATGTTTAATCTTACTGACTGCAGAAAGGGCAGCAACGTAAATGTTGCCTGAGAGTTCTCTGACATTTTGTCTATTGCTTCATTAGTTGAACTTTGGGTGAAGTTGCTAAAATGAGTGTGGTTGTGACAAGTATCAAGGAGATTTTGACAAGGATGACATTGCTTTTTTGAACACGTGGGGAGCTGAGCCTGCAAACTGCAGCTGTGAAAGTGGACATAGAGATCTTTCCCCTGACTCAGTGACAGGCCGTAATCGCAGTTGATTTTAATGGGCTGCTCACAGTCTTTTTTTCAGATGGGCTTTTGTTAATCACACAGTTCTTAAATCATGATTGATAATGATTTTTTCAGAGCTACATAAGAAGTTTGAAGGTCTGTTTCTACTGATGTTGATAGAATTTGGCATGAAAGCCTTCTAAACAGCTTAAGGTATCTCAGCCTAAAAATTCTTCTTGATTCTAGAAATGTTGGAAAATAGAAAATTGTCTGATTCTAGAAATGTTGAAAAGCACTAAGTACAAGCAGTGTTGTTTGAGCATTCCTGTCTGTTTTTTTCTGTAGGGCACTGTGGACCATTCCGTAATAGGAGTAATGATTCTCTCAGAACTGACTCAGGAAATGAATCTAGTAAGCATGTTTGTTGGGTTTTCTTTTTTCCTTCCGCAAGGGATGTATGTATTGCTCATGAAGCAATGTGTTGAATGTTTCTGCCCTTCAGAAAAATGGCTGGAGAAAGATTTCATAGACATGAAGGGATTAATACATACCTTCCTCCCCCATCAAAATAGTAAGACAGGCTAGAAATTCATGGTGCAGGGGTTCTACCTGTACCAGATACATGCCATATCTGTTACAGGGTCAGTTTCTTTCATCATGGTCACTAGAACTGGTAAAGCAAAGCGAGTGATCAAATTCAAGCATATTTCTGCTAATGATATTCTTTTGCCTACATCTTAACCTGAGGAAGTGCCTCAGAGCTTTTCATCCAGAGATACAATCTTGAAGGATAAAAATGGAGGACTTCAGGAAGCTGTCAAGAACTGTATTTAGTGCCAGGCCATAATTTTAATTTCTAGTGTCAAATAATCTGACAGATAAATCTGTCATAGTTATGGCAAAAAAGGGAGCATTGTTTATTCTGTCCTCACTTTTCGTAGGTTGATTATTCAAGACCTTCAGCAAAGCATTGTAAAATTGCCACCTCATTCCGTGATACCTTTCTAAAGAACATACTGATGCTTGCATGCTCACTTTTGAAGGAGGTGAGGCTCTTTATAATTGCACCTAAATCATTAACATCATAATTGTCCCAGTTTGAGGCATTAATCTTTTCTGAGTTTGGGAATTCTGTATTTAAATGGATTATGTGACATCCACTTAAGCTCAAGTGACCGAAAAATTACAGTCCTCCTTGTGTGTCTGTTGCTGTCTCTCAGTCTTTTTTTTCTGTGCCATCTTTTTGTATCTTGCCATAAAGAATGAAATACCTAAACTCTAAGTTTCTCTTCTTTTTTGATGTTTTTTTTGATTGCATCTCAGTTGTGTTGGGTCTGCCATCTCAGTATTTGCTAAAGCATTATTTATTAAACCAAGAAGACAGACAAATGCTCTGTCTTGTGGTGTGGCAGCACAGTCCAGTCGGGCCAAAGTGGTTTTCTCCTTCACTAGTTCTCTTAACCTCTCTGTAGCATTTTGGGGTTATTCAGGCTGCAGCCTCTCAAGAGCCTCAACAGGAGGTGCTGAAGAACTGCACACTGTAAGCTAGGTATCTCAGGACCAGGTAGGTTGAACTGAGATAGAAGCTGGAATTTGCTCTTTCCCTTTTGTGTCGATCGAGGCCTTCTATAGCAGTGGAACTGGCACCATGAGGTACCATTCTAATTCTCTTAAGCTCAAGCAACTTGCTTTTGAGAGCAGCTTATTTTTTTAAATGTTTCCTGATTTCCATTCTTTGACACTTGGAAATGCTGGTTTATTTGTTTTCTCTGAAAACCAAATGAATTGGGTGTTGAAATTTGGACACAGGCGCTTAAGCTAAGAATTTAAATACAGATGTCGTCTCAGTGGATCAGTGGATAATGGTAAAAATTATTTGTTGGCTAAAGGAATAATTCTCAAAGTTGAGAGTTGTGACTGAGTTACTGCTGTAAAAAAAAACGAGAAACTGTGTTAACTTAAATTTCTTTCAAAGTATGTTTTTAGTCTAACTAACATATTTTACCTCACATTGGCAGTAAGTTTAAAGGGCATGTGTGGTCAGCTACCAGTGCTCAGGTGACAAGCAGTGTATTTATTTAATATATAGAGCAATTAGTGTGTTAACCCTCACCTCTGAAGGGGGAATGTTCTGCTGATGTACACAGGATGTTTTAAATCAGTGTTGAGATTGAACATAAATGGAGAAATCTTGTATAATTTAAAAGAATTGGATATTTTGGAAGAATCTTCTTAGATACAGTAAACCCCTTTCCGCAAAACAGTAAATGTAAGTATGAGAACCTGTATCCTGCAATAGATTCTTAGCTTTCTTGAAGCTCAGCTCGTCAGCAGGTGCTTTCTTTGTCTCTCATGTTGAAAGGTTTGTCTGAGTAACATCACGCAGATTTCCAGACAGAAACATAAGAACATCAGAATTTGTATCTTTACAATGCCAAATTCAGTAGAGAAGGCTGGGTTTAGAAATATTTTGGTGTCTGTCATATGCTGAAAAATACGCTCATACAACTAATTCCACAACCACTAATTCCACAACTAACAAATGTGGAATCACTAAGATAATCCCAAGAGGTTAAACATTACTGAGAGGACTGGTGATAAACCAGGTTCTGTTCGTACAAGACATACTAAAATTCAATGTTGATTTCAAAGCTAAATTCATAATTTAGTGTCAATTCTAATGTGGTTCAAGAGTTATTATCAAGTTAATGACGCATCTAATGGCACACAGTTGATTTAAATTCCTATAATCAGAGTTTTAAAACTTCCTGTTAATAAACCTGAGATGTGACTTTGAATTTAAATAAGGAGCAGATGAACTAGATGGAATTGTTGTATTTGCATTTATTTTACTGTTTTTCTAGGCGAAATTATGTCAGTTTTTATGTTCACAATATGCATTAATGATGAGTGAATTTGAGCTTTGTTTTCAGTGCTGTTTGATTGTGTATATAATCTTGAGGTAGTAATATCTTCAAGCTAAAATATTGTTATCATTATAGAAGGGGATGGATAAAATGTGTTCTCCCGATATGTTGAGTGTAGACTTCCAAATCCAGACAGCTTGTTTAGCTTGAAGTACCTTTTTATTCTGACGCTGCACCTGTTACAAAGCAGTAGAAACAGTAGCAGCAGTTTATACAGATGTTGTAAATAGCTACATTTAGATTCCAGGCTCCTCATTTAATGGTTTTTTAATTCCAGTTTTTTCTAGACTTAGCAAAGGAACAGTTTTGCAGCCTGGGCCTCAAACTGAAAAATAAACAGTTGTTGAGGTATTTTTTACCCATATGACACATGTCATTTATACTCCTCACTGGTCTGGAGTAACTGAAGTTACATGACACCTTACAGTTTAATTTTTGCAGTGAAGTTAACACTCTTTTAACAAACAGTGTTGGTGATGTGCTGAGTTTTACCTAGAAGTATTTTATGCAAAAGGGTTATTTCACCAGGCTTTGTAAAATTTATAAGTCTGGGAGCTTTAGCTTGACGTGGAAGATGTCTCTGAGGTAGTAACAATAATTTATTGTTGAAGGATTTATTTTTTTTTCTCTTAATATGTGCTCTCTTGCTTTGAACTTTGCAGTTTTATATCCAAACCTTTTCCTTTCCAAAACTGTTTTTAAGGCATTTTCATGGTTTAAGCTGTAAATCACACAGCCTGTTCACTCACTCCTCCCGCTTTCTTCCCCCCAACTCTGAGGGGGGGGGGGGGAATGTGGAGAAGAATCGAAAGAATGTAACTCCCACCGGTTGTGATCAGAACAGTCCAGTAACTAAGGTATAACACAAACTACTGCTGCTACCACCAATAATAATAATGACAAGGCAAATGCAAGGGAAGAGGATACAACTGCTTACCACCCGACGACCGAGCCGAGAGAGCCCTTCCGGGTTCCTGCCCCCAGTTTTTCCATCCTGGGCATGACGTGCTGTGGTATGGAGTACCTCTTTGGTCAGTTTGGGTCAGGTGTCCTGTCTCTGCTTCCTCCTGGCTTCCCCTCCTCCCTGGCAGAGCATGAGACTCAGAAAGTCCTTGGTCAGACCAAAACATTACCAAGCAGTAACTGAAACCATCGGTGTTATCAGTGCTGTTCCCAGGCTGAAAGTCAAAAACACAGCACTGCACCAGCGACCAAGAAGGAGAAAAATGACTGTTACTGCTGAACCCAGGACAGGCATGTTCTGTGCAGGTGACCTCACAAGATTTCTCTTTAGCTCTTGGCAAAACCTTTAACCCTTCAGGACCAACGGCAACAAAGTCTAGCAATGCAACTTTTGAAGCTTATACTAAACTGTCTTAATCTTGATTTTACTGGAAATTCAGCTGATGAATCTGCAGATGACCTGTGCACTGTGCAGATTCCAGCAAACTGGAGAACAGGTAAGAAAGGACCATAACTGTTAGTCTGAAATTTATATCCAGTGGATTGTATAACTGCTTTTGTCACAGGACTTGCAAGTATGAAATAATTTTTAATGTGGAGTAGATTTTTTTTTGTGGCAAGTTGTTTGTAAACCTCTTCTGTTATTTCTGTCACACTTGCCCTATTGTTACTTTTACAGAAAGAAATAATAAACATAGTCTATAACATAGATATCTACAGTGAATTAAATTCTTCTAATTAGACACTGAATGCTATCCTCATTCCTAGCTTGAGCTCCTTGAAGAGGTGCTGCAGTTGTAGCATGTCTGTTTTCCCTTGTCTTCTTCCTGATGAGAAAACTCTGATAATTGTGGTTTAGTGTGCTAGTATGTGTTCTAGCATGTGAGCTTATTAATGGAGGCAGCAGAAGGGTTGCATCTTGGTTCTTAGATTCTAGAGCTATGACTTCCTGGGTTATACAGTGCATATGGTGATCTAGTGTATCTGTGGTGGTCTGACCCTGGCTGGAGGCCAGGTGCCCCCCAAAGTCACTCTGTCACCTCCCTCCTCAGCTGCACAAGGGAGAGAAGATACAGCAAAAGGCTCATGGGTTGAGATAAGGACAGGGAGAGATCACTCAGCAATGGCCACCATGGGCAAAGCAGACTCAACTTGAGGAAATTAGTTTACTACTGGCTAAAATCAGAGTAGGGTAATGAGAAATAAACCCAAATCTTAAAAAACCTTCCCCCACCCCTCTCTTCTTCCCAAGCTCAACTTCTCTCCTGTATTCTCCACCTCCTCCCCACCAGTGGCACAGAGGGACTGGGAATGATGGTTGTGATCAGTTCATCACGTCTCTGCTCCTTCCTCCTCAGGGGAGGAGAGTTTTCCTGAGGTTTTAGTTAAGATACTTCAAATTGTCCATGAAGGGATCTCCCTTTGGTCATTAAACAGAGAAGGCCTAAAGAAGATTAAACTTTTGCTATGTGAGGCTTTATTTTGCACCAGTCTTCCTATGAAATAATGCTTATAAATGGAATAACTTTGAAATATCACTTCATTTGTGAGATTTATTAATTGTGAATTATTGGTGAACTTCTACCCTGTTGTTACCCCTTCAGAAAGTGTGGGGTTAGTGTTGTAGTTCATTTGTGTTGTAGTTCATTTGATGTGATTCCTCAGTGTATTGGTAGCGGTTTAAAGCATTTTCTTCTGTTAATCAGTCTGTAGACCAGGATAGTCTTTGGAACTTCTGTTAAAAACTTGTCTTTTCTTAAATACAGACTAAACTAATCCTTAGTATCTGGAACCTGTCTTGTCTTAGTGTACTACCGTAGTAACCTTAATGAATCAGTTTACCTATATCTATTACATATCTGACAAAGTATTGCATCCTCAGTAAGGGTAGTATTCTTCATGAGCTATATCATAGATTAAATGTGATAAAAAGAGTATGGTGCTTTGTTTGATATTTTACAGTGAACTAATTAATGCATAGATTCATAATTTATTCTTAGTTACAGTGATATCTCTTACTGTTTTGGTTACAAAGAAGATGATTTGGTTAAAATAAAGATAATTACTGCTTGTAGAGTGTGATAAAACCAATTTCTCTTTTTCTGTAGTCTTCCTGGAGCCAGAGACCTTGGACTTGTTTTTTGATTTGTATCATTCCCTTCCACCTATGCTGTCTCAGTTAAGTGAAACTTAAGTGATTTACACTCCAGTAATGATGGAAAATAGTCTTTTAACAGACTATTAGTCTTTTAAAAGACTGTTTTATTCTGTACGTTAGCATTTCATGAGTTCTTGTGGCTCAGTGCCCAGTCAAAATATCTTTTCTTTCAACTTGAGCTGCAGTTTTCATTTCTGAATCTGAAAGCATCCAAATACCTCCTCCCCAGTTCAGCATTACTCAGCCACATAGAAAACATACACCTGATGATTTTGATGAAGTCAGAAGCTATTTGTTGTAAAGGGGAATTTTAAAACTGAGCCACATCAGTGTTCACTGATTATATAGACATTGCTGCAAAAATAATCTTCAGCTGCAGAATGTACCACAGACAGCAATGGGATGGATTGCTCTGAACATTAAAGATGTATTTATTCTGAAAGTTTATTTATTTTTTTTTTTTAGTCTTAAGAGTATCGTGGGATTTTTTTAATTATTATACTTCAGGCACTTTCTTGTTTAGTGCAGTTTGCTTCTACAAGGAGATCTTTATTCAGCAATTCAGAATGCACCATATATCTTGGTAATCTGGTCAAAGGAGTGAAACACATCCTGGAAAATCCACAGGTACGTCTTTAATTTTTATATGATTGATTTCAAATGCTAAAACATTGTGGATTTGTTGTTCCAGTTACAGCCTTCTTTAATATAGTCGATCAAAACCACTTTCAGCCAGATACCTGTTTGCTTTGATTTTCTACTGAAAACAAAGCAGAATTCCTATTCAGATAAAATTGGCACCCAGTTAGAAAGACTGCCTATACAATTTCTATTAGATTAAACTATTGACTTCTAAAAAATTACTGCTTCTTATTTAGGGTTTATCTGATCCGGGTAATTACCATGGATTCTGTCAGTGTTTGGCTCAGCTAAAGGCCAATTATCAACTTGGAGAGCTAGTAATGGTGAAAGATTACCCCCAAATCATCCTACTTATAGCAAATGTCACTATTACTAGCCTACAGGTAAGAATATATGCAGATATGGTTTTGACTCTTGAATGACAAAGAGGACTGGCCCTGGTTCTCTGTGGTGTTTGTGAGGAGGTGGTGATGCTTGTCTTTATGTGAAATGCATTTTGTCAGAGATGTAACTCAGATGTAATCTAAGTTCTCTAGAACTGGTTCCCACTCTTCTGATGCAGTTTTGTGATGGGAGCAGTTTTAAAGAGAAGAATAACAACTGAAGCAGGACTTAGATGAATGTTAATCCTTCAGCCTTTGTCCTTGTGCTCAAAAAAACCAGAAATCCAGCAAACTACACCCTTTATTGAACCCTAAAATACTTAACACCTATGCTGTCATGTAGACTTGAAGTGCCTGCACAGATTAGGTTCTTGAGTTGTGCTTTTGTCCGTGTATATATATGTTTACACACACACAATTGCCTGTATGCTGAGCTGTTGAGTGTAAAGTTCCCATCCAAGCTGGATACAGAATGGAATAATGGCTACATTTTTGTGGGACCTACATCTGCATGAGGACACATATTGCATGGTGAAGATTGTCGCAGTGTGAAAAATGTTACAGATTTGTTTTTGAAGCACACCACAATAGACTCATGCACTGTTTGAGTAATAAAAGAGTTGTTATTTTAGCATTTAGAATCATAGAATAGTTAGGGTTGGAAAGGACGTTAAGGTCATCTAGTTCCGACCCCTGTGCCATGGGCAGGGACACCTCACACTAAACCATGCCAGCCAAGGCTACGTCCATCCCAGCCTTGAACATTGCCAGCGATGGAGCATTCACAACTACCCTGGGCAACCCATTCCAGTGCCTCACCACCCTCACAGTAAAGAATTTCTTCCTTATATCCAATCTAAACTTCCCCTGTTCAAGTTTGAACCCGTTACCCCTTGTCCTACTACAGTCCCTCATGAAGAGTCCCTCCCCAGCATCCCTATAGGCCCCCTTCAGATATTGTAAGGCTGCTCTGAGGTCTCCACGCAGCCTTCTCTTCTCCAGGCTGAACAGCCCCAACTTTCTCATCCTATCTTCATCCGGGAGGTGCTCCAGTCTGCTGATCATCCTCGTGGCCCTCCTCTGGACTTGTTCCAACAGTTCCATGTCCTTTCTGTGTTGAAGACACCAGAACTGCACACAGTACTCCAAGTGAGGTCTCCCGAGAGCAGAGCAGAGGGGCAGAATCACCTCCCTCGACTTGCTGGTCACGCTCCTTTTGATGTAGCCCAGGATACGGTTGGCTTTCTGGGCTGCGAGTGCACACTGCAGCCGGCTTGTGTTCATTTTCTCATCGACCACCACCCCCAAGTCCTTCTCCTTGGGCTGCTCTGAATCTCTTCTCTGCAGCGCTGCTCTGAATCTCTTCTCTGCCCAACCTGGAGCTGTGCCTGGGATTGCTTCGACCCAGGTGTAGGACCTTGCACTTGGCATGATTAAACTTCATCAGGTTGGCATCAGCCCGCCTCACAAGCGTGTCAAGGTTCCTCTGGATGGTGTTCCTTCCCTCCAACGTATCAACTGAACCCCACAGCTTGGTGTCATTGGCAAACTTGCTGAGGACAGTTTCCTCCAGAGTCTTTCTCTGGTCTTCAGGGTAACAGCTGGAGATAGTGACCTTCAGGAGAAGATTTTGACCTTTGAATTCCTGAGTTGTCAATGGCAGTTCCATAAGCTTGGAAGAGAAAAAAGTGTTGAGATGCATTTTAATTCTTTACATTCCTTCTTAGGTGGCTCTGGACAAGTTTTCACTCCGCATTTAGAATTTCTCAATGGCCCTTTTATAGCACTTAAATCTCACCATGCACTGTTTAAGAATCTTGGCCTAGGTCTGAGTCTTGGATTTGACTTAGAGGAGGTAAGTGTGCCTAAAGTAATGCTGGACCTAATGTATGTCATAGTGTGTCCCAGTTCTGATTGGGTCCTTCAGTAGCTGTGTGAATGAATAAAATTACTTTAAATAAAACCATCATGTTTCGCAGCTAAAATTTCGCACTGGGGTGCTTTAACATAAGTATGTTTTGTTTTCTTATAGCACTGGGAGTTTGCTCCAAATAGTGTTCATTATTTGCTAACTCTGTGGCAAAGAATGGTATCATCTGTTCCTTTTGTGAAAACGGCAGAACCCCACCTCTTAGATACATATGCACCTGAGATAGCAAAAGCTTACATTGCTTCTAGACTGGAATATGTTCCTGTAGCTATAAGGTAAACTTGTAATTGCTACTTTAAAATTGTAATATGGAATGTTTAATTTTCTGATTTGTTGGCATATTATATTTTGGTTCTGTTTAAAATGGAAGTACACTGTTTGTGATTACCATGGTGATTTCTTTAGCTGATCTTAGTTGGCTGATATAATTTTACTCATTTTGCTTATTAAATCCAGGCCAAAATCAAATGTAAATTCTAATTGCTTTTCCTTTCATGGGCCTTTGTGTTTTGAAACAAGCCTATTCTCCACACCCCTTCTATTTCAAGGCTATCTAAATTAACTGTATTATGACATATTTTCTCAGTGAGTCACTTTCTAGGGCCATGGAGGGTAGGGTGATGGGGGAAAGCAGATTGAATCCCATGCTCAAGAAAGGGTGAGACCAAATAGAACAAGCTAGTGAGTGGCAGGATTGAAAGTGGGCAATTTAAAAGTTCTTAGCTCAAATCTTCTTTTTAATAGTTTAAATAAATGACCTTGTAGTCCACAATATAATATAGCACTTAAGAAAAAAGTGTTTAGGTTGCTAGAAAGGATTTAGTTTTCTTCAAGGGCTTTTATGAATTCCTGCTGGTCGGATCTCCTGTCAGACTGCAGGACTGCAGCGTAAGTCACATCTGCTTTTGCTTTTCAGTTTTACATTACTGAGATGATGTTATTTGTTCAGTTTATGTGAGGAAGTACATTCAACTTAACCGTTATTGCTCTTTTTGTCTTATCTTGGCCAAAATCTCATGTCTGCAAATTACATCATTTGCCATCTTACTGTTTAGTGACTAAGCTATAGTTGGTGTTATTTGCCTTATGTTATCACCATAGGTACTTTAAAGGCTGAATTCCTTAATGGCTCAGAATCGTGAGCTTCACTTTCATTGTCTCAGGACCAAGAACTCATAGTACCTAGGGGAGCTTCACAGTGTTCCAGTGCTAGGACAGAGGCAGAGAAGCAGCTGATTGCAGATGCAGTTGAGTTTTCATGGGCCTTCTTTCAACCAGCCTACATTTCTAGTGGCATTTTTAAGTTATCTTCTCTGTTCAGCTTTTCTGTAATGGAATCTCAGGGTTGAACTGTAAATCTCAGCTTTTTTCTCTACTGAGTGGTACATTCCATATAGCTTTCCAGACGTGAAGCACTTAGTAGGGCTGAACTGCTGGGTCAAACCATCTGGCACAACCAGGTTCAGTGAAATGAGCTGTTGTCTTCATCAGCACTGAAAATTCAGTGTCTTTGGCACTGATGAGAGATTTCCTGGATGTCCTTGGTACATTTTGGAGGAGTAAACTGTTTAATTCATGAAAAAAGCCAACAGGGACAAGATGAGGAAAGTACTGATCTTCTCTTCTACCAGTCTGTTATTCGTAAGACAGTTTGCTTAATGCTGTTGGTATGTAACCATTCCTAGCTCTAGGTGATTGGTATACCACTGTTGCATTGCCTTATTCTCTTATGTGATGAAAATCCTCAGCTGTGGCATTTTTCTACATAGCAATATCAAATGTAGACTTTAACATCAAACATCCAGACCATTCTTGAGAAACGTGGGATGTCTGGGAGTCAGTTTCATAAGACTGTTTACGTTTCCTCAAAGGAGATGAACTGGTATCTTTGCAAATTAATCCTGTTTTCTGCAATGACGGTTTTTCTTACAAACCAGTCAATAGCATCACCCAGCATTCAGAAAACATCCAGGTCCTTCAGAAAGAGAAAGAATTAGCTTGGAACAATGGAAGGAAAGTTACTTTTGCATTTTGGGGGGTTTAAACAGCTATTCTCCCTTTCAAGTGAAGGTCAGTGAGGAGGTAATGATTCTTCTGCAAAGGGTCAGCAAGAGGGTGCTCTTCTACAAACTAGAAGGAGAACTTTTATGTCAGGTATTTGTAAATAAGTGAGGAGAGGTCTGTTTCAGCCCATCTTGGACATTAAAATTTTCAGCTGCTGTATATCTTTCGGCATTTGGTTGTTAGCACTGTTAGCTTTTTGGATGTTACTGTTACCTGTAGATTGGTTGTTGCCTGTGCAGTAAAAGGGTAACCTTCTGATGAACAAACCTTTCCTACTGTGTCTTGTGTAATGAGTATAGTTACATTTTATGGCAAGAGCTATTGGTCTCTTTGTTATAAACATTCTGTAGGGTCACAGCTTATTTATAGCAGGGTAAAAGATTTACAGAGCAGTTGCATGGAACTTTAGTGAAGCTTGCTTGTTGTTGTTTTATGGTCTTGTTCTTAGTTTGATGAATATATAAAATCCATTGCCACTAAGTATTCCATTCTTTCCTCCTGTCATCCTCGGCAAAAGGTGCTGCTTGTTGATAGTCTAATATTCTTTCTGTGTTCATGCTGCCAACCTCATCTCCTCTCTTCTTTGCTTTTTGAAATGTGTTACAAGGAAGGCCGAAGTACCATAATGTTCTGTGTTTGTGTGGATGTGGGTGGTTATGTAGTAAAATGAGACCTTATGTCTGTCTGTTGTATTCACCAGCTGCTAAGGCTTTTACAGTTCAGCGGTTCAGTGTCAGCGGTACAAGGTGTGGATGGGAAAAGAGCTGTTAAGGAATAGTGGCTAAGTGATTACTTTTTATCTGTCTTCCAGAGATGGCTTAGAAGATCCACTGGATGATACAGCTACAGTATTCCTACAGCTGGAGCAACTGTGCACAGTGAGCAGGTGTGAATACAAAAAGAGCTGTACATTTCTTGTACAGTTGTTTGACCAAAATGCACAAAACTGCCAAAAACTATTGCACTCTTCTAGTAGGAATCCATTAGAAATCACGGTTCAGGAAGGTTAGTATTTAATTTAGTTTTTAGACTGTGTTTTATGTGCAAATAACCATATACTTACGTATGAAAAGGAGCAGTGATCTTGCAGCAGATATAACGACCTTTTCTCAATCTAGAAATTACTGATCCAAGTCTGTACATTGGCAATTGTCGATGTGTTTTAACATACTGTTACATCTTCAGAGTATAGGCATGAGAGCTATAAAAACTTTTAATTGCTGAAAATCAACATTTTAGTGCCTCAGGTGCCCTCATGGGAACCAGCTGGAACATGATGAACATTTTTTGTAAATGAAGATGCTAACTTGCGTCTTTTTACATTTATCTGCCTGTAAAAATTCCTGTAAACTCCTTAATTTATTTTATACAGCTCTGATATAATGAATTACCCAATTTTCAAGAAACTCAAGTTATTTATTGTAGTGTAAGTTGTAAAAATAATAAGTATTTTTTATATCTTTTTTCATACACCATTTTGGTCCTCTCTGTGTTTCACTTAAATTGTCTTTATAACTACTAGCTCTTTTCTAATACAGTTATCTTATGGCTGTTACATCTTTACATGGATAAATGGTGTTATTTTGAAAAGGTGAGACAGGTTACTGCATAATACAGCTGTTTCTTTGCATGCCAGTAAATGTTCATGATTTATTTTGCTGTTCTTTTGTTGAGTTTGAATATGCCGATTTTCTTCTATGTAGGAGCCATTTTTTCACTAATTTCTATAAAACCTTCTACTTCTCTATTTTATGAATCCCGCTTTCTTCCATGCACCCATCGACTTTTATTTGGGAGAACTTTCATTACTGACCTGATCGCATTGACCAGCTGCAATCTGAATTTCTCCTCTGTTCCCCAGACATGATGAGGCAGAGGGAAACAATCAGCCAGAGTCTGTCAGTGTCAGTGCTCTGGGGATTGCCCTTGTACCTCAGAAAGCATCTGATGCAGTTTGAATACTGTTTCTTTTCTGCAAACTAAACGTTTGTGCTCATATTGAATAGTAACTGTTATATCCCCTAGACATACATAGTTAAATTTAGATGTTTAATGGCTTTTAATGTTACAAAATAAGTTAATGTAATACTAAGATCTCATTTTATTATACTGTCTTGCTCTTTGTATCAATAATGGTGTTGTCGTGGTTTACTAAAACAATAATCCCCAAGAAATGGGTCATTAACGGTAGTTAATGATCACTTGTGATCCGCAGTAATGACTGATTTCTTTGGGATTATTGCTGTTATAAACCATAATTACAGATGATTACAGCAATAATTATTTTCTGAAAGAAAAGGTGTTGTCTGCCTCAGTAATTGCAAAAGCAAATGCACTGGAAATTTTTAATAGTGAAGGTATAGAAGAGGGAAAGAAGTCATACCTATGAATTGGTATTTTGCAAAGAGGAGAGGGCTGTCATCAGAAAAATAAATATGGATTTAAAAATTAGTTACTGCAGTTTGTAAAAAGAAAAATAGGGGGTTTATTTTTAAAAAGGCTATTGGCCAAAGCAGTGGTTCTGCTCTTTGAATCAGCTAGCACCACACACAGTTGCTTTTTGATACCATCCTCAAATAGCCATTCTTTGGTAGCTGTTAATGCTAAATTCATTTGAGCATTGTCTGTCTTCCTTGACACTTCAGCTTCTCAGCATTTTGTTAATGATGATGCAATCTCTTAGCAGCTGTTGGTACTGCCACCTGTAGTGTGTCTGATGGGGTTTTCCTTCAAAGTGTCCTGTTTGTGAAGAAGCACAGGGAAATTGAAACAGGGAAATATGTTGATTGGTGGACAGCTGATACTGTCCTTTCACATTATTAGGACTGGAACAGGAACAATAGGACAAGATATTTAAAGTTTTCCTCATATGTTGTGTCTTGTGTCAAAAGTCAATGCTTGTTCTCTGTTAGAGATCTCAGACTATTACATATTCATGTGGTATATTTAAAAAATAAGACTGAGATAAACTTGAATGCTTTCCTGCACTTGTGTTGAAATCATCTGCATGTTATTCCATACTCTGCATTATCTTTTTGTGTACATTTGATCTCAGCATCTTTTTTTATGCATGGAACACACTGTTCTATATACCTCTGACTGAAACAGAATTGCTTATGATGTATAGTCACCAGGTTCAGACCACGGGGATACTGGAACACCTCAGAACTCTGTGAAGGAGCTTAGGAAGTAAAGTATTCAGTGCTCTCTCAGTTCTATATTTTCCTAAAATACAACAATGCAAATACAAGGAAATGAAGTTTAATGTTACGTAAATGAAGGCTAGTTTATCAGATTTGAAATAAACATGAAATAAAACCTCAAGACCTCTGGTAGATACTGTGCATGTCCTGATATGTATGTAGAAATACCTGCAATAAAATAACCGATTTACAGTCACATCACCTCATTTGTTTATCTGTGGTTTATCCTTTATGTTAAACTTCAGAATGAGTTCAGAAGACAATTTATTCATCAGGGTATTATCTTCACTCTTGTAAGTTATCCTGTCATCACTTGGTAGAATCCTAGTAATGAGGGCAAGACACCTCTGGTTTATGTCAATATCTCACTTATGGAGAAGCCAAGTTATCTTTGCTGCGTTGTTATTTTCAACCAGTTCATTTTAATTTATTACAAAGTATATTTTGCTAAGTGAAGATTGAGTTTAAAAGTAGCTTTACTGTGGTATAGTCTCAATGCATTTCAGTTGAGGAAGAAACCTTTAGTGGTGTCCTGAAGTTTTAGCAGGTCTGTATGTTACTTTGCTATTCAGTTCTTAGTTTTGATCATACTTTAGGGAAAAATACTGCATCTGTCCTCGGAGGTGATATCATTAGTTACTGGGTTCACAGCTTAAAAAGTTGAAGCAGGAATTGACATGGCTTGAGTTGGGTATTAGTAGGTCAAATTTAAAGATATTCCACCTTAATATGGCAGAGAGGCTAAAACAATCCCCGTTTTGCAGTGTGGCAGTTATTTTCCAGCAGAGAGGGCAAAAGAATTTCTCTGAGTTCAGTGTTTGTAAGTTGAGTTCCGTATTTATAAAGCCAGATGTCAGAATTAGAAAGCCTGACAAAACACACCACATACACAAACTCACGGAGTTATCTGTGGAACCTTAGTTTTACAGAAATTGAGATCTTTACATTGTACTTTAATTGATTCTTGGCCAGTGGATCCTGTAAGTGCCATAGTGGAAATTGACAGCTGAATCATCTGGAAGATGGAAGGCATGACAGCATGGATAGAAAGGGATGAGCTCTGTCTTTCAAACCCTTTTAAAAACAATCCAGAGAGACTTTCAAAACTCTGTGGTTGTTCACAAACTCTTTTCTTGAAGAATATAGTCAAGTTACAACTATTTTCTTATGTGCAAATCACTTTTGATAATAATTTAATATTCCCAAGTGTTATTTATTTGAAATAGAACTAAGAACCAGGTAGATTGGAGTGAGTCTCAATTGCTTCCTAATACTGTGATGAGGAGATGAAACAGCCTCACTACGGATAAAATTGTTCTATGCCTTGAAGTAACCTGTGGCAGGCAAGTGAAGATGGTAGATTAATTGTATGTCTAATCTTACGAGCTGAGTTTGCTTAATTTGTATTAGGTTAATTCTTTTGTGGTTTATTTATGTGTCCAGATTAATCGGCTGTTGTACTTTATCCGTCAGTTCTGCTCAGAATTTTTTGTTAGTTTAGTTGTCTGGGTAGGTTTTAACTCTGGTAAAGGAAGAAATCTAACCATTCTCTTGACAGCATCCTGCAGTCTGATACCATATAGAACTGCTGATTCCTTATGGAAGTGTATTGTACTATTGTACTGGTTTGTAATCACTAATTATTCCTCTTTCTCTTAATGTTAGGATGTCTGGCATGGCTTGTCTATTTTGTGGGTTGCTTTTGTGGGAGGCCGATTAACATACACTAGTACTGAGAAACATGATGCTGTGGATGGAGAGCTGTCCTGTCTGTAAGTATGGCTTGATTTGAATTCTTTATTTTGATCTTTTTTTAACAGTGTTTAATATCAGTAAATATTCTGAATTTAAATGTCTCAATTTTTATCCAGTTCTTAGATGGTGGGTGCTAGAGGACTATACTGCCATTCTGTGGATTGGAACCAATCCACTGGCTTTGACCCCTTCTGATTCATCATCTTAAGCAGTGAAGAGTCCTTAATGCAATCATTTCAAAACTATGTTTCAGAGGAAGGGAAGAGGATTAAAGGCAAATATATCTCTTATTATAAACAATGTTTAGATATGCCCATGTAGATACCTGTTTTCCTCTTTGCTATACTTGTATACAAGTGTTAATTTTATTAGTTGTGAGTTATGGCTATTATTTTCTGCACTACTTCATTTATATTAATTAGTGTGGGTGAAGAAGTGCAGAGGAACTGCTGGCCAGTGAAAATTTACACGTATTTTTAGACTAGAACTTGGTAAAGAAAGAAGGCTCTAGACTTAAAAATGTTCAGGTAAAGTTGTCCTGCAAGTTTTAGGGCAGGGGGTGAGCTAGGGATTGTTGTGAAGGACACCTGTGTCTTGTGGCAAACTCAGATTAAGTGGCAAACACTTCCTAAATCCTTGTTTTCACCCACAAGTGTGACAAAAAAGGTGTGCACGTTCGATCCTTGTGTTTACATTCACTAGCTAACACAGGAAAAAGGGCATACGACTTAGAATTGGATAAAAAGCTTTACATTTTCTCCTTTGTTTCTTGCCTTCCTAATCTGCTCTGGGGCTCTGTGGTGTTAGCTGTCTTCCTCTATGTTTTTATTAAAAGTGAGAAGTTTTAATATACAAGCTTACAGATGAGGTAGCTGCTGACTTCTAAGCCAGTGACTATGCATTTCAGAATTGGGCAAAGGTGAGAGTAAGTTTTTGAATTGCTAGAGAATTAGGATTTCAAGGAATAGGTAGCATAAGAACATGAGAAATTAAATAAAAAATATTCCATTCCAAAAAAAAACCAGGTTTTACATTTTGTTCTTAGGTGCCATAGGTTGAAATTCATTCTTGGAAATCAGTCCTAGTAATATGGAAATACATGCGTATGAAGTAAGGATTATGTCAAAAAATGCATGTTCAGATGTTTTAAGAGAGACAGAAGTGGGAAGAGGTGAGGCAGACGGTGCATTATGCATATGTAAATTTATTTCCAAGTACGGTAGTTTCAGTTTCCAGGGAACTTGAAAAGCTCTTACCTTTCACTTACAGTTTGAGAGCTGTGCTTCTCCAGTTGCTTTGTTTCTCTCTTCATGGAATTGATGCTCTAAGAAAGAAAAGCATTTGACAAACTCCCTGTGGTGTAACATATGTATCTGAGAAAATTTCAAGTGACAGAGTAATTAGAAAAGCATTATGTTGATGTTTATGTTTCATAGTGGTCATGTAGCATAATTAGCATCTAACCAAACAAAATCCTAGAAGAAACTTAGGCAAACAAAAAGTGGTTGATAGGTTCCTAAAGAAATCAGCCATGACAATATAATATAATTTAAGAGTCCTTCCTGAAAATTGTGGGGTTTTTTTTCCTGTTCTTTTGGCTTTCACGAGGAGTTTTTCAGCTGATATCTTTGATGGATGCCCAGTTACCACAGTCCAGCAGTGAAGAAGTGGAACTGATAGTTCTGTGGTTCTTGAGTCAGTTCCGTAAAACGTATGTGGGAGACCAGCTTCAGCCCAACTCAAAGGTAAGAGTTTGCAGTAAACCACTACCTTTGAAATGAAAAAGCCTGTGCAGAAATTCACCTGCTGGTGCATCTTGCACATAAAGGCTTCTGAGCTTCTCTGTTGGCTGATTTGCTAGATGGAGAGATAGAGGAATAGATAAGTTATTAATGTTTTGCTTATCTCAAAATAACTTATTCATGTGTTGTTCATTGGCTTCCTACCATATATGCTTTTGAGTTTGGTGTGCAAGGAGTTAATATTTTAACAGCTATGTTCATTAAACAATTTTAGGTTACTTTGCATTTCAGTTTTTTATTTCAAACATTTAGCTGGGTTCTGCTACATTGTGTTATATTTCACAGCTGGGTACACAAGATTTATTCTTTTAATAGTTCTCTTCTTTTGACAGTTACTCATTTATGTGGTTTCCACTGTATTTCTCACATTACTGGGCCTTTCTGCATTTTAAATAGGGAAGAGGGAAAAGTAAAATGCATTTTTGAGGAAGCAGCAGTTAATTCACCTTAACTGTAGGGGACAGTCATAATATAGATGTTATAAAGAGAATGTCAGTAAGATGAGATCAATTGATCTTGAGAAAGACTGAAAGAATTCTATTGGAGCCCCAAGCAAATCTTTAGCAAGAATTGTGACAGTGACTGAGATTTGGTTTTACTTGTGTAGTACTCTATACTTGCTTTCTGGTGAACAGTCCCAATCTCAAGAATTCTTTTATCCCTTCAGGTTTGAACTGTACTTCAACTTTATTGAATTGTTCCTCACTTAATATTAAGTTTTACACTGTATGGAATTACTTTTTCATAAAAGCAGTGTGTTCCTTTCAATTGTCAAAGCTGATTTTTCATTTTTAAATATGGGACACTGCTCTAATGCTAAGTAACAGAAAGTACACAGTAAAAACATGCTCATGCTCCTGGTATTTCTGCTAGCAAAATCCCTGCTGATGGCAGTTCAGAGGCAACATGGCTGTAGAGTACTTGTTATTCTGATCTCTAATTCTTGGATTATGTTTTCTTTTGATCTGATTCTGAAGGGTTTGATTTCACTTTGTATCCTGACTAATTGATGTGCAACTGTGGAGAACCACTATCAATGTATAGTATGCTATACAGATTTTCATAGGAGATTGTATAGCCAAGCTTTTGATGTCCATCAATCCTTACAGAAGGCTGGAAGAAGCACTTGTGGGTGGGTGAAGCAGCGGGCAGGAAACTGAAGTGCATTATTTATACTTAATCACTTGGAGCTCCATTGTCAGTAGAAAAAAAATGTGAAACTTGACCATTTGCCAGCTACACCAGAGTTTATCCAGCTCAGCTGTGTGTTCTGAGTGACTGTCATGCTTTAAAACCCAGCCTGTAGCTGAGCCCCACACAGTCACTTGCTCACTAACCCCTCTAGTGGGATGGGGAAGACAACTGGAAAGGTAAAAGTGAGAAGACTTTGTGGGATGAGATAAAAGTACTTTAACAGCTAAAGCAAAAGCCATGTGCACAACAAAGCAAAACAAGGGATTCAATCACCACTTCCCATGGTCAGGCAGGGTTTCAGCCATCCCCAGGACAGCAGGGCTCCAGCACGCGTAGCAGTGACTTGGGAAGACAAACGCCATCACTCCCAATATCCCCCCTTTTTGTCCTTCTTCCCTCCTACTTTATCTGCTGAGCATGATGCCAATATGGCATGGTATATCCCTGATCCCAGGGGTCAGTTGGGGTCAGCTGTCCTGGCTGTGTCCCCTCCCAACAACTTGTGCACCCTGAGCCTCCTCACTGGCGGGGTGAGGAGCAGAAAAGGCCTTGACGCTGTATAAGCTGCTCAGCAGTAGCAAACATATCCCTGTGTGATCAACACACAAATCCGAACACAGCCCCATACTTGTTATTGTGAAAAAATTTACCCCAACCTAAGCCATCACAGTAACCCTAAGACTGCCTGTGCAATTGCATTGTGTGTGGCAGGTTAAATGGTTAATTATTGAGTAAAATGCTGGCTAATATTTCCATTTGACTTACTGAAGAGCACTTTGAACAGAAAGAATTAACTTTCACTGAAAGGACATGGGGGAAAACTCTGGAGGAATTATAGAAAATTGTTTTGTGTTGTTTAGTTTCATTGTTTTGGTTTTTCTCCCTGCTCAGGTAGGTAGACATGAATCAAACTAGTAATATATCATCATAGAGTCCCAGACTGGTTTGGGTTGGAAGGGACCTTAAAGCTCATCCAGTTCCCACCCCCTGCCACGGGCAGGGCCACCTTCCACTAGAGCAGGGTGCTCCAAGCCCCATCCAACCTGGCCTTCAACACTGCCAGAATCATATTCTGTATATATACTGCCTCTGCTTGTCTTGTATGTGTCCTGTATGTAACCAGACTGGGAAAGTGGATTTTTTGCAAGGCTTTCAATGGTGTTCAAGGGGTGTTTCTGAATTCTAGCCCCAGTCTGGCAGCTCCAGAGTTCATTGCAAATGCATTTTCAAACTGTGTTGTTTTCTTTGGTTTTTTTTTTTTTTTAATGGCTTGATTACGTTATCTACCCATATAATTTAGTTTGCAGTCAAATTCCACGTTCTTTTTTATTTTGTTCTAATAGGCCTGATACAACAGCCTCTCATTTGCATTGATAGAATCATGTGGTCGGTATGACATTATTTTACCAGGTCGTATAACAAGAGCTGTGTGTAAATGCATCCGAGCTCCCAGTTTTGGTGTGTGTTTGTTTGGGGTTTTTTAATTTTTAATAAAACCAAATGAGATGTTTGTATACAGTTTACACTTAAGAGGAAGGCAGAAGGCAGCGCTTGTATGATTCCTCTGGTTTATCCTGCTGTAGCAGCAAGTATAGCAGCAGATGGCATTCTACCCTCACAGTTGTAAATCCTCTGATACTGTGTCTCGCTGGCAGCTATCTACAAATGTGCAATAAAAAGGCTCACACTTGGAAGCAGAAAAATCAGACCTATATCAAATGACTCAGTTAATGCACGTTTATATAAACATTCCAGATTGCTTGAATTGTTCTATTTACAGAACAGATAATGGAAATTCTGCATGCTTCAGCCATGCTGAGGTCATTTTTGAGAGTATTTCTCTATCTGATCATATGTTTGCATACAGAAAAACAGACAATGGTTAGAGAAGGCCGAAGAGTCTAATGAAATTGTAGAGCAAGTCTTCTATATAAATATGCACCTTTTTTCGTCAATTAACTCATAATCTTCAGGATAATAAAAGGAAACTCATAGAAAAAGAAAATTGGGTAGGTAAATTAATGCATTCCTGTTAAACTGTTCACTGGGGTTTGCTGTCTAAGGAAGAAAAGGAAAACCTGAAGATCTGTTCCATGACACTCTAATATACTTTTAGTACCATTATATTTCCAATACAAAAATAACACATTAACAATCTTTTTGATCAGATAGACTTCTGAATTAATATGTATCAATATCTGTTGAATGCCAGACTGGATTCTGTTGTACTGTACAGCACTATTAATATCTTTCTATCAACACATGTTTTAATGCTGATATGACTTAGCTTTCACAGACTCATCTTTATGTGGCATATTGTGATTTGATCCTGGCAGGGTGGTAGAAAATAAGTTGGCTGGAAAAGCACTGCATGTGCTTTACTGAAACTGCAGTCTCAGCTTCTATCTGTGCTAGCTCTGGCATTCCTGTAGGGTGCCCCTGTTAGCTACTGCTGTAGTAGCGTAATATGGCATTGAAATCTGATTCCTGACATCAAACATGTTATTTGTTAGACAAAGCATTTTAGTTTTGAATGAGGCTTTTCCTTTGAAATTTTTTAACTTATCAACAGCGATAGAATTATTTCTATTTGCAAGTGACAGTAGTCTGGGAGGAAACAATCACAATGGACATGATTTGAATTCTGAAAGATCTTCATAAGCTGGAGCCATAACCTGAAAGTTTAAAATGCTGGTGAAACACCAGGCTTAGGAATGAAAATTTCCACTTAAAACTACAACTGGGAAGTCTCAGACCAGGCAGTGTTCTTTCAGAAGATGCTGTGGAGTGTATCAGGATAACTCAACAGCATGTGTTGGATTTGTGCATGAGAAAAATACATCTTTGTGACTGAAGTAGCAGGAATATTGTGTCAGGTGCTGGGATTTCTTGTTCAACTCCTAATATTTGTCTCTGATGGGGCTTCAGCTGGAATAATGTGTTCAGTTTTGGCCACCATGCTTTTGAGCAAACAGTAGGCAAGTGGGAGGCTACAACACCGCAAGTAAAATGCCGAAGATAATCCTTTGGTTTAGTTTAGGAAATAGAGTATTGGGGTGGAACAAAAATTAAGGATATCAAGAGTAAGCTTAGAAAAACTGGTGAGCAAATGTTTTCAGTGCTTTTCAAGAGAAATACAGGATGTGATTGGCTTAATTTGTAGCAAGGATGACTTAGGGAAAGCTTTCTAACTATGCCAGTAACAGTACTGGTGGGTACAACCCAAGATGCTGTGGAGGCTCTTGGATATGCCCATATGCCCAGGTATACTTAATTCATTCTCCCATAAAGTCCAGAATAAACCAGAAGTCTTGCTGTCTGTTCTCATGTTTCATCATAAGACTATTATAATTGATCATGGTTGTTTGCTATGCCTTAGCCAGGGAAGGGTGTGTTCATCTGATTGTATTGTGTGTTCATCAACCACAATAAGGAATTTCTCTGTTATTTCAGATTTTATTTTAGCCTGGTATGTTTCAAGTAACTCACTAGAGCTATTTTAAAAGGAATAAGTATGTGAGTACTAAGAGTACAAGAATTACAGTATCTTCGAACACGGAGGAGTCTTACTCCTTTTCCAGCTCACAGCATGAGTTCACTCATTCATTTGTCCATGCTTAGAAAGGTCTCTTCTTAGTTACCTATCCACTAGTGGGACTTTCACTGGATAATCTGCGGTTTAGAGAGACTGGTAACATCTCTGTAGGTTGCGTAACTTCCCATGGCAAGTGCAGAAATTAAATTGGGGTGCTGAGAATGTGGTTTAGCTGCCTTTTTTCACTGGTGGTTAAGCAGAGATGCCCATCAGTTCCAGGCAAGTTCTTACCTTGCTGGGGAAGTCAGACCAGATCTTGAGGTTTTCACTTGAATGCTGCTTGTGTGTTGCAGAGTGTATTTGTAAACACATGTATTTATTGTATACTTCAGTATTTCTGCGCTTGGGATTCTTAATTTAGGCTAAACCAGGATCTAAAGGCAAGACTTGTTAGTCAGGACCTTTTCCTGCTTCCAGACACGTCAGAGATTTGTCCTTGGAGGGGAAAAAAAAGCAACAGGAAGGGGCTCATAGCCTTCCCCAGAGGGTTTCAAACTACGCCTATTCCTAATGTCCCCTGGGGAGAGCCTGGATCAGCAGCTGGTGGCAGGGGCAGGTGTGTTTGACTCTTTGGCTGTCTCTGATTGGTAGTCAGAGATTACTGTGAGTAAATCAAACTGTAAGTTGTTGGATAAGTAAGTTTTGTTGGTTAATGCATAATAGGAAATTCTGCTTAGCTAAGTTAATTTCTAAAACTTCTTAACTTAGAAGTCTGTCTTTAACTTTAAAAAAGTTTGACACTAAGGCATCTTTATAATCGGAAGTCCTGACACTTTTACCAGTGGGCAGGTTTTCATATCTACACAGCTTACAGGGATTTTATAAAAGAGATGGGTTTGGCAGAAGACTTTTCTCCTGAGGGAAAATGAAGAGTTATTCTAGTAGTGTGCTCTTGAAAAATATGTGCATGCAGAATTAAAGTTCTTTTTATTGGTGGTTCCTTTGCATCTTCAGTTTTTAGGGGGGGTATTCTTCTAATTGTTAAATATTTTGTGACTGAAAATAGAAGTGTTTAGTGGGCGATTCAGTGGCTCTGTATGTGAGAAAGGAATTACATTAAGATATTAATGTAATTAATATTTAAGTAGGGGTTAGAATTACTGTATAGAATTATCTGTCATGTTGCTTTTTTTACAATTCTTTTTTGTGGCATTCTGACTGAAATTAAGGATTTTATCTTAATTTTGCACTTGTCATGTTCTCTTTCTACAGCATGTGGCACTATTGAACTAGAGTTATGCCGTCAGTTTCCTATTACTTCTCCTGAAACCCAGAGGTCAGAGCTCGAACCTGTTCACATGTTGGATAAGGGTAGTGTGGTGAAAGTATTAGTAAGAGCAGGACTTTGAGACTGAGCTGTGCTTTTTAGCAGATCATGTCTCTTCTACAGATCATGCTTGGAGTTCTGTTTTCAGCTTTCATAAGCAGAGTAATTTTTAAGAAATCCCTAATCTTAACCAGAATTGTTACACTTGCGAAGTTGGTGTTTTGCTTTGTGTATGGAATTTATTGGTTAAAATGCATTTAGGTAAATTCTTCTGTTGCTCTGTGAAACGAGTAGTGGTTCCCTGTTCTGCTCTTTCTCATCAAACAGTAGCCCTGAGTGTGTTTGGAGAAGTCTGGCGGTAATTGTAATCTGTCTCAGGTGGCTCTAGTTTGAGGAATATCTCAAGAAGTGTAAAGGTCACTGGCAGCAGGGTATTCTAGCAAGCCAGGTTTTTGTTTTGCCCCAGCTGTAGGTGGAAGTGACAGGAATACAAGGTAGGAAAGTGGGGCTTGGAATTCTGACCCTTCTGTTTCTGGGAAACAGTCCCATGTGCACTTGAAGAGGTACAGCTGGTCACCTTTCGTAGGTGCATCAGTTAAGTGATGTGAGGAATCTAGTTTGGCTTTCAGTCTAAGGCAGGTGAGGGTGAAGAAAGTGGGAGTATGGATTAATGTTTCATGAAGAGCCTTTATGATTACAAGTTGAAGCATGATTATAAACCGGGAGGTAGGGACGTGGGTGCAGATGTGATTTCTCAGCTGTATCTTGCATATTCTTCTGTGGTCAGTATAAAGAAGTTACTGTATTAACATTTAGGATAGCACCTATATGTGTTTTTAAAGCTTTTAAATGCTAGGCTTGACACATGAGGTAAATCTGCATTATGATAAAATACCTGGAGGGTTTAGGATTTAGACCAGGCTGTGTTCAGAGGGAAGGAAAGAATGTCATCTCCTGGTCGTATGTTGTTAGCAGTAGCTGAAAGCAAAACATGCATGTAACCAGAGATCATCTAAGCACTGAACACAGGCTGGTCTGCTAACATGTAACGTGCATTCTCTTGACTTACGTTACTTTGATGGTTCTTCAGTATATGTATATTTCTTTGACTGCATTGCCTGCAGGCACCGAAGTATGATCTAGGAAAAAAAAAACACATAGTTGCAGAATGGGACTACTATTGACCCTGCATAAGAGCCTGAGATCTGCAGCAGTGCTGCTGACTTTACTTTGTGACTAAAGGTGTTTATCTGTGTTCTTCTGGTAAAAAATTCTGGGTCCTGGTGTCTTTATGATTAATGATATCTTAACACTTGTGAATGATTATCCTTTTCTGAGCTGTAAAAATATATGTACTGTTTTATTTCATTACAATGAGGTGAAGATCCCAGCACTGACAGGTGCTGGAAATTAGCAGGCAGTTTTGAAATTGTTCTGTGCACTAGAAATTAGATCTCATTTTAATTCAGCTTTTCCAAACTGGTAAATGAGGTTAATGCCATACATATTCAGCTGATATGGATGAAGAAATTGATATAAAGTAGATCAACATAGCTACAGGGCTACTTTAATTTATACGTAAAGAGGCAGTGATAAATGAAAGTAATGTAGTAGTGGTCACTAAACTCCTCAGCCATCAGGGATTCAATAGTGTTAGCTGCTCATTAAAGACATTGTAGGGGTACATCAAATAGGAATTTGAAAAGAAATAGCCAACTAACCCTTAATTATCAAAACATAGAAAATACTAATTATGCCTTAATTAGCTTTTCTTTTAATGTACTGAAATTGTTACTTTTTGTGTAGCACAAATGGATAGTTATATCAACAATAAATAGGTTGTTTTAATAACTTTCTTTTACCTCTGGGAAAACCACACTCCAATTTTTAATATGCAATAATGCTTCTCTCTAGCCTGTAGGAGATGAAAATTATTAAGTAGCTTTATTTTTTGAAGATTTTACAGCAGCTTTGGGAAGAATTATTTCACCATGCATCAATTATTTTTAATTGAACTGAATATTTTTCAGATTGCATGAAATGCTTCTCATTTAAGTTTAACATTTAGAGTTTGTTAAGGAGGCATCACAGTGAGAATTGGGTACAGCTTATTTCTGTGGCATATTCTAGGAAGAATAAAGAACAATTGTTTCAGAATAAAAATATTGTCACTGGTATTTTTCGCTTCACTGGGCCATATCACATTTGTACTGTTTCATAGCTACCATGCTGTTCTTATCCAATCTCAATGCAGTTGCTACAGCAAAAGAAGGTAGGGATTGACTTCAGTGGGGCTTGGATCCATCGGGTGCTGAGGAAAAGCTTCAGCAGCTGTTGAGAATTTGTTTCCCTTTTGAGGCAGTGCATAGCCTTCCCTCTGTGGTTGTATGTGCAGGAAAGGAATGTCACAAGCAGAACTGGGTTTCTCTTATCAAACCCAGCAGGTATGTGTTTTTTCCAGATAAATGATGGGAGACAAACACCGCATACTGCTGGTTATAAAAGCCTCAACAGTCCATGCTGAATTAACTAGAATGTCATTGCTAGTACGGAAATCAAAGTAAGTAGATGTTAGTGTGGTGAGTGATCAAGATATTGCAGGATTTTTCCAAATCTGCAATAGAGATGCAGCGTCCTAAGAAATCTGATGAATGACTCTTTGGTAAATTTTTTCTTCTAAACGTTTTTAGCTCTACGACAGAGCAAGTACGATACTGTGCTTATCTACAGAACTTCAGAGGTTACGAGGTACCAACTTAACTTTCAAAGAGATTTCAAGTGTTTTACATACCCATAGTATTCAGTATCGTGAAAATGCTGGGAAAATTATGGCTGAAATGGGCAAATACAGTTTTATTGTTTGACAAGTAATTTCCTGGTGATTTTAGTCATACTTTTAAAGGAAAACCTTGTTTCCAAAGCTTTAAAGAGAAAAAATGAGGTAAGAACATTTAATGTTTCTTGAACTAAATACCTGGCTTCCAGCGTGGAGGCAGCCACAAAATAAGTCAAATCTGTAGCACAGACGTTCAAGTGTAGGATGTTTTAATGGGATTGGAGTTGCAGTTGCCAGTTTGACTTGTAGCAGCTCAGTGCTCAGAATTCATCTGGGTTTTGGACAAAAGGATTGGCAGTGTGGGACTTTTATTGTAATCCTCAGTAAAAGCATTGCTTCAGATGTATGTGAAATACTTTGCTTCTCTCCTCTTTGAGGCTCTGGCTTCTCAACTGACTTGCCAATTTCTAGCAAGTTTAGGAGCTAAAGAAGTCTTAGCCAAGTCTGGCAGATCTCCTGTCATGTTTTCCATCATAGTTCCTATCCTGCCATGAGCAGAAGTAACTTTCAGCAAAAATTCCTGAACTCATATTTGGACATGCTTAACTTCCTAAAGATTGGACAAGGCCGTTACTTGTGTCATTGCTTATAAAAGAAGTATAGTTATTTTGAATTCTGGGTTGTGGCTTGCGCTGACAGCCATCTTGCTTCATGTGAAAAATACTTGGATTCCTTCCAAGAAATCTAATACTTTGAAGGATTCTTGAAGTAGTGCAGATCTTTTGATTTGTTTTTTTTTTTCTGGTTTGCAATTAACTAAAAACAACAGCTACAAACCAAAGCCCAGTGACCTGGAAGCTGTGACATTTTAATTCATGGGACAGGACAGCAGTTCTTACTTTGCTTTGGCAAATACTATATCACAATATACCATGCCTGTTCCTTAACTGCTTCTAGAAATCTAGGATCGAGTTTCTCCATTACTTGGAAATTCTGTACAGCAAAGAACCGATCAGGACACAAAGACAAACAGTAGGAAGTTTGAGAGTCATAAGTGTTGGTTTCCTCATCAGGTTGAGTTGTAAAGTGTTCTTCATTCTACATATCCTTATTTATTTCATATTTTGCTTGCTTGTTCTGTGTGGGAATCTGTGTGTATTCTTTCTTGTACTACATGACACTCTTCTGTGTTTGCTGGGGGAATTTTTGTTTTGCTTTCTCTTTTCCCAAATTTTACATTATATACTCTTAGTCTTCCTCCTTTTCTTGCAGTGCTGTTTAAAATCTTTAAATCCTTAAAACCTTGGGGTTTTTTCCTCCTGAAGCGCAGTGTATTTGCTGTTCAGTTGCCTATGCCTTTGTCTTCCTAACTTTTCTTCTTCCTCATTGCTCATGACAACTAAAACTTGCATGAATCTTTACACAAATATTATTTAATCTCATATTTGCAATAAAAGCACTGGTTTAAGTGCAATGCTATTTTATTTTAGAATTCTATAACAAATCAGGCAATGCTAAGAATAAAGAATTAGCATAGTTCAGTTCTGTGCTTGGCTGTAACTGAGCTTTATTTCGTAGCTGCTAATAAAGGCACATTATCATGTTCAGGGATTGCAATTATCATTGAAATGTGTATGTCCATTAACTGCAACATTAGGCTGAGGATATAATTACTGTCTAGAGCCAATATCTTTGTGAAGTTACGTCTATGATGCTATTAAGTTATAAGCAATATTTGTAAACTAATATTTAAACGTTTCAGAATTGATACCATCACTTGTGGACTTAAAAACTCCAAATTATTGACTTCTTAAGTGTTTGGCAAATACGTGATTGGGTTATTTGGATGTGAGTGTAATTTATGATTTGAGAAGAGACTACTATGTTTCTAATAGCAAGTGCCCAGGAGAGATTGAACTGGTGGCAGGAGGAGAGAGATGCTCTTGTAACAGCAACATGCTGATATAACAGTGCTACAGTGTATTGCAAAATAAAATCATAGAAGAGTTGGGGTTGGAAATGACCACAATTAATATTTCCTGTAGTAGAGTTACATTTCAGACAATTTAGTGTAGCAATTTAACTACAAAAAACCCGAAAACCCTGTTGCATGCTAAGAGATTAAGAAAAAGACTTTGCTAATAATGTTACAAGGATTTTTAAAAGAGGAATGAGATTGAGTCTATTCATTGACTTTTCTTTCTGAGTATTTCTAGTATTTATGCTATAGAAGAACATGAAATTCCCTGTGAAGCTAGGTGAATAGTTCATTTGCAAAACTGGATTGTAATTGCACACATGTGGAGATATTTGGGTCTATAATGAAATGTCCCTTTTTCACATTTTGATTTTATATGCAAAATAGGCATGGTAGTAGTTGACTTTTGAGTATTTGCATCAGTTAATTTTCTGTTCTATTCCCTTGGTATGTGAATGTTAGCCATTAGTTTGTTTATTTTGCTTACCTATCTCAGAAGTGTTCAGGGAATGCTGATGGGGGGCATAAATGTTAATCCATCTTTCAGCATTTTTTGTTGTATTTTGAATGCGAGTGTATTTAAAATTTTCCTAGCACAGAGGAAGTGCTACATTGCTTGGGGATTTTTATCTGATAGAGCCCAATAGAATTCCTTTCTCTATTCTTTTACTAGTTGTAAATTTTGCTTTCTTGTATGCCTGCTTTTTGGCTTACCTGCCTCTGCTTTGTCTTTGATGACTGGGCTCAGTTGTAATAACACTGCTTCCATTTTCTGACCACTAAATCCTATGTTTGATTTATTATATTGGTTGTATTATATTGGTTGTGTTCTTTGTTTAAAAATCAGGTCATCATTTCACCACAAGCTGGTTCTCTTCTTTGAGTAACTTTTAACTGATGGACCTTTCCACTCGTGCTGGTATATCCCATTCCAACGTAGCAAACTGATGATAGGGCATCTTGGGCGTGGAGAGGAAACAGGCTATCTTGTGACTTACTCATGTAAAATGTATTGTTTTTTTGCTGCATGTTGGCCTCATATCCCCAGTATTTAAGTAGCTTAATGAATTAATTTCCCAGACCTTGCAGTAAGTTAACCATCAGAGTTCACAGCAGAGTGAATGATTCTTTAATATTAGACTACAGAAATTTTTATGGCTCAAGTTAAACTTGATTGTGAAATTGCTCATTGCATATTTGTGTAATCTGAAGACGAAAAATATGCAGAGTAACATGGTAAGTACATCTGTCAAAAAAGAACAAACCAGTCAAATCCTCAGAGGTTACATTGCTCTTGTTGATACTGGTTGATTTATACTTCATTCTGTGTAGGTACTGCCTGCATCGTCTGCGCTGGTCAGCAATGCTGAGAGGATTTTGTTTGATTTTAGCTGATCAGCTGTTTAGCATCTTCTTCAAAACTATGTAATAGCTTAATTTAGTTACCAGCAAGTTGTATATTATTAAAACAGTCGTCTAGATAGGACTGTAGTGTTGTGTTGTTAGAGTTATATGGGGAATGTGTATTTGTGTAGCCGTGTTTTTAAGTAGGAACTGCTCTAGAGCATTAACTTAAGTTCACTTTAAAGAGTTTTCATTTTATTTCCCCCTCCCTGAGACAATATTTAACCCAAGTAATAATCTTTCCAGATCGATTAGGCACTGACATTTTCTGTTCTTACATGTGAAACAAACGTGGTAATTGAGCAGATAAAGTACAAAATTCTACTCTTTGTGACCTGCAGGTCAGCTGGTTTTGACCTTAGCAAAAGGCGCAGTTTCTGACCCGTGTTAAACGTTGTACGTGAACTGTCAGTCTCTTGGAGTATTTTCTGCTTATTTTGTTACAGGCGTAAATTCTGGCGTAAAACAGAATTGCAAAGAGAATTCTGTTTCTCCCGTTACCTTTTCGCTCCTATCACTCCTCTGGTTTTGTTAATTAAGCAGGATTGGATAATTTGCATTATGATGGTGATTGGTTTGTTTTTTTTTTTTAATTTGGTTGGGGTGGTTTTGTTTTGTGGTTTGGGGTTTGTTTTTGGTTTTTTGTTTGTTTGTTGTGTTGGTTTTGGGGTTTTTTTGCTTTTCAGACTTATTTACAAGTGTTTGTATTGAAAGATCAGTGTTGACCTGATCCCTTAAAACTGAAGACAACAAGCATTTGTGGAGCAGCATATACAGAAAGCTTTGTCTCTTTTCATCAAGCTGTTGTCACCTAACCACCCAGTCTAACCAGCAATACATCACTTCTACTCTAGAGGAGGTAAAGTCAATGGAACTGATTGCTAAGGACTATTTCCTGCAGAGCAGTAGCAGTCATATCCAGGATATAGCATAAGAAACCTTTTGGGGTTTGAGATATAAATGAGGCTTCAGCTACTTCCTCTGTTTTGCAGTTCCTGTGATCTGGAAACTTTCCAGGTTGATGAAGTCATCAGATTTCTGAATCAAGGAGGGGGTTTTTTGCCTATTTGGACTGCCCTTGGCTTCACGTGCCTGATGTAAATGGCCTGATGCTCTGAGATTATCATAGTAAAGAAAACAGCTACATCATTGTAAGATGCTTCATGATGAATTAAAGAGAAAGGTTTCCTCTCAGATGAGGTATCATGGCTATGTCCTTCCTTCTGCATCTTTATGAAAGTAAATACCAAGAAAGGTTTGCACAGAAATCTCTGCAGAAACTGCATTTTGCTGCCAGCATACACCCCTGTCCTTATTTGTGTCAGTTCATGGCTCATCCAAACATTTGGATAATGGCTGCACTCTTTTTCCCCAGTGCTTTTAGCAAATTACAGAGATACTGTTATGAATTAAGATGTTCCAGGCAAAGCTGGGTTTAGTGGAAGTTGTTGGCAAATACAGAAAAATGAGTTGAACCACAAGGTATTTCTTGCTGTGTCTGCTGTTGATGTTAGGGGGTTTTAGCTTGTTCCTGCTGTCATCCATTAATGGGCAGTCCAGTTTTGTTCTTTATTATCTACCTACCTTGTGTATACCAATGTCAAATAAACTTCAGATACGATGAGGTTCAGAATTTGATCTACGTTTCCAATGCTTTCAGCAGCATTGCTTCCTGATGACTAGCAGGTCAGCTGTGGCCTTTTGGTCTCCAGGACTTACTAATTATCAGCAATAAGGCAGGTATTTGCTGGCCCTTCGTTGTTACCCAGTGCAGTCTTTAAGGGCTTTAAAGCCCTTATTATTACAAATGAAGCCCTTTTTATTTCAAGCCATTTCAATAAAGTACAGTGTAACAAGAACCTTAACCCAAAACCCAGATGTGAAAAATGTTAAGATAAAAAATACCGGCTGTAAGTAAAGTATCATACGCTGAACCTGTGAGAACCAGAGCAACAACTTTGAGAGCCAATAAATCAGCATTGTGATGAGTGGCTATTAATCCTGTTGTTATCTCAACCCTTTGAGCCCCACTTTTTCAATATACCATCACATGTGTATATATATATATATATATATCCACACACACACACACAGAGGGAGAGAGATCATACCTTAGTGCATGAACCAATCCCTATAAAGCTGCTGAGTCCATCCAGTCCATGATGTCAGGCTCCTTCTCCTGTAACAGTCCTTCAGAGCAGGGGAGGCCGTGTGCAGTGTTCACACTCGTGAATATCCTGGGCAATAGTGTCCATTGCTAAGTCCACCCCTCGATCTTGAGTCCATCTGTATGTTGCATCTCCGCCCTAATGGCCTGAGGTGTTATAGGCCCACCAGGCTCAAAATAATTCACCCTTATGTTGCCAGTCTAAGTCCATCTGAGCCACTTCTTTTTAGCCGCTTATCACTGGGGGCTCCATACAGCTGCCTTCCATCTCCAATGCTCAGAATATTGAAACTATTTTTACACTGGTCTGCCTGACTCCAATAGACAGTCTTAGCTTCAGGTTAATTAAAGAGGCCTAAGGACACTGAAGAACACTGGTTGTTAATTCGTAACAGGAATAGGAGATGATAAATAAACTTGTTTGATGGTGATCAGCTGATCACTAGTTCTCTGCATGGAAATTTCCCTTTCTCAGTTGAGATTTAAAGGTTCATGCTCTAATTGAAGAATCTCTGTGACAAAAAGGTTTAACTTAATTTGAATTCTTCTGCCTCCTGCACTTAGTCCCTCTTTTGATGAAATGGTGGACATGTGGAATCCCTGGAGCATACTTTTCTGAGAGAATGGATTTCTTGGGCTAAGAACACATGAAACCAGCAGATCAAAATGTCCATTCAAACATCAATTAAGTGCAGGTTCCTTCAATATACTGGTGGGATCCTTTCATTTAAGTCAGTTGCTTTGGTGAGTTTCTTTTTAGTTACTATTTTAAGCTTTACTTTCTCTATAGTAAGTGTGTGAAGTTCAGAATCTGAATTTCTTCTTTTCATTCAAAGTAATCAATGAAATGATGCAGAAGAGAAAAAGGTCACTGAAGAGAAATTGTGACTTCTGTGGACATCTGAATTTTAAGTGGGTCTTTTAAAACTATTTTTCTCATCATTTTTAGAATTGTTCTTGCTTCAGGGCTCATTGGTAAATGTTTACTGAGATTGAAAAGCAGAGTCATTCACAAACAAAGTAGGGTAGGGATGTTTTCTTCTTTCCCATAGCCTTAACTCTCCTGAAAGTGGGGTAAAATGAAGATGTTGAGTCACTCTGAAGTCAGATTTTTCTTTCTTTGTGATGAGATAATTTTGAATGTAGAAAATGTGTGAAGTAATAATTCATTAGAACAGAGCACTTTCTTTTTCATAAGATACTGAAGTATGAACTCAGAAATTATCTTTCCTTTAGCAAATATGTTTCCTTACAGACAGATAGGAACAATTCTACTAATTCTGAGAAATCATGTCAACTTTCTGTGAGATACTATTTACAGCCTTATTTTCTATTCAGTTGATCTGGTGGGTTCAGAAACTTAAGGCAACCAGCATTATCTGAAGTTTCTTAGTCTTCTAGGTATGAAGATTTGGGAGATATATTGCATGTCCTTGAAAATGTGGAGCAAAAACTAGAGACAAAAGTTCACCTGACTTTGAGACTGAAAGATCAAAACAGTTAAATGAAGTTGGTCTGAGAGACTTTTAGCCCAGCAGCGTTCTGGAACGGGTGAGTAAAGGTGGGCAGGCTGACTGGATGTTAAAATGTGATTATTTCTTTTTTTTCTACTAAATAGCTGGAGCATTTGCACTTTTCATTCCATGTTATTGTACCATTAGGAAAACCAGTGAAGTTTTTTCAGATAAACCAGATATTTTATTGACTTAAAGCTTAAGAAATGTCAAGTTTAACTAGGAAAATACTTTAAAATATACAGATATGGAGATATTTTTTCTTTGATGTCTTTGGTTTTGGTGGTCACAATCAAAAGAGCATACAAGTCATGGTGTTAGAGGCTACCTATATATGATGCTTCTCTACAGGAAAAGGAAAATTAATGCATTGCTTCTGTACTGTTTCCTTTTTGTGTTGCACAGAAGATTGGCATCGTTCTGGGTGGTCTTGTGGCAAACCAACCTGTGTTGGTTCATTCTCCTCCTTACGGAAGATTTGGCTTGTCAGATCCAGGAGCACTCATAAAGGTCCAGGTGACAGGTCAATGTCCTTAAGTGTTCTCTTCATTCAAGCAACATAAGCCAGTGAGAATTATTAAGCAATGGGAGATGAACAGCTTCACTTTAGGAATCTATAGCAGGGTTGGTATAGACATTGTGAAGAAGTCTGTTTCTCCAGAAGTTTTTCAAGGCACTGATACAAGCTTATTTTCTCAAGGCCAAACTGCTTAGGCTGGAAACCCTTTCACATCTCTTATCAACCATGTTGAATACATTTACAGGATGAATATGTTGAAGTTCTGGAATTCCCGTGGCCTTCCTTAAACACATGGACTTCTGCTCTTTCTTCAAAGAGAATGTTGGATTCTGTAACTTTGACTAATGAGACTCTTCTTAAGATGCTCATAACATGCAATGAAATGAACTGAAGGCAGGACTGAAAATGATTGTCGTGGTTTAAGCCCCCAACCCCCCACGCAGTTTTCTCTCTCACTCACTCACTCCCTCTCTTTCTTCCCCCAGTCCCGGGGGAATGGGGAGGAGAATCGAAAAAAAAAAATGCAACTCGCACGGATTGAGATAAGAGCAGTTTAGTAACTAAGGTATAACACAAATCACTGCTGCTACCACCAGTAATAATACAAGAGAAATACAAGGAAAGAGAATACAACTGCTCACCAAGCCCGACCCAGCCAGTGCACCCCCAAGCAGTGAACCCCCCAATACCAAAAAGCTGACCATGTCGTGCACCCCCAGTCCACCACCACACCCTTCTGGGTCTCTCCTCCGTGTTGACATCCTGGACATGGCGTGCTGTGGTATGGAATAACCTCTTTGGTCAGTTTGGGTCAGGTGTCCTGTCTCTGCTTCCTCCTGGCTTCCCCTCCTCCCTGGCATAGCATGAGACTCGAAGTCCTTGGCCAGGCCAAAACATTGTCAAGCAGTAACTGAAAACACTGGTGTTATCAGCGCTGCTCCCAGGCCCAAAATCAAAAGCACAGCACTGCACCAGCTACAAAGAAGGAGAAAAATGCTGCTGCTGCTGAACCCATGACAATGTTACATCTACTTTTTTCTGGTTGTGCTATCCATGATCTTGGCTATATAGGACAGCGGATAATTTTCCAAGTAGAATCTGTGACAATTTATAATTTCCTTGCAGAAAAGGAAAAGGAGTTAACAGGTAACTTTCTGTGAACTAGAGATTCCAGCACCTGCAGTAGTTGCCGTGCACATACATCATTCTTTTCCACATACATTGTTGCCCATGTTCAGCTACACATCCAAATGAGGGTCTTGAAAGACTTCATGAGAGTCGTTCCACATCTACTGTTCTTTTGCATGAAAAGATGCACTGCTTCCTGTTGCTGCTATGAAAATGCCATCTTTTGTTATGGAGGTCCAAGTCCCAGATGTGGGTTTTCTGATGGTCTAATACAGACCCAAGGAGGTCATGTATGTGTGTCCCATCATTTTAGGCATCCACATGTTCTTGGAAGTTGTTACAAAAAAACTTCAAACTAATTACATCCTGAAACACACACATCCCTTAAATTATGAAAGAATGCTGATTTCATGAACATTTATCTGAAATAATCACACGCCAGCTCACCAAAGTTAATTAGTTGTTCCTAGGCCAGGGAAGGGGTTTTACAATAGCCACAGAGGAAATAATTCACTAGCAGTTGTGTTTCTTTTGGCTATCTATCTCACAAGTACCTCTTATCTTTCCTTGCAGATGCCTGTATTGGTATATTACTGTATGTAGCGTTTTGAATCAGAGGTTTTTTTAACTTACCATCCTTCCAATTACTGTAATTCATCATTGTTGGAAATTCAGATGCAGTGAAGTGAGAATGGCCAGTTGCTGCTCTGGATTCTCCGTTCATACTAACCATTTCATTCTTCTCAAGCTAACCAAGAGTTTCTAAATGTGGTAAAGTCATTTGCTCTGTGTGAGTCACTTTTGGAATTCCTTAGTAGGTGATTGTCATGGTTTAAGCCGTAAATCACGCAGCCCGCTCACTCATTCCCCCCTCTTTCTTCCCCCCCACTTTGGGGGGGGAGGTGGGGGAATGGGGAGAAGAATCAAAAGAATGTAACTCCCATGGGCTGAGGTCAGAACAGTCCAGTAATGTAGGTGTAACACAAACCACTGCTTCTGCCACCAATAATGATAATGACCAGGGAAATACAAGGGAAGAGGGTACAACTGCTCACCGCCTGATGACTGAGCCATGAACTGAACTCTTGGGGTTCCTGCCCCCAGTTTTTCCATCCTGGGCATGCCGTGCTGTGGTATGGAATACCTCTTTGGTCAGTTTGGGTCAGGTGTCCTGTCTCTGCTTCCTCCTGGCTTCCCCTCCTCCCCGGCAGAGCATGAGACTCAGAATGTCCTTGGTCAGACCAAAACATTACCAAGCAGTAACTGTAAACATTGGTGTTATCAGCGCTGTTCTCAGGCCCAAAATGAAAAACACAGCACTGCACCAGCTACTCAGAAGGAGAAAAATGACTGCTGCTGCTGAACCCGTGACTGTGATAAATGCTGCTTTTTTCCTTATCATCATACTTTAGAGAAGTTTCTTGCCCAAGGATGGCAATAGTCATCATCATTTGAGAGAATTGTCCTAACTACACAGGCTTTGCAGCTGACTGTAGTTTATACAGCTGTTCTGCATAAGTGATTTCTGAGTGTCATGGTGCTGTGGCTAAATGTAGTGTAGTACTAGGACCACTTTGCAAAGCTGTCAGTGTCCTTTGAAGCTAAGGAGGAAAGGTGTTCTCCTAAACAACTGGGATTTAAATGAAGTTTGTATTTTGCAAAGTAAATATCTAGAATTGGAGAGAAAAAATATCATTCATGTTATTACTACTATAAGTGATAATCCTTTTAAAATAAGAGTTTTAATTGTGGGTGTTGGGAAATCCGCCATTTTCTTTACAAACAAATAGCATCAGTTGGGAAAGATACAATGTGTCTTACAACTAGAAAGTCAGCAGAGGGAGCACGAGTTAACAGAGTTGTATTCAGTGTGATGGACTGGTGGTGGTAGTGGTTCTGGTGAACAAGCAGTGAATAATCAGATACTTGTTTGGTTTGTATTCTATAAAGATTTAATCACAGGAACACTTTCATACTACCAGCTTGAATACACTTAGATGATAAACTATATAATGTTATTTCTAGAGGCATACAGGACTGTCAAGCAGAACTGAGCTATGATATGTAAGGGGCGTTTCTATCACAAGCCTTGGATTGCTCTTAGCAATTCAACTTTGTTCTAGTTTGCCTTTTGCTTTGTTCACTTGCCAACAAGCAAGTACCTTGTGCAAATATATTCCTTGTGTTCATCCCCGGAGGGCCAGGGGGAAGGGAAGCAGGGGGGTGGAGGTTGCTTGCTCCTCTGAGTCATCACCTACAAGTTGGTGACATTTTCCTACTTGCCATGGCACTACTTTGGCCCAAAACAAGTGAGAAAATACTTTTGAGAAAACATGTTTCATTTTTAAGCATGCTTAACCTTAATAGTTATGACAGGTTTTTAAAAATCTGTGCGTTTGAGACAGCGTTAATAATTCATGTGTGTTTCAGTAAAAAAAAGAGAACAAACTGTAAGGTCATTAAATTCTTACTTGGTTAAGATCATCAAAGTTTAGATGACCTAAAATGCTACATTGTTGGGGTCATAATATGCTGCTTGGAAAAAAAAATATATCCTGTGATGTAGTTTTGATTTTGACAATACTCAAAAGGATTTGTTATGTCTTACAGACCTTTCTGCAAACTACTAATGGGATGAACACAATATATCACTTTTATAATAGTGAGCTATTAAAGGCAAACATAAAGCAGTCTGAAGCCCATAAGTGCTGCCAACAGCTCCTGCTTTAATGAATTCCCTTTTAGATGTCCATTAAATGCTCATGGCAAATGTACTCATAATGGAAATGGCAAATCTAAATGGGTAGATATGAATAATCCATGGAGTTTAAATTCTGTTTATGATCATCTTCACATTTAGTTTTCAAGACAACGCAGTTTAGTTTTCATTACAGTTTGGAATAAAGAGGACAGGGAGTAATTGATTGCTTCAAGCGGATTAAAATCAATGGGTTGCTTTTCAAAGAACCCGTTCAATGCAGTAATTTCAACTTTAAACATTGATTTAGGAAACTCAACACAAAATGTTTTGTGCCGTGTGAACTTTTATGTGGAAAGACTAATACTAATTTTATTTCTATATATCTGTATATAGAAATATATAGAGGTTGTTATCAGTATGTGCATGAGTAAATAGTGATCTATATTAAGTCATTTTGATATTATTGCACTCATATAATGAATCAATGAGATTCCCGTCATCATTGTGATGCTGTTTGTAAACCATTAGCACACAGAAATTACAGCCCATCATACATCATTACTGTGATTGAGGCTTTATTACCATATTCTCAAATTGCTTGCTTGCTATAAAACTAAATAGACACCAGACAACTATAGGTAGACGATAGACTGTGCATTATTGTACTGGAATAATGAAGGATTATTGTAGCATAATGGGGCACAACTTATGAGGAAAATAAACTTGGCAGCAAAGGAGAACTTGAGTGTTTTTAATGTTTGTTGTTACTGCTTTAAAGGTCAAATATATTTGTTATGATCAAGTTACTGTTTCCTTATTTCATGAATCATACACTTTTCATATTTCAAATAGGCCTTCTTTTATATTTAAGCATTTAAAACCCAGGAGCTGCACTGCGCTATTCAACTCCAGAGACAGATTGACAGCTTCTGAAGTACCATTGTGGAGATGGTGGGGTGGGCAATAGGACATCTGTAATAATGCACACTTATATTGCATTGTGCTGAAAAGAAACAGGGAAGGAAGGAAAACTGCATCAACAGACATCAGGTGGCAAGAAGTGATGAAGGTCTCCAGACAAACAGAGGTAAAGGAGACAGTAGGAATTTTAGGAGCTGTAGCAAAAGAACTCATAATCTCTTGATCTCAAAAGAAGAGAAGACACACTGAATTTGGACTTTGGGAATTTAGCAGTCTCTTGTGTCAGAACTGGGGGCTTTACTGTAGAACCAGGACTCGCAAAATACGCCCAAAGTGTTACTGCCTCCAGCTACAAGAAAAGCTTCTAATTTAGAAAATTAAATGAATTTTCCAAATTTTAGAGTGAATTTAGGCCCATTGTCACCCAGTTTTAATCCCAAAGACTCAGTGGCAGCTCCGGAAGGAGTTGTGTATCATCTTCTGGGGATACCTCAAGCCCACTCATGTACTCTTGTCCACTTCAGTTCTCACATTCTTGCTTACACCTTTCTCTCCCTGCTTGCTTGCGGTGACTTTCTCCTGCTACTTTCACAATGAATTCCTTGTGTGATACATGCATTCAGTGAATTTAAAGTGACATTTGAGATAACTAATAATCCTAGAGTTTTATGGAGCTTTTTTTAGTGTAGAATTTAAGATTTTCCATAACAGGATTTATTCTGACTACGCCATGTAGGCACTGTTTGGCTGAGGAGTAATGGAAATATTGAGTTTCTGAAGTGGTCCAAGGTTATTACAGTGATCAATTGCTTGTATTTCAGTACGAGCTACAAGCCTTGGTAATGCTCAGGTACCAAATTATTAGTGTACATATGTGTCAGCCCTGTTTTGAAGTGTGTAGAAACATGCTTTGCTTTAACAAGGGATGTTACCAGTTATGGCGAAAATGTAATTATTGTTCCTAAGAGTTTGTGGTCAAGTGTATAGCAAGAGATAATAGATCCTTACAACAAATAGGAAGATAAGAATGTGACTGTATACCCATGTATAGTCTGGGAGTGGGATTCAGTGTCTGGGAGTATTATTTTATTACTAAACTTGAACAGTCAGCTGCTGAGTGATGACAAACCTTCATGTTTACCTTCCTGTAGCTCAGCTGGGATCTCAAGGACTCAGTTGTCTGCTCCTAGCTCCTGGTTTTATTCTCAAGTAGCAGGAGGTGTGTTGATCCTAGTAACTGTTGTTAAAACCTGACATCGAACATACTTCATTTGGAGGAATTTTCTTAATATAGGCATAAAATTCACTACACTGGGCAGTGTTATCATCCAGGAGCTTTATTATTGTTTGTCCCATGCAGAACTGAATGAGGTGGGAGACAAAGAGAATCAAGGAAAGTTAATTTTTAAAAACTACATTGCTGCTATAATATATGAAGTGTGTGTGAGAGTAAATATGTGTAATTATTTCCAAATTTCTTGGGTTGGATGCTGTATTTGAAAAACAGTCTTAACTTTTTAGTCAGAAGGCTTAATTATGGGTAAGTGTTGACTTCTCTACAGTTTTTTTGCATAAAAGCTACAGGACAGAATGAGAGTATTTAAACCTTAATACAGTTGTTAGTTGTTAAATTATACTCCAGTTAGCTTTGCCAACACCATAACTGGCAGAAAGCCAGTTAGATCAGTATGTAAGATATTAGAGTCAATTCAGAGCTTCTGTGCTCTTGAAATATCTGTCCATGTATGTTCACTTGTAATGCTTTAGCATAGACATTTAGGTCTTGAACTTGTATTTCTTTGGTTGCTCTCTCAGATAGGTAGATTGTTCTTTCCCATCTTTAGTCAGAAAAGTTTTGCCATCTGAGGTCTGAAGTTTGAAGCATCCCACTGATTTTCCTGAAAACTTACGTCATGGATGGTTGGTAGCTAAGCCCTGACAAAGCTATTTTGGGCAGTATTGATTGTAATGGGTGTTTTAGGATGGAGATGGATGTGTTTTCACCTGTCTAATGTGGCCTGACAAGGTCAGAAAGCAAAATTAAGTTCGGTTCTCCTTATTTACTGGTGACTGGTACTTCTGCCTTCCGGCCACGAGGCATTCAAAGATGGAAGCTTCTCTGCATGCTCCTATTTGTTACCATGAGATTTCAAAGATAGGTTCTGAAAGGGGAAAAGACAGAATGGTCTGTTACGGTGGCAAGAAAGTGTCAGCATCGCCAGCAATGCTGTAACATGCTCAGAAGGATCCAGATCTTCACACCCCTCTAAGTGTGTGCTATAGCCTGTGCCATCTTTCTTCAATATTTGACGCTTCCCTTCTAGACTTCTTAGCATATTGCAGCAAAATGTGGCAACTCTTTCTCGGTTTAGGAAGCATGGTGCTTCTGGAGATGATGAGCATGTAAATTTTTGCATGAGCAGGGGTTGTCAGCATTTGGATGCTGAGCTGTTGGGAGAGCAGACTTCTTAGGTCTTGGTATCTGAGATTGCTGAAAAGGTAACAGGCAGTGTTAAAACTTCTCTGAGGCTATCAAAATGATAGCCTGATTTGTTTAACCCAGTGTATTTTTACAGAGATTAATCTACATTTGTCTCCACACAGAAAAGTTTCTTCATTCTTTTCATCTGCTGAGCAGCTACCCAAAGCTTTCTGTAACATAAAAACGAATCTCTGGCTTTATTACTTGGGTTTTCTCATTGTATGAATATCTATCTGAATTATTATTCAGAAAAAAAAGAACAATTACTTACCCGTAAATGGAGTCTGTGAGATGTGTAGTCCAAATGCACATTTACTTGCTGTGTGTCCTCCCATTCTAAGCTCATTTATGTCCAACACTCAGTGAAATGGTGCTGGATGTACTTTGCATTAAACAGTCTTGTCATGCATGCAGCAGTCAGGGTTTAAATTTAGTCTTAAATATGTTTACCAAAGGAGGGGAATGGGGGGAAACCTTGTTCTTAAAAGTAATAGGCTGTGTTTACAAGTGCAGTGAGATACATAACCGGACCTTGTACTACAGGGAGTTCTGGGGTGCTGTAAGTTGTCTCATTTGACTAAAAAGCTCATTTTGTGCTCAAGATGCGCCTGTGGTAGAAAGAGGATCTGTTGGAAGGGGAATCGATGTAGATGTCACAGCTCCAGGGATCACACTTAATGAAGTTTGACAGTTCAGTTTCATGGTCCACTTAAGTTGATATAACACCACTCTACTGCTGAAAAGGTAATTCTGCCCTTTTTCTTTCTTGCTTCCATCAACACTGCTGTTTGTGGGGCTGCGTAGTTATTGTTGTTTCTTCTTTTTGGGGTCGGCTTTTGGTTCTGACTGCATAATTGCTAGTGTCCACGCAAGAAAGCAAGTGGAGTTAGTGTAGATGTGGCTTTCTTAGTAGCAGGCAGTCTTGTGAAAAAACATATTGCTTTTACTTATACTGTATTACTATTCCTAGGCACATGTGCAGCTGTCAGAAAAGAAGTTTTAAATATATTCACTCATTTTATAACTTTCTTTGTAATTGAGTTACAGGTTTTC
Source organism: Myiopsitta monachus (assembly GCA_017639245.1). Lineage (NCBI taxonomy): Eukaryota > Metazoa > Chordata > Aves > Psittaciformes > Psittacidae > Myiopsitta > Myiopsitta monachus. The sequence continues at coordinate 38,118,357 of CM029917.1, read as the reverse complement.
AGTTAAAGCAAGAGATCTTAATTTGGGAGTTACCTTGAAAGAGCCTGTGCAGTTCTTCCTGTTGGATTGCCACAAAAAAACTCTGTGAGAGGCCCATTTTCTATAAAGCCTGATACAGCGCTGATGCATCAGGCTTTTGTATTTATAAGAGCTCTTTAGTACATGAAGAGTCTTGGTGAGTTCTGTAAAACAGCGTATTTGCTGTAAGTAAACATACTGATATGTAGCTGACAATTCAAGTTTCAGAACATAAAATAATAGTAATATTCCATATTTCTGCATGATACCATTTGGACCTCTTAATAGGTAATAGTGAAACCGTCAGTGTAGAGTGTGCAATTATGGAGAGGCAGCAAGTGACCTGATGTGAAATCACTTTTGCTAGGGGTTTTGAAAATAGGTGCTTTTTAATAAAGTGTATTTGACCTTTCTTTTGCTTCTATTTGGCATAAATTCACGATGTCATTTCAGTTCTCAAAGGAGTAGAGGCATTATCTGTAAACCGCAATACATTATTATATACCAGTCCAAATAGGAGGTCAGAATAGGAGAGGAAATGATGGTTTTGTTATATTTAATAGATGTTTGACCATAAACATGTGTTTAAGATATTTTTATAACTAGGATATATACAGTAAGGGCATTCCAAGTTAAGCAGTGCTCACAGCATGTTGCTGATATGGAATCTACATACAAAAACTTGCTTGCTTCTTAGGAATAGAATGTTCACCTGGAAAACCTGAAGAAGAGCTTTTGTTGGAGCACCTCTTTCTTTTATTCCCTGCTAGGGCAGTTTTTACTGTTCAGGTGCTGAGAGACAGCGTGTGTGTGCTCTTTTTTCAGTATGTGGATACTTACCAGATACGCAGCTGCAGTACTTTTTCCTGTGCAGCTCTAAACCTACTTACAGTCCGCCTCATTACAAAAGCAACCTCCTTGTCTCAAGGAAAAATACTTTGAAGTAATAATGATGTTCTAATATATTGATAGGAGTTTGCGTAATTCCATTATCTCTTTAATGGACATTAGTTTAGATGGAGCTTTTCCATTGTCCTCTGGTCCTTTCATCAGGAATTGGCTAGCTCAGTTGTAAATGAGTCAGTATCTTATTTCTTCAGAGAGAGCTGTCTGTCAAGAGGTTTGAACATTCTGGGAGTAATCTTTGTTAGGCAATATTCTTTTCTTCAGTTTGAGACAGCTATAATTATAAACATCTCACAAATTGTTTTTATAATAGCCGTGATTCCTGACAGCAAATATCTTCATATTAGGTTTGGAGAATCTGTTTCTATTAACTTTTAAGCAATTGTTTCATGTAGTTGCAGAGGAAGTCTCTAACTTTGTGTTGAGGTGATTCCAGTTTTACATAATGATGCCTTTTGTCTTTTAGAGCACTCTGTGAAGACATTTATTTGTATTCATGTCAAGTCTCAATACACACTTGGTAATGTTCTTATGTGTATGTTTTAATTCTTATGTGTATGTTTTTATTTAGTCAGTTAGTGGAAATCAAATAAACTTGTTTGCTTATTCCTCATTTTTTAGATATGTTTGATTTTTTTTGAAATCATTCTTTTAGTTTAAACTATTTTAAAAAACATTTCCTTTGGTGGTATCACTCAGGTTTTGGCAATTAGATTTAACACTTGATTGCATTTAGTTTGCTCATCAAAAGTGGAGAACATTTAATATTTATTCATAACAAAAGTATTAGAGAAGCTGTCAATAAATTTTCTGTCCTAATTGAATCATAGGATATCTAAATTGTTGATAATATGATCTGCTTGTTAAACAAAAGTGTCTGGAGAAAATGATGGATTAATTGACTGATGGCTAAGGTTTCTCTCAAATATAATGGTTTACCCAGTTTGATTTGATTTGTGTAAAATAACTTTCTCTAATAAACAATTTGCTCAGAGGCAATAGGAGAAATGAATGGTTATCAAACCAAACTTAATTAGTCTATCCTAGATTGATATTACTTGGGGAGTCTTCGTTTTAATTGTGGAGGGCTGGCTACAAAGAGTTTGGTTCATTATATTTTTCCTGTAGAAACACTATTGTGTAACTACCTATGGAATATAACGTGAATTCATTTTAATAAATGCTTGTAAAGTGAATTAGCTAATTATGCCAGGCTAAAAAGGATTCCTTTAATTATTTTAGATATTTAACTAGTACTTCAATTTTATTATTGTTAGTCTGTAAACATAATTTGTATTAGCTCTGCCAAACTAATTAGAATATATAACTTAAACAGTTTCAACAGTTTTGTAATGCTCATAATGAATTCTTCTCTGAGAAACACAGTTCTATTTTCAAAATGTTCAAATGATGCACAAATTCTTGGCATAGGAATAGCTTTGAAATGTGAGGAAGAATAACTTCTTTCTGCAAAATACAGCTTCAGAAAAGTTGAAATGGTTCAAGACTCTTGAATGCTTGTCAAAGGAGGGAAGCCTCACTTTCTTTTCCTCAGAGATGGGGTCAAACTTAAGCATAAATCATTGAGTAACGTAATTCCCTGATGCTCTAGAGCCATAGATTATCCATGTATAATATAAAACACAGATGCAGTTACATCCCACTGTTTTCAAAGGTTAAGCACATGCTTAATTGCATTAGTAGATTAAAATTTGCACATTCAGAGTAAGAAGTTTTGGTCTTAAAATGCTTCCAGTTAATTCACTCTAAATAATTTTGTCTTTCCTCAAAAAAAAAAGAAAAAAAAAAAGATTTTCAGCACATTTGTGGAAGGTTTACAAGATCTTAATATCAAATGTACATGAGAGGGATGTTGTTTGAAGCTGAGATGTTGTGGAAAGAAAACATTATTGGTGAAGAGTAATTTAGGTGTTCATAGTTATATTCCTTTGTGATTAATCTCGGTCTTACAGAAGCCGAAATTAAGCTGGTTTATTGTTTCTTCTCACATAAAGTTTTCATTGTGACACTTCATTACCTTAGTTTTCTTTAGATAGTGTAGGAAACTACAGGTAACAGAAAATCCAGTGAGGAAATAAGGAACATCTTTTGTTTCATCCATGTATAGTCACTGAATGTAGGTTTGTGTTCTGTCTTTGAGAAGTAAAGATTTATGTGCATATATTTCTGCTATGAAGATGACTTTCCCATCTCATCTATTTGAGTGACAGAAAACTGCTACAAAATGCCGAGTGAGGCATATATTTGAGCAGAAATGGTATAAACCAAAAACTTTGGTGTTATCAATTAACCCATTCTCATGAGTTCTTTCTGAGATATGGCTGCTTTACCTCCTGATGATCTAGCCATCTGAAGAGTAGTACTTCAGCAGGTATATGTATCCTTGGCACTAGTATGATTCGCATGGAGTCTCAACAAGGATTCTGAGCACAGGATACTGAGAATATATAGTAGTCCCTGGAATATTGTAGATTGATGAAAATAAAGAAAAGTCCATGAACTCATCTTAAGGATCAAACATGATCAGTTACATCTCATTAAATCAGTGGGAGTCTCACAACTACATTGAGGTTAGGCCAGCATTTTCACTTCAGGATTGTGGGAGCTCCTGTTGTTATATGGCATGTCTCCTTGTTTGTGATGGCAGGAGAATTTCTCACATCCCAGGAGCTGCAGGAATTCTATGGGAATTTTGGAGGTCCAGAACTAAACTCTACTCTTCTGCTCAGGTCAACAGAATTTCTTCCTCTGGGTTTGGAAAAAATTCACCATTACATTTGTTTAAAGTTTAGTTTGGTTTGATTTCTTTATATGATCATCAGATACATGCGAATTAAGATGCACTAAACTTTGTTCCTTGTACCCTCTGGTGTACCTCCTGCTATGACTCAACAGTGACCATGTGGCTGCTGAACCAAATCCAAATATCAGGTTCTTGAGTAGGTGAGCATCATTCTGTTCAAATACTGTGTTACATTTACCTGTTGTGCTGGGCTGTTCAAGCTCGCTGAAAACTTGACCAGGGGCTTGAGTCTTTCAAAAAGAGAAGTTTTCACAGCCTAGAGTAGTAGGAGACTGGCAAACTTCAAGGACTCTTGAGAGACAGGAAAACGAAGGAAATAAGGTGTCTTACAGGGGAGCAGTTTATTCTTTTATTGAGCATGTAGTGTAAAACTTAAGGTTGCAATTTAGACTCCTCAATCCTTAGTAAATAATACTTTTTGCACTGAAATCCCTGTAATACCAATTTCTTCCACAACCGCACAGCATGTTCTGTACCTCCCTTTTTGTATATAGCAGGGAAGCAGCTGGAATATTTCCCCCAGGAAGTGGAAGGCCACTGTTTAGTTTGTGGTAAGCTTGAGGGGATTAGGTCTGCATCTCTGACCTGTGAAGTGGGTGTTAGGCGGCGAGTTGCGCCGTGTTGAAGTGTCCTCTGCTGCTGGCACCCAGTCAGTGCCATCATGCAAACAAGAACAGTGGGGTGGAAGGAGAGCAAGAAAGCACTTCAGTACGTAAAGGTTATCTTGTTTGAAGTGGAGAGAGGTCACCCTTGCACTACAGGTTATTTATACCTCTATACTTATCACTTACTGATTTACAAATAAAACCAAATGATCCTGGGATCAAGATCATAACCATTATACTGTCGGATCATGGAATGCAAGGACATCAAGGAAAGAGCAGCAAGATTTTATAGCAGTTCCAGCTAATTATTGTAACTTTAAAGGTTCTCCAAGGTAATTTCTTTTGTTTGGTAAACCATAACATTTTCCTATACAAATCATAATTTCATTAAGCAATTTTACTCATTCAAAAATAAGAAAAAAAAAACCTGTATATAAATGTGTGCCTTCCAGGCAGGGAATAAAGGCTCTTTGACTTTTTGAAAGCCTTGGAGATTCAGGATAGTTATTGGTTTTTAATAAGAACGAGAACAAGTATAAACCATGAAAAAATTCTCAGTTGTATCAGATATTCAAGATTTTTCTTAAAGCATTTAGGTTTCGATATCTGAAATGAGTATTTAGGAAATATTAAAGGGTATACAGGTTAATATAGGATGTGATCTTGAAATATCTAAAATACTTAAAGCGTGAAAGTTGTGTTAAAATTACATTATATTTGCATTTTATAATGTTTATTTAATCTTTAAGCAAGGATAAACACACTTTCCGACCAAGTTTTATAGTTGTAATAATGAAGAGATACGTGGATTATGCTTTACTCAGGTTATTTGCTGTTCTTTACTAATTCAGCATTCTCGATAAGCATGTTTCACTTCACTGGCTGACCAATTCTTGAGGTGTTGCATAGGCTAAATATTTGTAATTTCTGTATCATGCTGTGTGTAGTTAAACATGGATACAATCTCATGGTCTGTTGGTGCTGCAGTTCACGTACCATCCATAATGTGTAGCCAAAGTAACGGTGAGTTTTTTAGTTTTGTTTTTGTTAGGGCTTTGGGGTCTTGTGTTCGTAAGTTTTTTATTCTGACGGTTTCAGCTACAGAGTTTCAGCACACACTTAAGTAGCCTTATGGTGCTCATTGTGCTTCCCAAGGAGTATTTTGTGGGAACAGGTAATTCCTCATTAAATATATCTAGTAACTAATGCAGATCTTAGGAGTTCCCTACCTTCTCAGTTTTCTCTGTTATATCACTGCCAGTCCATAAGCACATCTAATAATCTGTCCTTGCTTTCCTGTCCGCTAAACAAAGCGTGTGTAGTGAACAGCTTGTGTTAGTGTTGTATTTTATACTTAAGGATTGTGACCCTTTATGGGTACCTCTTTTCACATCAGAGTTTGTGGGAGCAAGGTAGAACTCAACAACAAAATAAAGCTGGAGCACCTCCCGTATGAAGATAGGCTGAGAAAGTTGGGGCTGTTGAGCCTGGAGAAGAGAAGGCTGCGTGGAGACCTCAGTGCGGCCTTCCAGTATCTGAAGTGATATTTGGTATCACAGAGATGTGGAGAGAGGCTCTTCATGAGGGATTGTAGTGATAGGACAAGAGGTGATGGGTTCAAACTAAAGCAGGAGAGTTTGGGTTAGAGATAAGGAGGAAGTTCTTTACTGTGAGAGTGGCGAGGCACTGGAATGGGTTGCCCAGGGAAGTTGTGAATGCTTCATCCCTGGCAGTGTTCAAAACCAGGTTGAGCAGAGCCTTGGGTGACGTCGTCTAACGTGAGGTGTCCCTGCCCATGGCAGGGGATTGGAACTGCGTGATCTTAAGGTCTTTTCCAACTCAAACCATTCTGTGATACTGTGATTCTATATAACAAATCATAATTCCCTATGTAGTTATTTTGATGTTAAAAGCTAAAGAGTTGGTTTTTAATTAGAAGAGTAGAAACTTTGGTCCTACTGTGCTTCATGTTTTTTAATGATCTGTGGTGAAAACTGTTGCCATTTTATTAATATTCCTGGCTTGATATTAAAGCCTATCACAAAATCATCCTCCTTTTTCTCCAGTGTGATGTCCTCTCATCAGCTTTCAGTACACTAAAACTGCATGCGGCATTAGGTAGCTTGTCAGTACATGTAACACAGCTCTGATGAGCTGGTCTTAAATGAGTTCTTCTTGCCAATAAGTGAGCTAACTTTTAGGAAAGTTAAGAAAATTCATGTGCAATACTCTTTATTTTTTTCTTCAATTTCTAGACAGGTACACAAAATGCATGAATAGTTACATGGGTGAAAAGTATGCATAAATAAATGGAGCTCTTTCCACTACAGGTTGGGAGTACTGATCAAGTTCTTGGTAGATCCTCTTAATCTTGAGGTTTAACCCCAGCCAGCAACTGAGCCCCACAGAGCTGCTTGCTCACTGCCCCCTCTATGGGATGGAGGAGAGAATCAGAGGGTAAGAGTCAGAAATCATGGGCTGAGATAATAACAGTTTAATAATTTAAATAATATATAATAATAATAGTAGTAATTGTAATTAAAAGGAAAGTAGCGCAGAGAGAGAAGTAAAACCCAAGACAGACATTGCAGTGATGCAGATGGAGACAATTCGCTCATCACCAACCAACTGATGCTCACCCAGTCAGTCCCCGGACAACCACCCCTCCTTCAGCCTCCTGCTTACTTTATAGATGGCACCCTTGGGTCAGTTGGAGTCAGCTGTCATCTCCTCCCGACTCCTTGTGTACCCCCAGCCTCCTCACTGGTAGGTGAGGAGCAGAAAAGGCCTTGCTCTGTAAGCACTAGTCTGCACTAACAAACATGTCCTTATGTGATTAGCACTGCTTCCAGTACAAATCCAGACCAGCCCCATAGTAGTGCTGTGAAAATTAACTCTGTCCCAGCCAAAACCAGCACACTCAAAGATGACAAGCCTAAACAGACCCTTACTGCTTAAAGGCAGTGTTACAGGAGGAAAAATGGCTCAAGTTTTGTCATTTGGAACCCACTGAGCATGAAGAGATTCTTTTTTAGTCCTAACGCCTGTGAATATCTCATTTATATTGCTAATGTTTTCTAAACTGCAGCAAGCATTCGTAGTGAGATTGGCATATAGCCAGACCAAAACTTTGAATTTACCCGCTTAAATAAATTCACCATTATACAAATCTGGTGGTTTCACCCTTGGCCATCTGTGTGGCTTATGTAAGATTTACCTTCACAGTTTATTATATGGTTATTTGCAGGCTTCCAGTCACCCTGATTTGGCTCTACACGTGTCGGTTTCATGCTTTTCGTCAGGGTACGAGTAACTGTTTAAAAGGTTGAAGAAAGTAATTAGTTTTAGGGTTGAACTTAATAAGTTTATGAATTGAAGTAATGTGGTCTGGTTGCCTGAAGTAGCAGCAGTCCGGATCAAAAAGGAATGGGAAGCCTCTTTCAGGGCTGTGTTCTATATTCCTCTGTTTGTATATCTATATATTCAAGCATGCAGTGATTTCTAGTGTAAAGTACTGTATAGATAATTAGCAATTAATTTGATTTTGGTTTAGGGGGACTTTTGGATATCTTTGGGTTACCTGTATCCTGTCTTTGTGTTCAGTAGCAGCTGTGAAAATAACTCTTGCTTCCTGGATGAAGTTCTGAATAAAATAAAAACAATCCTTGTAATACTTCAGTCATATAGTAAATGGAATTTGGGGTAAATAGAGGAGCTGACTGCAAGTTCTAATGGAAAAAGGATTTTTAAAAGGATTGTGTCAAATATAGTACAATAACTCTAAAATAAGAAAGGGGGTTAAAGATGCAAAAGTGAAAGAATGTGCTCTTACCTGTTGCCAAATGTTTTTTCATGTATGCATTATAGCTCCCTTTTGTAATGGTCAGTATTACCCTTATTGTGTACTGTTTACATGTCTGACTTCTTGTTTGGATTTTACTTGGTGATTTGGTATTAATTTTTAATGTGAAAGCACTTAGCATTAGGAGTTTGACATTTTGTCTGACCTTAATCACCAAGAGGATCATGAGAGGTTTATTCAGTGGGAAGAGAACTGTTACAGCTCCGACAGAAATGATGGGAAATAAGTAAACAGCCTTTTAAATCTTCACCAGAAATCAATAGAGTTTAAAGATGATGGACGTTGGTGTTTTTTGCTGCTTAAGGACTTCAACCTTTTACGGGAAAATATCTTCTCCAAGTGTCAGCATTTTTTTCCCCCAGCACAATGAATCACCACTGCAAATAGAACACTCTGCATAGAACACTTCATCATTATTACAAGGACGATGTTATATATGTCCCTCTATGATAATGCAGATGTTTTGTATTTTTACACATAAAAGTGTGGTGCTGCTTCATAACATTGCTTATTAATGGATGCTGTAGATCAGCAAAATAATGCTATGTGTGTTTGATAGTATCGAAACTCTTTATTCTGTCATAATGGCTGCTGTTTATAACTTTTCCGGTTTTAGACGTTTTCCCCATGTCAACAGAAATAGTTTTATTTAGGTGAGAGTTCTCAACTTCTTTTAATAACTGAGAATAAAAGCTACTCTGAAGTCATTGCATCAGCAGGCATTTAGAAATGATGCAGGTTTTGAGCGGTTGCACAACAAATTGTGGAGTTTTGCTTTTCATGAATGATTTATTAGACGCTAGGATGGTACAGTATTTAGCAATATATCCACAAACAGCACTATTCAGACCCAAGTATTCATACATTTGCAGCATCATCAATCACTTGTTGTGCTATTTGGGGTTTTATTATACAGTATTGGATTCCATTTTAAAACAGCTAAGTATACGGTAAATTATATTCAAATAAAAGTAAAGTTGCTGTTAAATAGTAATTGAGAACTTGACTTTCAAGCTTTCAGTTAATTTGTTTGCATCCTTATGCAGCCATTTACTCTGGATAAAGTGAAGGGGATTTAATTTTGATTTGTAGACAGCCTTTTATATTGAAAATAACTGTAGCGACTGTAGTTTTATGCTAATATCTAAGCATGCCACATATACTCTTAGACAAAATCGTCCCTTAAGACCTCCTGATATGAAGTGATCTTTGATTTAAGGTTGCAGTACTTTGGCTACAACTGTGTTCAATGATTATTAACCTGGAGTTATTACATACAAGCTGATGGAATATTTTCAGTAGTTTATCTCAATTGATTAGCCATATTGAGTACAGAGTGGCAAAGAAACATTTAAAGCTGTTCTTCCTGCTTCTTGTGAGGCTGCCTCTCTGTGCCTGCATTGCGTTTGGCTTTGTGCTTTTCCCTGCATAGCACAGTGGTGGAGCTGTAATATAGCCGGATCGTATGAACATCTTTCCGCAGGGTGCTGAGAAACCTGAGCTCAGTCAGCGCATTGCTTAAGCATGTGCTTATTTGTAAGCACAGCTGTAGTCCTGAAATCTGCTTAAAGAGCATGGATGTTGTCTCATCAGCCATTCCAGAGTACCCAAATTTGAGAGCAGTGCATGGAAGATGAGGAATATCTTCCTTACAACACAGCTCTATAGACATTTTCCCATGTGTGTGTGTTCCACTATGTGGATTTTGATGGCAGTAGGTAGTCTTGCTTTCATTTAACGTAAAACTAAATCTCTCAACTAACAGAAACAGCAATGATATTCCAGGACTGGAACCTAATTTTTGGATGACTTTGTTGTGTTTAGATCATAATTTTTAATAACACAGAGCGAAGAAGCATAGAAGAGGGAAATATGCATGCAATATGCTAGCTCTTTAGCTCATGTTATGTAATTTAGCTGATCATGTCCTGTGTTTGCCATTGTTAAGGAGAGCTTTTTGCTTACTTTATCATAGTTTTTTGTACATTCAGGGAATTCTTGCTGTGTGATGACAGGGTGAAGTTTTGCCTTTAGTTCTGTTTCATTTCTTTTAGGGGAAAGGCTTGGAAACTTGTCTATGGGCCAGAGACATCTTGACTCTTTCAGGGCCAGAAGTTTGGACTTATTGGGAGGTTTTTCCGTGGATAGCAAACACATCTCTTAACGTTTTTCAACCTTTCAGCATCATATACTTTTTATCATTTTAGTATCTGCAATGTATTAATGTTGGATGGGGGCTTTCATGTAGTTTTACTAAAGATGAATAAGCTTTCTGTGGATTGATTAACCGCCAAATGCCTCAGTAGCAAGTTGCAAACTTTGTTTTTCTCAGTTTGTTTCCTGGTTTACTTTGTATACCCATTTATGAAGTTTATGTTGTCTTTAAAAAAATCCCAAATAATCACCTCCTTTGGCCTGGAGCTTCAGAATTTTTGCCTTATCTTCATAATAGTGGCACGGTGATATGATGACAAAAGATTGTGTTCTAGTGGCTTAATTGCTCAGCACCTGAGGTAGAGCTGTTATCCGAGTTTTCTGTCCTGTTGGAAACACGAAGCAGAAACTGTGTGAGCATCAACCACCTTTGTGTGGAATGTCAGAGATTCTGTGGTAACTGCAGTTACATCTCTTTGAGAGAGAGTCATTCAAAATAGAACAGATGTGAAATGGAGACCCTGTCTGGCTGCTTTGGTTAGCCCTGAAGTGAGTGCTGAGAAAGGATGTGATTGATCGCCATCGATGCATGTGGGTCAAGGGAGGGGACAGGGCTAAAAATGCCGGGGAGGTAAAAGAACTTTTTAAACTAAGGATGCTGTTGGCACAGGAACAAATGGATGTGGCTATCAATAACCTTTGGCTAGAAACTCAGAAATGGTTCCTACTCCTCCAGAGATTGAGGAGGCTCCAGAACAGCCTCCCAGAGGGGGAATTATGGAGGGAAAATTATTAACAGATTTTAAAATGAAGTTTGAGCGATTTATAAAAGGATTAAGTGATGTGATTGCCTGTGTGGGTCAGAAACTCTACTCGCCATCCACAAGGTCCCTTCTATATATTTCAGGTCTCTCTATATATTTTGAGCCTTCCTTAACACGACTAAATCATATAAAAGTTTAATTTTAGATTTCACTTTTAAAGTCTTGTGTTAATGCTTGTGAATCTATGAATGCAGAGCATAACTAATGAGATTTTCATCTTCTTTTTCAATCTGAAACTTGAAAATAATCTCTAATTTAAAGATTCTCAGCTTAGAGAGAAAAAGCTGCTCAGAATTCTTCAGAAGGTAGTACTGTTTCTGCAGATGGAACATCCTCACTGAGTTAGCTGGAAAAATGCAACTAGCTGGCATTACTTTTTCACTGCCTGTTCGGAGCTACTGTCAGTGATTGCCTTTTGTGTAAGGAGTACAGTAGGTCAAAAGAGGATTTTGTTAATCTGTGCTCTGTAATATAAGTCAAGTTAAGTTTGAAAATACTATTACTATTACAGTGCACCCCAACAAGTAATTGTGATGCTAAGGATCTCCATGAGATTGCTGTATTGCCTCATGTTCCATTTGTGAGGAAAGAGACTGAAAAAAGCACACTGCGCATCTGCAGTCAATTCCTGCTTGCTTCTTTCTTTGCATCATGGAATTGGATGGGTGACTGGAAGTGGGAGATTTGGTACAGATCCTGTAGTGCCCAGTGCGGTTTTGTTCCTATATTTTTTCTGCTCTATCATCTTACTTTTCTGTTAAACTCAAGCCCCTTTCTCCTGCACTAGAAACTGTGGTTTATGTGTGGAGTATGCAAGAAGGTCTTACTTGTGCTGATCTTCTGGATTAAATGATCAATTATTCATTTATGGCATAATGCTTGATATATCATTGCTGTCCTTGTGCGTGGCTTGTTATGATAATTTTCAGATGTCTTTAAAATGTATTTTTATACATTGTGTATGGATATCATTAAAAGACACTGAGACTACTTGGGTGCATGGTTAAATCCAGTGTTACAGAGGAAGGTGACTGAGAAGGTAGCAAAGTGTTGATCCTTCCTTATGATAATTTTGTTGGGTGTTAACAGGTAACACGTTTTGGATTGACACACTACTATTGATCCCTGGATTTAATAGAATAAAAAAGTGAAGCAAAAGCTATCTGAAAAGACAACTAGAGCAATATGTTTTCTCAATGAGTGACAGGGTTGTAAGCTGTGACGTTGACAGTTATACCGCTAGAGTGACTTAATGCTTGTTGCCATGATGTGAGAGGTCCCGGTCATTTGTCAGCAAGCTGCTATAATCCATGCAGTACATCTTCATTAACCAGGCATACAGCAAGCAGCTCCGTGTTTCCGGATGAGCTGTGGCTGGGCCATAATTAACCTTTTGAACCTGGATTTGTAACAGAATGTAAAATCAGCTCAGGTTATCAATTACAGTCACGCTCAATTGATAGTTGCCCAAAGAGAGTTTCTTATGAAGAGGAAGACATTATAATCTGCTCATTTCCTCAGAAAGTAACAGAAGTACTTATGAGTCATCAAATAATAAATAATGCCTAATTCATAGCTTTAATATCGCCTTCTTTTGGTGCCTTATACACAGAAGGTCACAGGCAGTACTGACTGTATCTGTTGGTGACAGGGCTTACAAATAAATCTGTTATAAACCTGAATGGAAAAATGTTTTAGCAAAAGAAATACACATTTTTTTAAATGAGAATTTTATCAATGTTTTGAGATTTCTACATGAACGGTTTGATCCATACTGCACATACTTAAACCTTCAGTCTATGGAAGACTATTCTTCAACCCTTTAGGGACTTCAGAGTCCATATATTGTGGTTTTGAAAGGAAATCATGAATTAAAAATAATCATTGAGATTATTTTGCTCTGAGTCCATTAACTGTCCTCAGATAAACTGAATGTGTCTATTTGTGTCAGTACTCAGTAGTAATTCTTCATAGCTCCTTACTTCATTATGTCCAAAGCAAATTATATTCTGGTTCGATCTAATTTTTTATGTTACACTGTACTGTATAAATATGCAGAGTATTTTTAAACAAACTTTTAATGTTTCTTTTCCCTGTAATGTGCTTCATTCATCACAAAAATGAATGAGGCTATCCGTCAAGGACTGACTGCTTTTTCTTAGGTTGATTGCTGCTGTCACCAGTGTTTTACAGATCTGGAAGGATTTCCCTTAAAGTGTAGTTTTTCATTATTATTCTATGAATACAGGCAGTAATTTATCTGTCCACCCCTCCAATACCTTATGTTAGAGAAAAGAATCCTATTACATGTCCATAATATATAGAAGATTTTTAGCATGTGCTTCAATAATTCTTATTTGCTCATTTCTCTTGTTAGTACTGAAGATTTGATTTTAAAACCCACTTAAATAAACGCAGAATTACTAAGCTATCTCATCCCTGAAAGGCAGGAAATGTTGTTTTCTTGAGACTTGTAACATACTTTCAGTCTTTCACATGTTTTTGTCTTTACCTACAAATAAAGACAATAGGTCTTTATATTTATATTTATATATTTATTTATTTATATCTATATTTATTTTTATCACCCATATTCCATGCATGAGCAGTCTTTTTTTAGATTTCCCTTAATCTTTTTCCTTACTTCATTTTCTGTAAGTATAGTTTCATTAACTGGTTTAAAGGTATTTGGGTCATATTTTTAATCATGGCTGTCCTTTAGCAAACAAGGGGCCTTTAGGAAACCATTTGTCCTCACGAGAAGGATGCTTTATAAAGTAGAGTGTTTGCTTTGGTTTTTTTACCAGCCCACAATTTAAACAGTCTAATTCGAACAAATAGCATGAACCTTGTGTCAGAGTATCCATCCGTGGTACGTGAATGCAAAATGTTACCTTGTTTTCTGCATCCTTGTTAGATTTGGAAAAAAATAATTGTATTTAATTCTCTTTAAAGAAATCATGGATTCCTACGTAGAACATAAGAAAAACTCCCAAACTATAAAATTCAAATAACATAAGTTTATACTTACAAAAAAACCCAGAAAATTATTTGATCTTCTTTTTAGTCAGGATTTACTGATGTGAATTTTCCCGCTCTTATCTCCACAGAAGTTCGCTGCCCGCTCAGAGTGTTATTTTTCCACCTTCAGCTCTGTCTTCTTGGTCATTTAGAACTGTATTACAGTTAGCATAAGGTACTGCAGGATTTGTAGAACAAATGAAGGGCTATGTTGTGAATGAGATGACATTCAGGGTGGTACATTGAGGGTTGGCGTTTTGCTTGTTTTATTTTTTAAAGCAAACACATTAACTCCGTGTCCACATGATAGGTCTTGTGCCACTGTTGGTTTTGGAGTCTGTTGAGGGAAATCAGTGTTTGTTTAGATTTTGTATCTCCAGTAAGGATTCTGAAGGGCTTTATGTAGGCATTCGCAGAAGATTGCCATCACCAGCTACCAGCGCACAAAATGTCACCCAAATTCAATTCTGATTCTTCGAAACCAATTCAGAAATACTTTATTCAGAAATACTTTATTACCTATAGAATTTCTTTCTCTGTTGTTTCTTTCTCTGTCCTTCTGTCTTTCTGGTGAATGCATGACTCAGTAAGATATTTACTACCAGATGTTACAAAGAGTTGCTTGAATAATAGTATAAGACACAATTAAAATAATTACCCCTCTCAAGCACATGTACACATAAGTGGTATCTGCATTATGCAAACAAAAATCTTCTGGTTTCAGTTTTAGCTTGTACAGACAGCAGCTCAAAATCTTGGATAAACACTAGATTTTGATTCCTTAATGTGCTTTAATTCCATAAGATTTAAATTCCTTTACATGCTGCTTCCCCCCCATCCTAAATAGGAAAGGGCAAGTATAAGTATAAATATATAAAATACAAACTAAGCTTCCATATCTGAACAGATTTTCTCTACTTTCTGTATTTTCTACTACAATATTTAAGATACATGAATGGGAAGGCCCATTGGCCTGATTTTTGGAAGCAGTGAGCATTATTAATGCCATGGAAATCAGCAGGAATTTAACACGTCTGAAAATCCTATTGTTTCATAATAGGATCTCTTCTCTTGCATTTTGGGAACCTAAAAATTCTTTAATTCTCAGATTTATCATTTCAGGCTCTTAAAGTTCATTTTTTCCCTCAATCTGAGGGTGATTTATGGTTGCTCTGTTACAGATGAGATAGTTTCATCTTTCAAACTTGCTGCATTTTCTCTAGCATTTCTATCACTTAAGACTTTGAGTCTCAAAATAAAGGCACGAGAAGATGAATGTGTGTGTATATAAGAGCTCTCCATTGGACCCACCCACAGGTATCTGAAACTTTACAGTTCTCAAAGTTTAATGAATGCTTATTGTGCTCAGCATAGCAAATCCAAAAGGTCAGATGGAAAAACAGAAGTATTGTTCCACTTCTTTTTCACTGATTTTCATCGCTGTGCCACTACTGGTATAAAAAAAAATGAAATCCCTATGTCCACAAATTTGTGACTTACACTGTGGTTTTGTGTCATGTAAAGCAATCTGAAGCGGACTTTATCTAGATCAAAGGAGACATGATCTGATTAAAGGGAAAGAAAAAAGACCCCCAAACCTTAAACTCAAGCATCTCTACAGTGGGTAAGAATTTACTCTCTGCCTGTAATTCTGTATGGACAGGGGGTTTTATCCGCAGTTCATGTGGGTGCTCCTGTGCTGGGAACTGTACAAACACCTGCAGAACAGTGGTTGCTACCCTCCAGCTCTTCGTACTTCACACTGTACCTGGGCAGTTGCGTGTGGATGTGATGCATTCAGTTACAAGAGCACCATGCTATATTTTTTCTTTATTTTCTCCTCCACAATGGACTTTTCACTCCCATATCCTGATTTTGAAGATATTGAAGTATACTTACTAGTGTGGTTAAAAACTGTGTGGTGTTGCAGAAGATAGCTGTAGGAAAATCACAGGAGTTCTGTGCTTGTAGATTGTCCCTTTCTGGAGGTAGAGCTGACCGCAGTGTGTGGTTGGGGACCTACAAACTTGATATAACCTGAAAGAAATATTAGTGTAATCGTAAGTGATATTTGAGGGCTCATTTAGTTCCAGAGATCAGATAAAATGCCACCACTGAGAAGGTTTTGACTGAATATGCAGGTTCCCCTGCTCACCTGTCTGCTTTCC
Source organism: Myiopsitta monachus (assembly GCA_017639245.1). NCBI lineage: Eukaryota > Metazoa > Chordata > Aves > Psittaciformes > Psittacidae > Myiopsitta > Myiopsitta monachus. The sequence goes on along the minus strand of CM029917.1, from coordinate 38,101,975 downwards.
AGTGTTTTTATGTTACATGCATGTCTTCCAAAGCTGTGTAGAAAGACTTAATTCTTTCACTCTGATTCTGCTGCTGTCAGAGGTACTCGGTGCAAGATGAGCATAAGTTATCTTACTATTGCCTTCTGTTTGCATACCCTGTAACTAGAGCCTGAGGTTAAAGGAGGGATTTAGTGTTGTGCCTGTCACACTTCCCACTAAGCAGTCGGCGACATCACCCAAGATCTGCAGTCTGAGCTATGAACATGTTACATCTGCCTATCTCTGAGTGAAAAAAGTCATGGAAGAAAAAAATCAAGAGAGATCCTGAAGCATATTTTAACCTACACATCTCAGATACCAGCAGCCCAAAGTACTCTGTATCTTCTTTTTTATTTCCTAGTGAATGTTGAGTCTGCTTTAAGGTGTTCTTTAGCTGTGCCCTAGCCTGGATGATGGCTTCATGGATGTATGTATTACCCAGCAGTAAATGTAGAAGTGTTTGTGGGAGATGTGAACATACACCTTTATGTTTGCTGATTTCATGCTTTCATTATATTTCCAGTGATGTACTGGAGGAAATACTAAATGTTGTAAGCAAATGATCATGCAGTTTCCTATATTCATGTGGTTGGCACACATGGGGAATTCATGCAGGCAGAACTGACACACGTGTGTGCTTGGGTGTGCAGTTCTAGCACGGTTGTTTCCTAATCTGTGTATTTCTTTAAAGATTTCAAGATACAAATATGTTCAAATAATGATCTTTTTGTAAAAGAAGTGGTTGTGTGAGTAGGAGAAAATATCCTTTCCTTCATTGTGGTTTGATGGTTTTAGTTTGTTCTAAGCAAAAGACAGGAATCTGCAACAAGATATTATAGTCTGCTACTGTGAAATGGAGTCCAAAGGCACAGGTAGCTACTGGATGCATTAGCAGGTAGACTTGTGTGTAAAAGTGTTTGCTGCCTCTTCTGAAGGCTGCTATGTGTTAGTGGTAGATGAGGGTGACTTTCTTTTCTGTCTGTACTGAATTGTGCTGAGAAACATGTATAAGAAAGCTGTGATAATGAGCAGTACAGTAGAGAGAGGTGATTTATGATACCTGTTTCTGACAGCTATAGTGCTGAGATTCCCAGGGTATCTGATCACTGCATTAGCATGCTGACAGCTCAGCATTTAGGACATTATGGTAATTTATCCTGCATATGCTGTCACCTGCACTGTCAGAGTTTCTTTTTAATGATGGTATAACTATTTTGTTTGTTTGTACTGCATTCTTTTCATTTGGCTAATGTCTTCTCATTAGATTGCACCTAGTAAATGAGAGTAATTAAGTGTTTCCTATAGCTCAGATGCAATGATTAAGTTGCAGAGTTGGTGCTGATTATGTTTTGTCATTTATCTCTATTAATCTGAGAATAATCCAGATGATAAACACATGTAATTTTTTAGCTAATGTTCAATAGATGAAATTTATAGCTTCTCAATGGAGCCAAACAGTAAGTGTGCATTTATATATGAATAGCAACTTATTGTACTTGTATTTCTGTTAACTAAACATAGGATTATCTGTGCAACTAAGGAAAAAGAAAAGAACATTTACTGAACATAGAGGTTTTCACCTTTTTAAAATTCATTTTTGTACGGGAAGGTACTGTTCATAATTCACAGTTAAGTGACTGCTCCTTTTTATTCCGCTTTTGCAAATACCTACAGAGAATGCCGTGGTCATATTTTTGAGGGTTTTTCCTGCAGCTGTCTGTATTTGTTACTGTTACTTCTAGAATACAAATCTCATCTCTCGTAGCAAAGTGCAGTTTTCTTATAAACACTTCCAGATTACTCTGTTTAAAAAGTAAAAAATTACAGCACTGCATCAAATTAAGCACTCCACAACCATTTGTAAATCTTTATTTAACTTTCAAGCTGCAAAAAGAGGCAGAAGAAAAGCTCAAGATTTTTTTCTTCAACATAGGAAGTTGCAATACTAAAATGTTGCCACAAATAACAATGGCAACACTGAATTTCAGGAGCACTCTGTGTTGGTTGATCATGATCCTTTGTTTTCCTGGTTCTGTAAAATTCCTGCCATGTTCCACTGTTCTTGCTCAATATGTAACGTTAGGAGAGCAGACAGCAGAGCCCCATGATTGTTTGGGGGTTACACAAGAACATTCTAATTGGTTTCAAATTTAGCAAGTTTTGTGTGGCACCAGTCAATAAACTTCTTTAAAATATAGAACTTGCAGATATAGTAGATGCTGAAGGGAAAATCCCAGCTAGTTGGAGATTTGTGTTAGTGATTTATAGATTAATGAGCTGAACAATCCTTTAACGTATGTACTGTCAGTGTATTACTGCCTAATACAGGAATGTTGTCTGTACTGTGCCTGTGTCCATGTGGTATCTGAAACTCTCTTCTGTTTTGACAAGTGTCATTTAATAATCTGCAGCTGCGAGCAGTAGCACTTTGTTGCATGCTTCATTCCATTTTGTACTTTAAAGTAGAATTACCAACCATACAGTGACATTTTGTTTGGGAAAAGATCCTCTGATCTGGGCAAGTGTTTCCTCAGTGTTTTGCAAGGAATAGTTACTGACCTGTTCTGAGGATATATCACCCCAGATAATGTTGTGCGGTGTTTCATTTTGGTAACTTAAGCTCGGGGACCACCACCCCAAATGGCACTTGGGCTGTTTGGGTCTCCTTATTGCAGTCTGTGGCACGGCCTGGCCATTGGAAGCCCACTTCAGACCTGACCATGTTTGCTGTTGTGGAGGTAAATCTGAAAAGAGTTGTTTTCTGTCCAAAAGTACTCAATGCAATGGAGAGTGATCAATAAAATCACCTAGATTTGTCCCTGTTCTCAGATGCTGTCACCCTTCACCAGTGGAAGAGAGGGAGATGGTATATTTGGAGCTATAGGGGGGAGTTGGGCTTGGAAAGGTAATGATGAGATTGAGTATGGCTGGAAACATAGCAGAAAGTGTGCAGGGGCAGGAGAGCCCAGAGATCTGCTGTGGACAGTCAAGCATTAGTCCATAAATGTAAGGGTCATTTTCAGTCTGGGCACATTCGTTAGACTTGCTCAGATTTTCCCAATGTTTTCTAGATTAGCACACAATTATTTAAGGATTCTATTTCAAGTTTTTAATACATAAAATCGTATTATTATACAACTTGGTAAGTTGCCAGCTTGAAATATATGTTAATTGGATCAAATTGTTGTTCATGAACAGTTATTTACTTCCTGTGAACATAAGTTTTAGGGTATCAGCATTCTTTCTGGAAAGCAAATAGCCTGTTCTGTTTATGTGGGTCAGTTCTAAAGTAGCTGCTTAAAATCCCACATACTGAATTCTGTTATCTTTTCTCTTGGGTGGATGAGGAGCACGGTTGAAACAGCCAGTGATGGCTGCTGGGCTTTCATTTCTTTGTGACTGGTAAATGAAACACATGCAGCCTCACCAAACTACATGACTAATGACAACCTCCAGTGGCTCCTGCAATCAAAGATTAATTTGCTTTATCAAGTTTAAAGAATAGTAGGCGATAAATCATGTCAAAAAGAAATAATCAGTGGCAGGCTGATGTTCTTCTGCACAGTGGAGGACAGGTGCAATAGAGGATTCATCTGCCATAGACTGTTAATTTTGTTCTCACGCTGGTGTGTTAATTCTTATTTAGTTGATTTTTAAGTCAAACAGGATGCATTTGTCAACTAATATTTTTGTCTAAAATGTATAGTGTTGGTGTTTAGCTCTAAAATTAAATACTTGTTTAGAGTCTATCACTTGGCATCAAAATATTTAACTTAATCCCTTTAGATAAATTTCATTCATATCCGTTTGTTGTCTTGGAGCACAGTTTAATGTGGACAGGAATAAAAATGTGTTGTACATATCTGGTGCAGACATAATGTATTTCTTTTCTTTCATGTTGATTCCTGTTTAGCTACATCTGTCTCACTCTCTCTCTGGGAGAGATGTAATGTAAGTCCTAGCAGTTGTATTGGGTGTTGGCCTCTTAAGTGGAAAATTGATGGTGCTGGGCACTTAAGGCCTGACCCGCCTGGGACTTTGTACCATCTCCTCATACCACAGTTAGCAGCACAACACTGGAAGTGCTCATCATGTTGCAGGACAGAGTTCTAGATGGTTCTCAAGTGATTCAGAGACAGCATTTCTGTTGCATTTGTAATTACTGATTGTAATCATGCCAATAAAACCTGCATTAAAAAAAAAAAAAGCAAGATTAAGTGACCATTAAGTTTGTAAGGCTATCTATAGTATGTCATTATAGTATTGCATTGCGTAGTATGGCACTGACTCTGACCTGCATTTAATGGTGAACTGTGCTGTACACAAAGCAGGGACTGCAGCTGTTTGTTTATCATGGAAGATACAGGTACCTTCCGCTAAGTAAATGTTCGAGCTACATGATTGTTGACCATTTTTAGTCTATTATTATCTCAGTTAAAGCATGGCCCAGTAAAATACTGGCCACCCGTGTTTTCCCATGTTTAAAAGAATTTTAGCACTGGAATGATGCAGATTGTGTAAACTCCCGTAATGCATAGAAATGATGTGATAGCCTGATAATAATATGTGAGCCCTCTAGTGGCATCCTCCGTGTTAGAAGTTGAGAACTAATTGTGTACAAGAGCATAGAGCAGGGCACGTGTTCAGACAGGAGGTGGAACGGCAGAGCAGAACTACCCTCCTGTGAAAAGGTATCGTAGGGAAGAGACCATTGGAGACAGCAGCAAAACAGGCTCCTGTGCAGCTCTCGGGGCAGTGGAGATACTTGCAATCAATCTTTAATACTGATAGAGTTACATTTTGCAAGGAAAAACTGTAAAACTTCCAACCAGCTCCAGTATTTGGTCTTGCATATACAGTAAATGGGCTTATTAGGATCCATCTCTACCAATTTGATCATATTTAGATTGAAAGATGTGACTACCATGCAGATATTAAAAGTTACATTGCATAAAAATTAAAAGCTTTTTAACAATTTAAAAAGCTTCTTGTGAAGTAAAAGAAAAAAATCTTGCACAAAGTAGATTTTAAGCAAGTCATTACCATTTTATTGTAGCTTCTGGGTGTACGTAGACTACAGGCTGTACTGTTAAATGTGGTTTCATTACCATGTCAGAGTTAACTACCTACCTTCCTTCCCTGGCACTGAATTTGTATGCCATTAGTTTGTTGATTGTAAAGACTGAATAGTAAGAGGGAAAAGTAGTACAACAGGTTATGTGTCATGTTGTATTAATAGGTCTGTCTTTTCACTAGCTTGGGCACTGGCACTCAGAATACTGACTACTGCTGATTTGTTAGTCCTGCTCATGGTGCTGGAAAACTTAAAGCTGGGGAGTCTTGAAAGTACAGCTATGTAAAACCAGACCTCCCTTGCTTTTTATTTCATTTTATTAGTAGTAATACAGAAATGATGCAGCAGTAGTGCTTCAGTTCCTTTGTGCCATTCTGATGATGGCTAGAAAGCTGAAAATCCAGGTTTCATCCAGTAGGATGATTACGTCTTGCTACTTATGAATCTAATTTAAAAGTAGGGGGAAGAAAGGACGCTTATTTGTGTGCGTCTTCAATTACTAAAATATCCATTTTGACTTTTTTCTGTCTCTCTTAATTTTTAACATAAAATTTTAACACATAAAGTAGTGATGCAGACAAATCTCAGCAAAAACTTGAAACAGATTTGAATCTGAGTTAACATTAGCGATTTAAATTTAAAATTCATAGTGGTTAAAACAGAACTACCTTAAAAGTAAGTATTATAAGAAAATATAATTTTCTTATGCAAAATGTGTTTGACCAAATCAGTGCCGAGCAGAGGGGAAGGATCACCTCCCTTAGCCTGCTGGGGATGCTCTGCCTAATGCAGCCCACTCACTGTCTTTCTGCTGTGAGGGCACAGTGCTGGCTCATGTCTGGTATGGTTCATTTAAAAGACATTCCAATGTTAAGGTAAGAAATGCGTATAAAGCAATCTTAAATTACATTGTGATGCTGATGGGAAGGAGAAGAGAGTACTTGAAAAGCACAGTCCTCTCTTAGCTGCAGTCCCACATATTATGAGGCATCAACTATAACAGTATGGAGAATGGCATGATACCGCTGTTCATTTCCACCACTCCATCTTTTCTTACTCTGGGGTTTAGAGTGCAATGCAAACCTGAATTTGAGCTCATCAGGCTGGAACTGAGATAATTATAGTTATGCCTGTTTTACTGCGATGTTACTCATCCATAAGTCACGTCTTGGCTCACTTTTAATATAATGGTGGCTCTGGGAATAGATTTGGGGGGTGAGATGAGAAGAGTCTGTGTTTGTTTATTTAGGGCCAAACAAGAAAAATAGCCCCTTCTCAATTTTAATCTATAGCTCTGGAACTAAAATGGCAGAATTAAGACATTTCATAAATTTCTTTCAACAGTCCTTAGGAATATAACCCATCATAGCAGCACTTTCACCCTGCAAAAAATCTCTAGCTGTCTTGAAGTTGATAACAGATGAGTGAAGATAGGTAATAAATAATAGTATGGAAACTCTTCGTGTTTGAACATATTTTGCCAAAAGCACTGAATATGAAGTTGGGTGAGAAAAAGGAGAAACACTTTCTGAGTATTACTGATATACTTTATGATGACTTAGTGGAACACCTTATGGCCAACTGTCTCCTTTATCCACTGATGGTCTATAGCTGCCAGAGCTCCGTTTCTTTCATACAGCAAAGTTAAGAGCTAATTTATTGTTAATTGTTGAATGTTCCTTTTTATAGTATCTAGAGTCACCACAGGAGCAACCTGCCTTCCTTGGCTTGTGTATAATGTGTTCAAACAATGGGAGACTCTGGTAGTCTTAATATTTAAAGCAGAATGACTTGGCTTTGTATGTGGAGTGCTTGAACTAGGAATGAGTTTGTTTCCCCTTATGAGAACATGTATTTCAGCTAAAACAAAACCACAGACATTTTCTCGAGTGTCTGCTCTTGGTCTGTGTTAAGGCTTCATCACTATCAGTGTCAGACTTCATGAGTACCAGCATGTGATTTTCGTATCTAATTGGATAAGTAAAAAGCAGAGCATCTAGTTCATCTTCATGCATCCGAGCAGCGAAGGAGCAATGATAGAGCTTTCTCACCCAGACACCGCAAGGGCTGGGGTAGTGGTGACTGTTATCTTGCATATAACCATTTTCCATATCCTGAAATCAAATTTGCAGAACAGAGAGCATTTGGGCTGTACTTCATGTTTCATTAGATACACACATCCTCCCCAAATTTATTTTATCAGACTATTCAGAGCTCTTTCTTGCTTTCGTGCGCTTAGGGAGTAACCCTGAACTGTTAGTAATGTTGTCCTGATAGAGATCTATTTAACATACAGGAATATATTTTTAAAGTGCTCTTCTCAGACTAAACCTCACTTTTGTTAAACATCAGAGGAAGGCAAATGGTGTCTGTCTTCTGCCATTTGCCATTCTTCTGAAGCAAGGAGAAAAAACACTCAACAGTATTTCAGTGATCTGTTCCACACGGGTTTCATCTGTGTCTTCTTTGTTGGAAGAGTCGGTAGTTGGCATCAATTTGGATCAGAAGAACTGCAGTTAGGAAGGCCATGAGGAAGGTTCCATATTATTTCTCCAGAGCATTCTCACTACTGACGAGTTGTTTCTTGAGGCATGTAGCTCTATTGAGAAAGAAGTCTTCTGGGAACAAAAGTTTTATTTCTGAAACAGGGTTTTTGTATCAATTTAAGTATTAAATGATTTGTATAGATATCATCTACACAGTAGTGTGGCTTTCAAGAGATGTAGAAACTTTTGTGTTTAAGTGGATATAAAATCATATTATTTTAGATTTTGTAAGAATATGCACAGGAGCTGTTACTTTATGTAGCATTAATGTAGTAGACCTTCTCTGAACGAGCTCTTTAACAGCGCAAGTACCTTCTAGTTTATGCATTTTCTTTAATAACCAATTTCATTCTAATCTGCTGAATAGCAATAACATTTAGAATATTTAGATTTTTATGTAATCACCTAAATGTATGTGCTGCTGGAGCTTAGGTTTGGAGTATCCCTTAAGATAAGTGTGAGTCAGCAGCTGACAGTACACCTTAGTGGGTCACTTTGCTTCTGAAGTGCGTCAGATTCTGTGGCTGTAGAGATTAGTGGTGCCTGACAGTGTTCTGTTATCTATCATATTTGCATAGATCTGATTATCTCATTTGCTGAAGAGGTCAGCAAAACAAACCAAAATATTGCAGTGTATATTATTAAAGACCATCACTATCAGTCATACGGTAAAAAGATGACACTGCATGAAGGGCTGCATCCAGAATGTAGGTGATGTGGCCACGCTTCTGAATCGTGCAGGACCCCAGACGTGTGTATCATGTCAGGCTGTCACAGGTGCTGCCTGTTAGGTCATCTTATGTTGCTTCTTGACTCTAATGTGAACCGCTCTGTTCGCTGCTGCGTTCACTCCAGTGTGACAAATGGTCAAAAAGTCAAATGGTGGATGAGATTGCCTTTTTGTATTTTGTTCTGTATTTTCCCCTCTTAACTTGAATGACAGTCTGAGGCTCTCCAGCCAGAGCCACGACAGTCCAGGCTGTGTGTTTTTCTGTACACAACTTCAGTGTCACGCTATTTATTCCTAGAAGGCTTTAACATCAGAGGCTGAAGTCTGAAACGTCCCACGTGTTACTGAGAATAATTATTGATCAAGATTCTTGGCCAGTTTTGATTGATCAGTTTCATTAGTTTTGCAAGCTTTTCAATAAATACTCATGTATTTATAATTCTGTTCCCTGCTGGTGATCTCTGTTACCTGTGCAGTATGTTTGTGTTCAGAATTCCTTAACTTACAGTATGCTCTGTCACACTACATTTGGCTACATACATCATTGGCTACATTTACAGTTGTGTATTTTCAACTAAAGCTTGATATTGACCTCTTTCTTTTCCAAATACACCTCTTGGATTCTTCCTATGTTCATAGGCCAGACCATGTTGCTCCCTCCTCCTAAGCTCTTGCTTGATTTCAGTGTCCTGTGGTTTAGCTTAAATTCTTGGGTGAAATTAGGAGTGATTGAATTTTCAGTGTCCAGGTATCGCTGGTTTGGGTTTTTCTTAAATTTAAATATATCTGTAACTCCTCTCAAACCAAACCACTGTTTGCTAAATCCTCTCTCTTCTCTTTGCAGTCCTTTCTAGGCATCCTGTTAGGCCAAGGGCACTCTTCTGGCACAGACACACCAGGTTCCATTCGCTCGTAATTCTCTACCATCTTAAAATTGCACCTATTTTTCATCCCCACAAGTAGGCTAACCTGAGTTAGGAAACCATGGGTTTGCTTTGTTGTGCTGGCCACTTGGTTTGTTAAACCTCCTTTTTGTCTGCTTTAGATAAAAATGTCTTTGTCTTGGTGTTTTAAGTGCTGATGACATGTGCAAAATACCAGAAAACACATTAGCGAAGTAAACCTTTGATTTCTATAGGGAAAGGTGGCCCTAGGATGAAGGGAGTAGAAAAGTGTCTGAGAACTATTTGCCATCTCATTTTGCATCAAGCAACGCTCAGTCAGACTGAAAGATCTGCCCCACAGCATCTCCATTCAGAATGAGTGATAGTGATGGTGGTGTGCTTGGTGAGGAATTGGGAATCACACAGCGTCTGCGCTAACATGTCAGGGGTTGTTATTCTGCAATTGAATAGCAATATTTTAAATGTTTTATTAGGAGGAAGTTAAGGTTTCTTTTCATGCTCAATTTAAGAACTGCCATTTTGGAACAACAGCAGTGAGAAAAAGTTGTGAGCAAAGCAAAACCAAAGCCACGGATGCTATAAAAATAACTGCGAGCGGAGGAAATCAGTATCAGAGCTACGTCTTAAATTGAGATGCGTGATGATATAGAGACAATTAGGATGTAATGCTTAGTTTAATGATTTATGAGACAATCAAATTGTAAGGAGCAGATGTATGAAGATGGTTGAGCACATCAGCCTAAAAATAATGCAGTAGAAAAGGAAAAGACAATGCACCTCAGCATTCTTTGCAGATAAGCTGGGATTGCTGGGCCAGCCATCATGAAAATATATTTCAGAGCAGTTTAATGAGTTTAATAGATATGTATAGATTTAAAGCATTTCTTGGCATGATATGATGAAATAAGACTGCAGGGGTTTTGTTGTTGTTTTAAATCTCTATTAACCAAAAACTGCTTTCCCAAAGCTCTGATATTTAGTTTAATTAAAAATACAAATCCTGGTTTTCTTGTATGTGGTGGGGAATTATTGTTTTACATAGCAGTAATACATTGCAGTTATTCCTGAAAACCCTCTGTAATATTTAGAATCAGGAGTAAATCAGTGTTATCATGCCATAATTAAAAAATCAGTGATATTTTTTTTTTTCCTGAAGCTTAAAGGGCACACTTAAAAATCTGTTTTATTTAAAAAAATGTTTTTCATCTGAACCACTGAGGCCAAATTTTTGTTAAGTCTTCTGCTTAATTACGTAAACCTGCAGGGAAGCCTTAAAAAGTTACCCTTTGTTTAGTGTCTCATGTAGCCTCTGTCGTACTCGGCTTTTTAATAAAGGGTCAGATTTTATTTATGTGGTTAAATAGAACATAAATATAGACATTTCACATGATGTACCATGTAAATGTAAGCCTTTGTAGTTACAAGTTTTTGTAGCTGGAGAATTGTTTTAAAAGGCATGTAATTTATTAGCTATCAGTAGCTGCTTTATTGCCTTGCCGCGCTGCAGTAATAAATAAAAGAAAGTGAGCTGATTTTACAAATGGCACACAAGGTGCACATTTTGTGAAAAAAAGTCTTTTTTTAAAGAATTGGCATTAAATCCTTTTTTTGTGATGACAAAGAGGCTAAGAGTGCAAACTGTATTTTCTGTTTATCGAAAACAGAGTCTCTTTTTCTCGAGGGCATTTTTTCCTATGATCATCAAGGGATTTCAAAAGCAATAAAGTGTGGAATCATTGTTCGACTTGAACAGTATTAAAACTTAGGTTTTAATTTCAGTGAAGTAATAAGATTTGAACCTGTCTCACATTACAGCACTGTAAGGCATTTAGCAATTGTATTTTAAAGGAGGTTTTTAAAATGCAGCTCACTTGAAAGCTAACTGTCTGTCTAGTAATTAATAGTTTCTCTTCAGCAGAGGCTGTTGTGAATCATACTAAGGAATCTCAGTTTTGTTAATAACAAATTATGATAATTGTAAGGATGTTAATTCCTAATTAGTTTAAACCTACAATCTTTTTTGCCCTTTTCTGAGATTGATTTTCAAATGAAGACAAAAAAGGAAAGTAGAGACTGAGGGTTTCAGCATGATTTTCACCTTAGAATTAAAAAGAAATTACCCGTGTTTATCTGTAAATTTCAAAAAACTTTATTCCTTGCTTAGGAGCATATGTCATGTTCCCACTCAGAAGTAGTGAAGTATTTAATCTGTAACATATCTGATATCATTAATTCCAGAACTGTGTTTTGAAGATAATTCCACGGAGCACTTCTCCTTTCAGTACCGACACAGCGCACTCCAGGATGCTGGAACTTGGTGTGCACGGTTTGCACAGATACTCTCCAGGTTCAAAGTGTAAATATTTCTTCAGGCTGGTTGATGAAATGTTGGCTGATGAGAGGATAGCAATCCCTGTTCCTTGTAGCTGGAAATGAGCGTGGAGGGTTTTGGAGGAGGGAGGAGGGACAGTTTATACACAGGTGCATGTTCAAAGCAGCCATCAGTGTTTAACATTGGAGTGGTGAGCTATGACCTTCCGTGATGATTTTGAACGGTAACTGCCTCCATTAGCCATAAGGTTTGTTTCTTTATTTTAGTAGATGGCCTAGACTGTAAATATTAGAGGATCTAAAATAAATCAACATATTATCCTAAGGATACAAAACGTAAGAGCTATTTGTGGTTAGGAACCTTTGACAGATAGTTTGGATGAGGCAGATGATTGCCCGCCTCTCGTATCTGGCTCCCATTGCTGTGCCTGCAGGCAGTTTAGTGTTATAGTTGTATATTGATGTCAGGGTTACTACTGAGTGGCTAGCAATGACAGATGTCTATAATTACAGGCAATGCTTCCAGTATTTCAGAAGAGCCAGCCTATGTTGAACAATTATCTTATTTCTGGCTTGCCAAAGAGGGTTGTTCAAATTGCTAGTATTAGCTGTGGTAGCTGTAACACCTCTCCTTATGCCGTGGGATAAATGTGCAAAAGCACTCTCCTGTAAAACCTCGGTACAAAACCCTTATAATATAGGATCGTGCTCAATTTCCTATGCTTAAGGCTTGGTCCCGAGCAATGAAGAACACCTGCAGCAGTGTCAGTACGATGAAATAGTTTGGGATATAGAAATTTTAGGAGTAGAATAAGTAGCTGTGATCTTTGTTACTTGTTTTTAAGTGCCAAACTAATGGTGATGCTTTAGCATTGAGGTTTATTGCATATAAGCATGCTGAGTGGGCCACTCATCTAGATGCAGTTAAGGAATTAATGAAATTAAGCTGGACACTTTTAACAGTTACAGGGGCAAGCAGGAGCGTTGATTACAGCTGCTGAAGTACCTATAATACTTTGTTGTGGAGTTTTCTGCCGGACAGAAATAATGCTCTTATAATCTCTGCAGTATTGGTACCTTTCAGTCACTAGAGAATTTTAAAGCAGCATTTTGGCTTCTTGTTAAGCAAATACTTGACCGTAGATATGGGCTTGAATCTCTGCAGTGCAGTATATAGCTCTGATGGAAAGTGCAGCCCAGAACTGTGCTTCAGAAACGAAAAATCTTCTGGATGATGTTCAAAAAGTAGTAGCTTTTAATAGTATTTCTCAGTTTTCACTATAATATTTGTACTCTAAGCCCTGGAGGGAAACAAAAGAGACAGTGGAATTAAAAATCTCTAACAGAGCTTTACAAAAATGGAAGTCTAAACAAGACCTTTAAAGCTAAGGACCTTTTTAACAATTGGCTACCTGAAGACCTAGCAGATAAACTGGTATTTTTTTTTCTTTCTCATTTTTTGTTTCAGAGAATACTTCTCGTACTGTACCAGTAATAACAGCAGCTGGTTCACAGTAGGTCCCTTGTAGTAAGTTGACCAGAATTGTAAATGTTTCTTTCAAGACTTTCCGAAAACAGGAATTAAGAAAGGAAGAAATATATAAAGAAGTAAATAAAAGCTGAGAGAGAAATTGTTGAAAAAGAGATCAACTTCCATGCAAGAAAAGGTTTCTTGCTGGCAACGCATGGGCACTTTATGGAGCAGGAGGAGGGGAGTTAATCACTCCCCCACCCCAGACTCCTGTGAATTCTCTTGCTGTGTTAAGAGATCAGGGAAAGGATTGGGAAGAGGGTCTGGAAAAGGGCCTTTGTGGGAGCTGTTAATACCTCTTCCTGCCTCAACTGGTGATGGCGGAGTATTTCAACAGACTAGGAGGGAAATAACATCCATAGCAATGAGTGAGCCATGCAGCAGATTTACCCTTCCCCCTGTGACATAACACACATTGGTTTTAATAACAATACCCTAATTTTTAAATGTCATCTTATAGTAGGTCTCTTCTTTCAACTGAGGATAACTTTATGCAATATTTTAGTTAAGCTGGATTTATAGGTGAGCCAGTATATAATTTATGTAATAAATATTATATATTGGTTATCATTTATATACTTGGTTCCTCTGGTTGTTTACAAACGCATGTAGCAGTGAATGGGAGAGCAGCCTACTTTTTCTGTACCACAGGTCCCAACTTTATCTTCAGAGATCCTGTCTGAAACCAGGGCAATTTCTTACGGCCTATCTTGGAGTTTTTTTCATTTGGGGAGCTAAATTGGCCCATTCGTGCTTCACACTCAGAGTTAAGGGGTTTTTGAGATCTTACCTCTCTAAGACAGCTGGTCAGGCATGGAGGTGACCAAGGTTTTCCTCTGTTAAGGAGAGGTTAGAAAAGCCAAGGCTTGTTAAGCCCGTAGTTTGGTCAGGAGGTAAAGATGAATGATCCAGCACTCTGTCACACTGAGTAGGGGATTGAGCTCAGATATCCAGGCTTTGTCTGTGGGATTTGGAAGCCAGATTTCTGCTGTGTTGTAATGGGGCTTTGAAGTGCTGAAAATCGAAGATATCCAGTGCAGTTTGAAAAGCAGTGGAAATTACAGGATCACCAAGAAAGAAACTCCTGCATACTGTGGGTTTTTAGTGGGTGATGTACCTGTCAGAGAGGTGGAACAGCACTGTCAGGAACGTCTTGTGGTCGCCTGGCATTGCATGGATTTCCAGACAGATATGAGGAAGGAGGTGCTCCCTTTTGCCTGCCCCTGTGTTCCAGCCCCAATCCACATCTGTCTGCGGTAAAGTCTGGTTAAGGTCTGGTTTCACCCTCAGTGTTCATGACAAAAGACTTTAATGTTGTAGTGATGGTTGTCTGCAGCAAGGCCTGGAGAGCTTCAAGGAAGTTATAATATCTTAAGCATTTACACTGTGCCTATGGGGAATAACTTTACTGTAATTTTCTGAAGATTCATTATCCAAAATCTTAATTCATTATAATAGCCGTTATGAAACATACAGAAACCCACATTTTCTTGTCTTTTCTTATTTGCACAGTGTGAGAGATTCATTGCTCTGTTTTAATTTGTTTCATGGGGTGCGTTGGAGTACATTCCATACAGTGCTGTTATTGAATTTCTGTGACTGTCATTATATAGCCATACAACCTTTAGGAACTCATATTCTGAGCTTCCCAGTTCTGTAATCTGCTTCACATTTAAGAATTGACATAATTAGCTTTTTCAGAGTTATAATGAGAGTACCAAAAACAGAAGACCTCAAAAGATAAAGCAAAGTTAGGCGTATCTAGGGCTAAGGAGTAGGGAAGACAGGAAAGCAGTGTTTTGGTGTGATTACTGAATTATTTCTCCATTTTCTTGGACTGTATTTACATAAAAGTGCTTTGCTTTATAAAACGTAGCTTCCACAATTTTATTTTCTCATCCTTTTGAAACGCAGCAGGTACAGTTCAGGTAATTGGGAAGTATAAAATTACATAGTTTGAACCACGGATAAATCTGCTATAGATCGTAAAAACACTCTCTGGCATGAGAGCTTGTGAACCTGCTGTCTTCCTCCAGTGTCCTGATTCCACCCAGGCAGTTTTGCTGGTCTCTTCACTGTCGTGGCCAGGTTGTCAAGGCCAGGTGGGATGGGGCTTGGAGCAAGCTGCTCTAGTGGAAGGTGTCCCTGCCCATGGCAGGGGGTTGGAACTGGATGAGCTTTAAGGTCCCTTCCAACCCAAACCAGTCTGGGACTCTGTGACCATTGCTGTCACCTTTGAATGCAGCATTGCGCTTGGGCGTTGATTGTGATGGTGGGATCAGCTCTGGCTTGCTGTAAGGACCCTGAGTATGTACTTGTACCTATGAAGCTCATCCAGTATTGTAGTCTGTTGTTATCACTTCTGTGGATTTTTCACTTATGCTCCCGAATATTGTAAGAATGAGATGGTGATGGTGGGATATTTTACTGTTAAACTTGTGGTTTTGGCCATGTTGTGGCATGATTGCATAGTGCTGCGTGCTGATGCAGGTTTTGTGTGAAAGTTTTAAATCCTGCCGTTGTAAGGATTTGGGAATGATTGTGTAAAGGTTTTCCAGAAGCCTTCAACTGGTTGTTTCCTACTGAAAGCTAATTATGCTGCTCCTATTTGAAATGTCTAAAGGGCAGTGAAAACGAAAGACAGGACTTTGTTCTTGCTGGAATAAGGCAGGGGAGGTCTCCAAGGGAGGGGACCCCCAGCTGGGTGGACGTGGGGTTCTGCAGCCTCTCAGAGCTGCCTTCACCTTCATGGCTTTACCCATTGCGATGGGAACCAAGCTGAAGGTGAGATCATTTCCATGTGTGAGTCCGCATCCATTTATGCCCCCTTCCAACAGTGTTTTTCTCTGCCTTTTGAATATGTAGCACAGTCTTGTTGTTGAAGTGCGTTTTATTATTATACATCCAAAATGCTTTATCATTAATTTTTTATAGTGCTTAAAAGTCTAAGGGCGCTTCATTGTTGTGGTTGGGGGTTGGTTCTTCTTCTATTTTTACATGCTAAGAGCGTGCATTGGTTTTGAAAATGATTTTGAAGAAGGTGTTTAAAATATCACATTTATTTTTGCTTACAATTTGTCACATTAGGGAACGGGTAGTATTTATTACAAGCACCGTATTCATGCTGACTCGAAATGACCCTGTCACACGTGCAAACAAATCAGATTGTTGCTGTTAATGAGCTTTTCAATTTACTATTCAGTGGATCAGATAAGTGGATTTAAGAGGTAATGATCCTGCTTAGCACTCAAGCTTGGCTGTCAGATCCTAGTAGTTGTGGGAAATCCCCAGGGACAAAAGCGTTGACACAGTTCTTGATGCGATAATGGGAATCAAAGCTAATGGATGATAAAAGGAGTAGTAAGAGTTACAAGGATAATTGTGGATTAAAGCACTACTCTTTGTCAACACTGACTGCTGGTTTAGTATTTTATTTGTTAAACTCTGATGTGGGGAGGGCCTAGTTTGACAACAGAGCACAATGCCACTGGGATCAGGCTGGCTCCCTGGTTTCCCATGGCAGAAAGGAAAGCTCTTAACAGGGATGTGAGCTTGCTTCTACAGTTACATTCCTCCCTCTCTCTTTTTCACTCTTTTTAATATCAAATACAGAAATCCTTAAACTTTGCTAATATTACAGCTGCCATAGGTTTCAGAAGATATTATTTTTGTACTTGAATATATTTTTATTAATTGTATATGGAATATATACTTGAATGTATATTTGCGTTACTGCACATAACTTCACATTTACAGTGTCAGCATACTATTTTGCAACGTTTGAAGGATTGTGCATTACAAACTTTTTAGTATTTTGGTTATCCTTTCAGTGACTTCTTCGTCTTGTGGCTGATTCTGCCACAGTAAATGCAATTATAGAAGGGTAAGTTAGCTCACAAGTTAAGTTACCCTTGTTCTTGGGGCAATTTCTGGTTAGAGCTGCAAGTTTATTTACTCATGCCTTTATTATGCTCAGATTTAAAACTAAGATCTCTGGGCTATGAAAATACAATTTCATTCTCTGTTATTATTATAATCATCGTTATTATTATTATTGTTATTTACTGACGTCCTCAGAGATAGACTATTGCTGGGTTTGGTTTTTAAGCACAATCATGGGATTCCATCACTAGCAGAAAGGAAGTTGGTCTAAGAAAGGTTAGGTACAGTAACAGAAGTGTTGCGTGAGCTAAATCCAGTTCATTGCTGTTTGTGTGCCATGTGGAACATCAGCGAGCAGAATTGACAGCTAGATGGCACCAAGCTTTCACCGCTGGGTAGCTGAGCCTGCATGTGCTCTGCTTGGTGCTCTCATTTCAGACCTTAGTGATGCTTGACTTGATCACATCACAGTGGAAGAATTACCTTTAACCGTAATATTTGGGTTGGTGTCACGAAAGGTTAAAATGACTGAAATGAAATGTACCGACTGGCTAATCTGCGTTTAGCCCGCTCATAAGCAAATAGCAGAGTTACATGAGATCAGGGTAAAGTGAGTTGCAGAGGATTGCAGTGAAAAGTTGCAATACATGTCTCCTTTCTGTTTCTGAAGTTGATTGAACCCAACTGAATGTTTTTATCCAGACTAAATGTCAGGCTACTAAAACTACCAGAAAAGTTTAATGAGATCACACAGTAAGGAAAAAAACTATACTTGGTGTGCCCTGCACATTTGTTACTGAATCTGATAGGTGGGGTGATAGGTGAACTCCGGTGTTACTATGTGCCTTGGATCTGAAATAAAGGAGAGAAGGGTACAACTGCAGGTTACTTGGCTGTCAAAACCTTTGTTCTTCCTTCACGATCACAAAACTGGATGTCCAAAGAGTACCTAATTTACAAGATTTTATGACTGGCAGTTCAAGAACTTACACGTGCAAGCTAAAGAACAGCGCTGAATCACATCCCACTGGGGACAGAGACCAACAGAAGAATGCTTTCTCCATCCCTGTCCATTTTTTTTTTTTGGTAACAGAGACTGTGTTGTTCTGTGAGCAACAAAGTGGGTTTAATGCAGAAAATTTACATCTCCTTTGTGGGAAGAAATGTATGCAAGGGCAAGTAAAAGCCTGTCAATCCCAAATTCACAGAGCACCCTTGGAGACTGAATAATCCATCTCTTCCAAATGCTTCAGCTAGTCTGGATGGACAGGCATTTGTGCCTGTACTTTTCTCTTGCAAAAACAATATAGGGAATGTTTTAGAATAACTGAAAATGCTGGTACTTGTAAATGTCTATAATATGCTACTGTTGAAATGTTTATTTCCAGGTGTATGCCCAAATGTCGGAAGTCTTAGGAATAACAGATGACAATCATGTTCTGGAAACATTTATGACAAAAGTGTGAGTTTGTGCTTGGGCTCTGTTCTGTCTGTATTTTGTCTTGTCTTTAATACTTACATAAAATCTGAGTTTTGTTATGTTTGCTTTTTGCTATAAAAATGGTTTCCATAAATTTAAAATATTTAAAGTAAGGGGTAACCATTTTCAGAAGCATCCATATCTTATTTTCTGAAGGTACTGCATGTCCCTAAATAAACACTCACAGCTGGATATATCCTCCACAGTGCCTGCATCTTCTTGAATTGGCGTATGGGAGAATAGGGCTGAGATTTCAGACTTATTTCAGTGGCAGCCTGGCCTAAGCAGTCCTCCTACATCCCCACCCCTCATTCCTGCACTGTCAGGTGTCAGTGAAATTGCCTGTAAAGCTTCATGGTAATTTGCATGTTTGCAGTAGGGAACTGACCAAGTTAAACTGATCTCTTTTTTGTTGTTTTGGGGAGGCTCTTTTGGGTTGCTTTTTGGCAAGATCTGGCAAAATGTGCTCTCAGAACCACAGATTCAGGGAGGAGGATTTTAGAGCCTCATACTTACCAGCTGTTTTCTCATCTGGGGCATTTAGCGGAGTAAGAAGTGTTTTAATCTGACAGATAAGTGTTGCAATGCTTTCACTTTGAGAATAATCCTAGAAGATTACTCTGGAGAAGGCAGGTTTTTCTCATGCCTCTGCTGCAGCTACTTTCCTTGCATGCCAGCAAAACTACCAGGATCTTGTCTTTTATTACTTATGTCCTTCATGCGATTTGCTAGTTTCTCCTGACTCAAAAAGAGTTTCATCTAAAAATCAGTTTTGCTCTTGAAGCAAAGCAAAATGGGCCCTCTGAAAAATTGTGAATATCCACTAAAAAAATCTAGGAGTCCCCAGGAGAAAATGAGTTCTGTGTGTGCCTGGAGAAAGAGAAACAAGTACCTTACCTCTTTATTCTGCAGTGAGGAAGATGCTGCATCATGTCATTTACTTCACATCCTCTAAATCTGACTTACAAGACCTTTAAATACTTTCAGTAGACTTTGACCTGCTAGGGAAACATCTCTACTGGTGTTGCAAGGTTAGTTGTGATCTGTTTGGACAGGATTAAACATGACTTATCTTTTGCTACCATGACTACCAACCTTGAGAAATAGTAGCAATCAGGACAGGGTCATTTTCTAATACACTTTAACTTTTCTGTGGAAAACCAGGCATAAATGCTTTGCTTCCTCGAAACCAGAAGCCGAGTGTTGTTACATCTTGCCTTAGGATAACAATAGTACCCGTCAAACCTCGATATTTATCTGGAGTATGTTTTGAAGACAGGTAAATGGAGGGTGATGAATGGAAAAATATTGATGGATGCTTATTGTACAGTTTCTGGAAGCAGTCCATGTCATGTTATTAGACAGCTAAGCTTCATTTTATCGTTTCGAACTACACTGAAACTTGGAACAACTGAGGAAAGAGGGGGAAAGGGGACTGTTGTTTGGAGATCAGATGCATCAGTTTACTCCTCTTTTTCTGCCTGTTTCTGCTACTGAGGGGAAATCTCTGTTGCCTTTGTCAATTGAGGGAGTAACATAGCATTTAACAAGTTGTGTGCTGTATGTGTTTATATTGGATAAGGCTGTATTTGCACAAGTAGGGTAAATTAAGTAAAAAAAAGCAGAGTTTTAATGTTTCATGGAAGATTTTAAAAGAATACAAAGTACATAAAAAGCAAAAATATGCTGCTTTTTAGGTTACACACTCTACATTTTTATTTTCTCTTTCCCCATAGCTTACTGTATTTTCCTAAAAGCATGAATTGTTCATTTATTAGATCAGTTTAATTTTGCAGAATGGGTGTTAACAGCTTGAAATGGACAATTCAGTAGCTTTAAGAGTTAGCTGTGAAACTGCTCTCTCAACACATTCATAATGGTGTGTTCGCTTTGCTAGCATGCCAGTTGGCAAATCTTAGTGTGAAACCATAACATACTGATACGTAATCCAACACCTACAGTCTGATGGGGCAATCCAGTCTGGCAGCTTTTCTGGTGCTCTGTTACTGAGAATAATCTGCACATGCGTAACTGCTGCGGGCAGGATATGGGACTGAGAGACCGTTTCCCTTTTTCTCTTGTGGATGTAGTCAGCATTTTTAACCACACTGTTATTTTAGAAAGCCAGCAGTTCAGTGTTCTGTGTTACCCCACAAATCCATTCCTTTCCTTAAGTAACTGAAATTTGTTTTCAAAGGCACACACTATTCCTCTGTCTCCATGGAATTCTCTGTCCTTGTTGCTCTTAATTCCTCACCAAACAGCCACATTACATGCTCTTACACCGCTTGGCCTACTGGGAGTGGATCAAGGCATAGACTCTTAAGGCAAGGAGTGAGGCATTGTACCCAAAACCAGTAGGAGTCCTCTCTCTCCTTGTACTGGTCATTTCCTTTGCAATAGCTGTCTGCCTGTCCTGATCCTTGCATGTATAGCTAAGAGGCAAGGAAATATTTAAACGAGTAGTTTTGGTTTCATCTGCTCCTTGAGCCTGTTCTGGACATTTGGCTGAAAGTGTTTTCTATTTATTTTGGCTACAGGCACCTTTTCTTCACTTAACCCTTTGTGAGCCTCTTCCTGTTCCTTTCAGTTATTGTCAAATTCCTGTGGAAGGAATTTGTTGTGAGGGTGGACTTATATTTGCCCAAATATTTAGTATTTTTGGCTGTGGTAAAATAATTGAAACATGAATAAAAGATGCACATCCAGACATTGCTATTGGATGCTTTTTGCGCTCCCTCCCCCCCCTTTTTTTTTTTTACCACTGTTATGATTTCACTGTGGTGGATGCACATATACCTACATATAATAAGAGATTTTCCATGTGATAGTGTTTAAGTAATATATAGGTATAAAAACTCTTGATGTTTTTTGAACATTCATGCTGATACAACTCCATGGATCCTATCATAGTAAACTTGACACTTTTATTCATGACACAATGTGCATTTTTGTAACTATTCACCTTTGTCCAACTCTAATGAAAAGTATAGATCCAGTCACTGTCATTGACCTACAGAGAGCTTTCACTGTAAATGATGATAATCTACAAGAAATAATTAAAACATGACTGTACAAAGCCAACAAATGGCTAAGTTCAATATTACTGCAAGTTAAGTACCACATTAAGGAAGAGATTTTCTAAGTCTTTGTAGGCGATTTGGATGCCCATTTTTCTTGCACTGTAATGGGAATTGGATAGCACACACCTTAAGCAACTTTGGAAGTTTTGTTGTAAATGTATAATTTTTAAAAATTATTTTTATAATGCAGAATCCATTTATAATATCCTTAGCTTGAGACCAAGGCTGTTCCTAAATGTACACGGTTCTGGCTTTCCAATTCATGTCATCCTTATACAAGCTTAAAAGCTTTTCACTCTCTGCTTCAATTATTTAAAAACCAAACCAAACTTGCTGATTTACAGCAGTCATTATCTCTTCTGGCTGGTAGCAACTTAACTTTTGCAATTGCTTCTTTGTCATCTTACCAAGTCTCCTGTGTGTGAGGTATAGGAACCCATGTGTGTGCAGGAAGTATAATGTTCCTGGGGTTCCTCAGCTTGGTTGTGATAACGAACCTGCCCGTTGCATTTCAGAGAAGGGATTCAAGATCTTCTTGAAAGAGGATGGATTAATTCTTTGGGTGCTTACAAACGGCCTGTATGTTTTAGCACCTTGGCATGCAGTGATAAATGAAGGTACCCACCATCCCTGTGACCAACTGGATTTTCTCTCTTTGTACAGTACATACTCACCCTTCAGCACTCCCTGTTGCGTGCTGACTATGCTTTGCTTTTGCTTTCCTAGCTTGCGTCCCTGATTCTGTTTCCCCCTCTAAAATTTTCTTTTTTAAATTGCACTGCAAGTTTTAAAGTTCTCCCTTTTAAGCTGGGTATTCCACTCCATGTATGGGAAGTGCTCCAGTATATTCCAGGATACTCCAGAAGTATCATTACCATTCCACTACTGCCATAAGAACTGCTACGTCTTGTATGAGGGCTGCACGAGACTGCTGTGCACCATGCAGAACTTTTCAGAGCAGTATGGTACGGTCCATGTGTCTGAAGAGGCCTTCCCAAATCATAAACTGAGGACAGGAAATGGGGGCACCCGTTGCGTGGGGCAGGAAGACGTGAAATGGATTGAAGAGGCTGGAAGTGGCTATCTATACCTTGGCCGAAAACGTGATGACTTTGAATGTGCATGCAATTTTGATTTTTCTGTGGATAATATGGTAGACCTTTTGCCAGAGAACTGTAAATTGGAATATCTAGTCATTATTTATCTTCCCTTTCTAGATTTTAGGTTAAAAACACACAGGCTCTTAAAATAATACATTTAAACCACTGAATTAAGAGGTGTTTGGTGTGCTGATGGAACTGCATTGGTAAGCAGTCATGGTGACAAAATGTCCTAGCAAGCTGGAGGGTTCAGAAGATGCAAGGCTGGGAAGCTTCTCTGGTGCAGTTTTTAGAAGCTAGGGTTTTATTCTTGTCTTCTTACTAAAGGCAGACTAAAATATTTCCAAGTGTACTGGCTGCTTTACCTAATGCTCTTTTGTTTAACCTTTTCAGTCTCATATCCTCTCAGCATGAGTCAGCGTTACTGTTGCTCTTTCAGTATAGTGTCTGTAGTTCAGTCTGTTCATAGTGGTCACCAAAATTGGAAATATTCTTCCATTTTTTGTTTCCACTTTTCTTTTGTACTTGCCTTTAAAATGTGTTCAGCACTCGTCTGCCATCGATGTTTTGGTGAATTTGGCAGTTTTGCTGCTGCTGAACCTCTTATTTTCCATAACTCATTTGAAACTTTATGATTGGTTCCTTTGACTGTGTTGCATTTGGTTCATAGTCTAAATCAATAAGCTGCTTGAGAGGGAAGGAAACAAGGACACTAGTACTTCAAGTGCTGCCTTGCCGTGATTCCTCCAAGAGCTGTAAATTTCTCTCCTTTCTCATCCCTTGGCTTCTCTTCTGTACATGCTTTTTGTATTATGAGATTCCTCTCTAGATCTTCACAAATTTTCTAAGATACTTAACAAGTTTTGTAGAAATCTCTTAAAATATTACTTTCTATGTGTCTTTCATCTTGCCTGATATTGATAAGGCAGAAACAGAAATAGGGAATTGCTATGATTATAATAGAGATTTTTCAGCCTCTGTTCACTCATGAGAACTTTCTGGCTTTTATGTTATTGCTCCATCTTTCAACCAACCAGATGCAATCATGAAGTGAAAGAATAGATGTACACAAAAGTACTCTGAATGGTGGATGAAGAGTCTTATTTATGCAGTTTTAATTTACCCTTCAGGCTGTCACTGTGACTTCTTGTTTTTCATTAAATGTCTTATATCTGGCTTCCTAAGGACAAAGATTCGGCTCTTTTGCAAAATGGCCTTTTTATGATTTTGATATTGATGTCATATCTGGGTACTCCAAATTCATTTTTATTGCTTTGTATGCTATATACTTGTTAAGGATTTAGTGCAACTATAAACATCTCCAGAACTCCCCGTAGTAGGGATAAACTGTGAATTATGGACTTGCTAGAATGGGCTGTTTCTTTAAGGCAATCTGAACCTCTGTAGCTTTCATAGAGATTTTATAAAGTAAATCAATGTTTGTTTGTAAATCTAAATTGAGGATTACTGCTTTGGTAATTGCATTGTTATTTGCCTTTTCCTGAGCAAATAATACTAAACAGATGATTTAAACTTAATCTCTTTTTCAGGAAGTTATAAACTCAGGAATGCTGTTTATGTGGTGTAGTAAGTTCTTTAGCCTGTGGATACGTAAAAGCAATAACCGATGTTGATTTTAAGGCATTTAACACCTCTTCTTCAGGTTCTGTATTCCAAAATTGTAATCCTACTGCATCATGGTATAAGTAGCTGTTACCGATGTATACTTCTTACATCATGATCTTGCATCAACAGATCTGACAGTGTGAAGTCAGAATCACTATGCATATTCTACAGACAAGTTAACTGAGGCATACAAGTCTGAAATAAATTGATTACCTGGAAGTTTGAGATACACCTTAGCGCTTTGATATCCCAAGCAGGAATAGGTGTCCAGGCTTTTGAGCCAAGAAGTCGTGCTTCCTTTTTGTGTGAATGGGCTATGTTTCAAAAGGCTGTGATGGCCTGGTTTTGTTTGTCCAGATGAATCCAGTATCAGAAACTGCTGTGAATCACTTACACACCATTCTCTCTCTGCCTGGAAGAAGAGGCCGTTCAACTTTCTTCAGGGTTTTTGAGCAACTGAGGGAGATGGTGTGTGTCCCAGAATGAGTAGGGCGCAGTACGTGCTTTCAGGAAAGGGAACAGAGAATGCAACTTGTTACAGGCCAAGCAACTTAACTTGGATTCTCCAAGGAATACTAGAAAAAGCGTGTTATTGATACGTGCATTTGAGCTACTTGGGGTAGGGTGTGTGTGGGGGGGTACTTTCTACTTGGACTCACTGGCTGGAGTTTACAACAGAAAGCCTCAGATACTTGCACTTCAGTAAGATTGGTGACATTGGCCTACCTGGTGTTCCCCTAAGAAAGCTCGGAAATGTCAGATGCAAGGTCAGTGACTCTTCACTTACTGTTGTAACTACTCCTCGTTTGGAAAAAGTTACATCCCTCCACTTTACTGACTTTGATTTACCCCTTCACCTGAAGGCTGCCCTGAATGGCTGCACTGTCACACAATACAGAAGAGGTCGTAGGGGGTCCTGGCTCTGTGTTTCATGTCTCACATTAACGTATGTATGGTAGCAGAGCAAGTGTTAGCTGCATGATTTCACTGAAAGGCTAACTCTAAGAGTTTGTTGTCAGATATGTCAAGTTGTTTTATGTGGTGTTCCCCAAGGATTGATAATAGGTCTAGAGTTATCCTATATCATTATTTATGCATTGGTCCATTAATCAGAGTATGCTTCCTATGTCTGAGAGGGTTGCAATTAGGGAGATGCAGTATCCCCTATGTATCTTGACTTTAGTTAAGTGTTTGGTGTAGGGAAGAGGAAAACCAGGGATTAGTACAAGAACTGCAAGGTAGAGTTTCACTGGGAATTCAGTGTATCAGTAGTTCTGTGAACTTCCCCTTAGTTTTTCTGTGCCTCATTTCTCCTGTGAAAATTTTCCTAGGGAATTTATAGCAATTTGTTTTTACCTTGTGAAGGACTGAGCAGATAAATACTAGAGAAGTTAAGTGGCCAGATATTGTGTCAGCAAGTAAGATAGATATAAGTAGTGGTAAGCTCCAGATAATTTATTTCATTATGACAGATGATGGATTTTTTAAAAATGAATGTATTGTTACAATATTACAAAAATGTTTGAATCCCCTCTTCGGGAAAAAGGCAGAGCATGATTTTATAGCATTTTCTCTCTCATAAATGGGAAATCCTAAGATGTATCACAGAAATACATTTGTAGTATAATGTGCTACTACTTTGAACTTTTGCAGTGCACTTCTCAAAAAGGGGAAAATGTGTTACAGAGTCTCAGTCTTTTGTTTTATTTATTCCAGTGTGACAACCCTTAAATACGGGGGAAGATGTGATTTCAAGAACTCTTCAGTTTCTAAATGACCTTTCTGTTGGATATCCTTTGCATTGTCTATGGCATATATTATTTGACAATAATGTAAATATCATTAGCAAGACTTCTGTTATTTCACGTGGCACATTTTTAAACCAATCAGGGTATTAGTATTTACTCTTTTTGGTTTATCTTTTTCTGTGCGTTGTTTTTTAAAGGTGCACTTATTTCCACCTGCTTCTTAGCCACAAAAGAGAAATCATGCAACTAGTTGCTTATGGTCATCTATTAATCTTGTAGAAGTCAATGCCATTGATGAGTTCAACAGTGTTGAGAACAGGAGTGCTGCTGCTGGCAGTTGAGAACCAGGTTGGTTTTGCTTTCAGGATGAGTCGACTGGGATATGAAGCATGAGTTGAGATTTTAATCACAAGCCTCTGCACATGTTTTGTCATTGCCTGATTCCAAGTTCCTCACTGTGTCAGTGCCATCATTATTACTCATAAAACAGCTTTGACTTTGCACGTAGATTTTGTCTGGGTTCAGGTATTTTCGTGAAAGTCTTGGCCAAATCGTGATGCTAACTTGCTGTCTGTTGCAAACCTCTCATATCTTGTTCTTGCTCTATCACAAGCTGGAGAGTACTTGCTGTTTGAATTTTCAGTCAGTCAAGCAAGAAGATTGAAAAATAGTAGCCGGTTTTGATGTGAGACAATGTTTAAAGGTACAGGGCAGATAATCAACCACCAGGGCTCAATAATGCATTACAGTCTTGAAATCCTTCTCTATTTTAAAATACAAACAACTTTTCAGTAATTTTGTAGAGGAGATTGTTTGAGAAGCAGAGGGGAAGGCGCCTGGAATACCACGATTGGTATCATTATTTTTCTCCATAGTACTCTAATCCTATCAGAAGAATTTTAATATATTTCCTTGGGTTGACAGATGAATGTGGGTTTTCACATTCCATAAGTGAATTTTGTTTAATGAAAATCATACAATGTGTACTTCTATTTGTTTACTTGAAATACCATTAAGCAGCTAACTTGATATTTTAAATATGCAAGTGTTTATGCTCTTATGGCATCACAGAAGGAGGACTGGGAAGGACTTAAAAGTGAAGCATTACTAAAGAATTCAGCAAAAACAGAAGGGGAGGCATTTCTTAATGATATTTATGAAGGGGCTAATGAGATCTCTCTTCTTTTATACAATATACTTATTGTTTCAGTAGGATTTGAGACATTTTCAAAATAAACAAGAAATTCAATGTGGTGCACCTAACTTCAGGTGCTTACCTGTTTATGTATGTATGTATACTTGGTGAAACAATCAGCTAAAGCCAACAAGCATCTAATATTTCAGATTGTTTTCTGGAGGCTTGCAAAGGCGTGTATTCCCATGGTAGTTCTCAAAAATGGGGATCACTTTAAAGTACTGGTGCAAATAATACTTTCCAAGGCTGAAATGTCCGGATAATTTTAGTTTTCGAATTACTCAAATTATATTTGCAGCAAATGAGTTTCTGCTCATGAAATAGATACAACATCAGGACCTGGAAAAGGATGAAAAAGTAGATATTTAATAACCTACGTTCTCCTGAAGAGTTGAAGTGTGATGAAATTGCGGGGTTTTTTTCTTTGCGGAATCTTGCTAACTGTTGCAAGAGCAGTTTCAGACCCCTGTGCGTGGTTAGGATGTAAAGCAGCACGTAAATCTCAGCATAAAGCAGCATAAACCTTAAACATCGGTGTGAAATGTTTAAAGACTAGCAAAAAAGAGATAAACTAAACCCATAAATACCAAAATGTGTTCAATGACTCTCTAATGGAAGTACTTCAAACAAAAATTCTGAGAACAGTTGCTTTTCTGCTTAGCTGGGTGGGGTGGTACAAAGACAGCTTTAATGCTGGTTCACTTCCCCGTGATGTTGTATTAGTTAAGTTTAAAATTGTGTTCCCTGGCAAACCATAAAAGATTTCAGAAGTATTAGACACCCACTTTTGTGCTGGAATTTAATATGCAACTTTTTATTGGAAAATAATCGTCCTTGTCTGGCAAAATCCACCATGCAATATTTCTGTTAGTAGGCATAATGCAATAAAGACAGGGAGGGCTATTTATCACTACAAATTTTGAGGATTTCAGGATTCTTTTTATTATTTTAATATATTTCTTTGGTATTAAATCAGAAAAATGATAAATTACACCTGTCGAGGCTGTTTTTCCTTTTTCCCAGAAAATGATGTACAACCCAATTTCACTGGTCATTTTGGCTTTTAAAGATATGTATTTTTTCCTATTAAAAACTCTACCAATAGGGTTTTTTTTAATAATAATACTGAAGTACTTTTTATTTCAAACATATGAAGTAGTTTATAACTACTTCCTGGCATTGCAAACTTTGGCCTTTTCACATTATATTAGAGGGTTTTTTAAAGGCATTAAGTATATATTGCTTTGAAAGAAAGAGTGTATTGTTAAGATGCTGGATCCAGTGGATCAATTTTCAGTATTTGATATAGATTAAATTGTGGCTAGCCTGAAAGGTTAAAATAATTATTTATTTAATTTCAGTACTTTCCTGGATGTCAGTCAGCTTCCACACAGTCTTTGAAATTGGTATTTTTCTTTTCTTGCAATAGTCTTATTCTAAAGAATAATCAAGAATTAAAAGCAAACCATCTTTTCAGCAACTTTGCTGCATAACAGAACAAAAAACAAGAAGAAAAGCCATAGGACAGTACTTACAACAAAGGCAACAAATGATTGGAGCTGCTGTCATGGTTTACATTACTTTCACAATTATTCCAGGTTTGCATATTTCGAAATATATTAGCCCAATTTGATTTCAAAGCTCAGTTATTTGAATTATAAATCATTATGTCCCTCCTAGCTGATCAGTCGTGAAATATCTTTGAATTCATTTACATAATGGAGTATGTTAGTCATTCCTTTATGTCTTTGAAGCCATAGTGCTCCCTCATGCATGTTTAGTTCTTCTGATAATTAACTCTTCCACTGTATATTTTTGTAGCAAAATAACTACAGTTTCGTTGTTATTTTGTACAATAACTTGGGGTAAAATATTTATAGTCTCTCAAAAATTCCTCATCCATGGCTTTGTTAGCCTTATGTTATGAAAGGCTCTCCCTTGTAACAGGGGAAAAAAAAAAACCAAACCAACTGTGTAGCTTTGCGATATAAAACCATGTAATGGTATGTCAAATGTTACAGATTGACAAAGGAACATCACCTTAAAACTAGATTAGATTTTCCAATAACAGGTATAAAACCTATTCTTACACTTTTGCCTGTTTAAAAAGAATTTAATCCATTTAAAATGAAAAGGGAAATTGTTTATTCCCTAAAAGTAATTGAACTCTTCAATCAATTATGTGCAGGAATGGCAGAGTGCAGCCAGCACTCAAAAAAAAGGTAGTAACAATAATAAGTGTTATGGGTGTTTATGCAGGACTGTAGGCACTACTGTACAGTCTAAAGTTCATAATAATTCATAATAATCATACTGTTTATTTCTGAAAGAACTCTGTCCATGTCACAGATCAGCAGTGTTTGATAAATTAATGAGACCTCATGTACAAGCCCATAAGTCATTTCTTTCATTTGATGCCTTCAGTACTTAAGGATGTTTCTGTGTTTTGAGTTTTCCTATGGCATTCCTGAAAAATGTGTCAGTATACTTGGATGTCAAAAAGCCTTTTATATCCCCATTGCAGAACTGAGACGCTGAAACTTTAACTGATAGTGTTGAAAGCCGTGCACGAATTTTATGTCAAATGAAGGGGAAGCAGGAATTGAAAACTCCAGGCCAGTGCTCTGGCCATTCTCTTGCTTCTATTTTGCTAAATAGCAGTCTGGTTACCTCTGGACAAATCTCACACAGATGTCAGCATGGATTTCTTTGGAATTCACAGTGTATTTCCTGTTACCCCAACCCCAAATGCTTGCATTATCTGAGGCAGGGAATTAGTGTGTGCTGTTTTTACAAGAGATGTTCATAGTGCACAAAGCTAGGAAAGGAGTCCAGTTGTGAAACAAGTCTTAACTGCCTGAACTTTAAGGGCTTCTATAACATAGTTTGTGCAAACCCAACTTTTGATTTAGTACAATTTCTTATGCTTTCAGAATAAATATTTTTAAGAAACATATTGCATTTCATCAGGTGTAACCACCTAGTAAATCAGCTAGAATATGTGATCTGCAGATACATGCAGTCCAGGAGACACATAGCTTCTGTGTCATTTAGTGTGCATCTCCCTGGAAGCTCTTCTATGCAAGCAGGTGTAAACAGAGCTGAGCTTATCCCGCAGGACCAGGGCCAGGAGCTCCAACCCATTAGTCATTGGTGCAGTGCATAGACCAGACCAGGAGACCTTCCCGAGGGGCCTGCACTGGGAGCAGAGCATGGGGCTGAGGCCAGTGCCACGCTGCTGGGCTGGCACAGCCTTAAACTCAGCTGGTTTGTGGAGTGGGACGTTTCAGTTCATGCTTGTTAGATTAGCTTTGTATTTTATAACACTGGATTCCTGTGGATGTATTCCTAGATAGCTCTGAAAGTCCCAGCTGTACTACCTTGTGTTGGACTTCGCTCTGGCTCTGAGATCTTGTATGTTCTTAAGAAGTTCCCATTCAGTTCTTACACATCTGAAAATACTTTAAGTGTTCAACATCATTTAGTATGTGTGAGATGTCTTTTTAGCTCTTGTAACTCAAACAGATTAAATGCGATTTTGTTGAGTCAGGAAGATGACCTCTGTAATTTTGGGGCATTACTTCAGTGCTGCTTAGGGCTGCAACCAGTCCCATTGCCAAGGGCCAGTCGTCTCCAATGCAGGCAGTTGCAAAACCACTGTGTTTTTTTACATGCTGAAGAGACAGGTCTGTCTGGGGAAAAGCCAGCACATTTATTACCAGAAACTCTCCGTTTAATTACAAAAGTCATTTAGTTCATTCGTCTCTTTTGTGACTAGAATATATGCCATGAAAAGTAGTTGCTTTAATTAATAATAGATTATGGTCTTTAATGTTCTGAAGAATATCTATGATGTATATTTCTAGATGAAATTCAGATATGGGTTTTTTTAATGTATATTCGTTGTTGTTTCAGTAAGGATATCTTTTCCTCACTAAAAATTCATGGCAGTTTATACAACCTGGTAACGTAATCATGATGCTGCAAGGATGATTCATCCTTAACACCTCCTACTTACAGTCTCCTGAAAAAACTTGTGAAAATAGAGGCTGTGACATTCATGCTTCAGAATCACACAGTAAGTTTCCTTACTATGTTAAAAAACATTGTGTGTAGTAAGTCTTGTAGCACACTTAAGTTTTCATGTCCTTACATTTCAACAGAGTAAGCACTTTCCTTTCTTGGGTATCAGCGATAGTTCCAGCCCCACTGACCTCAGGTGCCGGACAGTGTTCTACAGTACTCTCACTCATCTTCTCATGGTAGATTTAGGTAAGATCCTTCTCCTATGTCCCTGAGACACCTTCCTGTCTTGTATGGTACCATGAATTTTTAAGGTTATTAAACCAATCAAACAGCTTAATTGTACAGTAAATATGTTGATGTTTAAAGCACTGACTAGCAACTTTTGAGATTCATGGCATTAAGCATGAACACTGTGATTGTTACCTTCTGTTGAAGAAATAAGCAAGATGAGATAATTTTTTCGCACAGAAGTACTTTTTGTATTAACTACAAAGATTTAGAGTACTCAGTGCCTGAGTGTTTTACATTTCCAGGTGATATACCGATTATGCCAGAACCGTCCAGTTTCTAGTAGAACATTGTTTGGTTTTTTGTATTTTGTAGAATCCTAGAATGGTTTGGGTTGGAAGAGACCTTAAAGCTCATCCAGTTCCAGCTCCCTGCCATGGGCAGGGACACTTCAACTAGAGCAGATTGCTCCAAGCCCCATCCAACTTGGCAAGTCTCTATGCAAGGACTTAACTAGGCAACGTGTGCAGAGATGATCAACACAGTCACGTAAGGCAGCAGTAGTTCCTCCTCTTGCTGATAATGGGTGCTTGCACTGTCTGGTGCTGAAAACAGTTAACTTTGAGGCAAGACCAAACCACGTTTATCAGTGTTTTCTTAAAGAATGGCAACTGTGAGCTGGACCTGCATTGTCTTGCAGTTTAACTGCTCTCAGTACTGGCTCAGTGTTCTGTAATGTAAGCAACAGGTACATCTGCTAATATAACATGGCTTACAGTATGCAGTTTCAGTAACTTTTCCTACAGGGTGGAAATAAAGAAGGATTTGGTAAAAACAATATTACAGGTGTTAAAAATTACATCCCAAAGCAGAGGTCATGTAAGTATATGTCAGCCAAAATACAGGTGTGTGACTTATGAAAGGCTACAAGCTGATAGAGGTCACTGTGATTCCTCTGGATTAGCAGCTCCAAGATCTGAAATGATGAGGAGTATCTGGAAAAAGCATACGTCAGTCTTGTGGCTGTTGTCCTTTGGGTTCCTAGTGGAATAAATTTGGTGTTGAACTGATAAGCACAACCAGAGACACAAAGAGCCCTAAGTTGTGTCTTAGGATCCAGATTTTAAAGTAAGGTGTGCACAAACTGTCCTTCCTGTGTTTATGCAAGCAGTAAGCTAACCTTGGAAATCAGAAGACATTTTCAGACTATGAAATCTGGCAATTTTAGATAAAAAAAGCGTTGTACCAGGTGTCTTCTCTGGGGTTTTTTTGGATGGTTGAGGGTTTTTTCCAAATTAAGAGCTTTATACAAAATCCTTTTATGTGAACAATAAACAATTTACATAGAAACAAAATCTAGATGACTTTCTATTGGTGAAGGTTGTTTTAAGTAATTGATGTAGAAATATTTTTGGAGATTAGTTGAATTCAGGGTATTTACATTTTAAACAATGTGCTGTTGGAGGGACTGTCAAAATTAATTTGTAATAGGAAAGAGCAAAGATATATTACTTGGTATTTGCTTCAGAATGCACTTTCTGTTGAATTACTTCAAGTTCATGTGAACGTAATTAGATTTTAAATTCCTTATGTGGCCCAGGTTGTGCTTTTAATATTTTTTTGGAATTTAGAATTGCATCATTTTGTCCAACATTCTTAGTCCAAGATTTGTGAAGTAAACTCAATATTCTTTTGTTGAAGTATATAGTGACCAAAATTAATACAATACCACCAGTAAAGGTATGTTTAAATAAAGAGTTTTGCTTGGATTAATAAATTTTAAGCACTTTTTCTTCTCAGTACCAGAAGGAGTAGATCTAAGCTGTAGAAATACCTTCAAGAGTTATTCAGCATGATTTGTCAGTGTCCTGTACTTACAGGTATGTGCAATCATGCTCAGTGCCAAATCTCTCCAAGTGTAGCAGGTTTGAAACACTATTGCTGTTAAGACATGTGCAGATCTACTATATATAATTTAGAAGTGCAGCATCTTCTTTCTTTCAAAGGACATAATAAGGATGTGTATGCATAGTTTGAATTGTAGAAAATGAGTTTACCATAGATTTCTTTAGGCTAGTTTCTCCTTTTCCTTATTAATACTGTACTGTTCATGGATGTGAAGGCAGCTTGTACCGGAATGCAAAAGAAATGCATAGGTAGTAATTTGTGTTGCTTTTCTAAAACTTAAAAAATATTTTATTCATAGGGCAATACTGTATGGAGTCTTAATTGTATCTTTCTTCACTACCTACACGGAAATAGCACATCACATTTTCCTTTACCCATATCCAGAAGTAGTTGGTTTGTCATTCAGGTGTTGGTCTCAATCAACATCGGACCAGTCTGGTCCAGCTACCATATGGTAGTTCTTTGAGCTTCTCAACTTCTTAACAAAGCGTGTTTGAGATTCTACCTTCAGGAATTCTTGAATTTGAATGTGTACATAGCATCTTTGTGGAGATAGTCTTCTAATGATACGCCACACTCCAGGTGAGATGAAGTATTACTTCTGCTATCTTGCGGTAATTCAGGTTTTTCCTTCTCTATCAATGGCAACTGAGCCCTGCTGCTTCACAGAGCAGTCTCCAGATGACTTCTGTTAGTCCATATGCTGCCAAGGGGCATAGGACTCTTTCTGAATGATTGGTATTTATTTATTATTTTAATATTATTTTTTCCTCCGAGGAAGATCTGATAAGCAGTTGAAAGGAGAAAAGCATAAGGATATGTGATGCCTATAGAAACAGTTTAGTTTCTAGAAGGTAAGAGGAGGCTGATGCTGGTTGAGCAAAGAGATTGGGAGCACAGAAAGCTAGTACCATATTGGAGCTGCCTGAGGAGCTGGAGTTGGTAAGAGAAGAGAGAAGCAAAAAGCCTGAAGAATAGTCTGGAGTTACTGTGAGTGATCAGAAGAGATGACCAAGGTCCAGCAATGACAAATAAGAAGACTGCCTCTGGTTGAAGGGAGCAGAGGGGAGGTGGCAGAGGAGACAGGCAAAGATGGACAGGATTGGGTTTTCCCAAAGTCACCAGATCCTACTGCTGCCAGCAGTACCTTTGAAACCTAGCACAAAGCATCTCATCCTCTTCAGTGCTGCTGCAGGTGCAGGAAGCAGGTCACAAGTTTGGTCGGTTACTTTGCTAGGTTAAGAAGGTGTTTGAGCATATGTTGCAATTTGAAGGCTCTGTAACTGGCTGACCAGTGCAGCAGCAGGAAGTGATTGAAAACTATTTCCTTTTGCTTTCTAAATCAAAATCTGGCTAACTGGCCACAGAAGCCCTATACTAAAAGAAAGCAGTTCAGGCCACAAAGCAAAGTATTCAGAGCTGAGGAAGTGCCACAATTTGGATTGCTCTGTAACTTTCCTCTCCTTGTAAGTATTTACATTGTTATGAGGCAGTTTTAATTGCAGGATCACAGTTATTTCTCTCAGCGGATATTTGCCTCCTTCAGTTCAGATGTGACGTCTCAGCTTAATGAGAAGCTGCTGAGTATTTTGATTCTTAGTTTGTTTTCTGTCATGTTTTGTCGCTTGGATTTATGCGTTAGTCCATGTTTTGCTTCCTGTTGTGACTGGTTGTACTTCCTGACCTTCTTTCTTCTTGGCCTTTTGTATCATTCGTACTGTTGATTTGCTCTTTGCAGTATCCCTAGAAGTAAGAGGTTGGAATTAGGCCCATTTTACAGGTGGGTATAGAAAGTGTAGAAGCTAAACTGTAAGGCTTGCACTAACTTTGCACAACCAGTTTGACACGCACAAGACTCCTTCTAACTTCAATCACAACTTAGTTTGCCAGAGTTTGCCTATGAAGAGAGAAGAGAGAGAAGCCCTATAGCAAAGAGCTCCTTAAAGAACATAAATTAAATTCCTTCTCTGAATTACTCCCGAGGGGAATCTGCAGTGTGAGAGGCAAGCTACCCTCATTAAGGGCCTAAAGATAAGTAGCATGAGTACCAGTCCTCATGCAAATTGCCATGTCTAAAATCTTGTTGTTTGTAGGTGCTTGTTCGGCATCATGACAAAACAAATAACAACACAGACTTCCAGTTAATCATTCAACTGTCAAACCAAGACAATCTCTTTTTCCCTACCCACAACGTCTTGTTTCTTTTACTCTAAATTCACACCTTCTGAAACAAATGAGTCAATAGTGTGACATGAATAACCACAGCACAGTCCAGATTTATTTCCACAGCAGCTTCATTCTGTCTACTGATGTAGGAGTTAGAAAAAATAGCATATGATCATAAAAGATGATGATTTAAACGTCATACTCCAAAATGCACATGTGAAAGGGTCTGATTTATTATTGCAGTTTAAAATCTAACATTTTCTAACTGTTAAGTTGTGACTTGATGTGACTGTTCTTCTAGGGTACAAATGCTGTCAGATTAA
The DNA here is from genome assembly GCA_017639245.1 of Myiopsitta monachus. Lineage (NCBI taxonomy): Eukaryota > Metazoa > Chordata > Aves > Psittaciformes > Psittacidae > Myiopsitta > Myiopsitta monachus. The sequence goes on along the minus strand of CM029917.1, from coordinate 38,066,072 downwards.
TGGAGGGAACAGAAATATGAAAAGGAGGAAGATGTGAAATGCAGAGATGTGCCAGTCTCACACACAAGTTATTTACAATCAGCAATTTGTCTTCTTTGTTTATAGCTCAGTAAATATGTGTCAAACCTCAGGTTTTTGTTCCTGTAGGTTATATGAAAGTTCCTGTGGTGTCAGTGAGATTTTGTTATGAAAGCCTGAGAGGCTGACCCTTCCAAAGAGCAGTGTGACTATGATGCGATGCTTCTGCTGTTTTGTTTTGGTTTCTTTTCCTGCAGGTGAAGATGAGGATGAGTTTGAGGATTTCATGCTTCCTCTCAGAGTTTCATTTGAAAGTGTGGCTCAGCTATTCAACAGTAGTTTTGTACAAGAAGAAGCAAAGGTAGGCTTATTGCAATTACAGAGAAAGAAATTATTGATAGAAGAAACTAATAGTGGAACAAGCATTTAGCAACAAGCTTGTCATCTCTTCTGTCTGTTCCTCCTGAAGTATACCTGTATACTTGTATGCATATATATACCTGTATGAAAGTATACCTGTATACTTGTATGTATATTTATACCTGTATGCATACATACGTATTTAGGAAAGTAGACAGTAGAGATACAAAAGGTACTAATTACTATCCTAAACAAAGTCTGTACAAAGATTTTATAAAGGCCTTCAGATTTTTCGGTGCTTTGCAGATCAAGGGGCCCCATTTAACCCTATTTATAATCAAAGGGACAAATCTGTCTTCAGTGGTAGCTTATCTGTTTCATATGTAAGATTCTCTTTTGCCATGTAAATATCCTGTTTGTGTATACTCACGTATTTATTTGGGGGTATGAGGAGACATGTTGCAACACAATTGATAAACACGGCTGCTTTGAAGTATTTTTTTCAAACAAGAATTTATTATATAAATCAAGACTTTATTAAATGGCTGGGCATATATGTATAAATAGGAACTGGTCTTGAAGTATTGCACCCTTAAACTGAACAAAGTGATTAGGATAACTGATAGCTAAATAAGGTTTTTATGTGCCTGTGGGAGCCATATTAGGATTGATTTGACAAGTCAGTTCAGCTGTGGCAACAGTCATAATATCTAACACAACATTATGTTTTATTAGTAAAATCCTTAAGTGTAGCAAGCTGTTTGTGTCAAAACAACAGTATATTTTAGGGAAGAAAAAGGCTTGCTAGGTAGAAGCTGCATCATCAGGAATGATAATATATTGGAGCACTATTGCATTAAAGAGATCCCCTTCTACTGTCACGGAATAAGTAGTTAACAGTGTGCACTGGAGTCCTCACTACACAGGGTCATTTTGGAGAAAACCTAAGAGTAGTTTTTAATTCATTGTTTCGAAATATGATGGAAACTTAAGTACTACATCAGCATATTTATCCACTTTTTTGTGAGAAATAGATAGATGCGGTAGAAATATTTAGTAACTAATTTGCCTTCAGTACATGGCTGACATGACCAGAAGATGCTCAACTCACAGTAATCTTTTGAATTAAGCAAATATTGTTTTTTAAATAGTAGTTATTTCAGAAATTAATTCTACTTTCCTCATTTGTTGTTGCTGTATGTATTTAATTTGAATAGCTTTTCATTTATGAAGTAGGCACAGTTCGTCTATCTTGGGTTCATCTCTTACATTTTCAAGTTAAAACCCTAAAAACTAGGACAAAGAGGTCACTTGATAGCATCGCCCTTTCTGTAGGAAACGGGCTTTATCTCACATGAGGATTCGGTTTATTAAAATATTTGTCCTGTCTGCTTTGCTTGAAACTATCTTCGTAGAGAAATTTTAATGGAGTGCCAGTGATATATTCCTAAACTAGCAAGTTCTTAACGACCCTGGAAAGTGACTGCTTGATTACACTTTAACGGTATTTGCAAATAAAATCACAAGTAATTAAGGGGAAATCTCCAGGCTTTTGAGCAAGTTTGATGCATGATAACTGCCTGATTCAGCTTCATCTAGAGTAATGCTGTGTAGACAAGAGCTACTGAGATCAATAGCAACATAATGATAGTGGCAGAATTAAGTGAGTAACCTGAGAACTGTGTCTTCAAAATGCATGCAGCTGCCACAAGCCAGGGCCACACAGTGCACTCCGTGCTTCCGTCCTAAATGTTCATCAAAAGACGCCCTGCAGGAAAATGGAGTTAGATGCTCTTTATTGCTGATCGTGTCTCTTGCCACATTTATCAGGGAAATTGGATTAGCAGTTGGCAGCTGCAGGTAGACAAGGTTCTGCAGTGATTAAATATGCAGCTTGGCTGCATTTGTTGTGACAGACCTTTAGTAAATTCTACTGTAAGCACCATCTGTCTAATTTGTATAAAGAAAACTTGGTGCTTTAAGCTACTGATAAAGAACTAAATCTGTTGCTTTATCATAAACAAAACTTTTGCTCTAAATTCTCTTAAACGTAATTTATTAGGTTAAAGCTATTTTTCTATCATAATGAATAAATAATACATGCAAAAGCGCTTTCAGGTACTTCATTTTGCAAGTACTGAAAACAAAAACAGTTCAGTTCCTCAATAAAATGCTTAGTATTCTGATCCACAGGGAGATGACACTGTTAAAATACCACTATGAAAATGGTCCAGGACTGCCAAATTCATTTAATTTGTGGGTTTTACTATGACTTTCTAACTGGCTAGGGTTTGGGGTTTTTTTTGTTTTCTAATATTTCTGAACTACAGCATTGAAAAACAGCTGCAACAAGGGAGCTCTTTCTTTTAAAAATGCATTTGTAATCATTGCATCTGCATACAAAACATATGTTTAGGTTGATTTTCCAGGGAGATCAAATATACCTGAAGATGGCTGAAGTACTTATGTGCCCCTTTTTTTTTCTCGATACTTGCTTCTTCACGTTTTTATATTAATAGGAAAAATGTCCGGTATTAAACCAGTGCCTGATTTTCTCCTCAGGATTCCCAGGGTTCTCCTGCCAATCCAGTTAAGTAATACATCCACTGGGTAGCTGGAATCTCAGTAGTACTTTGTTTATAATTGTGACATCATCAGGATTGCTAGAAATGCATGGAAAAAAGGATGTGTGGAAAAAGCAGTTAAATAGCACCGTGCTATCTTTAGCTGGTTTGTAGAAACTCCATGCTGTTAAATTATTTAAAATCCTTGATTTTCAGCTTGCACACATTAAAAGTTTTCACACTAAGTGCCAAATGTTGCAAACAGCACTTTAACAGAATGATTTTGCTTTGATCCCTGTAGCAGTTCCTGAATAATTTATCACAGGTTATTGCCTTAATTCTGGAGAGGGATAGAGCAATAAAGGCAGATGAAAACACTCCAGTTGAAACACCTTGGGGCCTGCTCATTCCTCTGACACGGCTCTTTTGTTGGAACTATTTAGAGGTTATTAAGATGTGTCTCCAGAATTAAGAGTATGCTGTAAGGATGAAGACAGCCATCTTAATTCTAAAGACAAAGCGCAATGACCCTTCACCTTTTTTTTCCTTTGTTGTTATTATATAGTAGAATTATGAGGGTAATATTATAGCTGCACCCAGTAGTGCCACTATAGTTAAGGGTCTGTCAGACTTTCCATTACAAGCCCCGTTTTGGGGGTGGGTGGCATGAGTAGACTCGTCTGTTTTAAATTGCATTAGTCACGCATTCAGCACGTGTTGGCAAGTCAGAGGGGTTTTCTGTGAATATTGAAATCTTTAGCTCCATTTAAAAAAATCCAGTGAAGAAAATCTTTTTTCAGGAGTTTGAAACAAAATTATTGAATTTATTTTTAAAATGACTGTGTTTCAATTAAGTAAAGCTGTCCCTGGTATTCAGGGAAGAGTATTTCAAATCCCAAATCTGAACATAATTGTTTCATTAGCGAGGAAAGCCATGTCTAAACCCCACATCACTGACAAGCTCCTCTTGCTGTGTTTCGTGTATTTACTGCTCTTCACTTTTCATCTTGCTCATCTTGCCATTGCTGGTGTTGTTATTTACTGTCACTTTGCCCCAGAAATGGCTGGTGTTCAGTTGTGAGTGAAGCAGTAGCTTCATGTATTCTTCAAATACTCTTAAGTTTGCAAGACACTTCAAATCCCACAGGACAACAGAAAAAAACTAGATGTACAAGTGTTTAATGTTGTTTGTCATTAATAAATTCTGTGCACGTGCTATAGGAAAATTTATAATGGACTAGAACTTGACTGTCTTGGGATATTACGGCTAGGACAGGGGTGTTCTACTAAATGTGACTTAAGCAAGCATGGAATCTAGGGTGATTTTTTTGCTCCTATTAGAGTTTAAATGTATTTTTACTAGTGACTAAATGACCAGGATTTATCTCAAGATTCTTCAGGCTTTTAGGATGTTGCCAGCTGTGGGCAGTGTTACTTGATAAAGTTGAGTTCTAAAGGATAATACCTAAACCACTGAGTTTGCTGGGATTTTACAGGAAGTGACTGTTACGGTGCCTTATAGGGTGAGGTCATTTATTAAGAATAGTGTAATTAATGGTATGGGCTTTTTAATAACAATACCTGAATTTAAAGACAAAACCCAAGAAATTAAGTTTATGTAGTTGCTGTTCTTTCTTTAGAATTCAAGGTCAAATGGTGTCTGAAATTGCCTGGTGTATTGCATAGTTTGGGTAGTTTCCCACACAAATCATAGTGTTTAAAGAAAGTTGCACATCTACTTTTGTTAAGAGTTTTTAAAGTCTCACAGCCAAACTGTTTCTTAAATATATCTGCAAACAAATGTTTTCTTACAGCCAGCTGTTTTTATAAAGACAGGAAAAGCATGTTAGAGCAATATGGGTTTGGCTGGTTGTCTTTTTGTAATCCATGTTCCAGAGACCACAGTAAGATGGTGAGCTCTTCAGCCCCAAGCACATCCTCAAACAAAGGCAAGTTCATGTCTTGCCAGGGGCTGTAGCTCCTCTTTTTCCCAGCTCCAGCCTTCTCTTTGTGTAGGCTTGCTTGTCTCTTTGCTTTTTTGGCTAGAATGGGCAAAGGAACCAAAAATCAATCTAGAAGCTATCCACTTCCTCGTACATATCAGGGCATTTCTGTATGCCTTCAGAAGGAAGTAAAAAGCAGTTGCTGCTGAGTTCTTTTAATTCTTTACATTTTGGCCACCGTGTCTGCTAAAGAGTTACTTTCTGTGTGGACAAAACAGCACTGCGAAGTATGAAAATGCAGATGAATATAAAGTTGGAATTTTATATTGCATCTTCTCAGTATTGAACACTTCCTCTCTAGCGATTTCAGAGTCCCATTAAAGTTAATGAGAGTGGAGACCTCTGAGCATCTTGCAAGTTCAGGCCGTTTCAGTGCACAACAGAAAGGAAATGCAAATATTAAAATACTCTGAGCAACCTCACCTGTGTTTTGTAGAGAACTCAATTTATCCTTGGACGAATCTCTGTGTGCGCCATCCACATCAGTTGAACTGATGGGTCTTTATCTGAAAAGCAGAAATCGGTACTTGTGTAAGATTACATTTAGCAGTTTAACAAGGCATCAGCCATAATTTGCTCTGTATGGATCAATTAAAATTAATCTATGAATCTTACCTTTTGTATTTCTCAACACTATAAATACTAGTGTTAACACCAAGAGGGTACATTATTGAAAATTCTGGTTTTAAAGAGCTCCTTAGTGGGGTGTTTTGCCATATTTCTGTGATTATATTTTGACCAGACTGCAGTACTGTAGACTTTCATTATGGAAAAGAAAGTTAAAACCCCACCTGCATCCATGGATAAAATGTATTAAAACCACTTTGTTGTTAAAAAAGCATGTTCATGTCCAAGTAAATCAAGAAGTATGTATGTATTGTTAAAATATTTTCATTCTCTAGTATTTCTTAGTGATGTCTGTTAATTATCCTGAAAACATCCCTGTGGCTTATTATCTGTGCACAAAATGTTGTATGCATTTGAGCTGGAATGAATCTGAAGCCACACTTCATTTACTATAGGGAAAAAAAAATGCGTCTCAGAACTAATGTTAATACATATCACAACTAATGTTAATACAGATGGAGATTTGCTGTGTCGTCTTTGAACAAAAAAGTCAGGTTTTGAGGAAATCTAACTTGGAAAATTACTTAAAAAAACCAAACACAACCAAAGGGTATGTTAAAATAACAGTGCAGTGAGAATCTCAGTGCAACCTTAATTGGAGCTTGAAATGAGTGTCGAGTGTCACTCTTACACTTCACTCAAAATATTACAAGCTTAAGTTAACATTTGATTGTTATTATTACTTTAAATATATTAATACCAGAAGCACTTTTAAGCTTTGATACATGGTATTTATATGTTATGTTTTAATTTGCATTATTCATTAGGATAGCATATGGAATAATCAAAAGCTTTTCCTAAGCATTTTGTTAGTGTTATCCCTATAAAACTCGTGGAAATCTTGCTTGGTAAAAGAATCTTTGTGGTTTTGATTAAAAAAAGGTTTTGAGCGAGACATTTAAACTAATGAATCAAAATCAGATATGTGGTCATTATTGGCTGATTATTACTCCATCTGCTCTGTGCTAACGTGAAAATCAATTACTGTGTCTCTTTCCCACTGACAGCGTATGTTGATCGGGCTGGCAAGGGATCTTCGAGGGATTGCCTTTGCACTAAACACAAAGACCAGCTACACCATGCTGTTCGACTGGATGTATCCTTATTACACTATGACAATACCAGCTCTGTGCACAGAGGGATACCAGGCCCCTTGCATTAGTTTAATAGTATGGCACAGTGGGGAAGAGGAAACAAAGCTAAATGAACTAATGTGTAATCAGCTAAAATTACAGCACAATGGCAACCATGCAGTTAACTGGGAAGGACCACAGAGAGGTCACTTTTTTGTTGTGTCACACTACTAATCTACAAAACATATCCAAGTGCTTTTTCTCCCTTCATAAATCCCTAATGTTTCCATAAAAAAAAAAAGCTCTGTCTAACTCCAAACACAATGTACCAGCATTTGCTTTAACATCGAAAGTGCTTAAACAAATACTACGCAAGTGCTATCTGGGGAGATTCCTCTCTCTGGTATGAATCATGTCTTTAATTTAGTCAGTTACTTTCTATTTATGTCAACTCTATTAATACCACAACACCTGCAGTCTTCTTGATCCAGAAGAAAATGGACATGTGAAAACAAAATCAAAACCTTTAGACTATAGTTTTCTTCAATAAGGAATGATAATGGAACTCTCTTTGCTTTAAATATTGTATATACATTTTTATGCCAACAAATACAATAATACTCATGGGAATTTCCTAATACTGTAGGGAAATGGTTTGTATTTTTATAAATACAGTAGCTGTAATTCTCTCTTCAGGCACAAAGTCATGTTTCAACAAACTGCTGAAATACACGGTGAAGTAACTGAAAATACTTGGTTTATAATTTGGATCTCACAAAGCTAGTAATTATGTATTTTTTTATTTTGTGGACATAAATGCCATTCAAGTACAATTACATGCTTGACCTTGACTAGAAATCAAGCTTTTAAAAGTATTTTTATTTGAAGTAAACAGTGAAACCCTGCTGTTCACCAATAATCTTCCAGGTTAAGAAAAAGGAATGCATCAATATAGAATTGCAACTAGGAAATTAGCCTTTAAGGACTGAAAGGCTTATTTATGCCAGCAGAGCCTGGTGTGATCTGACAGACAATCCTTGTGTGTTGGGGGTAGGATTCTGATGACCATTCAGATAAGCCCTATTTAAGACCTTCGCAAGCCTGCACTGATTTTGTCTATGCACAGACTCAGCTTGCAGAAAGTAAGCCTAAAACATAAAGCAGTGTAATCTTTATTTATTTTAAAATCAGTGGAAAGCATCCCTTAATTTCTGGTTTTGAGGACAGGGGGGAAAAAAAAAAGGAAAAGGAAAAAAAACTGAAACAAGCACACCCCCCCCAAAACTACTGAAGGCAGACTATGAATTAACATCTCATTTTCTAGTGGGCACCATTGGGTACATTTAACTTCATTAGTACTGTTTGTGCTTGTGTTACCCTAAAACTTAATCATGAATGTGATGATGTGTAAAAGCAGAGCTGTGCTGCTTCCATTTCAGATACTTTCTACTTTATTTCTCCTAGTGCAGCATGAGTATCACGCTCTGCTCCTGTGCAAATCTCCAGTTGTAGGAGGAGGGATAACAGACGCTCACCTCCTCTCCATTTGAAAGAAATGGATTCATCCATGGAGGTGTGTTTTTTAATACAAGGCTATGTAATCTTCAGGACTCTTTCCTGATGTTTTTATTAATGAATTTATTCTTTCCAGGTTATGAATTAAGTTTATTTCAAATAAAGAAAAACAGCCTCCAACTTCTGGATTTCATTATTCCATATGAATAATAAAACCAGATTGAAATGTAGCGTTGTGTGGAATTCAAAGCTTTGGCCTTCTCAGCTTCTTTTCCCTTATGCAGGTTCAAAATCTTTTTTCTTCCTCACCTTTGGCTGTAAAAGATAAGTGCGTGCTTCTGCTCAGTGGATTTCACCTCATTTGGCTGAGCCCAGCTTCATCCAGGTATTGATCCGAAGCATTACAGCAGAATAAGCTGCTATTATTGTGACTCTTATTTACTGTATATAAAGACAGAAAGGTAAATGGGAGCAGAAGAGAAGGTCAGATGCCAATTGTATCACAGAAAGTTTAAATATCCTTTGATTAACATTTTTGTAGTTTCAAATATATCATCAGGAGATGGTTTTAATAGCAAAGAAGAGCTGTTTTTCAAACAGATTTTAGTCTGTTCTGTTTGAAACCCTAGTATTTCAGTGTTGCGACTGGCAGATACAGAATATGAGGCAAAATAAATCTGATTTACTTGTATTCATTCAATAAACAAATACAAAGAGGCAAGGGATAAAAGGCTAAGCTTTTAATATACAATAAGGTGATGTTTATTCTGTGCTGAAGACTGTCAGAAATAGTCAGTTGTAAATCATTGGTAGAAGAATGCATTCATAAACTTTTCAACTGATTGCAGGAAATGTTTTGGGTCTAAGCCCTGTCCCTGACCAAACAAACAACACTCGGTAGTCTCTCACCTGAGAGATGGCTTTTTTCCTCATGATGCTGTTTAGGATTTAAGTTTTGTCCAGTAGATGGCAAAAATGAGCAAAAATAATTTCTTTGAAGTCCTTTTGGTCCAGGGAGGGGAGGAGAGGCACGGGGGATGCCGTTGGATCTTGTGTTTTAGCATTATGAATGAGTTATTAGGTTCATGGTTTAGAGGTGAATCGTCAGGTATGCTGAGGCTGCGCTAGGTTGCCAAATAGGGCTGTTTTGTAGCAGGCTTGCTTATACTAATTGAGTTTCTCTAGCAAATCAGGCTCCTTGGAAAAAGGCCAAAGGCTTTTCATAATTGTATTGACAAGAAAATGAATATGATAAATGGTGTTCATTCAGCTGAGACAAGATTTATAGTTTTCCTCTGGCAAGGGATGAAGAGAAAATACTTATAATAATAGTAAAATTTGTTTTAAAGTTGTATTAGGTGATCTCTCAAAAGACTTCATTAGAATATTTCCAAATATTTTAAGCAGCTTCAGGTGTTAAGTATAGCATCTTCCCAAAGCAGCGGGTAATGAAAGATGAGGAAAGACATCACACAAACAAACAAAACAAAACAAAACCTAAAACCCTGGATATGAAAGTCATTTATTCTTCCTGAAATATTGATATGTCAAGCTGTCAATGATGATTCCAGTACCACAGCTTTGGGAAGTTTATTTGCCTTTTGTATTCGTTACATGTGGTCTCTGCAATTTGTAGGTCAGTCCTGAACATGCAGGTGTGGCCTGAAAAAAACCTATCTAGCAATTTGAGTAGCATCAAAACCTGTTTTTGTTAATGGTGATGATTCTCCTTATGTATTTCATTCTGCTATTTACTTCAAGACTGCCTGGATGAGATGTTGAATATTTAATCTGGTTTTTTCCATACTAATATCAGACTGCAGTCTAAGGTCCGTGGTCTCACAGTCAGATACTGTCCATGGAGATTCAGTTGTGAGTTCAGGGTAATATCCACTTTTTTGTTGCTTTCATTTAGTGTTTCTTACAGTTTGGTGGTAACCCATAGGCAGTTTTTCCTGTGTTCCTCTCAGTTGATTCTCAGTATTTAATGACTTCTGTTGTCTGTGAAAGAAAAAGGTTGCAATAAGAAAATGGGTTGCAAGAATTAAATTATTAGGCTGACTCAGAATTGCAGTCAGCTAGAAAGCATGTGATGTTTATACACGAGTGCATGAAATTGCCTGTATAAAACTATCTATGTGTATGGAATCAGAGGCACTAAAATTATGGAAAAGTAATATCTTATTGAGGTGTTTTACACCATTGAGGTGTTTTATCTAATGGTCATTTAAAAGTTCCAGTTGACCTGGCTGTTTGGATATCTGATTGTGTGCTGCTTCAGACATGGATCACTAGAACAAGCAAAACTGTCATTGCATCTAACCACTACTGTTACCTGTTTATCCAAATTTATATCATATTTCTCAATGAAATAACACCACGTGCAGCACTAAGATGGCTTGTTCGAAATGAATCTGTTTTTGAAGAACTAACTTTTCAAGCTCTTAGTTTTGAGGGTTCAGGATTAGGTACAAACTTGGAAGAGCTGAACAGACATAGAGACTGAAGTTCCCCAGTCACAAGAGAAGAGGAGAACACATTTTTTCATGGAACCAGCCTGTTTGTAATAGCAGTTATTGCCAGTTGCATTGGTTCAAACCACAGTATCACTTTTCGCAGTTTGAATTTCTTTGAGCTCAAACTGACTGGTCAGGTTAAGTTCATGACTTAGCCAGATTCCTGGAAGCTTGTGGTTAGAAACACTTAAAAGTAATACTCTGTTTAAAACCAGTTTGTTCATTGGATTTATAAAAGAAATAATGAATTGCTGAAGCCTTTCTGGTGACCGTAGCTTTTATAAAATTTGACTATAGTTTCCAGGCTTTCCTTGTCAGTGTAATATGGACTCAATGCTTAAGTGTTTTAATAAAGATAGATAATCATATTGAATGTATTAGCAGCCTTTGCTGCTGCCAACTTACATTTGGGTTGAGGGGCTTGACTGTCAAGTTACTCTCTTCACCATGAAATGTGAGAAGATGTTTCCTACCCCATGAAATTCCACAAAGGGGCTTTTGCAGCATCACACCATGTCCGTTTTGTGTACACAGGGTGACTAGGAAGGCTAAGGAAGAGGCGTGACCTAAGAAAAATAATAATTAACAGCATGTCTCAGTTCTGTATCTTCCATGGCATCTGCTGCATCTTGAGAACATTGACCATCCTCTGTTGAGAGTGAGCTGGATTGGGAGTCCACTTCATAGGAAATGGAACTGGCAGTAGAGAATTTTTAAAGGTATGAGGTGGCATGGATCATCTGTACCCTTTGAGGATGTTTTAGGTAAGCGAGATTTGAGTTGAAATTCCAGTTTATTCCTGAGTAGCTCTCCATGGTATCTTTAACTCTAGTCTGTTTGATTTAAAATGTAAAGAACCCCATAAAGGAGCGAGAAGCAAGGTCTGAAAGTGTATTTCACATGTCACCCTCTTCTGCTATATATAGTTTATGCCTGCAGTGCCTCAAGCAGCTGGCAGCAAAAATGCACAAGTCTTTAGATGCCTCAGACAGACAGCAGTAGCCAGAATGCCTCCCATCTGTCTGCACAGCCTGTCATTCATCAGCAGTGCTACAGCTGATGGCTTTAGTCTCTTCCAGAAGAGCTGTATTGAACTGAGACATGACTGTGTCTACATAGCCTAGAAGCATGTAAACCTTTATGTATTTCACAATTCCACATTGAGTGCTTGGCCTGAATTCTACTCAGTAAGGTGTCTGAATGTGCAATAGCATTTTCCTAATAATAGTCACTATTTCTGGTGTGATTAAATAAAGCAGAATTAAATGACATGAAACAAAGTTTAAAATGAAAAATAAGTTTATTATTAGAACAAACAACCACCACTGACTAGATCAGCTAGATCATGGTTTAGTAGTCGATTGCAGAGTTAAAATCTCTTGGTTCAGTAAAAAATAATTGTGTAATTCTTTGCCACTCAGGCTGTGCTACCTCATTTCCATTTTCCAGTCTGCATTCATAGCCAAATAAAGTTTCTCAGCATGTTGGGAAAACTAGGGGTCAGTTTTATATTAAATCATTGCATTAAATAACTTGATACAGTCAGTAACTCATAAGATTATTGTTTTAAGTTAGCAGAGTCTGCTAAACTTATTTGTTTCTGTAGTGTGTTCTCTAAATACTTGATTTAGAAGAACAGATATCTCTTGGGTGCTAATGAGCAAACAGCTCTCCTGAAAGAAATCAAACTTTGCTGGTGTCCCCCACACAGTTTGGCTGGATTCTTTTCTTGAATGCTCTGAAAAGATCTTCAGATGATCAAATTGTTCCCAACCATTTATATAGCAAATATATGTACAAGGTGTCACTGAAATTTGGGGCCTAGGATTTGCTAATATGCAATTGGGGGGTGGGGGGTGTGTGTGTGTGTGTGAATTAAATTGTCATTTGTGACTTATGCCATTCATAGAAAATCCAAGCTCATTTTATGTATGTACTTACAGGTTAGCATCACACCTACAAGCTGCCTTTCTTTTCCTTCATTACAGCCCTGGTGTATTTACATTTCCCACTTAACCATTAACACTTCCAAAGGATTTAGTCTTCTAAGCAGAGACTTGCTTAAGTTTATAGGTGTTGGCCTTTGTGAGAATGAGCTGCCAAGGTCTGTGTCTGACCCACCCACCTGAAGGTGTAGGACAGTTTTAGGCAAAGTTGTTTTGCAAGGTGTTATTTAATCGATATCCTCTTTAACTTGGTCTGGTGAAGATACCCCGCCTATATTTCTGTTCTGCAAAGAGCTATTGAGCTGTGGTACTGTGAGCCTTCATGCACAACCCCCATCTTGAAGCTGATGGCAGAGCTCATGCAAAACAGGTAAGAAGTATGTGAAAATAAATTATGAGTACTGCAACAGTGTGCATTCTCTGTTCCATCTTTCTGTGTTTTGCTTATCCTTTTGATGTCTGACTTCAAGACTGCTACTTTTGTATTTTGGAACAGAAAATTGCAATAAGAACACAGCATTCAGTGTCACCGTATTGTTTTACCAAAATGGTAGATAATACAAAATCAGCTGGTAAGGGTTAATTACAGGAATGTATATGAGAGACTGCTGTGATTTTATGTTCAATGTTAGTGGAAGAGTATGCTTTAACCAGGGATAAATACTGACTCTGTAATTAAATATTGGAAAATTGTCTGCTGTCAAGATTTGCTGCAGGCTGAATTTTTGCCTTAAGCCAAGCAGCATACGTATGTGACTGAAAAACCACATCTCCCTTCACAGTTTCTTCTGCAACTTGGCTCTTTCAGCCAAAATAGGAAAAAGTGGCTTTTGATACAGCAGTATTTATAATCAACATACACATAGCTTCTCTCACGTCTAACACCACCTCTGTGGGCTAACTGAAAGGCTTCAGAATGATTCTGGGAGGTGATTTCAGTACTTGACATTTGCAATAGTTAGAATGCAATTTCTGGTTTACCACAACAGTACAACTTATTTTGGGAAATTATCATTACACTTGGAAAGATGGAGTGTACTGCCCAAAGGAAAAAAGAGATTTTTAAATGAAAAATTGATAGTTAAAGTCTCTGTGCTGGGTATCTTTGCTGAAAACTCCAATTACTTGGGTTGCAATGAAGTTTGTCTTCTCATTGTTTCTCGTTTTGCCTTGCAAATCAAACTTACAGGGAAAAGAACTTGAAATACTTGAAATTTGAAAAAATATTTTGTTTAATCCAGTGGCAGGAAATTGGTGGCTTGAAGTTCAGAGCTGGCTCAAGGTCAGATAGCAGTGTGTGATGGGCATGTCACCCCTGAATGGCTACACAAGCCTTATGGCAGAATTGCCTGTTTCTTGTTTGTGTTGACTTGCTTGCTGTGACTCCCTCTTTGGTTTGTGTTGGCTAATTGTGTCTTTTATCCTGGTAGTAGCATAATAAATTGCTGGGAAAGTTTAACCTCTTTTTATTCATGATGCCATGCAGAAGCAGCACACTCTGATAGTGCTGCAACTGATTCCAAGGAGGAGATTGTTAAGGCATAAACACAGAACCCTAATAATGGTAAACAAAAGCAAAGAGGAACTGGAACAATAAATCTTATGCAAAATACTGCTCTTCAAGCTACTTTCCATATTCATGTTATCCTTCGACTTATTGCTATTCAGAAAATCTGCCTTGTTCCCTTTAGAAAACATCATCTGGGATAGTGTTTGTTCACAACTTGTATATTGCATTAGCTTTTACAGGTTAGAATGCATTATACAATATGCTTTGATATGGTTAAAATATGTTACGGAGTATCAGATTGTGCATTATGCCACTCTGATACCGAGAGGATGTGCTGGTTTGGGTTTTTTTCACCTCTGCCAGCCATTATCATTTTTGCAGATGGAATACAAGGATGTTTTGTGCAGGGTGTGTTTGTAAACATCCAGATTTACTCCAGGGTTTGCAGCAAAGGACCTTGCAAATAGGGGCTCACTCTGACAACAAAATACTGAACTTAGAGTGAATATAGGTAAATACTGCTGTCTCTGTGAAAGGGGTGACCCAGGGGCTCCATATTTGATCAGACATGGATGACTAACAAATAGGGGTGAATACTGAGCCAGGGATACTCTGGTTTGCATTGCTCAGTGATGATTCCTTCCTCTTTCATCTCAAATAAACACTAAGGGTAAGTTTTGCTCAAGTTACTTAGAAGCTGAACACATGTATTTGAAGTTAACTTTTAGGCCTGAACTACGAATTAGGCTTCTTTATCACAAAGAGAAACCGGAAAGATGCAACAGGGACTTTGGCAAGGACTCTGTTCTATTTCCTGATTAGGAACAAAACAGTTCTTATTGGCTTAAATAGTACCTGTACATCAGGGAAGACAACATGGTGTGATCTTCCTTCAGGTCTGAATGTTCACAAAAATCAAGTGTTACAATTTGCACCTGGAGAACTGGTATGGGATTGCCATAGATTTTATGTAGCAGAATAACCAGTGTGGATTAGTTTATGTTCAAAAGCTGTGCAGATGCAGAAGCCAGGTGAACGTTACCCTGACTGCTTGGATTATGAACCTTAATAGCATTTTTCTGAACTGTACATGGGCACAAGATATTTGTCAGTCTCTGAAAGCTGTGGTGTCACCTTTTCTGGTTCAAATGGGTTTGTCTTTTGCCATGGGATTGTTTCATTGTTTCAGTGTATGGGAAGTGCTTATCATTGGGCTGAAAGCTATAGTTACTTTATCAAATAATTGTACATTGTAATCAGTGAATGTTTTTCTTTGCTTTAGGAATGAATCCAGTGCAGTTTTCTGCTTCGATGACCATCTGAATATTTTTGCTGTTATTTTTTAGATCGCAACATTTAAATTTTGATGCATCATCTCCAAATGGAATTCTTTTCTTCAGAGAAGCTAGTAAAATTATTTGTACATATGGTAGGTATTCATTAACACTTCCTCTGCAGTGAAAGTCTTTGCCTGTCTCATGATACAAACATCCTGTTAATTTGTATTGCTGAGCACCAGTGGATTTGTGGAATACGTAGCAGGGCTGTAACATGCTGCAGCCAATACCAGCCCTTTGCGAAAAGCAGAGCTGATGTGGCACACCTTTGGGGCTTATTTGCCTTCATAGAGCAGGATTCATTCATGTAGAGTTGTTCCTTGTATCACCTTTTTTTAACTTGAGTGTCAGTCTTCTATCAATTGTAAATGTATTTCAGCAAAGATGCAAGTGAGGTGTTTGATCTAGGCTACAATTGATAGGTGTAGGCTGGCTTTATGTGTTCAAATTATCTTCCAGCAGTTCCAGAACATAATAGGACCATAACAGCTTTACCCTAGAGCACTGTTAAAGGTGTTTATAGTAAGTTGCTCCATTTTACTGTTCCCACTCATGCATGCAACTTCAACAGGTCTTTGACACAAGCAGCTTATCTTACACTCCAGCAAACTTTATTACTACAATTTTGCTTTCTAAAGGTTTTGGAAGCGACTTTACCAAGTTTTTGAAGAGCAGCCTTATTTGTAGTTTATGTAAACAGGAAGAGTCATAAATGTCCTATTTCTTGAGAAGAAAGAAAATTGGTACATCAGATTTGCTTTCACTGCATTCAGGTTGCTTTTTGGGTGTGGAAACTGTGTGTTGCATTTGCTGCCTGTATAAAAAACTTCAAATGTAATTTTACATTGGATCTGCTGGGCATGGAAACAGTGTATGCATACAGCGTTTACTTACAACAGAAAAAAATACACCCAAGTAACTCTGAGCCCTTGCAAAATCATCTTTCTATTTCTTTTTCACATACACCAGGTAGTAAGCCAGCACATTTTTTCAACTATGTTCTTGAGTAAAATTGTTAGAATGGTTAAGCAAAATTTAAAAAAAGGGTTTCCATGTATGAGATGATAAAAGGTGAACCTTTAGATTTTAATATTCAATTTCTAGTTCGCCTTTCATAGAATCCCAGAATCCCAGACTGGTTTGGGTTGGAAGGGACCTTAATGCTCATCTGATTGCACCCCTCTCTGCCACAAGCAGGGACACCTTTCACTAGACTAGGCTGCTTCAAGCCCTGTCCAACCTGGCCTTGAACTCAAAAAATGTACCTTATTATTGGACATCCATTCCTCTCAGTTGTTAGCATCAAGTTTCTAAACCTTGCTGAGTAAACCACACTAGTTGGTTTCAACCTGTTTCGTTCCTTATTCATGCCTAAAAACCCCCAACTTTGTAAGATAACCTTTTGCTTTCAGTTGAGGCTTTTATGGTGTGCATGTGAAGTTCATCAAATCCTCAGCATTAAAGTATTGGTAGCTCTTGCACATGAGGCAAGATTTTCTGTTTCATTCTAGAATTCACTTATGCAACATAAAAGGCAATTTCAGAATGGTGCAGGTCTAAGGTTTAAAACTAAGCAGTGGAACCATAGAGCTGCTGAAGCCTGTGTCCAAATACCTGCTGCCTCATTGTTACCTTATGTGAAAGATACTTAGCGATGTGTGGCATCTGTCTGGAGATGTGTGCCGTGGAAAGAAGGGAAATGACCACAGCAGCTTTCTGTCTTTTCTGTTTTCAATGATGCCTTTCCTGTGGGAGGGTGACATTTTAGTCAACGTGTGTTTAAGAGGAGAACTTTTCCTACTGCCCTCCGAAAGAAAAATCTAAAATCCCATATTGACTGGAAGTGGAGGAAGGCTGTAGATGAGGGAGAAAGCCTCCACTCAATATATGAATGCCTTTTTTTCCATTTTGCTTTTAAAACACATTCATATTATCAGTGTCTGAAAGGGTCCCATCAGGGATCTTTCCACTACTTAGCTGTGACATTTAGGGGAACTGTGTAGGTTTTCTTTTCCTACATCAGAGGTACTTCAGACTGCTAAAGCCATTTCTGAAGTGGTCACTGGCTTGCAGTCTTGGAAGGTTTTACTGTCCACTGTGAGTATTTCAAGATACCACAATTCATCAGCTTTCAATAATTGCTGCTAATATTTTTAGCTTTTATCGCCAATTACTAGTTTATGAGATTTCCATTCCAGTGCACAGAAAGATATAACTCTTCTGGAAACATGTTGTAAGGATTCATTACTTTAATTATGTATGATTTTTTTTTGAACATACAAATTCCTATAAAATCAGTGATACTAAGGGATTTTGCATTAATTTTGAATGCCTGCTTGATAATGTTGAAACTTAATAATTGTGCTTTTAAAGAAAACTTTAATCCATAATACTCTATGACTTCTTAGAAGTATATCTGTTTTGTAAGTATACGCAATCTTCGGCAGGCATCTAGGGAAAAATAAACAAGTAAACCAAGTGATGATTACACAACCTCCCTGGGGCGTTCTCGAGCAATATTTCCAGCCCTGCGTCCTGAAAAATTGTGTGATTCAGTTAAAAGAATGAATATGTACTTGAATACTTCTAATCTAATCCTTTGGCTCTGCTTTCAAATTTTTAGCTATACCATTACTTGCAAGTGTCTTAAAACTCTGAAAATAGTTGAGATTTTATGGCTGAAGCATTAGAGAAAAAAATAGAAGATGCACAGCAAATGTCAACAGACACTCTATGATCATTAATCTTACCAAGTTAGCCCAACCTCTTGTATATGCCTGCAGCTTATAGCAAGTTCCTCAAAGCTGATCAAAAAGACACTTGAAACTCAAGATAGATTTGATTGAAATCCATACTATAATAATTGCCTTCTTAAACAGAGAAACACGAAGTGTTGACATGAGACGGAGGCGGGGGGAATAGAAGCAAACATCTCTTCCTTTCATCACGCTGTCCTTGTGGGAAGATCTGTCATTTCAGTCTCGGTTTCAGTTAATCCATTGACTGAGTGGCTTGCCATAAACTCTGCCCAGCCTTCTCTCATCCTGGAGAAGTTCTTTCCATCCCCTGGGGACCTGGCTTTGTTTGCGTCACTTGCCAGTCCTGTCTGAACACCAGGCTTCACTCTGCCTGTTACCTCCCGCCTCCTCCTTGCCGTGCCTTTGACAGTGAGAGTTTCCTTCCCATGGCTCAGCAGGTCTCCAGGGAAAGGCTTAGTCCCTCTCCTGCAGACAGTGTAGCCTAGTCTGGTTGTTTCTCTTTCTTAGAAGAACAGAACATACAAATAATAAATGAAAATACAGCTTAATTGTATTGTGCTTCCATTGGTGACATTTAAATTTGGATTAGAACAGGATTTTTCCTTCTTTCTCACATGTGATGCAGTGGAGAAGATGCCAGGACAAGTATTATTTCCAGAAATTTCACCTGCACCAAATTCAGCATGAGAATTTCCAGTTACGTCTTAGGTCCCCTGGGAGTCTTCTTGCTATATTAACCTAGGAGTACATAAATGCGATCTGAAATATGTCTCTGTCCTGTCAACTAATTCCTGACAAGGGATTAGTAACTGAAGGAGGTGGCATCAGGTGATTCTTCATACCAACCTCAGAGCACAGTGCACTGGTAATTACTGACATAATGTTGATTTTAGCTAAGTCTGGACTACACCAATCAAGGTGGTTTTGGATAACATACAGACACTTTGCACATCTGGCCTTCTTCAGGTGATGAAAATCATCTGGAAGTTATATGTGGATTTGTTTTGGGTAAACCCCGTACTGTTGTTTACATGGAAATAACTTCGAAGCAAACCAACCTAGCATGTCTCTTTCTTTCCATCTTTAATTTTGCTGAAGTTTATGATGTCTGTTTATGGTACCTCCATTTACTATCTATATGTACTGTAAGATCTGTGCTTGGGCTAAATGCAGGAGGAAGAAAAGGGCAAAACTGGGATGTGAATGTATGTTAACGCTTGTGAGTATGGATGCTGAAATCTCTTTAATTCTAGACTGAAGCATATACTTTTTCTCCTCTAGACTGGCATGTAGTGATTTCATATGTTTGAGTGTAAAGTAGAAACAATTCAAAATGCTGCTTTTTAAGCTATGATAAACATCCTCATTTGTCAGGGAATAAAATCTAAAATATGAATTCTTTGTAGTTTTGAAAATTAGCACCTCAGGGAGTGTTTAATTCTGCTTCACAAATCCCACCTTGCAATTAGGGTAGTACTAGTGTGTCCTGTCCTGTTCATTTCTCACTGATGCTGATACAGTGCTGAAGACAAGTCTAAGATGTCTACAAATGCTATATGTTCGAAAGATGTCAAGCCTGGTGTAGGATGCACTTAAGATTGTCAATTATCCTCATTAGGACTCTGCAGCTGCTTGGCAGGGAGTGTTGTGTCTTGTCCATTATGGCTGGAGCCAGTCTGAGTGATAGTGAATTAAAACAACAGAGGAGAAAAGTGAAAGGAGTTGGAATAGTCCTGTCCGCCAGTCTTCATCCCCAGTATATTTCACTTCTAATTCTCTGTGTACAAGTCTCCTTCCTATGTGTTTTTGAACTTCCAGTTGCATAGGAATGATGTTTCAGTGCGTGTTGGGCCCATCTATTTTTGTTTTGTGGTTTCTTTACATTTTAGTAAACCTCTTCCCTTTCATTATAGGAAACTGACATAAAAATAATACTTTCAATATGCTGTTTTTATTTATCTACATTCTGTCATGATATACTTTGATGTAAGTTTTTAATTTTGCTTCAGCTTTCAGCTGTTGCAGCAGTTACTGCTCAAGGTCAGTGATGAGGTTAGACACAGTAGCACAAAACAATTTCCTGTCCTCACAGCCCAGGTAGCATTTGGATGTGGATTAAATTTTACCACATTTTCCAGTAGCCAGACACAATTATTTCTAATGAGCTTTAAATTGCTTCCAGAACATGTATTTCCAAACTTCGTGTGGTGATCCATTCAGTGCCAGCAACTTCATAAGATAACAGTTCTTTAGAGTTTTGGTTCAACTGATTCATGCTGTATAACAGGTATTTCTAATCAGCAGCTTAGCTTAAATGTGGAGTGCTGACTGGTCCTCGTTGCCATTGGTCTTCTCTCGTTTGTGACAGCAGTTCCAGAATATATTGCTCTTCATTACCAACTCAGATTTCATAAGCAGTTTCTTTTGGCAAATTTATCTTGGTGCTCCGCATGCTCGTTGTGCTGATTTGAGAGGTTTTATGCTTGTTTTGTTATTGTGGAAGCTTTAAAAAAACAGGTTTTGAAGCTCGCTCTCATCTTTATGGTTCACATTTTCCTCTTCGTTTTCTGTATATGGCCACTTCTTTATACTGCCCCAGCATTCTGAGTGCCTGGAAAGCATACTTGCAACACCGTTTTTATGGGGCAGTGGTGAATAATAAAAATAGGAAAGGGGAAAAGGCAAAAAATACTTTTTCTCTATAAATGTGGTAAATTTTCATAACCTTTGTTTAATCTCTCTGAAGTCTTTTTTTTTATCTTCATCTAATTCACACATGTTAAAACATGATTTAGTTGTATTATTATACCTAGTGCTTATTGGACTGAAATCTAGAACAAGCCATGCTAAAATGAAACTCAGCCATAAGGAAATCATTTTTGTATTATAGCTGCTACTGTAAAAGCAATTAAGGAGGAGAACTGAAAGGGAAGCTGGCTGTCCTGACATGCTCCCACATCTGGGAGGAGGGAGGGAATGAGCTGTGTAGAGAGCTCTGATGCATAATGGCAGTGGGATTCTGAGGCTCGGTGATGTTATCTTCACTCAGAGCATCCCAGTTTGGGGGCTTGTTGGCTTCGTGCTTCCCCTCTGCTTACGCACACTTTTTCCTTCCAGCTCCTTTGTTTATGTACCAAGGAGTCTTTGGATAATTAAATGCTTCAGTTACCAACCAAATTCAAGCCCTTATTTCCTATCTAGCAGCTTCACCCAATATCTTTAAAAATCCTTTAGCTATTCCTGTCAGAATTTTGTACCACCTCTGAGGCTCAGAGAGTTTTTGTAAGTGACATTGTTGTCAAATGCAGGGCAAAAAGCTGTATAAGAGGAAATCATTGAGAATTTTGAACATCAGTGTGGTTTTTGTTTGATTTTTAACTCGGCAGTGACACTGCAGCTTCACTAATCAGTCTCTATGTAGTTTTCATTTTGACAGGAGCTATGATTTTCAAACACAGCTTTTTAAATTCAGCATGTCAGAGGTCACTCTTATGCTGATTGAATTTCTTTAGATTGTTTCTTTTAACAAAAAGAGTTTATGAAATTGTATTTTGGTCCTCCACTACAGGGATTATAAATGTAAGCACACCCTCAGTAGCTGAGGAGTTGTTCTTGACCTGATTCCAAGTACCTCAGTAAATTAGTTTATGTTCAGTAGTATCCATGGTGTGTAAAAATATTCCCCTGAAGCTCCTGCTAAATGTTACAAGTAGATCATGCTTTTTTAATCTAGTCAGGCATAGCACTGCACTTCTTTTTTTTTTTTCAATAACTAATGCTGAAACACCAGTCTTTGTTCTAGCACCATATCCCTTGAATCATAGGCTGGTGGCTTGGGGCATTGGTAACAGGCTCTGTGTGGTCCTTCACCTCTGCTACTAATTTGAAATCAGCTCTTCCCACTCTTAGGCCCTTTTAAAATGAGTCCATGAACACAGAACAGTTCTCTGTGGACTTTGTCAACTTGCAAAAAGCAGCTTTTAATCTTGTGCAAGACCCAAATTCTTCTGTGTTTTCATTAGGAGGGATTGGCACTGAATTCTTCTGCCATGCCTGCCTGAGGTGAGGCAGTGTGAGGGAGCAGGGGTTGTGACTTTCTCTGTTGAATGCTTTATGCTGATCAATGGATTTAAAGTTTTAATTATAGGGTGGTTTTTGTGAAGTAATAAAAATGATGGAAGAACAGCACTGGTACCTCCTAGAATTCATGTTCCCAGGCTAAGGAATTCTTAGAGTTTTGCAGCTTCTTCCTTCATCATCCGTTTTTTCCACCAATTTCCAGTTAATTTCCATATTAAGTACGTAATTGCTTGTTGACAACTACTGAGCTCTTTCCATCTGTTGTTGTGTATTACACCAGGTACTTCAAGGAGCTAGGACTGTCCAATGTCATGCTTGGGCGGCTCAGCTGTAAATCCAAGGTTGTTACTTTTTTGGATCCAGAACCTTGTCTTTGCTTATTTCTGAAGCCAGATATATATTTGGGTTATTAGAGATTAGCAGCAGAGATTTTCCCTTTCAATAGGGAAAGGCCAGATAAAGTTAGTTTAAGGCACACCTACCTTCCAGTCTTTTTTGCCCTAAGAGTTGCACACTTTTGCATAGTAGCTTTCAAAAATAAGTGCATCTTCCCACTTGTCCTGGGCTCAGCAGCAGCAGTCATTTTTTCTCCTTAGTAGCTGGTGCAGTGCTGTGTTTTCGAATTTCAGCCTGGGAACAGCACTGATAACACCGATGGTTTCAGTTGCTGCTCAGTAATGGTTACTCTGACCAAGGACTTTCTGAGTCTCATGCTCTCCCAGGGAGAAGGGGGAGCCGGGAGGAAGCAGAGACAGGACACCTGACCCAAACTGACCAAAGAGCGATTCCATACCACAGCACGTCATGCCCACTGCATAAACTGGGGGCAGTTACCCGAAGGGCTGGATCACTGCTCGAGTTGGGCTGGGTATCATTTGGCAAGTGGTGAGCCCTCTTCCCTTGTTATTTCCCTTATCATTATCATTATTGGTGGCAGCAGCAGTGGTTTGTGTTATACCTTAGTTACTGGACTGTTCTTATCTCAGCCTGTGGGAGTTACATTCTTTCGATTCTCTTCTGCATCCCTTCGGAAGTGAAGGAAGTGAGCAAGCAGCTGTGTGGTTCTGAGTTACCAGCTGGGCTTAAACCACCACTGCATCTCACAGGCAGTATTTGAAATTCACTGATCTTCTCAGTAAATAACTAGACTAGGTCTTGTCAAAAAAATTAATGCTCATTGAGATGACCTGGCTGGGGTATCTTAAATGGGGCACTATATGAAGCTAACTGGATTTTATCTTTCATATTATGTGTATGTAATTGCTCAGTAATGCTAAGTATTGCAATAAATGAATGTCCAAGTACACTAGGAGACAGTCATCTGCTATATTTTGGTTTTCCAAGAGGATCTTTTGCATACCAGTCACTTTTAGTATAAGGGAGATTTAACAGCATTTGGAATTAATTTCCATGCAGTGGAAGTCACTGAATTTGTACCCTTTTCCCCAGTTACACTGTGTTCCTGACTACAGCATTCAGGGTAATAGAGGCTCTTACATGACCATTTACAGTATCAAAACCATTTTGTCTTTTCATTCTTTTTTCATTGAAAGGGCTTCACTTTGATGGTATAAGTGACCATCTTTCCTAGCTATTTGATTTTTCTTTTCCTTTCCATAATTCCAGTGATGCCATTACAGCTTCTTGCAGATCCCGGTTACTACTTCCAAGCAATCCCTAATTATACTCCTAGTCTTTACTTTAAATAACTTTTCCTTTACAACCTGATGGATAAATTGCCTTGTACTTGCTAGAGGTGGTGAACAACATTAATGTTTTAAACAGCAATCTAGGCCTTTCCCTCTTTGCATCAAATGATACCAAATGGGTGATACTTTGATGTATTGGGTGTTTAGAAACAAGACTTGCCACCTCATTTTTCAAATTACATGTTGTAACTTCCTCACTGTGAGTAATCAACATCAGTAAGAGAAAGAATTAAAATAAGGCAGGTATCTGATTTGCAGTGGGAATTTGTGTGTGGTAGGAAGGAGGACTGTGTAGATGGAGTCAGTTTAGTATTAGGCCTCAATATATATTAAACAATACTACGTAGTCTATGAGATCTGTTTCATCTCAGGCAAGTTTTTGGGGGCATTTTTTAATTGTCTATTATAAAAGCAAAACTGTGTTGTCCTACCTACCACTCTCACCAGCAGTGTTTGGAATTGTGAATAGTTAACATCTAGTTCATTCGTCGCTCCTTGATCAAAGTTGTTATCATGACCTCGACAACTGTGTTAGATGCTGGAAGTCAAGCCAGACATCTGATCTGTAGACTACAGTGACTTTAATTGTAGGAATTCTTTTTGAAATACACAGTTTTGTGTTAAAATTGCCAAGAACGATGAGTATTAACCTCATTATTAATCTAATGAACAGCATAATTGAAGCCTGGCCGTTTGGTTTTCATTAAAATAACCTGTCTTGAAGACTAACTGTGGGGTGCTGTGAAGATAAGCATTAAATTACTAAGAAATACTTAGAAAAATTGGTAATGAGGCCTTGTGAATAATTAGATTTGAACAGAGAGGTGCAGCGTGATCCACTGCACTGCTGCACACCGGATCCAAAAGTCACTATTGCTTGTTAATAGCAACAGCAAATATTTACCATTAGCTATTATTTTTACATTATAAACATGGAGTTTTTAATTAAAAAGGCCTTCCCATCTGTGCCTGATAAAATGGAAGCTTTCGTAATGGACGTATTTGTTTTCTGAGGGATATATTTAGTGTGTGTATACATCAGCAACCATCCCAAGAGACTGTCATGGTAATGGATCAAAACCAGGCTTTGCTGCAGCATGAAAAGGTATAAAACCATGTGTTGCAACTTTGTTCAGATTAAGGAATTCATGCTGGTAGACTCAGTCATGGTCTGGCTGTACATCAATGACAGGAATTCCTTAGCTTATGTTTTAAATTTTGCATACTAACTCCTTAATAGGTTTTAAGCTCTAGTCATGCTTACTTAACAAATCTTTCACATCAAATGCAGAAACAATTTTTCTTCTAGATAGTAATAAAAATAAAGGCCAGAAAAATGAGTTTAGGTAGTGCTGTCACAATATTTTAGATTTGCAGTTGCTTATATAAGTTTCTTTCTTTCTTTCTTCTTATGCAAACAGGTAATCAGATCCTCTCTCTTGGGACTTTGTCAAAGGATCAGGTTTATCCGTTGAAACTCAAGGGCATTTCCATCTGTTACTCTCCACTCAGATCTGCCTTACGTGGAAATTATGTCAGCTTTGGCGTCTTCAAGTTGTACGGGGACAACCACTTTGACAGTGTACTTCAGGCCTTTGTCAAAATGCTGCTTTCAGTATCCCACAGTGACTTGCTAGTAAGCAATTACTCATCTTGGGAGTCTTTACTGTGAAATATGAAATAATACCACCACAGGCTTTGTATTGGTATAATGAGACAGAGGGATCTAGAACAGCTCAAATGTAGTTTTCGGTTCATTTACTTGTATTTTTATAGCAATATGTGAAATATAGGTATGACTGAACTGCCGTGTGAAATGGGAGCTTTTCCAGAATTGTCACTAGGCTGGTCATAAAAGAGAGAAATGCAATTTTTTTTTCCTTTCTATATTTGCAAACCCATTTGGGTTGCCTGTATGCACTGTAAAACATCCTCATGTATCCAGCCACTCTGCAATTAGTTTCAGTCTGTAAACTGTCACTGTATTTATTCCCCATTAAGTGTAAAACTTTCATTTTAAAGTACACCATGTTCCCACTTCTCTGTGGGAAGGCAGCAGATTTTGTGTTATATCAGCCTAAGTTTGATCTGTGATATATTCTTCATGACACTTTAGTTAAGAACTGTTGTTTTCTTGCTGAAAGGAACGAACTTGGGATGGTTCAGGATGGGTTGTACCCAGATTTATGCTTGCTGCATAAAGAAAGTCCTTGGAGCTGAAAAGTTGCTCTCCATTAAAATTGGGGTATTGGTTGTATAGTAAAGTGTGTGTATTTGCACATTCTTAATCGCCCAACAACAAACATCCTAAGAGTACTTAAGAGTAAGGTGCTAATTGCGCCAGTGGGTTCAAGCAAGTGCCTTTGCCTGTGCAGAGCCTGTTACAGGACCTCACTTAAGCACGAAAAAAGTCCATCTCTGAGATGTTTTGGGGGATCTGTGATAAATCGTGTAAGATTTCCTGCAGCAGGTAAGATACAGGCTGTAATCCTGTCAAACTGACACCCTGGCAGAATGCTGTACTGCTTTTTCTAGACTGATAGCTGTGTAGAATGTCAAAGCATGGTACCATTATTGTATTATCCTCAGCTTATTATAAACTAATAGCAAGTTTATATCCTATGGTAAATTTGAAAAGCAGAAATCTCCTGAAGACAAGATAATATCTTGTCTTTAAATATTCTTATTTAATGGCAAATTAGAAATTATCACATCATAAAAACTATAAGATCATTCTTCTGTCATTTGTTATGTTGTTAATATTACTCAATGGTAATATCTAGTGCTTTCTATGAATGTGTACTCTTTCTTTCAGCAATGTCGAAAATTAAGCCAGTCTTACTACCCACTTTTGGAGTGCCTCACCCAAGATCATATGAGTTTCATTACCAGCTTAGAACCTCGCATCCTGACCTATATTCTTACCTCAGTATCTGAAGGACTGACTGCAGTAGGTAAGAATTACTTACACTCAGCTAAAGAAAGAATTCAAGTACTTAGCTACCTGGAATTTTCAAAGCAGCACATTAATTTGCATTTCTTAAAAACGAATGTGAAGGGACAGTGGAAGATGCTGGCTTTTGACCATTTTAAGAATGTGACTATTTTGGTTAATGGTGCCCAGTTCTATTAAACATCTAACATGTAAGTTTTTACAGAGAGTATTTTCAATAGTGTTTTCTTACAAGCCAGAATTGTTAAAATTATTCATGTGCCTGCACTAGGATTGTACTGCAAATGTATGGAGTTGTTGTTCAGAAGTAAAATACATTAATATGTGTACAGAAATCTGTGGGGTTTTGGTTTTATTTGATCAATGCAGCTGTTGTATAAATAATGCTTGTTTTGCAGCAGCTGTGATATGATTTGAGAAATTGAAAGGTTTCCTTGGAGAAAGAAACTAGTTATTCTGTAATTCCTGAATATAGAATCATAGAATGGTTTGGGTTGGGAGGGACTTTTCTATACTTTAGAGGAGAATCAGTGCAACAGTGAAGTAACAGTGAAAAATCATCAATTTGATTGAAGTTGATTTCATTCTCTGTCATGAATTAATTTGGTTTTGAACCAAAGGCTGTCCAAACATTTGGGGCTTGGGCAGGGGCAGACAGGTTGGTAGCCTAAAGTCATTTGGAATATGGAGAAGGAGACTTAGCATTTGAAGGGGAGAAAAAAATAAATCATGCAGTTACAGTCTGACCACCTAGGAATATCATGCATTTATGTAATTTTTGACTGAGAAGCTGTTCAAAACCTTCCAGTCATATTTATTGATTGGGGTGGTTATTAAGGAAAAAACCCAAGAATGGATAATGTTAGTGTGTATAGATGTTATTCTGTAATAGCTGGTGTTTCTCATTACCACCAAGTGTCAGTCAAGCCCCATAGGAATGCGTGAATGCACTGAGACTCATGGAGCATTTGCTATGTTAAACCCATTCAGCAGTTTTTGCTGCAAGAGGGGAGCTGCTCTTGGAGAGAAAATGGGTAGTGAATAGCTAAGCAACAGTAGTAAAGAAGTATTCAGGTCATTGTGTTATAAAATGCTGAAATCCATCTTCTCCCAGATACTCTGAGGGCTGTCACCTGCATCGGTGGTGCTGCAGGGAGTCTGTCTGCCCATTGGTCCTTTGCAAGTGGGACATTTTACTGAACCTTAGCTCAACCAACAGCTACCAGTTTAGCAAGCTCTGCTCATGTTCTGTTATCACTCCACGTTGCATCTCTTCCACTTGAGATATTAGTTATATTAATTTTGATAATTCACTGGCATACAGAATTTACTTTAACTATCTGATGGAAACCCAGGTTGAACTCATGTAAAAGCTGTATAAGGTTCAGCTTTCATGTGTTATGTTTGTTTTGCCCCTCTCAAAAAGTGTTGATCTCTCACTCAGTGTGGGGAGGAGGAGTAAGAAAAGTCTGTATTTCCAATTTTAGCTTTAAACTTTTGGGGTTTAGGTATCTGGGAGTTCAGTTGTGAATTTCTAGGAACATAGATGTTTTCTTAGAAAACTTTCATTCTGAGAAATTCCTGATACTCTGCTGAGAAAAGTACCGAGAAATTTTAACCTGCCTTTTTTTCAAGGTTTCATAAACCATAGATTTGCTTAGGCAGTGCTCCCCTTCAGTTCACCTTAATGTGCTTAAAGTACCTAAAATAAACACAAACATGCATGACTAAACCAAAGTGTGTAGGAATTTGTAACTTCACCTGGCTTCACTGAAGCCTTGATGCAGTCCATCAAAAGCTGCATGTATCAAGATACTGATGTCAGCCTTTAAATTCCTCATTTGTGTTCACGAAGGTTTGTTTTTGTAGGGAACTGAATCATTTTCCATACTCTTCTAATGTTGCGTCCAGATGAACTGCTCTTTGGTCAGTTTACAGCTCTTCATGTTAATGGATTTCTTTTTAGTCATCTCAAGAGTTATTTACCTGTCACTGTGTTTCCTTGAGAATCATTCTTCTAAATGTTATACCCCTTTTAAAATTTTGGTATTTGGGACATTGCCAATTGTCAGACACTGAAACACAGATTTATTTCCTATGTGTTACTTGGTCACATCCATCGTTCTGCCCTTGGAAAATGGGTAAGTAGATCTAAGTGTTGCCTTTTTCACTGAATTATATCAGTGCCACCAGATCATCTCGGAATAGCAGGGCTCAGGGCTATAAGCCATCTGGGGGGAAATTGTGTTTTAAACTGATTAGAACATACAAGTCATTTTCAGAAATGTTTATAAAAATGAAATCGCTGTCTTTTTATTTTAAAAATTAAATACCAGGGGAAGCCTTCTCTTTCAGAGGAAAGAAAACCAATCTGACCTTTTTCCTCCATTCCCTTTATGTACTGTTAAACCTTTGAGACTCTCATTGTTGTCAGCTGTAGGATAAACATTCCCCAACTCCTTATTTCTGAGGTGTGTTCATTCTGTTGCTGAGTAAATACGTTGCTTGATTCCACTCTTTATAAACACTGTGAAAAATACGTATTCCTTCTGAAGCGCCTGGCTGTAAATCACCTATAATGGAAGCCCTCTTCTGAGCTTTTATTGCGAGGATAAACACTCTTCTAAAGTGTTTACCTGGCTTTTTCACAGCTGACTCAGTGGATCAGAGCCTTTTAATGTAGTCAGCCTGGCATGTTGTCACTAATCTCTGCAAAGCTTTTCTAATTCTCACATGATTAATAGTATAGTATGCTATTCATTGAGGAAAAAGTAAAACATTTTTTCTGTCTTGCTGCCTAATTTAGATGTTAAATTGCTAAATCCATTTACTTTCCAGGTTTAGTCTCAAAGGCAAACAATGCCAGTATTGAACTATAAGCAATTGATGGACAAGGAAAATACCACTTAACTTCCTCTCCTTGCCTTTATCTGAAAACCAAACCAAAATCTTTTAATTTGCAGAGATTCAACAATGTCATTAAACTGTTGAAAAATATTTCCCATTCAGAATAATCTTGTCATATTGCTGAGACCAAAAAACATCCTCAAGTTGTTTGGGGGTTTTGTTGGCTTTTTGAAAGTAATGCAGCCTATTCTAACATACACGATCTGCTTCCAGTTGTTTGAGCTGGTGGCTAATAGGAATCACCTGAATAAGGTAAAAACACACAGATAATAAAAACAGTGCAGTGTGAAGTTGGCCCCCAGAATGTGACGGTGACTGGTGCCAGGGGCGTCATCCTTTGCTGCTCATCACCAGCACCTACCTTGCCATCAAGCAAGGCCGGAGAGCTCAGTCTTGTTCCTCGGAACTACTGGTCTGTTCCTGGGTCCGTGCTGACACACGTGGAGCTAGTTTTGACGTTTTCTGTAGTCACAGCCAGCTTGCTTCATGATCCATACGATTAGGTCACAGGTGAGAGAGCTGAGCAGACCAGAAGAGAGGAAACGTGGTTTGGCTGCGTTTTTTCCTGGTTACCCCAAGCTTTTATCGTAGTTTCTCCCATAATTCTGTCGTTATTCTGTCTTCTCTACCCATTTCTTCCTCCCATAGCCCAGAATTGGTAGTTCCCTATTGTTCTTGTTCTATCTGGTTGGCTGGATTGTCTCGCTAAGATTTAGTGAGAACACTATTCTGCTCCAGCACAAGGTTCCACATGCCCAGAAGAGTCATTCAAGGGATGTGCTTGATGCTCCCTGTCTGGTACATCCATGCAATCAAAAGGAAAAATGAGTATAGGGAAGCATATTTGATATATAGTTATGGGCAAATTTAAGTAGCTCTTAACACTCGTATCAGATTCTCATGAGCGAATGATAACGTAGACCTGTCTGCTGTCCTGCTAAAATCACTTACTGTCGAATGTAAAATATCTACTTGTACAGTATCAGCATGTTCAGAACTACTGCTGTTTTGTAAACTGATGATAGTGATTTACTTTGTATTATTCAATTTAAAAAGAAATAGAGTTAAGCGCTGGTTTAGAAATACAGCAGAGCTCTCCTATGAAATATGTATTTTCAAATCTCTCACTTGTTGTTATTGATGGTGATTCAATTCCACCATGAATAGTATTTCTAGTTTATATGCAGGACTGTTTTGGTTGAGAGCACAATGAGTGCCAGATTCTGCAGGCTTTACTTTGGCAAGACTTGTAACTTTGAACTGAGCTTTGTCCCTGCAGTGTGTCTTAGCACCCTGCCCTGTTGTATTCAGCCCTGGGATGCTCACTGGTCCAGTGGGAGCAGAGTTGAGATGCTCCAGCTCATTTCTGTGAGCTGTTAGATCATTCTCTGCTCCTGCTGCGAAGTCAGCGGGTTGCTGTGGAAGATACAGTCTTAGGAGACCACTTGTATCTCTTTTGCCTGTAAATGTTTCTTCAGTGTTTACTTCAAAACACTCTTAGCAAAATACAGTTAGGTTTTTGATGTCAAAGGGTTAATAGTATCAGCACAGGGCTTAAGGAGTTAAACAGACACAGATCAAAATTCTTCAGTGTCTAGAGGGATGAGTTTAAATGAACACTGCAAGGTTGGCAGGCCTCCAAATTAGCAGAGTTTAAAGAATTCAAGGTACATTTAATTGGATCCTTCTAATCCCTTTTCCCTCAGAATGAGCATTTTAACAGTTTAATTCCTTTTTCAACCCCCACACATCCCTACTCCAGTGGCCCATCTAAAATAAATACTGCGAACTATAAAAGGCCTGGACAAGCTCTAGCTGAAGTCAGTAGCAACAGGATGGATTCCTGAATGCCTCACTGATTTGAATCTGATGTTAGAAATGGCAGAGGGCATCAGCTGGGGCTAGACCTTGCACCCAAAAGCTTCAACCTCTGCATGTCTATAAGGAGCTGCAGTTCTCGTTGGCATCCCAAGGAACCAGCAGTTTAAACCCATGGCTCTGGCCAGGATTACGGAAGGGAGCTTGAGCAGAACGGCTGTCAGTGTTGAAGTCACAGGTCCCCCAGACTTGGGTGCAAGGACTGTCTCAGGCATCAGGCCAGGTGAAAGGGTGCACTGCTGGTCTGCAGAGGAAGGGGAGTGTGAGTGAAGACCAAGGACCAGGACACAGTTATCATCATGCTGCTGCACGAAGCAAGACGAATCCTCTTTCACAGCAGCAGCCCAGCAGGCAACACCTACCAGCAAAATAACTTACATAAATCAGACAGACCTATTTACTCTGCAAAGAGGTTTAAGCTTTTAATCTCTCTTACTTACAGAAACAGTAAGTAAAGATGTGAAGTGGCTTTTGCTTCTACTTTTCAACAGTATTCTCCTTTGCTGTTACTGACTTTCAGGGACATTTATGAAGTATGTGGGTAGTGATTTCTGTGTTGTTGCTAGCCATATTAAATGTACTCTAACCTACTTGAATGATTAGTTCTTAAGCAAGATGACTAATTAGCTGTTCTGTGATCCTCCTTTACTATTTTTAATGGTCTTTCTTCATTGTTTGCCCCCTGACATTGATTGTAATCTATTTGGGCCAGAGAAACATTGTGAAATACTACTTGAGGAAAACCCAAAGAGTAGCTCTACTTGATTTAACCTTACCTTCTCAGCAAGCAGATCAAGCCAGAATTCCAGACTTATAGTTTCCAAGAAACCAAATGGGAAGCTAAACACCTGGTAAAACATCAACCCTCATCCTGCACTTCCCAGGACACAGAGGGGCAGCTGCATTCATACGGTTGTGAATGAAGCTTACTGGAGTTCACAGGATCTTTGGTACATGGGGCTACCCAGTTCCTCAAAAGCAAAGGTTTAATACCCCTGTGTGTTAATAAAAGCAGTCTTCAAAACTAGTCAGCTCACATGTCAAAACCAGACCTGTTGATGTATCAATTAGCCTAATGTCAGAGATTATTAAAGTTGAGCTCTCCAAGCACTATGTCATTATTAATTATTTAATTATTAATTATAATATTGTATGGAAACAATTTCAAAACCTCTTTCATTCTTTACACAGATACAATTGTCTCCTCCAGCTGTTGTACTAGTTTAGACTACATTGTCACCTACCTCTTCAAGCACCTTTCTAAAGAAGGCAAGAAGACTCGAAGAGGTAGAGAGATTTCACAGGATGGACAGAGATTGCTTCATTTCATGCAGCAGAACCCAGAAGTCCTACAGCAGGTGAATTAGTAGCCTTTTCTATTGGATGCTCTTACGTTTCTGAATTTTCCTGATGTTTTGTGGTACCGAACACCAGGGCAGCGTTGGCTATTAGTAAGAGAACAAACCTTGCTATGCTGGTATGCAACCCTGAGCAGCTTCCACCGTGTTCTCATGACAACCAAAGATTTTGAAGGGTTTTTTTGTCATAGTGGAAAGCATAGGCACTATACCTGACTGTACAGTATCTTAAAACTTGGTGCTTCATTTTTGCTCATACAAACAGCTGTGTGAGGTCATTGATACAGCTCTACAGACAAATGGGAAGTAAAGTTCTCTGAAGTATTTTAGGAGAAAGAAGATCAAGTTCTGGCATTGAACCACATATTTGGTGATGAAATGTGTGCATTGAATGGCTGTATGCTATTATGTTTGAATATTTTGTTTTCAGTAGGTGACTCAGTGGGATTTTTTCTGTTAAAGGTAAATACAACAGAAATTAAATCTCCTTCTGAAAAGGAAGTGGTGGCTGTAGTGCTTAGGAGAGATTTCCCCTTCCCAGCTCCATCAGACCTATCACAGCCCAAGTACATTCCGGGGAGATCATGATGTTTGTGGCTACATATCTCTGTACTCACTCGGTGCCACATTCTCTTAAAATCTCATTAAACTATATGACAGTGCATACTTAAAGGAGTCTCTGGATTCCTAATGCGGTTGCAAAGATGCCATTTCAGGAGACACATTTCACAGGTCTGGAGGCTTTTAACAAAACCAGAAGTTATTAACAAGATGCAAATGACAAAAATGTGTTTCCCTAATAGGTACACTGTTGTTTGGAAAAAGCCTGGCATGCGGTCACCACTCTTACTGTTGTCATTTATCTGCTGTTCTAATTGAAGGTGAAAAGTAACTAATGGTAGCTAATATGTTCTTGGCAGTATATAGCATATTGTGAGATTAGTGATGTTTATTATAGACATCGTTATCAGAATACAATAATTCCATTATCATATTGCAGGTTACTTATGTTTTACTTGCCAGATAGGGGTTTTGTGGAAACTAGCGTCCGGATGTGTCAGATTCCACAGTGTTGTACCATGCGTGCAGTGACTGGAACAGACAGGACAGGACAGCGACGTGGCCTCTGGATTGCCCTGTGTTTGTGGCAATCTCAGTGCAATACTTTGTCTGTTAATATGCAGTAATTTCTCACTTCACAGCAAATGACTGGGTAGTGATCTGTCTTTATTAACTTCAGATTCAGTGGAATACGTTACATTTATGTGAATGCAGGCTTTCACATACTCTTTTAAATATTAATGTCTGGTCTCCAGTAGTCAGCATAAATATGATTTGCATTAGCACTAGTCATATCATATGGAGTGCTTCTGATGTCAACTACTCAGTGTACTAATATCTGACATCATCTCCCGAGGTCACTGACAACTTTGACCTTTATTCTCATGCACAGTTTCTGTAGTCTCAGAAGCTCTTTTGAATTGATTTGAAATTTTGACTCTTCCCTTTGTGAGGCAGTAAAATTGATAATTATTCAGATGGGAACTGAGCACTGAGTGAAAAATCAATTCCGCCCGCTCTCTGCTGCGTATAAAATTACTTCTGAGTCTGCCGGACTGAACGGATGGCCAAGGTAAAAGCAGCAGGCAGGAATAGTAGAGAGGATTAGCTGGACGAAACTAATAGCCTAAAGGGATGGCTTTTGAGATGAGGGAGTGGGCCGGTTGGGGGTTATTATCAGCAATGATGGGACTCATTGATCATATGTTTACATCAGGTTTCCATTGGGTTATAAATCAGCCCTGAATAGAAACGGAACCCAAGGCCTTGCGCTTTACCAGGGGGACAGCGTATTAGATTATTCTCACTTTCACACTCAGATGAAAAGTGAGACATTGATTATTCATCGGCTGGCCATTAAACACGGGTTTTATAGAATGATTTGACTATCAGGGAAGCTAATGAACAAGGTTGCTGCTTCATAACCAGCAGTTTCAGTTTTCAAGACATCTGTGTCGGTTAAGTAATGCATAACCCTATTAAAAGGAATGGGTTACAAATTGCTTAACAGTGCTGAAAAACTAGACCCTAATGACTAATTGTGCTTTGAGTTTAGAGAGGTTTGTCAGCTCTTTAAACTAAACTGATGCAACGATAACTGCAATTATTTACTAGTTAGAACAGTTCTTCCAAGTTGGATCTCTGGAAGCTGCTGGATAATTAAACTTCCTGGCAGTGCTCAGGGTTCTGCCCCTCAACCTGCAGTGGCTCAGCACACCCTCAGAATACGCAGAAACCTCCCAGGGCTGCTCCGCACAGCTCCCAGGCCCGGCTTCCGTCAGGCAGCAGGACCCAGGTAGTGGGACAGGACCGCAGCGGGAAGTGTATGGGGCACGGTGCAGCTCTCAGGGCAGAGCCACCTTCCTGCTCCTGGCTCACCTGTCTGGGATGTGAGG
Source organism: Myiopsitta monachus (assembly GCA_017639245.1). Classification (NCBI taxonomy): domain Eukaryota; kingdom Metazoa; phylum Chordata; class Aves; order Psittaciformes; family Psittacidae; genus Myiopsitta; species Myiopsitta monachus. Next base: position 38,030,503 of record CM029917.1, on the reverse strand, counting down.
ACATTGTGGCAACCTGTGCACCTGCACGCCAGCACCCGAAACGGCACAGTGTGCTCACAGATGAGACTGTTCAGCATCTCCATGCAGTCCAGTGCCTGAGGCTTCCACCTTCTTTAGCCTCTGCAGGAGTAGAGTTGTGTGATTAAACCCTATTAACTGTCTCTCAGTTTGCTTAGATACGCCCTGCAGAGCTCTGTTTTGCCATTAGGTTGATGTGACTGTGCAGAGATGGGAGCAATAGAAAGCATGGGCATGATACACCTTCCTCAGTTCCAGAGCAAGCTGTGGCGTCCTTCCTTGATGTAGCAGTGGCTGTTGTCAGCTTTGGCCAAGCTTTTTGCTTGTTCCTCTGGGCAAGCACCTTAGTCTGAGCTCAACCTGCAAACAACGGCTCCATGATGGCATCTTACAACCAAACTGAATTAGCAGTACAAAGTAATTTGGGAAGTATGGATAGAAAGCGGTGTTAGGTTTATTACATTCAACTATTGCTGTTGCATTATGTTGTTTTATAAGCACTATAAAGGCTCCTTTTCTGTGCTGTTATGCTGGGATTGACAGGCGAAGCTGGCGTTTTATCCAGTTTATAAATGGAAGTGTAAATTTTGGTTTTAAGATGCCACCTTTATCTTCTGTTAATGCTTACCTTGCTGAATTGTACACTTTAGTTAGTTAAACTTACTGGTTCAGTTTTGATACAGCAAAGTACTATTCATGTTATTTCTTTCCAAAAATCAGTCCGTTTTGTAGGGTCTTTCATCTGCAGTTCAGACAAACGTTCCCAAGAGCCAGGCACAATAGGTAAAGAATCCTGCGTAGCCATTGCTGAAATAATTCTGTGCTGGATATGGAAGGGGATTGAAGGTTGGTTGAGTAGAAACAGGATCTCCATGATGTTTCAGGTTCAATTCCTTTCCTGGACAGTTCACAAGAGTATGAGGTATAGGGGTAACAAGAGAGGGAGGGTGTTGCATGGTGGTTACATGCTGTGCACTGTTTCCAAGAGGATTGTGTGGGTAAGAATAAGGAGGGAGTTTGGTGAGTTTGAACATTGTACTGATGTTTGGGTTAGATCCACCTGATGCCTGTGACAAGGCACAGCATGCAGCCCAAGCATGGACCTCCTTCAGGCCAGTGGGTCCCTTCTAAGGGTCCAGCATTTCTGGAGGTGATGGGTGGGGGGCTCTGCAGTAGGGGGAAACTGGCAGGGATGTGGGAACTCACAGGATGCTGAGGCACTTGGCACAGGGTGCCCAGAGAAGCTGTGGCTGCCCCATCCCTGGCAGTGTTCAAGGCCAGGTTGAACACAGGGGCTTGGAGCAACCTGCTTGAGTGGAAGGTGTCCCTGCCCAGTGGCAGGGGTTGGAACTGGGCTTTAAGTTCCCTTCCAACACAAACCAGTCTGGGATTCTATGAGGAGCTGTTGTTTATTGCTGTAGGGAGATGTAGTAGAGTACATGGGCTGGAGAGGGATCTCTGGGAAAGGAGTGTAGATGGGAAGGTATCTGGGTAAACAAAGAGCTCAAAGGGCATGCATGATGGTGAGCATGGTAGTGCTGGAGAAGGGAGCAAGGGTGGAGTGGGCAGACCACCAGGAACAGGAGGATGTGAGCTTGAACGGTAACAGGTAAAACCTCACCAGGCTCCTCGTTGGAGCTGAGCATTTGTAACCTGGAACGTCACCACGTAACAAAGATGCACGAAATGAAGCAGCCCAGCAGCACTGCGCACAACTGTAAAACAGAAAGTAAAGGTGCCAGCTGCAATGAAAAATCAAGTGGCATTACTAAAATAAAAATGTACTATGAACTGCAGCTTTCCTCTTTTCCCCCCTTTTATGTAGTAAAATCAGTGGTTGTTTTTCAGATAAACCTCAGTGGCATACACAGCTAGTGTGGAGGTCTGTGCAGTAATTGAAGTGAAAATCTGAAGAGGAGATGTGTTTATGATGCATGCTTCGTGGCCTGTGCACAGGCACTTGCATATAAGCACATCACAGAAAGAAATCTGAATTGTACTGGCAGGGCAGTTGTGCCAGAGGCTGAGCACCCTGAACCACGTATGTGAGCGTATGCTGAATATTAAGAGCATATCAACCCCACAGGTGTGATTGTTCCTGTACTTAAAATGAAATGTCTTTAAAGGCTGAGCTGAATCAGGACCAGAGCGCTTGGCTTTTGCCAGCTTGAGCCTTGGAAGGTTGGATACAGCAGCGAGAGGGATTTTCACTGGGACATCTGTTTGCAGCCTCTTAGCACAATTTGAAGATGTTATCCAATACTATCATAACTTTCTTTATTAATTGAAAGGAATGGAGCTATACCAGCTGTAGCCCACGCCAGCAGAGACTTGGGTGGCTAAGCAACAGAAAAGGCACCATATTGAGTGAGCCAAGATTCAGTCTCAAAGTCATTTATTTTAACCAGTGACAATGTGTTTGGACTCTAGTGTTTCGATTTGATTGATGGTTTAATATCATATATAATTTTTTTAATGAAGGGAACCCATTTAAATATGTTAACATTTGCACTAGTAGTCTCCTATGTACATAACTGCATTTAATCATTACTCTGATTGTTTTTGTGGTTGTGTAATTTGTATCAGCAAAATAACTATGTCAGAGCCATCTTAATGAAAAATAGGGTTATTTCTGTTTTACATGTACTTCTTGCTGTACATGTATAAAGGCAGGAGCAGCCTTAGTCTAGAATATATTGCTCAATGTATAGCTATCACTGCGAGTGCTGTCAATTAAGAAATCAAAAAAATTAATGAGCTTAGTGTCTTTTCTAATTCAGCCTTGTTTAAAGCCATGTTGTGATTCGTTGTCATGTGAATTCAGTAATTCAATTGTAAGAATTTTAATGTTAAAATACATCATCATTAGGGGTGTATCTGAAGATTTCACGCTCTTAATAATGGTGCTAAATCAAATTGGGAACCTCCTCTTCATTATCCAAGCTGTGCTATAGTTTACGCAAACAGTTTTGGGGGTGGAGGGAAGTTTGGTTCTGTGAAGTAACAAGTATTGTACAGAATTGGTGTATGGAAACAAAAAGCAGCTCTTGGGCTTGGAGCACGAACTGCTGGAGGTGTCAGTGTTGGATGTGCACCCCCGGGCTAGGCAGCTGGTGTATGTATGCTTTTGTTTAGCAGTTACTGGTTTATGTAGCCTTTAGGCCAGCACATGAAACAATCCTTCCTACAGGGTCAGCTGCTGGTCAGAAGCAAAGTAAGAAAAGACTTTGCCTTAAAACGCCTCGGCCATAATTTTAGTGCAGCTGGCACCTGCTACTGGTGCGCAGCGGGAGGGTTAGGGGTCAGAGGCAGTTGTTCTAAACTCAGTGATGGCTTAAAGGGACTTGTAGATTAATCTGCTTTATTAACTTCTGTATATTAGATAACTATTGCAGTGAATGACAGTCCGTCTTTCTGAATAAGTCCCTTCACCTCTTTCTCTTTTAAATTGGCTTTTGAGTAATGAATATTAAATAGAATACATTTCAGGGTAATTAAATGAAAACATTAGGATGATGTTGTTTTACAATCATATCTATAAGTTTCTTGTGTATTTATCCTGCGTTATTACTGCTCATTGCTTTTTGCTTGCAGAACAAAAAGCGTAAATGTTTCAATTAAAGAAGAGGAACTGGCTGTGTTTCTCAATAACCTCGTGGCTTCTGTGCTGCATAAATATTTTCAAAAAGCAAATAAGTTTAAGGAGAAGTGTAAAAATGCTTTATTCCTTGTTTACTGCGTGCAATGTAATACTTTACTTGGAAATGTTCGATTTCTGCTGGCCGTGGTTGTTTTATATAAAACACTAAGAAGTGCTGGTTTGGGGAAGGGCAAAAAATATTGCCATTCTGTAGAATCTAACTAGCGATATGAATAGCACCAATAATTTTGTAAAGTTCACATTATAATTCAAAATCCAGTTAGAAGTGATGCTTGCAGTCTGGAAAGAAAGCAATATCTTTACAAAATGGATAGGGAAAGGTAACAATCCATTCCATGATCTGCTACTGGCAGATTTGCCATGTGAGTAATGAAACTCACTCTTAGTGATCAAACCCCCTCCCTTGTCCCCATTTAGAATAAAAATCAGATTTAACATTCTAGAATAGCAGTGGCTTACAAGGATGCTTAATTGCTGTTGGAAGTGATAGCAGTGGCCCATCGAAGCCCATAGGGGAGGAGATGATACTTGTGGAGAGATGAGGTGTGTGATGAGGCTGCGGTGCTCTGAGCTAGTCGTGCTGGTTCTGAGTGAAGAGGAGGGTGTGTGTCAGAGTGCACAAAGGGCTGGTTCAGTGCTGAAAGCTTCCTAGTGACTGGCACAGACGAGATATGTGTCCCACTGAACCCTGGCAGATATCTGATTTTGAGGACTCTGGAATTGAACATCAAAATCCGCACCTTTCCTAGGCTTTTGCTTGGTTGGTTGTGTGCTCAGGGTGTCTGCTGAAATTGTGAGATCCAGAAACTTCGGTTGTTGCCTTTTTTTTATCCCTGGTTTAATTGTTTGGGGTTTTCCTGAAAATCAGTTTGTGTGTGTTGGCATGTCTCCAGGAACCTGCACAGTTTAAAAATAAAATGCATCTTTAAAAAATATCCCAGGATCACACCGGACAGAGGAGGTTTGGGAACACTGTTAGTTTATCTCAGCTTAGCTTAGCATCATTTAGGTTAGCTTAGTTTAACTTGAGCACATCCTCCTAGCGCTTGGCTGGGCCCATCAGGGTCAAGGCAGTTTAGTTCTTCAGAGAGCACCGCACACAAAGGACTACTGCACAACGTAGGATTTGACCTTTCAGCATAACCACGTCTCTGAATCCGTGATTTGTTTCCCTTTAAAAAGAAAAAAGGGAAAAGAAATAAAAAAAAATTAAAAATGAAGTGTGTGCAACCATTCTTTAAAATCTCTTTAGCATGACAAGTAAAGTAATCTTCATTGATACTTAAAAGTCCATCTGCAGAAATTCAGGCAGAATGTTAGAGAGACGCAATATCTATTGAAATGTTGAGTGTCAAACTGCCAGGGTAATGTATTTAGTATGAAATATAATATTCAGTGCATTTTGTTTTGATGACTGCATGAAATAGCCTTGTGCTCTTATCCTTTGTTGTTGTTGTGAAAGATGATATTCACTAAGAAGTGTTGGTGACTATTCAGGACACAGTAGCAATATGCTTATTACCATCTTTATCATCTGTCTTTTATGTTTATTTGCAATAGCTTTGGTTGCAGTTCAGTTCTTCAGGATAACAAGAATACTTTTAATTGTTCCACAAAAGAAATCAGAATCAATTTGTGAACAGTTTGAATACAGAAGAGGCTGGAAATCTGTCAGGCAATCGGTAATTAATTCTTGGATTGAGCTCTTTAAGTTCTGTGTTAGTATATCGTTCCACTCCAGTGGAATGGAGGACATCACTTTTCTCTATGGATGATCCTTGAATAGTGGTTAGAGCCAAGCTTCTAGGTTTCTCATGCTCTGATTTCCTTCAAGGCGTGGTTTAAAAGCCCAGCCTGCCTCCCTGTCCCCACTGAGTATCTCCATATCAGTGCTAACCCAAGGTAAATATGGGTAAAATGATTACCCTGGTTCTAATTTTCTCTGTACTACTGGTTACTGTTGCTGTGTGGGGGATGCCTCTGAGTCTGCTGCTGGCAGGCATCCACATGGCTTGAGCCTACGCTCAAGCTGCCTGTGAATCCCAGCTGCCTCATGGCAAGCAACAGCAGGGCTCTGAAGAAAGAGATCTGCAAACCCCTCAGTGAGGCTGCACAGCCAGGTGGGTTATGTGATAGGTGCTAGGCTGGACTTGACATGGAGGTGAGTGTGAGCTTAAGTCCAGCTTGAGGATTGCTCCTTGGCATGTGGGGTTTGCGTCCCTGAGGGTTGCACTGAGCACGCTTGCACACAGTGTTGGCATGAGTCTAGTTCACATTCAGGGGTGAGCACATGCTCAGTGTGAGATACTTGAAGTTCCTTGGATGAAGGATTTAGAGCTGATCTGGTGCTCAGCCTTTTCCTTCATTCTGGAACGTTTCTGTAGACTAAGTTTGCAATTAGCCTCAGATTGGTTTTAGACGAAATGATTTTATTTTTCCAGTAATAGCATTTTCCGACCTTGTCTTCCCAACCCGTTTGACTGGCATTTTGGAAGGCCTTCCTGTAATAGAGGTTTTAGAAAACTAATGATGCAGCAGGCAAAGATCCCACTTCCTATGCTGAAATCTTGGTGCAATATTGAAAATGCCCAGATGCTTTTGTGCAGCAACTCCCAGCACTTGATGCAAGGGAAGGCACCAGTGAATTTCTCAGGAGCTGGAGAAGAGAAGGGTGATGGCTCACGTTTGAGGCATTTAAAGAAGATGCACACTGAAAGCCCTAGTGTCAGTTAGGGAGAAGGCTAAAAGATTTAGACATAGGACCATTTACATTCCTGAAGATAGACTCTTGCTGGAAGGCGTTGTTGTAGGTAAAGCTCATGTTCTCTCCTTCCAAGAGGATTAAATAATCTGTAACCAGTCATTTGCTCAGAGATGCTGGTAGTAGACACAGACTTTGTACTTTCAGTGTCACCTTTCAGTAAGAGTGCTGGATGTGCCAGCAAGGGAGAGACCTCTTACCATGTGCACTGGAAAAATGCCTAAGGATCTTCTTCTGAAACAGGGCCTGAACCTAACTGCTTCTACATATACTGCTAAAAGCAGAGGGGAATGTGTATTACATTTCTTAAAGGTTTTAAAGAGCTCAGCCTTCTCCCGCACCACACCAACCTGAAGTGTGCATTACAAATTACAGCAGGTTGTGCATTCCAAAAGGCCCTGTTAGTCAGAGTTCCGTCATCTTCGTAAACAGCCATAACGCTGTAGAGTTACAGCTGCTTGTTCAGAAATGGATGAATCTTAAATAAACATCTGAGGTTAATTTAAAATGACATACTAGTATCTGTAACTGAAAATCTCTCATTGCTACCAGCTAAGAAATGCAGATTAAGGGTTGATGTCACAATCTTAAATTATTCCAGCCTGAGGTGAAATAATTTGCTGTCTATCAGGGAGGACAGATGGATAGACAAAAAGAAGCTGTGAGGATACATGAGTTTGTAAACATCTGTCAGCTACACCAGATATCCAAATACAAACTCTAGCACTTCAGGCAGCATATGCGTATGTGACATTCAACAGAGGGTTTACATGAAATTCAGCACAGACAGGAGCAAGTCAGCACACCCTGGAAGGTAATAATTAATGAAATGTGTGCCCTCCTCCTTGCAGAAAGAGGAGCTATTCCATTCATCAGGCATTTTCAGTGTTGCTGCAGTTAACTGTTTCATTTCCAGTATTTAGTGTAGCCAACCCTTAGACTAAGCAAAATGCTCTATATGTGAGCCTTACTGCTTTGCTGTAGGTGAGTCTATAGCAGCCATCTGGCAGCTCTTCTCCATCCCTGATGGATGCCAGCTCACCCAGGAACATGGTCTCCCTTAGGATAGAGGGACCCAGTTCTGATAGGTGAGACTGGACCCAAGTATTATAGTCCTTCACATAAGAAATCAGATGCAGCTATAATTTGAAAATACATTTGTCATATTAAAATATGCCCTCTAATAAGAGGGAAGATACTAGAATTCCTATCTGAAACATGCTAGTGTAGGGCAGAGTCTCACTGTCACCAGCTCATGTGCAGATGTAGCTGCTGCCCATGTCCCAGCTGTGCTGCGGTTATTCCCTCTTGTGGCACAAACATCTGCTTTCTGATCCTGCCAGGTGCTTGAAAGGTATTTTACAACTGGCTAAAGGTAGGAAAGGGTGAGGGTAAGCCTTAGCTTTGAAAAGACCACTTTGCACTGCTAGTCTGTGTTCTTGTGCTATTAGCATACGACAGTTTATTTTAACAAGGAAAATGGAGCATTGCACTAGACCAGGTGTAGCAAATATAGCAGGCACATTGAGGTGCTTGCCTTTAGAATTAAGCCATCATCCTAGATGTGTCATATGAGTATGTTCCTATTTCTCTTTCAGATACAAAATTGGGTTTGACGTAGAATCACAGAATAGTTAGGGTTGGAAAGGACCTTACGATCATTCAGTTCCAACCCCCCTGCCATGGGCAGGGACACCTCACACTAAACCATGCCACCCAAGGCTCTGTCCAATGTGGTCTTGAGCACCACCAGCGATGGAGCATTCACAGCTTCCCTGGGCAACCCATTCCAGTGCCTCACCACCCTTACAGTAAAGAATTTCTTCCTCATATCCAATCTAAACTTCCCCTGTTTAAGTTTGAACCCGTTACCCCTTGTCCTAACACTATAGTCCCTAATGAAGAGTCCCTCCCCAAGCAATCCCTATAGGCCCCCTTCAGATATTAGAAGGCTGCTCTGAGGTCTCTATGCACCCTTCTCTTCTCCAGGCTGAACAGCCCCAACTTTCTCATCCTATCTTCATACATAAGTTAGTACAATCTTATTTTACTGTTCTTTCTGCTGGTTCATGATTTGGACCTTTTTCAGGTGACTCTCCCATACTCAGCCCTTTGGCCAGTTCTAAAGACATATCCAGAAAAATGTTAAGCTCCACACTACCTGTAACTGTTCCTTTTTTAAATGCAAAGCCATCCCTTTTCCATCCCTTCAGAACATCAGGAGAAAAGCCTCTGCCAGCAGGACATAGCATATAACTGATAGGAATACAGATACACCTAAATCATATTTCAGTCCATCGGCTTCAGGCATAGACTAGCCCATGGTATGCAGTGTCTCACCCACATATCTTGTCCTGACACCAGGATTGGGGTTTTTTTCAGCCACTTGTACTGTGCTTTTCCATGAAAGGAAACAAAAAGGCCAGACCCAATTGCAGATTGCAAATGGAGATCTGAGATTGGGTCCCTCACAATTTTATGCTTCAGCTGTTGAATTGTGACATTTTAGTTACTAATTTTTAATTATATATAGTGGAAGTACGTATAAATAGGGTGAAATTCTGGAATCTGTGAACAGGAATCTGGAGGAATCTAGCCTGTACGGGCTTGGTCTGAGGGTGGCTTAGAAGGCTCAGAGCAGAGAGGCTGTTGAGAAGAGCTCTGTGGTTGTGGTAGCCAGTTTCATGGACTGCCTGTGTTCCTTGGCTGATGCCCTTTTCTCTCCCTCCTGCCCTTCCCTTCCTTTCTCCTTCCACAACTCTTTCTCCCCTCTTCCTATACCCTGGGAAGAGGGTCTCCAAAAGGAAAGGTTCTGTAATGTAACTGGGCCCATTACTCAGTGCTGCTTCACAACTTGTTTGAAGCTCTTTGTTGGTTTCGTGTAATTTCTTAATGCCGGGGGACAAGGCAAGTGATTCTTAATCTCTTACATATTGCAAATCTCAACTGATTTGCTGTTTTTGACAGTTGAATTCTTTTAGTTCAGGAATTATGGGCTGGTTCTCACTTCCATGATGAAGGCTTTAGTTTTCTTACTTCATCTGGAAATTTCAGCTTTGAACATGAAAAAAAAATCAGTGTGAAAGTTAGGTTTTCTGGTAAAATAAATATTTTAAAACAACAGATTAAAATTTAAGGTGTTTAATAATCTTGGAGCAGTTAAATTTTCCTGGTATTATTAGTAAATGACGATCCATTTATTGATATGGGAAGAATTTGATGCTGAAAGAACTGAGAATTCCAAAGGACATTTAAATTAGTAATCACAGCTCCTAAATTAAGAGTGAACTGTGGAGCTGGAGCTGTTAAAACCTACCCCTATTTCATATGCTAAACAAGAAAAAATCTGAATCTTTCTCAAATCCCAGTTTACAAATGAGTGTTATTACCAGCCAAAGTGCTTGGTTAAAAGCTGTGCATGTTCTTGACCATTCTGAATCCTCTGTAAAGGAACACATTCTGCTGTCTTCAGTGTTAATATCATGTTCTTTATATTAACATGTGATTAGTGGCAGCAGAATAAAATATTCATCCCAACATATGGGAGAAAGAAATGAGTTATGGGACCTGCAGTGATGCAAGTGCTCTCTAGTGATAACATGGAGCAGCAAAAGAAGCCTTTTTGAGGGAAAGGCAGCTTCTTTTCCAGCTTCCTTTAGAAAGAAGTTTTCATAATGAGGGTTATCTTGACCAACATTTTCCTCCTCCACCCAAGAAAGAAAGAGGTTCTGAAGGAGGAGAAGCTCTAAAGAATTAATTTATTGGAAGAACGGTTCTTTATTCTTGCTTGTTCTGTCAATAGTTCCTTTTATAAGGAACAAATGTGTCAGGAGAAACATTATTGAACCAGATAAAGTGATGCTCTATGTTTAAGATAAGAGAACAGAGGCAAGGTTGCTGTTTTGAACTAAGAAGAAAATAGATCAGCTATTCCGCCATCCCTTCCTTTTTGATGTCTCTTTTTTCCCCCTTGAGACCTTGTTTTCTGCCTGCATCAGCATAAGGACTGAGCCTGCCCCAGGCAGCTGCCCAGGCCACTGCGCTGCAGTGGGGCTGTGGCAGGATCTGAGAAGTCATCTTCCTGAAGTAAAGTGTAGCAGAATAGGGTATTTTCTACCTAGAAACCAAAACAATGCATATTTGTGATCAATTCTGCTTCTGTGCTCTATGCTTTGTGTTGCCATTGGGTTGATTTGCGATCTCCAATTAGACGATGAGACTTCTGACAAAGGTGGAGCAAGGAGGGTGTCCCATAGTATGAGTTTCCCTCTCACACCTGCATGCTAAATAACTTTCAGTCACCTGAACCAGCTTCTGGGGTAACCGGGTACAAGGGACTGCAGGTCTCTAGCAGCGGCAAGGCCAAGGTTGGGTGATGGCTGGAAGATGCTGGGGAAGCTGAGAGGTGCCCCAAGCTCAGCCTACGTCAAGGTGGCTTTGCAGACAGACTTTGTCTTCAGTCAGCCCCTCTATAAAATGCAGTGGCAAAGCTGATGTATCTGAGTGGCACGCTTTGAAGCTAAGTAACACCTGGAAAATGCTCTGCAGTTCTCAAAATAAATGAAATAAAAGCACAGACAGGGCTGCTGCTTTTGGCTGCTGGGTGCTTGCTCATGTACCTGGGTCCAACTGGTGGCCTGGGAGCAAGAAGGGTTGCTCTGGGGCAGCAGTGCATCCATCTCCTTGTTTGTACATGTCATTGGGCAAGATCTCATCTTCAGAAAATCATGGTTATCATTTCCGTACATGTTGCCGTCATAAATACAAATATGTGTAACTGTGCATCAGCAAATAGGTGACAAATTATTTCAGAGCCTTCTTCAGAAACTTGAAGAGTTGCAGTTCCTTCATGACCTGAACAACTTGGGGGAGCAGCAAAAATGGGCATATATATCCTAGAATTGTAGAACCCCAGACTGGGCTGGGTTGGAAGGGACCTTAAAGCTCATCCAGCTCCAACCCACTGCCACAGGCAGGGACACATTCCACTAGAGCAGCTTGCTCCAAGCCTCATCCAACCTCAGGAGTTGTTTGATAAAGCTGGAGTTTGACAGGGTAAAACTTTCCCTCTGGATCAGTGTGAGCTTGTCCCTGAGCATGCCCTTTTTCAATTAAGCATCACACTTGAAAGTCTCTCTACATGCACAGCATTTCCTCTAAGAAATATGGGTATGTCAGACATGGTGCTCTGACTAAATCACAGCTCGAGTGAGTTTGTTGAATTACTTTTAATAATGCTTCTGTTCTAATGGCCGGCTTTGTTACAAGCTACGGAAATTAACACTTGCGATGTTTGAATTATAGGAAATTTGAAGTATTTGTCATGTTTGGAAATCGAGCCCCTATTACTGCTTGTGCAGAGGTTTTTGAGATGTTTGCATTGGTTCCAAGGCCGTACAGAATTGGTTTTGTCCTGTGAGTAATGGAAAATAGTTTGTCTGATCTATAAACTGTGAAGTCAGGTGAAGAATTGGCTGTTCCCACACCAGACCGCATGTTCCTAACGTGAAAGCTCAAATGATCTGTGGATATATCTGTTGCAGGTGATTTGTAGTGCTAGGATTCATCTTTTTCATTTAGTGAAACATGCTGTTTGACTTCGCCTTGGTCAGTTATTACAGGCTAGTTTGCAGTGTGGCAGCTCTCTGGAGACCCTGCTCATAGCTACTCATTGGCCTAGAAGAAAGGATTTAATGATTTTCTACTTCCTCTATGTTTGGTTTTAGGGTGCAGATATTTTATAAATGTGAGTCAAACTACTTACTGGTGACACTTTACAAATTTTCACTCTGTTTAATCTCTGAGTAATGTTTTTAGGTTCATATATGTTGTGGCCTTTGGCATTTTGGTCTAACGTATCTCAAGGATATCTTAGAGCATTTTATCTTTAAATGGATTCTATAGTTATTTTGTAATTTCTTTGTACAAAAGTTATGCCAATCCCTAAAATAAGGCCTGCCCTTCCTAGCTTGCACACACCAGAGGTGTAGAGGCCTCAGAGAGAGCATACTCCTTGTGGCATTAGCTGAAAGCTCTGGTGACGTGCCAGCCAATGAGCAAAGTGAATTATATAGCTTCTCTTTGGGTGCCAATAGAACTTAATTGTGTGAGATGATAGATCTCAGTGCTTTATAAAGTTGATGAAGTGGCTTTATCCCTTTTATAGAGCTCTGTGAAGTCAGTCATGGAAGTAAAGTAAAATGTCTAAAATCAGAGACTGGATTTGTAACTGTGATGGAAATAGTGTCAATTTGTAGACTTCTTACTGTAATCGTGACTGCCTTCATCGAAATGGGGAGTGCTCCCTTCAAATTCCTTGCAGTGTCACACACAAAGGTGGATGTGATGTAAGAAAAACAGAATCTTGAAGACCATCTAGGGATTAATCTGTAACTAATACAGATCACTGGTTGCACATGTATTGCTCTCCTAGAAGCAGTGTGACAGAGGAGCAAATCCCTGTAGTAAAGTCAAAGCCTGTACCTTAAATTAATTGAGCTCTAAACCTCAATTCATATTTGTTTAAACTTCAACTTTTTCTTTGGAGCTGAGCTTTGATATTAATTGCCTTTAACTTTCTTTACGTGGTAGATTTGGTTATGGAAATATTTGTTTGGAAAAATTACTTTTATAAAACCATGCTCATACATGAAATCTCAGTGATTTCAATATGGTTCGTAAAGGTTTCACTAATTTTTCCTTCTGAACACATCACACAGTATAACAACAGTATCCATATTTCTGTAAACTGTGTTTTCTTTCAGATGATGTCCATCCTAGTGAACACCATCATTTTTGAAGACTGCAGAAATCAGTGGTCTGTGTCAAGACCCCTGCTTGGACATATACTTCTCAATGAGAAAGTGAGTATTTAAGAAATGCCACTGGATTCCCTCTTCACGTGCCCAAAGAGTTGAAATAATTATTGCACATAGAACAAAGCTGCCTGTTGTCCTGATTCAGATCCCCCATCTCTTTCCTTGGGATCTTGCTCCATTATGCTCACAATAGGAGTGAAGAGTAGGGTTCAACTCATGGACTAAGTATTTCACCGGTTAGTTCACAGAGGCTGAGTGGCTTCATTTTGATGAAGAATCCTCACAAACCTCTACCCCAACTTTTACACCCAAGCTTAGGTCATGCAAGTACTTCGTTAACCTTTCTCTGATAAATGTTATGTCTTCACTTTTCCAGAATTAAGCAGGAATAGGAGTTACACAAGCTCATCGGGCTTTTAGATAGAAATATGAAACAAGAACTCCCTGGAAATCACATCAGAAAAATTGCTTCCTAGAAAAAGAGTTAACCAATTTCTTTTTCTGAAAGGTTTCACAGGAACAGCCAGCTTTGGGGAGTATTATCTGAGTGCTTACACTTAAGTACTCGCATTGATTGCAATTTGGAGTGTATGCATCTGTGGCAGATTCTCTAAACCAGGAAATACTCTGCAATTTGCCCTTTCAATAAAATCTGAAGCTATGAATTTGGATAAACCCATCATGTTTCCCTGGTGACTTAATAGAGACGATAGTGTCTGAAATGGAAACCATCTGAGTAAATGAATGCACGTTGATCTAAATGTCTGCATTTTTTGTATGGCAAGGCATTGTTTGTGAAGATCCTGACCTGTTGTATGCACCATACTTCAGAGCCAGCTCTAACTTTATTGTGAATTGCCTTATCTCTTGGGCAGTCACAAGCCTCAGTGTATTACTGCTTTGGAGAATGAATTGTCTATACAATAAGAGGGCGCTGGAAAAAAATAAGACACTAAGATTAGCAGCAACCGCATACATTAAAATTCAGACTGAAATCCCAGCTATGGAAGGAAACTAATAGAAGAAGAAAATATATCAAGAAGGGAAGCGCTGTCTCATCATTCACCTGTGCTGAAGGATCCAATTTTAGCCATATCCAACAGCACTGTCATTCATCTTCTTGGTGTGTTATTGTGATTTAAATCCAAGCTCTATAAGAGAGAGCAGTTCTTTTAAAATGATTGAGAGGGAATAAGGGCAAATTCAGTGTTTAGGAAAACTTTATGACATCACAATATTATACTTTACAGATGGAAGCAATATTTCCTACTTTGGAAGGAAAACTAATCATTTTCTATCTGCTCTGAGTCACTGCATCATTATAAAAGTGGGAAATAAGTAGTTTTGTGCATTCCCAATCTTGTTCAAGACGACACTTTTGTTTATATAATGCTTCTGATTTATAGCGTGTAAGTATTAGCCTGACTACATATTAATTATGTGGTTTTGATGCTTCAGTATAAGAAGAAATTAAATATTTCACTTGAAGATAAAACCACGGAGCTGTAAATCATAAGGAATAAATTTGTGACTGGCAGAATATTCTTTTTACTGAAATTAGACTAGTTCTGATGATTATGTGTTTCGCTTAGCAGACATGGATATGTACAAGTACCTTTACTTATGAACAAGTCTTACATTTCTTCTGGAAGGGTGGAGAACAGGAAATAGAATTTACAATATTTGTGTTGCCCCTTTTGCATCAAGGTTATTTATTTCGTGTTGAGAAAAAGTAGGACACGTACTTATATATGGCAGTAAAAGTCATCTTTTCTTGGCTCATTTCAGTGCACAGCTCGTTCATGTATTGGAAATGAGTTCCTGTATTTCAGATAGGGCCCCTGTCTCTGTAGTTCCTGAGGTAGCAAACATACGTTTACCATGTTTTACTGCTTGTTCTCTTCCTCCTTTGTGTTAATGAAATCTTCTTTGCCTGTAATTCATCTCAAAGGGAAGGCATCAAGTTTACTTGGGGACACAGAAAAACTTGGATTTATACTCTTAGCTTGTGCTACTAGGGATAATTATGCCAAAATGGGAATCATACTCAAGAGTCCAATGTAAAACAATGGTAAATCTTTTGAGACAGCATCAGCTTAATATGAAATGGGATGGTTGCACATGGCTCCTGACATTGTTTCTGCGCTGAAGTGCAGCAGCAAGTTTAAATCCTAAGCACAAGAGGTTGGCACAGAAAGATCTCTGCATCCGATAATGTAGCAGCCATATCTCCTCCTTGCTGTTGTCCTTCAACCAAAGAGCACAAGCATTCCAGTGTACAGGCAAAAGCGATGTTACTGCAGAGAAGCCCTAGAAACCCCAGGGCTCAGAACAGCTCCCCAGTGTTAAAGCAGTGGTGTTGTGGGATGCTGTAGTCATTAATGGTAGGCAGAGATTGATGTTAATACTTCCATTTATTAGGTTGAACAAAGTTGTTCTTGGAGTGCCTCATGTCTAAAACCAACTTGCGGACACTGGACAAGGTCTCAGGCTTGTGGCCTTCTCTGCACTGAACTCTGCATTTGTCACCTTGAGACAGGGCTTCTGTGCTTGTTGCCGGCAGATATTTCATCTTTTACACCAACCCTCAGGTGATTTTCAGTTTTGAGTTCGTAAGTAGTTTGGGACCCAGCTATTTGGTCAGCTGCTGCCTTCACTTCCAGTACTGTTGCAGTGGTCATCAAAGATGCATAACACAGGATGTTTGAAAGAAACTGGTTTGAGGGCAAGTCATTTGCCAAGCAGACATTAAAGCAAACACTTCCTATAATCCTGTTGAGTTGTCAGGGCTTAGTATTAGTGTTATCGTTTTACTACACTTTCTTTTGTTATCCCGTACTGGTTTGTGCATACAGAAGAGCTGTAATTTTGATGGAAAAGACGTGTGTTTAATTTGAGATTTTTTTAAGGTTTAAACCTGTTACAGGTTTTAGAAGAATCTGGCAAACTAATCCCAGACTTTTGTGCTTTCTGACACTCTGTGACACCCTCAAGTTACGTTAACTTCAAATGGCTACTAACTTTTGCATACAAAAACCTGATTTTCAGCGTACTTTAAACAAGGTATCTTGTTACACACCTGAAATTTGGGGAATACCGGCAATATTCCTCTTGACTGCAGTATCAGACTGCTCAGAAACTTTGCCAGGTACTTGGGCACAGCTTCATCAGAATGGTTCATTCCCCTCTGAATAATTGTCTGTATCAGTGCTTATACCATGGATGTGCTTATGCCTAAGGCCATAAGACTTTGACTGACACAGCCAATATAATAAAGACTAAACAGGATTATATGACTTGCTTGGCTGTAGTAGTAGGGTAGTGGATAACACTAGAGGTCCCCTCCTGCTCCATATTTCTAGACTAAACCAAAATTTTCCTGAGGTGATAAAAAGTTCTATTTTAACTGTCTATAGATCTGCCAGAATATGATGGGAATAGTAATATAAAAAAGTCATATAGATTACTTAGCTGCTAAAGAAATGAAGGTGAGTCTGCCTTGTCACAGCACTGAAGCAATTAGAGCCCGCAGCAAAGTGTACAATTTTGCACCATTCTGAAAGACTTGAAAAGTGGTCAAGGATGTTTCTGCCACCTCTCTTAGGTGGCTTTCTGTGCTGGAGCTGGTTAGGTGGCCAACACCAGCTGGAAAAATGGCATGTCACCCAGTACCACTGAACTCCAGTCATGATACACAACTGATTCACTGCTGGTGCAGTCCAGGAAGGCAGCATCTGAAACCCAGTGCAGATAGAGCTCTGTGTGCTGCCTGCCAGACTCCTCTCCTACAGGGCAACATAGGAAGCACTTGCTCAAGAGTGCTCCAGATGTAGGTGAGTAACTCTGGATTTAAATTGCCAAACCTCATTTTTGATACTCTCTGCTTTGCTATCACAGTACTTCAGCGAGCTGAGGGCAACCTTGATAACCAGCCAGCCTGACAGCAGACTGGAAGTCCTTGACCAGTGCTTCAGCAATCTTATGGAAGGAGTTGAGCAAAGCCTTTTGGTAAAGAACAGGGACGGATAAGTAAATTGGAAAAGATAGAAGACAAATGGAAAACTTAACTGGAAAAAAATACAGGAAGTATTCCAGGTAAGCTGCAGTTCCTTTTGAAAGAAGCATAATACCCTATCAGAGAATTCATCCCTAGACTTCACAGTTAGAGCCTGAGCATTTGATAATTAGGAGTTTTCTTGGTCAGAAATGTATTTCCCAATGTAATCCGAAAGTCAAGGGTTGCCGGGCTGCAGCTGCTGCTTTTTCACTTGGGAGCAAACTGCTTCATTTCAGCAGGTGAGCCTCAGAGCTTCCTTTTTCCAACCTTAAACCCCTCTGATAAAACACATGCTTCAGCCTCTGTCAGTGCTGCTGCTCTGACATGGCTTTTCCTTGCTGCTGTTGGGGTCAAGCAACTGCCTGTGAATTGGCAAGATGAGAAGGGTTCCAGCAGGGCCACTTACTCATGTAGATAAATGAGGCAAGGAATTCTTTTATACCTTTTTAACATGAATTACAAATCCACCCAATCGTGCCCTCATTTGAAAAATGGAATAGAAAACTTCATGAAAGCAGCAAGGCTTTCTGCATTTAATGTTCACACTAACATTTGGTTCCCAGCTAGCTGCATTTTCTCTTCATGTGCATTATTCAACCAGAGCAAACCTTGAAAGTATAGAGACACAAAATCCAGACTGTGGAGCTTTCTGGGAAGCTTTAAAGAACCTGGAAAGGGGCTTGGAGAGAAGCGATGGCTAAAACCATTTAGTGATTTTATTTCTCTGACTTCTTCTGTTTGTTGGTGTGAAAATTACATTGAACTTGTTTAATTCTCAAATAGTTTTGCGTTAATTATGGTCTCCACATCTTTGTTTCATTTTCTTATTAAATTCTGGTACTAAGGGTTCAAGTTCCTTATGGCCTGAGTGTGGATGGTGCCAGAGACAGGGGAATTTGGAAGCAAAGCCAGAGAAACACAGAGATCGTATCTATGGCACTAATAAATCAGACAGACTTTGTGTGTAACTTGTGTTCTGGATCAGCAGAAAACCTGGGGAAATGGCAGAGAGCCACTGCGAAGGAGAATCCCTGTTAAAACAAAGGAAAACTGAGCTGACCATGGCAGGCTGTGTGATGTAGTCTGACCTTTGAGCTGTAAATGCCAAGGGGATTCATTTGACTTGGCAGTCCTTCAGGATTTAAAAATTAAGAACTGAGTAAAACTCAGAACTGGTGTCTTGGTTCCAAACTATTTATATTTATTGAAGGCAAGGAGTCCTTAAGATAACACTGTTTTCTGAGAAGAGCAGAAATGATGTGCATTTTCTCTGAGCTGCCCTCTTCTGAGAACTGCAGGTGTGAAGGTCAGGGAAGAACTTCTGTCTAAGGGCTCATCTCAATCTCCCCTCTGGCAGGTTAAAGCCATTCCCCTTGGCCTGTCTCTACAGGCCCTTGTCCAAAGCCCCTCTCCAGATTTCTTGTCAGGCCCTCTAGGCACTGGAGCTGCTCTAAGTTCTCCCTAGAGCCTTCTCTTCTCCAGGCTGAACAGGTTGAATCCAGCTCCCTGTGCTCTCCCTGTTCATGGCGTGGACATAGGCTTCCATCTCTTGGGCTGCCAGCAGATACTAGATTTGGCAAATGCTAGGTTCAGATAACCATAGATTGAAAGGGGATTTTCAAGTCGAAGCACTATGGAGTCCTCTCACATAGGCAGTGGTGCGGAAGCTCTCAGAGAGCTTTTGTGGGAGTGCAGGCAGGGAGGAATGGGTGCAGGTGGTGGGGGATAGGGATGATTCAGTCAAACAAGCAGCTCGTCTGTCTCAGTAGCATCCGCCTGTCTAACTTGGGAAGACTTTTAAGCCATCACTTCCCCAGCAAGCAGCATGAGTTAATATGATGGCTTTTCTGTTTTCAGCTGTTGATTTGTAATCCTTCTCAGATCTATCCTGTGGAACAGGAGGCTTCTTTTAACTGTGATTGTTTAAAATTGAGCAGAAATCAATTTCCATTAGTAAGGAAATAAGCACAAACGTAAAAAATTATGAATAGAATAAAGAATAAACTCCTAATGGCATCCTGTATTTCCACAGCATGCCCCTGTTTACCACAGTGCTAGATGTACCCATCCTCTGCAGTGCAGTGGAGGCAGGCAGGAAGGGTTATTACCCCTGGTCCTGCACAGAGACCTTTGCTGAGATCCCATCAGTTTTCCAAGCACCTGTCCACAGAGTCCTCTGCAGGAAGGAGCCCTAAGGAGCTGTTCTAAAGAAGCTTTATTAGCTTCACTATAGTGAGCCAGCAAAATCTGACGCAATTAAAGCAAAGAGCATTGAGGCAACAAACAAAATAACATTTGAAAAGCCCTACATGCAGAGTGTGATACGTGTCTGACATTGTAAATCTTGTTCTGGTGTGGTTTTGGGTTGGTTTTGGTTCTTCAAATGCGTACATGAGATGTGATAAATGGAAGTTAAACTCTTTGTTTGAGGTAAGGATAGGCTAAGGGAGTAGATCAGATTTGGGCTGTCACAAAAGCTGAGTCAGAGTTGACACTCAGTCCTGGATGTGGTGGCCACCAGACAGACTTCACGTCCTGCACCTTGCCACTAGAGAACTGTTAGGGTGTATTTTTGTGAGTTCATTCTGTGCCAGATGGGTGATGGTAGCACGTTTCACTGAGAGACAGGTTGAACTCTGACACCACTCACAAGGGAGGAAGGTAGGTGGAGAAAGCCGGGCCTTGATGGCCATCTGGACGTGTCCCAAAGAGACCGTTGCTGGAGGTTTGAGAGAAGTGACATGTTCCAAGTCACAGGAGATGGAAAGGTTTCTTGTTGCATTTATTTCCCAGCTGACTTTTAAAATGTTCCACATTTTCACACGTGGTAGGCTGAGTTTCTAATACTGCCCATACCTGTTTACGTGCTCATTGGTGTTTGATAGCACTGGTTTTGAGGGCACCTAGTGATTCCATATGTGAGTTTTCCTCTGTTTTTCTTCTCATTTCAGATTTCCATTATTGTTTTTGTTCTTACTGGTTTTTGAAGTATCTCTCTCACAGTATCAGGTCTCCTTTAATCAAACATTTGGGTTTTCCTTTTCCCAGATTCACTCAGAATACATCAGTCTTTCGCAGAGACGTGGCTGAAGCCCTGCGCAACGAAGGGGCCTCAAGTCCCGGCACTTGAGATATGATGAGTTGACAGTGACTGTGGGACCAGAGCACTGACTAACAAAACAACCCTGAACGTTTGGGGACCCACTTACATCGTTAAGATAGATTTTTGACCCTTATGAAATCTATTTTTTTTAAGGTATCTTTTGTCTTTTTATATCTCCAGCCTAAATGTAAGGATTTATAATAGTGAAAATGATGGAAAATCGGAGTTTGAAGAATGTTCTCAGCCTTTCTTATCAAAATTTATTATCCTGTTATTTTATCTTTATGGAACAGTGTAGAAAACAGTACTTAACCGAAGAACAAAATAAATATGCATTCGTTCTAAACTTGTATCAGTTAATGATTCTCAGCTCTACATGTAATAGTAAATAATATCTCATCAGTTAAAAACTCCCCCGCTCACTCTGAGGTCATATTTGTTTGAACATGAGACAAGAGCCGGTACGAATTTTATGTGACAGCTTTTTCAAATAATAAAATTTACTATTTTTTTACAAAATGATATTTATTTCTTCTCAGCACAGTTAATGACAATGTGGACCACAATGTAGAAGGTTAAAAATGAGCATTTTAGGCTAAAAGTGTAGCAAGAAAACTGAGAATGTAAGCACAGAAGAAATAAAGTTGTTAAAACACTGTTTCAAAAGAGCAAAATCTATCCACCACTACGAAAAAAGCAAGCAAATACTTACAGAGATTTACAGCCCATGTATAAGCAGCGTGTGGCGCAATGAAGATGAATTTGTGCATCTGAAACAGCAACTTCAGCAACTTTGTCTCCACCTCTCAGGGGACGGTAAGTTCAGCATCCACCAGAACAAAATCCCTCCCACAGTCCAAGGCTCACACTGGAACTCACCACCCTGGGCTGTGGGAACCATCAATGTGCTCCATGGTGGGCAGGAGGCACTGTGTGAGCTGCAGAAGCACCCAAATGAGTTGAAGCGAGATCTGTCAAAAACCTGAGCTATTTAAGCAATAAGTTCAGGTAGCAGAAAAGCTGTTTGGTGCCATTACGAACTCTTGGGATTGGGTTTGATATGGCTTGGGGGTTTATTACCATTTTTTCTTAGGTAGATACCTGATTTAATGCATTTTCCATGCTTACACTTGTGCATTTTAGTAGTATTTCCCCACTGTTTAGATAAGAATGGGGATTTTTAATGGTGGTCAGCAGGGAGGAAAAGTTCATACCAGTATTTCTTACTGCCGCCTTCTGGCTTTTTTCTTTGCAACTGTTACTTTGCTGCACATTTTGAAGTTGGAGGATCTAAATCTGAAAGGAAATTCTACTGCTGGGCAGTTTCCTGTGTACTTTTAAGCTCAGCTGGAGAAAGTATTTAATATGCAGCCAGAGGCTCTGATTGCCAAGAGAAAATAGTCAATTGAGGTTACTCAGAAGAGGCAGATTTGGGGTGTTCCTACATGCAGCCTGGTGCTGCGTGCTGAGCTTTGTAAACTGCAGGCAGTGGATGATCCTTATCAACACATTGAGCGCGTACAGATTAGTGTGGTCATTAACTTTCCATTTTGATCCTTAAAGGAAACTGGGATTTGTGCTGCCAAATGGGATTTTAAAAGCTGCAGATCCAATCTCCGGAACACGTGTGGAGGTCTCGGGGTGAGCTGGGGCTTGGGGAAAGATTTCTCCATGCTCCATGTCCGTGGTGCCTCCATGGTGTGCATCCCCAATGGCATTTCTGATGGAGAAGCCCTCATGTAGCCTCACTGCTCTGTGTGTTGATATCACAGGCTCAGATGAAAGCTGGTGGGTTCTGTGACTCCACTTCCCTTGCTCAGCAGTGGAAATAAGTAGTGGGTGCACACCACCAGTGTGTGCTCACACACCAGCCCATTTCCTGTTGAAATTTGAGCTGAAGCTTGGCATACTGTAAAGGAGGAGACCTGTGTCCCCATAACTTGGCACTGAGACTTTAATACTTAATAACTTGCTTTAATAGTTAATAACTTGCTTTAATACGTGGCTGCTGACTCCCCGGAGCACTCAAGTATGTTTCTGAAAATTCCCCTTTAACACATCCCTTGTTATAACTTACAAGTGAGATTCTAAAGAGCATCTAATAAACTGGGCAAGCTCAAGACACGTGTTTGAACAGCATTTCAACCTTGGTTAACAATTGACAACAGGAACTTATTTAGAGTAGCTGGTCATATAATACACTTGCTTTTAGGTTAGGAAATGGATAGTATAGCAAATAGTCTGGTTTATGGCTCCGGATTCTTTGTTGAGAGTCTTTACTGTCAGCTTTTGAAAGGGGCACTGTCAAAGTGGGTACAGCCCAGAATTGCCTCATGTTTACAGAGCACATGTAATGCCTCGTGTGCCTCATGTGGGTTTTAAAAGGACAGAATTGCCTTTAGAGGGGATGGGATTTTATTTCTCCTTTTAAGAAAAAGAAGTGGAAACAAGGGAATGGGAATGTCAGAAAGGAGACAGCTCTCAGACCTGGAGTGCTGTCATCGCAGGAAACTGATGGGAGCCTTGAACAATATGGTCTATTGGAAGGTGTCCCTGGCTGTGGCAGGGGGTTGGAACTGGATGAGCTCTAAGGTCCCTTCAACCCAAACCATTCGAGGATTCTATGACTCTAAACCAAGTCTGATTCTCCCCAAAATGTGTTTTATATCCTCACAGTGAAAAGCACCAACTGCTGAATCTCAGGTAAGTGTCCACCTCCCTACAGGGAAGAGCAAGCTACCCCCGAGCAGCCTTCACCGCTGCGCTGGAGCAGGCAAAGGCAGTTTTCCAGGGGAAACACAGTTTTATTACCTTGCCCTGCCTGCATAAGGAGGCTTTGAGCTGTCAGCCCCCGGTATATGCACACCTTACAGAACAATCCTTAGACTTGTTAATGTTTTATTGTAGCGTGAGTTTATGATGACAGCAAACCTTTCAAACTGCAGAGGGATAACACGCTTCCTTGCCATATTAAAAAATAATGTTAGTGTAGATTTTATGTCCCGTAGTTTAGGCTGCTGTTAAGAGGCGCTTCTTTGACAATATTCTGTTTGAGGTTTACAGAAAGCATAATAAAATATGTAAGTTACATTTCTACAAACAAAAGCCATAACATAAGTTATTTATAAGCGTGAGATCCAAACAGTATCACGATAAATAAACCTTAATGGATACCTGTGGCATCCATCCTAATGTAATTTGCCCAACAAAAGTCATATTTAGTAGAAAAACCTGGCAGCAGCTGCGTGTTGGTGTATAAAATAAGAATGAAAGAGAAAAGGAAGCTGTGTGGGAACACCGGCTGCTTTCCCAGCGTAAGGCTCAGCCCCGTGCTCCTTCCCAGCCTTCTCCTCCTACCTGGGGCTGCTGCTGCTGCTGGGGGAGCCCAGATGTCTGCCTCTTTCAGGGTTTGTCCCCGGTACCAGGACGTTCCCTGTCGGCTTCACTGCAGCCTGATTTTATCAGAGATGGCAGAAAGAAATTGAGCCCCATCTGCCCATCATCCTCAGCTCTCCTCCCTTTGAGCTGTGGTTCCTTCCCCAGCACTTCCCCCGTACCTTCCCCATCTCATCTCGTCTCAGGCATTCGTGGACCAGTGCATAGACTTTGAACTAAAACAAAGTTTTGGCTTTTTTAATGTAATGTTTAAGGTTACCAACCCCATAAAGATGCACTTTGAAGTGTGAATTGAAACCACGGAGCACGTTCTTCCTCACAGGCTGCAGCCACCTTTAACTGTGCTTCTGTGAGAAGGTTTGACTGTTTCCCTGCGCCCAGGTTATATCCCCAGTCAGCCTCCATTCGCTTGAGCTCCTCCGCACGGGGGGGGACACGGGGACTGCACTGTGTCTGATGGAGAAGGGGCTGATGAGGGCAGCCCTCAGCTCCCCCAGCCTGCCCTGGCTGGAGCCAGGACGGATACAGCCCCCCCGAGCCCCGCACCGGGGCTCTGCCTCAGGAGAAGCGCAGTTGCTGTGACCCCTGCGGGCTGACGGGACCCAGCGCCGGCTCTGCAAGCACCGAGAGCCGGGTGCCTGATGCTGCTCCCGCAGGAGCAAGCTGCCTGCCACGAGGGCACGGCCACCGGCACCGCGGGTGCCTTCCCATCCCCAGGATGTGGCGGCGAGGCCGCTGCTGTGTCCTGGGGGCTGCTGGCTCGCACCCAGGGGGCTTAGCCCCGACGGGGAGAACTGCGGTACAAGGTACAAGGGTAAAGACAGCATCGCCCTCCTGTGTGCCCACCTCAGCCCCTGCCCGGGTGTCCCCTCGGGCGGGTGCAGGCGGAGCTCAGGCAGCAGCTTGCTGCACCTAAGCTGCTTTTGGCTGTCCCCTCCTCCTTCCCCTTTCCATTCCCAGCTGCAGAGCATCCGTGTCCCTCTCCAGCCTGAACACTAGTATCGCCCTGCAGGCCCGCAGGGATGCTGCTTCCAGAGCCACAAATGAAGAACAACTTTCTGTGTCCCCTGTTGTGCTAGCTTCCACACGAATTGTATGGAATCAGTGATGCTCTAAACACTCGGAACTGTGTCGGGTTTGTGCAGCAATATCCATCTAGAACAGGCTGTGGAGAACCGGCCTTGCTCACTCTGAGATCTGCTGCCAAAGCCAGGAGCTAAAGCAGAAGCATCTCAGCATCTGCTGCTACTTTCTCATGCAGCCGGATATCGCCAGTTCCCTGCCACCCTATGGGAAGAGACAAAACCTGAAGCAACAGGCGATGCCTTTAGGGAACGGCAGGTGCCTCCCGCTGCCCTGGGCTGGGCTCTGGCAGCAGGCTCAGGCTCACGTGGCTCCTCAGCTGCCCAGCATTAGAGACCAGCTCCCAGTCCTGTGAGTTCCTGCATGTTAAATGAGGGTCTGAGGACCACAGAGGGGGCTGAGATGTGAGCACTGACATTGCCTTTAGTGTCCTGTTAGAGAAGAGGGATTTATTTGTGGCCGTGCGACTGCCAGCGAGGAAGTGTAAAGATGTTGCTGAAGACCGGAGCAGTCAGATGCTCATCAAACCCCTCTTCCTCTAAGCACTGGCCTCCAGCTGTAGGCAGTACTTCGGGAGAGGGTCGCTGTGACCATTGCAGGTCCCAGGCCCTGAAGGAAGGAGCCTTTGGAGAAATTGGAGCTTATGGACCCTTGGCCATACAGGACAGTGTGTGAGGGGCACAGCCCAGAATGTGCGCAGCAGAGTGCTGGGGGAGAGGCAATGAATGTGAGAGGAGCTGGAAGTGCAGAAGCGGCTGAACAGATGTACAGGGCTGGCTGTTGCTCTGTGGAGCTCATCGAGGCGGTACGAGGACTGGGGCTGGACTGGAGCCCCAGCGCAGCAGTAAAGCAGCAGCTGAAGCACATGCTCAGCATTTCAGGTGCGATCAAGCCCTCTATAACAACCTGGGCTCGCTGAAGACCCTGAGCCTGTGTTCCCATTGCGTTGTTGCAGGTTGATGTGCTGCTGCTGTCCTGCAGGATGAGCTCTGCAGGTACTGCAGCCCTGGGGACTGTGGGGGCACCTCCTGGGTACCAGCATAAGGGGTCGGGTGCCCACAGCACTTGCACCCCTCCCTGCAGCTGTGTCATAGCAGCTGCAGGCTCGGTGGCTGTTTGAAGTGAAGGGCTCCCAAGCTCGGGGGTGGTTTCTCCTCTCCAGCCGGGCGCAGCATTCGCAGCCCCTGTGCGAGCACCGCGCCGGGAGCAGGGGGGGCTTTAGCAGCCCCTTGACCCCCTACATCAGAGGCTGGAACACCACCAGCAGCGCCTCGTTCACCCGAACGGGCCCCCCTGCCCCTGAGCTCCCTGCGGGAGCATCCGTCACGCTGCGACCCCTGCGCTCGGGCGGCTGCGCCAGGCAGCTCCGGAGGAACTGCGCAGTAATGCACCATCAATTAACGGCCCATTAGTATAAAACGCTGGCTACCGGTTTGGAGAGGCTGGAGGAGTTCTGCAGTGTTTTCTTTTGGTCTTGTTCCCAGAGGCCGGTCCCTCTCACCTTAGCGGCAAAATGCCTCATTTTAAAAATAATTAATGGTAAGCATAAAAAACCCAAGGCTGTAATGGATCAATTGGTCCACGCTAGATTTTGACAGTAAACGTTTAACAGAGGCTACTTTACAGCAGTGCAGCACAGAGGGATGCTGCGTGTGCTAGTCAGGGCGTGCATCCTGCCTGGCCCATGGGTCTGAAGCCCGTCTCTGGAGCCTCTGTGCGGTGCCAGGGCTGGCTCAGGTGGCAGGGGACCCTCTCAGGGTGGAGCCAGATTCAAACCTGTGGGCTGCTCTGGGTCCCTGTTGTGCCAGCTGCTGCTTCCCCAAGGTAGTGGGAGGATGATGGAGTGGGAGCGATGCTCGAGGCCACTATGGGGAATGGTCCTTCTTGGGTCTCCAGCTGCTCAGGGCTGGGTCTGGTCCTAGCGGGCACCCCCTGTCCCTGCTCCCACGTAGTGTGCTCGTTCTTGGGGAACCTCCAGAGCCCTTTGGTTGGAAGGAACTGAAATCCTTCTGCATGCCGTTACCCATCAGGCTGTGCCACTTCCCTGTCCTTACCACTCCCAGGCACTAAATACTATCCTGGCATTGCCGGCCACCTCTGGATGTGGATTTAATTTTCCATGGTGCTGGGACATGCCCTAGAGAGGAACCATCCCCATCACTCCTCTGCTTTCCAGGAGTGGCTATGGCTACCAGATCTACAGCCTTGTTTCTTTCCCGTGGTGGCACAGCCCAAGGGCCCTGATGTGGCTGTGGCACATGTTGGTGCCTGCAGCACAGCTGAGGTCATCACCTGCAAACCCGATCCAGATGCAGATACAGAGATGTCCGGTGCCGAGGAGGAAGCAGGGTGCTCGGGTTGCCTCATTCTTAAAAGGCAGAAGTTGGGTCCCTGCGCGGTTCATCACGTTTTTGTTATCATCCTACAGGAAGCACTTTAAAAGCTGAACGGTGGCGTTCGCCACTGCTTGGCAAGGGGAGGTCCTGCGAGGACACCCTCCCTTCCTGTAGGGCCCAAAGACATCCCTGGCGCTGAGGAGTGCATGTGCACACCAAAACCAAACCCAGTGATGGTGGCGGGTGGTGGCAGATCCCCATCCATGTCCCCCTCCATGGCAGCCAGACCTAGGGAATCAAGAATGGCTGAGGCAGATGCTGCGTCTCTGCACCTACTGATTCCCAGTGACAAACTGGGCAGGGGTTCCTTTGGCCAAAGCAGCCGTGCCGCAGCCTGCTTGCACCATGCTCTGTTCTGCCAGCATCACGCTTGGCATCATGTCACAGTGAACACTCGTACAACGCGTTGCCTGAGTTTTACAGGGAATGACAATGTTCCACCTCTCACTCCACAGCCGCTCCAGAGCTCTCCTTTCCCGAACTCCCCAGGGCCTGGGTTGGAGGCACCCCTGCAGCTGGTTGCTTGTCGCCTGCACTGCATGCCATACCAGCAAAGGTCATGCTGTGCTGCATCCTACTGTGCCATGCCCTGAACTGCTGTGCTCTGCCATACAAAGTCCATGCTACACCATGGCTGGAGCCTGGCTTAACTGATGCTCTCCTGTGATGGAGAGCTCGCCGGCACAGGGCGCTGTGCACAAGCTACAGGTGCCCTGGTCCTGCTGAGGGGGTCCCGCTGCATCCCCCTGCCCAGCGGGGCCGGCCCCGAGCGGGGTCTGGCTCCTCGGCTACAAGGAGCAGCCTGGGAACGCGTGGTGCCCTTCATCCCGCCCGGCCTCGGGCACTGCAGGGGGCCGGGGCGCTGGGCCGAGCCGGGGGGGACCGGTGGGGAGCGGGTACCGGGGCCGCGCCGTCGGGGCCGTGGCTCCGCTCGCTCCTCGCCGGGCTGACGGGGTGCCCCGGGGGAGGCGGCGGGAGCGCAGCCCGGCTCGGAGCCGCGGAACGCTCCGGAGGCGGTTCCGGGGCCCGGAGCGGTACCGCGGGGCTGCGCCCCTGCCCGCGGAGGGGTGGGGAGCCGGGGCGGCTGCGGGGGAGCCGCTTTTAAGGACACCATAGGTCCCGGGTTATTAATTATAAAACATAATTAAAGTAAAACTGCAGAACGTCAACATATTAAATTTAAAAGCTAATATTAAAATAGAGTTAATATTTAATAAGATAGCCGAGCGTTACAAAGCTGTGCGCTGATACTCTATATTTAACTGTGTAAAACCAGGAGAGTTTTCCCAAAGAAAAATGTATTGTTTAGCTGATTATCAAAGACTCTGTGATATATTATCCATTTCACAAAAATAATATAGATATCTTTTTAAATATAGTAATAAAAACATACTAGCGCCTTTTAAATATACTATTACTTATCACCCCTTTTCATATTGTACTATCACAGACACTTTGGAATTGGTTTAAAAGCACATCATTCATTATTCAAAGCTCATCTTTGCATATTATTCCAGCTCAAGTCTGCCAGGCTCCCTGTGAAATCGTTCACAAAATTGATAACAGCAGACACACATGCAATAAAAAGATAGCCTTGGGCAGCCCGCGTTCCCATTATGCAGATCAAGCTGCAATTTTCTCTAACAAAGCGTGCCCTGATTCAGGACTCGGTGTCACTTCATTTATTTATTTATTTATTTGTCCTCCCCCGGTTCCCTTCCTTCTTGGTTTGGGTTTTTTCCCCCCCTTCTTTTTTCCCCTCCTTTTCTCTCTTTCCCACCGCCTCCCCGCCCTCCCCGCCGGCCCGGACCCCCGAGGGCCGGAGCCCCGCGGCCATTCCCGTTGCCTCTGGGCGGCCCCGCACCATCTTGCCGCGATCGTGTCAATCCGATTCGCTCCGCTCCGGGGAAGCGGTCGCGGCTGGCGGCTCCGCGCGCACCCGCCGCACCGACCGGGGACAATCCGATTAAGGCTGCCCGGGGCCGCGGGTGGCACCGGGCGGCCCCCCCCGGGGGGAAGGGGCGTGTGGGGGTTGTAGCCGTGTCACCGCCCGCCGGGAAACTTCCGCCGGCAGCTCCGCGCCGGCCGTCGGGGGCAGCGCCCGGCCCGAGCCCGCGCCCGGTGCGGAGCGGGAAAGGGTCACCCCGGCCCTGGCTTCCCCCGGGGAGCGGCGGCGGCCCGGCGGGTCGGTCCGTGCTCCGCTGCCGCTACCGCAACGATTGGGCGCGTTGCGGTAATTGAATCCTAAGCTTTAAAAACTAATCAAGTCCCTCCTGTCACCACTCCGGCATCCCGGGATCGCCCCGCCAGGTGCTGATCAAATGCCATTACATTCTATTAACAGGGAAATTCTATTCCCTGTTTTCATTTCCCTCTATAAGCGGGAAACTAAGTAAATGCGGCTGAGCGTTATTTAATTTTTAACGCCTTTAGTCCAATTTGGACGTTAGGGAGCGTCTGCAAACTCGCTCCGCAGCCGCGCCGGGATCCCGCTGCCCGGGCGCGCAACGGAATCTCGCCCCGCGTGGCTCCGGGCACCGCCTCTGCCCGCCGCTCCGCGCTGCCGTCGGGGCCGGGGGATGCGCGGGGAAGGGGACCGCAGGGCGCGCAGGGCCGCCTGGGATGAGCACAGCGAGGCCGCCGTCGGGGGTAAGCGGGGGCTCGGGCGCGGCGGGGCCGGGGCCGGAGGGGCCCCGACGTGCGCAGGGAGCGCCCCGACGGCGGCCCCGCGCCCCGCCCCCGCCATTGTTCGTGCGCCCCCGGTGATGTCACCGCGGCTGCGGCGGGTCCCCGCGCCCGGGCGCGAGGCCGGCGCGGAGCGGCGGGAGCCAATGGGAGCGCAGAGGCCGGTCGCGGCCGGCCAATGGCGGCGGCGGGAGGAGGAGGAGGAGGAGGAGGCAGAGGGGGTGCGCACGCGGCTGCGGGGCGCGCGGCGGCCCCGCGGAGGGGACGGGGCGGCTGCCGGGGCGGCGCGCGCGCGGCAAAGTTTCGGCGGGTCCGGCCGGGCCGCGGAGCGCGGCGGCGCCTTTAATAGCGCGGGCGGGCGGCGGTGGCGGCGGAGCATGGAGCCGCCGGCGGGCGCGCAGGGCCAGCACGAGCCCATCAGCTTCGGCATCGACCAGATCCTCAACAGCCCCGAGCAGGACAACGCGGCCCCGCCGCCCCCCCGGGGCCCCGACGGCGCGACCTTCCTGGGCGGCCCCGGCGGCCGCGGCGGCGCGCCCTACCCGGCGCTGCCGGCCCCGTTCCCGGCCATCGCCGCTCCCTTCGAGGACTCTGGATCTTACAGTGTGAACCTCAGCCTGGCCCCGGCCGGCGTGATCCGGGTGCCGGCGCACAGGCCCATCCCCGGGGCCGTGCCGCCGCCCATCTCCAGCGCCATCCCGGCCATGCCCGCCGTGCCCAGCCTGGGCAGCCTCAACTTCCCCTGGATGGAGAGCAGCAGGCGCTTCGTCAAGGACCGCTTCACAGGTAAGGCGCTGGGGCGGAGCGGGACGGCCCCCAACCCCTCGGCAACGAACGGAGAGGCAAGCAAACGGTAGAAAACGAAATAGCCCCAGTAGTAGCAGTGGGATGACAGCCGAGGCCGCCCGCTGGACGGTTATCCCGGCCGTGCCTGCCGCGGCCCCAAAACTCGTTCTCCTCCCGGCGAGGGGAGCGCGGCATCCCCGGGGCTGGCGGTGATGGGGACAACCGAGTCCCGCTCGTCCCCGTTTTCCTTCTGCGGAACCGGGAAGCGGCACCTCAGGGGCAGACGCGGTCCCTGCGGGGCCGTCGGGGCGGCCGTCGGGCAGAGCCGCGGCCCCAGGGGGGCGGCTGGCACCGTGCGGGCGCGGGTCTGACCGCTGTGCTTCCCACCCGGGCAGCGGCGGCGGCGCTGACGCCCTTCACGGTGACCCGGCGGATCGGGCACCCCTACCAGAACCGGACTCCGCCGAAGCGCAAGAAGCCGCGGACGTCCTTCTCCCGGGTGCAGATCTGCGAGCTGGAGAAGCGCTTCCACCGACAGAAGTACCTGGCCTCGGCCGAACGCGCTGCCCTCGCCAAGTCACTCAAGATGACAGACGCGCAGGTGAAGACCTGGTTCCAGAACCGGCGCACCAAGTGGCGGTGAGTCCTGCGCCCCCGGGGCCGCCCCGTCCCTGCCTGCCGCCGCCGGGAAGCCCCGTCTCCGGCAGGGATGGCCCCTTGCCGGCTGCCGGCAGCGGAAGGGCTGGGTGGATCGATGTTGTCAGGACTCGCGCTATAATTACGGTTATCATTACAATTATCATTTCAATTCTTTTTTTTTTTTAATGGTTCCCCATTCGGAAAAGGAGGGATTATTGAAAAACGGGCGATTATTCATCAAAACAAGGGATTACTCGGAAAAAACTGGGGACTTCTTTGTAAAAACGTGGGATTATTCGAAAAAACAGGGGAATATTCACAAAAAACCGAGGGATTATTCAAAAAACGGGGAATGATTTGTAAAAACGAGAGATTATTTAAAAATCGGGGAACTATTCATAAAAACAAGGGATTAATCGAAAACCGGGGAATAATTAATAAAAACAAGGGATCAATCGAAAAATCGGGGAATTATTCACAAAACCGAGGTATTATTGGAAAAGCGGGAAATTATTCGGAGGAGAAACCAAACGAAAACAAATCAACCCGGGGAAATATCGGGGGAGAAGGGGGAATATTCGGGAAGAGGGAATTCCCGGTCAGCGGGGGGTTCCCCGGCGTTGCCGCCGCCCGGAAGCCCCTGTCCGAGGCCGAGGGCTGCAGCGGCCCGGCGCTGCCCGCCCGGGACGAGGAGGCGGCCGCCGGGGCTGCTCCGGCCGCCCCGCGGAGCCGCGGTCAGGGCTGGCCGGGTCGCGGGCTGAGCGTGTCCCTCGGCAGGCGGCAGACGGCGGAGGAGCGGGAGGCCGAGCGGCAGCAGGCGAGCCGGCTGATGCTGCAGCTGCAGCACGACGCCTTCCAGAAGTCGCTGAACGAGTCGATCCAGCCCGACCCGCTGTGCCTGCACAACTCGTCGCTGTTCGCGCTGCAGAACCTGCAGCCCTGGGAGGAGGAGAGCGCCAAGATCCCCCCGGTCACCTCCCTCGTCTGAGCCCGGCAGCCCGGGCGCGCAGCGGACTCGCCCGCAGAGCTCGGCCGGCGGCTCCCCCCGCCGCGGGGCCGCGGCTCGACCCAGACGGGGCGGGCGCGGAGGCAGCGAGCGGCACCCGCGGGGCCGGGGCTGGGGCCGGGACAGGGGCTGGGACCGGAGTCGGGGCCGGGGCCGCCGCGGCGCTTCCCCGAGGCCGGCCAGGAGTGGAGCGGAGCCGCCGGGCGCTGCCGTCGCGGGGCCCCACGCTCCGCTTGTATATTCGTGTCGATGTTCCACTAGGAAGGGAAATATGTCACTTTTTGTAAGAAGTGTTAATAATTTAATTTATTTATGCATCGAGATTTTGGGCACTATTAATATGGAATTATATAAAACCTCGATTATTTATATCGAAATCTGAACATAGGTATTTTGTGTTGGCTTTGGAACAAAAGGCTATTTTTTTTTTTCCCTGTTCTGAGGATAGTCTAAAGAAACAAAAATACCTACCTATCACTTAGCGGAGGGGACTGAGCGGAGCCGGTGATGATTCGTTAGCTTAGGAAACCCTATTAAGCTGAAAATCGGTAGCTTCCATCTGTCCCAGGTGAAGTTAATGTCAGCCGTAATTTATTCACCGTAGTAATAAGGGCTCCTTGCAGGCAGCAAGCACTTGGTTTTTGTCCTCACCTTCTACAGCCGATGAGCTTTAGCGCACCGAAAGAGCACCCGCACCCTCTCCTTTCGCCACCGACTCTATAGAAAGCGCCTTATGTTTCATAATAAAGAGGATTTGGGGTTGACACAGACCATGTATAATACTTTGTACTTGCCGAGACGTGTAAATAAACGTTTTCTTTAAAAACGCCTCTCCACTCCCTGCTGCCGCCGCGCCGGGGACAGCCGAGACCGCTCCGCGGAGGCGCAGGTGAGGAGCCGGCGGGAGCGGAGCCGCGACGGGAGCGGGGAGCGGGGTCGCCGGGGGGACTCGGAGCAGGGCTCCGCCGCTGTTGTCCGCGGTGCTCTCGGTCGCTGCGCCGGGGCCGCGGGGAACCGGCTGGGAATAGCCCCTGTTTTGGGACAGCATCGGCCACGCCGCGTCGGAGCGGGCGAGCGGCAGGGAGGGACGGGAACGGACCCGGGCGCAGGGGCCGGCGGCGTGGCCGGTGCGAGGCTCCGGCGGTCCCCGGTATTTTTTCGCCGCCGGGCCCGCGGTACCGAGTGCCTTCCCGGCCGGCATCCACCGCGTTTCGTTTTCGCCGCCTTTGCCGCACGGATCCGCGTTGGCAGAGGACGGGCCGTGACTGTGTTTTGCCGGTGTGCCGGCTCCCCGGATCCCGGTTAACGGTTCCAGGAGCGGGGGGAGCTGATTGTGGGTTTGCTTTCGTTTGGGCTTTTTGGGGTTTGGTTTTTTTGGGGGAGGGGGCAGTGTTTTTTAAACAGAACCTCCCGCAGTTCTGCGGCTCCAGGTGACCCGTGCCCAGCAAGGGGGGAAGCTGCAGAAATGACGTTTTCCTAAATCAGCGCTGCTCCAGGCACGGACCCGCAGCCCCGGTCACCAGGAGCGGGCAGAACCTGCCCCGCGTTCCCGGTCCTGGCTATTCACCTGCCCGGCCACGGTACAGCTGCTTTGGGACGGCCACGCAGGGTTAGAACAGTATTTCCCTTGCTAGTCCCTTTCTCAGCGGTACCGAGGCACAGGCTTGGGTTGTAGCCAGAATTTCGTTTGTAAGGCGGAAGGATGTAGAGGCCTAAAAGCAAGGACGAATCCTGCTCCACCATGGGTGACGATGCTGAGACCGAGCACCGGCCGGGCAGGAGCAGCCAGGCCAGAAAACACCTATCGAGGGGAGGTGTCTGGTAGGGAAGGAGGGGGGAAAACCCAACGCGGGGATGTATCAGTGGCGACAGGGCCCCGCAGTGCATGGCCCCACTGCATGTACCCAGCCCTTCCCCACACATGGACCAGCGGGCGGCCGGGCCGTGGGTCCTGTTGGGGGGGGATCTGTGCTGGGTTTGTCACCCACATGCTTGCACCACACGCAGGGCAGAGGGGAGAAAACCCGGATACTGTTTGCAGAACAACCAGGAGAAACCCGCGTGTTAGCTGAGGGAGAGTCAAGCTCTGAATAATTCAAGGGGTCGGAATAAACCAGACCCATATTCACATGTGTATTTGATGTTACATCTGTACCCCTAACATCTATAAACCGAATTGTTTTCAAGCCAGCCTTGCTCTTTAACTCTTTGTGTGTACCACGACCATAAACTTCTGTATTTCTGATTTCCCTGCGATTTTTCCCAAACCCCTGTAAGCCAAAAGCTGCATATTTGCAGAGAGCATAATGATGCTGCATATTGCAGTAATCAGCTTTGTGGCAGGCGAGGACCTAGTGCAAAGCCACAGAGCGTTTCCAGCTCTGTTTTTCATAGCAGCAGTGATGCTCAGCAGGTCTAAGCTGGAGCCCAGGCAGGCCGGGGGTCCCTCACGGCTGCTGTCCGGCAGTGGGACTGACCCTCAGGGCACCCCAAACTCGCCAAAGGATTTTGGAAACCCTTCCAGCCATCTGAACAGCCACGGGTGTGTGTGTGTGTGTGTGTTATGCAGTGGGAGCTGCGCACTTGGGCTTGCGGGGGGGTTATGGCTGGTGTCTTTGTTTTGGAGGAGCTGGTCTCGAGGTTTCGAGATGTGCTGAGTGCAAGGGAGATGGGCTGCCTCGTGCATCCACGTCATGTAAGACAGGAGTGCATGGGTGGTCGGGGTACTGATGTGAGTGGTCATGCTGAGGGGGACAGAAGTGGGGGTTATCTCCAGTTGCTCTCTTCAGTGAACCCAGTGTTTGTAGAGCCTCAGGGAAACACCAGTGGGAACAAATAGACAATATTTCTCTCTCTGTGGGTGAGAGCAGCGTTCCCTGCCAGCCTGACTTGGGTGCAACAGGGTCATCTGATGGTCCCTGCTGTGTACCTCTGAAGGTCCACTAACAGACAAAGCCACCACAGGGGCTTGCATGGACTTTAGACCCTACCAGCTTGAGCCTCTCCATTCCAAGGAACATAATCCTGGGGGATGTGGCTGCCCTGCCGATGAGAGTGCACCTTTAAGGGGTGGTCTGGCTGTTGTCTTGATCCTGTTGGTTGTCCTGTCCAAGTACTGCACTTGGGCTGTGTGGTGGATGACCCGAGTTGGGCCGTTGTGTATGGGCAGCAGTTTGACTTCCTGATTTCTGAAACAGGCTTCTTGCAGGGCGGGCTCTGGATCAGGGTTTATCCTACCCTCCCACTCATAACAAAACGCTCTTTTACCTCCATGGGAGACTTCTTAGAATACTCAATTTAGCAGAGGATAAAGACCGGCGGTGTGCAGCAGCGTGAGGGCAGCAGCAGCTCCTGTAACTGTATTGCAGCAAGGCACATTTGAGGGAGTCATTTGAGCACAGACAGTGTGATTCTTGTGGTAGAGATGTGGTCCGAAAGAGCTGGAGATGCAGCACATCTCATTGAGCTGGGAGGTTTAATATGTTGATGCTCGATGCTGCTATGAAATTGATAATTCTTAGCATTTGGATGGTCTTTCCAAAGCAGTCTTAAATCTCCAAGTGAAAAGCTGTCTCTGTGCATGTGTGCTCTGGAAAGCCCACTCTGTGCACTTACATTCCCCCCCTTTGGAAGTTTTAAGCCCAGAAAATATCGTGTTTGTTGAAAAAAGGATGGAAAAAGGCAACGAGAGTTAAGGCTTATTGAGCTGTCAGTGGGACAGAACTTTGGGCAGGTCACTTTTTGAGTTTTGCTTGATGGCATGTGTAGGGGATTTCCTGTGTAGGGCTGAGCTGATGGTTGCCCAAGGCAGAGCTCAGGGTGATCAGAGGCATGTGCAGGAACACCAACCAATCCCTCTGAGTCCCTCCTGGCTTCGCTTTAAGCCCAAACCCAAAGCACCCCCAGCTTGCATGCACAGGCACAGCCCCTCTCAGGATAAAAATGGCTCTGTAATTTGCACATCTCAGCATTATTTTGTGCCCAGGGTATTAGATGTTATGAAGTAATGCATGGTGATCAGATCTCTATAGGCAATTCTTTTCCTAAATGGGCCTTGAAATCAATGGGTTATTAGCTCTCCTCCTCCGCTCCATGATGAAAGCCCCGTCCTGTTAAACATGCAAACTACACAATATTCAAAGCCTTGGTTTACAGAAGTGTTTTGCTCAGCTAGGCCATAATTTAGCTCATTTATAACTAACATAAATAATGCTGAGATTTACCCCTCACACCTATGAATTTTCCTTGAAGCATGTCTTTCTACACTGAAACCATCCCCAGCACTGAGGAGGAATAATTTAAGGGCTGTGACTGACCCAGGTGAGTGTTTACTTGCATCGCTGCTCCTCCTCAGCTGGTAGAACCCCTCCTGCTGCGTTGCTTGAGCAAGTTGGACCAGGCGGATGAAAGTATTTGCCTTCTGTTCAGGTGGGCATTTTGGGGAGAGGGGTTAGTTACACCATTTGCTTTAGGCTCTTTGGGGCATCTTCCTTCAGTACTGCGTGTTTCCCTTGCCCACTCTCTTGAGTCTGTTAAGATCCTAACTTATTCCTGCCTCACAAGCAGTGGAATAAATGTTTCTCCTTCATGCCCCTTTGTTTTTCAGGATCTGATTTGCCTTGTGGAGGTACTCGGTCAGCTTTGATGGGCAGGGCTATAGCACAGTGGGTGACAGTTCAGCACCTATGTGGTTTTCCCCTTTTTTGGAGGGTCTCTGCATTTCTAGGCATTTCAGATGCGTTAAAAATCTGCTGTTCAGGTTGAAGCAATTAATGGTATTTAGGTATTTTGCTCCCATGAATTTAGTTTGAGGATAAGAGATAAAATACTCTTCCCAGGCAGTTGTGGAAAACAGGATCGAGCTGCCTAAAGGCTTCTCTGCACCGCGCAGTCAGAAATGTCCACGGGTCATTTTTAGGATGTGCTCAGGGGTGGAAATGCTGGGGACTGTCTGCAGGGATGTTTGAGATGGGTCTCACGCTCTTTAGGCAGCACAGATGAATGTTTCGGCTCTTCTGCGGGAGTGATGTGTTGCTGCACTCTGTGCTGGGTGATTTGAGCCCAGTGAATTGCTGGGATGCTGGATATCCATGCACTGTGCTCTGCTGAGTGGTGGCCTGAGCTTGCTGAATGGAGCAGGCTCCAAATGCCCTTGTGCATCCAAACCTTAGGCCATTCTTCAAAGTACCTTCAAAATTAAGCAGTCAAATAAAT
Source organism: Myiopsitta monachus (assembly GCA_017639245.1). Lineage (NCBI taxonomy): Eukaryota > Metazoa > Chordata > Aves > Psittaciformes > Psittacidae > Myiopsitta > Myiopsitta monachus. The sequence continues at coordinate 37,992,880 of CM029917.1, read as the reverse complement.
AAAACCCAAGTGAAATCTGCCTCTGGATCTCCCAGGAACAGCTGGAGAATCTGTACGGCATTGAGGGTACTGTGCTGATCCTCAATGAGCTTTCCAGCCTGAGCCTGGAAGTATTTATCTCCTGGGAGCCCAGCTGAGAGCCGCTGCTTCTCTGGGGGGCATCACACACTGGCATGTAAGAGTGAGTGAGAACAGGACTATCACCATTAACAGCATGTGGTGTTTGCTGGGTCCTTCCTGGCTGCTCTGCCCACAGGGATTAAATCCAGCTCATACCTGTGCCTTGTCCTAGCGTGGGACTGTTTGCTGGTGTTTGGGAACAGTGCGCTGTAGTTCATGGGGAGGGAATGGGGATGAGGGAGAATTGCTCAGTTTCCAGCTCTGTCACCCATTTGAGTAGCTTGAAGAAATCTCTGCGCCTCGTTGGGTAATTGTATGCTGTCAGTGAGATGCGTTTCCCTCCCTGCTATGACCACCTTCCTTTGGGAACTGATCAGTGTAGGAAGTGAGCACCATGGAAGACTGGTGTGAACCTGGTGGGCCAGGAAGGGTGCTGAAGCTTAGCAGGAAGGTTGGAGTGCACATGCACAGCTGGCAATGTCTCGTCCGTGGTCTGCATGCCTGAACCTCCACCTCCCTGCGCGGGTGAATCTGTATTTTTTTGCACTTCTTATCCGGAACACCAGGTGCAGTCTCATTCTCTTGGTTTTATTGTCTTTCAGCTTTGGACTAAATAGCAGTGGGATGGAGAGGATAAAATTCATTGTTATGTTTTGCCTACAGTATTATGAGGCTTCTTCAGTCTATTGAAAATGGAAGGTCATCAACCCCTGCCAGGCCCCTTAAATGACCTAAGCTCAATGCCACAGGTGTTCCAGAATGCCTAAATGATCCCATTAATTTGGCATCCAGTATATGCTGCATTATACATACTGACTTCCATTGGCACATGCCACATCCAATCCATTAGTTGTGCGCAAATGCACTTAAGTTTTATATTGCTCTTAGTTTTGTGTCATCAGCAAAGAAAGGTAAAGTTGATCTTCATCTAAATCACTGACATGGATTATTGCAATTGATTACAACGAAGAAAAGAGCTTTTCAAGTTTCAAAGTTATGTTGTCTTTTATTTCCCCAAGTAGTAATCTGTACTGTTTAAGTTATTGCACAAGAGCTATCCGTATTGCCTTCCTCGTTGAGAACATTGGTGTTAGTAGGCTGTCGTGAATTCCACCCCCCCCCCCCAGTTCTGTAGAGCCCATTGATTTTATTCCTTCTGGTGGCAGAAATGCTCTAAATGTTCTTTATTCAATCCAGCTACAGAAGGAAGAAAAGGGGCAAGCTGCGTGCCTGCTGAAGCTGTGTGCAGGTTGGGAAGTTGTGTTTTAATGTGAGTCAGCTATCTGTGATTAGAAAAATTGTATTTATAGTTTAATCCAGCATTCTTCTCAAGCTTAGCTCCTGTATTTTGGGCCAGCGTGTTTCAGACACCTGAGTATGCAGAGTGCAGCACATAAGGGATGGATATGGCCCAGCATCACACCACTTTTCTGCCCAGTGATCGGTTATGTACAACTGCAAAGAAAATTAGGAAAGCTATTCATATATCCTTCCAAATCTCACCCTGCTTGCCCTGTGCCAGAAATGCTCTGGGTATTCAGGTATTACTTGACAGCTTGGTGATCCCCAGTGCTTATATTCAGGCAGATACTTGCACTCAGGCTTATTTTTGAGCAGTGCAGGAGTCTTGTTAAAACCTGTGAGGCTGATGGTGTGGTTAAAATCAGCTCTGTGTTTGCAGGAGAAACGCCTCAGCTTGGATTCTATGAACTCGAGACACCAAACTCCCAGGCACTTTCAGGGGCAGGAGATGCCAAGACGTTTGTGGGAAGCCCCCCTGCATCGTCAGGGGCTGAAGCCCCTGAGCAGCCTGGTGATGTCTCTCCTCTGCTTCCCTCCCACTACTTCCCATCCCTTCAGAATTCCCCACCTGCCCTGAGGGCAGCAGTTCTTAAAACATGACTGCGAAACTTAACTTGAAAAACTAATTATTAGTTAATAAAGCTTGTGGTTTATGGACTGGAGGGATAGAAAAGCCTGGCTGGAGCACGAAGCTGTTAAACCTGGAGACTGCTGGAATGGTTTGGCTGTTTTAATACAAGAGAGGCAAGACCAGCCCTTCATTTGGTGTAAACCAGCAGAGATCCATTAAGTTCAGTGTATCTCATCTACTTTACATCAGCTGAGGACATGACCCTGAGTACTTAATTGGTGGTATAATATAAAGGCAATAGACTCTCTTCTCTTGTTCATCTGCACACATCATTCCCATTAAAGGTAATGGGAGCAGCCTGTCAGGGAATATACAGCTGTAGGTGGGTATTGCCGGTGCCATCCCATGGCTGGTCCCATCAGGGCTGGTGCTCCGTAAAGCTGCTCCTGGCCTCCAAAGAGCCAGTGCTGTCACGTGGAGAGGGAAAACAAAGCACAACTGTTAATAATTAAAGCAGCCTTCAAGTCCCACCCTCAGACTGTGGGGAAGGAGCCAGGAGCTCCGAGGGTGCCTGCCTTGGGCTGCGTCCGGCACCCGGCCAGGAGGGGAGGGGTGAGCACCATCACTGACACCATCACTATGTGAGGCTACAGCATAGGCCATGGTGAGTGCTGTGTTTTCCTGGAAGTCCAGAAAATGGGATTGTGCCACAGCTGAAGATATTTCCAGGTCCAGACAAAAGGCATCCCAGGGGCAGCCCGGGATGAAGGCTCCTGCCTGCAGCCCACGGGCAGAGGTTCTGGGCTGTGCTGTTCCTCCACACCGTCTCTTGTCCCTTCCAAATGCGTGCTCAGCACCACCTCTGGGGGCAGAGGTGAAAAAGAGGGGACAGGGATGCTACAGCTGTTGCAGAGCTGCAGATTTAGGAGAAGGAAACAGGGCTCCTTCATGGTTTTTTGTCACATCTCTTTTTCTTATGCCTTTTCTACCCTTGAGGGGGTAGGGGCTGCAATGGTGGAACCTGGCTATCTTCAAGGTTGAGGTGTAGGAGATGGTTCATAGGCAACAGAGATCTGTTGATAATTCATCTTGTTTTGGTTCTGCCATCTAAAACCACTTCAGGGGAGCTGCAGTCCTGCACCCTGCTTCATCGATTCTCCTGAACAGAGCTTCAAGACAGAACTTGGCCGCGCTTTTCCTGCAGTTTCTTAAAATATTCTTTCTCTTCCTTATGGCATCCATGTCTGTCATGGTTTAAGCCCCTCAGTAACTCACCCAGTTTGTTCACTCCCTCCCTCCCTCCCCTCTCTTTCTTCCCCCAGTCCCGGGGGGATGGGGAGGAGAATCAAAAGAATGCAACTCGCACAGGTTGAGATAAGAACAGTTTAGTAACTAAGGTATAACACAAATCACTGCTGCTGCCATCAATAATAATATAAGAGAAATACAAGGAAAGAGAATACAACTGCTCACCAAGCCCGACCCAGCCAGTGCACCACCACACCCTTCCGGGTCTCTGCACTCCGTTTTCACATCCTGGACATGACGTGCTGTGATATGGAATACCTCTTTGGTCAGTTTGGGTCAGGTGTCCTGTCTCTGCTTCCTCCCGGCTCCCCTCCTCCCTGGCAGAGCATGAGGCTCAGAAAGTCCTTGGTCAGACCAAAACATTACCAAGCAGTAACTGAAACCATTGGTGTTATCAGCGCTGCTCCCAGGCCGAAAGTCAAAAACACAGTGCTGCACCAGCTACCAAGAAGGAGAAAAAATGACTGTTACTGCTGAACCCATGACAATGTCCTGCCTTCATGTTGCCCTTCCGCGCATGGCTGTGGCCCGCTACCCTCTCTCAGGTCACAGACTGCACCTTTCTCTCTTGTACAGTTCCTCAGCCATTAATTTTGGCCAGCCCTTTGGCAGCTGCTGGGCATCCTGCTCCTGGCTTTCCTTTCTGCACGGGTGCATGTTTGCTCTCTGCCAGGAGCCCCTTTGCATTTCCCTGCTAAAATGGCATCCTTAACGCTGCTCTGCCTTCTGTTTCATAAGGATGCAGGAAAAGGGGAAAGCAGAAGTGGGATGTTGCCTCTTGCCCAAAGAGGCTGAGCTGGGTAATTGATTCTGAAAGCAGTTTGCACAGTCGGGGACTCGCGCGCTGAAGCTGTCGCAGTGCACTGGGGAGCTTTGCTGTTGCGGTGCTCCAGCGGAGCAGCTGTTGTACCTGGCATCGCTTCCAGATTGTCAGGGGCTGAGCAGGTTCCCGTGTCCTCACACTGCTCATCAGGAATGCTTTCAGATTGAATTTGACCCCTTTATTTAGCAGGAGGCCAGTGGTGGGTGTGGGGCTAAGGAGGGTTTTCAGTTCCAAACTTGGCACACCAGGGTTAGTGGCTTCGCTTGGAGACACCATTTTAGTCATCAAGCCCAGTGCACACATGCCTTGTGCTACATCTCTGTGCAGCAAGAGGAGATCGTCTCTGAGAGCCCAAGCAACGAAAAAGCCATTTCCACCCCTCCCAGCTGGAATGTTTTGGAGACCCTGGAATAAGTGAAGTGTTCAGGGGAGAAAGGCACTTGCAGGACTTTTCTGGAGGTCCAAAACGTGATCCTCCACTCAACTCATCAAGGGTAGAAATCATAGGGGTTTAGGGTTTTTTTCCTGCTTTGTCATGCTTGTGGCTTTCCTACACTGATCTTTATAAAGTTGACCTTCTCTATTTTGGTCTCTGCCAAGTGCTCAAAGGAGAAAGGATATAGTTCTGCTTCATGGGGTGGGGTGGGGCTCAAATGAAATCACTGCACTCTTTTTGCTGCCATACTGAGTAAGGAAGGGAAAATGAAGCAGCCTGTGTCCCTTCTTCATGTCAGGTCTCTCTCAGACTGTAGACTTCAGTGGAGTTTCCAAGCTTCTCTGCATGATTGACCCTAAAAGTGCTCCTAGGGAGAGGAAGCTCCTGTCTGACATAAGCCTCCTGTTCCCCAGTTCAAGCTTTCATCTTCCTGTGCTGTTCAAAATCCACATGAACAGCTGACTCCCCGCGTTCCCTCTGCCAGGTACTGACAGAGCTGTGGAGGCAGTTGTCTTCTCTTCTGTATGCTGAGTCTTTCAGTTCTTTTTCTGGATCTAGGCTGTGGTCCTATAGCTCAGGTGGGACTTCACAACTGGGAGCTAAGCCAGAGGAAACGGGGTCAAAGCACACAACACCAATCACTGCACCCTATTTCAGAGCGGGAAAAAAGAGAACCCACCTCAGCCTTGTCCATCTCGGTCTGCTTCTACCTCCTTGCTTGCTTTTGGTGCCAGTCTGAAGCTTTCCAACTGCAAAATGAATACCTCCCCATGGCGCCGGCTCCTCTTCATGAGGGTTTTTGATGCTTTGCTACTTGTTGTCTCCTCTGGCCAAAAGTCTTCCTTCTTGTGATTAAAATTAACTGTGGGCAGAGGCAGAAATGCATGTGAGGTGTGATTCACACTCTGGCTGTGTTGGTCATAGCATAGTGAGTGAGGTGGGAAGGCTCTGGTGGATTGAGGGTGGATGGAGCAAGAGCTGGTGGGGCTGGAGGGGAGGAGTGGTGCAAGGGGGAAGATCAGCGAGAGGAGACATCCCAGACCTCTGTCTATGCACAGAAACCTGAGAAGGAGGGAGGAAGCTGGGAATGGAAATAAAGAGTAAAGCTGGAGGTGGGTGTGATGGGGATGGCTGGGAGAGAGCAGGGAAAGGGCGGTGCAGAGCCACGCCGTGGGGAAGGGACACAGGGCTGCCCAGAGCCAAGGGAAGCTCTGCCTCGGGGCTCTGAGTGACTTTTGGGTGGAAAAAACCCTTTTGTGTTTAAACCCACTGTGCGGTGGGGCTGTATGTGAGCGCACAACCAGGTGTTGCCTTTCGAAATGGAAACGGTTTGGTGTGAGTTCATACCGAGGGGCAGGGAGGGAGGAATTTCTGTGCACAGTGTTTTGGGGTCCCATTGGATACTGAGTGCATGGTGAAATCACCAGATCGCTGAGCAAGCCAGAAGCCAGCCAACATGCTAAAACACGGCGAGAATGACTCAAAACCCCTGCAGTGTGGAGAAAGCAGTTGGTTACAGGAGCAGCTGAGGAAGGTGGGTGTCAAAAACAGACATTGTGCATGAGGAAACCCAGGCGGATGCCCCTGTGAACAACAGGATGCTCCTCACACCGGCTCCGGCAGCGAGCAGCCGCAGCCCACTGGGCGAAGCGGGGCGATGCTGCCCAGGCGACATCTGCGCTCAGTGACAATAGCTCGGCCTGACAAGTTCCCTGCGGCTCGGCACGGGGCAGCAGGCGGGAGAGGCAGTGAGCGCAGCCACCTGCTCAGCGCCTGTGCACCCATCCCACGGGACCCTGCGGGTGCTCTGCTGGACCCAGCCCCAGCAGAGCGATGGGGAGTGCTGCCCCAGGTTGGGTGTGGGGTGGACTCCCACCAATGTGTGGTACGGATGGGGGCTCTTAAAGTAGCTGTGGAAGGGTCATAGTGTTACCCCTTATAAATTTCACTCGGTCAGAGAGCAGCACTTGGGTTTTTTGTTCTTCATTACAAAAGAAAAAAAAGGATCTGTTTAAAGATAATTCTTGTGTCTGGAATCCAGCAGTGGGTCATGAAAGGCTCAAATGTGTATGAAAATAGATGAGATAAAAACCAAAGCAGCCAAGCCAAATCTTACACCTGTAAGTCTTCCTGAACCCACCAGGCAGTGGGAGAGCTCAGCTGCTCCCAGCACTTGGCTTGTGCTGTCTGAATGTCATTAGTGTACAATAGGGTTTGATTTGAATTGGCATCGTTCGTGCAGGGGAGTGAATGGACTGAAAGCAGCCGAGGATCCAGCCTCCCGCACTGTGCTAAGTAAGTACTTGTGCAACAGTCAGCTCTGGTTTAGAGGCCAAAGTCAATTCAGAATAACACCAATAAACTCCGGCTGTTCACTTCTGATCGCCCCTGCTGTATCTCAGGGAGAGCCAATAGGGAATTTTTTCTGCTCTCTGTACGTGCCAGCTAGGAACGACAGGGTCTGTCTGACTCAGGGTAGCACGAGGAGCTTGCCGTGCTCTGATGCTTGCTGCTCAAGTCTCTCTTCTGAGCTCCTTGATACTCATTCTTACGCTGGGACAGAGCATTCACAGAGCCATTCTGACTTACTGAAATCCTGGCTCCTGGGTACCGTTTAACAGTCCTGTTGGTTGCCAAATGCTTCTGCGCACGTTTCTGCTTTGAGTTCTCATATTTGTAACTGTGTGCATTTAGTTTTCCGGGTTGCATGCACAAATGCTTGTCTGGACTGACTGCCTTACGTGGGGAGCAGGGGAAGGCAGCAGCATGGCAGAGCTAGCTCAGGGGTCGGACTGAGCTGTGGTTTTGGCTGGCATCTACCCCCCTGCGAGGCTTTGTGTGCTGCTCAAGCGCGGTGCTGAAGATGCTCCCTTTGGTCTGCACCACTTACAGATGCACTGAGTAAACACAGACACAAATGCAAAGATACCAGTTCTGTAGCTGCATTCAAATAGCAGGCTGGCTTCTGCTGTGACAAGGCAAAACAGCTACTGATGAAGGAGAAAGTAGCTGGAGTTATTGCTGTCTTCATTCAAAAGCCAAGCTTCACAGTGCTTGTTTTGGTGCCAGATACAGCACGGCAGAGCTGGTTTCATAGCAGTAGCTGCTGCTGGGGCTGAAGGTGGTGCCGCACCGAAGTCTGCCAGTCCATCCTCCTGTAGTCCGTCCCCCCTGCCACGAGTCTCCAGTCTTAAACCAGTCTTAAGGGCTGCAGGACTGACCCCTTGAGCTGAGCAATCCCAGCACAGCACTCGAGTTCTCTCATTAAAAATGCGTTGCCAGATTTCAAGGAGTCTCAGGGTTAGAAGAGTTTTAGTATCTACCTCTGGTGTTTAACGATGTCCTTAAGACTGATGCTTAAAAAAATCAGCCTAAGGTATTTAGAGATTTGCTTTTAATTACAAAGAGCAAACTAAAATGTAGTTGTTCCATGGCAGGGTCATCTTAATTCAGTGTCTAATAACACAGGTATTATATTTCTCCTGAATAAAGCCTTATTTGAGCTAAGATAATTAGTTTAAAAAGTAATCCAGTCTTGAATGAAACATTCCTAATGATGAGGAATCAATTCAAAATTTGAGTGCCTTATCACAGTCACAGTAAAAATTAATCTCTTGCTTCCATTTTTTTTTTTTGCCTGACTTTGTATAACTTTAACTTCCAGCCATCGGAATTGGTGTCACACTCGTTTGCTCAATGGTGCCATTTCGGAGTCCTACAATGGAGATTCAGATTCACTTCACCTCCTGGTTGTTCTTTGTTCAACTTAACAAACAGAACAGCTCCCATCCTCTCTTCACTTCCACAGGAGTGTCTCCTGCTGCAAATGTGCTTTGCTGGAGGCCAAGGAAAAGTCCTGGAGCAGAGGATGTTCTCATGAATCAGTGTGATGCTTCCGCCCTCCTTACGTATTCTGTTGTACAGCTTTAGTTTTTGTGCTGAGGTTCTTTTAGTGGTTAAATTAATCTTCCAACATCAACACAAAATTCGCAACAGTCTGTTACCAGCATGGCTTGAATTTGTCTCCCCAGGAAATAATACACACGACCTTATTTTATCTTAGGGACAGTACGTAACCACATCACATCCCAGAAGCTATAGGGAGACAAACTGGAGAGCTGAGGCTCTTCCTAGCAGCATTGAATGAATGGAGGGGCTGGTTTGCAACGTGGGACAACTACTGCTGTTAGGTCTTGATTATGCTAAAGTGGCCAGGAGTGACATAATTAAAATACACATATTTGCTTTCTCCTGAGTTTCAGAGTTAACCCATTCTGCCAAGCAGGGCTACTTCATGTGTTGAGGACCTCGAACAGCTCAGACATGGAGAGTTTCAAGAACATTAATCTCTCTTATTCTTGAGCCACAGGATTAGTGTGAAAACAATTAAAATACAGATTAATTCCTGAGCTCTGTTTGTTGAGCTCTGTGGGAGTGCGCGGGGAGCTGTCAGAGTAAAGCCTGTGCTCACATCGATTCTGCTCCACCACCACTGCAGCACTGGGAAAAAGGGGGTGCCAGGGGAAGATGCTGTAGGGAGATACCTGAGGGGCCTGGTGGCTGCTCTCCAGGACCGGGCACGGCTGTGGCATTCCCTGCAGCGCAGCAGCCAGGAGCATCCCCCCAGACAACGCGTGCGCTGCCGCTCAGTCAAAGGGGCTCTTGTCCTGCCTGGCCAAAATTTATTGGTGCGAGGGCTTATAATTGATAGCTCTGAAAGATGCATTGTAGGCTGTTGTGTGGCTGGGAAGGAGGCATGTTAATGGGGTATTGTATGGACCGCTGTGATCCTCGGACGCTTTGTCCATCCTGAAAAGTTAGCAAGGGGAAGCCTTGTTCCTCTGGCACTGCCTCCCTCTGATTTACTGCTGCTCCCCTTTGCTTCGGAAGTGCCGCGACATTCCCCAATAAATAGGGATGTATGAATGATTTTCTCTCCCTCCTTTTTCTCCTCTTATCCACTCTTCCCAAATATGTAAACTCTGAGAAAGCTTTATTCTTCTTCAATGATCATTCAATTGTCTCCAGGCTGTATCTTTTGGTAAATTTATTGCTGGCTATTTAAAAAAACTCAAATGCATTTTGCATATTAACGCGTAACTCTTGTTCCTGTCTGCTCAGTTTGGAAAGGGTTGGATTGCTTTTATAAAGAAAAAAATGGCTAATAAAATTGGCCTCAGCACCGTTGCTTTGCAATTCTTATGAACAGTAAAGTGCCTCTTACAGTCATTGATGTTAAAAGCTATTTCTAAATTATGGTGCCATTTATTATCTCTAGTGTCCAAAGTAAGTTTAAATGATGCTTATAATTCATGTTTTACCAAATTTCCTTTCCCCCCCGAGGATACCCCTGATTAACTTATGCACATTTAAGCGCTTTTTAAATTCTTCTTTTATTGCCATTATGCTCTGAAAATCTCAGTGATTCTCAAAAATGGGTAATAAACTTGAGATAAAATGCTGCAGTTTTAGATCAATGCTGACATATCACTGTGGTGATTTCTTCAGAGCTAAAGTGATAATGCTTCATATTTACAGAATATATACTAGGTTATTACTACAGTATTACCATTTTGTTCTAAGATGAAATGAGTAATTTACCAATTTATTAAACAGTTACATTTAAGTATTGCTTAGGACATTACCACACCAATCTGTTTACTTAGCTTGAAGAGTTACCATTAAGAAACCCTGTTTATTTAGGTAAAATTTGTAATGATCATGCCCTCCATTAAGAAACTTATTTTTCTGCAAGTCTAATTGCGTGGAAATGAGTTTCTCCTTATTTACTATGGTGCATTCTGCTAAGCCAGCTAAAAACGTCACCCTCCCAAGAAGTGCTGGAGGAATTAATAATACATACATGGAACAGTTTTAATTAGTATAATACCAAATGTTAATAAAAGATTTATGATCCAGTTAAAAGTTCTAACGATTACAACAGGAAAAGGTCTAAAAATGATCCATTAAAAATAAACAAATGCTGCCAAACTCTCCAAATTGAGGATAGAGCGTTTGGGTTTTTTTCCTGCCCCTACCCTTATGTGAGTTCTGGCTCAATGATCTGTAAGGTCAGGTTCTGACCCCACAGAAACCAGAGTAAATCCAGAATGGCAAGAGGATAGCTGGGGGGGGAAAGAGGTGTGTTCCTGGTATGGTGGGAGGGGATGGAGAAGCCCATCAGAGGGGAAGAGGCTGCATTTAGCTCAGTTGGCACTGCTGGTGTGTGAGCAGGTTTAGCAGGAGCTTCAGCATTGCTGGCACAACCTTCTAGCCCAGGTCTAGGGGAAAACACCGTGTTCTGAGTGGCTCAGAGGCCAGCAGTTGGAGGATGGAGACAGAACCAGCTTGGCTCCAGGTAGAAGTGATAAGCAGTAGCTGATTTTCCAGAGGTTAATTCTAGAGGAGCACATCAAATAGTACCTCAAGCCACAAGTATCTCGGGTTCACCTTGCAGGCCTTGTGTTGCACAGGGACAGTCTCTGCTGAGACCTGCTCCGAGTGTCTTTAGTCAGATGAGATAAATGAAGATCCTACCTTGATCTCTGTGGAATGTACCTGCCTAGGAGTCTCATAGGGTCTTCAAGAAGAAACCCTTAACTGTGGTGTTGGAGATGTGAACTTAAAGAGGAGTTTGAGCCATTTTGCACTGTGCAAAGATAACTGCTTAACCCAGGTATGTACCCAAGGAGAAAACAGGAGGGTGACTCTGACTCAGGGGCAGCAAGTGCACAAAGGAGCTGGGAATGAGCTTTCTCAGCAGGTTTGCTCCAGCCAACGGTTTGCCGCTGTAGGAGGAATATGTAGGATGTGTAAGATGAATGAGCAGCCTGGTCTGGTGGAGGTTTCCCTGCCCATGGCAGCGGTTGGAATTGAATGAGCTTTAAAGTCCCTTCCCACCTGAACCAGCCTGGGATTCTGTAATTCTATGAATGTCTTGCTGGTGGGGCCAAGCTTCTTTGTTGCACTGGATGAGGCCAGCACCCCAGAACAAATAAGTGGTGGAAAACTGTTTTTCCATAGTAAAAATGGATGTCCCATACTTGTCACAACCTATACCTTTTGCAGCAGTAAATGTGTGAAGCTGTCTTTTATCAGGAGCACTTTGTCATTCCCTTTTACTTGGGTACTGGGCTACATGCAGCTTGGGAAGGTGCTGGTTGCAGAAACATGGAGGTAGTGAGAACTGTGCTCTCCTCTCATTCAGGTTGGGAAGCCCTTCCTCTTAAGATTCAGGATGCTGAGGTGGACACACACTTCGTGCTGGGGGCTGTTTCCTTTTATTCAAACTCCTTTTGTGAAGCTACCCACGAAAAACATGAACCAGGGTCCCATGCTGAGACCCTGGGTGCTGCTTGCCCAGTGCCCTGCCTAGGGAGGTACTTGCTCCGCTTTGGAGAACAAATGAATGTCAGAGATTTACTGAATTGTCTGGGAAATGTGGAGTTTTTATTCATTCCTAAACTTCATAATGTGACTTTCCTTATTTGTTCTTTCCAAGGCCATAAAAGGAAACACCATATTTATTCTTGCTAATGTAGCAATATTGATTAAGTCATAAAGCACATATAAATACATATTGACTCATATTACACTAAAGTACCTATCACTTACTACTTGCTCCTAAATAATACTATAGTTGTGTAAAAAAAACCAAACAAACATTAAAATTGGCATTACCTCAAAGAAAGTAGGGTCTGCCATAACTTTTAATATTAGGCTTTGGCAAATAAAAGCTTTAAAAAGGATGTGTTAAAAATGGAAACCCACCTCCCTTCTCCCCCAGCAGCGACCAGGTATTTCAGGCTGAACCAGACATTCAGGCACAGGCCCTGACCTCTGCTTAGTAAGTCAGTTCTATAGCTCTGTTGGAAAAGTTTATTGTGGGTGATGCCCTGACCTGTGCACAAGAGGACTGGTGCCTCTTCAGCATCAGCACATCCCCGGCAGAGCTGGGGGTTGCCTCTGGCCGTGGCCGGAGGGGAAGCACCGCTCTGTGTTTTGCTGGGTGTTGGAGCAAGGTGCACAGCTCCCTGCCTATAGCTAAGTCTGCATCTGGGTACTCCTGCCAAACTGGTGTTCTAACCCTAAATGTACAACAGAGATCCTCACAACCCACATTTAATTCTGGAGGCTCGTCACACTGCCAGGTACCCAGCTTTCTGCCTCCAGAGTCTCTCAAGTGCCAAGAGTTTTGCAGGTTTTGGAGGCTGTTACATATAACTGCACTCTGGTCATGCGCTGCTCGAGCAGCAGGTGTTTAGCTGCATTCCCAATGCATTCAAGGGTGGTAGGGTGGTCCCTGGTTTGAGATCTCCTGGGTGCTCAGTGTCTGTATCCCAAATGCTGCCTGGATCTTGCAGGCCTGCAGGTCAGGTGGGCACAGGGCAAGGGCTTCCCATATTCGCTGTATGAAGGTACTGGTGCTACCAGATAATGAGTGTTTAGGACATCCTTCAGAAAACAGGGTCAATTTGTAATTTGAGCGGAACAGAGACTTCAGTCTGGGTTTTCAGCATCCTAAGGACAGCATTGATTCTCTGTATTTTGAGTGAGAAAAGACTTGTGGTTTATGAACCAGGGAGCAGGGAGCACAGCCATAACCATCACCCCTAGTAGGACCAGACTCCTCTCTTCAGTGAGGACCCAAGGGCTTTGGTGCTTTCTGCTGCACCTTTTTCTTCTTGGGCAGCTTCTGGGTTGGTATATTGGATTTTGTCTCCTGGTCTTAGAAGCTGAGCATTTTCCCCAAATACATGGGTTACTGGGATTGACATACATAATGTGTCAGGACACCGGTTCCATAAGTCTTGCATCATGGGGCTCGAGGATGGCGTGGTTGCTGCAGAAACAACACTCAGTTCGTGCATGGGAAGTCACCGAGTGTGGTGGAAAGGGAAATGTGCAGGTAGAAGCCATTCAGCTGGTGGATGGCTGTGGGAGGGTAAACCTTATTTCTAGGCGTGTAAATAGGGTAGGAATTGCAGGAAGGGTGCTTAGCTTTTTGCTGCTGGAAATTAAGCACCTCTGGACTTGGGGACTGGGCAAGGTGAACATGCCAGATTGGCAAAAGATCTAGTGTACCCCACCTCCAATATGTACAGAAGCTTCTGTGGCTGCGCCGGAGGAGGAACATGGCCATGGCGAGAGTGATGTGTGCAGGACAGGCTGTGCTCCTTCTGTTGTGCAAAGACTCCAACCCCTGGAATTATGCTGCAGGTTGATTGCATGGAGATTTAAGGATTTCTGTTAGGTTTAAGAAACTTCTTCCTTGTTAGGATTTGGCCACTGCTTTACACAGCCTGGAAGACTTCATGTATGTGAACTCTTTCTTATGTACAGTCTTAAATGAATAAAATCAGAAGCGGATTTGTTTTTAATACTCGGATTTCTCTTCTGCAGAATGTTTTTAGACTTTTCCATGCAAAGAAAAAAAAATCCAGCAAAATACTGTCCACGTGGCTATTTCATGTTTCTGCTTGTCTCTTCTTCTCTTTATAATTGGCCTAATGTGACATCCGATCCCTGCTCTTTTTAGTGTTTGTGTGCCAGTCTGACAGCACTAAGGCTGTTATTTCTTAGATAAGCTAATTGCTTCTTAATGACTGGACAAGGTATCTTTATTTAACGGCATAAAGAGATTTAACTTTTCCCGTTAATATATGATGACTGGCTTACATTTTATTAATGACACCTAACACTGGTTTAAGGCTCAGGTAGTACACATGTCAAAGCAGGCTTGGATGGCTGGTTTTAGAGAGGAGGGGCAAGGAGAAGAGGAACTTGTTCTGTATTAATCAGAATTTATTAAGCCTTCCCGTGTGCCTGGCTAGATGCTGCTGCCGCTTCAGGGCCTCATGTGCAGGCGTGGGGCTGGTGCTGCAAAATCAGAGTTGGGTTTACGTCCCATCACCTCCTTCATGCATACAAAGCATACAGAAGTGCTTATTTGCAGTGTTATCTTATGCGCTTGCTGTAAGATTATTGTAAGGGCTTATTTATAAGATAAACACATCCCTAATATGTGCAAGCACCAGGAGCAGTGCTCAGTTAGACCCATATGTGAGCAGTGCACAATATAAGACCATATTTCCTTGTCAACCTGCTGTGCCCCCCTTGTTCATCCCTTTACTGTCAGACGATGAAGCGGTGGCTGGATGAGATGAGATGTGCAGAGCCCTGCAGCCTCCTGTGCTCGCAGCAGAGCACCATCTCACCTGGAATGAGGCACCGGCTCCACAGGGCACAAGGAAGACCAAATGACACCAAACTGCATTGTGCGAGGCGAGAGCTATTGTCCATGCTTTCGGACTGTCTGTGCCAGGAGGCTGTAAGCTGGAGCCTCAGTGTGTGCTGCTGGTAGAGGGCTGGGTACAAGACAGCCAGATTCAAAAGCCTGACCTTCTGTGCCCTGAGATAGAGGACCCAGACACAGAATGGACTCTTCACTCTGTCGTGCACAAATGTGCTTTCTGGGAATGGTTTTCTCTGTAGGAATGAAAGAGGAGCATGAGGCCAGTGAGACTAAATCAGAGCATTTGTCCAAGTTCTCAGAATTTACTGGAGAATTGTCCAGGAGCACAACTCCCAGCACATCTGAGCTTGTGATATCTCCTGCTCTAGCTCCATGAGCCAGCAGATGTCAAGAGGAACTGGCCTCTAAATTGGTTTTATCTTATCAACACCCTGTGCATGTGCGCTTTGAAGTTCTGGATGCCACCACATACTCACAGTGGTTCTTCAAGGTTTGCTTTCTCTTGTATTTATACCAAAGTTTTTGGAAGGAAGCAGAAACAGGAGATGCTTCTAGCCCTGAGTTTATGGACGCTGGTACCTTCCTGGGCCTGGGTCCTCTTCTGGGGCAGGAGGGTGAGTGCCCAGATGGAAAGCCAGGCCCTTTAAAGCATCTGAAACTGTTCTGCCAGAACTGAAGGCAGCAAAAAACCCTTTCCTTCTTTATTTGAAAGTTTTGTCCCTAACATTTATGAGTATCTTAAAGTGTTTGGCAGAGAATCTGTATTCCTGCCTGACAAGAAAAGGGCCAAGCCAGTCCTTGGGGTTTTAATTTTACTGGCTGACTCTAATGTCAGTCTTATCAATGATATCTTTTCTTTCCCAGTAGCATGTTCTAATAAGAAACTAAATCACAAAGACAAAAAGCTTCTGGCATCTCCATTTTGTTGGCTCCTACCTCCATCTATGGCATGTTTACAAGAAAACATTTATCGCTGGAGCACTTGCCCGCAATAAAGAAAGAGCTGATAGCAACATCTTTTAAACAGGGTCCTCGTGGTGGGCTGGAGTGCCCTCTGCTGAGCTGCACAGCCACTCCTGGGGACCAAATGCGGACTGGTGCTGGATCCTGGAAACCATCCCCTGGGCTGGGTGTCTTCCAGCCAGGCGCTTGGCAAGGAGAAGCTGGTGAATTGCTTTTGGAGGAGTGAGGGCTCTGCTGGCTGTGTATTTGTAAGTGGGTTGTGTAAGTGTGGAGTAGAAATGAGTTTTCCTGGTAGGATTTGTACCAGGAGCAGTGCGGATGTTGGAGTCGCCTGGGTGTGAGCAATGGAAAATCCAGTGCATTACGTAAATGCAAAATTAGAATGTGACTGATCCCTATTGAAGGCAAAGGTGTGTAGCAGCTAAGGGGATAAAAACCATCTGATAGTGTTGTACTGTAAGAGCCCTCCAAACCAACAGAACAGGGTATCACACGATGTCTTCACGCGGTGCTGTTGCATCCCCCAAAGCGAAGCTGTGAGCAGCGTCTGTCAAACCCACCCAGGTCCCCTAGACTGCCTGGATGTCAAAAGTGCTAATACCCTCTTTTGCAGATCAGAGAATGGGGGTAACAAGAGGTCAAGTGGCTTCATGAGGCCCCAGAGGATTTCACTGTCGGAGCTGAAAGCCAGAGCGTGGCGCGGTGGGAGCACTTTGTCCTGGCTCTGGGCTTCAAAGGCCCGGCCCTTGTAAATCCTCACTCGCTTTGATCTCACACTTCCAGTTAACTTTGTCCCTCGCAGTTTTCACGAGGATCAGCGGGCTTGTTGGGTGGCTTCGACCTCCCTCGACATGGGGGGGGGTCTCTGCTGAGGGAAACACTGCTGGTCATGGTGGGATCCAGCACCCTTCCAAATCCCGTAGGGAAACAAGCAGCAAGAGGCATCTCTGGGCAATTCTGGCATCAACAGCAATAGTAATAACAATTAGCAATTATGCAGAGTTATATGCCTTTGGTGCCTATTACAGGCATCAACAAGGAGTTCTGCTCCTGCTTCCTACTTGTAGCTTGGCCTGATGCTTACATTTTAATAGCAGATGCTCTAAGATAATTAGAGCTACTGCAGATAATACTGGGGATGATTTGCTGCTGTATGTGGTGTGACATGGCCAGTCGACCTTATTGGCCCCTCAGTGTGTGCCAGGGTCTTCAAAGGTTGAAAGCCACATGTTATGTACTGAGTATTATGGAGAAGCAGGAGAAAGAATGGGAAGCAGTTTCTGCTGTCCACAGCAGAATTGTCCCAGGATCCACATCTTTGTGGTGGGGTGGGGTGGTGGGTACACCTCTGGAGCTTTGGGGCCCATGGGGATCAGCACTATCATCTCCTTACCTGGTGTTCTCTCTGGAGTTGGAGCTGCTAGAAACGAACTTGGAAATGATGGCTGGGAGGCTGTAAAGGCTCCCGCTAGGCTCCGTGGATCAGCAGTGCTCCCTCCTCACCGGCGCCGGGGAGCAAACGCACTTTTACTGAGGAGATGAAATGCAGATCTGCACTTCAGCTTCTCTTCCTTTCCTCCAATTCCCCCAGAAAAAAACATGGTTAATGTAATATTACATCAGATTGGACTCCCAGGAGCAGAAAGCCAATTTTGGGGGAATGTGAGCCAACCGACATTTAACTGGGATGCTGATATTTACTGTTGCAGTGATCCAGGCCTGTAGCATGGGTGAAGTCGCTGGCTAGGGATTCAAAGTCCAATTAGGCAGTGTTAATAGAGGAGGCAGCTATGCTTCATTGAGAGAAATTACTAAAATTGTACTTTTAGGACAGTCAATTAGCTGTGTTTTGACAAAGCAACAAAAAGATGAAACTGAAGCCCTCGGAAAAAGAATGAGAGAATTCAGAGGGAACATGTCTGTTTGGGGAATCCTAATATTTTTTGTTGAAATCATTAAGTGAAATTAAATACTATTTTAAACCAAAGGGATAGAATATCTAATTAAGATAGAAAAAAAAAAGGTTTGGGGAAGGGTATTGTTGAGGGGATTAGAGAAATGGTTTACAATTCACGTTGACTGAGGCAGGGCCCCCTGAATATATGAGGTATATTAGTAACGGGGATGGGAAAAATCTCTCAGCAAGCTGATCTGAAGTTTAGGAAGGGTTTCTTTAGGGTGACTCCAAGGCTCCCGGACTCCACAGTGAAGTGTGGGAATGAAGCCAGGGAAATTGGGGAGACTGAGGTTGAGGCATGTTTTCGGAGTTGCGCTGTGGCTCCCATGCTGCAGTGTGGCCCTGGTGCTGTGCGGGAGCTGCTCCATCAGCAAAGGGGCTGCAGGGCTTGCACAGCCAAGGGATGGCCAAGCAGCCAGGGGGAGGAGGGTTTGGGGGGGTCCAGGGTAACCTGGATGGTGGGAGCAGGGGAGGTCAGTGGGGTAGAGCAGACTGTGGACCCCATGGGGTGCACCCTGTGTCCCTGGTAGCTGCGGGAGCCCATCCGTGAACCCTGTCCAAGCTGCTGGCCAGGTCCTCCTGGACAACATGTTGCAGGATGCTTGGGTGCCTTCATTTGCTCACTGTTGATTTGGTTGTATTTCTCCCAAGGCCCACATCTCTGCTTTGTGACGATGTTTCCAGGAGTCAGTCTTAGACCTCTGTGTTCCTCCAGAACAGAGGACAGGGTGATGGGCTGGGGGTCCCTCCCAGTCATTTCTGTGATGGTTTGCAAGACCCTTGCCACCACCAACCCCTTGAGCAAAGCCCCAGCACACAGAGAGGGCTGGCCCTGCCCTCAAGAGGGCACAGGCTGGTGGGGAAGGGCCGGAGGTTTCTCCGGCAATTTCTCTGTAACTTGGGATGATTTTCCCATGTTTTGCATCCAGTGCTCCAGACACTCCCACTCTCAACACACAGCTCCAGTAAAATGCTTCTGCCTAAAGGCCTCTCCTAAAGAACTCTGGTTTCGACCACCATCATCATATTGCTTAATCCATTTGATATATAGAGACAGTTTGTGAAATATGCATGCTATATTATATTAAAGAGAAATGTAACCTTCAATTGGTATCTGATGTGCACTTTGCAATAACTGCTATTAGTTGTCTATAAAACTCCTAGACATCATTTGATTTTATTACCATTATATTATTTTACTTGGGAACATATAGAAGGGAGGGGTGATTGCAGGTCTTCAAGTGCTTACTGGGAAATATTTAACACAGAATGTTTTATTTATTAGCATAAAGAGACACAATGGATTGTTGGTGATTAAAGCGATGATACTGCTGCCATACTTGTCAAAAATATAGACCTAATTCAATAGAAAGGCGACAGTCAGTCTCCATGTTGATCTATGCTGAAGCAAACTGCCTCTGAAAGCAGTACAAAGCCTGAATTGGCCTCTTAATTTTATGCTCTAGGGCATAGTATAAAAAAAGGGAATTCTTTCTAAGTGCCTGTAATTGCATGTTACCAGAACCTAAAATATAAGCCAAATTTTTGAAATTATAAGTGTTAAGCTTTCCATTTCAATTCCTTCCCCTCCTCCTCCAAAAAAAACCCCCCCACCAAACCATCAAAACAAAAGAGAGCTTTAAAATGCCTTGCAATCCCGCATCATTAATAAAATATACAGCATACTTAGCCTTTAATTGCAAACGTACATTTTGCAAGAAAATAAGTTTTAAAAAAGGAATAGTTTTCCTTCTCTCCCAGCCGCCGGGCGCTGGAGCCGGACCCGCTCGCCCCAGCCAGACGTGCCACCATCCATTCTGAGGTGGTGTTTCAAACAGCAAGCTCCTGTGTGGTTTAGGTCTGGAATATTGCTTCCCCCACTTGGATGAGTAAGGCTTTGAGCTGGGAAGTGGTGCAGGTCAGCTGAGCCTTGCTAAGCCCCATGTGCCACCAGGAAGAAAGAAGCCCAGCAGCTCTCGAGCTGTGTTTGGGGTCCCGCAGGCTCTGCCCAGGCTGGTGATGCTGAGGCACCTAAAGGTTGAGCCAGCACAGTGACTTTGTCAGCAAGTCCAAACCATTCAGGTGGAGCAGCATTGCAGTGGGAGTCTGAAGAAGGAAGTGCTTATGTCCTTCCTTTGCCCTGTGCTAAAATGGGATTTGCTTTGCACAGACACACGGCAGCATCTGCCTTGAGAAAAGTCAAATATAACCCCCACCTCCACCCCCCTCCTCGCATGGGTCTGTGTTTACAACTTCACTCCTCTGAGCAGACAGCAGGAAAAAAAATATAAGATTAACCATTTTGTACACTTGATGGCTTCATTGGACAGGCAATAAATCAATACAATTGAATTGGAGAAGATAGTGTTCAAATGCTATTATCTGTCTCTCTGTTATTGAGCTGGGATCCTTGGACTGACTCACAGAGATCCCTCCTCCTCCAGGATTCCCTTCTCCAGGAAATCTGCAGGATTTGACCTGCTCCAGGGTTCACCCGAACCCACAGGGAAGTCCTGCACTTTACAGCAGATTTCATTCTTTTTGGGTTTGTTACCCCAAAGCTATCCTTTCTGGGCTTGCTATTACATAGTTAGGCTGTTAGAGTGCAAGCAGGAAATCATCTTAAATGATAACACTAGTGAAAGATACTGTGTTTGTAATGATAGAGGAGGAATCTGTGGTCAGGGTGGATGGTGGCAATGCCTTGTGCCCCAAGGGGAGCATTCCCAGGGCTGGAAGCAGCGGCTTTAGAGAGCTGCTCTGGGCCTCCATGTATTTGCTTTTGCCTTCTAGTGGTGAGATCAACCAGCAAAGGTTCAGCTCCTGCAGACCCTGCAACCACGAGCATTTGTTTATTTGAGGCTGCTTGGAGAGAACAAGGATTTTACCCAAAGGAATTTCCTGATGCTCCCTGTCTGATTTGGGTTCCCATATTTCTATGGCTTTCCAGGAAAGATGATGGTACAGTGAAATTTGTTTGTTTGTGTTGCAAAAGAGTTTTCCATAACAGCTTAGGATACCCCAAAGGCCAGATTTAACCTTGATTAAATGGGTCTGACTCCAGTGGAGTTGCTGCTAAGTTATACCTTCATAAATGAAAGGTAAATCAAGCCAGAAAAGTAAATCAAGCCAAAACTTCAACACTGCAAGAACTGATGCTGATTTCAGGGCTTAAAGGATGTTTTGTTAGCAAAATATTTTGTTTCTCTATTACAGTTTTCAATATTTGAAAGTCACTCTTAGGTGCTGGCATAAAGGTTACCAATTCTTTGTTTACAGGTGAAATCCCCACTCCTGCTATCCTAGATCATTTCTCGGCCCAAACGATTTGATGAATTTTCCCTCCAACATATGTAATTTCAGAGTGCCCTCTCGTGTACAGACTTCTCCAATGCACCTCCCTTGCTCATGCCTCTTCCCTCTGACAAATCCACTTGCTTGCAATGTTTTGCATGTATTCATTCCGATTGCTTCACGTTTCCTATGAAGGGGCATTGGCCCCAACTGCAAGCCCCATCCTCTAAACCCATTGGCATGAACTTAGGTTGAGTGCCCTGGGAGCTCCCAGACTCTGCGTTAGTTAATGAAGGGCTCTGCCTATCTGATGGCAAAATCAGAGCCCCAAACCATGATGAGAACAGCTTCATGTTGCTGCTGCTGAGAATAGCTGGTGTGTGGGGCCTTGGGTGAGTTTACGAGAAGCAGCTTGTCTCAGCAGTGGCACTCTTGGTGTGATGCCACCAAAGGCAGCGCTAGCAGACCAGTGGAGGTACCACAGCTTTGCAGGAACATTGGATGCCAGCAGCAGGTGACAATAAGGCATCCCAGACCTAACAAGTGGGTGTCTGAGACCCCCTCAGTTGACCAGTGCTCCCCTATGGCCAAATTTTGGGTTTGCACCTGATTGGATCTGCTTCTCTTCAGGTTGGGTCTGAGGCAACCCATTGGTAGACACCACGATGACCATGACAGACCATGGAGGGATGCCACTGCGAGCCTCATGGACCATGTGGAGCTGATCTGCCTGGTCTCCTGCTGACCTCCAGCACAACCACATGCTGCTTGCTCCAAGGGATGCCAAGACACATGGGGGGATGTCCCTGCCACTGCCGGGTGTGTTTGCTACACAGAAACGTACAAGAGTGATAACCCATCCCTTGAGCAAGTGCAGAACAGTGACAGCACAGTGGGCAACACTAACTTTGGGAGTGCCAAGTGCTAATTGATCTGTCAACAGCTAAGCTATTAAAGGTGGTCCTGGGACAGGCCTTCCCTCCTCAAAACCCTGCTGGTGAAGAAGCTGGAGGAATTCTGTGCTCTTGCTGAGGTGACAGGAATGGCAGATGATAACTAAAGTGACTGACAAGTGCTGCTTTGTAATTAAATGCTAAAAGGCACCACAACAAAGGCAAATGAAATTGATGGGCCCCACCTGGCAGTGGCAGGAAGCTGCTGAGATGTGTGCAGTGCATCTGGTTGTGTCAGACCAGCTAATGTTTTTACTTAACAAAACAAAGCAAAGACATTGGCAAAGAGGCAAAGAGCTCTGCGGTGACTTGTTAGAGATCTGCAAATCGAAAGCAAAGCCTGGGAAGTGTAGTACAAAACAGATGGGAACTCTATTTTGAGGTTGCTGTCAGCACTCAGGCTTCCAAATTTTAGAGGTAATTGAAGAATTACTGGAAAAATCATCTCTTTCTTCTTAAGGAAGATAGAAATCCTTTTGTAAAGGATGCTCTATGTACTTTTGGGAGCTAACATCCCATAGGACCCTGACTGCTGGTAAACCTACCACCTGCTTTTTCAAAGTCTGGATCACAGAGACGTGCACCATTCGTGAACAGAGTTCCCACTGGTATGGGAACCACAGAGAATTAAGCAGGAAATCCATGTGGTTTTCCTTTGTGTCATCCAGGAACCAAGGGAGTTAAGTAACTTTGCCACTGTATGTAACTGCTCTGGGGATTAGTTTTCCCCACCACAGGATGAAGCTGTGAGGTGAGCATCAAGATGATCATGTGAATATTTTACCACTTCTCCATTTTGACCAGCTGCAAATCACCATCAGCAGTAAACCAGAGAGACTTCATTTGAAGTAAGTTTCCAGTATAGGTTTTAGTGCAAGCATGTAGGAACCCCTGCTGTAACTGAAGAGTCTTCCACTGTGGGTCTGTCAAAGACTGAATGGAAATGGCCAGCCAAAATATCCCAGACCTCTGCTGCTAGACCTGAAACCCCACTGCAGTGTGTGATCGGCCTCGAAACTGAACTCGGTTCTGGATTTGGATCTTGTCACCAGCACTGAAAGTGTATCAGATTGGAGTCAAACCTGGGCCAAAGGGCTCTTGAGATGCAGGTCTGCTTGGAACATCCAGCATTGATCCTGGGTGAGGAGCTCCCTGCGTCCTCCCTGTTTAGATCAGACTAACTGCTCAGCCAGCCCAGCCCCATGTCTGCCTGCCAACAACTGGAAGAAATGCACAAAAGCAGATTAAGATTACAGTGATATCTCCCCCAGAGGATCTTCCCAAGCAGTTCAATGACTCCTTGAGCCAGAGAATGGCATCTTTGGTCTACTCCCCCTTGGCTATTTTTTTTCCCCATGAGTGTATGTCCAAAGCATGCAAAGTTCTGATGTTCCCAGCATGCTGTGGCAGAGACTTCCACAGTTCTGCTGTGTGTTGGGTGAGGATCTGCCTCCTCCCTTTTTACTTCTTTTTTTTTTATTATTTAATCTGCCACCTACAAGTTTCATTTTATGCCCTCTATTTCTTGTATTAGGAGAGACAGCAGACAGTTGTTTCTTGTTCTCCATGCTTCTTGTTATTGAATAGCCCTTTATTCTGTCTTTTTTCACAACACGACTATTGCTACCTATAGTAGTCAAGATGTGGTTGTACCCTGCACTCATACACTGACCTAATGATATTTTCTGTTTCTCTCCCAGTGATTCCTAGCATTCAGTTTGATTTTTTGATCTTTGCAGTGCTTCAGACAGATCATAGAGCCATGTATTACATCTCTAAAGCCACATTTGTGATCAGAGATCAGACCAGGCTCTGCTGGTTTATCTGTAAAATTTTCACAACAGTTGTTTGAAACTGTGATAAGCGTTCATTTGTTCAGTAAATATCTTTGTCCAAAAGCCTCCAGAAGCCTATAAGCATATGAGCATCTCTATACAAATAAGCACATAAGGTGAACTGAGGATATTTTATGTGCTGGAGCAAGTAAACCACCCTGGAATTCTGCTGTGGCGTTAAAAACCCCATCCAGCTGCCCCAATGGAATAAATATAGCCCAGAATACAGAAGAGTTTAAAATTGTCATCTAAATAAGATAAGTTCAGGATATTCCAGGAAAGAAACTGATTTATGGGGATGGCTTTGAACATCAGTTTTGTACTTCTTCAGCATTCTGAAGCAGTTTTTCTTTTGAAAGACCTTTCCCAGGCTTGCTCTCTGCAAACCACCTGGCTCCAGATTCCTGATCTCTAAGAGTACCCTCTAGCACAAGCTGGAGACACGGGCCTATTTTAGCCTAATGAGCAAACAGAAATGTTAAGAGCGTTCCACATGTATCTCGCATAATATGGTTTCTTGATGCTGAAAGAGGTGCTTGATGCATCAAAATTCCTTACCATGAGTATGGAGATTGAAGACAGACTCTGGCGAGGTGATAGCAAAAGACCTCTTTACTACTGATTACACAGTTTATATAGGTTATACATGTGTACATGTGCATAAGCTCTAAGCATGATTGGTTAACTATGATTGTTCGTGTGAACATTATTGACTTTCTGTTGGCTAGCTTCTTATTAACTTGTCACCTTTTCATTGGGTAGCTATTACTCTATTCTCTCTTCTTACTTCTTTTCTCTTGCCAAGCTCCTTTCACACGTACTGCACATACTGTTCTCTTTCTTGTGGTTCTTCTTTATCTTCTCAAGGCCGATTCACCAGACCATCAAGGAAGGACATTCTCCACGCTTCGGTCAATCTCAAAGTCCTCAATCTCTAAGTCCTGTAGACCCACACATGAGCAGTCCTTTTGTTTCCTTCCCTGCAGCATCCTCAGCCTGCAAGATGCCACAATGAAGAGTCAGGGAACTGAGAGAGTGCAGTAACGGAGAGGGTTGAAATTGTGCACCTTGTCCTGGCTGGGGAAAAAAGAGGCACAAAAT
This sequence comes from Myiopsitta monachus, assembly GCA_017639245.1. NCBI lineage: Eukaryota > Metazoa > Chordata > Aves > Psittaciformes > Psittacidae > Myiopsitta > Myiopsitta monachus. The sequence goes on along the minus strand of CM029917.1, from coordinate 37,967,962 downwards.
GATACTGCCGTCAACATGATGTCCTTCTGTCTTCACATGCAGTACGGGGCCCTGGAGACTGCCGTGGAGAGGGTGAAATGCAGCAATGCAGGAGCTGGGATGATGATGAAACCTCAACCTCCCCATTTTGTGTGCAGATCCTGCAGGTTTTATTTCTGTGGGCTTTTTGCAGGAGGGCTGGTGGGGAGAGGAACAGAAGGGCTCGTTGCAGGTGGGAGGTGTGGAGTTGCTGCCTGCTTGGTGCTTTTAGGTGAGAGACCAGAATTCATACTGGACATGCTTTTGACTCCCTTGTCAATTGTTGTACCAGCCAGGCAAGCCAGTGGGATCCTGGGGGACAAATCACGACTTTTAATGGGTGTGTTTGAGATCCTTACACAACATATGATCATCCTTGTCTCTAAGTTGGAGAGACATCAATTTGATTGGTGGACCACTGGGTGGATAAAGAACTGGCTGGATGGCCACATGCAAAGAGTAGTGCTCAATGGCTCAATGTCCAGCTGGAGACCAGTAATGTGTGGTGTCCCTCAGGGATCAGTGTTGGGACCACTCTTGTTCAACATCTTTGTCAATGACATGGACAGTGGGATTAAGTGCGCCCTCAGCAAGTTTGCCAATGACACCAAGCTGTGGGGTTTGGTTGATATGTTGGAGGGAAGGAATGCCATCCAGAGGGACCTTGACATGCTTGTGAGGTGGGCTGATGCCAACCTGATGAAGTTTAACCATGCCAAGTGCAAGGTCCTACCCATGGGTTGAAGCAATCCCAGGCACAGCTCCAGGTTGGGCAGGGAAGAGATTCAGAGCAGCCCTGCGGAGAAGGACTTGGGGGTGGTGGTTGATGAGAAAATGAACATGAGCCAGCTGCAGTGTGCACTTGCAGCCCAGAAAGCCAACTGTATCCTGGGCTGCATCAACAGGAGCGTGACCGGCAGGTCGAGGGAGGTGATTCTGCCCCTCTGCTCTGCTCTCCTGAGACCTCACTTGGAGTATTGTGTGCAGTTCTGGTGTCCTCAACATAAAAAGGACATGGAAGTGTTGGAACAAGTCCAGAGGAGGCCACAAGGATGATCAGGGGACTGGAGCACCTCCCGTATGAAGATAGGCTGAGAAAGTTGGGGCTGTTCAGCCTGGAGAAGGCTGCGTGGAGACCTCCTAGCAGCCTTCCAATATCTGAAGGGGACCTATAGGGATTGCTTGGGGAGGGACTCTTCATGAGGGACTGTAGCAATAGGACAAGGGGTAACGGGTTCAAACTTAAACAGGGAAAGTTTAGATTGGATATGAGGAAGAAATTCTTTACTGTGAGGGTGGTGAGGCACTGGAACGGGTTGCCCAGGGAAGTTGTGAATGCTCCGTCGTTGGCGGTGTTCAAGGCTCGGCTGGACAGAGCCTTGGGTGGCATGGTTTAGTGTGAGCTGTTTGTGTCCACGGCAGAGGGGTTGGAACTGGATGATCTTAAGGTCCTTTCCAACCCAAACTATTCTGTGATTCTATGGTTCTATGAAGCACAGCAGAGATCCGAGGGAAAGATAAGGGAGGATTATTTTCTTTCGCTGAGCTGATTTCTTTGGAATGTGGAAGCTGTGAGAGGTGTTTGGGAAGGCAGAAAAGATTCTCACTGGGCAAACAGGGTCTGGCACACACCGCAGTGATGATTCTTGGCCTGCGAGTTAAAGTGGGTCATGTCACCCCAGCTCTGAGGTCTGGGACTGTGACTCCACCATCCAAGACCTTCTAGCAAGCAACCCTTTAGCAGGAAAGGTATAGTTAGGCACAGACAGAAAAACCTCATCTGGGAGACACGGAGCAATGTACAAAATGTGGGAGAAGGCAGACAGGTTCGTAGGATGCTTATTTGGTGTCACTAGATGGTGCTGTTGATCGTGAAATGAGAACAGACAGCTCTGGGAAGAGGAAATCTCTCCTGGACTCGGATCCAGAGCATCTGCCTAAAATTACAGTTGACTGTCATTATCTTGCATGTTCCCCAAACATCAAATGGACCTGCACTTCAGGCTCTGATGTGAAGCTATAGAGATGAAGGAGTACAAGAAAAACAAGGATATCAGGAATTGGACAAGCGTGTACTGTGCCCCACACCATGGCCTTAGCTCTGCCCTTCTTGGGGGATGCAGAAGCCATGCGGTATGGGGGCATTCTGTACTGCAGCAGAAGTAGATGTGAAGAGTAACTACAAGAACAGGCTACTTTATGTGGAGTACCATGTGTTCTCTCCTATCTCCATGGCTTTGGACACCTGGAAGTGGTCAGCAGAGCTCATGCATGTCAACAGTGATCACAGCACTATTTGGAGCTGTCCTGGGTTCAGCAGTAGCAGTGATTTTTCTCCTTCTTAGCAGCTGGTGCAGTGCTGTGTTTATGACTTTCAGCCTGGGAACAGTGCTGATAACACCGATGGTTTCAGTTGCTGCTCAGTAATGGTTACTCTGACCAAGGACTTTCTGAGTCTCATGCTCTGCCAGGAAGGAGGGGAAGCCGGGAGGAAGCAGAGACAGGACACCTGACCCAAACTGACCAAAGAGCGATTCCATACCACAGCACGTCATGCCCACTATATAAACTGGGGGCAGTTACCCAGAAGGGTGAGATCACTGCTCGGGTCGGGCTGGGTATCGGTCGGCGAGTGGTGAGTGGTTGTATTCTCTTCCCTTGTTATTTCCCTTGTCATTATTACTAGTGGTGGCAGCAGCAGTGGTTTGTGTTATACCTTAGTTCCTGGACTGTTCTTATCTCAACCCATGGGAGTTACATTCTTTCGATTCTCCTCTCCATCCCTCCGGGAGTGGGGAAGAGGAAGGGGAGCGAGTGAGAGAGAGGCTGTGTGGCTGACTGAGCTTAAACCACGACAGGGGTCAAGCCCATTGAGTTGAACAAGCAGAGAAGTGCCAGAGAAGGCTGGCAGCAGGTATAGTAGTAGTGCACTGTAGCGAGTGGTATTCTGGGGGAGGCATTGTAGACAAGCATGCTACACAATATACAAAGGTTGGTAGAATTCTGTTTATCTGCTGATTACATCCTGTTTAAGGAGCAGAGATACTCCTTTAGAAAGGACTGTCCTGTATATTGGCAAATGCTAGTGTAAACATTCAGGATATTATTTTCCCTTGAATTGTATCTGGTGTGCAGTTTCCCCCTCTTTTCTTTAAAGGTATGGCTCTAGCACGTCCAGCATGAAGGCAGGCGACCAGAGACAGCTCATCCCTCCATCAAGTCAGGTAACCCAATGGGAGAAGCATCCTCTAACACCCTGTCTTCTTTCCTTCCTCCCTCCCCAGAGTGTGGCCATAATAATCCAGGTACTCAAACATCTACCTCCGGTGATGCTCAGAGCCCTGACCCTCCTATGTGTCCTGGTCCATGACCTCGAAAAGAGAAATTTCAGGCTATGTCAAGTTTTACTGTTACCCTAGCACTTGGTGACATGTATCTAACTTTGATTCTTATCATCACTGTCATACCCGAGTGCCTTCCTTGTGGACATCCTGGCTTGTCTGTCCTTCCTCCCTTGTAGGGATGAACGTCTGCAGTTGGAATCTAACATGAGAAGGACCCCTTGAAAGCTATATGCAAGAATATAGAAGAGATGGAGCAGCACCAGCATGTGTTGCCATCAGCATACAAGCCAGGCTGTTAGCCTCTGCTGCCAGCATGGAGCTTTCTCCAGTGCTGAAGGATCTTCTGATGCAGACCTTCACACAGCTCTGCATAATTAATGTGTTACAGGCAAAGCTGGGGATGGAACAGACAGAACATTAAAGAACGATGAAGAAAACTTCTAGTGTCCACCCATGGTAACATCAGCAGACTGCAGGTAAGAAAGAAGACAGCCAGGTAAGAATAGACTTTATCACATCTCCCTGTTCTGAGCTGGCTGCAAACCCCCCTGAAGTGGAGAGAAATTACAACCCCAAGGACAAATCTTCCCACAGTAACCCCACAGAACAGCACAGCTCTCACCTGTGTTGCACCTCTGTGTTTCAGGCACAGACTGGCCTGACACTGTGCAGGACAGCTCTGCCCTTGCTGCCACTGCAATGCTGGAACAGCAAATGGCATATTAATGATAATAGCTACTGCTTCCCCTATGCTGCCCCACCTGATGATTGCAGCCATAGAATCCCAGACTGGTTTGGGTTGGAAGGGACCTTAAAGCTCATCCAGCTCCAACCCCTGCCACAGGCAGGGACACCTTCCACTCGAGCAGCTTGCTCCAAGCCTCTGTGTCCAACCTGGCCTTGAACACTGCCAGGAATGGGGCAGCCACAGCTTCTCCGGACACCCTGGGCCAGCGCCTCAGCACCCTCACAGGGAAGAGCTTCTGCCTAAGAAATCTCCCCTCTGGCAGGTTAAAGCCACTCCCCTTGGCCTGTCCCTATAGACCCTTGTCCAAAGCCCCTCTTCAGCTTTCGTGTTGGCCCTTTTAGGTACTGGAAGCTTCTCTAAGGTCCCCCTGGAGCCTCATCTTTCCCAGGCTAAGCAGTGTGCAGGTATTTCAGATTAAATTATTTGCTTTTTTGAGTTTGCCAGTGGTGTTTTTGAAATCAAGGATGTGTAAGTGTTTCGATGCCATTTAAGATTTTGGCCCCGAGTTTGTTGGGGCAGAAACTATTGAGTAGTGAAAAGGAAGGGAAGCCCAATGAAGAGGTTACGTGACAGCCATGGGGCAACGCGGCTGAAGGCTGTGTCATTATGTGAGATTGTAAATTAGGATTACATAGGAAATCTTTATTGTGTCTGTAGCTTCTGATTGCTTGACTACAACTGTGCTGTGCTTTAGCTGTGTTTAGAATGCCATTTCCTAAGTTTTCTAAAAGCTTTACTAAAAAGAGAATTCCATTAACAGAAACCATGTTGACTCAGATTCCTTCCTCAGTTCTCCCTGTACAGCTATTTCTAAATCACTTGTATGCTCTTGGAACTATGCTGAGTATTACATAGCATAGAGTTGAACAGAGTAAAATGATCGATATTGTAATGGACTTCTCCTAGAACATGACAGAAATAATAAATGTTGTGATATATGACAGTCCTTCTAAAGCCCTGTGGAGCCAAACGAGACGCAGTAAGCATATATCTCCTACTTCCTACCCTTGTTTTGCTTCTCTGTGTCTGTCCTTTGTTTCCTCCCACATTTATTTCCACAGTAATGGAAGACTGTAATTGAATTAAAAGTGACTGTACACACAAGAAAATGCTGTGGTGGCACTGCTTCTCTTCCACAGGCCTGGGTGGACATCTGTAACCACAGGCTGCTTTGTGAGCGGCTCAGTGCCATATGCAGCAGGCTTTGGGTGGTTTTGACCAGTAGCCACGTGCTCCCGTGGCATTATACCAGATAAATGTCCATGCAAACACCTGCAGCCTCTTTCACTGTTACTGTGCAGTATGCAGCTCTCAGCTCCAGCCTGTTTGTCATTCAGGTCATGCCAAAACTTCATTTTAAATTTTGATACTGGTTCCCATTTTCAAGCCAAATCAAAGGTTTTATCTGCATATGCAAGGCTCTTCTTGGCTGAGATGTCTGATCAATTAATGATGCTCGTTCTTCTGCCAGTGACACCAGCCACCATACACAGCGGGTTTTCCTGCCTCTGCTGCTTCACAAATCCCTGTGCCCGCATTAAGGGCCACCCTTAGAAATAATTGCTTCTTAAAGATACTAAGAAATGAACAAAATCAAAGGTTAGTGAATGAAATAAACCTGTTCCTTCTCAGGCTTTCTTGGGAGATTTTAAGTGGAATATATGTGGAAGAGTGGTTCATGAAGTTTATGTGATCGCCCTGCTCTCCCCTTTTTTTGACTTTGGCATCCACAGGGTGTTATTTCTACACGTACAAGTGATGCACAGGTTATAAATGAACAGTGTCTGTTGTTAATTTGCATCCTATCTACAGGATGCAGAGGAAGAACAAAACCAGAAGATACTCCTGTCACATACAAGTGTGCCACCTTATACTTCTGTGAAGAGAAGAGCTGGTATGAAGATGAGATGGGAAACAGGAAAAGCACCCACTAATTTTAACCCCCATCAGCATTTCCAAATCAGCTGTCATCAGTACTGGGTAGTTAGTGCACCACCACAGCCCAGACAAAACAGAGACACAGCCCCGGCAGCATGACCCGCATTGGTGCTGCAGTGAGCAGGGTGCTGGATCCAAGGTGCCTTCCAGCTGAAATTATCCCGTGGCTCGAGAAGAGAGCTCTCACAGCAGCCATGTCCCAGTCCTCACTCACGTGGTACACTGCACTACTGTTTATTAACAGTGTACTGTTTATTATAATATTATTATACTTTTATGATTGTTTTCACACACAACTCAATTTTATTGTCATTGTATTTTAAGGAGCCTGTGGCAACCCGCTTGATAACACCTCAGATGATCTGCTTTAATGTTAACATGAGTATACAGGATCGTATCCTGCTGAACCCATGGCTCAGGTAACCTGGTATTTGGAAAACTAATTGTGTCCCTACTAATCGGAGACTTTACCTCTGGAAATAAATTAGATGTACTTCCTGTTTTTAAAGGGGTGAGCTTTGTGGAAGAGTGAAAAAGAAGGTGAATGCCATGTTTTGACAGGTAAGATTCATTTTACTATTGTGTCAGTTGTTGGCCTTATTTTCAGCTTCAGAACTTGATGGTCTTCCTTTATGAATGCAGGTGGAACAAGCATTTCAAAGTAACAGAGACATGAGCACTAAGAGGTTCTATACTTTCATTTTTGAACAGTGAGCATTCAGCTAAAAGTGGTCTTGAGATTAGATAACTTAAAGCACCCAAGAAACGGTTTCACAGATCAGCCCCTGGCCATGAGGGCAGCTTGTAACAGCAACTCGAAGATGTGCCCGGCCCAGGGTCACTGATGGACTACACGGGCTAATGCATACACAAGCCTTTTCAGGGCTTGTGGCTCTCAATCTGACTGAATTCTGTTGTGAGAGATGCCCTCGTGTGTCCATTCACGCAAAAAAAGTAGTTAATTCCCATCAAACACCAGCCGAAAGGAGGGTTCCCAAAATACTATTGCTCCCTGGTTCTCAGGGCCCAGCGGAGCAGCAGTTGCCCTGTTGCGGAGAGCTGCCCAGTGGCAGCAACAGCTCCTCTTACCAGGTATGCAGGCAGTAAACCGGACGGGTTTGTTTCACCAGAGCCGAGGAGCCGGCTGCACGCGGCTCACACAGCGCACGAGTACCAAGCGTTTCACTGCAGCAGGGCCTTGCCCTGCCCGGAGGAGCACCGCCAAACGCAGCTAGAGGCGCGCTGTGACTTGGGCCCGGCGGCCGCACGGCTGTGCGCGCACTCCGCGCTCCTCGCTGGGGTCTGCCCCTCTGCCCGCAGCGTTAAGCCGTTCGGATCTTCGCTACCTCAGCGAGCCTGCGGGTCTGCGAGCAGCTCTGAGCCCCAGAAGGCGGCTGCCCGCCACGCAGGGCCGCTTCCCCTCGGCAGCACGGCCCGAGGAGGACCTGAAGCGAGAAGCGGATCGCGGCTTCTCCTGCGCGGCAGCACATCCGGCGCCGGATCCTTGCCGCCCACCGACAGCCATTTCGCGGCGCCGAGCGGCCGGTGACCTGCGGACTACGGCAGCAAGCGGGCACCTGCCCGGCCGGCGGCCGCGCTCGCCCCGGGGGCCCAAGGGGTACCCGGGGGAGGGCTCCGAGCGCGCTGCGCCCCGCCGGCCCGCAGCCCTCTGCGCTGTAGCGCGGAAATGCCTCCATCTTGTTGACGGCCGCCGCCCCTCGAGCGCGGGGCAGGCGCCCCCGGGGCCGCGCTCACGACCACCCACCCGCTAGGCGGCGCGTGCGCGGAGGCGGGGCTCGCCGTGGCGCGCTGGGTCTCGCGAGAGCGCCCGGGCTATATCTGGGGGGTGGGCGGGCTCGCGGCTCCCTTTAGTGCGCGTCCGCCCGCAGCGCCGCAGCGCGTCGTGGTCCTCCCGCGTGAGCAGGCCGAGAACATGGAGGATAGCGCCATGGACATGGAGAGCATGGGCCCCCTGCGCCCGCAAACCTTCCTCTTCGGTAACGGCCGGCTGCGCGCTCCCGGGGGCCGCCGGCGCCGCCGCTCCGCTCCCTCAGGCCTTGGGGCCTGGCGGCGGGGCCGGTCAGGGGCCGCGGCTCGTGCGGGCCTCGGGCCGCGCCTCAGCGGGGTGGGGGTGGGGGCGGGAAGGGCTTTGTCGGCGGTAGGGGGCTCGGGGTGGGGGGGGTGAACGGCCGCTCTCGGCCCCGCACCGCGTGGTGCGCCGCTCGCACGTGGCGCGGCCCGGTCCCGTCCCGCTTTGTTAACGGCGCCGCCGCCCGCCCGTCCGTAAGGATGCGGCCGCGCTCGGAACTCCGGGCGCTGCGGGAGCACGTGGCGGGTGGTTGGCCCGTGGCGCGCCGCGCTTGCCTGCTGCTCCCGGGGGTGGCGTTTCTCGGGCAGCGCAGGACGTGAGCGGGCTGCGATGTCGCAGCAGGCCGCGGACGCGCCGGGGGTTTTCCTGACCCCGCGTTTCTCTCCTTGGATGTTACGAGCGCCGTTCGTGGGTTTTCTGTGCAAGTACAAAGCTTCGAAGCAGCGTGATGTAAAATGCTAAGCTGTTAGCAGATACCCTTGTCAAAATAAAACGGTAGGCTTACAAGTAAATGTTCTTTTCGCAGGCTGCGAGCTTAAAGCAGATAAGGATTATCAATTCAAAGTAGATGATGAAGAAAATGAGCATCAGCTGTCTCTGAGAACGGCAAGTATCGTTTGGTTTTTCAGTTCTTATTTAGTGGCTTGCAGTGCTGTGAGAAGTTTCTTTTTAATGTGGAGGTATTAAAAGTTTTAAGATACACACTGGTGTTTTGTTGCTTGCAGCAGCGAATGCAAGGCTGGAAGAGTTTAAAAATGAATTCACAGTAGGTTAATGAAAGTATACTAAACATAATTAAAGGCCAAAATTTGTACTCTGATATCTCTAATGCAATAGTTCAGCTGCTACAGTAGTAAGGGATGGAGGGTGCGTTTATAAGTATAATACATCGGCATCTCTTATTACACTTTTATTATAAACTTTATTTTGACCATATGTTTCTGGAGAGAATTCTAGTGTTTTTTTCAATAAGCACCTAGTAACTAAGTCTAAATGGGGGAGGGATGTTTGTGTTTTAATTTGTTGTCACTGACTTTGCCTCCCTACAGATGTTACTGGGAAATACTGTCTTATACAGATAATTCATCAAAGACTCCCTGCTGAGCAGATTACTCCTGGAAATCAGGATTTGTACACTGAGAGTTAAATGTGCTTGGGCAGCTAATCTTTCTGCTGCCACACAAGACACAGTATTTCAAGGCCTTTGTTCTGGGCTGAGCAGGTATCAGGAAGATAATATGCCCCAACTTCACAGGCGAGGAATTGGAGTTGTAGCTTCTCTACTTTACAGTTTATTATTTGGTTTTATTTAAATACAAAGAGATATCTTAGTGATGCTGGGAAACAAGAGAATCTTGTAATTGTGGATTATTCTCTGCAGCAGAATTGTTTCCTACAGGAAACTTGCATAATACTCTCCAAACATGTTCACAGTGATAAAATTCTTTGAATTGTAGGCATTATGGGTTTGTGAATCGTGTCTTCAGTCCTTAAACTTTATGGAAATTGCATCCTGGGTTGGCAATGACAAATTTGTTCTTAATTGGAATTTCTTTTGAGGGCAGAATATAGCGGTAAGTGTGTATAGGGCAAGTTCATGTGGCTTGTTCTCACACATGAATGTTTTTAGACAAATGATATACAGGAGAAATGGGGTTGAAATAACAACAAGGTAGAAATGTCCAAGAGGCTTGAAAGTCTTAGACATAGCTACAAACAGAAAATGCGTTGGCCAGTATGGGGAGGATTTGATGGAAGATAAAATGTGAAGGTAGCAAACGCCTGGTGGCTGGTCTGTGCTCCTGATAGGAAGCTAGCTATGTAAAGACTGGCTGACACATGTCAGTTAAGGTATAGATGTGGTAATGGACTTGGGTATGAAGTACAGAAGGAGGTGGGGAGATAAAAGGGCAAAGGATTGATGCATATAGATTTAAAAGGGGCATGAGGCTTTCTGCAGATGTCTTACTAGTGATAGCTGAGAGCATAGAAGGATGATCACTGCTTCATTACCTATTTATTGCCAGTCTGCATTCCTCCATTGAAGAAATTAAAACCCAGGAATGGATGATTGCCACAGAGAATAAATTACTAGTAAGCACTGTACTATTGCTTAAGCTGGTGCAAATTATAAGAGTAACTGGGGGTGGAGGGCATGTTCTTAAATTCTTGTCCCAGGGAGTAGTCCCACTAGCTGCATCATTTGGTGGTGGTGGTAACCCATTTAAGATGTGAGACTAGGGCAGCAGTTTCATGTCTTTAAATTTGCAGTAACAAATCTCGCTGGGAATAGCAAATCCTGTATCCCATTTTTCAGTCTTCAGTCTGATACATTAGTCTGGATCATAATATATAGCCTGCCTAAAACTCAGCTCTTGGAGAATGGAAATTAAAGTTGTATGCCTTTGCCTGAAGTGTTTATACCCACATACTCCACAGAGGGCTGAAAGCTTTCTTTTTCCTGGGGCATTTGGAAACAGCTCCTTGTGCATTGGTCCTGGGAAATAATTGTAGTACTTCAAGGTTCTTGGTTTTCCCGTGCCTTGCATGTAATCCTGATGCAGATGCCAGAAGTTCACAGAACTGGAATTTCAGGCCTTTCCCATGTCTGTCACTAATTTGCCTCCCTGGAGCTATGATTTTTGACTTGTACTCTGTGTAAGGAATCAAGGCACTTGAGTTCTGAAATGCTCTGGGACAGCAGTTCTCAATCTTTGGTGCAGAAGGCATATGCATAAATGGTAGTACTGAACTGAGCAGTTAGGATCTTACTCCCCGTTGAATGTCAAGTAAACAGAAAGTACATGTTGTGAAGTGAAGCAATTGGCAGATGAAGCATGGCAGGAAGAGGAAGGATAAAGGCTGTGATTCTGTAGTAGTGGTTACAGTTGTTTCCCTTCCTTTAGGCTTGTGGTTGTACTTCTTGCCTTGGGCCAGCTTCTGTGCTGAGTAGACTTGTCACTGACCCCATTTCAGGCAATAATCCAGTAGCAGAAGGTTGCTTTCAGCCCTCCTCAGAACATTTGCCTTAGGTTGTGCCTCGCAAGTGCTGGTGTTAGCATGGAAAGAGGATAAACAGTGAATAGAATTTTAGAGGACTTCAGAATACTTTGTAGAGTTCTCAGAATGTATGCTGTTCTTCACTTCACAGGTTACTTTAGGGGCCGGGGCCAAAGATGAATTACACGTTGTAGAAGCAGAAGCATTGGATTATGAGGGCAACCCTGTTAAAGTAGTACTGGCATCTCTGAAAATGTCAGTGCAGCCCACGGTAAGTACAGGAATGTGGAAAAATCTCATTTAAAATTGGTCTCAGGTGAGGGAGACTGGTTAGAAAAGGTTTTGGTTGGCTGAATTAGCTAAATGGGGGGGGGGGTTATGCCTAGTAGACTTACTCTAGACATCTGGAGATGATAGGCTTTTGTTCAAATCATGCTGCTTTTAAGGAAGTGATAGTCATCTCTATATATACATATGTATGCATTTGCAAGCACGCTACATCTATAGCCTGTGTTGCTTCTTTGAGCCTGGGATAAGAAAAATCTAGGTTTTTTGCAGGTGCCAAGCTCTTAAGGTATTCTAAAGGTGATTGCCACCATTTCTTGACTTTTAGGGGCCTGCTTGTTATTCCTGCCATCTGGAATATAATTTGAATCAGTGTTGCTGATGTTGTACAAATGGAACTGCACAATGCTGGGGGCAGGTGTGAGGGATAATGTTCAATTTGGTTCAAGTGGAATAGAAAAAACTGTGGATTGGTCTAGATTTGAAAGGTGGGCTTTAATTATGATAAGAGGTGAGAGTGTAATGAACCCTGTTGTGGCTTACCCTGATTTTTGACTCTTAAGCAGTTCTGGAATATTCTGACAGATGGAAACTTGGAGTAAGTGTATTAGCCTTGGAATTCTCAGGTTTTGGTGTTCTTGGTTCCATTTGAATTGATAGTCTGTAAGAACACTTTGCCTTTAATGTTTGAATCAGAAATGATGTCTTTTTTTGTTTTCTTCCTTTAGGTTTCATTAGGTGGCTTTGAGATCACACCACCGGTGGTCTTGAGGTTGAAATGTGGTTCAGGGCCTGTTTATGTCAGTGGACAACATCTCGTAGGTATGTATTGCTCTGATTACTAATCTGTGACCTTGCTGCCTCTCAACACAGGCGGAAGTTCTGTCTGGTGTCCTAAGCACTACTCTTTCTAATACTGACCCTGTGAATCCGTAACTCAGTGTCCTCAGAGGTGTGAAGTAATGGTAGGACGGTGTAGTTCAGAGAAGTGCTTGCATACGTATTCTTTCCTCTGGTTTTGTATGCATAAGGGTTGTTTGTCAGCCTTGCAATTTGAGTTCTGATTTCCCTCCTTAGAAGTGGGTGTCAGTGTCTCACAGCAGAAAGCTGTGAGCTTTCTGCTTACCACTTCAGAATGTGAGAAGACTGCCCACAAAGTAGTTCTGAGTTTATATTAAAGACTACACCAGGGCTAGACTTCTTCATAGAATTCTTTAAAACTGATCTTTTTCTCTGGAAGTTACCCTAAATGTGTCTCCTGAGAAATGGAGATCTTATTCTTACCTTTCTATGGCTTTTCTTTGAGGAAGGTTAATAGGCAGTGTTGTATATATGGTTATTCACACATTTGGATTTCTGTGTAGTGGTATCTACATATAGTCAGCTAAAAAATATTCCGACCTCAGTGGTTAGATCGCTACTAGGAAAGCTTCCTCCTGTCAATTGGTTCAGCAGCCTCAGTAAGGCCTTGCCAATTTAATTGATGGGGGTACTCTGCTGTTTGTTTCTAACAAGCAATCTTGCTTTAACTGTTGTTAAATGAGTGGGGGTGTTATGCATTGCCTTAATTTTATCAGCATTAGAGGAAGAACCAGAATCAGACGATGAGGAAGATGATGCAAAAATTGTGAACACTTCGACGAAGAGACCAGCGAGTGGAGGAGGAGCTAAAACACCACAGGTATGTGTATGTGTGTGTGTGTGTGTATGTACATACACACCTTCAGTCAGCTTGTCCATGGAATTATCTTTTTGTTTGGTATTATTGCTGCCTGTAGGAGTAAGCTGTGTGCTGCAAGAGGGTTGAAAGGTTCATGTGCTTAGAGCATGCTGTAGATTTGTCAGTAGCTTTTGACTTGGCATCTGTAACATGTTGGGTTTTACCTAAATTGATAGAAGATAGTATTGTACGTGTGCCACAAATTGTTTTGGATCGAGGTTGCTGTTTATTAAGGCAATGATATTGATATTTAAACATACTTGATCTTTTCAAAGAAAAAGGCAAAATTATCAGAAGATGATGAGGATGACGATGAAGATGATGATGATGATGATGAGTATGTATTCTTGTTTTAAAAATATATTTTGAAATATGGGGTTAACTGCTTCAGAATGGTTTGTGTGACTTAACGGGATGTTAAATGGGCAAGCTGCTTTCTTATTTTTTTAATCTTGGCTGCAAAAAGCAGAATTATCTCAAGTTTGTCTCTTCACTGCAATTTAAATTAGTTATTCAGATGTGTAATATGGGTTATAAAACTCGGTACTGTGTAGTTTATTAACTTCAAAATAAACGGGATACTTTAGTAGTAGTAGTCCTGAGATACATGCCTTTGGTATTCAAGCAGAAGGTAATGCATTTAACATCTTGAACAGTAGAATTTGGCGTAACACCTTGCCATGTGTTAATGCAAGGTGTAAGGTAGACTTGGGAAGTTTACTTGCTTCCTTCATGAGTAAAACATTTTATTGGGAGGGAGGGGGAAGTCTTAATTCCCAATGTGGTTAAAGCTGTGAGTATGAATTTTCAGTTATGGTGACTGCCTTTCTAATTCTAGCGATGAGGATGACTTAGAGGATGATGAGGAAGAAATGAAAACACCAATGAAGAAAGTAGGTGGTGCATATGTATATATATATATATACACACAAACACACTGTGACCCTCTTCACCCATGAAGAAATAAATAGCCTGTTAAATGAATTTGAAAGGTAGTGATAACACCAGGTGTACTTGCTGTTTGCAGATAAGTTTGTTCAGACAGAGGGAACAAGTGCTAGCTTCTTAACTTACTACTGGGTGCTAATTAACTGTCCTGATGGAGTCTTCTCCAAGGATTCATATGAAGACCCCTAAGGCAGAAGTGAGGCAGGGGAAGATGTGTGTTTGAGAATTAACTGTTTAGGTTTGAATTTTGTGTTTGTTGTAATGCAGAAGCTAATTGTTGTGTCCTCCTTTGTGCAGTGTTCTGTTTAGTAGTGGACTAGATACCAGTACAAGAGGTGATGGAAATCAGGCAGATGGTTCTTTAAATCAATGAGTTTAAGCACAGCTTTTTGGAATGTGTGAATGGAATGCTTTTGCTTTAGTTGAGGGTGTATAAAGAAATTATGATAAGGCATTAGAATGCTTCATTGTGAATGTTACATTCATTTGGTGATAGCTGTTGGACAGTAAACAGCCCTGCTCACATGTGGGTTGGGCTTTACCATTTCAGTTAGTCCTGCATACTATGAAAAGGCTCTTCTCAGCAACCTTACTTTAAATAATAAAAGCATGTAAAGGTGTGAGCCTGCTGGAAAAGGTTCTCTTCAGGCAGCCAAGTGCTAGAATGTGAAATTTAATCAGCCCTGGAGTGCCATCTGGTGGCAAAAGGAATTGTAAGGCAACCTGGCAACTGCAGAGGTAGAGAGAGCAATTTTTAACTTGTGATTTGTCTTCAATTTGCATGTTCATACCTGCTGTTTAGAAACAAATTTAATGTTTTACTTCATTATGTGCTCCTTTGTTCTAATAAATGTTATAGGTGACATTGCACAATAGTTTTAGACTTGTTAAAGACAAGTCTGAACTGCACATTCGCTGCCACCTTGCCAAATATAGTGTGGCTGAATGAAGTGGTCCCTCTATTTGTATAGAAATAGAAGAATCAATACTTAAATGTGTAGCATTGCCAACACATATCCTGGATAATGTTTCTGTATGAAATGCCAAGCGAGGTAGTGGTTGTGTTGCGAAAAGCAAATTGCACTGAGTCAGATTGTAAACTGCAGTGCCATCTGGAATTAGTCTTAATGCAATATCTATCCCCCAAAATAATACATGTATATTATATATACATGTATTTATATATATGTAATATAAGTACACATGGTAATGTATAAGTAAAATGTAATATAAAGAAAATGTAGTGGTGGTCCCACGTAACAGAACTTGATCTTGGTTATGTTGTGTATTGTACTGTACCCTCAGTTTTTTGAGTTCCTGTAGCATACGTGCTTTTTGCTTAAATAATGAATGCTGATCGTGTTGCATGGGCATTGAGAATGCTCTTCCTGTTTGAGGCTAAATAATAGGTGCATTGTTACTAGGTCCTGATCAGTATTTTACCAAGCTAACATACAGTAACAGTTTTCATGGCCAGTGAACCTACATCGTTTTCTTTTCAGCCTGTCCGTGAGGCTCCAGGAAAAAATATGCAGAAAGCAAAGCAAAATGGAAAAGACTCTAAGCCGTCCACACCAGCATCTAAGTCAAAAGTGAGTGAAGACAAATGAGTAAAATGTTTCTTCTAGTGTGGAAGCTAGTTCTCTTGTCTAATGGTAAATTTAAGCAACATACTAATGGTAAGTTAGATTTTTTTTTTGAATCTTAATATGAAACATGCTGGGGATACTGTTCATTGCTTCGTGTTCCTCCGTGAAACTCTTCAGTGATCAATATGTAACTGCAGCAGCCAAGATCAGAAGTCAGATGTGCTGTCTCTTGTTGAGTATTGGTGATCCCATAATATAAAATACAATTGTGTGTTTCATGGAGCTTCTTGTACAAGAGGATGACTGCCAGCTGTGTTGCTACTGCAGTACAACACAAGGAGGCTGTTGCTAATAAGGGACTTAATTGATCCATTTTAGAACTAACAGTTCTCTTGTTCAATTACTCTGTAGTTGTTGAGCTTCCTTACACAGCTTTTCCTTGCTGCATGTATGCAGATGTGCATGCCAGGAAAGTAGATGCAGAAACTTGTGTGGGGTGGATGGCAGGACAGCATCTGGAAAGCTGTGCAGATTTCTGTGTTCTTTAAAGTAGGACCTAGTCCAGCTGCAGTTGCAAAGGAAACTCAAAGTGACTGGATGTTTGGGCTATTCTTTTTCATTTCTGTTGGGAGAAGGAGCTGTGTAGGTGTCAGCCCGGAAGCAGAAGATGCTAGCTGTGCTAACTGTATTAACTTCAAACTTAATGTTGTTCTTGTCTTTGAGAAATGTGATGGGAAACGCTAATTTAACTTTTGTGACTTCTTGAAAGTATCTGAAGTACCTGTGTGAGGGTTGGTTGTCCTATCCCATATAATTTTTACAGTAGCTTGTAACACTCTTATCATTAGAAAACTTCTTGTATACTAGGTAGCTTTCCTTGCAAGTTCCTAACAAAATGAATAATTTTCAGACTCCAGATTCCAAGAAGGATAAATCTGTAACTCCAAAAACACCAAAAGTCCCTCTGTCGTTAGAGGAGATTAAAGCGAAAATGCAAGCGTCTGTAGACAAGGTGAGTTCTTGGAAACTTCAGGGTTCCCAGCCTTACTTTTGTACTTCCACAGATCAGAAGAATTGGATGTTTTTAGGAAATGGTTACATGTCACTGACTGCTATGCTTTTATACAGAGTATTTTGATGTTGAAGCTCAGAGAAATGAAAACTCATCAAGGACAAAAGGAAGTCTCTGCACCGTAAACAAAATTATGTTGGTTTTGTATTCCTCCAGTAGTGGCAATGGGTAATTTGATATTTCTTAGGGAATTGTCTCAGTTAAACTTTGGAGGGGGGAAAAAAGCCCAAACAACCCAAAAATCAGAACAATAAGCCTTGGGGGTGACATTTATTCTAAAGGTGACGTAAGTAGTGTGCGCATTCTGTTTTAGGCAGCTAGAGTAAAGCAGTTGTTCGTGTGGCTGCAATAATAGCATGATCTTGAAGTAGTATCCAGATGTCCAGATGCTTGTAAGGCTTTATAACTTCCAGAAGAGGGAGACAGGTGCTCATGATATGCAGTAATGGACCAATGTAGAAATGAAAGCATTTGCTCTCTGGTCTGGGCTAATTGAGCCTCCCCTCAATGGATGTTTCACCTTTTGAAGGTCACAAGGCAGTCAGTTGGCTTCTGGTTGGTATTGGATTGAACTAGCACTTCTTGGTTATGCATATGAGTTCTCTTATAAAAATTATTGAAGTATAAAAAATAAAGTTGTGTTTTAGTTGCAGTCTGGTTTGGTAAGAGTATAGCAGGCAACAGCAATTCTTTCCCCTTTATCCAAGTCTGGAAACCTTTGTGCTAGGAGCACAGTGGAGTACACATCTGTACTGCAGAATAGGTGGTAGTAAGGACCTGGCATCCAGACTATGTGAGTTCTGGTTTTACTTCACCTAGCTCAGGAATGAATGTGCTTACAGACCATAATTTCATTTGTGACTGAACCAGATTATTGGAGACTTTTGTATCTCATGTCAGTGCTGTGAAGAATTTTGGCTCTTTTGTTTGCTCTGAGATCAGTTTTTCTCCCTTACAGTGGCAATTAAGTCATCTAAAAAACTGGAATTATTTTAGATTATATTTAGATTCTTAATGTTTTTTGGCAGTTTTGACCCAGGAATGCAAAATAACGTGTTTCAGTACAGAATAGATGTAGAGTGAGCAATGACAGATTGTGATCTGGATCAAAGTGCATATCCCTGAATTACAAACCTGACAGTGAGGGATTGTATTGTTCTGTTAGGTCAGGCTAACCTCTTGGATCTAGTGGATGCTAGGGTGGTTTTTTGTGACTTGGAGGAGCCACAATGAATGTTGTTTCTGCAGCGTTAAGCAGAAGTGGCTGAGCTGCTCACAGTAGACAGATGTCCCTATGGAGGGAATTGCAGCTCAGATAGCTGGCAAGTAGCTTTAGAATGTACTTAGTGTTGTTGAAGAGTGTTTTTACAGGAAAGTTGTTTTGTAAGCACAAATATGTAGAAGCAATAGCTTTAATTCAGTGTTTACCAAGATGGTCCTATGACATACCTTAGTAAGGTGAAAGGTTTGTGTGTTGCCATATACAGTTGCACTGCAAGCTGCTAGCCAGCAAGTTAGCAGCTTTGAAAAACATCACTTTAATAGAGTGAAACTGCTCTATTATGTACGAAGTAGATATCAACAAGCTAATATAAAAGGATAAGTACATAAGAATCCAGAGGTAAGACATTATCCAAATCCAAGCTTTTTGGTTGCAGTTTCAAGTATTTCTAATGTAGCTTTGTTTACATTTGAATATAAAAATGCTGTTTTCTACAATGTGCCAAGTAGTAGCTAAGTGTTGTATCATAGTTGGCATGGTATATTTCAACTGATGCACCTGGAAAATGGGAAAAAATACTTCTCATGGGCCATGTGCAAGCCAAACTGTGCCTCTTAAAAGAGTGCTGTTTTTTTTGCCTGGATACATGAGATCTGAAGATAAGCTTAGTAGGTCCATGAATCATTACTGAACCTGCTTTCTACTTCCTGAGTATTTACAAAGACAGTTTCAGAGATAGAGGCAAATGTCTTCTTTCAATTTATAGAACTAATGTATTAGTCTTAAAAGGTAGGTGAGAAATTGCTTCATGTTCTGCTTTAGAGAGCTGAAGTCAAAAACCCACCTGTGAAGGGTAGCGGTGTCTTAAGTTCCTGGGGTAGGAATCCATCAATATGGAATTTGTTCTAGTTCATCTGGATAGCATATGGATGTTGACTACAAACAAGGTTAATGTAAGTGGTGAATGCTGGAGCGTGAGCAAAGATGCTTGTACAGCCATTTTAGTGTGTAGGCACTCACTGTATCTCACTCTGAGATATAACTGGGTACTGTAAAGAATCAAGTGTCTTAAAATGGTTTAAAGGCAGATTGGTTTGAAATGTTGCAAGGTGAGTTCAGTAAAGCTCCATGTGTATTGCAAAGGGTTTAAGCTTCAGAATGACCTGCATATGCTAAAGCTTATGTGTTTTTCAAAATAGGGTACTACCCTTCCCAAGCTGGAACCCAAATTTGCCAACTATGTGAAGAATTGCTTCAGAACGGAGGACCAGAAGGTAACTGCATTTATTGGAACTTGATAAAGTCCAAAAACTTTTATAACCTTAGGGATTCTTTTCCACTTCTTAATCTTTACAAGCTTTGGACTGCTTCAAAGGGTTACAAGCCACGAACAATACTTCAAATTAAATAAATGGGAATGGTTTGAAGGGTTTAGTTGGCTAAGATAGGAAAGCTAATATTTTATTACATTTTTCCAGCTTTTATATGGTTGGTAAATTATCTCTTGCTTACTAAACCCACAGAATTTTCCTTCTGGCACCATACTGGCTAAGGAAATGAGCTGTGGTTTTCCTTGCTGCTGAATTTGGCCACCTAGGCCAGTCTGCTGTTCAGCCTTTTGTTAGGCAGGGTGTCTGGGAGGGGGAACTGTTTTGCGATTGAGATTATGGCTTTCTTGCTACTTTTCCTCCCAAAGTCAACTGAACTCTTGTAAGAGGGCAAGCCAAAAGGTGGTATCAGGAAGCAAGTTTCTGAATTAGTTATTACTCAACGTATACTAGGCTAAAATGTGTCTTGGATTTCCCCTATCAAAATTCCTGTGAGTTAAAACTTTCTTCCGGTGACAGAATTCCTTATGCTTTCCTGCTTCCCTCAGTGGTTCAGGGTAAACTTGTCTGATAGACAAATTGATAGGTTCTTGAAAGAATGTTTCAGAGCCGTTTGCCTCAGCTACTGGAGCTGCTCTGACATTCACCAGGGTAGGCAGAGGTCAGCCAATATTTGCCTAGCTGGTCCACACCCATCCTCTCGCTTACCTTTGCTGAATTCAGACTAAGGTGACTGACAGTGAGTAACAGTCTTGTAGCAGAAGGACTTAACATCTTGCTTTCAACTTGATTCTTCTCTGAAAGGAATGCATTGTGTTGTAATTTAATGTCAGTATTTTGTGGAGTAAGTGGCTATAGTAAACTGAAAATAATAAGAAAAATGGATTTAAACTTCTTTCTGTGCACTTCCAGGTCATTCAAGCTCTCTGGCAGTGGAGACAGACTCTGTAAGAAAAGAAAACAGTTTTAACAGTTCATTAAAATCCTGCAGTCTTACTTCTGTAACCATTATTTGGCTGTTCTTTTTACAAATGCTCAAAGAGCTTTCCCTACTGTGTCTGATAAATGTCATCCAGATTACGTTGCCAAGAATGTGTTGTCCAAAATGCCTGTTTAGTTTTTAAAGATGGGACTCCACCCTCAGCTTCATGTTAAGTATGTATGGAATGTTTTGATAAGGCATGGTGGTGGTGGTGGTGGTCAGACAAATGGAAATGGTGGGGAGACTAAATGTATGTGGAAAATAAAATAAAGTTTTGGTATTTTAATAAAGTACTATCATTTCTTTTTTTATGGGTTGGGGGCAGTCTGCATACTGAACCCAGAAGATAACAGGGCTTTAAAGTTCTCATAGGAACTACTGCTAAGTAGCTGAGCTACTGCTTTTTACCTGGTACACATCAGATACTCTTAATTTATGTTGTCAACTTCAAAAACAATTCCAGTTCCATGAGCTTTGCAACTACAGAGCAGATGATTGGTGAGAAGACTTAAGTGGTAAGTTGGGTTTTATTCTTGTCTGGAAGTGACCACTAATTATATAATTGCCTAAACCAGCCTTTCCTGCATCTCAGTTTCTGACCAGCATCATTGCTCCTTCGTTTATGGTTTCTCTTTTAAGAAGTGAGTTTGTGGGGCTTGTGACTCTGCTTGTAAAACGTAATACTGCTGATTTGGGAGTTGCTGGCTGTGCTGTTCCTCTGAGGGGCTGCAGTCTGAGGTTCCCGCTTAGTGGCTCCTGTGAGTGTTTTGTGAAAGAGAATCAGCTTGGGTGGTGTAGGGTGTGCCTAAAGAGCTTGCTGAAGAAGATTGTGCCAATGGCTAAACAGCAAATCTCAAAAGCATAGATGGGCAGGTAGTCCTATCTCAGTTCCTTTGGTCTATTGCCTGCCAGTGGTAAAACCAGAGTTAGAACAAGTGTTTGGGTCATTTTGGTTGTGATACATAGTTTGGATCATTTGATTGTCATACAAAGTAGATGGCTGAGGTATTAAAGGCTCATCCAGAGGAGGAGGAAGGATGGATGTCATGCCTGGTAGTGAACACTTCTCAAGGCTCTTGTCTAAATGCCGCATTGTTTCAAATGCTTGAATGCCATGTCTGCACAGTGACTGCAGTAATGGGGTGGCAAAGAATGCTTAACATGAAATAATTTAAGCAGTTACATGGTAAAAATACCTGTTTCTAGAGATTTTCAGCATGATAGAATCAAATGCAAGTCTCCGGAAGCAAATACGTTCTGGAAAAATCAAGCAAAGTGCATGGTGGAGAAGAGAAACACAGTGCAAATCTAGTGTCAAAGATTAAGCTTGAGTATAATTGCAGCATGTGAAATGGCAGAATGTAAGGGTTTGAAACTCCTGTTTTGGTGGGGTTATGTCAATAGATGATGTCATATGCACAAGTGAGAGCAAATTTCCCTGGTGAAATAGAGCTAATGGCACAGACAGACTTATTTAAGCAAAATTGCCCTCAATTTTGGCTGAAACAAGTGAAAATTGTACAGTAATTTCAGTGAGAGGCTCTCCAGCCAATAAAATATTCTGAGTATTAGACTTTTAGGAAAACCAGGGCTCTTGTCTGTCTATGGGCCACTGACCACAGTGGGCCTCTGGGGCACAGCTGCCCTTGGCATAAGGGTTGCAGAGGGAAGGTGGATCTTGTAAGGGGCAGTTCTAAAGAAAAAGGTGTTCCTGTGCTGTAGCCAAGGCGTAATTGTAGAATCCCAGACTGGTTCTTGTTGGAAGGGACCTTAAAGCTCATCCAGTTCCAACCCCTGCCACGGGCAGGGACACCTTCCACTGGAGCAGCTTGCTCCAAGCCCCTGTGTCCAACCTGGCCTTGAACACTGCCAGGGATGGGGCAGCCACAGCTTCTCTGGGCACCCTGTGCCAGTGCCTCAGCACCCTCACAGGGAAGAGCTGCTGCCCAAGAGCTCATCTCAATCTCCCCTCTGGCAGGTTAAAGCCATTCCCCTTGGCCTGTCCCTACAGGCCCTTGTCCAAAGCCCTTCTCCAGCTTTCCTGCAGTCCCTTCAGGCACTGGAAGCTACTCTGAGGTCTCCCTGGAGCCTTCTTCAGGCTGAATGAGCCCTAGAGTGCGAAAGGTTGAATTAAGTTCTCAGTTAAAGCTCAGATGTGAAAATACCTGTTAAGGATACCAAATACCAGTGTTCGTCATTGAAGTGCTGTTCTTGATGTTCTACAGAGCTGAAATGTTTTTACCATGGCAATAATGGCATGACTGCAACAAAGCTGTGATGTTTGGTAGGTATGTTAGAGGCTGGGAGCCCGTGTTGTCCTGGTCTTTGAGGATGGCTTAGAGATCATGGAGGTGGTAATCACATGCGTTGATGCAAACACAGGCTTTCTCAGTCTACCTTTTCTTCGCAGGGGGGTAAAACATCTCTCCAGGTTTCTGTCCTTTGACTTCTCATCTCCCCATGAGTTTCTTCCCCTGCTGCCTGTCTTGGTGCAGGGCCCTTCTATTCCTTCCCTTTACATGCTTTGTTTCCTCCATTAATTGTTTCCTCTGGTAGCTGATGGTGCCCATGACAAAGGGAAGGCTGCAGCTGAGCAGCACTGCACAGGGTGTGCAGCAGCACTGTCCTCTGCTGCACAGCACTGGCTTCTTCATATGGATCTACATTGTCTCCAGGTTTCTGGGTTCAGAGGAGGTGATAACAGGATACTGTCCTGCAGGAAAGGAACCTTTTCCAGCTTCAGGAGGTCTTGGTCTGGAGCTTATTCCTTGGTGTTCAAGAAAAGTGCTGTGGCCACCTTGGGCCTGTCTCGGCGTTCTGTTTGCTCCTGTGAATCAAACCAGCTTGCTAAAATGGTGTCTCTGACCCCAAGCAAGTGCTATGATGAGTATGGCCCTGTGTTGTTTTGCCTGTGCTCGGCAGTTGTTGCAGCCCTTGGAGAGGAACCACTGGAGCGCAGCTGGCAGGAGAGCGGAAGGGAGTGTGTGTGGGCTGAGGTAATGGAAAACAGGGCCAGGATGGGTGGTGGTTCTGGGCTTCTTGCCACCCAGACAGTCCCTCAGGGTCTAAGTTCATGCTGGAACATGCTCTCTGTCCTCTCCTTCTCTAGTAACCTTGCCCAGATACCCAAAGCTATGTCCTGTCTCCTTCCCATGTGCTGTTACTAATGGTCCAACTCTTCCAAACTTTCCTTCCCTCTTTGTATGTGGAACGAGCACATACATCCTCATTCCTCTTGCCTGTTTACCCAAAGGGAAATTAAAGACTGGATCCTACTTACGAAATGTCATAGAAAAGGCTGCAAATGAATTGGGAAGTTTGGAGCTAAGCATTGGATGGGGCATCTTTATTCCCTGGCCTTGTACTCATGGGCAGTAGGTCCTGGGAAGCCGCAGCAAGTGCAATTGGTTGTGTTGAGTGAGGCTTGGAGGTTTTGTGATGTGGTAGTTGGTAAGGGTTGCTTTCTCTGAGTCCTGGCTCTCATAAGCTGAATGAGGAGAGCAGAGCTTGGGCCCAGGAGAAGCAGTACAGGACTTTGAGCTGTGTCCTTCTCTTTGCAGGCAGTGGAGGAGATCCCCTGCTCTCAGCTCCCTGGTTGTTCCTTTTGCCTACGCTCACACGTCCAGGAGCAATTCTGTGTTGTGTTGGATCTGTTCTTCAGTGACTGTTGGGTTGTCTTATGCAAATGGAATTTAAGCCATGCCTAATTGAGACCAAATAAATTGTTGAAGTATATCAAATGTTAAGATGATAGAAGTGCCATGGAGATCACTGGTCTATTGTAATTGTATGCATACATAGCCTGTGGTCAGTTGGATGGGGATGACTTTTGCTCTGCTTCTTAATTTCTACGGGAACCTTTTCTTCTCCCCTTCCACCGCTTCTATCAGCTCTCCCTAACCAAGCTGCAAGAGCCTTTATAGGAAAAGGATCCTGGGAGAAAACAAGAATGAATAAAAAGAAGATATAAAAGTGTTAGAGGGTCAAAAGTGAGAATGAGAAAAATGGTGATGCTCAGCAGGGGACCTCTAACAGTGCCCACCACTTCCAGAGCAGCCCATGAGGGCAGTGATGTGCTGCTGCCCGGATGCTTGTCCAGTCAAGGGGATGGAGATGGGCATACTTAGAACGGGAAATGGCAAAAGGAGGGGACATAATCAGGCTACACAAAATAGAGTTGATGTGCCTGGGTCATCTTAGACTGTTTGGTTCATGCTGGTAGTAGGAACAGTCATTTTCTTAAGGCAATTTCATTAAGAGGTCCTGCAGTTGTACTCAGGTAATTGCTGGGGCCCGAAGCCTGCCAAGCCCCATCCAGTTCTGTTGAATTCCTTGGTATTTAAGGAAAAATAAGTTCCTCTTGGATGAGGATATACATTTTCAATGGTATCTTCAAATTAAGCCCGAGGGCTTTTAATTGATTTTTTTTTCATGAGAAATAACTGCAGAGAGCTGAAGGCATATTGTAACTTGTTAAGGTACTTGGCATTTCACTGCTGCAGCCACCTTGATCCCTGCCTGGTTTGTGTAACTTTTCCCATTACTCCTTATGTTTGTCACAAAGCTTGTAATTGTGGTATTTTTCCAAGAGCATCTTTGATGAGAGGGTTCTGGTGACACAGATCATGCTATACTGAGGCAGTGTATATTATCCCAGCATTGCTTTGAGTGTTGCTTCCCAAAGTACCTACTGCTTTAGCTGTTCCCTTTGTGTAAATTGGTGTGTGTGGATGCTGAGAACGGTAGACAGCTACAGCTAGTAGGTGAAGTTTTCTGTGCAGTTGTAAGGCCTCCTCTGCTTTTTAGGACATTCTTTCCTGTCCCTTAACTCTTTTTCCTATAGTTTTAAGCATTTCCTTCAAATTTTCCACATGAAAATAGGTTTTAACTGAATGACCTCCCTATAGCTAAGGGCAATAGCGTGTTATGGGATCAGCATACTGAAGGGGACGTGGCCCTGGTGATCTCCAGAGACTAAAGGACAGGGAGATTTGGGATCTTGGTTTCTTTATTAGGGTCTCAAACTAGGAAAGATGCTTCTGCTTGTTCCTACTAGCGTTATGGTCCTGGATAGTCCCTCCTAGTCCATTCCAAATTTTGTATCTTGCCACAGCCTTCTCCTTGTTGATTTGCTCCATTACTGCTTCTCTCTCTTCTGACCCTTATCAGTTCCTCTTCTAGTCTTTTCTGCCCAGTGCTGTGGTGAGCAGCACTGACTTTCCCTGCTCTGCACTCTTGGTCTCTAGAAAAGGTTTGAACACCATGGTGTTCCTGCATGAATCCTTCTGCATTGCTTGGCAAAGTGTCCCTGGGAGCACGTCAGAGGCTGGTGCCCTCGCTTGGATCACAGTGGAGAATGCTGATGGTAAAAGCCCAGCCCTGCTGCTGTACAACCCTACTGCCAGAGTACCCAGAGCAAGGCAGGGGCAGTGGGCAGGAGCCCACAGCAGTGGTGTGGGAAGGGATCAGACATCTCAGAGAGGAGGAGGCTCCACAGACAGGGCTGAGATGATGGCTTGCTGGAGACAGCTTAATTCAGGAGACTTCAGTCGAAGAGGTTTATGTTTAGGAGCTGTTGAGCTGAAAAGCTCCAAGTTAAGGAAATACTAACTTTTGAAGATTAACAGCTTGTGATTTTTTTTATTTTTTTTTTAAGGGAAAAATGAAACCATGGGGGAACATAAATCCAAGAAGCCAAGCCCTAGGATATAATACAGTGCAAAGCCTGGAAGGTGGAATTTCCCACTAGTTTGTGTAGGGTTGTCTGCAGAGGTTTGCCGCGTGCCTTGAGTGAGGAGCATTCAAGAAACTGCCATGTGCTTTCAGAGGGGAGCTGCTGGGTGGTAGGACCAAGGAAAGCCTGTGGGCATCCTTCCTGTGCAGGACACCAGGGCAGGGGTGGCCAGGTCAGGGGACGTGGGGTGGCAGCGTATGCTGGCTGAGGGGCCCTGAGCTACCCAGGAGAACGACATGTTGAACTAGGTCCATCGGTCTCTTCTTTAGCTTAAGATGTCTATCATTTTCAGGGATTTGATTTTCCTTGTTCCTCTGCTGATAGAGTGCTGAGGTTTGTTTAATGAGTGTGCTGTCAGAGGAATCAGAGGTTTCAGTTCCTGAATCCCACTGAAATTCAGGAAGTGCTTCAGTGGAGAAGAACCTTTGCAAACCCTGAAATCCTGGCTGCTGGATAAGAGGCTTTGTTAGCTGTAGGGTTTTTCCCCTTACAAAGTAATGATTCACATCAGAGTAAGGGTTGTGTGCTGAGTTCTCCCTTCACGTGGGGCTGTGAGATGTGCATCTGCTCTAGAGCTGGAAGAGACACTGCCCTTGCCTCTGTTCCTGAGGGGCTGGGGAAGGGCTGTTAGCTCCTGAAGCTCTTGGGAGCATTCCTGCCCTCTGGAGCTGGGACAGCCTCTTGCATTGCTGTGCTGGCTGGAGGGGGCTTTGGGGGTTTCCCAGCTCCCTCTGTCCTCCCAAGGCTTGGTGCTCTTCCTTGCCCCGGCTCCCTCCCAGTCAGCAGAAGGCTGTCTCAGTTTGTTACCCCTATAAATGCTATAGCATGCAAGCTGCCATGCTGGATAGCCTATTATTTGTATTTCTTACTTTATGTTGTTCCATTATTCTGATAGTTTATGTTTGGTTGTATTTGACTATGCATTATGTGCTTCTTTGTTCTTCATTCTCCAAGGCAGGAGTTCCTGGTGGCCGAAAGAAGCCTCCCCTGGGTCGTGGAAGGGAAAAAACTCCAGCAGAGGAGGACTGATCATATATCCATATGTATGCTCTCACCCACCAGTTGAGGGGCTTCAGTTTATTCCTCACAGCTATCCTCTCCTTAATGCTGAACGACAGATGTATTGTCTTCATTCAGACTCCAGAGACCTTCACCTCTTTCCAGTTTGGGCTTCCTAGCAGATATTAAATTGCAAATACTTCTTGCTAAAAAGAAGTCACCACAGGAACTGGTGCTTCTGTATCTGCAGGATTAACATCTCTAATTCCTGGTGCCATCCGCACTGGCTGTCAAGGCATGGTTCAGGTCGTATTCCAGGTTGGCATCTGATTTGTGGGGCTTATAAACCCAGCTCAACAGTTACATGTGAAAAACTCAGTGAGCATAAAGCACCCAGCAGCGCAAGCACTGGTTTGGGTTTTCATTTTGGTGCATTGAAGGAAGGCTCTGTTATGCATGTTCTGATTTAATGTTCCAAATGCTTGGTGTGGGAATTTGGCATTTCAGCTTTTGCTGTATTTATGCCTTTGTTGAGCATTTCAGTTCATTTCCTATGCGTCCGTGCATTGTCAAAGTCCAGGCAACCAGCAGAGCAATTGCAGACACGTCTTGGGGCTGTGCTGACCTCCCTGGCTTTTCATCTGTCTCAGGCTTGGTGAAATCCCAGTGTAAAAGCTTACAGTGTATGGTTTGGGTTGCTTTTGTTCCTCCTCATATGGTTTGTTTATGTCCAGGGGGAAATTTTAGCCTGGTAAAACCTACATTCCATCTGGAGTTAACCAATAAGTGAGCTTTCTCTGTGCTTTTGGTGTGCAGTGACATCTGTGAGCTTCAGCAGCTGAGCACCAGCACCCAGCTCCTTTCCAGCCTTGCAGCTGCTGTGTGATGCCCCATAGTGAAGCAGTGTGCTGCGGATCAACCATGGCTGTGAAGCACCAAATGGCTAAGCATCAAGTCATCGCATGCTGCTCTTGTCTTCAGACCATGCTGATGCAGGAGGATGGAGCTGCTGCCTTCTGCTGCTCCCTGGACAAGACAGGCCAAGCACTGCAGGGTGGTTTGCACTGTGAGGGGCTGCAGAGGGCTCGCAAAGTGCTTGCAGGATTTTCATTCAAGTTGAAGATATAAATATCTATGTGTGCTTTGTGATTCCAGCACTTCAAATCAGGCCTTTAGCCTGGTGCTTTGTGGCTGGCTGATTCCGAATCCTGACTGTGCTCTTCATGTTCCTTCTGCAGGGTTGTGGCTGAATGTCATGGGGCTAAGGCTTAACTGTTCTCCCAGGTGTCAGTTCAGAGAGGTGGCTCTTCTGGCAAGCAGCAGTAACTGCAAAGCATCCCCTCCCTCCCTGCTGGTCCAGGCTAATGGCAAAGTCTTTCTAAAGACCCTTCTGACCTTGGGATGGAGTCGCCTTTTTGTGTGTAATCTGGATAAAGACAAAATACACATCACAGCCCTTCTAAAAGCTGAAATGTAGAAATCTCCTTACATTAATTTTAAGTAAGAGCTGCCTATTAAAACAACCCAAGGATGGAGATGCAGAAGATGACAAAAGCAAACAATGCACCTATTTGGCTGAGATGTAGAGCTGAACTTGGTCTTTGTAAAATGTCAGCCCAGGTTTTTCCTTGTTCCTTTAAATCTGAGTTCCAAAGCAGAAGGGGCCCTGGTGGCATGGTGTGCTAGATGCAGTGGGGTTGGATGCTGTGTTGGCCTTTGCTGCCAGCTTCTCATTCATGTCCCAAAGCGACATCCAGTGGGTGGGAAGGTTGTCTGCTTGAGCATGCTGCTATGTCCTTGGGCCCTGTGAATGGGTTTCATGCTCTGTGAAATAGCCTTTCATTGGGTGCTATGGACTGCTGGAGCAGGGCAAGGGAAACCCATTGCATCGGGTGCACCTTCACAGCCCCGCAAGTGAAATCTAGTGCTGCTCAGGCTTTGATTTGAGCTGCTGAAGGGCAGTCACTAATCCAAAAAGCCACCAAGGCACTGTCTGAATAACAGAGTCTTAATTCAGGCATTTGCATGGGTGAGTGAATGGTAGGGGTAACCTTGGGACAGCCCAGGGAGCACCCAGCACTGCAGAGACACTATCTGTCCTGTGTCTTGCTTAATAAAATGTCATGAACATCAGGCTCAGGGGACCACACTGTGCTGGTCTGCCTGCCCAGAGCATGCTCTATGAAAAATAAACAGCTTAAAATAAGGTGTTCATTTTCCAGTGGGAGTTAGCTGTGCTGGCTGGGTTTATACACCTGCTGCCCAGTTAATACACTGGGCATGACATGCTGTGGTATGGAATACCCCTATGACTAGTTTGGGTCAGGTGTCCTGGCTCTGCTTCCTCCTGGCTTCTTGTGCCCCTCCTCACTGGCAGAGCATGAGACTGGAAAAGTCCTTGATCAGAGTCAGCATTACTTAGCGATAACTAAAACCACGGGTATGTTATCGGGGTACACTGTGCACCAGTATCTACTACAGCCATATACTCCTGTGGGACTGATGTGCTAGGCTGTCTGATCCACGCAGTCCAGTAAACCCAATTGTTCCTCTTATCCACCTGGCTGGTGGCAGGGCCCCTCTAATAGTGATCATAAGATCACTGGGAATCTGGTCAAATAGCAGAGTTCAGTAGAGAAGGAATGGGCATGGATGAAGAGTTCTTAATATTATATATACACATATTTTCATAACACTATGCAGCTAAGTGGTATTTCTATTTTTCCACAGGCACATGTGAGCTGCCTCACCTGTTTTCTGTGCTCAGCTGTGTTCTTCAAGGCTGATAGCCTGAGGTTCACTTAATGCCGGTATTATCCTCTGGGTAACTCTTGTGGTTTTAAAGATGGAAGGTCTTTGTCATTCTATCGAGGCACAAACCATGGATCTAGTTTAACTGAAGGAACTCGTGTGATTGCAAGTGAAATGTTTTCATCACCGGAAAAAGGAAAACCCAACGTGCCCTCTTTAAGCCCCTCCCTGGCAATTCACCCTGTCTGGGTGCCTTTTGCTGAGTCCAGATCGAGTCCCTTTGGCACCTGGAGGATGAGGCAGCGCGACGCAGCCGTGCTGCTGGCACATGGCACAGCCCGGGCCAGCATTGCCTGTGGTGAGATTTTCCATGCATAGCTCACAGCTCTGCTGTAGCTGCTGTAATTGTCCCTGCTGCTGGGGAACTGAAGTTGCGAGTGCTGGCAGTAGCTTCACAAATCACTTCTCTCCTGGGCCCTGCAATCCTGGGCCAGCTCAGGTGCTGGGCAATGTCATCAGTCACTATCTAGGAGCCTTTTCTTGGAGGCGAATGACAGGGCTTCCGTGATGCAAAGCCATGAAGTGGTGGGACACAGGTGCTTGGGGACACTGTAGGGATTTCCATCCCTTCGCCAGTGCATTGCCAATGGCACTTTTTGTAACAGCAACTAATGACAGGCCAAGGGGAATGGCTTTAACCTGCCAGAGGGGAGATTGAGATGAGCTCTTGGGCAGAAGCTCTTCCCTGTGAGGGTGCTGAGGCGCTGGCACAGGGTGCCCAAGAGGCTGTGGCTGTCCCATCCCTGCAGTGTTCAAGGCCAGGTTGGATGGGGCTTGGAGCAAGCTGCTTGAGTGGAAGGTGTTGCTGCCCGTGGCAGGGGTTGGAACTGTATGAGCCTTAAGGTCTCTTCCAACCCAGACTGTTCTAGAGTTCTGTGATGATTCTATGATTCCTACACCAGGCTGGTCTTATGAAGGACCACAGTAGAAAAGCGTGGACTCCCCTCTAGGTGCAGTTTGCATCACTGGGTTGCCTGGGTGTACTGAAAGACTCCAAGGTCCCTGTGGCCAGCCCGAATGTTGGTAACATAAAGCAGCTGGTGAGCTCAGGATGTTGAAGGCTCTGCTCATGTGGGAGAGAGGGGCAGGTTGTCTGTGGCATGCTTTGCATTTGAAAACCTCACAGAACATCCTGACTTCCATATTATGGTTGCCGAGTGTTCTCCTTGTGAAAAGGGAAAAAATGATGCTTTAAACTGACAGTGTCACTGCTATGAAAGGCTGAGCTTTGTGGCTTGGCAGGATGAACCTAAGGGTAACAGCGCAGCAGGTTGGCATCGTCACAGCAAGCTCCAGGTACCTGCTTTTTGCTTGGATCCTGCTTCCTCAAGGATAACTGTGGGGCTGAGAAGAGAGAAAGGTGACATGGGCTGTTGGTGGAGCAGGAGGAATCTGGTTTCAGCTGAGGACATTCTTGGTCTGGTGTGGTCTGGCATGCACTGGCTGTCTGGGGGAGGCTTGATGGCCTTTCCAGGAGCTCATGCGACCTTCCCACAACCAACCTCTACTACCCTCCCCGTCAGCACATGTCTCTGTGTCTAAAGAAGAGGTAAAGTGGGAAAAAATACCCAGGAGGGACAGAGAAACCCATCAGGGCCCTGCTCCTGTGCTGGGGATGTTCCTGAGGCAGTTCAGGTGAATTGTCTGATTGCTCTGAGTTTCTGTGGTCAGGAAAGGTGAGAAGGAGCAATCTAAGGTCATGCTTGCAGATGACTATGAGCAGATGTGAGTGTTAGGGAGGACTTGTTGCATTCTGGCTTTGCAGAGCTTCTGTGCACATTGTACAGGGTCTTCTCAGCTGTCAGACACTGGACTACATTGGACTATACAGGTGCTTTTCCTGTGGGTGACTGAGCAGCGCCCAACAGCATGAGGTGGTGTAGGTTGGGTTCCTCCTCACCCATCCTGCTTTGAGGAAGAGAGACATTGGTGGTGAACAGGAATATATTGAATATTTTCACATCTAAGCTCAACACTCTCATCTTCCAAGTCCCCAAATTCTGTTGGTACTGACTCTGTGAGGGTGTCTTGGTGAGCTCAGCTTGCAGGGCTGAGGGTGGTGGCTCTCAGCCATCCTTGGAAACCACTTTCAGCTGTGGCATGGTTGCATGTGACCACTGTGACAACAGGGACATGTGGTGCCAATGGTGTCAGTGGCATCAGCAATGGACAGTGGTTTGGACTTCTTTTTTCACAGAATCATAGAATCAGCTAGGTTGGAAAAGACCTTTAAGATCATCAAGTCCAACCTTTACCAAGACCTGTGGATCCATAAGCCCTGAAGTGTAAAGTCCATTAGATATATCTGTGTATATTGATATGTGGACATTTTATGAGAACTTGCCTAGGTCACTTGGTTTTCAAACTTAACGTTTCTGTGCCTCTTGGGCCTGGAACTGTGGCCTGAAACCCTCTGTGGTTTGGTGCCTGAAGGGTCCCTGGTGCTGAACTCCAGGGATTAAAGATGCTGCATGATTTGTGTCTGGGAGCGAGTGCGGAGCAGCAGGGCCCAAACTCACCGTTATTCGAGTGGAGAATTGGGAAAGCTTGGAGTTATGAGCTATGGTTATGTCCTCACTTAATAAGGTGTTAACTGACGTTAGGCTCACTTCGGAGAGTTAGGCTGTGCGTGGAGGTTAACAGTGCCCGGCGCTTTGTCTGCTATAAACCAGCTCTCGGAGACGGGGCAGGAGTTACCGCGCGCTCTCAGCGTGTGAATGTTTGCCTTTGCCTGAAAAATGAATCGAGAACTGAGGAGGGGAACCCGCTCGGTTTCCCGGGGCTGCAGCAGCGCCGGGCCCCGCCGAGCCGAGCCGAGCCGGGGTGCACGGCGGCGGCGCGGCCGCTAGAGGGCAGGCGAGCAGTGCCGGAGCGGGCCGCGCCGCCGGGGAAGCGCCGGGCAAACCCCGAGTACCTGACCCCGGTGTAAATATCCCGCAGTGGGAGCGGTGCCGGGCTCATGGATCCGGACGGGCGCGGCCCGGCCCTGCCCGAGCGGCGGTGGGTGCCCGACCCGGAGGGGGGCAGCGGCGGGGCTGGCGGGACCCCACTGCCGCCCGCCGGGGACGGGACGTGCTCGGGTCCCTCGGAGGTAAGGGAGCACCGGAGCGGTCGCTGGCAGGGAGCGGGGCAGGGGGACAGCGGCAGCCGCCGATGTGTTGCGTGGGGGTGGTGTGCGTGTGTTTCCCTTTGCGCTTCGGGCGGCAGCGGCACTGCCCCGCTCCGTCGCGGCTCCCCCCGCGCCCCCCGCCTATATTCTTTATTCTCTCGCTATTTCGCAAGCCCCGCTGCCGGTCGCCCTCCGCTCCCTCCCATCCCTCCGCGCAGCCGGTGCCCGCCCCGTCCCGCCTCCCGCTCCGCGCCCCGCGCATCGCCATGCCGCCCGCGCGGAGCGGCGGGGCGCGGAGCGGGCGCGGGGCCGCCGAGACGCTTGATCCGCTTCGCAGGGCCGGGCTGGGGGGGCGGCGGCGGGGGGGGGGCACTTGCTGATGGTCGGAAGTTACTGACAATAAGCACCTTCATCCCCCCCAAAGGCGGAGAGAGAGAGAGAGGGAGAGGAGGAGGAGGAGGAGAGACAGGGGGAGAGGAGAGCTGATGCCTAAGCGAGTCACTCGGAGGAGGCAAAGCGGGCGGTACCACAACTTCTCGGCGGCGCGGAGCGGCGCGGAACGGCGAGGAGCAGCGCGGAGCGGAGCTCGCCGGCCGGATCGCTCCCATGTCAGGGCGGCGGTGGGGGACTGCACTCCGCTAGCGTGAAGCCACTGACCTTCCCCCTCTCCTCGCCCAGCGATGTATTCACTGCTCTCCGCCTGCACTTGCCTGTAAGGATCATGGCATATTTTGAAATATTTTTTCTGTTATTTTTTATTGCTTTTATTTTTTATTAAACTCTCATTTTGGAGGCTCCGGTTGCGTTTTCCTTGCAATCAGGTGGTAATGGGGACCCGAGCCTTTCTATAAGCAGAGCATCGCTTTGCACCCTTTAAAACATTACAAACAAAAACAAAGCTTAAAAAAAATATCAACTTTAACCATTTTACCGCATCATTTGATCTCTTGTTGCTTTTTTTGTTTTTTCTCCTCTCCAGATGTTTACATTTCCTGCTGCTGTGCTTTCAGGTACAGGTACGTGTCCTTTCTGTCCTCTTTCGCTTTTCGTTGTAAAATAGAAACAAAGGCGGCGTGCTGACCTCGGAGTGCCAGCCAGATTTTTGCGAGGGCTTTCACTTGTTTCCCTCTCTACTTTTTATAGCCGTATTAAACCGATCCCCGCGGCAGATGCTGGAGCGTCGAGCGGGGCTGCCCGTCTCGCCTTGCTGCCGCTGGGTGCCCGGTTGTGCCGAGGCACCGCTGCGGGCCGCGGGCTGGGGCGCAGCCGGGTGCGCCGGTAGTGGGATCCTCTGGAGTGCATTAGCCTGGCTAATGATGTGAGAGGGAGTGCTGGACTCTCCTCCTTGCACAATGTTGATTGATGCACTTGCCTTGGAAGAGCAGGCGCTCTCCTGCTCGCCCTTTTTTTTTTTCCCCCTTTGCTTTCTCTTTTTAACTTCCCCCCCCCCCCCCCCCCTTTTCCTAGGGAACTTACTCCCAAAAACTGATACTTTGAAAAACACGAGTTTCCTAAGCCAGGAGAAGCAGGCTGCATGCTTCCCTCCCCATTATTCAGTAGAAAGCCGTCCAAGTCAGCTCCTGCCTTTGATCCTGCCTCGGCAGGAATGAAGCCGTTGGAGGAACACCCTGAGCGGCGAGGCTCTGCAGCCCCGGCGCCTGCCGGACGGGGACGGTGTCCTCTGACATCCCCGGGGCCACACACCTCCTGGGATGTGGGTTTTAGCCGGGTATCCTGGAGCAGACCCACCTGCGGACCAGGCAGAGCAGGTGCTGCTGTTCCAGGGGCTCCTGCCCATCATCCATCCCATGAGGCTGGGGACCACTCATGCACCCTTCAGTTCCATGCTGTACTTTGGCTGGGATTGCACCTGCTCGTCCCTGCAGATACCCAACAGAAGTGAGGGATGGTGCTGGGTGAGCATCAGCAGCGCAGCCTGGGGCAAGCACAGCCACAGCCTCCAAGGGGGCTCCATCCCTCTGGCCAAGCTAAATCCCAAACCAGCCCCATCCCCAACTCCTCCAGCCATTAAAAAGAATAAATCCCTGGTCACAGCTTTTTTTCTCATCCCCTCTGAAAACTGCAGCTGGAACCTAGCACCAGCAGAGCCTCCTCATCAGGAGAGGATCCACAGCTGTAAATTACCCTGCGGCTGGAAGGTGTTTGCTCTGTTTCTCCAGTGCGTTTTCAGTTGGGTGTTTTTGGGTTTTCTGTGGGTTTTTTTCCAAGCCCAAGGAATCCCAGGCTGTGCCGGGCTCACAGCGACGGCACCTTTGCAGCGGGGAGACATTTTTGTGCGCTTGTGCGGTAACTGAAGTTAATCAGCCTCCAGCCCCCTCCCTCTCCCCCTCCCTTTGGTGCTTTTAGTGAATCAGAAAAAGTTTGGCTGGCTGCCTGGAAAGCACTTGCTAAAATCTGATCTCTTACTTCAGCAGCCTTAAAACAAAGTTATTGGCATTTATACAGTTGGAGCTTGCAGGCTTCCAAAGCAATAAAATAATAAGAAGGAGGGGGGGAAGCTCTGCTCTCTGGTGCTATTAGAACCATACTTGCTCCACTCCGTGCTGATTTTGCAGTGTTTAGCGGGGTGTGAGGCAGGGATTCGCCGCAGGATCGTGTCCTGGGCCCTGGTGGATCTCGCTGGGTGTCACACCAAGAGGCGAGCTCTTTCGGCGATTAGCGTTGGGAGCCAAAACATTAGATTAGTCATACTCAAGGGCCTTCGAGTGAGTGTTTACAGTATTAATGGTAGATGAAAAGATGTGAATGCTGTAAGTTTTTATTGCCCGTTTTGTTACACTTTCTTTCTGGATTTATTCACAGGATTACATGTTTTGAGCCTGAATGGGAGCAAGGGATTATAGGATTTCTTTTATAATGATCAGTTTGGGTAGGAGTTAGCCTTTGGTGAACTGGAGTAAATTAATGCATCACTTTGGTTTAATATTTATTTAGGCTAAAGGAAGTTGTTTAGTTTTGCTTAAAGGGCTCTGTGTTGTACTGGGGAGATTTAAGAGTGCCTGTAATGGATTATATTCTAAGGCTGCCTTTCGCCCTTCCGTGCAAGCCATGGTCAGCGGTTGTCCCACATGTAGCCTTAGAATTACACTCTTCTGCAGCCGACTGTTACCCTGTGCATGCCGTGGTAAAAACCCCTCCAGCATGCACTGAGGCTGGAGGTATTCTGGGGAAAAATAGCTTGAGTATTTTGGATAACTTCTATGAGTTACTCATGATTGAAGGCTGTGCTGCGTTGACATGGAGCTGCCTGCAGTTAGGTGATGCAGAAGCTCTGCTGCTGGCTAGAAGCTTTCTTGTAGACCCCGAGCCTCCCTCTGCAGGTGACCCAGTTGGGTGCAGCATCACCTGTAGACAAGGCTGTGGATGAGTTGATCTCTTCCAGGGACTTGCCATGGGGTGAGGATTCCACTAAGGGACACCAGTGGGAATAGCGTGTGGCGGGCCGGATGGGAGCGCTGCTGGAGCACTGGCAGCTGTGTGCTGGCATGGCCATGAGAGCAGCCCTGAGGAGGACAGCTCCTTCTCTGGTCCCTTCCTGTGTCCCCAAATTGTTTTCTTCACTTGTATCTTGGGAAGATCTGCTGCTGCCTGGGGTTGCTGCAGTCCCGAAGGCAGAGGGGACTCTGGATGTCTTTGGGGACAGTAGAGGGATTGCTTGCATGGCTCGTTCTTAGCGATGCTTTTTGCTGGTTAGTAAACTCTACTCCATCACTGGTCTTGAGCATCCTTCAGTTTAATTCTTCTACTGCCTTTTCATGCTTCTGGAAGGAATCCGTCCTCTTGCTTTTTCCCTCCTACTGTCCCAGAGTGGTTTCAAGTTTGGCTTTGAAGTCAGGCTTCGCACATGGGCAAGAAACCCCAGAAACACCTTCTGTGGATTGTGTGGATTTCCCGTGCTGTGCCGTATCTGGCAGCCCCCATGGCCCTTAGGACATTTGGGTCAGGGATGTGGGACCTCAGGAGCTCAGAGGTCCCTCTTTACTGGGCCTGGAGGCAGCTGTGGTGTAGGCTGAGCAGTAGGATGCAGGGGTTGGGGTGCTGCCATCATTTGTAGGAGCTTCAAGCTCTTCTACCCTGGGCTACCTCCAGCCCATCATGAGCTGGCTTATGGGGTGATACTGGCATGGGTTGCCCCAGCCACACCATAGAGTGGAGGCTGATGCTACCTCAGCCTGTTCTCTGTCCTGATAAACCTCAGCGTGTTCTTCTACATGATGTGCATCTGTCTTAGATTATGAAGAGGTCCCTGACAGGGCCAAATCCTTTGCTTTTATGGCTCTTGTAGGTTAAGATCCAGCTTTGGAATCTGATCTAGAAACAAACAGGAGGTCAGAAGAGCGTGCAAGGCAGCACAGGGCTATTTTCACATCTGCTGGTGTTGTGTAAGAGGCAGGCTGCTGCGTGCCATGCCAATAGCAACTTCTGTTTCTCCTAAGCTCCTGTGCAGCGACAGACAGTTATTGTTTGGGGCTTTGTAAAGTGAGACACAGAGAAGCGTTGCTTCCACGTGCTCAGTGAGCCAGGTCCCGCGGTCTGGCGAAGCAGCACACAGCACATGTCGGAGGCGTGAGCCTGCTGAGCGCTCCCTCCCGCTCCACGTCTGCTCCTCTGCAGCCTCCCTGGGATGTCACTAAATAGGGACACTGCTGTGGAGAAGCCATAGCATGGTCCTCACCACGGCTGGCTCCTGGCTGCCTGTTCTGCGAGTGTGAAGTGGTGCTGGAGCCCAGCGGTCCCTGCTCACCCTACCCTCGCCCTCCTGGCAGCAGTGCTGGTGGCTGGTACCCAAGGCAGGGTGGATCGCATGGCCCCAGAAGGGTTATTCTCATGTTTACCCTCCCTGCAGATGGGCATCCTCCTGCCTTCGCCCTCCTTGGGTGTCACATCTGAACTGAGATGGTGGCCAAGGCTGCGTGTGCTGCCAGGGACGGATGTTCTGGGGCTTAAGCATCGCTGCATCACTCCTAAAGCCTATGCTGTGGAGTGGGGCAGGGGCACTTCAATGTGATGTACTGCTCCTCATAGCAAAGCCCTGCATGCTGAGGCTCAGCGGGGTCCCTGCGACCTGCAGCTCCCAGGCTGGGAGATGCTATGCTTGGCGCCTCCACTCAGCCTGGACCGGGATCACCCTCTGGCTCCACAGAGGTGTCTGAACCCCCTCCTCCCAATGTTCTAAGTGACTTCCACTTGACAGCCTTGTCTCGCTGTGGCTCCTGCCATGCTGCTGTACCTGCCCGAGCTTACCCACCCTGTGCTCCTGTGGGGCTGTGATCACACGAGGTGTGTTAGCGATGCTGAGAAGGGCAAGATGTGGCAAAGGTGGCCTGGGAAAGCCTTGGGGAGTTTTCTGCTGATTTTTCCCATCACAGCCAACTCTTTATTATTAGGCAGTGAGAAGATAAGAGAACCTGCATAAGCAAAGCCTGATTTAATTAGAGGAGGAGGAGCTCAGTGGTGTTGATGAAGTGCATAACCCAATCACGGGCTGGAGCTGATGAGCTGGTCCATGGCTCTTGATCTGTGCTGCTGCTGGATTTGTGGTAGTGGAGGCAGTGCCTGCTCACATGGCTCCATAGGGGCTTAGTTGAGTTTAAAATCACTTGTTCCTGCTTCAAACCCTCTTGCTCTCCAGAACAGCCATGCTGCTTGCCACCAGGGAGTTTCAATCCTCCCTGCTGACTCATTGCACCAGTGTATGAAGTGTTGTGTCCTGAGCCTGCTCTCGCTCCCTGCTTCTGCCTTCTGGTCTTTGGAGAGCTCAGGCTCATGGAGGAAGAGGAGACACGTTGGAGTGGTTGCCTGGATGGGGAAGTGGCACTGGCCTGGCGATCGTGCTGATGCACGCTCTGGTTCTCCCATGGGAGAAGTGAGATTGAGGTTAGCACAGGGTGAGTGCAGGTGTGGGCCTGGCTGCCAGGGGCAGGGGTGCACAGCCCATGCCCCCACAACGTCATGCCACCCCTGCCTGTCCTGGGCACATGCTGCCTTTGCTTCCCACGGTCCCCAGCCCTTGAACGTGCTGCGACAGGCCCGGTGCCAGGAATCCCCTCCAACACATGTTTAGCTGGAAGATTTGCAGGGACAAAGCTGGTTTCCAGATTCTTATCCCAGTGAGGCAGAACCAAACATGAACTCCTTTGGCATTTGGGGGCTTGGCATTTTCAGGGTGTGCTGTGGCAGTGGGCAGCAAAGCAGAGCTGCTGCTTAGAGGCTTCGATCCGCATGTGTTGCAGTTTGCCTTTTCAAAGCTCTAGGGATATGCAAGATGCTTCAGAGAAGCAAAGAAGGACTTGGGTGTTGTTGAGGAGAGCATGCAGAAGGTCATTGTAGGTGCAGGGTTCAGATTTCCCATTTTGATAGCTGGATGCATCGTGGGGTTTATATTTAATTACTGTTTTGCTTCTCTTATTGCCCATGCCATGTCCAAGCCTGGATGGAGGTGGGTGATGCTGGGTTTGGAGCAGTGCTGGGTTTCACAGGAGGGATGCCTGCTCAAACCCTGTTTGTTTTTTGCTTGTGAAGCAGCTTGGCTCTCGCACGCTGAGGTGGGAAAGAGAAGAGCACAACGGGTGAAGGGTTGAGGCTTTCAGAGCCCTGCGGGTGCGTTCAGGACGTGGTGATGCAGCCAGTGGTGGGCCCTTTGTTGAGGGAGCATCGGGGGCTCAGGGAAGAGGAGCGGTGTCAGGGGGGACTTGGGTGGCCACTCAGAGGATCTGATTTTGCTGTAAGCTGATAGCGCGGAGCTGGGCAGCCGGGCAAGGGGAAACCTCCCTCTGCTGTGAGAGCCTGAGCTTGAGGGAAAGACTCCCCTGAGGCTGAAAATCATGGCTTTGGATCTGTAAAGCTGCTTCCTGGATCCTTGGGGGTATTTTTATGGGTCTCTTCCTTTCCGTAAGAGCTGGGAAAACCCCTGTCACGCTTTCACTCCCTCCTCGCTGAGATTTCACTTTGTTTTCTCCTGGATATGGACACTTTAGGTACCAGTTGTGATAAGAGCAGGTGAAAAATGGGTTCAGTGTGATTTAAACAGGGAAAAAATGAAGGAGTGGCTGCTGCTGGTGCCCAGGCAGAGCTGTGTGAGGATGAATACCTGCTGCCAGGGCCTTTGCTTGGAGCAAACTGCTCCTGTCCTTGAAGGCTGGCATTGGTCACAGCATGAGTGCTGTGGGGTGGAAGCCTTGGGTGCAAGGAGACACCTAAATGCCCTTCTGCCTGTGGGGCAGGTGGGCAGGAGCCCCAGATGCTTTTGAGAGAGATGCTCTGCTGCAAAGCGTGACCTTCCCCTGCTCTGCTGCTGAGACCACGGGGGCTTCCACATGGGAATCCACGGCCAGATAAGGTCTGACCCTATTTTTTGTGTTTCGTTCTCCGGGTTTTTGTGTTTTGTTCCCCCGCTGTGCCATAACAGCAGGTACGAACAGAAATTAATGCAGAGCTGTGCATTGCGCTGCCTACCTGGTATGTCACTTCAATGTGCTGGTACCTCTCCAGATGTCCATGGAGGATTAAGCATCCAGCGAAGCAGCTGGAGGAAAAGTAAGAAAAAAAAGAAACCCCGAAATAGAAAAGGCTGTCTGGCTCTGCCGAAGTATTTTCCTATTGGCATTCAGCAGCCTCGCCATAGCATGAAGAGAAAGAAAGGGGAACAGAGAGAGGAAGGAGGAGGCTTAGCCTGTCATGGTCTGCATGTTTCCCTTTGTGCTTGTTCCTCACCACGCTGAGGGCTGCGGTGGGTGGGAGCCAATGTGCCAATCTTCCCAGCTTGGCCAGGGCAAGCAGTGGGGCTCATGTCCCTGCGCTGGGCTCTCCTTGCTGTGACACGGAGCCTGGCTCCTTGGGCAGTGCTTCGGCACCTCCCTGCCTCTTTGCCCACACAAACAGCTGGGTTTCAAGCTAAACCACAGGGCAGTGTTTTCCACGTAGCAGCAGCACATCCTCCCCAGGCACAGCACCGTGCCCTTTGCCAAACTCCACTTACACCCTGCTTGCAGCACGCAGTTGCTTTTTCATGAGGTTATCAGCTTTATTCTGCTGCAGCCAGTGGAAAAGGGGATGTGCTGCTGGGAAATCCGAAATGCCTTTAGCATACTGACCTTAGAGTGCAGTAATGGCGTCTAACAGCACCCTCCTCCGTGTAGCTCCTGTCTCGGTATGGTGCTCCTGCTTCATGGCTGTGTCTGAGTGTGTGCCCGCTGCCCATGCTGGCTGAGGTGAACTTTGCTTTGGAAGCACGCTGGGAGGAAAGGGGGAAGATCTGAGGTGGTGGCACTGGGAGATCACAGCTCCTGCCTTGGGGGGCAGATGAAATGGGACAAAAACTGGGCGGTGAGGAACAGGTCCTGCTTACCTGTGGTGGTGGGAGATGAGGCAAAGCCCAGCAGAAGTGGAAGTGCTCTCCCAGGTTCAGTGGGGCAGACATGGGGTGGTGGGCCACAGTCGTGACCAGGCGGCAGGGCTGGATCCTGCATTCAGTGGTGGGACAGCACCAAGGGAAAGCAGAGTGGCGAGGGGTTGGGGGTGCCCTGTGATTCCTCTGTTAATGTTCCATCATCCAAATCACATTGGGACTTATGAATCCTAAACCTCACTGAAGATCCCAGGGAACTGCATATTGCATGGATATGCAGCAATTAGTAACTGATTGCTCTTCCTACAAGGTATTGCCAGGATTCCTTATTCCTCCCAATTCCTTCTTTTCCTGTTGCGTATTTGAAATCCCTTTCTTTCCTGCTAAAATACTATCTTTGCCATTGGTTTTAAGGACAGCTTGTTAAAAAGCTGTTGCATCTTTTGGAATACCCTGAGCTACTCTTCTGCAGCAATCCAGAATTAACAGAAAATGCAGAGCAGTGGCAAGCCTGATACATAACTGGGCTTACAGCATGTGTGCTGGGCACCCATGGGCATGGCTGGTGGGATATGAAGGCTCAGGAATATAACTTAGAAAATGGGATGAAGGACAATATTGATACAAGGGCATTTTGCTGCTGCTTTGTTAATGCGTTTGAAGACAGGGATGGTCTGGAAAGCTGGCACAGCAGTGCTGCGATGGCATGGGTTCCCTCACCACAGGTAGGATTGGGATCACCAACCCTGAGTGGCCAGTAATGTGCTGCTCCTTGGGCTTCACCTGTCACATCTGAACCGATAGCAGTATTTCTTTTCCCAAGCTGGATTCAAACCATAGGCAGAATTTGATTCAGTTATCCAAATGCACAAGCTAACCGCAAGTGGGGTGCGTGCTCTACTTCCAGCCATGATTTCCAACTATAAACTAAAAGCTGATTTTGATCCCCTTAAGCTGCCAAGCCCTAAGGTTACAACCCTGTCTGGGTAGCGTCAGTCCCCTCGGTGTGGGGCTGTACTGTAAGATTGCATGGTGCAGTGCAGTATTGATTATCTGTAAAATAAATTGTGATGTATGTAGTGCAGGTTTCTGACCCCGTGGTCGCGACCTTGCTGTGATTGGGGAAACTTCCGACCAGCTGAGATCAGAACAGCAAACAGCCCCCCAGCAATCAATAGAGAAACCAGCAGGTCTGGTGGCTGGGGCCTTTTACAGCAGTAGTGTTTGATCCCACATACCCATGGCATTTTTATCCTGGGGAGCAGGCAGTTCTACAAACTTCCTATGAAATTAGATGTGAAACTCTGTGTTGGGTGCTCTGCTGTGCAACACCCCATCCTGAGCATGGGGCAACCAGGGACAAAACACTTTGCATTGCAAAAGCAGGTGAGCACATTGTTGTGTTGGGGTTTTCAATGGTCAGCAGAGCTGGCACATCTTGGGGTGGAAGGGAGGAATGAGGGCAGCATGGCCAGCCCCAGCACCGTCTGCAGAGTAGGCACTGAGGGTCCACCCTGGTTATGTTGTGTATTTATTTTGAGTTCAAAATAGCATTATCTCAGCCCCCACAGGAGAACTCTTGTGACTGTAAGCCAAACTGACTCATCTGTGGCAAAACTGATAGCTAGATTGCAGGGCTGAGTGCCTGGAGGTGTGCAGATGCCTGCAGATGTGGACCTGGTGAGCCACAGTGCTTTGCTGGGGTTGCCCCCCTAAACCTGCCACCAAAGCACTGCCAGAGTGGGAGATAATGGGACTGGGCTGCTCTGAGGCACCCAGAGAGCATCATCCTCACCCCGACCCTGCTGGTGTGGGCATCGTGGTGATGCCTCCAGCCCCTGGGTTGGCTGTGCTGCGTTTGCCAATTTGGAGAGGGAGCAAATAAATGGGAATAGCATGCCGGGGAGGCAGAGGGTTTGCTCTTGTGCTGTTTATGTTGAAGGAGTAGGTAATATGAATTTAATTGCTGTTTGAATTTAGCAAACAAGAAAATGGAATTTATTTGCACAGTTCTCATTTCTTTCTGGGAGCCTGATTTCCCCAGCGTGCACCATCACCGTGCATGCCAAGAAGCTGAAGAACACCAGGTTAAGTTGTGGGGTTTTGCTTCAGGAGAAAATCTGTGCTAATTCTGACACAGGGCCAGCAAGGCAGAGCTTTCAAAGCTGCTCTGTTAGCTAGGTGGTGGGGAGCTACAGCCATTCCCACACCAAACAGGGAACTCTTCCTACTGTTTCCTGGGCACTGTTTGTGTGCTCTAGCAGGTCCCTTGCAAAAGGATGCTCAGAGAGCAAGGGGGTGAGGAGCCACAGTGCTTTACAGCATCCTGGTGCTGTAGGCACGAATGCCCATGGTTCAAAGAAGGGGCTGTTGGGGAATCTCCAGCTGCGTGTCATGAGGTCTCCTGTCCATGTTTGCCCACAGCTGGCCTGAGTATCCCCCATCAGCATTTTCTCCCACTGATGGTGCATAGGTGATGGATACAGCAAAGCGTGTCGGGCTCTCCCTGGTATCCACAAGCTGCACAGGGATGCAACAGCCCACACCTTGGAAGGTGCCTTTGCAATTGTAACGCATCTTTTTCCTTTTCCTCCCCTATTTCAAATGTTTCAAAAAAGATTCATCTTCCAAAACTTGAAAATTATTCCCTGCAAATGGAAAACCTGTGATCTAAATTAATTAAATCCAACTTTTCCCTAACTTAGCAAAGCAGAAAGATAAGGAATCCTATTTGTTCTGCATTTGCAGCATAAAGATTTCCATGCAGAAGCACAAGTAGGAGAGATCAGTGTGGATGTTCTATTAGAAA
Source organism: Myiopsitta monachus (assembly GCA_017639245.1). Taxonomy (NCBI): domain Eukaryota; kingdom Metazoa; phylum Chordata; class Aves; order Psittaciformes; family Psittacidae; genus Myiopsitta; species Myiopsitta monachus. The sequence continues at coordinate 37,923,849 of CM029917.1, read as the reverse complement.
ACAAACTGCTTGTCATTTCTGGCCCTGGGCTCACACGTTTGTTATATCGGATCCTGAAGGCAGATTGACAGTTTGGTTTGGATTAAATTCAACACATGGTTTATGCCATACTTTTGATAAGGCTCAATATTAATCTGATTCTTTTTTTGTGTGCGGTCTTCAGTACACGAGCAGCAGAATTGTCTGTTCCTAGGGATGTTTTTCGCAGTGAAACCATTGAGGAATTTATTTCTGGAGGGAAGATGAAATTACTGATTTCAAAACCTCTCAAGGTGGCAAGTAAAGTTGAAATCCATTGACTGCAGGCAGTAAGCTTGACATGACCTGGGCAGGTTTTGAGCTATTTCATTAACTGATACAAAGAGCGTTTTCTCTAAATATCTTTGGAAAGGCAGCAGAGGAGGAGCCTGGCTCATGCAGAGGGACCAGAGCAGGTTCCTCCTTCCATCAGCATCAGCTCACAGTTCTGGTCACCTGGGAATGGAGGTGATCACCATTTGCACTTGTACGTGTTTGGGTTTCCTCATGGCATTGCTACTGGTTGCTGGTTCCCTGAACAGCCTCCTGTGGTGTGTCCCAGAGATGGGCCTAAAAGGTACGTTGGCCCATGAGGTACAGATAGTTATTGGTATAGTATGTATTTATTCTGTTTATCAACGGGCTTCACTCTCCACAGCTGGTGTCTTTTGTCATTGCTCTGTTCCCTAGAAAGCAAGCAGGGAAAAAAGGTAGAAGAATTGGGAATGGGGAGGACCAAAGGAGAAGAGGCAAAGGAAGAATTACTTGTTGCCTTCGAACTCTGTGGCTCAGCAGTTGTGTTCCTGGAAGCCTGGCTGTAAGGCTTTGTGCCTGTCTTTGCTGTAGGATGCAGTGATCTGTTGTAGCTGATGTTTGGGCTACATCCACCTCCAATGCAAATGTGGTTGTTTCATCAGGGGTGAAGTTGATCTCAAAGCTTGTCTTTGGTGCTTGAAGGTAACCAGCGCTGGCAGGACCTGTTGGGTGCTTGTATGCTGCTGGAATAGGGTGCTGGAGAAGCTCTGACTTGACGGTGATGCTGAAAGCAGCTGAGATCCTTATCCTAACTAAATATTAACTTCATAGAGAATGAAGTTAATGGAGCTGGAGATAAACATTGCCTGGGTCTGCATTCATTTGAAGCTGCCTCCAGCAAGCAAGTCGCACCCAGTGAGGTGCTTAGGCAAGCTCTCCTCTGAGTGATGGAGCTCCTGGGGCACGTGTCTTGGGGTGAAGCCCTTGGATTCTCAGCAAGGACGGTGGCATGTTCCCTGCATCCATCTGTGCTGGGTGAGCCTCAAACGGAAAACGTGTGTTTGCACAATTAGCGTGGCCCCTTCCTTCCCTGTGAGCAGAATGGTTTATTGATTTCTTTGGCCCGCTTGCCCCCACCTATTCAGCAATAATGACCCTTCCACCCCAACCCTAAATCATCCCAGCCTGCCTCGCCTGTAAGCCCTCTAATCTTTTTGGGTTGTTGTTGGTATTTATGCTCATGGAGGTTTATGATCTGTCGGCGCTGGCTGCTGAAATGCTTTATTTATCCATGCGCTGGGCCACACAGGGAGCGTCCTTATTCTGGTATCATGTTCAGGATGCTGTAGTTAAGGTTTGTGTCAGCACTTCCATGCACAAACCTTGTTATTCAGGGGTTTTGCAACTCTGTGGAAAAGAAAACCAGTGACCTGGCACGGCAAGGGGAGGCTCGGAGGCACAACATGAAAGCCCAGCAACCCACTGCCCATTTAGAGATTATTAGATGGGCAACCTCTCTCCTGGAGGAAAACAGCCAGGAACATCCGCCTCCTTTGGTTTGATTTTGCAAGAGGAAAAGCCCTCTTTTGTGGGCTTGTATTGGTGTCAGATGGGAAAACATGGTGAGGTAGAACACAGGCTGGAATCCTCTCTGGATACTTAAAAAATAAACATCTGGAGCAAAACTGCCTTCCCCTCTGATGAAATGATGCGGAGGGTTTGTGGAGGGCAGTAGCTGCTCCCTGCTGCCTCACTTCACCCGGCCAGCCCAGCACCGAACAGTAGGCAATGGGGTATATAAATCTGATTTATTGCCCTGTTAGTGCAGGAGCTTGTGGGCTTATAAATTACTTGGAGATTTCTCGATAATAGAGGGAGTGTGGTATAAACAGGAGAGATAATAGGGCTTGAGAATGTATTTCAAAGAACTTTTAGGGAAGGAAAGGTTTTGTGGCTGTTGGCAGGTATGGGATGATGGCTGGCTGTGGTGGAGGACAAGCCTTTACAGACCAACCCAGCTGGGATGTTTTGTTATTGCTCCCTCTTAATGGCTGATGGGTTTTGTGGGTGCTCCATGAAGCAGCCTGAGGCAGAGTTGATAAGTCAGTGAAAATGCTTGCAGAGCCCGTTAGCCCAACACAGCAGGGTTTGCACTGGGGCAACTTGTTCAAGCAGGATTGATAAGCCGCTTGTGTCCGCAAGCAGAAGCAGGCAGAGATGAAGCAGTCTCCGGCTTCCCTGGAAAGGGGACAGTGTGGCAGCAGGGTTTTTGTGAAGGGAAGCAGGTAGTGCCACATAAATGCTGTACCCTTCTGTTAGCAGGTACCAAGCCTGTGTGACTGGCAGCCCTAAATCACTGCTCCAAAATCCTTCTCATCTCCCGGATGGAGCTGGCAGGTCTCACAGCTCCTCTGCCGGCTTGTGAGAGTGCCAGGCTTGAGGAGGAGCATCTCGACACCCTTGGAGGTGTTGCAGCTGGCCATACGTTTTCTTCAGTAAATGTGAACTTTTAAGCCATTTAACATCTTGGTCTTACTTGGGAATCTTTGGTGTGAAATCCTGCTTTGCTGATTGCTCCAGGAAGCTCTGCATCATGTTACTGTGCAGCATCTCAGACCATGGCTTTGAGGTAGGGCCACACTGGAGATACATTAGGAAACAGAAAATGTTGCTTTTAATTAGACTTAAATTAAGTTTTGCTAAATAGAAGTGGGTCTTCCCAGGTAAGTTGATGTGAAGAGATTTAATTAAAGTAAGTGGCACAATTTCAAATGGAAATAGGCTCTGTCCATGTCCTACATCAGCAGGGCTCCTGTGGTGATGTATGTGGGGTTCAGAGGATGTCCAGGCAACTCCATCCTGCCTTACAATTTATTAAACAGTTTTTGCAAGGCAAGCAAAACGTAAGGCAAGATAACAAAAAAAAAATGCCTCCCTTGCAGAGATGAAGGAAATTTTGCATCTTATCTTTCAAATAACTGATCAAGTTACTGATGGAAATCATCTCTGGAAAGCCCTGGTCCCGAAATAACTTGCAAGGCTTTTGTAAATGAAGACGTTTCTCATGTACGTGGGAAGAAACTATGCAGGAACAACTCTTAACGCTGCAGGTGCTCGGTCATGGGTACTTGGGGAGAGGAAAAGGAAACTTGTCAGCAATGTGTTGGCAAAGTCTGCAACCGAAATGGGGAAAAGCTGCTCGAAGGACAAGTGGTGCCCATCTCCATGGCTGTGGTTTCACAATTGCCATTTGTTTCTAGGTAGTTTGCTGGCCTACTCCACTTTTCACCCAGGCTGCTCTTCCTCAGTGCTGTTGGGCTTTTCCTTTACCAAGTCCCAGTGGGTTTGGAGAGCTTGGTGGCTTGCTCTTGGGACCTGGGTTGTGCTGTGCTGTTGTACTGGTTCCCTGCACTCTCCTGCTCAGGAGCCTCCAACATCATTTCCAAACCTAAGCCTTTCTTGTGACACAGCAATGCTGGGCATCTCTGAGCCCCTGCATGAACAGGGCAGACAAATCTTATATCCCCACTGTTCCTTTTCTGTGAATTCTGGGGTTTGATGCAGCTCTGTACATTGCTCCTTAAACAGTGCTTTTTTCCTGGCTTTTCCGACAGTACCCTAAGTCAGAGCTTGTCTGATAGACTACTTGGATATGGTGTGTGAGGCCCAAGGACAGAGAACATGTCATGACATTACCAGCATCACTGACAAGCGGGAAACGGAAGGAGAAAAGACATGCCCAGTGGTGGTTGATACTTTACTGGGGGTTTACACCTAAGGAGAAGTCCCTGTCTCTGGACCATAGGTTGAAGTTTGCAGAGGTCTTCATATGCAGCTCCTTTTCCTCTTTTGACACTAAAAGCTTTGGATCAGCCTGGCTGTTGGGGCAGGTCCACAGTGACCCCTTGCAGTGCTGCCACGTGCCAGCCACATTCAGCACCACCAGCCCTGCTGCCTTTATTTCACTGGGTGAGGATGAAGGGCACAGAGAGGCTGTTCCCCAGGCTGGGCATCCCCATCAATTGTTGTAATTAGGCTCTGACAGAGAGATCAGTCCGGAGAGACAGGAGTTTTCCCCCTCGATAACTGATACTCGCAGGCTGGCATTCAGGAGACAGGAAACCATTGAGGCTGCTGTGTATTTACCAGTTTCCAGTGATGTTTTGATAGTTTCTGTAACATGGATTTGATACTTGTCCTGAACCTGCAAACATCTCCCTTCAGAGTGGTACTCCTGGAGATGGTGGGAGTAAAGAAGATGCTCAGTTGAATGATGGAGAAGACAAACTTTAAATGTAGGAGGAAAGGGTGCAAGCCATGGGAGGTATTTTGGGTCTCAATCTGCTAATGTCAGGCAGTCCTAAAAGCAAGCATGAAAAAAATGTAGGCAGACTAGATGGAATGAACAGCAAGCAGAAGTGAGGTATCGGCAGTATGAACACTCCCAGTGCAATGACTCCTGCAATTTCAGTAAATCCCCTGATTGGCCTGCAGTTACTGTTAGATGGATTAACTTCCCTGTCCTTGGTCACAACCATTTTCTTATATTCCAGCACTGTGAAGAGGCTGCCAAATCATGGGATGAGTGAGCAGTGACACCTGACGAGGTCCCTTTCTCCTTGGCACCATTCCTGTGTAGGGTCACTAGGTGTTATCTTGCCAGAATAAGCAGGAGTGAGACCATTTGGAGCTTAGCAAAAGATTTCCAGAGAGGAAACTATAGAGCAAAAGTGGCACAGGATAATTCAATAGGGTCTCCAGGCAGCTCTGCCGAACCAGCTGTGTGCTTTCGAAGAAGCCACCTTTCACATCAGATCAGTGCTTGGGAGCTGCTGTCCGGGGAGACAGTTGTTGAGCCACATCTCTCTTTTCATTGCAGATGCAATGGAAAAAGGTGTTTTGGAAACCGCGTCCTGAACTCGTGTGTGCTGCTCGGCAGTTGCCATGTTTTACCCTAGAGGGAGTTGCTTTTCTGCAGTGGGAGCAAGGATTTGTGTGTTCGTTGGACAAAGTCAGGGGACCGGGATGAAAGGAGCTACCAGTGTAAACATCGGATCATTGCTGTGGTGCTGCCACTGCAGATGTTTATTTCTTTTATGGGGAGATTGGTCTCTGATCTTCTGTCTCCTCCCGACAGCGGTGTTTTCCTGACTATCACTTGGGTTTCCCATGTCTTGTGCTTTTGTTTCTGTTTTTATGGAGGTCCCAGCTGGGTTGGTATCGAGGAGAAGAGTCAGAGACGTCACCTTGGAGATGATGGGCCCGTGCTTTAAAACCAGCATTGTAAATCCTAGGGCTGAGTGACTGCCTTTTCCCAGGGTTTGGAAAATGTCTGACTGATTTCAGTGGGGTGGGCTTGGGATTTCTGCTGTGCCCCAGTGCTGTGGCCAAACGGGTTTGCAGCTGCAGCATCTGCCCTGGCAGGAGGTTGCTGCTGTGGAGGGAAGGAGAAAAAAGCTTGGGAGTGCTTTGAACCTGGCAGGTTTTCCAGTGATTTGGCTCAGGTCTCATTTGACGAGACAAACAAATTGCTGGGGAGTATTTTGAGTGGGGTGCTTCAGCTTTTCTCCCAAGAGCACCCTGCTGGGACAACTGCCCTGGTCTCTGCTGCATCCCAACTGGTGTGGCCAGGCTGGGCTCCTCCACCACTGAGTGTGAAATGGGGTAATCGGGGCAAGCCATAGGATAAGCAGTACCCCGCAATGAGTGGGGTAGGGGAGGGGCAGCCCCTCACCCTTGTTTTCTCACCTTTGCAGGGCTCCCTGTGCTTTGTGCAAAGGCTTTTACGTTGTTTTGGGAGCACATTGGAGGACACTGTTGGATCTGCTTCGAAAGGCTCTGCAGCTCACTGTGCAGATGATGTGTGTTCAGACATCGGTTACGGCGCTGCTGTCTGGTCCAGGACCAGGCTTGCTCTTCATGTGTTTTGGGTTGGAGAGACTTTACGGTTTCCTTTGGAGGTTTTGTTTCTTGAATACCTGTTTCAACTGCTCAAAAACTAATCAACAACTACTTAAAACCATTTGAATGGTTTTAATTCCTGTGTATCAGGGCAGTTTGTTTCATAAGAAGCATTTTCTCCATTATGAAAAGCTTTTTTGTTAAGGAGGTAAAGCCGGTTATAGCATGCTGAACTCTCTGAATCCAACTGTTGGCTTTGCGATCCATGGTCCCAGAGAGGTTGTTTGGGGCTGTTCTCTTTGCAGCGATACCTGTGCTGCGAGGAGGGACATGGGCATGAAACTACTTCTGAAAACCGCTTATGTCCTGCTGCTAGCAGGAGGGAGTGGTGCCAGTAGCAGAGACACATGCGGGGATCCTGGGCCATGCATGGCCTCAGTGAAGCCTGGAGGGTGTTGCCGCTGGTCAGCAGAGCATGTGGGGAATTAATGAATATTTAAACCTCCCCCTGAGCGGAGAGTGCACCCCTCGGGAATGGGGCAGTTATTTGGGGTTTTGTTTAACCCTTGTTGAAATTAATGGTGTCGGAAATAACAGTGGTGAAGTGGCAACTGTGGGAGCTTAGCTCTTCCCCAGCAAAACCACCTGGGGAGAAGCCATGGCAGGAGATTTCAGCCATAACGGGGAGTATTTTGGAAAGCTTAGGCTTATGGAAGCAGTGATTTGCAGCTTAGGACTGTTGTGAAAGCAGTTGTAGTGTAATGCATTCTCCAGAGCCGATCCTGTCTTGTCCCTATGCGTTATGTGTCTTCGGATGGGTTTGATCTGGGTGGTAGGACGTGTTCAGAGCAATGTACGTGCAGTTTGGTCTCAGTCCTGCAGAGATGCGAGGGTTTCTGCTGGCAACAATGGTTGGGTTACTGTGATCACACGCTGTGTGGTTACAAGTCAATGCTGTTCAGGCAATATTTGGCACCAAAGAGGATGAGACCTGAGCTGGGATTGGGAAGTGCAGATGGGGCAGTGCCTGGAGGGGACATGGGGGATTCATCCTGTGCCTGGATGGCTCCACCATGATCTAAGGTGAGTGGCAGAGGTAAATGAGCAGTTGGGTGATACACGATCAGTTTATTCCTGCATTTCTTCCAGTAAAATTAGTGCAGAAGTAAATGGAACATTGTACATTTTGGAAAACCAGGTGCTGAACATGGGAACAAATTTGGAGCCCTGAAACCCAGCCTGTCCAGCTTCTAGCTGGGAGTTTATTTACAGCTGTGGCATTAACCCTTGCAAATTCTTGCAGCCCGGGCTGCACAGAGATGCCTCATGGAAGCCTAAGGTGGCCTCAAGAAACCACCATAGAAATTAAGTGTAAGCAAGGGAGGAATCTGTCTGTTAAGCTATTTGTTTGGTTTTAGTTAAATATCCTCTATTTTTTTCCTCTAACTTATCTTTTTGAAACTCCCATTCTTATTATTCTGGAATCATCACACTGTTTCCTAAAAATATGGCTTCACTAAGATAGGGTTGAATATTCTGAAGTGGACAAGCAGTGGATCTTGGGGGACAGAGTTGTAGCACTCGAACAAAGCTAACTGGTTTGCATGAATGTGGGCTCCAAGTCTCCCTGCCTCAGTATCTCTTCCTGAGACAAAGTCATGTGGATAAACAACAACTTTGAGTCAGGATTGCTGAGGTCACCTTAGACTGGTATCCCAGATGTCCCCTGAGACATTTTAAAGCTCTGCCCAGATGTTGTATCCCAGTTTGGGAACAGCAGAAAGGACAACCACAGTTACATGACAAATGCGCATTTCAGCGTGTCCATCTGCTACATGGAGGATCTCAGTTTTCCTCTTGAGACCTCAGTCAACTGATGGTGATCAGCCAATGGCTGGAGCTGCAGAACCAAGCACCTGCAGACCCCTTTGAGTGTGTGAGGACATGCAGAGACCCTTCAAAATGATCCAGGGGGAAATGAGGTGCCAAAGCTGGAGTGGTCACATCTGCGTGGTGTTGGCTCGGACCTTCCTTCCAGCTCTGAGCTCCCTCGCAAGCCCTGGCAGCAGCCTTGGAAGGCAGCGTTTTGCCAGTCGCAGTGGAAGTCAGAAGGACCACCCAGTTCTGATAAGGGCAATTGAGAAAGGAAGTGGAAGATTGTGAAAAGAGGGGCAAAGGGGCACAAAGGGAAGAAAAAAACCCCACTGCTGAACAAAAATGAAGATCAAGACCGCTGTTAAACACACTGCCTGTGAGGGAGGTCTCCACCGTGCCTTTTCTAATCTAGAGCCAGCAAGGATTGTATTAACAGCTTCAACGCAATGGAACAAATTAATCCCTGATGTAATTGAAATCGGTGAGGTCTCACAATAGGTGAGTTTGACCCAGTGGGATAGAAATAGAACAAGTATTGGAATGAAGGAGTGAAATGAAGTCACACTGTTCAGCCATTGGTATTTCATTCCTAGAAACAAAGGCCAGACAAATGCAGAGAATACATGGCTCTGCTGGGCATGGTTGAAAGCTGCTCAATAATATCAAGCTTTGAAGGGATATTTCTGTGTGAAGAGGAAGTATATAGCAGTGATATAACAAGCATTAAAAAGAAAGACAAAGAAAGAAAGGAAGAAAGAAAAAGCCCTGCTTGCTCATTGCCAGATTGATAGCTGTGGTAAAAAATGCCAGCCCTGAGTTTAGAAATAACAACATATCACAACTGGAGAAAAATATGAAAAATAATTAAGGTTTGAATTGTATTTCTGGAGAATCATAACTGTCAAGAGCTTGCGGCAAGAGGCGGCATCCTGCAAATACCCCTGCATTGGAGAGGCATGGGGCTGGTTTGCTGTGGTTAGTATGGGTAGCAGGAGCTCATCCCACAGGGAGGTGGTGCCTTTTAGCACTGGGAGGTGGCTCATCTTGGCCGCTACATCCCTACTGCACCAGAGCACAATGCAGGCTCCTGTAGGGGGAAGGTGATGGCACAGGGGTGGGCTCCCCTTGCTGCTCTCAGCCAGGGTAATTGTATTAATAATGTGACCTGGGGGCTACAGCCAGTGACACTGTTCTGAATCAGTGAGAAGCAGCAGATGCAGGCGGAGATGTGGTGGACAGGGTGTTGGAGCTGTTCAAGAGAACTCCATTGCAGCACCTCAGCATCACGCTCGTGCTGGTCTCTGCACTGGCTGGAGCACTCACTGTGTGCGCCTTCTCTCTCTGCCTGCATGTGAGCATGGCTGGGGCTTTAAAAGTCATTAATCAAGGCTGAAACCCTGCTCTTCCCCAGACTGAGCCATTTCCCAGGGTGGAACAAGTTTAAAATGTCACCATCTCACAAACGGTGCGTTTTCACAGTTCTGGCTATGGCTCACTCCATCATCAAAAGGAGCAATTTGGTTTTCTCGAAGGCAGCATCATCTTTCTCTAGAAAATGGCTGAATACTGACTGATGGGCCATAAAACATTCGTTTCCTCAAGCTCTCAGGTTCCAGTTTTTTGGCACTCACTCCTGTCTTCCTTGTGGTTTCATACCAGGCTCAGTAACACTATTATCTGGCATCCGAGGTTGATGGACTCATTGTGTTAGGAGAGATGGATAGCAGTGGTACATGGCTTGGAAAGCTGGTGGGGTCTCGGGGAGGTGCTGGGCAGTTTAGCTGAGGACTAGCTGTATTCCACAGGGGTTTCAGAGGGAATGGAGGTCTGAGGCTGCCCAAGGAGGTTTGACGTGTGGCCTCTCTGAATGCAGCAGGCAGCTCTCTGGAGAAGAAGAGGCTCCGCTTGCAGAGCAGCTTTTGGATCCAAGTATGTGTCACCTCACTGAGCTGTATGTCCCCTTTTCCAAGCCCTGGAAATGTCTTCTCTTTGGGTCTTGTTTAACATTTCTGAAATCCAAGGGGATGGGCAGGCTCAACCCCCTCATCACCCCATTTCCTTCTTTCTAGCTCCATCCCTACATGCACTTCACGTGGAGTGCATTAAATAAAGAGCAAGCATCCTTGAATTTCACATACTGCAGCAACTTGAAAGCGCTCAAGCCAAAGAAGTGGGTGACTCAGTTTCAGAGAATATATGTACAGGAGTGAGGGGAGCTCTGGGTTTCTCTCCAGGGTGGGCTCATACTAAGGGAGATCACGGCACCCATCCTTGGTGTGGGCAAGAGCTCCTCTGTGACGAGGGCAGATGCAAGAGGGGAGATGGAGGTGGTCTGGTGCTTGGCTTTCTTTCTTTCCCAGCATGGTGAAATGGAGGTTTGGAAGAGAGCAGAGGAAGGAAATAGCCTGAATGTATTGCAAGAAAAAGCACACAGTATTCAAGCTGAAGGACATTGTTGGTACATTAACAAATGAAGGTAAACTGGATGTAAATATATGAGGTAGAAAACAAGGTAAGTGTTTCTGAAACCGTCTTCTTCTAAGGAAGCAAAGACAAAAGATGGTTCATGACTCAATTTATGAATGGGCTAAAGAGTGTTACAGCTCTCGTGGAGTGAGATCTTTTGGCATCTGGGTTTTAAAAAGGACATTTGTGCTTCTCTGATGAAATATTTTTTCCCACTGAAAAAAAGACCCAACCCAACCCCCCAGAATCCAAAAAGCATTTGAAGTGAAACACTTTGTAAATGCCATTTATGAAGTCTCAGGCCTACATGGTTTTGAAGAACTGCTTCCATGGTGCACCCAATGCACCTACTGCATTGCCCTTTCTCGCAGTACATCCTGGAGGATACAGAGTCATCATCCAAGGTGATGCTTCCCAAGGATTGAAAGTGCAACTTTGCTTTTTGGATATTCATTCTTCAAGAATAAAAAAATAAGTTTCTGTTGATTGCAAGAAAAAACAAACACCAAAGCAAAGGTCTAAGTTCTGTTATTTCAAAAGACTTAGTTACACTTGTGCAGTTCTGGTGCTGCCATGCCATAGACTCTCTCCAGTTGGATGCAGAGTTTCATTCCGAAGTGCCCTCTCCCTTCTCTCCAGGTTCCTGCTGTGCATCTGAATATGGAGGCACTTTGTGTTAGGTGCGTTTCCAAATGTGTTTCTGAAAAGAAGTGAATACGTCAGAGCAGTGTGCATACACTTTTGTCTGGCTTCTAACTCGGCTCTGTAACCTGAAGGTAACAGTATCCTGGCGATGGACTGACTTTGCAGTTAAGAGGAGGAAAAAGCAGCAAGTAAGGAATGCATTGTGTTTCACAGTATGTCGAGGATGGCTGTCATGGCGAGCTAGCAAATCCTGCTGTAATTGGCATAGAGGAATTTTGCCAAAGTCATGGAAGCGAAGTGGCTTGTTACTTGCCTTTGAGAACTTGAGAGAGATCTGTCTTGGATATCCTCTTGTTGACCTTATTGAGTTAACTTTTGTGTGTTTAGAAGGTCATGGAGAAAATCATTAATATTAGGTTGATTTGATGGCTGAAGGGTAATAAGTATTTCCTGCTTATCAGATGGGGTTTGAAAGGACTTTGAATAGCTTGATTTGTTTATCTTATGCAATTGTTACAGCCCCCAGCGCGAGGGATTTCGTATTCCGAGTTCAGTTTGGGGAATGACATATGGTTTGCTCTCTGATGAGGCTTGGAGGCTCTGTAGGATAAATAGCAAAAAAATCAGGAAATTCTGAAGTCCAGCTCCCAGCTAACTTGGCCATGCTGTGGGCCTTGGACATCTCACGCTGTAACGCTTTATGACATGAACAATAACAGATTAACATCCCCTTTTACTGGAAAACTTAAAATAGAAGAGTTGAAGTGCGTAGAGGCGGGTTGGATGGAAAGCCAAATCCCATAAACGTGGCTTGGCACCATGAAGGTTTCATTGACCTTGGCGAGGTGTAATTGCTTTCCGTTCACAACAAGGCATCGGTGTTTGCAGAGATGTGGCACAAGCTTGTGTAGGACTAACATCGCAGTGCTGCTGTCAGAGGCTTTTGCTGTTCTTGAGCGTTTCTTGGATTACTTAATGGTGAAGCCTTCAGCTGCATCAGCAAAATGGTCTTTCCCTTGCCCTCCACCTGGGATTTCACAAATAGGAGAGTCATTCTTTTAGATGAAGGATCGCTGTAAAGACGTTTAAAATTAAATCCACTCATTGTTTCAGAATCATTCAGCAAAAAAAGCACTTGAAAATTTCCCAGTGTGGGCTGTGTCTGAAGACAGATGTCTTTTCTGGTTTCTGTGGCTGTTTGGAAAGGAGGTAGGACTAATTGCTCCTACCTTGACTGATTGGGCAAGTACAACAGAGGGGTGGGAGAGCTGTGTCTTCTCAGGAGTGAGGCATTTCTGATGCTTCAGTTGCTTGAGGTGCTGGTTGTTTTTAAAAGGGATGTTGTTCACCCCCTTGCCTAGCTCTGTTTTGCCACCTGTATACGTATGATGTCTGTGTAGCTGTATGTTATCACTGAAAGATGTAGGGACAAGTAAATGGGGAAAGGGTGAGGAACTGACTGGACATAAAAAAAGAGTAAGAATAAAAATGAAACCAAATTCGGTGCTCTGTTTTAACAATTGGGATTTTGCAGACCATAAACCGTTGGCAAAGAATGAGATGAAACGTACTATCCTGAGATGCTGAAGTTGCCCTGCACAGAGTTGCAGTTGGGTATATTTGCAAAATATACCAATATACCAGTTGGGTATATTTGCAAAACAGTCCACAGCATAACCCCGAATCCCACCAAAATGGTGGAGGAGATAGGGTGATGCAGGAAATCCTTTTCCTATCCCCAGGGAGCGTCCTGCAGGGTATGTTGCTGGTTTGGAGTTAGAAGGTGCAAGCTGCTGTTAGTTTCAGGGGCCTGTTGTGCTGAGCTTTGGATCCAGAATCTTTAGGTTTTGCTACGCACAGCATGGATGTGTACATGGTCAGAATGAAAGGTCAGAAAACCCCAAGTTGTCATTTTATGTATCATGTTTTTACATGCAGTAATAATGTATTAATAGTGAGAAAAAAGAGGTTTCCTATTGCTTTGGTGAACAGAAGTGTAAGCCCTTAAGTTTTCATGTGGGAATGAGACTAAAGACATCTCTGCATTCTTTTTTGTGTGGCTGTGATTGTTATGGAAATGTGTTTGGGGGTGGATAGATTCGGTTTTAGGTGACCTTCTTCAGCGAGTGTTACCAAAGGAGGCATATGTTGCCAATTTTTTTTGAGATTTATGAAAAAGAGTCTCTCTTATGGTATATATAAATGGACTTTCTTATCTCAGCAAAGTTAACTGCTTGAGGGAATATACTCTTTAAGGCAGGGATACTGTGAGAATGGATTTCAACGATGATCAAATAGGTTTTATCTCATGAAATCGACACTGCATGAAATTTTATTTTAGAGTATTGATGCTCTGCTGCGGGCCAGATGCAGCCCAGGCTGGCACAGCTAATTCACCTTGGCCACACTCCAGCAGAGCATCCTGTTTCAGCAGAGTGGTTAACTCTGAGCTTATCTTTAAGCAGCAGCTAAATCCTGGTGGTTTCACTGCTGCTGTGGACCAGGGGATGGGTCAGCTGCAAGAGCCTGTAGCATGTTCCTCCTTCAGGATTTCTTTCCCCAAGTTAGAGCTGGGCCTGTTGCTGGAGAAGTAATGGAGTGGTACATGCTTGGGCTGACTTTATTTGTGGGTTTGTGTTCCCTCTGATCCCGGCATATCCGATTACTGCTGGGCTTGGACAAGGTGTTGGGGTTGTAGGTGATGCTGGCTGGGCAAGAGGAGATGTCATCCCTCTGGGCTGCAGTGTGCCCTTCTGGAGAAGGTAGGAAATGCTTAATTAGCTGATTTGAGGCAGGAGAACTGTGACAAATGTGTGCAGGCATGTTTGTGCCATGCTGGGAGCTGATCACAACACAGGATGGCTCCATGGGTGCTACAAGGTCCACCTGAGCACTGCTGCTGGGGCCTCTGTGGTATGAGTGCTCGAGAGACAACTAAAATAGAGAATTGAAACATGTTTTGGGAAACAGATTGCCTGTTCTGTTTGAAGTTTCCAGGAAAGCAAAGCAACCTGCCCTTCCCCCCGCTTCAGATCCCACCTGTTTTGTCTTTTTTTTTTCCTTTCCTAGAAAAATGTAAAATTCATTAACATGTGGTGAAAGCAATGTAGCGACGTCATCTTGATTTAAAATCTGTTTTAAATCTTTAAATGATGGAGCCAGAATCTTAACTGCAAATAGCCTTGCTTTTGTGGGTACGAGGCAGGCTGTCAGCATTTTACTTGAACATCTCTGCTTTTGGTAGTTTTGCATCCTTTGCAACAATATAATTTGAAAAGTAAGGGAGAAAGTCTATAGGAAGAAAAAAAAAGAAATTAATATTATTCATGTCTAAAGCTGAGTCCTGCTTGCTGTGCTCAGACACAGCCATGGTGCCTGGGGAGAGGAGGGAAAGCAGAGCCTGACTCAGTGATAGGGATGAGCTTGGTCAGCATCCCATGGTGCCCTGCTGCGGGTACCAGGGCTGCTTTTCCACTCGCATCCTCAGTGTTGAGTCACAGCTTCTTGGTGCCCTGAGAGGGGCACCCCCTTGGTTTTCTGAGAGGGGAAGTATCGCTACCATTAATTGTGCAGTTCTTGTCTGTCACCTCTGTCATCACCTCCAATGTCTGGTTAGACCCTGAATTTCCTTTTCTCAGCCCATGCGTGTAGCTCCTGCAGTCTCCTCCTGACTTCTGACAGTAAAAAGGGGGAGTTAAATCTCTTTCCCTTCTAGGACTTGGGATTCAAATAGCATAATCCCAGCATTTTGTAAAGGCAGCAACATCTCTGTGAACCTCATTGCTGTTGCCACTGTGTTGAATATAATGTTTTTGTTTGGGTTGCTTAGTGAAGGTCTGGTGCTAAGCAGCACTGCCTGCCCAAAGTTTTCCTCCGGCTGCTGATCTGTGTGTCGACTCAATCATTGGAAATGCTAAAAAGTTCTTTTTTGAGGTTTTGACTTTCAGGGAGTATTTGGCTTCAAAATATTTGCTGGTGTGAGATGACATATGCAGGAGACTGAAGTGGGGCTGTTTTGTGTGTTGTGACCACTTGCTGTTATGCGCTTTAGCCTGGAATAGACCTGAATGAGGATTTATTGACCGTTCCTCATTTGTATTGCCAGCTCCATCCCCACACCAATATATCAGAATGGTAGGTTAGCAGGACAAGTGTGCTGTAATGGGAATACGTTAGGAGGAGAAGTAGTAACCCTGCTAGGAGTAAATGTTGGTCCTCTGCCAGTCCCAAAGCTAGGTGTCATTAAATTCCCATGTGATTCTTACTTTATGGTGGGTTTTGTCTCTTACATGCAAGTGGTACCCAGTTTTATAGCTTACTGTCAATGGATAGACTTTGACTGGTCTTGTCTTGGTCAAATTAAAAATTGCCTATCGTGTGGTGTGTGTGCCACTGGATAATCTTTTGCTTTTGGTTTCCAACTGATTTATTGTCCTGTGAAGGGAGTCTGCCACCAAAATATTGTCCATCTGGGAGTTTGGAGTCAGCAGCGTGAATGTTGTGGTGCAGATGCCTGTGGGGACAGATCATAAAGCCATTTCTGGGCTTTCATATTGTTTGGGTGTGAAGTGCTTTTGGGGGTGTGTGCTGCCCAGCCTCCCCTCAGAAGTTCTGGGTTGTCTGGTCCTCTAACCTTGGGCAAGGCAGGATGACTCTCTGGAAGCAAAAGCAGGAATCCTGTTTTGGTGTTTCTTAGGAACAGTTAAGATAAGAAACAAGACCTCCAGAGAAGTGTCAGAGAAAGTTTCTGGCAATACTTTAAGGCTGTGTTGAACTAAGGTTAATTTAATACATTGGCAGAAAAAAGAGATGCAATGGCTCAAGCGAGCAGACCCCCGCTGATACTGGCCTTGTGGCTGGATGTGCTGGTTTGGCTCTCGCTGGTCCTTGTGATCTCTCCCCAAGCCATAGCCCTCTTGAGGCAGACAGAGGCACATCCATGGACGGTCACCAGTGAGTTGGCTTCACTGAAAAGCAGAGCTGGCAAAAAGTTATGCTGGAGAGTGCCCATGTACAGATGACACTTTTATTGTAGTAGTTTTTATGCATGTGCAAAGCTACAGTCCACTTTGCTAATGACAGCAATGTCAGCATAAATAAGTTCTTTCCCTTGGCTTTGTACCTGTAGTTAATCGGGGAATCAATGCAGCCGGTGAAGGTGAAGCACAAAATCTCTGAAATGGAGTTGTCCATCCCCTTTCTCCCATATGTGCCTGTGCATCCTGGTAGAACATATGGATGTTCTCCTATGCAATGGAGAGCCTAATTTATGGCCAGGGTTAAATCAAAGCAGGACTGAGCAGAAGTTTTTACTCAAGAAAAGCCATACAATTTGATTGTAAACCCCCAGGTATGGCTTTCTTTACAGAGCCAGCTCTGGTTAGAGTTACATTTTGAGTGCCTGATATTGCAGCTGTCAAGGGAAGGGCAACCAAATTAGAGTCTTCTTGTGCCATGTGCCAGTCGGCAGGTTGCTATGCAGTCTTTCTGTTCAAGATGCTTGTTTTGCCTCATGATCTGTTCTGTTTTATCCTCTCTCCCCATTCACTCCCAGATGTTTGCCGCCGAGGAGAATGTAGATTTTCGGATACACGTGGAGAATCAGACGCGAGCGAGGGATGACGTGAGCAGGAAGCAGCTTCGGCTCTATCAGCTCTACAGCAGGACAAGTGGGAAACACATCCAAGTGCTCGGCAGGAGGATCAGTGCCAAAGGAGAAGATGGAGATAAATATGGTAAGAATATTTACTGGGATCCCCCAGCCTGCAGGTCAAAGGCTTTAGTCCTGGATGTTGGGCCGAGAACCTCTTGGGAGAAAAATAAGAAGAGCAATAAAAGAACAGGATAAAAGGGGGAAAAACCTTTCCAGGTTAAGAATATTTGTTGTGTCGGAGCAGGCTCTCAGCCCAGCTCCCAGCTGCAGGCAGTTCCCACAGTCGTGTTCATGCTCCAATTTATTAGTGTATGATGGTGCTTGAAGGGAAAAATCTTTTTCTGCCCAATGGATGAGCTCAGTGTTGTTGACTGTAATTCATACATGACACCCAGGTTGGTGATGGGGGATGTTCTTGCCCCATGAACTCTAGGCTCGAGCTGGGTGAACCTAGTGCTTCAGTAAAGCACTCTCATCTTCCTAGATAGAGGGATACTGGATTTGACCTAGAATTAAGCAGACTTTTGAACTCTGAGGGTACCTCAGAGTGTCAGCTGAATCTCAGGACATGTGGATCCTGCAGGAACTTGAGCTAGCACCCTGTTCTACTATTCTCAGTGTGATTTGCACACAAGCAACATGCTACAAATGCTGCTAGCAGGCTGAATTATGGAAGAACTGTAATTCCGGTACGTTTTGGGATGATTGTGGCAGAGATGCTTTTGCTCAGGTTGGTTGCTGGAAGGATTTTAGGTCTGTTCAGAAAACTGGTTCTTTTTCTCTTATGGGTGTACAGCCTGTGTGTTCACACGTTGCTGCCGAGATGTGTGTGTGTGTGCATTAGCTGGCATCACGTTCACATGAGGCTGAATTCACATGCATCACTGCTGAGATGGAGGTGGGCTATGATAATGGCAGGTCAAACTGTGGGAATGGTTCTTCCCTCGGGGAGCTCCAGGCAGGATGAGGTACACAACTGTGCCTGGCATGGGGGCAGCTGCTGCCAGCATGATGCCATGGGAGCTGACAGCAGAGACAGCACCTGGCTGGTGTGAAATGAACCCCCACGGCTGTTGTGGAGGGTTGCTGTGTGCAGTTACCCCATCTCTCAGATGAAGCCCTGCCCTGAGGTCTCATCAACTTTGTCCTTTGTCATGGCCAAATTTCCAGATAAAACAGGAGTGGAAAGTGCCACTTGGCTGCTAATTATTGTGTCATTTTATTGCATTTGTCCTCTTAAGGTTTGATATGTAAACCAGTCTCTGTGTGCTGGCTGCTGGCTTCCCAGGAAACCCTCCTGCCCACAGTGACTGTCAGGTAATGTGATGTCGTTTTCCTCTCCATAAAAGAAAGCAGCATTTACAGTGGGGTGCAGCAGGGAAGTGTGCCCGTGAGCAGCTGACAAGTGCTAATTTATGTGTCAAAGCCCATCTTGTCCCCTTCATACATATGCAATCGTGTCTGAACAACAAATCCTCGCACAGGAGCGTGCTTGCTCGTGACCGGTTGCGATGCTGCACAATTGCAGAGCCTCAGATTGCCCGTCTGGGGAGCTCCCCTGTGCCTGTGTCTCTTCTTGTCAACAAATCCTCTCCGCTTCTGGTTGCTGGCATTCTTGAACAACCCGCAGTGCTCTGGTCATTTGCTGACACCCCGCCTGCTCCCTCCCCTGCGCCTCCTAATAAAACTCCTTGAGGCGTCAAGCTGCAAAGCCTTCCCATCCCTGGCCGTGCTGAAAGGTTATGGAAATCTGTTGTTCATCATCTTGCTTGGCACGGGAACACTTAGAGCATGATAATCGGGGAGACAGTGAGGTGGGACACGGAGGTCCAGGATGCGACCATGCAGAGCTCCTAGCTGTGATAATGAAGGGGGGAGAGATGTCGGAGTTACTGAAGTGAGAACCATCTGTGTTGCAGCCAAAACTGGATACAAAGGCAATGACACAGGATTCATTATGTGCTGGGAACCCCTCCCCCCTCGGCATTATTATGGAGCAACCTTTGATCAAGACCAGAGACAGACTTAAACCAGGTCTGGGGATCTCAACAGTTGCAAACTTTTGATCCACATCTTTGTCTTGCTGGTCAGATTCTCCTCTGAGGGAGAACACCTTTCCTCTCAGGCAGCAGATGGCTGACTTTCCTCCTGCCCTTTTTTCTCTTTTCCCCTCTTCTAGTGCCTATGCTGGCACGGTGTGTCAGAGCCAGGCTCAGCACTGGGCAATGCCCAGCTCCTGTCTTGGCCACATTGCCCCACTGCTTCTCCACTGTTTTCACCCTGTCCCCACTGGCAGATGAGGTGATGCTGGAGGTGATGTGGATTGATGTCCTAAGGATTGCAGCCTGGGGAAGGCTTTGGGAGAACAAGCAAGAGCCAATGCCTGAGAAAAGAGATGTGGGGAAAGGTGCCCATGAGCTGGCTCCAGCCCCAAATTCTCCCAACAACTCAGTCCCATTAAGAGAAGATAACATTAGGCAAGGCTGACACAAAGTCACTCTTAATGGAGGAAGCTTTGTGTGGCTGGGGTCCACAGTGCTCATCATCAGCAATTAGCACCAACCAGATGTAAGGATGAGGGAGCTAATAACATTTTAGCACCTCTTTCCCCTCTCCTCCCGTACATTCACAACTGGTTAAAGAACAGTGTCCAAGTGAAGAGATGTTTTTTTTCTCTCTTTTTTTTTTGCACATATACAGCTTCCAAATGGCTGGCGTGGGAGGGTTGCCCTGCCTTTGAAGGGAGGTTAGTTTTATTGCAAGCTTTTATTGACTTCTGTAAAACTTCTCACCTCTCGGTAGAAGAGAATGTCCAGAAAAGAGGGGAGGTGGCAGCTCTCAGGCAGTGAATTGCTCATTTCCAGGCAGCCACCCTGAGTGCAGCACAATTGACCTGCCAGCCCTGGTTTGGGGGAGAGAAGGTACCACAAGGCTGGGGGAATCTGCCCTAAGGAAACCCCTGGAATGTTTTACCAGGGTTTGCAAATGCCATGTGCAAGGAAAAATGCCTGTGCCGCAATGCATAGTTTTGCTGGCATAATAATTCCTGCATATAATTTTTGGTTTGTGCGTTCTTCAGGGCCAAGATCTGGCCCCATGTGTCAAATTATTAAATGGCAAATTAAGTCAGTTAATAGAATTAATTGAGTCGATGTAATCCTTTTAATCAGATGGATTTGAGCCCTTCTCAGATGAATTAGAATCCCTTAATAGATAAGTCAATTATTGGACTAAATTGAATCTAATAATAATGCTCACAACAATGCTAATTAATCTAAATACACTTACCTATCTCCCAAGGTTGGGAATTTTTTTTAGGCCTAATTGATGTTCCTAAAATGCTCTGAGATCTTCAGATAACACATGATCTATGTGAGCAAAATATTATCTCTTAACACACTATAAACTAATTAAAGGACTGATCTATTTACAGATTGCATTTTTACTTTAATCTCTTCAACCTATTCAGAAAGAGTTTGCACTGGCCCAGAGAAACAATATTCCTGGTATAAGCTTATTATTACTTTACAGGTTCCTAAGTGGTCCTTTCATTCAGAAAATGAAAGGGGGAAGGAGAAAAAACAACCATTAAAGTGCAGACAAAAAAAAAAAAAAAGGACCTGGAACCTTTATAT
Organism: Myiopsitta monachus; assembly: GCA_017639245.1. Classification (NCBI taxonomy): domain Eukaryota; kingdom Metazoa; phylum Chordata; class Aves; order Psittaciformes; family Psittacidae; genus Myiopsitta; species Myiopsitta monachus. The sequence continues at coordinate 37,903,401 of CM029917.1, read as the reverse complement.
TCTACCTCTGATAAATGGTACAGATAGGGAAGAGAGGGATCAGTGACCTGAAACCTTAGATCCTTTCATTTATTTTCATTTCACAAAAGGCAGAAGACATTCTATCCTGTTTGCTCACGATCTTTGTATCCGGCGCAGTTGGGGAGACAGAGCTCTCTTGGTTGGGCGAAGGCATTTTTTGCCTCATTTGTATTTCACAGCCACATGGTTTTTGTTTTAATTTATCCCCGGCTACTGCTGTCCTGTGGGGCGATGAGAAGTGATAGCCATCCGGAGAGAGGCGAGGGGTCCTGAGGGGTCTTTGGGCTTGCCGTCTCTGTGGAGGTAACTTATCGTGGCGAGTCCTGAAGGCTGAGACATGGTGTACGTCAGTACATTATTAGTCTGTAAGTTCCAGGTTGCTATCAGGTGGTATTTTGTCCATAGACCTACTTGATCACAGTTTAAACAAAACCTCTTGGATCCCCTAGAAGGTTATAAACCATCAGTTTTATGAGGCTTCTAGTTTGCAGCATGGGAGGCTTTGTTTGAAGCCACCCCAGGTGAGGGGCAGCACACAGGTGTGACATTGCTCCTTATCATCATCTTCAGTCACCCAGGGGATGCACCCCAAGCCAACGAAGTCCTCTTGAAGACTACCCCCCTGATCCCAGTAGGGTTTAGCTTAGGACTGAAGATGTGCTCCTGAGCCGGGAGGTTAACAAAGCATGGGTTTGCTAGCAGGGTGTGAACAGATATGGGATCGGGCACACCGAGGTGGAAAGCAAATTCAAGAGGTGGTGTGCATGCAGGGACAGAATATCACACCCCGAACAGATGTGCAAGGAACTTGGGGAGACGAGTGGCTTCTTCTTGGGTCCACCCCAGCCTGGGTGATGCACTCCACAGCTTGCAATCCCGCCTGCTGTTCTAGTGGGAGCTTCCAGAGATGCCAGTGGACAAGCCCATGGAGAGCCCATTATGGCTGTCTAGACATCAGCCACACTGCAGCCCGCCAGAGATTTCATTTGTGGTAGAAGTGGGCTCTGTTCCATGAGGAGGTGTAATATGTGTGGAAAATATTATAGTGAAATAGTCTCCTTTAATTGACTCTGAAGTTTACAGGATTCCTTCCTAGGTTTGGGTAATCCTGTGCTCTCCAGAATTAATGGCTGACATAGCACTTCTTGGGGCTTGGCAGCCTGACAGCTAATTTAGAACTCCCTAAACTCATTTCACTAATGACTCCCATTTGTTCTATCTCAAAGCCTGGAAACAAATGCAAAATACCAGTGCCATTGTCCCATCTTTAGCAAGTCATTCTTTCCCCTTGGTATTTCTGGCACCTTAACAGCAAGCAGCCCTAGGAAACCTGATTAACCCTTTCCCTTCCTAGAATAGTTAAAAACCAGTTTTGATCCCCCTCCTGGGAAGAGCAGGATGAAAAAAAACTAAACTCATTGTGGGTGGAGGGTGCAGAATTAACCTGCAAGAAAGGCAGGAGATGTAGCCCGAGTGTGATTTGGGTTAGTTAAATATAGCTGTATTCCCACAGGCTGGATGTTCAGAAAACTACTTTTCTTCCCAGGAGCCAGGTACGTCCAACGGGGCTGTCCTGGTCAGGCCTATACCCAGCACGAACTGTGATTTACTTTGTAATTTATTCCGCTGAACCATCAGGATGGCTGTTTCCTATTTAAAGGACGTATCGCTGCCTCCAGTCTCTTCCCATTACAGTTTTGACATGACAACAAGACAAATAATTTTTTTAAAAGACCTTTTATCTTCTCAACCATTTATTTTCACTTACTTAGCCCGGGGGCAGAGCTGACCTCAGCGCAAGGGATGATCATTCACCATGGCAGCTGTACAGTCATATGGGTCCTGGGGACTGGCCTGAGCCGGGGAAGCCTTCGCCGTCCAGCTGCTGTGTCTTGGCTCTGTTTTTTCCCTTCCTGCCCAACATCCCCTGCTTGCTTTATTTTATTTTGATTTTATATTTATTCCTTAAAATGTCTCCTGTTCTCACCTGCAGCCGGACAGTGGTGCAGGCGTGGGGATAAACTGATGTGCTGCAGCCGGCTTCTGCTTTGTTGAACCAGAGCTGGAGCTGTGGGGCTGTACTGGGCAGTGAGAAGCCTGGACTGCCCTCACCTTTCCAGGCCACTGTGAAAGGCTCAGCAGCTGTTTGAATTGGCATTTAAGACATTTTTGGTTTTGATTCTGCTGTCTTGTGTGGCTGTGCTGGGGTAGGGGAAAACTCTGCTTAGCTGCGATGAAAAGCTTGGGAAGAAAAATCTGTGCCTTTTGCTTTTTGATTTGTGACAAACCTATTTCAAACAATGCATTTGTTGCCAATTTCCTTTACTTTTGGTTTTGGTAACTGCTAATCCAAACTCCCACTGTGGCCAGCTTCACATCTGAAGTTCAGCACTTTCTGCAGCGGTCCCTGTTTTGTACCTGTAGTAACAGCAGAAGCTGTTTATTTTCCCTCTGACGCTATAGTGATTTTTTTATTTCCCTACTTCTGGACCTTGAGATAGCTTAAAGAGCCTTGACTTTCATAGGGAAAAAAAAGCATCATCACCTTTTAGCTCTGACAGTGTCCAAACTTCAAGTCTCTGTAATCACTAATGAGGGTTTGGAAAACATAGACCTGTCTGTCAGTAAATATTAGGGGCCCAGAAATAATGAGAAGAAGTAATTTTGAGGTCTGCTGATAATTTGTCATTTTTTATTTCTGTGTGGAGTGGGAAGTGAGCTACAAAGTGAAAAATCTTTATTTTCATGCAAGTCATAAAAAGGTTTTTGTTAACAGTTTGTGTGTACATAATTCTGTGCTGTGATTTAAGTGTTCCCATTAGAAATGCAGAATAGGAAATAGGATCCCATCTGTGAGCAATTTAAGAGGAAGTGAGACAATGGAGTTGATTGCTGCTTCAGTTTAGATAATCAATACAAATATTATTAGTATAGTGATTTATCTTCCAAGACACTTTATGAAAATGTGAATGCCAGACCCTGAAGACAGGTCAATATGATATTATCTGTTCCTGCCTTGCTGTGATAAAGCTTGTTTCCCATGTAGCTCAAGCAGCTGCTTCAGTAAATGTTCTCCCTTGGCTGTGATGAAATAACACAGAAACAAAGTTAAGGCTTCTCTTCCTCTTCCAAAACTCTGAAAATGCACTGTGCATATTAGTGCAAAGATTGTTTTTATATGAAATTTGTACCCGGGGTGGGTACTAGGAGATGATCCTTAAGGTCCCTTCCAACCCAAACCTGTCTGTGATTCTATAATGAAGTTCTGGGAGAAGTTTGCATAATTTTAAATGTATTTCTGGGCCATGAGTGATTCTGTGCACAAATGCTGAGAGAGCTCCTTTGAGTTTATTGCACTTGTTTTATGTTAGTGTCTGTTATCAAGACTTGCATTGTGGTATTTGAGGTTTTCCAATATCTAAGCATTAGGCCAGTCATGAATTCAAGTCTGGATGAAATTCAAAGTACCCTGTGAACGGGATAGTCTTCATTTTTGAAAGGTTTTTAAAATTGCTTTTACTTTGGAAAGGGGGAAGGAAAATATCATCAACAAACTGTCCTGTAAATTTTGGCTTTGGTGTACATTACCACATATGTTTGTCAAGTGGCCACTGAGATTTGGCCTTCATCAAAACTGTTTGGAGGAAATTAAAAATGTCAATAATGCTGTTAAGAACATGCCTAATTAAAGACAGAATAAGAAATTCAGAACTTGGTGTGCAAAGAGCACCCTTCTGCTTTAAGATAACATGGGATCTCAGAAGGTTATCATTTGAGACCTGAAATCAGTAGCTTGCTTTGTGGGAGACTTAATGCTAGTGGTGTTGGCCAAGTCACTCAGCTGAAGCATCCCAGTTTAGGTGGTGGGACCCTGAGGCTGGGCTCTCTAAGCAGTGGAGAGAAGGACCTTTGCTCTTCACTTATAATGAAGTGGTATAAATTTCATTCTCTCAATGTCCTGATATGTCCCTCCTTCAGCTCCAGACCAAGGGTTTGCACCATTTCCTCACCTCTTAGATTTGCTGTCAGGATAAAGGCATTGCGAATTGAAAGATGCTGAAGAGATGGTGATAATGGAGACCACATCCGTAGCTTGGTTAGAAGTAATTACTTGGTGATTTTAGATGCTGTGAGACCATTCCTGTTTCCAGATTGGTCTTTCCTCAAGAAAGGTGTTAGACTGTCTAAAATACTAAGGCACTTCGATCACTCAGATTTCACCTTGGCTCTTGTAAAAAACAGATAGTCAGGAATTTCCACAGCTGTGAGGTGGAGCACAGTAAACATTAACAACACCAGGAGCATTGCGTGGCCGTCTGGAAGAAGAGGGAAGAGCCTGGTCCCCTACAAAACTACACCGAGCCTCAGGCTCGGCAGAAAGACGAAAAATAAGGAAGCCCCAAAGAGGAGAAATTGCTGATGCATAACACTTGGAAATGTGGAAGAGTCCAAAAAGGGAGCTGAAAATACCCCCCAAAAATGACTATCTGTGGCTTGAACGAAATAGTGTCCGATCAGCATTCAGAAACCGCTGAATTCAGGCCCTTCCAATACTGGCATTTTCCAAACTGCCTGCCAGTCGGATGCAGAGGAGAACACGTGTAGAGCGTCTGCGGTCTCAGCGCTCGTTACAAGGGGAAGGCTGGAAGTGAAGGGAGGGAGAAGGCCCAGTGAAAAATAAACCCTTATTTTTTCTTACTGTCAGGAAGAGGGGATATTGGGGTTGGAGGGAGATGGTTGCGTGGCTGCACTCTGTGAGCATCCCTTTTAATGAGCTGTGCCAGCAGTAAGTAGTGCATGCATCGGTCCCTGATGGATTTTAAGTATTTTTTGAATGCCCACAGCAGATTCATGCTTTTATGGTGACACAGGAGCTGCAGCCTTCTAAATGTCCCCTGAGCCTTGTGTCCCTGACTTCTGCTGTAGCCACTTTGGGAATATGCCTGTCCTTTGCTGATGCTGCTTGGAACAGTTGAGCTTAAAGAACCATTGGGTAGAGCTCAGATTTATTTTGCTCTCATATCTGAGAGCTGAAATGAATGCCTAAAAGGCCTTCTCCTCCTCTGCATTCACAGCTGCCAAAAAGGGCACCTTTCTTCCCAAAGCAATGAGAAAAACCTCCAGCCATCTGCCATGACCCTGCCTTCTTCTAGCTGCAATGTGTTTTGGGTCCTCTCCAGCAAGCAGTTTCCCTGCCATCACGACTGGATGGCAGCAGTGCTGGCTGGAGGGAACCAGCCCCAGGTAGTGCTGTGGAGAGGAGTCCTCCTTCTCTGACGCTGCTTGGTGGCTTCTGATCCTCATCCAAGAGCTGGGCTGGTGGGATGGAGAAGGAGCAGATGTTGCACCTAAGCAGCACGATGGTGACGCAAGCCACTAGCATTTGAGCATATGGTAGGTGACACAGGCTTGGGGACCTGGCTTCAAGTTGGCAGGGCTGGTATGGTTTGGTTTATACCTGATGTTCTTGGGGGGACAAGCAGGAGAGGAAATGGATGGTGGGATGTGCAAGGGGAGCTTCAGAAGTAGGGGACATCACCCACAGCTGCTGGCAATGGTGAAGACCTCAACATGCAGGGAAGGGCTAAGAATAGGATGGCAAGTAAACACCAGATAAATATAAAAAGATAATGTTCAAATGGCCCCAGTGCTTATCCAGGGACAGTCATGAGGCTCACAGTATGTCCGTGCCCCTCTTTGGGTATGGGTTTGAGTGGTATCCTGACCACGAAACCTCTATTACTGCTCTGGCAGAGTTTTGCAGGGGTGAGTGCCAAAGCAGTGTGATGGGTACTTTGGGTTCCTAGTTTCAAATCACACAATGTGGCAAAGCAGAGGGTGAACTTCACAGCTGCTGAAAGCTGGTCTTGTCCTGTTGGGATCAGCAATGTCCCATGCTCCAGCAGCAAAGGTACTTGCCTAAAGGTAACTTCAGTATAAATCCCAAATAACATTTCTGCTGGTTGCATGGAGGGATCACAGGGCTAGATCTGTTAGAATTGGGGCCTGATTATCCTCTTCCATACACTCATGAAACTCCACCGCCTTCAGCAGAGCCATTCCTGGAGCTCCTGTGTGAGACTGAAAGGAGATTAAGTGCCCAGCAGTGCTTCCCATTCCTACTGTGTCTTGCACCTTTGTTAAGACCTTGCATTTCAAACCATTTTAGCCAGTGGGAGGCAAATCAAAGCCGTTAGGTTTTAGCTGGTGACAATGGTCCTGTGCTGCGTGGTGTGCCCAGCCCCTTGCCTTTGTGCAGCATTTGCTCAGCAGTGATTCTGGCCTTTATTTCATTTGCTTCTGCATCTGCATTTGTAACCGTTCTTTTTTCAAGTTAAGTTTCTGACTGGTGACTCATTAGGAGCAAATAGGCAAAAGGATATTGACTTTACACCTACTAATTTGGGGGTGCTAACAAGCAAATGTAAGAGCTCTATAGTCACTGGGTGAATTGTTCCACCTGGGAAGAATGGAGGAGGGGAGGTAAAAAGCATTGCAAAGAAACTGCACTTTTGTTCCCAGCTACTAGTGTTGGTTGTTCTTGCGCCCATGAGTTCAGGTGAACGTTTGATGATCACTGTTGCTGTAACCTGTTTTGAGCTTTGCGAGGATTTTCTCGTGCTGGAACTATTAGGCCTGTGTGGGCACAAGAAGAAGCTAAGATACTAATTAGAAGATGCTAAATATGTTCACTCAGAAATGAGGTGCCCTTTACACAGCTGGTAGAAAAAACCCTTCTTCCTGAAGCATCTGTGAATGCAGGGTAATGGGTGAGTCAGGATGCATGTTGCTGCTCGGGTGCTGTGTACTGCACTCAGAATGGGCGTAAGAGATATATAGTAGCTTTAATAACTAGTATAGGTACTGACAGCAGCACACATCAGCAGAGTGGGATGCTCATTAGGTCAACATGAGTCAGTGAGGCTCTGTGGGCCATGGCTGCAGGGACAACAGAGGCTCATGGTCATGGCCATGGGCAGCTCTCTCCTGCTGATGTCTGTTCTCTGTTTCGCTGGTGCTGGGGCCAAAGTCAGCTGCAGATCGTCTGTCCCTCTCCAGCCACATCTCTGACACAATTATGTGCACCCTTAGGTACAAGACAAAAATGTCTTTCTCAGGAAGAGCACCCTGTTGCAGGGGAGCTGGAACACAGCTAAGGAGCAATGGTCTCTAGCCCTGATTGTCTTGCCTGGGGTAGAGGGTTGAACTGGCTGACTTCTGGAGGGCCTTCCCAGCCTACACTATTTTGTGATTAGGTGAACATCTTTCAACAACAGTCTGTTGTCAGAACAGAACTGGCAGATAAAGTCATTAGTGGTGCCTTGCTTTGAAGGCAGGGGTTCTCCTTTGGGATGTGTTCAGTGGGACCCTTAGGAAGTTTCTGTGGTTTGTTCCTCCTTTTTCACCTTGTGATTGCTGTATTGAGATTTTGAAGAATTTGTACTATTTAAAAATCAGATGTAGGCAAAGTTTTCTATTGTATCACTTTGGTCCTTCTGCTCTTTCCCTCAGCTTGGAGTGACTAACATATGTAAAGACAATACCATCTGCAGAGGGGTACATAAACTAGTTTATCTTAAAAGGTGCTTGCTGTGGAGTGGAGAGGAGAGGCACACTTTGTGCTGGTGCAATAGACAGTTACCATCTCTACTCCTTTCTGGACACAAATCTGGTTTATTGTGTACTTTGAGTGGAAGGAAGGAGTCCCAGTCCTGCTGTATCTGATGTCAGGCTCCCTTTCGCTGACTTTGTCTGCACTGTGACTGCCAGCCTCACTCCTCCTCCTCCTCCTCAGTGCCTGACCTGTCTGCAGCCAATATCTGTCTCTCAGCAGGAGGAATCTGAGGAAACGCAGCAAACTTCAGCTCCTGGGGCTAAATTGTTGTGCTTTGTAACAGCAAACTGTGTTGAACTAATTGACAACCAGCTTTAAACGTACCACGATCAAGCAAATACATTGATTTATTTTTTCCTCTCTAACCGAGTGTTAAGCGGCTTCCAGCTTGGTTTCCTCCCCAAGAAGTGGATAACTCATCTATTGTGTAGTAAAACTGATGGGCAGTTTTGACCTCTATACAATCCTTTCAGTATGTTGCGGGAGGAAGGAGTTTCTTATACTCGTATGAATGTTTGACCACTTAAAAAAGGCAAAACAACAAAAGCCCAACCCAAACCACACACAACAACAAAAGATGATCCATTTTCTCTGTATGTCTTTGAAAGAAGCTTAGTTTAGAGACAGACTGGAGAGAAAGGCTATTGATTTTGTTTGACCTCCAAACAGACTGCGGTCAGTATATTTTCCCTGTTGGAAGCGGTTCAGGGCTCTGAATTTCCATGTCAGCGTTTGTATTCTGAAGTGCATAGGAGCTTTTGCTGCTTCTTCGATAAATAGCAAGCTGCAGGGGAAGGTAGCGCTGGTATATATGTTTCCCTCTGGATCTGCCCTTCCTTTTCTTATTCTTTTGTGTATAACACAGTTGTAAATGCTTAATCAGCAGTACAAGTCGTTTCCACCAAATGTCACGCAGGTTAATGGCTTAAGCTGAGACTACAAGCAACAATTTTGTAATCCCCGTCTTGCTTTTTCCAGTGCTGAGCCCAGGTCCCTTCACAGCCTCTTGCATGCACCCATTGCTGTACCTGGTGTGAGGAGAGAAATGCTTTCGTGTACACAGTAATAAACCCCCTAAGAGATACCATCCCCTCTTCTACCCTTATTATTCTCAAGCTTTACATAGAAAGCTTTCCTGATTCACACTTGGTCTCTTGCAGTGAAACAGAATATTCTGTTTGGTGACTCCTGTAGTACTGGAATGCTCTGCTCTCTACTGGTTTGCATAGTTTTGTGAAATGGCTTATGACAACTGATGCGCCCTTTCTCTAGCAGTTGCCTATCAAAGAGTGGCTTCAAAGGATAGAAATGCCTGTAGGATATGCTGTCAGGTTTCTAAATGAACATGTTGGAGCTCCTTTGAGATGAGCAGTACCAGTGGACATCTCTCCATGCTGACGTATTGACTATCTTATCTCCTCTGAATTTAACAATAACACTTCACATTGGTTTGTATGCTTCTGCTGCTTTATGGTGAATTCAACACAGCAACTTTGCTGCTATTGGCACATCAATGGGTAGCCTAATGCTGTAGGCAGAGGGTTGCTGATGTCAGATACTGACTGCTGAGCGCCCCTTTTGGCTTTGGCAGCATGAGCTTCATCTCTAACCCACATGGACAGGTGTTCCTCTTGGTACTAATGGTAACTCCCTCTTCAGAGAAAGGGTTGGTCTTATTGCCACTGCCATCCTCACGTCTGCCTCTAGCTGTGTTCTGGGTCAGGGTGGAGGCTGCTGGTACAGACGCATGAGAGCCTGAGGTGTATGAGGTCTGCTGACAATCATACAGCATTAGTTTCTAACTTGAAGTGCTTAATTTCCCAGAGAGTTATAGCCCACTGCATCCCTAAAAAGTAATGAATGGTGGAAGATGTATTTGCACAGCCCATGCCTTTAAGGACTTTAAGGGTCCCCCAGAACCTCTTCTTGCTGTCTTTAGCCCAACACCCCTCCCTCCCCCCGAATGTTCAATTACATTAACCCTTTGCAAATGCCTCAGCAAACACCTCAGAGTGGTGAGAAAGATCAGTAACTGTTAAACATCTGCACAAACAGGAAGGCAAGGAGCCGATGTGGGGAGATGGTGGGAGGTGATGGACATATCCCCATGGTTGGAGCTGCTGGAGGTTGGTCCCATCGTGCTGCCTCATTGGCTGCCCAGCCAGGCTGGCTGCTCACCTCTACCCTGGGTTCTGGTGCTGCCAATTATCCCTCAGCTCCAGTTCCCAGGGATGGTGTTGAGTGGTGACCCCAGTTTGCACTGGGCCATTGGTCAGATAAGGACAATGCATAGGTGCTGCCATGCTGTCTGGGATGACACATCTCTGGCAGTGTTCAAGACCAGGTGGAATAGGGCTTGGAGCAACCTGCTCTAGTGGAAGGTGTCCCTGCCTGTGGCAAGGGATTAGAAATGGATGAGCATTAAGGTCCCTTCCCACTCAAACCATTCTGTGATACAGCAATAGTATTCATCAACCTTCTGCTTGTCTCAGGAGTAGGTAGTCTCAGGCTTGCAACCTGAGCATAGACTGGTTTGTTTAGTTATTACCCCCCCAAGGTCATCATGAAGCTGTGTTAATTAATAAGCATAAGTTTTGCCAGAGCCCTGAGTGGCAGGTGATGTAACAGTAAAACGTAATTGGGAACACAGGGAGACCAGCAAAGCTGTATGTTATCCTATTGCAATGGCTCCTATAGGTGGTCTCCAGTATGCTGTGATGGTGGATCAGGAATATGACAGTTTCTTGTTAATGATCTAAATCAAAACCTAAGCACACGCAGAGAAGCAAAGGTGTCCTTGTGTTTTAAGTGCCTGTAATCTGTTTCTAAGAGCTGGGTACCAAAATATCCCTTTGATTCTCAAAGGTAATTGTACCTCTTAATTAGCTGGAGAAAAAAAACCCACCAGCCTGAGATTTTGCTATATAAATTATAATTAACCCCTTGGCACTGGAAGTTGAGATTTCCTGCCCCCGAGCACAAATGCAAAACGCATTAGCAGCACTTAACGTCAGGCACTCTCGCCCACCGCAGCCGAGGGGTCAGCTTGCTACCCCATAAATACTGCCGCGCTCCCGAGACCAGGAGGAAAATGGCAGGGAAGCCGCGGAAACCCGAGGGGAAGCACTAAATACACCGTTTGAGGATGTTTGACCTGCTTTTTTGTCAGAGCTGCGAATGCCCCAGCAGGAAGGACAACACCGGAGAATAAAATCCCAGCCCTCGGTGAGGAGATGGGAGCAAGGAGAGGGACGCTTCCCGGCGAGCGGCTTTGTTGCCGGCATGGCTGGCTGCCTCGCCATGAGAATGGTTCTCAGCGCTCCCGCCTCACACACCTCCAGCGAAAATAATTGTCTGGTGCCAGACACACTTGGCTGTGCCTGTTGTATGCAGAGCGCCGGCCACCCACTGCTGGCATTCACCAGCATCCTGCTTTTTTGTCTCCTTTTCATCCGGGCCTGTTGGGGGATGAGCTTTAACTCTTCACGCCGGAGGTGGACCTGCCGTGGGACACCGGGGAGCTGGAGGCTGGCCTGAGCCTGCCTGTGCAAAGGATCTCTGCTTACTTCATCTTCTCAGTGGAGGGCCAGGCCTGGTGGGCACCAGGATTTAGGGAAAACCAACTGTTTTCCCCACTAGGAGCTTGCACAGAAGCTCTTTAGCTCAAGTTAGCAGGTTCCTTTTGCTCCTTTGGTGCCCTGGATGAAGAGGTGACCCTCTTACATGATGGGTCAGTGCCAGAGTGGCTGCAGCTCTGTGCTGGGCTCTTGCAAATAAGGTGGTGTTTGCCAAAGGCTGTTTCTTGCCCCATGGTGTGTCCTCAGGCTCCTTCATGCGATGAGGGGTGTCATGAGCAGTGGCAGCTCCTGCAGCGGCAGCAGTGGCTCACTGAGCTGGGGTGGTGGCAACAGGCGTGTGGTGACTTGGCCATGGGCAGGGACATCTTCCACTAGAGCAGGTTGCTCCAAGCATCCAGCCTGGCCTTGAACACTGCCAGGAATGGGACAGCCACAGCTTCTCTGAGCACCCTGTGCCAGTGTCCTGGCAGGAGGAGGGATGTGCTCACTGGTGTGGGGTAGCGATAGCTGGAAAGAGGGCTTGTGCCTTGGGTCTTATCCTTTGTCTTTGTGCCTGGAGGTTTCTAAAGTGAATGGCGTGCTGGTTACAGAGCTGTCTGAAGAGCCCTCCAAGACGAACATGCTCTGTTTGTCCGTGTTGGGACAGGTACAGGCTGGACACCAGCAGCCGCGGTGTCACCTCCAGGTGTGGCACCCGCTGCAGCGACGGACTGTCCCCTCTGCAGGTCCCCAGCACCACCCCCTCTGGTGTGGGGAGAGGAGAGGAGGATGCTCAGGTGCAGGCAGGAGAGAAAAGGGCTGAAAAAACTGGATTGGAAACATAGGGCTGAGTCTGAGCTTCATAGGTGACCTGAGTCTCTACATAAACTAAAACTGAGATAAGTAACAATAATACAGCACGGTTTTTGCATCGCTAATGCTGACTCTTTAAACCAAGAATAGCCCAAAATAAGCCCAAATAATACCTCAAAATTAGAGATACTGCCTTATTTCTTTGCAGCTCTTGGTTATAACACCACAGATGAGGACTGGCTTAGTTCTGTACTTGATTTACTTTTTATATAAAAATTTAATGTGGGATCTCCTTTTCTTAATCCAAACACTTATGGTTTGAATGCAGGATTGTATTTGAGATTTTTAAAGTGCCTTTATTAAAACATAAAACTAATTTTACAGTTCTGACAGGTCTTATTGAAGTACCCAGTGCCAGATGCCTTTTGTCCCAAGTGACTCTAGGAAAAAAAAACCACCAAACTTTTAAGACTTCTCATGCAATTAAAATGCAGTAAAAAGCGAGTAAGTAATCTTACCAATGGGGGAGGGGGTAATAGTTTAAGAAAAGCCCTGTGATTAATGTGTTTCCAAAAATAAATATATGGAACCAAAGGTGCTAAAGGGTAGGTTAATGGGATATCTGGCTTTTTGTTGTTATTTCTGTTGCTGCTGCTCTGAGAATAGTTGGAAGAATTGTGCTGTTGTCTGTTAGGGAGAGACCTTTCCAAAGGGACACTGCAACAAGGTGCTTCACCCAAGGGATTTGCTTTGCAGTTTCTTCCAGAGGATGTTTGTCCTCAAAAAAAGCTCAGTTCTTGTCTACCTCTTTCAAGCCATACCCCAAAATAGTCATACTCTTATCTAAGAATGACAATTTTCTGTATTTCATGTAACAATATATCAGATGTCTTTGCAATTCTGTTTGCATCCATTTGTAAGAGCAAACCCTGTTTAGAGTCTTAAAATATAGAGGAATTTTCCCCATGTGCCAGAATGCTTTTTTCTGGTCGGTTGTGCTGCTGCCTCTGTTCCTCTAGGTTCCAGAGCCACAAGAACCCCATTGAAAATACTGGAGCATCCTGTAACTTCGTTTTCAGCATATTGTGTTAGTTACTGAAAGAAGGGAAAGTTACAGTGAGCCCCTCACTTATATTCCTGTCCATAAAATTGATTTTCGTAATTTCAACTCTTAATGGCACAGAATAAGAAACCTTCTTGGTGGAACTTAACATCTTTGTGTATAAGGAATGGCTGATAATCTAAATTCAACTACCATTGCAAATGCTTTACACATTTCTCCTGATTAGCCTTGTTTTGGAGCGCTCACAAATACAACAGTGGAACCTGGATGGGACTAACTTTTGGAGCACATGAAACCATTATGGTGTTGGCATAAGGGAGAGATTTATGTGTTTGTGACTCCTTGATAACATGATATGGTAGTGGTAGCATCACAGCTACTTCATTGCTCAGGATGAGTAGCCAACCACTGGGTTACCCAAGAGAGGTGGGTGAGTGCTCCACAGTAAGTGTGGTCTGTCCTGTGCTTCTGGCCTCAAATGAAGTGGCTTTGGAGAAGCGAGAGTCCGTGGAGCTTCCATAGTTGTCATTCTATGCTTATTGTTATTTTTGTGTGCATCAGTATTTTTATTGGGCTCAGCTGAGACTGGGAACATGAGAGTCAAAATAACTTGAGCAGGGTTTGTTCTTGCGGTAATCCTAGCCCTCCGCGGGGCAAGCGAAGGTTCATGTTATTTCCAGACCCAAGAGACTCCAGTGCTTTGGATGCAGTTTCAGCTGGGTGCTCAGGGCCAGGTCCTGAAGTCCTTGTCTGTTGGGCTTGACTGTGTCAGTAGCAGTTTATTCAAATGAGAATGATCAAAGACATGAGGGTTTGGCCCTTTATTTTTCATTTTAGGTGCTTTTTCAAGCATAACAGAGCTTCTGAACTTTTCCTGAGGCTCATCCTTCACTAATTCCAGACTCAGAGCCTGGCAGCTTGTCAAGCAGTTCTCCTGCCTCTGTAGAAATGCTGTCCACTTGAGCCGTGTTTGGAGGCTGCAAGACACCCTGGTGAGATAGAGGAATTTCTGTGCTAACCTTTTAAACGTTTCTCTTTCCAGGCCTACTTAGTCATTGTGACTGTGCAGGATGGCAAAGTTCAGGGCAGAAGTTGTTCACTTCTGCTCCCCGCTCGGGGGTTTTTAAAGCACACAACCTATTGCCTCCAATTTTACTGAATCTTGTCTAAATAAGCTTATTCACCATCACTGAAGCAACTGCCAAAATATTTTTAGTGTCTCTCATGGTGAATTATGTATAAAACATCTGCGAGAGGCCAAGTCTGATTCCCCACTGCTTAATCCTGTTTTCTTAGATCTACAAATGGGTGCAAATGGCTCCGTGTCAGAATGACAGTATTTTACACTCATTTTTCACGTGGGTAAATGATGACTGGCCTCTGGGCAGTGTAGGCTTGGCCTGGTAATATGGTACTGATAATGTCCACTTTGTCCTCAGATATGTTTTATTTTTCATAGAATCACAGATGCAGGATTTATTAAGCTTGTTTTTGGGTTGGGCCAAATCTCTAGGACCTACCTTGGTATTTATTGTGGTCTTACGTCAGCTAAACTGTCAAACGATTTTCATATGCACGGACTGATAAAAGACCTCAAAGTAGCAAATTTTCATTTAAGCTTCTCCCAAGATATGGTGAGTAGAGTTAGTTTATAGGGACTGTGTCTGGAAGCTTTGTCATCCTTTAGGAACCTGGGCAGTCCTCTAAAGGTTTCCTGGAGCCCCTTTAGGCACTGGAGCTGCTCTGAGGTCTCCCCTTCAGGAGCCTTCTCTTCTCCAGGCTGCCCCAGCGCAGCTCTCTCAGCCTGGCTCCAGAGCAGAACTGCTCCAGCCCTCACAGCATCTCTGTGGCCTCCTCTGGCCTTGTCCCAGCAGCTCCACATCCCTCTTGTTCTGTTGCCCCGGAGCTGGATCAGGACTGCAGGGGGGGGTGTCTCCTCAGAGCACAGTAAAGTGGGAGAATCCCCTCCTTCGACTGTTGCTCACAGTCTAGGGCCACAGCCCAGCACACATGGGCTTCTGGGCTCAAGCGCACACTGAAGCCTGGTCATGGGGAGGTTTTCATCAACCAGCACCCCAAGTCCTTCTCCTCAGGGTGTAACAGTGTGACACATTTAAATAGCAGAGGTTTCACTAGTGTGTAAGTGATATTTTATTACTCTAATATCCTGGTCTGTGCACACCATGGGGTTAACTGCTGCAGCAGCATGCCATGCTTGCACATCTGTCTTGGGCTGGGTGCTCAGACTGGCGTGGTTGGCACCAGCGTGGAGATTTCCGCATGTCTTGGCCTCGTGTCATGCAGACGTGCCCAGTGAGCGCTGCGGGGATAGCTCAGCATCCTGGAAATGGGACAGGACATCTTCTTGGTGTTAGATGGTGGTTTGCAGATGGGAGAGCCTGAAAGCATCTCCCGGAGACTGATGCTCTTATCGGAAGTGCAGAGGTGAAACCCAGAGAAGGGTGTTCCTCAGAGGGGAACAGTAGCCCTTGTTTCTCTGTTAAAAGTGCTGTGATCCTGCTCTTGTCTCCATCACATCAATGGATGTGCTCCAGGGGATGATTGCAAGTAGTCAAGGCAAGGAGACAGCCCTGCACAGAGCTGGGGAGGAGGGGAGCTTAGGACTCTGTGTCCAAAGCTGTGTTCCCAGTGTGTCCAACCATGCAGCTGGTGGCAGAGGCAGGACCCTGAAGCCAAGTAGGGGTCTTTATCAGCACTCGAGAGACTTCCGATGTGTGTGAAGTCCTTTGCTTGAAAGTATTTGCAGGATCAGGTTGCTGCAGTGTAAGTGCCTTTGAGGTCTTTGCTGCATTATAGATTTTCTTCTGATGTCTGCCATGCAAATATTTAACCTGTCTGGTTCCTGAGAGCTACCAAGACTGTTACATGGGTGGCAGGTTGTCTTTGCAGTCATTCCTTTGTTCACACAGAGCCCTTGGTCCTGTTGCCCTTCCCAACCCAAAATCTGGCAAGAAGTACAGTGGGACTTGGCACTTGGTGAATACTGAAGTGCTGATGCTCTGAGGGGCTCATGCACTCTAAATGATGACTTTTCCCTCACTGCGTCAGCTGACTGAGCAAAAGATATGATGTTTAATAGAAAATCTCATTTAGGGAAACAGCACTCTGGGGTAAGACTGGGTGTGCTGCTCCCTGTGCTGTCCCCCTGCTCCAGCACCTGGTTGTTCCCTTGCTTGTGCAGTGGTGCCTTAAAAAAGTGAACACCTGGAGCCTGAATCTTGGAGCTGCTCTCACTCCTCCTCCCCTCGACCATCCCTTTTAATAATTTGACATACATATCCTATGCTCGCTGAAGACAGACTCGATGAGCTAATTGCAGTGGTATGTGGGTCAGAGCTCTGCCCTACTGAGCACAGGCCTTACTGATTTTGGTGGTTACTCCTGATTTGCACCTGTATAATTGAGAAGGCAATTGGGTTGTATGAGTTATAACTGTTTAAAATGATCCAGTTTGGAGGAATATACAAGTGTGCAAACAGAACTGGAGGATGCAGCCTACATTCCCTCACTCGTTCACAGCCTGTGGGCTTTATTAGACCCTCCAGACTTTACCTAATTTTGGAGTTATTCCCTTGTCATTACGTCATGAATGGGAAGTGGAGACAGGGTCATTCTCTCCTATGCTGTGGTCACTTAAGGGACTCACATAGTTTTGGTAGGGGGTAGGCTGTGTTTGAACAGGTTTCAACTATTTTAAGAACCCCTAGCCTTGCCGGGGTTCACACTGGAAGATTTAGTCTTGCCAGGGAGTAAATTTTACTCTCCCATCAGATACATTATATGCTGTGAGCTATGAAAATGTGCTTGTCTGGGTTCATAGCACCACAGTAACTGAGCTGGAAAGCCTCTCTCCATCACAGGTGCTGTGGTCCCAGCCTTGGTGCATCTGTACATCCTCTTCATTAGTTAGAACTGGTTTTAATGCTGAGGGTGGCTTCCACGACTTTGTAATTGCATCAGACAAAGGCAACAAAATCTTTGTCTTCTCTAAGCACCCTTGCCCCAGGAAATCTGTGTTCTCTGGCCTGCTTCAAGGTGCCAGTGGGAAGCGTAAGTGGCAGCGCTTTCTTTCGCTCTGTGGTTCATTTTGTTGGATTTTTACCTGCAAAAGAAGTAAAAAAATGAACAGTGGATAAACTGCAAGTATCCAGTCCTCCTGCACCTTCCGTGTTTTCCCCTTTATCTCTTTATTTATCTGAAACTGGCGGTGCTAAGGATTTTGTGATAGCTACATGTAAACCTTACTCTTCTTAGGTGCCCTCTTTCTCTTTTCTTTGCTCGTGTTTTTCTGGCTCCCGTCCTCCCACTCCCAGGATATATTTGAAAGATAATTTGGCATATTTTCTGCCACCTTCACATATCTCCCTGACTTCATGTTTTCTTAGCTGGAAGATAGCTTTTCAACATATATATGTAATCTTTTTCACCTAGACTTGTGAGGAATTCCAGTCTCTTCCAGTGGGAGTTTTCAGGAAGGTTTAGGTTAAATGGGCCAATAAGGCAAAAGCATGTAGCAGAAGATCTCACCCTCTAAAGACATCTTTTCTCTTTTGCTCTTTCTTTCCCCCGCTGGAAAATATATCAGAATATCTAGCTGTCAAAGAATTTAAACAATAATACCTGATCTGAAGGCTGGAGTGCAGGGTTGTTGAAAATAAAGACTGTAATCTCTCTGATGTATCCAGGGACTAATGGAGCTGGGAGTCAGGTGTCTGGAGCAGCAGACTGTTGTGGGCACACTGCTCTGGCTTGATGGGACCAATTTTACCTGAGCTCTCAATGGAAATTCCCTTTGATTTTCCCTAATGCTTTAGTTGTGGCTGTAGAATATTGTAGAGACCAGACCTCAAGCCAAGTTTATGTGAACTTAACTCCTTTTGGTGGTGACTGAGCTTTTCCCTTACCATGTGTGAGTGGGGTGGGAGACCCCTTCTGCTGCTCCAGCCTCCATTCCCCAGGACCTCCTGTGGCAGTGTTCAGGGCTGGGATTCATCCCTGATGTTTTTATCTGACTAGACGTGTTGTTTGAGGTCTGGCTCCTGAGGGCATTTAGGGTGATGCCTGTTGTAAAAAGGAGAAATCAGCTGTAAGAGGTGCCTTAGGCTGGAAGCCAGCTGGGTTATCAACCTAACCCTAAAGCCACACTGATGTATCTTGTAGGAAAGAAGGTCAAGGATCCCTAGAAATAAGAACCCATTCCCAGCATCTTATGACTCAGATTTTTCAGACGTGGGTACCTATGAGTGCCCTTAGCCTGTAGTTTGGCAGCCAGGGTCACAGCGGGGAGCAGACAGAGTCAGCTGAACCTCCTTCCTCTGCTTCCCACTCCTAGGCATTAGGTGCAGGATGACCCCTGGGGTTCGCAAGCTCCCCCCCAGGGTGCTGGGGGATGTATTTACTGGGGTGGATGTCACACTGGATGCTGGCCCATCCACTGATGCTTGGTCCGTGCTGTGGCATTAGCCTAGGAGGGATCTCAGCGCTGGTGTAACTTCTGCAGCTCGCAGGAAAGGTGACTTCCATTTAGTTTTAAATTATGACATTATTTTTATTAGCTCTTTAAACTTTATTTAAATTCTTTATTTAAAAAAAGGGGGAGGAAGGTATCATATTTTAATTAGTAGTGGTGCCAAAGGAGACCTAGATTAATTATTTGAAATCACTCCATCCAGATGGTTTTAATTTTCACAGCAGGGAACCGGCATCTTTTTAAGGTGATATTTTTCAAATTAAAATCAGCTTGGATATTACTCACACTGACTGCAGAGTGAGGGGGTTTGTCCGTCTGAGCGCAGGCTGCCATGGGGACCTGCCTTGGAGATATGCAGGGTACCAACTGTCCATCACAGCTCAAGGCTCTCACATTGCAGTGTTTTATCAATGTTAGCTCCTGCTTGGACTGGCCACAGCCCCTATCTAATGTGCAGCATTATCCTCAGCAGCTTCAGTCACAGCACTGAGACTGGAATGGGCAAGAAATCCCTTGCAGCCTAGTGTGGAACTTGCAGTTTCTTCCTCTTGCTTGTGCAAGCTGTGGAGCCCTCACTTGACCCCTTTGGTGGGTGGCCCTGGGTCCATTTGCTGCCTGGCTGGATTCAACCCTGTAGATCTGTGGGTGGCTCCTTGATGCTGTGGGTGGTGGCCATGGTTCTTGGGCCAATCTCTGGGACCTCTTCCCCTGTGTGCAGGTTGCTGCTCCCTCCCTCTGAGGTTGACCATTAGTCCTTTGCTTGCATGTGGGGAAGACCTTTCAGAGTCACCTCTTAAAAGATTGCCAAGGCCAGGTTGGACAGGGATTGGACCAACCTGCTCTAGTGGAAGATGCCTCTGCCTGTGGCAGGGGTTTGGAGCTGGATGATCTTTGAGGTCCCTTCCAACCCAAATCAATCTAGGATTCTATACCTTTGGCTATTCTCTTGTCTTTTAATGCTGTGTTGCATCTGAGTAGCCTCACAGGACTTCTTGGAGCAGTCGGCGTTCACCAAGTTATATACCAATATTGGTCAGTCTCCCCTTGAAGACCTGTCTTTGACCCTGTGATATCCTTCCGCATCCTGGCTTGGTTTGTCTTGATATCCTTAAAATGATGGGATATTTCTGGTTCAGGTGGCTTTTCCTCACTTAAGTGGTTGCTGGTTCAGTTCCCCCTTGGCAGGTGTGGAGAGAAAAGCCTGCAGCACCCAGTTGTCACTTGCAAACTGCTTTCCATCACAGACACCCCAAAAACATGGTGCAGTTCTGAAAGACGTAGATAAATTTCCGTATTTATGCTTGATTGCGAGTAATATTCTGCTGTAATACAGGCGTTATCCCAGCTGCTGTCAGAAACAAGTTATTCTTTAAATATATCCCCCGCGATAATGGGTTTAATAAATATATCTAAATAAATGTAAGTAGCTAGTAACTGAAAAACCCTGAACTTGCATATATGACTGAGCTGCAAAGGGAAAACTCTGTTTAGGGCCCTTGTGAGTTAAAGGTTTGTTATATTTGCACTGCTGCAGAAGCCAAAAGCTGACTTTACAAGTGGGAAAAATATTAATGTGTTTAAATGAAACAAACTCCTATTTCTATCCCCATGATAAATCCTTACAGTGAACATATTTGCTCTTAGAGAGTTTTGAAGTTTGAAATATGAATGCCAAAAAGAATGTTACTTCTTGCAGCACAGATCAAACATTCTCCAGAGTTTGGCAAAGGCCGTGTTTCTACGGTACAGCTCAGGTCTTACAAGCGTGAGTATTTCCAGAGCAGGACCATGGATTTGCACTTGCTGACACTTACACATTCTTGCATTGTGTTTCGACCATGTCTCCTTTCTCCCCCTCCATATCGGAGGTGGATCTGAACCAAAATGTCCAGTTTGCATATTCCTTCCTCTCCAGGGAAATTCCTGGAATCCGAACCTTGAGCATGACTGGAATTTTTGTGTAGATCAGTGGTGGAATAAAACTCTGAATTTGGCCATGACTAGGGTTTTGAGATGATGATGGCATGGTACATACACTTCTGGGTGGCAGCTTGGCACCTCTGCAAATACAGTTGTGTCAGGGCAGGTGGTTTATGAAGATGCAGCAGAGACCTGTCCTCTACCATGGCTCCTGGCAATGCTGCAAACCAGCTCTGGACTCAATAACCACGGGAGGCATTATGAGATTGTCCATATTTCTCCTAGCTAGAGAAGGAGTCATGGACCTGGACTGCCAGAAAGCGATTGAGGGCCTCTGGGGAACGTGGCTGGACACACAGAGGATGTCTGCAGGGCAGGTGTTCATCAGACAGAACAAGCAGCACCAAATTTCTCCCCTGCTAGCTGTAGTGGTGTTCTTCAGGAGATCAATGTGATGTTTTGCTCCACGAGTGTGTGGCTGGACCGCTTCTGTGCAGTGTTTGAGGGCTGCTGGCTGTGGGGAAAGGGCTTTTATTCTTGTCATGCTGACCTTTTTTCTTCATGAGGACGAAATCCATGTTCTTACCCTCTGAAAACCCTCGTGTAGTGTGGAGAACTCTAGCACTGAGCTTTGTATTGCTGATGGGGAAGTGGGGTTGGTGTAGATAGATGGAGCACACACGTATGGGTGCATACTCTGTGCTAAACTGGCATTAAACCCAGAGCATCCACACAGGGGTCAGTGGAGTTATGCTGTATCTGCACCTCTGCCTGAGCCAGGAGCTCAGCCCTGGGTGGCTCCTTGGGTTGGTCACTTGCAGAGCATCCCAGTGTGGTGTGGTTCAGGTGGAGGTAATGGGCCAATGTGCTGACGAGCTTTGCATGCTCTGACTTAATGGGACCACATTGGTAAATGCTTTTTTTTCCCTCTTCTTCCTTTACAAGCCCAGCTTCTAGTGGAAACAGACACTTTTGGCAGTCAAGTCCGGATCAAAGGGAAGGAGACTGACTTCTACCTTTGCATGAACAGGAAAGGCAAGCTAGTGGGAAAGGTAAGTGTTTCCTATTAATTCACTTGTAACATGAGTGTTACCTTTAGGAGCCTCCTAAAGGATGTAATGATGTGCCCGAGCTTTGCCTGTCAGCCTCAAATGAAAAGCAGGATGGAGGGGATGTGGGGTTTGGGAGGCAGCCCATGCTCTTCCCCAGCCCCCCTCTATAATATTTTGCTCTGCATTCATCCCTGGGATTCCATGATCATGATTTGGATATGGATGGGTTTGTGCTTTACCATTGTGTTGATGTGAAATGTCATCTTGGCATCCCACTGCTGTGGCTGCTTCCACAATAACATCAGTACTTGAGCTTTCTTTGGAGGGGAATTCAAAAGAAAAGGACAAGCAGAGGGTTGTGCTGGGAGATCAGCCCCAGGGAGGTAGATACATAAGGTTCCTTCCAGTGGCGAGCCAGGGGATGCTGTGGCTGGGCTCTTACTGGAATCCAAACATCACACTGGGACTGGGCCTCACGGTTCTAGCGTTACAGGAATATTTTATTACTTTGGATCCCTGCACCATGTAAGCATGCAACAAATTGCAGCTATTCACCCATCTAGCTTAACTCCTTTGCTGGAGGCATATTTTTGTATGTATTAACTTGGTTTTATAACTTAAGCAGTTCTGTATTGTTGGTGAACCTGGGAGCTTGCTAACCAGGCAGGAGCTTGCTCAAAGCTGAACTATCACCAGAATGTAAATGTAAAATTGAAGATCTCAAAGGCCACTCTCCTCCACTGCCTGCACTTTACATCCCAGGAATTAAAATCTGGCATCTCTGTGGCTGTTGAAAAGGGAAAATGAGTTTTGTTTCGAGTCAACACAGTGAAAGCCATGCTCCTTAACAGAAACCAGAAACCAGGTTGCTCTGATGAAGCAGTATTCACTTCTGCAGTCCTGCGAGTGATACCTGCGGGGACAAGTGCCTTCCTCTCCTGTCCCTGTGCATGGTGTGGATGCTCCTAAACCCGGATCTCTCACAGCAGCCTCTGGATGAGGCAGCCAGCTCCTGCCTGCTGCGGAGCTGCTTGGCAAAGCAGGTAGCATCCAGGATACTGCTTCAGATTGGTAGGGACTTGGGAATTGGCTCGGGCAGGGCTGGGCTGAAGCAGTCTGTTCTCTCTGCTTCCTGCACTTCCGTGGTGCAATTAGTCTCTGGATGAGACACTGTTGTTTGATCTTGGACAGGGAAATTTGGTTTTTAACCAGATTTAGCCCTCTCAGGACACACGTGGATGCTTCTAAAGATTGCACTGAACACTAACTTTGCCTTTGATTTTGGTTTCTTTTTGTGCTTTAATTTTCCACCCTTTAAATGTGATAATAGAGTTTTGCCCTTAAACATTATAAGAATAATTTTGTTGATGTTTATGAGGTGCTGATACCACAGTAATGGAGACCTTAGAAGCATTCAAAGTAGACATGGTAAAATGAGCATGAAATCTTACCTTTTTCTTCAATTGACCTTAGCCCAGGATGCATCAGCAGTCGTGCACAGTGCAACCCACACCCTTTTCTGATCTAATCCGAGTGTCCAGGAGCATCTTGGCAAACTCAGAAGCTGTTTTCCAAAATGTATAGTATATTTTGGCAAGACTCATCCCTTGATTGGGCTCACTGGGCACCAAGGCAGGACAGTTCTTTAGCTTGTCATCTTTTGTGCAGCATCAAGGTGCTGTGGTTTGTTTTCTTGATGTGCTTTTCATAAGGTTAAGCTGGCAAATGGGTTGTTATTAAAACATTAATAAATCTATTCTTGTCAGTATGAACCTTCCCACCCCAGACTGCTGACAAGTTCACAAACCAGCCGACCTGAGCAGGAGGGGGTACGGAGCATGGCGTTTGGAAGGAAAATGTTCTAGACGCATTGCCCATATTAACAGCTTCTCATGAGCAAAAAGAGAAAATAATAGCATGGCTTCTTGATACCAAGGAGTGTGGTTTTAATTAGTATCATAGTTTCAGCTCTTTTTGTGGCAAGAGTCTGAGGGAATGCTTTTTAGCTTGAATGCTCTAAACGTCTAGTAAACCCCAAGGAAAATGTTAGATAGAAGTTATGCCTGGGCTTATACAAATATTTAAGTTCAGTCTAGGGGTGGAGGGGAGTGAGACCCATAAACTGATTGTTTCATGGTCGCCCCGGGATGTTCATTTGGCAAGAGAGGAGCCATGGGACCAACCCGGGTCTTTTTCTCTGCTCATTTCCTATTGCCTTACACTGCACAATCCCTAACAATACCAGCATATGCCATCTGGCTTTGTGCTCCTCCTCAGTCAGCAGTTTTGAATCCCCCTGCCCCAGTTGAAAACCTGTTTTGAATTTAGTCCTTTTTGTTTCCCATAGTCACCTACAAAGGGTATTATAGGCTGGAGCAGGTTGTTGCTCTGAGCTGGAGCTGGTGGTGAATGCAAGAGCTGCAGAGCTGGGGCTTACTCCCCACTTCGGAGCTGTCTGTGTTGCAGGCAAACAGCCTAGCCCACAGGGTTGAGACGAGCAGCCTTGTGTATTTTCACTCATTTATCAGAAATTGGACCCATGGCAGCATTTCTGAGCAGGAGCCCTCTGATGGAGCTTTCTCAGGAGTCCCAAACCTTGTGTTTTCTGCCTTGCTTGGTTGTTATTGTGTGTGTTCATGGCCAATGCTGGCCAAAGTAGTTATTGTGGGTTTCTAACCCAAATAAGTTTTCTAACTTTATTTATTGTCATAGAAAACTGGAGAGAGGGCAAGTGTACAGGGAGTGGCTTTTCTGTTAAACATGACCAGCACCAGGAGAAAACAAATGGGATTGTGTTTCTTCATTGATTCTTGGTGTTATGTTGAAGAAGGCCCAAGAAACATATCATTTTATGGTTTTTTTTTCCTTCTGACCATATATATACGTGTGTGTATATACGTACGTACATATATATATATACACACATTTTACCTGTGGGTTTCTGGTGCCTTTATGTAGAAACTGTAGGTCCTGAGTTTTCTGATTTTGCTGAAGTTTTTTGTGGACCACTGAACTTTATCATAGCATCATGGATAGTTTGGGTTGGAAGAGACCTTTAAATATGATGTAGTTCAACCCCTCTGCAATGAGCAGGGACACCTTCCACTAGATCAGGTTGCTCAAAGTCCCTTTCAACCTGGGCTTGAGCATTTCCAGGGATGTGGCATCTACCACTGTTCTGGGAAACCTGTGCCAGTGTTTCACCACCCTCATTGCAAAAAATTTCTTCCTTATGTCTAGTCTAAATCTACCCTCTTTTAGTTTAAAAGCATCACCCCTTGTCCTATCACAATGGGCTCTGCTAAAAGATTTGCTTCCATCTTTCTTAGAAACCCCCTGTAGGTGCTGAAAGGCTGATCTAAGGTCTCCCCAGAGACTTTTCTTTTCCAGGCTTTATGGTGGAGTTATATTACAAAGAGAGAGATTAAAATATGAGAACTCAACAAAAATGTTGGGTGCTTTTCTTAAAATCCTTTAAATTATTATTCCTGTGTATTTATCTCAGGCTTCTTACAAACATGGGGGAGAAAGGGACTGAGAGGTTCAGCTCCTCTTCCACGAAGAGGAGCAATGTGACTTGTCCACTTGTGACAAGGCACAATGTGACTGGTCACCTAGAGCTCAAGAACTCTGAATATTTGCAATAATTCAGTGTTAGGGGAGCAGAGGAGATAAGGGTCTCTTTGGAGGAGCTGTGAGTTTCTAAGCTGTGGTTCTCCTAGAGAGTCCTGAGTTTTTTCTCTGCCTCAGCTTCTCTTATCTCATGCATTGAGATAAGGATGTCAATAAAGTGGGGACTTCGTGTTTGTAGAAGGCTGTCAAAGGTAAGCCTTTGAAGTCTCTGAAGCAAGGAATAGCAGCTCAGAGTGTGAGCAGGTGGCTATTTATGAGCTTGGCCGCCTCTAACTGTTCTTGCTGAGCCAGTCCTTACAGCAAATCCATGCTCTCCAGAACTTCAGGACACTGCAGAGATTTCCCTTCCCTACCCTGTCCCAGCCCCCTTTTCAGGAGAGCATTTGCAAGTGGTCAGAGATATCTCTGAGGCTAAAATGGATCTGTTGGTGCCATTACAGGGTGATCAAAGCTCCTCCCCTTCCCACTGCTAGGGCTGGTGGCTGAGACATGGTAATCAGAGCACCTTCTAATCCCAGGCACTGTCGCCAGGGAATTCCCATGGTTCTCTACCAGCCACCTGTGCGATCACACAGTCTGGTCGACACTGGGAGACTATAAAGGGAGAGAATAGGCCTGTGTTTTTGGACTGGCCAAGGGGCAGAGGAGAATGGACCTTGGCTTCCTCCAAAGCTGCAAAGTGGGAGGAAAGGCTGCTTGTTGCAGACTGTGGCAAGGGAGACATCAGTTTTGAGAGCAAGATATAGAGGTAGGGAATGCAAGTAATGACTGGAAGGAATCCAGAAGATTTGAGAAGAATGGAGAAAAAGCTAAGCATATCTTTGATCAAGAAATTTCTTCCGAAGATGCTCCAAGCAATCCCACTGATGTTATTCCATGGCATTACATGGTTTATGTCTCTTCCAGATTCAGCAGCAATGTTTTTCCCTGTTGGTTTCATTTTGAGAATAGCTCTGTCAGTGCATTAAGTCACTCCTTGAAGTCTTCTAAGGAAGGAGATGCAGGCGGCGGGTGCTGGAGCCGTCTCCTTGGGGTGCGATGGGAGTCAGCATGCAGGTGGTGTTGGTAGAATGTGATAACTGTCAGTTGTGTTCTGTGCTCCTATGTGTGCTGCTCCATGTAGTATGGCTGTAATCTTCATGCTATGAGCCTGTAGAAAACACCCACACCACTGTAAATGGGTTGAGTCCTCCTGAGATAGGATGTGGCTAAGGAGAAGATTCCAGAAATAGGGGCAGAGTCGGAAAAGTGATAGACAGGATGGGGTCTTTCACAAGTATCATCCTTGCCAGCTCTACGGGAGGTGAGAGCAGTGAAGTTGTATCCCAAGAAGTCCCAGTTTGTTACCTCAGTTCAGCTCTTTCTATGAATTCAGGCCTGAGAGTGCACAATACTAAAAAATGGGTGATTTCCACCAAATCCACATGCTGGCTTTCATCATCTCTCTTTGGGGTTTCTTTCATAAATCCTCAGTGACCTGGCATATACACACTCAGAATACCATTATATACACATTATTTTTGAAAAAGCATCATACAGGTCCATTAATTCTGGAAAAAAAATCATTCTAATGAGCTTGGGTTTATTCCTCCATTTTCTATGCTTAATGTGAACAGTGGGAAAAAGCTGTTTGGTGAAAGGTGGGAACCTCCCTGCCAGTCAGGGTGGCTGCGCATAGCTTCAGATCAATGTCAGGTACCTGGGGTGCTTTCTGGGGACAGCTTTGCTGATACCACATGTGTAGCACAAAGCACAGACAAGCAGTGCTGAGCTTGTGCCCCCGAGGACAGTCCAGCCTATGAAGAAAAGCTGTGCCAACCAAGGTGTGGCTGTGCCAAGGGCTTAAGTGGCATGGCTGCCTCTGACCAGCACCAGCACCATGCTGACACCGCTTACAGCAGAGACCTGCCTCTCAGATGTAAGATTTTTTTCTGGTGTGATAACTGCTTTCCAAGCCAATACATTTCTGAATGTTACCAGAAAGTTGCTAATACCATATGGCAAGGCTCTCTGTATTTTTGCAGGACAACAAACAAATTGTTGCTAGATGCCAGACTGCTCTGGCAGAGCTTTATCACTGATGCCTGCCAACAGTAGCCTTTAGGGGATAGTAAAAATTTGGGGTTGTTTACATTACAGCTTTAAAACAGGGGTTTTCTTGAAGCATGTGTGTGTTTAGTCAGGAAAGTTGGCTAAAACAGCTCTGACAGCATCAAAGAGTGGAGGCGCTTGCTATGGCCAATGCACAGGATACCTCTGGCTTTGCAGAAGGTTGTTATGTTACATGAGCTCCAGGTGGTTCAGTGGGAGCCACCCTTTGTAGGACAAGGAGATTTACCTGTGTAGGAGACACCAGGTTGGTTCTCCAAAGCCTTATCTATGTACCTGAACCAGCTTTTTCATCAGTTGACTTTGGTCAAGGCTGAGGTTAAGCTTTCTTGAGAAGCTACCTTTGAAACACTGGTGGAGGGAAACCAGTGCCTTGCTGAAAGGTCAATGGTCTGTGTTAGCCCGAGACAAGGAGACTCAGGGATGAGCTCCAAGCCTCATGCCTACTGTGTGCCCCAGTCCTTTTTCAGTTCTTGCTGCGGCCTGTTCTGACAGCCAACTGTGCTGCTGAGATGTTGGGAGGTGATTGGCAAGCGCAGGGGGCACTCAGAGGTTTGCAGTTTGAAACTGATGCAGTAGATGAGGTGTTTGCCCTCTTCAGCTTGTATATTTAAACCCACACCTAACTGCATCTTGGATTTGGGGCAGAATTCTGCGTTTCCCAGGGTTTTGATGCTTATCCAGGATTTTTCCCTGAGTTACACAGTGTTTGGGTTGCTTGAAAGGGGCTTGTAAAACCTAACATTTTCTGTGACTGAATGCTGAATTTGCAACAAAAACATGACCAGAATTAGTGGGGTTTGGGGTTTAAGAGCGTGCATTTTGCGGGAGTCTCTGTGACATGTTCAGCCATAAACTATTCTGACTTGTCATCTCATGTGGAAGAAAAACTTGACATGGCTGTTGCTGGATCTTGCTCAGATCTCATTTTTACTGCAGTCTGTTTCTTCCTATAGGGTGGGATTGGTCCTTTTGTGAAGTGAACTCTTCCCAGGCTTTTGCTCCTCTGTAAGTTTGTTTTACTTTAAGTCATCTAAATAAATGGCTTCAGTGGAACCTGGAGCCAAGCAGCCTTGGACGTTGTCATACTTTGAACAGGGACCTGATCTGAAACCAGCCTCAAATGTCAAAGAATCTTGAATCTGAGCCTGCAGGATTGCAAATATCTTAAAAGCAACAAGATGACAAAACCAGTTTTCTTTCAGTTGTGCTGTTAGGATCTTCTGTATTCACCTCATCAGGCTTTTTCTTGCAACCAGTGGAACAAAAAAAACCCTGAATTATTGCTCTGAAAACTTAGAAGCTGAGATTCTCAATGAAGTAAAAGCAGAAGTGGAAGCTAAAATCAGCAATCACGCTCCTCCATTCTCCAGATATTAAGAGGCTTTTGGTAACACTGCAACCTCTCACAGCTCCTCCTTTCCCATTCCTGGGTGAGCTGAAGCATCCTATCCAAACTTTGGTGCATCTGGTGGCATTTCCGTTGTCTGGTTCATTTACTGCAGCTTCAAACCTTTACAATGCTGGAAATGTCAGAAGAAATCCCCAAGGAGGGGTTGGTAGATGTTACAGTAGGGGTGTTGTTACCCCACAGTCTCAGTGTGTGTGGACACAATAACTGTGTTACCTCTCGGTAGGTGTGATGTGCTAAGACCTGGCCAGAGCCCATTGTGCAACTTCCCTGAAGGGCTTCAATGGCTCTGCCCACCGTGGTGAGGCTGTAGGTGGCACAGGGATGGGGCGTCACTACCTGAGGTGGGTACTGTTGTGCTGGGTTCCAGCCCTGCTGGAACAGCTCCTGCCCTTGAGCAGAGGCAGCCGTCAGAACTAGAGCATTACCCAGCTTTCCCAGGAATCCTTGCTCTGGATGGCACACCGCGTAGTGATTCCAAAGAACCCATTTATGGTTGAGCCCAGTGAAACTACTTTCCAGCATTTATTGCACCGAGGCTGCCTTGGCACAAGGGTGAATGGGTTCCAGTGCTGCTGTGGTTCCTTTAGAGTGGTAGCAGTTTGTGTGAGCTCACTGGACCTTTGCAGCGTTAATGTTTGCTATGAGCAATGGGCCTTGTCCTGGTTCTGTAGTTGTGATGACCTGTTTACAGCAGTGTTTTGCACTGAAGTTTCTCTGGAGGTGATGGGAAGGAGAGGGGGAAATGGTGTGAATGTTGGTAATGGATTTTGTGGAAGAAGCTGAGCTGTTCTGCAGTGGTGTGGGATAGCAGGGAGAGGATAAGTCCTCTGGGAGCTCTGTGCAGAAGAAGGAAAGCAGTTTGGTGCATACTGCTAAATACTGAGCAGCTGCAAGGCTTGAGAAGGAGGGATGGGGGGGTTGCAGAGAGAATGGGGTAGCTGGGGAATGCTGGCAGTGCTTGGGCTCACATGGCACAAGAGGTTGAGGAGGTGGAAGAAACATGCTGGTATGGAGAAGACCCCTTTGTTTCACAAATGGTGAAAACTGCATCAGTTCTTAACAGAGCCTATGTGAGCACATAAGCTTGAATGCCAAAGCCCTGAAAGCTGTCAGATCCAGAATACTGTGGTATTCATGGCACTGAATGAAGAGAGAGGTTTATGCCACCGCACAGGCATTTGTCTTCCCTTTGCTGACCAGTTGTTAGTGCTGCATGTTCATTTTACCTGCACGGTCTGATGGATTTAGGTCATGGGTTTCATAAATGGAGCACATCATTAGGCGCATTTATGTCCACAGTGTGCTGCTGGGGTTGGATTTAGCTGCTTTGCCAGGCAGAACACTGACAGTGTTGGTTGGACATCACCTAAGATCTTGTAAGAGTAATGTGAATATTTCAGATCTATGTGAAGTCCTTCTGTGCTACCTTCATTTCTTGCAGTCTCTTAAGCACCCTGGATGGATGCTGATCCTCTCAGGCTGAGCAAGGACAGGAGGTTTTGCTTTAACCAAACCGTGGGTAGAGGAGCTGTGTATAGCTTGAACTGTGAATCCTATGAGCCAGGCTTCCTTGGACAGTAGTGGGAATATCCAAGATGGGACTGGTGCTTGATATAACACTTCCTGGGCCAGTTCATGTGGTCAAGAGGTTGTTGTAATCATGTTTTAGCTGTATATGAACATCTTCAGTTAACTTAGGCTTCTTGGCACAGCCACGATGCTCTAAGGGTTGGCTCTAAAATAAAGCTAAAGGTCCTTTTATTTTAAAAATGAATTTCTTCATCATATTGGTTTTATGATAGAGAGTCACAGTTGCTCAACTGAGGATGTGAGTGCTGGCACTTTATCTCCAGGCTGTCACACTGCAGACCAAACTTGCAAGCTTGACCTTACATGTATTATTTATTCCATGGCTGGTAGCTGTATATCCCCTGCCAGGTTAAAAATACCACTTTCTTGAGAGCTACGTGATAATTTAATTTAATCCTTTCTGTGTTCAGGGAGTAAGTGTCACCATAAAGCTGCTAACGTCCTGTCCCCTGTGTTTCTTGGTGGCTGCAGCTGCGTGTCATGTTGGAATATTTCACTTCCTGAAGGTTAAGTGTTAATTAAAATTATTGAGAGGGGATCCCTGAGCCCTGGTCATGTCTCAACCTCTTTTGGTGGGGAGGGTATGCTGTATTGCACCTTGTGCTGACAAGTATCAAGTTGAATTCAGTTGCTTCCCTCAGAGCATCTTATCTGCCAATTGCAATTTTTCTTGGTCTTGAGGGTCTCGACAATGAAGGAGATGTTTCTTCCAAACGTTACTTTGCAAATACGCTGATGTATTTAACTTGCAACAAGGAACAAAGCAATGCAGCCTTGTCTTCCTCAAGTGGATGCAGCTGAGATGCACATTCAGGTGGATCCTGCTCTTCAAGTAGTGTTCTACTTGACTCTCAGTTTGATTTTGGAGGTGAAGTGAGAACAGAAGCTGATTTTGAAGTAGAGAATAATAAAACCTGTGCTTCAAGAGTAGCAAAGGATAGTCCATTTGATACAGTCATTACAATGCTAATGAAGGCCAAAGAAAAGTAGGTCTTGCTTAAATACATTTTTGTTCTTGACATTTTCTGACATTGTCTTTTGGGTACTTAAAGATAGCAAGTTTTCCTAAGGGGGGATAAATCTGGAAAGTCTTGCATTCATTTTATATGGATAGAAGCTGGTCATTCACAGGCTGGAACAATTCTGCACAATCATTTTTATGGATGCCACTTGATTTGATCATGGATTTCTCTTATTTCTTAGTAATATAATTTGACATGAAGAGAACTAATGCCATCCTGCAGACAATCAGTGACCTTTCTTGTACCTGAATTCCACTGATTTAAACTTGCCCCAGGGAAACT
Source organism: Myiopsitta monachus (assembly GCA_017639245.1). Taxonomy (NCBI): domain Eukaryota; kingdom Metazoa; phylum Chordata; class Aves; order Psittaciformes; family Psittacidae; genus Myiopsitta; species Myiopsitta monachus. Next base: position 37,871,819 of record CM029917.1, on the reverse strand, counting down.
GGTGTCAATACCAGAATGTCAAATGAATGAGATTGCACTCATTTGAGATGATAACTTAGAAAGTCAGTGTGTATGCTTGTTTCAATGTGTATAAAGTTGGGATTTACCAGACCTGCTATGGGGTCATCAACTGTTCTAGTCCCATGTTCTTGCTCCACTCGTCATCTAGACCTGATGTTTTAAACAAATTAAAATATCCCCAAACCCTATGGTGGCATAGGTCCCTATATAATAAATGTATGCTTACCAAAATATGCTGCTGCTCTTAGTTGGCTTCTATAGAAAGTTCAGGACTAGCCTGTGGAGGCTGAACTGTCTGCTCAAAAAGGAAACACAGCAAACCCCATCAGTGCATTTAACTCAAAGGTGGTACTTGGCATGGATGGATAAAAATGCTTCCCCAGCTCTTACCATACTTAGCAAATAGAAACACCTAAAAGCGTATGTGTAACTGAATCAGGTAGGCACAGGTAATAGTAGATACCATAGATCTGCTCAGATGTCGTGTCTGAAACTTGCCTATGGTTTCAGATCTCCTGAAGCAGTAGCTTCCTATTGCAGGAAGCCCACAGGTTTGATGCAGGTGAAGTTTTCCTACACTTTTCTATTGGTTTCATAAAGTTCCTCTTAAAAGTGAGTGATGTTTCTCATCACTAATAGTAAGTGCATGTAGCTATGTACTGGGAATTTCTATTAAGCAAATGCACATCTTTCCAGATGAAGCCAGCCTCGTTTGCTCTAATGATGGTGTGTGCTGTCCTTATGTACCGTTGGCAATAAATGTGCCTGTGATGGACGGAGCAGGTTAGAAGGCATGCCCTGGAGTAACCTCAGCCTTGCTTGCTTCCTTCTTCCAAACACTCCTTTCAACTCTGTATCCTCCTGTTTATCCTGTGACAAAATGCTCTTCCAGGGCAGTGTGAGGGTTACTGAACAAATATTAGTTAGAAAAGTGGAATTTTTGAATGAAAGGTAAAAGTGAAAAAGAAATAAATTAAGCCATTATCTTCCTTCCTTAGTTCTTGCAGCTTGTGTCTGGCACAAAGAAGAACAGGGCTCTGCAAAGCCTGCAGGTCCTGCCCCATGCATGCACAACCATGCCCATTTTGGTGTGCTTTCAGGGGAGGGGGGATGTACCCCCAGCGCACATGGGTGCAAACCTGGGCAATGCCACTTTGCAACTGGGCCTCTGGCTGGAGATGTGCCCTCTTTGGAGAATCTCCTCTGCCTGGATTTTGTGTTACTTCCCCTGCTTCATGAATGCACTTAGATGTCCTGTATACATAATTAACCTCTCCACTGCTCTGGCAGACACTGTTATTGAGCTGCCCATCATGACTCCTAAGTATTTTCCTCAGAGGATTGTGCAGGTTCAGAGGCCAGAGAGCTGGAGGAAGCGCTCATGAAGCTGAGTAACTCTTGGCAGTTATAAATGCGGCTTCCCTGATTTACAGCCCCGTCTAGGAGCAAGAATGTGCATTTGGGTCAAGAGGTGTCTCTGTGGTCAGGATGCCTTGTCGTAAATCCAGGATGCTGAGCATCAGGATGCAGATGATGGATCTGTTCTGACAATGCCTACAAAGTGCATGAGGATGGCTGGGTCCAGCTTATCAGCAGCCAGAGCACTCAGATTTGCTGGTTGTATCTCCCGCAGCATTGCTGGATCTCACAGCCGCTGTACCCACCTCTCTGTCATGCTTTCTGACCTACCTTTAGAAGGTGTTCATGTGAAGGGGGAGAGGTGGCAGTGCTAAGATCTGCAACTTTAACATGGCTCCTGCCTTACCTTCTTCCACTCGGGATTTTCCAAGCCATCTGGAGAGGGTCTGGAGGAGGCTCTGAGTGTTGCCTGACTTTGTGCAAAACCAGAGAAATAATATGTTTCCTGAAAATCATATATCACTAGGAACATGCTGTGGAAACAGCTCTGGGGCTTCATAGAGTTTATCAGTGTTGCTGGGTGCACCAGCCCTTGGCCTTCAGCTGGAGATGCTTCAGGAGTGGTTTACTGGGGCTGCTGAGCTGCACATCTCCCTAAAGCCCTGCTGTCACTACACTGAAATTTAGGGAATAGCGGGCAGGACTTCTTCCGTATAATGCAGCCTGTGAATGTAACAGTGCCAGCGTGAGAGAGGAATTTTCATCAGCCCTCTGCAGTAATTGCAAAGCTCAGTGAGTGAACCTTGCGCCTGGAGGGGGTGAGATCCAGCATGGCAGGGTACCGCTGCTTGGGAACCCCCCCTGTCTGTCTGTACGGCTGTGGAGCGGCAGGAAGGGATGTAGAAAGGGTCTGTGTTCAGGGGTTTTCCTTGGAGAAAAACTAGGGGCAAAACCAAGGGGCTCTTGGAAACCATTTGCTCGAGCATGCTCCAGGGGGTTTAGGAAGAGGCAGCTTGCTTTGCTTGCTGAGGGAAGCGGTCCCACTTGTACGGAGGGCTGGTATCTCCACAATTTGATTTTGAGCCTGGGGGGCTGAACTTGCAGAAAGGCGATAATTAGACAGGAGAGCCCCCCTGCTCTCACTTGAAAGGTGGAGTCTCGCTGTGCCCTGTGTCCAGCCGGCATTCCCGGGTCATCACAGCCACGCTCCATACGGTTTGGTGTTTGTTATTATTTGCAGCACATTATCAGCGCATTCAGTCGCCTTTACCCAGAGAGCTTCTAATTGCGGCATCGTTTGAGGAGGGGGGAAGTGTTTTAACATAAGCTTAGTTAACAACAGCTTAACACAGCCGTGCTCATAGGGCTTAATTCATGCCCTGATCTTTGCATACAGAGAAACCTTTCAGTCTTGGAGGCATCTCTCCCGCACCGCGGTGTTACCCGAGCTGCTTGCGTGAGCTTATTGTTGCCGTAAAAGCCTAGTGAAGTTTGGATTTGCCGGTGCCCACTGAGCCAGATTTGTGAAGCACAAATGAGAAAACCTGCCCTGGCCTCCCTTTCCCATAAAAAGCTGCTCAGGTGGCTTAGTGTGGCAGGCTAATGGGGAGGAGGTGGCTGCTGCACCTGCTAATGCTTTGGCTCAGGCTGGTGGCACAGAGGCAGCCGTGAATTCCCCCTGAGCAGCAAGCTGTTAGTGGCAGGAATGCCTCGCTCCGAGGAGCGCTCCTGCTACGACAACAAAGAGCCCTTTGATCCTTTCCATTTGGAGAACTTAAAACGAGAAAGCCAAACTACAATAAGACCAAGTTGGGTCATAAAAAGGAGAGCAGGAGCACCAAAGCGCTCCAGAGTGTAATTGTAGAAGCAGCAAATGCTTTGGCACTTAATTCTGCTTTAGTGTCAGTTCAATGTGTTTCACGTTTAATACTGGAGAGCCTGTCGCCAAATGCTCTGCACAAACAATTCGGTGCTGCTCCTTGGTAGGCTCAGGGCACTTGGAGCTGGTTCCCAGCTATTATTTAGAGGAGATGCTCTGCTGAAGCCAGTGCTTCATGCTGCCTGGGTTGTGCAAGGTCCTGGTGCCCCTTGCCTCTGCCTGGACCTGGGTAATACCCAAGGGGTTTCTGTGGAAGGAGCAGGCATTTTATAAGGCATTTATCAGGAGCCTGGCTAATGGGTACCAAATCTTCCCATGGCTGCCCAGGGTGTCCTTAAACAAAAAGTGCTCTGAATTACCCCTGCAAAGTGCTGAGCTGCAAGGTGTCTCCTCCATGGTGGCATGACCTTTTTGCAGGGTCAGGCAGCTGCTCCTCGGGGCAAACTGGCAATTTGGGGGTGGCTTGGGACAGGTATGAGGAGGATCTCACCCTGCTCTGAGCAGGGAACTCGGGTGGAGATGCTGCCTGTGGGATGGTGGTGAGTGAAATGCAGGAGCAGCTCATCCCCCAAGCACATGTGGGACACCATGATGCGGGGCTGGTGGGGATACAGGGCTGGATGTGGGTCCTTCTCATTGTGTGGCTGTGGCATCACACCTGGCCAGGTGATTCCTGTATGGCTCCCAGGTTTTCAAGAGCTCTTCTTCATTTTAAAGCATTAGTTCAAAACAAGCCTCCATGTTTTGAAGGGCGAGCACTCTGCAAGGTGCATTCTGACAGCTAAGTATGTATGAAATGTGGCTTGGCAGCATCTCCTGGCTGACGCTGCAGTGGAAGGTGCAGCCCCATATCAGCAGCATTTGCACTGGGAGCTCCTGGGGAAGGGCAAACACACGGAGATGCTCACCCAAAGCTGCCTCCCTTTTCCATCTTCCCCTTTTTGGAGGGGCAAGGGGATGGGTGACAGGCCCAATGGGTGTTTTGCTGCCATTTAAATAGGGACATGATAAGACCTGATGTGATGGGCACCTGATGAAGACAAAGTGACACTTAAAAAATATTGAAAACCCTTAGAAAGCTTTTCTCCCTAATAGAGCTCCAGCTCTCCATGGTGTAGGTAACACATGTGAGAGATTCATTCTACTGGGAATTACAACAGATGCTGTAAAATCATCTTGTAAGTATCTGAAAATCATTTGTCTGCCTCTGACTTGTCTTAGCACATACAGGAATGCTCTGTTTGGGGAAGTCAGGTCCTTATCCTGATTTATCTCAAGGTACTTGTAAATGTTACTGTAATTTCATGTTATCAAATCATTTAGCTCTTCCTCTTCCAGAACCAAGTTATTTTATCTCATGCACCTTGTTTACTTCAAATTAGCCCTGAGGTTGGCCTGAAGTTGCACCTTGTTATTCCTCCACCTCCTGTCTCCGTCTTAGGCTCTGTCGGCAAATTTGAAGATATAAGTAAATACTTTTTTGTTATTAATAGAATAACTTCCCCCTCCTACACACACGTTTTCTTTTCATTCCAGTCTTGGCTTTCCATGAGAAACTGACATTGCAGTACAAGCGGAAACCTCCCAAATTGCACCAAAAAAAAAAAAAGCCTTAATTCTCCTAGCAACAAGGTCAGGGCTCAAATCCAGGACCTTTCCACGAGCGTGCGGGAAACAGCCCTTCCAATTACCTGCTCCCCCTGCGGTACGGATCCGGTCTGCTCATCAGCACCTGGGTTTGGGTGGATTTGAAACTCAGCCATGGTATTGTTTAAAAATTCGCCATTCACTGGGGAAGGGTTTGTAGTGGGCTGAGCCCTGAGAAACCTGGGGCTGGTTTTATGGCTTCCCATTGAAACCTGGTGGAACCCCGTGGTGTCTACTGATTTCCCCCTTCCCCACTCATGTGGCTTTGATCAAACCAGGGCTCAGAGAACAACCCCCCCAGGAACTGGAATCACTGAGCTTGCCCAGTTCTGCCATTCATTAAAGCATTTGTGAGCTTCCAGTTGTAGATGATAAAATTAGGACCTTTGTGCCTAGCCAGGGATGAAGGATGCTGGTCCTGTGGAAGAGTTGGTTTTGTCCTGTACAGGGGGCATGTATAGGGAGCACAGACTGTGGATTAATATGTGTGATGCAGAAGTTGCTGTGATCTTCCTGTGCCCTCTTAATGAGACCTGCCTCTGGTAATGAGACCCTTTGGGCAGGATGGTGCGCTAATGATTTTAGGGTAAACATTGCATATTGTTGCATGGATTGAATTGAAACTCTGCTAAAGGTATTAAGGGACGGTGGATCCTGGAGGCTGGTGATGGCAAAGCTTTTCCTTTCTTGTTGCCTGTGTGACTCCAGCTTGGGTTGTTGTGCCTGATGGTTCCTATCTCACACATCCTTTTGTAGCTTGTACATGGTTGTGTGGGAATCAGAGGTGCAAGGATAGGCCTGCGGTACCGAAAAACTCATTATTTTACTTCAGTGGAGAGCTGGTTTGGGCTAGCACTATGATGAAAATCCTTCATTTGGCTTTGCTGAGCATTAGATTAGGTTCTGTATGATGCTCCATACTGTGCTTATCCTTGTCTGGGTTCCATAAAACACCCAGGGCTGAAATGAGCCTATATCTAGTCTGTAATATCTTTCGACACATAAAACAAAGCGTACACAATGTATGACTTCCTGGGTGCAGCGCCAGTATCTCAGCAGTTAAAGGGCAAAACATACATTTCGGCAGAAGATTATATGTGAAAAGAATTTTCTCTGTGGTGAAGGACTTAAAGATGCTGTTGTGTGATGCTGCAGCTCTCTCCAGTGCTGTGTAAAGCCAGAGATCCATGTGCTGCTGCATTCTAAGTCCAGTTCTGGGTCTGTCAGTCTAGATCACCAAGCTGAGCTGAACCCTGTTTGCCAACATCTCAATCCAGTGGCTGCACTGGGAAAGGAGTCTCAGCAGTATGAGTGGTTGGGGAGCCACACTTGTGCTCAGGAGCTTTTGGCCTCCAGTTCTGTGCTAATCCTAGCTCCCTCTGCAAGGAGGAAAGTAACTTAGGGGCATGGCTTGCTAAGCCAGGTCCTTGAGCTTTGTGTGGTTGCTTTTAGGCTGAGATTGAAAGGTTAGAAAAGGGGAAGGACTGTGCCCCCTTTGCCACCAGAAATGAAACCCCCTTCCAAACCAAAGCCTACTCTGAGACAGGGTGTAAAACCAGGCGCTTGGGTCACCCCCTCTGGCAGTGGAGCTGGGGCGGGACTGGTGGCTGAGAACACTGCTGCACGCTGTCCTCTAGCTGCAATCCCATCAGGATGCTGGTGGGATGCTATTCCGTCCAGGGAGTCATTCTGGCATGGGAACAGCCCTTTCTACTGCTGGTGTAGCAACATCAGCATCAGGGATGTGAGCTGGAACTGAGCCTGGGGTGTGCAGTGTGGCTGGGAAATAACCACCGGCTTCAGGGCTCTGCAGGGTCCCAAGGACTGGAGTGGGGTCAGGGATCTGCACACCTCCTGCACCCCACTTGCTCGTGCCTGGAGCTCCACATTAGGTTCATTTGCCAGGTATCATGTCCAGGATGCTGCCAAGGGATTGTTTTCAAAGCACTGGGAAGACTTAGACTAAGGCTTGTAATGATTTTAGTGGGATTTGGGTAGTATGGATTCAAGTCCGTAAGATTTTTCATAAAACATAGCAAAAGGGTAGAAGGGGAAGCACTGTTGTTTGGCCTATGTGGAATTCTGATTTGTTTTATTTTTCCTGGTGAAGTATGATGTTTTCCTGGCACAAGTTCAATTCATCCTCCTTTCCTAGTGGAAAAAGCAAAGCTAAATATCTTGCTTTCCTTGGAATTGAAGGAGCTGGACTGGATAAACTCAACCGTCTTTGAAACATCTTTCTCTCCTTGGATAGCAGTGTTTAAAAAATGAAATGGTGATCTCATGCTTTCATACTTTTTTTACTCGTTTTTATTTCAGCTGATGCTCATTACGGCTCCTATTAACAATGTTTGAACCCAAAACAAGGTCCAGATGTGATGATTTTATTTTTGCCAAATCGGGTTTTGGTCACTGAGCTTGCATTTGGATAATGAATTTTTTCCTCTTCTTTTCCCTTTTTCAGCCTGATGGCACCAGCAAGGAGTGTGTCTTCATCGAGAAAGTCCTAGAAAACAACTACACGGCACTGATGTCAGCAAAATATTCAGGCTGGTATGTCGGATTCACCAAAAAAGGGAGGCCACGGAAAGGGCCCAAGACCCGGGAAAACCAGCAAGATGTGCATTTCATGAAGAGGTACCCAAAGGGGCAAGTGGAGATACAGAAACCTTTCAAGTACACAACAGTCACCAAGAGGACTAAGAGAATACGACCCACCAACCCCAGTTAAAAATAGACAAAAAACAAACAGTGTCACAGTAATAAACCATGAAAAAGAAAAAAAAAAAAACCCACAAAAAAACTGCACCAGAGGAATATTTTTACATTAAAAATAAGGAAGAAGCTCTATTTTTGTACATTGTGTTTAAAAAAAAATAAAAATAAAAAAAATGAATAAGAGACTAGATGGCAAACGCTGGGGAAAAGCTGTTAGGGATTTATTGTGACTTGAAAAACAAACCGAACTGCTCTATTTAAATTGACTTCTTGTTGTTGATGACACACAGGTGCTTATTTTGCTTTTGTTTTTTTGGAAAGGACAACTTTTCAAGCAGATCCCCAGAGGAGGAAAAGAAAAACAAACAAAAAAGTAATTATTAAAGAGAAAGAAATAAAAAACCAAAGAAAACCAAAGTTCTTTCCCAAAGTTACTGAGACCCTGCCCTGAAAAGTGCCGGTTTTGCAGTAATCTATTTATTGTCTGCTGCCCGCCGGCCCAAGACAAGATGGTGTGTGCTGCAGTGAGTGAGTTTCCGTGGAGTTCTCGACGCATCGATCTTCTGTAACCTTTCTGACGACATAAGGTGTCACGGCTCCGTGATCCTGCATTATGCTCAGTTCTGGAGAATGCTGCTAACTACATTCAAGTGACTACAAGATGACCTAGTACACCAATGATAAGGGAATATTTTAAAACCAGCTATATTATATATATTATATATATATAAGCTATTTATTTCATCTCTCTGTATATTGCAGTTCCATGAACCAAGTATTACTGCCTCAACAATTAAAAAAATTATTTAAAACACATGTACATACTTTTGCTGTTCACACTTCTTTCCCCTCCAAGTAATGGGTTTTCAATGCATATTTATCTTTCACGTGAGGTCAGCAGGATACGTTTGGGGTAGCTCCCCCACTATAATCTTCATTGTTAATTCTGTAATTCATCCTTTTCCTTAATGCTGTCTTCTTCCCTTGTTCCCACAAGGAAGAAATCCTGCATGGGTGATGATGGGCTGAGAGTGGGAGAATCTGCAAATTCACCCTGGCATTTTTCAAGAGCAAGAGTTAAATTTGATCCTTTTCAGTCCAACAAGTATTTCCTAAAGCTTTGGCCAAGCAGAAGGTAAACTGGAAAATTAGCACCTGACTCAATTCACACATACTTACGTGTGGCTTGTGTTTCCTTCACCAGAGGTATTGAGAGGGGCTGTTTGTTTCAGCTATTTAATTCAATACTGTATCTTTCAAACCTTGGTCTTGGTGGGACAAATCCCTCTCCCTTTCCTGTGTAGTTCTCCCAACCTGTCTTGTTTTCTGGATTGGTCCAGCCAGGTTTGCCTGGTGTTTTGCAGATGATGTGGATGATGTAAAGCCACACATAAATGAAAGGTGTGAATCTGTATCCACAGACTGGCCCATGCAGTCAGAGTGGAGCAGCAAGGGGGCAAAAGAAATAAGATGAACTAACTGACCTCAAATTTTAGTGAAAATGAGAACTGAGCCCAAGTGAAGCTTTAAGGAGAAGCTCGCTTGACTTCTTCCTTCTCTCTGTGTGCAGACACGGCTACACAACCTGATGCCAGCCAGGCCTGAAAATGCTCAAAGCCGCTAAGAAAGCTTTTTCTTGTTAATCAGAAGAATGACTCTCCCCGGAACAAGCTTTCTCAAGATAACTTTGAGAGCTGCAGCCAAATCCTGCAGATCAAAGCTATTTGGGAGATGGTGCAGATAAGCATGCAAGCTTGAGGATGCTTATCTGAAACAATCTCCAAACCTTGCAAGCCTAGAGAAAAATGAACAGTGCTAAGCAGGGTCACTCCAATGCTGCTCCTCAAAAAGTTGGGCATCCTTAGAGGTGATGTCTTCACCTCAGGTAAGCATGGGTGGTCACTTGAGCAGCCCCTCTCCCAGTGAATATACTGGGAGCTGCTTTCCTGGTGCGCCTGGAGACCAGCACAAAAGTGGGACCTGATGGCACAGTGGTGGAATTGGTTGGTGGGGCCTGGAAGGCTTGGCCAGCTTTGCCTTCAGATTGATTCATGTGGGAGAGATTTGGGGGAAGTTCAGAGGAACGCTGGGGGTGGAGGTTTGGGAGCGGCTGGAGATTTGCTGTGTTAGTACCTCCAAGAGGAGAAACCCAGTTAATTTCCAGAGCAAGAAAGGATTTATGGGTGCCTTTTTTCTCCTTGAAATATAGCCATGGCCCATGGCACTGATGGTTTCACAGTCAGAACGACAGGGTTGGTTTGCCATTGGGGAAATTGAAGGGGTGGAGGCAGTAAATGCTGGAAGAGGCTGGGCAGAAGGGATCTCTGTGAGCAACCAGGGAGGATCTGCTCCCTCTTCCACAGTGCCCACTGGTTTCGGAGACCAGCACATGGAACTAGGGATCATGCAACTGGCAGCAGGGGCTTCTGGCACTTGTGTTGTTGGTTTCTAAGAGTATTTCCTGGACAGCAGTAAGGTGAAAAGTCGGTGTGGTGAGGAGATAAGATGCTCACCTGGGTTAGGTGCTATTGGAGAGATGCTGGCTGAGGATGGTGTGCATCGAGTATTTGTGTTTGAACGTCTGCTCTTCAGGCTTTCTTAACAGCAACAAAAGCAGGGGCAAAGACAAGAAGAATTCATAACCCTCAGAGTACCTTCACACTGGGCAAAAGGGTGCTCTGGGGACAAGGTGTTCAAGAAATGAACCGGAACATGGGAAATCTACTGCATGCCAAGTGGTGGGCCTTGTGTTTTTGGCCAACAGGCACACGGTGTTTTTGTGCCTGGGTTGTGCTTTGTGGTTAGGCCAGAGGTTGCAAGTGGCTGCTGACAGGTCCCTCTGCTGACCTTCAGACTCTTGAGAAGCAGCTTGTCTGTGGTGTTTAACATGTCTTCCTTTAAAGTCTGCAGGCTCCCTGAACACGAGCTGAGATTCCTCGTGTAAGCTATTACATTTGATTTACTTTATAATTGAAAATTGTTAACGAGGATTTAATTACTATTGTGGAAACAACCTCAAGAGCAAGGGGTGTAACACTGGGTGATTGCTTGAAGCAACTGGTGGAATGAATGTGTGTGGAGCTCTGGGTGGGCACACTTTGAAACAAATACATTACTTAATTGGATTTAATAAGAGTATATTGTAGCTTCTGTTTCAGAAATACTGCTAGATTTGTAGCAGTGTTTTCATAGCTGAGATCAGATAGTGGCACACTCTGATAACACTGTGGTTGGGTCTGTCATGAAGCCGCTGGGCATGCCGCAATATGAGTCCATCCCAGGAGGGGAACTGTAGGTCCAGGGAAGTTTTTGTCAATACTTTGAGCATGTTGCCCAAACCAGCTGCTGTTTGGTGAGACCTTCCAGGTGGTGGGTCTCCTGTGCTGTTCCTGTGATGGTGAAGGATAGGTGGACAAAGCTCAGCTATTCTCTGTGTCTAGTTCAAGTGAGGCAAACTCTTCACCACAGCATTGTCTTGTCCTGCCTGAGGCTCACCACTGGCCAAAAAGGCAAAGTGTCCTGGTCCCTGTGCAAGCTCACTGGCAACTTATCCTGGACCACAGAGCTGTTGGCAGGTGGGAGCAGTTGATCATGTTGACATTCCTGCAGCTGGTGCCATGAAGCTGGTGTGGTCTTTCCTGCTTGACAGCCAAGTACTTTTGCTCTGCCTCTGCCTTGTTGATGAACATGTAGGTGTCATTGCAGGCTCTGTGCTGCAAAGCCAAGTGGTTGCTGTTCCTCATCTGCCCTGTTTGAGCCTGATCTATCCCTCTTGCCAACAGTTGGCTTTTGGCAACACATCCTCTGAGAGCATGTGAAACTTGGTGCTAGTTTTTCTCATATGTCCTTGCAGTCGTCTTTAGCTCAGGATCATCCCCATAGCTCTGGTTCACAGACTTGCAGATAGAGATGAGCTTCTGCAGATGTGAAGCAGCAGAGAAGCCTCTTCCAGGAGCACAGTCGCAGTTCTAGCTGTGCCCTTCTGCAAGTGGGAGGTTATGGCACCTACCCAAAAGTGTAGCCTACCTTTGAAAGGGAGCTGATCCCTTCAACTGCATCTCTTGCACATCAGTACGTATGATATGTCCACAATTAATACTAGCTTCTGGGAGTGTAGCTGATAGACTCCAATAAATGTCTAAAGGTGGGACTTGGTGAGAAAGAAGCAACTGAGACAAAAATAATGAAGTTTGGGGAAGGGATGCTGCCCTAATTCTTGAGTGATGAGAAGACCCAGTTTTTATGTCCATGACTTGCGGAGTTAAGGCCATAGCCTAAATGAGCTGGATGCTCTAGTGCCCATGAACCTGTTGTGTCTACAGGGAGACGTGTATGAGAATGGTACAGAGCTTGGGAAGGGTCCTGGAAAGCACCATGAGGCCTGAGCTCAGCAAACCCCTGCCATCTGCACCACCTCGAACTGTCTTGGTCTTTGCAATAGCTTATTTACCCTGGCTCATGGAAACACGGCAAGGTAGAAGTTAGATTTGGTTTAAACAAACCTTTGAGCCCAGCCTACACCAGCTCTTGGTGCAAGGCTTGACTAGTGTGTAGTGCTAGGGGCAGTGTTTTGCCCCATGGGCATCCATCAGCTTTCTTGGGTTCGCTTACAGTTTTGGTGCCTTCATAGTTTTACAAAAGCAGTGGAATGAGTTTTCAGCCAGGACCTCAGACTCTGAATGGAGAACATGGTCTAGCAGTTTGTCTTGTCTAGGTGAGTTTGTCCACCAAGGATGATCTGACTGAGCAAGTGGACTGTGTCTTGGTGGGATAGGTTGGGTAGTGGAAAACGTGACCTTAACTAAAAGTTCATGCTATGTTAACATACCCGTCTTTGAAAAATAAGGTCGTTATATGTGGTAAAGTGTGTGTGTGGAGCAGTGACTGTTCTTTGTAGGGCATTTCAGTACCCCAGAAAATGAAGGTATATGTCAGTGAAGGAGGAGGAGGAAGTGCATGTATGTTCATCTATCTGCAAGTGTTGTCCTCAAAGCCCTTTGCCTGTTGTGGCACAGCCCAGAGTCCCACTTGGTCCCAGTTGTCCAACCTAGCAGAAAAGATCAGACAAAGCCTGGTTGTCCTCTAGGAAAAAAAACTTTTGTGTCCTGTCCACTCTCATCATTAAACACGTATTGTATTAAACATCATGATTTTGGTTGACTGCAAGGAAAAGCAGGTAAATTCCTATGCATAATTTCCTGGTGTAGTGCCAAAGGGTGGAAATTTATACTTAAGATTCACAACAGCTGTTTCAAGTGCCTATGTCTCGTGCCAGCCATACCACCTGAATGGCCAAAGGATATATATAAAACTTTAATTATTTTTTGAATGTTCGTTGTTATTCGTTTGGAGATGGATGAGAGGAGATTCCTCACGAATGATGTAACCTACACAGACTCTGTTATTTCCAACGGTGTGAGCTGAAAAATTGGGGAGGAAAAATCAGGTCAAACTGAAACTTCATTTTAAGTGAGACAAAGTACGGGGTGGAGAGGTTTGGGTTTACCAAAGACATTTAATTCACTGTATTTAACAATTTACTTCATTTATTTATATACAGGGGACTTTAAAGGGGGAAAGAGAAATCAGAAGCTTCGTTTTGGACGCAAAAGCAGTATTTGATGTGTAAAAAAATCTCCTCTGCCTGTTTCCAGTTGAGTCTGATTTCAGTGTCCCTGAATAGATTTGAGCACTCTCTAAAAATCCATTTCTGTGGCAGTTTACTGCTTCTTTAGCAAATCCCACCCTGCTCCACTGGATGAGACCATGGCTGGTAACTCCTACCACCATTCCATAGAGCCTGCTGAGGGGTTGATATACCAAACCTTCTCTGGGTTGGCCCTGTCTGACTTATTTCTGCTGCTCCCCCACTCTCACCCCATTTTCTCCAGAGGCTGAATCCTGGCTAATGGGAAAAAAGCTCATAACTCATTTCCTTCCTCCCACAGCATTTCAAGCTTGCAATGCCTGCGTTAAGGTGCCAACCCAAGGAGACCTAGTCCACAAGCCTCCCCTCTGGTGCATCACCTGTAGCATCCCTGTCCCAAGGCACATACTGAAGTCTCCCCATCAGCCAAGACCCGTGGATTTAGTGATTACTGTCAGATATTGGTGGCAACCACTGCCGTACCTGACCATGTTTGTTTTGGGTGGGGCTTGTTTCTATTCAGTTATGGGAAGTTATAGTCCAAAGGTGGCTGACACCTGCCCAGGCAAGAACGTATTTCCAGTTTTGTGGCAGACAACAGGGTAACTGTCTGCACATCCCCAGTGGCTGCCAGGCTGGGGGACCCTTGGCTGAGCCACAGGAAGTGTAATTGAGTTATGCCAGGCTTGGGAAACGACCGGTTGAGTTTCCCAAGCCACATCAAACCTATCTGAAGAGAGATGAATTGGTCTGCTTGGGCCTAAAGGATAGAAAACACTGCCTTTGTTATTCAAAAAACAACTACGGCAGGCCAGGAATAACAGAAGATGTAACCACACTGGGGCCTCTAATGGGAGTTTCTTCCTTGGTTAAGCAGCACAAGTGTCATGAGGTTCCTGGTGTGTTTTGAGGGATGTCCTGGATGAAGGACAGCATGGCCTAGCCAGGGGAAGCCCCATAGGTGATGCTGCAGGTGATGCTGTCTCTTGCAGACAGGCACAGAGGACCTACTCCTCTTCTGGGATGTGGTTTCATCAACTTGTGCAGTCCAGGCTTGTAAGAGCCATTTATTTTTACCCAAAAGAGGCAATTCCAAACCTGCTTCCACCCTGAGTAAATGAAAAGAGCTATGGAAACCTTGGCAGAAATTTGTAATTGGGAGATTTCACCCCAAAACCTCAGAGCCAGGGGGTCTGGAGACACGTGCCCATCACGGGGTATACCATCTCTCCCTCAGTAACTGGGAGAGATGTGCCACAAGAAACCCTGGCACAGACAGAGAAGAAAGAGCACAAGAGAAGGCTCTGTGAGGCTGTGTGCAGAGGTGGCTGGAAGCTGACCGTGTCCTAGCTCAGAGCCAGCTGTCTGCTTGAGGGATGTTGTGTGCAAGGACAGGAGGAAGCAGTGTCAGGAACAAGGAGGGAAAGCGATGGTGTGAGACAGGCCATGGCCTGCGGCACGCCAACGATTAGTGCATTAGTTCCTGGGAGGTAGCACATGTTACTTTGATCAGATGATCGTATTTGCATGAATCAGAATGTAAAAATCTTGGCTGGGGTTTACAAAGGAGCCTAGAGGAACGAGCTGCCTATCTATCTATGTATCTGACACGAGCACAGAGTGAAAGCCCTTCCACTCCTTCATGGGACTGTTTTCCAAGGAGAGACGGCTATGTGGAGCTTAAATGTTGTTTACAGCCATGACAGGCTTTAGAGCTGTGATCATCTCTGCTCGAGAGCTTTTAAAAGGATGAAACGAGCCTCCTATTATAAGGGCTGAAAATGATCCTAAATGAATAACACACATGCAGCCTTCACAGGCACACATTTCTGAGCCATTGGAAATGTTGGCACATGCAAACAAACAAAAACACATGTCTGGGGTCTCTGGTTTTCATAGATTTCTGCATGCCATGACATTTTGGGGGTTGGCATTGCCAAGAGCTAATGAACCAGATTCCCAAGCTTGGCTCACAGAGCTGACTCGGTGTTGCAGGGACTAAGACAGGAGGTCTTTGGGCTGTAGACAGGCTCTGGGGATCACAGCACCCTGAGCAGAGCCTTCGATGGGTGCTTGCCTGCAGGAGGATTGGGCAGCGGGGAAGGCTGCTGCTTCTAGAGCAAGGTTTGCAATCAGGAGGGTCTGGAGCAAGGTTTGCAATCGGGAGGCTGTCTGCAGGCAGTAAGAGACCCAGTATCTTCACCCATCTCTGTTTGAAGGTGAAGAGGTGGCAGAGAGCAATTGCTCTTCAACCCACAGCCTATGGCTGTGCCCAAAACACTCCCGGGAGAGAAAGTCTGGGCTAGGTGTGAATGTACAGCTCCATCTGATCCTAGAGTCAAAATGACAGCATCCTCGGTGATCGTCATCAAACCCAGCATCACCCTTGGGGACCCCAGGGCTGAGTGTGGGGAACAGGGACCCTCCATCTGCCTAGGGCCCCTAGAAAGCAGGGCTTGTCCAGGCTGTGCCCTGCAGCGCAGCTGGTGGGACCCAGGCTCTTGTGTGAGCTCCATCGTCTGCCCGTCTGTCTGTCTGGGTTGCTTGGGAAAGGTAAAACACTGCGTCCTGCGGGGTCAGATATTTTGGAGGGGGAAGAAAGCAATTTGTGGCTGTGTTGTCTGCCTGATCAAAAGTGTTACCGGACTCGGCTACACAATGTGCACTTTAAACCAGTCCCAATTAGCCCTTCTTGCTAATGCTGTGTTTCATTCCTGGGAGACTGCACTCGGAGAGCTGTTATGACTTTGTGATTGTGCACATACCTTTATGTGCTTTCATTCTTAATCCCCTTTTTGCAGAAGCCAAAAGGTCTTCCAGCCAAAAAGGAAATCAAAACCTTTTGTTGGCTGCTTCATAAGAATTAAGGGTGGGATGAAGGTTGTAGCAGGATCTTAATTAGCCATTGTAAATAACAAGAGCGGCAGTGCCTGCAACCATATACCACCTTGGGTTGAGATATTGTCAGACCACACAAAGCTAGGTGAATGGGCAGCACAATGGCAGATAAAATTCACCCCTGACAACTGCAAGGCAAGGCACAGCGAGGAATAATTCAAGCTACGTATGCACGTCGTCAGGTTCCAAGTTAATTGTAATCATTTATGCTTTTATTGAGCTATCCACAGTGACTCGGGGGTCTTTTTTCCTTTTTGCTGTTGGGAAAGTAAAAGAAAATATGAGGATGGTTAAAGAGAGAGATGTAAAATGTTCCCGAAAGCCTGCCTGTTCACAGCAGACATCCGGAGGAGACCCTGGCTAACATGCCGAGCTCCTCTCTGGATATCTGATCTCAAAAGGGGATGTAGTGGAAATAATAAGTGTTCAGAGGCTGACAATGAAAATGATTAGAGGCCTGGTGAGGGAATGCTTTATGGAGGTATTGAAAGGACTGTGCCTGCTTCATTTAGAGACAGGAAAGTAATGAATAGTCTAGACTGCAGAGAAAGTAAATTGGGATCTCCCGCTCACCTGCTCTCCTAACGCAGGCGGGGAAGTTCAATGAAAGGCAGCAAATTTCAAAACTGGTGAAAGAGAGAGGTTCTTGACTTAGGGGAAATTAACATATGGCTTGGTGTTTAGACTTGGGTTCAGACTACGGGAGCCGGGAGATCGGCCTTGGGAGGGCAGAGCGTTGGGCAGCATATTCCCTTATGGACAGGTGCTTCTCCCATCCCACACAGCGAACGCTGTGGTGGTTCAACCTTGTTTTGTCCATGTTAAACAGCTCTAAAGAAAGCACAAGATACCTCCAGGTGTGCTTTGGGCCTTTGTCTGTCCTGTCACATAGGCCTGGCATTTCTCACATTCCTTTGCTGCCTGAAGGAGCAGCAAAGACACTCCATGGTGGCCTTGTAGGACCCTTTTAGGGGTCCATCCTATCTCTGGTATTTCCATCCCCACAGGAAGCTCCACAGGAGACCACTGCCCAAGGTGCCAGCCACCCTGCTTGCAAACCCTAGCTGGCATTTTGTCTTGGTGCTTTTTGGATCTCGAAGTTCTTCCCATGTTACTCAGGTACCATCCCATTTGCTCACCATTAAGACAGTGCCCATACTGGCACATGGCAATGCTGTACGGCCACCTTCACCAGCTAGTTGGCCTTGGAGAGAAGTATCAGCCCCTGCCTTCATAGGGTCACCCAGGTATTCTTCAGCCCTCGCTGCCTTTCACACCAGCTACACAAAGTAGCTAAAAGTGCAAGTGGTCCCAGTCCCGGGGAGGAGAGGTTGAGATTACTCATTTCATCTTGAACGTGGCAAGTTTTGAGCTTAGCCTTTCACAGCCTGATTGTACAAGCTCCTTGCATACATTTGGGCTGAGATCTTTCGTCGCCTGGAGGATTTGGGTGTTCAAGTCCCATCCATTTGGCAAGTTGCAGCCAGATTTCTTCTGTGATTTCAGGAGAAGATCCACGCACATGGCAGGATGCTAAACTACAGGAACCTAAAGAGGTACATGATTTGCTGGGAAGCATCAAATACAGCTTGTGGGTGGCAGGTGAGTCTGGCTCCAAAACTCCAGGGTGCTGCAGAATAACTGGGTGTCTTCTCCATCGTCTGTACAGGGAGCAGGTTTGGCCTGGCCAGATCAGCAGTGGGGTGCTGCTGTCAGACATCTCAGTAGGTGGTCTGAACCAGGCCCAAGGTGTTCTAATCTATGATCTGCTGCAGCAGCCAAGTGGTTCAGGGCTGGATGTTTGCTTCGTACTTCTTCAAGGTGTGAACTGAGATCATGTCATGCTCAAGAAGACAATGAAAATGGACCCTCATCCTTTGCAGGTGGCTTCTCCAAGCAGACAGCAGCTCCACTCAGGTGGTGGGACTGACCAACTGCTGCCAGCTCAGCCACAAGTCCTGGAGAAGCCTTTTCACTCCCCAAGGCATCACTTTCCATATGCACGGGGCAATCCAGGTACCAGCTCACAGCCACTTTGGGAGGCAAGGGTTCACCTTCAAAAAGTGACTGACTTGGGGAATAAACCAAACCCCTGCCCTTAGGTGGAATTAATGACATAAACATTTACTAGGTGGCTTCTGTATAGTGCCACATTGCAAGGGAGCTGGGAGTGGGACTTTGTGATGCCGTGGCTATCTTTACAGTATGTGCTTCCTTAAATACCTTTCCACCCAAACCAAGTGGTTCGTACACCAGAACAGCAATCAAAGCCTTTTCTGGCTTTTCACAGCCAGAGCATAAAGGGCCACACTGTTCCCTGGGATGTGGAGAAAAAGCTCCAGGGAAGCAGAGAGGAGCATTGGCACCCGGAGCAGTCCTGCTGCAGGAGCCTGTCCTGTGCACAGGATCACCTGTGGAGGCAAATGGCGAAACACATCACTCCAGGAGAAATTATCCCAAAGTTCTTGAAAATGGCAGCGATGGAGGAAAGGGAAACGGATCAAAGGAGCATGCAGAGATGAAAGATTAGCAAAAGTTATTTGGCCTGGAAGCTTCCAGAGGAGTGGTGGTGGGTGCAAGTGAAAATGTGGCTGGAGGTGGAGAATCAGGGGAGGGCTGTGCCTGCGTCTGCTGGCAAGTACCTGACCTGGAGAATTTCATTCCATTATCTGCTTTCTGGGGTTTTAGTTTTGGCTCCTGCAAGTTCTTCTCTGCTGTTTGAAGGGTGTTACTAGTTCCAGACCAGGAATTGCTGCATCTTCCTGCAGGGTACAGGGACACCTGTTAGAGATGCTGAGTCTTATGTGCTGGGATGATGGAGGGGAAAATGTGAGCACCCACCTGCATGGGGAGAAGGCTGGGTCTCCAGTGAGGTGTCTCTCTCTGGCTCTGCTGTATTTTATCTCATACGTGTGCAGGTGCCCTGCACCTATGTCAGGGGTAAATTGAGTCAGTTATCTCCCACCATCTCTGTTGAAAGTGGTACTTAATCCTTTCCTCTAAACCTTTTATCTGACATTAAATGGTCATTAGTTTAAAAGAAAAAAGTTAAGCTGACTCACTTTCCAGCTGGGAAAACCTTTATAATTACAGTAAAAATGCACTGAGGGCATGCACTGATAACATTGTTTTAGGGAACAAACAAAAACCACCATCAGTTTTGCATTAATTATTTTTCTGGGCAAATGAATTAAACAAACGGGATCGCTGATTTGTAACTCGTGGGCACATTATTGTGTTTGCTGTTCGACCTTCCTGGAAATTTCCTGAGTTAGAAGAAGCATCTAAATTATGCCCAGCTACACGTTTCTGGTGGGAATTGTTCCCAGTCATAAATAGTAAAGAAGTATTTGGGCTGATAAGAAGGAATTCAGATTCATCTCCCCAATGTTTCCAGTCAAAATCAGGAATCAGGACCCTGCTGCTTTGGGTGGAAGCTCTCAGGTGGGGAGAGATGCCAGTGGCAAGCATTGGGATTGATAATGGGATGAGTGGTACACCCATTCTGCTAGTGACCATGGCATGACCCAGGACAAGGATAGGAGACAGGGCATCCCATGCCCTGGAGCAGCCGCTGGCACCATATGCACCCCGTGACCAGCCCAAGGTCACATAGTGACACCCTGGTGCTGGCACCCAACTCAGGAGATGCCTTCACCAAAGCCAGAGATGAACATGGGATTGGACTGGGATGATTAAACAAAAAACTAAACATTAAATTAGGAAAGAGCTAAGGATCTGGTGAAATATGACTGGGAATTTTGTACTTTTTGCCTTGAAAAGTACAGCTGAAGGATTAAGTTTTGATTTTTTTTTTAACCAGAGGTGGCTTTTTTTTCCCCTTGGAAACTTCTTTGCATTTTTCCAGCCTAGAAACAAAGTCTAGAAATACTGAAATGTGAACAGAATGCACTTCAGCTCCCAGTTTTCCACGTTTGACAGAAATACAGCTTTTCTTTAATGCAAAGATTTTGCTTATCTGTAAATGTGTGGAAATCTCCAGCCTAGGTTTCCAGCATAGGTTGCTCAGTTTGTAAGTTTTGAAATGGCAATGCTGAATTTTTCCATGGTTAGCAACGTGGTGCCCGGACCTCTCCTCCTGCCCCCAACATTGCATCACCCCTGGCAAGGCAGCATGCATCCAGAGCGGGGCACAAGTGAGGAGTTCAGCTTTGGAATGAATCAGGGCGGTGTTAAGCATGTCCAAACCATCCAGCTGATGCCATCAGACCGGCCTGTGTCTGAAGCCTCCCAGAGCAGGGTATGCTGTGACCCCCTTTCCCAGGACCCTCCACACTATGTGCTCAGTGCCTGCAGACATCACTGCTAGAAAGCAATACTGGTTGTATTTAATTTACTTGTAAATTATAGATCATGTGGGCCATCAGCTGCTGCACCAGAGCTGTTGAATTTACATGAAAGGGATAAAGTTTCTGCAGTGAAAACCCTTCTGTAGGCATGGGAGGTCAACCATGTCATACGAGGTTCCACTGATGCCCAGGGAAGGTTTGCCACCAGGTAAAGGAGTGGGAACTGACTCCATCCTATTAAGCTTCACCTTGTGTCCTGGCCTGGGTCTGTTATCACTTGAGGATGTTTTATTAATGGGGCATGTGACAGCTGTGGCTGCCCCATCAATGCCAGGGTTATTTGTAATTATTTGACTGCTTTGCTTATGCTGGCAGCAAGCCCTCCATTCCTACCTGCTCTGTGAGTAGAGGCCAGCAGCCTTGTGCATTGTCTGCTTATACCAGGGGAGTTGGCAGGACCAAAGGCTCATGTACCACGGAGGATCTCATAGGAGCTCAGTCCTACAGCACTTTGCAGAGTTATGTGACAATAACAGCAATAAAACAGACAGCCACAAGGACAGGGGAGAGAACAGCCCCCATTCAGGTGCCATTGCTGTTTGTGCATGGCTGCAAAGCTTTGGGCTGGGATTTATTGAGACTAAGCTTTTTGGGGCTTAGCATTTAGCACATCAGGGTCCTTGCATGAGGGAAGTCATCATGACTAAAGGGTAGGACAAAGCAGGAAAGAAATGATGCGGCGTGCGAGCCCCTTCTCCGTGCAGCAAGAGCTGCTGCGGGAGGCTCCTGCTTGTGTAATGAAGTAGCTCGGCTTTTGCTGTCTGCCCTCCCCGTTTCTGCTTTTCCCCAGCTCCCAGCCCCAATCCAGCCAGACTTGACATTAGCAGATGCCAAATGAATATTTGCACAAATGTTCACCGGCGAGTTTTCGTGCCACTCCCTCCCTCAAGGTGGCAAGTGTGGGTGTGCAGAGCACTGCCCGTGTTTGCGAACATGTCCCTTTGAACTCCCCGGCGGGGAGGGTGAAAGAGAGGGGAAAAGGTTTTCCAAGCAAGAAAATAAAAATAATTAAGGAAAAAAAAAAAAAAAGAAAAAGAAAAGGAAAAAGAAAATCATCTGAACAGGTTCCAGCCTGTGTTATTTTGTTATTAACCCAGAAACCTGTGGATACTGGAATCTGGGAAAGGAGCAGAGGAATGGAAATGGACTCAGTAGGAGCGGGAATGTGGGGAGAAATCAGGCAAACCAAAAAAGCCCCGAATCATGACTTTGGTTTTGTTGATATGAAAATTAGACCCGTACAAATTAGCTAGGAAATATCCTGTTTCTTTAGGGGGGCTGGGGGAGGAGAAGGTATTAACCTTATAAAGGGAACTCTCCGGCCACCCCAGGGAGGGTGTGAAGTAAGTGTTGGGTGATGTGTTGACTTTAATGCAGGAAAGGAGTCTGCTGCTGAGAGCAGCATTAATCCTGCATCTGCATTTGGGCTGCAGTTGTTCGCATCCTCCCTTGTCTCCCAAACAGGAGTGCCTCCTTTAAAGTAGTGCCTGGAGGATGATGCCCAGGGCACAGTGCCTGACAGCCTGGCTGGGGCTGACTGAAGGGTTTCCAGCTGAGGAACCCAAATCTGCTCATCCAGCAGTGGGCACAACAGTGGGTATTCTGCCACAGAGATGGATTTGGTGGTGGCTCCCATGGGAGCAGGATGGATCTTTCAGCAGCGCAGGTGGGAGCAGCTCCATCCCTGAGCAGGATTTGGCCACCTTCCCCAGACCTTCTCAGTGTGGAGGGTCCAGCCAGGACGCAGCAGAGCCTGTAAAGGGGGAGCAGCAGAGAAACGCCTGAGGATGGAAGAGTTAAGTGCACCCTGGCAGCGCTCCCTTGCCTCCCCTTCCCAAGCTAATCTAGCAGATGGGGGAGATACTAATTATCCCCCAAGCCAGTAGCTGTGTGGTGAGGGCAATGCTGTCCTGGAGCTGTGCCATGCAGCGTGGCAGCAGGGAGCATCGCTTCGGAGAGAGCTGGGTGATCCACAGGGACACGGTGTGACCAGCCTGGGAAGATGATGCTGCTGTGTTCAGGAGTAAAAGCAAGGCGTTGGCAGGGCTTGGGTAGAAATAGGCTTGGCTTTTCCTGTTTTACCATACCCTTGCTTTGGGCATGCCGATATCCTTAATTCCTCCCGGGAACTCCCAAAAGAGCAAGTAGTTTTTAACTGCTGCATACATCACAGCAAGTAAATGGAAAGCTGCTCTAGCAGAGGCTGTTTCCTTAAAAACCAACCAACCAACCAACCAAAGAGAAATCCACGTATTTAGCGTGTCTGAGAGATGCCAAAGGTGCCTTGTCAGCAGGGAGCTTGTCCCTAGCGTTTGCTGGACTGGAGAGACTGGTTCCAGCTCTGCCTTTTGAGTAAGGGTCTGTGATTCCCCTCCAACACCACCTTCCACCCCTTGCAAGCCCCCAGCCCCGACACCACTGTGGGCTTTGTGGAGGAAAGCTGAGTTACAAAGAAAGCGTTATTGATTATTATCCCCTCGAATTTCAGAGCAAGCTTGTGTTTCATGCGCACGACACAGTCCGTGTGCTTGCCTGGAATAAATAACACATGGGAGCTTGTTCGTATGCCGAGTCAATAGGGAGCTGTCGGCTTACATGTGATTTCACACATTTTTTCAGCTAGCTCAGCAATCCAAATGCAAAAATCCAGCAAACGGGGACATCGTGTTTATATCTGACAATCCCTGGAGAGGGCTGGATCCGTAAACCAATGAATGGATTACACTAGCCATAGATGATGGGTTTTTTTCCATCTGTGACAGATATTATATGGAAAATCTCCATTTAATATCTGATCCAAGAATAATTCAACACAAGTGAGTAATAGAAGTTAAAACCACTGTAAATTCTTCTTAACTCTTTCAGGGCAGTATGTGCAGGTGGAAGGCAGAAGCAGGTGGAAATCATTTGTGACATGGGGGAAGAGGAGTGGTGCTTTGCATGAGGTAACTCAGCTCAGAGAACTAACATCCCTATAGCTGTTGGGAATGCAGGCTGTGATTAATTGATCAGGTTCTGACCCTTCTGAGGGGCATCTTAAAAGCCTGCCTCAGAAATTACAAAGGGGTCTGAAATGCAAAGGTTGTAGGCAGATTGCAATTGAGGTTGTTACAGCAGTAGGTGTTGGAAAGCTGCTCTTCTGGGCTAGTCTGCAGGGTCATGCCTGGATGGAGCACCCAAGGTATGGACCAGTGGCTGCAAAATAGAGGTAATGTGTGGTCACCAGTTTGGAATAGGGTAAATAATTGTGATGTGGGCTGTGCAATATCAGCTGGGGCTTTCCCCTTCATGGCATGGCTGTCAGCTAGGTCATGCCAATGATTCCCTGAAGAACAAATGGGGTGATGAGGCTACAAATTCCTGAGTAGCAAAGGAGGAGTCAGAGGGAGGTGATGCTTGGGCCAAAAAAGTTTGTAACACTGTGATCTTGGGCTCTATGCACCAGCTCTTCCCTTTTGGGTCTTCAAAAGGCAGCTTCCAGTAATTCCTAACCTGTTTTGGGCTGGATGTAATAAGGGCTCCAGCCCTTCTGAAAACTCACCAATGTGCCCTAGAAGCAAGTGACTGTGACATAAGCTGGGTATCAGAAGTGGAGATGGACGGGATCAGCTTCTGCTCTGCTAGCTTGGCACGGTAGAAAATTAATGTAGTCCTGAATTTTTACCAGCATGAATGAGGTCTGATCATTAATGATCACATATTAATAGGCTATCACTGTGCTTTTTAGCTCATAAAGCCATTAAATGATAGCAGACTGTTCCTGACATGTTCTGGTGCTGGTCAGAGGGTCAGGACAGTCTTAAACCCATACAGTTATTGAGGGAGTAAAAGCTACTCTGGGATGAAAAGCCAGTGGGGAAGGGCAGAGTCAAGCCCTTGGTACACGGCCTGCTGTGGGATAGAAGGAAGTGCAGGATGGTGAGCTGCTGTCTCCATGCTGAAAGAGATGCTGGTAGGTACACAGTGAAATTCAGAATATTGAGACTTCTGACCGGAGCTTAGACAAATGCCGTTATCCTGTGCTATGTCAGGTCTCACTGACATTACTCGATGTGTCCCCAGAGCTGCTGGGATAGCTGGAAATGTCTCTTGGTCCAGCATGAAACGAAACACTTTGATTTCCTGCTGGAAGAAGCTGCTCAAACAGAGCCTGTTCTGCAGACATTTGTATTTCAGTGAAGTCCTGTTTTCTGATGGCACTGTTTTCGTGGGCTTTTTTTTCTCACTTAGCCAGGAGAAACAAGGTACTGACGGGCAAAAACTGGACCCCACTGGTAGAAATAATAGAAATAGGAATAGAAATAAGTAGAAAGAAATAGAAATACACACACACGTATGCATACACATACACATGTGTATGCACCTCTGTCTTTATTGCTACCACCACAGTATCCCAAAGCTTTTGTCCTTGACCTAGGCGACGTGCAGTATGAGCACTCTGAACCCAAGCAGGAGAGGAAAGGCAGCAGATGGGTGCAGAGAGAGATCGAGCGCAGGGAAACGATGAGCCAATATTGCTCACTATGATAGACAGTGGTCTTAGCACACCAGCAGCCTAATGCAGGTTTTTTTTTGCTGTCAATTTTTTGGTAGATATGCTGGCAAAGGATGTATTTAAGGAGGAATGTGAAGCAGCAGAGCTTGCTGCTGTGTGCAGAGATGCTCCTGTTGTGGAGGGTGGGCTGGGTGCTCTGGGGCCCACCAGGGTCAGTAGAAATGAGCAGGTGCAACGGTTTAAGGTGCTCAACACGAGCAGCATGCAGGTGAAAGTCAAGCCGAATTCAAAGTGTGTTTTACCTGCCTGCAGACTAGATCCCTGTCAGATGAACTGGGAGATGAGATCTGGAGCTGGCTGTGGGGAAAAACAATGAGAGGGAAAAATAAGAAGGTGTAAATGTGAGCTGTAACGATGGAATTTCATATGGGACAGGCTTCTTTAAATCTTAAGCAATCACTGTATCAGTACATGTATGTATTTATAAATAGAGAATGTAATGGCAGAATTAAGCATTCAGAAACCAAGATATGAGTGAAATTCCTTCTTGAAGAATGCCCTTCTCTCAGTTTCCATGCTCAGCCCTATGTGTCAGACAGCAAAACCCTCCATCCCTGACAGTCACTTGCCTTCTTCTAGCCCTGAGTGTTGCACCCCAGGGAGGCTGCCTGTCATCACTGTGCATGCCAGATGCCTCATGCCTTTTACTTCATCTTGGTACCATTTTAAGAACACAGCAGCATCCTTTATCTGAAATTATAGTCCTCTGGACCTTTTAGCTCCCCTCAGATGTGTTCCTTGCTCTTACTGCAGGAAATGGGCTCAGGATGTGGGATTTCTGCCTGAGCTGGAGTCTGCCAGGAAAGCCTCCTCTCCCAGAGGGAAAACCCCCGGAGCTTTCCATGCCCCCTTCTACCACCATGCAGTTAATTCCCCTAAATACCTGCAACTTCTTTGAGGACATTAAACTCTTCCCTGGGCTGTGCTGACCTCTGGTATAATTTCAGCAGCTGTTTCCAGCTCTTGTCCCACTTATTTTAGCCCTCAAGCTTAGGTTTGACCTGCTAGGCACAGATACTGTTATGGACAGCAAATGATTGATTCTGTTCTCATATCCATACCCTTGGGCAATGCTTTTCATGGTTTTCTGCCTTAAGCATAGTTCTTCATATCTGCTGATTTCAATGGCACTCAGATACCTCCTAGGAATTTGGTAGTATTTCCCTTTTTCATCCTGCCCAACTGCATTTTGATACCCTCAGTGTGTTGGATGGTATCTTACCATGCCCTCTCAGCCATGGACTCCAAATGACTACGCAGAATTCAGCAGTGTTTTGGAACATATATTCCCCCATCTCTCCAGGGTCGCATATTTCACTTTGCTTCAAATATCAGGGAGGAAGTAATCGATTAACGTGTTCATTACTCATTTCTGGTACACCACAGTCTAAACATCTTGGGTATAATCTGTGCTTTTTTTGCAGTGAGCGCCATATAAACTCACATTGAGATGAATGGCCATTGCAGCACAATACTTTGGTATTTGAGAAATGAATCCAATTTTGTGTTTTCCCTGTAAGCAAAAGTAATATAATCATTACTGTCATGTAGATTTGGATAAACCCAGTGCTGCCTTGAAGATGATTGTTTCTGGTTAGAGCCCTGCTAACTCTTGCAAAGCTTGTATTGATGTTTATAGTGCAGTATAATGTTTGTGTGTGTCCTTATGCTTTTACCCTTCTATCAGTGAGCAAAGAAAGAGGAAATAAGATTTGTTAGCAATAAAGCAGTATAAAATAGCTATGAAAATGGAGTAATTACATAATTAACACGGTAGTGGTAACTTGCCCAGCATGAACAACAGTAAAACAAGACCCTGTTTCCCTAGGTCCAACTTGAGCCGGGACCCTAACAAAACCTCCAAAATGGCTATTTAGTTGAAACACACACGAAAAACTTAAAAGCCATCGTAAAACTGAGAAGGGAGGCCCAAAAAACCACAGGGAAGCCAAACACTTTCAAAGAAACAATAGTAAATTAGGTGTTAAAGATATAAAAGCCTGTTCCCTAACAATTTAATTAGGTAGCATGTCTGTTACAGACATTATGCTGCTAGTTTTGGAACCCATGGCAGGGCCTCACAACTCTCAATTCACACTAGCCCCCAAGAGAGGAGTTTGTTATGAAGGACTGATGTTTTTGCTCTACAGAAAAGTGTGATGGTAATCAAGTGAAAATGGCAGGTAGCACAAGAAATTACTATTTTTCTTTTCCTTTGCAACTTTCCTTGACATATACTTACAGTAATTAAAAGCCCAGTTTGAAGAATAGACCTGGTTTTAATTAGCACCTGCTTTAGTTTCATCTGAGCTCATTCCCTTGAAGAAGGAACAAAACAACAAAACTCCTGGAATGGGCTTGAGTTTGGCATGAGATAAGCCTGCCTCCAACTTCTGTCTTGCATGCTGGAAGAGGACTCCACAGCCAGACACAGAGGCAGAATCTCAACACACCTCAGCTGAGGTTTCCTTTAACTCCTCCTGTAGCTACATAGCATGTCTTGTGCTTGGTAGCGAACCTCTTCTTACCCTGTCCTAAGTCTGTCTGGTGGGGTTCTGGGTCCACCAAAGCAAATGAAAGTGCTGGTGGCTTTGCTCAGGCTGGGTCCACCATTAGTGACTTTGGAGACTAAACCCTAATGGGAATTAGGTGGAACTGGGGACAGGAGTGCCTGGGGAGGGAGGAGGATCTCTTGTTAAGAGGCTGTAAAATTGAAAGGATAGTCCTTGAAGCCTTACTGATCCTCAGAATGTCACCCCATGACTAGATACTGCAATAAACCCTCTCTGGAAAGGCTGTCTTTTACCTCTGAGGCTCTAAAGATGCATTTTTTTCTCTCTCCAGCAAAGATGATTGCATTTAATGACTGTTGTAGAAAGAGCAAGATCTTGTGGGAAGACTGTTCCTGACCTCTTCTCAAAGGCAGGATATTGAGTAGTAGTCCTGCTGTGCTCAGGGCAGTTTTCAGGGATGAAGTTTCCATTGGAGTGTTGCTTGGCAGTTTGTTCTTCCATCACGTCCCAGCAATGTTTATACCCAGGAATGGGGAGTCCATCGAGAGCCAAGAGATCACTTATTTTTAGTGGGGTTTCTTTACTAAAGAATGATGGCACATTCATGATGGAGCTAACCAAAGCAAGAGGAGAGGTCTTCATGTAACCTTTCTGTTGGTTTGCAGGCTTTGCATTAGCAGTTTGATTTTATATCCTCTACCAGTGAATGTGCCACAGAGCCTTTGCAATTATCACAGCATTTTGATCCTACCCTGGTCCTCTTGGAGTCAATGCTTCCCTACAGCGCTGCTTCTCATCCAGCATACCCCAAAACAGTGCCCTGCAGTCACCTGCCCAAACAAGACTAAGCCCCTTGGAGAACTGGCCCTGCTCCCTTCAAAAGTGCAGATTTTCTCCGGTTTGATGTTTGTCCATCTTAGGATGCTGAGACGTGCAGGTCCACTGTAACATCACCAGCGGGAGAAGAGATCAGAGTTTTTCACCTTCTGAGACTGCTTAAGGGGTGTGTAGGAGTTGCTTTGAGCACTCAGCGCACTCCAGAGAGGAACAATGACACTTCTACATCTCTTTTTGAGGCTTCTAATTCCTTTATTATGCCTTTACATGCACTTCCACACCTGTACTGCTGTGCTCAGCTGGAAAAAGGAGTAACACCTTTAAACAGGATTGTGCCTGCTTTGAGAACTTAGTTTTTAAGGCTAAGGTGATGCGGGATAAGCAGGACTATTAGGAAAGAGCTGCCTGAGCATGGTCCCCATGTGTTGTGAGCATGCACCCCCTCACTGGGTTATGTGCCCAAAAGGAGCTTGGGCTATAGTGCCTCTGCTCCAGAGAGGCGCACACGCTGCAGGACCTCGGGAAGCTCCCATGGAGCTGTGGGGAACTTGTGCAAGCAGAACTGGTTCTCAGCAGTAACAACCAGCTGGATTGGATGGATGGCTTCCTCTGGCCCAATGTCAGCTGCTCAGCTGAGCTGCAAGGCTGCAGATCAGGAGCAAAGATCCAGTGACTTCTCTTAGTCTGGGATTCGTGTCCAAAATTTGCTCCCGGGCCACCGAGATTCCACTTCTCCTCCCAAAGTAGCTGGCAGCAGCTCCCCTCCCTGGGGAGCAAAGGCTCCTGCACTTCCATGCTGTTGTGTGTGCTGTTTGTAAAGGGCTTTGGAGTGAAATCTTTCTCACAAGGCTTTTTTGTTGTTGTTGGTTTTTGTTAGCACTTCATTGTTTTCTCAGGGCTGGAAACATAAGCTCAGCCATCCCGATGCTATTTTGGACCTCACACCTCTCCTTGACCTAAGAGAACTAAGGACAGCTGCAAAAATACAAACAAACAAATAACTTGGAGCATTGGGTATGCTTTAAGGCACTAATGAGCTAAGCCTAACAACCCCCCTAGGAGGCATATGTTAATTTCTATGTTTTCATTAAGTCTAGCCTTCAGCCTCTCAGTTGTCTGTGCAGTGTGCAGCATCGCAGGGCCCACGATGAGCAGGGGAGACAAAGGTGGGACTGAAGCTTTGGCAAGAGTAGCTGGGATCAGAGCATTTTCTCATATTAACACCTGCTTATAATGGACAGGGGCTGTGTCAGGGCAGTGTGAAGGGGTGTTCCGGTCACTGCATGTGCAGATACAGCAAGCCAGGTTGCAGAGAGCTGAAATAAGACACGTCATGTGGGATAGCGGGGAGGGTGGCACGGATCCTCAGCGAGCTGCCTCAGCTGTGCATGACAGCCTCCACCGACCATCCCTCCGCAGGACTCTTTGCCAGAGCTGCAAACCCTGCCTGTCTTGCTCCATCTTATTAAAGCTGATTTCCTACACCCAGGCACTGAAATAAGGGGACAAGAAACCATTCAAACACACCTTGCTTTTTGGTGTTACTAGATGTCAAGTGGTTCTGGCACAAACAGTATGTTCCCTCCTTGTAGCTCTTCCCAGCCTGTTCCCATGAAGCTGCAGTTATTCGTGACTTCACTCCAGATCTATTGCTCTGGGATTTGGGAAGTGCTGCCACTCCCTCAGCCCACATCGTTGCTGGGGGGTGGGGAGAGTAAGAAATGGGGAGTAAACAGGGCTGTCACCTTGCATGAAGAGGGAGATGGATCCTGCCTCTACTGACATCCCAGCTGCAGCCACAGGGGTGGGACCCAAGGGGCAGGGGCATGCGGGAAGCCACAGGAAACCATCCTTCCGTGTAGAAACAGCAACATGAGATACTTGCATAGCAGCTGTGATTGACAGTAAAGCACTGGACACATCCATGCCCTGCAGCTCCTCCTCTGTAATTCCTTAAGGCTAAAGCTGTGTGTTGGGTGGTGCAGCAGCAGGGTCAGCAGCTGGTGAGGTGATGCAGCAGGCTCCATCACACCTCCAGCTGCCCTGTTGCAGGCTCTTGTGCTCACCATGAGCTACTTGACTCATAGGAGATCATTCACAACCCATCTTGCTCCTCTCACAGAGAGCAGATATACCGACTGGGATTTTTGGTTTGAGTGGTCTGACCTGTGGAGGCAAAGCTGATGGTCAGAGGGGTGTTGATAGAGTGGGGACCCAAGAGCTTGCCCAGATCCACAAAAGGACACCTTCAGAAGTTGGTGCTGGCATGACTTGGAGCAGAGCAGAGGCTCTGTCCAGTACTTTTACCAGGTCTTGTTCCTCTAACCAGAGACTTCTAGCGTCTGGTCAGAGGAACAAGATGGGTAAAAATAGCAGCTTACTGTTGAGGAAAACTGCTTCCTGTCTGGGCCTTATTTCATCGCCCAGGCCAGCACCGTGCAGCTGTGGAACCGCAGCCTGGCTCCGTCCCTTTGCTCCCTACTTGTATGTGGTCAGTGCAGTGTTATTGCAGCGCTTCAGGGGGATGCCTCTGGTCCTTCGGGCTCTGTTTGAGGGTAGCCAGCCTCAAAGATTTGGGGTTTCGTACCAGTCACATTTGAAATGTATTCTTATTTGTTTGTTTGCACTGAAATTGCCCTCAGAGGCTCCTCAGCTCTGCAAGGAAGTTCCCACCCTGTTTTGCTTATGATCTAACCTTGTAGTTTGTAACGCTTTGGCTGGGGGTGGGCATCTGTGGGCTGAAAAGCTTGGTGCCCCTGCTCTTGTGATGGGAATGTGGTCATTTCACAACTGCACTCATCTCCAGTGGGATGTCGAATGGAAAAGACTGTAGAGCCCTTAGGAGAGTGGACAGACAAGCATAGATTAGACATATTCTTCTTGAGTGATATCCAAAGGTTGTAGCTTAGGTACAACTGAATACTGGTGGCTGTAGGAGCAAAAGCTGAGGAAAGAGGAACCACCTGGATTTACCTGGTCTTCTAAATTCCCTTGCCAATGGTGGGCAAGGTTCTTCAGCTCCTAGAACTACACCACCACACTTTGTTTGCCTTGTGGAGGTGAAGTCATCTTAGAGGTGGTCTTAGAAACAGCCCTAACTTTTAGGACAGGTGCAAAGTTTGGGGATTCTTTTAAGGCAAACACTTCCCTGGGTACTGATAGATTTCTGGGATGGCTCTTCTAATGAAATGTGGAACCTGCAAGGACAACAAAGTAAAGTAAAGGAGAAAGTGGTGGCTGATTAGCCAACATCGGTTTGATTGCTGGCAGGATCTAATCCTGCCAACTCATGGTTCCTCTGTCTTTCTGCAGATGACTTTCACTCCATGTTGCTCCAGCTTATATGATCACCAACCCTCTCCTTTACTGCACCATCAGGTGATTGTCAAATACACATGAAGGAGCTACATCATCCAAAACCAGCAAACTTGAGCAAATGGTAGATGAGTTCCAGCAGTCAAGAAGGCACCTTCAGGAAAGAAGGCGCATCTCTGTCCAAAGGAGTGCTCCTCTGGAGGAGGAGGGACTGGTTGAATCTCACCCAGATATGCCTCTCTGCACTCAGTGGTCTTGTGTTTCACAAGCACTTGTGATGTGACTCATTCCAGGAAGGGTTTCCTCTGCTTGTGGTGGGATCTGGTCTGGGTTCCAGCTCCTCAACCAAAGCCTATGGGAAGCTGCTTATCTGCTGTCACATGGTATTATAACTTCGGAGGCCTGAATTTCTTCCCATTCCTCTATCTATCTTCCTCATTTTTTCTCAAACTATATTCAGATATTTATGTTTTTTTCCCCTCCCATCGTAGGAGTAAAATAACTCGGAGGATTTATTCCACTACAGTTCATCTTCCCAGAAGAATCGTAGATAGATATTTCAAGCCGCATCTGATTTGATTTAAGATATTATTTCTGTTGCTGAGGTACATTTCCTTGCAAGGAGGGCAGGCTGCATCAAAGCCGTGATGATTCACTGAGTTTCACAAAGGGCTCATTTGCCAGTTGTGTTCTCCAGCTGTTGCTAGGCTTGTGAATCAAATCTACCTTGGGCTGTCCTGCAGAGCCAAGGGTTTCAGCTGGCTGAGGCCTGGGTGGTAACAAGAGCTGGTCAGAAGGTGGAATTTCCACTTCAGGGGAAGCTCTGACACTCCCCATGTCTTTCTGTTATGAATCAAGATGAAAAGGTGAAATTTGGAAGTTTCCTATGAGATGTTAATTTAGAAACTATTCAGAAAAGAAAGCCTCATTTCAATGGCATTGGTTTTGTTTCTATTTTCCTATTGCACAAAAATGGAAAAATCAAAGCATCAAGCAGTGCAAAATATGAAATCTGTATAAGGTTTGAGTCAATATTCAACTATTTGCAGCCGTAAAAGCAAAAAGGACCATAATGAAATGAAGCACGTCAATGCTGTTGAAAAGAACCACTGCAGCAGTGATGAAACACCATGTTTTGACATTCTCCTGTTGTAAAATCTCATTGAAATTGACAAACTGCCGAGAAATATTTTGATTTTTTGAATAGACTTTACTGGATGAGAAATTGCTCTGTTGAAAGATTTTCAGCTGGCTCCATTGCAAACTGAGTCACCAGCTGATGAGCAGACCATCGTCACTGCTGGAGAGGGCCTGAGGCAGCGAGGCAAACACGAGCAGGTCAAACCCTGAGCGTTTTAGCAGTCACTCATGAAAATACCATTTGACTTGAGCAGGAAGCAGGACTGAATGAGAACGACAGTGTTTGGCACTTCGTGGGTGTCCAGATGGCCTAGCATTAGGCTCTGGCTTCTAAGAGTGGATGCGACCCAAGTTGTTATCAAGTCTTCTTGCAGCAGCCATTGCGGAGACTGACAAGTCAGAATGCTTCAGAGGAGCCAAAGTCAGGTCTGCTCAATCAGCCCCTAAATTTCAAGCAGATGCAAGATGCAAAAGTAGGAGGAAGATGGCAAGAAGAGTTGCTCACTGGAACAGATGTAGTGGAGCATGTACTCAGTGTCTTCCGCTGGAGGGGCCTCTGCCAAATGAGAACATCAGTTCTGAGGAACTGCAGGTTCAACCTGACATTTAATCTCCTCAAAAGCGATCTCATGTACACCCGTGGCACACGGATCTTAACTGAAAGTCCACATTGTTCTGTCATCCGCTCCAGGACAAGATGAAACAAAAATGCTGAGGTTCACAACTGCCTCACTTCCAGTAATTCCTATTAAACTAATGAAAGTATATACTGGAACAGCCAAAAAGAAGAATAATCATTGAGCAGTTAAGGCTGTCAGTCAGAAAAAATGCATGCCCTGGTTTTGGGTACATCACGATATGCTGCTTTGTCTTAAGTGCAAACTCATCCCAGGCTGCACTCAACCTGAGGAGCTGCAGCTGCCACATACATCCACATAGTGTGTACAGCCTGACTGGGGCTGCCTGGAAAGATGTAGCTAGACAACAGGGGTAGGACAGCACCTGACTTTGTGATTTCCTCAACTGTCATGCATTCAGACTGTTACATGACAGCAAGATTTGTCTTTGGAGCTTCACAGATGGAAGGCATGCGATAGATTTATGGTAGTAGATGAGACCTTTTTTGGATGCATGAACAATCACAGAATCCTAGTATGGTTTGGGTTGGAAGGGACCTCAAAAATCATCCAGTTCAAGCCCATCTTTCCTGCAGGACTTACTGGTTTTACGAATGTTGCCTTCTGACACTCTGATAAACAAGGACCCATTTCTGAGAGCACAGGGGTGCTGAGACTGCTCTCATCCAGCCTGAGCTGGACAGGACCTTGTCATGACAAGGACACCACAAGATTCCTGATTTCCAAACTGATATCTTCTTAGAGCATGGAAATGCCGAATGGGAACAAGTGTGTTCAAAGCTGCTTCTTGAAAGAGTGTAAGCACTGTAAAAACAAACTGATCTCTGAGGGAGGATCTCTTGCACCGCAAGAAGGTTCAATGGGTTGTGCAAGTCCCCCCTGGTTCCCAGTCTTTCCGTCACCCCTGAGGTTGGTCTTGGGTCTGGTCCCCGCCACAAGCAGGCTTCCTGCTTCTTGCAGGAGTCTCCCGGTTTGGTATCATGCTGCCCTTGATGCTGTGCCCACCCTCGTCACCACAGCCTTCTCCAGCAGAGCCTGCCCCTTGCTCTCCAGAAAGCTACATCCTCTCCACAGAGTGGACTCCATCTGGCCTGGAGAACAGGAGCCAGGACAAGGTCTATTACCTAGTAATGGCCTTTTCCACAGCAGACCACAGATATAATACAGATTCTAACACAAGGGACATGTTCCAACCTTCACCTCATCAGACGGAGGATTTGCCCCCCTCCCACAGCGCATCTTGGGAATCCAGACCCCAAACCATCCATGTTATATCACTGTCAAACACTTCCAGAGTCCAGCTTTTATACACTTCCAGGCTTGTCTGGAAAGAAATAGAGTGAAGGGAAAGCAGAATGGGTGATCTCTTTAAAAACAGCAAGAGGTGGTATTTTCTTGCTGAAGTTAATGCGTGCATACCCAAGGAGGGACTGAAAAATAGGAAAGAGGCCAGCCTACGTAGCTGTGCAGATAGCCATGGGTTAGCCAGCACGGAGCAAGAACACTACTCCATGACAGAAGGCTGGCATAGTATCATCTCGGATTATTGGTGCCTTTTGTTTTATAAGCTAAGTTCTGGGGGAGGAAATATGTAGTGAAGTGAAACTGGTGATTGTACAGGCACGCCGGCGATTAAGGTTGAAGTGGGTGGGCAGTCTGTGGGGGCTGCTGTGTTAACTCCAGCCAAGGAGAGGCACATGCTTTCCAATCTATGCTATCTCAGTTTCAGTGCTGCAGACAACCCATCAGGGTGTCATTAACAAGCAGTTACTCCGCTCTCGTTGCTGTGCTTTAAGGAAATATGTCAAAGGCATTTCTGGTGAGCGAGGGCTCGGTGCGATCAGATTGCTCCAGCCTTCTCACAGCATTCCATTCAGATTATAATACACAATAGTTCAGACCCTGCTGTGTCCCATTACTCAATTATGAAATTGCTTTAGAAGTTGGGAGCTTACTGATTGGCTCCGAATGATTTCATACCCATCATATTTCTGCGTGTTTGTGCTCTTGGGCTGATTGCTCCGTCTAGTTGGTTCAAGCAATTTCACCCTTCTGTTTCATGCACTAGAATATATTTTATACATTTCTGTATCACTAACAAAACCTCACTCAATGTGCTTTGCATCTTCAACTCAGGCGGTGGAAGTCCAAATGACCCTTGAGGTCAGTTGATGTGGGTATGGAGTCTTCATGTTACTGCCTAAAAGCTGGAAGTGGGAAGGTGTGGTGAACTGAAGTGAAATCCCCCAGTGCAGAGCTCTTCTGCCTTCCCTGTGTGCCAGATGTGCAGCTCCCTGTGAGGGAGCAAAATGGGGAAAGGCGGCTGGAATGGCAACTGAATTTATTTGTGCAGTTTCTACCGCTCACAGTTCTCAAGCACTGATCGTCTAAGAATCATAGCCATTTAATCCATGAAGCATCACAACCAGCCTGTGTAAAATCTAACTTTGCTCTCAAATTACACGCAAGAGGCAAGGAAAAAGTTCTATTGATAATTTGTGCAGATATGACCCACTTTTATGTATCAGATCTTTATATACATCTGTTTGCCTTTCTGCTTTGTTTGTTATGGGGTGGAAGACTTAAAAGAGAGAGGCATTACTGCTCTATGTGTAAAACAGAGATTTTACACCTGTTTGAAAGACAACCCATGAAACCTGCATGTATGTGGTTTGATTCTATCAAATGACCCAATTTATCATATCTTCCGTAAAAGAGGAGTGAGCAAGGATGAGGCCAGGAGGACTCAGCTTACAAGTCTTCAAGGTGTTCAGTCCTGTTTGTATCTATTCGAGCAAGAACTGAAGTGAGGTCCTGATCTAATTTAAAGCAATGTTGTGTGTTCTAGTTCGGAGAGCAAGACCAAACTCAGGCTTTGAACTCTGCTAGAACTTACTGAAAGTGATCACTTTGAGCACCTATTGTTAACAGCAGTGTCCATATTCAGGAACGTTTGGTACCACCCAAAACAGAAAAGCTGAGGCTGATAAAACTGAGAGTATGATGCATTGCCAGAGCCTGTTAGAATCAAGTTGTTGACATCTTCTAGAGCAATGCTGAGCTTATAGAAAAATTTTGGGTAAAAATGTCCTTGGTATGCAATTAATGATTTTCTCCCTTCTCTGTCAATAAAGGAATGTGATTTAGAGTCAGAGTGAACTGCTCAGCAGGTTGGGTGCATTTAGAAGCCTGTGGATATGGCCAAGCAACTGGATGCCATTGACCTTGTGCT
The DNA here is from genome assembly GCA_017639245.1 of Myiopsitta monachus. Classification (NCBI taxonomy): domain Eukaryota; kingdom Metazoa; phylum Chordata; class Aves; order Psittaciformes; family Psittacidae; genus Myiopsitta; species Myiopsitta monachus. The sequence goes on along the minus strand of CM029917.1, from coordinate 37,835,050 downwards.
CAAGCCCTCGATCTGCTCTTCAAAAGGGAGAGATTTCTTAATAAAAGGCCTGAACTCTGGTGGTCCCTCAAAAGTTTCTCTTGGGCCAAATCCTGAAATCCTTTCTAGGTTAAGTCCTCGCTGGAGACGTTTCGGTACATGCACAAATAAAACTGAAAGGAGGACACTGGATCTGTCTGGCTTGTTTTTAAGGAATAATTTATTTCCCAGAATAAGCATTTAGCATTTTCCCCCCTCCAGTCCAGGTTAGACCACCAGCAGGTTTGTTTCACCCTCTAGGTGTTATCAGGGAATTACTGGAAAGCAGCATGACTTTCCATACCTTTGATGCTGTTAAAATGATAGTCCCTTTTGCCGACGTAGGGATGTAGCTAGAAGGTCTTTGAAAGGTTTCAGCTTACTGTTTCCAAGATGAGTTAAGGCTTTGGCAATGGCAACAGGATTCTCTCACCTGCCAACAGATAAGGATCAGTGTAAATGTTCACCATTCTGGGCTATGCTGTTCAGTCAATTGAGTACTCAACGCCCCCCCCACCCCACCCCCCATCATGCTAATCTGAATTTACCCCTTTTCAGGCTTTCCACTGGATGTGATTGTTCTGACAATCTGCCATGCCACTAGCACAGCGAGGTGCTTATCTTGCAAAGTTACTTCATGTATTTATTAACTCATTGTGTTTACTTATTTAAATATTCCCTGCAGATGAGACATATGGCAAATGCTGGCCAGCTTAGGCTCAGCTGCTTCTCAGATCCAGATGCTAATATCATTTCATAACTTGGCTTGTGCAGTTCAGATCTGTACCAAAAGACTCTGTTTTGAATTACCATTATATTTGATATTAATACTAAGCATACTCACAGCTGTCCTACATTGCTATTTCCACCCTCCCTGGGATTCAGCTCTCAGACAGAGGACATAACACTCTTGTATTTCTGCTTTCAGGCTTTTAGATCTGTCCTGGACCTGCAGCATATTGTCTACAGCAGAGAAGATGTGCTAATTGCCACCACATCATTCTCAACATAGGAGCTTGGTGGCTTTTGCAAGGTCAAGCCTAATCTGAAAGGTTTTTCCAGCGCCATAATAGTGACCTTCAACTGGGCAGCACAGGAAAGACTTATGCGCAGACCATCCAAAGTCTCTGAGGGTATTTGGGATGGGATTTTGGAAGTATTTAGTCACCTAAAGATGAGGAATGGCATCTAGGGGGATTTTCCAAACCACACTAGGTTCTTCTCTTGGACACATCTGTGTAGGTATCTGCATCTTCAGGAGCACAAACACCTTTGCAAGCTGGAGGTGATGAGCACCAACCAGGCAGCTGAGCTCCTCGGCAATGGGCTCACCTCTGGACCTCAGCATTGCAGAGGTACCTGGACAAAGCATCCCAGTGTGTGTGTGCTCAGCTGCTGTCGAGGGACACTGTGCCCACCCCTGGCTCAGGGTGTGGAGCGTGCCCAGGCATGGCATTTCCAGCTTGCTAAGGGCAGTGCTCCACCGGCTGAGGCTGCACAAACATCCCTCGTCAGCGGGAATGATGCCTCAGTCAGTTGTATGACTCAAGTATTTTCTTTTTCCCACAGAGGCAGAGTTGTTAGGGAGAGGAAAACATCAAACGGTTCAATTCCTTGTGCTCTCTCCATCCTGGATGAGCAACACTCACAGTCACCTTTCTGTCCATGGCTTCTGAGGTGCACTGCTCCTTTAGCACAAGAACAGAATGTAATCCTCTGCTGATGAGCAGGCCAGCAGTTACTCTTTCTAGAGAGACAGGGTCTTCTGCTTGTACTCACTGAAAGCTAAATATTTCTGTTGGTGGCAAACCAGTTTATCACCTTCTATGGATGTAAACGGGAGAAAAGCTGTCAATCCAGTGTAAATCCTATCCTCGGCAAGCCCCTTGGGATTCCGGAGTCAGCCCAGCGATGTTAGGACAAAGGCTAGAAAACATCTTGGGTGACTCAGATTTCAGCAGGTTGGCAGCCTTGGCACAACCCCACTAAAGTCCACAGCGCTGCAGCAGGCACAAATCTGGCCCCAACTGTGGAACGTCCTGGCCAGATGCGGGTTTGAGGTGCACCTCGCCTGGGTGTTTTCCAAGGTACACCGAGATGCATGCTGTGCAGTGCAGAGCCAGCTCCTCTCCCTCCATCTTCTGCTTTCTCCTCAGAGAGGATTCAAGTTTATTTAATCTCAGATTTCTCGCTGAAAAATGCTCAGTGAGCATGAAATGCCTTTGAACTCCGGGAATATTGCTACCGCCTGTAATAAGGCTGGGTAGCAGGAGACAGCCGCTTCCGTAGCTATTCCAAACACATCTGTACAATGTGATGTGGGAACCATCTGACTCCTCCACAGCCTTTGCAAGCACATCAGGAGACACGAAGGACAGAGTCTGTGACCTGCACACCCCGCACATGCCATACAACAGGGGCAAACTCTTGGGCTTCATATAAAAGTATTTCCAGCCCAGACAACAATCAGCTGTGAGGGACTTGGAACGCATTAGGAAGTGGATAGCCAGGAAACCCTTTCCATGAATTGAGGAGAGGATTTAGTTGCTGAGTGCTGCAGAGATGCATGCATTTTCCTAAAAAAACAGTTGTGGTGCCAACATGAAGATTCAGTGCATTGTCTAAACAAGCCAAGAGTCTTATTAAAACCAATTGCTTTGGTTTGTTAGGCTACTTTACTTGGGTGCCTCTAAGCCAACATATGTATCTGGGTTTAGAAGAGCTGTTTCAGCCAAACCTGAGGTGGCTAGAAATGAATGTGAACTGAACAGATGCGGGGTATCATTTGCCCACTACTGTCCTTCGGAGGCTGTTTCAGGGTGCATGGTATGTGGTGTGTCAGATGTTGGCTTGCTCTGTGGGAGCAGATGGCCTCATGATGGAGCTGTATAGTATAACCACCTAAGAGGTACAGGCCATGTGGTGGGAACCCTGGGTTCTCTTCACTTTATGCGCAGTAGTATAACAGAAGAAAATAAGGCAAAAATACTCATGCTATTCCTTGTAATCTGTATTTCATTTGACTGTCATGAATAGCAAAAACCTTTTTGAAGAGAGATGTAAATATATTTTATTAGGCTGTGATGATATGAGAAAAGTAGAAGCCTTTGTACCCTTGAAAGCTCGTCTGTTTTTTTCCAGCTATTTGGTCCTGCAAAAGCCCATTGTGGCTACAGTGATGCTGCTGCTAGTATAACGCATTGATGGTGTGTGCTTCTGACCTGCAGTTCTGCTACTCATGGTATCAGGGTTGTTCCACCCATGTAAATGAGGATAGGTGGGGTAGATGAAATTGGGCCTGGGCTTGGTGTGTCTCTGGTGGAAGTGCCACTACAAATATTGATTTATTACCTAAGCAAACAAAACAAAATCCCCTCAAAAAATCTCTTGAATATATATTTGAACCTGGAATTATTAATTTTTGCTTGGTTCAGACTCTGGCACTGGAAGATTGGTTCTGTCTTAACAATGCAAGCCAGACAAAGGCTGAGGCTTTAAGGGGGGCAGGTAGAGATGACAATTCTGAGAGTAAAATGCATCAAAGGTCATGAAACTTCGAAGTAGGAATTCCTCTTTTCCTGTTTCATCATCGAGCCTTTTAGTTCCTCTTAGCTCACATTTATATTGTGTCGGTGCCAATATGTTCCCCCAGACTCTATTATTGCTGTGTCACAGCTGTTGCTGCTCTTACCGTAGCAGACACAGAAGGAAACCTGAAAGACCCTGTTTGCAGCAGAGACGCTGAAAGCAGAAGAGTTTTTGGTTTTTCAGTAACGACGAGACTCAGAAAGAACTGTCAGAAATACTCATCCTCCATGGAGCTCCATCGCTGCAGCACCTACGCAATAGCCAGGCTCCTGACTCTGCCTTTAGCACACTTTGTGACCCTGATCCCATCACTGTGCTCATTATGTGTTTCCTAAAAGAATTCGCCAAGCCAGTAATGCTGTCATGAGCTGGCTGGTGATGCACTCATCTGCACCAGGTCCAGCTGCCATGGGAGCACTTCATTTTCAGGTGTACTGAAGCAGACCCGAGGGCAAGATGTGTTTTGGTAGGCGGTTTGTAGGCTGCAAAATAGTGACTCTGTGGGCACTTGATGTGCCCACCTGTGCTGAGAGATGTGGAGACCCAACACTGGACTCGTGGGTGCTCTCCTCCATCTCTGAAGAGTGATGGAGCACTGGCACCTGCCATTCCCATGGACTGCTGAGGGGCACCTGGCACAGACAGTGTTTTAAAAGCAAAGGCACACAGCAAGTCCTAGATTCCCATGATCAGAGCAAAACCTCAAACCCAGCCTGCCTTCCGTGAGCGGTATTCTCACATCTGAGCCTCAAGGCAAGCTCCCAGCCTAACTATCAGACTCTTGGCAGTAATTCCCACACCGGTTTGTTGTATTTGGACTCGAGATTCCCCCTTGACCCCAGAAGTCACACTAAAACGCTGAAAGTATTTTCTTTACTTGCTAAAGAAAACACAGAGGACTTTATTTAGTTATCCAGAACTCCTCAGCCATTCTTCAGTCACTTCATGATTTCCAGAGATTGTATCTGTGCTGTTGTCTCCCAGCTCGGGTCGCTCGCATGGCTTGGAGGGGAAGGAAAGCTGTTACATTTCATTGTCCTCAAAAGAGGGGAGAAAAATCCGACTCGTGCTCCCAACCCAAACAACTCCGCTGCCTCGCGCATTCTTGACAGCCAGCAAGGCTCCATTGAAAACCGTCTGTAGCCTTTAACTCCCTTCAAACAAGTTGGCCATTTCCAAAGAGAGGATTTTTTCTCTGCTGATTTATGAGCTCTAATTCATATGCAAGCCTGGAATACTTGCTCTGGGAAGAGTGCTACCTCAAGCCAAGCCAGCGCTGAGATGCGCAGCACTTTGCATGGTATGTTCGGTATTTTCATGGCCCCAAACCTCCCAGGTTAGGAGCAAGCCTGGTGGCAGGTGGTGCTCAGAGCTCCTGCTCCCAGCCTGGCTGCGACAAAACGCGTGTTACTGCCCTGGGTGGATTCAGCAGGCTTGAGAAGCCTCCATGCAGCCCAGCAGGCACAGTGCGGAGTGCGGCAGCGCTGCTGCAGCCTGGGCTCCCCTGCAGCCCATACGTGGTCTGGGAAACTGTTTAACAGTGTCTCAATGGGTGGTAATGGGATTTTCCAATCCGGAGCTGACTGGCTGGAGCCTGGGTGTAGGTAGGATTGTGCTGACTCTGCCATTTCCTTTGGAAGGGATCAAGAGCATTTGGCACTGTTTCGCACCAGGTCAGGAGCTCCTGACTTCTGGCTTCTCAGCGGAGATATGGGGATGTGCACCCTGTGCGGCGGTAGCATCTCATCTTGCTTCGTGTTTGTACCTGCTGGGAGGATCCAAACTGCTGCTATGGCATCTCAGCTGAAGGTGGGTACATTCTAGCTGAATGGTGGTGAGTTTAATGTGTGCTTTACTTGTTTTTTGCAATGTAGGAGCAGCATACTTTTTATCCATTGGTTTGTTACCACCATCTGATGCACTGTGCTCTGCACACAGATGAAGGGATTGGCTTCGGTATACCTATAATGTGAGAAGCTATGGAATGTCTGAGGAGCTCAGGGGGTTTAGTCTGGAGAAGACTCGGGGGGGACCTTACTGCTCCCTACAACTGTCTGACAGGAGGTGGAGAGGTGGGGGGTGGTCTCTGCTCCCAAGGAACAAGTGATAGGACAAGGGGAAACTATCAAGCTGCACCAGGGGAGGTTTAGATGGAGATGAGGAACAATTCTTTCCCCAAAGGGTGCTCAGGCATTGGAACTGCTGCCCAGGGCAGTGATGGAGTCATCGTCCCTGCAAGTGTTCACACACCATGGAGACGAGGCCTCAGTGCCATGGGTTAGCAGTGGCCTTGGCAGTGCTGGGGAACGGTTGGACTGGATGAGCTTAAAGGGCTTTTCCAACTTGGTTGATTCTGTGATTGTAAAATGACTGGAGTCTGGTGGAGCAGGGAAGCACATTTGTGACACTGAACCCTTCCCGCCCTCTCAAATGTAAGTTGTAATGGCCGAGGAAAGTGCCCCATGGGCAGTCTTGTTCCACACAAGGAAGGGCACTTCCTGTGTCAGGAGGAGCAGGCTCAGCCTGGAGGCTGCTGGGGGGCCTGAGACACCCAGGGCAGCACTTGTTGCAGGGAAGGCACCGGCAGAAGTTGCCAGGCAGCAATGTCTTTCCTTCAGCTGTGTGAGCAGGGTGAGCATGGTTGCATCCCCAGGACTGCTCAGCCGTGTACCTGCACCCTACAAGCACTTGTAACTGTCCCACAGAGCCCAGGGCTGCCCTGCAGGGAGCTCCTGGTCCCCCTTGCAATGGCCAGGAGTGAGCATGCAGCGAGCAAGTACATGAGCACCTCTTGAGGCAGAGATGCGTGGGGTTACTGTGGTTCAACAGGTTACAGCAGGTCAGCCCAGGAAGGTGATCACATCTGATGTGTTTGGGTTTGCCCTCCAGGGCACACGGGGCTCTTGGTTAACTTGTGAGCTGGGGTAAGGGACTACAGCTGAGCCCTCAGGGGCTTGGTCCAACAGCACAGCCAGAACCCATGCAGACAAGCAATCAACTGCCAGGCTATGTCCCTCTATGAAGGCAAACACAAACATGCTGACAGTGAACCACATGTTTAAATGCTTTTCTAAACACTGCAGCCTCAGGCCAGGATCCTCAAGGATATCCTCCCTGATTCCCATTGACTGCGCCTTGAAAGGCTTGAAACTTGATTGTTGGCTTTGGAGGATGGTGATGAAGTCCTATTGGACTCATAGCTAGTTGGATTCACTAGCAGCGCTGCATGGTGATGTTTACACATCCTGGAGCTAGTGAGACCCATAGGCCTGGGGGGTCAGCTGCGCAGAGCTGTGAGCTGGCAGCAGCAGTGTGTTTACACAGTCGTGGTTGTCTAATCTTGACTGTTATCGTTCATTTACATCAACTCCTTCACAAGCCTCTAAATGCTTTACCTAGCACGTTGAGATTGGGGTCTTGCTAGCAAGGACTACATACCTTCATGTTCATACACGAATAGAGACACTGCTCTAACGTATGTTGTGCTTTCAGTAAAACTGAGAAGTGCCTGGGTGGGTGAGGAGAGGCGTCTTCACAGATGAAATGGTGAGGAGTTCCAGCAACAGTGTTTGATGCTTTGCAGCAGATTTGTTCTGCTCAATGCCCTACAAGCCGGTCAATGGCTGGGTCACCTCTGCCTCTTGGTGCTGGAATTAACAACTGATCTTTAACTGGATCTGAAGCTTGGAAAGATCCTGATACACCTAAGAACCTCCTTTCACTGATAAATATCTTCTCTGACAAGCTCACAGAGCCCCCCCCGGTTAACACTGACTGTGGGAGGACCCCTGAAATACACCTGAGGTCTCCCATGGAAAGTGGTGTGGGGTTTATGGAACAGCCCATACCCCGCAGGTGGGTGTATGTTCAAATCCTGAGGATGCATGTAGGTCTGAGTGCGATAGCGTGATGGACATCCCAGGAGGCTGGGAGTGTGGATTTGGATCCAGGCACCGAGGCTTACTCACACCCTCATGATAAAAAGGCCTAAGGGAGAGGCATAGGGTTATTTATCTTTTTGTTTGGCTGTAGACAAGGCAATAAAAGGTGATCTTTGAGCAAGCTCGGAACAAGGAACCCTGAGTCAGAGGCAGCCTCAGCCTCCTTCGCTGTTATCTGTGTTGTGCTAAACAGAGCGATTCATCGCTCGCTCTGGCTTGTGTAAAACCACACTCTTGGATGTGACGTCCCTCTCGGGGCCCACTCCACCCACTGGTACCTCCGTGACCTCATCTCCCCTCTCCCTTCTCCACCCTCACAGTGGGGCCGGGGGCTCTCAAGTTGGGCTCTCTCTGGTTCTTTATCTCCACCCGTGAGTCCCCCCCCCAGGCCAGCTCTCACCTCGCGCCTACCTCCAGCTTCCCAGCGCTTCCCAATCCTCCCCGACAATCCCAGCTCTGTGGGCTGGGAGTTTCCAAACAAACAAACACGATCCAGCGGAAGGCTGTGGTTTCCACTGCTTTTCCTTCTCTTACCTGGGGTGAGAAACTGCCTTCTGCACAAAGACACTGCCATGCATCGCATAGAACCAAGCCAATAGAGAACACGGCAGGCACGGCACGTGGGCACAGCCACGGGTGTGCGTCCCCTGAGATGGTCATAGCAGAAGAGGGAGCACAGTCCTTGTAACGCCTCTCCCATCCCCAACCTTTGAGCTGCAGCGGTTCATGAGCTCTGTGTTATTAGCAAAGAAAGCACAACTCAGAGGTGGTCACCAGAGCAGCTTGTTCGTCACGTGAGGAATGTCGTTCTCCGCTTGGCCAAGCAACATGGGATGAATTGAGCACTGGGTTGTATTTGCTGTTGGGAAGCAGATAAAATGCTCACTTAAGGTGCGACACCTTCACCGTCTGAGCAGCTCCGAAGGAACAACCACAGAATAACCTAAACACATTAGTATGTGTGTATATATATATGTATATGTACACATATGATGTCTCAGGAGTAAAACTTGTCTGAAATTAAAATCCCCTATTGTGGATCCTGCCGGGGTCTCTCCTGGCAGCTTTATGGCTCTCTGCTTCCAGAGGTGGACAAATGTGGGAGTCTCAAGGACTCCACTGGCATGACAAGGTGCCACTGTGACTATGCTGGGTGTCTGGAGGCTTTCAAGCAGTGACAGCCCCACTGAACAGACCAAATCCTCCTCATCTTATTGACACCAGCTCAGAGTGACGGAAGATTCGGTTGAATCTGCTTTGAAGTTACTGCCTGATCAAGATTGGCCGTCTGGCTGCCCCAGCTGTTAGGTTGCTTCTGCCACCTCTTGCTTTATAAGTTCCCCAGCACTTTAATTTCCTCCTTCCTTCAGCCTCTTGCTGTAGGTCAGTGTCTGGCAGGGATGGATTCAGCTACGTAATGGCTGTGCTGGTGCTCCCTTGGTTGGGTCATCAAACCGCTACAGACATTGCTGCCTGTAGTGGGGACACGTCCAACGCTGTGCCTTGGGAACCTGCAGCACAGTGTACTGGGAGGTTTGACCTGGTGTGAACAGGGCTGTGCCAAGTGTGTGCTTGTGTGCAGAAATAACCACCCTGGTGCAATGGTCAGACCGGTGCTCCGGTGCCCTTCTGTCCTGATGGACCCCTTGCCCACCCTGTGTGCCTCTGCATCAATAAACCCGAACAGCAGTGCAGTGTTTTGTGGTGTGAGTTTTCCACATGGATCACAATGATCTCAAACACAAACCAGGCCACACATCCTCAGAGAGAATGTGCTCTTTGGACCACCTCTGTTGCAGGTCGTCCTCTGCTCCTTCTGCTGATGCTCACTTAAAGGAAGAAGTGTTTGAACTGGAAGAACCTGTTTGCTTTTCATGTAAGGGAAAAGGGTAAGAAATCCCCCTGTCCTAAAGCATTAGCAATTGTGTTGCCACCACTATTGGCTGGGGCAGTAAAACGCCAAACTTTTCAGACAGAAGCAGATGTATCTGTCCTGTAGGCCTAAAGGCTTGGCAGGATGTTTTCATCTACGTCTGTCTGATAACATATACTCCCTTTATCTCTGCAAAACTTCCTTTCCAGAAAGCTACACTGCACGATTTCCATGATTCCTATGGATTATGAGATTAACAGAGCAATCCCTGAACTTTGACGCGTGGGAAACCAGCAAGGTATTGCAACACACTTACTTTCTTGGCATTCCAGGATGAAGGCTGCTCTATCACCCATACATCGTCCTCCTTGTATGTATTCCTTTGCAACTCCTGAAGTCACAGAGCTGCATGTCTGCGATTTCACTGTATTTTGCAGCGTGAAGAAGAAACCCCGAAGCCTCAATTCAAGAATCCCTCGCCAGTGCCTTCCTTCACCTTCACCCCAGGGGCCTGTTTTCACAAGCTTCCATGGGAGCTGAGTCGCGTCAGAAATCGAAGAAGTTCCCTGCACCAGCAGTGATGAGTATTGATGGTGCACTTCCCAGTGGAATGACAGAAGAGAAGAACGAGGAAGAGCAATGATGAGGCACCAGGTCAGGATATTTTGTTCCTGACAGGCAGCACATGCCTGTGGTTAGCTAGGATTTTTCTTACAGAGTCATATTCATTGAGATGAAGAAAATACAAGCCAGGCTTGTCCCTGGGTTAAATTTTGCCCCTTGGAATTCAAGTAACAGGAATAATCTCAGACGTGTTTAAAACCTTATTGAGTTCTTAACTATGGTGGCTTTACATCCTGCCTGGGATGATGACACTCTACTGAATCTAGAAATCAGTGAATTTTCCAGCAAACAGGAACATACCTGAGCATCCATGCCATGCCACCCAAGCCCTGTTGTACTGGAATGTCCTGAACGTTTTGTGGCTTTGAGGAGCAAAATTGCACAACATGGTTAAAACAAAGTTCTTTTATTTTCCATGGTACATTATGGTGGTTTTAGCCACTGGGTATGGTGCTCTGTTTGAGAGCAGGCAGCAGTGACAGTTGTATGGCCACAGCTGTGGAAGTACAGTACATGGCGAACATTAAATGGAGCTTTTCATGTGTGAGAGTTGAAACATCAGATGAAAAAGGGGAACTGGGACAGAAAAGGGTTAACCATTGAAAGGATTGGGTTAAACAAAATAGATCTGTGCAAGAGTCTCCCGAAGGAAGTGGCTGAGACCACATCGCTTGGATCATTTAAAATTGGACTGTACAAAGCAATAGAGGAAATTCTGCAGGGAACAATCCTTCACTGGCAGGTGGGATGGACTCAATGACCTAATAAGTCTTTTCCATCTCTATGAGATGAGTCTCTAACTAGTGCAATATGGTTTTGCCCAGAGAACCCATGTGTTGGTTGTGCACAGAGCCAAGCTGCACCAAACTGTGCCTTGTTTAAGCTAACTATTTACATGGCTCTTTCTGTCCCACCTTGGTTCCTTTTTCAGCAGACCCTATCCCCAGATGGTTCTTTAATACTCACTCCAGTTTTGGTATGTCAAGCATGTTAAATCACAGACTGTGTCATATATTTCCCTTAAAACAGAACAAGAAGGCAGGAAGAAAGCCCCTTTCTCTTCCATTTCTGCAAGCAGCCCCCTGACCCCAATCTTGGGAAGGATTTGGACCACCCAGATCCTTGATCCAGTTGTCCATCAAGCAGTTCCCAGCATCTATCTACCACATGGCAGAGAAATGCCCCTTATTTCTACATGTGATGTAGCACTGGCCATAGCCCTACATGTCCGGTGTGGCACATGGTCCCCCTGTCCCAGTGTCACAGTTTGGGGTCTCAGAGCTCAAAGTGCATTTGCCTTTGCTCTCAAGTGACTGAGGCTGAGCTCGATGAACTCGGAGTTTGTGTTCTCTGTTCCGTGCACCCAAACCCCTCGAATTCATAAAGAGAAAGTCACTGGGGGAGGGGTGGGGGGGGTGGGGAAATGGCAAATTTGCAGCTTGCCAACATCCCTGCAGGCAAAGGATCCAGCCTGCATCTCCAAGGGTGCCCTGTGGCTCTTCAGGGAAGGAGGAAGTACCCATGGATGCAGTAAGCACGTGAGGGCTGCGCTTGGTACCCAGCACAGTACAGAGATGATGCTGATCATTGGCCCTTTGCAGTGGCCAGGAGAACTGAAGAGCTTGCTCGCCTGGGGAGGTGCAGTCCAGTGGTACTGGTGATAAAGGGTTTGAGCTGTTCAGGAGTCAGGGCTAGAAAACTGCTCTGGCATCGCTAACGGATCTCTTTGGATGTTCTGGGACACTTGACCCACATCACCTAATTCCCAAAGGCTGCGAGGATCCCTGGCCACCAGGGATACTTTCCTACAGTGATGTTTTTAAGGGATACCGAGGCTTTTGTCTGCTGCGCCCATCCCTAGGAGAAATCCATCATCTTTACTCTTCTAGGGTCTAGTAAATACACATAGGCACACACAGTGGAAACCGGGGAAGAATAAAGGTGTTGATGTAACCCAATTGGATAAACACCTTTGGTTTCTACCTGATCAGGTACGGCAACTGCGGACAGAGCTGCAGAAAGCCTCTCCATCACACCTCATCCAAAGCCCAGCACTGGAACAGAAACAGCTCAATTGTCCTGCCATTCCCTGGTGTCTCCCTTGGGGCTGCTGTGCTGCTCTCCGCTCTTAAGCAGGAAAACCTCTTCCCTCTCCTTGTTGCTGCTGTTTTTTCAGGTTTTATCTTGTTGGAGAAAAACTTTCCTCCCAGCTTGAGGCAAAGTGAAGGAAGAGATCACAGTGATGGGGTACACAGAGCACCAACAGACCCTGTGTCTAGCGACAGGCCAGGGCTTGGAACGGGCACGGCCACAGGATGAGGGAATCCTGATTTGTGCCAAGCTCCCCTCCGCCTGCCCCGTGCTCCCGCAGTGGTGCGAGGTGTCTCCAAGGTGAGTCATTCATGATGCATGGGGCGCGAGAGGCGCATGGCTCTCTCTGAGGAAAGCAAATTTCCCTTCACAGCTTTTTAGACCTTTAAATATTTGTTGTGCTTGTGGCACTAATTAAATTCAGCTGGTGCAGGTAATATAACTCCCAACAGCTTTTTTTTTCTTATTATTTTAAGTTATTTTCTCCCTTTTAGAGGGCAAGTGAGCAGCACTTAAAGGTATACGGGCCATCCACTGGGATGGCTGCTGGCAGAAGTGCAGAGCTTTGATTGAACTCCGAAATCATCACTTTAACCTGTGCCAGTTCGCCTGCATGGGGAGGGATGGAGACATAGTGCTCTGATGAGAAGGCACAGACCACTGCCTGCATCTTCCTTGCCCACACTTTGAATCCTGATAGACCAAACAGCCAGTGTGTAAGATGGGAGGAGATGATGTCCACTGAGCTCTTCCCTAGGTTGACCTTCCAACCCAAACTATTCTATGATTTGAGTCTTTCTGGACCTCAGCACCATCACTTCTTCAGCTTGCCAAAGCAGGCTGTGCAGCAGGCCCCCATGCCATCTCTGCTCCCTCAGAAGGGTTATCCAGCATCTAAACCTTTGGCAACATGGTTCTGATTTGTGGGCAAATTGCACAGATGAAAAGTCAGTGTCTTAGGAGAAAACTGCATTTCTGTGGTCTTGTTCTGGTGCTGTTCTGCACCATGTGTGGGGTTCAGGCCTCCCGGTGCTCACCTTTCAGGCTGTCAAGGAGAATTTCTGCTTGTCAAAAATGATTCCAAACGCCCTCTCTGTGTGTCTTCCAATGTTTTGAATTTTAAAGAGTAGCCCCAGGGCAGTATATTTAAAACATGATCTCGGGGGAAACTGGTTCATTGCATTTGTAAGCCTAAAAAAGCCAGCTCAGAATGATGACGATAAATAGACATTAAGGTTTGTGGAGTCACACTGGGGTCAGGCATCCCCCCCTCCCCCCCCATCCCCCATGATTTGGGCTGGTATTGCATTTCCTAATTCAAAAGCAAACCTGTTTCTTTGTGCTTTACAACTCATCCCACCAGCTCTTAGAACACAGGCACTGCGGCTGCTGCTGATGCAGAAGGTTAGTGCCAGGGCGTTGAAACCTGGGTACGGAGCGCAGGGCTGTATTTAGCCATCTGTACTGAGCTACTTGATCTTCAGAAGGCTGGAGCACCTGCAAGCCCCATCACCGCCTGTGGGACCTGCAAGCACTCCCCAGCCTTTGAAAAAATCAAACCACTGCGTTAGAGAATAGAGATTGGGCTGATAGCGGGTGATTGAGTTATTGCAGCTTAATGAGCTGCCGCTCATCTGCCAAGCCACAGCCACTCTGTGTGTGTGTGTGTGCACGCACGCTCCCATTCATCCCAGCCTAGGATTTGAACTAAAATAGTTCCTGTGGATTTGCACTGGTTTGGCAGCAAGCCTGAGGTCAGTTACCAGTGCTGCTGCTATGTCTTAACCAGTGAATTTTAAAGCACTTGAGTTTGAGCATCCCCGCATGAAGCACAGCAGGGGTTTTCTGCTCCCAAGAGCTAGAGCTGGGCCAGGGGATGGGGAGGGGGTGCTGCTCATACATGTGTATTAGATGACCTGTATCCTGGCTTATGATGAGTTCTGGAATAAACAGTGAGCTCAGAGTTAGAGCTGCTCTGGAAATGCGACTGGAGCCACATTTGCATCTAGCAAAGTGCCAAACTGCCCCAGCAAATGCCAGCACCTGGCTAAGACTAAGAACTGAGACCCTGGGGCTTCCTTCAGGTGCTCCTAACGCTTAGGTTTGCCCTCCGGGTTTCAATTACACTGATGAAGAGTGAGAGGCTGCCTGTGAGAGTTAGTCCTGGCTCCTTACTCCAATTTTCAATGTGACTCTCAGCTTCTGATAAAAACAGAAAGCAGAACAAGAACAGGAAGCAAAAAAGCCTTCTAGTCTTGCTTTCAGGTCCCCACAGCGCTTGTCCTTTCTAGCCTGAGTCTCCTTACTTAACCATCACATAGTCAGGGAAAGGAGGACCTGTCTGGATAACAAGCCATCATTTTGTCCCATGCTTAAAAGCAGCTTTTCTGTGCTCTGAAGAGGCCAAATAATATTTCCCCCCATAATTTTTTAATTTTGGGCATCTTTGCAAATGACTCTGCTGGCTGGGACGGAGGCACAGAGTGCCAGAACACCATGGGAAGAGGCTGCTCTGTGATACTGCCAACCTGAGGAGGAGGAGGAAACGCTGGAAATCCCCTAAGCACGCCTGTTTGCTCGAGATTCCCAACTCCATTCTGCAAACTCAGAAGATTTTATGTAATTTGGTTTAGTCAGTGCAGGGGTTTAAGGCACTTGGCTACGCATCTGGATTGCATCTTGGGGGTGGGTTATCCAGAAAAGCACTCGGAGCAGTTGGAAATTCAGCCATTGCTAGCAAAGCTGCAGGAAAGCAAGAGCACGGGAGGGGAGCTTTTGCTTTGCTGCTTGGTGTGCTGGACCCTGGATTTAATCATGATTTGTCTCTGTACTTGTTTGAGCCATCAGGTAGTAGAGGAAAGGCAGAGAGTGCGTCAGCCAGCTCAATGTGCCACAAACCACCATCATCTCCTCCAATACCCTCTTTAGCGCCAGTGAAGGAAACTTAAACCCCCTCTGTAATCTGCCTGTGCCACCTGGAGGGGTTCAGAGCAAGAGAACATCATCAACAACGGATTGAGACATAACTTCTAAATGCGCATATGAATCTCCCATCCAAAGTGCAAGTGGAACTAACACAGCTCCCTGACATGGTACTTTCTGCTCAAGCACCCAAGGGCCTTATTCAGGCTTCCCAGTCTGCAAATGTTGGCCTGAAAAAGCCCCTAAATGAAATGTTTCAAGTTGAAAAGTCCAAGGCCATTCAAAATAGAAACAAAGTTAATTTTAAAAGCCCTTTAATTTTTAGCCTGTAAAAACCAAGAAAGTTGTGTATTGATGAGACAGTGCCTCGAGACAAATGAAACACAGCTCAGCACCCCACTGCTGGTGTTGACTATCCTTAGGTCTCTTGTCTTCAAGCACTGATAGAGATCAGCACCTCCTAGGTCTGAACCTTTAACCATTTGCCATGTTTTGCCTCAGAGGCAGCTGCACTTCAGCGGTGGGTGAAACGATTCCTCTTTGTCTGAAAGGGCAAATTCTTCCCTTTAGATGTTTATGCTCACTTCCCATTAACTTTGGTATGAGCTGAGCTCATGCTTCCAAGAGCAAAATTTGGCTTATAATTTCTGCATGCTTCGGGATCCTCTGGGTACCATATAAGTGTAAGATACTGTGATTCAGTGCTAAAGAGCAGAGAAAATGCAAACCCCCAGGAGACGCCGTAAGAGAGAATCATGGAGTTTTGCTTAGAACACCAAAAAAAAAAAAGGAGAAAGATTAAGAGAAAACGACTGGGATTCATTCCAAAGCCGGTTTCATGGCAAACCAAGGATGAGAACCCACATCTCTTCCTTGTGTACTCAATACTTTGACACTGGTGAGTTTTCGGCCATCGGATGAGGCTGCAGTTTCGGAGGCATTATTGCAAATGTCTTACCTCCTCCATTTCCTGGTTTTTAATCAAACTCACTGTGCTGCCAGAGGTGTTTCATTTACCAGCGAAGGGGTCAGCAAGGCAACCCCGAGCAGCAGGAAACAGCAAATGCAGAACAGCTCCTCCATGCCTGGAAGCTCTCCGAGGGCAAACAGTGCTTGGATGCTCATTATTATCATCTACCTTCCTTCACTGCACCCCCTCACGAACTCGGGCATCCTGCTGCCTCTCCAGGGCACCAGCAGTGGGTGGCGGGGGATCAGAGGCTGCTGGGTCTGGGACTCCTGGGTCTTGTCCTGATTTCATCCACCAGCTCTTTGCCAGTGAAAAGAGCTCACAATGTATGTATTTTATAATTCCATTTTCTGTCTTCTGCTGCCATTTTATAGTTTCTTGGCTTGTTACAACTGTCACAAAATTACTTTAGTATATTTCCCCATCTGTTACATTTTTGCCTCTTTACAGGGGGACATTGCCTGATGCACACAGGCTCATTTAGCTTCGGAATGATTGTATGACTGTTGTTTATGGAAAACGAACAGTGTATTTGCAGAACAACATGTGGCTTCTCTGCAGCACCAAGGAGAACGCATGAAGTTAGCAAACACATGTCAGCAGATGGACATGGCTGCCCCCTCCCCTCCTACCCCAGCTCTTCTGCTCATTAATTCAGTCATCTGCTTTGCATTCCCACTGCCCACTTGAAGGATACCCGTCTCCACTGCAGAAGTGCATTGCTGGTGGTGAAAGCATTCAAGCTCTGCCACAGAGGAACTGCTCTCACATGCACAGAAAGGGACAGAGGAATAACCAGGTGGATCTGCTCTCCCTACCTTGCTTTTCTTCTGTTTTCCTTGCTGCTTCTGTTCAATTCAGCCAAAGCCTCTTGGTTTGACTATTCTTTCTCATACTTAGCATCCACCTACAAGTATGAGCTGCCCCGATCACCTATTCCTACCATGAAACCTGGGCTGTGAAGCTATGGTCTGGGGAGCAGAGAGGCCTGGGGATGCTCTGAGCACACACCAGGGCTTTAACAAGGCTTTCTGAAACTCCTCCACTATCTTATTGCTTTTTCCCCTCACTTTTTACTGCAATTTACATCATCACTGGTGGCACCAGGAGTCCATGATTTTCAATGTAAGTGATATTAATGACTTGGTACTGTTCAATTATTCATATTAATAGATGAAACTGTGTGTTTAATTTGGGGGTTTGGTGATCCCAAGGCATTACACAAAATCTTGTTTTAAGGAAAAAAATAGTAAAATAGTGCAGAGTTTCAGAGTCCTATTTATGTAAACCCCCTCCCTTCACCTCTCCTCCATGCCTCTATTGAAAAACATACTTTGCACATAGTTTCATCTCCAGGAGAGAAAACAATGCTTTTAACAGTGAGCCAGAGCCCGTTACCACCAGAAAAGCCTACTTAGTACATAGACATGAACAAAGAAATTCTGTGTTCCTGCAGTTGCCAGTGGCTTCGATGGAAGCAAAAAGAGCACTTACAGAATCACAGAATCCCACACCTGATTTGTTTTGGAAGGGGCCTTAAAGCTCATCCAGTTCCAACCCCTGCCACAGGCAGGGACACCTTCCACTAGAGCAGGTTGCTCCAAGCCCCATCCAACCTGGCCCTGAACACTGCCAGGGATGGGGCAGCCACATGGAAGGCACCAATGGCATTGGAAGACTCCAAGCAATGATGTGTGTCTCATCTCTATTATTTGCAAATAACATGGAATAGATTTTGTGTGTGATTTCAATATGTAACTGTGTATTGTATGGATGCAGACAATGAGCTGTGCTTTCATTACAGCTGTCTAACTGGAATGTCTGGGTGAATTTTCAATCTCTGCAGTTGCCCAACTATTTAATGGTAACAGTTTTGGGAAAGGAACTCCATATTTTCCATTTAAAATTATTTTCACAGTGAAGAAGTCTAAAAAAAATCAGCAAGGGCATGTCAATATTACATCGAATGACAGCAATGCAAGATCCCTGCTGTGCCCCCTCTCTTGGGGCTTCATTGCTCTGGCAGTAGGCACTTCTCTGGTGGATGCTCAGGCTTAAGAAAGGGAACAAACAGAATAACACAGAAAATGGTGGCTCATACAGGAATTCAGCTTGATGAAGACCTCAAACTGAACTGGCAAGGAGGTTCTATTTGAACTCTGCAGCCCCTTTGCACAATCCCTTATTAACTTGTTCAATATGTTCTATTACAGTCAGGCAACAATATGGGAGCTATCTTGCAGCTAATTTAACACCTGTAAATTCCCATGGCTGCTAATGAAATGTTGTATAGGGCAGTGGATGAAGCATTTGCTTCATGCACCCAAGGTCATTAGTTCAGTACTTGTTAATGCTCTTGCTTTTATTAAACTTTTTTCAGCTCTTTTTACATCAGTGTGCTGATGAATTCCTCTGTTTCCCAGCGCTAAATACAAAAGTTAGTGTCATCTCACCCAGAACACTGGGGCTAAATTCCTTGTTGAAATCTTGAATTAACCTGATTGAAATGATACTTCCGAAGCTCCTCTCCTGGTCAGTCACGTGCCGAGGAGGAGGCAGTGTGAGAACAGGGGAAACAGGGAGGTGAGCATCACCCTTTCATGCCTGGCTCCCACGGCAGAAGGGTGGGAGATAGCTGTGCTCAGCTTAGCATCTGCGCCAGCTCCAGACCAGGCAACCTTGTGGTTTTCTGTATCTGAATTAGGAGATTGCACTTAGTTGATACAATTCCTTATGTACTCAAAGCTAAGTGCTTACGTGGGCTGAGGTCGGAGCTGGTACCATCTCAGCAGTAAGCAGCAATGGCTTTAGGTGATGTGTGTGCCTTCCAACATTTAACTGAATCCCCTTTACGGCACATCTCCTATGGAGCCAGGCTGAGAGAGCTGGGCTGGGTCAGCCTGGAGAAGAGTAGGCTCCTTAAGGGGAGACCTTAGAGCAACTCCAGTGCCTAAAGGGGCTACAGGAAACCTGGGGAGGGGCTTTGGACAAGGGCCTGTAGGGACAGGACAAGGAGGAACTAGATGAGCTTAAGGTCCCTCTCAACCCAAAACTTCCAGGATTCTGTGCTCAATAATTAGGCACATCTCTAGCACCATGACCTGGCTTTCCCATTTTTTCTTGGTTTTTGCTTTTATATTACAGTAGTTTACAATTTTTGACTATTTGGAGGCAATCACTGGAAGAGAGAAGATGGAGGAGACACAACCCATCACAACTAAACCAAACCACCTGCCAGTAAGCGATGTCCTCCTTCAATGCCCTTGGCTGTACTGCCTGGCTCCCATGTGGTGATGCTGGATGAATACCCCTGGTTTAGGGAGGGCCTCCACACCAGTGACTTCCTTTGGCCAGGTTGGTTGGTTGCAGGTTACGCAAGTAACATCATCCCCTGACCCTGTACCTGCTGGTTAAAGCACCATCTCCCTCTGTGAAGACTGTGCTGTGTCATCACTGCTGTGCTAAAGAGCTAACACAGTGAGCTCCGAGCCCTGCAGCTGGTTCTTCTTGATGTCATGCATTTAAACCAAACCCTTCTCAACCCTGTCATGTGTTGGGTCCACCACGGTAGCCAACTTTTCAAAACACAGCAAGCACAAAGCAACATTATAATGGAACCAAGCAGCTTCTGAAGATGAAATCACAAACGCTGCATCCAAATGCGATGCTGCAGCTTCTGGAAAATGCTGAGTGTGCACTTCTTCACCTGGAAAGGTCTTGGCATCCATGCTGTTTATCAAAATAACAACTCACTGAAATACAGCTGAAAGTATTGCCAGAAATGTTGAATGAACCACTGTTGTTTCCAGTCTACCATGGTCTCTACTGGCTTTTCCAGAGAAGGGAAACCAGTGGACTTGAAGAATGAACCCTGTATAAGGATCTGACCTGGCTGTAGCTCTGTATCATGTCACCCTGCAGTAAGTGCTGCCCCACCATCAACAGCCCTGCAGCAGAGCTCGGGTGCACGCAGATCACGGCAAGAGCGGAACCTTCTTCATCTATCTTGAGAATGGTTCTGGACATTGCTTTTAATAGTAGGTGCCACTTGTGAAGGACAGCCCCCGGAACCTGCTGTTGAATGATTCTGGTTATCAACAGAGAAGAATTTCTGGATGTATTCCCGAGACTATTAATTTAATCTGAAGTAAGCTGTGCTTTTTATTAACATCTTTATGCTGCAGCATTTTATAGGGTATTGGGTTCTTTGTAATACACACATGCTGTTTTATATTCATATCTGCTCCTGCCTCAGAGCTGGCTTTGTGATGCAACTCATTAATTCAAGATTGAAATGTCTTTCTCATCCTACGACACAGAGATGCCAGATATTTTCTACAAAGCTCATTAAAACGCAGTTTTGTACTTCATCATTCACTGTACTACCGAACACTCATACTGCCGCATTCCTGTTCTGGTATATTCTATGGGAAAAGGTCTTATTCAGCTTGCAGAGTAAGAAAAACTCACCCTGAGGCACACACATCTTTTTTAGACAAAGGGAAAAAACCTGTCAGCAGGTTAGAGCTGCTCCAAAGTTAACAGCAGCTTCTGCCTCTATTCTGAATAACAGAAATGTGATTTGTGATAGCATACATGCACAGATAATGTCAGACACCTAAGCTGTTCTCAAACAAAGACGACCTCAAATAAAAAGCATCATTCTAGAAAGACAGCTGCTAAACCCACTTTATGCTAAACAGCAATGAAGCCTGTTGGTCTGACGGGCTCAGCTTTTCAGTGGTCCCATAGTATGTCACCCACCACCTTCAGGAGAACTGTCCTGGGATACTGTGTGCTCCTGCTTGCTGCATCAGGTGCGGTGGTGGCTCACCAGTGGCTTCAGCAACTCACGCATGGACTTGGCGACCAAGCACACCCTTGATGCGTGCTCGCTTTGGAAGCACTATTGTCTCCTCCTCCTCCTCCTCCTCCTCCTCCTCCTCCTTTCTTCTACTGTGAGTCACATTTGAACGCCTGATGCTGTGATCCAAACGCCCTGCGGCTGCAAAACAGAAGTTTGAGGGCCCAGAAGCCTCCTGCCCTGCTCAGTGTAGAACATTGAACAGTTTGGGCTGGAAAAGACCTTGTGTACATGTATGCGTGTGAACACATGCCTGGCCCAAGGGACCAGAAACCCCTCTGTGCAAACACTGGTGGAGAGCAGGCAGCTGAAGCACAACTAGGCATCTTCCTTCCAAACTGTGCCCAGAGAAGCCCCCAGGTCCCAGGTCTCCTCCCTCCCCCCTGCCCAGTCCTAGCCTGGGTACCCATAGGTTTGGGAAGATATGGATGAACTCACTGTCTTTCACTTTATTAGGGCGCCATCTCTATTTCCCAGCTTTCCTATTGCTTCCATATGAAGAAAGGACGGTGGGACCAGCACAAAGTCCTCACCTAGTCATACAAATTACCTATAAAAGTAATTTAAGGTAAAAAAAGAGTAAAAAACCAGCAACACTGGCTTCACCACTCACACCCGAACCCAGCAACTCAGCCCCAGGACCACAGGATCAGGCTCTTAAAACTGCAGTCACAATGAATGGTGGTTTGAGGTTCTCTTTTATTGAGTTAACCTTGGGTTGGTTGCAATTTCCTCATGTGTTATAAAAAGGCCTGAAACGATGCAGGCCAGCTTGGCCACCTCTCTGTCAGCAGAGCTAAGGCTTCCCTGAGCATCCCACCTCAATTCAGAGCCATGCCCTCCCTGAGCAGCTTTGATGTGCAGCTTTCAAAGCATTTAAACGGAGATAGAAAACTCGTATTTGACAATGTTTCTGTATGTTTGACTGAACTTCTCAGATCTCTCCATTTCTCTTCAGATGTACAGAGCCCATGAGCTAAAAGCCAAGGTTTTTCCACAGCTTATGTTCTTGTAAAAACAGCTCCAAGTACACACATTCTGCTCCTCGCTCCAGTCAGGGCTCTGCATGCCAAGTCAAGTATTTATTTTCATTACTTTTGAGACCACCAAAATTAATGTATCTTTGAGACAGGAAGAATTTTATTTATTATGGTGGATTTGAATCCAAGAGATGAAAGAAGAGCAGCGTGCATCACAAACACGGCCGGAGCTGGGAGCAGGAGGCAGCAGCCTGACCCGAGTTCCCCTCCCTCCCCTGCACCAACCCTGCCTGTCCAATGCTCTTCCATACAGATGGACCACAGCACTGTGAATCCCCCTCAGATCCCACCATAAATCCTGCCACAGTTATGGTAGTGAGGGCAAGCCTCAATGCTTTTAGGAATTCCCTGTTTTCCTTAGTCACTGGTGTAGTTGCCAGCTGATGGTACAGCTGGGGAGGGTGGGAAGCTGCTGGAGGGAATCTGCTCATCCCTGGAGAGCAGCACGTGGAGAGAAAACAGGTTATTCTTCTCTTTTCCATGTGCTGATACCCAAACTCTACACCATGAGCATTTCCCTCTAGGTGATAGGTGAAATGGCCAAGCCAAGCCATGCTCTTCAGTGTCAGCCACAGCCCAATCAGCCATTTCCTTTGATAAGCTTCACCCAAACTGCTTCAACTGGGATTTCAGCCTCCCTCTGTGATGCTGAAGGAAGACGCTGAGGCATGCTGGCTCAGCCATCAGCATGAATTCAGATCCCGTTGCCGTGACGGACCCCAGCACATGTTAATTTACTCCAACCCAACCTGCTCCACGCGCCCTGGGCCATCCAGCAGTGTGTACATGTCCCCCTGGGCTGGCTGCAAAGGGAAGGACACACACCCTCCGTGTTTCATTTGCATTATGCTTTGCTTACAAGAGGAATACATCACTGTTTACTCATCAGATCACTGTGTTTTAGAAAGATACACATAAATCATAAAAACCACAGGACAAAATCTGGACTTGCTCAAGCACTGCAGCCAGGAGCTGGGAGGCAAATTGGGCCTTGGTGATTCTGAGAGAAATCCCCACTGAAATCCTGCTCTCTGGCTCATGTGAACAAGCCAGGTACATTGGGAATCCTGGTCCGAGCAGCTGGCTTTACATTACAATCCTCCCTTTATTTCAGCACTTTGGTGTGCTCCATCAACTGGACTGCAGCACTGGAGGACCAAGAGCTCTTCCCAAACCTTTTGTTGATACTAAATACCTGTGTAATTGTGTTTTATTTTTCTAACTGGTGAATAAAATGCAACTCAAAGTACCTGAATAGGTTGAGCTGTTTGTGTAATAGCTTGGGTTTCTCCCGATGGCTGCTGTCTGAGCTTCATCCTTCACGAAAAGCCAACTCAGCAAAAGAGATGACACACGTGCCCTTCACCCAGACCCACAGCCAGTCATCCTGCCCATCAAGAAGAAATGGATTACACCGTTTAGAACTTTTCAGAAGAGAAACTTCACTTCAAGGCCAGAGCCATTCCAAAGATGGATCGGGCTGGTCACCGGCAGTAGTCACTTTTCAGTAAAAATACCCCATGGAGAAACCTGATTGATGCAGCTACACTTGAGGGAAGCAGCCAGATTATGTCATGGAG
The DNA here is from genome assembly GCA_017639245.1 of Myiopsitta monachus. Lineage (NCBI taxonomy): Eukaryota > Metazoa > Chordata > Aves > Psittaciformes > Psittacidae > Myiopsitta > Myiopsitta monachus. Next base: position 37,811,539 of record CM029917.1, on the reverse strand, counting down.
ACCAGAGGAAGACCAAGAGGAAGACAAACCCCATGAAAACCTAGCCTTGTAAGTTCAAAACCTCATACAACAACTCGTGGGTTCTTTCGCAAAGCTCACTAAAGCTTCAGACAAGTCCTAAATGCATTAATAAAGCCACCCACTGGCCCCTGATGTACTTGCCTGAAGTAATGCCAATTTGGATCTCCTTGAGATACTGGATCATTAGACAGCATCAGATCCTTTCCAGGCCATACTTGATACCATTTCTCATTGCAAAACCTGAAGTGGAACTGTAGGTTTTAGTTGCTTTCATCAGCTCTGAGCACACCTCGAGCCTGGGTCCCAGTTCTTTTAAGAGCACAAAGAAAAAAGCGATGTATTGGACACCTAATAAAAGGGAATTTGTGCTATCCACAGTTAGTTTGAATTCAGCTTAATTGTTTATTACTCTGAGATCTCTAAAGGATAAAGAATATGGAATAAAATATTTCTACCACCTCGGCCTTTGTGAAAACATTCACAACCTGTTAAACACCAGGGTCAGTAACTCTGAAATGATCTTGCAATTTGATTTCATTCTATTTTAATTGTAAACGATATATTCCAGGGCTCACATTGGGCGCGAAGCTGGGACTAAGGGAACACTAAACCCCTGCTTTTTTTCCCTCAACTCTCCGGCCAGATGTACTGCAGGCAGGTGCAACACGAACTCCCAAATACCCTGCTAATGTAGTGAAAGCCTGACCTGGAGGGATGGATCTGAACGGGCTTTTCAGCTTGCATGCTTGTTCCATCCGCTCTGCGGAAAGGCTGCCAGCCGGGGGACACGGTGCCAGCAGCCTGGTGGTTTCTTTAATGCAAAGTTGCAAAACCACAGAGCTCATTTTTACTGGTGACCTTTTCACCACTAATTGTCGGGTACTTGAAAAATAAAACAATTAAAAGAGAAGTTACTTTGGTCAGGGCTGAAATGATAGCCCAGAAACGCGCCTCTGGCTGCTGCTCCCTCACTCCGCACTGTTTTCGCAGTGTTTGCATCCAAACTAGAGCGGGTCCTGCTCGGATGAGTCAGACAGCTTTTTGGGTTGTTGCTTTAGTTTTTCTTGCAAAGCAGCTTTTGATTGTGAAATAAATCACCAAATACTAGCTGGAGTGTTGGGAAGAGGGAATGAGCAGCCAGGGTGGGGGCACAGACAAGGAGAGATCCAGGGCCGCGTCTGCACCAAGCGCTGCATGAAGGCGGCTGTTTTTTCCCCCTCTAAGAACACACAGGTCTATTTTACTTTATTTCTATAGCTTTTTTAGACATGGGCTAGTTAGCAGTTGCAGCTGGACTCACTCTCCCTATGAGAGTTCAACCAAGTTTTGATCTCCTTTGCCCAGGTTTTAATATTGATTCATTCCCTAATTTCATTAGAATTGGCGACATGTAAGAGGTGTGTTTGTGAGCAGAGCCTGACCTACTTTTTCCACCTCCTCTACTGAGTATTGAACGAAGGGACTGAGCTGACGCTTGGCTGGAGGCAGTGGGACTCTCAGCGAGGCAACCTTTCTGACCCATCCGGTTCTGTGCTCTCCTATACCTCCCCAAGGAATCCCAATTTCAACGTTAAAAAAGGAGACCAGTCCATATTAGCAAGACCTAGTAAATTAAAACAAGGACATGGAGCTGTTGGAGCAAGAGCAGAGGAGGCCACAAGGATGATCAGGGGCTGGAGGACCTCCCATACAGGAGATAGGCTGAGAAAGTCGGGGCTGTTCAGCCTGGGGAAGAGAAGCTGCATGGAGATCTCAGAGCAGCTTTCAATATCTGAAGGGAGCTACAAGGATTCTGGAGAGGGATTCTTTATCCGGGACTGTAACAACAGGACAAGGGGGAATGGGTTGAAACTAAAACAAGAGATTTCGCTTGGATATAAGGAAGAAATTCTTTACTATGAGAGTGGAGAGACACTGGCACACGTTGTCCAAGGAAGCTGTGAATGCTCCATTCCCTGGCAGTGTTCAAGGCCAGGTTGGACGGGGCTTGGAGCATCCTGCTCTAGTGGAAGCTGTCCCTCCCCGTGGCAGGGGTCTGGAAGTAGATGAGCTTTAAGGTTCTTTCCAACCCAAACCAGTCTGGGATTCTATGATTCTTGAACTACCTTATTTATCAGTTTTGCCATGTCGCAGTTTCAGCTATAACAGTGTAAAAGCTGGTTTTGCTATTTCTATACACTGAAATACTTCTATACTCTGGAAATGCCTTAAGCGTAGACAGTATTTACACAAAAATGCCTAGCAGAAAGCTGAGTGGCAACGTCCCACACCTAGTAGGTATCTCACAGGAAAAGTGTGCTGCTTCTTCAGCAAAACACTCCCAAATCAAATAACAAACCCCTCACTGGCTCTGGCCCCCTGCTATGCTCAAACGGTCCCTCAAGATCAGCAAAGCTGCACCATGGGCACAAGCTGAAATTTATGGCAAATCTCCCACCACTGTCAATGGGCCTGCACTGTCACAGGAGTGTTTCTGTTGTTGCTTTTCAGATAGCAAATTGAGAACTATCCAGCCTAAATGAGAAAGAACCACAGTTTACAATAAAGTATGTGATGACTTGTGGCTTGAGGATTGCAGGTCAGTCATATCCATGTGAATCCATCCACCACAATGACGGAAATATTCCTTCTACCAAGGGATTGTGTTCCTGCTGGTTTTGTTATTTTCAGCCTTTGTCTCCAAAAACTTATGATGTAGTCCAAAAGTCCTAAGGTGATTTCCTCTCCCAGTCTGAAGCCGCATCTTCACTAAGCCCAGCAGCTGATGCAGGATGGCTTATTTGTAATCATGGGTAAAAACACTTTGCTCTGGTTATTTCTTTCTGCCAGAACATCCCAATTTTCTCCCTCTTACTCCTTGCTTCCTAGTATTTATGTCAGGAAAACATTCTCTCCCTCTATCTTGCCCAAGCTGGTTTACAGCAGTGTTTAATGTTCAAAATCAGCCCTGTTGATTGGCTAGTGGCTGGCTCACAAGGTCATTCAGCACTGGGCTGAGTTTAATGGCTTTAACCTGCCAGAGGGGAGACTGAGACCAGCTCTTAGGCAGAAGCTCTTCCCTGTGAGGGTGCTGAGGCGCTGGCACAGGGTGCCCAGAGAAGCTGTGGCTGCCCCATCCCTGGCAGTGTTCAAAGCCAGGCTGGACATAGGGGCTTGGAGCAAGCTGCTCTAGTGGAAGGTGTCCCTGACTGTGGCAGGAGTTGGAAATGGATGAGATTTAAAGCCCCTTCCAACCCAAACCATTCTATGGTTCAGTGATTCTAAGATCAGTGAGGAAGGTGCTGGAAGGGCAGGACCAGCCCCATGCGCTCACTCCATCTTGGTTGATTTCACCTCCATCCCCACCACATCACGCTGTGCATCTGCATACTTGCTTTTGAAAGCTGCTTTCAGAAACATGGTTTTAGCAGTAAACAGTTTACAGAGTTATTTACAGCTCAATTTACAGAGCATCCTACCGGAACAATGATGGAATGCTGCGGCGCGCATTGTCTGTCGAATGTGGTCAGCAGGAGGAGTCTTCTCTGGGTTCTCTAATGCATTTTGCACCCCTCTCCTTCCTCAACTCCACAACCATCTCACAAGTTACAACATGAGCCTTGCACACAGGAAACCTGAATGTAGGAAATGAGAAGGAACCCAGAAATGCAATCAAAGAAAAGCCAAAACCGGATAACCTATAATTTTCGTACTGTTTTTTTTATTATCCCGAAGGATTTATACTTGAGCTCTGCCAGAAGCCTGGGGAGATGGGCAATTTGTCAGGGGAACAATGCACCGTGCCACCACTGCTGTGTTCAGAGGGAGATGCTAACAGGGCAGGCTCCTCATCGCGCACCAGCATCTGGTTTTGCTTGGACTGGATTTTAGATTTCACTTTTATTACCTTTGAGCCTGAAATTTTTCAAGGAAGCCCTCCAAAATCTTTGAAATTTTGCTCTCATGTGAAGGCAGGGAAAGTTTTACCCTCAATTTAAGTGAGTACAGAGACAAGAGAGCCCAAGGCAGTTTGGAAACACGTAGCTGAGAAGGCCTCCTATGATCTCTGTCACAGAATGGGGCTGCTCAGAACTTCCCGGAGAAGACTGTCAATCTGAGGCTCAATTCCTTAAAGTTCAGCGTATGGAGCTCCTTAACTGAAAGCACCAAGAGAAGTGCAAATGGCCTCTGTCTTAACAAAATATCAGGTATATCAGAAGTAAAGAAAGATGGAGACTGCTTTCTGGGGAGCAGCTTTAGAAATGAACTCTCCAAAGCTGCATCAGCACCATGATCTCACTTGGGGTTTAGGGTTCCTCTGTGAGCTGGTTTCTCCAAAGACACAGCAGTGACCCTGTGCCCCAGGAAAAGGGACTATCATCCTGTCATGGCCCAAGGTGCAGCGCTGCCTCTCCAAATCACAACTGACATTTTTCAGACCTCAGACCTAATGAACAGAAGTTCTCTAGATGCTATGAAGGGCACTCCTGATCCCAGAGGGCTGGGTGAACCCGCAAAGACAGGTCCTTCAGGCAGCAGCAAAGCCCAGCACTGGCTTCAGTGGGAGGGGCAGCAGCGGGGCAGCACTGTGCTGATTCTGTGCTCCCCACACAAGGCACAGCTCAAAGCTCAGCAGCAGCAGACACTGGGCGCTGGCACAGCAGCTGAGGAGCAGCAACGGCAGCCAAACGTGTGAGGTCTTCAGGCACCCTGCAGCTGTGGCTGCCTGGGCTCTGTTGGCTTCCCTTGCCCTGGGAGGGGACGTGGTGGGATTCAGCTTCTCCATGGCTGCAGTTGCTCAGATCAGCACAGGCAACTTGTGAACTCCAGTTCTCTCTAAACACATCTCGCTGCTCAACTCAGCAAGTGTACTGCTCTACCCAGCTCTGCCTAGATTCTAGCACAACAGACCAGTGCCAGCATGGAAATCTGGCACCCACCAGGTGCATGCAGCCCACCACAGCCCATCCAGCTCCTCTGCATGCGTCTGGCTCCTGAAGTGCTCTTGAGACAAGTGCTTGTAAGCCCCTGGGCACTGCAGAACCTGTCAGAAACACCAGCCTCAGCTGGGCCAGGGCTGCGCACCGCTGACAGGCACAGGGTTGCATCAGATTTTGCCAGCTGCGGATACCGCCCACAGCTGTTGTATGTGACCTCTCCTCCCTACACCATCTGAATTTTCTGGGCTCTGAGAAAGCATGTACTCATATAACCAAAACCAGATACAGGAGGAGAGGAACCTGTTTAAGATTTGAGATGACAATCCTGCCCTCAGTTACACTCTCTTGAACAAGAGCAGATTTGGTTAGTAACAAGATACAGACCTAATTCTGATTATTTTTACACCAGCAAAGCCAATGACTCTGGGAGAATGAAAAATGCTTTACACTGGCACTGGTGCAACACCAACCACCGTTGCTGTTTAGTGCCCTGGACATTTTCTCTGCAATACGGTTTCAAACGCTTGCGAGAGCTGAAAACAAAGAAACAAAACACCAGCCTCGTGCAGACTTTAGAAATGAAAAATAAAATGTCCAGGAAATCCCTGCAAGGGTTTGGACTGAACAGGAAGATCCATTACAGAACATTTGCAACCTTTTTGGGTGGATTTTTTTCAACTTGCAAGCAGCAGAACGCCAAAACGCTAACAGGCAGGGCAAATTGAGCACAAATCAAATATTCTGTGGCCTGGGTTAGAAATTAAGGCACTGTTTATTTTTTTATGCTTTACACTTTGGCCAGCATTTATCCCGAATGAAGGCAGCAAATGTTATTAGATTTCATGGAATGTAAATAAACAGTTATTGGTAAATACATTTTGGTGGTCTGCTTGTTACACTGCATGTCAGGAAAACTATAGGGAACTGGCAGGAGTTCAGACGTCTTCAAGGAACACAGAAAACAGACATATTTTACTAATTATAGCTAACAAAAACACTCTGAGATTACAGTTAAATTACATTAAAACATAACTTGTTGGCAAAGGCTGTGAGCATAATGCTTTCCCTATATCTTTCTGTATAATGTTTCATCGGAACAGAGAACTACCATCGGGAAACCTTGGCACAGATCAAGCGTCGGGGCTGTCCAGGCTGGTCACTTGGTTTCCTCACTAACTTCTGTAGGTCCAGTGTAGTTTCTAAGAGGTTGAAGACCTGGGTTTGCCCACAGCAGGTACTGCAGAGGGGAAACCTGACATCTTTATCCAAGCCTGTGCAGAAGGGAAAGGCAGGAAAAAGAGGCACCTGCTACATGAAAGGGGCAGTGTGGTTCAGTGAGAGCTGGGAGGGCAGAAGCAGTGGCAGGTAGAAGACTCTCAGCAGGAGCTTCTGTATCCACAACATCTTACCTGGAGGGACTTAGCCACCGCTGGTTCTGCTGCACCTTCTGCTTCTTTGTAGATGCTTAGAATCACAGAAGGGTTTGAGCTGGGACCTTAAAGATGATCCAATTCCACCCCTCTGCTATGGTCAGAGACACCTTCCACTACACCATGCTGTCTTCTGGGTCTTCTCTGCAATGTATCTGTGAGACAAGGAGAGAAAGAAGTGACAGCTCTGTTCTGGAGACTTCTGCGGGGCACGAAGTCATGTTCTGGCTGTGCCTCCAGCAGCCAATCACATAGCTAAAATCAGACACACGCCTTGACCCAGCTCAGCAGCTCCCAAATGACCTATTCACCTCCTTACAGAAGTGGACCTGGTCATACCAGCCTGGGCCATATTTGTGGCACAACTGCTAAGGTCTCCGGCTGTTCACCCCATCATGACTCCCCAGCTACCTGACCTGGCTCATGGCACTACAGCCTCACCACCAATGCAAACCACTTCTGCAAGAGCAGACCTTTCTTAGCCACAGGAGGAAAGCAAGGCCTTCCTGCAGAAATCCTTCTGTTTGACAATGTCCAGAGTTTCCATGACAAACGAGCTGTAGCCAATGCTGTCTCTGCCATGCGCAGTGAGTGACCCTCTGCATGAGGCATGCATGTGAAGCCACTGTGGAGCTGCTTGCATTACACTGAGTCACGTTACAAACTATTAACTTATTTTTATTTAAGTACAGTTCTCATGAAGTAACTCAATAAAGAAAGACGTTCAGAAGCATCGCATATGAGCAGCATTAGGGTCACAGAACCACCAGGTGCAATGTGTTATTCTGCTCTCCTGTGGCTGTACATCAGGAGCTGACAAGGCTGGTACTTTACGGAAAGCCTCTGAACTAGATCAATTTCCTTCCTTCTGCTGGGGGTTAACACTGAGCAGTCCCTGGCAGGGTGACACAGCGCTGGTAGCTCTCTGTGCCATCCATGAATATCCCAACCCTGGCAGTGTTCAAGGCCAGGCTGGACGGGGCTTGAAGCAACCTGCTCCAGTGGAAGGTGTCCCAGCCCGTGGCAGGGGGTTGGCACTGGATGAGCTTCAAGGTCCCCTTCTAGGATTCTATGGCTCTGTGATCATCTATTTTAAAACAAGGTAAATCAAGGTGGTCATTTAATCTGACCATTTAACCTGACCACAACTAGACTACAAGAAAGGCATGTATCATTTTGTCTGCCAAGTAAATGAAAGAAGAGTATCAGAGAATATCATATATACAGACTTACCTCCCCAGAATATTAATAACACCCCTGCCACTGTGCCCTACTTTAGAAACACACGGTTTCCGTGACTCGGGTTACTCTTATGTCCATGCCCATGTGTAAAGAAATCCTCAAATGAAATCATGCTTTGTGATTACCCATGGTAATCTCTTCACTTGGACTGACTTTCTGACACATTTATGGCCCATTCTTTGCTGGGAAGATTTTTACAGGGGATCTGAAGTTTAAAAGAAGACAGATGACAAGCTGTGATCGCGGGGAGGAGAGGCTCACCATATGGAAATAGAAAGCCCTGGCTCTCTCCTCTATCCCTCCTCCCCCCTCCCCTGCCGAGTTTCTCTACTTCACATGATGCTATTGGGATTTGAAGATCAGAATACAAATTAAATTATTAAACAAGGAACAAAAAAAAAAAAAGAGCTTGGGCCTTTCCTCTCCATCCTCCCATGTGATCAGTAATTATAAATCAAAGTGGGGAAAACAACCCCGCTGGAAGCTGGCATTTGGGATATAGCCCAGTTGCCTGCAGAAGGATATAATGCTCAGGCGACACGTATGTGCCTTTGCATGCTATGGGGGTTCACGCATGAATGGGTTCTATAGCTAAGAAATTACTGTAATGGCAGAGACTGTTTCACAGAGCATGTTTATTATATTTTTTATGGTTTACTTACTGGGAAAAGCAGAAGCACCACTATTCAATCCAGTGTGTTTCTCCAACATCAGACTCCCAAAAGCCATGCAGTGTTCCCCCAAACTGGACAGCCAAGCCCCTAAGTAATGCTTTGCAGCCACTGAAGCGTGGTACCAACCAGTTTAAAGCCTAGGCAGTCAAACAGAAACAAATTAATCCATTTCAGCTGGACAGACCTTGAGATGTGTTAGGTTTTGAGCTTTTTATGGTGTGGCACATTTAAACAAGTACATGATCCGGCCAGTCTATAGGTCAAGGGCAACATCTATAGTTCTGGGGCTAGGACTTGCTGCCTATTGTCCTCTACCCCTGCACACTGTGGCAGGGCAGGGGATTCTGCATTGTTGAAAAACCCAAAGCACATGCTGCAGGCCTCGAGTTTTGAAAGATCTGGCTGTGCTTTCAATGCTGGCTTTGCAAGGCTTGGGCTCAGCCGCTGGCCTCAGTAGCCAGACTTACAAAATAAGCACTTAGTCCACGCATAAGTGCAGAGTTGGGCTATATGGACATCCCACTTAGGCACCCATGTTTGAACACCGGTTCCTTGTTTCCAAAATAAATAACAGAATCAATGCTACACAGAGTTTAATCTAAACACATAATGGAGCCTAACTCAGATATGCACTGTATTCCATCGACAGGTCCTGGAGATGGCAAACTGAAGCCTGCTTTTATAGTGTGCCAGCTCAGGGACCTGTTCCCAATTTGCAGATTTGGCCTGCTGCATTCTAAAAGATGCTTAATATATTCGATGCATGTTTGTGTTAATGTTTACCATTGAAGTTTTTCATTATTTGATGTTATACTTGGCCATAGCATTAAAATTCCATTGGACCGACTGAAATCTAGTGTCAAATCAAAGCCAAAGAAGCGTCTTTGTGACAGACCTTCAGCTCCCATTCAACCATGTGAAAAAAACATCTATTGTAGGTGTTTTCTTTGTAGCTTTTCCTCTTTTTGCCAAAGAAATAGCAAACACTTTATTTATTAGCTGTTGTTTTTATACGCGTAGCTCTGAGCCCAAAGCCATGGACTAGCACGGAGGCAGAAGCTGCTCTGCCAGGTGGGCACAGGTCCATCCCATACCAGGGTCAAGTGCAAGTGAGGGCGGCTGACACCTCCCTGAGTCCTTCTCCAAGGCCTTGTCATTTGCGATAAACAGGATTACTACCTACAGCCCTTCGGACCCACAAACTGATGCACCCTGGGGACAGCTGAGGCACTGCACTGATTTTTCTGCTGCTTGCAAGCTCCTTATTGTGACTTGGATCATGATCAACCTTGGAAGCCTGGACAAAAATCGATTTCCCACTGTGCTAGTGCCCAGCACTGCCAAGAGAGCAGCCCTGTCCTGAGAAGCCTCAAACCTTGATTCACCAAAGTCCTTAAGTACATGCCTGAAACGAGATCTGCACCAGGACATGCTTAAAATGAAGTGCCTGCATTAACCCCGCACCTAATGAGGGAGCTGGCCTGACCTGGGGGTCTGGCTCTCTCCACTTGCCTGCCTCTGCCTGCAGGCTGAGGGCAAGATTTTTGTGTGGAAACTCAGTGATACAGGATCAAGAGTCGATCCCCAAGTGCCGTGGGGAGTCACAAGTCGTGGGGGGATGCTGGGGACTCTCAGCACTTGCAGACTTGGAGCCTGCAAATCACACACACACTCACAAAACCCCCTGGCATGGCTCAGCAAGTCCAGAGCGAAAATAAATGAAGGAGGTTTGCCTAAGTCCAGATGTGTCTGAATTCAAAGGGACCTGGAAAATATGGTGGCCTGGACAAAAAACCTGGGAAACAGCATTTAAACATAAAGCCGTGAGGGTAGGTTTGAAAAACAGTCGGCAGATATTCTCTCAGCTAGTTAGAAAGGGGAGCCCTGTGAATAACCCATTTTTCAGTCCACCAAAGAACTGCCAGAGCAGACGGTGATGTTTCAAACTGTGTCCCCTCCCCAGAACATTTTCTCCAAATTTCTTATAAAAATTCAGATCAGGTATTTTGTATTTCAATGAATTTTGGTTTTCAGGATGGTGTTTTCTGATTTTCAAGACTACAAATTAATTCTGTAAATGTCATCTCAGTACATTAGAGCATTTATTTTGTCAGTGTTAAAATGGCATGTTTTGATTAATGAAGAGTTCCCACTTCGCTCCAAACTGGATTTCTTTCTGAAATGGGAAACAAAACTCTCTGCCTGCAAAACTTTGCTTGGCTTTAGTTAAATGCTGAGACACTAAGAAAAAAGATCTGTGGCATTACACTGAAGTTAACGTTATATACTTATAATATATAGCAGCAGTTCTAAAAAGCACGCCCAGCCCTGGGATTACTCATATTGAAATATCCTCTTTAAGAGGCACACAAGAAGTCTGACATTTTGGGGAAAATGAAGCCACATTCCTATGAAGTCCCAGTGGTCACAGGCCACTAAGACAACCCTTGTTAGGGTCAGACTAAGATTTTAGCATTTAGCCCATTAGCATGGCTCATGGGACTGAATATATTTCTGTACATAGACCTGTTAAATCTGAATGACCTTAATATATCATTCTTGAAGGCACTGATTTACTAAAAGCCTTTGAGATCCTGATGTTACTGGTTGAGATGTTACACATTACTGGTGCAAAAGTGAAGTAAACCAACTTTCTCCCAGCATCAGTATTGATGGTAGTGATCCGGTTAGGATGGTTTACCAGATCCTCCCACATCAGCTCCCCATATTTTAATGTTTCTGGTATACACTTTTCAAAGGGATGGATAGGTTAAGGTCTGCTTTGAGACCTGTTGCTGCCACTGGCTGCATGCTGCAAGAAGTATCTGTTAGAACTGGAAAGTTTGGGAAGTTGTTCCCTTTAGAAAAAAAGTCTTTGTCACTAGTGAGGTGTGCAAAGCTGCTAATGCTGGTGCTGGTGCTCAATGACAAGATTCTCTTCTCACCAACACTGTTGTCTCGTCCTAGAATCACAGCATCAACCAGGTTGGGAAAGACCTTTAAGATCACCAAGTCCAGCTCTCAGCAGATATCTCATTTACGACACCTTGTGCCTGCAGCTTCTGGAGTCGCCCACTTGCTTGGAATGCTATCCCCTGGTTTAGCTGGTGAGCACTTGCAATTGGGTCAGGTTGAAACCACAGAGACTGAACACCATTGCCCTCTCATGCTTCTGTATTTACCTGGTACTGTTTTCATGAAAGTACAACTTGCCTACTATGGGACAGCCTGAAACAACAGACTTCCCATGAGACTTACAACAAATGTAGTGATGGGAAGGCCCTTTGTAGCAATGAAATGTCTTTACAGTCTGCTAAATCAAATCCATTTTTTAAAGCCACCAGCTGCATGGATTTTGGGGCAGCAGACTTCTTAATTGCAGCAAACAGCCTGGACTACCAATGACCATTTTACCATCTGTAATCTTGAGCTGAAAGCCTATCTTCTATCATCCAGGTCCAACCCTAAGAAGCTGTTCCTTGCCTGATGCGGAGTAAAAGAAGGGTAAGTGCTTCTTTACAAGCAGCAGGCACTACCTTCCCCTTCTAGAAAAAGAACTACTGTCCTCACAAGGGGCTTGTAGCAGCTTCTAGTTTAAGTCAATAGACTTAGGTTCTGGGATCTGGCCATTATACAGCAACAGCATAAGAGCTACACCAGGCTCCTATCTGTAACTTGGATTGCTCTACTGGCTCCATTGAGCAAACCCATTTTTATTAGCGGCGGATCTAGTCCACATACTATCAGAGCTTGCTGCAGCTATCCTGAGCCCTGTCAGCTATGAATCGGGCCTCCGGAGTTGCTACATCTGCCACTTCCAAACAAAACGGGCTTGTAGTATCAATGAAATGGCATCAGAGAAAGCTTATAGCAAATGTAATACGTGAAACATTAACCACAATGCTCACAGTCCTAGAAAGGTCTGATAAGCCACGATTAAACTTAATTATGGATTATTTTATATTACCTACCTCCAAGCACTGTGGAAAATTGCTTCCTTTTAACTGCCTTGGCTGGCTTGCTCTGACCACACACATACTGGGGGATATTTTCCCATGATTGATGTATTTGTTTACCAAACTCCTTGCTCAGATACAGGCCGATTCTCCCTTTAATCAGAGGTGTGAATACCTTAACAGTTGTCAGAGCCCACATTAAGCTCCTGACACCCTCACACTTACCATTAAAGAAATACAGGAAACAAAGCAAATTCATACACTTAGTATAAAACTCATGATGAGCAAATAGTTATTTTATGTCCCACTTGTATCTTACAATAGAAATGTTGCTTTGTTCTTTCTTTGTCGTTTCCTTCAACCAATGAGTAGATGGAAGGGTTTTGGTAGGTTGAGTTTTTCTGCTTTTGCCTAAGGGTGAAAAGCTTCACGAACATCGGTTTTCACTCGACTTCCTTTGAGTGCTTATCTACACTGGCTATTACTCCCTTTCGCTACAGCAATATTACCAATAAAATAAACATGTCAAAATTCAGAAGCACAAACAAGTTCATCTGTGACACTAATTTTGCCTGGCAAATAATTCTCCTTGTTTCTGCAAGGGCTTCAATTTCTTGTGGATTCAAAGCAAATTCATCTTTAATTTGATGTCTCCGTCTTATTTTTCTTTCCCAATCTCATTAGAGTAAAAATAGCAAGGATATCCATATGATTAAAGACTTCATGTGCAAGAAAGCAATCTGGTCATAGTGCTCCTTAGCTTTATGTACTTCTTTCTATTTGACAACATTAATTTGCCATCTGTCAGCTCAGTTACATAGTTTACTTGCTGCTTGCTTGGCGTTCACCTCCCCCTTTTTCGTTGTCAGCTGTTTTTAATAGCTGGGCCTCCTTGAGTGGGCCATTTATGCAGATTTGAAACAGGAGAAATCCTAAAAACTGACCATATGGGAACCCACTTTGTACTCCCCAGGCTGACATAGCCATGCACAGCCCTCCTCCCCCTCCCGGGCACCCCCAACACTTTGAAAGAAATCCAGTTTTTCCATACTTCCATAGCACCTCTCATCTGGGGGACTCCAGAACATCACACAGCAGATGCAAACAGCCCAATTCTGCTCTCTTAGGCAGGTCTGCTGAGGTCAGCTGAATTGCACAAGATTTCCTGGGAGCTCCCATCAGCCCTAAACATGCAATTAAATAAATAGCAGAGATTGTTAAGATCACATCAGGAAGGTGGCCAGTACAAAATGAGCATGGCCAAATGAGCCCCCTACCACCAAGGGTGTCCTGCAGGGCCATGTGCTTTACTGCCTTGTCCCATGTGCAACCCAGGTGCAACATACAGCGGATGTTTCACATCAATATCTGCAATAAGAGTTACGAATATAATACAATACTTCAATCTTCTGAGGTAACTGAGTTCCTGAAACTGTTCCTTTTTCATCGAAAAGCCTCAATACCAGGGGAAAAACACACAAACCCAAACCAAATGAACCGGGAGATGGGTGAAGAGAACTGGGAGATGAATGCAGTGTTTTGGAGAGGAACTGGAACAGGCTGACCCAAGAAGTAGTGGTTGCTCCATCCCCAGAAGTGGCATCAAGGAAGTGCCATCAAGTCCAGGTTGGACACAGGGGCTTGGAGCAACCCACTCTAGTGGAAGGTGGCCCTGCCCATGGCAAGGGGTGGAACTGGATGAGCTTTAAGGTCTCTTCCAACACAAACCAGTCTGGGATTCTACGATTCTATAAATGGCACCACTTTGCTCCCAACTTCCAAGGCAACACTAGAGTGGCAGAATAAAAGCTTTCATCTGATTTTCCAAAAATTCTCCCCAAAACTCTGAGAACTTCAGTATCTTCTGGCAGTGCTGCCACTTCCTCATTATTGTTCATTTACAATATATTGTCTCTGGAAACACGTCCTTTGTACAGTATTTCTGAAGTGATCTTGCAACTACGTCTACAAAAGTTCTGTTATAATTAATATTCTCTTATCTTTCAAAATCAATGACTGAGAGTGGAGCCCAGCGGGCAGCAACTCAGCCTTTCTGTGAACAATCCTATTTCCCACTTGATGAGGCTGAGAAGGTAAAAACTGAACACTTCTTTTATTGGAAATGCCCTGGTTTGGGCACAGGAGGCTTTCACAGCAGCATCTCTAGAGCACCTGGAGCTGATGTGGGAGGAGAGCCTGGCTGTCACACTGACAGCACTGCAACAGTAGAGGCATTTTTTTCCGAGATTCCAAACATTTAACCTCCGAAACTCATATCTGATGCTCAGAGTTACGCTTACAAAAAGAAATACGTTAGCTTACATATATGAAATAACATCAGTTGATCTGAACATACAGCAAACCTGATTCTGTCCGTTTCTTCCACGTGATTTTCCTGCTAGTTGGAGAGTTTCAGAATACTCAGGAGCACTGAATTGAGAAGGACGAATTTTCCTCCTGAGCAGAAAACCAACATCAAGACTGGTTATTGCTTAATTCATGGGGGGAAACTGAGCTGTGCAAGCTAAGGGCTTCATGGCTCACTGGGACAGTGAGCACATGAGCTGCCCTTTGCCAGTCAGATTGGCCCATGCTCTTCCTTCTCCACCTAAATAGTGTGACAGGAAGTATCCTTAGACAGGTTTTCACCCTCAGTAGCTAAGTTACCTGTAGATAACTGGATTAAGTGGTTTGTATCAACATCAGAATTCATTCCATTCCAGAGCTGCCATGTGCTTTGTTTATGCCCTGTTTCAAGAAGAAGTGACATTATCAGGGCTGTGACTCTTCGCACTGGTGTTGAGTTTGTTGTTTGTTCTTCCCTAGTTGCTTTCTCAAAAACTCATTTCCAAGTGATTAGGGAAAAATGCAAAAAACTTAAAACCTTTTAAACTGGAAGGCCAGTAGCAGAAGCAGAACTGTATCTATCGTCTAGACAGCTTAAACATAAAGGGTTTATGATCCTTCTTCACAGCACTGCAGGGAGGAAGCAAGGCTGCAAAGGGACCTTAGTCTGGGTGACCTCTACCAGAAATCCAGCACAAAGGAGGGACAACATCATGGACAACATGAGCAGATGTTGCTCAACTCAGGCTGCTCCTGGAGCTCAGCTGAATGTGGTTTTGCTGGTTTTGATCCACACCGGAGGCAGAAAAACAGCCAGTGCCGGGGCAGGTCCTTGGCAAGGAATCCAGAAGAGAGCTGCTGGTGCTGGGGAGAGAAGGGTGATCCTACCTAAGGCAGCTTGGTCAGAGGGCTGATTGCAGGCATGGAGGCTGACACTTCACATCAGGATTACTATTTCCACAAAAGCAAAGATGGAAATGACTTTTCCAGCCCTGATAACCCAATCCTGGTATCAGCATCTATGAGAAGATCACCCCAGTTAAGGGAAGTCCAGCTGCGAGACAGAGCCAAACTAATACCTCCAGCACCGCTCCCCTGATGTGAGCCTGACCAGATGTGTGCTGCCTCTGGGGCTACAGCTGTCTGGTAATTCAGAACAGTCTCCAGGCTGCTCTCATTTAGGTTGGGGGCCAATGCACAGCTCACTTCAGACAGAGTTCAAAGGCTGCCCTGAGCTGCTCTGCATGCAGGCTGGCCACCGGCTGGACCCAGGGCACTGCTGCCACCAGCCACTTGCCAGCTTCAGCTTCCAACCCTGCGCGGGGCTGTGAGCAACAAATGGTACTGGTGAGTTGGTGGCTTTAATGGGCTACCCAAGGGTTCCTCACACCTCCTCCAGGAACCCTGGTAAGTCTTGCTGTGCATCACCTCTCTGTAATGTATAGATGCACCCATATTCACGTAGCTCATGCTAAAACGTAATCCTACAAAGATATCCAAAGGTGGTTTTAGGTTGAAAAAGCTCATCCCATACTTGCATGGCAAAGACACTTACCTTAAACTTGGTACCAAAGGAAGCACTTCATAATTTCGAAACATAACTTCTGCTCCAAACATTTCCTAGTATCAGCACATGTTGGATGCAGATATCCAAATATTCAGGAGTGGCTTTTTGGGGCTGTAAGGTCCGCACCACTGGCCAAACCCTGCCTCATGCAGACAACATATTGGTATAGATGACAGAACCTATAATAGCAAAACAAATCCATCAACACTTTGACCAAAAACAGAAACAGAGGGAAAAAAAAGAACACTGACATGATGCTGTTGGCAAAACTTGGCACAAATGTTACAGTCTAAGAAAGATGAGCCATTTCCATTTACAATATAGCCTGACAGCTTCTGGGACACACTGTCAGCCTTGCAGAGGCTGGATTCATTTTAGGGGCATGGGAGTTTAGTGAAGCAACCAGTCCTCTTCCTCTCAGGGAAGACTCATTAGCTACAGAGAAACTCAGTGTGAATGGGAGGTGCGTGTGGGGCATGGGTAATTACGCAGGCACCTTAGAAATAAATCACCATCCTACTGTTGATATGACTGCAAACCTGGAACTGATCCTCATTTTAGCCTGGGAGAAGGTCTTCAGCAACACTCCATAAACTACAAAGAAAAGAAAAGGAAATTGACTTTAAAACCAACATTTTAATAATACCGAGGTGTTGACAAAACCCTTGGAAAGCAAAGGAGCTCCATCACACGGGATGGACTCACTGCCTGGGAAGTGGCTCCTGCAGCACTGCTGGGGCCAATGTTTTGTTAGCTCAGTGACTACTGCTATCACTGTGTCTGGAGAGGATGCTGTGGTGGGAAACAGGCTGCAGGGATACACATGCTGGTACTGGCTATCACACTGAGTACCTTCAAACACTTCTCCCCAGCAGGGGCAACCACCGAGGCAGGGCTCCCATCACCTGAACAGGAACCTGCAGGGCCCTGGTGCTTGGTAGCATCACAAGATGTGAAACGTGGTTAGAGCTGCTGTATTTCTTAACAGGGAATCCCAAAGGGAATTGGGATGCGTGCTCCCGAAGCATGTGTGCAGCTAGCCTGGGATGGAAACGTAAGCGCAAACTGCAAGTCTGCTGTCTAGCACATAGACTTCGGGGCTCTAATACCCGAGGCGCATATATTCTACTACTCAATGTGTGCATACAGTGACTGTTTACCCTGCAAAAATGTAAGCCAGGCTCTTGGGCACACTACATGTATGAATACACTTGAAGTCCCCTCTGGCTTTCAGCAGGCCACATGACATCCAGCTGTCCTACAGATGCAATGGTGTCAGTGCTAACAGAGACACTGTGATGCTGGTGGAGAGGATGGACCTGTGGAATTCCCTCAGGTTACACCAGAAAAATGCCAATCTGGGAGGTTTGGGATCCTCTTCTGAAAGCCTGGTTACATTAATTCAATGCCCAGAAACAGATGAGCTAGCCCCAGTTGCAGAAGCATTGCTTTCTTGAAAATCTAAGGCTCTGTTCTCTTCCCTATAATCAGGATGATATTTCTGACTGCCTTTTCAGCAATGGCTGTCTCCTGCACTGGGGACATGCAACGTTGTAAACCAGCAGGTCTGTAATCTTTAGAGAAGCCACGCTGACAGCAATGTAACAAAAATCATATTGATGCTGTGTTAGATCATGGTGCAGAGTGCTTGCAAAGGTACTCTGCTCTCTGCAGCAAAGCATGCTGTTAGATCCAAACCCACAAGAGACAGGGATCAGAGTCCCCAAGTGATCACCGGAGTACTGCAATATAAAAAGCCACAGAAGAACTCTGTAGACCACAGCGGCCCTGACTCACAGCGGATGCACTCTGCTACCTCCTGACTGGTTTTGATAAAATGATGCTGTTCCAGCCAGCTTAGAGTTCATGGCTCAGGCAGAGGTTTGAGAGCCACATAATAACCCCAGTCATTTCATAAAGCACTGCTGCTGAGCTGCCACACTGAGCTGCCACACTGAGCAGGAAGAACAGGCAGTGGTGACTCCAGGTAGCCACCTCACCATTAGTCATGTCAGTCATGCTCAGGTGGCTTAAAGGAATTAATTTTCCATTTAATTCGGGTAATTTTCCCAGAAAGTCTCAACTCCTGAATACAAATAAGAGTTGCTTAGAAAACACTGCATGGCACTTGGCTACCGTTCGGCACTACACTGAGTCAGACGAGGAGCTCCTGGGCAGACCAGTATGGCTCAGTGTTAGTGCAGACACTTCTGAGCTTACCTGCAGTCAGCCAAGAGTTCAGCCTGTGAGGAGCTGAACAGGCTCAAGATGTGCAAGTATCTGCTACTTATCATAGAACCCCAAACCGGTTTGTGTTGGAAGGGACCTTAAAGCCCATCCAGTTCCAACCCCTGCCATGTGCAGGGACACCTTCCACTGGAGCAGGTTGCTCCAAGCCCCTGTGTCCAACCTGGCCTTGAGCACTGCCAGGGATGGGGCAGCCACAGCTTCTCTGGGCACCCTGTGCCAGCGCCTCAGCACCCTCACAGGGAAGAGCTTCTGCCTCCGAGCTCATCTCAGTCTCCCCTCTGGCAGGTTAAAGCCATTCCCTTGTCCTGTCCCTACAGCCCCTTGTCCAAAGCCCTTCTCCATGTTTCTTGTAGCCCTTTTAGGTACTGGAGCTAAAGTCTCCCCGGAGCTTTTTTGCCTTCAGGCTGAACCAGCCCAGCCCTCACCCTGTCTCTGGTCATGCCCTATTTCAACCTGCTAAAAGGGAACTAAAACCCCTTAAATAACTTAATTTTACATCTCTCCCCAACCTTAATGTGTGCTGCCTTCCTGGATCACTTGCAGAGCGAGGTCCTGGCTGGGGCTGCAGGAGAGGGGGGTGCGAGGCAGGCAGCAAAGCCCGGCACTGTTGCCATTCCCTGCTCCTCAGTGCTCAGCTTCCCTTCCCATGTCTCCATCCCTGCTTTGCTTTCCTTATTCTTTTACATTGTGGTTGGTTTTCAGATGCACCATAAAAATCCGCGTGCTGGGAATACTGCGGTTAAAACATGGGAATGCAAACATTGTGGGAATAACTTGGGTTTGTTTTTCTTTTCCTTCCCCTTTTTTTCCCTTCTATAAACTAACTTTTCCACTTCTTCAGTACGCTGGCACTTACAACTTGTTGGCCTGTTAACAGATACAAGGACTGAAGGGGTCACATGAATGATCTGTTTTGAAAAACAAGCAGAAGCCTGTTGCAAGCTCTCAGCCAGGGTTTGAGCAGGTAATTCCTGGTGTAAGGATTTGTACATCTAAGCACTCAGCAGTTGGGAAATCAGGTGGCCGTGACTCACAGACCCTCCACCCTCCAACCCAGTTGCCACTGTCCTCACCCTCCACTTGTCCCCATTCCTATCCCCCAGAAGCCTGCTCTCACCCATCCCCAACCTCTCCTATGTTTTTCTGTCAGCTCCTGTCCAAGGGCCCTCTTCAGGCCATCCCATTCCTTCTCCCAGCTTTGAAACACGACCATTAGCTCTTATTAACTGTCCACAGTCTTGCCCTCAGTGATCCTTACTGCTATCTCCCTACATGGCTGACACCGTGCATGCTTCTGCATCTTAACAGCTCATTTTAACAGCCACTGGTGGGTCACAGTTGCTGCAAATCCCTACACAGGTCAGGACACTGCATGGAGGTGTCCCTACCCATGGCAGGGGTGTTGGAAGTAGAAGATCTTAAGGTCCTTTCCAACCCTAACTATTCTATGATTCTATGGTCTCATCACAGTGCGCCACAACCCAGCCCACTCGATACTGAAGATTTACAGCAGAATGAGCAAGTTCATGGTGCTGGCTCCATGGCAGCTCCACAGTCACTGGGCAGCATATGCTGAAAAACAACCCAAACCAACAAATCTTTTAATGTCATTAGGGTTTGGATGTTTTCAGTGGCTCTTACAGACCTCTCCTAGATCCTGGCACAGACCAATCTGGGTTTGAAGGAGACAATCATTTGCATGGAATAAGAAGATAAAAACCATTTTCTCAGGGGTGCATTTTGTTTTTCCATCAATGGCTCCTATTATTACATTAGCAACCACCACAAAACCTTCATCCCCACCAAACGCTGCCTTCACACGTTGAAGGAAGACAAGACTGATGCTCCTGTCTTATCACCTGAGGGAGCCTACACAGGGGCCTCGCAGGAGAGCAGGCACTGACAACGGCTAACACATGGCCACAGACGCTCACCTTCTCCCAAAGGCCAGGTTGGATAGAACTTGGAGCAAGCTGCTCTAGTGAAAGGTGTCCCTGCCCATGGCAGGGGTTGGAACTGGATGAGCTTTAAGGTCCCTTCCAACAAAAAACCAGTCTGGGATTCTGTGGGTCTATGAAGTCTCACTGTGCTTCCTAGGAAGTAGTGGCTTTCAGAAAACAGTATTTTGGTTTTTACCTTCTCCGTAAAGAAAAATTCTCCCCGTTTTTCCAAAAGGACTTGAGATGTGATACTGTTAAAAAAAAAATATTAAAAAAGCTTTTCTTTTTTATGATCTTGACCTGCACCTCCTGTATTTTTTGGGTTGGCTCTACGATGTTGCTCGTCATTTTTTCACTCTTTATCAATGTCTTGGGGACGTCTGTGTTCAGTCTGTTTCTAAAGGGCTTTGGATACTGATGTCTACTCCAAAACCAAGGGGGCTGTTTGAGCTCTTAGTCCCTGTACTATCTGCAGAGCTCCTGGGGAAGTGCCGTTGTAGCAGGTCATAAGTAATAATTAGCATTATTTATAGTGGGGGCTGCAGAACAGAATTGAAAGTGTCATCAGATTTTACATCCAAAATATTGTCTAACTTGGTCCTTTCTAATTCCCAAGCATTGCTGTGGGAAGATACAATTGCACATGTAAATACTTTCCCATGCCTCCTCACCATGTGCATATTTCGCATGTGTAAAGCATATGGGAATGTACATAGGGCCTCGTTGGAAATGTAGTGTGTGTGTAAATTGTTGCTTGTCTACATCTGTGTATCTAATTGCATGTGAAAATCACTACTTTAGTTGCATCAATGAAATACAACTTTTTGAAAATACAGCTTGCATGTGTTTCTCATTCATTTTAGTGAGGCACAAGATGATCCAGTTGAAAAACAGTAGCTAAGACCAGATGTTCTTCTGTTCCTCCAGCGTGAGAGAAGCAGCTCAGCCTTAAGAAACTCAAAGCTGCTTAGTTTAGGATGCTTGCAGTATCATGGGAGAGAAAGATCATCTCCTCCAGCAGCCTCCTTTTCCAAGAACTCCAACCTATCCCAAGCAATGTTTATTGCAGAAGTTCACCTCTGCTTCCAGTAATTTAGAATCAAGCACCAAGTCATCGCCAAGTGCTGATGAGCAACAGTGAAGATGCTGTGGTCATTCAGTGGCAACCAGGGGATGCTCCTGGGGACACTCCTGGACAGTTAAGACTGGACATATAGCAGAGATTTAATGAAGTATATGATGAGAATGGCAACTCACCCAGCTGTGCCAATAGTCATTTTTAAGCTACATGCCTGATTTCTAAACAATTGAGTTTTAAAGATTTTAATAACTCCTTGAGTTTTTCCACAGCTCTGCTGCTGCTATGGTCATATTTCCAAATTCAATGTACCTCCTACTCCTCCACTTAAAACATTCACTTTTTATTAAACCTGCAGGAAAAACATAATCTGGATTACTTTCAAATTATTGGCCAAGCTCAAAGAGACATCCCAGCCCTTTATGGGGTGCAGATAAAAGAGCTCACAGTCCCTGCTCTGCCAGGAAAAATGTTCACTTTCTGTGAAAAACATTAAGAAATCAAATGAAGAGCTTATTAAACTTCGAGATGCAAGAATTTACGAATTGGACAGCAGTGCATGTGTATGTCAGACCCCTGAGATGAGATGGTGCCTGTCATAAACTGCTGCTGGATGCGTAAATAAGACTCACTGTTCTCTCCCCCAGCCGCGGAGTATTGAAGTAGGAGCTCAGGCTGAAAGCACTCTTTGTGAGAATCAGCTCCTAAGATTTATGTGCAAGAACCTTTTCTTTATTTACCAGCTTGCTGAGACTGACAAAGTATTTGATAGCTTGGAGCCTCCAGCCTGAGAGCCCGGCTTGTAAGAGCATCTGTCAGTGACTGTACCTGCTTTGCTATATACTTTTCGGTGCCCCAATCTGCAAGTACCCTCCCGTCCTGACGGTGAAGGACCTGCTCCACACCTTCTTCTCTTCCACCTCTTCCAAAAGCCTCAGACAAAACCGATTTGGGTGCTTTATTCGAGGACACATGAACTTAATCCTCTGCTTTTCAAAGAAGCATTAGTTATTCTAAAGTATTAGTTATTCTTCTGAAGAGAGGTGTTTTAGTTGGCAGAGGTACTCACTGGCCATTGCAGGTGTTGGAAGTGTAGTTGTACCCAAGGGAGTGATGATTATTAAAAAGCACTCCCTCCTAACCATCAGCTCTATAAAGTTACTTTCACAAATAACTGTAGGCTATACAGGGAAGACAAGTCATCTCCATGCTTATCAACCCTATGGACATTTATTGTTATTACTAATACATGCATGAGAAGCTTTGACTTGCGGAGCCCACTCTGAGTTTGCAGAGTCTGCAGCAGCAAAAAGCTTTTCACTTCTTACCAGTGAACTTACTGCATTTGATCTGCAAATGGGGACAGAGCAATGTCTCAATTTATAAATGCAAGTATGTCAACAGGGCTGTGTACATGTCCACCCAGAGATGCAGCAGACATCTGCCAAGTTACCCTGGGAGCTGGGTGAGAAAAGCAGCTGGTATTTTCTCCTCGATCACGTAAATATAATACATGCACAGCTAGAGAGTATTAAAAATATGTATCCATTTGTAAGTTTTCCTAAATGGCCATATTGCACAGAGCTCTTGGCTGGAGAGTTTCTTGACAGTTCATACTTTTCTCCTCCAAGTTAGATGCATGGGTAAGAAGACTGGAAGACTACTTAGCTTGGAATATGCTGCTTATGATACTGCATACTTTCTTCTTCCTTTCTTCTAGCAAGACCATATCAAGCTTCCTGACAAATTCTGTCCTAAATACAACTTACACAGAGCAGATGAAATATCTGCAAACCTTATCTGCATTTTTCTGCGTATCTTGTTGCTCCTATATTGGACTTTCCTTAGTGTGCAGGCAGTGAGACTATGAACAAGATATTGCAATGTCTGAGTAAGACCACCAGCTCCCTGGAGCAAGCCGCTGTCCTCCCCACCTTGAGTATTCCACTGTTGCCGTCCCACACAGACCTGCTTTATGAGATGACCGGGGGCAAGCTTCTCATCTTTGCCCTAAGGACTTTCTCCCTGAGACAATCCTTCAGGCAGTCGCAAGCCCTGAGCTCCACAGCCTGCCCCTTCCATGCTGGGTTAGAGAACAGGGTCCTGGGGAAGAGAGGGCTTGTGCCACAGATGTGGCCAAAGCAGCAAAAAGTCTTCCTTGATAACACTGCTGTGATTTATTTAGGTACCACTAGGTATCCTCTGATAGCACAGAAAAGATCTCAAATCACCAAGCTTACAAACTCAGGCAATCAGACAGTTTTTGTAGCAACATTATTTTAGGTTGACCCCTGGTTAGTGTTCCTCATCTCCTTTGCAAGAAGAGTGGCATCTGGATCCAACAGAGGCCTCCTGATGAAGGACAGTGTCCACATGAAGAACAGTGTTCATAAGAGTACCCCCTGTCAAGCTTCCATGTTTCTACATCTCATCCAAATGTTTTGCCACGTATTTCTTTTCCCAGCTTCACCTGGTGGCTCACACGACCTAAAGCCATCTTCAAACATCCTGGGACATTTTTCACTTGCTGCGCATGACTCAGCAAGCCCACAATGATGAGAAAAACACACCTTGAAAGTCAGCTTTCTCCAGATGCCCACCAGGCTGCCTCGATCCCTCCAGTGCTCCAAGCGCTGGAGTGCAAACCTGACGATGCCATGTACCTCCAAACAGGGCATTCACTTCTTTCAGAGTCATTTCCTAAGACTCAGCAGCCTTCAACCAAGAATCAAGCAGGCTCTGGCAGAATGGTGGTCGGAGTCTCCCTCCACTTATTCAGAACATGTTATTGCTGGGGCGAGAAGCAAATACAGCCGACCAGTAACGCCTGCTTCCAAGGAAAACACTCCCTTTACTGTATCTGGTGTTTTGAAATGGATGAAAATAAATTATTTATTATCATGACTTTTGGGCTGAACCTGTTTATACGGGCTTGCATCTGTCTGATCTGAAGAGTGAGTCACTGACTGACAGACACCCTGTTGGCTGGTCCAGTTACTTACATTATGTCCATACTGTTCCAACAGCTTAAATAAAAATAGCAAGCTTGAAACTTCTCTTCTGTTGGCATCCCTTCATAGAGACGGGGTGTTGCTTAAAGAAACATCAAATCACTCTTAAAGAGGTCAGATCTGCAGAGCGAAATGGTAAAATTAATGGTGAGGCTCCCTGGCTGCGCATTTCCAGCCCGGCTTTAGACCCCTCAGCAGCAGAGCTGGATGCCAAGGGAATGGGCAAGGAGGTTTGGATGACGTGTGAACTGCTTCAGAGCTGCCCACAAAATATCAGTCAATAGGAATTAAACATCTGCTCAAGTCCAAAACTTGCAGACCTCCTGCCACTGCCAGCCCCCTCCACATCTGGCAGTGGGGGCAAACTCCAGGGTAGGATTTCCACACACGCCAAGTTAATTCTTTTTCTTCCTTCTTACTTTGTACCCCTTAAGACCCAGTGAAGACTGAAGTGAGAGCTGCAGATAAGTCTCTTGGACTGCGTGTGATGGAGGAGTGGGACAGCAGCAGAACTCTCCTCTCCCTGTGTTAAGTGGCTTTTGTTAGATCACACAGAATTGCAGAAACGTGACTCAGAATAGAAACATCCCTTTCTTCACTATCCCATCCAGACAAGTACAAATGGATCCTCATTTGCTTGATTAGGTAGGAACTGAAAGTGGCTGACAGCAAACACTGTGTCCCTTTAAACAAGCAAATTGGAACAACTGGCAGACAGCATTCCCATGTGCCTGGGCCCCCAAATGGCTTTTCTGGGATATACTATAGCCATAAATGCTGCAAAATCCTACTGGTGTGAAGCCAGGAGCAAGCAAGCAAGAAGACTCTTGGCCACCTTGAAGGTCAGAGGCAATACTGCTATTGCAGTGTGGAGGTATGGCATAAGAAGAGGTACTAGCCATCTCATAGCCTCCCAGAAGACTTTAGTACCATGGTAAGAAAGAGAAGGTCCTAGAGAACCTTCTACCTCTCTCAACACTGTGCAGGCTGCAATTCCTTACCTGGCATGTCCTTCTGATAACTATTTTGCAATATCTTGTGAACGCAAAGAATATTTATGCTGCAATACACACCTGAGTGTCTGTCTGCCAGGAAGGGAACAAAACCCCGAACCACAGTCAGGGCTTACTGTGAGACATTTGAGTTGCTCAGCATTTTAATAACCCTGATCAGGATTAGGAGCCCAAACACATCAGATGGCCTAAAGCAAATACTGTCACTTGCCTTTTGTCTCACAAGAAGTCATAATTCAGTGAGTACAGCCACCTGTGGGATAGACCTGTATGTGATCAGACAGATTCTTTCCTCCCGAAGGTGACACTCATTTTTATGTGACTGAAACAAGTGTCTAATCACAGTTTCTCCCTTGATTTATTCGACCATTTTTGAAGAGGAGGAAGCAATGCAGTACAGTCTGGACTCCTGTGACTGAGAAGACATGCAGAGATAAAGAGGATCTCCTGCTTAACACACATACTTTGGAGCAACAGCCAATATCTAAGTGCAGTATAATATTCTCCACTTGCTCTGCACTTGCAAGCATGGAAGACTATGAGTAGGATGTGTGTTTGTGGTTGAGGAGGTATGCAAGCTATGCTCTGTGTGGATGGAATATGCCTGGTGCTGAAAGCTGTGGGATGGAAGAATGAATGCAGTTGTATTGGGAGAAGGAGGAATGCTTACAGTATTTTGTGTCCTCAAATGTGGATTAGCTTGGACAGAGATGTAAGGTGGGAAAGACATATCCTGAACACCTGTTGCTACATCTGTATTTTTTTTGCTCATTTTGGAGGCAGCATGCCTTGCTTCGTGCGCTCTGTCCTTACTCTGCACTCAGGTCCTTTCCATTTCATGTGAAAATAAGTTCCTCCTCTCCTGAAAGTCAGTTGTATTTCTAAGTAGGGAGAGGCTGAGCAGGGAGTGGAGCCCATGTGTTAGGGTTGAAGGGAACTGGGCACACATTTGCCTCTGGAAGCACTGAGGAACTGGAGCGATTCCAGGACCCAATTCTCCTTCTGCTGCAGAGTGCACTCCATGTCTGCTACCTTACTTCATGCTGGCGTTCGCTGTTGCTCGACTTCCACAGCTCAAGCTGCCACTGAAGACAGTAGCAATGTGGGCAAGTCAAGGTGTTCAGGATGGACTCCCTAAGGAATGCAATTAAGGCAGCCACATTCCCAGTGTCCCGGGCAAAACGTGCATGCAATGAGTTGGCAAACAGCACTATTCTCACTTTTGCCAGCAAAAGGAAATGCAATTGATTTATCAAGAAGCTAAGGCTAAAAATCTCTCCAGCGGCAATGGAAATGTATGTCCTTCCACTGATCTCTGAAGATACATGATTTATGGGAATACCCACTTATTTACCTTAATTCCCACAAACAGACCTGAAAAAATTAGCCCTTGATCTGTGATGGCAAAGGGCTCCACAGAGGTAAAGCCACTGAGGAAGAAAGAAGCAAAAACAGATTCAAAAGGAATATATAAAACTAGAAATACATTGAAAGGATAGAAAACAGTTTGCCCTAAGTAGTGTAACGGAATATCGCTTGGCAGTGCTGTTAGGCTGTGGATGGACAGAGACACTCAGGGCTTCACAGCAATTTGGTTTGGCTGTTAGTAATTAGAAACTTGAAAGTAAATGTGAGAACACAGTAATAATAATTTCATGGTAAAAACAGTTTCAACTCGGAAGGGCTACAGTGCCACAGACCTTTAGCCACACGTCTGAGCTCCCTTCCAGGGAACCTCCACATGCATCCCTCCACTTGGTGAAGTCACACTCCACTTTGGAAATTCATTTTTCACAGGATGGTTACCACCTCTCAACACTACGCTGGGTGTCTGCTTGCCACCACTTGCTGATGGATCACAGAATGTTTAGACTGCAGGCCTGGAACAGGTGCCCAGAGAAGCTGTGGCTGCCCCATCCCTGGCAGTGCTCAAGGCCAGGTTGGACGGGGCTTGGAGCAACCTGCTCTAGTGGAAGGTGTCCTTGCCTGTGGCAGGGGTTGGAACTGGATGAGCTTTAAGGTCCCTTCCAACTCGAACCATTCTACAATTCTGTGATTCTGTGACTTTAAGGCAACCCCCCTTGTGAAAAGCTCTGTGTTCTCTTATGGTGTTTCTAGAAAGGTGACCTGATCCTCAAGATGTCCTGTGAAACAATTTAATGCAGTAAACTGGACAGTATGTAGTGCCTCTGTCTTGGAAAGATGAGGAGTTTTGCTTATTCTTAGGTCTGAACCAGAGACGCAGAGGGTGTAAATGAGATGCAGAGGTCTGTTCACCAGCCCCTACACCAAATGCTAGTTCTTCAATTTTCTATGAAAAAAGGCTTGATGAAATTTAACCTTAATCCTTGCAGTCCCAGCACAGCCAGCTTCCCTGGACTCAGGCAAGAAATATGAAGGGAAGGAGCCATTTCAGATGTCAGATCCAAAATGCACACTGTTCTACATGCGAAGAAAGTGGTGTGAAAACAAGATGGATCACCATCAGTTTTGATGTGCAGTGCCTGAACTGATCTAGGATGGATCTGGGAACTGAGTAAATGCAAAGTAAAAGCCCCAAAGTATCAAATGTAGATCAGAAGAAAATCTGTAAATGAGTTTGTCTGGAGAGTGAGAAGTCTGACAGGCTGTGCTCTGTGGTGGCTCTGAACCATGAGGTGGATGTTCTGTCGTGCCTCAGAGGTCTAATTTCAAGTTACTCTTTGATCTCCTCGTGGTTGTATGGCTTTAAGAAGCCATAGAGCCCATCAGAATCAGATTGTGACAGCCAGATCTGGACTCTGGGTTTGGTTCATTTCTAGATATAAGTGAAAATGTATTTGGTAGCTTGATTCAAGTCTCCAGCAAACAGGTGAGTTGGCTTTCTTCATAACCACTGTATAACCCGGCATGACTGGCACCTTTCACTTAAAAGAAGCCTGAGCTCCACTGGCCAGCAATGAATTAAATTGGCAATGACTTGAGGAGGTTTGTAAAGCAGTTGGCTCTGTTCAAGGCTTAGATTCTCTCATTTTCATGAACCCAGACCCACACTGGAATAGAAAGCAAAAGAATAAACTACCTACCCAGCATCTGATAGCAAGAAAAATGCCATTCTTCTTAAAACAAGCAAACAAAATCCCTGTTAATGTGATAATCTTACAATAACTACTTATTTCAATGAATAAATGACACCAAGACAAGAAGTATCCTGGAGTCAGAGGCATGAACTTTTAGCTGGTAGGTCAATGGTAACGTATCTTGTTTGTACAAGCCTGACAAAGATCTGCTGAGCAATATCCATTGGGGCCAACAGTGCTTGGCTGTCTGCACTGTGGTGGAGAGACAGACTTGGATAACAGTGTCACTCACTCCTTCGGCGACACCAGCCAAGCATAATGAAGCATGGCCAAAGCCTTCTTCAGCATGATGGCAAGAGTGAAATGCTGAAAAGTCCTAAAATGGGTTGACATGGATGAATTAGAATGAAATGGCTGAAGTAACAATGATCTGAGACGGCATGTCCGGCACTGAAGCCAACACAACCCTGTTCCAACCCCTTCTTTCCTCTCCAATGGCCTTCTTGCTGCATTTTCATGTATGCTGCGAAAAGTTATGCGAGTTCGTCCAGCCCACAGAGGTGTCAAGGGATGTCTACACCGCAGACTGCAGCATAACACTGAGGTATCTGGAGCAGTCCTAAGTGAGCTAATCTAAGTACCTCTGGCCATGAAACTGCAGCTTCAGAGTTTTCTCTGCAGAACCAGTTTCTGGTGTTAGTTTTAATGTTGATAATAGCATTAGAGTCGAGATGTCCAAGGCCAGGGACCTGCTGATTTAAACACAGAACACATCTGCCCCCAAAACTTGTGAAGTAAGATCAGACACAGCAAGTGGATGTAGAGAGACAAGCAGAAGAGCACAAAGAAATCAACTGAAGAGTTGCACGAGCTTAGTTCTAGCAGGAAACCCTTGCTGCTATTAAATTCAAGTATCAGCTGAAAATGAATATGAAAGGGAGAAGAGAAAGTTACATTGTTTTTTCTGCTCTGTTTTGAAGGACAGCTTTGCCTGGCTTTCATCCTATAACAAGAAGTCAAAGTTCCACCGGGTGCCTCCAGTAAATTCTAATCTTTACAGAAACTAAGCTACGGCATCACTCCAGAACACCATAATCCATTTTCAGAGCAAGGTTGGACCATCAGGGCACCATCAAATTTCTGGGACTAGACACTCTTCTAGACAGTATTCTTCCTGCAAACCCACCAGTGATGAAGTTGTGTGGGCAGCAGATCATACTGGCTTTGCCTAACGTTGGTGAACAACGTCAGTTCAAGGCAAGGGCAGCTCAGCCCTTGGAAGCTCCATGTGAAAATCGGAAGCATAGATTCAACCCAAGGAACCTGGTTCACCCGCAGGCAGATATCTTTTAAACCAGCTAAAAACACAACTTCTTCAGCCATGAGGAAGAACTCAAAAAAAAAAGGCAACATGGATTACTTATTCTCTTGTGAGCAAATGGAATGAATATAAGGCCATAATCATCATGGTCAAGGACAAGGGGGATGCGATGGCTGAGGACGACTTCCAAGTGTAACTGAAAAAGAGAAGTAAAGGGATACACTCTGCAGCACAGTTCAGTGATGATAACAAATTAGAGCAGATTAACACACTTCTCAGTTCCTAGGTGCTGGTTTGGCACTATGAATGACCCAAGCAAGAAATCTTAACATGTTATTTGGGTGGAATGTACTCAGAAGCTGCAGGAAGCCACAAAAATTAGACTGATACTTCTTTATTTGTAACACTAGCTGATGGCTCTTGCCAGTCCTTCTCCTTCTCCAATGCATCTTAGAAAATAGCTTTGAAATTCATCAGACCTTGGACATACAGCCCGGGTAACGTTCCAGCAAGTAGCCGTTTATTTTATAAGGGGATTTAAATATTGTAAAAGTGAATAAAATGCAGGTGTTTGCATTACAGACAAGTGAACCTTACGTAAGCTCTACAAAGACATGGCTTCCAGATTAAAAGGGCTCTGCACAGTTCCTGCTGCCTCTGTAGAGGAGGTGGATTTTTAGATCGGCAAGTGAAGCATCTTCCTTTGCATCATGAGGCCCTGGATTCAAACCTCTGCTCTGTTTGCATACCAGGGAAAGGCAGGCAGTAAGACACATGGTGACCATATTTGCATCTGCACAAGGTTCTTAACTTTGAAATTTCTCTGAATAAGTTCAGCCACCAGAATGCCCAAACACAAATAATTGCTGCCCTGCTTTATGGACGGATGAACACTAACCCCATATTGTACTACTATTCAGATGGTCCAGCCCAGGCTGCTACCAAGAGATGCTGGGATTAATCAAAGCAGGAGCATAAATACACGGGAAAAATGGATCCCCTGATTTTCACACTGGATTCTGGTACAAAGAAAAGAATTAACAGCTACCTCTTGGAAAGCTGCCCCAATGAGCAAACTCAAAACTTCTGGCCCATACCGTACCAGCTTCCTCAAGAAGAGAGATTATGCAGAAAACCTTAAAACAAGGTTTAAAGACAAGGCAACTCCACCTGTGTTAGTTCATTGACTCCTGATTTACACCAGTAAAAGTGAAGATAGCCAAGGTAATACTAGTCAATTATTAAATATATATTCAGTGTAACCATGCCCTCTAGAGGACTAAGCTTACCTTCATAGAGTCAAAACCAGCCTTTGGGTCTGAACAATCTTACAACTTGGGGAAAAGGCATTTTGGATGTTTGTAGTTTCCTTCCTCATCTGAACCTATCCATGAATTGCCATTTCCTCATTGGCACCATACCCTACAACATGTTGAACCAACCCCTCAAAACAGCACTGGGAGGTGAGTTTTAACTTCTGCATCCACCTGGTGTCTCTGCCAAACAATTACTTCAGCTAATCCCCACCCAGAGACTGAAGGACTGATCTGAGGTCTTCCTCTCTACTACTTCCAGAAGACACCTGACCACTTTGCAAGGCATGACCCAAATGAATATGCTGAGAATTAAATGGTTTTAAACAGATCGGAAGGAGACTGAGATGAGCTCTTAGGCAGAAGTTCTTCCCTGTGAGGGTGCTGAGGAGCTGGCACAGGGTTCCCAGAGAAGCTGTGGCTGCCCCATCCCTGGCAGGGTTCAAGGCCAGGTTGGATGGGGCTTGGAGCAAGCTGCTTTAGTGGAAGGTGTCCCTGCCCGTGGCACGGGGGTGGAACTGGATGGGCTTTAAGGACCCTTCCAATCCAAACCATTTTATGATTCTATGAAATAAACAATGTTCATTCTCTTACCTCCTGCTTTCCACATCTTCCTTCCTTTTCTTCTTTCTGCATTCACTGGCAATTTCCCCGCCCTCCCTTGGTCAGTGTGGTTTTACATTCCCAGTTGGCTTGAGCTGCAAAAATGAGAGTGAAATGAATCTGCTTGCAGCTTGTTTGCCGTGGCTGCGATCACCCCAGCTGGACAGGATGCTGATGGCAGGATCAGCTAGCTGTGCTCGTGGGTACTCGCTGCAGGCTGTAGCCCAGTCCTAAAGGAGCCAATAAACGCTTGTGGAGTTCAGTCTGAAACTCTTTTGGCTTGAATGTCTGCATTTTTTGATCAGGAACCACTGTGCGCCACACATCACCAACCCTGTGGGCAGCTACCCTGAAAAATAAAGTCTGGAAAGAAACCAGGAAAGGGTCAAAGCTCTGAGCTAACATGATGCAACAAAAAGGAAACTCTCATCAGTTCAAGACGTTTCTGCTGGTCAGGTTGGTCAATGCAAAGTGCCAGATACGCCACTGAAAGTCCTGCAGACCAGCCTAAGGATGCAGCGCTGGAGTGATGGCCTCCATTCTACTAGAGAATATTTGGACATCTCTTCATGATGCCTTAGCTTCTGTCTCAAGTGACACTGCTCCCATGTAGCTCAATGGGCAGATGAAATTAGAGCACAGCTGTATTTTAGTAGCTGAGTAAACCCAGAACAGTTCAGATGTGGGATTTTCAGAGCCTGTACTGCTCACTTTGCTTTTGTCATCGAGCCTTTGGGATGTCAGGCACCGAACACCCTGCAGCTCCCAGGTGGAGGTTTTCAAATCCACTTGGTGGATGTTTTGTTTCTTCTTTTAATTCATTTTTTTTCCTGACTTTTCTCCCAATACAAGAACATGTGGTTTTCCCTTGGTTACTTTCACTCTGCTGACCTGGTTTCTTGCCTTCCTTTGGAAATGCTTAGGTGGCGCAGCAATGGAGAGGATGAATCAGTTCACCCGCACTGAACATACAGTGGGTCTGGGAAAACCCTGGCAGAGCGGAGTGTGTGGGGAGCAGAGAGGATTACAGAGCCTTTGCAAATGGTTTGACAATGAAGGGGGCTATCACTTTCCTTTTCTCTAAAGTTTCATTAGCAGCCAGTATTGCTGTTCCAAGCAGATGTTGCCCTTGCTCTTAGTTCAGCAAGATCTTTGTGCCCAATTTAGAGGAAAAAACTCAAAGCATTTTAACAGCAATTGGAAAACACAAAACATATCACAAATTTTCTAGCAACAGGAACCCCTTGGCATACTGGAAACGAAGGATGATTTGTTGGGAAGGTGCAGGTCTAGCCCGCACAGAAGGCTAAGCATGGAGGCATGCACTTAGGTTTTAGTTCATACTCAGAAACACCAAGTGCCTCAACTTGGGATCATGTCTCCACAGTTCAGTGCTTGGTCACAGCCCACTGGAGACATGGCCATTTGCTCCATCAGCAACAAACACACCTGAGAAACAGGCAGAGATGTGTAGATAGTTCATTAACCAGAAAAAGATAGGCCACCTTCATCAAGTAATTCTATGATATAAAGGGCACTGAAAATTTGACACACAAATTCTGAATGCAGAACATGACAACTCAATTATTGGTTTTTTAAATTAAAATCAAGCAGTATCCTAATGTATTTCTTTTTAAAGCACCTTCCAAGAGAAAAGAGTGAATGATCTGCAATTTAGGTGACAAACATTCTCCCAGCACCAAGGGTCCTGTATCCTGGTCCTGGGGCAGGGACTCACATCATCTGAAGCAGTTTGAGTCATCCCACTGCCTTCAGCTGCACGAGTCATAGGCTCAGCCTAAGCCCAGCACTAAGTACCGTGTGCAATGAGACCTTCAGTTCAATCAAGAATAGACATTTCATGCTCAGATTTACAGAAGCTCCCTCCATTAAACCAGTGACACGTGCCTGCACCCTGAACATGTGCAAAGTGCTTTATAAAATCACACACAGATTTATTACAAATACTTTTTTTTTTACCCTGAATCAGCTGAATCTGAATCAAGTGAACGTGCTTGTTGAAGACTGAAAAACAAGAGTTGTGTAAACTGATAATGCGAACACTGAGTAACATGTTAGACCTTTTCCTGAAAATGGTAAATATAATTCAAATTCTCCATCTTTGCTAGAGCTGGTGACTGACATTCTGGTTTACAGCATGAGTAAATCACATCATAAATGAAATTTAAAGGTAGTTAACAAAATAATCTTAATGTCAAAAGGGCGAGATGTGGGTTCACCATTCGAAAATGTCATTCTTTAGTATTGCAGTGTCCCTTAAAGGCTAATCTAAAAGAAAATTAAATTAATCTCATGCTCACCACCTTTAAATTACAGGAGTGAAAAACCTTTCAGGACTTGCCAATTACTAAGGAAACTTCATAGCTGGATTATTCCCAAATTGCACACCCTTTATTTTAACCACTAAAGGCAAACACATGGTTTTGATGGGTCGTAAAAGAACAGGTTGCTTTTCAGTACTGAAAGAAGCTGTAATTACTTCCCTTGTTCGGTGACTTCCTGATTTACTTAGGTTGTTATGGGTGATACTATTCTGCTAAGGTAATTGGAGCTGATGACCTGAGGGAATGACCAGTGGCTTTTCAGTCTAGGTGACTTGCACCTAATGAGTAGAGTCCTGCTTCCCAGGAAACGACGACACTGTAACTGCCTTAAGTGCTTGGTATGTGTGCTTTAAAGGCTTATGTTTCGCAGTCCAAGCAGATTCTGTCTCTGTATGATATTTGCAAACCAAACAGATACAACTGTTTCCAGATACAGCTAAAATAAAGGTATTTTCCTCAGACAGAAGCACGAGAAAAAGAGCACTCCAGGAAGGTGAGCTTCAGTCTCCAGACATCCAAATGCCAACACACAAACACAAGGAGGTAACCACCAGTTCCTGAAATTAGTTCTTGTCTGTACCACAATACATAATACAACATGTTTGTAACGAGTGGCAATGTGTTGTTCCAGTACAAATTATATTACTTAAAAGTTAAAAATGAGACCTGAGTTTTCAAAGGCTTCAGCAGGGCATCATCCCTGAGCCATCCCTGGAGGAGAGTTGGACTCTTGAGGGGACTGGCCACCCCTCAACAGAGGTCCCTTCCTTCCCCAGCAGATGAGACAGGCAGCACCCAACATCTCCGCAGTGCTCCCCAGAGAAGGCATCTTCCTCAGCTGGCAAAAGGAATGTCTGATTTAGCTCCCACTGTTGCTTGGCTCCGGTTTTGCACGTTTCTGGGGCTATGTGTTGCATTACCTTTCTGCTCAGAAGGACAAACTTTGACTTGCTGCATGTTGTCATGTTGAGATACATGATTTAAACCTGCGGTTCCTGATTCTAAGTATCCCAGATCTCACGTGGTTTGAAACTAGCGCTGGCTTGGCTTACTGCACAATAGGCTACTTGCACCAAGTAAACTGATGGGAAGAGATTAAATTGGCCAACTCTGAGAATAAAAGTCCTGTATCATGAACCATGCATAGCTTTTCCCTTCACAACCCCTGTGCAGTCTGGTGGATCCATCCAGGTATGAAATTTTGCAAGAGGTGTGGGTACACAGAGAAGTTACAGTGAGATAAATACAATTTACACCATTGTGTAAATCTGATTTACAGCACCTAGTAGTTGTCTGTTAAGAACAAAAGCTCATGTACTTTCACTCCCGGGGAAAAGCAAGGATGGGCAAAGAAGTTCTTTACTGTGAGGGTGCTGAGGCGCTGGCACGGGTTGCCCAAGGAAGTTGTGAATGCTCCATCCCTGGAAGAGTCTAAGGCCAGGCTGGATGGAGCTTGGAGCAACCTGCTCCAGTGGAGGGTGTCCCTGCCTGTGGCAGGGGGTTGGAACTGGATGAGCTTTAGCATCTCTTCCAACCCAAACCAGTCTGTGATTCTATGACTGAATAGCAGCTGAGATGCTGATGGTTAATACCCAAGTTAATCCCACAGTAACTCAACCATGTCCAGAGATTCACAGTTTCTACTAGAAGGTAATGCATGAAGATGTTGATGTCCTAAACCTCTGTCTGTAATACACTCAGCATCTATGACTGATGTTAAAACACCAACCAGGAAGGAGTTTGGCTATGGCACCTCTTCAAAGTGGCCTGAATATGCCAACACTGAAACAACCCAACTTATACAACACCTTGATTTCAGAAGTTATTTCAAGAGACATCTTGCCTCTTACTGCAAGAGACTGCAGACAAGTACATTTACAGTAAGACTCCTCAGCACCTGCATGCACCACCAGAAAGCCTCACATAAGGTATCCAGATGTCCTGCATGGCTGGAAAAGGCATAGAGAGCACAGTACCCTCCAGCAGCCACCATGGAGGGTGCTTCTTAGAGAGGCAAGTGGCCAGTTCGGTGCTGCAAAGGCTCATTCCCCATCTTTTCTCTCCCACAGTTCAACTGAAAACCTATTCAAAATAATACTAGAAAACCCGGACACTTCTTTAAACTATCCTAGCAGTTTAAGCTTTCCTTGTGAAACACATCCAAATTACATTTCCAGTGGCTGGTGTACGTACTGGATGCCAGAATAGCATTATGTGTCATTTTACTTGAACCCCCAGGTCAAAATTAGTGACTGAAGAGCAGCTTTATAATGTAGGGAGCTCCAGGAGCCTTTGTTAAGTCAATCAGTTGAATAATATCACCCTGAAGGACTTAAAGATGAGCTGAAGAACAAATGATTTCAGTTCTTTATGGATTCAGAAATAGCAGAAACAGCTATTGCTATTACTGAAATTACATCTGTGGAAGGCAGGAGTTAAAGCTCGAAACCTCAGCCTGAGCTTGAGAGGGCACCCGTGCCTCGGAACACATGCATCTCAACCATGGGGGAAATCCAGAGAGGTGATAGTGCAAAAGACCTTTGCAATGCTGGGTGTCAGGGGAAAAAAAGTCCTATCTGTTAACTGGACCAGATAAAATGCCTGTAGTAAAATGCGTGCAGTAAATAGCCATGCTGGCATAAACCATCCACAGCCAGCACCAAGAGAAGGTGAGTCCGTGAGGTAAGATACCACCCATGTTCTCCACTTTGTTAAATGCACCATCTTACGTTGACCAAACACTCAGATCATACCCACCAAAGCTCTCGGCCCGGTTGAGGGCTGGGAAAGCAGATCTGTCCTGGTCTCCAGGACGGATTATGGGACACCAGAGCTGTGTGCCAGCATCCTGCTGCTATTCTACCTGAAGACACTTCCTCTTTCCCACCTCCCAAGTCAAATAGCCTTATGAAACAGCAACATATGTCCAAACAGAATCTGGTGAGGACTGAAATATCAGCCACATGTGGGTGAGTAGAGTCTTATAGGTCAGAAAAGCCCCTTAAGATTACCAAGTCCAACTGTTAATCCAGGACTGCCAAATCCACCACTAAACCATGTCCCTCAGTGCCACATCTGCATGTCTCTTCAAAATACCTCTAGGGATGGTGACTTCAACACTTCCCTGGTCTAGTGCTTGACAATTCTTTTGGTGAAGATTTCCTTTGGACACTGACAGATGTCCAGCTTTCCTGGAGCCCTTTGCCCTTCAGGACTACCTGCTAAGGGACTCTGTCAACTGGGCTCCTAAACAGGCCAATGTCTGCCCTCCAAAAGTCCAAGGCAGCAGTTCTGCTGACTCCTCCTTAGTTCTCTGAGAACTGAAACTTCCATCACTTCATGATCATTGTGCCAAGATGGCCTCCAACCATCACATCACCCACAGTCCTTATCTGTTCACAAACAAAAGGTCCAGTGGGCACCTTCCTTGGTTGGCTCCCTCACCAGATGTGTCAGGAAGTCCTCTTCCACACACTCCAGGAACATCCTAGACTACTCCTACTCTGCTGTATTGTATTCCCAGCAGATATCTGGTAAGTTGAAGTCCTGCATAAGAACAAGGGATAGCGATTGTGAGACCTCTCCCAGCTGCTTATGGAGTATTTCATCTGCCTCTTTATCCTGGCTGGGTGGTCTAGAACAGACTCCCACTATGATGTCTGCCTTGATGGCCTTCCCTGATTCTCACGCATAAACACTCAATCCTGTCATCACCATCATTAAGCTCTAGACAATCAAAACAGAGGCCTCTCCTTCCTTGCCTTCTGAATTCACCAGTGCGTGTGGTCAGTCATATAAAAAGCTACCAGAAAATCACACAGTAAGCAGTTACCTGGGATCTTCATGGACTTCAAGGAGACAACCATCACCAGCCAGGTTGTGCCCAGAAGAGGCATAGCACTGGCCAGGAATGATGCAGCCTGAACAGTCCACAACACACATGGGTTTGCCACAGGGTCCTCCCCCCTTTTACAGACCTCTCTGGAGGAGAAAGCACTGACCTGCAGCATCCTTGAGGAAGTTCCCAAGGGAGGGAAGAGATGCTCTCTGCTTCTCCACCCATCTCCTCTCCAGAACAATCTGACATGCCCAGGAAGTGGAGTGTGGGAGATTCATTTCTTTGTTTCCTCTTTTCCAATACGTTAAAACAGGCAAGGAGATAACATTTGTTGAAACACAGATCTGCCATAAAAACAAGCAACCAAAAATACAAGTAAAACAGAACAGCCTTCATGTCTTAACTTTCCAGATGTAAGTCTTCGAGTTCCCACTTGGGTTGTTATTATTATGATTACTACTATTACTACAATAATAGGATTCCCAGGCATGGAGCAGAACCAGCACACGTATAGAAATGTAGGAGTGCAGAAAAGGGGTGAGTGCAGCAAGCCATGAGAGCAGGTGCGGCCTCGCCTGCTCTTTTCAATGTGCTGAGCACTCGTAACCACCATGTTCACTGGGGAGCCTCGGCAAGGCAGGCAAGCTGGGGAGAGACCTGGCGCAACAGAAGGGACTCCAAATCCTGTCGGAGTCCAGGTTATGAAAGTATCAGCTACAGCTGTCAGACAGCAGGAGGAGGTTCAGCATCAGCTTCAAACCTCCTTAATAAATGGCCCATCCCTCTATTGCTTTACCTTCAAACATGGGTTTCAGCTGCAAGATTTGGAACCAGGCTCAGGTGGTTTGGGGCTCAACTTTCTCCCACGCCCTGGGTTAGTTTGGATTCAAGGTTTTGGCCTCTGTTTGTCAATGGGAGAAGGGTTAGATGCAATCTTTGGATCTAAATTCAACCCTTCCCAAACTTACGTGAGAATGCTCCGACCCATCTCTATTTGTCTTGGGTAGGGGAGTCGCTGTGATGCTATCTGCAGTGGAACTTTCCATTAGCAACAACAGGAGAGACAAAGAACTCATGCTCTGACCTTTATAAAACTATTCCTTAACAAAATTTACTCGAGTAAAGAATCCACAATCCTCTTTGGTTTTACTCATTTAATTGATAGGGACATAAAATAGTTTGCGTTGTTTTAATAATAGTTTGGGTTTCTGCTATTTAAAAAAAAAAAAAAAAAAAAGAAAAAAGTTCATTTCTCCAAACATATTTTTAGTAAAAATATTTTGCTTGAACTTTTTTCCTCTGCCTTCAAAGGCTGCTGCACAGTTCTGGGGTGCTAAATACTAAACTCACATTCTACCACTCCGTCTCCTCCCATTTGGATGGTAATCACAG
Organism: Myiopsitta monachus; assembly: GCA_017639245.1. Lineage (NCBI taxonomy): Eukaryota > Metazoa > Chordata > Aves > Psittaciformes > Psittacidae > Myiopsitta > Myiopsitta monachus. Next base: position 37,772,221 of record CM029917.1, on the reverse strand, counting down.
GATCCTGATGCCAAACTCTGGAAGATATTTTTTCCAGCAGCAGCATCTGGCTTCTTGGCAGCCCCCACAAGCAGTTGTGTTGGCAGTAGTGGGAGCTGCTTGAGGCTGTCATGTGTTTAGGCTGCTGCGGAGCTGTCTGAATCAGCCCTGTTGCCTTAGACACTGTTCTCTTCCATTTCATTTTGATAGATTTCTACTTTCTGTTGTCCTCCTGGTAACAAAACCCCACTGATGCTGGAAGGATCTATATATAGCTTCTCCAATCAAGAATAATAATGGTTGCTTGTGGAGCACTTTTCAGCCTCCCCCAGCCCCCAGCTCCTGCTCAGCAGCAGAAAGCTGCTCCATGACCTCTTGCAGAGGGATCGTTTTGCACGGTGCTGAACTGCAGCCACCTCCAGAAGGCATCACGGGAGCTGCAGAACTCACCCAAGACCCTCGAGGTCCAGGCACTCTCTCCACTGTCCTGCCACATGCCAGGAACATCCTGACTAATGCTTGTCACGGGGAACCCTAGACTCCAGCCCTCAAACTGACTCACACAGCCTGTTAGAGAAGCCCCTGAGTACCTTAAATTATGCCTTTTGGTGAAGGCACACCAGGAGGGATCTGTTGCTCCTGCTTCACAGGCTGGCAGCGAACTAACTCTGAACTTTACTTTCTTTCCTGCTAAATGAAGACAGAAGTAAAGAATGGATTTATTTCCTGCAATGCAAGTACTTCAATATAGTTTCTGGTTCTGGAAAAAGATGCACATGAAAAAAGAAAACTGCTTAGCTATACATCTCTCTGTTAAGCTTGAATTTCTCTCTTGATTTCATCCACTGAAAAACACACCAGGGTGCTTGTACAGCTCTCTGGGCTGTGATTCAGTGCAAAACTTTGCCCTCCCGTTCCCACTGCTGGAACTCATTGCCTTAGGAGACACACTGATTTAGATACACACTTCTCTTCCCAAGGCTCAAACTTGCTTTGGTTAGAAAGATGAGTATTTCCTTGAGGTAATACATTTTAACACTTACCCAGAAGGTTACAAGCTATCCTTGCTTAGCTCTAGGAACGCACAAGACTCTCTGGATAGCCAGGTAAGATCTTCCCATGGCCAGAGCACAAACAAAACCTACTAACACCCTTCCAGCAAGGAGAAGGTTGCTCCAGACTGGAAAGCTGGGGCTCTGTTTTACCTGAACATATGAAAATATAATCCATGCAGTTATTACACCATGTCCTGAACAAAAGTATAGAGGGATCTGGTGAGTCCTGATCTCAGAGGACCTAGTGTATCTGTGTTGATGACTCCAGCCTTCAGCCCTGAGGAAGCTCGGAGGAGGAACCGCCTGCAGGCTGTCACAATAGGAGATGCAGGTGCTACAAGTTGAAATGCATCTGGAAGTTGCAATTTAGACATTATTCCTTAATGTTAACACGGATCTAATGTTAGAGCTCTAATTAAGTACCTGAATTAAGTTCGTTCCTTTAGAAAAGTATTCTTTATTGTATCTAAGAGAAATCCGGGGTTAAGTTGAAAGCAGCACGTTCTGAGAGCTGAGGGGTGGCCCGAAAACTGTCTGAGCACGATAGAGCTGCTGCTGGACAGTCTGCAGTTACACACAACAGACTCACAGCTTCTCCTACAGCTGTCCTGAGGAGTAAGGGCCAGAATCACCAAACATCCAAGCACACCCCAGACCTCCTCCCTGCATTTCCCCCAACAGCATCAAACTGGAGGTACAAACAGGACATATGCCAAATAGCAGCATACTTGGTTTAGGTTTCCCAGGGTACCCACAGCAGCATAAAGACATACGAGGTCCCCTGATGTTTCAGTGAGGGCCTTCATCACTGAGCCATCCCTTCTGCACACCTGCAGCACCCATCTGTTGAGAGTTTCTCTCTCCCTCCTGCTCTTGTTTCAAGGCTGAATGAGCTTCTTTCTAACAAAACACTCTGTCAAGAACCACAGTGACCACATGGGCATCTGCTTGAGAAAATACTGCATAAAGATGAGTGAGCATTTCAAGAGCTCACAGCCTTAAAACCATGAAATAAAGACCCTTTCAAGAACTTGCTGAAAGCTTCACAAGGATGGATCCTACTGTCCATGGGAACACTGAGCCAAGCTCAAACCACAGCATCACAGGCAAGAGATGAAAACCATCTCCTCTACAGCAAGTAGTCTGTCCTGTGCTGCTGCTATAAAACTGATTCCTACAGTTTCTAATTAAGCTGAGGTCTCGCTATAAGCAGGATTATTGCTGTGGGTCATTGTGGGATATCGTAAAGACTGACTTTTGTAACAGGATTTAGCTCTCAGTTGCTGGATCCAATGACTCGCCGGGTCCTGCACTGCTTTTGTTTTCATTACATGTGCAAGGCACCTGACAAACCTGCTACTGTTTGGGGATGTGAGGGGACAGCACTGCAAGTCATGGGCTCAAGCACCCTGTGTCCCTGCATGGAGTGCGCAGGTGAGGACCCACGAGCTGTTTGCTGCTCCAGCAACGGGCCCTATGGATTCAATGGTGCTGCAAAGAGTAGTCAACTTGGGTGCTTGAAGGGAATGGGATTCTCTTCCCTCAATTCCCTGCTGCTGGGGTGTAGCAGCCTCTAAGAAACCAATCCTCTCTGTCCAGGATCCGACCATGCAGTACCGTACCCTCTTCTGGGCTGCCTCTCCTGCCTTGCTTCCCTGGTAGAACTGGAGGAGAGCCAGGTGCACACATCACCTCTCCGAGGTGTAGCTGCAATTCATTCAATTTTAAGGTCAACTGAGAAGCTGAAATTAAGAGGTCAGAGCAGTGAGAGAACACTGTCTGCTCAAGGATTATATCAAGAGTATCTCTGACATCATGTTCCTCAGGAGAAATCCCATGGCCCAACACACGATGGAATATCTATCTCCCAGATTTTCTACAAAAACTAAATAAAACCATACTACTCCAACCCCAAAACTGATTTCTATACAGAGACATTTGAAAAGCTATTTGTGGTCTGATAGAGTGGTAAAGAAGAAAACAAAACAAAAGCTTGGAAATTACTTGTATTATTTATTTATTAAGTCTGAATTGGGAACTAATTTTGTTTTCCCTGTTTTCTGATTCCCTTCTGCAGCTTTGGCGTGGTTGCGGGATTAGTGCGACCATCTCCAAAACATCACAATCATATAAAATTTAGGAATGAGTCTGCTCCTGTTTGTTTGCCAGTTTGATTCCCCATCCCAAATTTCTTAGCACTTGCTGAGCTATGTCTATATCCAACCTTATAAATCTGGATGTTTCTGAAATATGTCTGAACGAGAACCCTGACTCAGATTGACTTCCAGGCAGTTTTGCTGACATACAGATTCAGAGAGACCTGATCGGGTTTCAAACTTTTTCAGTTCTTTTTCTAAGCTCAACATCCACGCCAGACATTTTGTGATTCACTCATCACTAATAAACAAGCATTTTGCTATTGCAAAACCTCATTCGACTGCTATTTCCAACCCATATCAGAAATGCTGCTTTAACAAACTCAATTCATGCGTTTCGGCTGAATTCACCGGATTTACCCCAAGGGTGATTTTGGATCAATGTATTTAATTTGTTTTGTGGTATGGAAGAACATTCCATCCTCATATATGCAGTTTATTTGTGTCTATGCATTTCACGAAAGAGAACATAAGTCATTTAAGGAGCCAACTTCGGAGACGAAAGGAACCACATCTAGAAATTAGGGAGATGGATTATTTGGAGGGGATCCTTTAAGCCCCAACAGAAGCTGTTTTGTTGAAAACTTTTATAAAGAACTAGCCCATGCAGCATCTCAATGTATTCCCAGAAATTCCAGAAATGTTTAATCAGATATTTAGAATTTCCAGTACTAACCAGAAGTGCTGCCAGTGGAAAGTTGGACTTGTAGCACAAGACTTTTGTCTTACTAAGTCAGGTTTGCTTGTTGTTAAAAGGTGTTACTTCCCGGAATTTTTGTTATGGAAGGGATGGAGAAGTAATGGCTCATGGCATTTGTGGATTTTATATATAGCCAGTAATTATAAGCAAATCCAGAGATGTACAGTTTGTTTTTACTTAATAACAGAGAAGTGTGATCTCAAAGGAACTCAAGGGATGCATGTCATTCCTATCAAGTCTGGACATTACAGATACATGCTTTTCCAAACGTCTTGTGGAAATCCCAGTTTAAATCTCAGCATGTGAAATACCTTCAGTGAAGCAACTGAGTCCAGTCTGCTAAATTTGTCAGAGCTATAAAGGGCTGGATGCTTTCGGCTGCTTTATTTCAGCTGGGAGTGAAGCAAAGTCAACTCTTCCCAAGAGCTGCTTAACCACTCGCAGGATCAGGTGTTTAGACAAGGAACTGCTTTTGCAAAATGGGTCTGGCCTGGACAGGAGAAGGGGAAAGAACCCAAAGTGAAATCTTCACTCCACTGACATTAATCAATAACCTCCTGTGCCTTCAACAGGACCAAGGCTCTGTGCAAATATCTACATATTTCCTAACCTTGGAAACTGCCCAAGTTCCTTCCATGCAGCTGACACAGTTTCAAGGTTGAAATTTTCTTACTTATCTGGGCAGGTTCACTCCTCCCCTTCACTCAGTTCTTCGGGTCACCATATATTCCTAGCAAACTGGGGGAAAAGTCTTTCTGCATATTTATAAGAATCCCATCACCTCTTTAAGTAACCCAGAATTCTTCTGGCAATACAGCTTTCCATATGTATGTTCAGAAAAGGCACAGGGCAATAAATCAAGCACAAATACAGGATAGACAGGCATTTACTACCTATAAATACAAGTAACGTATCTGATCTCTCTCCTTCCTATCTGTACTGTAATCAGGGGGTATTAAGAGCTCTGCCAGAAAGATCTGTTGAGATATAAAATAGACCATGATTGAGGGATGAGACACAAAGCCAAAAGGATGCTGGAAAACAAAAAGGGCACAAGCAGACAAACAGAACCCTTTGGAAATGTAATCACCATCATCACACAGATTTTTTTATAGCACGCTTTACATTTGATGACCCCTGAGAGCATAAGATCCTCCCACTGTATAAATTAACATGGCTTCACAGAATTCATCCTGACTCAGCTCAGAGACTTGACCCACATCACTGTTCTCCACCAGTCCTCAGTTTTGGCTCTGTCCTACCTCCAGAGACAGAAGATTCCAAGACTGTCACCAGTCGCTGAAAACACTTCTGTAGGTTAACATCCAGAGAAGCCCTGGCATGGCCACGTGCCCCTTGACGGGTGGCTGCGATTCCACTCTGGAGCCTCTCCCAGCTGCAATGTCAGCCCTACCAGTGGACCTGGGACAACCAGCTCTGCAAAACCACTGCAGCAGCAGGAGAAAAGCAGGCAGAGACAAGTGCTTTTTAGATATTCACAAACATCCCCAGGCAGAAATACCTGCAGGCAGCGAAGCCTGGGTGAGAGCTGTGCAGGCAGCTGGTGCCTGTCTCACAGGTTGGCGTGCGCATCCAGCACATGAGGAGCTTGAAGCATCATACCAAGAGCAATGTGGAAAGCAGTGAGCTCCCTGCACAGTGCTGCCAGCTTGCTTTAGACACTGTGAAAACAGGGAGCCTAAATGAAAGTCTCTGGTCACTGGGACAGACCTGAGACTGAACAGCAGTAGGTTAACCAGAGTTTTGATGTCTCCTCCCTGCAATCCTCATGCTGTCATGAGATATGAAGCAAAAGATACCTCTTGAAGGCCAACCCAAAACTTTACATTCCCACCCACCTTACACTATTTCACTTGCCCAATGTGGGCTGCCTGTCCTGGAGCCCTTGGAAATCAAGAGATCCTACCAGACTTAGTACAAATAGATTATTCAGGTAGTTTCCACAGAGGGTAATGAGGAAGTTCAGAGGCACTCTATTATCTTTTCATTAGTGTATTTTATCTGCTGTATTACAGGCTATGAACATCTCAGCTGAGATTTCTTTAAGTATGAATCTAACGTTTTGTAAGCAAAGTTTTTCTGGTGTGAACCATCTGCCAAACAAAGTTCAGATCACTGAACCAAGAGACATCAACAGCCCCAGAACCAGAACAGAAAGACACAAATTATTCAAATCAAGAACAAAAAATCATTACAAAATGTTTCTGTGTTTTAGTAATCTAAAATTTCCATTGCTGATGCTGTGGATCTTGTTAAAGGTTAGACAGGAGCAGTTGGCTTAAAATACCCGCAAATTGATCCTTGATGAAGTGGTGTAGTTCAGATCTCCCGATATGCTGTTGTTAGCAATTACTTCCTATTTTTACTGCATCTACGGCTGTTCATAGTCTATTTATTCCAAAAGGTGCCTATAACTTGGTGCTTGCCTACAAAGACTGAATAGTCAAGTAAGGAGCTATTTTGCTGATTTCTCTCTCAGCTAAACCCGCAGGGGCCCAGAGTTCCAAATTACAGACATGAAAAGCTGCGAGGGACAGGGGCAGGATGCCTGCTCTGTATCTGGAGGGGCAATTTTCTCTTCTGTCTTTGTTACAAGGAATGTTTGGACAATATACAACAAAGCATAACTGAAAGAGATCTGGCCTCTCAAAAGCCAACGTGGCTGCTCATCTGGGCAAAAGCCCTGGGACAGGCTTCCAGTTTGCTCAAAATCCTCTCTTCCGTGCCATTCACTTTTGGCCATCCCCAAACAGACATGTCACAGACATGCATCAAAAGGTAACACAGGGCAGAGCACGCTCTCACTCCCTGAAGGTGAAACATCTGCAGCTTTTGCAGGACACAGGCATACATGAAGAAATTAAGACTTACTATTTAGTTGAAAGCAGGGAAAAAATCCTCGCACTAACCTGTTCATAGGCATTGGCTGATTTAGCCTTAAATCACATCTCTCCTTGGCACTGGTGCAGAGGAAGGTATTTCCTGAACAGTTCATTTCAAGTTTCATTCATAGGTACTGTCTAAAATTAGATCCACCACTTTCATTCAGGTCCAAAGCCTTTGCCTACTGTAACATTTGTCAGGAACAGAAACTCCGTTAAATGTGCTCCATCATCAGCACTATTCCCCCGAGCTGGCTGAGGGCTGCAGGTCCCACCAAGCGGAGCAGTGGAGGCTCATGAACCTGTGGCTAAATGCAAAGTACCTGTTTTTAAGGGTGACTGCAAACTTAAAAGAGAAACAAACGCTCCCTTTGACTCCGGACAAAGCCCATCCTGTGTCATGGAGATAAATATGTGCTGACGGCCAAAGCCTGGCCTGCGAGCCAGGCTCTGATGGTGGAGCCCTGAAACGTGGCCAGAGGATGCTCTTGACAACATGGAGCTGTGAGCTTCAGGAAGCATTGAACTACAGATCCCATACTGCCTTACTACATGTGATCTGGTTTCCGGGTTGAAGCAGACAGCAAAACCCTTCACCAACAAACTACAGCAGCTTGGATTTCTTCTGATCCCAGCTCATTAACTGAATTCACAGCCTTCATACCTGCAGATGATTTTCCTTTCAGAGTCCATCACATGGGTGTGAGGAGCCATGTCCTCTAGACATGTTTCTCTTCCCACACTAAGGCAGGCTGATACCACAGAATCCCAGACTGGTTTGTGTTGTAAGGCAAGCTAAAGCTCATCCAGTTCCAGCCCCCTGCCATGTGCAGGGACACCTTCCACTGGAGCAGCTTGCTCCAAGCCCCTGTGTCCAACCTGGCCTTGAACACTGCCAGGGATGGGGCAGCCACAGCTTCTCTGGGCACCCTGTGCCAGCACCTCAGCACCCTCACAGGGAAGGAAGAGCTTCTGCCCAAGAGCTCATCTCAAGTCTCCCCTCTGGCAGGTTAAAGCCATTCCCCTGTCCTGTCCCTACAGGCCTTGTCCAAAGCCCCTCTTCAGCTTTCTTGTAGCCTCTTTAGGCACATGTCTCCACAGCAGAGGTGCTCCAGGGCAGCTCTGGTGGCTGCAGGCAGCCCGGCATGAACCAGAAACCTTGTCACAGCCTCCAGATGCAGGTTTCCCCATCCCTGGCTCTATCTCCCTGCCTGCCAACCACAGAAAGGAAGAGCTCAAACCTGGGTCCTTCAAAGCAGTTCTGCTGCTTCCCAGAGAGTAAAGTCCCTTTGACACAGGGAGGACAAACACACTCTGAGGCCCTGCTGCAGCCCTGGCAGCCACCAGGAGCACAGGACACAAATTGCTCGCAAGCGAACAGCAAACACATGGGTTTTTGGCAAAATCCAAGAGCAAGCTGCCTATTTTTAGCACTTGTTAATTGTTTTGAAATCCATCCAGCAACAGCTGCTACATAATATAGCATTTTGACCAGTGTGCCTGAAGCAGTAACACGATCCCTTGTCCAGTGGCCGACTGGGAGAGGTACACTGGTGGGAAGCACAAGTGTTACAGCAAGCTCTCTGTGGGGAGGGGATCATGCCAAGGAAAAACTCCTCCTGGACACCTAGGGCTGGATTTCCTTCACCTGATCCCTTGTCACCCAGGAGTGAGGCAACTAGTCAAACCAGATGGTGAGGGTGCCCCACAGGACATGGAGAGAGGTGCCAATGGAGGATTCTTCCTACTCACTGGGAACACCTCAAGGATGGGACACTTGCCCATGAAGACACTTTCTTTATAGATATGACAGGGAGCCAAAATTATTAGTGCACATCAGAAGCTTAAATTCTATCTGATCAAAGTTACTTGAGTTTTTTGACCCAAGTATTAGGTCAAAGCCCACGCTATCAGCTCCAAAGCACACCCGAGTGGGCTGTTCCTGGGGAAATCCCGGAGCCAGAATGGACAGAGCACACAAGGATAAGATGTAAGGCACTATTCCTGTTTATATACTTGAGATCTTCCAAACCACAGACTTGGGAAAGGTGCAGCTCTCGGGAGCCTCGCCGTGCGTCACCCCAGGACTCCTGCCCTGGCTTTATGTGGGTATTCAGGCACCAATTGGACACAGTTGAGTGTCTGCTTTTTGGGGAATGTGTTTCTCTTGCATTTAACTTCAGATCTGAAAAGCATTCGCCTCCCTCCTCCCTTCCTCCTGGAGGCTCACGAATCACAGAGCCGCCAGACGAATGACTCACCCGGCCAGGTTCTGGTCAAGCATGCCAGTCTGGGAGGCTCTTCTGTGATCAAATGGGAGCAGGGCTGGCTTTGTCGGTGACTGGCCATGTGTTGAGTCGTGTAAACCTCTCCCAGGGGTCATCCACACTCTCTTTGTAAGATGTCTCCGTCAGGTTGTAATTGCTCTTTTGTCAGGAAAACTTTGGAAGGTATTCAGGGAGGGAGGCAGGGGAGAGGGTGGGGGGTTTCTTAGGAAGAAGAGCTTCAGAGGGCTTCCCAGGACGGCGGTGGCTGCCAGAGGAATTGTTCTCCGAAGTCTCAGTTCACTTGAGCTTGAACTTCCGAGCCAACCCAGCCCATCCCTCGCGCCTGTGAACCAACCCAGGGGACTCGACTCACGGAGCCTGTGAGGATCCCACCCGGCCCTATCAAAGGCTTCCTCAGTCCCCAGCAGCTCCTGGGCAAGCAGCACTGCACTGCAGGTGCCCCTGGCCCGACACGGAAAGCTGGACTTAAGGACTCTCCAGTGGGGATGAATCTGTGAGATCGGGAGGGACCGCACACAGTTTAATAACCAGAAATATGGCATGCGAAGAGACACTCGCCTTGAATCCTGAGAGGGAAATCTGAGATCTGACACTGCTTGTCAAAATCTTTTTCTTTTTTCAAATAAAGAGAGCAAATAGCTGAGGTTAAAATGCAGAGGGGGTCTTTTTCAGGCATTCAAAGTCAGTTTGATCTCCCTAGGAACCATCGATTTCATTATCACTACATTAGACATGGGCTGCGCTCCCTGGGGAGATGGCTTTGCACTCTCTCACACCTCCCATCTCTTCTGCTCCATCACCAACCACAATGGGCAGGTGTCCCATCCCAGCCCCTCTACCTTCTTCTCTTTTCGATTTGGTTCCTCAGTTCTGCTTGTGGAGGAGGCAACTGGGAAAGGTGATCCTAGCCTCTTATTGTCTCATCTAGATTGGAGAAAGGATGAGATCTTTAGTACCACCTCGGGGTGAAACGGATAAACACGTCTGTAATATAAATAAATATTGAAAAACCTGACCACAACTACACGTCTGAACACTGTTCATTGTTCAGGATGAGTCACAGAATCCTATAATGGTTTGGGTTGGAAGGGACCTTAAAGCTCATTCAGTTCCAACCCCTGCCATGGGCAGGAACACCTTCCACTCGAGCAGCTTGCTCCAAGCCCCTGTATCCAACCTGGCCTTGAACACTGCCAGGGATGGGGCAGCCACACCTTCCACGGGCAAGCTGTGCCAGCGCCTCACCACCATGATGGCAGTTCCCAGTTGCACATTAGAAGTTCCCTGATCACCATTCAAAGAATTTCAATGCTTCGGGAACTTCCCTGAACATCTGTGATAGCATGTTTTACCATCTACTTGGCGGCAGTCAGCAAGAGGGGAAGCTGCAGCAAGATCAGCATCACTGAACGTCTTCTTGAGCAAAAAACTAACCTCTCAGTCTTAGAAATGAAAATAAGCAGATGAGGGTACTTTTCAAATGGCTTCTGCTAGCAGTTCACAGCAGCAACCAGGCTCTGGCACCTCCAGGGATTTTAGCTACTGGTGTGAGGATCCATGAGAGATTATTTTCTCTGGAAGGTAAGACTGCATAAACTACCATGTTTAAAAGCAACAAAAGGAAGGTGTATTTGTTCGTTTGTCTGGGTATGTCATTAAACTTTGGACCTTTCAGATAGCTGTATGGAGGCCAAAAAATATAAACAGGTTCAGAAAGGGCACAGTAACATAGCTCCCAAAGATTAAGGCTTTGGCCACTGCTAGTCAATAGAGTGTGGCAACTCTTCTAAGTCAACCTCTTGAATTAGAAGAAATACCTCCAGCACCTTGCACCGTCACTTGAGAGACTTCCCATCCCTAAACCTTGAATCTTGACCTCCGTAATACTGGGAGAATGGTCAAGTCCGAGTCCTGGCACACAGACCATGCCATTGATTATTTTTGCCTGTTGCTGCTTAACATCCACTGACATTAAAAAGACACTGTTAAAATGCAAAGATGAGCCATCACCTGAACCAGAAACAGAGCCAAAGACTGAGAAAGATTAGCAGAAGCATTGTGTGAAGGAACCACACAGTACCCTCAAAACCTCCTAAACCACTCTGCTAATGCCTCCGCTGGGTACCAACATCTGCACATCTTCAATCACAACAAAGATGCAATATAGAAAACAAATAATATTCATCCTTGAGCTGTGTTTATGTATATTTACACAGATAGAACTAAATGCTTGAGGGGGATGGTCACAGAAAACAGCAGAATTACCACTGAGCTTTCTCTTGCCGATGACAGTGGGCACCAGGGTATAACGTGACTATGGGCTTGCTGAACTCATGTGAAGTTGCTGTTAGTGCTAGAACATCACCTGATTTGTAATGAATGCTAATGAACACCAAGGTGGTGGATGGAAACTCAAGGTGCTACATACCCAGAAGTGAGTCTGGGAGCAGCACAGCAAGTCCACAAGAACAGAGGACAATCTGGGGAAGCTGCAGAAGGCTGTAAGACCAAACCAGATCTGCTTCACTGTCCCCTTACATTACAATCACATGCAAAGTATAAGAAGAGGTTAAGAAAAACATATTGTAACCAAATGGTTTAATTAAAGGAACTGTTGTGTGCGGAACGGGACACGAGCTGCTCACCACGCTTTGTGGCGCCGTGTCTCCAGCACAGTTCCACTTTATCTTGTCCTTTTACTCCACACTACAGAGGCCACCTCAGGAGTTTCCTAGAAGATCCTGGATTCACACTAGTTTGTTATCCTCTCAAGTCCTTGGCTGTGAAGATTCAGGAATGTTCCAGAAAAGTTTCACATTAATCGATTTCTATCAATATTACTAAAATGACACAAGATTTTCACCTTGAGCTATACTCCCTAAGCTTCCTTTACTACAAAGGAGCATCCTTCTTTTTTTTCCTCTCCATTTACCATAAAATTCCAGGTCAAAGGAAGTTTGACAGCTCTGAGATTAAAAGTTCATAAAGACAGAGCTCTGCAGACAAGCCAAATAAAACTTGCTTTTAAGTAAGAAATACTACCTACACCAGGGAAACTTTCTTAGTGGTGCCTGCCTCCTGTCTAGTGATTAACTGCTTTACTTCAATCTAAGGTGTTGCTTTATCATCATTTACCCACACAAAACCATTGTAAAATGCAGTACTACGGTTGCATCGATGTATTAATACGAATATCTGCCTAATTTACACTAACCTTTTGCTTGGGAAAAGGAAATAACCAGAGCTTCAACTGACAGCAAAAGAAAATCATACTCAGCAGTGCCAAACAGCATCTCTGGCTTGAAGCATTTTCCAGCATTTATTCAGAGACATTTAAGGATGCCCACAGACACAGGCTGTACATTCCTGTCACCTTCCTGACAACAATCACAGAAATGTCAATCAAACACAATTATGAAGATGCGGCATCTGAAGAGGGCTTACAAGCATGCTGGAGGGACTCTTCAGCAGGGATTGTAGTGATAGGACAAGGGGTGATGGGTTCAAATTTAACCAGGGGAAGTTCAGGTTAGAGATAAGGAAGAAGTTCTTCACTGTGAGGGTGGTGAGGCCCTGGTACAGGCTGCCCAAAGAAGTGGTGAATGCTTCATCTCTGGCAGTGCTCAAGGCCAGGCTGGACATGGTCCAGGGTGAGGAATCCCTGTCCACAGCAGAGGGACTGGAACTGGAAGATCTTACGGTCCTTTCCAAGCCTAATTGTTCTATGATTCTATGTGCAAAGATATTTCCAAGGATCACTGCAAGTCAACCTTTTTAACATCCTTTTGGGGCTGAAATTTGGCAGCAAATATTTCAACTCCTACTTAGTGATCCATACAGCCATGAGCAGGGAAATCTACACAAATGCCAAACGACCTCAGCTTGGCTTAAGATCCCAGATTTTAGGCACTCTCCAAAAAAAACCCTTCCCTTGTCCTATCTTCAGGCAATAATTTCAAAGACGTGCAGCATCTGCAGCTTCTACTGATGCTAAAACTAAGCCTGGGCTCAGTGAGGAGGGGGATCCTTCTTGGGTTCATCCAAACCAGCTGGCATTGGTAGAGGGACTAATACCTTCCTTCATTTTTTGTTTGTAGCTCTCTCTCCATAGCTTGTATACACAACTATTGTCTTTAGAGCTCTGAGCAGGAACACTTAAAACAAGCCACCACCAGCCATATTCTTGAATATATAGATATAAAATCCAAAACCAAACATCTCTTCATGTTCTAATGGGAAAATAACGAAGGGAAAAAACAAGTTACTGGTGAATGTCAAGTGGATCAAGTATCTTTGTTTTATTACTGAGCTCAGAGTTGGCAAAGCTTATCACCAGCTTTGGACATGAAAGTCAAGTAGGATGTTCTGGGGAAGAGGAGACAAGGTACTTAGCAACTGTCAACAGATCACCTTATTGCAAGTGTTAACTGAGGCACTGAAACTGTTAGTGGAGGGGAGATACAGCTACTGCTATGAAATAAAAGCACTTTTGCTGACTGTGAGCTGAATGTCTTTCGGAGGTAACAGAAGCACCTCCAGAGTATTTTCACAAATACTTCTATCATAGACAAGAACGTGACTGCTGATCTGGCACTAGATTCCCCTCTTTACTCGTTATTGAATCCATCAGATGAAACCATGCTGGTCTACAGCTTTTTCTCCTCCTGTGACTAAAACTAACTGCATCCATCCAGACTATGCTCAGAAATTCTCCTGGCACAAACTGCACCATCCACATGATCATTTCTAGGGAATTAAATTTCAAATCCTTGGTCTCTACCTTCCTCCTAAGCCTTCATCTAACTGCGGGACTTCGGTGCTTTGATGTTTAACCCTACCCTTCATAGAGCTTCCCAGAAGAATTGTTTAAAATATGCCCAAAATGTGTCTTCCTTTTCTATTCCTTTTGTAGTTTATTTTTCAGACTGGAAAAAAAAAGTGCTGGATCATTTTTATTAGAATTTCTTAGCATTAAATACTGCAATTAAATGATCTTCCAGTGTCAATATACAAAGGGCAAAAATCCTGGCTTCAGGGGAGTTATGCCTTTGATTGTGGTGAGATCAGTTGTTTCTTTTCCTTAGTCCTTTATAATCTCCCCTCACAGGGTGTATAGTCATAAGGAGAGGGAAGATCTGACTGTATGTTTGTGCAGAATTGTTCAGACATACACCACTTAGCAAGTCAGTTTTGTTCAGCAATTTCTATCACTCTCTGAATTACTTTATTCCCAACTAAGATGTGAAGACCCGAGATCAAGAAAGATTTTCACATGAGAATGCAGCACTGCTCGATAGCAGTCTCCTGTACATATATAAACAATGTGAATTTTCACTCTCTTGACAGTATTTCCAGGTACTTTATCTTTTGATATTTCCAAGCTAAAAACTCGAACAACTTCATACACTTAAGCTGGAAGTGAATCATAGAATCCCAGACTGGTTTGGGTTGGAAGGGACCTTAAAGCTCATCCAGTTCCAACCCTTGCCACAGGCAGGGACACCTTCCACTAGAGCAGCTTGCTCCAAGCCCCATCCAACCTGGTCAGGGGATGAGCCAGCCACATGAAACATTACTTCTGCTGAAGCGTCAATCAGTGCCGAGCCTGTCCTTGGGAGTCGAGACGGGAGCTCACCAGATGGCAAGAGGGAACCCCTCTGGATAGCATCTGCCAATCAATCACAGCAGCTCTTATGGGGATGGATACCCAATTCACACTGGTCTTTTTTGTCCATGATGGTTTTGTTGCTGGCCTCACAATGTGCAGTTTCAGCTAGTCCCTTCAGTTCTGTTGCTAGTCACAGACATCAGTGAGTGCCCTGCAGAAGGTGATTTAACCCACATACCCTAAGATAGGCTGAATCACCCCTGGAGGTGCCAGCTTTGGAGGGAAACCAAACAACGAGTTCGGACCAGTTTCTTAACTTTCACGTTTCTGAAGTGAGGGGAGATGAATCCCACCCTTTTTCTCTTTCTGTACATAACTGGAAAGGGATACAAACAAAACATGCTCAGGGAGGGAGGGGTGTGAGCAAAGAGCTGGCCTAGAAGGCACGGCACCTGGGGATTGTTCCTGGCTCTGCCACCGCCTCCTTTCAACAAGCTGTGCTCTTATGGTGCCTGAACATTACATAAATGGAATAAGGAGAACTGTCTTGCCTACTTGGATTATAAGGTCTTCACTGGAAGAGTATGTACAACATCTTGGATGTCCTGAGTTTTACTATAAGACAAAAAAACCCACAATTAAGAAAACTATTTCATGCCTGTGGGAACTGGAAGGAGAGAACAGATAAAGAACAGAAGCTACCTAATGAAAAATAACAGTCTTGTCCTAAATCAGCAGCTCACAAACAGCTGGCAAAAGGAAAAGAAATGAAGCCTGTCACCAGTCCACTCTTCACCACGTAAGCTCTGTCCACAGCCCAACATCTGCTAGCTGTACAATGAGCTCTCCCACAGCTCTTTCAAGTTCATAATCTCATTTGTAGCTATTAATTTGTTTTTTTTCATCAAGATCTTTGTTGTTTTGGGCTTCTCTATTCAGTTTCTGAAGGAAATGAGCAGTAAAACCCAAGTCAGAGCAGTATGTGTGAGAAGAGTATGAATGAGGCACCTGACACTGGAAGAACTGAGACAACCCGCTGACCCACAGACTCACTACGGACAGCAAGGACCATGTGTCTGCTGCACGTGTTCTTCCACCAGGTAACCCTGATTTAAAAGTCTTCTGAAACCAGTGACTGCTGCCTGTAAAAGCAGCTGCAATGGGCAAATGGTTTAAATTAAACAGTGAGCCAATCCAAATTTCACTTTGTCAAAAAGGAAAGGGATGAAGCCCAGCTATCTGAGAGCAGCCTCTGGGATTATTGGATGGAAAACAAAGCACTTGCAGGTGCCTGAATGAAGGATATTATGCACTGTGCTGACTTATCTTACTGCATGAACTGTAGGGATGTGGCTCAGACACTTCTCGAGTCATCTCAAGTTTAACTGGGCTGGGCCTATCCCTTTTATCTTCCGAACAAACTCTAGCTTGGAATTTCATTCCTTACTAGACATGACTTACGCCCTGTGGAAAAAAAGACAGGTTCTGTCTGTTCCATTCAAGCTTGCTCATAACCGGTACTTCAGTCAACCGGATGCCTCCGGTTCTGCTGGGATAGATTCTGGTTCTGGAAACAGGTGTGGGAAGGAAGGATATGAATTAAAAAAGGGATTGGAAATATGGAAAGAGGAGGATTCAAGGCAGAAGTTCAGCCTCCATGAATCACGGCATGGAGAAGAGGAGGACGTACACATTCCCTAAAAAAGAACCTGATGTGGTAGGAAACCTAAGATTTCAGGAACATCGTCACAGTTGGCCATTTTATTAGGATCACTGTTTCCCAAACAAATTTCCCACATTTGGAAAACACAGGCCTTTTTTCAACAACAGCCAAATGGGTGGTGGTGGCTGCTCTGAGACTCCTCTGAGGCAGCCAGCAGACCTAAGGTCTTCTCTCTGTTATTGTCTCAGCTGCTGCAGACCAAACTGCCCAGTTGATAATGTTGTCTATGGCTTTTCTAACTACCTGTGTTCCCAACCCAGCCTGGGATCTCAAGGCCAGGCTGTTTGTTTGCTTGTTATTCTCCTCTGTTCCCACATAAGCCCTACCCATACCCTTCACTAGAGATTCTGCTACTGCGCACGAGAGCAGTATTTTGATTTTGGAGTTTTACTGCATCTGAAAGGGTAAAAGGAAAACCAGCAAACACCCACTGCTGCCAATAGCCTCAGCAGTAGGAAAAGCAGAACAAAAACCGCAGTGCATGCTGAGAAAACTCCTGTTCTTCGTTGTCATTCTGCTGACTGTAACTATGCTGCAAGCAAACATTTAGTGGGGAAACCTAAAGATCACACAGGTTTCTACTTTTCTCCTCTATCTTTGGCCTAGACCCATATTCATGTATAAACCACTGCACTTCTCACATTTTGCTTGTCTTGATCTCCACGCTGCTACTGAACCCATGTCTGACGACCTCTGGTTACCCTCCACTGAGTCATCACCGTGTTCTCTGGGCTGCTCAGAAACTGGGTGGGATATTGTTTAACTTGGAACTAAATGACACAAACATTATGTAGAGAAACTGGGCTACGTCCATTTCTGCTTCTGTTCTGCAGTTCCACAGGAGTTCAACAGTTAATTGTTATAGCAAGCGTGAATTCTGCCCTGGGTTTCCAAGACCCAGGACCAGTGGTTACACATTCTCTCTCCACGTCTGATACATAGAGACCAAAGATTTATTACAGCTCGCTGCTGGAGAACCCAACTTTTCAGCTCTGACTTCCCAGGTTTACTCTTCAATCGGTTCAAAAGCCAGCCTGCATGGGAATTACAAGTCATGGGGGCTGCAGACATCCTGGAGTAGCCCAGTTGGAGCAAGTCAGTACTGGCATGAAAGTCACCATCTAGCCTGCCACTTAATGGATCACATATTTCATAGGATCAAAGAGTGAACTGGGCTGGAAAGGACCTTAAAATCGTCTAGCTCCAACCCCCCTATTTGTTTTCTTTAGTTGTTTTATAAAGTAGGAAAAAGATTCTGAGTGCAGTTTTGTGTTAGTCAGTGATCCTATTCTCTTGTCATCAGCCCCTTTTCCATGCTGCTGCTATTTTAAAACATGGAAGAAGCTATGGTTTGTAGATCTATCTTTACTCATAAACTGACATCTTAGTTTGGTTTTTTCTAGGGAAAATTAAACCCAGGGACCATATCCCTGGTATCTTCAATGTACTGGCTTGTTAGAGATGGAGTTTTAGTTTTGCTTTAACCACCAATGGCTTTTAACAAAGCCTGTATCATTCAGAGGGGACATCTCTGCTGGTGATACGCCTGGCCAGAGCCCATGGTGCTGAGAGACCACAGAGTACAACCGGGCAAGTGGAGCTGGCGTGCACCAAGGAGAGAGTCAGAGTGAGCAAACCCTCAGCAGAAAGATGACTGCTTGAAATCTGTTTCCATTTGCTGCTCTGATGCTAATTAAGCTCTCTGCAGATTGGGAAAGCTGCTGCCACAAGATTTGTGGAATTTCTTAGAGATAATAAGGAAGATGTGGGCAGTACTTGTCTATTGAGATGATCTGCTAGAAATTCATCACAATATTTAGACTGGATTCTAAACCAAAACTGAAATTCCCACAGAATACTGTATTACCTAGAATAACACTCCCTGTGCCAGTCAGAAAACAACCATACATTATAAATATGCATTATGCAGATCAGTGTGCAGTACTGTTTAAGTGCAAATCCAGGGGAGTTCCACTGAGGAAAAACAAGGTTCTATTCTGCTTCGGGAGGATCAATCTGTAGCAAGTATCCTGAGTTTTTCTTTTATATCTCAGTGTTTTTCCACTCATTATTTTCTTCTCTTTGAATGAAAGTGAGCTGACAAATTGGCCTGCTCGTATCCAAACCACATGCTGCTTGACTTCATGGTACTTGTGGTTTTAGGGGATTCATTGTTTGCAAAGAGAATATCTTTTGCCGGGAAGATCAAGACTTCTGATGCAATCCCATGAAACCCACAAACCACCTCCCTGTTCAAAACTTCAGGGTTGGGGTATTTTTCCTCTTTCAGCTGAATTCTTGGCAAAGGTTTCAGATCACAGGCCATGACTAGAATCCTGAAGAAATCTGACAAATTCGGTTGGCAAAACCTCTGGAGATTGTTGTGCTTAATGTGCAGAACGCTCCTTTCAGATCCCTTGCTACTGTGGAAAACAGCTTTCTTCTTCCTTGATGTCCCCACCCCTCTCACCAGGGATACGTTTGTGAGGAATGAAAATAGATGTGTGCCTGGAATATCTGAGGACTCCAAGAATAATTCTTACCACCTGTATCAAGTACATTCCTCTGCAGATCATTTAAAAGTCAAAGAGGCACCTAATTCCCTTTCCAACATGCCAAACAGATTGAAATCCAACAAGTATATTATAACTAAAAGTGCTGGTTGTGGCTGCTCAGTAATTAGTCAGCTCCACCTTGATGTACATGGGCTGAGACCCCACTGATGGCAAAGGATGCCACCCTTGTGCACATGAGCCACCAAAGCGGTCTTTGTGTCAAGGTACCAGATATGGGACAACTTCAGATCCCAAAACTGTGTAGCATACCCTACAGCAACCCTGGCCTTTGGGTGGCAGCTCACTTCTGAGTGGAAACCTGACGTATAGAACAGAGGTTTGCTTTTAACTGGTGCCTTTAATCAGCAGCCAGCAGTCTGCAGACAAAAGCAGTGATTTCACATCATAATCTGTGTCCTGAAGACAAATGAGGTGTTGCTCATGGATATTTTTGGGGAAAGGCTGCAGATGATGGTGAGTGCAGCCATCTAAGGACATTTCTTTATGAATACGCTATATTCTATATATATAAAATAGGTTACATTTTGATTCCCTTTTGTTATTCTGGTGAATTGAAGAAGCTCGTTTCTTGAGGCAGGTAGAAGAAAGGAAGCCAATATTGGTTAAGAAATCAGTCACATGCAATAGAGAACAAATAACTAACGCCAGAGTGCACCCTTAATGAACAACTGCTCGCTCGGCGTGCATTTGCATACCCTCACTTGATAAATGTCACCCCAGCAGTAAAGAGGAAAATCTGTTCACAAATGATTTGCTACACAGAGCCCAGAATGATAAATCTGCATCTATAGTATTTTAAGAAATAAGCTGACACTATATAAACCCCCCCAAAGACCCTCTTCTCTCAGCCAAAATGTTAATTTCCTAAGCCTACCTAACGTGTGCTGGAATAAACAGCATCAGAGTGTGGGATCAGTGAATAAACCCAGAATCATGGCATGTGAAAAAAAGCTCCTTCACAGCATGGCCTTGTTCCAGAACTACATATGGAAATTAATATCCTAATTAATAGGGGTTCACAAAGCACCAAATATTAAGGGCAGACAGAAAGAGCTGGGGGGCTTCTGTGTCATGGCACACGCGGGGCACAGAGATTGGCAAAGATGTGCTCGATGTACAAAAACATTTGGGATTTTTTCCAGCCTTTCCAGGCCAATCCTCTGCGTGAGGATTAAATGCAAGTGTCTCACTGCGCTCAAAGCCAATTTACAACGATGTGATAAACCAACTACCAAATCCACTCTGTCTCTCCATCTCCAGCATTCTTAGACGCTGATGAAGCACAGAAACTAAAGGGAAATAAACTGATAAATATGCCAGAAAATTTTTTAAGGGCTCATAATTCAGACCTAATGAAAAAATTCTTTTTTCCTCCCTGTTTTCTAGTTTTCACCAAGAGGTGCAACACCCAACAGGTTTGAACAAAGTCAGCTGTGTAACTCCTGAGCCAGGCAATGCTGCTCTTCCACTGGGAACCCACCAAATAGGCTACAGGAGCTTCCATTTTCTTATGCACCCTTGTTCCGATTGGGTTTGCACTTAAAAGGAGCAATGGCAGTTTTCACTGCAGGAGGATTTAGCCCAGGCAACTCCAAAATGATGGGTATAGCACACTGCTTGGGGGTTTGGTTTGGTGTGTGATTTATCATAGGCTGACCATGGAAAATGTTGATCCTGTACTCTGAGGAAGCTATAATAGTGATAAAGAAATGCTACGGCTGCTCGTGATAGTTAAACCAAAGAACCAGAACTATCCTTCAACAGCAGCTCTGGTATCCACCCAATAAAAATTGTATTAGACAAGCCAAAATCATGACTAACAAGAGACTGAATTCACAAGTATGTCATATGTACAAATATTAAACCCATGGCACGATATGTCTTCCAAATGAAGCTGTGCTTGGACAAAGCCCCTCAGGGCAGGAAGGCTTTTGAGCAGTTGCCTACTCAAGCTTTCCACCCACCACTTTGACCACTGCAAATACAATGCATGGCCACAGGTGGGTGAAGTGCTAGAAGGAAATGTGAGGTATCACAATCACAGCCCACTGTTTACAAAACCTCTATGAGGGAAGGAGAGCTGTGGCCAGTTAGAATACACAAGCCACCAGTAAGGCAAAGGAATCAGAACCGTGATCACAGAGCAGTGCTTGAATTGTTGGCACCAAACCTGCATGAAGGGAATGTCCTTAGCCAAGGGCAGGAACGCTGAGAACAGAAATACTGAGCTCTGTGCCCTGCTGTCACTGAGTGTGAAACTGTCCTCAAGACTCATGTCACGCTAGAGCAGTATCTCACGAGATCTGAGGCAGGCAAACATCAAAATGTAGATTTTTTGCTGTGCTGGTGATGCCATCTCTGGATTAGTGGCACCTTCTCTCATTCTCAGTAGGTGAAACACACTAGGCTCATGACAGGAGTTACTGAACCTCACAGAACTTGGTTCCGTAACTAACCAAGCTCAATTTTCTTTACATAATTTTCTATTGTCTTTGAGAGTTCAGCTACTTCCCAGACAGATCCCACAGCAGTAACTTTATTAAGCCTCTTTTCATAGAATGCCAACTGCTTCATGCTCATTACTCACTCATTAATCTTGAAACGTCTACAGAATGTCCTACATCATCAGTGTCCTCACCTTCCCAAATCTGTAC
This sequence comes from Myiopsitta monachus, assembly GCA_017639245.1. Classification (NCBI taxonomy): domain Eukaryota; kingdom Metazoa; phylum Chordata; class Aves; order Psittaciformes; family Psittacidae; genus Myiopsitta; species Myiopsitta monachus. The sequence continues at coordinate 37,750,579 of CM029917.1, read as the reverse complement.
ACCCCTCCTGTGAGACGACATGAATTTGTGGGTAGTTGAGCATCTTCCTTCTCTCTCAGAGCCCTTCAGAAGAGAAGGATGCTACAAATTCACATTTCTTGGAGACACTGGACATCTTTATCGAAGAGAAACCCATAGAGGTCTAGAGCATATGCAGAAACCATGTGCAGTCCAGGAAGAGACTGCAGCTGGAGGATGGAAGAGCACAGGAAAAACCTATGTGTATATTCACCCTGTCTCATCACTCCTCTTCAGGCCTTCTTAATATCCATCTCTGGAGAAAGGACTATCAGATCATCTCCAGTCTGACGTAGAATGGGCAGAAAGAACATGTTCTGATGTGGCTAGGCTTCTTCATAAGCTATTTAAGATAGCTTGGCTGTGCACTGGCAGCAGTCATGAACCTACCAGCCATCTTATCTGATAGATGAGGTACAGCAGCCATCAGGTCATCCAGAAATAATTCCAAGAGGCTTGTTCCCAGAACACAGAATGGTGAGTTGTTGGGCACTGAGCTACATCAGCCCCTGGGTGTCAACCAGCTGATGGTCAGTGGACAGTGCTGAGTCCACCTCACCACTGACAGACCCATCCAACTGAAGCCAAGTGGTGATGGTGTAAAACAGAATGGCAAACCAAAACACAAACCCAGCTGTCATATCCTGCCATACACAAAGCAAGCAGCAATAAAGTGTGTCGAGTTCTATTGTCCTTACTCCAGGATTCCTATTTTCTGTTTAAAATCGATGCTTTTCAGAAAAGAGGGTTTACAAAGTTTACTGAGCTCACGCTGCAAAATGTCCTATTCACCTAAAACAGTCTTGTAAGATTATTTTACACTGGAAGAAAATCTGGTTTAAACTTTAAACCCCTGAAAACTTGACACATGTCATTACAGCACATTGCATGCTGGATACCTGAGCTAGTGATGGGTGAACTGCAGAAGACTGAAGCTTATCTGATGTTTTTTTACTCCAGGAGAAAGGCTAAACCCACAGGAGTGTCAGATTAGCGATATTCTGGTACTTCCTTCTTCTAGGGGGTACAGCCCTTCCTGGGATCTCTAGTCTTGGTTTCATGAAGGATGCCAGAAAGGGATCTCAAACGCAGGGCTGTCAAGGGCAGGTTGTACATTATCAAGCGACACCAAAAGCTTGGGCAGAATGCTCTCTGACTTGAGCAAAGCCACTTGCAACCCACAAGAACAGTGCAATGAAAAGCACCTGCAGAATACTTTAAACATGTGAGAGCTCTGACAAAATACAAGGGCTGTGAAATCAGCAGAAAGTGATTTGGTATTTCCATCCCCAAACTAAGCATTAGTATTCAGTCTAATCATTACATAAAAATGACATGGAGAGAGGCCCTTCATGGCATTTCATGCAGTCAGACCTTGGGCGGACTGCATTTACAACCCTAACTGCACAGCGGAACTGTGGTCATTGCTGATACCTTATGGACTTGCTACAGCACAGCTAGAAGGGGCACAGGAATAGAAGCCCTAGTTCTACACATCAGTACTACTCCAGCCTTTCTACACGAACTCATTGCAGCTCAAAGTATGGCGTATTCATCCCAGCAGAGAGACAACAAAATTCACCCACTGAGAAGCCCACCCTGTGAACCCTGGTTCAATCCTTGTCAGCCAAGGGAAGCCTGCATTTAAGGCTCACAAGGTGATTACTGCATCCAGCAGGATTTCCCAGTAATAATAAAATTCAATGTATTTAACTACATTACTACTAATAATGTAGAACAATGATGGTAAGAATGATCACTTGGAGTACTGTGCACAGTTCTGGTGTCCTCAACATAAAAAGGACATGGAACTGTTGGAACAAGTCCAGAGGAGGCCATGAGGATGACCAGGGACTGGAGCACCTCCCATATGAAGATAGGATGAGAAAGTTGGGGCTGTTCTGCCTGGAGAAGAGAAGGCTGCGTGGAGACCTCAGAGCAGCCTTCCAGTATCTGAAGGGGGCCTACAGGGATGCTAGGGAGGGACTCTTCATGAGGGACTTGCAGTGATAGGACAAGGGTTAACGGGTTCAAACTTAACCAGGGGAAGTTTAGATTGGATATGAGGAAGAAGTTCTTTACTGTGAGGGTGGTGAGGCACTGGAATGGGTTGCCCAGGGAAGTTGTGAATGTTCCATTGATGGTGGTATTCAAGGCTGGATTGGACATAGCCTTGGGTGGCATAGTTCAGTGCAAAGTGTCCCTGCTGATGGCAGGGGGGTTGGAACTGGATGATCTTAAGGTCCTTTCCAACCCTAACTATTCTATGATTCTATGATTCTATGTAGTAAGTATTTAGAACAAGAGCATCACATTAATTACTGAATAAAGCTTGGCTAAAAGAGCTTTTAGAATGAAGGAATTTAATAAAACTTTTCCAATCTTGACTAGGTTCAGTTAAGATCTCTCAAGCTTAAACTGAGTTAAGCTGGATGGGAGATTGTTTTAATCCTAAACCACATTCTTCACTCCAGAGGAGGCCACCGAGATGCTGCGAGGGCTGGAGCAGCTCTGCTCTGGAGCCAGGTGGACAGAGCTGGACTGGTTCAGTCTGGAGAAGGCTCCTTAAGGGGAGACCTTAGAGCAGCTCCAGTGCATAAAGGGGCTGCAGGAAACCTGGAGAGGGGCTTTGGACAAAGGCCTGTAGGGACAGGACAAGGGGGAATGGCTTTAACCTGCCAGAGGGGAGATTGAGATGAGCTCTTGGGCAGAAGTTCTTCCCTGTGAGGGTGCTGAGGCGCTGGCACAGGGTGCCCAGAGAAGCTGTGGCTGCCCCATCGCTGGCAGTGTTCAAGGCCAGGTTGGACCCAGGGGCTTGGAGCAAGCTGCTTGAGTGGAAGGTGTTGCTGCCCGTGGCAGGGGTTGGAATTGGATGGGCTTTAAGGTCCCTTCCAACATAAACCAGGCTGGGATTCTGTGATTTCTTTCTCAGCATTAATTCCGCAAAATGGTTCTTCAATTGGCAATGTTACCAATGGATGCACCAAGTGTTTCATGGCATTTACTTCTGTATGTGGCTGGGCACTGCTGTGGGTACAGCAGAGTTTCATGCCAGCTATTACACTGTCAACACAAATTTAAATACTTCCAGTCTTCCACAGACCAATATACAACACTTAAATAATGCCTAGAACTCTGGAAATTGATATGAAATGCTGTAATGTGTTTGCACTTGAAAGACATTTTCCTTCTGGAGCTCAAAACTGGCCAGGCCTGGGCCCAGTCAAGTCACATTTCCTGACCCGCTCAACCCTGATTACTGTGATGGCCCCACTGCACTCTGCAGCATTCCTGTAAGCAAATGCACTTAACAGACCCTTTCATACTTCTCACTCTGAAGCTGCAAATCTTTTTTACTTCAGTGTGAAAACTCAGCAGGTCCAACATTCATGGATCAACATTTCAGGCAAGGTCAGCGTATTAAGTTGAACTTAACTATTTTACCAGTTTCTGAGAGCAGAACAGGAGACAGCAACTATGGGGAGATAAAGGTGCAACTCCCACAGCAGAAGGACCCAATTTTCTTCTCCAACAACTTAATGTAATAGCAACCATTATGTAACACAAAAATCTCAGAGAAACCAACATTTAGTAAGAAGACTTAAAGCTGAAGGGAAAGGGGATATGAAGGCTGTAAGGAATGAAAACAAGGAAAAGCCATCTTTCCATGACATCCAAAGTCCTCCAGTTCCCACATTTCATTCTCTCACGTTCCCTCTCCTCTCCATAGGCAGCTCTATTCCCATGTTCCCTTGGTTACCTAATGTGCCACCACTCAGACTGTGTACTGATTCACTGGAAACAGAACAGGCTGTCGCTCCTACTCACCAAGGCTGCCAGCGGGCAGGGAGTGATATGAGTCCTGTGCTGGGAACTCTGCTTCTGCCAACATGAAACTTGCCAGCTCCATCAGCAGAGGTTTAAACATCATCACGTTAGTAAGGACATATGACATAAGACACAAAATTTCACCTCTCCTTGATTTATCTCAAGCTGTAGCCTTTCATAATACCTGTTCCAGTATCTTAAGAGGCCTGACAAGAAACGTGGAGAGGGACTTTGGACAAGGGCCTGTAGGGGCAGGACAAGGGGAATGGCTTTAACCTGCCAGAGGGGAGACTGAGATGAGCTCTTAGGCAGAAGTTCGTCCCTGTGAGGGTGCTGAGGCGCTGGCACAGGGTGCCCAGAGAAGCTGCGGCTGCCCATCGCTGGCAGTGTTCAAGGCCAGGTTGGACCCAGGGGTTCAGAGCAAGCTGCTCCAGTGGAAGGTGTCCCTGCCCATGGCAGGGGGTTCGAACTGGATGAGCTTTAAGGTCCCTTCCAACTCAAACCAGTCTGGGATTCTGTGATAAAAAGCTCCAGGTGACAGAGCCCACTTAGGCTGGACTTCTCTTCCCCTAGTAGACTTGGCACACCTTCTAGGAGGACACTGCTCTACAAGCTCCCTGGCTGAAACAAACTTCTTGTCTCTTTATTTTATGTTTACTTTGGGGGCTCTGTAAAACTGCCAGAGGAGACACAGAAAGCAGCTGAGTGAGGGAGAAAGAAACACTGGCAGCAGCATGTGCACATTGTGCAAGAGAATCTATAGTTGGAGATGGTTTGTAGCACAGACACCAAGCACCCTGTAAAACGTTTCAGCTCTCCCAAGCACAGCTCCAATAGGCTTTGAAGTGTTGACATCACATCAAATAAAATGCATAGCAGTCCAAATCATCGCATTGGTTTTTCCCCCTCTCCTCACTTTGATGGCTTCTACAAAGCATTTTATATGGTTGAATAAATTTGAGTAAGTCTTTACAAGTAAATCAAACCAAAATGGTTTTAAAAAAAAATATTGGATGCTTGCTACTGGCCTCCTTTGAAAAAATAAAGTGTGTTTCCAAATATGCTGCCTACAAGCTGGTGTGATGCAGCCTGATTGGTAAACAGCAGCGAGGATGAATTCCTCTCAAATGCACTGTGATTTTTCCTCCTCAGACAATCACTGCCTCCCAAATTAACAACCAGTCTGTTGATGAACTGACAGCCTCTATGTAAAAATCAATTGTCTCCCCTCTTGCTTCCCTCCTGCCTTTTTGTGCAAGCGGCTGTGTGAGGTTTACAAAAGTAAGATTTGCAAATTCAGATCAATTTCTAAGGGGCTCCTTGGCCAGATCTCCCTCTACGTTGCGGCAGATGGACTTTTGTGTGAAATATTTTTCCTTAGTTGCTATAGAAACATGCCAACATATTTCTGCTGAAGTGATTTGCTGGAGAGCTGTTTGTTGTGTTGCCCAGCACTGACAGGAGTGAATCATTTTTAGTCTTCAGTCAAGGCTGATTAAAACCTGGTCTCTGGGTGACTTACTGCTGCAAAGTGCTACTTACAGGAGGGGCATACTGTTGTAAGTCAGTATGTCTGGGACATTTGAAGCATGCCCTGCAGTAAGCAAGCAGGTGGAAGGTTAAAGTTACAAAAATGACTAAAAGCTGAGAAAAACCCCAAGGCTTACACACAATTCTATGTTACAAAAAGGCAGGAAAGTTATGATGACCTTTAAAAAAGGGATTTATAAGAGAATTGGTTCTAGAAGCCATCTGTGATGGAAACAACCCTCCAAATGGTATTGATTATGCAGAAGAACAGGTCATGTGCTTTTTCAAAATGAAATGCTTGAAAGAATAAGCCAAATTCATCCATGGCATCCATGGTAATCCCACTGGGGATGTGTTTTCTACTCCACCAGTGCCAAAATCCTTTGCTGTTCAGACTACACTGAACTTAACATTCTCAAGCTGAAGATGCTTGTGGCAGATGAGTCAAGCTATCTGTGCCCACACTGCTTGCAGGGTCACAGCAAGTCCCCCCCATGTATCCGAGTTTCCCTATCTGACGAGCCAGTCCTTGCCACAGTGACAGTAGCCACATCTAAGCCATGAAGCAGTTGGGCTTTCTGGTGTGTTTCCTTGTTCCCTTGGACCAGCCACAGTCTGTCCCCAGACCCAGGAGATGGGAAGCTAATGGAGAGTCAACATAGAGATAACACGAATGATCAAAGCATCTGACCTGTGAACCTGTGTTCCAGGGTCAGCTGGCAGAATAGAGCCAGCCTCACGCACTGCGGTGACAAAGCTTTGCTAGGGAGCTGACAAGCCCCCTGGTTTCTAAGGAGGTGGCACTGAAGACCATTTCACCTGTTCTTCCACCCGCCTGCTCTGTGCCTGAGCTCTTCCACTTGTGAACCTCAGCAGAAAGACACTGGAATCTACTGATGAAGTCTTCTGTAAGAACCACATCCAATGACAGAGCAATTGGAGGCTCACCGCATTTCTGGAAGCTGCATGAGAAGAAGCAAACCCTGGGATCAGACTGAGGGAAGCAAACGTGCAGATACGTCCGTGTTATTAAACTGCTTGCTAAACCTAGAGATAAATTTCTCTCTTTTGGAAACAATATGATGCAACTGAATGTTAAAAAGCATGTTTCTTAATAAACTTTTCTCCAGCCTCCCTCCTGCTGTTAGCTAGCCGTCAGATCTGCTGTTCAGCATCAGCACTTGAGCCTAACATTGGTGAGCCTTCAGAGCTGTTTATAACAGGCTCTTCAAGTGGCATTTTTTCTCCATTTTAACATTTTCCTAATTTCTGTCCCTATTTTTGAAGTACACTCCCACAGTGGCAGCTCTCCAACTTCTCTTACCTCCAAGTGAAGGGCAGGCTACCAGCTACCTTTATAGTCAAAGCCAACTTTGCTGCTTGGCCAGCTTGCAGGGGATCTTAGTCCATGGAATAGTTGATTCTCTGCCCATGGCAAGCATATGAGTCATCTCTCCAAGAAGTATAACCGCTGCTGTCCCTCACTGAGCCATCTAGAAGGCCTCCAGGGCCAAAAGGCTCTCTGGATATGCCCAATGTTATTTCAGAATGGCCAAAGCTCCCAATTTAAAGATAATCTGCAGGAGACAGAGGACCATGGAAGTTGACCTACTTTGGTTCTTGGTCCCATGAGTGTAAGCCTCGAGTAAGCCCACAAAGTTAAGTGCATACTCTAGAGAAATACAGCAGAAGCAGCAAGCACTACTCTAATCCAGGTTTTTTCAGCAACCAATCTGGTGCCCTCACTGTGTTACTTGGTTTTCCATCATGCAGTGGCCCATCCCAGCACATGCAAACTCAACCCTCCGCTCTCTGGGCTAATCAGGAAAGTACATTTGTATGCCTGTGGCACAAGATCCTGGCTGCAGAGGACAATCTGCTATTTGATGTGTCCATCACTGTCCTGCTGAGCCTGCATGTCTAGAAGAGGACATATTCCTGTCAGCAGTAATAACTTCACCTCACTGCAGAGTCTGGAAGACTAGAGGAGGGCTCCATACCTGGGGATTCAAGTTCCCTTTGTCTGGGGGAAGAGACAAGTTTTGGGATGTTTCACATTCATTAAATCTGTTCTCCAGGTGCTTCTGAAATAGTAACAGGAAAGAAGTCAAAATTCCCTGCCAGCCATCATATGATCTCCACAGTCGTGGAGCATGAACTTTTCTGGAGGCTCCAATACTGGAAACTGTTATGCCTGCTTATTTGGACAGGTAGATAGTACTCCTGAACTCCATCAGACATCTTGCAGATTGATGAAAAACACTGCTCTGCTTTCTTTGGCATTAGGCAAGAGTTGAGAAGTATCCTTCAAGAATTAAAAAAGAAAGAGAAAAGTTGGCCAAAAGTCCTATTTGTGAAAAGAAATGAAGCTTCAAATGCTCTTCCTCAACAAAGCCTCCCCCTCTGTTACAGATGGGGACCAGGCAGACCCTTGGACTGATCCACAATGGGATTCTCATGCCCCTGGGTTAAGTTTGCTCCAGATCAATGTCTCTCTTCCACGAGTGTCAGGAAGAATTGCATTAAAAGAGTAGTTCTGTTTTCATGCTATTTGCCTTTTGGCACTGATGACTACACGGCTGACTAAAGACAGATAAGGGATGGGGATGAAGCACCAGGCTCCAAATTTCCTATGTATTTAATAGCAGATCATTTGGAAGGGTTCTAATGCTCCTGCCACAGAACACAACGCATGGATTAGGTCTCACTGAAATTACCACAGCTTGCTTTTATGGGCTCTACTTGTTTCCTATTGAGGAAGACAGAAAATATCAAGCAGAAATATTTGCTGCAAGCTCTGAGGTTTCCCCTTGGCCACAGCTGATAGTACATCTTGTGAAATCAAGTTCTTCTTGACCCTTTTAACCTGTGGTGCTGGGATTTATCTACCAGAGCTGCTAGATGTCATGAACTGCCAGGGAAGTAATAACAATTTCCATTTCCAGCCCCTAGGTGCATTGCCTGTTCCTAGCCAGTGCTATGAGAAAAGCAGAATGGTTTTCCCCATCTCCTTCATCCTTGCCAGTTCCTCCCTGATTCTCCAAAAACCCAAACCAAACAACCCGCCTTCCTGACTTACCAGACCTACAACAATGTGAAAACACATCACTTCCAGTGCAGTGTCCAGGTGGAAGACAAAAGCACTCACCTATGCTGAAAGATGTGATACCCCAAGAAATCGTTTCAGTTCTGGGAAGTCTGCACTGTGAAGGAGCTCTTTTCCATTTTCCCCACAGCCTTTTGCCTACTGTATGTAGCTCTTCCTCACTAGGTTCCTGCGAAGTGATCCACCTCCTGAAGCGCTGTTCCACTGCCAAAGGAATGCCACCTCCTTAGACACAAGGTTTCTGTGAAGCAGCGATGACTGTCTCTTGTCCAGGAATATTTCTGATGTAGGCAAGCAGGAAGCTTGCTTCTAGGCTGTCTTGACGTTTTTCCATGAACACACAAGTCAGAATCTTTCAAGACAAGAGAATACCATCTTTTTCCATGTTTGTGCCTATCATGGTAACACTTAGCTATGAAAATGGCAGTGGAAATTAAATCTGAGAGGAATCCACAAACAACAGTGACCTTATTCAGGGCAGAATTACATCAGTTTTCATGTGTTTTGGAGGTAACTTGCAGATTCCTTACACCTGCGACTTCTCAAGGGGTCAGTGGTGGGTATGCGAAGGCTGCCCCACCGCAGCACACCCAGCTGAGAAGTCTCCCTAGGCTGTGTATCAGACGTTCAGTGACTAGCAGGCGGGAGTCTCCATTGTGGTTTGGGTAGGAGACTGATAGAAACACAAATGCAAATCGTTAACAGTTTTCAAGATAACAGTAATAAAGAGGAACAGCGCAAGAGGGATGTGGGAGTTTGGCAGAAGAGACACGAGGTTGGAAGTATCTTAACTTAGATTTAGAACAGATTGAGATTAGGAAGTTCTTCCTTGTGAGCGTGGTGAGACGCTGGCAATAGCACAGCTCAGCAATACCAGGGATGCTCTCCCCAGGGCTTTCAGTCAGCCTCTTGGAAGCAGAACCAGTGATGAAACGCATCTAACAGAGTAAAAAGATATTCTAAAGCCTGCTGCTGAGAATGATATTCTTAAACGTTCCAGCTTGCTCCGAGTCAGCAGAACACCCTATGTGCTGCCACATGCTGAAGTGCCACATAGGCAGGTAGAATGCTAGAAACAAAATGTGCTGCAGTGACAATGGGGCCAAGGTGTGTCACAACCTGGGGAAGGAACCAGAGCTGCCCCTCTGCAGCGCTGGCAGCTCCTCTGCTCCTGCTTGGGCACGCAGAGGGGCAGATGTGTACACTGGTGGCTGTGCTATCAAGCAGTGCATGGCACTCAGCCACGTCTCTCCAACTAACTTTGATGCCTTTAGACACAGGCTGCCACTACATCTCACAGATGTTATCAAAATGAACATAGAACCACAGAATGGTTTTTAAGGTCCAGTTCCAACACCCCTGCCATGGGTAGGGACACCTCACACTAGACCATGTCACCCCAGGCTCTGTCCAGCCTGGCCTTGAACACTGCTGGGGATGGGACATTCACCATCTGACAGTCATGCCAAGAACTGCAAATATTATTTCCTCCCCTTCCCTCTACTCTTCCACAATTTACACCTTAATTTTGATTGTGCTTCTACTCCTATTGGGTTTACTTTTACATTCACTCGAACGCTCATTTAAGGCCTATTTCAGTTTCCTGCACTAATACTCACATGCAAAATGCTACATGAGATGTAATACCAGGTTCCACAAAACCCGCTGCAGGACTGACATGAAGACAAACAGTCCAGACAGGGATTTACCCAGAGCTCTCCCAACAAGAACCATGTACATACATGCAATTACATTGTGTGAAAGCAAAACCCACAACATTTATTTTAAGCTTCGCTCCAGCCAACACACCTGATGTTATTAGCCTCATTCTCCTGGACGCCTCTGGGGAAGATAGGTTACTTCTTTCCCTTTCTTTCCCAGTGCCTTCTTCCAGTTCTTTTGGTTATTGCAATTATGCTTTATCCAGCCTGGGAGTGATGATCCTTCATCTGCATTAATCACAACTACCCAACGTATGTGAAATTCCAAACAGTGTGAATCCAAGCAGCAATCCTCTCAAGAAAACATCTCCCAGTGAGACATATAAAACGTGTTTCTATTCACCACGTGCTTGAACGGCATTGGAACAGGCCCTGCTGGGTTACAAAACGAAGCTATGGATTCTGTAGGTGACCCCCTCTGAGGCAGGTGGCTCTATGGGACATGGGAGAAGCTTCTAGCAGCTGCTCACAGAAGCCCCCTTGCTACCAAAACTTTGCCACACAAACTCGATAGAGTACCTCAGTGCTAAACATTCCCAGTTCTGTGCTGGGGCATCCCTTTGGGTGAAGAAGGGATACCTCCCTACCACCAGATGACATTTGGTTCAGATGGATGGCAGACACACTGAAGCTGTTCCTGATAGCTGGAGCTGCTATTATACTGATAGTCCCTTAAGTGAAAAGATGGCTATGCAATGAGGTTTACATTGAACATGGAAGACAAAGCAACTCTTCAGCTCATGCAAGCGCTCACGGCTCTCCTGACTCCACCTGAATGGCCTCCCCTCTTCATCTGAAGACCTGCCCTGTCACTTTAGGAAAGCTCAGGAGTCCAAGCTGGTGTCATTCACTCTCCAAAGCCTAGTCAGCTGATGTAAATCACTCTTCCACTACAACAGTTTCTACCAGCAGAAATCTTTGCCTTATTTTACATCTTTCAGGCTTAAGTGTTTCCTATGTTACTGAAAACTGAACCCTCTGAGTGAATCAAGGTGTTAGAGATAAACTTGCAGCTAAAGTAATACAAAATCTGGGTTTTAAAACATATACTAGTTCAGTATGCTGTATTTATTAGTAGTCTCTGAACCCACAATCTCATACTAGTTTACCAAGAACAGTGAATTAAAGATGGTGACAATCCAAATAGGCTTCCTTCAGTCTGGTCCTTAAAATTCCTCACTCCATCCTTGGAAATCTTAGATGAGATATTATTTATGAGGTTCTGCAGTAAGAACACAGTCTGGGTGTCATAAATTACTAGCAGCGAGCTAATGTTTTAATGTTTTTCCAAACACAGCATGCACTCCCTCCTGTTAACTCCCTCTTGTCTGCGCTGCCTGCAGGAGCGCTCCCCTCCAGCAGCCTCCTGCCTGCCAGCAGAAGATGCCAACAGCCAGAAGATGTGAATAACAGCCCCAGGGGAGCTCTCCTAAGAACACAGCAAAACAGACTTCATAGCGAGAGGGGTCACAAAGCAGCCAGGGAGCAGTGATGGGAAGGAGGGGAGATGCTGTCCCTGCTTGGAAATATTTTCTCATGGGATGGTTCAATACATAAAATCACAGAATCCCAGACTAGTTTGTGTTGGAAGGGACCTTAAAGCTCATCCAATTCCAACCCCTGCCACGGGCAGGGACACTCTCCACTGGAGCAGCTTGCTCCAAGCCCCTGGGTCCAACCTGGCCTTGAACACTGCCAGCGATGGGGCAGCCACAGCTTCTCTGGGCACCCTGTGCCAGCGCCTCAGCACCCTCACAGGGAAGAACTTCTGCCCAAGAGCTCATCTCAACCTCCCCTCTGGCAGGTTAAAGCCATTCCCCTGTCCTGTCCCTACAGCCCCTGTCCAAAGCCCCTCTCCAGGTTTCTCATAGCCCTCTTAGGCACTGGAGCTGCTCTAGAGTCTCCCCAGACCCTCCTCTTCTCCAGGTTGAACAAGCCCAGCTCTCTCAGCCTGAATCTGACATACAGGCAAAATCCGAAGGTAATAAACACATCTGTGGACCAGAATTTGATGGGCATGGTGAATCCTCCTGCTGATGAAGCTGGATTTTTAAAGCAGCTCATACTATGATCAGTTTATACAACAGGAACAAAGTGCCAGATCTGTGCCAACACTTCCCTCCCCTGTCCCCATAAGAATTAAGGCAGCTTATATTCACTAAGGATCCGATAGCACTGCAAATCCAATGTTAATTTTAAAATATTCTGCATTCAATACAAACACAAAGCTCTTGCTTGAGAAGCATCACAAAATTCAGGGCCATAAATAGTCATGCATCTAATACCACAAAAGCATCCCTAATTCTCAAGCAAAGTTCTCACTGAAGCACCAGCTTACAACCAAAGCTAGAACTGTTTGGATCAGTATCACTGCAGGAAGAACAAGTCACCATACTAAATGCTTCAAGTTGAGGGCTCCTGCCACCTCCAAACTCATTCTGACATTTATTATTCTGCCTTTTGTAAGCCTTAAGTTCCTGTGGCATGATCTTTTTCACGAAGTAGAAAGGGCTTTCAGTTTAATTTTTTCATTATTTTAATATGGTGAGTATCCCACATGTATATAAACTATGATACAGGTAAAAACCCCAGGAATCTTTCCAAACACAAGCATATTTCGTATTTCCTTTACTCAGTGTGGTTATGAAGTGGGATTCAGCGGGAACTGTATGGGAAATGAATGCAGAGCACACGCTCTGCACCCATGTAACTGAGAGAACATAGGGCTGGAAAAGGACAAATCAGACATGCACATGTTCCTATAATACAATTTGACCTACAGACTAGAGTTGCACAGTGAAGTTCTCAAGGAGTCAGCTTAAATTCATTAAGCTTGTTAAAGCTTCCATGTGACTGAGGTGCATAACAACACAACTGTACAACCGACTGCCTCTGAAACACCCTTCTCTTCCCCTAATTATGAGACTCTGAATGAATCCAAAATTGAATCGCCTATAACTGGTATACCTTTAAGCAGGAAAAGAATTGTTTTCTACCACTTGAATGATGCAGATTAATTGGTAGAAGACAAAAATGCACCTTGTGTCTGACATGGGACAACATACATCAAAGAAGAGTTTACAGGTGAAAGCATCTGCCCCAACCAAGCCTGTTTCTTTGCCAGCAGAGTGAATGGCTATAATCATAGAACCATAGAATAGTTTGGGTTGGAAGGGACCTTCAAAGCTCTTCCGGTTCCAACCCCCCTGCAATAAGCAGGGACATTTTCAATTAGATCAGGTTGCTCAGAACCACATCCAGCCTTGCCTTGAATGCCTGCAGGGATGGAGCATCCACCACCTCTCTGGGCAGCCTGTGCCAGTACTGCTGGGCTGGTACTGAGACTCAAGGGAGGAGAAACAAACCCCCTATTACCACAAAGTTTAAAGAAATGACTTTGTCCTTCAGAGAAAAAGGTACTTTTCAAGCTGGCCCCCTTCACTCAGACGTTGTCACAGCCCTGTTTGGTGAGTCAAAAGGTCAAGCCTTTTCTATGAATATTCTGGATTAGCAGTCACAGGGGAAAACCAAAAAGGTAAAGACAGGGCTTGCACAACTCCTGCTTGTGCATAAGCTGAAAAAGAAAACTGAAGGAAGGAGACATCACTAGTAATACCTAAGAAGGAAATGGAAGCTGTAGGATTCAGCTTGGTAATGAACCAAGCTCCCCATCGGAGCTGTAGAAACAGACTTGGAGTCTGCAGAGCATCAGGGGACCCTGCCTGTAGAAGGGAAGGGCAGCAAGATGCTCTTTGGTTTCAGCACGACTCCCCTTGTCCTCGTCTACAGAGTCAAGAAAAGCCGTGGCTCAGAGGCAGATGGTGCCAACTTCTTTTCTCCAGGCATTCTGCCTAGAAATGCTTCATCCCTGCCAAGTCACCTCCTCAGCAGAATATATTCCTCCAAAGGAAGTCAACTGTCTGAGGGCACAGAGCTCTGCTTAGATACTTCTTAAAAGCACTCCCCACCCCAACACCTGATGCTCTTCTACATGGTGAGAATTCAGATGAGCTCTCAGGCAGAAGCTCTTCCCTGTGAGGGTGCTGAGGCGCTGGCACAGGGTGCCCAGAGAAGCTGTGGCTGCCCCATCCCTGGCAGTGTTCAAGGCCAGGTTGGACCCAGGGGCTTGGAGCAAGCCTGCTCTAGTGGAGGGTGTCCCTGCCCGTAGCAGGGGGTTGGAACTGGATGAGCTTTAAGGTCCCTTCCAACCCAAACCGCTCTAGGATTCTGTGGCTCTAGGATTCCAATATCTCATCTCTATCAACACAGCTTTGATCATCCAGGATATCTTTGCTCAAACAGAACTGGTTTGCTCCCAGAGTCCAAGAGCTTTTCTGGAAATAAATCTTTTCTCTTACACTGACTGGGAACCACTGCAAAGGCTCTCCAGACATGGAAAACCCTGAACCTGAAAACCTCACTGGATGGCATGACGATAGCAGCATCTCCAAGTAGTAGTAGATGCAGGGGAAGCGTGCTGGGCTGATGACAGTCTTGGAGACAGGGTCCTCCATGAAGCCATGAGATACACGGAGTGAGCAGCAGCAATTCACACCTTCTGCAACAGTCTTTCCTAACAAGGCTCACTCTTGCACTGGTGGCACAGTAGAGTGTGGAAATGAATTTGAACCATTTTTATTGGACTGCTTGTTGCTACCCAACATATCCATCCATTAGAGAGAGGAACACTGCAGCTCCTCTCATCCCCTTCCAGAGACATTTCAAATAGGTGGAGACTTAAATACCACAAGTGAAAGCTACAGACATAAACTGCATATTTGTTTGTGTGAATCCGCACATGGCTAACCTTACAGAATGTAAACCAACCCCTAATAATGGGACCCAGATTGAAAAGGAACCAGCTCTCCACAATGAGATACAGATTCTCATGGCTGAGAAGTCTGCAGTCAGCTACAATAAAAATCAAGAGCTACAGCCCAGCCAGCCCCCAAGTCTGCAGAAATATCAGTTTTCCCTGTTCTTATTGTTAGCAGAGCAGCTTGGCTGTGGGATGCCACCACACTATTAGTGAACACACGTTATGGTGAGCACAGAAAAGAGATCACCACCACCAGCAGGAAAATGAGGGAAGAAATGACACAACTGACCGACTTCGAAGAAAACAACTGCAGGACCACGAAGGCAGCTCGAGCTGGAAAGGTCTCTGTGGTACCTGATGCCTTCTGCCACCCTCCTGAACTCTGAGCAATGGGTGAAACCAGAAGAAAAGCTGTGAAAAGGACACGAGATTTCTGTTTTCTCTGAAAATGACTCCAGATAAACAGACTATTTCTTAATTGCCAGACTGACAAATGCAACCATAAAAACAAGCACCAGGCTATGATCTTTCTGCCTTTTAACTACCACAAACAGTAGCAAGATCATAGAATCACAGTACCCTAGAGTTGTTTGGGTTGGAAGGGACCTTAAAGCTCATCCAGTTCCAGCCCTCTGCCACGGGCAGGGACACCTTCCACTGGAGCAGCTTGCTCCAAGCCCCTGGGTCCAACCTGGCCTTGAACACTGCCAGGGATGGGGCAGCCACAGCTTCTCTGGGCACCCTGTGCCAGCAGTCTCAGCACCCTCCCAGGGAAGAGCTTCTGCCCAAGAGCTCATCTCAATCTCCCCTCTGGCAGGTTAAAGCCATTCCCCTGTCCTGTCCCTACAGGCCCTTGTCCAAAGCCCCTCTCCAGGTTTCCTGCAGCCCCTTTATGCACTGGAGCTGCTCTAAGGTCTCTCCTTCAGGAGCCTTCTCTTCTCCAGGCCTGCCCCAGCCCAGCTCTCTCAGCCTGGCTCCAGAGCAGAGCTGCTCCAGCCCTCGCAGCATCTCCGTGGCCTCCTCTGGACTCGCTCCAGCCGCTCCATGTCCCCCTTGTGCTGTTGCCCCAGAGCCGGACATAGGACACCAGATGTGTTAAGAGAATTAAAATTACACAGTGCTTCTACGGGATCCATCCACTCAGGGGACCAGAAACTCTGGGCTATCCAAGCATGTGACAGAGCCTGATGCTTCCTGCTGAATAGGATTTCAGCTCAGTGAACTCCCCATATTTATAAAGCCTAAACCAAATCATGGCACTGCTGTGAAAAGGCTCCAGTCCGCCAGAAAAAGTGCTCCAGCACTGTCACTGCTGCTGCTCCCATCACATCTCTCTTCTGCAGGATCACCCCCTTTCTCTCCACATGTCTTAGGCCACTAGAGGCACTGAGAACAAACGTGTCTGAGGGAGCAATGCAGAACCCACCATGCCATCAGTAACTCTGATACCCTACTGCTGTCTGCAACATCTGCACTGTACTTTGCTAACACTGCATAAAAGGAGAGCTTCCAAGTCTTGGTTTGACAAATTTTAGAAGGACTGTGTGTAAGACCACAGCTAAAAAGCAAGTACAGATTAAAAACTAAAAGAGAACACCACGAATTATACTACTCACTGCCACAGGCTGTTGCACAATGCACTGCCCCTTCAGAGACAAGCAGAAAAGCTCCCTACAGTGATCACAGTTATGGACAGATCCAAGATGGGTTAAGTAGATGCCACACAATATGTCTACCATGGAGATGTTCAGGTTAGAAGTTCTTTACTGTGAGGGTGCTGAGGCACTGGCACAGGGTGCCCAGAGAAGCTGTGGATGCCCCATCCCTGGCAGTGTTCAAGGCCAGGTTGGACACAGGGGCTTGGAGCAAGCTGCTCTACTGGAAGGTGTCCCTGTCCATGGCAGGGATTTAGAGCTGGATGAGCTTTGAGATCTCTTCCAACCCAACCCAGACCGGGATTCTGTGATTTTCTGTTCTGCAGAGAGAAACTGCAGGATTTTTGCTAACTGTAAATATGGAGACCTAGAGTGAGATCAAGGACCAAGTCCAACGGCAGACGGTGAAAGGTGATGATGGATCTTTGAGTTTTAGCTAGAAAGTGACCCTAAACATATGAGACTATACAGCAAGAAGATGGAACTGACTAGATAATGCCCAGGATGAAAAAGAACTCAAAACATATTATGAGCCTTGAATGCAAATGGCCAGAGAAAACTGAGAACTTGAGGGGAAAAAGGCAGGGCCACAGAAACCTCTCCATTTGCCCAAAGGAGACTGAGAAATAAAACTGTATCGTGGAGGTTAAAGAAAGGCTTAGAAGAGAGTGATACACTGGAGCTCCTACTTCTGAGACAGGAAAAAAGCAGTTCAGAAAAGGAAAGATATCCCAAAAGGAAAGAGGAAAATATTGCAATTTATCGGTAAGGTCATGGATAACACATGCAGATGTGGTGCCTTCGGGACATGGTTTAGGGGTAGTCTTGGCAGTGCTGGGTTAATGGCTGGACCCAATGATCTTCAAGGCCCTTTCCAATCTAAATGATTCTGTGATTCTAAGGAGGGGAGGACAAAGGAAGCAAGTTGGAAATAGCCAGGACGTGCCTGGGATGATGCAGATGGAAGCTGTGCAGACATGCCTTGGGGGAAGATCTACAGTCATTTTCAGTATGAGAATAAGAATTTTTCTTGATAAATAAACTTAGTTCTAAGTCATGTAAAGGTAGTAAAGTATAGGTGCTCTCATTTGGTACCTGACAAGCAAGCAAGACAAGGGTGCTTTATATATTAAGACAGGACCAAATGGAAGCATAAAAAAGAAGGGCACATGATTTTGTATTCCTGGTATCCTTTAGGAAAGTTTATTCTTACCTACATGTTTCCAAGCCCTTTTGGATCTGTTTTAAATAGATGCCTTTGCACAAACATGAGTCAGTGTCTTTATTTCTACAGCAAAAGAGAGGAAAACGTGTTTGAAAATCCTCTCCTCTCTGCCTGTGGGAGAAAACCCACTATTCCACAACTTGTTAAAGTTCCCAATATTGAATGCAGATGAGAAAAAATTGCTCAGCAATTATAGCAACATCCTTATGGAATCTGGAAAACTGGTTCGAAGTGGTAGTTCACAATAGGAATTGCTGGAGACAGCTTATAAAGCCAGCTCAAACAAAATCCCACTGCTGGCCGTGGCTGGACCGGCCCAGTTCTTACCTTGGGCCTGGACTGGCCCAGTTCTTACCTTGGGTCCTGGACCACACTGCCAGCAGCAATTTCCTCTGGAATGCCCACTCCATGGAATGAACATCTGGTATGTCCATATGGGGCTGGACAACAAGTGCATTTGCTGGACTATCCTGTAGCAGGGGAGGCTAACGCTAAGCCGTTAAGCGGGAACAAGAAGACTTTGAAGTTAACATCTACTAAGATGAAGGGGGAAAATTCACACCTCTTGGTGCTATTATTTTAGTTGGGCTCCAAGCTGGGGAAGCAGCACTGGGGTGATTCACATTAAGAAGCTTACAGTAATGCTGGCAAGCAAGAGGGGTAGGGAACTGAAACAAAATGAGTTTAAAAGCTGGAAAATAGAGCGAGATCTGCAAGAAAATGCTAAATCCACAAGATTCATACCCCTTCAGTACAGCAAAGCTGGATGTCCTCAGTCTCTATTAAAATAAAGACTAAATAAAGCAGAGAGTTGTTCAGTGCATAATGTGAAGTTGATACAACACACACTATAAAGTGGCTGTTGCAGTGTCTTAGCTGAGCGGGCTATAGTAAGAAAGGCAGATGGCAACAGCTTGGCAAACGGGTTTTACTACTTACCAAATGGTATCTACTTGTCTGACCAGCTCAAGAAACCCCAACATTTTGTCGTTTTGTATCATTTTCTTCTCTCATTCCCTCTGCTGACGCAAATACTGCCCTCTCAGGGGAGGGAACATATTCCCAGTGCATCGCTTACTTCCAATTTTGACCCAAATCTCAGTTCTGAGACTTACAGAACCTGAGCTTATAGAAATCATGAATCACACTAATTGGGCCTTGATAAAATATCTGTTGCTTCAGGATGCATTTACAGTGGTTCTGAATCTTACAATAGCTGCAATTGGACATTTAGCATCAATTCTGGATTCAAAAAATCTGATTTTCCCAGCCCTTTGCAGGGATTTAGCTACAACTGCTTGGAATGGACTCACAGCACAATTCATGGTGTGAACAGGATAGAAACTGAGATGCAGTTTGTTGTAAGGATGGCTGCACAAGAGAGAAGATAGTTGACAATCAAACACATGTGGCTGGCCCCTGAACATACATGGAGCAGGCTAGAAGAACAGGTATGAAAATACTGGAGTTATTAAAGGGTAATGAAAATCGATTACTGATTTTAAAAGAAACTATATTTGGCTTTAACACTCTGTCGCGTTAGCGAGTCACCCAGAACATCATACCCAAGACACCATCAGTAATAGGCAGCATGTGAAGAGAGTTTAAAACTCTCTCAGCTTAGCTACAGTTGAACCTGTGTGCCTTCAATTAAGTAAACATGCATTTTCACAATAATTTGTGATTTAAAATGTGCATTCTGCACACATTTACCATTTCAGGGAAGCAAAAAAATCAGCATCCACATCAAATGTAGGGACAGGACAGGGGAATGGCTTTAACCTGCCAGAGGGGAGGTTGAGATGAGCTCTTAGGCAGAAGCTCTTCCCTGTGAGGGTGCTGAGGCGCTGGCACAGGGTGCCCAGAGAAGCTGTGGCTGCCCCATCCCTGGCAGTGTTCAAGGCCAGGTTGGACCCAGGGGCTTGGAGCAAGCTGCTCCAGTGGAAGGTGTCCCTGCCATGGCAGGGGATGAAGCTGGATGAGCTTTAAGGTCCATTCCAACCCAAACCACTCTGTGATTCTATGAATACATTTGCCTATGCTGAAGATCCTTTCTCAGTATTTTCATATTCTTCTGGTTGCCACAAATAATGTCAAGATCTGGGAAAATGATCTCTGGAACACGAACATTCTGCCCTTTCTCAACAAAGTCCCGATTTCCCAAACACCATCTGCCACCAGCAATGGCCCAGTTTGGGAATGAGGAGACTGGCTGGCACGGGCAGCTCCCAGCTATTTTCACCACAGAAATGGTTCTTAGTGCCTTGGGACAGCCCAGCCAGGAGAAGGATCTTCAGATAGAAGAGATCAGTGTAATTTGTACAAGTGATGCTGTGTTAAGCTGATGTAGAACCAACTAAAACTGCAACCTTCTCTTATGTGCCCCTTCCTTCCCTGAGGGCCATTTCAATACATGAAAAGTGTAAGAATTATTGAGACTTAGTTATTAGAGGTTAAGAAACGAGCAAAAAACTACATTTCTCTCAAGGAAAAAGGGAAAAAGAGAGAGGCTGTTTGTGAGCATGGGGTGAGGGAAAGCCTGGCAGAGCAGCCAGTGTCTCTAATGCCATAATGAAGATAAGCAGATGAAAAGGGGCACTGCGGATTGCCACTGCCTGCAGTTAAGTGTTGGCTTTGTAAAATAATGCCTTCTGATTCATTTTCTGGTTACATTATGGTTCTCCAGGCAATTATATTACCACAGAGGGTTTTAAACGGGATTCTTGAGTAAACAGACAAATTAGTTGAGAAACCCAAGCAATGCTCTTTATCACACAAGTTTTGATGAGTATTATGATCGATAAAAGCCAATCCCTCAGCTTCCTATCCCTGAGCCCATGACCTTCAGGCTTACAAAGGCTTTGCAAGCACAGATCCCAGAAAGGATCTTTTATTTGCCACTATTCCCAGTACATCCACAGCTGCAGAACCCCCTTAATAAACCAACAAGAAAACGATTTTTTTTTGCTGTCTAAATCAGGGAGTGAGGAGTAAAGGGAGAAATGCAACACCCAGCTTGTACAAGGATGGGCTTTGGCAGTGGAGGAGCTGGGGGAACCTTTCCCTGGGGGAAAGCCAGTTTGCCCCAAGGCCCAAGAGGTCTTGCTGGCTTTGCCCCCAGAGCAGCCCTGTGCCCATCCTGCTCCTTGTCTGGCTCTCTGTGAAGGAGCTTTTCCAGAAGGAGAAATGATCTCATCACTGTAATTCACTTTGTTTGAAGAACTTTCTCTCCGCTCTCATTAGGATGCTTAACCTGCATGGTCTTGCCCTGTGAGCAAGCCAGGACTAGGGATAAAACAAAGAATGCAGACTAAGGGAGGGATCTCAGATGGCTTTTGTTTATCCCCAGGGCTGCCAAGAAAGAGTGCCTGGGCACCTGGAGATGGGCCAAACCATTGCCTCTGAGTCCTGAGCACCCACATCCCTCTGGGGTAGCTCCACCTCCTGGGGTGCACCCCACTGCCCTGTCTTGGTTATGGGTGCTCCATGGGACAAGGAACTTGCCCTCACAAGTCCTACCCACAAAGAAAGAAAAGCGAGCACGAGGCAGCTCATCCAGAGCTCCCACGTAATGCATTAGCAGCACTTCCAGATGAAAGCATTTGGGCTTTGCACTGAAATGTTCTGTTTTGCAGCTCAAAGTGTAGCCTTCCAGGGTTCATGTGTGGAAAGAGGAAACTGTAGAAGACAGACATGGTTGATGAAATCTTCTCCTTGGGGCACGAGTGATCTACATGGGCACTGCATGTACATCTCCAGCACTTGCGGCCCCTTGCGCTGCATCACTGCCTCTCCACGGACCAGATCTGCCACCAGGGATTGCTGCATCCTGTGCTCCCCGTGGAACTGTGTCAACACCATGTTGGAATCTACTCTGAGTTTTTGAGATTATTTCTTCTTTACATATTTTTCTTGTTAACTCCGAGAAGGAACATCTCATCCTCCTTAAGAAAACCATTTAGCATCTCATTCAGATCTTAATGATGAAGCAGGAAGTGCTGGTGCATGCTTCTAGCTTGAACCCTCTGCTTAACAACCCAGTTTAGTGGAAGGTGTCCCTGCCCATGGCAGGGGGCTGGAACTGGATGAGCTTTAAGGTCCCTTTCAACCCAAAATCATTCTGTGATTCTATGATCCTATGATTACAGGTGCTGCTGCCCTTTGGAGGGCCATAATTACATGGATCTGGAACCAAGTTCTGAGGCCAAGCAGTGCAAAGCCACCAGAATTAATGGCATAAAAAGATTCTGCAGGATCTGGCCTGAGAGTTTTGTCATAGAATCTCAGAGTGGTTTGTGTGGGAAGGGATCTCAAAGCTCCAACCCCTGCCACGGGCAGGGACACCTTCCACTCGAGCAGGTTGCTCCAAGCCCCTGGGTCCAACCTGGCCTTGAACACTGCCAGCGATGGGGCAGCCACAGCTTCTCTGGGCACCCTGTGCCAGCGCCTCAGCACCCTCACAGAGAAGAGCTTCTGCCTAAGAGCTCATCTCAATCTCCCCCTGGCAGGTTAAAGCCATTCTTTCTTGACCTCTCCTCCCTGTGCCCAAGTGTCCAGTCACTCCAGTAGGCACTTAGCAGCTGTGTGACCAAAAGAGGATGAAGGCTCTGAGGGTCTGTTCTGCTGCTGCATGAGCTGTACCCTCAAGGAAACCAACCAGAGGGAGAAACATGATTTCTAGAGAAATTTTTGCAACGAGTGCCGTAAAGACAGTGGACAGTGAGCATACTGATTCAGATACAATATGCTTATACACCTGGCAGGGGCCATTCATTCAAGCCCTCTAAGAGGTTGCTCTGTTCAAGCCAGGCACTACTGAGTGGATAAAACAGACCCAAAGTGAAGACAGTGAAGAATGAAGATGGAAGCATCTGGATGTTACTGCCTCATTTCTAAGTTGGCAGATGCTGTAGGCCACAGGTTTGTGTTCAGTCCCTGACAAATTGTCCAGTCTGAGCTATCTCCGAGCTTAGATCAACTGTATTTTCAATCTATCTTTGATAAATGGCACATCTTCCTAAAAAAGTCTTTCATGCTTTGAATGGCAGTGAAGAAATACAGAGATATCTGTATTCACATAAATTATTACCACTGCTTCCCACTCCCCTGCAGCAATAACTCAAAATAACCTCCTACTAAAACCAAGAATCTGGTTTTGTCATTTGCCTCAAGGAGATGGGTGCAGGGATAAGAAAGTTGGAAACCTCCATGATGCTGTGAGCCGACGGTGTGGCTCATGGCACAAAACCTGCTCCAAAACTACACACGCATAGAGATCTGTCCTGCAGCCATTGCTCCTGGTAGTAAACAGTGATTACAACCTCAGCCCAAACCTCCTGTTCAGCTGCCACAGTTCGTACTGAGGGAGCCCGAGTCTCTGATGATGTGACACTTCCAGATCCATGTAACCCTTGTGCCTTTCACAGCCTTTTCACAGGCGCTTGATACTTTGGTATCCAGGACCCCACTGTGACTAACTTGCTGCCAGCACTGAAGTAATGCATCTTCGCGATCTAAACACATCAGATGATCCAAGTAGAATCCCAGAATAGTTTGGGCTGGAGGGGACCTTCAAAGGTCTCCGCTGAGTACTATGCTCATGGAGCAATGGTTGCTGCAAATGGGACAAGCAACACACAAATTAGGGGTGAAAACGTAGACATTGGTTGGTAGTTTCTGCTGGCTTGAAGTTAGTGCTGGCTGATGGTTTCACTCAGGCTGTCAGGGGACTTCTGACACCTGGTTAAGCTACTGGCTTCATTCTAAAACTAACCCCTCCCCTCAAGACTGGTTAGAAATGGAGACTCGCTTCACAAAAACCATGCAATGGGTCTCACATTGTTTTTCTGATGGCTGATGGTTTGTGACAGTCCTCTACAAGCAAAAGCAGCAGCATGGGACTGACATTAGGGACTTGTTTGTCCTTGTTCTGGCCATGTCCTGATTTTCTTGATGGTTTCAAGCCCATTAAATCCCCACAGCTTCTTTCAGAGAAGCAAATTCTAGGCAGTGTCCTTCTTCAATAAAAATTTTTCTTTGTAAAGTCAACGTTTCTTTCTCAGTTTAAGATTTTGTGACTTGTCCGTATCAGCCTTTCTCCCAAGCCAAAGCATTTTATTCCCCTAAGGTTATAGCTGAATCCTCAAACAACATTATAAGCAGTGACAGAAAGAAGGCAGAAACTGCAGAGTGCCTCTGTCATTACTAGTCTGGCACAGTGACACTCAGAGACAATTAACCAGCCCAGCCTTGTGCCTAGAAATCCAATCTAACCACCTGGAATAATTTGGCACCCTTACCTACACTTTTCTGCCCTAAAACATTCACTGCAGTGTGGAACTCGTCCTTGGGAAAGGAATGTACCTGACAGAGAGACACGCTCTCAGCTGCACAAGGGAAAGGGCACGTTATAGCAAGATAATCCAAACACCACTGAAATACTGCAGTCACAGAGCTTGGAACGATTCTCAGTTGCATTTTGCTGTACAAATGGAGTGCAAAAATGATGGTTTTATCTCTTGTACCCACTCAATCACACAGACTTCTCTTGTTTTCACAAGGGACTGCTTAAAGCCAACAGGGGACAAGGAAGAGATGTGTTGCAATCATCAGATACAAGTGAGACGTTTTAATTGCTATTGGCTTCTGATAGATCAGAGTTATTCATACATACACAGTTTATTTTCCTATGGCCCATACTTTTCTGGCATGCCGGCTGATGCCGAGGGTAAGCTGGGAAGAGATGAGGCCAGGGATTCGTTGGCTTTAATGCACAAATGAAAGATGCTTTCAGTCAGCCGCAGCCTGGGTGCCAGGTTTTGTTTCTGCAGTGCTCTCACTTCGGGGTGGAGAGGCCTGGCCCTCTCCTTCCTCATGCTTCCTTTGCTCTCGCACAATCCTTGTGGAGCTGCAGAAAAGAATTTTCCCATAAATAAACAAGATATTGAGTTACACACAGTGGAAGTGACGACAGAAGAGAGCCCCAAGTCATCTTCTTCATTTCTATGCGCAGCGCAACATGCCAACTCTCAGATAAAAGATGCATGAAAGAAAATGACATTGCTTCCAAGTGCACATAGTTTTGGACTAAAATCACCAAGTCGTCATTCCGCACGTGCTCACGTGCGTGCTGGGGTGCAGGGTTCAGCCATCTGCCTGCCCAGCTCCCCCAGCAAGCTCCTGCTGCCTTTCTGCGGCTCTCACCAGCCCTGCTGAGGGTTCAGCGTGCTCACAGATCCCTGCTTTTAACTCTCAAGGCCTAGCAGGTGACTTAAGGCTCAGAAGGTAAAGTGCTAACTTGAGACCTGGTGCAGGCAACACCCCCATCCTGCTGAAATCACTGCTGTTTTCCTGCCCTTTGCTGGACATCAGAACCTTGCTCCAGAAACTTTCATTGGGGATTCAGTGCTGCAAAGGTCTTTGTAAAGCCCTTCTGCACAGAGGTGATTTCACTGAATCACAGCATCACAGGTTGGAAAGGACCTCAAGGATCATTTGGTCCAAACATCCTAAGGCAAAGTATGGCTCAGACTGGATACCCCAGCACTCAGTCAAGCCCAATCTTGAAAGTGTCCCGTGTTGGGGAATCCACACTTCCCTGGGGAGATGATTCCAATGGCTGATTGTTCACAGCGTGAAAAGTTTTCCTCGTGTCCAATGGGGGCAATCTACAATTAGGCTACTTCTAATTTGACAGTAGGATCACTTTATTGGTTAATTTTAAGGCTCACTACAGGTACTATTAATGAGAAAGTGATTCCAAATACACAAAACATACATGACCCTGGTGGATTCAGTGTTCTACACACTTTGCTGCTTTGCTTTTGGGCTCTGATGGGATGAGAGACTCACATACAATTCGGCTCTGAGTGAGCATCCTAAAAGTCAACGTTTTTTGCAGTCAATATTGTTCTTCACAAACTTTTGTTAGTGAGAGGGTGTGGTATAACACATACAGCAATGACTGAATGCTGCAGGGGTGCCTCAAGCCCCTAGCAAGCAGTGGGCTGGGCCAGCACCAGACAACGTACCACCAATGTACACTGGAATGTCGGTCAGCAGGTCCAGTATGAATCCAGGCTGAGAAGGAAAACGGATACCTTGGGACATGAAATCATTTTCAAGTATTCCCAGAGAGCCTCTGGAAAGGCAAAGGACTGAAGCTCTGCAACCTCAAGTCCAGTGCAGCATTTAAAAGCCATGCCCTGCTTTCTGGCTAATTAAACCTCACTGTATTAGACCTAAAATCATAAATGGTACTGTAAAAGCTTCATAAAAGCTGCCATTAGGAAACTCTTAAGTTCACAGAATCCCAGACTGGTTTGGGTTGGAAGGGGCCTTAAAGCTCATCTAGTTCCAACCCCCCTGGATTGGATTCACACTCTCCTCAAGGCCTTACATAGAGATGAGCTTTTGACCAATGAGAAACAAATACATGTGGTTTATCCTCCATGTCCACCAGTAACTTGCTCCTTTATTAATACCTTGGGTTCCAACTTGAGTTCAGTAATGTTTTACTCATGTTACTCCCTATGTACCACAAATACACTGGCTGTGTCTCATCTCCAGATAACCACACTAAGGGCCTATGGTGGCATAAGTGGAGAGGACAGAGCTTGGTAGCTGACACCCCATCATGGCAAACCCAGTAACTGCTGCCAGCTTCAAGAGCTCAGCAGCCAGGCTGCAAAGGGCTTGGGGCTGAAGAAATTGAGGAAAGAAAAAAGAGTAAACCCCAATGTTTTTGTTACAATTTGTCCTAATGGACTCTTGAGCTTTCAAGACATCATTTTAGTTTCCCACCTTCTCTTTAAAACTTCCCTTTACAGCAGCGAAGAATGAGAATATCATGTGTTCACAAACACATGAATCCAGGAAGTGGGGATTTAAGCTGTAATTTTAATGCAATGGTGCTTACTGTACTTTGTGAAAACACTCCCTTTATAAACTGATATTAGATATATAGCACAATACGCTCATTTTTAAGGACCCTTTACGCACTCAATCCAGTATAAAAAAGGGCTTAGTGTAAAGGAAGACCAGTTCCCTACTGTATTTTTTTGACTGATCTCTCCTGACAGCTATGGAGGGAATCTCTGGGCCTAAGGGGACACATTCACAAGATTAAACAACAAAAGAGCTGGGCCAAAATGCGGACTAAAGAGCTTGGCTGAGTCAGCTCAAGTGGTTCCAGTTGCACAGCCACCCAAAAGAGAGGTGGAACTGTTTCAGGGGCTTCTAGGAATTATACAGAGCAGTTACAGGACTCGACTGAGTCCGAGTTTCCTACCCAGGAGGTCTACTAGAAACTGAAATGGTTTTCCCAAGTAAAAGGTAGTGAAGCACCAGGGCTTGAGTCATGCAAAACTCGACAGGATCAGGCTCCAGTGTGAGCATGGCACCAGGAATAGCTCTGTTGAGAGCCAACAGAATGAATGTAGGGTAGTAGGTCTCTTTTCCACTACTATGGCTTCTGCATCTCACAGCAACATGACCATGTGCTCCAAGCCCCTGAAAACCTGTGCTCCAACCAGGCCTCCATCGCTGCAGCAGCACTACAGCCAACTGCAGCACTGTGGGGTATTCTTTCTCCTTTGTCCAGATTGTTTAATGGAGATTAAAGCCTGCAACTGCACACTGAGATACTGCAGCCCCAGGCAAACCAGAGAGAGAAAAGAAAAAGTGACTTCTCATGCAATGTATTAGTTGAGAAGCTTGAGAGAGAATCAAAGCCTCATGAGACTGAGCTCCTTTATCAACCCAGCAAGTCACCTTCTTTGCACCAGCCATTACCACTGGAAGAGCATCTGGGCCACGCTCTACAGATCCCTAGCAAGGAGACTGAATGCCACAAGCTTTAAGTAGTCACATCTACCCAGGGCTGCCAAGCACTTTTACTGTAAATACTGGCCTTTTAGTAATGACACCTTTCCAGAAGTGGGTTTTTTTTGTGAACAATGGGCTTCAGGACATTTCTCAACAGCTTTCCAATGGCGCTTTCTTCCATAAATGTAAGTTATGGTAACTCAATACACCCTGTGGGTTAGATGTTCCATAAGAAAATGGCACGCATGGGATACACATAATCCCAGAGGTTTCATGCTCTGACAACCCCTTGTTTCAGTTTCTCAATGCCACAAGAGCCACCAACAGCCATGAATGTGGAGGGCACCCAACAGTGCCCACCACCCAACTGCTGTATTCACAAGATTAAAGAACAAAAGAGCTGTCCTACTGCCACAGGGATGCCCAACCTAACATGTGCAGCCGAATTTTATGATAGCAAGATGTTCGTAGCTCCAAATCAACACCAACTACCTCCCCACTGGAAAAGAAGGCTGAGAATAATTAAAATGAGCTTGTACTTAGTGTGTTCAGAGAGCATCATGGACGTGATCCTTATCGCTGCTGATAACAGCTGGGTAGGTAACAGGGGTACTGCTGTCAAACCAACTTTCTTAAGGGCTTTTCAATGTTGAAGCCAACCTTTGGGGTTTTTTAACACGGCAGAGTTCTAGAAGTTGTTAGGTCTTTCAGAACACAAGTAATTGTTGGACAAAAAATTACAGGCAAATTCTTACACTTAAAAGAAAGCTGAAAACAAGATTAAATACATAATATACATACAGTGTTTTTCCACCCACTCTTGGATGAAAGCTTCAAACTTGTCTGAGACTTTTTACCACACAGATACTCCATGTATCAACAAATAGGCTTGCTAACATCAAAGGGCTGTACAGATTTGAAACATCTCAGAACCCCTGGGTAATAATTACATACCAAAAGCATTCACCCATGTTTACAGATAGGAAAATTAAGATATATAGGGCCATACACTTCCTCATTTACTATATCAAATAGAATTACAGGAGCAATGAATCTGGCTCAGAGAAGTTCAAATGATTTGCTTAAGGTCACACAAGAAAGTCAAGGATGGAGCCAGAAGGCGAACTCAGGAGTTTCCAGTCCTATTTGTAATGCACTTGATCATACTGACTTTGTAATTTGTCAGAGGGGTGAATGCTCAGTGCTTCTGTTACTACTCAGAAAAACCTCCTGACATCTATTTCCTTTGAAAAAGCTGATACTACCACAGACCACAAAACCAAGCTCAGCAGCCCCGTGGCCCTGTCTGATACAGTCCAGCACATTCAGTGCTTGTGTTTAAACACAACTCCCTATTCTCTTAAAACCCAACACAGTTTCTCAGCATACGCACCAAGTCTTAGCACCTTCTTATTCAGAAATACACCTTCACCAAAAACTACCTGCAAAGGAAGGCTTTTGGTGCAAAATGGTTCATAGTTAATGGTGTGGTGAAGTGCCACTCAAAGATCATTCAGTACATCAGCCCCATGCCTAGAAAATGCAGGTACCAGCCTTGACAGCTGTATTCCATGTCTGATGAGGCCCTCATTACAAATGAATAGCCAACCACTTTTTCCTGGCAATAAAACCTTGACACAAGCTTAGGAAATCTACTGTACTTGTGAGAAAAGTGAGGTAAGAATATGTTTCCATTTACTCTCTGAAAGAAAACAAAAACAAATGACCTGCTACTGAATGTCCTTTTTATTCAGGAAAATAAATCAGTGGCAGTCCTTCTAATTTATGTTTCTCTAACTTTTCCTTGAGATTATTTAGAAGAGAAAAAAAATGGCTGTTTCTATGGTTAGCTGGGAGAACATGAAGGACTTTCTGATCCTGTTTGTTCTTGTTAGGGGCCATAAACTTCTACTTCTTGCTGAGTTCCAGTCACTGCAAACCCTTCCAAATTTCAGTGATATTTCATAAATTAAATTTAAGAAGAATATAGCACAGTCCTAGTGACAACTTCACAGCAGAAAAGAAGTTAGCTTCATCTGGGCTTCTGACTCCTACTAAATCAATAGGCTGCAGTTTCCTTTTTCAATTAAGTCAATACCAGAAGTATTTTTCTTCTAAGAGAAAAAAAATGAAAGCAGACAGAGAAAACTGAGAGAACAGGAAAAAAACCCCAAGCATACATCCATTCAGCTGCTGAGGCATTGTGAAAAAGAATCACAGACTGAGAGCACATTAACAGGGTCTAAGTGCCTTTCCGGAGGAAACTTTGGAGAGGGCGAGTCAGGGAGCGGTGATGCTCCTGTAGGACACGGGGAAAGGAACCACAGCATCAGTCAAAATAAAAGAAGAGATCATGATGGCCAAAATAAAATTACGTTCCAAACAAAGTAAGTAAAAGCAGTACAGAAAATTAAGTAGCTTCAGCACTACAGTTCCAGCCGATATGATAAGAACCCCTCACTCACAAGGATCCCCTCCCACCACGTATCAGCTCGATGGGCTGGAGGACAACCACATGTGTTGTGAAATGCAGAACAAGTGCCAGTGAAAGCGACAGAGGAAATCCCTGCTTACACAAGCACTTTGGAAAGCAGGTAACTCAAGAGAGCAGGCAGACAACAGCTCATTCTTCTTCACCAAAGGAATTCACCTGCTGAGCCTCAAAAGGTGACCAAGGCCATCAGCAGGCAGCTGGAGGTGTGTGCTGCCTACTACATTCAGAGACATCCTGTAATGGATACTTGGTCCTAACATTGCTAACAGCACTTTTCTCATGGCTTCAGAGCTCAGGGTCTGTGTTTTTTATCAAGCCCATGGGATTTCCACTGCAGTGGCCCTACAGAACTCAGCAGCAGCAGAGCAGCTGCAGCAGCCGGCAGTTGGGACCAGAGAGGCTAAGCCAGGACCGAAGCCCCCTTCAGACACCGGGGTCTCACCAACACACTTGTCCATCGTTCCAGTGTGATGACAGACACAGCACAAGGCTTTAAAGAGAACAAAATACTATTACTGAGAGAACTCATTTAAACAATCAGTGTTGCTGTAAAGTCATCAGAAATGTGTAACTATTCCACCATGGAAGTAATTGGATGCCCCGTGCCTGAGGGACTGAA
Source organism: Myiopsitta monachus (assembly GCA_017639245.1). Taxonomy (NCBI): domain Eukaryota; kingdom Metazoa; phylum Chordata; class Aves; order Psittaciformes; family Psittacidae; genus Myiopsitta; species Myiopsitta monachus. The sequence goes on along the minus strand of CM029917.1, from coordinate 37,719,739 downwards.
CTCCAGCCCTCTGGTCTGTATTCTGTGCAAAAGCTTCCCTCACCCCCAGCCCTGAACCCTCACTTTTTCATACCCATATTTGTCCCTATACTATGGACACGATCTAACAACGTCTGAAGTCAGGAGAAGCCTCTGGGACTAGCTACAGCCACTTCTTTTTGCCACTTTTCTACTTATACAGGATTAGATCATATAAGTAAGATCTTTTATTTAAATACTCTTAGCATCATAGAATTCCACACTGGTTTGGGTTGGAAAGGACCTCATAGCTCATCCAGTTCCAACCCCTGCCACGGGCAGGGACACCTTCCACTGGAGCAGCTTGCTCCAAGCCCCTGAGTCCAACCTGGCCTTGAACACTGCCAGCGATGGGGCAGCCACAGCTTCTCTGGGCACCCTGTGCCAGCACCTCAGCACCCTCACAGAGAAGAGCTTCTGCCTAAGAGCTCATCTCAATCTCCCCTCTGGCAGGTTAAAGCCATTCCCTTGTCCTGTCCCTACAGGCCCTTGTCCAAAGCTCCTCTCTGGCTTTCTTGTCAGCCCCTTTAGTCACTGGAATCTGCTCTAAGGTCTCCTTATTTACATCTAATGACCTGCTATTTATAATAAACATTATTACAATATGAATAAAATCTTTCTTTTCTAAAATGAGGGTATTTTGGTAAAAATATGTGAAGTAGCAGAAAAAGCACATTTACAACTATAAGCAAATGGGCTCATACTCATTTCGGATTCGGGCCCTGACTTCCCTGCAGTGCCATGCAACAGCCCATTTCTGCTTCTTGGTGTCACCAATGTGAACTGATTCTCTGTAGTTCAACTGACTGGAGTAGGACTGAATCAGGCCCCAGCTGAAATTCAGAAGGGCAGAGTACGTGCCTATATACCACTGTTTGATAAAGAACCTACAAGGCTCTGTTCTGGTGGACAGGCCATGAGCCAGGCTATTCCAGAGTCAGGAGCTGCTCTGAAGAGAAACCCAGCCTCAGTACTGAAGATAAGCTCCCAGGTGGCCTGTACAACTATATCTTAAATATGCAAATGTAATTTTTTACCTGAAAATGTTAATTCAATTACAAAGCAACATTTTCCTTTATAAAAAAAACATGTCCTTAATGACTGGAAGAAAAAAAACCTGCTTTCTTCTACATTTTTCATAAAGGAGAAAACATAATGTCTTCAGTCCTATTTACCAACTGCACATGAGGGTTATAAATTGTCAGCATTCAGGGCACACCTGCATGAAGAGCTGCTGCACTAAGGGGGGACTCAGGCAAAGTGGTGGGGGGCTTCAGAAACCTCCCTGCCTTCACTGGAGAGATGGCTTCCCAGCCCAAATTCCCAGCTCCCAGCCAGCCTCAATGTCTCATTCTCAGACATGAGCCTTGCTTGGACTTTTAGGGAAAGCTAAGATGAAGTGGAGCCTTAGCTACAGAATGATCATAGAAGGCTTTGTGTTGGAAGGGACCTTAAAGCTCATCCAGTTCCAGCCCCCTGCCATGTGCAGGGACACCTTCCACTGGAGCAGCTTGCTCCAAGCCCCTGTGTCCAACCTGGCCTTGAACACTACCAGGGGATGGGGCAGTCACAGCTCCTCTGGGCACCCTGTGCCAGCGCCTCAGCACCCTCACAGGGAAGGAACTTCTTCCTTAGATCTAACCTAAACTTCCCCTGTTTCAGTTTGAACCCATTACCCCTTGTCCCATCACTACAGGCCCTGATGAAGAGTCCCTCTCCAGCATCCTTGTAGCCCCCTTCAGACACAGGAAGCTGCTCTGAGGTGCCCATGCAGCTTCTCTTCTCCAGCCTCAAATTTCTCAGCCTGTCTACACACAGCCCAGTGTGCCCCAGGAGCCCTTGCCATGGGCGGTCAGCTGGCCACCCAGCCCGCTGCTGGCTTCTGCAGGAGAACGGTGAGGCTGATTCCATCTGGTTTTATACATAAGAACTGATGACCTGGGAGGAATGGTGGCTCAGAACCTTTTGGAGTGAGCATTAATGAGCCCACAGTGGTGATGGACAGCGTGAGACGCAGGCTGCGATGGTGCACGGACTGCTGTTTATGATCTTACAGCATTTACCTCTCTTTCCTTTCCTCACCTTTGTCTTCAGTCTGGTTTAGAGCAAAAAGCAAAGGAACGCCCCGTCCCCCAGGCCCCTGACCTTTAAATGGAGCTCTCAGCAGCATTCCCCCATCGCAGCTCTGAGGAACACTGCATTTCCGCTTTGCAGGGGGAGATGTGAAAAACAGAAAATATATGAAATGGAAAACACAACTGGTCAGAAAAGCCATTCTATAAATTATGGGCCTGGGCAACAGAGGTATTTTTCTTTGGGAATCAGTCACTCGCGGTCTCCAGGCTACACTATGTGTAAGAAACAAAAAAGTCAAACAAAGAGCAAAGCGGAGGGTTTTTCAGCTGGCTCAGAATCGAGGAAAGGAAACTTGAAATGCAAGTGAAAGACCAAGAGCAACCAGCATCATCCGGGTATGAGACATAGCCACGAAAGGCAGCAGCCCTTGACCTGTGGGGCACAGAGGGATCTCCATTCCACTTCTACTGCCATGGTAGAGAATATCTAACTACAACCCAGCTAAATCTCCTCCTTAGGCTATATTTCTTCTGCTGATACTTATGTCTCAATGCTGCGAAGGAGATCACCCTCAGGCCTCCCAGCGTTACCTCTACCACATGCTGGCCATGTCTACCTCCCGTAGCAGAGCCTCCACATCCCCATCATCACACAGATAAACCAGCTGGAGTTTAAACCAAAATCAGCTTTGCATAGGGCCAAAACCTAATAAGCTCTACCAACAGCTGGACGGGGCTCGGAGCAACGTGGTCCAGTGGAAGGTTGCTCTTCCCCTGACTGTGGAAGGGGGTTGGAATTAGATGAACTTTAAAGTCCTTTCCAACTCAAACAAGTCTGTGATTCTATGAGCAGCAAAGCTTGTTCTTTTGCCTATATCCTACGTGAATACTGCTACAGAACTCTGGGTGGGAGGGACGCATGGAGCCTGCCTGGTGCCTCTGTAAGCATGGCACAGTCCTATAAACACAGCAGGCCTGGGATTTTCAAATGACTTAAAGAATCAGACATCAAATTTCCACTGGATTTTGGTGCTACTAGGATACATAGCCCATCAGGCTTCTCTGAATCACTCAGCTTATTATTTGGCTCATGGAGACCACTCCATCACCTGAACCAATTGGCAGATGTTTCAGAGCATCTCAAGATACATATTACTCTTCAGCTTTTCTGCAGCAACTTGCTCATTCCTTTTGAACTGCAGTTCCCTGCACAGCTCAGAGTGATCACACTGACATAGGGATGAAGAAAATCAAACAGCAAAGGGTAGGCGGGGTCCGTGCATGGTTTCTGATGGGGATCAAGGTGGTTTGTCTCCAGGGCAGGAAGCAAAGAGCACACCTCATTTGCAGCAGCTGGAACCAGCTGGCAGTGTTCTCTGCAATCAGTGATACCACCCTCCTCCTCTAATGTCCTCTCACTTTGGTTTATGCCACTCCACAAAATCATCAGCATCAGGTCAGTAATGACCTAGCAAGTCAGATACCCACATAAGGACAGGCTTCCTCACAGTTCCACTTCTGAACAGCCATGAGCCTTGACTGGAAATCACTGTATGCTCATATGCACTAGTTTGCGCATTTTTAATTCAAACTCTTTCAACAAAGGTAAAAATTGACCTTTTTTTCTGTTTGAAAACAGAACTGCATAAATCAAAAAGGTCTGAAACCCTCTGGACCTGAGTCCATGTAACTACCTTTCTTCAAGCGCAATGGTGAAAGCAAAAGCTTTGCAAGAGAGAAGTTAAAAAGGCTTTAAGTGCCCTGAAGTCAGCCAGCACCACAGCATCCAAGTGAGAAGAAAAACCTTCATCTCTTGATTTGCATCTAGAAATTCCTCTAAAGAAACTCATAACCTGGCCCTACTGCACTGTGACCAATCACAGTATGCCAGGCCAGAGGAACAGGACAGCTTTGAAGCAAGTTTTTTCACCATTCCCACTTCCTGCACTTAAGCTCAACCGTGCTGTCACAGGGCTTCAACAACAATGAAGGTGGAAGCCCCACTGCAGGCGTGCACCAAATGTGCTCCAGGCCACAGCAGGCTATGAGAGACCACAACAGTGCCAGCCACATGCTTGGCTGGAAGAAGCTGGAATAGGCCCAGCCTAACATTAAGCCCCAAAGACACTTAGAGAAGGTTTAGCGGCCTGAACATCAACTGTTCATCTAGTGATGCAATTCTGTTGCATCACATCACCTGCAGACACAACCACTGCTTCCTCTCTGATTACCTGCCTCAAACCCCAAATCTAAAGGGGCCAACAAGAAACCTAGAGAGGAGCTTTGGACAAGGCGAATGGCTTTAACCTGCCAGAGGGGAGATTCAGATGAGCCCTTAGGCACAAGTTCTTCCCTGTGAGGGTGCTGAAGCGCTGGCACAGGGTGCCCAGAGAAGCTGTGGCTGCCCCATCCCTGGCAGTGTTCAAGGCCAGGTTGGACTCAGGGGCTTGGAGCAACCTGCTCGAGTGGAAGGTGTCCCTGCCCGTGGCAGGGGTTGGAGCTGGAGGAGCTTTGGGATCCCTTCCAACACAAACCAGGCTGCGATTCTATGATTCCTTCTGCTGCTGAGATCTGAGATCTCCCCTCCACTCTGACTGACAGCAGTCACCATGCAGTCAATTTGGGAGCTCTGCTCAGCATCTGAGTAAATATTCCCTCCACAGCTGGAGTCCACACTGCAGCTCAGCTGCAGCATCTCACCAGGCTCCTCTCTGCTCCCTCCAAATGCTGCTCAGGGATCACACCCCAGTTTTCTGATAAAACAGCTACAGAACGAACTGGTCCATGGAAGACAGTACTGCAGTGGATTTGTGCACGGGGACAACTCCAGCCTCCACCAAAACTGCAAAGTTCCTGGTGGAAAGACGTGAATTCTAAACAATTTCTTGATATTAAGTGATTTTCATGACTTTTGTCATCAGACTTTAACTCATCTCTGTGATTTCTATTTTCTCTGATAACAAGACAATGAAGAGCTGAAGACAGACCTGACCTCTTGATGGGGCACTCCTGGCTTTTCTTAGGAGAACAATTCCTACCAGCAAGGCTTGATGATATCACAGCCAGTTGAAAGTAACTACATCCAGATCATGCCAGGGACCTCCAGAAGCTGCATGCTGATGTCAGCTCAAAGGTGGACAGGACACCCTTGCATTAGCCAGCTATACCAATATAGATGCTTCCTTCTCACTACTGTCTCACTGCAGACATTTATAAATAGGAAATAAAGAAAGACCTGAGGCAGTAGACACTTTTGGTCGAGTTCTCTTCCCCATGACACACTAGCTGCTCAGAAATCAATGCTGGCATGAAACTGGAGTAATACAGTAAAACTGGGGATCCCTTGAGTTGTATTTTGTGTCGGTTGCCCCCCTGGAACCTCATTAACTTCACTGAAGCTGCAGAAAAATAACATATTGCAGAATTTGGCCTTCTTTTATTTTTGCAAATGCATCTTTTCAAATTGCGCATCTGGAATTTAAGTTCCCTTCCAAATGCTGTGTGTGATTTGTTCTTGCCAGAGCAGCACACCTGGGATTAAGAAGGGGGTTTAGATAAGTGCCTTTCCATATGGCCAACTGATAAATGATTCATTCTGCACAGCTTAACTTTGAAAATAAATTCAGGATCGTTAAGATATTAAGATACCAGCTTCATATTTCACCTCATAATTGCACTTCACATATCACAGAGAGCTGCTGGGTTGTTTTCACTGCTGCTGTTTGCAGATGCAGGCTCTGGACCTGGAGTGGAGCTCCTGGGTATTGCATCACAGCCTCCCAGCTCTTTCCTCCCATTCCAGCACACGTTTTGCTCTTCTTCAGAGAGTAACTGTTATGTGGCTTCCTACCAAAAAGCCGAACAAACCCTTTTCTTCTCATAACATTACAGATTCAGTATCCTCAGATGAAGAAATAGATAAATACCAGTTTCAGGCTAATGCTCAAATAAATATGCTGTGATTAAAAAGCACTCAGGAGGAAAACCAGCTCAAACCGAAACACTTCCCTGAGGGGCAAAAAGCTGGGTACTTCTCAACCCACCCTTTCGGCACTCGTGGCAAACAGGGCCTCTGTTTGCTACCCTGCGCTCAATGCAGGGTCAGCTTCATTCTCACAGCACTTCAGCCCACCAATTTCCAGTGTCACAGCTGGCATACTACAATCCTCTGCTGGAAGGCTGAAACAGGACAGATTTCCCAGTCAAGATCAGAGCATCATCACGTTTCACCCCTAATCCCAAAGAAATAGACACCCCTATCCCTAACAGGCGCAGGATTGAATGTACCTGTTAACATAGCAGGTGATGTTCGTATTTCCTTTGTAGGGCAACCAGGAGGGGAACCAGTGGACAAAGAGAGACACACTGGGGCAGGAACCTACATCCTAGCCCCATCTCCTTAACCACCAGCACAACCCACCCCAGGGACAGCATATGGTACACTACAGCACAGGGAAAATAATGCCATGCAAACTTCATATGAAGACGACAACAACTGTTCTGCACCCCTGGACCGTACTAGAGCAGTACTGTGACAAGCATGACATGACAACAGGAGTGCTACATTAGGTTCATAGAATCATGAAATCACAGAATCCCAGGTTGGAAGGGACCTCAAGGATCATCTGGCCCAACCTTTCAAGGCAAACCATGACCTAGACAGGATGTCCCAGCACCCTGTACAGCCCAATCTTAAATGTGTTCAACATTGGGGAATCCACCAGTTTCCTGGGGAAATTATTCCAATGGCTGCTTGTTCTCAGTGTGAATAATTTTCCTCTCATATCCAGTTGGAATCTCCCCAGGAATAACTTGTGCCCATCTTCCCTTGTCTTACCCATGTGACTCTTTGTTGGTCTCAAGAGACCACTTGGGTCTTTCCAGGCAGCATCTACCTCCCATAGGCAGGGAAGGACCACTGACAGCCTCCTTGTACAGCATAAGAGCCCTGGCATAAACCTGCTTAGCTCAGATGACATCAGTGTATTTGTACTGGTTCACACTGGGAAGATCCAGTTGGATGCAGAATGAAAAGCAAGCACAAAGCCCAGGAGACGCACTGAAGCACTGCAGTACAGACAAAGTTTCTGCTTTCTCACCGGATTTGGGAGCCAGATGAGTGGAGTTTCCATATGGGAAGAAGAGCAGTCTCCAAGTGCTTCCAAGTCTGTATGGACAGCAATTCCTCCCAAGGGTTCGGTTCTGTTTGGGTTTTTTTATCTCTTTCAGTCATCAATTCTTTTCAGAACCACTGAAGTATTTCCTCTGGTCCTACCAGGCCATAATACTTTTGCTTAAACGCATCTTAGGTGAAAACCATCCTCAAAGCAACTGGGCACAGCTAGGAGCAAAAGGGGGACCAGCTCAGGCTGCACATCTGGAAAATATTCCTCCTGGTAGGATCTGCTGGAGCAGGGAAGGGGCTCCGCACAGAGTGAGAGGCGACCCTTGGCTGGCAGCATCATTGTAGGCTGGATGAGGCCAGAACCCAGAGGGAGCCGAGGCAGGAGCAGGAGCTATATGATATACTAGGTGCTGTCTCCAGCCTTGCTGGGGGATTAGGAAGCTGCCCACAGCATTTTTCTTGCTGAGTGCACAGGGACGTGTTGGGTTTCCCTGTGAAGAAAGATCAGCTGAAGGAAAGTGACACACTGCACGCACCCTGGCTGGGGCGAGGAAAGCACTGGGACATGGATAGCACGGACAGTGTAACCCCAAAGCAGTGGCTCTGTGCTGGTGGTACCCACAACCCATGTCTGGTGGTCAGCCCAAAGCAAGAAATAGCCATTTCATGCATATTCCAAGTGTCTGCTGCAAATAAAATGCTAAACATTGTGTTCATCACAAACAAAAGCCCAGGAAAATAATGACAAGGCAAAGTTTGATCTTGAGAGCTCCTTTCAGGGACAGGCAACTGAGAAATATGACTATAGCAGAAATTTACTTTCAATTCAGGTGCAGCCTATAGATATTAAGGCACACAACATTTTTTCTATATAAAAGCAGTCCCAGGAGAGAGCTCACAGATGATATATCTAGAAAATACAGAAAAAAAGCCCACCAGAAAAAGCCTTGCTCCCTGTTCCAAAAAGCTGTCTTCTTTCCCAATTCTATCCATTTAAATTTATTGCTGCTGAAATTCCCAATGTCTGCCAAAATGTAAGACAAGTCGCACACAGACGAGTGTTACCAGCAGAACACAGAGAGGTGTTCAGAAAGGAGCTGGGAAAGAAACACTGACAAGGACAGATCTGTCATTTTCAGTGACTACTGCAATTCTGGGGAAGCATCTTCGGAAGTACCAGTAGTGAAAAGGAAAAGAGAAGACAAACCAAGAAAATCCCTGCTGCAGGAGAAGGGATCAGGAGAGTGATCTGTATGACTGCTACTCACTGTACTAGTCATCTGAAATCTGAAGTGTGTGACGCTGGGTGCTGTAACCCCGCACTAAAAGAGACCATAGAATCCCAGACTGACTACAACTGGAAGAAACCTTAAACCTCATCCAGTTCCAACCCTCCACCATGGGCAGCGACACCCTCCACTAGAGCAGCTTGCTCCAAGCCCCTGTGTCCAACCTGGCCTTGAACACTGCCAGGGATGGGGCAGCCACAGCTTCTCTGGGCACCCTGTGCCAGCGCCTCAGCACCCTCACAGGGAAGAATGCTTCTGTCCAGAAGAATTTTTCCTCTATTCCAACACTGAGAAGGAAACTGAAAAGGGAAATGCAGTGGGGAAGGGACATAATCCAGGTAAAGACACTAAAGGCCAGCACTGCACCAGGCCACCAGCTGCAGTCATGACCACGCTCATTCTCTTGCCCCCTGTGCTCCTTCCAGGCTCCCTGGTGTCTAACTGCCAGCTGGGACCTGTTCTGATGAACCTGGTAGTTATCTCCCTGACTTTGACTCCTCTCTCCAGCTTGGGTGGAATCAGTCAAATGGTTCAAAGGTCAATTGGAGAAGGGCAAAAAGGCTGAAGATGCTTTGAAATGGTGGCTCATTTTCAAAACCAGAGTGCTCCTGGAAATCTGTAGTATTAATTCACATAAAAAATTCAGTTGAAAGAAACTAGAAATACTCAACTACCAAATCCTGGTACACAAAAGCCACTGAGTAACACACAATAGATGTTTCTGCAAAGCTGGATCCCACCTGACCCCATGTATTAAATGCAGACTGAAATTAGCATCTCTAAACCCTCTCTTCCACAGCTCACTTTACAGGCCTTTTCAACCACAGAACTGAGTGAGAGCTCTGTAAAGCGCTATTTTCCTGCTGCTGGAGTTCCAGGAATAAAGGAGCATCCAAGCAGGCAAGGGAAAGGCAGCCCAGCCACAGGCCCCACATGAGTCCTTCCATGAGGATGCAGTATCCATTTCTAGGAAAGCCACGCTAACAGGAAATGTGGGGGTTAGAGAAATAGCTCTTGTAAAGAGGTCTTACGACTCTAACACAGATGCATCTGTACTTTCCCATTATATCGAGAGCTTTGCCCATATTTACTGCTTGGGGATTGTTTGTCTCACTGCTGTTATCCTGCCAGCAGTGTGTACTTATGGCCAGAGCCTCTGTGGTCCATTGGCACAGCACTCTGGAGTTGGACCCTAACTCTGCTTCTGCATTTGGGCTCTACTTGATGCACCACATCATCTCCAATGCTGACATGCATGGCTGGCTGGGAAGTGGATGCTTGAGCACACAGGTCTGGACCTACACTGACACTGATCTTACTTCCACACAGTTTAGTCAGGAATGGAGGAAGTCCAAAATGCCCTGCAAGCCCTGTTCCTCAAGCATTGCAGTTCTCAGTACAAGGCAGCACGAGGGCATTGACTGTTTTGCTGGAGATGAGGTATCCATGTAGTAATCCCTGTGCTCACACAGCGGAGAAGGTGGAAAGTCTGGCTGAAAGACAGACCCTCTGGAGCAGTAGCAGTTCTCTGCAGGACCCGCTGGTCCCTGCAGGAGCTCAAGAGTGGGCACCAGCACAAGCCAGAGCTGCTCTGACGCCATGTACCAAAGTCTTTTCCCAACTGCTCCTCAGGGAATTCAGGAGATGTTTTGCCTTAGCTGCACACACAGAGTAGGTTTTTCTCACGCAGAATCAACAAAACATGCAGCAATGGAGGCAACAGTGTTAGGAAGGGGCCAAGCTCAAAGTCCAGAGGTCCCCAGGGGCCCTCAGACGTGTGAACCGGGGAGAAGCAGAAAAGCATCACAGCACTGAAGCAAAAACTGCTTAATAAAAGTGACAGGAAAAGCTCCGAGGCAAGGAAAGTGACCCAAGAGCAAAAACCAGTAGAGTCAGAACAGCTTCCCCCAGGAAAACAGTGTTGCCCCACTCCTGGAATTGTATTATAACCAGATTCATTAATATTGCAAGGAGGATACTTTAGGAAAAGTCCTTTGCTGCCAGGGGGTGGGCAAGATGTCCAACAGGTATTTGCCACCTCTCAGTTCTGGGAGTTTTCTCCATTTATACGGAGGGAGAACTCAGTTTTGGGTCAAAGAACATTTCACTTTACCCAGTGTGCCCCCAGTGAGATGCCAGATGGATGCTTCCACGCAGCTGACCCCCAGGGAAATCCTTCTTAATGTGAGAACACTGGAATCTGATTCTGAGCATCACCAGTATTAATGTCTCTCAGTTTTTGATGAAACCTCTGTTCACAGACAGTCACTGCTTTCCCTAGGCCAGACTGACAGAGCCACCCCCAGGGCAGGAGCTGCTGCCCAACAGCAATCGCAGGGAGCACACAAGGAACAGAGGGTGGAGGGTGAGGGAGCAGGGACCCACACCTGGCCCCAGTTGGTGTCAAGCCTCACTTGGCTCTTTGTGTGGTATCTCCTAAGCCTCACAAGCCTGTCTGATGCTCTGACCTTTGTCAATTCAGTCAGCTTTTACCTCCTAAAAGAAACCACACTGCAGTCCTAGGAATGAGGGGAAGGACAAGGATTCCGTACAAGGCTAAATGGAGGAATTACTCAAACTAACCCAAGGAAGAGCTCTCTAGAGCTTTACATTCAAAAGAGATGAAGACCGGGTTAAAACACACACATACTCAGGGAAGTTGAGTGCCCTGGCGTCCTGGGTTCAGCAGTAGCAGTCATTTCTCTCCTTCACGGTAGTTGGTGCAGTGCTGTGTTTTTGACTTTCAGCCTGGGAATAGTGCTGATAACACCGATGGTTTCAGTTGCTGCTCAGTAATGGTTACTCTGACCAAGGACTTTCTGAGCCTCATGCCCTGCCAGGGAGGAGGGGAAGCTGGGAGGAAACAGAGACAGGACACCTGATCAAACTGACCAAAGAGGTATTCCATACCACAGCATGCATGCCCACTGTATAAACTGGGGACAGTTACCCAGAAGGGTGAGATCACTGCTCAGGGTCAGGCTGGGTATTGGTTGGCGGGTGGTGAGCGGTTGTATTCTCTTCCCTTGTTACTTCCCTTGTCATTATTGTTATTGGTGGCAGCAGCAGTGATTTGTGTTATACCTTAGTTACTGGACTGTTCTTATCTCAGCCTGTGGGAGTTACATTCTTTCGATTCTCCTCCCCATCCCTCCAGGAGTGTGGGGGAGAGAAAGGGTGGGGAGCAAGAGAGAGGCTGCATGGGTTTTCTGAGTTATGGCTGGGCTTAATCCACGACAGTTCTTTTTGGTGCCCAATGTGGGGCACGAAGGGTTGAGATAACGACAGGATGTGACCAGAGTGTGTCTAACCATATTTCTGATAAGCATTCATTGTTTCAGATAAATAGTCACTCGTCACAGTGCTGATTTATTGGCTCTCAAAGTTGTTGCTCTTGATCTCTCAGTTTCAGCATGTCATACCTTACTTACAGCCGGTATTTGCTATCTTAGTGTTTATCAGCTGTGGGGCTTGGGCAAAGGTTCTTGTTTCATTGTACTTTATGGTAATGACCTGTAATACAACAGAATCATGATCATGAAATTGATCTGGCATGCATTCCCCGTATGGTCACCACCTCTATACTTTGGGAAGTATATAATAGAAGCGTTTAGCAGTTACACATCTTTTTTCCCCTCCTTGGGCGGTCAGCGTATGAGGGAGACATTCCCACACACCCTAGTGACAAGTACAGCAGCTACTCCAAATCTGATTACAACAAATAACACAGCTACTCCAAGTCTAAGCACAGCAGCTACACCAACCCCAGTGACAAGTACAGCAGCTACTCAAACTCCGACCGCAGCAGACAGCACAGCTACTCCAGCTCCAAGAACAACACCTACACCAGCCCCAGTGACAAGTACAGAAGCATCATTTGAGAGTTCTGAAGGTTTTGAATGGCCTTTGCGTACCCTTGAGACCTGCCTGCTGATTGTGATGGGGATCAGCATGTTGGCATGCATACAGAGTGTGTTCTACCCACAACCATTTCATCTGATCTCAAGAGCTAAGCAGAGTCATGTTTGGGTCATGCGACGATATAGGAGGACCAAAAGATTTTCCCCAAGGCTGGACAGTCATGAGTGGCTGGGTGTGTGGGACAGTACGGGCAAGTATCTAGTCCACTGGGCCCCTCCAGTGCTTTGGAAGCGTCGGAGATGGAAGGCAGCTGTATGGAGTCCCCAACAACAAGCTAAATAAACTGCTGAAGGGGACGGCGAATTATTTTGAGCCTGGTGTGCCCATGACACCTCAGGCCATCAGGGCAGAGACTGGACTCATGATCAAGGGGTGGACTTAGCAATGGACACTATTGCCCGGCTTATTCACGAGTGTGAACAATGCACACAGCCTCCTCTGCTCTGAGACTGTTACAAGAGATGGAGCCCAACATCATGGACCGGATGGATTCAGCAGCTTTATAGGGATTGGTCTATGCACTAAGGAATGATATCTCTCTCTCTGTGGATGTATACATATATATATATGTGTGTATATATATATATGAGATAAGAGTGATGGTATATTAAAAATGTGGGATCTGAGCATGACGTGAATGGTATGGAATAAGGGGTGGATACTGCCCTGGGTTCAGCAGCAGTGATTTGTGTTATACCTTAGTTACTGGACTGTTCTTATCTCAAACCGTGGGAGTTACATTCTTTCGATTCTCCTCCCCATCCCTCCCGGAGTTGGGGGGAGGAAAGGGAGGGAGTGAGAGAGTGGCTGCGTGGCTGACTGAGCTTCAACCATGACAGTGAGGCACATGCATGATGCACCTCCACAGAGAAGACCTCAAAGCATCCAAGAGGAGCTGTGGTAGAAGTTGCTAATACCACACTGTGTTTCCCACTAGTTTATCTTTTAGAGAAGCACGTGAGCAACAGACCAGGACTGGGGGTTCAGCATTGAATTAAACACAGCCAGCGCCTGGTTTCCTGGCAGAGTGGAAGAGGATGCAGCCTCTCTGGGTAGCACAGCTTTCAGAAGAAGCACGTTTCACATGTCAGGACTGTTCTGCTTTGCAGACCCTTCCTGGCTGGAAAAGGCACATCTCCCTTGAGTGAACCTGCTGAGTCAAGTGCTCTTAATTTAAGCCTTAATTTGTAGGCTAACATAAAGCTGGGGTGTCTTTTATGCTTGAAAACTAAGTTTATTCATCACTCAGCCTCTATCTTCCTTCAAAAATAAGTACTTTCTGTCCCACCCTAATGATTCAGAAAGGTTTGCACTTGCTTCTGCAACTAAAGGAGTTCACAATTACAATTCCATTGTCATTAGAGGTGAAGAAGGTGACAATGCCAGAACACAACTATGGTATTCAAAGTCGCTAACTGTTATGGTTTAAACTCAGTCAGCCAGTAATTCAGATCAACCACATATCCAGTCACTCCCCCCTTCCTCCCCCCACTCCTGGAGGGATGGGAAGGAGAATCAAAAGAATGTAACTCCCACAGGCTGAGATAAGAACAGTCCAGTAACTAAGGTATAACACAAATCACTGCTGCTGCCACCAATAATAATAATGACAAGGGAAGTAACAAGGGAAGAGAATACAACCACTCACCACCCGCCAACCAATACCCAGCCTGACCCGAGCAGTGATCTCACCCTTCTGGGTAACTGCCCCCAGTTTATACAGTGGGCATGCCATGCTGTGGTATGGAATACCTCTTTGGTCAGTTTGGGTCAGGTGTCCTGTCTCTGCTTCCTCCCAGCTTCCCCTCCTCCCTGGCAGGGCATGAGGCTCAGAAAGTCCTTGGTCAGAGTAACCATTACTGAGCAGCAACTGAAAACATCGGTGTTATCAGCACTATTCCCAGGCTGAAAGTCAAAAATACAGTACTGCACCAGCGACTAAGAAGGAGAGAAATGACTGCTACTGCTGAACCCAGGACACTAACCTAGTAATTTGCTGACTAACGCAACCAGAAAACACTGGAAAGCTCCCGCTTAAATCCTTTGGGACCCTTTCATCTACTACTGCCATTTTCTAGAACACTAAAAAGGAATCACATGGAGCAGGAAGAGAGAGGTGATTTTTCTAAGACACCCAGGAAAAGCTGTAAGGCTCTATATTAACCTGTGCTCTCCAGTACCAGAGTCAAACATGATGATCTTTTTAGAGTAAATTCTGGAATGACCCCTAGGATGCTTGATCTCTTTATAACATGCTGGTCATGCAGAAAACAAAGTGGGGGGACCTTGTGCCCGTGCATACCAAGTGTTACCTCCAGTGGTTGTATGGCTGCCACCACCTCAACTGCAGTTTAGACAAGGCCAGGGCGACCACTTATCTACTGTCACAGGTGAAACAGGCTCATGTTGGGGAAAATGAGTTTAATTCACTGCTTGTTAAAGGAGGTAATCTCCTTTTCCCTCCTTCTCTGCCTCTCCAGTGATTATCCCCTTTCTTAAATATCCAGAGGTGCCACCACCTGGAACAAGCCAGAGCCTTCTGAGTTCAGCATGGGGCAATCCCAACCTCTTCCTACAGCAGATCCCCACTACCCAAGCCTGAGCACCCCAGTCGCTAGCCTTTTAGCCTGCTAGCTGGTTCAGCAGCACCAAGTGAGACCACCTTCCTTTTAGCCCAACATCCCTCACTCCCATTTAGAGAGATGATAAAGTAACAAAAAGATCTTCAACATTCCATGGCAGTGTTCAAGGCCAGGTTGGATGGGGCCCGGAGCAAACTGCTCTAGTGGAAGGTGTCCCTGCCCGTGGCAGGGGTTGCAACTGGATGAGCTTTAAGGTCCCTTCCAGCCCAAAACAGTCTGGGATTCTAGATTTCACCTGAATTAAAACAACTGAAGTATTATTTTTTTGTGACAGTAAGATGACTTGGGTACTTACATGTAGTAAAAAGACCTATTAATACTCTTCTTGTCTGAGTGACTTGCAAATGTGTTTCTGCTTTGTGCCTCTGGCAGCAGCATCCAAGGGCCAAGCATCTTCCTAAAGCCAAGAGTTTTCCTGACCTTTCCTGCAGCAAGAAGTCACCAACTTCCTCCTGCTGTGTATTTGCATAGGGAATGCTTTTAAGCCAGCAGTAGTCAAAGGAGACTTTAGCAGCTGTGTCCAAATCTGTACCTTCAACCAAGAGGCTAGTCCTACAGGAGCTCCCTCAGCCAAATGCTTTAGAACCTGGAGATAAAAGTTCTGTAAATTCTGCTTTTCTTGTTTCATTCCTTTTCCTTTTGTAACTAAATTCAAAGCTGCTCTCACCTTTGAATGGAATTGGTCAGGAACTAGTGAGGCAGGACTCTGGTTGTGCCAGACCTGGATGATGAATGCCACAACTACCAGCCCTCTGCCACTGAATTCCCTCAGTAAAGCTGATCACAGATAATCCTTCTCTCATACTCTGCAACAGTACAAGTACTGAGATGCCTGCTTCAAGCAGATCAGCATTCCCTGCTAACCCCCTTCACCTACCTGGGCTGCTCGCTGCTTTCTAGCTCTTCTAGAGCCAAGCTGTGGAGCATTAATGTGCTGCAGCTTTTGTCATTTCTAAACACCTATTTGCATGTTTTGCTCATTATTACAGCCTCTAAGTCACATACTGGTCTAGTCACTTCTAATCATTCCTATACTAAACATTCAACTGCTTAGAAGCAAAGCCCAGCCCTGTGTGAAGCATTCACTGGTGAATGGGACATAAATCACCTTGGCTGAGTTCTCCACAGTGGCTGGGCAAGGAGAAGTTTCCAAGCTGTAAATGCTCCCCCACCTTCTCACTAGCTCTTGGGCTTTTGATAAACATTAGCAATTAGCACCTTTGCAGACACCATTTTCCTTCCCCACTGGTGGAATATTGGATACTCAGAAGGAAACTGGGCCTTAAAGAGAGGTTCCAGGAAGGTCTTCAGGGCTGTGCATGGGATTACTAACACTGCTTCAAGTCATCTGAGGAGGGATGTGCTAACATGCTCCTCTCACCCACACCTCCCTGCCCCTAGAGTGACATGTGCTGTGACAAGCCCATTTCTGTCTGATGGGAAGAAAAACAAACATTACAGTGGATAATCAAACAAATGTGGGCTCTTCAGTTCTTGGATGGGAACTCACTCTTAGCTAATGTCATAAAACATGGGAAGAATGCTGTATAATTAAACCCTTCTCTGGAAATATTTGACTAGGTTTGGGATGAGCTACAGGAACAACACTGAAGTCGGCAGCAGTAAAGGCTGCATGAGACTGGGACTGAGGGATTTCCATCTGAATACATACCCGGGAGAAACTGGAGGTAAAGATGCTGCTAAATTAAGGTGGAAAATGTAGCAAGGGATTATACAGACACTCCAGCAAAGCTGGATTCCCTTCTGTTTACGTCACTGCAACCACTTAGGGGAAAGCTACACCTGTAAAGAGGGGACAGGTTTACACCTCTATAGTCACTATCACACAGACTTCATCTCTCCAATGCAGGGTTCAGCTCCTGCTTTCAGGCTGTCTTCACCCAGTCTAAGCTTTTCCAAGCCACGACAGTAGCTGAGCTATTTTCAGTTGCAGCCTGGCTTAAGTGATGCTGCAATAGATTTCCAGCACAGAAAACAGCAGCTCTGATGTGTGGTCTGCAGAAGCCATAACAAGAGAAGCCAAGGCTGGAGACCTCCAAGTGACAAGATGGATATTCACAGTGTTAATAAACCCCTTGCCACCAAGAAATGCTGTCAGGACAAGGCACAAGTAATTAATCCTAATGGGGCACAGAACCAAAGCCCAGGGAAACTCTGAGGCTGCTCAGCTCTGGATCCCAGGAAGATCTGAGCAATGCTCCAGAAGCACACTCAGCTGTAGTCTGTATTTCCACACCACCAGCACAGTGCCTCATGAGGGTAGGGTTGGTTCTGCCTGTAGATCTTGGATCTGGACTCCCCTCCTAGCCAGCCTGCCCCATTACACATTTCCTCTGTTCATTACTAATTCCCTTCCTCTCCACATGACTGAGAAATGGACATTCCCCATCCTCTGCCTTTACTCAACCTCCTGAACATGGATCCCACCTCACAATAGCCTCAGAGGTCAACGTTCAACCTACAAAGCTCTGCTTGTCCACGGCAAATCACTTTAGGTCCCTCCCACCAGTCCAGGGTGCCCACACATCCAGCAGATGCCAAACCATGCTCTGCTGTATGTGGGAACACACTGCCATATCAAGCCAGGATTTGCAGCAATGGGATGCTGAAAATAACCCTCGGAAATCTGGACTTGTGAGGAACATTTTCTAGACTGTCTAAAAGAGTAACAAACCCCAATGGGAAGTTGGGATGAGTGACTGAAGGTGCATGACAATTCCCGAAAACCATTTCTATCCTACAGTTTCTTCCTATTTCCAAACCCAGTAAAGCATTAAGCTGAAAAGATAAGAATGAGCTTTACTGGTTTTAAACCTTCAGTTTCACTGAAAAGCACGAACTGAAGAGGGAAGGACCAAGCACAGATGTTAATAAGAAGTGGGAAGAAGTGCAATCTGCTACTAAAATGGAAAAAATATGAGCACTGAGCCTAAGTGTGGAGCTCCATTTTAGGTTACAGCTCCTATCACCTTGAAAGAACAGCAGCTAAGCTAAACTTACTGTGTTATCCCATGTTGAGATGGATGAGCATTAGTTACATTTGCAGAATGCGCTGAAGTCTTTTGAGTACGCACACAAGGGAGTATAAGCCTAAAGCTCAAACAAGGACCTCCGGAGGTGGTCTGCAAGGGTTCAAAGCCAGCGCAGAGAAGCAGGAACATGGCATGTTATGGCTCCAATGGCCATCCAATCCCAGCCAAGATCCTCTAACTTCCTTAGATAAAAGTATCGACACATAAGGAGCAGTCTCCCCTTGGTGCAGCCATAAGGGGAGCACCCAAAGGAATTCTTCAGTTGTTTGCACAACTCTGTAGGTTCATCAGAAAAGACAGTATCAAAACTGGGCCAGTGAAATGATTTTCCAACTGTATGGCAAAGCAGACAGAACAAGAAGAATCTGACAAAGCTGGTGCAGTGACCAACCCCCAGCCCACCTCCTGCTTGCTTTGAAATTCAAATCCCATTTGCAAACTAAGTGTCAAATACCCCTGTCAAAAGACGTCATTCTTACAGCTGTTAGAGCAGGGGAGAACCACTCAAGGGCTTGACAAGAGAGGAACACAGTATGTATTGCCATACTTCCCATTAGATAGTCCAAAGGAAAAACTGAAACCACGTTTCTAGGGTTGGATTACTAGAAGGGCACCGGTGTATTCACAAGGCTACAGATCACTCTGCCTCCCCTCCTCTTCCTCCTGCACCTTTCAGTGCCAGGCATCAAACACCCCTTCCCTCCTGGATCCGCATACAAGTGTGTGAGAACATTCCCGTGCCGTGGAAGGGTTCAAGAGGACAATAAAACACAGCAGGTGCAAGCACATGAGAAAGCAAGCAAGCAAAATTCTCTCCTTATGGGAGCAATAGAAATGATTGAGAGTGTGGACTCTGCAACCCACAGAAATTGGGGCGACAGTGGCGAGTCAAATTAAATTCACAGAGTGGAAAAACCCTACCCCAACCATATATCTGTGTCATGTGTCTGTGTGTAATTTACTACCATGGTTGGAGTCTGCCTGCAATAGGTTCGGGGGAGAGAACATGTGGGGTGCATTTCATTCCAGTGTATGGACATGTGCATACATCTGTGAGCACACTGGAGAGTGAAGAATGGGACAGTAAATTTTTTGTGCTCCCCAACACTCCCCATCATGGTTAAGAGCTGTCCCCACCTTGTCACTCCAAGCACTGTGGCTGCTTATCAGGAGGCAGTAAGAAAAGGCCTAAGACAGGGCAGGGCAGGAAGGGGCAGAGGCTCAACTCAGCCCCAGCAGGGATGTGCCCTCCTGGGGAGCTGCTGAGCTCCAGCATTCCTGACCTCTGCCTGCCAGCAGACAGCAACCTGCTGGACCCCAGCCAAATGTTCCCCTCTGAAGCCCTTTCCCCAGCCTCCTCAAGCAGCCCTCGGCTGTCACAGATCACTTGACAAACCCAGGCTCTGAAAAGACACACACAGTAACTGCTGGGACTTGGGGGGATGCAGTGCCGGGGTGCTGCCGTGTTTCACACCATGCACCAGCCTGCCCCAGTCAAAGGAAGTGGTAAGCGCAGGGTAAGTGCAAATTCCCTCCTGGCTACAGCACCTTGGTACCATTCAAGGAAAGGGAACTCCCTCCCATGAGACACACAGAGGATGTGACTTCAGCACCAGCAGCAACGTGTAGTCCTGCCTTTCACAAGAGCCTCATGCCAAAGCCTCCATGTAAGTAATCCCAGAAGCCAGGTCCATGTCAGTACCAGCACACTCCTGAGAGGAGTCCTCCTCCAATACTGTGCCACCCATCAGACTTACACTTTGCTGTCAGTGTTGGACTGCAGCTCAGAGATTCGTGCTGCAGTTGCTGGGTGGGTTCAGCTCCTTGGGATCAGCTCTGGGAAGCTTTCAGGGTGAAACACAAAACTGGGGAGCTTTGGCTCATTAACAGTGATGCTCTGCCATGATTTCTTGGATTTCATTAATGCCGGGCAAGTTTCAACTATCCCAAAGCCAACTGTTTTTCCTAGTGGACAGATGCAAAGCAAGAATCAATTTGTCTCCTTTTTTTATACACAGACACAAAGCCAGATCACAAAACCAAGCTCCAGGGGCTCAACCACCTTTCCTTCACTGGTATCAACTTAGACAGCATCAAAGCCATGCAGCCACAACTGTATGAGGGCAAACACTAAGCCACAGGAGCTGGAGCTCATTCTGAAGTAGATAAGCTGTCTTTAGATAAAATGACCCTAAACACACAGAGCTCCATGTCTCTGCTACAGGTGCCACATCCCCTCTCCTTCCAGGGGTATTCTGCAGAAAAAAGGAGACCGTGCCCTAAACTGAGAGTTTTAAATCCTTCCAGTTTCCAAATCTTTCTTTCCCCTCCCTTCTTGTGCTGAACTGTCATCAATTTGGAGACAAAACAGCAGACATGCCTCTCTTTTTTCTCCTTTTTCCCCTGCTAGTAATTACTGGATTCAGTTACCTGCCAGCAGCAATGCACGCAGCGGTTGGAGGGGTGAGTATATACTCTAGGGCTTCTTTCCAGCACCTGAGTATCATTTCATCCTCCAGTACTCATGCAGGAGCTAACTGGGTATTTAAATGGGCTGGGATCTTTTATTCTATAATTTAATGGCCTGATAGTTGTCACATAACATTTGTTTGATGCCGCGTGCTTCATTTTAGGGCCTTTTGACAGTAAACAGCACTCTGGTGCTGCTGTCATGGTTAGCATGATAGAGCAGGGTAGGCTTTAGAGGGGCTTCAGCCTCCACGAAAGAAGAAAAAGCTGTGGCTGCCCCATCCCTGGCAGTGTTCAAGGCCAGGCTGACCTCAGGGGCTTGGAGCAACCTGCTCTAGAGGAAGGTGTTCCTGCCTGCGGCACAGGGTTGGAACTGCATGAGCTCTAAGGTCCCTTCCCACTCAAACCAGCCTGGGACTCTATGCAAGCTGTCGCAGCGGCAAGGCCAGGTCTCCAGAGCTCACCTGTCTGTGCTCCCAGAGCACTGCACCAGGACATGGGGCGGCTGTTGTGAGAACAACAGCCTGTTGTGAAACCTGGAACAGAAACTCCCAAAACAGTCCAAGAAAACACAAACCTGCTAACACTGGATGGGGTCTGAAAAAAGAGGTAATTCCTGGGGCCCTTCTTTATATCTACCTATGAAAACTATCTGGAGGGAAAATTCAAATGCTATTTTACTTACAGTTTTTGTAACAGCAAGAAATCACTTTGGAACCAAAGCGGTGTTCGATTTCATTTGCTGTCTGTAATAGTAAAAGAGTATCGTACTGACTGAAACAAGACTTCATGAACAAGTTTACAAAGCTCAGAAATGTCTTCTAAAGGCGTAGTTTTGTTTAGTAACACACAATTTCAAGTATGCATGTACAAAAACCTAACACACTACCATTCAACTAGCTGGCCTGCATTCAGAAACAGTCATTCAGGAAGGGAAAATTATGGTAAAGAATTATTATTCAAAGTATTTACAGGAATTTGGAAAATCTGAATATATAAAACCCCATTTCTCCAGACAGGAGCTTCATCTTTTCAGAGACCAGAGTCACCTCGCTCCCGTCTTCCTCCCCAGGAGCCCCACTGGTGCCCTGAGTAGCCAGGGGAAAGGTGAAATGTTGCAAGACATCTCCATGAGCCCGAGCTACGTGTTACTGTCTTGAAACCCATACACAGGAGCTCAGCAGAGCAATGCACTATTTAGTATGTCTGATTTACGTATCTTGTATGATATATAATGCTTTAAGACACACACGCTGAATTCCACATTCCCACACTGATAAAACCGCCCTGGGTGACGACGATTAGCGCATGGAATCAGACACACTTTATCAGATGCAAAAAGAGCTCGAGCATCTAGCCACTCTGTAGCCTCAAAAGCATGTCAGAGGATACCTCTGCAGCCCAAGGCACTCAATTAGGACATAAGTAATGACCACAGTGTGTCATCTGTGCCATGAAAGGAAAACAGTGGGCAAAGGCCATGACCCTACCCATAATGGAGAGACCGGGACTGTCCTACAAGACGAAGCGTGTACAGACGCACGGACCGTATCAGCTAAAGGACTGACACCAGGATGAACAGTGTTTGCTTGGACAAGAGCTCTTTGTTGGGCAGTCCATTGAGGGGTTTTAGTTTCAAGCCTAAAGAGGTGTCTGATTACTCTCTCACTTGGAGATAAGGTACCTGAATGCCTTGTGCAAACACGGAGAGGCCAGAGGGAGAACAAAACTTTGTGGAAAAGGCCCTTGGTTGCACACTGTCAAAAGGAAGAATGTTCTAAGGAAAACCCAAACAATTCCCTCTGACTTTTGTTAGCACTGATGGAAAGTGGCAACGTATAAAAATGAGCTTTACGGCTTGCCAGACCGTGGCTGGGAGTGGAACAGATGGCCAATTCATCTCCACCGCACTTGGCACTTTGAACAAAAGAAACAATATGTGTTTTGCTACCCTAATTTTTCCCCCAGGTATCCCAGCAGGTGACTGGGATGTCTGATGACAAGAATGACTTGACTTGTGCTCCCCAAGAGCATGAGTTGCTTGTTTCTGTGGCCTTGCCATTGTTTTGCCCTATTATCCACTCCTCTGCAGCGCTCCGGCAAGGTTTCTCCTGATCCAGAAGACAAGAGTAAACCTGGATGACACACACACTTACAGGGGACTCACGTTTTCATGTGCAGATTCATCTCAGTAGCCTTATGTCTGGGCTGAAAACATCTATTTTCTTGTACTGCAGCTGCACACAACACAGCACATCACAGGGATGCTTTACAGAACAGAACTGCCTGTAAAAATTCCAAGATTCAACCAAGGGATCCAGCAAACAGTTGGCTACCCCAGTATGTTTTCCAATTTCATAGTAACTCCCAGGCATAACCTTGATTTCAGGATGTGTATTTTCTACAGAAGCAATAAGCTGCTCCATTCTCCCACAGAGAGAGCTGGAGGCTCCACCAGGATGGCATTCACACCAGAATGAAGGCAAGGGAAGGGGAAAGAGCCTTTGCACACTGGTGCAGCATGCACAGGGTACACATGCACGTGCTCAAAGGAGAGAGGCATGATGGAATAAGCATGAAAGGGACAGAACACACCTTTCCTCAGCTCCGATAGTACAGCTGAACCATGGTGCAGTCTGGCACATACCAACATCTTTAAAATTCGCCGGTCTTGTGAAAGCAAAAGGGAGTTGAGGATAACCAACGCCTCCAATATTCTCATGTATGGCCACTAGGTACCAGCATGACTTGCACACTTGAAAACTGTACTTTGAGTATTCCCCTACCATTGCTTTTCCCTGTAACAGTAGGTGAAAGTATGAACCACATCTAAAAGGCAGTAGAGGAGGTTCCCTGCCTGTTCAGAAGCACAGGATGGTGTTTGTATGACCTCTGCAAGGTAAAATGTTTTGGAAAACACATGCTACTGCTCTACAAGTAGTCCATGTTCTTAACTGGAATGAGTCTTGCCACATGAACGATACTCTTATCACATGTTAATGAAGCAGCCAGATCATTTGGATGAAGTCAAAATCATCGATTAAGATTAAAAATCATTCACTGGAAAACACCTAGAGAAAATTGATTAATAGTAGATCAAACTTCAATGATAAACCAATGTTTGCTGGTATCAGAGATGCATTAGGAGAACCTCTAATGGGTTAACTAAACACATCTCACCCATAAGCTATTATATTAGGAAATACAACATTATACTCCCCACAGAGCAAAGTTGTTTTGTCTTAGTAGTAAATATTGACTAAAAAACACTGATGAAATGAGTGTTCCCATCCTGCTGACTAAAGCACAGCAGTGCTGGTTCCCTTCAGAAAGCAATCTACACACTGAATCTATGTACAGGGGAATCAATCATTAGACATATGTTTAGGATATTATCTTTTCCAACTAAAAAAGACCAGGCTTGTGGTGAGAAACCAAAATCCAAGGCAAGTAGTTAGAAGAGCTTATCTTACAGAAGCACAGCAGAACAGGCCAGAGCCCAGACTCACAGAAAATCACTGCACTATTCATATATTTTAAGAAATCTATAGAGAGAATCATCATCTTTCTATTTTGTTTCATCTCACTATTTGATTTTGAGGCTAACTGCAGGGAAATGGAATAGACTTGCAATTAAAAATACAATCTTAAGTCTGTGCAATTGTAGGCAAAAAATATCCAGCCTGATTTAAAGATACTTAATGAAGCTGCAGAGCAAGGATGGCCAGGTTGGATGGGGCCCAAACTAGCCTGGGATTCTGTAACTCCCTTGAAACTGGTGGCAGGGAGACAATGAAGCACAGAATCCTAGAATGGTTTGGGTTGGAAGGGACCTTAAAGCTCATCCAGTTCCAACCCCCTGCCACAGGCAGGGACACCTTCCACCAGACCAGCTTGCTCCAAGCCCCATCCAACATGACCTTGTCAGGGAATTTAAACCTGTAACCTGTCTCACTTATGTCTTGCAACAGTGGAACAAGGCCTGAATATCTTTATAATACTTGAGTTGGACAGATTTCAACACAGCTCAGCTCAGATTTCCTCTGCTTCAGCATGATCTGTATGCATGAAGTCAGGACGATGGGGCTGGGGGCTCCCCCATCACACATGGCTCTGAAGAGGCTGCCAAGCATTTTTGGGAATCTCACCCCTTCCTCGTGTTCCTGAGTGAAAGATGAGCTGCTTGAAAAATCCCCCTTTGGTTTCTGTAAAGCAAAGGTTGCAACACGCTGCTGATCCACACAGGCTTGGGCAGCAATAACGTAAAGAGCTCAGAGGGTTAAATGGCACTTCAAAGATGAAACCAAGGTCAGTCAGGGCCACTACAGCTCCCACCCCACCAAGTCACTTTGTATCCTTATTTCAATAAGGCACAGCCTTTGCCACCTTTCTTACACCTTGGCTTCTGAGACAAGACAAATTAATTCAGAACACTTAAAACTACTGAGTGACAAAAGCTGCTCCAGACCTTCAGTAGGCTGGGAGCAACCTGGGAGGTCACTATCAGCAACTCAACAGCCAACTGCTTCAGATTATTGTGAAAGTAGTGGGAGGCCTCACATGTCCTCCCTGGTTTGCACAGTGTGTGGAATGGCAGTTAGACGTAACCAGACTACATGTTTCCAGCCTAAGATTTCCCTGCGTTACCCTAATACAGTCTGTAGGATAAAAGCCCAGCAGGCCTTTGAGAAAGAAAGGAAAAAGTACTGAGAATAGTTATTAAGTAAGCTACATAACTAAGAATTATATTCTTGGTTCTGAAAAGTCTTATGGCCTTATTCCTGAAGCCTGGCACATGTGAAGGACCAAAACCAAACTTCAGAAGAGGGTGTAGGTGGATTTTGACAGAAATGGATGGCCTGAAGCATAAGCCTATGGGCAGATCCACCAGATGTGTAGCGAAAGAAAAAATACCACAGCTGTAACATGCAAAAGAACTAATGCCGCAATGGTTGGTGCTTCCCCACAGCTGCAAGTCTGAGCAATAGATGGGGCTTTGTTTAGGGTGTGATGCTGTAGGAAATCACTCCAGACAGTCCCTGTGGGTCCCCCAGGAATTCTGCTATAGCTTGTAAGGGAGTGAAACCTGGTCAGCTCTTTGAGCTGCTCCATCAGAGGAATCAGCTGGTGCCCAAGCAGACACCAAGTGATGCTCTGGTGGACGGGATAAAGGTTGGCAGAGCAGAGCTGCCTGCCCTGGCCACACAGCCTGTCCACCAGTGAGACACCAGACTGGGTCTGAGCAGAGGTCCCCTCGTTCAACCTTGTATCTCAGGAAGTTGCCAATCCAAATCTCAAAGGCCATAAAAGCTGTTTGTTGTGTTTTGTTAGAATGATTGCTCTGTCATCACCCAGGAGTTGTTGTAGGTCCTACACAGGGCAACAAATAATGAGATCAGTGCCACGCAGTGGCACAGGCAATCCCTGCTGGCAGCTCTTCCCAGCTCATTAGATCTAGCACATATTACTTCACTGATGAAAACACAACTCATCACGCATATACCTGCCTGCTGTTTTCACTTGGTGAGAACCAGACAAGGACCAGAGGCATCATTCCAAGCTCCACACATCTCATCCAGATGCAAATGTTCAGTCCAGGTTTGGTTCCCTCCTCACTTACATTAGAGCGAGTAAGGACTGTGCTAAAAGACCCAAGACTGCTTGAAACTCCTCATGAGCACAAGGAGCACCAGTCTTCGAAACAAGCGTGTTAGAACTGCTTTGGGAAACATCACAAGAACTACAGGAGCCACCCAGCCCTCTGTCTGCAGGCTGATGGAATGCCACTCATCCCTGACAGGGAATTTGGCAATTTGGGACCCTCTTGTACCCTGCTCAGAGTGGGGACATGGAAAAATTGCAGTTTGTGTGCTCTTGGTTTAGCTGCTTCAAGTCAATTCTCACGGGACAAAGGACTGGGTCTGTCTCCTGCCCTCACAAGCGATGGTTTTGCTCACTGCTCTGCAGCCCATCCTTGTACAACCCAATCAACACAGGAGCTGAAGTATTTATGGCCCTCATGCATGATGTGGATGATCCTGGTGTTAGTCCTACCACAGCTCCAGCAAAACAGAGACTCCTACAAGCCAGGCAGCTCATCCTCTTGCTTTTTTCTAACATGCCTTCCGGGGAGGTTTGCTTACCCTTCTGGAGTTCAGGAGTTGTCAGGTCAGCCATTTTTTTGTCACTACAAATACCTGAGTTGTGTTCACAGTGAAATAAGTAATTTATAGACTTTGGTGGCTTATTTCCAATCAAATGCAAAAATATTCAACTAAAATTCCACCAAATCTGGAAAATACTTTGTTGAAAAATGATGTCTAAAATATGATAACCATTTTCTAATGAAACCTATTAATAACACTCCTTTGCAGAGTACCTGAGTAATCCTCAATGGTCTTTCAATCTCATACTCCCACGGTATCTTGCAGTTACAGGGTCACAGAATCCCAGACTGGTTTGTGTTGCAAGAAACCTTAAAGCTCATCCAGTTCCAACCCTCTGCCATGAGCAGGGACACCTTCCACTAGAGCAGCTTGCTCCAAGCTCCCATGTCCAACCTGGACTTGAACACTGCCAGGGATGGGGCAGCCACAGCTTCTCTGGGCAACCTCTGTGCCCACCACTGCCTGAATGCACTCGTTACTGGCCTCACGCTTCATTAAAACAACCCTGGCAATGGGAGGTAAGTGATGTGTACAATCCTCTGTAAAATATGTCCCAGCTGCAGCATGACATCATGGCCATAGATCAGTATGGGATGGACCTGGAGCCCTCATCTAGGCTCTCATAACAGCTGATCAGCGAAAGGAAACAAGCTTTGCACCCGGCTGCCGTAGGAGGTACCTGCCGAGAACTCCTTCATGTTCTGAGAGACTGTCAAGTCTCTCTAGGACTTTTCTGTTAAAAAGACCCAACTCTCTTCATGGCTCCCGAAATACATCAGTATTTGCCCATCCTCAGGAGCTAATAGCTGATACACTCATTTTACAGGTAGACAAACCAAGACACAGGGTGGTCACTCGTGTACGCAACACTTGAAGCTATCACCAACTTTGGTAATTGCCTTTATGTGTAAGTATCGTTTTTAAACAAACATGCTGGGTGGTGGGGTTTTCTTCTCCTGTTTATCCAACATATAAGCAGTGTAAGCAACCAGATGAAGAACTCATATAATCAGGTATTAAAGTCAGCAAATACATAGGGGAAAGTAAATTATAAATGCTACTCTGCCATAGACCCAGAACAGAAAAAAAAGCTATTTGACTAATTGCAGCTGAGCTACATGGCTTGGAAGTTCTCAATGCCACACACCAAAGTAAATGAAATACACACAAAAAGAGTGTTTAAAAAACAGATTTTAGACCATGGAGATTTCCTGAGCTAAAGGGGGATTAGAAAATACTGGAATGTCTTGGAAGTAATGAAAAAAGTGACAATATTTTGTCATCACTTTGGAATCTCTTGATAGGTAAGAATATTAAAAAGGGGACCTAGGATTGCAGAACCTTCTGCCCACACTGAATCTCCCCTGCTACACAGATGACCCCAAGCTCTCCTGCAGTTTCTCCTCTCTTTCTCTTTTGCACCTTCTTCAGTGTAATTCCTCACCCCATGGACGGGGGTTTGGATGTGCGCACACCACGGGCAGATGCAGAACCTCCTCACATGCACTGGGGCACATGACTCTGCATTCTGAGATGCTCCACTGCAGTTCCTTTGGATGTGACAGTAAACAGTGTTTGCTCTTGAGGTGGTGTGAGATCAGATGCCAGGCCCTCGATACCTGCAGCTGCTGGAGCAATGTAAAAGCATTCCCCACTGCTGAGTTTCCAGCTCTGCGCTTGCTCACTCACATCCCATTCCACTCCAGGGATGGAGTTTCTCAACCTTCCAGTAACACTAAAAAGTGAGATCCAGCTTTTTTGCAAGGTCCTCACCTCCCGATGCACCTTAGTGGAATGGCAGTTTGAATGGGGTTTAGGAGCAAGAACCCAGGCTCTTTCTTCATTAAGAACATTTGTTTAAGGTAAACGATTATGTGGTTTTATAGGACACAAAGAAAAGCTTGGATGTAGTATGAAAGTTACGTAAACCAAAACTGAAATGTCGCAAGCCTGAATAGGAACGTTTCTGCGTAGCAAAGCTGGGGTGCGTGAACCTGTCCTGCCTCACAGACTGAGTTAAAGGCCCTTTACAACCTCCTTCCCTCACTGCAGCACCCGCAGCCTCACACTGCATTCCAGTCAGTCAGTAGAAAGTCCCTCACTGACCTCCCAGCCGCAGTCCTCCATGTGCGGTGGTGGTTACAAGCTCCGTGCACTCTGCAGGCACTGACAGATGGCAGTGCATGATGTAGAGGTGCAATCATATCAGACTATGGAGAGCACAAATCTATACAGCATAATGAGTCTTCTATAGCATATATCAGAGCTTTGAAACATTTTCTATTTCAATATATAGGCTGAAAACTCTCAGCGTATATCATATCATCAGAACAACAGACTTCCATTGTTCAAGTGGCATAAATCTATCATAGTCTCCTAACAGCACACGACTTCCACTAGCTACAGGCTCATATATTGTCGTGCTGGTAGCGAAGGTTTTGTACATGGAAATCGACTTACACCCTAGGAACAAATTTTGCATTGTTCTGTACTTACAGTCACACGTTCCCACGATGCCCAATGAACTATTACACAGGCTGCTGGCGAGGTGCAGCACGCTGTATAATCAGACGTGTTTTGCCTGAGGGGTCTGCTCGAGCCATCAGCGGCTCAGGGCAGCCCCATCTGCTCCTGCAGCACAACCCGACTGCCCCAACTCCACATGAACTGCGGTGCTCCTTGGGATCTCCCACCCCACACAGAGGTCCCATGGTACACAAGACCTGCCCCCACAGAGTTTGCAGCTCACCAACCCCCAAATGAATTTGCTGATGTTCTCTCTTAGCTTTGCCCATGAGAGCAGGACAGTGCCTTGGAGGAATCAAGGATCATTTACAACTGATGGTTTGGTTGTAGCAGCAAACTATATCCTGTCTGGCAGGATGAGCAACAAACACATTTTGTGGCTTGCTGCCAGGTGGAAGATACCTGGCTCATTAGAAAATGTCCATGTTTCATTTTGTGCAAGCTGGAGCTCCACAGCTGGCTGGAACAGGGGAACAGGGGTCAAGAAGTGCTTGGGGTTAGGGCCTCCAAGGGAAGTGTCCCATTGCTCAGCAGTGGTCCCAGTTTGGCAGCCTGCTGCTCTACCTAGCGTGTGCTCTTATTAAGGGGGCTCTTGGGGCTGAAGATCTCCCTGTTTTCCATCAAACGGAAGACAAGATGAACAACCCTACTCTGCAAAAAGGGCATGCTTCTCCGTCACAACAGGCTGGCTGGAAGTAGCTTTCTTATCAATGCTAGACAGATGTGTTTCTGTCCTAAAACAAGACAGAATCCCAGACTGGTTTGAGTTGGAATGGACCTTAAAGCTCATACAGTTCCAACCCCTGCCACAGGCAGGGACACCTTCCACTAGACCAGGTTCCTCCAAATTCTGTCCAACCTGGGAATACTGGATGAACCAACATGTTCACCCTTATCCTCCTTCCCTGTCATACTTTTGTTTCTATTCCCATGTCCATCCCTTGCCATTCTGCAGCTGTCTTCTCGTGATGATCACATCGCGCCTATCCATAGCTCCTCCAGATGAACACAGGTATAATTTCCTCAGGGCTCTTGTGGCAGCTCTCAAAAGCATGCAAGAGAGAGATGCAAGCCTGCTGGTAACACTGGAAAAAAGCCACTCCTTTGTGAAAGCACACTGCTGCAGAGGCCTCCTCCCCAGCTCAGTGCTGCTGGTCAGCCTCCAGGGTCAGGCACCCATCTCCTTGCCTGGAGTGCCCCCAAGAGCAGGTCTGCCACATGACACGTAGAGGTGTCCAGAGGTCACTTTAAGGGCAGGATGCTCTTGCATTCCCCCTGAGGATGTAACAGATGGAGTGCTATGGAGATGCTCTCAGGGCACTCCTGCAGCAAGACACTGCACACAATGGACAAATTTGGCCTCAAAGGCATGCCCACGGACAGGGTGAATGCAGCCAGTCATAAAAGGGAGAGAAAATACACTGTCAAAATATTACCTTCCAAATCTACTTGGAGAGGGGATTAAAGTCTTTCTGCACTTACCACTGAACCATGTCTTGCATCTGAGTGACCATATGTAAGGAGTTGTCCATACTGCACAGAGTGTAACTCTAAAGGACGGTAGGAAATGACTCACTTACTAGCTTGCTGTCAGAGAACTGCATCGTAAAATACTGGCTGTGGTCTCACAACATACCACACAGGCAGGAGAATTCCTATCAGCACACAGAGGCTATAGAATTACAGTTTCTCATCAAACCCCAGACACAGAGCAGAGATTACAGGCACTCTACGGGCAGCACGCTTGGCTGAAACCAGCCTGCAGTGTTCAGGAGGAGACTGGCTCGCAACGTACATGTCTGTGCTTTGCTGTCAATTTGCTATACTTTATGAAATCTGAAAACAAAAGGTCATGAACTACAGCTGAAGCAGGAGCCAGAGTACAGTCATCAACTTCCCAGCCCAGGAGCAGTTTGGGATACGGAGCGAACTGCAAATATAGTCAACAACAGAAGGAGGATTGCATGTCTTGGGCGACCAGCAGCACGGAATACAGTAGCATGAAGTTCATGGCTTCCACATCTTGTCATACCTAGCCCCAGGACTGCTAATGGAAGCTGAAACTCAGTTAGCATGGCCCAATTATTATTCAGGCCCAAAGAGACTTGAGTGCGTTACAGGTCTCACCCTGGGAACTCCTCTGAAGACCTGGTTTATAATGATGCCAGCTTGGGAGTTTGGGCTCTTCCACGCAGGACATAGCAGGACAGTCCCCCATCAGTCCAAGGTAGTAGCTCATACTAATTAATTAAAGCTAATTAACTACTAATTAATTACAGCTGGCTGGGATTTCACTGTGCTTTTGTTTTTTAAACCAGAGAACTCCAGAATATTGAAACTAAACTGGCCAGGACAAAATCTTTTACCCTGAAAAACCTTTCTACAATTGATATCACTCTGTTCTCTTCCAACTATTTCAAGCATAAAAGCTTGTGACCATTATTTTTGCTTGATATTGTCGGTAAATATCTTGCACAAGTTTGTAATTACCAATGAAGTATTTTATCCCATGTGAATAGTGTTTGCTTAACGAGTGACTTTTAGCTCCAGATTTCACAGAATGTTCTCCATGAAAAACTTTAACATTTGAATGGGAAAGGAAACAAATTCCTTATCTAGCACAAACACGAGAGGTTTCCACATAGGAGTCAACAAGAGAGAGACACTGACCAAGAAGATTCTTCGTCTACATGAACAAGACAAAAAAGACCAGAGAAAGAAGCACTCAAAGTGTATAATACAAGTAACATAGAAACACATCTAGTTCATTCCCTGTTTTGAAACCCCTCAAGCTTTACACATCAAACCTGCACTAACACAGAGTCTCTGTTGTAGTAGAAATTTTCACGTGTGACAGTTTATTTGGCCTGGCAGCTGTCACCCCTGCTGCCATCTAAAGCACCCTTCAAGCTGCTAATCCACATCACAAACAGGTCAATTTTGTGGGATATGGGACTGTTACCTAACTTGCAGCTCTTTAATGTGTGGAACAAGGACATTAATACAATTTTAGCCCACAAAAGGGCAGTGAGATTAAAGTCACTGTATTTGAAAGTACATCAAGATCCTTAGGAAAAGGTACTAGAGATAACAGGGGCAAAACACTATTACCCAGCAACTGTCATATGATAAGGTCAATAAATTGTTGGCTAATGAAAGACAGACTAAATGTATTTTCTGCTGGATATGGAACAGGCAGGACCTCAGTGTAGTTTATTAGAATAATGAAAACTTGAAAATCAAGATGTAAGAGGTGATGATCAGACCAAGCAATGTTTTTTAACTACCCCGAGAGGGATAATCTGTGCATTTAACAGCTCCAGACACTGACATATCCACTGTCGGGCCACCCTTCACCAATTTAGTCACCCTTCCTTGAATTAGCAGCAGCCACAAACACACTCAAAGGTTTAATGGAGTTGAGTATTTCATTAAATTAAACATACAATGGGTGTCACAGTGCCTGAATTTTCCACTCCCCTGGGTCCATGAAGCACTGATTAGACTATTATTTCAGAAAGCACCCAGGAAAGGCAGGAAAAGGCCTTTAACAGAGGTTCTGATCCACATTTCCAGAACAGACCTTAACTGATGTTGTGTCCTTATTTGAATGAAGAGTGAAACTTCGTAAAAATTCAGATCTTTAATACTAAAAGGAAGTAACACTTAGTCATGACTCACTAAAGAAAAAAAGGATCTCATTTGGTGCCTTTAAGCTCCCATGTACTTTCTATCTTGCTAATGGCTGTTTCCTACTGCTGTTACCTCCAGGTCTGTGCAGCTGCTGTTCACACTCCTACCTGGGTAGCATGTTAGGGTTTCCCACAAACACTGTCACTCATTATTCCCTTCTGCTACAGCTTTAACAACTCTTACACACTCTCAGACTATCCCTTTCATTTTGAGTGGTTCCTCGGTATAACTGGAGAAAGGATAAATAGCAAACACTTGAATATTTCTGTCTTCACGTTTCTATCTTCCTTATTTCTGCTGATCTCTTGTTCCTGGTATCCCCCGACCTCCCTGCTTTTGCTCTGGCCTGGCAACTAGATACATACATATTTTCCTTCAAAATGTTGAAATCAAAGGCTCTTTTCCAGCACGTTTTCCCCCTGGACCAAAGTGGATATCAAAGAGCAGCGTTTGTATGCACACTACAAACCACACAGAAAAGACCTTCATCATTTTTTTACCACTAACAGATGATATTACTGACTGCAAAGGACAGCATGTTGATTCCCAAAGAGTCCATGCTCCCCAAGACTGAAAGTCTTTCTCTAGAGATGCAAGGCAATACTGAGGTGTTTCAGAGAGACAAAAGAAATGGAGGTGTAAGTACCTGACCCAACAATTCCACATCCACAAAGTACTCCCTGAATCAACTAATCCCTTACCTGAATTGACAGAGTCATTGGTTTTTAAAGAGAAAGAGGCATTTAGACTAACTAACCTCTTGAACAACATGGGCTGACAGCAGCCAAACAAACCCTGCTGTAGCAAACCTAACCCAGCTGTCTGACCTGCTCAGTGCCTTTAGCTCTGATTTAAACAATTCAAGAGATGGAGCTTCTCTTATGAGAAAGGGAAAAACGACCCCTTCAAACTGTCTAGATCCCTTGGTGGACAGACCCCTCACATTGCCACAAAATCTTCAGCTGGAAGCAGACTGTCTGGACAGCAACATGATCTGCATCACAGCACAAACCAGCTGGCATCTCGTCGTTCCAGCTTTCCTTCAGGCTGGAAGCACAACACTCACCACCAAAGCCACTGTGCAGGGATCCTCTGCTGGTCCTTGATGAGTCTCCGACCAGGCTCCCCGTCATGTGCAGAGAGAGCACATACAGAACTCCATCAGGGTAAGTAATGAGATGCAAATGTATTCCTTCAGAGGTTGATCCAAAGCCCAGAGAAGTCAATTATTATTAACGTAATTAGTACTGTATAAGCAGTTCAAGACATAATTCAAGTCAGGTCTCCATCAAACCAGGCTGTGGATATATGCAGGGCAGAATTAAAGGGTTTACAATCTAAATGGCTGTGACAGACAAAAAGAGAGGAAGGAGATGGAGGTGGTATAAAAAGAGCAGATAATCTGCCACAAGAACCCAGTCTTAATCCTGTGCTTTGTCTGACAGACCGTGCAGCCTTCAGCAGGAATCTTCAAGAGATGTTACATCAACAATGTGTTTGTTGAACAATATTTTGAACCTTTATTTGTAAGGAATTCTCTCTCTCCTTACATTTTCATTAATTTTACTTTGCCTTTAGCAAACACAAGCACGCTTCTTATTTCTAAAGCGGTGGCTACATATTCAGGGTCATTCAAGCCAAGTCAGTGGAATGACCCTGGAGTTACAAGCCTGAATGAAGAGCTGAACAAAACCCACCATGAGCCTTGCTTTATTCTCTATCAGTAATTAAAAATGCCTGAGTCACACTGTGCACGTCCCGCACTCCCACGCAGCCTCCTCCAAGGTAAGTGGCTTGCTCGGGTGTCAGGGCCAGATGCCAACCCACCATCCATCCCACTGCTGCATGCTGGCACCAGCCCAAACTCTTTTTATTCTTTTCCTCCCCCAGTCCAGAAGGGAGTTCACATTTGCAGAGGGAGGGATTGAGGGAAAGCATTAAGGGAAGGCGGCTGCGCTTGATGCTTTGCTTTGCACAACACCCTCTCCCCAAGCTCCCAGCAGCCGTGGCTGGTGCAGTGAGAGCACCCTCTGCTGCTCTCCTCCCTCCTGCCAACAAGCCCTTGGCATCTTTCAAGCCCTCCCCAAATGCAAGGGATAGATGGGGAGCTCCTGGTACCTGGGCACCTCCACCCAGGTTCGCATCCACTCAGCACACTGTGGTCCAGCATGTGGTCCAGCTTCCTGGCGTGCGAGGGAGTGCAGGATGGGAGCCATGCACGTGTCTAGCCCTAGGTCTGCAAACCTGGGGCCTCCAAAGCCAATGGATTTAAACAAGAAAAGCAGCAAATGATCCTTGCTCTGTAACTCCAGTGTCTGGGTGTAAGAGGAGAAACACACTGCATCATAGCCCTCCACAATGGCACAGGCTTTATTACTGCCCTTGCTATTAGACCATATGAATGCAATTATAATATTCTAACAGAAACCAGTCGAGTATGCGGTAAATCAAGGGAATGTACAAGGGTATGTGTGTAAGAATCTCCCCATCATGTGCATACAAGGGCACCAGGATTTCTTCCAGAATCCAGGTGCTCCCCACACCTCTCCAGTGCTTCCTGGGGAGGACGGCAAAGGGGCTGAAGCTCCACCTGTGAGGATGGAGGACCACAGGTCACCCCTAAACACTGAGTAAGCCTACCCCACTGGGGCAGACGAGGAGAAGCAGCAATAGGAAGATCTTTTGTAGCTGGAAAAGGCAAGTCAAGATGTGAATTCTAGTTAAAATATCTTTATTAGCAGCATTTTAATCACTTGCAAAATCTGGACCAGGATCAAACCAAACATAAGGCAGCAGCTGCTGTAAACAGCCGTTGTTGAAATGGAAAAATGATTAGTGCTGAGGGAAGGATGTCAGGCGTAATGAGACTGACGTGAATGCTGCTGAGCTGAGCACCAGGCACGGCTGGGCACCTCGGCATTGCGGGTCCTGCCCTACCACCCCCTCCTGGTTGCACAGGTCCCACGACACACAGCCCCATGACCTGGCCCGATGACCACCCCGGCCATATTTACAGCATTCAGGTGCTTTCCAGCCTCTGCTTGAAGCAGTGAACAATGACAGCAACATAGGAACCTCCCTCCTTCCATCACGCATTGGACTGTAACACTCAAAGTCATTTAAACTACTGTAAATTAGAGAAGAGTTATTATCCACCCAACCCGAACTGGTTCCCAGATGTGTATTAGATGTACTTGGGCTCTGGCTGTATTACACCATCTTCCCTCCTCCCAAAGAAACCTCACCTCAAGGAGCCACCTGGTATAGCTGCAAAAGTCTGAGATTTTTCAGTGTGCTACTAAGGTCTACCTAATAAGTTCTATTTAAATTGACCCAAACAAAAGGGATCTATTTAAAACTACCCGACAACAAAGTGTAAAAAGCCTAGCACACTGACAGCAAAGCAAATTCTCACACTGGAAGATGTTTCATACACGCATTTCAACTAATGAAACTAAGTTAATAATGGGAAAACTGCTTCAAAACTGTGCAAAGCACTCTGAATGGCAGAGGCTGTCCCATCTCCACAGCAGATGGCCAATCAGATGGCAAGTTCATAACAGGTTTAGTGTCATAAACCCATCTAATTAAAAAAGTAATTGAAAATGAGATATATTAGAAGCCATGTGCAAATGCTTTGGCCTCTTCCCGCCTGTAGCTACAACTATGGCAGTGCCAATGGCTTCACTGGCCCCCTGCTTCACTGGCTCAGACAACCAGGTGCAACATCAACCCACACATCACCTCCAGGCAGCTGAACCCAGCTCCTGCCTTCACATTCCTGAAATGATCACAAATGTTCTTGCCTTGCTTCACTGGCTCATAGCACAAGCCAAAAAAGGTTTATATGGCTTTGGCTGGGCTCAAGTGAGTACCACATACTGCTGCTGTTAGGGCTTCCATGTCCTCCCAACAGGCTGAGCTTCACCAGTAACTGATGATGCCCTTTTCACTCCCTCATCAGATGTAACTGCTGCTCCCAAATGCTCAGTCTCAGCAACGTCCCTCCTGTACCAGCACCATGTCCTTAACTTCCATATAGCACTGATGCACTTCACAAACTCCTTTAAAAACAACTGCTCCATCTCTCCCAGTCAATCAATCAAGATTCCCAAGCATCATTCCTACCACTGCAATGCATGTGGGCTGCCCAGGACACTGGAGAGGGGCCAGGCCACAGTATCCAACAGCAGCCAGAGCCAACCAGTTCCTCTGCCCTGATCACACGC
This sequence comes from Myiopsitta monachus, assembly GCA_017639245.1. Taxonomy (NCBI): domain Eukaryota; kingdom Metazoa; phylum Chordata; class Aves; order Psittaciformes; family Psittacidae; genus Myiopsitta; species Myiopsitta monachus. The sequence continues at coordinate 37,682,532 of CM029917.1, read as the reverse complement.
TCCCTCCCATTTCTGGACTCACTTCTGCATAACATTCAACCTGTGCAGAAAGTCCATAAGATGGGTAATGAGGAATGCAACAAGCTATCTTCAGCTGCCCCAGATTACCACCAAGAAACATCTTCTCTGTCAACTTCTCCAGTAGTTTCCCCCTTCATAATCTTTAATACTACTACTACTATTTGATATTACTATATCTTTAATACCACTTCAAATTAGTCTGAGCAAGTCTCCCCACTCCTACATGATGACTGACTGAAGGCAGATTCTCAGGTACAGTGACAAACCCTGTGAGGTTCTGAACACAGGTGCTTTTTACTGACGTTAGTGGGCCAGGTGGATCAGTCAGGTATTATCTGAACAAACCCCACTTAAATAGCTCAAACCGACTGACAATTGGCTTTACAAGAGCAAGAATGTTTCTTATCAAGTTCTTGCACCAGAAGAGTCCACATGAGCAATCAGGGCTTCATGCTGAAGCACCAAAGGTCAGTGAGAAGATACTGACTGATATTAGCTCAAATTGCAGCTCTTCACACCAGGGAAGGTCCAGAAATCACAACAACAGTCTAACCAAGTCACACAAAGGTCCATGCAGGCTGCTGTTGGGATTCAGACTTGCTAATGGAGAGTGCAAAAACAGGGTGAGCACAGAGCTCTGCTTCCACACAGTTCTCACCAGGGCCTGTTGAGCAGTTCAGGGACTATGTAAGAACCAGGATTACTGACCATATCTACATAACATTTGAGCTTCCAGGCAGCATCTCTCATCCAAACAACTCAAAACTTCTTATTGTTATTAGCTAAGGGTGAAATTCCACCATCAGGATCCAACTCAAAATACACATTGTAAGGTGTCCTGAGAAACAGGTACAAAACCTGTTCCAAACCTGAACTAGTTGTTCCCCAGGACATCTTTTTGTTCCTCCTAAGGCACAGGAGGCCAGAGCTACAACTCTCACTGTGATACCCTGGTCTCTCTCGCACCCAAATAGCCTCTCTCCCCTTCCTCACTGCCAAGATGCCACAGGAAAGTCCAACTCTGAAAGCAGCTCAAATTAGTTTGAGTATAATCGCATACACACCCCATCACCATTCCTGGGTGTCACTGGGAGCAGGAGCCTTAAGTCATCAGCACTTCAAATGTGGAGCCTCAAAGCACTACTGTAGGCTGGAGAAGTTGCTTTATACTACTCAGCTCTTGGGCCTGAGTGACTTGGGAGGGGAAAAAAAAAGCATTGTTTAGTATTTTTCATTTCCATAAGGGGGAGCTTGTGCACAGAGGATTACTGCTGGCGACTCCAGCCCCAGAGACCTCCCACAAGTACAGCTCCTTGAGACCTACTCCTGCGTTAATTCCAACCAGGTCCAGGTCCGCGTTCTCACCCGGCACTCAGGAGCTGTGGGCTTGTCAGAGGGAGGAGGGAAAACATTTCTGCACTAACCAGAAGCATTTGACCCGTGCTCAAGTGTGAGCTCTGTTTATATAATTGTATTAGTGGAAGGTTAACGTTTTTATTTAGCTAATGTATAATTCATACCACCAACAATGCCAATTACTCCTTGCGGTTTGGAGATTGACTCTACCTAGTAAATATTAACCTTGTGGGATGGAAACTAATTTTGAGGGTTAACGTGTCAAGATCTGCATCAGGGTTCTGTGGTAACAGGTTATCGACTGTTCATAGTTGGGTTGAAATTCAAGCTCTTGCTGTAATGAGTCTTTAGGAAACGCCACCCATGTTCAAAGGGGAAGCAATGGTTTCTACCTGTGATGGCAACAGCTGAGTGAGAAAATGGCTGGTTAAAATTCAAACACTTCCCACTGGAGAGGTGACAAAAATGTCATATGTGAATTATCAAGTGCTTCTGGTGAGTCTGCATATGCAAATGAGGTAATAAGCTACAAATACACTGAATTTCCTACGCAATATATAGAAACTTCTGTTGAATAAGAAGTTAGGAATAAAAACGAGGGCCACAACAGTACAAGTTTAAGCATGAAGACCAATTTTTTCCAAGGGAACTTGAAGTAGAGCCCTCAAATTATACCTCAGAGTGTAATTTGCAGTGCTAGATTTTCATAGTCATAGAATGGTTTGGGTTGGAAGGCACGTGAAAGCTCATCCAGTTCCAACCCTCTGTCACAAGCAGAGACACCTTCCACTAGAGCAGGTTGCTCCAAGCCCCCACGTCCAACCTGGCCTTGAACATTGCCAGGGATGGGGCATGATTTGAGAGTTTTAGTTTTGCTGTTCAATTTTGAATACTACTGACCACAGATCAAGAGGCGCTATGCACCTGAAAACTCAACCGTGTGTGGAGGAAGCCTCCTGCAACTGCAAGGGAAGGAATTCCATGGAAACGCATGGCTGCCTGGGCTGACGGTGATTGGGGAAAACTGATCCCTTCATAATCCCGTAAGAAGATTCCAAGAACAAGATTCCCAGAAATCCCAAACAGCCTGCTTTAGAGAAGCTCAGCAAGTCACAAAATTAGATCACTTACTCATGTGCTTCCAAACCAAGTCAGGTGTATCATTTCCCACGTCCATCAAAGGCTTTCCATGAGACCCAGAACCAATTAAGCAAATTTGGGTCCCACCTCCCTCATACCCCAAACCTCCATAATGTCCTTTGCTTCTTCCAGTGCCTCCTCTGTCTCTCATAAACAATCTGGGGCAGGAACACTCTCTTGCTACTTACTGGCAATTTAGGACCCAGTTCAACACGGACCAATGTCAGATGAGGCCACTGCACAAATAATAATGCTAAAGCGCATATAAAGTGACAATGTTGGAGGCATTAGGTGGTAGGAGACAAGAACTCCTTACATGCATTATTAAAATAATGATGGAGAAGGGTGAATTTCATCTTCTGAAATCTTCCAGTTGAGTCTTACTCAAATATATGCCCTATTCTCATGAGATTTATAGGCTTAATACAGGAATCAAAGAGAATCAATAAAACTTTTAAGTAAGCTTTTTAGATGATTCTTTCAAATGAGTCAACATTCCTCTAAACTGAAACTGTAGATACAGAAACAGAACATATTTGTTGTTGTTGTTTTAGAAAAAGCCATTCAGTATCGCAGCTGCATCACTTGGCTTTACACGTCCCCACATCTTGGGTGAGTAAATGAGTTGCAATGAAATAAAGTCCCCTGTTTAAGTAAAACATCTCCATCTACAACATGAGCAGACAGACACTGAGGAGAGTGTCTCCTCAGTATCAGATCAGTCATGTTTCCTCAAGTACAAGCCATGGGGAGATCAGTCCAAAGAAAACTACTTAGCACATCGAAGCAGTCAAAAAGAAAGTACATTTACTTGTTAATGTCTAATGGTCTCAGATGTTCACGGTACAAAGGAAAGTATTTGAACAGCTTAAAAGTTTTATGGGTAGAATAACATTCAATAAAAAAAAAAATACATTTTTGCAGGACTAGTTAGGAAACCGCAGGCAGGCGGGAATTCCGGGAAAGCCCCCATTCCTCCTGGGAAGAGCCGGTGGGGAGCAGGGAGAGGGCTCCCTATTCTGCCCTGTGCTCCAGGGAAATAAGGAAGGGATGTCTGAGGGGTTTTTCTTTCCCTAAAACAGTGTGCCCCTTTGATCAGGCAGGTGGGCTCAGGCTCAGAGATGGAGCTTTCTGCTAGAAAAATCCCAAAGCTGGGTGCTATCTTTACAATCGCTCCAGAAATCTGCCATGTTCCATGTGTCACTGAAACCCCACGTATCCCTCAGCTTGTTTAGAAAGAAAGTCATGAACTCTTGGAGCAATGCCGACTCTGGACAGAGAGGTTCTGGGCCAAGCTTCACATACACCCGCCCTGTGATTTATAGATTGGTATCAAAACCAGAGCAGGAGATTTACTGTTTCTCGTGATGTAAAGAGCTGAAACCAGGTGAGATTCCGTGTTTTCTAATGAGTTTGACCGAGAATTTTAAAATGCCTTTGATTCCCAAATTCAAAGTGAAAGTCCGAGAAATGAGCCCACATGAACCAGACCCAAGAATATAGCTCCACAAAACCCTGTGAAGTGAAAGCACAGCTTTGTAACAGCTTTTGTTGACATCCTCCCTCCCAGCAGGCTTCTAAAACAAGTCAGTAACTTCTGACTGCCCAAATGCAAAATGTCCTCACAGTACAATTCCCAAATGGGCTTAAAAGAAAGAAGCTAAGAATCTACTCACAAGTTACACGTGCATTAAGAAAATGCACCATCTGGCACAACGAATTTATAGGGTTTCCAGTTATCTCTCTCTGTTGCATCAGTTGATGCCTAAACTAAAAGGGTATTAAGGTGGAGAGGAGTCAGAAACACAAGAACTAGCGGAATGAGAAGACCTGTACAACATTTACTAGTGTTTCCCTGACTGGTATCTGTCCACAGACTCATAGAATGGTTTGTGTTGGAAGGAACCTTAAAGCTCATTCAGAGTTCCACCTCCTGCCACTCACAGGGACACCTTCCACTGGAGCAGGTTGCTCCAAGCCCCTGTGTCCAACCTGGCCCTGAACACTGCCAGGGATGGGGCAGCCACAGCTTCTGTGGGTATCCTGTGCCAGCACCTCAGCATCCTCACAGAGAAGAGCTTCTGCCTAAGAGCTCACCTCAATCTCCCCTCTGGCAGGTTACCTTGTCCTGTCCCTACACATCCTTGTAGAAGGTCTCTCTCCAATCCTTCATAATGCTGAGCCAGCAGCCAGATAAATGGCTGCCAAATAAATTGGCCTTGTCATTTTTAAAACATCAATTATCACCATTATGTTACTGAAAGCAGCAGTGTGTCTGAATAACACCAGCAGGAAGATGCTCTCTGACAACACAATTTCTTAAGCCACTTCCTCCACAGCACCTTTACACTGAGGTGAAGTCTGAGTTAAGCAGCTCACCCTGCTGCAATGGTAACAATATCCTCAAAGCTGGGAAGGACTGGGAGGGAGTCAGACACTAAATAAAGCCTTTTCCTTGTTTTATATTAACAGCAAATCATACAATCAAGCAGGCTAGAAAAGACCTTTAAGATCATCAAATCCAACTGTTACCCCAGGACTGTCAAGCCCACCACTAAACCATGTCACTAAGGGCAAACTGATCTCACCTCAAATCTCCCCTCATGATCTCCACTCAAAGCCATCCCTCCCCCATCTGCCCTCTCATAGTACCCATGCTATATAGCTGCTTCCCATACCCCTTCATGGTCACACCTCAAGATTGCTCCTCGTGGCCACCCCTCATGCCCCATGGTCACTGCTCACACCCTACAGTTGCCCCTGTTCTCACCTCATGATCTCCCCTCACAATCTCTCCTTCACCCCTCATGGCTGCCCCTCACTCTCTCTCTCCCACTAACATCCTTCCAAGTTCAAATACTATCCTCACAGGAGCTGTGTCCAAGCCTGCCTGCTGAGATCAAGGCACATGGAACTTGTTTAGAGGACTCACAAAGGCTGGGGCTTATATGATGCCACTCACTCCAAAGGATCCAGGAGCACCTTAGCGAGTGCCTGACCTGAAGCAGGGCCAGCTTTCAGACAATCATTAACACTCAGCATCAGACACCAGTCCTTTATGCTGGGTTAACACAGTCCATGTCCATGCTCTATCCATTCTGCAGCTCTTACATGCTCAACTGCGGCACCTCAGCATTATTTTAGGCATTCATCATTAATGCAGAAAAATGTTTTGCTCCCCATCCTCTTTGAAAACCTAATTGTATCATCACTGACTTTGGGTCCAAGTATGGTCACAAGATAGGGTAACTTTTCCTTATTGTTTTGTGCTGAAATCTTAAAACTTACACACTGTCTTCATGATTTTTCGCTCCCAGTATTATATTTTATAGCACTTAAAGGCTAAACCTTACAGATGTGTCTGCAAAGAAACTGGCATCCAAGATGTTAAATGCCTGTGCAGCGCTGCAGAGAGCAGTTCATATTCACAGGAGGTTTCCACTAACTTGTTTGGACAAACTGAGTAAATGTCAGTGGGAATTCTGACCCTGTGCATTATATTAATCTTCATAACTACTTGTCCAGATGTTTACATGTTCCTAGGATGGAGATGGATTTTTTTCAAGTTAACTTTTGCAGCCCACTGCTATTTGGAACAAGAAACAGGCTTCTGGCATCCACAGCTACTTCTGCTCCCCAGCTCTGATGAGGACAGAAACGGCTCATCTGCTGCTATGCCCTCTTCCCCCTCAAGGAGGAGGATGAGGAAGGTACCCCAGCCCACAGCAGAATAGATAACAAACAGCTTGCAGGGTTCAGAGCAACGCCTGCACTGCCCCACACTCCTCTCTGCAGCTACACACTCTGCTTTATCTCCACCCTGATCACCCCAAGACAATGAGACAAACGGAGGAAGAGAGAATTATTTCCCACACCATAGAGCCAAACACATATCCAGCTTCCCTACTGCAGCGGCCATGAGTTAGTAACAAGGATGTCCATGCCTCATTTTACTGTGCTCAGGGGGATGAAGGGAAGGACTGTTAGTGATGCTCCTGTGAGTCCAGTGACAACCTAATTCAAAGAACCTACACCAGTCACACAATCCAGGATTTCTAACAGATACAATGCCATAGATAAAGTGATAGCAAAGTCTGTGCAGCAAAATAAAGGTAAGACACTGTGCAATGCCATACATGAGTATGACTCAGAGCACGGTTGCAAAACCACAGGCATTTAACATTTACAAGCAAACCAACCTTCCAACTGACAGAAGGGAGATTTAGATTCAACATTAGGAAGAATCTAAACAGCATCACCCTCATCACCTGCCACCCACCCACCCCACAACATCTATGACTGAATTACAGACATTTCCATCTATTAAAGTGCCTCCTAAAGTATGTGCAAAGCCATGTGTGTGTGTGATTTTGGTGAGTAACCGATTTTCAGATGAGCACTGTGTACTTCTGCTTTCATTTGCCCAGTCAAATTCTGAACCGCAAGCACTGGTACATTCCACACCTCCCACGACCAACTCAGCAAAGCACAGAGACACTGGGGACAGTTTAAATTTCATCACAACAATACACTGAGCTTCTTTAGTTGCTGATTTTTTAATCTCAGAGTCCCCCTGCCAGCAAGCTCCTATGATGAATGGAAGGTGCTGACATCAACTCACATGCTAGATTGTCTGGAACGAATCGCCTTGCATTTCAACACATGTCCTTCACAGAGATGCCACAGGCTCATTTGCTATTTCAGAGATAATATTATTTGTTAGCACAGTCATCAGTTTACCAAACAGAAAATGCTGTGCTCCTCATCTCCTGCACAAGATTATAGAATCATGGAACAGCCAGTGGTTTCTAGGCAGATTTTGATAGCTTGTTTTGCCAGCTGTTTTGAACAGCCTTTTTAAGAGATTTAAAAGGTGCTTCAATCATGCCTGTCAAATGCCCAGCATTTACAAGATGAGCTTCAGCTGGTTTTACTTCACAAATACACCTTCCTGTCTTCCTGGAATTCCTGAGATCACCAATTTGTGATTTTTGATTGATTAAAGGGCAATATTCCAGAATGGGATTAAGTCACTAGATCATCCTGTGCCTTTGATGATATGGGACTTCCTTACAGACTGCTCAGATCAGCTCTCACAAGGTTTCAAACTGCACAACTTCCAAGAGGGTTGTGTTACCTTAACCAGCTGCTTCTCCCCCTGCTCTAAGTCTGACACTCCCCAAATCCTCCTCCCCACAAGAACCTCTTGTCCAAAAAGAGATGGGGTAGAGCCTCCTCTTGAGAGATGCAACACAGAAGGAACTGGGAGAAAACAGAGTTCTAGATACTGTGCTGATATATGGAGAAGACAATACTCTGAAATGCAGTATCCTTCATTACACAAACTCATTTTTTTAACATACAAATTAGTTATTAATGATAATTACCAGATTCTTTAAAATTACTGGTCTGTGTTAGAGCTGTTGCTCTGTTCCTTATTCCTGCTGCAGACAAATCATCTATTTTCAAAACATATTTGCCATAAGAACATCAGATGCATGGAAAGCAATAGTGCAGTCTGGGATTTGCATGTAAGGCTGTTTTGTTTTGATGGCTGTATTATAACAGGCAATTATTGTGAGAGCCATAGAGAACTACCATTAGCTTTTCCCATTCTTACTCTGATCTGGCCCGCTTCCATCCAATGGGATATCTGTACATGCTGATAAACATGATGGACTTGCAGATTTACTCACAGACCAAGAGAAGAAATAAGAATAAGAAGAAACAAGAAGCCTGTTTGGGAAGACACGCTGAGAGCTGGGCTTGTTCAGTCCAGAGAAGAGAAGGCTCCTTAAGAGGAGACCTCAGAGCAGCTCCAGTGCCTAAAGGGCTGAAAAGAAATCTGGAGAGGGGCTTTGGACAAGGGCCTATAGGGACAGAACACGGGGAATGGCTTTAACCTGCCAGAGGGGAGACTGAGGTGAGTTCTTAGGCAGAAGCTCTTCCCTGTGAGGGTGCTGAGGCGCTGGCACAGGGTGCCCAGAGAAGCTGTGGCTGCCCCATCATGGGGGTTGGAACTAGATGATCATTAAGGTGCCTTCCAACCCAATTTTTTCTATGACTCTATGAGTAATTTCAGGGGCAGGGGTTCCCAGCTGGTTATTTCCCTTCTTTTCGCTTTCTTTTATGGATGAGCAACTTGAGGGCACGATCCATATCCCTGGAGAGACATTCCCGTGATGAGGCGAGTACCACAAGTACTCTTGCAGCAATGGGAGTGCAGCCTTGGGGTTTGGCTGTGCGCCACAGACAGTTCAGGACACACATGGAATAGTGCTGTAGGAACAAACACACTGAGCTTATTTTTTGTGTGGTGATCTGCTGGTTACTGCCTGTATGTTGATCAGAACATTAAGTGCATTGGTATTTAAGATATGAACAAGATGGTAAGAGACTGTGAATCTCTAAATGGTATCAAAGTCCCTGAGGCTGAAAGGGTTTTGTACAAACTACTCATGAAACTAACAAAAAAATAAAAGGAATTCTTCAGGAACCTGCTCAGTAAAGTTCCATGGGATATATCTCTAGAGGGCAGGGGGGCCCAAGACTGCTGGTTGGTATTCAAGGATTACCTGCTGCAAGCTCAGGAGTGTTGCATCCCAACTAGAAGGAAGTGCTGCAGGAGGGCCAGGAGACCTCCTTGGATGGAGAAGGAGCTGCTGAGGAAACTTCAGAGGAAAAAAGAGGCTTATAAAAGGTGGAAGCAAGGACAGGTGGCCTGGGAAGAATACAGGGATGTTGTCCGGGAAGCTAGGGACCAGGTTAGGAAAGCCAAGGCCCACTTAGAATTAAACTTGGCTAGGGATGTTAAGGATAACAGGAAGGGATTCTATAGGTACATAGAGAATAAACAACAGACTAGGAACAACGTGGACCCTCTCCAGAAGCTATCGGGAGAACTGGCTACCCTGGATCTGGAGAAGGCTGAGGTTCTTCATGACTTCTTTGCCTCAGTCTTCACAGGCAAATGCTCTGACCACACCACCCAAGGCTTGGAAGGCAGACGCAGGGACTGTGAGAATGAAGACCCTGGGTCTACTGTAGGAGAGGATCTGGTTCGAGACCATCTTAAGAACCTGAACATACACAAGTCCATGGGACCTGATGAAATCCACCCACGGGTCCTGAAGGAGCTGCAAATGAAGTTGCTAAGCCACTGTCCATCACAGTTGAAAACTCATGGCAGTCAGGTGAAGTTCCCAATGACTGGAAAAAGGGAAATATAACCCCCATTTTCAAGAAGGGGAAAATGGATGAGCCGGGGAACCACAGAGCAGTCAGCCTCACCTCTGGGCCTGGCAACATCTTGGAGCAGATTCTCCTGGAAGGCACGCTGAGGCACATGAAAAACAACAAGGTGGTTGGTGACAGCCAGCATGGCTTCACTAAGGGGAAATCCTGACTGATCAATCTGGTGGCCTTCTATGATGGGGCTGCGGAACTGATGGACAGGGATAGAGCAGTTGACATCATCTACCTGGACTTGTGCAAAGCATTCAACACTGTCCCATCTGACATCCTTGTCTCTAAGTTGGAGAGACATCAATTTGATAGGTGGACCACTGGGTGGACAAAGAACTGGCTGGATGGCCGCACGCAAAGAGTTGTGCTCAATGGCTCAATATCCAGCTGGAGACCAGTAACGAGTGGTGTCCCTCAGGGATCAGTGTTGGGACCGCTCTTGTTCAACATCTTTGTCAGTGACATGGACAGTGGGATTGAGTGCGCCCTCAGCAAGTTTGCCCATGACACCAAGCTGTATAGTTCAGTTGATACACTGGAGGGAAGGAATGGCATCCAGAGGGACCTTGACACGCTTGTGAGGTGGGCTGATGCCAACCTGATGAAGTTTGACCATGCAAGGTCCTACAGCTGGGTCGGAGCAATCCCAGGCACAGCTCCAGGTTGGCCAGAGGAGAGATTCAGAGCAGCCCTGCGCAGAAGGACTTGGGGGTGTTGGTCAATGAGAAAATGAACATGAGCCGGCTGCAGTGTGTGCTCGCAGCCCAGAAAGCCAACCGTATCCTGGGCTGCATCAAAAGGAGAGTGACCAGCAGGTCGAGGGAGGTGATCCTGCCCCTCTGCTCTGCTCTCCTGAGACCTCACTTGGAGTATTGTGTGGAGTTCTGTGTCCTCAACATAGAAAGGACATGGAACTGTTGGAACAAGTGCAGAGGAGGGCCACGAGGATGATCAGGGAACTGGAGCACCTCCCGTATGGAGATAGGTTGAGAAAGTTGGGGCTGTTCAGCCTGGAGAAGAGAAGACTGCGTGGAGACCTCAGAGCAGCCTTCCAGTATCTGAAGGGGGCCTATAGGGATGCTGGGGAGGGACTCTTCATGAGGGACTGCAGTGATAGGACAAGAGGTAACGGGTTCAAACTGAAACAGGGGAAGTTTTGATTGGATATAAGGAAGAAATTCTGTACTGTGAGGGTGGTGGGGCACTGGAATGGGTTGCCCAGGGAAGTTGTGAATGCTCCATCGCTGGTGGTGTTCAAGGCTGGGTTGGACAGAGCCTTGGGTGGCATGGTTTAGTGTGAGGTGTCCCTGCCCATGGCAGGGGGGTTGGATCTGGATGATCTTAAGGTCCTTTCCTACCCTAATTATTCTGTGATTCTATGATATGGCTGTTCACCCCACTGCATGAGAACCAGTATGGTTGCTGGTACCTGTAACCATCCTCACATCAGAGGCTTCTCTGAGCAGTCTGGGCATTGGAGAGGATTCTGGTCCTTCTGTGTCCTTCATTTCACATTCGTGAGACCTTTTTTCCTAGGTATGGGAATAGCTGCAACTTTCAGGTTTCACTGCTGATGAAATCGTATGTTTTCTGTAATGTTATTTTGTACACCTCTGCTTTCTAGAAGCCTTATTCACATACTGTACTGAGACCAGCCCATGGGATGAGAAATCCCAGCTGCCAGAGGGGAGATTGAGATGAGCTCTTAGGCACAAGTTGTTCTCTGTGGGGGTGCTGAGGCGCTGGCACAGGGTGCCCAGAGAAGCTGTGGCTGCCCCATCCCTGGCAGTGCTCAAGGCCAGGCTGGACATGGGCTTGGAGCAAGCTGCTCCAGTGGAAGGTGTCCCTGCTCGTAGCAGGGGTTGGAACTGAATGAGCTTTAAGGTCCTTTCCAACACAAACCAAGGATTCTACGAAATAGATCCTAGAAATTTACAACTCTCCAAGAAATACAGTGTTTTCTTGGAGAGTTGCAAATTCTCCATGCCAGTGTAGCACTTCCCTGCTTTACACACGTAGTGTAGTGCTCCTTTAAAACAGTATTGTGGCATGCAGTCTCTATTGAAATCCTTGTACAAGTGTATGTCCTCTGCAGGTACTCTTCCAGTTACTTTGCATGCAGGAGCATATCTGAAGAGCAGCATCCCTTTGCTGAGCAGTAGCCCTCTCTAAACTCGCCAGTACCTGGAATGTCCTGTGCAGGTTGGCTTAGTACAGAGGATTCCCAGCCTGACTCCTGTGTGTTTGGCAAATCCATTGATGATGCAGCAATGACCTCACATGGCACCTGGGGAGGTGGGAATGGGACATTTTGGGGTCCCAGGAGGAGGCTGGTAAGACGTGGTGCACACACAGCCACGTGCTTGCTGCTCACACCACCCTGCAAGCAGAGAGCAGAGATTCAGTCATCAGGCTTCTTTGCTGTCAGTTTGGGTGGTCGGTTCATTATCCCCTCCTGGGGATAAGATCATTTTGTATCAGATAACTGACAGAGTGTGTTTGTGTCCTCACAGTGTCATTTCCCAATGCCGCTGGGGTAAACTATTGCTGGACTTGTATCTGAGTGCTGCCACTACTCAAAGCAGAGAAGCATGATGTAGAAGATAAATGGAGAGATGTGGTCTTAAAGACATTCTTAGTTGCCCTTTCAGCACAACATTCTTCATGCTGGATTCTTAATGACCCTGGTTTTGGTGAGAAAAATAGGTGCTCCAGTTTGGTGGTGTGTTTAGTACTGAAAATGGTTCTTTGCTAGCTCTTGATGTTGTAGCCCAGCAGTAGCATCTAGGGCCCCCTTGGGTTGGAAACTGTTGTTGGAAGAGACTGAAGACTGATCCCTACTACAGTTGTTGAAGTGGTCAGCTAGTGAGAAGGTGGCTCTGTCCACACTGTTGGAGAGGTGATGAGCTGAGGTCTTTGCAGCCAGTGGGTGATGCCCTCAAACAGTTTTCTGCAGGAGGATCTGAAATGAGCCATCCAAAATGTTGAGGTTTTTGGTTCCCTAGCACAAAGACTGAGCTTCAGGGAAAGCTAGCACCCAGGATAAAACACAGGAGGAAAGAAAATGAGATTTTCTGTTATGGGAAAATCTCTGGCAGAAATGATTTGAGCATCCAAGTTTGTTTTGAGGCATTTTGGGTTTTTAATAACCAAGACTGTTCTCAGTGGAACTGGAGTGTCTTTGTGCTTGTAGCTGTTGACTAAATTAGAAATACTTCAGTGAGTAATGTTTAACTAGGTTGTCCTGCAATTAGCATCAGGGGGCTTTTGACCTCAGAGATTTCCAAGCTGACCGCCAGTTCCCATAAGGATGCTCAGCCCAGCAGGTCCCCCCAGGCAAACTACCTCAGCCATACTTGGGCATATGAAGCTTCTGCACTCAGGTTGGACATCAGGGGCATCAATTCATGCATAAATGTTGGTGCACTGAAGCCTTACTTCAGCATAAGAAGAACTTAGTGGAATAAAACCTTGGGGAACACATCTGACCTTCACATAGCCAAGTCAGTCCCCAGGAAATCTGGAAAACACAGGGCCCTGCAGGTGACTGGGGGGGTTGGTTAAGTGGTGTTCTGGCAATGAAAGTTTATAACTGTACAGGGAAAGCAGCTTAGGCCATAGAAGAAGAGGAAAAATCCCTAAAAGATGCTGGAGGATCTGTGGGATTAACATTTCTGCTTGGGGAGGATTATACTATGTCCGGAAGTTTCTCTAGGTAGGAATACCATGCTGGAAAATAAATGCATTGTGTGACTGGCTTCTTTGGGAGAGCAGCAGAATGAGATGCACAGAATCAGTAAAATGGGGTAAAGAGGTAAATAGACCAAATAATGTGATAATGGAGGAGTGCTGCTGCTGCCATAGAAATGGTGGACTTCTGGGAATGACTGCTTTTGGAAAAGAAGAGGGGTTTACTGCTAGCCAGGCAGCAGTATCCATGTGTTCTGCCCAGTCGTAGCCATCAGAAGTTTTATTTGCTATGGTGTGTTTAATGCCAAAATGCTTATTGCCCGGAGAAGCTGTGGCTGCCCCATCCCTGACAGTGCTCAGGGCCAGGTTAGATGGGGCTTGGAGCAAGCTGCTTTAGTGGAAGGTGTCCCTGCACGTGGCAGGGGTTGGAACTGGATGAACTTTAAGGTCCCTTCCAACCCAAACCAGTCTATGACAGTGTAATTCAAACCAAAATGTTAATTTTGGGGTGCATGAAAGTAAACACTTCTGGTGTGAGGGTTCCACTGAGAGGCAGTCTTCATGTTATAGGCAGCTGCCCACTGAGCCCCACAAAGAACTGTTGTGGTTTAAGCTCAGCTGTAACTCACGCAGCCGCTCGCTCACTTACCACTCTTTCTTCCCCCTGTTCCTGGGGGGGGAGAGGGGAATGGAAAGAATGTAACTCCCAGGGGTTGAGATAAGAACAGTCCAGTAACTAAGGTATAACACAGACCACTGCTGCTGCTACCGATAATGATAATGGCAAAGGAAATATCAAGGGAAGAGAATACAACAGCTCACCACCCACCAACTGATACCCAGCCCAACCCAGCAGTGAACTATCTCTTCCGGGTCCCTGCCTCCAGTTTTTACATCCTGGGCATGGCATGCTGTGGTATGGAATGCCTCTTTGGTCAGTTTGGGTCAGGTGTCCTGTCTCTGCTTCCCCCCGGCTTCCCCTCCTCCCTGGCAGAGCATGAGACTCAGAAAGTCTTTGGTCAAAATAAACATTCTAAGCTGTAACTGAAACCATTGGTGTTATCAGCGCTGTTCCCAGGCTGAAAGTCAAAAACACAGCACTGCACCAGCTACCAAGAAGGAGAAAAATGACTGCTGCTGCTGAAGGCAGGACATAGGCACACAGACCTTCTCTTGGCATAGAGTCACAGAGCATCTCACTCCAGCTACTTGGCAGGAGCTAGTAGAGGCACACCCCTTGGCAGTTGACTTCTGCCCATGTACTTGGAGGGACTCAACAAAAGCTTTATTGCAGCTAACCCACCAGCTTTCTAGTTGATGCATAGTTCAGTTTCTACCTCGTGCCTCTGATAAGCTCTTCAAGAAAGAGTAGTTCCAGTTCTGTGCTCTCTCTGCCTCCCCTGTGGAGCCTGTGGCAAATCTCCAGCCATTCCCTGCTGTCCTGGGGGATGTGCTGTCCTGGGCCAGGAGCCAGGTACTGGTGGGGAGCCTGCTGTGAGGAGGGTATCACTGCAGCAGTGTCTCTTCCCAAACACGCTCCTCAGGGGAATGCCCAGTTCAGCTGCAGGAGCCCCTGTGGAGATGGTATTTGAGTAACGTCACTTCGGCTGCTGGCCACTGCAGCAGATGATCTATTGTTTTTTGTATGGATCTGCCTTTAAAACCTCTCATGCAGTGTTACGGATGATATCGTTCAGTGCTAAGTACTTCCAGCATCCGTTTCAACCTTTGAATGTATGCAGAGATATGGTCTTGGCAAAAATAATACTCAGATCCTCTCTGTTTGTAAGGGATGTGTAACTTGTACCTCTCCCATGTTGGGTTGCAAAAGTAGTATTGGAAGTTGTTATTGTGTGCTCGCCTTATCCGGGAGTGGTGATCCAACTCTTCTGATGTTTTGTTGCACGCTGTTCTATGACATGCTGTCCGTAGGTGACTGCAAGTGCTGGGGAAGTATAAATGATGACTATTGGAGAGCCGTGGTGAGTGGTACACTGGAAACCAGCCTTTTTTCAGGCAGGTGGGCACTGACTAGGACCAGGGTAGTGTGGCCAAAGAAGCTCTGTCAGCAAGGTGCACGACAGAGAAATGATTTCTGCTCTTGAAGGTCAGAAGTGTATTACAAACCTGGAAAGCAATGATGAGAAACTGTCTGTCAGGAATGATGCCCTGGAGCCTTTTAGGATTACTCCAGGATTCTGCAGGAGTGAGGTCAGGGATGATGGGGAGGAAGATGCTGTGTAGCAGGTTTGGCATCTCTTCATGTCAGTGCACATCCTCCAGTGACAATGTGCATCTTACATGGACACTAGATGGAAGGAAGAACGATTCCTTATCCTGGTGCAGCACGGGAAGAAACCTTTAAAGTATGCAGCCGAATCTAAACTTGCACCTTGGAGTTTATCTTCTGTGTCCATTATGTGTATGTAGATTATTACCTGGTCACAATTCTTTCCTCACTGCTGTTGTGGAGGAGTTCACAGCCCTTTCGTTGAGTGTAAAGGGTTAGGTCTGCAGTGATTAAAAAACTAGAAGGAAACGGTTTTCATGGAGTTCTTGGGTTTTCTGTGGGCTTATATGAAGAGCAGTGGTCAACACAGTAACAAACCCAGATGTGCAGTTTGGGGGGTGTGAACTTGTTTGTTGAGAGGTGCACAAGGGGCTAAAAAGTAAGTGGTTTGCAGATAGGTGTCTGGAGAAAAGCTGGAGCACTGGTGTCCTCTGGAATGCTCCAGTTATGCATTCCTGCTGCAGTGAACAAAAACTGAGGGACTGAGAGATGAGGCTGAGCCTGCCTGTGTCACTTACCTTGCACAGGGTGACTTTGCTAATGAATGGAAGTTAGGATGGTCATTACTTCTGCAAGGTGCCAGGAAGGGTCAGTGGCTGTATGTGCAGCTCTTTTCATAGCCCATTAACGTTCACTCACTTAATGAGTCTTTATTGATTCTGTCAGGTCAGGTCATTTCCATTTCTTTCATTGAGGAGTCTTAGGTACTTCCTTATCTACCTTTATTCCAGTTCTCTCTTCACATGTCTGACCAGCTCTGGAAGAAGGCAGATGGGCCACAACTGTGGATAGTTTCCCCTGTCAGAAGCTGGGCTGGGTGGTTTTGTCACATTCTCCCTGTGGAAAACTGATCCAACAGAAAGGTAATTCTTATTTCTCCTCCCTCCATTGCCGCCTTGAAATGACTCAGCAGAAGATCCCCTCAGTGCTGCTGCTGGCACAAGGGCATGAGCAGAAATCTAGGGAGCAGAAATATCCATGGACTCCTCTACAGAAGAGAGGACAGAGGTACATTCATGACTACACTGAAAATACTGGGCTGGTAAATGGGTATAGCTGTCATTCTTTGGTTAGTTTGGCATAAAGGGACTGAAATACAGTGATCACTTTTGTTTGTATTTAGAATCATAGAATCGTTAGGGTTGGAAAGGACCTTAAGATCATCCAGTTCCAACCCCCCTGCCATGGGCAGGGACACCTCACACTAAACCATGCCACCCAAGGCTCTGTCCAACCCAGCCTTGAACACTGCCAGCGATGGAGCGTTCACAACTTCCCTGGGCAACCCATTCCAGTGCCTCACCACCCTCACAGTACAGAATTTCTTCCTCATATCCAATCGAAACTTCCCCTGTTTCAGTTTGAACCCGTTACCTCTTGTCCTATCACTGCAGTCCCTCATGAAGAGTCCCTCCCCAGCATCCCTATAGGCCCCCTTCAGATACTGGAAGGCTGCTCTGAGGTCTCCACGCAGCCTTCTCTTCTCCAGGCTGAACAGCCCCAACTTTCTCAACCTATCTCCATACGGGAGGTGCTCCAGTTCCCTGATCATCCTCGTGGCCCTCCTCTGCACTTGTTCCAACAGTTCCATGTCCTTTCTATGTTGAGGACACAGAACTCCACACAATACTCCAAGTGAGGTCTCAGGAGAGCAGAGCAGAGGGGCAGGATCACCTCCCTCGACCTGCTGGTCACTCTCCTTTTGATGCAGCCCAGGATACGGTTGGCTTTCTGGGCTGCGAGCACACACTGCAGCCGGCTCATGTTCATTTTCTCATCGACCAACACCCCCAAGTCCTTCTGCACAGGGCTGCTCTGAATCTCTTCTCTGGCCAACCTGGAGCTGTGCCTGGGATTGCTCCGACCCAGCTGTAGGATATCCTCACAGTTGAGTTCAGTCCCAGCAGCAGCATTGCACACACTGCACAAACTCCCTCAGTGTGAGGTGGTGGGAAGGTGCAGATACCACATCTGTTTTCCTCAGGTTTTTTCCTGTTTCTCTGTCAAGCACTGGAAGAAGATGCATCAGCAAAATCACTGCTACATGATTCTTTACAGACAAGACTGTGTGAGCCCCTCACATGCACTCCTGTTTTTTCCAGCAGGATGGCTAAAATACACAATTTCAAAGAAAAATCTACTATTAAACTTCCTTGTGTCCCAATAGTGCCTGCTCTGCAAAGACGTTTGGGTTTGTTGTGACAAGTGGACCACCCCCTCTGTCCATCCACCTCACAGACCTGTGGGCTTCACTGCCTGGCTTACCTCACACCAGGAGTTTGCAAGAGCTCTTCCAGCACCTTTCCCCCAGAGGTTTTAAGCATCTATATCCATCTTTTCCCCAAACTACCACCCATTTAACACAAGATGGCACCGCTGACCACCTGAGGGGCTGAATGCAAGGCCAGGTACACTGGCAGGTTGGAATGTGGTTGTTTCACTCATTTCATGACTCCTGAACAAACCTACCCTGGTGTTTCGCCTCCCCACTGCTCAACTCCACTCCCATACAGACACAGCCTGTTTACCTGCTTTGTTTTCCAGGACAGACTTGGTCAGAACAAGCTCAGATCTTCCCCAAACCTAATTAGGGCTGGCAGCACACTGCTTAATACAAGTGAAAGAAGTCAAGATAGCTTAAAAAGCATTACTCAGCATAGTAACGCATCACTGCACCTCTGTAAGACAAGGAGCTTACAAGTTCAGCCTCAGCAAGAGGACAGACTTAACACTCCACAAAGCTGAGAACCACAATGTGAACTTCAACTCAAAGCTCTGTTAGGACTGTGAGCAAGCTGCCAGCTTGGGTGGGATGTTCAGCACCCATCAGCCCACTGGCAACCAGCCTTTTCCCATCCATCAGGCACAACTTCTCCGATGGGACCATGTTTCAGTCACTGCCAATCTGGACCCGATTACTGAGGGGGGTAAAAAAAGGTTGACTTGATATTAGTGTTTCTCTCAAGTCCCTGGGAAGCATAAGGGCTGAGGGAAGGGTGAATTCCTTCCCTATACAACAGAGAATTACATCCTTGCTCTGGAATGTTTAAGCTAATTCGGAGAATTTAACAGATATTAATGTTCTTGCCATGGAGAGCTACACACCAGTCTGCAGCTCGAGATGAATTACTTGTGAAACTTGTTCTATTTCCATAGTGCTCTCCTGAAACAAAGCAAGGTTTAGCACTTTATACTTTTTTTTTTTTTTAAGGTAGATTCCCCAGATCACTGCCCTTCAGTGAAGTTCATGGCATTCCCCTAAGCTGTTTTATACCTAGACAGGACTGAAATCGATAACCCTTGCTCCAAGATATATTCTCATGGTGTCTCATTTCTTGAGGATACACAGGCAGGATTTGCCATGTACGTGTTCACCAAGCTCACATTTTCCATTACCTTCCCCTTCCCTTAATGCTTCAAAGTCCTTGTGCTCAATTACCAGTCCCACAGACCAGACTTCTGTGGTTCTCACTAAACGTCCCCCAATTACAACTGAACAATCTTTAATGGGTTTAAATCTCACCATCAACTGCAGAATAACTCCTTGGATTTCAGCAGGGGTAACTCTCATATTGTCCTGCTCTATTATATCAGGGCTACTGAAAAAACCATTCAGCAAGCATCAGTCAGGGCTGTGCCAGGGGTACAGCTGAGGTCTGAACCTGGGTCTTCTATAGTCAAGCCGAGAATCACAAGAATCACAGAATACCATAGGATCACAGAATGGTTTGGGGTGGAAGTGATCTTAAAGATCACCCACTTCCATGAGTCCTCAGGAAAGAAGGCACACAATAACCTGCTTTTAGCTACTGTATATGTACTTGTATTTGCAGACTATTTTAAGCAGACTACTGCAGTTGCATGTAAACTCTTGGGTGCTACCATTCAGTCATGGAGACTCGGCAGGCCCCAAAGGCTCTCACTGGTAATTCAATGTCTACCCATAACATCACTTCTTTATACAGACCACTCAAAATCATATAAATACCATACTAAATCTACAGCCCACTTTGCTAATAATCTTTTGGGTTGGAAGGGACCTGAGAACTCATCCAGCTCCAACCCCCTGTCACAGGCAGGGACACCTTCCACTAGAGCAGGTTGCTCCAAGTCCTCCTATGCCAGTGGCTTGACTCCAGAGGCTGAAGGGCTCCCTGTAGGAGCACACAGGGCTGCAGCACAGAGCCCCTGGGCAGTGCCCTCTCCCCCTACATGTGCCTTCAGGGTTGTGCCTGGGGTTCTTCAAGGTAAATCCTGACTCCATGCAACAGAGGGGCACTGCAGCTTTAAGGCACAAGCTGACCAGGGACAAAGAAATATATCTTCCAGCAGAGCTACCACCAGCCCATCTTGCTCTAGCTGGGCTCCAACAAAAGGAAATCAAACTCCTGCCTTTGCCTTCCAGCCTCACCTCTTCCCATTCGCATGCAAGGCTGCAGCTCCCTGGGGACTGCACAGCTTTTCTGCCCCTGGGCATACAGAGGGGATACCAGGGCTCGGATTACCAGCTCCCAAACCATCAGTGCACAGGACAGAGCAGTCCTCGGTGTGTTTAACACATGAGTTTTGGTCCCTTAGGAGAAATAACCATCCCATTATGTAAACACTCATTTTCTCCAATAAAATTCTGCTTACTGAATACTTCTGCAGTTATTCTAAGCATTTCTCACATCTCTAACTTCTCCATATACAAATCCCTTTCTCTCCTACCTGCTTCCTATCTCTTTTAGTAAAAATACAAGGGTAAACAGCTGATGAATTGGTTTACTAGCTGATGCATCACCTTTCCTCCCCTTGGTTTTTACTTTTCCATGTATTTACACATTTTATCTCCCTCACTCTACAATTTCAGTCCTGGTATTCTTCTATTTTTAGATACAGGCTAAGAGAAGCCTGAATCTTCTCCACTGGGACTAAAAGCTGGGATTGTAGGACCTCTTCCTTGGAACGGATAATTAGTTCTGATGACTTTGTTTTGCAATCTTGAAACCTCTCTTGCCCTCAGCAGCATATGAATTAAAACTCAGCTCATTAAGGCTGTAATTCTAATAAAAGGCAGTGGTTTATAAAAAGCACAGCTTATCCAGTATCAGCTGATTTAATTCATTTCCTATTACATGTACCAGAGCTCTGATGTTCAGGCAGTCTTCCAGTGCGAAAACCTACAGTTCTTATTTCCAGTATGTCTCACATACTGGTACTAAAGAATATAAAGCATTGACAGAAGGTCAGTGTACCCTCTTGGACCTATGAATCACAGCATACAACATCAGACAATGCGCAGTTACAGCCCTAAAAAAGCCAAATGACTTCCACCAGCAGTCAGTGAGATCCACACTGTGCAAATAAATGTGCATAGCCAAAAAAGAGTCCTTGTTATAATCACTGCTTCCACTGCCAAACTGCGGGAAGAACTTCATCCCTGGTATAGCATACGCTCCATCACTTGGTGACTTGCAACAGGTTTGTCCATCCTTCTCAAAGGGATGCTCCCAACCTTGTAAAGCCCATTTGGAATTATGCAGAATTCAGCAGCCCAGGATCTCCAGCTGTCATCTCATACTTCGCATTGAAGCAAGTGGCCTGCAACCTGCCCACATGTTAACAGGAAAGCACACATCTTGTGGCTCTCCAATCCGACTCGCTGGTATGAAGATGAAGATACAATGAATAAGGCTAAGTTGTGTGATGTGGAATTTGACAAAACCCTGAAGTAACTGCAGTAAAAGTGCCCATTTCCTAAACTCCTGTTACAATATCCTGGGGCCATACCCAAGATTCAATCTGGGTGTGAACTTCTGTGTAGTGTTTCTGTGAGAGTAAATGAGGAACAAGTTTATTAAAGTCAAACGGTTCACACCCGCATAAGGGAAGTCTTGTGGGAGAACATGCTCAGAGAATAACGGTTCATGGTTAAAACACTAGAAAACACCAGAAAACACCTGAAGAAGTGCATCTGGCCTCAAAACTCAGGCTTCATCTCTTTTTTAATGAGCATTTTCAGGATGCTTTCACCAGGACAGGAGCCCCAAAGAGAGTCAAAAGCCTTTTCCCACTAAAAGAAATTCAGGTGTAACCCCCAAAATGCAATTTTTTCTAGAATTCCTCCTCTTTGGTTCCATTTGGTTCAATTTTCCTACTCACAGCAATGACTCCTGGTCCACCGGCTCCAGTAGGAATGACCTGTTCCTTGGCAGGGTAAGCTGTTACGTTTCCATCACAATACATAAGCTCCACTTCAAGAGGGTGAGCAGGCACCAGGCCAGAAGCAGAATACCTCTGCCTTGCAGTCATTTCTGAGCCAAAATATTCTTTTTCCTCTTCAAAAGCATGAGTGGTCAAAAAGCACAGCTTGGAAATTGAAACCATCCTCCATGCACCTCTGCTTCTCTCAAATTAAGCTTGAAAAGCACTGTGGATTACATGACTCCTGCAGTGTGGGGACTGCATTTTCCCAATCCATAACACTCCCAGTTTATATTTCTCATTTTCACCTCAGTGGTTTTCCCCTCTTTATCACTGAAGTGAAGAGACAAACCCTGTCTTCACTGTGCATCCCTGTGAAGAGCCATAATCCGTGTCGGCAAGGAGCTCACTGGACAGTACGTCTTCATCACCCTGGGACATCTGGTCATGATCCATCTTCCCTCCTGAAGGGTCCTGTGCAACCACACTGGAAACTGTGAGGCACTATTTGGAGTTTGTTAAACAGCCCCCGTATATCTTCCCGTGCAGCACACCATGCCACACTTTGATTTCTCTGACAGCTATACAGCTATCGAGGGCTCGCTTTAATCTCAGTAGCGGGCTCAAGTATTTTTCAAGCTGTAGCATTTCTGTTTTATGGCTGTCCAAATGCTGCAACGTTCTGCTGGTATTACTGTAAAAATCCAGGGGGAAAAAAACTTAAGCTGAATTAATTCTGGGCAGATTGTGATTCCCCATGGCTTGACTCAAGTCATAGCTCTGACTTGACCGAATCTGGCCCCTTCTGCCTGCAGACACTGGGTGACAGCCCCCGTTTCAAGTCCATGGAAGATCTCTTTCAGGTTTTCTGCCTGGTGGGTAACACATCTCACCCCGCTCTTCAAACTCTCCAGTTTTAAAACTTCCTAGGTGATCATGTTGACAAAGGGGAGACTGAGATGAGCTCTTAGGCACAAGTTCTTCCCTGGGAGGGTCCTGAGGTGCTGGCACAGGGTGCCCAGAGAAGCTGTGGCTGCCCCATCCCTGGCACTGTTCAAGGCCAGGTTGGACACAGGGGCTTGGAGCAACCTGCTCCAGTGGAAGGTGTCCCTGCCATGGCAGGGGTTGGAGCTGGAGGAGCTTTAAGGTCCCTTCAACCTAAACCAGTCTGCAATTCTATGATTGTGCTCAGGAGCTGGGATTCCCTCCCTGGGAGCTGTAGGCTTTGGCAGCATCTCCTCCACCCTCACTCCCTGAACACAGGCTCTAGCACATCTCTTAAACCATAAACCATCCAATCCAACCCACAGTCAAGCATTTTCTTTTTATTTCTACAGTGCCTTGCGTAATCCTCATCCACTACATGTAGCATTTCCCTTTGTTTACCCTAAAATCCAGAATATGAAGTCCTGTGGACCTCGACCATTATGAGTCAGTACATCCTGTCCCAGCAAATATTCTGAAGGAAACCAAGCTACAGCAGACCAGAAATTTCATGGGATAAGATGTGGTTACTTTTAGACATTCCCAGCGCTGTTTCTGAGGTGGACAGACAGTGTTATTACAGCCAAGATGACTGCACTAGTTACACAACCCTTCTCTCCAAAATCTAACGGCATCGGCATGTAAAAGCTGAGGAACTGAAAATTCAAACAGGACCAAAAGGTGTTTGCTAGGACACCTGAACCCTAAAATACCACAGTTGGAAGAGAAGCTCAAGATGCCTGACAAGCATCCATCTGCTCCTCACTGCATGGCCAGAACACTGCTAGATGGGGAAAACTCAGAGTGACAGTTCTGTGATGTGTTCCAAGAGGAGTTTTAAACTCCTTTTTGTGTTCCTGAGATAACTGTCTTCCCATCACCGTCTGGAGATTCCCTGCAAATACATGTCCTCATTAACGCATTGTAAATCGTAACATCACAGACTGGTCTGGGTTGGAAAGGACTCCAAAGCTCATCCGGTTCCAACCCCCTGCCATGGGCAGGGCCACCTTCCACTAGAGCAGGCTGCTCCAAGCCCTGTCCAACCTGGCCTTGAACACAGCCACGGAGAGAAAGGGAACAGGTATATAAGTCTGTAGTAATGTCTACAGGGTTACATTTTACGTTAAAACCAAACACCTGATTATTAATGATAGCAAAGTTTCAGGGCAACAAGCAGAGGAGTGCTAGATAATATTTCTGCCATATACTTTAACAGAAAGCCCCACATATAAGGTTTATAGTTGCTTTAACCTGCCATTTTATTGAATTGTTCATTATTCTTGCATTTCAAGACAAATAAATTATCTCCCTTTTTACAGTCCCCATGATGCACAGTTCTATTGCTTCTACTCTCCTTGCCCTCAGCTGTCTCCTTTGGAGGCTGTCACCAAGTGACACCAGGCTGGGCCAGGGCCTCCAGGGTAGGTACCAGTGTGTGTGAGCCACCAGCGGGTGTGTGTCTTGGTGCACTGATACATGTGAGCACACAGCAATCAAGGACTCTGTGCTCCACCTGAAGCATACCAGGATTAAATGCAAAATTACATATTCACAGTGTTTGATACTCATTCTGGTCTTTTCAATCACTGAAGTTAAATGGCTGAATGTATGTAAAACATGCTCTGCCTCTACTGAAATTATGAATTGGAGAAGGAAAAGGTGTCCAAGTCCTGAAGAAACCTCAAATTTACACCAGGCAAACGCTGTGTTAGTCCATGTAAAGTCATGTTAAATTTATGGCATACATTGGCCCCCTGAGTTTGAAAATAATTATACTGTATTTGGAAGCAGCTTTTGAACATGTAAGGAGCCTAACTATCACACATACCCAGCACAGCCATAGCACAGATGATAACACAGGTACGCTCATGGAAGTATTTACAGTATAAAGAGAGAAAACAGTTGCAACCACACATACCGGTAGAAATAAAGTGACAAAGCACACTTCAAACTACATGGACATGGTGAGCTGGGACAACACAGTCACCTTGCAGCACAATAACACCAAGTTCTAATGTAGAAAGTAGTGGGAGAAGACTAGAAAATGGGTAGTGATTGCTGGCTGTTGTTTTAAGACTGCATTTGAAGTAAATGACACTGAGTCAGAAATGGCAGTGCTGTATGATGTTCCCTGCTACATGAATAGCAATGAACGAGAAAATCTGAGGAGCAGATAACAGAGTACACAGGAGAACATCAGGAAGAACCAAACAAGGATAAAAAGAAACAGGTAAGAAAGGGAAATGGTCTCTCCTGATTGTTACGCCTAAATTAAAAAGGTATTCTGGTACGGAAGTCAGAGATTGAAATCTATGCTCACTACTACCTCCACTTCTTACTGATTTTCTGCTTCTCCAAGATACCATATATAAAATTGTATATACAAAATGGAATTCAGTGCCTCAGCACCCTCACACGGAAGAGCTTCTGCCTAAGAGCTCATCTCAATCTCCCCTCTAGCAGGTTAAAGCCATTCCCCCCATCCTGTCCCTACAGGCCCTTATCCACGTTCCTGTAGCCCTTTTAGGTACTGGCAGGCTTAATCTTCCCCATGTAGATGCTCCAAAGCAGCACACATCACAGTAAACCATCAGGATGTTCTACCAGAGTGTATTTAATTACCTGATAACCTTCAGGACACCAGAAGTCTTGAGCACAGGTAAACTTCAGTGCCTTCACGTCTCTGTTCTTTGCCTTGCCCACCTGCAGTGACCAGCTCGCACAGGCAGGTTACATCCCTTACTGCTGCATATACTTAGCACGACAGAGCACCAGATTTACATTAGGCCTACAGGAACAGGCATACAACCCACTAACATTTACATTCTGATAATGCTGTTAACCTTTTTGACTATACTGAGTCGTAGCGAGATTTCCTCTCAAGGACATGGGACGCTTAATTCCCTAACAGGGTGAAGTGAGACTAAGATCTGAGCTCACTCCTCCCAGACTGAAACGCAAGATACACATACAATACACAAACTTCAGATGCTCCCAAGAGGTTGGCAGCTGCTCTCAGAGCCATGTAATCAGCCTTACATGCTGCTGCTTGAGAAGTAGTCTGAGGTCAAATCAATATTTGTATAGAACTCCTGTGTTTATCTCCATACTTAGAGATAACCTGCAAATATTTATCTTCCTCGAAACCATTTTAAACAGAGTACTCCTACTGATTGGAGAGCTCTGCCGAAGCATGAAACAGTTGTAGGAGTATCCTACAACTTCCAGCACAGTTTGCCTCTCTTTAGTGCTAATGAAATCACAGGAGCCAGCCTCTTTCCTCTCCGCCGCAGCACAACCCAGTTCCCAACCGCCTCAAGACGGGCTTTCAGCACATCTTGTGTTGTTACTCCAGAGGTGCCAAGCCCACCGCCCTGATTTTAATTCCAGTCTATCCACTGCAGCAGTACAAGGCTTTCCACTGGAATGTCCCTTGGATTCCCAGGCTCTGATGATGTTTCAATAGCACAACAAAAGGCAGGTCCTAGCCACAACAAAAGACAAAATCCTGCGAGTGAATACATGGAATTCTTTAGTCTCACAGAACACGTGTCACTCAGAGGGCTTTTTCCACAGATTTAGATCTTCCCTGCAGTGGGTTCCTATTGCAGGTCAACAGCAGCAGTTGCTCTTCTGCATGGGGCCGCAACATGAACTGAGCTACAAATCACAGTCTTAGTTATAGATCTGAGCTATAAACTTCGGAAGTGAAAAGCAGTAAACTTGTGAGTAGCTCCTATTACTGTTTGCCACAACTACCCATCCACACATCACATTTTCCAAAACCACTCAACTTCCTTCTTCAAGTGTTAGGTATTTGTAACAAAGCTCCTACAAAGCCCCCCCAGTATGAAATCAGAGTTCAGTACATTTGCAATATACAAAAGAAACACAACCAGACTTCCTTTAAAAGCAGTTGTTGCACACTGTATAAAATTGTTCCATGCACATAGGCAAATGGTTTTTTACAAGTGCATATATATTGTATATATAGCACAGTACACACCCACATACCCTCTTTAGCCAACCCACGCAAAGCTGTTTCTGTTAACAAAGGCACAGTGGGAAAAGTTTTCACTCAAAGTATTATAGTTGCCAATGAAATGACAGTGTCATCATTTTCTTCCACACCTCCTAGACATCATAGGAAGATGTACCACCTACAAGAACTCCCAAGGAAAGCTTCCTTTTAGAGCTCCCTCTGAAGTGCCTGTGCATAGGCTGTTGGAATAATTTCCCCAGGGAAGTGGTGGATTCCTCAACATTGGACATGTTTCAGATTGGGCTGGACAGGGCATTGGGGCATCCCATCTAGATCACGCTTTGCCTAGAAAGGTTGGACCAGATGATCCTTGAGGTCCCTTCCAACTTTTCAGCTACACCAGACTTGCTTTGTTCTGGTCAAACCTAGCAGACCACCCCTTCTTAAAGCAAGGTCAGCAGACTCCCTAAGCACAGCCCCTGGGTATGCCTGTCCCAGGGCACACCAGTTCCTGTTGGGGGCTCTGCAGGGGGGGCAGACCTGTGGCATGGCCTCGGGAAGCTGAGCAAGCTCAACAACCACCATGTCAAGCACCAACAAGCATCAAGCAACATGATCTAGTTGAAGATGTCCCTGCTGACTGCAAGGGGTTGGGATGGATGAGCTGTGAAGGTCCCTTCCAACACAAACCATTCTATGATTCTAAGTCCTCAGACTACTTGGGAAAACCCCAAGTGATCAGCCAGGGGGTCCATGACACAGCTGGATCAGGCCAGAAATGCCCTGTTATGCTTAGGGAGGGTTCAGCACTAAGGCATGAGCAGTGGTGGACACTGAACTCCAGAGACAGAGCAAGAACTGGAATGAGAATTACCAGTGGCTGCAGAGTGTCAGGGGGTTTGGCCTATTTACCAGTGTCAGATGGTATAAATATCTATATACATTTGATTGCTCAACCTGCTGTGGGTCGAGCTCATGTATTAAACACCAGCCTGCACATTCCACAAAGGGTTTGGGTTTTATTTGTTTGCCTTCTTTCTAAGGCTGTCAGAAAGGATTTGGATGAGGTCAGTCCCTGAACACAGAACATTAAGTCTTAAGTCAAGGAAGGACACAAAAGCTGCATCTTTTACTGTACAGCATGTTGTGCGTTGCGGTTTATGGCTCCCAGGCCCAGGCGGGGTGACCTGTTGAACTGGCTTTGATACAGCCACCAGTCACAGTTCAACAGACATCATGAGAGAGCAGGATTCAGAACCCTGTACGGTAACAGACAGTTATCAAACAGTTGAAAAACCATAGACTAAGCACAAGCAGCACTGTAGCTGCCAAGGGGGGAAGAAACCTCCTGAAATCTGGAATGTGTTTCTACTTACTGTCCATCCTAGTAAAATAAAATGATCTCTCATTTGAGCATATGGTTCTGCTTAGACAAGAAACTGTATAAATTGGTCTAAATCCAGAATAGCCTTTCTGACATGTTACTCAATATTAGAAAATCACTACAACCTGGATGCTCTGTAGCAATTCCTAATGCTAAGTGCAACAAATCTACAATGATCCCTTCTCCTCCTCCTCTCCTCCCCAGCTTCCTGCCCTGGACCTGTTTGTTTCTTCTTTTCTCAGCTTTGTACTTTTTTCTCTAAGGCCAGTTGGAAATGTCTTTCACCTTTCTTCATGCTGCTTCCACCTCAACATGCATCTCTAAGATGAGATCATGACTTCTCCCCATGAAAAGCCTGCCAGCAGTATGCTGGGGGTCCCGGTTTGTATGGTAACCCACTGACTGTGCAGAAGTCCAGCTTTCAGATGGCAAATACCTCACGGATAATCTGCATACATATGCTGTAAGGCATTTATGCCTTGTAAGAGATTACTTAGCTTTCACTCGGGTAGCCAGAGGAACTGAGGAGCCTCTCAAACTCTGGGGACGCTCAGGTGATGGTGCAGATGGAGTCCTGGGTCCATGGAGCTCTGCTCCTGAAAGAGGACAATGATGCTTAAAGAATGCCGAGGTCAGGCTTGTGTACACACAGGTGCCTGGCCAGGTGTTAGGAGCTTGTTGTGCTCTGCAGCAACACCCTCACTTTCCTGGAAGTTCTCCGTGATGTATCAAGACACAGAAAAAGAAGTGAAGTTACCTGAGAACAAAGCAGCTTTGCAGATCTTGGTCAATGGGGGAGCTCTGAAGAGGAGCTGGCTGACATTTTTCTAACTGTATTTTCCAATTGAGAACGTATTTTGATCCAAATTTTCCATAGGAACATACTGATTTTCAGAAAATGGCATTGCAAAAGAAATATTGAACTGAAACATTTCAGCGAGATCAAAACATTTGATGGGGAAAGCTTGCCTTGGAAGAATGGATATGGATGGGAAAGGAGACTGCCAGAAAACCACTCAGCCAACTGGGCCTGGGATGGATCCAGGTATGTCACAGATAGATTCATTACTGCTAGGCTCTTCTTCAGCTTACAGAGCCACAGTGAAGACACAGCCATGCCAAGGCACCCATGATGAAGCTGAAGGAGCGCCCGGTTACACAGGGACCGTGAGGTGCTGTGCTAAGCATTGTCCTAGGGTCAGCGCATGGTGCTGCCTCACTGCAGAGAGCTTGGGAAGAAGCGCAGACACCACCTCACAAAGCACAGAGAGCTCGGTGTCAACCCACAGAGCATGAAGATCTCACCTACAGTACAGCAGTGCAATCACACAGGAAAAATGGAGCTGCAGCAACATGGCCCACAACCCTCCTAGCAGGATCCTGCTTCTGTTAGCTGAGACTGGGAAGGAGAGCCTTTCCACAAAAAAGCAGCTTCTTATCTGAGAAAGGGAACATTTACACACCCCGAGTAGCAGACAATACCACTGTACCAAAACACGCTCAAACAATTGTTTGGAATAGTTTTAAACAGAGTTCCTTTAGAAAGCGCTGGATAGAATGGTAAAATCCCATCCCACTGCTCAGGAGGAAATGATTCCTCTGGGACTATGCTCATCACTATGGACTAGGAAGTTACTTCCTGAAATTCATCCCACAGCCAGCTCCTATTTCATTTGCCACCCAACAGTTCAAGCCAGGCTGTCTGAAGAAATAAACGGGCATTATCATCCTTACCAGAAGGTTAAAAGCTCTTTCCATTTCAAGACACAGAGAACAGGGAAGGGGTGACCTCTTTTGTCATGCCATGAGGTTCAGCATCTCTTCTGCTCACCTGAGAACTCAACCTGTGCCAACAGCACGGCTTCTTTCTGCATATACAAGGTTCCCATAGGCCTCAGCCAAGTTAACAAGGGCTTGTGCTAGGGATAAAGGGGCCTCAAGTACTTGCATGATCATTTTAGAGCAGTTTCAATGACTTGCCAAGGCTTACACATGGCAGTTTCAGAGTCTCCTGAAATGGGAAAAAGTGTATTTTGTAGAGCAGGCACCTTCATCTAGCTAGGTCTGAAGTCCAAACATTCTTACAGGGAGCAGCGCCCATCAGCTGAAGCACTACACCAAGCAGGGAGCTGCTGCTCCAGAGGTCAAAGCCTTTCTCCTCCAGACTGAGATAAGAGTCCATAAGAAATTATTATGGGATACTGAAGATGCTCAAAATCCGTTTTGCAGAAGGAGGCTGCATTTCATGAGGGACCAAACTGTTTCCTTAAAAGAAATGCACTGCACCAGCTGCAGTAAGATTTCATTTAATACTTCACTCTGGGAGATGCTGAGCTGGACATAACAGGCCATGACACACCAAGGAGCTTCTGCGTCTCCAGGAGAACACAACTTCCTGCAGCATTCGTAAGAGCAAGCAGCTCAATGCTCAGAGTGACGCAGAACTAACCCTATGATCCAGCTCTTCCACCATACACCAAAACCTATTTCCAAAGGAGCTTTGCGATCAGCTCTCACCCACCCAGAGAGACCCCAAAACTATACAGAGACCAACACATTCAAAATCAATTACTAACACAGACTTTCTTTTCAGTCATAATGAAGAAATTTTGTTTCCCAACACAAACTCCCACCCAAACCTTCTTCCCACAAAGATGCAAGACAGGAATAATGAAGTATTATAAGTCCCTTTCCTCCACCACTTACGCTTCTGTGTAGTATTTGCAATGGCACCAGTTCTGCAATACATTTATACTCTGTACTGAGCAAAACCAGGTGAAATTAATACCTTTTTTAACTGTAATAATTTGGTGGGTTTAATCAACCGTGCCTCTTACAAGGAAAAGGTCTCATATGTGGGTTGGATAAAGTCAGCTTCAGGAGGGCCTCATCTTGGCTCTGGCTGGCAAGAGAGCACATGGAGGCTCGAAGCGTTTCTCTCAGGAAGCAAGTAAGCTCCTCACAGCCCGGATAGGGTAGGTGGCTGCAATACACCAGTCCCAAGGTAAAACTTAATTTGCAAGTTAAAACATGGTTTGACACTGAATTTTTCTGAGGAAATGAGATGAACTTAAGTCAGTGGAGGAAAAGCCAAAGCCATCAGTAGTTCTTACGCTTCTGAGATAACCTCATTGCACCTACTACAAAGACAGACTCCTAAAACGAGCACAAATGTCTTCATACATTGACTATGTTGTGAGGATCTTAAGAAAAAAATTCTTCCTTCAAGCTAGCCAAAACAAGGGTTTCTTTGAAAAAACATCCTCAATAGACCAGAATGCTTCATGTGCAAGCTCCCCCGGGGTCCTTCTTATGGTGTCCACAGCACTCCATGCATGTGGGCACTTCCTATATCGTAGTCATTCTCAGATGATGCTTCTTCACTAAGGCTGAGATAAGCCCTTTTTCCCCAGTATAAAAGCAGAGCACAGAATCAACACCTGGTTTACAGGCCAGAGAACTTTCTTCTCCCTTCTCTCACAGAAGTAGCACAGGATGCACTACACCACCGGTACAAACCTTCTGTCACTCTGAACCTGCACACCTCAAACCTATCTTGAGCAGCACACAACCCCTGTGCAGAACACACTGCAAACACCAGGCCTGGGGCACTTCAAACCCTTCCCAATGCCTGCTTGGGTTGCTCAGGTCTGTGCCCTGGCCATGGGCCAAGCATGAGCTCAGCCAAGCAGCTGGATCCCCTGTGACACATCACAACTCCCGGGCACAGGGCGGCAGGAGACGCGGCGCTCGGGGCACGTGCCAGCCCCTGCCAGATGCGCTCTCTCCTGGTCCAGCATCTATCATGCAGCAGGACGAGAGAGCAGGAAACCAGCTGAGGAGGAAAAGGAATAACATGGCCTGGGAGAAAGTGTGAAGGTGTCACTGGTGGTCTACTGCACAGGATGAGGTTACAGAGCAACATGGCAATCCAGCAACTGGGCAGAGAAAAGGACCCCAGGGGACCTCAGGACTAGGGAGGGAACTGAGACGGCAAGGCTAGGAAGAGAAGTCACAGGACTCCACCACGAGTGAAGGGAAAACAGCAGTCAGTCTCTGCACAGTCCTAGTAAGAGGCAGGGGAAAACCACTTCTCCCACAGCAGGTTTACACGTTCTGGGACTGGGCATCCCCCTCCTGCTGCCTTCCACCGCAGTAGGGAGATGGGGAAGAAGCACAGGGGCCAAGGCATTGCTGCTCTCCAACAGGCAGTCTTACTCATACTTCAGAACTGCCTCTTGTGAATATCCCCTACTGACTACCAACAAATCAAACCTTCCTATGGCAACTCAGAGCTTGAACAGGGACAACCAGAGGTCAACAAGATGTGGGGAAAGAATCTGTGGAAATGACTTATCATTTCATGGTAAAAGGCAACTACAGTCTTCCATCCACAGCAGGCACACTGTGGATGTTAAACTCTTGCACCAGCCATCATGACCATGGTCATTATCATCTCACTGATCTCACTGGGGTGGCAAAGCTACCTGTAGAATTACAGGTTAAAATGAAGCTTAATTGCTATGTACTGCTCTGTATTTACAAAGCTGTTGTACTGAAGGTGCTGTAACAGAAACACCAGGCATGGAAAAACCCCAAACTGATTCATATTTTAAGGCAAACCCTGATGAATTTAGGAAGAGAATGTTGCTTTGTGCCTGCCTCCAAAAGGGGGCTGGATCTGGGGAAGTCATTCAGCCTGGTTATCTATGTTACACACTGAATCCCAGACTGTTTTGTGCTGGAAGGGACCTTAAAGCTCACCCAGTTCCAGCCTGTGCCACCGGCAGGGACACCTTCCACTGGAGCAGCTTGCTCCAAGCCCCTATGTCCAGCCTGGCCTTGAGCACTGCCAGGGATGGGGCAGCCACAGCTTCTCTGGGCACCCTGTGCCAGCGCCTCAGCACCCTCACAGGGAAGAGCTTCTGCCTAAGAGCTCATCTCCATCTCCCCTACTTTAGCAGAAACACAACAGAGAAAACTACACAAAAGAGAGCAGGTAACTCCAGTGAGACAAAGCCCTCCCCATTCAGCGGCACAGTAAAAAGCCTTTCTAGAAATTCTGTGATACACATCTGTATGAACAATAAAAAGAGGAAGACAAAAGAAAAGAGGACTTGCCTGGCAGGTTAACCACAGACCCAGAAAAAGCCTTGTGCCTAACATACCCACTCCCACCTTGCGCCACACAAGACTCAGAACACTGCAAACCCAAACTAACACGCTAGCTGAGGTGCTCCATCCTGAACCTCTAAGCTCCTCTGCTTCTGTAACTTAAATGTATTTTTCTCTTTCTACTTCCTAGCAAACCCAGGCATAAAGACAAAGACAACGTGCAAACTATGGGTGGAGTAAGTCAGGAGCCAAATTAGCACAAATTCTTTCAATATGAGACAAAAACCATATGTGAGAGCATGCTGCCTGAGCTGGCAGCACAGGGGCTTCTTTTCAGCTGCCAAAATGTTCGAAAGTGAATTTTTACCATATTTAAGAATTTCCTGTTACATACCAAGGAACTGAAGCTGCGTGGGAAGCTCTGGGATGCCACCCCAAGCAGCAGGCACCACAGTCCATACCTTGGCTTTGTGCACAGAAAGAGGAAGACAAATACCACAAAATGATCTTAGACTGGTTTATGTTGGACTGGACCTGAAAGCTCATCCAGTTCCAACCCCTGCCACAGGCAGGGACACCTTCCACTCGAGCAGCTTGCTCCAAGCCCCTCTGTCCAATCTGGCCTTGAACACTGCCAGGGATGGGGCAGCCACAGCTTCTCTGGGCACCCTGTGCCAGCGCCTCAGCACCCAATGGTGGGTTATCCCTTTTTTCACTTAAAGGCAAGAAGATCCCAAAGTACTGGAAATTACCAGGCCCTGTGTGATCTTACACAGCAGGGTCTGAGGCAGCGTTCCTTGTCTCCAGCAAACAGAAAAAATGAAGAGCAGCAGAGTGGTTGATTCAAAGACCTAGGAAAGAACTACTGATGTATGAGAACAGGTTAGCACCAGTCTAGTTCAGACACCACTGAAAGCCTTTGCCAGTCGAAGTCTCACCAGTCACCAGAATACAATCAAACCTGTATTTAACATGTTGTTTTAAAATTAAACAGGGTGTCTGGCATGAAAAGCAAAAATATAATCACAAGTTCATAGATTCACAGAATAGTTCAGGATGGAAAGGACCTTCAAAGGTCACGTAGTCCATGCCCCTGCAATGTGCGGGGGCATCTTCAACTAGATCAGATTGCTCTTGTTTGAAGGAGAAACAAAAGACAAAAATCATCACTCACAAAGGAAACCACATCCAAAATTTCAAAACTATTTTGCTCTTAGCAAAATGTTCTTTTTCGCATTCACGCAGCTCACAAATACAAGCACAATATGCTATTTGCCAACCAATAAGAATTACTCACTGAAGTTATCTGTCACTAATGAAGCAGTCAGGAACTCCTCCACCCTTCCAAGTCATAGAAAAAGAGCTAAAAATGCACTTAAAGACATGTCTTGGGTGAATTACTGAGTTTAGTCACCAAGATCCAGGCTGATCCTCAAGTGATGCTGCACAACCAGGGCGAATACCACAACCGTCATCCTATGTGTCCTCTCTTGTACCAGCGCTCACTGCAAGATGGGCGACCATGTGCTGGATGGAGCAGAAGAAGGACATCCACAGCCATGATTTACCAATCACAACAGTAACTTATAAATCTGAGACCATTTAGAAATGAGCAAGTAAGCGTCAGATAGGAGGGATCTGAAAAAAATCCCTTCTATAGCACTTTGCCACATTAGAGCATCACAACTCCTGTGCACGGCTCTCTGCAAACACTACAGAGCACACAAACAGAAGACTAATACGTTTCATAAATACACATATGTCAACTCATTTGGGCTTTTATTATTACTATTAATCCCACAGTATTTTCACTTCTCCAGTGCCTACCTTTTAATGAAGCCTACTTGGTCAAAGGAACAGTTTCCTTATCCATCCTGGTGATACATAAAAAGTACCTGCATCTTTGCCCACCCTCACACACTGCACAAAGCTGCCACACCACACTTCCAGCACAGGCAGTTCCTTACCTTGAGATTCTTTCCCTCTCCAGTTAACAAGGTGCCCTCCGAGCTCAGGAGCAGCAGCTGGACTAAAGCTGCCCCACTGAGCCCTCAGAGACCAGCAGCGGTTTGATGCCATTTTTTCACTCTTCTCTAAGCTAACAGTTCCTTTGGATAACCATAATAAAGTGTGATCTTAGGCAAATCTCTACCCTCAGTACAGGCTTTCAAAAATAATGGCAAATGTCTGTGGGGTGGGATGTGAGATGAAATTACTTTTGCAGCAGTTCAAAGCTTCATTTTAAAGAATACTATTATCCTGTGCCTACTGAAGTAATAGCACCCAGTGCAGTCACCTCTCTCCCCTCCTCCTGGCTCACTGTAGCTGTTGCCATGTTTGTGCTCCACAGATAGACCATGTCAGTGCTGCCACCCTTCGCATCAAACCCACCTTAACTTGGGCATGGCAGCACCATGAAATGGAACACCCAAAGCAAAATGCCTGCATGCCTCCAGTGAGTTTATCCAAAGCAAAACCCACCACCCAGATGGGGAAGCCTGCACCCTTCCAGTGCCACACGCAAGTGTCTGCAATGAGCCATGTCCCTGCTGACCAAAGAGGTCAAGACCAGACAACCCCATGCAAATGAGCCAAACTAGCTGGCCAAGTGAAGCCAATGTACATTTCCAAGCTGGATATGCTCTTGGAGTTGGGCTGTATCAGATGCTCACTATCAGAAGACATCATGAACAGCCACAAGGAGAAAGGGGTACACCGAAAAATACTCCAATGTTGCATTTCATTTTATCTTTCCATTTAAATGGAGTCTCTGAAGTACAGATTACATGACAATAATACTCCTGGCATGTATTTGAACATTCATGGCTGTTGTGGTTTAAGCCCCCCACCCACACAGTTTTCTCACTCACACACTCCCCCTCTTTCTTCCCCCAGTCCTGGGGCGATGGGGAGGAGAATCAAAAGAATTCAACTCACACGGGTTGAGGCAAGAACAGATTAGTAACTAAGATATAATACAAATCACTACTGCTACCACCAATAATAATACAAGAGAAATACAAGGAAAGAGAATACTACAGCTCACCAAGCCTGACCCAGCCAGTGCACCCCCCAGCAGCGAACCCCCCAGTACCAAAAACCTGACCATGCCGTGCACCCCCAGTCCACCACCACACCCTTCTGGGTCTCTGCTCTCCCTTTTCACATCCTGAACATGACGTGCTGTGGTATGGAATAACCTCTTTGGTCAGTTTGGGTCAGGTGTCCTGTCTCTGCTTCCTCCCGGCTCCCCTCCTCCCTGGCATAGCATGAGACTCAGAAAGTCCTTGGCCAGATCAAAACATTGCCAAGCAGTAACTGAAAACACTGGTGTTATCAGCGCTGCTCCCAGGCCCAAAATCAAAAAACACAGCGCTGCGCCAGCTACCAAGAAGAAGAAAAAACGACTGCTGAACCCATGACAATGGCAAATACTAATTCTACTAAATTCACACTGATTTCTACTCCACATGCTTTTTGACATGACAAGCAGGAGGTAGCACAAATCAACTATGGCAGAGAATCAGTTGGGATCTAGAAAGACAAGAATGGGAATGAGATGGCACATAACCAATATGCACAATAATTTATTCTTGTCTCTTTTTTATAGATTCTAACAACTTTAATTCCTCATCCCTTCCAACACCCCTCTTCTACTCCCCACACAGACACCAGGTCCTCTCATACCCTGAGCTGTTCAGTACAACAGTAATAGGAGTGCCTACACACATGCACATAGTTCTGAAATGTACTGATTTATAGAAAAACCTGCAACCTGCATCTCTCCAGTTATTTTGTCCAACTCAAATCAAACCTACTAACTGCATTTATTTATGTATTAGCTTTTTAAAAGGTTTATCAATAGCTCTTGAGCATCCTAAGGGAAAGAAACAAATAATATCCTTTCTTATCTCTGCTAACACTAGGCCACCTTTGTACTCTCCTGCATTACTTTTGGCATACTAATGGTGGTTTTCATTTTAAAGTCACAGTAATACACAAGCTCAGCAATTAAACTGGTGGCTTCCAAATACTGTAGGATGCATCTATGATAGAATGATAGAATCATCACAGACTGGTTTGTGTCGGAAGGGACGTGAAAGCTCATCCAGCTCCGACCCCTGCCACGGGCCAGGGACACCTTCCACTGGAGCAGCTTGCTCCAAGCCCCTGGGTCCAACCTGTCCTTGAACACTGCCAGGGATGGGGCAGCCACAGCTTCTCTGGGCACCCTGGGCCAGCGCCTCAGCACCCTCACAGGGAAGAGCTTCTGCCAAAGAGCTCATCTCAATCTCCCCCCTGGCAGGTTAAAGCTATTCCCCTTGTCCAAAGCCCCTCTCCCGGTCTCTTCTACCCCCTTAGGCACTGGGAGCTGCTCTAAGGCCTCCCCCGTGAGCCTTCTCTTCTCCAGGCTGAACAATGTGGGTATTCACTGTCTTTCGGTGGGACTTTTAAACACAGCAACACTTCCATCACACACACTGCAAAGCTGATTTTACAAAGCCCAATTTAGTGTCAAAAACTCAACTGCAAAAATGTTCAAACATATAAAAGATGCAACAAACTGGATCCCAGCAGTAAGGTCTGCAGTAAAACAGGATTTCACACCCTGAAGTCTCCACATTAGTGATTCCTCTCTTCCTTGCATGTCAGCCAAGAAGGAATCTGAGCCATGGAATCTGTATCTGCCTGCTATACATCCAGCTTTTGAAATAGATTTTCATATGGCAGAAAATCAAATGTTTGCTAAGAGCCAAGAATATTGTATCTATTCAATTCCCTTCATGTGCTGGAGGAGTCATTAATTACACTGAAGACAGCTACCACATTTGTTCAGCACAAGCAGGTTGTTAATGAAGAGTTCAGACCTTTCCAGTAGCTTTGCTCCTCAGATGCACATCGCCTCTCACACACATCAGAGCAACCAGCCCTGGTCCCAACACAAGTTGCATGTGTCGACACAACAGTTTATTCCCATTTTATGCTGCTAAAAGCTTTGGGAAACGGTTTAAAGCGCAACGCATGCTTTGGAGGGAGAAAGATAATTGCCTTTTCCATTTCAGTGTATCTTTGGGGTTTTGCTAAAGGTTAAAAGGGTTATTCAAGCAGAGGGCAAGTTCTTGGCTCAGTTTTCATTTCCATTCTGTGCTTACCAGGTTTGTCATGTCATCAGGATCAGCACCTGGCTCCTCATGTCCCCACAGACCCCACACAGAAGGCATGCAGGTACCTGCTCTTCCTGCACCCTCCTCTGCCCACTCTCTATTTAAAGCTAACCTGCTCCATAAGGAAATGCTTGCAAGCTTTTCACAGCAAATACACCAAACACTCTTACAGCTTAACACACACATCATGTCCTTGCTGCTTTGCTCAAGTCACATCATCAGCCCTCGGCTTTCTATGCCAACATGCTAAAAACCTGACCCAGCAGAGTTTTCACTCTGGGTAGACTTATCATTTAAGCACTGAAGATTTCAAACAGCTTTCCAACACTTACAAAGCCTCACAGTACCTGAAACACAGTTAATTCCTGGAACAGTGTATCCTCAATGAATAAATTACAACGTGAGTAGTTTATCGTGTAAAGCGATTTGTAAGGAATAACATTAACTTCTCTCCCAGAGGTTCAGAAGCTCTCCTGAAGGAACATGTGCAAGTGGTAGTGGAAAGACGAATGCCAACCTGGGATCCTTATTCTGAGGCCACATGTCCAACCACAGGAGCACTCTCTCCACTGGAAGCATTTGCTGGTCATAACAAGATCTTTTTTCTTTTCTAATACAACGTTTGTCCAAAAATTTCCCAAAAAATTCCCTGTGGGGGTGCTGAGGCACTGGCACAGGGTGCCCAGAGAAGCTGTGGCTGCCCCATCCCTGGCAGTGTTCAAGGCCAGGCTGGACACGAGCTTGGAGCAAGCTGCTCGAGTGGAAGGTGTCCCTGCCCGTGCAGGGGTTGGAGCTGGAGGAGCTTTAAGGTCCCTTCCAACACAAACCAGGCTGGGATGCTATAAAAATCTCCCTTTTTTTCCCTCCCAGTCACACAGTTTCTCCACCTTTCATACAAAGACCAGAGAAGTCTGCACAAAGTGCACAGGACATAAACCAAATAAGCCTGCATACTCTCATGATTAAATTCATTCATTTGCTTAGTCTTAAGGAGACACTGGAGTTCTCTTTCCTGTTCCAGTCAAATTCCTGAAATACTTTGAAGAAACAGGGTCTGTGAACTCAGACAGCTAAAGCTGGTCTAAAGCCTTTGTCGTAAAATATACTAAGTGTCCCTAAGGAGAGAAGCAAACACTTCACGTGTTCCAAAATGTTCAATATCCTGGTCGGCCGCAAGGAGCAAGCAGACAGAGGGCCTGGAGTTTAGTGGTGAAGAATGTGTTTCACAGCCACAGGCAGCTCAGCCAGGACACATCAGTCCCTATTTAAATCATCTCCCTCCACATGATTTCTAACCAAAGGATTATAGAGAGAAAAAAAACATGAACAACTCAATGGATCCACACACAAAAACGATGTTTAAATCAACCTTGGTCCAAAGAAAGGAACTGACTGACACAGAACCAGTAAGGCCTGGCCAAAACCACAGCTTGCAAACGGCACTGCACTTCACAGAGGGTTCACAGGGATGTGAGGAGCAGCAACCAGCAGAGCCACCTGGAGTCACAGCCTTTGCCCAGCACAGCTCTACAAGAGACACTTACACAGAGCCCAGCACAGATCCTTTCAACAGAGCAGGCAGTACTCACAACTACTACGTGCCCTGGAGTTCCTTTACAGTTAACTGTAAGAGCCCACAACGTAGTTCCGGCATGGGAAATGCAAAGTGAGCTGCAAAGTAATTCACTGTATCTTTCTGGGATCCGTGCATTAATATCTAAGACTGTGGCTTCATGTCCACAGAAAATGGGATTAGCCTCTGAGACCACTCCCGCTCTTAAACCCCAGCATCGTGCTTCAGCCAAAACCAGGACACCCGGTAAGCCACAAACATTTCAGATTGTGCTCTGCTGAGCTGGTGGAAGTCTGAGCAACTGGTGGTGAATGAATCCCAAATTCACCATCACATTCCAGAAAGTGCAAGAAAAGCCCAGGTCTGTTTCCATCACCATTCAGCTGGCAGTAAGGGAATGTGCCAGGGCATTACTGCTCCTATGATTTACAGCAGGTTTGAGCTCTCAGAAACATTCCTCTGCTCCGTGCTACTGAAAGCCATAATAACAGTATTTAAATAATGCTGTTTAAAAGCCTGGGAGACCAAGACCACGTTTCTGAGTAAAATGGAGGACGTCAGTTCTCACTACTGTCTAACTACAAGAACCAGGACAAAGTGCCAAATACCAGCACACAGAGCATAAACCACAGCAGCTGAATGAGCAGATCCCCACCACCAATCCTTCTTTTTAACTCTTTTTTTAAAGGGTCTCATGTGATGAAGGACAGTTTTCTCTGTCATTTATCACGTATCTTCCATCTGAGGATACCAACCACGTACTTCTCTGAGCAGCTGAGAACATGAGCTTGGCCAAAGGTACTCCTGAAGGCCAAAGTGGGTGGGTGAAGATGCATAAATACTGGCACCTCTGTTTTATCCTATTGTCTCACAGGATAGGATGAGGGGTTTTGAAGAACTCTTCTGGGTTTTTTAATAAAAAATCTCTATCACTGAAGCTCTGCACTGCTGAGCATCTCTCACTGTTTATTTGTACAATATTTACTGTACCTGAGTCATATTAATAGTATCTATGATTCTGGAATAATTCCAAATACATAGCAGAAGTAGCAAAAGCTAATAAAGTATTAGTAGCAGGAAAAATGCAGTGAAATACAGCTACATTCTAGTTCATTTCTAGCTACATTTACTGAAAAAAGGGGTAGTGAAGACATATTTTCTTCCTCCTCCTGGAACCTCCTTTGAGATGTCTGTTTCGTTTTCTTCATCTTTGCAATGCCACAGAAGCATAGCCAAAGCCAAGCTTTAATCTCAGCCAGAGCCACGTTTTGCAGATCTGTGTATCTGCAGCATATAGATGAGGTGTGGTATCCCATGGCAACAGCTTACTGATTATTAAGTGCTATGCAAACTTACTGATTCTGGATTCTAATTACTCCAAGAAGAAAACTAGCAACAAGTCAAGATCATTGAAAGGTTTGTGTTGGAAGGGACCTTAAAGCTCCTCCAGCTCCAGTCCCCTGCCACGGGCCAGGGACACCTTCCACTAGAGCAGCTTCAGCAGCCACAGCTTCTCTGGGCACCCTGTGCCAGCACCTCAGCACCCTCACAGGGAAGAACTTCTGCCTAAGAGCTCATCTCAGTCTCCCCTCTGGCAGGTTAATGCCATTCCCCTTGTCCCATCCCTACAGGTCCTTGACCAAAGCCCCTCTCCAGCTTTCTTACAGGCCTGTTTACGTCTAGTGGAAGGTGTCCCTGCCTGTGGCAGGGGGCTGGAGCTGGATGAGCTTTGAGGTCCCTTCGAAATTAAACCAGTCTGGGATCCTGTAAATATGATGAAACTGTAACAATCTCCTGCAGGATACAGCTCATAAGCCTGTTCATAAGCTAAACATCATATAGATACCAGCCAGTGTGCAGTATACTACCCAATGCACACTACTATACAGTGATGAAACATAATATACAATCATACACATTACCTTGAAGTTGTTATATAATTATTGTATCATAATTTGTATTTATCGCTGGCAATAATAATAAGCACCATAGGTAATCCAACACAGGAACTTCAGAATTCCCTGAAAGAGCTGCACCTTTTCATGATACAGCATTAAACAGAACTAAATGGGGGGGGGGGGGGGGGGGGGGAAGGTATTTTGAAGGTTTTGTTTGAATAAAAAGTATCCCCAGAGCAGTTCTCCTGGTTCCTGTCATCTCTGTTCACCAGAGCACTCTTTACCTTAATGGCCTTAACTCCTTACTCTCCATTTTGCCCTTACTCTCCATTTTGCCCTTCAAATCCTCCATTTGTATAGCAGCTTTGTCCTTATCCTCGCGACTCTACTACTCCCTGTACACTTTAGAGCTCCATTTTCACTCACAATTAACTTTAACAACTTATCACTCATCCACATTGGTTTTCAAGTTTTATGTTTAGTTTTATGTAAAGATATATTCCCTCCCCCTGAGCCAACTCCAGTACCTCTTTAAAGTTTAGCCAATTTTCCTTCATAGGCCATTTTCTACTCAACAGTGCCAGTCTACTTCACTTAGTATGTTCCTTATTTTATCCAACTGGAAGCATTTGAAGTTTAATTCACCTGGTTTTCTATCAAACCTCCTACCGTAGCTGAAATCTGAAGCAGCAATCTTTCTCTACCTTGAATATGTTACACAATGTCCTTGCAATGTAGGAAACTCAAATACTGTCCTCTGTATCTTCATCCATTGCTTCCAGAAGCATAGTCCTAGCACATCCTGACACACTAAACCAAGGTAATAAGCATAACATACTAAGAAGTTATATGTAAATACAACGCAAACTACATAAAAGTGACAACCTCACCAAGCCACCACTGTGTATTCTTAAATCCCCAGCTCTAGACAAATCATGCCCCCTAAAAACCCATCAGTGCAACAGAATCTCCAAATGCCCCAGAAATCTCCATTTTAACAATGAAATTCCCAGACAACAACACACCACGCAGCAGTTAACTCTCCTTTTGCGTTTCCACCGCCATCTTTTCTACAAGGTTTAGGCTGACAGCACACAGCACTAATCCTCTCCTGAACCACAGCCCGCTCCCTGTGTGCTGCAGGGAGCAGCTGATAGGGACAGGAGAGCAGAGCACCTCCAGGACCAGACCAGCAGGAGAGGCGAGGACCTCAGCCCCGCAAGCACAGCACATCTCAGAAAAGGAGGGCAGATATTTATGCAAGGACTTACAGGGGTTTTTTTGGCTCACCCCTGCGAGGAATAATGAAGTCTGATTCTTTGAAGCAGGAAAAAGAGCTTGTCTCAGGGAAGAACGTAATAGAATTTCAAAGATGCCTTATTTTTTTCCTCCTCTGGCAGGGGTGAGAAGTAAAACCTACTTTCATAGAATCACAGAATAGTTAGGGTGGGAAAGGACCTTAAGATCATCCAGTTCCAACAACCCTGCCATGGGCAGGCTTTAAAGAGATAATGTCCTTTGCAAGACAAGCAGCAGGAATGGGGTGCTCTCTGCATCATCTGCTACAGATAAAAAGAACCGTGGTGTTATTTACTATGCTCTTGCTACAGCTGTGTTCCACTTGTGTGAGGTGCATGGGCTCCTGTACTCAACTGAAAGCAGGAGAGATCATTCTGCTTATGCAAAACACTGGGTTTCTTCTACATGGAGGGAAGACAGAGCTCGTTTAGAAGATTCAGAAAGGATCAGGTGTGTGCCAAATGCACTAATCCTGCAGTGCTCTCCCAGAGCACCTGCTGCCTCAGCATCTCACACATTGCCATGGTCAGGCTGCTCAACTGCCCTTTGCAAGCTCTCCTCAGGGCTCTGGAGAAGGAAGATCCTGCTGAGTGTTGGCTAAAAGCACTCAGTAACAACCAGCATCACTCTGGATGTGAGACACATAGGAAGAAAGAGAGGGGGGAAACAGGCTACAAGGGAACAGGTAAGAAAAGGGGAAAACTGGAGTCATGCAATGTTGATGGAAGCTTTAGAACAGGAGGCGAGATAGAGATTCTGAAAACCAATAATCCCAGACATATAATTTGCAGTACCTGGCCACAGTGTACAGTCACCTTACCAAGGCTAGGATCCTCCATCTAACTAGCTATCCAATCCCATTTTCCATCAGTGGAAAGAAAACATTTTCAGGGAGAGACCTGTTCCAGCTACAAGGAAGTTTCTATATTAAATCCAATGTGCTGGCATTGTCATTTCTCCTTTCGACCTTCATATGTAGGCTAAGGGGACTAGACAAGATGTAGACAGCTGAAGTCTGGCAAAATAAATCCCATTCTTAGCAGCTGCAGTACAATACTGATAATATTTGAGATCGGTGTACGCTACTGAGACACTTTAAGGGGAACTAGTGTTAAGCCCTAGATCAGCAGACTTACCTGCATACCTTCAAATCAACACTACTTAACACTCCAGCTTGAATCACCAAGTATTTGTCTGCCTTTTTCTGCTGAAAAACATTAAAAGGCTTCAAGAGAAGCCAGTATCTACTCTCCTAGTGATCTCAGAGACAGCAGGCACTTGCATCAACAGCGGTCACCACCTCTGCTACCTTCAGACAAGATTGCCCTAATTGCCTGCAATATAAAATGAGAAAGGAGTCTTCGGGTTTTCCACTGCGGAAACCCTTCC
The DNA here is from genome assembly GCA_017639245.1 of Myiopsitta monachus. Lineage (NCBI taxonomy): Eukaryota > Metazoa > Chordata > Aves > Psittaciformes > Psittacidae > Myiopsitta > Myiopsitta monachus. The sequence goes on along the minus strand of CM029917.1, from coordinate 37,637,812 downwards.
CCTGCACAACATAAAAACCCAAATGGATTTGGGAATGGGAAAAATAAAAATCAATCATAGACTTAAAATGATAGTTTTCTAAGGAAGCAAATAAATAACTTGCTGTAACTTTATGCAGGACCACAGAATCACAGAGTGGTTTGGGCTGGAAGGGACCTTAAAGATCACCTAGCTCCAACCCCCTGCCATGGGCAGGGACACCATATAAACCATACGTGTGCTTAAAACACAGAAAGAGAAAACGACCTCAGCCCACTCTTTGAGTGCTAACTGAGGGGGACCAAGGGAGTCACTCAAGCCTGGCTATTTCTCTCAAGTACCTTTAATACATGCCTGTAACACACACACACACACACTGCAGCAGTAGCTGCCCAGCCCTTGCCGGGCTCATATCCAATTCAGGGAGTCTGCAGAGCCATGAGGCAGAGAAGAAGAGACCAACATTACACCACATAACAGGGTTATTGGAGGTGTGATGACCATTAGAAGACACTCAGCTTTATGATACAACACGATTTGGCACTGGTGTGCAAGGATATGCTGTAAAAGCCAGCAGGAATTACATTATGAAGTAAAGAGGGACTCACTGAATTAGGACTAGGATCTCTCCTAGAAGCCAGCAAGCATCAGAGAGAGCTGTGGAAAGAGTTCATTACATTAGAATATAAAAAGGTGGGCTATGACATTTCAATTGGTTAAAAAAGCTGAAAGGCATCCCATGAAAAGGGCCTATCATTGTGTTACACCGTGCAGTAAAAGCCAATATAAATTGTGTTAGGATTTTAATAGGGTACTCATTGAGCTACAGCATGCAATTGAAGCCAGTAGGGCTTACATAAGGCTAAGGAGCTGTTATCTTCACAACAACACGTACAAACCACGAGACTCTGCCCCACAACATGAAATGGGGCTTCTGGAGACCAAATGAGAAGAGGATTTTTTATGCTCATGTCGTGTTAGACAATAGAAGCCAACACAAAAATGAATTATGATGTGTGGAAAGGGACACTTCCTAACCATGTGCAATAGTTATGACATTAAAATCCCTCCTAAATGGGACAGGATGGATGTAAAATTAGCAGCACTACAAAATCAGGCCTCATACCATCATCAGAAGGGGGATGAACTCAAGCTGCTTGTCCATCTGAAGACAGCATGCAAGACAGTGCAAGGTCTTGTTCAAGCCATAATGATGTTTATTTGGAGGGAAAGTTTATCTAAGAGCTTCTGAAGATAGTTTTATGTAAAAACTAAGCATATTGTCTATAACAAATGGAAAAGAAACACTACATTACCCAGCAGAGAAATTCCTCATGCAGGTGTCAATGCTGTTAGTTGCATTATATTAGCAACAATACTCCAACCGCACCTGATGTTAATGCTGATTTGACTGTACTCCCTTGACCTACAGCTACACTGCCTTCAGGAACCTGGAGCAGGGAGCTGACAGGTGCCAGATGTGCTTCTTGACTTACCATCACACGTCTGCATTGCCATCTGTAATAGACGGCCTGTATTCCCCAACTTCACTGCCTTCAGACCCTAAAGCTCTTGCAAGCACAAGACTAAGACTACACCTCACCCGTACACTCGGTTTTACTGGTCCTCATGGGAAGGGGCAAGAGTAACAGGTTGAGTGGAAACACAAGACATTTTGTTAACTAATAACTCCAGCACTGCAGACAGCAACACAGCAAAGGGAAGCAGGATGAGATGGTCATACTACATCCATCGCATCACAACATAACCTGGTACAGACCTAGAACATCCAGTTCTACCCTTCACCCTTCCCAAAGTCACCCTCAAGCCTGTCAGCAGCATGATCTGTACTCACAGCAAAGGTTGAGCTCAACTCTGAGCTCTCCCCACCCCCAAAGATCTTCTTCCTGTGATATGTTTGTAGTCTGAAGCACGGACCAGGTATGAACCCACCTGCTGTCATGGACCAAACTTACACTCAAAGGTAGCCCACTACCTCAGGGAGAGCCCTAGAGGAGGGTGCAAATTGCCAAGCAAATCCCTAAGAGATTACCGACTGGCAGGAGAAATGAAGCTGTCACACAAGAAAATGAAAGAATAGGAACAGATTTTGGGAAGGAGGAAGAGGTCTTTCCCTTGCTGGCAGTGCAGCCACTGGATTCCCTCCTCACCACTCCTGAGGTCCCTGATTTGTCCCTGGGTTTGCGAGACCCAGTAACGGGCTCCACCATCCACAGGACAGCTTTGGTATCTACTACAGTATCTACTCCACGGGGGAAGCATGTAGTAACCTGGCAATTATTTAAATCAATTAGCAAGCCACATTTCCATTCAGACATCTAGCGATGTCAGGAGCTTTCCAAGAGTCTGTTTCTTCTCATGGTCTTTTTCCCTCAGCATGTTTTTAATTATGGCCCATGCTAATTTTAATGAGTTGTCTGCCTTCAGTTCTGCGTGACTATAATGTTCTCCAGCTGATTTTAGAAACTCACAAGGTTTGAACTTCTCAAGCTGCCTTTGCAACAAAAGCAGCCGACTGGTGAATGGCCTGGCAGCCACCCTGCGCTGCAGACTGCACCGTGCTGCATTCCAGGCAGCCTCCATCCCTCTGCACCCCAGGACAGATCCCAGTACCCGCTGCAGAGCCCTCTCGTATGTGTTAACCCCTCCTCTGCTGAGCTCCACCAGCACAAACACACATCAGCTTCACACAGCACAACGTTACACCTGCCTTTTCTTACTCAGATTAATACAGCTTTGCAGTATTTTCAAGTTACAGGAAGCATTAATAGATTTTAAAGCCAAAACGGAGACATTATGATCATCTTGCTGACTGCCCACACAACACAGCACACAGCACTTCATGTACATTAGGCAGAAGCTCTCCCCTGTGAGGGTGCTGAGGCGTTGGCACAGGGTGTCCGGAGAAACAGTGGCTGCCCCATCCCAGGCAGTGTTCAAGGCCAGGCTGGATGGGGCTTGGAGCAGCCTGCTCTAGTGAAAGGTGTCCCTGCTTGCGACAGAGGGGGGGGATGGATGAGCTTTAAGGTCCCATCCAGTCCAAACCACTCCACGGTTCTATGATTCCCAGGTCAGGCCAAATCTGTTTGGTTCAGATGAGAAATGATTCTAACAAAAGGCTCAGCCTTGATTTGAATCATCCAAGTTACTGAGAAATGGCTTTTCAGTGTTTCAGCAAGTTTTAATCAAACACAGATAAATTAACTGCGAAATTCTCATCTCTTCCAAGAATAGAGAATAGCACTCACCTTGGGATTCATTTTGTGTGGAAAAGGAGACAGATTTGTGAAGGTAGCGTGAAGTCTTCTACATGCAATGCTCACAGGTTAGTGGCGAGACAGATCACCTGCAACCCCCTCCTATCGCTGCCACTGAGGTGTTAAATACAAAGAATTCCAGTCCTAAACATACCCTTGAAATCCTACCCCAATACTTGGCTTCTGGCCCAAGATCCTCACCTGAAGGTCACATTACAACTCAAGAGCACAGGAGAATCAAGTGGAGCAGCCTTGACTCTCTGTTACCACCTGGCCAGACCTCCCCCTTCTAAAGTATGCACAGCATATCCCCCCAGGTCTGCATGGCAGCTCTCCTACTGATGCAAACTGGCACTGCTTCCTTTCGTCTTCTTAAATTGCACCACTTCTAGATAGCCGAAAAGACACGAGAGGAGAAACTGTAAATGTTAACTTACTTAACACATAACTCAAGGTAGACAAAGTTCATTTTGCACTACTGTGCTCTCCTGTTGGCTTTGAATCTCTACTCCTGCTCCAAAACTGTGTTTCGTCTTTACTTATTTAAGGCTTGTTCTATCCACCTGAACTTTTGCAATTTTTTTCCACAGCATAAAGTAAAATTTAATTTTTCAGAAGCAAATTACATTTTCAGACTTTCCAGCCCTGCAGGGATGTTACGGCTCGTGCCAACTGCTCTGGAAAACCTCTGCTCTTCAAAACTACCCATGTTGTTGCAAAGAAACCATAGAAAGTCAAGCACTAGTGCACACACAAACAGATGTACACACAAAACACTAAGAAAACGACCGTGTGAAGCTGTGATGAAATGGAGCTGCTGGATGAAAGGAGCACCTTACACTTACCTGTGCACTTACCAGTTATCTGAGCTGTAACAATACAGCAAATTCTGTATTATCATCTTAAAAGAAAGATATTCTTTCCCAAAAAACATCTTTCCCCAAAAGACACCTTTTTGGCCTCCAATGTTCGAATCATTTACCTTAACCCTTGCACTGGTAATAAAGAAAATCAAGGAGATTTCTACTGTTCTATTACAATGAATAATGCCTCCTTCTCTGACCCACACCATGATCTCTCATGAACCTGTTCTATTTTGCATTCATATACCAGTCAGTATCTTACTTCTCTCCAGGCACATGGCATTTTTGTCTCAAACTCAACATGTTCATGATTTATTGCCAACAGAAGGCTAATCCACACTGAAATGCAGTTGTACACTCGGATGTGCTCACACACCACCTGTCAATGCACCTGAATGCTAAGGAAATCTGTACATCAGGAGGAACGCGGATATGAAAAACCCAATTTTCAAACACGCTGTAGCCATTTGAGAGTGGACACAACTGATAAGCACAGCAAACCAGCCAGATGAAGCCTTTTGGGACTGTGTATGGGCTGAGGAGCACAATGGACACTGTTCCAAAGAAATGGCAAATCCCCTTGTTTCCCACTGATCTATCAGACTGCTCAGGTTTATGAAACAGGCAACCCAAAAGACTTACTATATTGTTCTTCCCTATCAACTAATTACCAATCAATTACCTTTGTCCCAGTAATGCTTCAGATGCATTATGAACCCTCCTTATTTGGTGAAAGCATCTTCACAGAACAAGGCCTGCTTCTGAAAGTAGGAGTCCAGGCAGCACCGTAATAGTCGTTCTGCAGAGCTACAGCATCCTCACCAAAGAACAGAGAAAAGGAGCCTGCTCAAATGGAAATCTCATCCCATTTAACCGGAGTCCAAACAGACCCTATAGATGTGCTCAATATGCGTGTCTACACATAAATGTGGTACAGCCACCTAATGTATTCTTTCCTGTGCCATCAGCATTCAGGCATGGTAAGGGGGAGCATCTAACATGAAGAAATTAAAGAGTGATTTATATGCTTGTCTTTATTCAGGGCTCTAAAACATTAGAATATTCTAAATAAGTAAAAGAATTTTTGCAGCTGCTGCAAATGGTTTATTCCTAGATGTAAGCTTGGCCAAGAGCACTGTGCCAAATTCACACTGAAGCCATTAGCACACTGAAAACCAAGATATACCTAATGTAGCATATGCTGGCCAATGCTTTAACATGAGCAATACTGATAACTACCAGCAAATACAAACGTTTCCCAGGCTGCTCCCTTCCCCACAGGTAACTTTATCCCTTCTCCCCAAGGTGTGGAAGAGCCAGGATGAAGTGTTACAGAACTGGGAGGACGTTCCACATTACAGATGTGTAAAACAGCTGGGCCAATGATGTCATTAAAACATACTTTGCCACCTCTGCTACTTGCTCTTGTTATTAGAAGCAGACATTAACTTGCTTTACCTAATGGTGCTGTGTAAACCTGTTATGTCAACTCCTCAAGCACGTTCTGTTCCTCATTAGCACAGACAACCCGCAGCTGCTTCCCATAAACGTCTCCAACTGGCTTTGAACTTGCCATGCTGTAGCACAGACATGTTCTGCTTCTGACACGCACATTTTGATCTGGATAACAAAGTCTTCTTCTGAAGAATCTATGCATGCTCTATTCCAAACCCACGGAGTATGCGTGGACCACAACAGAAATTAAATGGAAACAAAGACATAATGCTTTTTCTCCATCTTTCCATCACAAACACAGCAAAACTTAAAGTTCAAAATTTCAAGCTCCACTTCTCATACTGAAGTCAACCAAACCTGTACAGAGCTTCTTGGAGCACTAAAGGCAGTTCTAAATTCCCCTAAAAAACCAAGAATATCTCAGCGGCTTTCAGTTGTGCCAAAACAGCTACCACTAATAGAGAGGAAACAGAATAGGTGCTTTAGAAAGTAGGGGCCTTAAATATTAGTATTGTTCTAGGTTCGGATAGTGTCCTCTTTCCAATGGAGTATAAATAAATGTTCCTGTGAGCTCATCATGCCAGGATTTCCTGTCTACTAGACTATTTGCAGGCAGACGTTTCCAATCTCCTTAACATGGTTCAGCCACACTCTAACTAAGATCCCCAGTAACAAACCTGAGAGCTTTAATTTTGCTATGATAGGAGCCCATTATACCAAAATTACTAATTCTGACTGACTGTTCACAGGCAATCTTTTTCCTAAGAGCTCATATGAATCTCCCCTCTGGCAGGTTAAAGCCATTCCCCCTTGTCCTGTCCCTACAGGCTCTTGTTCAAAGCCCCTCTAGAGCTTCCTTGTAGCCCCTTTAGGCACTGGAGCTGCTCTAAGGTCTCCCTTTCAGGAGCCTTCTCTTCTCCAGGCTGCCCCAGCCCAGCTCTCTCAGCCTGGCTCCAGAGCAGAGCTGCTCCAGCCCTTGCAGCATCTCCACGGCCTCCTCTGGACTCGCTCCAACAGCTCCACGTCCCTCTTGCGCTGCTGCCCCAGAGCTGGATCAGGACTGCAGAGGGGGTCTCCCCAGATCAGAGGGAGAGAACAGACATGAGAAATCTCCAGCTAAGCATTTAACTCAGACAGCCCTCAGAGCAGTAAAGATTCACAGCACATGCTCTAAGTGACTGCAGCATCAGAACCTTTTTTAAGCAATTACCAGCCTAATGTCGCAGAGGTCTTGAAGTCACCAACTCCACTGGCCTGGTTTTGACCTCAGCCCAGTTTTTCTCTTGCTAGAATTCTTTGGTCTTCAGGGACACAACTCTGCTCTGACACTGCTGTAACTCACATTCAGCACTGTGAACCAAGCATGGAGTAACTATCACAAACACTTGTCTTCTTTTGACATAACAGATGCCCAGAATTCCAGCACATAGTCTTATAAGCATTATCTTCCCCACCTCCTCCCTTTACATCTCTCTCCCAGCAGATTCGTTAAGAAACGCAGGTGCATTCCTTTCTTCTTTGCACTAAAAAACCCAAAAGGTAAATAAGTTACACCATTATTCTTACACTGGTATTTCTTTTGGAAAAGTTTCACATGTGCAGCTCATTCTCCTGAAAAACTTGCAAACGAATGGGCTTTTTCCTCCCATGTTCAAGCTGAAAACAGAAACATAACCAAACCGGTGTGAATGGTCCTTTTGTCCCAAGACTTCTCACAGAGGCTTTTGTAATCCCTCAGGGGGTCTACAGCAAAAGGTGTAAAATGCTCCCTAATAGATCGTTTCTAGAGTGAAGTCAAGAGTCTTTCAGCCTAAGAGCTGAATGCTTTATTACTCCTGGTAGAGTCATAATAAAAATGGAAAAAAGATGAGAAAGTCCCTTACAAGGAAAATGTTCATAGCTGGAAAACAGAGAGCTCTTAGCAGAGGACACACCTGCCCCAGGAGCAGAACAGCAGAGATAATTCCTGCTCCATCATATACACTTGGCTGGAAAGCACCTTGACATTTTCCAAGCTTGCTTCTCCTTATGACAGAAAATGCCCAGGGTTTTTCAGGCACTGCAGATTGCCTTCTTTAGGTTGACTGCAGAAGGTTGAGATGTAAAAAAAAGAGTAATTTTCCTTGCACTTCCTAGCAGGATTTTAAACCCCCCAATATTTCCCTGCTGTAGTCAATATTTAATTCAAATCTAAACTGAGTATTTAACCTTTTCAGGCTTTTGAGTTTTCAGAATTTAAGCTATCAGTAGAAAGGACAAGCGAGAGGAAAAGATGAATTGCTGGTTCTTTTGCAAAGTAGCAGAAGTTGAAAAACAAAGGAGGACCACAGAGATGCTACAAAGGCTGGAGCAGCTCTGCTCTGGAGCCAGGCTGAGAGAGCTGGGCTGGGGCAGCCTGGAGAAGAGAAGGCTCCTGAAAGGGAGACTAAGAAGCTTTTCCCTGTGAGGGTGCTGAGGCGCTGGCACAGGGTGCCCAGAGAAGCTGTGGCTGCCCCATCCCTGGCAGTGTTCAAGGCCAGGTTGGACACAGGGGCTTGGAGCAAGCTGCTCTAGTGGAAGGTGTTCCTGCCTGTGGCAAGGGTTGGAGCTGGATGAGCTTAAAGGTCCCTTCAACCCAGACTAGTCTGGGATTCTACTGAGGTACCTTCTCACTGGCTGTGCTACACATGTGCTCCCCTCTCCCTCAGTCACAGCCTCACAACATGCAGTTGGTGTGCAATTTTGCAGCACTAGGGGAAGCAGACTGGCATGGTCTGCAGCATGGAATGAACTTCAGGTGTCTCTGCTGACAAACCTCCATGTATCTTCTAACACCAACCTCAAATATCAAACAAGTAACTAGAAACTATTCCTCGGATGCTATCCTAATCAGCAGCTGATACAGCCTCAGGTTTGCTGATGCAACTTGCCAACTGAATCTTAACTTGAAAATAGCTCCTCTACAGGAGACTTTCTGCCATAAGCACTCAGTTGTTCCAACAGATGTTTTCTTATCATGTCTCCTAACACATATTCTGCTGGATTTTGTTTCAAGTGAATTATACCTTTTGCTGAGTAAGCAGAAAGTGCTGACCTGCTGCTATTTACTGTCTGAACATCGCTCTACTTATTCCACTTACAAAATACATTGCAAATAAAACTATCTGTCATGGGTTCAGCAACCTGTGTCTGTTAAGAGTTCCTGCATCAGGTTGTGATTCTCTTTACACTGCAGATACATCAGGAAAAGGAAGCTCAAAATATCATTTGCTGCTTTTGTTTTACCGCCCTTTCCACTCTCCAGCCCAGCTATGCTTGATGTCTCGTTCAGCTCCAGTCACTGCAAGGTGTGAGAAGGTACAGGATATTTATAAGCACACCACCTCTTCATCCTGGGTACACGGGAGCTGTCCCGAGGACAGCACACAGGTCTTCTGCCCGCATGCAACGCTGGTTCACTCTGTCAGGAGCAGGACAGGAAGGGCAGGGTTGCTCAGATTCATGTTATCACTACTACTTATCAACAAAAACTTTGGTCATAAACTAATCTGACAGGAGGAAGCCTCCAACATTCTTTTTCTTAGTAGCACCCTGCATCTTTAAAACTGACACAATGTTTGGTTCAGACTGTCTCAAAAGCATATTTAAGTCAAAACTCAACGCACTCTCTAAATGCACACTGTAGCGGAGTTTTCATTCATGTTCTTCTCAGTGAGACATCACAAATACCAGCGGCCTGTAAAAACACATCTCTTTGGATGCAGTGACATCAGAACAACCAGTCTTTGCAAATGAGCTTCAATGGAAAAGCACTGCTGAGCAGCACAGAGAGGCATCCCACCTCACACACAGACAACAAGACCAGAGCTGAGGACATGGTGTCAAGCACAGCACCAAGTCTCACAGCTGGGCTGTGAAAACCAGAAAGGCACCTCCCAAATGCAAGGGCAGCAGATCAGGAAGAGATGGACAGCTCTGAAAGCAGAGAGGCAAAAGAAGCAATGGGAGAAGCAGGATGGAGCTGCTTTCCACCAATTGGTGGTGGAAGGAGTTAAGGCTGAAGAAGGAAGGACAGGACCTGCTTGCCTTTACGTGATATTTGGAGAGTATGACAGGTAGAGACACTTCCAGCACAACTTCAAGAATGGCTTTGCTTTTTTTCCCCCTCTATTAGCTCTTTTCAAGAATAAGACTTTTTAACATGCAGTCTGAGTTGCCTGGACAGCAGACTCCAGTTATGGGGAAATAAGTTATTACAGTCGGTAGGTTGGCGCTAACAAGCAACTAAATATAGGAATCTCCTCAATGACGGCGCAGCTCAGAGGGCTGTACTCCTACAGTGACTACTGAGTGAAAGTCTACTGGGCTGGTTTGGATAACCTCCGAAACATTCAGATGCTTTTCCAGATCCCCTTGGCTTGGAAACCACTCTGGCAACCTCTCCCCAGCAGTCTGATTTTAGTTTTTTCCTTTGGAAAGTTTTCCAAAGCTTCCTGGGTTTGGCTGGAATGGTAATCCCACAAGAATGGTCTTCCTTGTGTATTCCAGAAGTTTCGCTTCCAGTCCCACCTCAAGCTAGGGTGTGCCGAAGCATGCGGAAAAGACAAAACATGAACCACTGCCTGATCACACTGGAGTCTGGGATCTCTGACTGTATATCCTGGCTCAAGGGCTGGGTCACTATAGGGAACTGTTATCCTGCTGCTCCCAAACTGCTCAGTAGCCATCAATGCAAACAGCTACAGGATACAGATATGCATTCTGATCGTTCCCACCAGCGTTTCCAAGACCCATTACAAACAGCAGAATCCCAGACTGGTCTGGGTTGGAAAGGACCTTAAAGCTCATCCAGCTCCAACCCCCTGCCACAGGCAGGGGCACCCTCCACTAGAGCAGGTTGCTTTAAGGCCCTGGCCTCACACTGCAGCTGGGCAGTATGTGAGGGAAGGCTGAGAGAGCTGGGACTGTTCAGTCTGAAGACGACTGGGAGAGCTTATCACCATGTTCCAGTATTTAAAGGCTACAAAGAAGATGGAGACTCCCTTTTGACAAGGAGTCCCATGACAAAATGAGGGGTGATGAGCAATAGTTACTCCTGGGGAGATTCCTACTTGACACAAGAGGAAAATATTTTTACTGAGAATGATCAGCCACTGAAATAATCTCCCCAGGGAAGTGATGGATTCCCCAACACTGGACATATATATTTAAGACTGGGCTGGACAAGGTGTTGGGATATCTAGTCCTAGGTCATGCTTTCCCTAGAAAGGTTGGGCCATATGATCCCTGAGGTCCCTTTCCATAGGATTCTAGTATTCTGTCCATAGAAGTGCTACATTTGTCCCTTTTTCACACATTTTTAGGTTTAGGTTTTCACACAGTAGAGAGCAGCAACTACATCACTCATGCTGCCAATCTGCTATATATTCTCATCATATTAACATTTATTCTTTGATTGCCAGAGCAAAGGTATTCTGATCATTAACAACAATCCCAGACCACGTGCCCTCTTCTCTTCGGTAGCAGAGGAGAACCTGCCACCACCAGGGACTGCTGTTACAGAAGCTAGAAGTTCTTCGAATTCCTTCTCCGTATTTTTCAAATCTGGGGCATGTGGAAAGTCCCACAAAACATTCTCAACACTTCACTGGTTTCCTACTGACCCCAGCAGTTGCCTTTTATCTTTCTGCACTGGACCTTAAGTCTCTGCAAAGGCATAATTCATGAAGTGATAATAGAAATGAAACAAAATGATGAATGACTGAAACAGCACAAGCAAAAGAGCAGTTCTTATTTTAAGGGACAGTCCCACTGATCTCAGGGTAGAGAGTGAACATTTGGCAACACGTTCCCAAACATTTGATTTCTTCTTCCTGTTTAGCTGCAAATGTAAAACTGAAAGGTTAAGCAGGAATAAACCGTAGGCTGTTAGGGATGCAGGGACAGCAATTCCACAAGCACTTCAACATGTGCCTTTAACTTTGAACATGTGTTTCAAACCCACTGATTTTGTTGGGACTGAAGTACACGCTTAAGAGCTTTGTAGAGCAAGGAATAGTTATAGGATTACACATCCATTTTGAGTTGATGTATGTGCTCTAGTGCTTTCCAGCACAGACAGTAGATAAAGAGTCAGATAGCTCAAACAATCAGAGTGTTTAAGTTTTTGCGTTCAGAAATATTTCCCATAGTACCTGGCATTACAGAGAGGATGGAGGGCTTAATCTGTTCCCAGTTTTCCTCAGCCATCTGTTACTTCTTGGATTTACAACTTTTAAAACAGACCAACAAATTAAGGCAATTCCTGTCTCATTAACATTAAGGCTTTCAGCCTTATCTGAGGCTTTTCACTACTGTTAGCACAGGAAAGGAATTCCCACTGTCTATGCAAGCTCAGGTTTCCCAGCCAGTGCTGCGTCCTCTGAACACGCGTTTTAGACCTCCAAAAGCAGAAAACAAAATTTAAAAGACCCTTTAAAAAGTCAGGTTGAGCTTCTGTAAGAGCACAGCTTAAGCCACGCAGAGCAGGTATGGCTGTTGCTTTGGGGTGAAGGGTTTTCACTAAAAAGCAATCCAGGACAACATAAAGGATGCAGGTAGACACCCAGCTGACTCTGAAAGTAGGACCAGATGTGTTCTTCTCAGACATTCAATGAGTAAGAGACAATCTGTGATCAAAGCTTAATGCAGCGGGCAAAAGAAAAGATTACATCCCCATTACCTGCTGATGTAATCCTCAGGAACACTCTTCTGTCTCTGAAGACATAGTTCAGAGAATTTAATGCCCAGTACACCCCGCATGAGGCTGTGGTATGAAGCAAAACCAGCCTAGGCAGAGGAAGAAGCCTCACTCCTTTACAGAGAGTCATCACTGAGATGCCACAGGCACATGACTTGACTTTATGCTAGAACTATACACAGGGCTGAAACTCCGTTGAGCGCTGCCTTTGAATATGGAGCTAAATCACATCAAGGCACCAAGCTGAGGAAACCATTCAATGAGGAACCATGGTATGCCATGGACCACAGACTTGTGTTTTACAGATACTGAGTGATGACAAATGCAACAGTGTGAAGGCTGTACTACCTACACATCCTGTGGTACATTGCCAGTACACCAGCTCTGCTAGTCCATCATATGGTTGAGACAGTAACTAGAGGGGACATGCACCTACATACCAAGAAAGCTCCAATTCAAGCATGGCTAGCATAGAACCAGAACAATTCTGACTTGCTTCAGCAGCTGGACTAGTCCCAAGGTCAAGCAAGCATAAAAACAGCTCCATGAAACATGTGTTTCACTTTCCTGGCCTTGCCTCACACACAGCTTGGCTGGAGCAGAAAACCTGGGCCACGTGCATCTAAGCAACATGAGCCCAAGATCCAAGGGATGAAGATAACCGTTTCTGTGCTTCCTAGGAAATTCTGCATTTCTGACAAATGAGAAAGAATTTGTTAGCACAAGAAGGACATATGTTTCAAAACGGAAGTAAGGACCTCAGTACTTATCGTACTGTCATTGAAAACAGCGGCAAGGGGCAACAGGCCTGCATTATGCGTCTGGACACTAAAGTCATAGCGTAAGTCATCCTGGCCACACCTCCAGAAGAGATTCCTGTTCTCATTAACATATCGCAAGCCCAGGAGCTGCTGGTGGGGTGGGCAGTAACACGGCTGGCTCCACTATGGAGCTTCCTCATACTCAGTAATGGCTTACCCTGCACTCACAGATGCTGGTATATATATTTTCCTATTGGATAAAAGCCAGCACTAGAACAAGACACTGTGACATCTCCCTTCGACTGCAGAAAGCCTGTTCTACTTCAAGCAGGAATATAAATGGAGGAAAAATAGATTTGTTGCCCAAAGGAGATGAGCAGTTGATGCTATTAAGATAAACAATACAGCTGCTCTTTCAACACTTGTTCTGGAGCCAGTGCTACTCTTCATCCCCTTTCCATCACGAAACAATACCCTGTCACAGAACGGGGCAGATAAAACAGTCTCCTCACATTTATAGCTGTCTTTTCACTGCAGCCACAGACAGGTTCAGAAGAATCATTTCCATAGAGCCTCACAGCTGACCCTTTCAAACAACAACGAATAAATCTGCTTCTCTGTTCCTTCATAAGGCTTTACTTGCAGGAATATTTAAGGGGATTCAAAAGCAGGAACACTGCAAGGTGTTGGTGAAAAGGGGGATTTGCATTTGCATCAATGTTTGTGTCACAAACTGGACTGAGAAGTATGTTCTCATTAATACACAAAATTAACACGTTCAATCTCATATGCATTTTGAGGAACCAAGAGAAAGCAAACCTAAAGAACTGATAGACTAAAACTGACCACACAAGTAACTGAGAGAATTTACAGCTATGTGAAACAACTAAACCTTCCTGGTGGATACAGCAGAGAAAAAAAGGCAGTTTTCAGAGCAATTACAAATACTGCACTGAAAAGCCTAACAGCAAAATTTTTAACGGCACCTTCATGACCTTGGAATCAACCCTGTGATTTTTCAAGTAAAATTATCCTTTCCTTACCTATGTCAACTAGTAAATAAGACTTTGATTTTGAAGTAATTCCAAAGTTATTCACTGTGCCCTACAGCCTCTTTAAAAACTCTCAAGAAAACAACTACTCCAATGTATCAGATGTTTTTCCAGGTACAAAACTGATGATCTTCTCACATAAGCAGTGTCACCAGCCAAGCTCTGCTGGCTTTCACCAAGACCACATCCACCTATGTGCCAGAATGAGTTACCCTGGCACTGCTCAGCAGTTATTCCATCCATAGCCCATGATTAGATACAAGATTCAGGGAACTGCCCACAGATTTAATGAAACTCGATGGGCAAGAAATCTCACATCTCACTTATCCTCGAAAAAGAAAGCATATTCCATTTCCTTATTAACTATAGGTAAAGATTAAAAACTACAGGTTTCCTTTGAACACATCTCTGCTCAGATTTCTGCCTGTTGCTGACAGTTTGGATCATCCCATGTTAAAACAAGGCAAGAAAGAAAAGCAGAACGTGCTGGTGGGTCTGACACATGCTGAAGGTACATTAGCCAATGAATGGAGCAGAATATGACAAAGGTGTGTAAGTGACAAAGGGAAAATGTCATTTAAAGGAGGGCAGCCCAAGCTGTACTATTTGAAAGTGCCATGAGGAAAGTGGATTAAATAGAGCAGCTATTGGGAGAGCATTCCTCGCAGAGACACAAATCACAAGTGTTGACAAGCAAGGTCAGCAAAGGGTAAATGTCGTGCAGGAACTACCTAAGACTTCAAAACCAAACTAACTCTCTGTGGTTTGCTCTTGTTAGTGCAGAGTAGGAACACTTTTCATGCCTGTTGAGAAAGCTATACAGAAACAGTGCTGAGCTTTGGAAGCATGCTGGGGAAGCACTGCTTTTGTTGATGCTGTGCTCTGGGTGGTTTTGGTCGTCCATGTAGAACAGGAACAGAACGCTGTGTGAGAGCTCTTACTCAACCTAGTAACAAATAGCACGTACCAGTGTGTGGACACTGAAGTTCACCGTCAAAAAATTCAGTCCAGCCCCTCTGGGTACAGGTAATTTTTAGCTCATTTTGTTAACACTGGTTACAAAGGGAAGAAAGTGTTAGTTTTCCCTATATACTATTTTCCCTATATACAGTCCCAAATACTGTGGGACCCCTTGACCAGTGATCTGATCTAGCAGCTGTTATTCTGGAGAAGTGAAGGCTCCAGGGAGACTAGAGCAGCTCCCAGTGCCTAAAGGGGCTACAAGAAACCTGGAGAGGGGCCTTGGACAAGAGCCAGTAAGGACAGGACAAGGGGAATGGCTTTAACCTGCCAGAGGGGAGACTGAGGTGAGCTCTTAGGCAGAAGCTCTTCCCTGTGAGGGTGCTGAGGCGCTGGCACAGGGTGCCCAGAGAAGCTGTGGCTGCCCCATCCCTGGCAGTGTTCAAGGCCAGGTTGGGCCCAGGGGCTTGGAGCAACCTGCTCTAGTGGAAGGTGTCCCTGTCTGTGGCAAGGGGTTAGAACTGGATGAGCTTTAAGGTCCCCTCAACCCAAACCACTCTGTGATTCTATGATACAACATGTATCTGCTTTTTATCCTGTACCTTTCTTCCAAAGTTGCAATGTCCTCCTAATGATACAGCTTTCCACTAAGTAGAAAGAAACTGTAAGAACATTAATTCCAGAAGCTGTATAAGTAATGGCCATAACTTCTTTATACTAAGCAGATGCTATTTTTAACATTTCCCTCCCTCTTGTCTTCTGCAGCTTCCACCACACACCCAGTTGGCTTTGACTAATTACAAGTATGTTTTACCACTTGCAAACCAGACATCAAGTATATTGATGATCCTGAGTGATGCAGAGCGGATACACAGCTCTGAGCTATTACCTCTGCGTCATGTTTATGCTTTTCATTTCCCTCAGCAGTCACTGCATGTGTCAAGGTTTCTCAGCAGTGACACAGTATTTCATAAACCACTGGCAGGCTGCTCACAGGATCTGGGTCTCTTACATGAGCTAATGTAAGATTTCTGCTTGCTTGGAGCAGGTCACTTTGGGAAGCGCCCAAACTCACTTCAAACTATTTCTTCCCTGCGCCGGGAGCTGCTTTTGAAGTGCGGTGCCTAAGCCACAGGCACGCGGGTGCCAGGATGCTCCGGAGCAGTACCCAACAGCCCCAAACAGGAAGCGCGGCAGCACTATCTGCTCAGAAACAGGCTGGGAAGAGACACGGGAGGGGTGCGGGCACGCACTGAGTGGAAAATCAGCTGCCGTGGCCCAGGTTTGGGATCAGAGCGTGGATGGGTCAGATGACATCCATCCATTCAAGCCTCGAGATCAAACAAGACTTTATTCTTCCACAGTTTTGGCTCCTGCATGTGACAGCATGTTGTAATATCAGGGTTTTTAAAGTGCGCTATGCAGGAAATCACATTTGAAGGGTCTGGCATGTAAGGTATTTTTACGAAGTTCACTTTTCCTTTTTGCTTTTCATCTGTTTTCTACATTCTTTTTTTTCCAGGATGGTTTTCCTTCTGATTTATTGGTTTATTATTCTATTTTTAAAATTAGAAATATTTCAACTTAAGAGTTTTTAATATAATGCACATGAAAATTAGTAAAGGACAAACCTCAAGCTCTTTAGAGGTCTGAGCTGGCTAAGGGGAAGCATCCAGAAGTTCAGAGGCTTATCCAAAGCTAATCTGAGAATTTCCAAGCCTCTCTGGTCTAGACAGAGGTACAGGAACCCACTGGCTCAGTCCCACAGCCTGGGCTTGCCTCTCCCTCATGGAACATCCGGGACTAAGTTTCACTAAGCCCTTGCTGAAAAGCACACACGATATACAAACATATCCTTTTCTCTAGCAAAAAGTGGACTCTGGTGATGCTGTTCTACAAAACAACAAACAGATGCATGAGCCCCATTAGAAACAGCAAAGACTTAAAACATCTGCCCATGGGCTTTGCTTAGCAGGAACACCTTGCCCAATTTAAGCCCTACGGTTTGGTTAGAATTCATCATTCCCCCTTCATCTGCCTTCACTGTGCTTTGAAGGAACACTTCATGCCTTAACACACATTTACATATGCAGTGTTTGTTCTATCAGGCACAGAGAAATGAACATCCTAGCAGCGTGTGCCAATCGCATCAGCTGGACAGACACTTGATAGACCACTTGTCTTTGACCGCTTCATAAGAACCTCAGTCTACCAGAGAATCATTCAGGCAAACATTTCACTAAGAATTCAGATTCACTCCAATGTGCAGCACACCTTAAAGTTCATCACTATTGAAGAAAGGCCACCCAACTGTGGGAAGACTGCAGTGAAAACCAGAAGAAGCCAGCTACAAGTATAGAATCTTCCCAAAGAAATATTACACTAAAGTGTTAAGCATCTATTAACTTATTATTTTTTCACTTAATATTCCATGAAAAATAAACCCACTTCCCAACAAGCAGCAGCAGCCCACAAAGAGCACACCATAGACCTGCAGTACGTTGGTGTTCCACTAGATGCCTCTGCGTGTTACACTGAATTACCCACGGGATGCTCTGACACATACGATAAATGTGAAGCTGCTGTACAGAAACCCAGCTCCAGGGCTCGAGGAAGCACTTGGTTTGTCCAACACCATAAGAAAACCCACAGTCTACATTTCAGTGCCAGTTAGAGCTCTTCTGCAGCTGATACACCCCTAATCCTCCAGGAACAGACCAGGAAGGGGAGGAAAACTCAATTATCCAGTGCTTTAAGGGTCTTTTAACTCATTTTACGAGAAGTCCTGCAGCTGAGGAGACTTTCTTTCATGTCTCCATTAAATCCCTGAGCTTTACACCGAGTACAAATACTTTGGTTCAGCTAAGACTTAGCAGTTTAGTTTTAAACTGGCAGTTCGTATGTATAAAGAGAAGAACCATTATATGGATGTTATATTGATTACAAACGGGGCCCCTTGTTCTTACCCCAAAGGGCACCATGCACTCTTTAAACATAATTTGATTTTAATAAAGAAAAACTTATCCCACAATCTATACCTTCCTATTACACTAGATTCAACTGCCTGAAGTGGATCCATGCGCCAGGAGAACAAGATCCAGGACACTACTTCAAATTAAGGGTGTATCTAAACAGCATTGCCATGAAGCACATCAGCGACGCTCTGCTGTTACTGCTGTATTTTCATTCCATGGGACTAATCCAATATAGCTCCTGGAAAACTGGACCAAGCTCCTGCAGCGGTGAACCTGCTGCATAGGTCGACTGACAACAGCAGTTACATAAGAAATTTGGATATAGTGCCCATAGAAACTGTCTCAGAATTAACAAATCCCAAATAAAGAGCTGAACATCAGGTGTTTCAAAGAATTAAGAGATAAGGAGGGCTATTCAAATCATTTCAGGACTCTGGATATTTTGGCCTTTTGAGAATATGCTGGCAAATACATGGCATAAGAGCTGTAGGCTCCAAAGAGTGCTGAGCACTGACTGGAGGGTTCCGCCTTTCTTTGCACATCTCCAGGGCTGCACATTTCAGATGAGAATTGCCTCTTCCAAGCACAGTTCCAGGACTTGGGCCTTTCCCTTGCCCTATGAAGTGCTAAATGTTTGTTCTTCCCAATTCACTACAAAAATAGTGACCAAAAAAAAAGCCATTTGTCTAGAGAAAATACAAGGAGATTTAACTGAATTAACAGCACCAGGGATGTACACAATCTTAGCAGGTACAAAACACCCTCTATCTGTCCGTTGCCTTTAAAAGCTAAACTGGTATCTGCACTGATTCATCTGAGATGGGAAAAACAAACAAGTGATCCACATCTGGTACAAGTATGTTCAACCAAGTCTTAATAAGGAAGAGTTTTTCCCTCTGACTAGCGTGCACAATGAAAGTGTCATTACAACCAAGGAGATGTGGTACATCCAAGAGAACATATGTTTGACTTGTGATGGACTGCCTGTGACACTAATCCCTGTATAGAGCAATCAGACTATTGGCTAGTTATTGGAATAGAACAGAAAATACACCAAGGAGAACCTGGCTGGGCAGGTGAAATCCCAGGCTTTCCACATTATGCGGCAATTTGCTGCCTTCTCATATTCCCCCCACTTGCCGAGACAAATGGGTTAACATCAACAGAACCAGAGGGGTGCAGCAGAGATCTGGTGTGTTCTCACTTTCTCCACACGATGTTCAACCAATCTTTGGGTTTGGTTTTTTTTTTTATATACACTGATTCTTGAGAGCTATGAAGTAGATGTTTTCCAAACTGGAGCACATTACTGCACGTCTGTAGTCAAATCCAGCTTCCTAGAAAGGTGTAGCCTGCATGATTGTTCTCCAGAAAGAAAAGAGAAACGCAGAACAATGTCATGTGTGGAAAACAAATATCTGCATCAAATGGAGACAAAATACAAGGTTTGGGGAATGCTCTTCAAAACAGATTTTAACCCGTCTTTTACTTATATTTACTGCATTTATTATTATATTCCAGTATTTTACATTCAAATCCTCTTCGATTTAGTGAGCCTCTCAAACCCTTCACAGCAGATCCTCAGCCCTCTGTCTTTTCTGCCCAAGCTGGTTGAACACAGGACGTTACTTCCTGGATGAACTCAGTTTCTAAGAAAAACAGAGGCAGACAAACTATTCTGTGTTATCTCAGTTGACACCTTCTGATTTCCTCAGCTGTAGTAACCGTTGCACAGTATTTCAAATATTTAATTGAGAAGAAACCATCCATGCCATGGCTCAACCACGGCAAACACAACCTCTGAACTCTGCTTGAAACCAGCAACTGTTTCTGACGTTCATCCAGGCTGAAAACTGGTCACCCAGTGAGCTACATGGGAAGTTCAGGTTAGATGCAAAAAAAAAGTTCTTCCCTGTGAGGGTGGTGAGGCACTGGAACAGGCTGCCCATCAAAGTGGTAAATGTTCCATCCCTGGCAGTGGTCTAGGCCAGGCTGGACAGAGCCTTGGGTGGCACGGTTTAGTGGGAGGTGTCCCTACCCAAACCATTCTATGATTATATGAAAGATAACTTAATGGATGCCTGCAGGAAAATTAATGCATAAAAATGAACAAAAATTAACAGAATGCAATCAAAAGTAATACATAAGAGGCTAGACTTATGACAAGCTTTCCAGTAGTTTCCATCTGATACAGCAAGTAACAAGGTCTCTATTACATGGAACCAAAGAGAATAGTTGAAGGAGACTTTTCCCATGCGTTCTTACTTTCAGCTCACAGAAGGTGGTCAGGTAAACCCCAAGAGATGTTCCCAACAGACCTCTGAGCAAGGATAAACACATTTCCTGTGAAAACTGGGAACCTCACCTCATTCATGGGCAAAGAAATGTGGGTTTGCTTTTGTTAGCATCCTCTCCTGCAATGTGATACAGAGGAGCAGCAATGACCAGAGGTGTGAGTGACACTAAATGTCAACGCGTCAGACTCCACTGAGTCATTTCATAACCACACTGGTCCTTGAGCAGAGAAACATGATCAAGGTTATGAGATGTACAGGGGAACAAAGGGATTCACTTTCAAGTGTGCTGATTGAGAAATACTGGGTTTGTTCTCTTACCTCTGAGCTATAGGCACATTTCTCATACTGCAAAAAGCCACCCCTCACTGCTTGGTACTGGATGATATTAGAAGAAGGAATTCAATGCTGACTGCAGTATTCGGAACTGCTCATGGTTAGTGCTTACAGCTGGAAGAACCCCAGAGGATTTCATGGGCATACTCCTGACAGTTAATTTTTCTAGATACAGGCTCAAGTTTAAAGTCATGTCTGGATCTGAATACTGCACACCCCATAACTCGAAGCCCTTAGATCCCAAGCTTGGGCTTCAGCCAGTTCCTACTGATAGGCCACCACTTCTCTGATCTGAGCACACAAGTTCATGTGCCAACTATACATGTACCCTCTACACTACATAACCCACCCTGCTGTGCCACCACATGTTTAAACAACTGCATTACCCCTACCCCTCAGAGGTAGGCACATCTCAACAACATGTTTTTGACAGGATTTCTTCTGGTGATTGCCTTCCATAAATATCTCAAAGCACATGAGGTACTTCCTCCAAGTTCCAGAGTGCTGGGCTTAAAACAAAACCACCATCAGCCCCAGGAAACTTTGCAACACAAGCCTTGGTCACCTGCCATGCAGAAGGTGACCTGCCGTTGTTTCTAGAAAGCAAAGGGCTCATCTTCCTAAGAACCTCTTTTTTGGAGGTGTCCACTTTGCTGTCCTTGTGCTATGAATGAGGACACACTTTTGTCTCTCTTTATTCCTGTGTTGTGGGCCCTGCTCACCACACAAGACAAAGCTCTGTCAATGCCAACCTTTCCTTGGAGGGAAAGTCCCAAATCCACATCTTCCCAACTTCAGTACCTCCCAGGCTAGAGATGCAGTTAGCTCAGGTATTTGAACTCTTAACTAATGCACAGAGCATGGACAACTGGATATGTACATAGCCTAAGGGAAAGCAGAATCTATTTCATCCACGAACTATGAAGCCACATGTAGGAGCTCAGTAAAAGAAAAAGCAGGTAAGAAGGTCTTTTTCACAGCAGAAAATTACAAGAAAATGTAACCAGTCACTCCAAAACTGAGGAAAAGAATAATAGTGGAAGAATGGGGCTTATTTCTATACTCTGCCATTTAGTCAGATTTACTAGAACTTGTATTATTTTACGTAAAAGTGAGCATTAGCAGCTGGCTACACAGCTCCTGGAGCAGCTCATCAACACTGCCTCTTCACCAAGCGCCAGGCATCTGCTGCTGTGTTTGCACAAGGCAGATAAATCCACAGCTACAGGGACCAAAACCCTAAGTACTTAGAATCATAGAATAGTTAGGGTTGGAAGGACCTTAAGATCATCCAGTTCCAACACCCCTGCCATGGGCAGGGACACCTCCCACTAAACCATGCCACCCAAGGCTCTGTCCAACCCAGCCTTGAACACCGGCAGCGATGGAGCATTCACAACTTCCCTGAGCAACCCATTCCAGTGCCTCACCACCCTCACAGTAAAGAGCTTCCTCCTTATATCCAATCTAAACTTCCCCTGTTTAAGTTTGAACCCATTACCCCTTGTCCTCTCACTACAGTCCCTCATGAAGAGTCCCTCCCCAGCATCCCCATAGGCCCCCTTCAGATATTGGAAGCATCCTGATGAGCAAAGCTATTCAACCACTATACTCATTGCAGCTCCATAGAACCACACAAAGCCCTGCTCGCACAGACTATCCCCTCCAGAGCAAACAGACTGTGAAAATGAAAAATGCTTCATTAACAGGATTAGGGATGCAAATCTAGTACAAACACCAGGACACTGGCCAGAAGCCATACAGTCATTGCCAGGCACAGCCCAGCCACCAGCTCAGCACTGGGCATTAGCAGCAGGTCAAGCCCATGCCAGTGTCATTCACAGGCTTTCCAGCACATCAAGTGTGGATATGCTTGCTGCATGAGGCACGTGTGGAAAGCACTGAACTGGGCAGATGGTTGGCGAAGGCTTTAGTGCACAGGATCTCAACCCGCACAAATACAGCAGCACCCTGGATAACTACACAACTACAAGTTGGGGGAGCCTGGATGGAGCAGCCCTGAGGAGAAGGACTTGGGGGTGTTGGGTGAGAAGAAGCTCCCCATGACCCAGCTTCAGTTTGAGCTGGAGCCCAGAATCCCCTCATATGCTGGGCTGCACCCCCAGAGAGTGAGCAGCAGTCAAGGGAGGAGATTCTCCCCCTGTACTGCCTCTGCAATGTTCAAGGCTAGACTGGACAGGGATTGGAGCATGCTGCTCTAGTGGAAGGTGTCCCTGCGCGTGGCAGGGGGCTGGGACTGGATGAACTTAAAGATCCTTTCCAACACAAACCAGTCTGTAATTGTATGATAAACCTACAAGGAAGCCAGAGATGCCCAAAAAGGTCACCTCTTGGAGCAAGAGAGCCAGAAAGTGGCCTCCTATGAAATCGTACAAAATGATGTGAAATAACAGAACAAATAAATCTTCAACCTTATGCCAACAGCAACAAGTCCCCTGGTGTCACTGGAAATCATCTCACTGCTGAGAAAATATTATCTTCATAATCAGAATGAAGAATCATTCAACATGGCAACATGCTGCCAAGTCACCAAACAGTGAAAAGTCAATTAAAACAACAAAGAAAAATCAAAGTCTTTGAGTAATTTGACAGGGATGGTTTTGAATCCCAGTTGCTCTAACTAGCCCAGAAATACCCATAAGACACAAACCCATTTGCGTTTTGATTGTCACCCAGAACAAAAATTCAGTAATGCTCAAAGTTTTGATATTTGTTCTCTGTAAGAATAAATTCTGGGTTCCCTCCCCCCTGCCCGTATGGAAATTCTCAGTGCGTCTGTCAATACCCAGAGGACTCTCCAACACTCTGTGCTAAACTACACACACGGACAGCAAGTATCTCAAGAATTCATTCCCTCTGAACTTGAATTGGCCACCAAGGTGGACTGGGAAAGAAGATCCTCCTCCTGGGAGGAATAAGCAAGCCCTGGAGCTGTGTTTCCTCCTGTCAGCTGCTGAGGCTGCAGTAGGGATTTTTCCTTGCCTCTTGGCTGACAAACGATGTATTTACACATGTAATTTGATGTTTCGTTTGCGCATGTGGTTTATTGTCTCTTCATACAACATCGTTTTCCAGTGTTGTGAAAACACCTACAAAAACATCAGAGCTGTTACACAAAATCCCAATGAGCCTCCATGTACTCACACGACTGGTAACCACAAGAAGTTACTCAACCCATGCACCAGTTACTGCCAGCCCCAAGTGCGTGCAGTACATTTAGGGTTTCTTCTTCCTTGATGTTTGCTTTCTAGACACTCCTGCTACTCTTATGTCACATTTTCCCCAGCAAATGAAAGAACGTGAGACCTCCTGTCTTAAGGGAAGTTCAGATTTTCACCAAAATTCTTGCTTTATCAAGCACTGACATGAAGAGTGGAAGATGGATATACCATCCTTGGCAGTGTTCAAGGCCAGGCTGGATGGGGATTGGAGCAACCTGCTGTAGTGG
The DNA here is from genome assembly GCA_017639245.1 of Myiopsitta monachus. Taxonomy (NCBI): domain Eukaryota; kingdom Metazoa; phylum Chordata; class Aves; order Psittaciformes; family Psittacidae; genus Myiopsitta; species Myiopsitta monachus. The sequence continues at coordinate 37,613,672 of CM029917.1, read as the reverse complement.
TGTCCCTGCCTGTGGCAGGGGCTTGAACGGGATGAGTTTTAAGATCCCTTCCAACCCAAACCTGTGATGATTCTGTAAGATCTGCAGGCGGGAGAGCTGGCATCACTGAGGCAAGTGCCTTCATGCAGTAGGCTGCAATAAAAGACAGTTTAACCAGATCTGAGAGAGAAAAGGGTTCTGACTTCAGAAGACACCTGAACTGGCCAGTGCTTCCCGCAGACACATAGGGACAGACCAATCTCCTGGGTTAACACCCCACACACACCTCCCCCAACTCATGAGCTGCTGCCCCACCACGACCTCCTCATCCCCAGCCCAAGGGACTTGCTGGAGCCTTGGAGCTAGCGCATCCTGGAGGTTTCTGTCCCCACTACACGTCACAAGAGGTAGCCTTTTGCTATACCACCACATCTTGAAAAGATTGGGGGTTTGGAGCTGCCTCTACAAAGTTATTCTGGGGATGAACTGGACACCAAGAAGAGAGGGAAGAATGAAACAAGAAAATCTTGTGGATCTTTCTACCCCCCAAATCCAGCACATCTGTATAACTCCCATAGGAATGCTTCCTGCCTGGAGCACTAGGGCAGGCATCTCCTGTCCATGGCACATTTGCTTGATGCTTGGCCTTACATGCTAACCAACCATGGGGAGGGAAGCACCAGAGCCTCAGACCACAGGTCCTGATAATGTCAATTTTGCATCCACAACCCAGTTCTTTTACGCCATGAATGCTGTGGTATCTTCTTTATGTCCTTTAGAACAGTTGAATCTTTCTAAGTGTGCCTGGCAGGTGCGATTAAATTATCTGCTACAGACTTTGCTAAGACAAGGAATGCTGCCCAGCAGCTCATGCTCCCCAGCTCTGAACATTCCCAGGAACGGGCTTTAATTTTTGCTTTGGATACCACAGTCCCTAATCAACCTGATTCTAAACTAAAGACCACCTTTCATTCTGTTTTACAAATGAAGCCATTAGACTGAATTTATAAATAAAATGCTAAGGCTGCCATGCAGCCACCAAACCCACATGAGACCAAATTCCCATCACTTGAACCATGCAGGAATGCTTGCACTGACATGAGGGTGGTTTTGATTCAAAGCATGAGAAGATAATACTCAAGATGGCTATGAGCCTTACACCTATTGAGCAGCTTACATTTCAGACCAGATCACAGACAGCAACTCCAGCTCTTCATCTATCACTCACCATTTCTCAAAGCATGTTACAGAGATAAACCTTTCACTAAGAAGGTCTACAGCATTCACCAAGAGGAGGAACTTCACTTTTACTGAGTGATAGCCCACATCTTCTAAGCATATGGTATCCAAATGCCCATTTGGAATCAGCATTCACTCTCCCGGGGCAAGCACACACATACACCTCATAAAACCAGCTTTACAAGTCAAAATCAGCTACGGTTTGGAATGCAGGTCCTTCTCCGTGGATACTGCAGAGCACAAGGGGTTCCCCAGATGTGCAGAACAACAACCAGCTAATTCATTATGGCTTCCCTCTTCTGTGATTGCATTATAGAGCGTAATGGGCATGCCATGGGGGCACTGTTGGCTCTTAACTCTTTAATCCACCTAATTGGAAGGAAGTACCATGGCAATCTGGGCTGTGCACGCATGGTTCACAGGGACAACAGTCAAATGACAGTGATTGTTACACACCAACATCATTGAAATACAAAGCAACTGTGAACACTCATTCTGGCCCACTACTGAACTCTCCATTAAATTAACTAAAGGGACAGAATCATCTTTCATTTGGGCACACTCAGAGCTGTCAGAACTACCCTTTGGGAAACATGAGCTATTCTTCCTTCCCTATGCATCATGCTTGCAAGCTGTTTGTTTGTTTGGGGGTTCTGGTTGGTTGGTTGAGGTGTTTTTTATAAAAACTTATCTTCAACTGTTATCATTTACATTTTGGTCAGACTTCATAGAATCCCAGACTGGTTTATGTTGGAAGGGACCTTAAAGCTCATCCCATCCCAACTCCCGGCCACGGACAGAGACATCTTCCATTAGAGCAGCTTGCTCCAAGCCCCTGGGTCCAGCCTGGCCTTGAGCACTGCCAGGGATGGGGGAGCCACAGCTTCTCTGGGCACCCTGTGCCAGCGCCTCAGCACCCTCACAGGGAAGAGCTTCTGCCTAAGACCTCATCTCAACCCCTCCTCTGGCAGGTTAAAGCCATTCCCCTTGTCCTGTCCCTACAGGGCCTTGTCCAAAGCCCCTCTCCAGGCTTTTTGTAACCCCTTTAGGTCCTGTAAAAGGGGCTTATTTCAGCCTGTGGGTCGCTCCAGGTTTTACCTCAGCTAGACAATGTCCACAAGTCATGACTGCTTCAGTCACTGCTCTGACCTCTGACTAACACCACATCCTTGTGCTGGAAATAATAAATTACAACTAACCCTTCTGCAAACACAGACACTGACATGAAGAGCAGCCACCCCTGAAATACAAGCACAAACAGAACACAGTTGTGTAAATTCCCTCAATGGTACATGAGGAAGAGACAAGAGTTGTCAAAACAAAGTGAGCTGTAGTGGATTTGCTAAGTTTTTCTGCCGTTAACTCTGCCCTTCGCATAGAGCAGGATATTTTTGGAAAGTCTTATAAAATCCATTCAGCTGTTTCTGAGGTAGATGAATGTGGAAAAACCCCTCGCAGATGTCAGCTTTATTTTTCTGATTTCTTTCTCAGATTTTTCTTTTTTTTTTTTTTTTTTTTTTTTTTTTGATGCTTGGGTAATTCAGAAATGGTTTTGATTTAAACCTCTGAACTTGGCAAGGGTGAGCTGTAGCCTTAACTCAAAAACAAGAGCTGTGCTTTGGCATCTGAACTAAGCAGCTTATGGATGCTGAACACACACTGCTGACCCTGACAATACCAACAGGAAGGGTCCTGAGCCCCAGCACACGCAAATGCAGTGCCCGAGAGACTGCAGGAGCATTTGCGTATTTGAGCCACAGTGATCCACAGATCTGAAGCAACACGAACAATGAAATACAATCATCATAAAATCACATGGAAGGAAATTAGCTCAGTTGGAAAAGACCTTTAAAATCATCAAGTCCAACCACTGCCTGGCACTGACAAGGCCACCACTAAACCATGTCACTAAGGGTCTCATCCACACAGTCTGTGAATACTTTCAGGGATGGTGACTCCATCACTGCCCTGGGCAGCCTGTTCCAATGCCTGACCACCCTTTGGGGAAGGAATTGTTCCTAATCTCCACTCTAAACCTCCCCTGGTGCAGCCTGAGGCCGTTTCCTTCCCCCCCTCCCCCCGGCCCAGTTGTTCCTCATCACACTTGTGCTCCAGACCCTTCACCAGCTTTGTTGCCCACCTAAAAAAAAAACCAAACAAACAACTACTGAAATCTGTTCTCCCTGCTAAGTCCCACAAACAACTAATACATAAAACAGCATCTCCTCTAAACAGCACACACTATTTTGTTGATGTTTTTATCTGCACTGAAACTTAGCTTTAACAGTGTACATGCTAATAAAGTTCATTTATACACTGACCAAACTGGTAATGCATTTTCACTGGCACGATGAAGCAGTACCTGGAAACCGACGGCTGCACTGGCTGGGCATTACCCGTTTCCATTTGGTTTCTTCCTGCTTAAATGGGTTTGCATATTGCTACTACAATGGCACTCTGTGTTGAACATCATCTTCATAGCGGATGGTTTTCTACTTCTCTAAACAGCAACTCTTTCAAAAAGCACCACCTCTGATCAAGCACAAGTGCTCAACACCAGAGCTCAGACGATGAACTTGAAATCCCAGGACCTGTTTCCTGAGGTAAACCCAGTTTAATTCATAAACTTACACTAGGGGGGGAAGTAAATTAAAGCGGAGCTTTGGTGCAACAGAGGGCTCTCAGTAACCTACATTCAGTAGCCAAGAATTAGCAAGGAAAACACCATTTCCCCCTTTTTTTTTTTAGTTGATGCTCATGCCAAAGTGCCTCTTGTATGTACAATCCCAAACAAAAGTCTCTGGGGAATTTCAGCCTCAGGAAACATACTCTCCTGGGCAACATGCGGTTTCCTGGAGTCACTAGTTGTACTGCAGAATACTGGATGTTAACTTTGTTAATAAGAAAACAGTTTTCAAATGAAAAATGACTTGTTAAACCACTTTCATGTCACTTTTTCAGTAACACATTAAAGTAAACAAACCTAAGATGTTAACTAAAATAAAACCCCCACTACACCTGCAGAGTTTTACCAGCTCACATTACAAAGTCCTCTCTGAAGTGGTTGCTGAGCTATTTCCATTACAAACAGCAAGTGTTCTCGAAAGTAATTCAAAGAGTCAAATTAGGCAGATTACATCAGAGTATATTTCCCTGCAGCATAAGGACTTTGGAAACACCTGCCTGACATATTTCACCCGCCTCAGAGAAACACACCACTGACTGGTTTAAGGAACTGCTGCAACCTCAAAAGAAAGGCTATTTGTGATTCAATTCCACCAAACCATTTTTAATGAACAAAACTACTTGGTTTGCTATTTATACTCTGGGCTTTAAACACAAGACAACAATACTACGGGGTGAGACATGAGGCCAAAAGCTGGTCTAGCTAAAATGAGAATGAGTTTTGTACACTTCATGTTAAGCGCTAAGTGCCTCCTACTTGTCCCATCATTTTGCTGAAGACTTTGATTTCTGGGACATGTTTTAGACCTATTACCCACAAAATTCAGGTGACAAGTTTAAGAAAGGAGTAACGGCAGAGTCAGACAACACAGCATCAGAAACGAAGAGGTACAATTTCACCTCAGCTTTGGGAAAGATGAGTTAGAGAGCATATAAATGGAGGTAATGTTCCAGTTGAACCACCCCAGATGCATCACATCATAGGGTACTTAGCATCTGAAAATGCCAGAGACTGCTGCAACTGCCTTTCCACTTCAGTGCTTGGAAAAATGCTGGAACAAATCACTACACTAACATTATAAGCAGGAGAGAGAGATGACTGATAGCCAACCTGAGTTTCTCGAGAGCAATTCATGTCAAAGCAGTCTATTTCCTTCAATAGCAGACAGACAGGTTACACAGACTGGGGAAAAGTGGCAGATGTAGTTCATGCCCTAAATTATCAAAAGCAGCAGACAGGGAGACAGCACAGGAGCAGGAATATCTTGATGTAATAATGTTTTGACAGTGCCTTTCAGGACATGCAAAGCTGGGTGGAAAAAAGAAAGAAGTCAGCCTGACCAAGCTGGTATCACTGTTTCCTGCATTGAGCCAGACTCTGCTTGGTCTTGTCCTTCCTACAGTTTATTTAGCATTTTCTTGAATAACTCAAATGATGGACTAGGTAATATGCTTCTTGAACACACAGCTAATGCTAAGCCAGGTAGAGCTGCAAGGGGAGCAGAGAGGATTACTAGGGAAAGTGGAGAGAAGTAGAAGTAGCTTGTGGGCAGCGCAAAAGGGATGCATATTCAACTCAATAAGCGTACAATCATGGACTTGGTTTGGACATGGTCTGGGTTGGAAGGGACCTTTAGAGCTCATCCAGTTCCAACTCCCTGCCATGGAGAAATGGAATCAAGAATCATCCATTGCATACATCGGAAACTAGGAATCACATTGTGTCTGATACCAAACATATAGACATAAAGTAGAATTACAACCAAAGAATGGGAACATCAGACAGCAACATCAGTACAGAAAATAATGTACATACAAACAAAAAGGGAGCAAGAGACACATGCTGTATTCAGCATCAGATGGATCACAGCCATGATACTATATCCTGCTTTGAAAACTCCTCAAAAATGTAAAGCATAAGAGAACAAATGGACATGGCAGAAACAGTGGCCAAAGGAACAGCAGATAAGATGAAGTTGTTGAGAACAAAACAGAAAGAGATACTGTGTTAGTCTTCAAGTACTTATGGGATGAAACACATCATCCACTTTTGTTTCACTTGGATACCCAAGTAGCATGCAGCCTATGGAAATACAGCAGGATCAAGGCAGTAAAAGCAGAAATATTTGTGTGAAATATGTTAAAGTCAGTCTCACTAAGATAAACTGCTGACTCTTTTAAGAGGGCTCCATTTACATTGCAGTTCTTCTCAAAATGACAAGATAAAGCTATTGAGAATCCGAAAGAAGATGTAAACGTTAGAAAAAGCTTTTCAACTGCAGGGGCAGGTATGTAGTGCACTGGATTGCAGCACTATGCAAGGCATTCATATCAGGAGGGAAGCCAAACCTTTAAAAAAGTTTGGGAAACATCCATGTGCCATGAAACCTGTCCTGCTCCACACAGCCTTGTCACTGGACACATCATCTACATCCACTGCCCTCTGCAAAACAGGAGGTGGCTAGAACATAGGACCTCCTCCTTTGAAAAGGGAAAGATGTATTACTGAGGTTGAAAACACTCCATGATCTGAGTAAGCTGCCACTTGGATTTAGATGAAATAACGGGAGCAACAGGTTCACCAAAGAGTGCCTGTAAGTAAATATGAAAGCAAGGACCTTTTGCATCTGTTTGTGTTAGAGGTCTGCCTTAAGTTAAGGACATGATATCTCAAGTTGAGCTGAAAAGTATTTCCTGGCAGAGATTTCTCACCCTTGCAAGGCAGCTCTTGTTTAGGCTTTGCCATTTTATAGCATTCTCTATTATCGTACTTTATTTTTCTTTTTAAAATTAAAAAAAAAGCTAAATCTGAAGTTCAGTGTCAGTTTCACAGTTTCAGTTTTTTTCTTTATGAGGGACAACATCTCCTTATGTCAACGTAATATTATTTAAGATGCCCCATCCCTGGCAATGTTCAAGGCCAGGTTAGACTGAGCTTGGAGCAACCGGGTCCAGTGGAAGGTGTCCTTGCCTGTGGCAGGGGGCTGGAACCAGATGAGCTTTAAGGTCCCTTCCAACTCAAATCAATCTGGGATTCTATGACTCTTTTTTAAAATCTGTGATTAAAACTCAAAAGTTAAGCCCATTCCTCATGTGAGCAGCCCCAGAAGCCTGTCAAGATGACTGTGGCTTCAACCCATCAACTCCAGGGCGATGCGATGGTCCCTGGGGAGCACAGCTCCATTCTGCACCCAAATGACATAATGGAAGTATTAAAGCCACATGCATTCCCTTAGCAATGCTTCTGAATCTTAACAGGGAACAGCAGAAGCACAGTCTGTAGGGAGAGGTAAGGATCTTTTATTAGACCACCTTATCTGGCATTACTGATTCAGGACTACACAGTCAGATTTCTGCTGAGATTACTGAGCTAGGAATTAGTTTCCAAACACTTTCCAAAGCAAGATTTTCACCTCTTATTTCTTCCAAGAACAGGCACACAGCATTGCAAATTCTGTTCCGACACATTTCTGATGCCCAGCTTTTAGCTGAAGACCAGAGGCTGGCTTTCCAGCGCGCAGTTGCCACCTTTCACTTGTTTTTCACCCTTGAAAGTGGTAGAAGTGAACATAGTTCTACTATGTAAGAAATTAACCTGCCAAAATTCCTTTCACCAGAGAAAATGCAGAATTACAATACAACAGAGGCAGCAGGCAGAACTGCCTGTAACCTGCCCAGAGAGCAGAGCTACCTTCAGCTGCTAGCACCATTCAGAGCACTCTTAGAATCAACCAGGTTGGAAAAGACCTTCACGATCATCAAGCGCAACCGTTTCCCAGCCCTGCCAAGGCCACCACTAAACCATGTCACTAAGGATCTTGTCTACATTGTTTGGGAACACTTCCAGGGATGGTGACTGCACCATTGCCCTGAGCACCCTTTGGGGAAGAAACTGTTCCTAATCTAAACTAAACCTCCCCTGCTGTAGCTCAAGGCCATTTTCTCTTGGCCTATCAGTAGTTACTAGGGAAAGAGACCAGTCACCTCCTCACTCTTGAGCAAAACAGGAGCACCACTGGGTTGTAGTGTGCTGCTGCAATTGCTTGAATTCTTCAGAGGTATGAGCTGGGGATTATCACCTTCAGAAGCTGTGCACCCTGAGGCACTGCAGCTCAGGTACAATGAGGATGTCACGGTCAAAATGTAAGTTTCCTTTATGCTACACAGGCTCTCAGTCTTGAAACCCAGCAGCCTGTAAGTCAAGCCCTAGTTTTACAGAGTTCACAAAAATAGTTTATAAACCAAATAAAGCAGTTCTTGGGAAGTAACTGGTGTGTCACAGCAAGACCTTGTAACACACTCTGAACAGGAAACCAAAAAACTGGGACGGGGCAGCAGAAGCAGCTTTATAGAGAAGAAAGGTACTTCATTTTTAAGCCTAATTACACATCTCGTACCTGTGGCACGACCAATACATTTTTCTTCTGTACAGCCAGAGTACTAGACAGTCCCAGAAACAGGAAGTCCAAGGCTTACAATGCTGCCATTCCCCAGGTTAGGTATTTATCTATTGAATGGAAAGCTGGTTTCACATGAGCACCTTCTGCTGTACACCAGCACATCCTGGAACATTTGGCTGTTCAGTCTGGGGAAGAGAAGCTGCATGGTGACCTCACAGCAGCCTTCCCATATTTCAAGGGGGCCTACAAGGATGCAGGAGAGGGACTCTTCATGGGGGACTGTAGCAATAGGACAAAGCGGAATGGGTTCAAACTGAAACAGCGGAAGTTCAAGTTAGATACAAGGATGAAGTCCTTTACTGCCAGGGTGGTGAAGCACTGGCACAGGTTGCCCAGAGAAGTGGTAAATGCTCCATCCCTGGCAGTGTTCAAGGCCAGGTTGGACGGAGTCTTGGGCAACATGGTCTAGTGTGAGAAGTCCCTGACAATGGCAGGGGAGTTAGTACTAGATGATCTTTAGATCCTTTACAATCCTAACTATTCTAGGATTCTGTGATGTGGTTTAGATCCACATTTTTTTTTCTTCCTATAATTTAATTCAAGTTTTTCCCCTCTTCTGGGACCATAATCCAAAACAATTTAACAAATTAGGAAATGAATGACACAATGAAAACAGATGAATGCTGAAATGACTTCTCCATACAGTGAAGGAGAGGCCTCTGGGGAAATCAGTGTATGGTGCCCATCTTTCCCTCATTTCTAGCTTCTGCTACATATTCATTCTTGTGTTATTTTTGGTGTAGTGTTCATAAAGATCACAGCAGCACTTAACCATAGCATCTAACTCAGACCATGACACTACTTTAAATTTTAATAAAGGAACATCTTTGATTCCACGTTAAATCACTGTATTGATAGAATACTGTGAACTCCCCTATTACTAAACTCTCAGTAGCCAGCTTCCCAAAAAGATGTGCGATCAGCAGAGATATTCCTAGAAAGATTCAAATGCAAAGCAGGACATTCTCTAAAAGCCCTGCAAGATTATAATCATCTACATTATGGCAGTACTCCGGACTTAGATGACCACAGGAGTAAGAATGAAAGATCATTCTTGGGCTCAACCTACAAAATATGTAAAAAAAGCCCACTGAGCAGCTGGAAAAGAAAGCAACAATGTAGGCAGACCACTAGTACATACAAGTGATGCAAAGCTGACTTTTCTGTCATACTCATTACAAGAAATATTCTTGAACAAAGCCTTATTTCTTAGGACTTTGATTCAGCACGACAGGATTTCAGTTAAACGTTTGAGCTTCAATAAGTGAAGGTATAAAACTGCTTCAGAACAAAAGTTGTGTGATGGGTTCCAACAGCAGTAACAGACACACTGGATGTGTAACCCCACTACACACCAAAAAACTGCCACATACACACTGCTCCTCCATAAACGTGGCCATGAGCAAGCCAAGCACTTCCATGCAGGTTGTAGGCTAGAAGGAGTTATTCCAGCCACTCTGAAAGGGCATCCATGTCTAGAGCAGGACAAAGCAACTGTTTAATAGCACGGCAATACCTCTTGAGGAGAGCAAGTGAAGGCAAATACCACAGCCACGGAAATGTAATTTGAAAGAATGCACACGTGGTTTAGGAACAGAGCGAGACGGAGACAACACTGTGCAAACAACTTCCCCATCAGCACATCCCACCCCTCCCATCTTGCAGGGACTGAGTTCAGAGACATACCGGGGCCAAGCCTGTTAGAGCTGGATAGAGCCCTTCCACTGGAGAGCAGGCAGGACGGGAGCCTAATCCAAGTTAGCTCAAAAGCCTTTGAAGTGGGAATGCAGTTTACAGTCCTCTGGTAATTCCTTCCTTGATAGGCTGGAACAAAGTCTTTTGGAGATGGTTTTCTTCTTTTTTCCTTCTTTTAATGGAAAATGGCCACCAGTAGAACTGCACCAGTTCTATTTGAGGGCAGTCGCTGTCAGCCTCAAGAGGGAGTTAAGGCTGTTTACAGAGATGCTTGTTCTTTAATCGAACTACATTTATTTTGAGTTCATTTTACTTAGAGCTAAGTACACAAGAAGCAGTGAAAGGAGGAAAGTCTTGCTCTGGGCCTGCAGCACACAGACAATTCTTTCATTGTCACAGCTCTTGCCAATAACACCGAAAAAATGTATCAAGCTGGGACCATTTCTCTCTCCCTCCCCCAAAGAAGAAAAAAGAATTCCCTGGGTAGTGCAGCTAGAAACCCCCGGCAATAACAACATTAACACAACCAATGGCGTCATTTCCTCACCTCACCAATTCCTCAACAACTTCCCTCTTAAAAACAAAAAAAATTAAAAACTCCATCTTAATTACTTCAGGAATACTTCAAACAGGAAACTTTTTTTTCCCCATTAAAACAGAAATCTATCCTGCGATTAAGGCCAAATCACAGAATCCCAGACTGGTTTCTGTTGGAAGGGACCTTAAAGCTCATCCAGTTCCAACCCCCTGCCACAGGCAGGGACACCTTCCACTACAGCAGGCTGCTCCAAGCCCCCTCCAACCTGACCTTGGACACTGCCAGAGATGGGGCAGCCACAGCTTCTCTGGGCACCCTGTGCCAGGGCCTCAATCTACAACAAAAATAGAAGTTGCCTTGAGGGTACCACTGGAACAACTGTGTCCACACATACCAGCTCATCTGACCCATTAGAGACTCAAAGAGGCAAGTTACACTGCCAATGCCTCAACGATTTCCAAGCACCAACCAGGAGCCCAAGCAACTCCTTGCTCAGCAGGATGAAGCCATGCACATATACACCTGCATTCTCCAAATTGATTTTGTTCTCCCCTGTTGTCAGTGAAACAAAACATCTGTGGGTTTGTTCAAAGGTATTCAATAAGCTGAATAACTATCCACCCAGTGCTCTCCTACAAACACCCTCTGTGTACCAGCTGGGACTCTTCAGACCACAAGCAGGGCGGTGGGGAGGGTCCCATCCCCACCACCACCAGTTCACACCTCACTGGACAAGGCTTTTCACTTCTGTGTCTCACTACCCTCACCCTTTGTGTCCCTCCCTAAATTGTAAGAACTTCAAAGACTCTTCTTCCATAGCTCAGGCTAATGGAAACGGTCCCAGAAGTCTGCTGTGGTTCCCAGGAGCCACGACACAAAATACTCCTGGGATTTTTGCCATTTCCTGCATGTAAGCCAGCAAAACTCTGGATTTAAAATACAAAGGAATCCAACCAAGCCTCAACAACAAACTCTGCTCTGGTGGAATGCAATTCTCTGAAATATTTTGCATGAGTGAACAATGACAAACAAACAAATGATAAATAAATATCTACAGTAAGAGCCAGGAAACATGAAGACATGCTGACGTTTCCATCACCACTAGCCAGGTACCTAAATAACCTGCAGATGGGACAGCAATTTTTGAGGACTCTGGCATCACACAAAAGCATGGGTCTGCTTTGGAGACAGGTACTGTTTTCCGATAGCATTCTTCTTTCAGGACAGATATGAACATCATTTCCCTCAGACCCCAAGTACCAGCCTGGATCTCTTCCTGGAACTGACCTGCATTTAGAAGCGTTGCAATTGCTTCAGCTTCAGTTCTGCCAGCAAGGGAAGACAGCACTGGAACATAAAGCAGAGTTTTGGTGCAGGACTACACCAGATCTCATTTACAGTCAGGTGTAACCAATGAGGGATGGAGGGAGAAGGGAGAAAACAAAGCTATGATGGATAAAGAGCAAATAGAAGCCTGTAACAGGGCCTCAGAGGCTCTGGCTAGAGCTGCACTGCAACCACACCAGCACACAGAGGAGACTGCTCCCCAAGCACACGGGTGAAGGGGAGCCAAAACCAGGATCAAAGCAGTAGTGACCTGTCCACCAATCTGCAGCCCTGATGCCTTAATGGAAATAGAATATAGACCTGTGCTCCCATCAGGTCTATGCTCCCTCATCTCCCTCCCGGTCAAGCCAGCTCATACGAACATCGTAGCTTCCCAAGTATCTTTTCTACTGACTCACATCTTCTTTCACCATTCAAGAGCCATTCAGGGAGCAAGCCACAATCCAGTCATGCTAAGCTGGCTACGTATGCCGAGGCTGGCTAAGACCAAGGACAATTTAGAGTCACACAAAGATAAAGTTATATTTCTACTCACCCAACATGGCCTCTAACACGCAGCAGTAAGTGCCCACTCCTACTCTACTTTTGACTGAAGGCTCTCTCAGACTAATTCAAGGCCTGCCCAAGCAGCTTCTCTATCCCTCCCCCACCCATCAATTCTTGTACTTTGAACATTAGGCAGTGACTATGTTGCCTTACAACTTTGTGGTTAAATTTAAGGAAGTAGTAGGATATTGCAGAAGATAACCTTGCTCCAAAACCTAAAGATAAGCCTGCTACTGAAATCCATCTGGGTGGTATCACAGTGTATTCCATCAACCCAAACCAAAATGGCCTGTGAACTTCAATTCAGCCTGGCAGCAAAGTGTGGAGGAGGAGAGCATTAGCCTTACTCTATATCTAAGAACTGAAATAAAAATTAGTCTTAAAAAGACCAACCTTAAAACTCATCCGTAGTCCACTCCCTTATGAAAGACGGACCTGTTGACATCAGACCTCAAGCAATTTACTCAAGAACAAACAATAAATCAATGTCATTTGATTGCTTCCAACTTAATTGAATTATTTACAGTTTTCATGTCCAGTTACAAGTTCTCTGCTATCCAAATATATCCACATAGGCATTATTGTATAAACTTGCCTTTTCTGAAGGAAACGTAAACACACATATACAAAAACATCATCCAGGCTACAGACCCAAGCACTTCAAACTTCAGAAGTGCCAGAATTAAGTTTGCATGGGCAAAAGAAAATATTTTTCTCTTCATTTCATTCCCAGAAATGGTGAAACCATTTTTTGTCAAAGCTTTCCAAACAATTCATCTGAGGCAGACATTCAGCATGGAAAGTTTCAGCCCAAACAGTTAAAATTTGGCAAAGTTATATACCACCGAAAACAGGGGCTTCTAATGGGAAATGTGAGGCTTAAATACAGGCAGCACAACCAGCAGCACTTATAATACATTTCAGACTAACATTTCATCCTTGCTTTGCTGGGTCTGTTTTTCTAGGAATACTGTACTGAAGTATTTGAATCTTCTTATATACATTTACATTTCAGACTGTATTTATAAGGCTGAGGTCTTTGACAAGCTTGGCCAAAACTACAACACAGCTATTTGCATGAGCCATCAGAAATACAAGTCACTACTTTAAATAGTAATAATAATAACAACAATAATCTTACTTGTATATGAAGTAGAACCAGCCACACATTCTCCAAGTGCCTCAATACTCAAAGAAGTTCCAAGCTTCAGCCAAGTTTTAACATAGATATTTTGGGGTTCACATACTTCAATCAGCTCCAGAGCTAGTCAAAAGGTGATGCTTGCTTTTTTTTTTTTGCGAGAAGCTGGTTTCAAGATAAAGGCAAATAATTAATATAGAATTCTCAGCACATCTGCTCAATAATTCATACCTGGATTTCAAAAGGAAAGGAACTAAGTTCAAACCAGACAGCAGATCTCCTCTGGCTAAGGAGCTGGCTGGCATCATCACAGTGCTCTCAATTCTCACCATTCCTGCTTTTTCCAAGGGCTTTTGCAGCACATAATCTACATTCAGTTCCTGCTCTTGATGGAACCCACAAATTTCCACATTATCTTGCAACACTGGATTAATCCTCTACCAGGTAATAAATCAAGATCTTCCACATTGGTATACTCACAAATTAGCATGTACCTACATTAAAGAATTACTGAGGTCCAAACTGAGAGTCAGGATTCCAAACAAACATCAAGGATAGAAACAGACCTTACAATACTTCCTTTTGCTTTGGGGTTGGCTGGGCTGGAGGGGACAACAGCGTTCTTATGTACAAGGAGCTTCCTGTCTGATGCTAAACTGCCCACTGCAGTTAGTGATTTACAAGTTTCATGCCCTGTTTTGTGTATGTAAAACAATCCTCCAGCAGAAACTCAGTAGAAGCTGTTTCTTTTACAACCTGATGAAGGTGGTGATAAGCTTATCACCCTGTTTCCATTTACCAATTCAAAGAATTATTTACAGGAACTCCAAAATTGAATTTGTGAGGGGACTGAAGGCAAATTTTTCAAGAGTAGAGGATGAATTTCTGTGCTTTCAGTATTAAATTCTGGTTTATTCAATTCCTAAAAGGAAGGAAAATACATCTTACATAAATGACAAGTTATGCTTTGTTCTACTAGGAACCAGAAAGCATTTATCAAGAGAGAAAATGAGCTTTCAGCCAAAGCCTTGCCTGAGATACAAGAGATCTGCTTCCACTTCTCTCGCTAACTACAAACTATGTTTAACTTGAGCTAATTCATTTACCTCTTGCCTCAGCTTCCTATCTTTCAAGTGTAAATACTATCACCTCTGCTCTCCTGCTCTTTTCCAGTTAGACAGAAGGCTCTTCAGGCAAGCACAGTTTCATCCTCTATACTGTATGTACACTGCCACCTGCATGATGGCAACACATCCTAGGGGGATTCTGAGGCTCTACTACAACAGAAATAAATCCCACTTCTCTGCTGCCAATCGATTAAATGCGCTCTTTCCAGAAATTTACACCCCCATTCATTTTAATTAAGCAATCATATTTTACTTAGTGTTTCTTCAGTTGGCCAATTTTGAAGCAAACCCCCCAGAACTGCATCAATTCTACCTTGCTACACACACAGCAACTTCATAATTCACTTCAATAATACGCAGGGACATAAAGGAATCCTGCAAGGTAAGTCATCTATGGTAGGAAAAATAAAGGTGACCTATAAAGTAGTACTCCAACTTTCCTAAAGACTTCATGTTTGTAACTTATAAATCAGAGGTTTGTTCCACAGTGCTCTTGCCAATTATGTTCCATTGCGACAAACATCTTTAAGAGCTTGTGGTGACAGAATGGCTTCTTGATCGAGTGCACTTGCACAGTTTTGTACATCAATCTTGCAGCACCACTGGAGGTGATGTAAGAGAGCAGAGAAGCAACTAACAACTGTAAAAAGCTAAGGTTGCCCTCAGCAGCTAAGCACCACAGTTACTTGTTTCAGAACCAGTGCTGAGCTTCAGCTTTGTGTGCAACATTACCCTTACGAAAACAAGCCTGGAAGAACTTGATTTATAGCAGCAAATTTCACATTGTGTCTGCCTAAACCAGAGCATGACACTGTGATGAGAAGCATGTCCTGCAGTTTATAATTTAACCCTAAAAATCTTTCAGACTTGTGCTTTATACAGAAGGCCTCAGCTTCAGCAGCTGGAGGAAGGCTCTTGCTAGGAAAGAAAACCCTACATTTTGTATCGAAAATTGAAGACTAAATCTGTATTTCTTTGGGCTACCTGCATCACCACGGGCCAGTGTTACAGAAACACACGCAACTCCTCAAAGAAAAGCTGAGCTTTCAGAGCCAGTCTGATGCACTGCTATACTGACAAGAGTTACAGATTATTCATCTCTAAAATCAGAGTATTTCAATTCATCTCTAGCACAAATATGTTAAGCAGGTTGCACAGGGCTTGGAGCAACCTTCTCCAGTGGAAGGCGTCACTGTCCATGGCAGGGAATTGGAACTGCATGAGCTTTAAGGTCTCTTCCAACCCAAACCATTTTAAGATTCTTACTACTCTTCCAGCTTGCATATGACCAAAACATACACATCTTTCCTTGGGTGATGCATATAACCATTACTCTCTCTTCTATAATCCCATGCTATTAATCCAGCCAATCTTGGTTTTCCTGCAGAACCCCAGCACATTTTTTGCACAAGGCACTGCTCTGAAAATTCAAAGGGTGATCATTTCTCTCTACCTGTATCCCAGGGAAGGTTTCTAAATGAACGAGACTCAACCCAGCTTTAACATGACTATGTCTGAGGAAGCTGCAAACTAAGCGGGAGAGCTTCCAAAGCTCAGTCACAAAACACTGTTCACTTGCTGAGACTGCTCTAAGATAGGATGATTTCACAGCTGCCTCAGAAATGAATAAGCAGTAATTACTAATGACTTCATACAGACCCAGTCTGACAACAATGCCTTCACCTTCAAAATTAGACAGCTTTGCCTCAGTATTGCCTCTTCTCCCTGCAAGCTCAGGTTCAAACTGGGATCTTGAGTATTAAAGAATTGGAAGGGTTTTGTCCAGGGACACAGGCTATGCTGTGGTGCTGTGAGCAGCTCAGAAAACCGTTAAGCGAGCAGTTCAGAAAATGATTAAGCTATCTTAACCTCATAGCCTAGTCCTTCTTTCCAGTGTTAGTCCTCTGGGACCCCCAATTCTGGTCCCATCAAGAGCTGGAAGGCTCAGGAGGATGAAGGAAAGATGCTTCAGCAGTTTTAGACATGCAAGAACTATAGCACCCAATTTTTGTCAAAACATTCAGAAGGATCTGATGGTTTTCAGTTCAAATAATGCATCTTTACAGTACTTATCCTAGGCAACTGGTGTATAAAAACACACAAATTTCTTCAGACTTCTCCTGTATCAAGTGTGCAGTGGGGAAACAATGTCTTTACTCAAGCCAGTAAATAAGCCCTCTTCCTGTCCAATGTTTTAATGAAAACAACAGCATTTTCTTCCAGCCACGCTTTAATGTAAGGTGCAACATCACACAACAGGCTACAACAGGCTACAAACTTTGCTGCAATACTAAACTAGCAAAAATATCCCAGCACACCACTGAGAGTCAGCCAGACTAACACTGGATGATCAAATCATAGAAGTTGTCAAAGCAGCATTTTTCCATAGGGTCCATGGAAAACTAGGCTGCCTGCCAGCGTGGTGAGACATTAGGGGTATCACAGTGTTGGCTTTTCCAAGGAGGAAAAGTCTTGCCTCTGCTGTCTGCTCATATTAGAGCGACGCAGCCTTCACCTTCCCATCACCAACCCAGAGGCTTGTGCGGCAGTGTGGTTTCAGGGGAGCTCTGTAAATGGTGGGCAATTTGGGAATGCTAACCTAAAACTCACATCTGCCAGCAATTACACTCACTCACTGAAGCACAGAAGAATTCTGCTTATTTGTATTAAGCTATAAATGCAACATAGCGTTGGCTTTCAAATACAGAGATAAGCCTGTCATTATCTAAGCTGAATACAGCACATGATCAAAAAAGACAGGTGCGCCAGCAATTATGTTCTTATTCCCAAATTTTAATCTGGTTGTGTATAAATCAGCATTGTTTGCTACCTCTGAAGATTTATTACTGCAGTAAAAAAGATCCACTCTCAAGAACTAATATGCCTCCTCATAACCATACTCATACATATGTAACACCTGGGAATTCTCCCGAGCCGTCACAGGCAGAGTCCCCAGGTTGAAAGCAATCAACTGCTGAAGGACAAAGAAAGAGAGTGCTAATCATGTAAGAGAATAAATACATCCTATAAGGTACATCCAATACTGCAGCAGCTTTAAAGGGACAGCATGTCACAGAGGACTCTTAAACCTTGTAACTGAAGCAAGCTAGGGTAGCTGCCAGATTCACCTATATGGTAAGCTACAGAGCTGTGTGCTATTAACATGCCACATAGATTATTAAAGTGCTATTACTCCTGAAGGACACACTGACCAGCCCTCTAGTATTTCCCCACTATGTTTTGTGGTCTTTGTAGGCAGGTCCTGTAGCCCCTGAATTACTATCCTCAATTTTTAGTTCATGGAGACTGGAGTGACCTCAAGAAAGCTGTTATTCAGGACATTAGCAATCACACTGACTGATCCGTGATATGTATTTGGCCTCTGCTCTCCAGGGGTATAGCCTGAAGCTCAGAAGTCAAGAGATGCTTCCAGAGTCAGGGTCATTCAGGAGGCTGTCAAGGCTGGGTAGTACAGCTGTATGAATGAAACCTGGCCTCCACATCAGAGCAGCAGTACTGGGCAGAAACACCACCCAGTATGCCACAGAGCTGGTGGTTACAGAAGGAGCTTTTAAATGGTTTCAAGACATGGAAAATGCCACAATTAGGGAACCATAGACTCCTTATGCAAATATTTTTCGTATGTCCTCCCACACCAGGAGGCATTTGATTTTAGGTTTGTTTTCTTAGGAAAACAAGGTTTAAGCAACCACAAAGTCTGTTTGCCCCACCCAACAATCTGTGTCATTCATTACTACACCTCTGTTGGATTTATATAAAACTGGCTGTCCAGCAAAAGTCATGAAAACACATGGCCAGATAGAAGAGAGCAATTATTTTCATGACTGAGAGGGATGGACTTGCATGGCAACCTTCATCATATACCACTTGCAGATCACTCTTACATACCAGAGATCCCGGCTAGCGGAAACAAATCTTGAAGAACCTGGATTTTCTAACTCTCCTACGCATGGAACAACTCACATTAGTAACAAGGGCAGGAGAAGCACCCTCATCTTTCACATTTTCCTTCCCCTTATCAAGAAAAAGCAGCTTACAGTAGCAGCCACACAGCACAGGCAGCTATTTTGGAGCTGGTGCAGACAGCAGAACATAATACTGGAAGTAATGGCAGAAGTCAGCATTGAAATAATGTAACTTTCAATTTAGGATTACAATTTTGCACCCAAACAAGGTAGCATGTATGATCCCATTGGGAGACTCCTAGCTGGAAGACTGTTTTCCCCAGTGAAGGTCATGAACAAAAATTTTTGTCATAGGACTCCCTTCCATCCACTAAGAAACATCCAACACTGCTAACAGAGGCAGAGTGAATGCACTACAGCCTTCTACTTCGCCCTTCCTTGCAGCAGGCAAAGACAAACTGAAGCATAAACACGATCCATAGCAACACTTGGAGTTGGTGTGTTACAATACAGAATTAGAAGCACATGTGCAAAGCGAGAAGTATAATGTAACTGGCATGCTCCAGACGTAAGGCAAGACATTGACTGGGAGATTAAATTACGAAGGTGTCAAATTCATAGAAGGGATGAAGGCAACAAAGCAGGAATAGTTGGCAAGATGGGGAAAAGAAACAATTATATCAGAAAAGATCTTTAAAAATTGCAGGTTTCTTTGACACCCCAGAAGCCACTTTGACTAAATAAAGAAGGTGGGAGTTGAAAGTGGCTGAAACATCTGAAGTCCAGACAGGGCACTGTTCTGCATGTAAAGCATGTCAGCAAAGGCAAAAGAAAAACCAGGGCAGACCTCATCTGCTTATTCTGTAAGTAGAAGCCTGGAGAGCATTATGGGCTTCCTTCTTGAAAACAAGCCAAACACATACAGCAATAAAGATTTTTGTGAACATACAAACATCAGGAAACAGGGTAAGCACACAGGATTGCTGCAAGGCCAATGCCACACTGACATGAGGACAAGGAACTAGCATCTGGTATAAAATAAGTCAGGAAAACACTTTTGTCCAAGAGGAAATGGAAATGAAAAGGGAAGGACCTCTATTAGGTCTACTCAGGGAGATGTTATTACCCATAAATGAGGCAATGATACTAAATTTGCATACAATACTACTAATTTGCTATCAGCAGGTATAAGATAACACAGCCTTACAACCTTCACTGCACACAAAGAACAGTGATTTCTGGTGTTATATACACTTAAGCAGATGTAATCAGAAAGAATTTACAGTCTAAAACCTAGTATGCACATAAAAATTTACACCCCAAATTTATTGGGATTACACACAGCTTATAAAATTATTTTAGTGTTTTTTTGTAAGAGGGACAAGAGTTTTATATGCTTACAAAGACCTGATTTGCAAGGTTTGTGCTCCAGGGAGACAGCAAAAAAGACTCAACCCCTAAGTATGTTCAATTGTGTCATGTGCCTCTTCCACTCACTTCACCTCTCCCTCAATTACTTGCCTTCACGTATTTCTGCCCTGAAAACACACCACCTTCAACAGTTCTCAATGAAAAATCCGAAGGCATCAGCAACTCTGAACTTTCAGACATATTTGAAAAGGGAGAAGTATTTTGATTACTCTGAAGTTTATTCATGCAGACTATGCTCCTCCTCCAGCAGGAGCCATATTCATAAAGACAGAGTTCAAAGTTTCACTTCCTCATCCAGTGCTGTTTGCTACCTCAGTTTTCTGCTATGACCATTATCTCATCACTTACACCACTGAACTACTGCAGATCTTTTGTTTCCTCCTGCCATAAACCATTTTGACATATGCAGAGACTTGCAATACAGAGCACCACCACAAACTGATTTTTCTACCACTCTATGACAAGCTTGTGCTGTTTATTAATACCATGCTATGAAACTATCGTAAAATTACTTGTTTCATTAATTCCCCAAGCACTTCATTGGTTTTTAGCTAGAACCATCACCACTGTAGTCTGTCCCCTCACTAACACTGGTTTCTCAGTCTAGTCAAACTGGAAAGGTAAACCATTTCATCAGCTCCCAGGCTGACAGCTCCTCACTACCCTGACCCATTTTCAAAAGCACAGGGAAATAACTCAACTTGTTTTCAGAAACTTAGACCTAAAGAATTATAGTAATGGTGACATCCCAAAAGCTGGAAGATTAAAACATGAACAAGTAATACTAACAACTCTTTATTAATAATTTACATGTATAATCATATAGAAACAATAAAAGCCCATTAGTATCTGAACATTTTTTTACTGCAAAAATCAAGAGACAAATAAAACTGTGGAGAAGGAAGCATTAGGAAAAAACAAGCAGCAAGCAAATAAAAAAAGGAAGAAAATTCAAGAACCTTTTTTCAGAATATTTCACTGCAAAAACAAATGTAGACAACCACTTCCACACACATTTTGGGCCTTTTTAAATTAACATTATAGGAAGCTGCCTTCTGACCTGGTCAGCTTCCTATTTGGGACCCTCAAATCCTGGCAACAGCCATGGAAATCACTGCTGTCACTTTGTTCAGCACCCTATCCCACAAGGATGACTAACTGAGGAGCCACTTCTGGGCCCTGAAAATTATATTCCCTATCCAAAATGGATTTTAGGAAGCATCTGTGTTTCCCATAAATAAGCCCCTACAGGCTAACTCATGAAGAACCAAGGATCTGAAATGCAAAGAAAACCGAATCAAAGTCAAACATGTAGAAACATCTCCTCACCTGCTAAAAGACCACTTACTTCCATATTAGAACAAAATTCAGCCCATACATCACTGCAAGGTCTGGCTTGAGCCAGCAACCTGACCATAACCAAAGAAGAATCTTTGCACAGTAGCATTTAACCAACATCTCCTCCCACCTAAACCAGGCATTTTTCCTGTACACCCCAATGGCCTTGACTCAGGGCTTCACCTGGCTCTCCAGCACATGAAGGGGGGTATCATCTGAGTCACTTGTTCCAGGCAACCACACAGACAATTATTAGTGCAAAGAAGAATCCAGAAAAGCCATCAAAACACACAGCACTTTATACTCATTAATAAACTTTCTATCAGAAGCCATAGAAATTTTGTGGTTTAAGCTGCAAATCACGCAGCCCGCTCACTCACTCCCCCCTCTTTCTTTCCCCAGTCCCGGGGTAGGGGGAGGAGAATAGAAAGAATGCAACTCCCACAGGTTGAGATAAGAACAGTTTAGTAACTAACGTATAACACAAACCACTGCTGCTACCACCAATAATAATGACAAGAGAAATACAAGGGAAAAGAATACAATCACTCACCATCCGATACCGAGCCCGACCACTCAGTGCATCCCCACCCTTCCATGTCTCTGCCCTCCATTTTTACATCCTGGGCATGAAGTGCTGTGGTGTGGAATACCTCTTTGGTCAGTCTGGGTCAGATGTCCTGTCTCTGCTTCCTCCCTGCTTCCCCTCCTCCCTGGCAGAGCATGAGACTCAGAACATCCTTGGTCAGACCAAAACATTCTAAGCCATAACTATAAACATTGGTGTTATCAGTGCTGTTCCCATGCCGAAAGTCAAAAACACAGCACTGCACCAGCTACTACGAAGGGGAAAAATGACTGCTGCTGCCAAACCCATGACAAGGAAATACTCCTGTGGCACAGGAAACGAGCAGACTACCAGCATGCCTGCTTCTCAGAGAACTCTATTTCTCCTGGAGAGTTGACAATACAAGCAGAAATATCAAAATCTGCCCCACAACTTTCCCAGTGTTGTTAGAGCATGTATAAGTTGGTGACAGGTATGCACATAGCAGATGCACACAAAACCACTCACTGCAGCTTAGAAATGAGGTCTTACCTTTCCAGTGCCTGAATATGTCACTTGGAGGTAACTTCAGCAACTCTGCTGGGGCTTGTTAACACTGTCAAGAAAAAAAAAAGGGAAAGAGGAGTCAGGAAGGAAAAGAGTATATCAGAAGAATAAGTGGCTTGTTCACAAGTAAAAATGGGAGTAATTCCTAAGTTAGTACCTATATACAAAGCAAAGTAATGGTTCCTGTAATTCTTATGTAAATTAAGGAAACTTAAACCTGCAGAACTGGGCAGAACACTTTGGTAGTACAAAGCCTACACCACTAGGGACAAGCCACTTCTACCACACAGCTGTGCTGCCTGGGGCAAGTGCCACTCACCCTCAGGAGACAGGTTTGCATAGCGCATAGGCTGGACTTGGGGGTGGTTTCACACAGGACTTTGTGCAAATAGCTTTGTACTGCAATTCATACCAGGTCTGAGGCTGGACACGACACAACTTCTCAACATCAACAGAGGACCCTATTCCCATCTTTCATGAACTCCAATCCATTCAAAAAATACAGTTTTTTTCTAAAACAGCTTCTAGTCCAGGTTTTTCAGTCTTCCACTGACAGCATCCTTTAAATGGCTTCAGTCTCTGCAGAGGGCACAGGAGACGCTGCCAGCTCAGTGACCAGCTGGGAACCTGACACTGAACTGAGTCTATTAGTCCAAGCTCTTGGTCTGCTGGATAGCTTCAGAATGTGTGTGGGGGCGGACAGGGAACTGGCTTCCCTTTTCCATCACTCTGGGACTGTGGTAGGGTGCCTACTCCTGGGAATAGCAGGGAGGAAAACTCTGACAAAGACTGAGGGCTTAGGTACTATTTACAGTGCATATGCTGAATCTTATTGATACTGCTTACTCCAGTAGGCTTAACGTACACTCTAACACATCCTTAAGGGTCCATCATTCTGCTGCTCCAAAAAGCACCTGAGCTCGTAATGTAAGCATTTTTACAGCTCTCAGAAGAAATCCTTCTAAGTTCATCTACTTTGTGCAAGCCAACCTTGGAAGACTAAACCAGATGCTTAAAAAAGAAAGTAAATCATAAACTAACAAGTAAAAACTCATGCCACATGCTCAGGAACAGAAATATCAAAGTTTAATTATGAAAAAACCCTAGTCTAATTAATCTAATGTACAAATCAATGCAGCCCAATCCCCCTTTAATGCCAGTTGAAGCCAAGGTTATCAGAAGTATCATTTTTATGCCTTATTACAAATTATTCCACAAACTGTAAACAACATCTTCAAGTGCAAATGAACTACATATAAAAATGACTAAAAATTAATGGAACCCATTTATGATTACATCGTGACAAGATAGCTTTGTATCTTTTCACAGCTCTGCATTAAGTGGAGCATATCTGCAGCCAGTGTACAGCTGCCTTCAAAACACCCAGGTCAAAAACCACAGAATTAAACCCACTTCTGCCACTTAAATAACAGCCATGAGTACCTCTGGGTATTTGCTTAACTCCAGACAAACCCTGCCTGCAACCATCCCAGCGCAACCCCTTCTCTCCCATACAAGCCTGCCCCGACAGCATTACTACAGCCAAGCAGCAACATCCCCAGCTGGCAATTAACACATTCCCTGAAGCTGTACTTGCTTACACTAACCTTACCAGTGGAGAAAGCACAGGTAACAACTGAACTGGAGGAGTTTTAGAGATGTACATCCTCAAGGAAACACACCCCCACACTCACATCAGCTCCTGCTGGGGTAGGGGGCACAGGGACACCACAGTACAGCACGGCACCCCAGCACTAGACACCGGAAAAAACCCATCCTCGGAGCCCGCACGGGTGTCGCAGAGCGGGCAAGGAAGCACACACTGCGCTCCCACCCACGGGAGCAGGGAATCACGTACAGGAACCCCGGCGACCGCCGCGCCCCTCACACCCGCCCTCGCCGCTGCCGCCGTCTCCCAGCACCGCGCACGCACTCCAGAACGTTCCATGCGGCTCCGCCCCGCCGGCACCTGCACCACCCCGCGCTGGAAAGTACCATCAGCTCCGCGGGGTGGGGGGAGATGATAGCAGAAAGCTAGCGCTCCAGAAACGCCCTCTCTATCATTCAAGCTGAAATACCAAGGCCGAGCCGGAGGGATTAAGCAGAGCCGTCATTTCAAGCCATTTAACGCAGCTGCTTCGCCACAAGTAGCGACACAGTCTTTACCTCCCCTTGCCGCACAATGGTTGGTTTCCTGCCGTCCTGCCTGCTGTCCCAGCGGGCCGTGTGCAAGAGTAGGTTATGGCGGCGTTGCCTGTGTTGGCTCTTGCCTTGGGGCAGAGCTGGATCCCCTCAGAACAGGGAGGCTGTGTGCAAGAGTAGGTTATGGCGGCGTTGCCTGTGTTGGCTCTTGCCTTGGGGCAGAGCTGGATCCCCTCAGAACAGGGAGGCTGTGTGCAAGAGTAGGTTATGGCGGCGTTGCCTGTGTTGGCTCTTGCCTTGGGGCAGAGCTGGATCCCCTCAGAACAGGGAGGCCGTGTGCAAGAGTAGGTTATGGCGGCGTTGCCTGTGGTGGCTTTTGCCTTGGGGCAGAGCTGGATCCCCTCAGAACAGGCCGTGTGCTTCCCAGCAGGGCTCAGTTCTTCATGACAAAAACAGCGAAAACAACGACAATAACGCAGCGCCCTTTCATACAAACCGTGCACTTGGGCATCGGAGTGGTAAAACCGGCCTGAAATGCTCCCTCCTGGGGCTGCCCTGCTTCCTTCCCAATCAGGGCAAGCCGAGGGCGAGGGCAGCCCCGCCTGCTCCTGCCTGGACAACTGCTCCAGCTCAAAACACAACAGGCACCTTAAACACAGCTTGTGCCATACACCTTGGTATTTAAACTTCCCTCCTAGTTTCCTCTCTAGTTTGACAGTCTGTTAGCAGCCTCCCAGACTCAAAGACTGGAACAAAGCAAAGATTTCAGTTTGGCCTGCAGTGCTGTCTGACGATACAACACAGCTGTCCCCAGAACTCGCAGTTACATAATTATCTCCTGTCTTGTGCTTCTGTTCTCCTCAAGCTACTGTCCCTGCACAGCTAAGAGACTTTTCCTTCAGACCTGCCTCCTGCCTTTGCTGCTGAGAGGAATACACAGGGAATGACCTGGTGTTCCAAGAGAGGCAAAAATACTTTATCATCCATAAGACTGGTTGCTTTTCCTCTGGTCCCCTCTCCTATCTCAGAACCCCCTTTTGTTCCTCAGGAGAAGGACACAGCATTGCCTGCTCTCTCCAGAACTTACCTACTTTGCTAGAAGAAAGATGCAGGAGGGATAACCAACCCTAGCAGGGATTTCCCGCAGACAGAGTATGAAGACTGATGTGTTTCATCCTAACACAAATCCAGCTCCAGCAGATTTATGTTTAAACTCTAAAAATCATTAATACTGGAAGGAATCAGTATCGTAGAAGATCTTACAGTCGGAGGAGTTTTGGATTAGAAGGACAAAGAGCCTCACCAAGAGACAGATTCATCCCAGTTGCACATTGTTTTCTGCCTCTGTGAGGTGAGAGTAATTTTGAGCGGGCAGTACCTGAGACATGAAGTACATCTGGTTTACCCTGGTGTAACATGAGACTGAGCTTTGAATTTTTATGAACACAGAGAAACAGCTGCAGAAGTTAAAACTCACAATAATCCCCCTCAGTAAAGTGTTTGGCCCAAAAAGGAGTATATAAACTCGCAGGCTTTGTGCATCATTGCTCATACATGCTATTCAGGTCTGCTGCTTCTCAGCACACACAGTGCAACAGCCCATTCAGCCATGCATGTAACATTAGATTTAACAAAAGGATAAAACTTGTGAGTGCTCCAGACATTTACATCAATCCCACCTGATATAGCAGGTGGCCCTTCAAAGCACCTGCAGTTTATTGGTCATTGACATAACCTAGGAGGTCCAAAATGACAGATCAGGGTAGCATCATAGCACAATCAATCCAACAGAAAACCAGGCCTTTTCTGCCATGAAAAGGCCCCTCACTGCCAGTCCTCACGTTCATGGTCACAGTCATGCTGTTTGTGCTGTCGGTGGGCTGGCAGAAGGTCGGGAGAAGACATCCTCCACAGCAAAAGCAAGTAGGATAACCTTCCCCACAGCTGCGGATAAGCTGAGAGGATGATACCGGCTGTCAGAAGTACTCTCCTTAGTGTTACTAACTACTGCCCTTAAAGCAGTTGCCCCTTGGCTCAACAAAAAAAATACATTTTCTAAAAGGGAGCCTGGGCCTAGAACAGCAGAAAATGTGTCTGATCTCATTTTGAAAGAAGAGAGAGCAGAGATCTTGATTTGTAGCCTGCATCATGCTTTAAGATCCTGCATGATGAAAGCTGTTCTTCTACTTTCAGGGTCCTATGCTGGCAATCCTTAATTACACTGAGCAACATTTCATTGCTTGAATAAAGCCATAGGGTTCTGCAGGTCTGTTTGTGTGAAGGACTATTCAGAGAGTTGCAGTGTGGTTTTGGTGCTAATTGCTTCTCCTATAACATGAGAGCTCCTAAATGCTTTTCCAAAGAAGCCAGAAAGAAAATTGCAGTGCCAGCTTCTTTTTCATGTAAGTGAAATGCATCACTGCCCTTTACAGTCATTATCAAAAGCTATATTTAAGCCCTGAGTGTGGCACAGTCATTTTTACTGCTTAACATGTTTTGGGTTAGTTTCAGGTTTGTCTAAGTTAGTATCTTGGTTTCTTGTGGGTTCTGCTTCTAAGATACATACTGTGCAGTAGAGACTTATACTGAATACTTGGTTCAAGAAATTGGGGTTTAGATATTAGGAAAAATCAAAGTAGTAGTTCCAGGGGGAAAATTTACCAGGTCAGAGCTGTGAGAAGCTATGTAACAACATAGGCTTTCTGACACAAAACCCAGTCTAGGGCAGTTGGGAGCAGGCATAATTTGGGCAATTCAGTTTGATGTCGCTGAGATTTGATTGAAATCATGTGAACATGATTGAAATCCACTTTAGAGCCCCTAGAACAAGAAGATAAGTCAGATCTACCACTTCAAAATTATTTCGTTCATATCTTTTATTAGCAATACTATGAAGTTCTAGTTAATGGTGTAGCAGCTGCAAAATGTCTAGGTCACAGCTACAGTTTGGGGAAACAAGCACAAGTTTAATTTGTTACCCAAACAATCTGAAACTCTGAGATGTTCTTCCTTTGTCAGCATATTCCTGCCACCAGACAGGCTCTTAAAGTATGCGTTAAGGAGATGGTTGCCAGTGCAGGGGTAGCTATGCAACACGAGAATTCAGGATGGGAAATGAAACAAATTGCTTCCAACTCAGCACAGCAAGTTTCAGGAGGACTGTGAAGGGCTGTTTTTCAAGGCACCCAAAGGAGCTGGGTATCACACTCCTACTGAAAGACCGCAAGTATTTAAGCAATGAACTTCTCCTTTGCACTTTGGAGGAGCAGAAGGGAACACTAAACAAATAGTGAACACCAGCCTGCTTTCAAAGTCATCTATGAGAGCTCCCAATCCTGGCCAGGTGTTTGAAAACAGTCGAAACCTCAGACAAAAGCCTTTAAAGTCTCATCTGTATAGTCAAAGAGAAAAAGACTCTTGCTGTGCTCAGAGGGCATTCCTGATGGACACTTCTCCAGACATGTTCCAGCTCTCTGTGAAGTTGTCTCCTGCAAGCCGTGCTGAAATGTTTCTGCAGTCATGAGAGCGGGCTGCAGGAAGTTAATCCTTGTCATCACCTCGGTGACTCACCTTGCAATTTCAGTTGGACAAATTATCCCTCACATCTCCTCTTCAGAAAAACAAACGGCTGTGTTGAGTTGTTAGTGCAGAATGGCTGCCACGTTCCAGCCTGGGCAGATGGATTACAGCAGTGAGTCATCAAATTGAATGTACAGGCGCCATAGCTGCCATTTACCAAGAAGCCTAAGCTTTATTTATTTCTTTGGAGTTAAATATCTAAACCAACTGCATTCTGCTAAAACCTCTCAACAGTGTACCTACTACCTGGGTACTGGTAGGTGTACACTGCAGGAGCTGCAGATTTATAAGATACTGATTATTGAGCAAGAAGTAACTGCCACATAATATGCAACACCAGCGTGGTTGGAAACAGGGGAGGAATCACTGTAGATACAACACATTGAATTGATCTCAAAACAAACAGTGACAATGTTCAGGCCAAATATGGACAAATAAAAGTTTCAGTCCTTTCATTTCAGCATCCTTAAAAACTGCTTCCTTGAGGACTCTGACCCATAAAGCAATCTGGGACAGAGATGACAACTTTTGTTGATGGTGGTTTTATTTCTTGACAAACCAGAAACTCCAGGGAAAAAAAAAACCAATTCCTTTGAACCATATTCCACACAAGCTCTCTTATTGGTTTTCAGCTGAGGTATCCTTATAAATAAATACATTGTTATGAATATTTATACAAATACCTCTGAGTATGTAACCTAAGCAGTGGTAGAGCTGTGATGCAAATCGTCTTCCATGACAAAGACCAGATTCTGTCCTATTGTATTTTTAATATCTTCTTTCTTCCCTCTTCAGCACCCTTGCCAGTTATTTATTCAGTTACGGTCACTGAACAGTCTAATGAGCAAGGACCTGAACACATCACATCAAAAGATACTGATGTAATAACCAAAGAATATATGCAGAGGAGAAAAGAGACCAGCTGGCAAAATAAATAAGGGAATTAACTCTTTCCATGTAAAATAACTGATTTGGGCATCAGAATTGAAAATCGCAACATGCCAGAGACCAAGAGAAGCCTCTGTAATACAGGTCCTGCTTTCAGCTAAATTACTCCCCTGTTGAACAACCCCAGTTAGATGCCTTCATATTGCTGAAGCTGTTGAGATTTTGTTTATGAAAATGTGATTCATCTTAGCCAGTCCCTCCTGTACCTGCTTTAAAACATATTTCACCAGTGATTTCAGATCTGCAATGCTATTTCA
Organism: Myiopsitta monachus; assembly: GCA_017639245.1. Taxonomy (NCBI): domain Eukaryota; kingdom Metazoa; phylum Chordata; class Aves; order Psittaciformes; family Psittacidae; genus Myiopsitta; species Myiopsitta monachus. The sequence continues at coordinate 37,584,180 of CM029917.1, read as the reverse complement.
AATATTTCCTGGGCCGTGATATAAACAATAAGCCCAAACCTACAACGCTCAAAGTCAGGAGGTTCTGACCATGGATTTTCTTTGGATGCCTAATACAGATGGCTCTAACACATCACATAAAGAGCATCACCTGCACATAGTGCTCCTTTGTTAAACAAGGTGACTGCGGGGAGGCACTCTGAGGTAGAGACTCCGGTCCTTTTGCCATCAAGGTTTCAGAAGTTACTCCATCAGGTGCACCGAGCACCCCTGGAAGTGCCTCGTTCACAAGTTGTCTCATTGCCAGAGACACCATTTGTCCATATGAAACACGAAAATTAACTAATGGATATAAACCAAGTTACCATTGCAAAATCTGAGCAGAACCCCCCCCCACTCTCTGCAGCCCTGGTGACTAGGTAAGGGAACAGGTGTACAACTTAGGAATATTTTTAGGTTTGTTTTTAACCCAGTGAGTAAGATCCCAAGCCCACACAAACTCCCTGTTTGAATTGGTAAATAAGGTGATGTTATTACAGCCACATTTGCGATTGTAACATACTTTGACCTTAAAACTCAGTCAGATTTCTGTTTATCTAATTCCAAAGGACTCTCTGTGGAACATGCCAAGTCTTTCTTCCCCCTTCTCCCCTCTTTTTTTTTCTGGCAGGGAAACTTACGAATTTAATTCTATTTCATCAGAGCAAGATCTACCCTCATACTCTGAAGTTGCATGGTTTCATTACATCACAGATCTAAATCCTTGTAGCCCACAAACAGCTCCATCATCTCTCTGTTTAGTTACAATTATCTTCACTTAGACCAAAAATCTATCATGAATTGGATGAAGGCCATCTCGTGGAACCGTTTTGCTATTTTCTATGCCTTCCTTTCAAGCAGCAAGGCTCTCCTCTTCATCTCTGCCAGAACCCTGAGTGAAACAAGATGTTTGAATTACTTTATCTAGCCCTGGTTCAGTGCTTTTACCAGCAGAGCAACCAACTGATTTATGTAGAAGAAAGGGCAAAGTCAGATTCGTCACTGACTTTGAGGACCTTTTCTGAGACAGATAATGCACAATGTCAAGTGGCATTAGATCTGTCACTGCATCTAGGCAAGGTGGGCAGACATCTACTGAAAAACAAACAGCTCATGTGACTAGCAGGCTCTTATTCTCCTGCAGGCCCTCACACCAGTAATAGAAATGCAGTCTTCAAGATCCTTCACACAATATTCTACCCAGGCTGCTGGACATACAATAGATATACAGAAAGCAAAGACAATTGGTCTATTTTATCAATGTGATGCTGAAAGATGTTTTCCTTGTTTGTTGCTGCATGAATAATTGACTGGTTTAATTAACTTTTCATTCTAGATAAAGAAACGTGATTGAAAGAAGATAAGAGCATGGTCATGGCAGGGGTTGGGTTGGACTTAGATGACCTTTGAAGGTCCCTTCCAACCCAAACTATTCCGTGATTCTGTGATTCTAAGAGCACTATGAGCCATCAAGCCTGAGACCTTCCTGCTGAATATTGAACTTTTGCAGAGGGATGCTAAGGAAACTACTCACAGGAAGAAAACTGCACCCATCCTGTCATGTTGTTAATGGCACCATCCAGTTCCTTAACCTCCAGAAAGCAAATCTACCCTCTGTACTGGACACAGGCTGTTTGCAACAGCAGCCACTGGCAGGAAGCACAGAGGGACCTTATCAGCAGATTAGGTGCTGATTACATTAAAATGAACTTTCTCCAGACCTTCACTGTGCCCACATCAAGACCTAACAAGGTAAAATTCCATGCTGCTTGTTTAACACAAAAAAGGTTTCATTTTCCATGTTACTGTTATACCTGCCTGAACATATATTTGGAGATGTTAAAAAAATGGAGGGGTGGGTGTGGAAAATTAACACTGAGATGGGACCAGAACTGCCAAAAAGCCAAGGCAAATGTTAAGTTAGAGAAGAGTCTGGGCTAAGTTTATATGATTTGCTTCCTTTTCCAGGTGACCACATCCCTATAAGGCCGTCTTTCCAGATCTGCATCTGGAAGGGGCATCTTGAAGAAAATACAAGCAAAAGCAGAGAGAACAGGAGAAAAATGACTGATACCAAAATCTGGATGAAATTTTGAAGCCAAGGACTCAGAAGGAAAACAGAACAAAGGATTAGGTCTGTTGGTAAGAGAACACTAAGAAAAAGATGGGACACAGGGGCATGAAGGAGGTGTATGAGGAAGCAGGAAGGATTGGCTGTAGTTGAGTAGGACTTGAAAGCAGCAGGCACAGGGCAGGATCCTCAGCCTGTTTGCATTGGCATTGCTGCTTCGCCTCACCAGAGTGGTACAATTTACACCAGCTGATGATCTGGCCCCATAGCTGCGAGTTTGAGGATAGACCATATTCGTCCAACCGCTATAAACCTTCCCCACCCTAGAAAAACAAGCAGAGTAATCTGGTTCCTGAGCTTGTTGGATCCAAGTGGAAAAGGTGCCAAACACCTGAAGATCCCATATGTGAGGCTCTTTATCTAGGGGGGGGGGGAAGACAATAAAAACAATTTTACTGCCAAATAAGTGTCCCCGATGCTTTCCTATAGAGAAACAATGACATCCAGTGGTGAGTTACATTAATCACGGGAGCTTTACATTGAGTCAATCTCAAGAAATCACAGCTCATACCTGCTCCAGGGAAGGGATCCGTTGCTGTATCCATTACCCACAGGCAGTGCTATTCCAGCCCTTGGAGACTTTAGGACTGTCCTTGCTCCTTTCTTTTCTGTTAAGCCAAGTGCCTCTACATTTTATTGCCAGCTGCAATTCTGAAGTCCAGCTTTAAGTCCTCAAAGTCTAAGAGGGGCTTGATAGCTTCTAAAAGAAACATCTGCAGGTGATAGCAGTAGTTATCTTTCTGAGCAACTGAAAGCTTCTCAGCTAAGTGAAATAGTTTGCAGTGCCAGCAGAGCAGCTTATTGCCTGGCACTGTCCTTCCCATGCCAGTGGGGATTATCTATGCCCTGCCTCACCTGAGCACAGACTGACAAGCAGCTCCAGGCTAGAAGATAGAGGGAAAAGGTGATTAAGGATACAGTATCTCAAAAAACCTTAGGATAATCTGATACTTGCACAGCATTCTCCTCCCCTTCTCCCCAGCCCCTGAATGGGTCAATACCCTATCTGGAGCATGATGAATAGTCACAGGCTGGAGGCATCACAAAACTGCATGTTTATGCTGCTCCTCCCCAGTGGAGGCAGGTGACCTTTGATTTGCTGCTTTTATCCTGCTTCAGCTTGTCTCCCACTGCTACTTCAAGGACAAATGCCTCAACCCTAGTCCATTCAGTTTGAGGTGTGTTTTCAGCTCCTTTTTGGATTTGTACTATATACTGTCATGTATGTTTTACATTTTAAATTTTAAAAATTTACATTTCTTTGATCATACATCCCCTTTCTGTGATCTCAGTGCATGATGAGCTCTCTGAAGAGAACAGAAGGGGGACTTACTTGGATGAATTCAGAGGTGACACACTTAGCAAGGTACTTTATCTTGGAGTAAACTGTCACACCATCACTAGTCAGAGGGGTCTGGATGAAGAGCCACTCTCTAGAACTGGATTTCTTTTCTAAGTTTGTCCAGAATCCAGTCTTTCTAAGCTTTATTTCTTTTCTACTATGTAGGCCTCTTACATAGATTGACATATCTACCATGACAAGGTACAAGAGGGAGCACTGGTATACCTGTTGTATTACTGGGAGTCACAGTGGAAGATGTCTAGAATTATTTGTGTATAAGCTCTTGGGATGAAAACACCTACGTGTAGACTTGTCAGAATGAGCTAGATGCTGGGTTCCTAACAGGATTTTGTCAGGTAGGTACTTTTAGAAATCCCATCAAGACCAAAGACTGACCCAGTTATTTCTATCAAAGCCACGCAAAAAACTTGTGCTGGATCAGATACTGAAGAAAAGCCTAAAATGCACCATCAGGATTGAAGCCCTGTTGAGTAAACTGCTTTAAAAGCACACAATTAGGACTGATTCTCCCTCTAATTTATAACCTTCACACAAAACATGTACAGAAGAGACAGGGAGGCATATAGAGAAGAGAAAACTTTGCTTAGGGGCACACAGCAAAATGTGAAATTCAACACCACTTTTTCTAATTGTGATGTTTGTACCAATTGCTTGCCTACAGCCTTTGGCGATCAGGTCCATGCTAAAATATTTGCCTGTTTCCTTTTTGCTTACTGACCCTTTACTCTCATATCGGGGAGCAATGTTAATTTGAGGAGTGGATTAGTTTTCCTGGTATCTTTCTTAAACACCTCACTCACATACTCTCTGACCCTTTCTTCTTCCAAGCTAAACAATTCTCACTTTTGCACTCTATCCTCAGATGTAAACCCCACCCAGCCTTCTAACCATCTCATGACATGCTTTTGGTGGACTTCCAAACCAAAGAGGTTTCCAAACTGAACCTCCAAAATGTTTGAGGTTTCCCCATCTCTGTACAGTACTTTCCAAGAGCACACTCCCATTGATTCCGAAGGCAGCCTTGAATCAAAACTAACCATAATGCAATCAGGAACCAGTCCACTTTTTAATGAGGAAATATGCTCTTGGGAAGTATCATGCACTGATGGACAAACCTCAAACACATTGGAGGTTCTGCTTGTAAACCTCTTTGATGTAGAAGTCTCACCCAATGGCAAAGAACGGATAATGGTGCATGCGCAGATGCATGCCAGCCATGACATGAGAGAGCTATTATCATGGTGGGCAGGCAACACAGTCCCCAGTACACACCCATGCTGCTGACTGGAGTAGTCCTAAGTTTTAGACAGAAAAGAGCATTTCATTACCAATAATAAACGAAAAAATAACCCTGAAGTATGCAATTCAAGCTAACAGTCACTCCTCCCCATCCCATAAAAAGAAATTCCCGCTGCAGTTGCATTTAGTAGAGCCAGTTCTAACATTGCTCTCAAATCTGCAGCTGTGGAGCACCCTGGCCAAGCCAGGTTCACATGATAATGGAGCTTTAACTGCTCATTGTTCCACTAGACAGAGGAATCAGATTTGCAGGGATGCACCACCCTTTTTTTTTATTAATCTAAACCAAAAGACTTAAACTCTGGAAGAGCGAATTTTGCTTCTGGTTCATGTCACAGTTCCCCCACTGGGACAATTACATCTACAGCACAAAGTCATTATAGTCTCAGCTTCAAGGCTGGCGTTTTATTTCAAGCTGCAAAACCCCATACCTTCTACATCAAAGACCTGTTGTGTTAGGTAGGTGGCAACAAATGCTAAAGGAATAAAGAACCCTGAAAGCAAGGTAGAGTGAGAAAACAAAACAAGGCAGCAGGCACTCTATGGGTGTATGCCTGCCCATCCATCTGCCTCTGCTCCAAGTCCTGCAGGCGAGGACAGAGGTGGTTCTTATTCATGCAGAGGACATTTTCACTGTGCTAAGGAGAGTTACTCTTCTCCGAGTCATGTATTTGTATTGCACAGGACACCAAGCTCTGCTGATTGGTTTCCGCCAGGCTCCTCGTCCTCTTTCTTTTCATCCCTGTCCCCAAACAGATACAGACCCAACTTCCTAAGAGGTTCAGTTCATCATCAAAGTACTGTTAAAAGGCTTTTATGTAAAAACAAAATTAATTCTTGTTTCTTACAAAGTCCAGGAAAACAAGGCATTGATGTATCATAGTTACAGACTCTGCACTGTGCAATATTATTCTCTTTCAAAGAGAGTTGTGACAGGTCAAAAGTTGTGACAGGTCAAAATGTACCTGCAGCCTCTGGAAAGGAGGGGAGAAAGTTAGTCTTAAACCTGTTAGAACAATTCCAAGCAAGTGTGAGCAACTGCTAGTATTGTGATGTCCAACTGAGTAATATCTTACTTCTAATTTTAACATTCAAGAGGAACTTTTTGTTTGGCCTGGCTTACCCAGAGAGCCATTGGCAATTGCCTATGGCTCAAACACGGCTATGTCAGGAATGCAGGTTGGCATCCCGTGTCTCAATGGGATGTGTTGTTTCTCAGTGAACTCTTTACTTCCCATCTGCTCCACTGTCTGTACGAAAGCCACCGAGCAGGACACTTGCAGGTCATGTGGCTCAGTTCCCGTGCACTGTAGGCTCTTGAAAACTTCTGGTTGTATATCTCTGGGTCTCCTACTCAGGTGAAACAGAAGTCACGACCAACCTCTCAAATGTTAGCGCTTTCATTTTTTGTCTGACACCTTGTGTAATATGGAAAGCTGAGCAAATAGGCTGGAGAAAAGAAGACGTGAACCAAAGTGAACCTTTCACTGTAAGGTCTGGAAAGATTCCATTAACTTCTTATTACCAGTAATATGTAGCTTTAGATTGTCTTTTCATTCTTATATCTAGTGAGAGCAGCGCCAAAACACTGCACTCACATTTGTAACTGTACATTACACTTTTTCGTTGGTTAACTAAATATGATAATTCAATATCAGCAGTAGCCCTGAGCTTTTAGTTGCCTAAGACTGAGAGGACTGATGAGAGGAGGTTATACCATCTGTTTCAAGCTTCTGAATAAAAAGGAAGCTTTCCAAAGGCAACAACCCCTTATCTGCCCCAATTAAAAAGTTCACAACACATCTGCGAACTCAGATAAGCCTCAGATAAGCCTCACTTGACCCAACCACTTGATCCACTCAAGTTTTGACAAGATAACCCCAAAGTACATTAGTGAGATGGGACTGAATCAGCCTTAAAATTAGAGATGCAAAAGGCTGACCTCATTTTTCCTTTCCTAGCCCTTCTTCACATTCAAGTTTTTTGGTATTTCCTATTACTTTCATGAATTTACTTCAAATAAAATGAAAGGCTGGTGTAGCTGTTAGGAGTCTTCGGTTGCACAGTCCTCTCTAGTCAACCTAAAATTTTCCTTCCTCTTTCCACTGAGATCCCATCTCGTGTTTCATTGTGTGGTTCCTCTTCCCACCTAGAGCTGTTATGAATTTAAACTCCTTGTGCCTTCCTTGTGCCATCACTTAGTCAAACTCCCAGTACTTGCTTCACTTTTAATTATTTCCCCCAGTTTTTTGTCTCCCTCAGCTGGTTATTTTCATGGCTATTTCATCCCCACCAACTCACTGATATATTCCATCCAATTGGGACACACACAACTGAACACAACATCCCAAATCCCATGATGCAAGTAACATCACAGCAGAAGGCATAAGTATCTATTTAATATCTGATTTGCTGTCTCCCTATAACTCACAGGTCATGTCCAATAATACTGCTTCCCAAATCCCTCTGTCTGATTAAGTACTTGCAGTTTCCTTTAGACATATTAGCCACATTTTTCTAACCTGAATCATGTTTGTTTTCTTCTTATTATAGCACTAATCTCTTGAGGCTTCTTTTGTGCAAGTGGATGGAAAGAGCATTTTCCCCTTATTATTGCACAAGAGGGTTTTATGTCTCTGGATGTGTCATAATAAAATGGTTTTGGTAGCAGCAAACCTAATTCCTGTTGTTATTAAACCATAACGCACTTCAGGACAACTTAGTCACTGTGGAATAATACTGTCTTGTGAGCACCACATATACCTTGCAGGAAGTGCTGAAGTAAGAGGATATGGGCTAGAGACAGACAAAGAGGAAGGGTTTACAGGCTGAGTAAGAAATTAAATTCAGCTGCTCATACTGAATTAGTTAAAAAGAAAAAGGAAAAAATATAAACCCAACAAACCTCTAGTCACTAACAGCTATATTTTTCTGTTACTCAATAAATGTTGCAGTGACCCCCTTCATATAGGATGAAGGACAGCAAAAAGCAGGGTAGGAAATTTTGATTTTTAATTATATATGTACTTTTGATGAAAATAACACACTCCGAACTTTGCCTCAGCAAGGGGGTAATATATGTCCTACAGCAACTATTGTCTATTTGATGACAAATATGCATATATATATATATGTATATATGTATGTATACTGCTAGAGTTCTGTAGTGGCTGGTCTACTGTACATCTCCATCCAGACTTTCCAAACAACCTTCTTTGACCCAGACAGTGAAACTTCAGGTTTGGTTAGACTGTAAATTTATCAGCAAGAAGACCAAATTGACAGCCTGCCAGTACAGGAGAGCTCCCCACAAGGATATTTAGGGGACTGGAAGGTTTTGTGGCTTGAGTTTGTTGCAAATCCAGTATCATGTGACAAAGCTGAAAGATAAGGTACAGCAGAATAAAAACGCATGTGTGAAGAAGCATTTTGGTGGTACGCTAGCCTGGATGCATTACATCTCTTCCATTCAGGAGGCCTGGTAAGATCACACAACACAACTGAACAAGCTGGCAATGTACCGCATCATACCACTTGATATCTATGAATTTACGTCGTCTTGTAACTGGATGTATTTATGCACAGAACCTAGTTAAAAGAGTCTTATTTTGGGAAGTACAGGCTGGATCGAAATGTTGCGGCCGATGATATGAGGTTCAACAAGGCAAAGTGCTGGGTCCTGCACTTGGGCCACAACAACCCCATGCAAGACTTGGGGAAGAGTGGCTGGAAAGCTGCTCAGTGGAAAAGGTGCTGATTGATGGAGCTGAACATGAGCAGCTTGTGCCTGGGCAGCCAAGAAGGCCAGTGGCATCCTGGCCTGTATCAGTGCTAGTGCAGCCAGCAGGACCTGGGCAGTGATCATCCCCCTGTAGTGGGCACTGGTGAGGCACCTCACTACAAGAGAAACATTGAGATGCTGGTCGAGAACAGTGAAGCTGGTGAAGGGCCTGGAGCACAAGCCTGGTGAGGGACCTGAGGGGGGTTTAGTCTGTAGGAGAGAAGGCTCAGGGGGGACCTTATTGCTCCCTACAACTGCCTGACAGGAGGATGGAGCCAGGAGGCGGCTGGGCTCTGCTCCTTAGTAGCAAGTGAAAGGACAAGAGGAAATGGCCTCAAGCTGCACTGGGGGAGGTTTAGATGGAGCTGAGGAACAGTTCCTTCCCCAAAGGGTGCTCAGGCATTGGAAAAGGCTGTGCACGGCAGTGCTGGAGTCACCGTCCCTGAAAACAGTTCACAAACCATGTAGATGAGGCCCTCAGTGCCATGGGTTAGTGATGGCCTTGGCAGTTCTGGAAAACGGTTGCACTTGATGATCTTGAAGATCTTTTCCAACCTGGCTGATTCTATGATTCTATGGTACCTTTCAGAAAAATAGCCTTGGAGATTACTTTAAAGGAATAATAATAACCTGTGTCATAGGAGATGGCAATGCACTTCAGCTTTGCTATTCAGCTGAGAGAACATCGCCCTTCAGAGTCACTCTGCTTCCTTGCACTGCACTTTGGGAATGCTCCACCATTCATACTGCTCTGGGCAAAGAGTAACTTGAGTGATAGTTGGAGAGGGGGAGAGCTGGCACAGTGAGAGAGGGGAGCTTAGGGGTGCACTGCCTGCTACCACTGTCAGCCTAGCAGAATCTAGGCTAGTCCCCACAACCTGAACAGCTGAGAGGTGTGGAAGTGGCAGTGAAGGAGGAAGCAGGGGAGAGAAGCAAGTACAAGTGAGAGTGGGAGTAATTAACTGGTCCTGGAGAAGCAAAGTGGATCAGGGGCAAACACTTCAGTCAACAGAGAGAGGAAATGAAGAAGAGAGAGACAAAAATCTTCACTTAACAGTTTATAGCAACAAGTCCTAGGAGAATTCTGAGTTTGCATCCCTTGGAAACGAAGCCATCAATAATGCAACCCTGGAAAAGGATACCCACTCCAAGTCTTGAACAGTATGGATCCAGGAAATATTAAATCCATCTGCTGTGGAGAAAATGTTTTATCAACAACAAAAAACCCATTTGATTTATTCTCTAGACACTGGGCCCAGACTCAGTCACTAAGCTGTGCTATCTAATGTGGTTAGACAACTTCTAGGGAACTAACCTCTTGTTGCCATTACTCACAATATTTGCTTTTCCCCTATTGCCTTACTCATCTGATTCCTCCTTTCTTATTATGACTCTGGTTGAGTTGATAGGTCATAATTTATACTACAGGCTGAGGCTTTCATGCCTTTGTCAGTAACCTGAGCCAGGGAAGTGAGTTATTCCTGCCTCTGCCTTGTTTCTCTGTCTCATTCCTTCTCCATCTGGGAGTTTACCTAGACCTAGGACATACAAACTCTATAGCACTACCCACCAGGAGAGAGGCTGGTTAGCTTTCCCTCCAGTTATAGTTACAGTATGTGTCTTTGGATTAGTTTTTTGCTGGATACCAGGTATTTAATAGATGCCTACATTGATACAGCACCATTAGTCCCAAAGTGCTTCCCAAAACACAGATTTATCCATTTCAGCTATCCTAACTAACATTATAAACCAGGCATCACTGGGGAAGAGCAGGCACACGGTAAGCACTTTTCCTGCGAAGCTGATGTGTAGTGGGCTTTTTCTCAGGCATTGTGGCCAGGCCACCTCCAGCCACTTCAAAAAACATCTCACCTGCCTTTGATGCTAGCTCCAGATCAGTTAACTGGCTCCTCCCATGTGGACAAAGGCCAGAGCATGGTTTACACTCATTTTACACTGTAGCCCACCCACATTACACAGAGAACACTAGACTAAAACTACTCAAGTCCTGAGAGGGAACCTCATTGCTTTCCCTCAGTGATCATGAGTGCCCAGTAGTACAGAAGGGTTCTTCCCCACCTTTGGGGGCAAATGACTCACAGAGCCAGCGCTGTTTATTGTGAGCAAAAAGCCCATGAGAGCCCCTTATGTTGTGCAGCATGACACACCCAGGCACATGGATTGGGGCTCCACTCCAGGCTGCAGCTGTGCTGAGTCCCTCAGTGTAAAATGCTCCTCTGTAAAATACCATTAACTTCAGCTAATTCTACTGTGACCAAGAAACATCGAGAATGGGTGGAGACAGGCTCCTGCTCTGCCAGAAATGGCTGCCCTCTTCATATCCTCACATACATTCCAAAATGTGTGAAGATATGCAGACCACTTACTGGTAGGCAGAAGGTTTCACCTCCCTATCCTCCTCTCCCCTCCCATCCCAAAAGAACCTTGCATTTTCACAGAATCCCAGACTGGTTTGGGTTGGAAGGGACCTCAAAGCTCATCCAGTTCCAACTCCCGCCATGGGTAGGGACACCTTCCACTGGAGCAGGCTTGCTCCAAGCCGCTGTGTCCAACCTGGCCTTGAACACTGCCAGAGATGGGGCAGCCACAGCTTCTCTGGGCACCCTGTGCCAGCGCCTCAGCACCCTCACAGGGAAGAACTTGTGCCTAAGAGCTCATCTCAATCTCAAAAGAAGAGCTTCCCTCAACAGAGGAAGCAGGCCCTACCTCAGGTGAGCATTTTCTTAGGATAATTTATGACATTCTCTACATCTTCTGCCACCAAGAATTCAGCACGCTCATTACCTGCAGCAGCATAAGTCAGATCTGGCTGGTTCTTGCCTAGATGACATCAAAAGAAAAATGTAAGTGTCCACTTAGGTAACGGGAACGGATAACCAGGTGGCCATTTGAGACACATTAGATTTCCTCTCAGGCAGGGTTAAAAAGCTGAGCTCACCTGCCAATTTTTCAATAACCAGAGTCTTCAAACACACAAAAAGCCAAAACACCATCCCAGGTATGAGAGGGCTGGAATTAGCCCCAGCAATACAAGCAAATCCAGAGCTGGTCCGTTAAAATACACTTTACCTGCTGCACAAATTCCCTCATGATGTGTTGAACTGGAGGAGCGATTCCTGATGTGCTGCTTGACAGCTGCCATGGCCTTGCCAAGGGTGGTTCCTGTGCGGCGCTGAGTGAAGTGATTATTGTATCTGCAGTCAGCTAGACACTGCAGCGGGGAAACCTGGGAGATGAAAGGCACCATATAAATATACAATATTATTACTGCTTTTACTATTATTTCACTGGCCTTTTGCCTCGCTTTCTGGTTGAGCAAGAGAATATGAGTACTCCTGAACGCCCCCAACCCTGCATTTAGTCAAGGCTCGTCTTTAGCACTGTAGACCTTCAGATATAATTTTTTCCCATCAGCTCAGTCCACAGAGCCACAGACCATGTTTCTTTACTTGGTATTAACTTCAAAGTCTTCTTGCTTTAAAATACAACTCAACATTATTTGTTAAACGACTGTTTTGAACTTGGATCCAATATTTTTAGTAAAAGAAGAAAAAAAAGGTTTTGTTTTGTTTTTGAACTGGAAGGAATCCAAACTATCCACGGCTTTTATAACCCAGCTTCCTTATGAGTCAGGACATTTACTGCCAGAAAAATATTATTGTAACTTTATTAGTGCAATATAGCAGTGACATCTAGTGGCTCTCATCAGCGTCATAACGAGCAAGGGAGAGGCACAACTGGCAGGAATTATGGGAACAGGTCCATGTCGGGGTTATTGTGCCATTGTTGAGAGCCTGACGTTGGATGAGCTCTTCTATAGAGCTTACCAAAATTAGAAAGTTCTAACAGTATGACGAAAATAAACACTAAGATAGGCAATTCTAATTGTATAAGTCAGGGGTGATTTCTTTAGCTCACATTTATAACAAGGTAAAATTCCTGGCTTCCTCCATCCCAGCTGAATGTTTTTTGCACTAGGGAGCTCCTTCACCATGAACTAAAGAAACAATATTCTCAAATCTCTAAATCAGTGTTAAGTCTGATTTCAAGCAATTTATAGACTGTGTAGCCTAAATGCCATGGGCACAGCCCAGCTCCTTCTGAAAGAAACAGGAGTTCTGCCATAGGTTTCCATAAAGCCTGATCATGTCTTCAACATTAATTTCGGTCAAAGCTGAAGATCCTTCTCAGGCTTTCAGCCAGGACACATTTGCATGCTTGCAATGCTTCATTTTACACTCAGGAATAACAGAAAAGGCCAAGATTGGCCTTTCAGTAACAGGATTAAGGTAGTGCAATCACCAAACTGACAGAGGCAGGCAATGCTCATGGGGCTCCTGAAGTAAAACTGACACCAGAACTTGGTCAATGTAACACTTGTAATGCTGGCATGAACGTTCATCACCAGTTTTGTAGCTGAAAATGTTTTTTAACTGTAGAGCAGCATTAATATTACAACCAGCTTACTGGTTCTTGTTCTTCCTCTATGCAAAATTTGGTTGGGCACAAAAGTTGCCGGCTGTTCTTCGAAGACAAAGTCAATTGTGCTTGTCTGACAGTGCTCCCCTGGCCTTAGGGGTTCAGGCTATTAAGCATCACCATGATTTTAAATTCTACCACAGATCTGATACTTCTTTCTGTCACTTTGGCTCTGAAATTCTTCATTACTTGGTCAAACTTTCCACATAGAAGGCCCATTTAACAGAAAAAGTCTGCAACTAAGAAAAAGCTGTTAATAATTTTGTTTAGTGATGCACACTCTAGCTGAACACTGAAAAGGAGATGAAATACTGGAAAACTTACTTTGTATAAGCATATTAGCCTGTGTTGGCTGACTGTGCCTTAGGTAAACCACAGGTTTGCTCTACAAGGACAGAGGTTCTTACACGGGCTTTGCTGAGGAAGCCTGCGTTCTGCAACTGCTGGGTTCTGGCCTTGCAGGTGTGTGCTTGGGCATGTGTGTATGTGTGTGTATCTTCATGTGTTTTATTATGAAAGGATTTACTTTTCCATGTGCAGCAGTGACAGCACCCCAGAGGAAGTCATAGCTGGGAAGTATCTAATATAATATTTGCACTGCGTCGGCAGTTTGTGTCCATGTGCCAACGTTGTTGCTCTGCTTTCCCTCCTCAGGATTATTAGGGGGCTTGTAACATTAAATATAATGACTGCCTTTGAAGTTCAGACTTAAACTGAGACACTTTTTCCATGTTGGCAGTAGATGCTGCAGCCTTCTTCCATGGATGGCAGGCCAAGGAAACAAGCGGTCAGCTCCACATCTGCCCAAGCACCTCCACAGAGTCAGTCTTGACGAAGCTCCCACCCAGCCGTCACTTGGCCCCACATCCATCATGCTCCAGGATGAGGGCAGACCTAGGGGTGTCCTCTAGGGCTCACCAATCAAAGCCCCCTTCAGGCAATGCTGCCTCATGGCTATGGCTGAGGTTGTCTCCAGGATCTGGAGAGCTGCTGGCCACAGGCAGCATTCCCATCATCCTGGAAAGTGGTGAGTCAGAGCAGCGGCTTGAGGGAGACTTCAAATACTCCAGCAGGTCTGGCAGAAATATTTATCCACCTGCATTTTCAAATATGCTCTACTTTCTCACTTTATAAATACATGGGATGCAGCTGAACACTTGGCCTAGCAGAGCCAAGCATGCCCCTTTTTATATGATGAACCAGCTGTTTTTCTGGCCTGCTCATATAAACATATTTGTGTGTGTTGATTTTGCAGTTCATTGGGCAAAAGAAACAGACAGGTTGTATTTGCATTTTTGTTATGTATACAACTACCACATAGTAAAGTCTCTGCAGTCCGTTTACTTGTTTACTTTGCATGAAGGGAAGCGGCACATAAAACAGTCAGAGAAGGCACGGGAGGTTGACTGCTAATGCTTTTGCAACCAAGCAGATGCAGAATCAGTCTAAACAGGTGAGATACTGCAATGGGTCTGTTTACAGATCACCACGGGCTGCAATATCAGGTGATTGGAGTCCCCCCGTGAGACAACTGAGGTGTCCTGGACAGCAACCTCCTGCTCACATATTCACTCCTTTGGTTTTGGCTTCCACAACTGTGTTTCCATGTGCAAACTGGCAGTGGGAAGATTCAGACCAAGCTTTCAGAACATCTGATACAACCCCCTGTGGCACTAAAATGCCCCACCAGCTGGCCCGTTTGTAGGTGGTTTCTTGATGTCTTTCTACAGAGCAGATGAGTCAAAACCCTACCTGCTTATTTCCAGCATTTCACGTAGGTGACCAACAGACACCGGCTTGTGCTCCTCCCTGCGTGGAGGCTTATCAGGAGCTAATGGAATACGACAATCTCAACCAGCTCATAAAATTATAACGGGATGTCAAGGAATTTATTGCCAAGTCTAAAAAAGAAAAACATTTCAATATCCTATTATGGCCTCTCTCCAGCCCTATAACCTGCTGAAAACTAGCCTTTAAAATGCCGTACTAGCCAATCCCTCTGAACTTTGGCTTTTATTTGGAGGCATTGTTTTTTATTCAGCTATAAATAAGCTGAATTATGGGCCTTTCAAGGTAGATGTGCATCTGGAACATTACATGGAAAATCTCAGGTTAATGCTCTGACAGTTTGTCTAGGCAGTAAAAGGTAATTGCATGCAACACGACAAAAGTTGTGCAATCCCCAAAATAAGGAACTTTGCTTAATACAAATCATTGGAATTAGACAAGGGATAGAATATATTCCTCGGAGGTGCCAGATTTCATCTTGCCAATTTTATTCTTTATACTTACCCAGAGGATACATTTATAATTTCATATTTTGCTCTATTTCTGGTTGGTTTTGGGGCCAGACTGGAGAAACTAAAGCACTATAAAATGGCTCATCCTGGTAAACATTCACATTTCACTAGCTGCTTAAAATAGTCACAGTGTATTTCCACAGCTATCTGCCCCTTCCATTCCATCAGCGATACCACTGAACTCCTTACTTTGGGCAACAAATGAATTTTTAAAGGAACTTATTTGTGTGTGTGATTTTATGATACCATTTCACTGCCAAGCCAAAAAGGAGAAAGCAAGTCAACAAAGAAAGCCGATTTCCCAGAGGAAGGACTTATGTTCTTGATGATAGAGCTAACAACGGCAATGGATGTGCAGAAGCCAACATGAGAGCGTACTGGAGCAGTACTAGACAAAAAAAATATCAGTAAGCTATGAAGTTCTATTTCATTTTGAAGAAAAATCTAAGGCTTTCTGCTTCCTTTGGAATTCTGCATTTCCCTGTTAAAGTTTGAAGGCAGCTATATTTGAAAGCTGCCAAAGAAGCGTGCTGCAGGGACAGGACACTTGGGTGTGTTATCTGCACTCACATGCTCTTTACAAGTGAGTGAGTGCCTTCACTGGCGAGGGCAGATGTGCCTGGCCTGCCATAACACCAGCCACTCCTTTCAAGTTCAATAAGCAAACATGGCCACGAGGATGATGAGGGGACTGGAGCACCTCCCATATGAAGATAGGATGAGAAAGTTGGTGCTGTTCAGCCTGGAGAAGAGAAGGCTGCGTGGAGACCTCAGAGCAGCCTTCCAATATCTGAAGGGGGGCTGTAGGGATGCTGGGGAGGGACTCTTCATGAGGGACTGTAGTGATAGGACAAGGGGTAATGGGTTCAAACTGAAACAGGGAAAGTTTAGATTGGATATGAGGAAGAAATTCTTTACTGTGAGGGTCGTGAGGCACTGGAATGGGTTGCCCAGGGAAGTTGTGAATGCTCCATCGCTGGCAGTGTTCAAGGCTGGGTTGGACAGAGCTTTGGATGGCATGGTTTAGTGGGAGGTGTCCCTGCCCATGGCAGGGGATTGGAACTGGATGATCTTAAGGTCCTTTCCAACCCTAACTATTCTGTGATTCTATGATTCCCTTTGTCAGCCAAATGACCCCACTTGGATTGGCACCAAAAACAAGCTAAGAGAACAACATACTTCATCGACAGCCGAGCCAGGTGGCTGGATACATGGGAGAGAAATCATTTCCAAGTGGCGTGCCAAGCTCATGTTCTCTGCAGTGGGGCCCTGTTTTGTGCTGCGGAAGAGTTAGGACTCCGAATCGCATTGTCATGGGATGCTTTGGGCAGAGAATCAACTGATGTTGGCTGGAGATGCTGAGAGACAGTGCTGATCTTGCTGTAGCTCTCAAAATAGATCTGCACCTGCTATTAGCATCAGCTTTGCCATCCAAATCCTGTCCAAGGGTGTAAATAACTTATGAATAAGAGAGATTTTGAAAATAGACTCCACTCTTCCTCCCTATCAAGGAAAAAACCCAGACAAGTGGTCCAAATCTTCCTGACTACTCGAAAGTCAAGACAGAGCATTACAAGTGTTAGAAAGAAGGAAGCATAAGACCACCCCCCCCCCCCAGTAACAGCTGTGCAATGGAAGCGTGCAACAAACCAACCTAGATTACAAATGTGGTCAAAGGTCCAGGTATAAATTGAATGGCAATTAAATGAATTTTGGGCAAATAATGAAAAGGGCAATTAAATGAACTTGCATGTGCCAGCTTCTCTGCTTCTTTGCTTACTCTCTCTTTGCCTTGTTGTATGTGTTCCAGCCTTACCAAAGGACTGGCTGTCTCTTTCCGTCTTCTCTTTTGTACCTGCTGCCCGGGATCAGAAGTCTTTATTCTGTGAATGAAAGTATAAGAAGATAATAGAAGATACCATAAGTGAAAATGTCAAAAACAACTGATCATTTGAGGCATTCGGATGTTGGGGTATGACCTGAGTTGCTTGCAATGCAATACCTTGGCTTGCAAAATAGTTTCCCAGTGCCTCTACCGTAATCTTCAACCACTGTGGTTTCCAAAATCATGTGGCATTTTTCAATATCTTTGCCTATAGTTTAAAAGGAAGACAACCCCCCTCATCTCCTCCAGGATGCAGGGAATCTTTATCCCTAGGCAAAGCTGGAGGGAATGCATTGGAAGAGGTTCAGTTCTTTTTTGAAGGTGCTTACAAACTATTTACAACCGTAGGTTCTGTGATGCTGCTAAGAAGGAGCTAGGTAATGGGCACTTATACACATAGGTAATAAAACCTGATTATAAAGGGAATGTAAATCCAAAGAGAGCAATAGCAACTTCATCTATATACACCTGCTAGTTTTACCCAACTGTGGGCTTGAGGCCACTGCACCCATGCTTTAAATCAGTAGTTTTCATATTGCATGCGCAAGTAACAGTTGTGTTCAAAGCAGTCCCTACCTAGTGCCCAAATCTTCCCCTCTGACAAGCCACTCTGCTCGTTCAAACTGAGCCAAGGCAGAGCAGGCACCACCAGGCTGTATGTGACTGGGGCAAGTAGGAGAGTCCTCATGCTGTCAGCCCATGTACCACCACATACACTTCCTAACCAGCGTAATCCTGCTATCAGTGGGGATTTTATTACTGGGAATGAGGCTGAATTTGTGCTGAACTCTCCTCAAAGATGGAGAACTAAATCCACTGGTTTGGCACAGTTGACCTTGAACTTCTCAGAACAAGCTGAAATGAAACTTGCCTTAGCACCGTGTCCTCATTTACCTTGAACTCTGATGGCCTCCTTGTTCACGTGGATATTGATGCTCTTCTCCCACCACAGCACAGCGCTGGCTGAGCAAAAAGGACACATATCCAGGCCATGAGGTTCCTGCACAAAAATAATGTTGATTTTCCTTAAGGAGGAATATCATCTGGATGCCTGTTGTATCACTGCAGTAACTGAGAAGGAGCATGGCCCAGCATATTTGGGTTTTGTCACATGGGACAAGTTAAAAGCCCAGCAATGGGCTCAGGAGTTGCCAAAGTGTCACAGAGGTAGTGGAAGAAGTAAAAGTCTCGCCAGCCCTCACATGAATGTGTGTTGGCTCTAGCAGTCACGCTGGAAGTCTTTATGTGGCAACTTGAATTTCCTCATTTCACTCCTCTTGTTTCAGTTATCCGGACATGGAGTGAAAAAGCAAAACAACACAAAAGCACCCAACGTACATGATTAATCACTCACGCTGCAGAGCTCACAGTAAATAGCCAGAGGCTGGTCGCGGCAAATAACTCACTGACACTCTGCAAGCTGCAATACATTTGCAAGCAGTGTTCAGCCAGTTCTGACTAAGAGACTCTCAGAAATGGGGATTTGCAGGAAACTCATCAACACAAAAAATATGGAATTTGTTACTGGCATCTTTACCACTTCTATTATTTGCTTAATGTGGCAAAACATGGTGCGGATGAAGCTGAAGGTGCAAGCAAACCTCAGTATGCTCACCAGAAAACCAGCTAGGTAGGAGGGGCTCATGCTCCCTGGAAGGACACTCGGCTTTGTCACCATGCAGGGTTCAGACCTCTCAGCAACCACAGCTGGGGCACGGTTTCCAAAAGCTTTGCTGAAGTTCAGCCCCGTACGTGGCTCAGGTTTTCTAAAGCATGTGATACCAGATGTACAGAGCCCCCTTGAAACCCCCACAGCCAACTGTGTCCCTACATGAGGGCTCAGCACTGTTGGAAGTAACCATTCAAAGCTAATAACCTGGCTTCAGGCTTGCTATTGTCTCACAGTGCTCATCAGATACAGGAGAAAATGAGACCTTGGGGGCAAAAGATCTTATTCATGATATCAGTAGAAACACACTGCTGTGCAAGCTTGCTTTCTAAGTGGGCTTCCCTCCCACTATACCCCAAATGGCACATAGCCTGAAACGCAGATGGATCAGCACCAGCACTTATACAGCTGTAAATAGATCACATATAATGGTGTTTCATTTTGCATTCCCAGCTTGCCAGCAGATATTAGGCCATGTGTCTGGTCGTGAGAGAGAGAACTTAAGCCCCGGAATAATAGCTACGAAGTTTTCCTTTGTATGTGGCTGTGGAATAAGGGCCCCTAAGCAAGATCAAGGTCCTGTTGTGGCCGAGTGAAATGATTCATGTGAAGTCATGAGCAAGCAGATGAGTATCTGAACTGAACCAGAGCCCACAGCTCGGAATGAGGGGAGCTCCAGCCCTCATCCTGCTGGAAACTTAGCCCCAGCTAGAGCTCTTTCCCATCGCGGGAGCCCCTCTGCTTTGCCTGCTGTGTGAAACGGTGTCATGGCAGACTTTATGCCAAGGAAAGAACCTGACAATGCCAGACTTAATAAAAGGCTTTAGAAAGCTACCGAAGCACACGGAGAGCCCAAACCCACTATTATTGAGACAGGTACATTCCAGATTAACAGCTACTGGGAAATAAGCAAAATATCATTCAGAAAAGAGGAAATTGTAGGGAAGTTCTGCTCTAAGTCTGCTCTGAGGCATCTTCCCCAAGAAATGAGGCTGCTCTAAGGCGAAATAGCCAAATACAGTATCTATGTTTGCTTTCCCTCTTGCATCCATGCAAAATAACCTGTACTCCAAAACAACCACAGGGAATCCAAAGGAACCACAAGGGGGAAAAGCAAGCAAAGCAGCAACCAGCCCGGGCAGGTCTCTGCTGTGCTGATGGTATTACTTGTCATTGCAACAACACATCACTGAGCAATGTAGGGCATTAGCTCACACCTTTACATCCTGCGGTTGTGTTAAACAGGGCCCATCAGATCTAAAATGCAACATTTCTAGTGCAGGCTTAATATTTCCCCCAGGGATTATGCAGAGTAAAAAGACCTCAGATACGTAAATACACAGAAGGGGCAGTGCAGAAGTGGCAAATACAGTACAAGCAATAAACCAGTTTGTATATGGGGATTCAACTGCACATACCCCAAGAGGAACACTCAAGAGGGCATCATGTCCATTTTCTTGCCCAGTAACAGGACCAAGAATAGAACAGAATAGAAACAAAGCAGGATGGGTGCTTTCTCTGCTCCCTCTGCTCTGGAAGGCCCACGAGCTGCTCACTGAAATCTCCCAAAGTAACTTCACATCACGAGGTGCTATGAGGAGGGCACATGAGCCAGCGTGTGCTCACATGTGACAGTGTTACCATGCTCATCACAGGGTGCAGATGAGTTCTGCACCCCTCCTGCTGCAGTCCCTCTCTACAGCAAACTAGGCCCATAAGTGTGGGTTTGAAGGAGAATTCATCCTTCAGCATCACTGTTGGCCTTGCTGGTCACGCAGGGCTGAACCTGGTATTGCTTTTGTTGCTGCTCTTGCCCTGAATAGAGGATTTTTCTCCTTTTGTTCCAATTTGCTTTCCAACCCTGTCAAGCAACCAGTGCAGGCATTTATGGCCTTTCCGTTTGCTGAAACGCGATCTTCAGCAAAGCAGAGTTCAACCTCTCCTGAGCCTTTCGGGCCAGAACAGCTTTCTCCTGAGGCATCACTGGCCATGGGCACGCAGCAGCTTTTCCCAGAGCAGGAAGGATGCTGCTAGTGAAAAGACACAGTTTTTTCAAGGTGAACAGCACACACACTCCCAAACGGGTGCCTTTGTCCTGTTTCCAGAGGGGCTGCTGGTGTGAGCCAGAATCAGAGCTGGGAGGAGGTGAGGACCAGGGCGTCTCCAGAAAGAGACTCAAACTGCAGCACAGGCTGTCCTTCTACCATAAATGAATACACAGATACCTCCGTGCTGGATCCAGCCTCTTGTGCTGCTTGACCACAGGCTTGCCTAAACCCAAAAATCTCCCATGGGAACACAACCCATGTGTTTCCAAGTCCTGCTTATAATTAAACTGGCAGAGCATCACCGTCTTCTAAGGTCCTTCCCCAGCCTCTACTCCAGTGGCTGGTGAGTGCCTGCAATGATGATAACCAGCTACTGCTGTGCCCTGCTCTGGGAGCTGCTCTGTATTTCCAGAGCTTTTCCAATGCTTGAGAAGATCCACCATGGCTGTTCCTGTGGCACACTGAGGAACACAGTGCCTGGTCTTCTCCATTTCTCTCTTTTCTCCCAGAGCCAGTTTGTCCTTCCTCAGCGTTATCAGAAAGCTTAAAGGTTGTGTTATGTTTGGGACCAGCATCTTCTCCCTCACCGTGCCTGCCCAGGCTCCCCTCCAATTTTTGCTGGTATTTGGGCTTTTAATTTGTGAATTTGCAAGTTTTTGCCAGGTTTTGACCCCAGCAGCATGAAGAGACTACACCAGATGGCCACAACATGGGGCACATGTAGAATGCATCTTCTATTGCTTCAAGCGTGCAGCTGAAACACCCAGTAACTCCAGCTGAAGATGATCCCATCCAAAGGACAGCCTTGCTGTAGGCAGTGCTGACTGCATTGATTCAGCTACAGATGTTAGCCGAGATGTAAACCATGTTCTTCCTCTGTGCTACAGCTCCTTAGCAATGAACAGGGACAGCATTTACTTTCTCCCACCCTTTCTGGCTTTATCTGTTCCAAAAAATCTGGTTGTTCAGGTACACAGTTTTGTTTCGACACCCCCCCCCCCCCCCCCCCCCATGTTTCTGCAGCTCACACAGGGTCAGCGTTTGCTCCATTTTCAAGATCACAGAATCGCAGAGTGGTTTGGGTTGGAAGGGACCTTAAGAGCTCATCCAGTTCCAGCCCCCTGCAATGAGCAGGGACATCTTCCACTCGATCCGGTTGCTCGGAACACATCCAGCCTGGCTTGAATGCCTGCAGGGATGGAGCATCCGCCACCTCTCTGGGCAGCCTGTGCCAGTTTCACCATCCTCACCGTAAAGACTTTTTCCTTAAATCCAGCCTGCATCTCCCCCGTTTTAGTTAGAAGCCGTTGCCCCTCACCCTATCACCACGGCACATCACAGTGTTTCCTGAGGTGAAAGATTTGGAGCGCACAGTTTGCTGAGGTAGATCAGACGAAGCAAGCTAAGCCCGGGCTGGACTGGACTCACCAGCTGAAGCTGTGTAAACCAGCACGTCAAGACAGCAGGAAGTCTTGGGAGGGCGCTAAGATCACATCTGTCCCAAGCAAAACATTGTCATTCGCTTGATAACCACCAGCACTTTAGTTTGATATTAAGATTCAAGCCCAGATAATGGGAGATGGCACCTTTCTGTCCAGCGCAGAGGGGTTTATCCTGGGGTTTTACTGCGCTCAGACAGCTCAGGAGCATTCGCCCCGTTTCTGAAGCCGAATTTCACCGATAGCAGCAAACACTGGTGTGTGTTTTAACAAATATTTCCATATGCTAAAGGAATGCAAACGGTTGCCAAGGAAAGAGGCTGCTGCAGCAGCGGCCGGGGCTGCTTCTGAAGGGAAAGCTGCTGCAGAAAGGAGGTATCCACAGAGGTGCACTAAAGCAACAGTAACTGCAGTGACCTGGGGCTGACCTGGAGCTCCTCAGATTACAGAAATGAAAAGGGAGTTTCAGACGAACCTGAGGCCAATTAGGAGCTGTTCTGCCGTTTTTTGTGTTCCTGGAGACATGATGACATTTCCTGAAACAAAAACTCGAGCAAATTCTATAAAATACTTCTTGCTTTGGTGGAAAAATAAATGATCGCCTTTTTATCTCCTCATTCCTGAGGCGCAGCGCTGGCCCACTTCTGTTTGCGCAGATGGATTGGAGGGAAAACACCCAGAGAAGGGCCAAGTGGTGAGATTCTTGGCACGAGCGATTCAGTGCGAAGTTATTCTCAGGGCTGCCTATTTGTTATTGCAGCAGGAATCATTAAGATTATGTGGAAAGATACTGTCCGGGAAAAAGTGTGAAGTGAGGATTATATGTCCTGAACCGCCATCAGCGGGCAGAGCATCGTCTGTCCTTGGCTGGGGCTCTCTGGAGTGGTGACACGGAGGTGGCTGCGCTCAGGTGGCTCCCAAGACCTTCGCCTTTTGCTCTGAACTGCGTTTCCAAAGCACATCCTTCGACCAGGCAGACAGGGGCCATCATTGAGGGGAAGGTCGTCTCTTCACTGCCCTCCAGTGCTTCGTAGTCATTTGTATCCATGCCCATCGCTGGCAGTGTTCAAGGCCAGGTTGGACACAGGGGCTTGGAGCAACCTGCTCCAGTGGAAGGTGTCCCTGCCCGTGGCAGGGGTTGGAGCTGGAGGAGCTTTAAGGTCCCTTCCAACCCAAACCAGGCTGGGGTTCCACGTCTACGGCAGCGCGCGGCCTCGGGGGGTTTCAGGGTGCTTTGGAGCATCGCTCCAGTCATGTGCAGGCAGAAGGTGATCGTGGGGGAGGGTTTGGTGCCCGGCACTTCCCAGCATCACAGCCAAGCAGCGGGGGGGTGATGGCTCAGCGTCCCCTTTGGCTCCCTCATGGGGAGGCCCAGCTCTGCCTGGCCTGCACGGCTGCTGCCCACCCCTCACGGGCACCCCAAGCACCACGCACACGGCGGTGGGAGCCGTGCACCCGGGCAGAGCCGTGCCCTCGGCTGCAGCTGAAGGCAGCGTGTCCATGCAGGGGTTACCTGACACAGCCCAGGCCCCCATGGGATGTGCACCAGAGAGCCCCGAGCCGGGGCAGTCTCCCCAGCCAGCAAGTACCGCATCCCCAGAGCCAAGTGATGGGGCAGAGGGGGGCTGACGAGTCCCCTCCCTCTGCTGCTGTCCCTCCGCTGCCTCCTGCTGACCTCCGCTTCCCAAGGAAGGTTTGGGCACATGGGGGGGAGACCTGGCCCAGTTAATCTCCATGCAGCCCAGAGCACAAGCTCGAATGCAGAGGCAAGGGACGCATTGTCAACCATTCCCTGTCGCATCCCGCCGCCATTCCAGGAGGCAGGAGCTCTCTCCACCCTTCCCTTGCTAAGCACAACACCTCACTTCTTTCTGAAGAGAAAACAGCCCCCAACAGCACAGTGTAAGCAAGCTTGGTGTCTCACTGTCCACTGAAATGAGGTCACCAGCGATGGACAGGCTCCGCGAGGGCTGAGCCCCACGCTCACAAAGCAAATCATCACAGCACAGGGGCAGTCAGTGATGGGCTTTGAACCTCAGGGTCCGGTTGTTGCACATCCATCACCGCCTTGGATGCCCTGGGAACACCGCACGGGTGACCCACAGATTAGATTTAGCTTACAAGGCAAAGGGCTGCCCCCCACCAGTCACCATGGCCGTCCATTGCTGCCTTCATCTGGGAGGTCCCGAGCAACATCCACGTGGGTTCCTCTAAGAAGCTGGTGCAACCAGAACAGATGCAGCATCGCCGTAAAGCGAACTTCCCCTGCCCCATCGCCTGTGGCAGAGCACGGGGCTGCTGCTCCTCGCCCTGCTCATCCCATCCCCATCCGCACGCCTTTGTCTGCAGGCCACGATAAATGGAGAGGGGGAGCCGCAAAGAGGGATGGGGTACAGAGCCAAGGGATGGGGATGAGGGAGTACAAAGGGTCCCCAGCAGCCAGACCACGCACTGAGCTCTCCCTGCCCTACACGTGCATGTCTCTGAACCCGAGGGCCCATGTGCAGGAGCTGTTTCCTCTCCTGCCCGAGGGGAAGCAGAGGTGGGGGGCAGCGCTCCCCTGGCCACATCCCCACCGCTCCCGTTCCTCAGCACAGCCCTGTTCCAGGGGGAAATGGTGGCGCTTCAGTCCAAGTGCTGGCGGTTTGGGCTCGGCCTCTCGCAGCCGGAGTCTCGTGGCATCTGCTGTCAAGCGTGACGAGGGTTTGCGAGCCAGCCAGGAGCGCGCGCCGAGCCCAACGGGTGCCCGCAATCCGGGGAGGAGCCGCAGGATGCCTTTGCCCATCGCCTGCCAAACCAGCCCGGGGCACTTGGAGTCCACAGCGCGGGTGCTGAGCGCTCCACGCGCTGCGTCTCAATCCTCCCCCGCCGAGGAGCAGGGTGAGGAGTGCAGACACATGCGAAAGTCATCAGAGGCAGGACAGACCCTGCGAGCCCGTGGGGTTCATCTGCTGGCGAGGAGCTCCGTCGTGCTGGTACCGGAGATCCCACAGGCGAGGACCTGCATTCCTCTGCCACGGCTGCGTTACCCAACCACGAGGGTTTGCGGCTCCAGGTTGAGGCTGTGAGCAGACAGTAGGAAAGATGATACGGGCGAGGGGGTGGTCGAGCTCCGAACCTTTCCAGATGCAGCCGTAACTGAACGCTGCTCCCACAGCTCCGGTGGTGCTCAGGGCAGGCAGCGGAGCCGCGCTGTCGTTATCGAGGAGAAGGCACGAGGTGCTCGTTTCCACTGCCTCATGGGGTACATCCAGGGACGTTCTGCAGAGATGCATAAACCACGCTGTGGATTCCGTGGAATCTCTTTGGTTCCGTTGTGATTTTGACTTGTTAAAATAACAGAATATTCATGAAAAAACCCTAAATGCTAAGAAAAAGGGGGAAATTTCTAAGGATGAAATGGACCGTTTCAGCCGGTGCTAATGGCACAAACCCCACATTTACCGACAGTGGAAACACTCAGAGAGCTCAAACCACCGGCTCAGGAGAGGGCGAGATTCAAGCCCTTTGTCCTGCTGCAGTACCTGCGCTCAGCCCCGATGAGGTCTTCAAGAAGGACGTTAGCTCTGGATCTGCGTGGTCACTGCTGGCTGTTGCCATCTTACATCCTGGATTCCGGCTGGACTGCAAAGATAAGCAGCATTTCTGCTGGAGGCGTAGCGCACCCCTGTGAGGACACTGCCTCGCACACGGGAGGGCACCGTGGAAGTGAGGACACAGCACTGTGTGATTAACAACTGCCCCACGGCCGCCTCCAGCCCCACAGAGCCCAGCGCTAACGCTTTAAAGCATCCAGGGAAAAGCTGGAGCTTGGGAAAGCCGCTGCAGGCTTCAGCCCACGCTGCCCCAGAGCGGTGGCACAGGGAGGCTGCGGAACACGGGCTCCAACACCTGCCATAAAACTGCCCCTGACACTGAGCACGATCCAAACCCATCACCCCACTGCAGAGCAACCGCAGCGCGACGTGAGCGGTCCCCAGCGTGGGTCTGAACTGCAGCAACTGGCCACAGCCTGTTCCAGCCGTGCTCTGACCCATGCGATACACGGAGCCTTTTCCTCCCCGTGCTGCAGCACAGGCCAAGGGAGGGCTGAGCTCCTGCGGCTTGGGTCTGGCCTGGGATTGTCAGGGAGAAGCAGCGTTGGGGTGGGAAGGAGAAGAGGATCTGTCCTGAACCTGGGTTTTGAGTCACTGCTGTGCTCTTTCTTTGGGAGAAGCCGGTCCCGAGGGTCCCCGTGGCACTCAGGATGGAGCAGCATCCACGGCACCCCCTGCCCCTGGGGCAGCACAGCGCAGAGGAAGGTCCATGTCCTACATGGACCCGCTCCACCCCTCCCCACTGCCAGTGATGCGGTGTTGTTTAACTCGGGCTGGAAGCTTTTGGCTGTCAGAAATGCACAGCCCAGACCATTACACACCTTGACAACAGGAGCTAAGGCCTGAACCTTGCTCCAACGGGATACAGTGGTTGGTGCTGTAAAAACACAGGTGCTGAGGGCATGAACATGCACCCAGCTCTCTTGGAAAAGGGCTGAGAACTGAGTCCTGGAGCTTTCCATGTGGAGCAGGTGGCTCCCCTGGGAAAACTGCCTCTCTCAGGTGAAAGGTGCCACATCAGGAGCCGCACGAAGGCCCAGCTGCACCAGCCCCAGGATTCCCTTCCGGCTGAAGCGTTCCCATTCTGGAATCTCTCCACAGCTTTTGGCTGGGTTTTGTTCACCAGCCCTATTAGAGAACCCTATTTCCCAGGAGCTCTCTTCCATAGCAACAGATCCATTTCCCTAAAGCTACTAAAAAACAATGGGGAAAGAAAGCCCAGAAGACAGAATTATGAATCCTTTTGAGACCTTTGATCCCTGTTACTTCACCTGCAGGGAATAAGTGAGCGCTGTGGGAAGCATGGGGAGGCTCAGGGAGCAGCTGGAGGAGCACCTTCCCATGGGGGCAGCCAAGATGAAGCCAGGCCAACAGGATTGGCTCCTCCAGCTGAGAGCCATAGGCACGGCCCACATCATGGAATGGGTAGGGCTCTGCTGCCCAGGAGCTCATCTCTAGTCTCCCCTCTGGCAGGTTAAAGCCATTCCCCTGTCCTGTCCCTACAGGCCCTTGTCCAAAGCCCCTCTCCAGGTTCCCCGCAGCCCCTTTGGGCACTGGAGCTGCTGCCTTCTTGAGGCAGAAGTAGCAGCGAAGACCCTTTCTCTGCACACACATTGCTCCGGCAGCCATGGAAACAGGCGGCAGTTACCCTTGATCGAGGAAGAAGAAATTCCTCTGGGGATGCTTCTGCTGACGCGTGACAGTGGGAGCACCGCAGCAAAGCGGAGCCGTGCGGTGCCTCCGGGACGGGCGACCCAGCTCAGCTCCGGTTGCCACCGCGTCCTCCCCAGGCACTGCAATACAGGGACAGGTAAACCACCACCTCAGCACCGCACACAGCGCGCCAAAGCATGGAGCTGGGCCCCTGCAGGCACAGTCCGGACTCGGAACGCTTTGGCCTGGCGCCCCCAGAACACTTACCCACCGCGCTGGCAGGCAGAGGCCGAGCCCTGGCCGATGCTGTTCCCGATCCATCCTTTGTTTGACAAATTTAAGCTGAAACTTCCTGATTTTTATTTTTTTTATTAAGCACATTCCACAGTACAAAGCTTCGGGTCAGGAACGGGATCTGTACAATTCAACAGTTTCAAGAAGCTGTTCATACACCAACTTTCCAAACAGATAATTGGCAAACATAATTACAAGTTAGAATTCGACTATCCCAGTGCTTTGAAACATTAATATAGCAGTAATGTACAGTTGCTCAGTTATGTTAGCAAAACACAGTCCAGAGTGCAGCCAGGATCACTACCATTAATCCCAGGAGTCACGGTCCTTGGGTGCCAATCACAAAGTCCACTGCTGTGGTACACGAAGCACAAGGAAGGTCAGACCGCATGTTCAAATACCGTTACCTCCCAAGGAAAAAGAGGAATTGAAATCTTAGACATGCATGTAAGAAAAGGACTCCGCTCTTGGGAAACAAACACCTTTTTGTTCAGGGCTGCAACAGGTTGGATGTTCTTAAACAGTTTGATATTAAAGCTATTAGATGGGATGGGTAAAGTAAGACACTTGCACGCGCTACTGCCAAGCTTACCACAGAGTGACCTTACAGCCGCTTAGGAGCGGGTTTTTACTCTTCAGCACTTCACCACATTCGGTCACCTTGAGGAATTAATTGTTGTAAGTACATGGGTGCTTCGCTCCAACACTGATCCCAACACCTCCCTCCGTGTGAAGGGTGAGGAGGAGATAACCTGAAGCTGCAGTTCTGTAATGGTAACACCTTGACATGCGCGCTTCTCTGAGTTGAGGTGACACAGAAACGATGCGCCTGACCACAGCTGTCCCACTGGGAACACCATCAGACACCCCTAACCTGGTCAGAACAGGGGACAATGCAAACCTGAGACAGTGCTGCCAGAGGACAACACGCACAGGACGTACAAACGAGCAGAGGAATGACAGCACATTTCTGTGCCAGCACATGTCTTCCCTGGGAGAAGGGGTGGGTTCCACGCTGAGCTCGAGTGAAGCATGAAGGAAAAGCCACCGACAGGCACAGCCACATGGGTAACGCAGGTAAAATATCTGTGTTTGCCTTTATCCATGTCTTGCTCTGACATGAGACAAATGCAGCAGCATTTCTATGAGCACATCAATGAGGAGAGACCATGACAACAGAAGAAGAAACTACTGAGACTTCCTCAGAAAAGCGCCAACGAGGAGGAACCGCAACCAGGACATGGCAACAGGAAACGGCTATGGAAGAGAAAACCAGCAGGGTCATCACCAGCACAGCAATCAGCACGGTAAGCACAGCACTGACTTGAAGGGAACCTCCTCCCCACCATGAGGAAGTGTTACAGATCACAAATAAACTGAACTTTGGCCCACGGCATCTTCTCCACTGAGCAGCCCAACTAACGCTGAGGGACGTGAGCAGGCGGCTGCGGGGAGCTGCTGCTGTTACAGACACCTGGACAGAGCGTGGCACAAAAATAAGATACAGAACATAAATTAAACCTGGTTTTGTTTAATTTTTAAAAAGTTTAAAAATTACATTTTAAAATCTGGAGTTCCCATTAAAAAAAACCAACACAAAACCCAAACAAACAGAAAAAAACACCAGAAAAACAACCCTAATGAATACTGAAAACCTCCTTCTCGCAGACAGAACCTCTCGGTGACTCAGATGAACGCCTCCAGTGCCAGTAGTTAGAACATCCTGCTGCCAAGTGCTACCACTTCTTGTGTTAGTGCGTAGTGTCAGGCAACCCTGACCCCAGCGCCCGGAGGTTCCACTGGTATGTACATTATATCTACATGCTTATACAGTATTGGAAATGAGGCAAGCACACATGGGAAGGTTTTACTATACCAAACATTAGGAAGCGTAGGACGGCTGCAGTACAGAGCACAGTTAAAAGGAAAAGACAGTGCTATACAACTAGTTTAGGTAACCTAGCCTGAAGTACAGGTAATCTTTAATTTAAAAGAAATTATTGGTGCAGAAACAAGTAAACCGTAATCCAAAAATATTACTGAGCGCTTCAGAAATAGTTCTAAGAGTCCAACGTACACTCCTAGCAAACAGAACGGGCTCTGCATCTGTCATGAGAGGAAAGTCTAAAGGACAATGGTGACTGAAAGCAAAGCTCTGTACATTCTGGGTATGTGTTTGGCACCCAAATTTCATTGGAGAATGTTTCTTATTCTTTAAAGTCAGACAAAAGTGCAAAGCAATATAAATTAGGCCAAGTCCTCTCTTGACTTCTGATTTATTTCTGAAAAACAAGCCATCGGAGTTCAGGTTCTACGGACACTTTACATGTGAAGCTTTGGATTTCTCACTGCAGGGAAGGACAGGCTTCTGAAATTCATCTACTCCAAGTCAGTGAATTTGTAGCAAATTCAGAGATGACCACTGAGAGCAGGAAAGATTAAGAAATTTAGATATAGAATTGTGCTGCTTTGCATCTACACAGCATCTAGAGCCAATTCTGACTTTAGCTGTCAGCCAACATCTTCAGGCATGTAGTAGCCAAAAATCCAGTAGTTCAAGACTGTGAAACCCTGAAAAAGACAAAAGAGAAGCTGAACTGACAGAAGATACAAATCAAAAAGCATCATGTGGAGACGCCTGGAGTTGGTCAGGCAACGCCATCCTTTGCTCTCAACTTGAAGGGCAAGATACCTGCAAGGTGCACAACACATTAAGGGGGTGCTCGCCCTGAAATACTTCCCCCCGTGCTAGAAGTCCTTCCTTTCAGGAGAGGTGAACCTCTACAGGACAAATGGCTTTGTTGTGGAATATACTCCGAGTTCACTTGAAGTAAGAGCACACTGAGAATCTTGCTAGTCCTTGGGGGGTCACCGATAGCTTGGCAGCTTTCTTACACATAGTAAGGATCGAAACCCCTCCTGGTGACAGGCAGGTGAACCACCAGCCAGTCTCACTATTTACTGAAACAGTGACCTCCACAGAGCTGTGAGGAGCAGATTTTGCGCAGGATGCAAGTTCGGCTGCTTTAATAGATGAATGTTTCAGAAAACAGACAAAAACTTCCAGTAGTTTTATAATTTGGTTACCTTTCCCAGCCACGTGGCTCCATTATCAGCTTGGAGACAGTGCAGGTTCTCAGTGTAATTAAATCTGAACTTTGGGTTTTACCTGCCACTTCCCAAAACCCTTTAATGGCCAACCTAGTTGATTCTATGGACCACAGAGAATGACCCTCCTCCGACATGGAATTCCCATGAAAGGTTAAAACATCTTTAGGCACTTCCCCTTGCCTTCCCTTCCCCCAGCCCATGGCCTAGTGCTTAATATAAGAATATTAGACTATCATATGGTAACAATTTTTATCATGTTACAATAAACAACAGGAATTCACCAGAAAGCAATAAAACTCTCGCAGCCAACTGCCAGGACTGTCAAAAATGATCCACTTGCAAGAGGCAGAACATTGCAAAGCCTTGTAAAAAGAGTGTACAGGGCTGCTTCGAAATACAGAAAGCTGCAAGGCTTGAAAGCACGTACAGCTTCCATTAAATGCCCTCATGAAACATTAGCTGTTTGACCAGAATTTTATGTAGATTTATGGGGTTTGCATTCTGAAGTCAGACAAACCTGTCAAAAAGCGACATCAACAGCATCTCTCCTATAGAGGAAATCATTATTAAGGGACTGTCATTACCAACACCAACAGCTCCTAGGATATGGAGGTCTGTGTGGTTTGAGTCGGGCATCATGGGGACAAGTCAGGCCTAAGCTATGCAAAACTGTCGAGTGCGCAGAATTTGAACAGAACAACACATGCCAAAGGCATTTGGTATTTCACAAATCTCAGTGGCAGTGGGTCTGGTGGGCCACATGTGGCAAGAGAGGAAAGAGACACCAGCACACAGCTGGTCAAGTGAATCGATACAAGTTTTATTCAACTCCTCATTTCTTTTGTGCTTTAAGACAAGCTGCGTGCAGCCTTCCCATGAATCAAAACTAATCACAGCAGCCTGCCAAACAAACTCCTGTGATTTTTATAACACAAAACTAAAAAAGGAATTGATCAATTTCAGATTATAACTTCACAGAAGACAGCGCTGGTGTGCGAACTGGAACATAGATGGAAACTGTTCCTAATACTATTGTCATCTTCTCACACAGCCTATTCCATCTGCCTGAAAAGGCAAGATAAAACAAATGGAATTACTCAGAAAGGAGGAAAAAAGTCTTCCATAGAGACGGAAAACCATCCAACTTCAACAGGCCTTGGAGCTGCCACAGCATTAGTTCACTTCAGCATGGACTCTGGTGGCACCGAAGCCTGTCTGAAGAGGAGCAGGACAAAGTCCCTGGGGACATCGCCATCAGTGACAGCATCAAGTTTCCCACAACAAGGACAAACATGTCATCCTGGATCAAATAAAACAGTTCTGAAGTGGAAGTCACAGGTAAGCAGCACTGCAGGACCTGGCTCTTAGAGTAGTTTCAGGATTTAGTTTCAAGGCCAGGTTGGACAGGGCTCTGGGCAACATGGTATAGTGTGAGGCACCCCTGCCCATGGCAGGGGGGTGGAACTACATGATCTTAAAGTTCCTTTCCAACCCAAATCATTCTATGATTCTATGGCTTACCTCCCAGGAAGCTGAGTCTTTCAGTCACTCCCCCTGTACAAACACTACTTTTAGCAGTTTTCCCTTTTCAGATTTCTTTTGCCCCACTGCAGGCAGGATAAGGAAGTCCACGAGTTGTAATAAACTACCCTGGCAGCAGTATTCTTCAAATGTGGTTTTAAGGGAAAGTTCCATTACGTGCTGATTCGGCACACTAGCTCATCGTCATAGCATAAAAGTCTTCTTCCTTATTCATGGGCCTAATTATATTAAGTAATTACAGATTTGGAAAGACAGGGAACTCTAGCCATGGCCAAGTTTTAGCTTTGACCCTCGGTGAAACATAATGAGCCAATTGATCCGAGTGTCATCTCCAGAGAGGATATTATGTTGGCCTTTTTTTAACGTGAGTGGGAGTTCAGTTAGTAGGAAAGGCAGCCAACACTTTCCTGAGGAATGCATGCAGGTGAAAGAGAACTGATTTTTAAGAACTGGCATCTCAGAGCAGCAGAGTGCGTCTTCACGAGGGAAAGCTTTCCTAGCCAGAAGCAGAGATCCTACAGAAGGAGGGGAAACCCCAAGGATCTCATTGCCACAGCAGGGATCAGAAGATCCTATAATGATTTGGGTTGGAAGGAAGATTAAAGCTCATCCAGTTGCATTACATCCAGGGCACCTTCCACTAGAGCAGGTTGCTCCAAGCCCCATCCATGTACAGATAATGAAGGTCCAGGCTTACATGAAGACAGGGAAAGCTTTTCCCACAACGCTTAAGCAAGCTACTAATTATCCACTTCAAATAAAATAAATCCTTCCTGTTAGGGCAGTGTTACTCCTAACTGCTGCAGTGTCTCCACCTCCTTGGAAGCTGGATGTCTCAGCACTGGCAGAGACAGGCCACTGCAAAAAGGGGCGACTGCTTTGCCTGGGGAAGGCAATTTTCATGTCTCCAAGTTCCAATCTTCACAGCTATTTATAGTTTGAAGTGCAATTGTTGGCAGCAATATAGATGACATAAGGAAAAGCATCCACTGTCCTAACAGATCTACAGCGGAGCTTTTACCCACCATGCCTCAAGAACTAAATGAAGCTGACATGAATTAAAACGGAAACATAAGAGGCAAAGTTCATGTGCTTGGTTCCTGACAGCTCTGAGCTGTCATGTTGCCTTACATGATACAATTTTCAGCTCTGAAAGCTTTCCCTACAACCCTACTGTTCATGGTTGTCATGGAACTGCTCATTTCTGGTGAGCATTTGCCCAAAGATCATACACACATTCAGTTTAGTGGGGATGCCTTACAATGTTCATTGCCAAGCTTCAGAGAGCAGATGCATCAAAGAGCTCCAAAAGGCTCTGATTTCATGGGGTAGTTGGAACACCTGCACAATACACTGAGTCTCCTCAATTTCCAAGGATATTGTGAATACAGAATAATATTCCATAGAATACCTGAAGCACTTGATTATGAACAGAAGGGATTATAGAAGGGGGTGAGGAAACATGACAAGTTTTACGAGCCAAAGCATGACCATACAAAGACTATATGGTGTCTATGTGGCACAAACAGGCTTTGTTTTCTTAAAGAAAACATCAGATGCTTGCTTTGACTAAGCCAACCTGCAGGCAGAGTGATAATTCCAGATATTTATAACACATACAATAAAAAGAGGGAGACTTACCTTCTGAGGGTAGTAAAGTGCAGACTGTTATCTGGAGATGTAAGTGTATGTTCTAGATGGAGAGCGGGTCTCATTCTGGGCACTCGGTGGCACATTTAAGAAATCCCAAATCAGAATTGTATCATCATGGGAACTACTGATGATCTGAAATTCATCAAACTGGAGTCTAAAGACACGTCCTGAATGTTCCTGTGAGTGACGCAAATCAGTTAGCAAGGCAAGAAGAGAGTGATGCTTCATTACATTTGTGCTCACACACCTATCCGGACACAGAGCAGTGCAGTAAAATGCTGGCGTACTGGTTAAGAAACCCTCAGTTATATACAAAATCAGCTTTTCGTAAATTTGAGTGTATGTAAGCTTTTTTCACATGGCTTCCAAATCCAGTGCCTGTTAATCCTGAGCCTCCCCGAGGGGCCAGTCTTAGAGGCTGAGATTACTACAGACAAAAGCAGCCTGTCAGTCAAGAAGCAGCAACTTAGAAGACCGGCTGGCACTGACAATCTACCAGGGCTCCTTCTCCTACGTAACATCTGCATTCAGTGCTGCTGCTGACTCCAGTTTTGTGCAGCTCTAATGCACCACATCCCAGCTTCAGCTAGGGCATGCTGCTGAAAGGATCATCATGGCTCACTTACTAGGCAAGACTGACTGTGTTCAAACACTGCCATAAGGATGGGAGGTGAAGGAGTACATGCTCCGTCAGCTCTTGCAAGGAATCTCAAAAAGGCACTAGGAGGCCCAGAAAAGGTTCTCCTCTTTGTCCTGCTCACCCATTTTTAATAGATTTAAAATGAGTACGCTACCTTCACTGGAGAGCTAACCGAAGCTGTCAGTGATCTCCAAACTATAACCTGAGCTGCAGTACACCCACAGAAGGGACAGAACCAACATTTGCAGTAAAACTAAATACACTGCATGCATATGGAAAAGAAAATAGTTAAATCTTATCTCTGTGCAAAGACTACTGAACAGAAAGAAAAGGCAAAAGCATTTCTAGCCACCTAAGCACTTCTTTAGGTGCTGGAAAGGCCAAGCACATGCTGAATAAGGCAGTTACCATCACATACAGTCCCTAACTTTGGGTTGCTACTAGCTTGTCAAACTGATTTCTGAAGTAAAATTTCATGCACACTTCAGTGCAAAGAACAAAGAAATCATTTCCCCAACCTATTTTTCATTAAGTCTACTGTCATAAACCCGAACCCTCATTACAAAGGAAAATACAACTTAAGCAACAGCCTTAAATCTGATAGTCCTCTGAAGTGATTAGAGTTCCTGTGGTAATCCCCTTGACTTGACCTCCCTTCCCTCTTCCCGTTGCTTCCTTCCAAACTGAGAGATTAGAAGAAAGGTCTGGGAAAGGCTCACAAGATTCCTCCCCACTTTTAAGAAGGGGAAATTTAAAGCCAGCCCTACAACGATATTAGGGAAACACACCAGGAACTAGAATGATTTGATATAGTGTCATGCTGATTTAAAGAGTATCCAAGAATGTGAAACTAGGAAAAAAAAAATAATCTTTCTTTTAAGCTCAGATCCAAGTCATTCAGGACATAACAACATATGAAGTTTTCTTTATTCTTAGACTAAGCAGCAGCCCAGGCTTTATAAAACATCCTGAGATTCTCACCTACCCCACTATAACATGATAACATGCCTCTCATACATAAAAGATCCCAGATAACCCCAAATAGATTAGTTTTACATACCACTAACGTACGCAAGCATAATGTACTTGCTGGGGCACGAGGGTCAAGAGCAGCTTGCAAGTCCCAAACCTTAATTTTGCTATAAAGTGAAATGAGAAGGTCATTATGAGAGCATCGTTTCAAGTATAAGTATAGAAGAAGCATCTAAAGGAATGGAGAGCATGCTGAATTCTCCCTACAGCTACTTCATCAGGATCAAGCAAAACATTAGAATCGATCTTCACTAAAATACTGAGGTTAGATCTCATAAAACGTAGGTAGGCTTGTATTTCTTTTTAGCAGCACATGTGATGTCTTTGTGATGGACCAAGCAGGTTGGTTATATGAAACACAAATAGACTATGCCCAAGCCATTTTGGAACTGCAGATGATCTTGAAAACTCACTGCACTACTGATGAGGTGCAAAGTTCCAGTGGGAATTAAGCTGGGATTGGCAAGCCCAATGAGATACTAAACCCAAATAAAAAGCTAGAAACAAACAGCTGAAGAATTGTTTTCAGTAACTCTGCTGTTCACTGGAAGTATAAATCAAGCAGAAAAGAAATGGAGAATTTGGATATGGATATAAGGTGTTGTGAAGTGCTAACAGTGGGGGTCCTACCCTCAACCCAACAAAAAGCTCACTAAAGACATCTGAGAGCCCCTCAAGATATATTTATGCTCACAGCAAACATTCAGTGCTGCTGTCTTATAAAAATAGAAAGTCTGAACGACTCTAAGCACACAGGACCTGGCAAAGAGCAATTCCTGAGAAAAGAAACAAAGGAACTGTCACTTGAGCCAAACAAAAATTTACTTTCTACAGAAGGTCAAACTTAAGTGCTAACATGATTTCAGAGCATACTAAAGAGCATCAGAAAAGCAGCTTCCTGGCTACTTAAAACTGTAGTCTGCTTGCATTGAAATGCTCAAGCAGAAGCCACTCAGTTAAATATTGATCCATTAGTGAAATCAGAAGAGATCCCTTCACAAGGGAACACGAGGCTCAATGCATTTCAGAAGAGGTTTTGCTAAAAAAAGGCAGAACTGCTTGAAATGGTTCAAACACATACCCATCATAGGCTCCACTAACAATCCTCTTATTGTCGAACCTGATGCATCGAACCAGCTCTTCATGGCCTTCTAATACTCTTAAACAGGCACCACATTCAATGTCCCATAGCCTAGAGAGAACAAAGTCTTTGAGTACTTCAGGTTCAACACTTGTCCCCCTTAGCCTCACACTAAGGGATTTAAGCACTCTGGATTTCTGTGGGAGATACCACATAACTTGCTTAAAAAGGCATGAGAGCCATGAGATGTTCCCTGTGTGCAATTCAGAGACAAGTGTGTGCTGCAGCTGCAGTATACCAAAATTCATTTACTCATTCCAAATCCTATACAAGTAGAGGCTGGATACATGTCAAGTTATCTTGGGAAACTGAATACAGTTTTTTCTATTTTGTATAAATTCATGATTAGAAGTTCAGAAAGAAATTAAAACCAGTAGCCAACATCTTCCTCATCTCTCCACGCAGAAGACAAGGTGATGAACTACAGTGCCAGGTAAGTTTTGTTTACCTTTGACATAAACCTCAGCATCCTTTTTTTTTCACAGGGATGTGATGTATTTCCTGTCACACTGAGTTAAGTTTCATTCATACACCATCTGCTCCAATACCAAAACATACCAAGAATGTTTTGCACACGCAGCAGTGCAGAGCAGCACCAAAGGTAAGGGGAATCCTATTTTCACACATGTAAATGGACACCATTACATACCAATAGCAGCTCGTGGGCACCCACCTAATAGTATTATCTGAAGATCCACTGACAACTAGTCGATCCCTGTACTGGAGGCATGCAATGCCACGCTTGTGCCCATTCAGAGTACGAACAAACTCACACGTACTTGTACTCCATACCTGTGAAACACAAGAGAAATGCTCCTCTGAGAATTACCCCCAGGCAAGGGTCTTGAATTTCAGTAGAAGGAGAATTCATAAACAGAAGGGGGCTGACACTGACTGGACAGTGGAATGAAAACTCACATAGTATTCTCATGGGCAAAGAGTAGGACCTGGCATTAGCAGAACAGTGCCATGGGGAGTGACATGGCAGCGATAAGCGCCACAGGGACTGCTATTGCACATCGAGTCAATGACAAAATTTGAGGCGGTCATATACATTTCCAGGTGGTAAAGACTGTCCCAAATGATTTCAAAAGCTTGATTACGCTTTACTCTTAATAAATTAGTACTCATTTTCAAAAGTGGAAATTATCACATAAATAAAACCCCCAGATTTTTGCCAAAGAAATTGGTAGCAATCTACTAGTAAGAGAAGGCCAAACCCATGGCCTCTAGAAGTTTGGTGGCTGCTTCTTTCTTAACTTTAAATGATTCAAATCAACTTTGCCCAGTTCTAATGAAATGTAATTGAAGTTGTAACATAGAGTATCCAGTGGCTCATTTTCCAACACAGAGTGCAGCAGGATCTCTGGCAGATATTTGGACATTAAACTGCCAAGAGCTTTTTGGCGCAGTCTAAGGTAGCTCTGGTTCTAGAGAGGGATGGGTGGAAATGCCTTTATTATATTAATACACTCTGGGTAACTCAAATCTTCTGGAATGTAAGAGTCTTCAAATACAGCCTCTTAATTCTTCAAACACGGCAAAGTCTGGTGGAGCTGCTGGGAAGGCGTGGTGAGGAAAGGCACTGCTGATAAATTTCATGTCTGGAACAGGACTGCCAATTGAAATAAAAAATACTGCTTGGAAAAAGGCACAAAATGTGCCACATTTAACAAACAAACCGATCTTGAGACTAGAGTTCAAACAGCAAATAGGCTTTACTTCTTTACAATTGTATGACAGAAGCCACAAAAATGTTATGAGCCTAGTTATGTGTATAAAGACATTAACAGCTAGTGAGAGGAAGTTGAACACGAAAAAAAGGCACAGAACTGCTCATGGGCACCTTGGCTATTCGCAGTGGAGCCATGCTCAGCTTCTGTGGCCTGATAAGCATGCAGACCTCCATGAGAGCTCTGCCAACTTACTTTAATGGTCCTATCACCTGATGCTGACACAATATACTTGTCATCGAAGTCTACCACATTAACAGCAGCACGATGGCCAACTAAAACACGGCGCAGGGTGATGTCAGTAGGTGATGCCATATCCCAAACAGCAATTGATCTGTCCTTTGAGCACGTCACCATTAAGCCGTTGCTAAACCTCAAATGAAGCACTGCTTCATTGTGATGAATCAACGTGTTCAGGACTTCACCTGTATTTACATCCCAGACTCTGCAAAAGAAAAGCATTTTATTCCTAATAAAGATGATAACTATGCATGGGATAAAGTGTAAACATGCACAAGTCTGCTACTATCTCTAATGGAGAGCTCTCTGGTTGTTTAACACCTCTTAGAGCTTGGGGAATGCAGGTGGATGCATGCTGGGGAAGTATTCTAGTTCATGTGTCAGACTCACAAGCAACAATTATCAGCAGCGAACAATTAAGCCAGGATATGCCTAAACTGGGCCCACTGCTAAAAGAAAGAGCTGCTTAACAACTGTATAACTCTTCCAGGATGACTAGAGCTTGTATGATACATATATTGATGAAACAGGACAATCTAAACACTATCCAACACGTTGGTGGTTTGTTACAGCTTTACACCATTCATTCAGATTTCATGCCCACCCAGAGCAATTGGGATGAAGCACCCTCCAAGGCCACCTACTAGACCACATGAAGTGAAAAATCACCATTGAATTTATAGTACCTGAAGGATGTTAAGATCAGCTCCTAGCTTTTGAGCAGTTTTAGACACCTACATTGGTATACCAGTGAGACATCAGGAGACAAGGCCCTTCCACTGGATCATACCCGAGTGTCTTATATGGGACATCTGCTGACCACTGAATTCACACAAGGACTGAAACTTAGGATCATCAAAACTGCAGTCCAAGAAGTGCTCCATCTATAGCAAACACCCTTTCATTAATAGTCATCATGAAGAGACGTCACAAAGCAGTATAAGAAACCCTAAATTACTGTATAGCTGGCCTTCAGCCATTCTACAACTTCAGGATATGACTTGAATCACTCAGGTCATATTCCTTTAAAATTCTTAACACTAAAAAAAAATGAGACAGTTTGGGAAAAGAAAAAAAAAAAAAAGAACTGAATGCAATGCTTTGCCAAGTATGAATATCTTGGGTTTGGAATAATAGTATCCCGTTCATATTAGGGATGCTTTTTCGTATTTAGAGATTATGGTAAACATTCCCAGTCATGATTTTTGTGCAAAAGCTTCACACTCACCTCACTGTAGAATCTGAAGACCC
This sequence comes from Myiopsitta monachus, assembly GCA_017639245.1. Lineage (NCBI taxonomy): Eukaryota > Metazoa > Chordata > Aves > Psittaciformes > Psittacidae > Myiopsitta > Myiopsitta monachus. The sequence goes on along the minus strand of CM029917.1, from coordinate 37,543,861 downwards.
AGTTACAATAACTCTTTCATCATACTGCAGACAAAGAACCGAGCCAGTATGTCCTGTTAACACTTTCAAACATTCCAGGCTTGTTTTGTCCCAGATCTGTTAAAAACAAGAAGAATAAATGGCTTATCAAGACCAAGAACATGGATCCAAGACTTGATCATTGCTGCAACTGTTAAGAAAGGAAGAAAACTAGAGATAGCAGGAAGAATCCCAGGCCAGTCAGCCTGTCCAGTCAGCAGGCCTGTCCTCCCTTATAGCTTCAGGAAGCCTTGATGCAAGTTTTTGACAGAAAGTGAAATAAACACTGATCATGAGAAGATAAAGTCCTGTTTTGCAAAAGGAAGCAACCTAACCACATGCAAGCGAACTACTAGCAGCAACAAAAGACACAGGTAAGGACAGAGGCACACTCAGTCTTCATCTATGTTAGTGAACTTTGATTTCACAAGTGTTTCTTTATGGTCAATGGTACTGATATTTGGCTGGCAGTCCCCAAAGTTTCCAGAGCGAAGAACAGGTGAGAATTTTGCCAGGCTACAGAATATACCCCATCCCCATATACCCTGCACAGATCAATGCTGCCCCATGAAGAGACATAAGGAATCAACACAAGCAGCTAGTTTTCCAAGGCAGAATTATCCACTTATCCCTTAGGAAAAGACTGAAGAGAGGTGTTTACCTTAATGGAGTTGTCTCGTAGGCCACTGATGATCTTTTCATCATCATACTGTAAACAGTAGACACCTTTGCTGTTCTCAGAGCGGCACTGAATCCTTTGCAAATTGTGTCTCCCACATCGCCAGTTAGATTCTATAGTCTTAACAAGAGGGGAAACAACCAGGAGTTAGGCACAAGGCTGCCTGCTTGAGCATGACTACTCCCACCAAGACAGCAATCTTTCCACTTTTATATCCTTACACCTAAAGTACTTAACATTCAAATGCATATTTTTTCTCCCCCCAGTAAAGATACACAAAACACAACGAATTAGAATTAAGACTTCTATAATCTGTCATGGCAAAAGCTATATTTAGTGGTGAAAATTGTGGTCAACAAACCTTAATGAGAATTTCCAAAGGAGCCATTAGAGATACGTTGTTTCATAACAATTCAGTTCTGCCCCCATATTTACACAGCCAGCTAACATAAAGATTACACCAGAGCTCATATGGTGCCATGTTCAGCCTCACCTGAGGAACTAACACTACAAAATTGCTGAGTCCAACAGGGAGATTTACAAGAGTTCTTGGACCCTTCCTTCCCTTACCCAGTTGTTTCACCAATTAACTGTTGTTACACATTGTAGAAAGGGATTTTGAGATACGAAAGCCACCTCTGAGCACCTTACAGGCTGATAAAAATAAATCTATCAGATTTCAAATAACCCAAACTTACTTCTTTTTTCCTCCCAAAATCTGTGCAAATGTAATTCTCAACATTTTCATTTCAAGAGGTATTTTTAAAGAAAGAGACCTGACACATCTTAAAAAGCTGCAAAGTATTCCATAGCAGAAGGAGGATGCTTTCCATGTTTTAATCAGCTTTATTACTTATAAGATAACCAATGCTGGTTTCAAAGAAATGTGGGATTTGGGATAGGAAGTTTGTAACAACAATCATAAGAGAATCCATGCACAGAACTCCAGGCCTGCAGTACCTAGACAGGCTGGGATGCCTTCTGTCTCGCAACACAGGCACCAGAACAGACCATTTATTTAGCTGTTTCCCTGGGATCCCCCCCAGTACTGCATGGAAACCTGGAGAGAAGCTGATAGACTGCCAGTTTGTTTGGAAAAGTATGTTTATAATCAAATCCTAACTTTCAAAGCAATTGCAGGCACTTCTACAACTCTGCCAAGGCTGGAAAACAACTGAAGCCCTCATTAAAGACAGAAGTGCAGTGCAACTATGACGCCCCAATTCTAGGAAAACATGTCTGCTCCAAGGGAAAACTAACCTACCACTTCGTTTTCCATGCATTTGCTCCTTCAGTTGTCTCCCATTATGCAATTTGGAGAGGATAATACAAACCTGATGTGCCACAGGAATTTGTCTAACACATGACTACTAAGAGATGCTTCTAGAGGAACATGCTGACAAGTTATTCATCCCCTCTCTCCACTGATTTGGTGGGGAAGCTAATGAAATTAAGATAGCAAGTCATCTGTCAGTTTGGGATCAGCTTTTCTGGCCAGCTAGATCACTGCTGATTGTCAGACTGGGAACTGGGCTCAAAATGTTCAAATCCAACACTGCGCTGGCTCAGCCTTGGACTCCTGCCTTGAAGGTAGCAGCCTGCACATTCTGCTACTTGCTTGGCATGGGATGGAGGCTTTGAGGGAGAAAGACGCAGTTCTCAAGCTCTATATGAAGATTTATCTGTGCTAGAAGGGCAGAACTGTAATTCATTAACTTCTTAGCTGCTACAGAGGTGACCCTTAGAAACAGGAGAGGACTGCAGACATTAGTAGCATGAACTGATATAATTATAGATCTGAAGGCAAGACATTTAAAAATGCAATACTAACGCTGAAGACACTGGAGATAAAGCATTGCAGATTTAACTCAGCCAATTTAAACACTTTTAGAAACCATATAAGTTCAGATATTCAATACTAAGACATCTGTCCTGGGTTCAGCAGTAGCAGTAATTTTTTTTCCTTCTTAGTCGCTGGCACAGTGCTGTGTTTTTGACTTTCAGCCTGGGAACAGCACTGATAACACCGATGGTTTCAGTTGCTGCTCAGTAATGGTTACTCTGACCAAGGACTTTCTGAGCCTCATGCTCTGCCAGGGAGGAGGGGAAGCCGGGAGGAAGCAGAGACAGGACACCTGACCCAAACTGACCAAAGAGGTATTCCATACCACAGCACGTCATGTCCACTGTATAAACTGGGGGCAGTTACCCGGAAGGGTGAGATCACTGCTGGGTCGGGCTGGGTATCGGTTGGCGGGTGGTGAGTGGTTGTATTCTCTTCCCTTGTTACTTCCCTTATCATTACTGTTATCAGTGGCAGCAGCAGTGGTCTGTGTTATACCTTAGTTACTGGACTGTTCTTATCTCAGCCCATGGGAGTCACATTCTTCCAATTCTCCACCCCATCCCTCCATGAGCGGGGATGAGGAAGAGGGGGGAGCGAGCGAGCGGCTGCGTGGTACTGAGTTACCAGCTGGGCTTAAACCACGACAACATCTTAAGGGCAAGCTTCCCCAAAGCAACACCCTTGGAAAGGTCTGAAATAAGCAGTTTTAAGTAGCACATGCTGCATTGCTCCAGCAGCCGAGTGCTCAGACACCACTGGAGCTCTTTCAGCCTTCAGCTTCCTGCAACAGCAACTACCAATAGCTATAGAACACATTAAGAACCCCACAGACCAGAAGTTCTGCTTGCAGCACTTTCCCAAACACACCAGCAGTCAGGAAAGGCATGCTTACCAGACACTGAGCAAACTAGCTGCCTTAACTCTTAGAAGTTCTCTATAGGAAGCTACTTAATAAGCTCCCCATAAGAAAATGCTGGCTTCAAATAAAAGGAACTAAAGTATTATGTATCTCTTTGTGAAGGCACTATGAAGCAGTAAGTCATATACAGGTGCACTTTTTAATCCCAGGAATAGATGTCATTTCATGTAGACATTATATGGTGTGGCTACTGTGGGAAAATACTTCATGTTTTTCAAGAACTTGTAAAATCCCCTTACACTGCGTAAATTTTCAATGTGCTGGGAAAGTAGCCACAATACACAGAGAAAATACAGCAGCATTTCAATTGGCAACAGAGTGAAAACAGATGTGGATGTATAGAGAAATAACATTATTGTAGATGACTGAATACAGCTGAGTGGGTGGGCAACCTGGAGGACCCTCTGAAAAGGAACATGTTTAATACAATATTGGCAACCACATTAAAGCTTCTTGCTACAGGAAATTTCTGGTTTGACTAACTACGCTAGTCAGTAACAAGTCTTCATCTGCAACCTCCTTCCAAGAGATAACTTATAAACTGTGTATATGCTGAGTAGATAGGCACATGAATACAAGGGGTGAGGAAGAAATCACCATGAGACCCAGTATTTATTTGCCTATTTATGGTACCAAACCTAATACTCAGGCAACACCTGTATTGTCCACAGAACCTCTCCAAATCTCCAAGATAACTGCCTTCACACTTGGGTTTCACAACTACAAGCAAGATGGTGCAGAACACTATATCCCTAGTTCACACACACACAAAAGTCTCTTGCACTTTCCTACAGGCTTATTTGAGCAATAGCAGCAAGTAGCTGACAAATGCTGCACAGCCAGCAAAATCTGGACATACAAGGGATAAAGACCAAGCACAAAGCCAAAGCATCTGCCACAGGAGAACCATTTGGCAGCTGAAGAAATGCATAAATGGATTAAAAAAAAAAGGCATTTAGAGAGAAAAGTACATGTAAAAGGTAGCCCAAGATGTAGAGGTATTGCCAAGCCTTGATTATGCCAGCATATGCTCACTGATACAGAGATGCACAGTAAAAAAAAAAAAGATGCAATTCATCTGGATTAGCAATTAGATCATTAATTATACATTGGAAATGTTAAAGATTATTTACTAGGAACAGGGTTTTTCCTCTTTGTTAATGTACACTATGTTCAGCCTCTTGGCTAAAAACTGTTTTCATATCCTTGTGGATGTTTCTGCAGAGTAAGCGGGTTTATCTTAATCCCATAAACCAAGGATTTTGTTCCCTCTGAATACACAATTCTGCTGCAGGAGAAACGGGAAAAAGAGAAAGAAAAAGGAACACATACATTTGTTATGTACAGAGATTTCTCCTGAAGCACTGGGCATTAACACCAGGGGCAGTTAAAATTCGAACCCTTGTTCTTCACATGCTTTCTTCAAACAGAAAAATCCCTCACAACTGAGGCAGAGGAAAGGCAGAAGCATATGAACTTGTGTCAGCAGGGTAGAAAGGGCTTGGTATTTCATTCATTATGAAATTAAGAGGGTTTCATAAGCAGAGACAAAATGACAGGTTGGCCATGGCACCAGGCTCCCTGCTTCTTTGAGGTCTTTTCTCTCTTGGACTCTGAAGATACTACAACCATTAGGGGGAAAACAGCATCGAGCTCTTGAAGAAGGATTTTCTAGATCCTGTCTGAGTCCAGAATTCACTTTTGGATCTCTAAGCTGCTGTTAAGCAGTGAAGGCTGAGCAGCTTTTGCAGTCTCTGTATCAGCTTGAAGAAGAAAGGCTACGTGATGCTTATTACCTAGAAGGCTTGAACTGGTCCTTCAAGAGGAACCCTGCAGAGATCTAGCTGTCCTGTCACTACCACAACAGCATAAATACCTGACCACAGAGGGATGACTGCCTCACAGCAACAGATGGCAAACCCTTGCCAGCAGCAAAGCCTCCTGCAGAGGGATTAAAAACCCTGCAAATAAAGAGCATACCATCATTCTTGTGAGTGTCATCACTTCTATAAACCACTTGTAAGGAGCTAAGTGCCAGTGGTAGGTGTGCAGCAGCAAAGACAACTAACGACTCACAGACCACAGGAACTGGATCAGCACTGGGTGGGTATTCCGCACGGACAGCAGTAAAATCCCTCTGCCAAAGCAGTATGGCAGAAAAAGTACTTGCACTGTATCCAACATTCCCCTCATAAAACACCTCCTCTTCAGACCAGCTGCATAATGGAAGTGATGAACAAGAAAATTATGTGGTCATTACGGTCTACAGAGCTTACATCTCTGAAGAGTCTGGGCTGCAGGCACAGCATCCCTAATTACACATTCTCTATACTTAATTACACATTCTCTATACCTAATTACACATTCACTAAGGCTTGCACTTATTGTTACCTGAGCCAGTAAATAGGTCTTTGGAAGCAAGCAGCAGGGCATACAGATGTCCATAGCAACATCTTGGACATACATTATATTAGTAGAGAGAACATACTATATGAGAGAACACCAAGTGCTGCAAACCATCCATCACTGCACCTTGCTATTTATTATCCTACTTTTCCCATTAAGCAATGTTGCCTTTCCCTGTTAGTTCTCTTACCCTATTCCACAAAAAAGCTGAACCACCATGATTCGTGCTGCACTAGAGGACTTGGAAGAATGACTGAACTTGGATTTTACTCACAAAATGCTTTGAGAAACTTAGAAGACAGCAGGTATACAACTGTGAGCTGCATGACACTGTGTCCCTCATATGAGAACTGTTTAGTGCTTTAGCTGTTATTTATACACTACTGCTTATTTAAAGAATTTGTGCTTTCCACTTCACACAGAATTCTTCATATTTTAGATTATTCCCAATTAATGTTTAGTGAAAGTCCAGAAGAAAACTAAAAGTTATATGGAGAAACTGTTGTCATGCTACATGGGAAGAAGTAGTAAACAGTAATATAGAAAACAAACACAAGGACTTAAACCTAAGCAAATGTTAATTCAAAACAGTGATCAACTGATGTTTAGTGCTTACATTATTTCAGGCAAATGAAAGAGTCAAGTAAGAATAAAAAACACCTTTGTGAAGAAGTGATGTAAGCCTAACAAACTATAGACCACCAATATATACCATGCTAATTTTTACACATATACATGTATCTAGTTAAAGTTCAGCATATATTTGTTTCATACAAGCAGAAAGGCCCACTTCCACAAGAAAAAAACAAAGGGAAAACACTTCCAAGAAGTGAAAAGTGGGATTCTGCCTTCATGTCCAAAAGTCACAGGATACTCAGGCTATGTTTTGAAGAACAGTCTGAAGTTAAAGGAAGGACAAAAAGGCAGGGGTGCACTACTGAGCCACTCCATGCCTGAACACTACACATTGGCTTTCAGATCAGTCTGAGATAAAATAGCACTTTTAGTATTAACTAAAGTATTAGTATTAAGGCCAGAAACAAGGCATAAACAGTGAAGTCCAAAAACTTAAACAACTCTAGAGAAAAAAGAATGGGAAGCTTTTCCTAGCAAATGTTACAATCAAATCAGCATTTCTTGGCAGAATTTGAGACCTAAGAATTAAGTTCCTAATGTTTACAGCTGCTTAGATAAGATCCAAATGTGGACAATATAAATTGATGAAGTGTTGTCTCTGCATGCAATTTTTCCAATATGCATAAAGCTGCTCAAAGGTCCACCAAGTAAAACTGTTCCTGAGTCTTGCTGCAGCTTTTCTGAACCCTTTTTAAAGGCACTTTTTAAAAGAGCAGATTGACCTTATGAGGCAGGGGGGTTGGAACTAGATGATCTAAAGGTCCTTTCCAACTCTAACTATGCTATGATTCCATGCTGAGTGAGATGAATCTGGACAGTGGAATATGCTAATGTCTTACAGAGGAAGAGAAGACTTGCAGAAAATGCATTAAAGGCCACTGACACAGAATACAGGAAGTTGCTTTGGGAGAAAGCTGACTGTATGATACTGCCCATTTCATGAGGCATGAAGACAAGACAGCATGTTCTGCAAGTGTCAAAATGGTGTTCTACACCAGAGGGAGCTGAAGCAAAGCAGATAAAAAAGGCAATTAATGGAAGCTTCAGACCTATGGGACAGCAATTCAGCTGCAGGACTCTCTTACTGCCCACAATGGTGGTAGTGCCTGACTTGAGGGAGCAGAACACACCCCAGAGGCAAAAGACATGAGGAGCCCGTAACTACCACGTAAATGAAGTGTAGCTGCACCATGTCCCCATGCTCTGCCCCATGCATCTGTCACTGGATACTCTGGAGACAAGACGCTGTGCAAACCAACCTTTGATCTCATTGGTACTGTTCTTCTGCTTCCCCAGGGAGGGAGCAAAGAATCCTCTCAGCTCTGCTCAGGAGAGGCTGTAACAGGAGAACGTGGATGAACAAAGCAGTTGCTCTTCCCTGAAAGGTCTGTCTTTACAGAGATCTCAAAGGAGATTCAGTGGTAGCATCTGATGAAGAAAAGCTTTTGCATGCCTGCCAGCTGCAATGATCACAGTAAAAACCCTCCACGGGGCTCACTGGTTTTCTCTTAAAGGATCCTCATTTACACCGATTTCCATCAACTAGGTCTAACACACAAGACTAAAGTTTCAAGCTTTCAAGTTATACGGATGCAACATCAAAATACACTGACTTTGAATGAAGTCCTGCTTACAGCAACGTGATAGAAGTACTGCTGTAACTTCCACTGCTGGAGAGGAAATCTTAAAAACACAAGTCAACAACAATGAAAAGAGAGTGGGGTCCTCCAAGGCACTTCAATGGCATACGCATCTGGACTCTACGCAACACCTCACAAAGAGCAATGCTGCTGAAAAACCAAATAACTGCACCTTTTAGGTTTCATTGGAGACAATAACTTTATGCTCAACACCATAATGATACAAAGTTCTATTGAAACAGGTAGTGATCAGCTCCTTTCAGAGCACAGAGGCATTCTAAGTACTCTAACAAAAACAGTAAAAATCCCTCTTTCAACTGAGCAGAAAAAACCCAGCAGTCTTACTTCACCCATCTGTGTCAAAAGAGAGATGTGGACCTGCTTGTGTGACTACAGAGCAGGGCCATGGAAATGCTGTGAGGGCTGGAGCAGCTCTGCTCTGGAGCCAGGCTGAGAGAGCTGGGCTGGGGCAGCCTGCACAAGAGAAGGCTCCTGAAGGGGAGACCTTAGAGCAGCTCCAGTGTCTGAAGGGGCTCCAGGAAACCTGGAGAGGGGCTTTGGACAAGGGCCTGTAGGGACAGGACAGGGGAATGGCTTTAACCTGCCAAAGGGGAGATTGAGATGAGGTCTTAGGCAGAAGCTCTTCCCTGTGAGGGTGCTGAGGCGCTGGCAGAGGGTGCCCAGAGAAGCTGTGGCTGCCCCATCCCTGGCAGTGCTCAAGGTCAGGTTGGACACAGGGGCTTGGAACTGGATGAGCTTTAAGGTCCCTTGGAACTCAAAGTATTCTATGAAAAAAGTCAAGCCATCGATCCATCCCATGCTAAGGGCCTCTGAAATGAGTCTTCTGCCCTGGTCAGAAGTGAGACACAAAATCTATGCCATGCACCTTAACAACTTTGTCCCTGCCACTCAAAAGCCTCTTCTTTCTTGGGCCACTTTCATTTTCAAGAAATGCCATTTGCAAAGTGCCTGTGGAGTAAAGATTTCAAAGGCTGGCTGAAAAAACCCGAGGCATATAATGCTGACCAGATTCTACACCCACACACACAGAACTTCTCCAGCCTCATAATTATAGAACAGTACTAAACAAACCCATTTCCCTCAGACATCATACACTGTGACTTTCATAAACAAAGACGTCTCGAGGCTAGCAGGGACTGAGGATGAGAGCCAACTTCTCCCCCCTTTGCAAATTTTTCCCAAGGCTTTAAAATTTCAATTCCAGTCCTAAAATGTGAACTTTCCAAATTTCAGCAGAACACATGGTGTTTATCTGATGGCCTGGCACCACGTCCTCCTAAAGTCTTCAGCAAAACCACATTTGGATTCTCATCTCAACTAGGTGGACCCAAGTCTCCATGGAAACAAGATGAGGGCACTTGCCATGTTGCCTAAAGATAAGGAGAACATTTATGAAAGAAGTCTTCTCAACTCATCACCAAAAATAGATCCTGAGGGGAAAACACAATAGTTGGCCAAGCTTCACAAATAATATGGAAAAAATCCAGGGACTTCGGGTTCTGGAATCAGCAGTATTAAACTTCCCATCCTGGCAAAGTGCCGATTAACACAGTCCCATTAAAACAGCTGACCTTGCCCACAACACTTTGGGACTGCACCCAGGCACAGGATGCCGCACATCAACCCCATCATCTCCATAAACAAGGTCTCGCAAAAGCAGGTTCAGTTTTTTTCTGGGATAAGCCCTAAATCAGGTTTTCCTTTTAAAAAAGCTCCTCAAGAGCTTGGCAATTCAGCATCAGACTTGGAGACATTTAAAATTACTGGACCACCTCTTGTGAAATGAAACCTAATTAAATATTTGGCTTCACAGCAGAGGTGGAGAGTAACTACCTCTTTCCAAGAATTTGGTTTCAGATCTCTAAACGTCCTGCTATTTTCAAGTCCAATGATTTCAGAAGTGACATTATGTTCCTAAAATGTGTTTGGCATTAAATAAATAGATACTGGCACTACAGAATTTTCAGAGAGGCAGGGGAACCAAGTCATTGCCTGTTTTACCCTGCAGCTAACAACACTTGGCGGCTGCATGGACTTTTGACCCAAAATGCAAATAGAGCCCAAGGGAAAGAATTCACATTTGCTATTTATCATTCCTCATTTTTCCTTCCAGTGGTGAATTCTGTCAGTCAATCCAAAGGCAAGAGCACATTTTCCTTTGAGCTTATCTCTACCAACAAGCTAATTCAGTACCAGCTGTTATGACCAATAGATCTTATCATTAGAAGCAGTCTAGCAGAATTTGGTTCATATTTGGGCTCCACAGGTAAAATACTGAATGACAAGATTATTGTGTTACATCAAATATATTTTCCTGCATTAAAACATCAAGTCCTTTGGACACAAAATAAATGTCTTATAAAACCACATATATAATTATATAAATGCTAATATGGTAGCCTTTGGCTCATCATTACCTCCCTAAATGCTGACCCTTCGAGAGCAACAGGAAGATCTTACAAAAGGTCCAGGCAAATATTTGAAGAAAAAACATTTTGGTATTTTGAGATGCAAAGTTCTTTATCAGAGCTGAGAGTCTTATTTAAGAGCTTCTGCACATTGCTTTGAAAAATGAAGGAATGGGAAGAGTATGAAACTGAGGGAGAGCATGATTTTAGGCTTAAAAACAGAGTAAGGGGAGGAAAACATTAAGAAGTGCTCCTAACCTGATAACTAAGTTGTGCTGTTATTTACCCTCTAGATTTTTAAACACTGTTAAAAGCTTCTTTTGACAGTTCCTTAGGGAAGCAATCTCTGAAAAGTGCTTTAAAGGCTGATTTATTAGAAAAATTATAATAGACTTCTGGACATGAACAATTCTTGGACCCCTGACTACTAGCAGAAGTCTAACCCCACTCCAGGTTGGCAACCTGGAAACCAGTGGTATTTCAGAAGGCTTGAACAAAATACGCAAAACGGGAAAGATGTGATGTGGCACAACACCCCTGTCCTGCTGCCATCCCCTTCAGATCTGCAATTTCGAAGGACCAGGAATGGGAAGCACGCTGCCTGTATAAACTAAGCAGTGATGATTCTGGAAGTAGCCATTAGTCTTCCAAGAGAGACCTCCCCAGTCCAGAAAACTGGACAAATACCCATTTGTTTCTTGTATTTGGGCAAACAGTACCCAAAATTCTACCTCAAGCGATTGACAACTGCTATCAACCAGGTTTTTCATAGACTTCTAGACACAAGCGTGGAATGGAAAGTACAGAACTACAGGAGATTTCCCCCAGACAGCCCCAATTCTGCTTCTCTATTCTTACCTCCCTCCATCTAAGTAGGACACACAGGAGTTCTCTGCATGCCCCAGTAATATTTAACATAGTTGAGGATATCACCATTAGATAGAAACTATGGAAAGTTTGGAATGGGCAGAAACTATGGCAACAGCTTTACTCCCTGTACACCGCAGCAAAGACAACTGGTTTCCCACACTCCTTACTCATGTTACTATTTTTAAGTGCTAGTGGCACAGCATGTTTTACGCACAGCACTTTCTACCCTGCCAGATCCACCTCAAAGCCTGTCAGGAGATAGATAACCCCTTACTCTGCATGTTCTACAGTTCTCATCATCCACCTGAGCCTTAGAAAATGAAAAATAAAAACTTGTGAGTGGGAAGAAAGGGTGTTAAAGAGCATTATCATAGAATCACTACGTTGGAAAAGACCTTTAGGATCGAGTCCAATCATTACCCCAGGACTGTCAAGCCCATCATTAAACCATGTCACTAAGGGCAAATTGATCCTCCCTCAAATCTCCCCTCACAGCTGCCCCTCATGATCTCCACTCACAGCCACCCCCCCACACACCTGCCTTCTCATAGTAGCCCACATTATATAGCTGCTTCCCATACTCCTCATGGCCACCTCTCAAGATCTCTCCTCATGGCCACCCCTTATGCCCCATGGTCACTGCTCACACCCCATGGCCACCTCTCCTCTGTCCTCACAATCTCCACTCCGCCCTCATGGCTGTGTTTCTTGATTTCCAAACACCAATGTATTTTCTATTCATTTCGAATAGATCAGTCTTTACTTTTCAGGCTGCGCAGTGCAAAATTTTCTCCTATTTTGAGGGTTTCATACATTTATTGTTAATTTAATGAAATTAATGTTTCTTAATACATTTATTATGACAATATATTTTTATTGGCACATCCTTTCCCCACTCCCCAGTATTGAGAGACTGAAAATTGTTTATATTTAATATTGGTGAAGAGAAAAGCATAAAGGGTTTGGGGTTTTATTATACCAGCAAGAACATTCCAATTGAGGAGCTTCATTTCTGTGCATGTTGCCAGCAAATCTACAACTAAAGAATCGAAGTATTAAAAACCGGACTGTGACAGTTCAAAAGGCCTCAGAGTTCTGAGAACATCTCTAAGGAGACCTCCTATCTCTAATGAGAACAATTCCTACACAAACGTTCCACCTACACCTGAACGAATAAGTGACTCTGAAACTTGAAAAATGTGTTACAATGACACTGAACTCTGTTCTACGCAAAGGTTTTCACGCTGCTTTTTGCCCATTTTCTTTACTGAACTCTGCCAGAGTTTTGCAGAAAGCCAGAAAATACCACACTAAGAGTTCTTCTTAATCCCACCGGCTTCTTATCACTGCAGTATCACTCTGTCATTGCTTATAAGGAGAAGCCATCCCCTCCAAATAAAGTGTATATCATTCAGCTCACAAGTAAAGATCAAGTTTGATCTCATTTTGTTTAGGCTACATTTCATGCCTAGCTCTTCATCTTTCAGAGTTTATAAATTGCGTAGCAAGGGTCATAAAAAAAGTATTTGAAAATGGGATTGTTTTCCAGCAGATACCTTTTACAGGGAGGCAAAGAGGCCTGAATAATTTTGTTTACTGAGTGCCAAGCAACACAAATTCCCATTTGCCATAGCAGAATGAGTCCATTAGTTCACATCTGCCTGAAATATCAAAACATGTGTTTCCCCACTAATGAATTTCAGACCAATAATTTCACATCCATCACGTGGTTGAAGTAAATTCATTAAAGCCTGTGGTATATCTTGTTTTGTGGCGGGTACACAGCAAACTGAGCAAGACAGATTTTTGCTGCTAGGCACAGTACTAAGATGACCCTGATTTACCACAAATGCTTTTAAATAAGTGAGCAAACCCAATCTTAACCAAGATAAGCAAAACTTTACATCAAAGAAAAGAACAGCCATTCCTGCAGTTTTCTACCACTGATACCCCCCCCCCATGGGGTTTAGCATTGTAGGACTGATTATTGTTCTCATCAAATCATTGGACAGGGAAAAAACATCCTATATGGTGAAGAAAGCTGTATTTGCAATGCTTTAGAAGTAATAAGCTACTAAATGAGCAATGTTTTAAATGACCGGTGATTAAGATTAAACCTCAGATCACGAAGTGATTGTAACCAATGGATAAGAACATTCAGCAGTATGTAGGATTGTCTTGGACTACTGCGTCTTAAAACAGCTATTTTATTAAAATCCATAGTCCCATAGGAGAGTTCCAAAAACCTTTAAAGGCAAAAAGGATGCTGTTAGCACAAAGTTAATGCACATACTGTGGCAGTAAGTTGCGGAGGCTATTTTTGACATAGTCTGAAGAACCAGAGCTCACAAAGTCACAGTGATATGAATACGTATGATAGGCTTCATTGCTCCAACTTGCACCACCTTTGAAACACTAACAATATGCAACGTTATTTCTCCTGCAGATACTATATATCAGAAAACATACCTCTATATCCTGTATTATCTTTGGGTATAAGGACCTGTAAAATGAATTTGGGGGGCCGTCTGTTGGTCTGTTTTTAAACAGGTACTGATCCCTAGAAAGAACCAAAACATATTTTTCAATGTAGCACAAAGAATCCAAACTTTAAAGGAATTCAAAATCTGCACAGAACAAAAGCTGATGACATATACACACAGAACACTTGAGAGGTTTCTGTATCACTGTTACAACTCTTGGTACAATTTGACAGCTTTATTTAAAATGCCCAAGACTAAAAAGGCAACAGGTGTTTCCCTTATGGTTTTTCAAAATAGGGTTCACTGCTTCATAAAGCTTTTATCTGACAGTGTCGTCGCTCTGCATTTTCCTAGGCAAACCACTAGAGAGCACAGAGAAACAGGTTTCTAAAGCAGAACGCCACATCCCTTTGGATACTCTTAAAGGATAAAAAAACTCCTTTGCCACAAACATAAATGGTTTCTCTTTGAGAGAGGCTTCTGCAGCCCAATATACTACTTTACATTTTAAGGAAAAATAAAGTTGAATTGGAAATAGTTCATTTGAGTAAAGGAGAGGGGACACAGCCAAAGCAGAAACAGGAGCTGATAGCTCCATAGCAGACTTAAGCATCCTGGTGATACCAATTTACTATAAACTTACTTTTTGGCAGAGCTCTAGATTAGGGGGATTTGTATGGGAGAACACTGTAAAAGGTGAATTTAGTTACTGTCGCAGTACTTACCAACCCCTTCGTTCTGACAGTCCCTTCCATAGCGGATCTGTGCGTACCATTCTTTCAATCAATTTTTTCCATAGCATTCCCTCAGAGATGACTCTCTGCCATTCCTTACATACCAGCTCTGCTGCACAGAGTGATCTGGCATCAAGATAGGAAAGGATGTTTTCTGCTATGTGATCTAAGCCTTGCTCTACAAAGAAATAAAGGCAATCAAATGTCAATCACTTCACAGTAAACTACTGAACAAGCTTTGCAATACATTCAGAGAATCCAACACAGCTTTAAGGCACTGGAGCAACATGGTAATTAAATTATCATACCCAGAAGCACCAGTTACAGACCGATCCACACAGGTATATCAAAATCTGTGACGCTTCACTCCTTTCCCAGTACAGTCTGCCTGCTGGACTGTTCCATTTCCACAGAGCAAGAATGAGCACAACCCAACATTCAGCACCGCACAAGCAGCAGAAAGCATTTTGCTGCTTCTTCTGGGCACAGAATCCTGGACTTTTTGAGCACAGAACACATTGTGCTACACGATCCAAAAAGATTATCACCATCATCAAGCAGATGGTTTACTAAGCAGCAGTAATAAAATATCAATTCCTTTACTATTTCTTTACATAGCAATAGATAATTCAAGTCAGAAGACAGGACTGCACAGGAACAAACACAGACATAGTCAGTAGGAGTGCCAGCAAAGAACCTGCAAAAAGTATCTCACATCAAATGCAAGAACATCTTTTCTATTCAAGCTCCTCCTATAATCTGCAGGTGCCAAGTCAACTCCTGAATTTGGTCAGATAGAATCAAAGAATTATCATAGAATGGTTTGTGTTGGAAGGGACCTTAAAGCTCATCCAGTTCCAACTCTCTGCCATGGGCAGGGACATCTTCCACTAGACCAGGTTGCTCCAAGCCCCTGGGCCCAACCTGGCCTTGAACACTGCCAGGGATGGGGCAGCCACAGCTTCTCTGGGCACTCTGTGCCAGTACCTCAGCACCCTCACAGGGAAGCTTCTGCACCATAAATTCCAGTGCAAAGTCAATTTAGTTTTGCTTCACAAACATTTCCCAATGTATTTGGAACAGCCACATGAACTGGTAATACCTTTGCACCTTTCCTGCATCTGCTGCTCTCCCACCCTTAGGGCATGCTGCCTTCTAAGGACGGGCGAGTGTGTGTACTGCTATCCGAGGACACCAGCTTTCCTGGGTCAAACAATGAATTAGCAATGTACCACACAAGAACGCCCAAGTAAAACAACATTATTCCAAACAAAAGCCCTTCGGCAGCACTCAGATATCCCAGGAACACCTAGGTGTCCTGTGCCCATGGCAGATGAGTTGGAACTAAACGATCTTTAAGATCCCTTCCAACCCAAACCATTCTAGGATTCTATTCTATGATTCTACCTACCCGGGTTCTAATTTCATGCTCCAATTTCACCGGCAGCACAAGCTATGCTGGTCAACAAGCAGCAGTTATTAGTGCAATGGGAAGCACTAGCTTTCATCATGAAGATCCTCACTACCAGAAGCAGCCTATTAACCCCTGTGATCCATCATGGAAGGGTTAGATTTACATATTAAATGCACTCAACACATCAGCAAATTCAAATATACCAGAATTGGGGTCCTCCCCATTGATCCACATCTATGTAAGGTAATGTGCTGCAATATATTACTTCATAGTTATCAGTTAATACTTATCCAACAGCTCTGGATACATGGGCTGAAGCCTGGTAAAAATAATAGGCACATCAGTAAAGATGATGAATAGAGTAAACTGGTACCACAGATCTAGAGACATAACCAGGTGGAATGCTGCATGCATTTGTCTCTGATCTTTGCCTAGACCTTGTCTTTTACTGAGGGTGTTAGATTCAAAAATGTGATTGTAGTTGAATAGAGGGACCAACAGAGAAACCACTCGGACAATCTACTTGCACTGAAGTTAAAATAGCATTGAACTTTTCCTGCTCACATTCCAGCTGCAGTGTTACTGGTCCCACAAAAACAATCACTGGAAAGTCTGTCGTTATTTCAAAGGACCTGCAATTTTGCTTTCCCCAAAGCTCCACTAGATCAGAGATCAAGAATAACTCCATCTTCATGAATCATGTATGCCATTTGGCCAAGCATGAAAAACATCCTTCAAACTTGGAGATGACGACCTTTTTAATTTTCCACTTTATCCCATGACAGCCTGATTTAGGCTTCAAATAGCCCTGAAAAATCAAAGAAACTACTCTTATTTTAAGAATTAAAGTGTGCTCATATAGTTCTCCACTACAAGCTAAATTTGGCATACCCTTTGTAAAAATGAACAGCAGTCGAAAGAAAAAAACAATACATAGAGTGTTTGTTCATTTCTTCTCTAATTTAGAGAACTAGAAAAGGTTTAAAGAATGGTGGAAGCTTCTACCATGTAAATAAGGTTTAAACAGATCTTTCAATAGCAGTCATAACAGACTCAAGTACCTGAAACATAACAAGGTTCAAATAACCTGCGGGTCTCAAATCTAACCAATTCCAAAGCAGCAAAGTCTCTCCTATAGCAATACCTTGTTTCGGAGCAGCTTTAAGCTGCACCATTTCCTACATAGGCAGTTGAAGAAAATACCAGGGCGTTGAAGTAAGTCATTAAAGCGGTCTTCCAACCAGCTGCATCCCAGCCTTTCTAGTAAATAATAACTTTCAGGTTCTAAATACTGTTTACTTAGGATATATTTATCTTACTGCGATGTAAGAAACAGTTCTAAAGGTTCTTCCAGAAAATATAATCACTGCAAGGTCGCTTTCAAGAGTCATGAATCTCTGGGTATCAAGGAGACGAATTCACTGTGCAAAGTGGAGGACACAGCTAGCTAAAAAAAGTACAGAAAACAGGTCTGCTGAGCAAGCATTCCCCTGATTGTGAAGGTTGCAAGTGTGAACAGGGCACAGGCCGTGTTTTAACAGGAACAGATCTAACTGTTATTCTAAATTCCAGTACAAAATAGTCATGTTTGACAATGTAAGATCAGCCCATGCAGAGCAAATACATCATACAGACTGTTACATCTGTAACACTGCAATCACATGTTTCCCCAGCCCAGAGGACATGCATTTTGAAGAGGACTAGAAAAAAACGTTCTACATCAAGCACTGCAGTTCCAAAAGCAAACAGTGCAAAGGATATGACAATTAACCACCATAATTCCATCCCAGGCAGTGTTCAAGGCCAGGCTGCACAGAGCCTTGGGCAACACGGTCTAGTGTGAGGCATCCCTGCCCACGGCAGGAGGGCTGGAACTTGATGTTCTTAAGGTCTTTTCCAACCCAAACCATTTTATGATTCTGTGATCCTTTAATTCAAACTCTGTATGAGTAGAGCTGTACACTGAGGTTCCTGTATAAGAGGTGTTTAAAGCTCCTGCTTCACTGCAGCACTTTTCCTCTCAGTAGCCATTATACAAAACACCTGAACTTAGCTCACCATCCTCTCCTTCTCAAGAGAACTAAGTTAGTGCATGTGTACATAGTTTAGGGGTAAAGATGTATTAATATTTGCCTCACACTGGGATATTTAGTCAAATCATTCAGTAATAAAAGAGTCTATAGTGCTATGAAATGACAG
Source organism: Myiopsitta monachus (assembly GCA_017639245.1). NCBI lineage: Eukaryota > Metazoa > Chordata > Aves > Psittaciformes > Psittacidae > Myiopsitta > Myiopsitta monachus. The sequence continues at coordinate 37,525,588 of CM029917.1, read as the reverse complement.
AATTGGTAACTCAGTTCAACCAGCGTCAGGCTGTTTCAAGGCTACACATCAAATACAAAAGCGAATGACTAACTTCAGAAGAAGTTAGAAAAAACTAGGAGTAAACACCAAAGTAGGTTATAGGTAAAGCAGCAGACCCAGAAATAATTAAAAGGGAGGAAAACACTCTGATGCCAACAGAATTCCTGCAAAATGAGGCAGAATGACAAGTGCACCAGCCTTCACCTTCCAGCTCTTGCAGGGACACAATGATGCTGCCCTGTCCCTTCCATCTGATAGGTGTATTTAATCAGTGGTGGCGCGGCTGAAGAGCAGAGGCATACATGAAACAGATCTTTTCTGATAGCCTTAACTTCCCATTGTTAGAAGAGAACCACACTCCAGCTATAACTGGGTTCCAAAAAAAGCCAGGAGCACAAGATACACCGATGACAGTCAAAGCTTTCAGTGTCCGCACTTTCAAGGAGTAAAACTCTTTACTGGTGAATCTGAAAGATTGCAGCGGAAAGAGCAAATGAATGATGCAAAGGTCAACATATAAACTGTACAGCTGAAGGAACAGCTGTCCCTGGGCACATTGTGGACAAAATACTACTGTTTATCCCTAGTAAAAAATGGGGCAACAGGGCCCATGCTGAACAGGTACACATCCATCCGATTCTCTTCTCATTCCACAGCTGAGAAATGTAATTTTGTCCAATTGGCATAATTTAGTAAACCAATCATCACACATATACTTACCTTCTGAGAAGAGGGAAACTTAAATGCTTTTAGTCAAAGAGTATGAAGCAAACCTAACTCTGCCCTTCTTTCAAACATGTACTTAAAGAAAGGTTCTGAGGCAAAGCAGCCATGCTGGCACTCAGATCTATTGCTGACACCTCACTTAGGGTTTTGAGTGAGCTTTGAAGTGTAAAGACCATGAACATATCGGGTATACAATGAACAAATCCCAAGGGAGAAAGCAACAAACAGAAGTTACTCAAAGGATATTCATGCACAAAACAGTATTTTAAACGTTTATCTGTTGCTGCCATCTCCTGGCAACAAACTGAACGATTACCCTCCTCAGAGATGTGTGCTCCGAGGAGCTCTGGAGTTACCAACAATCAGCCTAGTAAAAAGGCTACACTGCAAAGCATCCTTTGAACTCAAGTGCATGGTTCTGGTGGGGTTTTGATGGTGGTGGGTCTGGGTTTTTGCCCCTCTCCTAACATACCTGTGTTGTCTTTCAGAAGGACACGAAGAAGACAGCCTGGGAGTGAAACTTGATCTGCCTCTCAGGGTTAGGACTACTGCATCATTTAGCTTTTGATAGCAGGGAAGTGTTTTTGAATCAAGCACAAACACTTTAGGAGTTTCATATACAGTATATTCCATTACCAGAATCCCATAATTGCATTTAAAATCCTTTTTGTGAGTAGGAACATACATGCTATTTAAATAGTGTCAAAAGAATTTGATTTAGATCACAATTATAAGACCATAAAAGTATTTGGATCACAATCAATCAAGATGGTAGCACACACCAGTGCTGGTTTTCTATCCTAACACCTTCTGGCACCAAGCAAACATTGGGTTGCCAGAGTACATGGTTTTATGCTTTTCTATTTAGAAATGAATGTGATGTCTGAATAATACCACGTGTGTATTCATCAACATATGTTCAACTGGTTTTAGTTTCCTTTTCCTTGTGAAATACTAGTTTCTGAAAAGATAGCTATACAGATTAAATGCAGTTGCACAGAAATGATTCAGAAAAATGCTACATGACACAATATTTTGCCATTGTTCAGTCTTGCACACAACTGCCTTTGATCTCTATTCAGTAACAATCCTCTGAAAAACAGCTGTGAAAGCCTGGATCCAAAGCCACCTCTCATGTTTCAAATCTGGAAGTGGAACCTGAATGACCGAGGTACCACCATCAATTCATCCAAAAGCTATGTCTTTCCTGGAAAGGGCAATCTTGCCACATCTGGCTATCAACAACATGACCTGAAGCAGAGATAAGGAGCTGGCAAACAACTGCTGAGGCACCAGGAGTCATTAATGGCATTACTCAGACAAAGAGAACTAGAAAACTCACCCTGCCACCAGACAGCTGACCCCAGCATTCCAGAACAAAGCTTCTCCTCCAGCCAGTTCAGGGAACAGTGCAACAAAGACTATGCTCCTATGCAAACAGGACTGAGCACCACAGTGGTTTTGATGCCTTTCTGTGGCATGTGCAGAACTCAGAAGTATCAAGTTAAGTCCTAAGTCCTTCTCAAAATCCAATTTGAAAAATCATTTTACTGTAACACATATGAAGCATTTAGAGGCAGGGCCAGAACACAGTTCCTAAGGGAGAGTCATCCCCAAATAGTCTCAAAGTACAAGGAAAATTTTCCTACCTAAGGTGAAGCTTGTTTTCTATATGTTAGAAACGCTCTCAAGCAGATTGAGACCTGACTGCCCTTCTACAGGAGGATGCTTTATGGAACTATCAGACCAAACCCAAACATGAGAGAGACAAAACCCAAGTGACAAGTGCTCAGCTTGGTTTTATCCTCTTCATTAACCCAAGGCTTTTTTAGAATCTTGCTTGTGGTGTAATTCTAGTACCAAACATTCATTAAAATTTATTTGAGCTAAACCAAGGTTCTCAATAAAAGCTAACTGTAATCAGTAAACATTTCCACAACAGCAAATGCACATAGGCATATCAACTGGAGTCCAGAGGAGGCCATGGAGACACTTTGAGGTCTGGAGCAGCTCTGTTCTGGAGCCAGGCTGGTTCAGCCTGGAGAAGAGAAGGCTCCTGAAGGGGAGACCTTAGAGCAGCTCCAGTGCCTAAAGGGGCTCCAGGAAACCTGGAGAGGGGCTTTGGACAAGGGCCTGCAGGGACAGGACAGGGGAATGGCTTTAACCTGCCAGAGGGGAGATTGAGATGAGCTCTTAGGCAGAAGCTCTTCCCTGTGGCTGCCCCATCCCTGCAGTGTTCAAGGCCAGGTTGGACACAAGGGCTTGGAGCAAGCTGTTCTAGTGGAAGGTGTCCCTGCCCGTGGCAGGGGCTGGAGCTGGATAAGCTTTAAGGTCCCTTCCAACACAAACCATTCTATGATGATTCTATGATGATTCTATGTGACCTGCACGCTTTTAGCACATAAAGCCTGGTCTTTATGAAGCTAGTATTCCATTGAGTTTTAAGGATCAACTCTGAATTACCAGGCAGAAGCCCTTTATTAAAATGCACAATTTTTACAATTCTGTGTAACACTGGTCACAGTTAAAACCAGATTTTTAACAAGCAGAAGCTTAAGTGTTTTCTGATGTTAAAACATGGCAATCCCATCTCCTATGAATACACAGAGCCTTGAAAGTTGCATACCAAGCACAAGCACAAGCACACAAATGCTCTGCTTTGCCACCAAGTCTATTCTTAAGATTTTTATAGCTTGCAGAAGTGCACAGATTTAAATTGCTCACATTAAAAAGAGACATCAAGTAAAATATTTACCCTAATTAACATAGCAGGAACAGGTCCAAAGCACAGATACTTAAGATAGAGTCACTATCATTATTCCAGGCAACACACAGGACTAAGTTGAAGACACATTAAGGCATGAAATAGCTGCATGCACCTATTTCACATTGACACTGAGTATTTAGTTTCATAAACAGTTTCTGAAGTAGGTACTAAAACCTATCAATTTTCCTTAGTAAAATGCATTCAGTATTTACTGGTGTGCTTTTCAAAGCAAAAAATCATGCCCAAATCTTATGCCTCTGCAAGAGTTTCTGCAGTTCTATAGAAAATGGGGAAAACCAAGAGCAGCTGTTGATTATAGGTACCAGATGATGGTTTGGTTCCATTTCAATAATAAATTAGAACAATTAATATCCACAGCGATTTCAAAGCTCAATGTGTAAATACCACTTCGTATGAAAATGAAACCCAAACGTGGGACGTCAGCTCTCTAAAGCTGACTAGCTCCAGAAATGAAGCAGTCACTCAGATCATGCAATGCACAACTTTTATGGCTTTAGAAACCAATTTCAGAAGCAACCAGGCAGAGCCGTACTTGCCCGACTCGATGTAGAGCCCTCTTAGAGCTTTAACACACAAAACACAATATGGAAGGGACTTTCTTTCCTAATCAAGGGTGAAATACAGTGCTCAAGGGGGTCAAATCTGTAATTCACTTAAGGAAAAGGCACAAGTTGGATGGGACCATGCAAGGAATATTACGATAAACATCTGAAAGGTAATTAAGAGAATCAAAAGCACAGAGGTATCTTAAGTTATTCCTGCAATTATGCCATTCATTATACTCCACTGTCTTTTGACATGCTAGAGGAAACACTGTTGGCAGTTGGGGAAAACCAGGGAGCACTAGATCAGCTTCTGAGTTGCTCTCCTCTTACAACAGCTGATACAGTATTAGCTTTAACTACGACGATTAGTAGAAAAGAGCCCAACCACAGCCCAATTTGTAAGAACAGACCCATAGACTAAACACACTGCCACCACTTACTGAAAAGCACACCCAAACTATCACTTTTTCCGCTGAAGCAGAAGCAAGCCAGATACTACAGACTTCTCCCATTTTTCCTGTACTCTCACAGGTGTAAAATCAGAACGGACATTCAAAAACATTTCCAAAAAAACATTTAAGACAAGCGAAACTATCTTTTAAGCTCCCCACGACCCAGCTTCGGTGGGCGCAGCAGTCAATGGAGGGAATTCTAACCCCTCTGCTGCACTCTGGGGAGACACCCCCTGAATTCCTGATCCAGCTCTGGGGCAACAGCACAAGAGGACGTGGAGCTGCTGAAGCGAGTGCAGAGGAGGCCACCTGAGATGCTGTGAGCGCTGGAGCAGCTCTGCCCTGGAGACTGAGCTCTCCTGGCTGCCCCATCCCTGGCAGTGTTCAAGGCCAGGTTGGACACAGGGGTTTGGAGCAACCTGCTCTAGTGGAAGGTGTCCCTGCCCATGGCAGGGGTTGGAACTGGATGAGCTTTAAGGTCCCTTCCAACACAAACCATTTTAAGATTCTATGATCACCATGACTGTACACATTATTTTTTTAGTGAATTCCAGTTATTCTGTGGAGAAATCAACACTTAATATTTTAAAAACAAGTTGGAAGAAACATGCACACTACCTAAAGGAAGCAGCTTTCCACTTTTATGTGTGTATTCCACATCATCTCCCTATGTCCTACCTTACGCTCTTCATTCCTCTCCAACTACTCAAAGGTTCATTTTAGCCATGTTTTAAAGGTGAACGAAGATTACCCCCCCAGCACCTCCAAAAGTTGAATTCCTCCAGGTTTTGTGAAAATATAGCAGTGGTCCAGAGAGCAGGCACCCATAATAACCAAGCAGCATCTGTCCCAGACACCAGGGGATCCATCATGCAAGACCACCTGAGCACACCAAGGCTTACAAAAGCTTCCGAGCTTGTAATATGACCAGTCTTTAAAGGAACTTGACTTTAGCGCTCCCTGTGCTCAAAAAATTCCAGGTTTTCCAACTCCTTTGTATTTTCTCATCATCCGCTCTCAGTGTTCACTGTTGTGTCTTGGCATTTTGGGGATAACATCCACAGACTACTCACTCATTGTAGTGTTAATCTGTGCTGTTATACTGGCAGTGGCAAGCAGAACATTGTGACCACTTATTTCATGCTTATTTCCCACTCTGGAAATGATATCTACAAATTTACCTTTCAAAGAATGAAATGAATCATCTTCTCAAGCATCAAAAACCCTGGGATACAATTCCTTCCAGAAATTAATGGATAAATATACATAACTGACCAGAAGATTGACAGCTAACAATGCTATATATAGTTATTAATGCTCCTTTTTTAAGAAATGAATAGCACTTGTAAGAACAGATTTTCCAGGTTTACACTGATGTGTGGCAGAAGTGGACCTGAGCAACTGGAAGAAGGAATCATGGCTGGACTATATAGTGAAAATCCACAATTGCTTTTGCTCTGGAGTCAGTAACCAGACCAGACAAACTAGACTCACTCATCTAAGCAGGAAGTTTTTTTACTTAAGGCTAAAGAAACTTAGAACTAAACTAAAATGTCATAAAGGACTTCATAAATGATCACACCTCTAGAGTATTTTCTATACCTATGGGGTTCATATGAAAAACAAATTTAGACCAGAGCTTGCAGAAATAAAACTTTAAAGACAACTCTTCCAATTTAAACACAAACCATTCTTCACACTATGCTACTCAAACTGCCTTTACATGGAACAACACTGGCATCCAGTGGCCAATTCAATTAATCACAGAAGTGAATGACTTCAGCTACCCTCCTGTCCCTCTCTTGACAAGGAAGCACCATTTCTTTATTCAAGACCATCTCAATCTGCAGGATGTTCCAAAAAGTTTGCAGGCAGCCAAAGCATTAAACAAAAGGAGAGACATCTGCAAATGCACCTCTTGTAAAACAAATACTAATTTACCTGGTAATGCAGTGATGAAGTCCCGCTGTAACATGGGCTTCAAGTAAGAGTTAATATGTCCATGCTGATAGTGACACATTCGTGAAATAAGGTGTTCCACAAATTCAACTTGATCTGATTCAGACCACTGGTCAAAATATTTAATACACAAGTCTTTTTCCTTTTCGTAGTTTCCTTCCGATGGTCTTTTTCTTGAGACAATCACAGATGAAGTTCCATTACTTATCTGGTTTTAGAAAAAGAGCATCAGTATTAATATACAAGCAATAGAACGGCTTTATAAGCACTCTCTCAAGAACAATATGTGAGAAGAAATAATCAAACCTAAGTATTGAAACATAGCCTTCAAGCTATGGGTTATCCCATATGAATTTCAACTTTCATAAAGATCAATGAAAGGTCTTTGCTCATAAGTGTAAGTTACTTCTTACACTGAAAGACTTGAATTCTCTTACACCTCCTACCATGTGAACAGCAAGGAACTTAATTCATTTTAGAAGAAACTTCTCCAGATGAAACCAGTGGTTTCCACTGCATACTGCAGCTTCTCTCTGGTGCATTCTGCACTCTGCCTCCACAAATGATGTACAAATGATAACTCCCAACAGTTAAAATAATACACATTTAGAGACATACCAAAGTTGGGTATTAATACTCTGATTAACACAAAAATTCAAGACCCGTGTACCAATGTTGAACTGCTTGTCCATAAATGAAAATTGGGAACTACATGTCAAGAGCCTGCTTTGTTGTTGACAGACAGCTCATGACAATATTTGGGTCGTGCACATGGAAACATCATTAAAATCCTGGAAGCTTTAGCTACAAAAAAGATGCTACAAAACAACACCCCAGGACTTACTGCTAATTAGTACACAGAACGAAAGATTGATGGCCCGGCTCTTCTGAGCCCTTCAGGAGACCAAGAGTGCTGCTGAGAACAACTGTCAGCACTGAAATATTCCCAAACTTCTTCAAAGCGAATTGGTTACAACTCCTTGCCACGTGAAGGTGCTGATTTTTTTTTCTTTTGAATGACAGTCATGCTCAGAAAGGTTGAATTGTATTCCCAAGTACCCTTTGACACAAAACTGTCCTTTCAAGGTCAGCACCGATTCCAAAATCAGAGAAGATCTAGCAATTTCTCAAGTATTATTCATCAGTATCATCCCTCATTTGAAGGCTGAGCTAATTTTAAGATGATACAGACAACTACGTACAAGGATGATTATGCAGATGCGAGATTTGGAAGTTTCTCAAGAGCAAGAACATACAAAATCATGCCAACCCTCTCTACACAAATGTGAATCCTACCTGCCACAGGGTATTTTTCTTTGGAGACTCATCTTCATTCTGATCCTCCATTACTGATGTGTTCTAGAGGGGAAAAAAAAGGGAAAAAAGAAGAAGTATGACTTCACGCTTTTATTCTATTGCAATTCCTTGCTCTACAAGCATGAAAAAGCAAATCAATTGAATAGATAAAATTCATTTTCCCAGTGAACGGAATTGTCAAAGATTTCTGGCCACAGAACCTGGATATTATAAATAAATTCCCCTTCTAACTGACATGTTTATCAATTCCATTTACTGTAAAGATAACTCCCCAACCCCGCTTCAATTTCCCTTGACAGGTTTTCATGCAGCCTTTCAACGCTTTTCTCACTGGGAAATAAATTCACTTTCATCCTACTCAAGCCAAAGTAATTAAACCTGTCAAAGTAATCAACCAGCACTTTCTGCCAAAGTTAAATTGCATACATCTAGTTGAAAGAAAATAAAATCACTATTCACTACTTACATGCAACAGATTATGATTTTTTTTCCCCAGCTCTAAGCTTACCAGAAGGAGGAGGGCCCATTCTCTGCAGAATGCCTCTGTAATTCAGTGCCACAGCCTGTGTCCTATAACCCTTGGCAACCACCATCTTTCTTCACCCTGACTTAATTACAGTGCTCCCCCCATGTTGTAACTGCTCCTCCTGTTTCCTTCTCTTTTGTTCAAGGAGGAGAGATGTAAGAATTCCTATAGACATTCAGATGTAAATGCTTCTTTTCAAGCTTACCTCATGTATTCAGAACCGTTCACTCATTTCTTCCCTTTTTGTTTCTTAATTATCTGCTCCTCATTGGTGCCCATACCACAAAAGTACCATCTATTTCTACCTACTCAATGGTACCCCACACCTAGGCAATTACTGCTCATTTGGCTCCCCACCAACACTGTCCTCCCCATCCTTTGTGCCCAGGACACACCAGCTAACTGGCATGAAAAACTGACTGCCTTAAACCATTGCCTGTATTTATTTCAACCTTCTTCTTCTTCTCTATCAGCTGTCTCAGCAGAAAGAGGAACAACACACTCAAGTAAAACACATGATGGAATAAGTCACACAATTTCTTTACTCTTGCCATCAGAGATTAGGGATTAACCCCTTAACATCTACATCCACCCCCAATGAAAAGACAATTTCACCTCAAAAGCATTCATTCTTGCATCTCCTCTTTCCTTCATAAGGGATACACCACATCAAAATCAGAAAACTCAGAAAGTTAACAGTATCATCCCTCTAGGCAAGGATTCCTCCACGACCTGGCTGCACTGCTCTGGCTGAAGCCTACCTTGGATCTTCTCTGCCTTGGAGTTGTGAAAGAACATGCACAAAAGATTACATTATAAATATTATGCACAGCGGGTGATAGATTTTTTTTTTTTCTATCTAGTTATAATGCACATGACAAAGAGAACCTCAGAAGATGGCTAGTGGGGAATCCAGGAACAGATAAAAGCAGTAAAGATTTTGTGTTACTCTGCAGATATGTATATTCTAATGTTTCTGGACACAGAACAGTAACACTGGAAAAGTAAACCACCCCTTCCACATTTTTGGATTTACAGTCTCCTGATGGTCATTCCGGTTATTCACAACTACACACTGGTCTCAACCAGCCCTATCACTGATGTGCGGGTCATGTGTGAAGGATGCTCTCCCATCGCCTGCTGCCACAAGAGGGAGCACAAATCAGCTGCAGGTTTACTGGTACCCAAAACTAGCCCACACCAGTTAAACCATTCTGGAAAGCAAATGTGACTACAGGGAATTACGTAGAGGGGTTAATTTTGTTTTATTTTAAATTTCAATGTGTAAAAATATGCATTACAGTGATTAGATGTTGTTAACAATGTTTTTAATTAGTAAGTCTTTAAAGGAGTGAGGAACATCTCACTCGTTTTGCAGTCAAAGGCCAAGTATGTGCATTGATCCTGTGAGCTAAGAACAAGGAACGGGAACTCTCCTTTAGAATATCAAACATGGATGGCTTGGGTCAGCTTATTCAGCAGAAATCCTACATGAGATCAATTTAGCCCCAGTCAAAATTGCCTGTGGCAGCTCATGAGACTGCCATTGCTTTCTTCTACTCCATCAGGAAACATCACAGCCAGCTTTCCCTGGATGCAGGCTAAGAACTGTCTCCTAAACATCATGTCTTTTCATTCTAGGAACACACAATAAAGCTATAGCAGAGCAGCACTGTAACACCAAGTGTGCAAGAACACAAAATTCACCAAAACTAGACTGACTTACTAGGCAGACTGCAGAGCAGGTTTTTGTCTGATGTGCACCTACTCAATTCTACTGTGCCTCTGTTACTGCCAAGGTAAAGAAAACTGGGTAGCAGGCTTTAGGAACATGCTACATCCTTGGCACTGTCCACTAATACAAGGGAGGCCCACACTTCTGCACCAATCCACTGGTCTCTCTTCCTTCAAAGCATCAGAGCACAGTCTTGGCTAAGGCAATAGTGCCTTGGATCCACAAATGGATGACCTGGCAGAGGCAGTACTGCTGCTGAGGGATATTTCCACTTCTTCAACATCTGGGCCCTCACAAACAACATGAGGGCAGTCTACACAGATTGGTTTTTAGGCTGGAAATTTAACACTGCATTTATGTATTGAAGCAAGAAGTAGATAGCTGTATCTACACTTCTACAGTGTTGATTGTGCTTTTGCTCTTTCCCCAGTCCTAAACTCACTCCCGATTTTCTAAGTGTATTTTAGAGCTTGATGGGTTTAATAATTCTCTCCCTTTCTGATCACAAATACATAGCTTAATTTCTCTATTATATCTGCTCTTCTTAATAAATTTGCTCTACTTCCATCTTTGACATTTAATTTTAGGGATCATTCTCCAGATCACATACAACCTAACCCAGACTATAATGTGTTGCAGAATCATAGAATCCCAGGTTGGAAGGGACCTCAAGGATCATCTTGTCCAACCTTTTCAGGCAAAGCATGACATAGGCTAGATGCCCCAGCACCCTGTCCAGCCCAATCTTGAAAGTGTCCAGCACTGGGGAATCCACCATTTCCCTGGGGAGACTATTGCAAAGGCTGATTGTTCTCCTTGGAAAAATTTTCCTCTTGTGTGTCTCAGAAACACTCAAGCCTACTAATTGAAGACTAAAAGATGACTGAGTGGATCCTGTTCTGCTGTCTGGAAGAAGCAATTAGACATCTCTAATCTGTCCTGTACATCCACAGTACTTGGCAAAAGAAGAATTTCAGAACTCCTAACAGCTGGTGTCACTGGTTCTTGCTCAGGAAGGCCTCCAGCTCTTGTGCAACAAGAAAGATAGGCATCTACAAGTGCAACTCTTCCCTTCATCATGCTGTTGCCTTCTCTCAACCTCGCCCCACCTAACCTCTACATAAAGCTACCTCGCTGGCCACCTCCACAGGTTCCCCAAGTAGCTTTAAAGTGGCATTAACATAGACTGCACACCATCTTCCTTAGCTCTGCTGCTAAACATAAGCAAGACCTCTATTCCAGTACCTCTGGCAAGGCCATAAGCCCCTGCAATACCAGGGACTGACTCCTGCAGACTCTGAAAGAACAGGCTTGGCTTTTTACCACCAGAGCCTAGCAGCCTCTCACAGTGGAAGCATAACTTCATAACTCCTAACTATTGCCAATTAATCCCATTTATAAGTTCATTTTTTCCATAAATTCTTGTTCACTTGCTCATAGCTCTTGCAAAAGTAGAATGATTATTTCCAAGCAGCTGTCATTCCTAAATTAGTCAGCTTGGAATAAGTGCTCCCCATCCCCTACTGGGAATAGCAGTGACAACAAAGAGATAACAATGGCTCTAAGCATAGAAGCTTTTTGTTGCGTTACAGTTGTTATAACCCAACTGAATCAGGTTACACTGAGAAAAGCCTATCTTGACTTCTACTAACACTAAACCCAGCACTGGTAGTAAAATTCACAAATCGCTCTACAAGAAGTAGAATTTTAAAAGCCTGTTTCCTGAAGATTTGTATCCCATACTCCTCACCTCGTTCTGCAGCAACTTCAAGCTTTCTTTGGTCTTTCCGCTCCACAAAAGCACAAAAGGCTTTGGGGTTTCTGAGATGCACGTGAACACGGTAAACAGGTTCCAAAGTCACTTGAGGAGAAAGAGGTACTGACAAGTGTAACTATATAAAGCTCATTTCCTCTGGAGGTTATGAAAAGCTTCCAAAAATAAAACCAGCCATGAATGTCCAGGTTGGAAGGGCTTGGAGCAATGTGGTCTAGTGGAAGGTTGGCTGGAATTGGATGAGCTTTAAGGTCCCTTCCAACCCAAACCCTTCTAGGATTCACTACTCTGTGATCCCCAAGGCAAAAATTGTGTAGGTATTATAAAACTTCAGATACCTAAAACTGGCATCTCAAGCATAACAGTTCCACATATGTATGGCTGTACAACACTAAGTACAAAAGCACCTAAGTTTTTCAGCAGGTGAATGGCACTCAGCCTGCAAGGCTCTTCTTGCTCACGTGAGATATGAAACAAGGGCTGCATCTTTCTGGCAGAAACCTATCAAACCTGCATGGACTAAATTCCTACCAGATTTCTGTTAGCTACAGGCAGGTAACACTTGGGTCTGCACCATGCTTCAGGACTTGAGGGTGCCTTTAGTCACTTAATTGGCTCTGAAGAGAAACGGCATGGTGCAGCTTTGTTCTTTAACCCAGTTTTAGTTCCAGTATTGAGAGAGCAATTACAGAAGTGATAGCAGTAATCCTGGGAACTGGGACAAGACATACAAGTCACAGGAGTACTACCTAGCAAAGCAGACAACACTGCTAAGCTGCTTTGATGAGAAGCTTTTGCCTACCGACAAATGGATTCACAGGATACAAAGGATGGATGGATAAAACTAGACAACAGCTGTGTTCCCCTGGGAAGAAAAAAAAAAAAGAATAGCAGTCTTGAATTACAGTACTTTCAACTATACTGTAAAGGAAAGTAGAAAATAAGAACTTCTATTTGCCACTACCCTTGAGACTACACCAGTAACTCTCACCTGGGTTAAAGACCAAGCTAAGGTAATTATGAAATTCCCACTCTATGGAAGAGATACCAGGTGATTTCAGTTAAAAATCACAAAATGAGAAAAACTAATCAAAACGCTTGAGCTAAAGTTGTTCAAAGCCAGGTTGGACGGGGCTTGGAGCAAGCTGCTCTAGTGGAAGGTGTCCCTGCCTGTGGCAGGGGGTTGGAACTGGATAAGCTTTAATATCCCTTCCAACATAAACCATTCCATGATTCTATAAGACAGGCTCTTCATCTGCTTTAGTAAATCACTTCCATATCTGACTATAGAGAAGTTCAAGAAATGATAAAAAAATAACTAATACATATTTGGACATCATGAAGCCAAGCACAGCAGATTCAGCTTGAGCTCTGTATGCTCAACTTGCCTTCTGAAACTAGCTCTGCAGCACAAGGACTGCTGAAGATATCAATTACACATTCACCCAGAGGAGGAGATGAATCCACCATCCTATGTGACAACTGGACCACATCAGCGAAGAAGACAGCTGGGTAACCATCTCTACCATCTCAGAGCAATGAGCATGTGCCCCTTATGGCTCCCTGCTTTTAATAGAGTCAGAAAACCCTGAATGGTTTAAAGCATTTCCAAATGAATGCAAACCTCTCCTTAGGATGTAATGGTCACCATTTTCTAATCCAGGAGCCTGTTAGACAGTGTTTATTAACAACATCTTGATACTTGATCAGGAACAGGAGGGGATTTTCCTCTTCTAACTACTGAGAGACTCTTAATAAAAACATAACATAGCACTAACACTAAATGAGGCTGGAGGACCACTAAAGTGTACTAGATCCTTCATTTATGGCACCCCTCAACAATTCATATGTACCAGTCTGCAAAGAAATGCAAAACCACTACAGTGCTTCCAAGTGCCAGGTCAGAAATAGGTGCTCATCCTAACCCCTGCAAAGAATCCCCCCTTCAGAAAGCTTCTTCAGAAGCAGAGCCACGGGCTATATATGAACCAATGACACCAAGATTCCTGTATCAAAGGAATAAGCATAGAAAGTATGGACAGTCATTCAGATCTGGTCAATAAAGATGTCCGATGCCACAGAGAAGACAGCCCCAGCAGCAACACACCTCAGCTATGGGTTTAACCTCACTACTGAAAGTGGTTCCTTCCAATATTTATCCATTAATTATGTAAAAAGATAAATATGCATTTTTGCTTAATTTAGTGAGAATCAAACAAGATTTGGGGGGGGGGGGGGAGAAATCCCTTGAGAAAAGAGAAAACACAGCCCATGACCAAATGATTGTCCAAATAGTTTCGGAAAACATGGCAGATAACCCACTGTTCCCAATCACTATAAAGCACTTTGAAAACAAAGCTCTAAGGTTCATCAAGTTAAACTTCATTTAGTTGCAGGTAGTCTTGTAAGGAACAAGGTGTGGGACTCAATGATTCTTAAGGACCCCTTCCAACTTGAGATATTCTATGATGGCAACTTGAAAGTTATCTTGCTGACCATGGACATGCCTATATTTGACATGTGTATTAGCAGCTGCCTGTTTCAGCTTAAGCTAAACTATTTATGTAAGCACTAAGGATGTGCACAAATTCAGCTCAATACACTTCATTTCTTACCTAGCTAGTCTGCCCAGTTGCCAGGTTTTATTTTAGTGCAGTTATTGCTGGAAATTCAAACAAAAATATACTTGAAATACTAAAAAGAGTCTCCAAGATCCAACAGCTGAAGGCAAAATTAGAACAAAAAAAAGCCTCACACTGAAAATAAGGCATTGGTTTTATTTGGCCCCTGACTAATCACCACCAAGCTTACAGGAAGATTGGGTAAATTCGGTACCAGCAGACAGTTCTCCAGTTTGTGTTTCTGGTTGCTAAAAAAACCCAACACCATAGTTTGACCACAAGCTGTAGATGCGATGTTTTTAAAATACAGTCAATGCTTTTATACCCTGGACTGATAATCCCCTAGGGGTTTTTTTTTTTTGGTTTTTATTAGGAAGTTTTGTTCAGAGCAGTAACTCCCCCAAAACCAACAGCTGTCTGTTCCTGTCTCTGCTCAGAGAAAGAAAACCTCAAGTCTATCTTCACTTAAATTGTAGAACCCTAGAATGGTGTGTGTTGGAAGGGACCTTAAAGCTCATCCAGTTCTAACCCCCACCATGGGCAGGGACACCTTCCACTGGAGCAGCTTGCTCCAAGCCTCTGTGTCCAACCTGGCCTTGAACACTGCCAGGGATGGGGCAGCCACAGCTTCTCTGGGCACCCTGTGCCAGTGCCTCAGCAGCCTCACAGGGAAGAGCTTCTGCCTAAGAGCTCATCTCAGCCTCCCCTCTGGCAGGTTAAAGCCATTCCCCTGTCCTGTCCGTACAGGCCCTTGTCCAAAGCCCCTCTCCAGGTTTCCTGCAGCCCTTTTTGGCACTGGAGCTGCTCTAAGGTCTCCCCTTCAGGAGCCTTCTCTTCTGCAGGCTGCCCCAGCCCAGCTCTCTCAGCCTGGCTCCAGAGTAAAGCTGCTCCAGCCCTCGCAGCATCTCCCTGGCCTCCTCTGGACTTGCTCCCAACAGCTCCACGTTGTCCTTGTCTTGGGGACCCAAGAGCTGGCTCAAAAGAATACAAGCAGGTACTAAACAGGTTATTCTGTTTAATCACTAATGCTTTGATGACTGGCACTTAGTACCAGTATTTTAACTTGGTTTCTAAAGTACCTGTTTTTACCTTAAAATCATTACAAAATCAATTTGCAGTTACTTCCCTAAATAAATAACTGGGTATCTCTTAATATTCAGTATGTCTGACTTAACATGAACTTAATCACAGAAGTCAGATCAGTGTGGCCTGTGTCCAGAGAGGATTAAACTACATAACTTGCTTTTAAAATGAAATTATGCATGAAAATGATCACCAGTTTATCAGCTATTATTCTAATGCTATTTCACTAAACACTAAGCAAGTGCTCCAACTCCACCACAGAGCTTCTGGTGATGGCATTTCCTTTTAACAGGCAGTTGTCTGCACAAAGTGCAGTCTCAAACCACCTGGCAGAGCAGTGAATTTGTTAGTTCACAGCCAACCTGCAAAGCACAACTGTTAATGAAGTAAGAACGTAAAAGCAAAATCACTGCGCTGGCTTTTAGTACTTCAGAAATAGTGGAATACAGATTCTCATAAAGATTAGGATTGAAAAAAATCATTCACTGATTAAACCAGCAGCCAGCTTAGGCTGTAATAAGAAATGTGCTACTTTCATCCAAGTCACCAGCTCCTTTTCCCAGCTTGCCTGTATTGTCAAACTGATATCACTAGGAGAAAAAAATGTACATTCCTGCGACCCCAAGAGATGCCCAGTGTTTTCAGCAGCAGGTCAAGCGTCTAAAACTAGATGGAGGAATGCTTTTGATCCATCAGCAAGTTCCAGAGATCTGTGGTGGTTTTTCGTTGCTGGTTTTTGGGGCTCAGGGGTAAATAAGCAACAGCATGTTACTCCTTAAGGCGGGCTTACCTCAACAGGTACTGTGGGATCACGTCTACCACACTCCTTGCGTAACTGTTCCAAAGACACACTAAGTCTCATTTAATTTTCTAAGTGTCAGGAGTAAAGAGTCAGTAATCAAAACCTGCCTGTATCCATCCTGGATTAATATGTTGCATTTACAAGGACAATGAGCACTGAATTGTGTAATTGTGGCAACTGGATGACTCATCCCTGCACCATTCCGAGTACGGATCCATGTTGGCTGCAAAACTCGCACATCATACAAACTCTTTGGCTGAATATAACTGTTGAGTCCCAAATACATATATATATATTAATCACTTTCTCCACACCTGCCTCTGAACAGAATACACCAGTTTTAGGAAGAATCAGCTTACTAAAAATATGGCCAATGCAGTTTTACATTGAGCTAGGCAACATTTGAGGGCTACATTAAGCTTTGCTGTAATGTATTCCATAGTTCCTACCAGCTCCGTTCAAGCTGGTTGTTGAAAACATTGAATAATCATTATTAATAATAATTATTATAATAGATAATTAATAATAAATATAATGGTATTATCATCTCAGGTTGTGAAAGAGCAGCCAGCAGCAAAGGGCAGCCAGCAAGCCTCACTGCAATGCTGAGGTTTGCTGATCATGTTCTACTTCAGACGAAAACTAGACTCTGCAGCCCTTTACCAGCCTAACAGGAGGCTTAATTATACCTCCAGCTTACAAGTGTTGCTTGTTTTAAAGCTGCCTCAGCTCATGCCTTTTACCATACAGTCACTCAGCCGTTCTTGGCAGATGCTGGATGCAGTCAGTACATCAGTAATCCACGTTCTTGCCCACAGCAGAAAAATCTCAATACCTGAATAGTCTCAAAACTTCAAAAAGTATATTAAAGCAGTCATCAGGTTTATCGATTGTCACTGTGAATGCTTGCAGTCACTTTCCTAAAGCATTCCAGAATTAGCTTTCACATCTCTAGAGTACAAATACACCAAAAGTTAAATGCTTTCCACCTGCAAGTAATACTTTTAACAGTGAAACATTTACACAGCAACATGGCTGTGACAAACTGGCTGCAGAAGGGTACAGATACAGGGAGCAAGGTACTGGTTTTCTTTTGGGTTTGTTTTTTTTTTAATTAAGACACCTCAAGTTTAATTAAGAACCTCAAGTTTTCAGCTACAATTCTATTATTGTTTGCTGCACAAACAATATTGCTAATCACAGAATCCCAGACTGGTCTGGGTGGGAAGGGACCTTAAAGCTCATCCAGCTCCAACCCCTGCCATGGGCAGGGACACCTTCCACTGGAGCAGGTTGCTCCAAGCCCCTGGGTCCAACCTGGCCTTGAACACTGTCAGGGATGGGGCAGCCACAGCTCCTCTGGGCACCCTGTGCCAGCACCTCAGCACCCTCACAGGGAAGAACATAGGCCTAAGAGCTCATCTCAATCTCCCCTCTGGCACGTTAAAGCCATTCCCCTGTCCTGTCCCTACAGGCCCTTGTCCAAAGCCCCTCTCCAAAAATTCAAATTACATCTCACACTGCACAACACTGTGTACAAAAGCTGTGCATTGGACTGTAAATTGTACAGTTTTCTATTCATTATGTTCATGGATAAGGCAAAAACCATCCCTTCTGCCCTACACAATTAATAAGCCCATTAACAGTATTTCAGACACAAACTTCAGGCTAAGTTAGTAATTAGATGACTTCAGATTCATCAAGAAATAAATTAGCCTATGTTAAGATTAACTACATTTTCAATTTAGCTGCCTGGTGCAAAGTTAAAATACTTTAAGGGTTATTCCTAGATTCCCAAAAGGAATTTAGGTTCAGCTCTCTGCTGCTGGTTCCATGTGAAACCATCTCTGTCCAATTTTCATCCCCTGAATGTGCTGGCCAGAAGACAATCAGATCCTCAACACAAGGGTGGCTAAAAAGCTTATGAAGGATGGAATATTAATAGGCATCACAAATACAGACACTGCAGCCAGTTCAAGAGCCAGATCATTAACCTAATCAAGTTTTTAATCCCATCCACTACTGCTTAACACATGGCACTGGTGCTCGTCATCTTTTTCTTCCCCTGAGATCGACAGAAGATCTACAACCCTTTAACCCTAAAGTAAAACAATGAACTGGAACACAAGGAAGAGAAGCAGCAGATGTGTACTTCCAGCTTCAGGAAAAGATCTGAGCAACAAGCACAAACACCACATACCAAAGCACACAACTGAAGAATAATTTAAGAACAAGCCCACAGCTGCAAATTCACTGGCATTAAATAGTAATACACTAGGACTGAGAACCAAAAGGTGCTCTAAGCTTCAATTAAACAGTCAATACTTTCCTCCAAGCACGCCTATGTATTTTCTTTAATTTTTCTAAGGCCAGATTCTGGCACTTCTACATCCCTTCTTGCCTTACCTAGCCACCAGAACTACAACAGAATTTATCCTCATTCTTTGGTTTTTTCACTTCCCCAAGGATCAGCAAAACTTTAACCAGATTTTGAAGCCATTTCTATACAAACTTCCTCCGTACAAGTTATAAAAAGGTTACTCAAAACCACTGAGGAGTCTAAAATACTAAAACTGCAGCAACCCTCAATTATTTGTCTTTTGCAAAATAGAAGGTACTTGCACACAGAAGAAACAGTGAAAAAGTAGCCCCCACAATGCAATAGTTAACTAAACTAAAGCCTAAAAGCAGTCACCTCCTTCAAGAAAGAAACCCATGCTGTTAAGGCCATTTTTTTCCCCTCCAAAGATATATGGCAAAGTATTCCAGATTTGGCAACTCATGAAACCGCATCAACCCATCAGAACTATTAAGGAAATCCTAATCACTCACTGATTGTTTCAAACACAACCTTTTGCTTACACACAATCTCACTGTGCTTTTGTAATTGCTGATTATCTGAGCAACCAAAACCTGAAGGAAAAACTTATCTCAAAAAGGCTGCAGAGTAATTTCAGCTAAAGAAAAAAGCCTTCAGTAATAGAAGATGTAAAAAAACCTCCTCAAATCTTTCAAAAACCCACTCATATGGTATATATCATATATACCATATGTATCATATACCATATATCATATACTTGCCTGGGGGTAGCCAGACACTCTGCATGCAAGCACTGATTTTATCTAGGTATTAAAAGGAATGTGCAATTGCATAATTTAGATTTCATATGATTTATATAATGCTCCTTGACCTGTAAGGCCAGCATCATTTCTCCCCCTACAACTTCAAGATACAGTTGATTAATACAAAAGCACACCATTATTAAGACTCTGCAGAACAGGATTTGAGAACAGGAGGAACAGTTGCCCAATGTCTCAGGTTCCTCATTTTGGAAGATTATTTTTAATCTCTGTCACACCAGTGACTTGCTGCACATTACAATACAGCCTCTTGCGGCATAAGTGAAAGGGGGCGGCTGCTGCACAAGGCCGTGGATCAAAAAGGCAAAGGACAGCTGAAACCATCGTCTTGTGCAATGAAGCCTTGAAACCAAAGCCGTGACCACCACAGCGTGCCAGCAAACATCTCCTCACTTCCTGAAGACATCTGGGTTTGATGTCACTTCAATAGGAAAGCTGCTGTTCCATTTACTTCTGAACAAAAAGACAGCATTATACAAAGTTCCAGCTATGGTTTCTGTGGCCTGATCCAGAATCTGAAAGGGCTTTTGCTTCTGACGAACTGCACTGAAGGATAACTTTGAAGTTAGCAGGGCTCAAAAAGTATTCAGTAGATACTGCAAGACAATATAGAAGTCTCCGCAGCAGAGTGATGACAGTCACTCAGCAGCAAGCATCCTGCATTTTTACTATTCAGGTATTGAAACTTTTCAAAGGCATTTGGCCTTATTCTTATTATATTCCCCAAAGCACATCCTTTTATTAAGCTTGAGAATTTAAGATCATATTTGCTTTGTAGGGGATTCCTCTTACAGTAAATATTTTCTGGTGGTTTATGCCTTGAATAATTTCCTAGTTCAAGTATCTTCAAAAGCAGACAAATGTCCTATGATGTCCAGAGTTCAAGTAAGAATTCACAGTCTCCAATAAAATCATAGAATATTTAGGGTTGGAAAGGACTTTAAGATCATCCAGTTCCAACCCCTTGCCATGGGCACAGACACCTCACACTAAACCATGACACCCAAGGCTACGTGTCCAACCTGGCCTTGAACACTGCCAGGGATGGAGCATTCACAGCTTCCCTGGGCAACCCATTCCAGTGCCTCACCACCAGTCACAGTAAAGAATTTCTTCCTCATATCCAATCTAAACTTCCCCTGTTGAAGTTTGAACCGATTATCCCTTGTCCTATATCACTACAGTTCCTAGCGAAGAGTCTCATCCTAGCATCCCCACAGCCCCCCTTCAGATTCTGGAAAATCATACAGACAACTTTAAAGATATCCTCATTTGATCCTTACATGATTTTTCAAGTGATTTTTCAATTATTAGCTCCTGAATAACCCAGAGAACCTTGAAGTCCACTTTCATTAGTAACCTTTTTCCTTTCATTTCTATCATTCCGTATTTTCTATCAAATTTACATTCTAATGGCCCTAATCCATTTAGTACATGACACTCAATATTTATCAGTTACAACATGCACAGAAAACCAATTGAAGTGTCCATAGGCATGCCAAAAGATGTTTGCATTCATACACTTTATACTAACTATTTAACAGTTTATTTATCCAAAGTAATATGAAAGACTAGAATAGATGCAAAAAGAAACAGATCAGAAGTGTAGTTTGGATCATCCCTAAAACCTGGCTTTCAATACTGGCATCAAGAATTGTGTGTGAACTTGAGGAATGCAAGAAGTAAGAATTACAAAGCAGGGTTTAGCTTGAACAGCTGAGAGTTTCTACAGACACCAGCGCAACAGCACCAAACAGAATTCAGTACTCACAAAGTAAGTGAGTGGTTGGGAAGAAGATGGTCTACATTACTTTTCTAGGTCAACAAAGTCAGCTCAAACTTCTGAAGTATCTGGACAATCCACCTGCCCAAAGCACTGGGAGACCACCCTGCACCACAAAGTAATGCCTTCCCCTTGCAAACCTGACTAAGGTTTTGGTTATGGCTCCTTCTTTCTCTGCTGTACCACTTCTTCCATACTTGATAGATGGGTATCGGGTTTGCTGTCCTATCCTGAACTCCAACACCTCCTTCAATTTATCAAGATTCTACCACCATTTCAAAGGACACAAAACCCAAACTGCATATATGCAAAGACTCTCCTATGCCACAACACTGAAGACCTAGAGAACAACTCACAGGATACAAACAGAGGAGGCCCAGTGCAACCTGGGAATGACCTGCCAGCTGAGCACCCCGGGAACTTTTCACATGGAAAGAATTCATGTCCCTATGATGCTGACTCAAGAATGGAACCATTAGTATCAGCAAAACCATGACCAACACTGGTATTGAGGCTGTGGCTGAAATCCCCACAAGCAAGGGATCAGGTCCTCCTGCCAGTGACATTCCTGATAAGTCTGACAAGTGCCATGTGAAGACACTGCATAAATGTAATTTCAACCACAGTGGGAAATATTTGATTATATTTCTCCTGTTTCCTTGAAAATTCTTCTATGGGAAACATAAACACCTGCAAGGAAGAGGACTATATCAACTATACCTGGAAGAGACTGCCTTGCATTGCTTTCTCCTAAGAAAGATTTCACTACCTCTCAGCATAAGCCCAGCACTCCTAGAAGGCAGGCAGAGAACAAGGCACCTCACCTAGCAAACTTCTTTGCACCATAAAGGATCAGAGAGCAAAACCAATCATCTTTTCCAAAGGAGGCTGAGAAAGCATAAGCACAAAGGAGTGGCTAACAGCTTCTCTCCACTCAAAAGATGCCATCTTCTGCAGATACACCATAAGAGGTATCAGGAATAACAGCTCCTGCCCACTACTTGTGAACTATATTAAGCTTAGTGTGATTCTGTTAGCTTTTCTGAGGAACATAAATTTATGTTTGCAATTACACTCATCTGTTGCAGCTATAAGCAACAGGCTCTGGATTTACTGAGGCAAGGTCTGGTATCGTGAGCTGATGCATGAATCCATCATGAAGAAACACACATGCCTCCCTAGGGACATATTCTTGCCGGTCAAAGACAACAGATTGGGATGCCTAAATGGTACAAGAGAAAAACACGAGCAAGAGGCAGGCTGGCAAGTCACCCAAAGAAACAAGGATCTCTATGCTCACATTTCTTTTTCCACATTTGGACATGCCTTCTGAAGCAGACAGCAGCTTAGAAAAGTATCTCTTGAGAGGGAGTCGTACCACCAATCCCTTCTAAGCTCTATCATAAAGCTTATTAAGTAAATGACTAACTTTTGAGCACTGGCAACTTTGGAAGAAAAGGCAAAGGTGAGAGAACTGCCCACCAACAGCCACAGGTGAAATAACTTGAAAAGCTGGCTAGAAACAGAACCCGGCTCCTGAAAGGAGTCACTCGCTCTTCTCTTGAAGCTTGGGGGTGGAGTCAGTGATCCTCACTGCTCTCTGAAAACTGCTGAAAACAACGTCAAAGAAAAGCACCCATACGTATGAAGTTGTTTATGGCAGCAAAGCCCTTTACCTGCAAGCAGAGAGGTCAGCGGTTGGCAGTGCTCAGCCCATACCCTGGGGAGGCTGCTGCAGGGGACCCCAACCTGTGCTGTGGTTTCACACGCTGCCTTTGGCTTCCCAGCCCACACCACCATTTGCTGCAGCCTTACCCCAGAGCAGAAGGAACACAGCTGGGGCACTTTGGCAGAAGCCAGTCAGCTCCAAGTGACTGATGTACATCATGGCTGGGGAAAACCAGGAACCAAAACTTACAGATGTTTGCTACTCTTCTGACACCAGGGAACACCCTTCTGCTCCTCAGCTAAGGACACTGAAGACGAAGAGCTCTAGTTCACAGCACAATACTAGCTCACTGCATGAGGTTTAAAGTAATCTAGTATGTAATTGCTCTCTCAGACTTCAAAATAAGCAATATGAATTCACCCAATAAAGAGAAGGTCTCTCCTCCTCCCACTGAGAAAGAATAGGCTTAGATAATAATTAACGTCATACAACTGACAGCAGATACACAAAGAATGACTGAAAAAAGTGCTTATCATAACACTTTCCTTCAGACAATAAATCATGCTTAGGAAGAAAACAGTCCCTGTGCTTTGCATTGATTTATCCTATTGATCTAGCAACACATCATGGCCACACCAGCAGGAAGTGCCACAAGAAGCTGCTGTCACTTGCGAGGCACATCCAGATACCAGCCCCAGTTATGGGCACTCCATTACCAGAACAACACTGGGATACTGGAGAAGATCAGGACTGCAGAGCACTGGAAGAGAAAAGTAACATGAAAGAGGGCAAAAAAATGCAATGTTACCTTTTGCAAAATACTTGTAATATAAGTAACGCACACCAAATTGAGCTGCCACATCAGTCCTCAGAGGCTGCAACTCACATATACCAAGAACTAACAAAAAAAAAAAGCTATTATGAGGAACTGTTAAAAACAAAACCCAAGCTGTTATTAATTTTGAGAGGAGACTCCAGCTTCAGCCAGAACAACAATACTTGGAAGAACTGCTGCTGCTTAACAGAGGGAAAACTGGACATCTCTACATCAGATCTATAGACTGGGTAATTCAGGCCATCTCCTATGCAAAACGGCAACAGGCTTACTGCATGGACAAGCTTGCTTTCTCAAAGAAGTCTGTGCAAAATAGAGGGACAAGCGCAAGTATTTCAGATACTGCAGGGAACATTTTGTTCCCTTAAAGAAATGGACTCAAACATGCATTTCTTTTTAATGGACCTGTTGGACTGTTTCCAAAAAGAAATTGTAACAGTCCCACTGTTTTGAGGCAAAATACCAGAAAATATGCCAAGGAAGTATTTGCAAATTGCTTTAAACCTAACAGAAGCAGCAAAGCAGTTGTCTGGCTGTGACGACCCATTTTAACAGCTGCATAGAAGAACACTTTCAAAAGGGTGCAGACTACACAGCAACAGGCTATTTATCATTTTTCCCATCAGTGTTTTCATGCACTGTAGGGAAAGGTGTCAGCAGAACGCATCTCCTGCACTCATGCTGGTTTGAGAATAGTGCATCGTGTCTATGTCTGAACTTGGACTGTGAAAAAAAGGATTATAAAGTTTTCATGTCAATAAATCAGAACTCTTCCTTTTCAAATACAATTTTCCCAAGTACAGTTCCCATTGTACTTCCCTCTGCTACCTGAACCGAAACATCAAACAGAAGCGCAAGATTAGGGAAAAAATAACAAACAGAAACTTAAGCAAGTTAATGCTAAATTGTATCTTATCAATAAATGCAAAGGTAAAATTCTTTGTGCCTCAGCTCAGCAGTGACAGCACTGAGATTCCTTGCTGCTAACAAGCTAATTTCCTTTGCAGGGAATGCTATTGTAAGGAATAAATATTAAAACCCTAATGCTCCACAACAGCACTTGCCACTGGCGAATAGTAACTTCTTCTGAACCAAAATAAATTATGAATTGGCCAAGTCAAAAGGCTTTTAAGACCATGTTTTTGTGCAGACAACTTCTAGTTATAAAGGATAAATCAATGCGATCAATCTATAAGCAGGAATAACACTGGCAAGAACCAAGTCAATGTCACGTTCCCACTATAAGTCCATCACCAGCACACATGGTGCAAGAATGAAAATGCAGATCAAAGCAAACCTACAGAGCTTGGACATTGTGCAGAGCTCCAAGATAAAGGAGAGGTAAAGTGAAGCACACTGTCACAAGCCTAAGGACCACTGGCTGATGGGCTGGGAAGAGTCAGGGCAGCTTCAAGCTTGAGAAAGACACTACATGAATGCTAAGATCTGGCCTGTGGACAAACAAGTCAACTTCTTACACTGGAAGCTCTGGAAGTGAGAAGTTTGTTATTTCTGTAGGGAATCAATGCTCTGCTAAAGCTTCCAAGCTACATATCCCACATGTGGAACATGAAAGAAAGAGCATGACACTACATACAATAAAGCTGAGAAAGTTGAAGACAATAAATGGTAAGGTGCAGGAAAAAAAAACATGTTGGGGTGAGTCAAAGTAAGCAAGAAAAAAACAAAAAAAAAAGAGTTTTAGAAGATAGAGACTAGGATTCCCCCCCCCCAAAAATAGTCAAGAGAAACTGGAACTGAATACAAGGAAGAAAGTTGCTTGAGCAGTATTTGGTTACTAGGTTTGCTTAGCTATCTAATAACTCATTCCCCAAGCATTATTTCATCACATCCTACATTATGCAATAATTCAAAGCGTCATTTAAGTACTTATCTTCTGTTGCTTAATGATTAGTCTTCAATCCACACTGGAGATGTTTACGTACAGAGCTAAGAGCTCTGGATGTTTCTCTTTGTGTGACAGTGCTGCTGGAGCTATTTCCCAAAGCAGTGTGACAAACTACGTTCAAAACCACTGCTGTCCTGCACAAGGATGAAGCAGTGGAAGGCGATACATCCACATGCTTGCGTTACACAACTGGTAGCAACTTCTCTGAACACCTAAGTAAGAGACCAGTCTGCTTTTAGTCTTGCAGTCAATCTATATCAAAGAGGACGAAAACAGTAGCTATTTGCATTCAAGTATGTTCATAATGGCAAGCGCCTTGGTACAAAGACATTATTAAAAATAGTTAAGTAGTTAAAAATAAGGCCTGAATCTACAGTATCAATAGAATCATAGAATAGTTAGGGTTGGAAAGGAACCTGAAGATCATCCAGTTCCAACCCCCCTGCCATCAGCAGGGACACCTCACACTAAACCATGCCATCCAAGGCTCTGTCCAACCTGGCCTTGAACACTGCCAGCGATGGAGCATTCACAACTTCCCTGGGCAACCCATTCCAGTGCCTCACCACCCTCACAGTACAGAACTCCTTCCTTATATCCAATCTAAACTTCCCCTGTTTAAGTCTGAACCCATTACCCCTTGTCCTATCACGACAGTCCCTCATGAAGAGTCCCTCCCCAGCATCCCTATAGGCCCCCTTCAGATGCTGGAAGGCTGCTATGAGGTCTCCACGCAGCCTTCTCTTCTCCAGGCTGAACAGCCCCAACTTTCTCATCCTATCTTCATACAGGAGGCGCTCCAGTCCCCAGAGCATCCTCGTGGCCCTCCTTTGGACTTGTTCCAACAGTTCCATGTCCTTTAGTTTCAAGTATTATGAACTGGTATCTCCAATACAACAGTAACAAGTGATAGTAACTGGCAAGAGCTTGATTTCCAAACAATATTACACTGTGATTCAGGATAGAGAGAGCAAGCTTCAAGTACCGCTATATTTTTAACAAATTTTCTCTTCTCCATTCACTAACAGCTCACAGAATGCAGACTGCTCAACTACATGCACTATGAAGATATTTTAGTGCATGACAAAAAGCCCAGAATACAAAACCAGACTAACTGGGGGGAACTGGAAGACCCCCTCCAATCCACTGGCAGCAGAGGATATTTGCTTAAATGTTATGGCTTGATTTTGGAAGAGCCTCTCTAAGTTTTGTGATTGCTAACAACATTAAGGAAAGGCAAGAGTAAACCTTATCTGCTTTCTTCTTTTAGACTGATGGTAGATTACTCTTGAAGCCTAAACGATAGAAAGAGCACAAAGATGCAGTAAGAGCTTCCTGACAAAATTCTACAAGGGTCCAGATTTAAGACTGGTTTCCACCCCCCACCCCCGCCCTTCTTCCTGGTCTCTTCACTAATTACACATACAACACACAGGTAACAGATAACTCCCAGGTATCTTCTGTGAATCACCAAAGGGCTCCTTAAACTTCCTATTAATCATCATTATGCAAAGTGAGGTGTGCTACAGAAGGAAGACCTCCTGGTATATCTGCCCTATCTCTTTTTACATATGGGCTTACAGCTTAGGAAACAATCAAGGGCCTGTCATGGTCCCAAAAATCCAACATGGGGAAAGGCAGCTGGTGCCACTCTCACTTCCAAGTTCCCCTTTGGGCATCAAGTCACATGCCTGAAAGCAGAGGACTGTTTTTTGTTTTACATCTTCCACAGATACTTCTAAAAATCAAAACCTCTTACTCCTGGTTGCTGTTCTACAAAAATCAGATTTTAAAAAAGCCTTCATTTTGGAGCAAAATTTAA
Organism: Myiopsitta monachus; assembly: GCA_017639245.1. Lineage (NCBI taxonomy): Eukaryota > Metazoa > Chordata > Aves > Psittaciformes > Psittacidae > Myiopsitta > Myiopsitta monachus. Next base: position 37,498,080 of record CM029917.1, on the reverse strand, counting down.
ATCAACCAAGAGCTCTCTACACCTCACCAAGCAGCTCGTCCCACAGGTATCTAGCTGCTCAGGACAGTTATCCTCTTTATTCTCTAATGAACCCTTCAGGAGGGTGCAGCCAGCAGAAAAGCACAGACCTGCAACACCCTGGTGAAACCCCTCCTCAGCGACTCCTCAAGTGCAACAGGCTGGATACACAAAACGGGTTCTTGCCACACACTGAGCTCCCTGCAGTGTCAAAGCAGTCCCACCACTTGAGCAATGGGCCTGTCCTCACAGCAGTGTACTTTGTTACTAAAACTCATTAACCTTATTAGCTGTTCCTATTATACAGTTAAAAATGTTCTGGGGTTGTTAAATTCCTCCAGGCACAGGGAGCAAAGAGCCTACTCAAATTAACTGGCACTTCAAACCTGTTTTTTACAGAAGCTGATGGATCTGTAACAATTCCTGAAAACAATATAGGTTTGAAAAGTTTTTTAACCTGACGTGTCATAGAATCCCAGACGGGTTTGGGTTGGAAGGGACCTTAAAGCTCATCCAGTTGCAAACCCCTGCCATAGGCAGAGACATCTTCCACTAGACCAGGTTGCTCCAAGCCCCATAACATACATTAGCTTTAGTTTAATGATACATGACCCCACAGCTGTGTGATAACAGGTTTCCAAAAATCTTGTGTATGAAGCAGCATGTCTTGGGCTCAGCAGCAGCAGTCATTTTTCACCTTCTCAGTAGCTGGTACAGTGCTGTGTTTTTGACTTTCAGCCTGGGAACAGCACTGATAACACCAATGGTTTCAGCTGCTGCTCAGTAATGGTTACTCTGACCAAGGACTTTCTGAGCCTCATGCTCTGCCAGGGAGGAGGGGAAGCCGGGGGGAAGCCGGGAGGAAGCAGAGACAGGACACCTGACCCAAACTGACCAAAGAGGTATTCCATACTACAGCACGTCATGCCCACTGTATAACTGGGGGCAGTTACCCAGAAGGGTGAGATCACTGCTGGGTCAGGCTGGGTATCGGTTGGCGGGTGGTGAGCGGTTGTATTCTCTTCCCTTGTTATTTCCCTTGTCATTATTACTATTGGTGGCAGCAGCAGTGGTTTGTGTTATACCTTAGTTACTGGACTGCTCTTATCTCAACCCGTGGGAGTTACATTCTTTCCATTCTCCTCCCCATCCCTCCGGGAGCCGGGGGGGAGGAACGGAGGGGAATGAGTGAGCAGCTGTGTAGTTCTGAGTTACTGGCTGGGCTTAAACCACAACACAGCACATTCATGGTTTGCATTTTAGCCTGTAATCTATATTATCAACAGAAGTTAGTAATATTTAGTAATAACATATCCTGCATTAACCAACCAACTACCCAGCCTGCTCTGAGCTTTCTCCGGCTCAATTTACAGTTAACTACTATGTACCTACTAATAGATACTGTAATAGAAAGGAAAAACAAACTGTTCATAATAAATGGGTTTACTAGTACTTCACTTGAGTATGTAGGTTTTTCTGCCTTGTAACATTGTTTTAATAAGAAGTTCAGTTAGAGAAAAAAAAAAAACCCTCAAACAGCTCATTTGCCACGATCAGAAATGTCCAAAGAGCTGATCTATAAGAAATTTGAGGCAGTCAAAGTTCTGAGATTCACCAATAAGGAGTCCTTGCAACTCCCAAAGCAGGCGTTTGCAGGAACCCACACCTTGCCAGCAGCAGGGAACCCGACCTTGCTAAGAAGCCCCATAGTCTGATGAGTCTTTTTGATGTTCACTGTGTGTGGGTCCCAGCAGCCAGCCCTCCCCAAAGCTTGTAAGTCTATGAAGCCAAGATCTAGACCGCCTATTTAAATGACAGTTATTAACAGCAAAACTGCTCCTATCCTGAAACAGTTATCAAATTGTCAAATACAGTTGGGCAAAACTCACTCATTCAAAAGTCAGGGAGAGAGGAAGCAAAAAGTTAAGCAAGAAAGTGTAGGATTTGAGAAGTGCAGATCCACACCAAGGAGCAGCCCCATGACAACAAAGCTGGATCACACTCATTGCTCACAGTCCTCACCAGGGTTCATATTAAGGACCCCTGAAACTATTACTGGCTCATGCCACGAGACTCCATCCAACCTACTCCAACATCACTATGCATCTTACAAACTATAATCACTGCATTATACATCTATACGTTCATCTTAGTGCTGTTTCTCCCCCAACTTTGAACAGCATTTCAAAATTAGAAACAAAGCATTCAAACAGAAAAACAAGTTTGGATTTTAAGAGAAATTTTGATGAAATCTGGCTTCTGAAACTGAAATTTGTTGGAACTCCAGGGGCCAAACTTTGCAGGCAAGAGGAGAGGTGGTGAAATAAATGGTTACTTTAAGGCAAGACATTCAGTGCCCGAACAAAACCAGGCTGACTGCAAGAAAAATTCAATTGAAGCTTCCATTCACAAAAGCAGTTTAAGTATTTGTTTGGTACCCATGATAACCTGAACCACTGAGTAACACTAATATATTATAAAAGACACTAGAATAATAATTATGTTCTGCTAAAAATGGTACATTCAGGAACACTTTAGGAAGTGCCACACAGTTACTACACACGTTCTGCTTTTTCTTTCCAAGGTAAATACCCTTTGAGTTCAAAATTGTTAACTGGTACCACAATCTCCCTTTTATCACTTTCAATCCCTCCCAAACCAGTGAAGAAACAACAGCAATTCCCCCATCTAAAAATTACACAGGCTCAGCTTCAAAGGCTTAACTAGAAGAGAAACAACAGAGAACTTGACATTTAGTGGTCTTCGATGCAGAGTAAGCCCCCATCCCCTGTTCTTCACTTCTTTAAAGTTAGGAAGTTAACAGAATAACCCAAAGAGCTCCAGACTCCATGCTAACTATTCTGCATTCAAACATGTGCAAAGACTGTCACGTAAGGCTACAATCAGGATCACACTGAGTAGAAAATAAAAAGCTTATCCTTTCTAAATCAAATCACACAAATATCACAGGCTAGTCAGTTCATTGCAGCTTAAGAGAAATGGCAAAAGCTCATTATGTTATTTTTTTAAATTAAATGAGAAAGCAAAACATAGCAGGCAACATGCACAACTATGCTACTTATATCACAACTCAGAAAGCAGGCAATAAAACACAACAGCTCACCACCCCCCGCAAGAGCCTACTGTAACAGAAAGCCCTCTTAAGATTCACTCCTACAATGCAGTTAAGTAGAAGAGTTCAGAAAAAGGATGCACAAAAAACATTTAGCAGACTTAACAGTTTGATTAAACAGAGTCCTGAGAGTTTAACAAATGTTCAACAGCATACGCATAACATTTACAACAAGAAAGAAGAAAGGCACCTGGAGACATCTGACACTGGGCATGCTCTGCAGGCATCTCAGTGCGCACATGCTCTCTACCAGGTTGGAGCAGCCTAGCCACAAAGACCTTGGCACAGAACACTGCAGGGTGACAAAAAGGAAGGAAGAGAAGAAGCAGTTAGATGCCACAACAAATCACTCAAGGCAGGCAACTCATTAGTATGTTAACGTGGGTACTTATCTATGTTATTTCTACATTCATCACAAGGTTAGTGGCCAAGAGTAAAATAACAACTGAAGATCCTTTTCAGAAAATAAGCCCTCCCTCAGTCCTGTCAAAGATAACCAGCTCATTAGCAGCCACTTGGCTTCAGCACCCAGCTAGCATTTTAACTTACTACCAGTGGAATCAGAGTTGTTACAGTTTGGCCCATCAGTCCATCCACACATTGCTACCGACAACCGCAGTTCTGCTGCCCAGGGAACTCGCCTTCCTCAGCAGACTGGCCTGGCTGTAATTGCTGGTGAGGTTTTTACCTTTGCAGTCACCCTTGGGGAAGAGAAGCGCGGGAGCTTTTCATTAGGGTGGCATGCTTTAGCATACAACATGAAGGAGCTATGGTAATTAAGGTTTGGCACCCCACGCTGCCTCAACTTTCTCAACCAATTTGCGCTCGTTTATTCAGACAGCAAAGCCAACATTAACTTCTGAGGTTACAGTCTATGCACTGGGACACTGACAACTAAAAAAGGTAAGTATTTTTAGAGATGAACACCACCTAAGTTTAAATTGGAAGATCAAGTTCTGCTTAGTCAAAATGCCTGGTCTCCTGATTAAATAAACGGGTTACTGAAGAAAAAGGTTTGTGTTATCAGTTGACAGTATCCTAAAGCCAAATTAAGCCCTAACTACGTTTATTACTTGTAACACCAGCCAAGCAACAAAGAATCAAGCTTTACTAGCAGACTCCACATTGCTGACACTACATGTTAGGAAACATTTGGAAATCCTTTTTGTTCCTTTTCTGAAGCTGAAGAGATTTGATGCAGACTCCCCAAACCTTTTATAGCTCTATGACAGTATTTCACAGTTCCTTTTAAGGACAGAATAGCACATATGCTACGTAACTACCACATAAAGTCAGGGAGAAGGACTCAATTCCTGACTACCAAGCAGTGCACAAACCCAGCTCTAAAATTTGGCACAGACTTAGCATTCAATATTTTTCACAGGGGCTTCCAATTTAATTTGGAAATCAAACAAATGTCAAATCTTTAAAAGAAAAATCCCTCACAGGTAACATTGGAAGTGGAATAACTGGAGGTGAAGACTGAGTGGAAGTGGCTTATGCCAGCAGTGAAGGGAAGGAGGAAGCCCAGAGCAACTGAAGAACATTTTTTATAAACTTTCTTTCATAGAATCCCAGACTGGTTCGGGTTAAAGGGACCTTAAAGCTCATCCAGTTCCAACCCCTGCCACGGGCAGGGGTGCCTTCCACTAGAGCAGCTTGCTCCAAGCCCCTGTGTCCAACCTGGCCTAGAACACTGCCAGCGATGGGGCAGCCACAGCTTCTCTGGGCACCCTGTGCCAGCGCCTCAGCACCCTCACAGGGAAGAACTTCTAGCCTAAGAGCTCATCTCAGCCTCCCCTCTGTTTAAAACCATTCCCTCTTGGTCCTGTCACTACATGCCCTTGTAAAAAAATTCCCTCCACAGATTTCTTGCAGGCCCCTTTAATGCATTTTATTTCATGTTACCAACAAAACAGAAGAAACACTAATATTTTCATTTCTGCATTAAGCTGAATAATTAAAGCAGACCCAGGACCCTAGGAGCACAAAACCACACTGGAATTCTCCCTCTCATCCAGCAGGAAGCTTGTGATCCCATGTAGCTGTTCTGTACTATGCACTTGTCATGCGAAGTGGGTGCATATACCTAACATACAGAGGTAAAAATAAACATGTTTATAATATGCTGTATTATTATCAAAATTCCTATTATTAGAACTTATTTAAAGTTTAGCAAAATGTGATTTTTCATTAGCCATCAAGTAATTAATCCAATACATCTGGAAGTACTTAGCAATCATTTCCTTTGACATGTTCTCACCCAAACAGTTGAAATTTAGTTCCCAATGCCATTAGAGAAACTAATTTCCTAATTCATTTCAATGAGACACTGAAGAAGTTATTTGTATTTTGAAAGAAATATGGGATGTACTATTCAAACCCCCTGATCACAATACTGAGGATGCAGGATCTCACATAGACCATTTTCAGTTCTGCTTCAGAACAAACATCTATAATTGAAGAAGCTTCCTTTCTCATCTGTTTCATTATTTAATCCCATTTGGCACAATACCTGAATGCTGTTTCTGCAACATTGAACCGCCAAAGCTCAGGGCACTGCTGCAGGTATAAAGGCCCAAATTGGTTTTTTGTAATTTTTTAAAACATACAGGCCAGGTAGACGATATAGTTCTGCTCATCAGCATCAGTTGGCAAATATCATTGATCAAGAAACACAAACTTCTCTCCCAAGATTCCCAAATAAGGTGGACAAAACCATGTAACGTACATAATGAATCTACACTTCCAGGAGTCCACAGACTCTAACCTGAAAAGTCCCTGGTTTAGGTTATTAGACTGTCTTCTTTTAGGAACTACTTTAGCTAAGTAAGCTTAATTTTAGAAACTTCAGAGAAATGTGGGTAAATTTAAGAACAAGTTCTAATTTCAATCAAAATACATGAGCCACAGAGGCCAGACTTCCACAACAAGCTTAAGCCACACAAAACACTTTCCACAGTTATTATGAAACCCTGAATAAAAGGTTTTATAAAAACCACTGGACACTTCACTGTAGCAACAATATTGCACAATAGCGGAAATTAAATACTGCATTCTACTTCACACTGAAACAGGAATGCACAAGTATTTGTGCGCTTCACTGACTTGTTTCTTCTTGATCCTGCTGGCTTGTAACTGCCGTGAATAAAAACCTAATAGCACACTAAAGATCGCATTTTGGCATAACAAGGGCCTGAAATATGCCTTCACTTTTCACTTGCCTTTAGGCAGGATCCCAGTGAGATAACAGAGACTGGGGAAGGGAAAAGGACCAATGGGCATAATAATAAATGTACTTATAAACAGTATCAACCCCACCAGCAGACCACAGAACCATGCAAGTCAAGATAAGGCCAATCAAAGTTTTTTCCTTAAAATTAGATTTAAGCTGCAATACAGTGTTTCAACAGACCCCCATTAAGAGAGCTGCATGTTCACCTAGAGCCCTGACTGCAGAGGAGGAGAGAGCAGGTCAAAGAGGGGGCTCCACAGCAGCAGGGCAGGGAGTGAACGATGCTGAAAGTCTACAGACAAACATGGAAACCTCATTCTGGTCATTAAATGCTTTATGTTTGAAAAGATTAATGCACTAATTTTATTATTCTATGACTGATTTTAGTTCTATACACCAGGAACTGCTCTGGTGGTCTAGCCTCGGGAATTACATTTCAAGATTTAGGTTTTAAACTTTAAATCTCAAATTTAAGAAACCTCTGCAAATGCTTGCATTTACACTCAAATCTATACATTCTCAGTAATATCAGTAAAAAGGAATATACTCCAATGCCTTTAAAGCCCAGATGCTAAGAACCAGGTTGGACTGGGGCTTTGAGCAACCTGCTCTAGTGGGAAGTGTCCTTACCCATGGCAGGGACTTTGAACTAAATGAGCTTTAAGGTCCCTTCCAACCCAAACCATTCTGTGATTCTGTGTAAGCTTCTTATAGAAAAGCACACGGCAGTGTTCTTCCAATAAATCAACTTTGTAGGTGGTAACTTTAACGAGGCACTAAAAAAAAGTTCAACTTTGGACTTTCCATAGGTTTACAGAAATGCTGTTTTGTTAAAGCACCATGAAATGCCCAGAAACCTTGCACTTCAGTGCCTCTGAAATTAAGTTATGTCTTAAAGAAGTCTTGGTACATACCCTGAAATAAAAGCACTCAACCTGTAAAACCCACTAAATTGCTCAAGAAATTAATATGGACTGTTTCCTGTGATCTGACAGAGCTAAAACACCTTTGATATCCAGAGACAGAAATACTGCAAATGCCATAATTAAGAACGACAGCACTTCCTTAACCCAGCCTTACTTGCTAGAAGTTTTCTAAAGTATTCCAATTATGACTTTTTGGATTGGAATTTTTCTCCACTCTCATTTTACTTAGACAAGATTTATATTGCTATGTTTGCCGTTTGGGGCATTCTGCTCTCAAGGCAAACACATTCTTGTTTTTGAAAATCAGTTTCTAAGCCTACTGCAAAAAAAGAGTGGTAAGGGGGGTCATTTTGGAATTCCAAAGAAAAATACAGTAAAGCAAATGAAGGAGCTAATTTACATCCCTCTTGTTCTTCAAAGAGCAGCACTAATTTTATTAATCTTATTAGTTCACTCCTCCTGCAACAACTTTCTTGTGCAATCCACTTACAAAATGGAATAGAACTTAGGAACGTTAAGAAACCATTCAAGCTTACAAATCCTAAAGCCTGAAATGCATTTCACAACTTTCTTGTGACAACAAACCAGCCCTTCAGTAGGGTTAGTTAGGCCCTCTTCAGCAGTTATCAGAACTGGCTACCCTGGATTTGGAGAAGGCTGAGGTTCTTAATGACTTCTTTGCCTCAGTTTTCACTGGCAAATGCTCTAACCACACCACCCAAGTCTTGGAAGGCAGAGGCAGGGACTGTGAGAACGAACACCTTAGGCCCACTGTGGGAGAGCATCAGGTGCAAGACCATCTTAAGAACCTGAATATGCACAAGTTCATGGGACCTGACGAAATCCATCTGCGAGTCCTGAGGTAGCTGGTGAATGAAGTTGCTAAGCCAGAAGAGAAGGCTGTGTGGAAACCTCATAGCAGCCTTCCAGTATGCTGAAGGGGGCCTATAAGGATGCTGGGACAGGACGCCTCATTAAGGACTGCAGTGGTAGCACAAGGGGTAATGGGTTCAAACTTAAACAAGGGAAGTTCAGATTGGATATAAGGAGGAAGTTCTTTACTGTAAGGGTGGTGAGGCACTGGAATGGGTTGCCCAGGGAAGTTGTGAATGCTCCATCGCTGGCAGTGTTCAAGGCTGCATTGGACAGAGCCTTGTATGGCACGGTTTAGTGGGAGGTGTCCCTGCTCACGGCAGGGGGTTGGAACTGGATGATCTTGAGGTCCTTTCCAACCCTAACTTTTCTATGATTCTACGTCCAAAGGGCTATGAATCAAGATTAAGACTGGCAAAAAAAGGTACAACCAAAACACTCAAGCCTTCACTCTGAATTCTCTTCAGGTTTTTAGCTGTAAGCAACTCACATGCTATTTATTCAACCCTGGTAGTTTACTGTTTATTTTACTTTGATTTAGGCCTGAACCAACAGATATGATACTTCTTTCCATTAACACTTAATATTGATGAATGTATGGGCTAACTGCCCATACTTTCAAGAGGGTTACTTGAAACCCTCTCTATGGCTGGGAATGAGGCACATTGCTCGGTGACTCAGATTTAATGCTGAAAAAAGGGGTATTCTGGAAAGCAGACTGAGACTTAAGGCCAGTACAACTCTTTATGAAAGCTATATGCCCCCAAGTCTGTATTCCAAATTCAGTATCGAGCTCAGATCCTAGTTTCTAAAAAATCAGCATTAACCACAATTAAGACATTAAACCAAACACAATGCAGTGACACTGTTCAAAGGCCTTCAGTATTATTTTACACTCAGCAGGGAAGAGTTTCCAACTACTCAAACACCATCCCCTTTCACTAACTGGGACATCACCCAGATCTTACCTGGCGTTTTTACCTTCAGTGATTTTTTCAAAACAGTGACAGGCAGAACAGTGCTGAACGAACTAGATACTGGAACAAGTGGTCTGAGTTATTTGCAAGAGGTGGAAAAGTGTCAGAGTACACCCTTAAGCATGAGTACTCGATCGGAAATTGTGTGGGGGCATGCACGTAACACAAACCCACGTGTTCTGCAAGTGACAGCCTGGCCTGGCACAGTAACACCTTCACTGTGCTGCACATTTTGGTACAACACAGAGTATCATTGTTGAGTTACTTCAAACCAAAGGAACAATTTACATCAGACCAATAGTAGTACTTTGTACTCTCCCTATTTTCATTTCAAAACCAAGTTGTCCCTTGAGAGGTGCAGTGTATTCACATGCTCCATACAAGTTTGTTGGGATCAGTGCCATCACATCACTACCTTTTTCACATCCAAAACACAATCTCATGTCCAGCCTTGAGTGTCTAATTTGGAAGGTTGTTCAAGTACCATTCAGACAACATATTTCCAAAATCCATGGAGTCTTACATATGCATTACAGTGTTCCACCATAAGAACAGCTACATCCCCACATCAAGAAAGTTATCTTGGGTGAAATCTACTCTTACATTTCTGTCCTTCAATGAAAACCAAATGCAAACAGTGAATTTCTCAAAAATAAGTATCCACAGAGCAGCAAACTCATTTTAACTTGCGAAATGTTTTTGATTATTCCAACAGCTGAGTCACGTTTCCATTAGGAAAAAAACAAACTCTAGCTAAGTGATTGCCACTCAAAAATCACTCAATGTCACAACCTTCCAACAGACATTCAAGATCTGCACATCAGCTTCTTGCATTTGGGGGAAAAAGACTATGTGAGGATTCAGGAAATTTAAATCAAGACAAAGGGTAAATAATTTATCAGATAAATTCTCCTCATTACCACACCGTTGTTCTAGATAGGACAAGGAATTCACAGAAGAGTGATCGATAACGCAGTCCCACTCTGCTCCTGAAGATCAAAGTATGCGCTTGCTACAACAAAACGAATGCTACAAAAGGAATATGGGTTCAGTGGAGAAAAGATTAAATGCTTGCATTGAATATAATAACAATCTTACTCCATTATCATTTATTCATCAGGATAAGACTCGTGAGATGCAGTAGCTTGCTTCCAGGAAGATACAAAAGACTAGGAACAAAAACCTAATGCATTTAACATAAGTCACTCTGAACGCTACCTGAAATCACCTATATTACCCAAAATACACAGTATTTAGAGTAAGCCTTGCTTCCTTCATGTACAAACACCCCAATTCCCAGTTTCAGAACTCCAGAAGTGTGACAGTGCTTTCTGCATTTACATATCCTGGGACACACAGGAAAAAGGCCATTTCAAAAGAAAAACGGCTTTCCTATGCTCTTCGGCAGCGGGAACAGAAGTGCTACAGACATCTACAAACAGCAAAACACCTGCTCATGGCAAATCATAAGGGGGGGGTGTGTGTAGAAAAAAGAGAAACATGAAAAGAGACCTAGCATTGCCAACTGACATAGGAGAAACCTTGAGTGAACAAGTTAAACACTTTAGAAAATGTAGCCGAAACTTGCCTAAGATGTTAAAAGTTGTCTTAAAAACTTAATACGGAAAAGAGTCTAAGAATGAGGCCTAACAATCTAAACCTAATATTAATCCCATCTAAAAAAATCCAGTCTAGACAAGGCAGCACGCACTTCAACTTGACAAGTTCAACTGCACACAAAGCCTGGCTCAGCACATTGCGATGTGGTAGTTGCGCATTCAGGGTCTGTACATCAAATGCTGCAGAGGAACGGTTACGTAGCTTTTGATAGCTGACTTATATTTTATTTTTTGAAATGAAAGATTCAAAACCTGGGCAAGAGTTAAGCCTCCAACCTGCATATACTCACGCTCGAGTTCAACTTACGCTTTACTACTGCCTTTAATAGGCCTGTTTCAGGCTTCAAAAAGCAGTATTAAACATCGTAACATCAGGGATCTTAATCAGCAGGAGTACACATTCATGCCTCCCCTTCCCCCCCACACCCCTCCAGTGTATTCTGAATAATTTCCTCATTTCAGTTTCCATCATTCACGATGCCAAGTTCACTTCTGCCTCCCCACTCTCTCCGTTTAGAAAAAGGCACACCCTGAGCAGCAAATAATCCACGGGAAGATGTTATTTTGCAGCGTTAACTCCAAGATGAGTCTCATGGGTGTGGGTAACAACTTCAACTTCTTATTAGATGGGACTGCAAGAAATGTGTCAGACTGAGGTTAATAACTATTTCCCTTTGATTTTCCTTCAGATTCTTTTTAAAGAGTTACACTAAAAAAGCATGCCTCAGGCTTCTCCACCCTAACCAAATAAAATTCAGGTACTCAGAGAATCAAACCAGGATACAACATCACCCTGTGCGCAATTCATTCATTACAAATGTACTCATCAATTACAGTCAAGTATAATTTTTTCACAAAACACCACTGCCAGCAAAACAAATGCAGAGCTAAAACAAGACATGAGATCAACAGCACCTACAGGAGTATCTTCTAAGGTAGATTAAATATAGAGGCCTTAACACTCGCTTTAATAGCTGTCTACGAAAGAGAACACTCAAGCAGCTGTGTTATGGCTATTAATATCAAAAGGGATTGAGGCATACTGATTCATATTATCTTTAAGAATAAGTTGCCATGTTCCTTAAAGCATTAACTTACAATAAAGCTGGGTATAAGGAGAGGTGCAGCTCTCCCATTCACAACAGGTATGTAACTTGCATGACTTTATTTTCCTATCAGACAAGGACTCAGCCTTCTTCCTATCACACACAAATATCTTCCCAACTTGTCTTTCAGATGACGTGTTGTAGCCTTCTACAGTCATCCCAGAAAAACAACCACACTCCCCTAACTCTGAAATGAACTTTAAAGCTGCTCTTGCAAATGGTGCCTTACACCTGGCTCAGCTATGACTTGATACCAGCTAGGAACAGACCTTTAGGTTGAAATCCAATGGAGGATTGAAAAGGCTGACTTCCAGTGCTGCCCATGACAGAATTTCAAGCAGCATTTCAGCAGAACAAAGCTTCTGGAATTTGTACCATGAACTAGACAAGTTCTCTACGTTTCTGATGAACTCAGCAGAGGACATGGCTAGAAAGCAGAGCAGATGGCTATTACTTTCCTGAACTCAACTGAGAAGTTCAATGAAGTCACTGGTAGGACTGCTTTCTCCTATCAGAAGCAGGATTTGTGAGCCACTTGCTTAGCGCCCCTGGACCTGTAGATATTGCTTTCCAGCTCCACAGAAGGCAAGTTTGCTTTAAATCCCTAAAATTTTCACAGTAGATATGCAATTTCCTAACAAGCTGCATGCGTCTTTACTGAATATGCCCTTTCCTTCTCTAAGCTCAGGAGCTAAATGGTGTCTTCTAACACTTTAGGGACATTAAGCAGTTAAAGCAAGATAGTGAATTGCAGACAAACTCATCTAAGCAGAAGCAGCAAGATATAGTACAGGGTGACTTCTTACCTGAAACTTTGTTTCTGGGCTTCAGATCCACCAATCCACAATGAAAGGGGATTCGAATGGGTTTTCCTTCTCAGACTTGTCTGTTAAAAGAGAGCAGCCAATCATCTTCAGCTTGGTGTATCTACTCCTTTCTTGAACGAAATCCCAATTACGTACTCCTAATGCTGTTAGAGAGACAAGGCAGCATGGGCACCTTACCACTCCATAACTACGCTAGTGGGGACATCGGATTGGTGGATCTAAGACAAAGAAACAGATTGACAGACAAGAACTTGCTCTTTCCCCTGCCCTGGATCACTCAATGCACAAGTGTTTTGGGACTACAGCTCACAAAGATCAAGGAGGATGAGAAGAGACTACAATGCAAGTAACAATACAAGTGCTAAAGCTTTGACCAGCTTACATCTCACAAGCCTGCTCCATGAACTGCCAGAACAGAAACACACAGTCCAACAGAGTTCTCCAACTTTGTCATATACATGCTCTAAAGCATTTTACTGCAATGATTATTTCCCTGTTTCCAGACTCAAGATGATGTGACTTGCCTTATGGTGCTGCAGCACAAAGATGGAGACTTCAAGACACTTATGATCTGAATGACAGCACTGAATTCAGTAAATTTTCAGTATCACTGTGTCTCTAGAACTGGAAGAGAGTAAGCCAAGGCATGCTACTCTTGAGACAGGAAAAAGTCACCTCTTGCTGAGCAAGATGATAAAAGGCTTTCATCCAGTACTTTCAGCAGCACACTTAAGGGTACAAGTGACTAATTTAAAGTGGCTTTAACAATAACACCTTAGAGAAGATGGAGTCCCCAGAAATCTCACGCTATGTGTGCAACGGAACACAGATCCTAGAGACCAGACTTGTGCCTTCCAGTCAGATCTTAAAAAAGGTCGAGATATGGCCTACAAAAATCCTCCTAACGGCAGTTAGAGGCAACAGCAATGTTTTCTAGTACATAATGCTGCAACATCCACAGAAGAACATGCCACTGCTGCCTCTCCAACCCCTCTGAAGAGCTGACCCAAGTGTTCTTCAGCTTCCACTGTGCCCCGTGTCTCAAAGCACCAGCAGCACGGAGAAGGGTGGGAAAAACTGCCACTGCTCGCAACTGTACCAAGAAACTCTCTCAATGAGGAGAGTCAGGTCCCTGACTGCCCAGACCTACCCAAAGAACAGAGCATCTTCATTCTGAGGGGATTTTCTGCTTTTCTACCACTGGTAAAGCAATGGTTGATAAGAGGGTGGCATTTCAAGGACAAAGCAGCACTGTAAGTCTGATACCATGTCCAATCTATGATTTTAAAGGCTGCCAAGTAAAGTACTGAGATGTCAAGGCCTATGACTCAGTTTTAAGAGGACAGTGTAGCTCGGTAAGAAGCCAGCTATCAAAATTACATAAATGTTCTGATTTGCTCAGACACAACAGAGTCAGTGGGGTGTTGGAAGCAGAGGCCCTTCACCATGAAGGCATTCCTCAGAAGTATTTGCAAGTGTTACAGCAGAGGTCTGATTTTTGCCTCAAGGAGTACTGGTGTGATGGAGACAGACTGAATATCAAGCAGGCTAGTCCTTCACTGCCCAAATAGACCTGTGTAAAAGATTCTCTATCAAACACGAGCTGTAATTGTAACTTATTAAGTTTTGCAAATAGATTCCAAATACAGATTTTCAAAGAGCTGTAGTATTTTTGTCTGAGATCTTTAAATTGGCTTGACTGAAAAGGATAGAAGATGTGGACCCAGCACCATCATGCATGCAACTCCGAAATCCAAACGTATGCCTCACAAACAGGCAAGCAGCACAAGTTGTGGCAACTTCTTCTGCACTAAAACTCCATATTCAAGAACTGTTCAGAAGGATGAAACTGAGAAGGCAGCCCCACAACTCGTGACACTGAATATATAGTTGCAATTCTCCTCCAAGTCAATGAGGAAAACAAAATCTGGCAGCATCGCCACAGCCAAAAGGCGGCCTGAAAAGCTTTCTTTTCCACCAGTTTACCAGAAAGCACATCAGTCCCTAGTCCTAGCAAGTAGATACCTACGTAGACCCTGCAAACCTCTCTGTATTCATACAAATAACAGGCCGGGGAAGCTGAACTAGTCTGTGATCCCCAATAAAAATGTTAATTTCCTGGGGTAGAAGCAGGTCCTGAGGGGACCCAGATTAAGAAAGCCATGAAGAAACAACACACCTTCAATCATCCCCATTGCTAGTGTAGCCTGCATGAGAAGCAAATTAAGCTTCCAAAATATTCAGCAGTTTTTTGTTGTTCAGATACAAATGGGGTTGCATTATTTTTGCCTTATCTGGTCTTGGTCGGGCACTACTTGTACTGGGAAATGTGTGGAAGTAGTACAGGAAAACAGAGTAGGCTGTCAGATGTCACACCACTGAGCTCAGAAATACACCGAGAAGCTGGGGAAGGAAGGGATTTTCCAGAAAAAGTGGATTTTCTGTCAATAATGACGCACTACCAATACCATGAAAATCGAACTGAGAAATAAGATTATACAGCAACATAAACAGTGGCATTAGTTATAAAGAAGACATTGCCAGAGAAAAAGAACTGTAACATGAAGTGTTGTTACTAATCAGCATTAAACAACTCCATAAATATTCTCATTTCCCTTCATTTTCTCCCTTGCAACAAAACAAATTACTTGTCACAGAGCAGCCCTCTTATAACCATGGTCTCTTATTCTCTCCCACACATCATTCTTCTCGCATTGGCACGTCTGCTGCAGCATGCATTTCATTTTAAACCCATCAGCAATCTCACTTTGCAGCCTGCTGCACAGGCACTCCAAGCAGCACAGGAAGATGAGACTGAAAATGCCAAAGCAACAGTGACCTCTAAACTCCACAGCAATCAAACAGAATGCATCAAAAGACATACACTGAGTTGATTTAACAAGCAGCAAAGCTGTTACAGAAAAAACACGTGAAAAGGTCCATCCATCCTTCAAAGAAGATCCCCGAGCCCAAGTGTTCAGCTTGTAACAAAGCAGTTTGTTTTGCCAAGATGCTGCTTGCAACACTCATCAGTGACCCAAATTTTTAGCCACATTCAACAGCTCTGCCTGAGGGATGCAGCCAGCATGGGTAGAACAGCAGCACTGCCGCATATGTGCTTTACAACGTTTTAAAGGATCAACCCAATAGCACTTCAGAGAGGGCAGCTGGTACACATTCCAGCATGCCTGCGGAGATGTGATCTCATTCCACCTGGACACTGGATTTACAAGCACGGTTCAGGATCTCCCAGTCCAAAGCCAGAGCTTGCAGAGAACACATCGTGTTCACACACACAGGAAGCTTTACACGTGTTTCAGGCAGCAAGGGAACTTTCTCTGCTGCATGTTTGCTCACTTGCTCAGCATTGTTGCAAAGGTTGGGAAATTTAGTCATGTTAGACAATTTAATTGCACTGTGAGGTAAAAAAAAGCAGGACTCTCTCCAAACCTCAAACGAGATTTAAAAAGCCTCTGGTGAAACACCAGCGTTCAGTCTCCCCAAGAAACTCTAACTTCTTTCTATTAAGAGCTAAAAGCAATTTAGTTTCAGAATTTTCCCTACAAATGAAGAATTTGCAGTTTTCCTTCCCCTGTATAAACAGCTGCTGCCAGAACGATTACAAACTTCAGACAACCTTTTTCTTCATAACCTCTCTTCTGCATCTTTGTATTCTTCTTCCCTTTGCCACCTCATTTCTCCAGTCAGTCTATTGTTTCATCTAACCCTTTCCAAAAGACACAGCTTTCCACACTTCTTTGTCCACTTCCCTCATTTCATCATCACTCCGCTGGCTTGGAATGCACTTGCCTTGCTCCAGTTCATTTTCTTAAGCTCTTCCTTCCCATTTTCTGCACCGCTGCCAAACTCACAGCAATTCATTCTCTTTATATTTGTATCCTTCTTTTTAAAGGCACTCTCTGAAATGTGACTGTCATTCTGCTAGCACAGATCTTCCATCCTCTGCCCTGAAGGCTCATCTGTGCCCTCCCACGGCCATCTAACCACCACCTCTTCACAGAGATCTGCTCTAGATGTTTCTTTTTTCTCCCCAACTGCCCAGCATGCCACCAACTGCATGCTTCACTGTCTGGCATGCAGCTCCCAACTCTAATTTAGCTACTGACAATTAAAATAAGATGACTGCAAAGCAAGTAAATTATTATCCTACTAAAGAAAGCACAGCTACTTTACACATAGGTTTACAAACAACTTACCAACTCTGTCTACTCCCAGGCTTTGATTAAGAACCAGTCACATTTCAGCTAGAACAAGTACCTCCTTTGTTTCAGATGCAAATATGATTGTGGCCTAGTCCAGCTGTATCTCTGTTGCTACAAAATTAAACTCTTTGAAGGATTCCTCTAAGAATATGTGAGGAAAACACACAGAAATTAACCACTGTTTGGCTTGCAACAACTGAGACAGGGAAATAAAAAAAGACAGAATGTTAAGGCCCTACTGAGATATATAGAGCAGCTACACTTTAGTTTCTAAACAGAATGCTAAGATTTATTTTGTGTTGTAAAGCCTTCAATATTTTGGGGGCACAGCCATCTCCAGCCGCAGTAACCCAAGGAACTTCAGGTACCGCTGGCGTGGTTTAAAGAACAAGTTACTGTTGTCTTCATCCAGAGATTGTTACCTCTTGAAGACCTTCAGCTCATACGAAAGTTCTGCCAGAAGAAATTGAGATACTTTTGGCAAGATATTCAATTATAGGTTTTCATTTATTATTTACAGAGGCACTTAAACACTGGACACTTTTATGAGACAAAGACACATTCTAACCACTGGAGGTAGTATATTAGGAAGAATATCTGCCATACACATACCTTTAAGATACAAATGATGATACAGTGTAAGCAAGCTCTTGTCAGTTTTATCCCTAGGCATGTCCTTTCTATAACCCTTTCATGCCACCACCATGGAGCAGCATTATTTTGAATTTAAACTGCCAACTCTGCAGCAGTGGTATCTGTGTTTGGAGAACAGCATGCGCACCAAGGACACAGTGCAAAGACAGATGATAATAAGCTCAGTAAGTGCAATAATTTAAACACAGTTGGCTTCTGCTTCAGTAGCCATGTCCCAGAGGTGTCTGGTGGGTACGAGAGCCTGGGAGCAAGAGATCTGCCTTTCTTTATGCTATCCATATCTTATGCTGCACACAGTTCACCCCATAAATGCAAAACCTTTCACGCTGTATAGAAAAAACATGTATTTACCATACTTACGTATTCTTTTACAACCATTTTAACACAAACTAAGAAGCTAATTACCACCTACTTGAAAAGCCTGCTGGTAAAACAGCAGTATGGTTCAGTGAAGCTTCCTGAGAAAAAACATGAAGATTTTAACAGGTATTGACAGCAAATGCATACAATAGATTTGATGCGCCTGAGCAATACAGACTTCACACAAAACTCTGATCTCCAGATAAAACCCAAAACCTGTTTCAAAAAGCATTGTTGGTACTTCACCTTAGGAAAGAAAAAAGTTTGGTTCTTTAAAAGACCAAAAAGGTTACGGTTATCTAATTTCACAGAGAAAATTGAAACTGAGGGAAGAAAGAGCCCTTTCAATCGTTTTGGCTACCCCTTCATCTGTTCTGGATTACTTCCTTACTACTCATTTTCTAATAGCTTGCCCACTCATGCAAAGCATTTGACTGAGGCAGCATAAATATGAAGACATCTAAACTAAACCCAGCCTGCCAGACACGCCACCAGCCTAAATCTGGACCTCCCACTATCAACCCAAGTTACAAGCCTGAGACTTCATGCCTCTTTAAAATCACCTCTACAGGCACTGGGTGCTTTGTCTGTAGAGGTGGGCACCATCTGCAAACGAAAGCTATAGAATGTCATCACTAAATCAGATGCTCATGGCCATTAAAACGGCTGGATGGCATAGTTTACAAAGCTGGAACAAGACACGCAAAGCATAAGCTGTCCTAAAAAATACAGTGACTTCAGAACACTCGCTATAACTTCCTACAGCAACTAAAAGTTGTCACTCTGAAACCTTAAAATATTTCCCTTAGATTCCAGCTTTAAAAATAGAACAGTATTATTGCCATGACTGATTTTTCTTTAAATAAATGCAAATGATCTACCCAGCAAAGGCACAGTGGAGGGGGAGAACACTGTGTTCTGAGACTTCCATGCAATGAACATGTTGACACATTATCGCTTGTTTATCAGCTACTAAGAATTATATCTTATTTGCTCCTGTATTTACTATAAATTCATCCTCAGCACTGGAGGTAAGTGAATGAGTACTCAAAGCATACCAAAACCCATCTCTTGTAGAAAAGAGAAGCATAAACCATCCTGCTTTTAGCAAACAATAACATTCTTCAAAAGAAAAGCAACCTCCTAAGCTGATCCCAGGTTTAGGGATGTTTGCCACCAGCATTAACAACTGATACAAGAGTTTGTACACAATACTGAAATCCCAGACTGAAACAGTTCATACAGCTTCTGTTTTGTGTATTTGTCCTGGTTAAACCATGACAGGATTTAAAGAAACCTGGAGAAGCTTCTCTTCTCCAGCACATGAGGTAGCAAAACTTCCAAGCCATGTCTTCGTTTAGGAATGACTTTCAATGATTTTAGTGAAACATTAACACTCAAACACAAGTATTACTATGCAAGCCTTCACTAAGGCTGCAATTAAATTCAACTACATTTTAGAGAGCCATGTTTCTGCTGGAAACTTAAAGACTTTTTCTTCTTATCAAATGTTTATAGTTATTAATTTATTGGGAAAGCGAAAAATGTGTTGGGTCAACCTTCTACTAGGTAAGAAAAAACTTAACCCCATAGCTATTTGCATGGATTAGAACATTTCCCAGGCCCAATTGGACATAGAGGGCACAATCACCATCAGCAAAGTTACATTTGCTTCCAACGTGGCCCCAAATAGAAGAGACTTCTAAAAGGGGTGAGCAGTTACAGAAAGACAAGCAGGAAAGCTTGGTGAGGCAAATGTACCTTCCAGCCTCAACAGCTCCTGCAGTGTCTCATGTAACCCCAGGCTGAGAAGCATTAGTAATGCTCCAGCTCCAGGTAGGAGACAGAATTCACTTTACACCTCGGAAATGCAGCAGACAGCCTCTCTGGGGGCAACTCCTCCTGTAAGGGATATCCACACAGCTGCCCCAGCCTTTTCCCATTTGGGAACAGTGCTAGCATCACCCACCCTTAAGTGCAAGATTGCCAGATCAATAGGGACTGGGAAAGGAAGCTCCTGAGAACAGCTCTTAAGCTACTGGCCTCAGAAATCAACAACAGAGAGAATCACAAAGGCTTTTGGGGTTTCCCCTTTATTATTTGGGGTTTTCTAATTTCTGCTCCTTGAGAGCAAATAACACTCAAAGTAAGTTCACATTTTGCAGATCAGGTAGTGTAACAAAAGCAATACTGGCTAAAAAAAACCCACTTACTGTCTCCACTGAACCCAGCTTGCCTTCAGAGTGCCTCAAAGCAAATGTTTGCATTTTACCACTCAGCTCTGCAGCACTGTATGGAATTCTGTACATGAAAGCAAATGATGCTTATGACAAAGAAATTAGAAAGTATTTACTGATGATTATTATTCCTTCTCAGCTCCTACCTTAACACTGCTCATTCCTAAAGGCAGTAAAACTCGGGCCCCCTTATATTTGGCTACAGAAACCTAAGACTCGCTTGTATTTAAAAATAAACCAACCATTCTCTTTCTATTGCTTCCATCTGGCCGCCTCGCCACTAGCCCCAATTTAGCGGCGTAAGCATTAATTAGGGGGTACAACAAATGCACCAATTAGCTCTCGTTAGAGAATACCGTGTGATCCAGACCGGGGCTCCAGCACCGGTGCTGCCGTGGGCAAATGGGAGCTGCCCCCGCATAGCCCCAAGAGACACGGGGGCAAGAGGAGCCCCAAATGCCCATGGGGGAAGTTTAACCATTTCCCCCCCTTCCTCCTCCTCCTCCCCGGCTCCGCAGCCTCCCGCAAGTGCTCCCAGGGGGCTCCGGCCGGGAAGCGCGGGGAGGCCCCGCCCGGAAGCGAGGCGCTGCGGGTCGGGGGGCGGCGGGAGCCCGAACCCGGCCCCGCCGGGGCATTTCGGTTCCGGTATTTGCAGCGTGCGCGCGTCCCCCGCTCACCGGGACCGACGCTCGGCGCCTCGCAGAGCGGCTCTGCCTTCCCGCCGGGGTTTGTTATCTCCATGTGTCTCTTTCTACGGACCCCAAAACGCTCATCGCGCCCCGGCCTGCGCCAGGAGCACCAGCGGCGGCCGCAGGGAGGAGGGAGCGCAGCGGATCCCCCTCCGCGGCGGCGGAGCGCGGCACGGGCCGGCGGCGCCGCAGCCAGCCGAGCGGGCCTGGGCCGGGGCCGAAGGCTGCCTCGCCACAGTCACCTTCGCGGCGGGCCGGCGGCACCGGAGCCCGCAGGCCCGGGCGCGGCGGCGGGGCCTGCCGGCGAGCGGAGAGAAAGGCAAGAGGGGTCTGCGCGGGAGCGGGGTCACTCACCATCAGCTCGATGGTCTTGTCCTCGATCACCGAGTCGGGCTCCATAGCGGCGGGCAGCTCCGCCCCGCACCGCCGCCCGCCCGCGCCCCACAGGCCCCGCCGCTGCCGCCGCCGCTCCGCTACCCCCCCCCGCCGCGAGCACGCACGGACGCGCCGACGCACGCACGGTACGTCCCTCCGGGTGACATCACGACGCCCGGAAGAAGAGAGGCGCTACCTCTCTCAACGGACTACAGCTCCCGGCGGCCCTCGCGGCGCTGCGCCGCCATTGGCTGCGGGCG
Source organism: Myiopsitta monachus (assembly GCA_017639245.1). NCBI lineage: Eukaryota > Metazoa > Chordata > Aves > Psittaciformes > Psittacidae > Myiopsitta > Myiopsitta monachus. The sequence continues at coordinate 37,476,568 of CM029917.1, read as the reverse complement.
GCTCCCAGCGGCCCCCGCGGGGCTCCCCCTCAGGCGGGGCCCGCGCTGGTGCGGAACCCCCCCCGGCGGCCGCGGCCCCTCCGAGCCCCGTGCCCGCCGCTCCCGGAGCGCGGCGTTAACGCAGCAGCGGAACGGAGCGCTCCCCAGGACGCGGGGCCGCCCGCGGGCTGCAGGTGCCGCCGGGCGGGCGGCGCGGCCGCTCTGCCCCGCCTGGTGCGGTGCCTGGTGGGGCAGGACCTGCAGGATCCAGAGCGCTGGGAACGCCTTTGGGACCGCAGTGAATGCGCTCCGAGCCGGTCAGGTTTCATGCCTTAGCGCTCGACCAGGACTTGGCTTGAGTTGTTCTGCTTTTGTACCTGGACCAAGGAAGGTAGAGTGAATCCTCCCATCATCCAGACCCCACGTGGGTCCCGCCATTAGCCACGAGCACACGCAAAGGTGTGTGTCCAGAATCCTGTTTGCTCACCCAGAGCTGGGTCCTGCCTTTGATCCGCACCTGAGGACTCTGTTCTCTTGGTGAAAAATGAGAGACAGCTCGGGAGGGAGGGAAAACAAGCTCAGAATAAAGGGGGGGGGGGGGGAAGTCAGAGAATCCCAGCCTGATTTGTGTTGGAATGGACCGTAAAGCTCATCCAGTTCCGACCCCTGCCACGGGCAGGGACATCTTCCACTGGAGCAGGTTGCTCCAAGCCCCTGTGTCCAACCTGGCCTTGAACACTGCCAGGGATGGGGCAGCCACAGCTTCTCTGGGCACCCTGTGCCAGCGCCTCAGCACCCTCACAGGGAAGAACTTCTGCCTAAGAGCTCCTCTTAATCTACCTGGAAAATAAAGAAAAGATGGTCGTGGCCAGAGGAGGCTCAGTCTGAGTTGGATGAAGACAATGCTGAATACACAAGTTTGAAAAGGAGACATGGAAGCAGATAAGGTGAGGCATTTCCACCTAGCTCGTCACAACCCTTCAGCTTCACAGCCTTTAGGGTCTGCATCCTGCTGCTCACCTCCACTACCACCAATGCCAGAAGCATCCACCAGCTCCCTTTGGCTGCTGGCAGGCAGTAGGAGCCACTCAGGTGGGACAGCAGCACTGGCAACACTCAGAGCTGAGGTGCTTTGGGTGGCCAAGGGCAGGACAAGCTGCGATGTAATGAGGCAGCAGAGGCCAAATGCATTTGGAGGCATTGGAAATTGGAAGCAGAAAGGTCATACGCAGCAATTTGATGTAACAGCACAGCACTAGTGCCTCAGTGCTTGCAATGAAAATGGGCTCAGTAGCTTCCTGCTAAGCATTTTTTTTTCCCTGTTACCTGTTTAAATCTCTGCCAAATGGTGAAAAAATAGAGTGATCAAATGAAAATGGTGCAAAGTCCTTCCTTATTGACAACACCTGCTTTACAGGAGATTTAGGTCAGCAGAAATGTATCTTATTCATCAAGAAATGCTTAGAAGAGTACTTACCATGAGCTCTGAACCCTTCATAGAATTCAAAAAATCAACCAGAGCAGCAGGTTTCCGTCCCCATAGAACCAACCAGGTTGGAAAAGACCTTTAAGATCATCACATCCAACCATTACCCCAGGCTGATGGGTCCACCACTGACGATGTCACTGAGTGCCTTGTCTACCTGTTTTTTGAACACTTGCAGGGACGGCGACTGCAGCCCTGCCCTGGGACAGCCTGTTCCAATGCCTGAGCACCCTCTGGGGCAGGAGTTGTTCCTCAGCTCCATCTAACCCTGCCCTGGTGTAGCTTGAGGCCCTTTCCCCTTGTCCTGTCCCTTTTTCCTTGGGAGCAGAGCCCAGCCCCCTCCTGGCTCCATCCTCCTCTCAGGCAGTTGTAGGGAGCTATCAGGTCCCCCCTGAGCCTTCTCCAGACTAAACCCCCCCAGCTCCATCAAACAGCTCCTGCTGCTGAGAGACTGGGGGTGAAACTTTGATGTGCCCTGAACACTGCCCTGGTTATGTTCTTTCAGAGAAAGCAAAGACCCCACTGCTGTTACCCCACAGTCCCTCTAACTGGAACTAAGAAGCCCAAACCCACACACCAGTGCTAGCATCACCTTGGGCTGTACAAGCACTCACCAACCCTTCCCCAGACACGCTCCATTTCCACGTGAAAGCACATCCAGAGGCTTTTCCTGTCAAACCTGGGAGCCTGGGCTGACAGCTGAGCTGAATTCCTTCCACCTTCACATCATAACCTATAACAAAGGACTCGCAGGGCAAATTATACCCCATCCTTCAAGTTGTGTAACGCCACCGACCTCGGCAGGCTCACAAAGGTGTCACCGAGAGCAAGGTGGGACAGAATCTGGCTTGGTTTTGCTCTCCCTGTAATCAGACATTCTCTCTGGAGATCAAACTAAGCCGCAGATAGTTGTTTGTGACACCAAAGTAAAAAATCAGCATGTCTTGGTCTAAATATATACAGAGAAGAGAGTTGCTGATCAGCACAACACTATTTCTGTGGCGCTTCTCCTGGCTGCACAGCCAGGCCAGTTTTCTGATTATGGAAAGGATTGCCCAGAAAAAGGGGGGAAAAAACACATAAAAGAGGAAGGAAAAAGAAAACATTCAAAAATTCCTCCATTTACTTGAAGAAAGAGTAAATCCATGGTCTTATGCTGAATGGTGAATGCATTGCAATGATGGATGTTACAGGAGATGTGGGTATTTGCGGCATGAGCTGTCCGATGGAACTTGAGCTCCTGTAATCTGCTTTTAATTGTGTGGAAAACATATATGATCTGAGAGAAAGAGAAGAATGTCGAAAATAATTAACCAAAGTTTTCTAAAAACTCTAGGTTTTTTGCAGCACACCAAGCAATGCCAGTGCAGGGGCTCCTGGTATCTGTACATTAAAGTACAATTGGTTCTGAGCAACCCATCACTTAACAGCTTGTGAGGACTGAGCGGCATGTCCAAGGTCTAATAAGATGGGTGAAAAACCAGGGGTTTGGTAAATCTACTGAGGGATGCAAACCCACTGAGTTCTGATGAAGCCCAGCACTGTAGCCCCATGCCTACATGAACCACAGTTTGAGGAGCAGTCTCTGGGTGTGTGCTCGTAATTCAGGTTAACATGCTGCTGGATCCGTAACTCCTCCGTGTGTGTACTATCACCATGTGCTGACGGATCGCTGCCACACATCTGCCCATCAGCGGAGCAGGGATGGAGCAGGTAATTAAGCACTAATGATGACCTTGTTGATGTGGAAGCACACCAGGGTGGCGGGACAGTTTCAGCCTAAGAGGACTCGCTCTGCCAGTTTTCCTGTGAGGATGAGTATGAAGGGGAAGCGCAGGAGGGAAAGTCCCAGCACCGACGAACTGGAGATACCTCCATGTTGTGCAACAGGGTGAGAATTCATTGAGGTTGATGTCGTCCTCACCATCGCCCCTGGGCTGGGACCTCCACTGAAACTCAGCCATCATTTGAAGTCCACATTTTCTGCATGTTCATTGCATGAGGCACTGTTTTCCTCTTCAGCAGGTATTTTTCAGCACAGACAAGTGGAAAGGACACACAGCATCAGGACAGGGCCTGCATGAGGGAGCCCAGCAAGGAGCTGTGCCACTGGCCCTGGAGCCTGTGCAGCCCCATGGCAGGATTTGCTTACTAATCCCCTCCAACCTTTACTCCCACATGGGTAGGTCTGCCTGCAGCACATGCTGCTGCGGACCAGCTCCACAGCGCACATGGGGGAGGATATAAGGACTGACGGTACAGAAAATTCCCAGTGAGAACACGATTTGATTTTATTCTCTCTACATCTTTTTTGTATAATAAAATGAATTATTTCACAGAACCATAAAAGGTTGGAAGGGACCTTTCCAGTTCCAACCCCCTGCCACGGTCAGGGACACCTTCCACTAGAGCAGGTTGCTCCAAGCCCTGTCTAACACAGCCTGATCTGGAAAGACCTGTTAAAAACTGAGCAGGTTCCCAACAATTCTTACCCCTGCCCAATAAGGGGTGCATTAACTGCTGCCACCCAGAGAGAAGCAGCCAGTCCTTATCCAGCTCCTGTACACCACCTAAACCAGTGATGTTAGGAGTGAGAGGGGCTCAAAATAGCAATATTTGTAAAGAAGGGGAAAGAAACACAATCAGTGCAAAGCCCCCACGCCCTGGGTTGAAGGAGGAGGTGCTCCCTTCCATAGGACCACGTCCATAGGATAGAGCCCATGGCTGCTTCACTCATGGCCACAGCTCCCAAGAACATGGGGCTCTTGGCAGGGGTGACCCTCCTGCTTCGGGGTGGTGGGAAACAGGAGGTGCCCAGACAGCACAGAGCATCCCAAACATGGGATCCAGCCCCTCAGTTGCTGTCTCCTGTGACTTTATTCATCTATAAAGATCTGGAGAGCAGGGATGGAAACGGGGAGGCGAAGCAGGTGTGGGCAGCTGCAGCTCTGGGGTTTGTGACTCATGGCTGCAGCTCCCGGGCTCCAGTGGCTGCTTTCATACAGCACTTGGCTGCTGTGCTTCACTTGACACATCCTACATGATAAAGCAAGGTTTCATTTTGGGGCCTAGAGGCGGGAGATCCCGTTCCAAAGCATGGTGCACCCCACAGGATCACCACTCCTCCGCAGACCCTCATGTCTTCTGCTCACAGCCCACTGCTCATCCAGGCCACACAACTTGAACCACACCACAGCTCTCCCCAAAAAGGAGAAAGTTTCTCAGAGGTAAGAAACCAGCACGTAACTGCTCTTTCCATACACAGGCGAACGAAGGCTGTAATATAATAACCTGCAGTACAATGGGTCGTGGTCTTGAATATGGAATAAAATTGTCCTGTGAAAGCTACAGAAAAACCCCATCAGCTCCAGTTAATAAACCACATTTGGAACTGGCTGGCTCAGAGCTGCCCAACCCCAGCTGCTGGAGAGAGTCCAGAGCAGGGCCGTGGAGCTGCTGCGAGAGTTGGAGCAGCTCTGCTCTGGAGCCAGGCTGAGAGAGCTGGGCTGGGGCAGCCTGGGGAAGAGAAGGCTCCTGAAGGGGAGACCTTAGAGCAGCTCCAGTGCCTAAAAGGGGCTCCAGGAAACCTGGAGAGGGGCTTTGGACAAGGGCCTGTAGGGACAGGACAGGGGAATGGCTTTAACCTGCCAGAGGGGAGACTGAGATGAGCTCTTGGGCAGAAGCTCTTCCCTGGGAGGGTGCTGAGGCGCTGGCACAGGGTGCCCAGAGAAGCTGTGGCTGCCCCATCCCTGGCAGTGTTCAAGGCCAGGTTGGACACAGGGGCTTGGAGCAAGCTGCTCCAGTGGAAGGTGTCCCTGCCCGTGGCAGGGGTTGGAGCTGGAGGAGCTTTGAGGTCCCTTCCAACCCAAACCAGTCTGGGCTTCTATTCTATGATTGTGTGAGTATGCTGCAAAGCTGAGTCCTCAGTGTTTAATTAATGTACATCCCTTCAGCAAACCAGGATCAGCAAACCCTGACAAGGGTCTGCCTGGAAGCAGACAACTCACCCAGAACAAGACTTTGACTGTCAGAGCAGGTCAGTAGCTGCTACGTGTGGGAGCTGGCAGTGCAGGCTCTCCGTCCTGCGTGGGAAGAGGTGACATCTGGGTAGCTGGTGTCCTGCCAACTGTAAGACAACCTCGTGAAGCCAATAATTGATTGTGAGACAACAATGAATCTACAAACAGACTTGGTCTGCAGTGCAGCACCCTTCAGGCACATCCACCTACCTAAGCAAAAGAGCAAGGGGGGAGTAGCGCAGTTACCCTGTTAATAAGAACAAAAGGCCATTCACATGCACGGTCTGTATTCCCAGCACTGGGCAGTGAGGGATGAAACCACTCATTGGTTTTGCAAGCGGGAGGGGAATCCCGGCCCTCCTGTTGGTCTCAATCAGAATGCATTTCCAGGTTATTCTTTACCAGCTGGCAGAGCTGTGCAGGCGCTGGGAAGGATTTGGTACCCTCAGACCCTGCCAGGCACCAAAGGAAATTCAGCTCCCTAAAGTCCTTGCCATATCTCAGCTGTGCTTCTACGTATTTATGGAAGCCCTTGAATTTCCCTGTGCTGCAGGGTAGGAGATGGTGGGTGCCACAGCACAGGGGCACCTCTCAAAGCACAGCGCATCACAGCGGCCCATGCCAGGGTCTGTGCCCATGGATGAGAGCGTCTCCACCTCAGCAAGGAGAAGACCAGGAGAACAATTGCTATTTAATGTAACCGATCCTCAGCCACGCTCACAGCAGAGGGACTGGTCCTGGTCCTAACTCCACTCACCTCCTACATGTATCGCTCTTTCAAGCCCAGCCCCTGCGTTCCCCATGGATAAGCTCTGATACACTTGGGATAAACAAGATGCTACATGAAAACTAAGGAGCCATCAGAGCCCCGTGGGATCTGCCCTTCCCACACCAAGCATCCCACAGAGCACAGGGGCAGCTCCCAGTGCTTCTCACACCAAAGCCCCACGCAGCACACCTCCTGCCTCGGTGCCCTCCTTACACCCGAACAAGCCAGGCATTAAAGCAAACCAAGCTGAGGCCCAGCGAGGCTCAGCTCAAGGCAGAAATGCAAAGGGGGTCTACTGAAGGGCAGGCCCCCCATCTTTGCCATCCCTAAATGTGCTCAGAGAGCTGCTCAGGCCTCGGTCACCCCTGGGATGTGCAGAGGACACAGGAGGGAGGTATTTAAGGTTCACTTGGCTGCAGGAGCAACCAAAACCCATCCCGGCATAATAAAATGAACACATTGTGTGGAAAGGCGGAGGGTGAAGGGAAAGGGCCGCTCAGTGTGTGACAAACCAGGAGGGATGATGGCATGAACCCAGCATGGAGGGTATGTGCTGTCCTGACAGCTCGCTGCCACCCATAGAATGAGCTCAGAGCATCCTCCCTTCCCTCCCCACCCTCCACAGGTATGCTCCTGACTCCCAAGTGAAGGTGGCTGACTTCAGCTTACAGCTACACCTCCGATGCTATTTCACATGGGATGTCCCCATGCTTTATCTTGGACATAAACCCCATCCTTTGGGCTGGTTACGCGCTGCGGTCCGCAGGCAGTGAACTGATAGGTGCTTCTGCAGGTGGTCCCTGCAAGCAGCGTAGGAACGGAGCTTTTTCCTTAATGAAAACTGGCTCAGGAACATGATACAGTCCCTCTGCCCCCCCATTTCCTGCCCCTATGGGGAGCTCTTGTGGACAACCCCGAAATACCTGTGTGTAAGCTGGGCTCTAACAAACCTTGGAACCGCTATTCAGACAGACAAAACCCCCTCGCTTTAAACAGCTACAATTAAGTAAACTCTTCCCTCCTCCTTTTCTGACCCAAGCACCTTGAACCCGTGGGTGTTGCTGGTGCGGGCGATTATGACTGTGGTGGAGAGAGCTGCAGAGCATGGCCCCATCTTGCAGAAGCTCCAAACTTAGGGAGCAGCATTTAAAAGCTCACAGTGGGTGCCAATGTCCAGAAGCGTGTGAGGTTCGGGGGGTGGCCGATGGTGCTGTTGTCCATGGGTTTGGGGCTATCCTGGCCAAAACGGTCCTGGGAAAGGCACTGAGGCCTCCAACAGTGCTGGGGAGCACTGCTCTCCCCGTCCCCGGAGGCACCATTCAGTGTGTGAGCTGCAGGATGCCGTTTGCTTAGTAAACCGCTGGTTTTCTAGCATGACCACGGATGTCCCCAGGCCTCCGAGCATCCAAACCCAGCCAAGTCCCAAAGAAGGGGAAGGTAACCCCAGGGGAGCAGCCAGGAGGAGTTAGCACCTGCATGAGCACTGCGGTGCGATAGAAACCATCACCCCTGTTGAGGGCCTCAGGCTTCATGGGCTGGGACATCTCCCCTTGGCCCTGTGCCTCGGGGTGGGTTTGGGGATGAGCGATGGGGCAAGGGCAGGGGGTGAGCACCCCAGGGTGGGCTGAGGGGTGCCGGGGACCTCAGCACTGATAACAGCAGGTACAGTGCAGCGAGCTGCAGTGTCCCAAGCGTGCAGCAACCTGGATCCATCCCAACGCCGTCTCCCTGCTGTGCTGCACCCTCTGCTGTCGTGCTGTGCCTAACCCTGACACCAAAGTATTTCCCTATATAATTGATGTAAAATTAAATCAGTGTTTTACTGAACATGGAGACTTACACAGAGACGGGGCTACCAGGGTTCTTAAACTAGGAGTTTACTGTGTAGAGAGGACATAGAAGGAAGACTTCCACAAGAGAACCAGATGTCTTCCCTCAAACCAGTGAAGGTTCCTCCTGATGATAAGGCCTGAGACATAGGGAAATGGCTGTGACAGAAAACAGCTCGAGGAGCCTCTCAGGGTCATAAATTAGCCCAAACAAGAACACGGAGCTAATTGGAAAGCCACGTCCCAATGTCCTTAACTGACGGGTTGCCGTGAAACGATAAAATGAGGGGGGGTATTTCTCCCCACAAACCCCCACGACCCCCAGACACCACTCCTCAAACTCACAGGGCCTGCACCACAGCCTTACCTGTCCAAATGACCGTATGGAACGAGCCGTGGGAACTGGGGGCTCAGTTTGTGGAGCGATGATGAATGTGGATAAAATGAAGACGTGTCAGCTGTGAACTGCCTCTTCTCGGGGTGCGGAATGATCCCCCAGCACCGGGGACCTCAACAGTCACATTGGTTTCTAACCTGAGCTTATTCCCTCCAGCTCAGTGATTCCAGCAGCTCCTGCCCTCAGAGCCCTCTTACCTCCACGTGCAGAGTGGCTCTCGGGGAGCCCCAATGGAGCCCGGTTGAAGGTGTCCCCATTCGAGCCAAGCCCTGAAGTCGGAGCACAAGGAAAGAAAGCAGCAAAGGAGGCACCTGGGACTCTCCAAACACACGGCAGGGAACACCAAGGGAAGACACTCAGCTGTGAGAAGCCCATTGTCCGAGAAGGAGGCTTTTGTGCCCTGTGTGGAAGGTTGGTGGCCAAGCGGGTGAACCGGCTCCTAGAGAACTCCTGGCATTAGAAAGAAAAAGCTGTGGGTTAGAACCTGGTTCTGTCTTACGGCTTCAGAGATGGTTGGGGTTGAAGGGAATGGTCCGACACAACAGCTTGCCATTCAGCTGGACTGACACAGCATCCTTCAGGAGCTCCTGCCGCCAGGTCCCAGCTTCCAAAGAGCGGCCACCACCGTGGCTCTGCAGAGCAGACCTGCACACACAGCACTGCCATGGAGCTACATGGCTGCAGCGGGGCTATGGGGAGACCTGGGGATGCAGAGGGGATGGCCCTGATGGGGAGAAGAGCAAGGAGCCACCCTGGCATGGCAATGGCCATGGCCATGGGTCACTCAATGAAGCAGGACAGGCTGGTGGCTATGGCCACGCAGCGGCGCGCTGCCACAGCCCCTTCCCCTTCACACGTCACCTTCCCACCGGCTCAGCCTCTGCAGCAGCTCCCAGTCACCTCCCATCAGCGGACAGCGGGATTTGCCCTTTGCTTTCTGTCAGCGCTGACAGAGACTCAGAAGTGTTGGAAGTGCAATTTTTGCACCACCGGCTAAAAATAGCCCAGTGAAATTCCAGAGCTGCCTTCCAGCGCCGCCGGCTGCCCTCAGCTTCCCAGGACAATGGCATCTGCAGCCTGCGAGCAACAACAGCGCAGGCCGGGCTGCAGCTCCCAAAATAACAAGTCATAAAGGGCAAATCCTGTCTTTAATTACAGCTGCACAAAAAGAAGTGTTTGAGAAGCGCATTGCCGGGACACCCGAGCACAGGTGCTGGACCGGGGAGCGCTGCAGGAGCAGCATGGGCTACCCGAACAGGAAATGCCCAGAGAAGCTGTGGCTGCCCCATCCCTGGCAGTGTTCAAGGCCAGGTTGGACACAGGGGCTTGGAGCAAGCTGCTCCAGTGGAAGGTGTCCCTGCCCATGGCAGGGGTTGGAGCTGGAGGAGCTTTAAGGTCCCTTCAACCCAAACCACTTCGATTCTATGAAAGAACTGAGGGGCATTACGAGCAGGCTGCGAGGCATGTGTGGTTGAAGTACGTAGAAGAGTTGAAGCCCTTTGGCGCAGGGACAAAATAAATGCATTCAGACAGCAAGCAGAAGCTGCTCATCTGCTGAACTCACAGTGAGCCTCCTGGCACACTGCTTCCAAGTTCAGGTGTGAAATGTCCAAATGCAGGTGTGAAGCTCCCAAGTTCAGGTGTGAAAAGGCACAGATGGAGCAGCACAGGGCTGCGCTTTAAACCACTCAGAGGTGCATAGGTGCAGCTCCAGGTGCCATCCTGGAAACTTACTTTATTCTCTTGATTCCAGCTCATGACGCTTGGATCCCATCCAGGGAAATGCTGCTTCTCCAGCCTGCAGGCAGCCGGGAAGCCATGCTGCCCTGCTTGCAAAGACAAACCTGTGTCCTCCGGTCACCCGTGTGGGTAAGCACGCCCACCCAGCAGCACCCACCTCCCATTCAAACTCTACGATGCACTAAAGCAGCCTGCAGAGGGCAAGTCCAGGCTCCCAGATGGGAGCACTGCAAAGGGATGCTCAAGTTCATAAGCCAGGAAGAACCTGCCTGATGCTCTGCAATATTCCATGTGAAACACCGTGAACCCAGGACACTAAATCGGCACTTTCAAGTCCATGACAGTTCAAGTGCTATCGCTGAACCCTGCAACCAGGACAAAAGCAAGTGGGCAACAGAAGCTGCTTTCTGAAGGGTAAATGGGAGCCAACCCCCTTCTTTTGGGGGCTGTAAGGAAGGAAATAGTTTCACCACCTTTCTCCCCCCATGGCCCTGGCAGGAGTTACCTCTGCTGTCAGCTCGCTGGAGGAGACCCACACTGCAGCTCCTGTGGCTGCTCTCCTGTGGTTACTCACTGAAACGTGAAGGGGAAGAGACATTAGTACCTGCCAGGAAGAGCAGTATGTGGGGCAATAGCAGCTGCCATCAGCCTAGGTGGCTTTGCGGCATCTTCACCCCCAGCAGCCAGGCTTTGCTGCTCCTTCTGCTCCCTGGAGCATCCAACTGAAGAGCAGAAGCCAGGTTTGCTGTTGCTGCCAGTGAAAGGTTAACTGGGAACGATTCCTGCATTGGTTTGAGAAGAATAGCCATCCACATACCTGCTTAGACCAGGCCTGAGGCTGCACGGGCAGTGTTCTGCAAACAACAGCTTCTGTGACATGCTGACTGATGGCATTCCTTTTCCTTGTTTCGGCTGTGTTGTGCCAATCTCAGCTCAGTGCTGTTATCTGCACCGAGCTGAACGGTGGTGGGTTTTCTGTACCTCAGGTGCAGACAGCACAAGCTACGTGCAGCAAGGTGGGTTTGTGCATCATTTTTCGTTCTGCCCCAGCAGAAATGTCCCATCTCCAGAACGTTTCCATCTGCTACAACTGGTGAATGCTCAGCTGCAGGCAGGGAATCGCTGCCAGACAAGACCAGCTCACAGAAGACTTAAAGCATCCCTTTGAATCCCTTATGTTCATGATGTCTCTTAGGCATCACCTTCCCAGCTGGGGGAGAACGTCATCCATGTGTCTAGCTCAGGCACAGGAGGAACCGGGGCTGCTCAGTACAGTCCTGACCTGGGTTTGTTCTGCACCAACAGGCGGGGTGGAAAAGGCTTCTTAAAAACACCCAGCCACGTGCTGTGTGCCTGGAACACTAAGGGCAGGTTTCTGCCTCTGCCAGGCAACGTTTCATCTTCAGAAGAGCACCTGAGGTAACACTCACAGCACAACCTCCTTTGAAATAGGGTTGGTGCCTTTCCCCCCCCATTCTGCACTTACAGTTCTGCTTAAAAGAGGGGCCCAATGAAGAAACGCGCTGCTCAAGCCCAACTGTGGAAGACCTACCTCAAACCTCAAGTACTGATCTGGAGACGGCCCTGTGGCTGTGATTAAAGCAGGTGCTGCCTGGGCTAAAGGGAAATAAACCAGGAGGCATGACTATATTCTTAAATATGGTTTAATACTCTTCTCCATTTCTGTACATCACAACACCAAGATATCACTGCTTGGGATCTCTCTGCAGAGGCTATATAGTATGCGAAGGCTAGGATTTTTCACCCCCGTTTTACGTGTTTGTATGTGTAAGTGTAATACATATCAGTATATATTGATATACACATCAATATATAATGCAATATATATCACTGAAGAGAACACATTGATTAAAGAAATACAAAAATTTGGCATCATTTCCAAACTTAAATAGTAAAAATAAAAACTACAAAAAGGAGCTGCATACCCTAATGTATCATGTGAAACAACAAGCAGTATATTCAAAAAATGGAAATTTACATCCAATTTCTCTGGTCTTGTCATGTCACATTAGACCCATTTACAATGGCAAAGTCCCCAACACACCGCCGTGGAGAACGCAGATGTGCCCAAACCCGGGTTTGTGCAGATCTGCGGCGGACCCCGGCCCACCTCCTGCGAGAGATTCCAGCTTTGATGTGAGAACACCAGCAAAGCCGCCTGACCCGCCAGGTTCGAAAGCAGGGGTACGAGTTGTATTGCTCACAATGACTGTCATTTTGGACCTCAGAGAACAGCGTGGCAGAAGATTTGAGACAAGCTCCCCCTTCATTCAAGTGAAACAGGATTATGGGAAAAGTAGGCAGGTATGCAGCTTGGAAGAGAAGCTGCTTTTGACGGGTGCACCAGGAGCGACAGAGCCAGTGAAGAGCAGAGCTACCAGGCACCGCGATGTCAGAGAACCCAGTAACCCCCAAAAGCAGCAGGACCTGTGCATTACCTCGTGCCAATGCTCACTTCACCCTCTGCCTGCACCACCACCTGAAAAACCCTTTGCCGGTTCCAGCAGGTTGAAGGGCATTCTCTATAGCAGGCATGACAAAAAGCTTTCTTGAGTCTTGATGCAACCCAAAGTTTAAACCCATGAAGGGCACATTAAATGTTCAGCATCGGATTTACAGGAGACTCGCGAGCCCATCCCATAGACTGCCTTAGCGCTGGGAGATGGGTGTCCCACGGGTTGTGCTAACGTTCAGCAGACACATATGGAATGCTCCAAACACACCAGCACTAAGCGTTCTGCAAGGACTCCATGTGCTAGTTACTCCTGTCAAATACCCGCTTCCATGAAAGAACGGTGGGTTCAAATTCACATACTCAAGGAAACCTTACGCAGCCCTAAAGCAAAAAGAAACTTACTGAGGAACAAAACAAAGCAAAGTGTGCCTTACTGCACTTAAATCAGGTGTTTATTTCTGTCCAGACTGAAAAATAATAATTATAATATATCCTGAAGGCTGCGCTGCTCCAATCCAAATTAAGCCCAAGACTTCAGCAGCATTTTCATTGCAATCAATGAAGTGCGTTTCCTAGTTTGTGAGAGCAGCGCTTCTGCAAATAGATTAAAGCACGTTTGGCTGGTAAGCCTCCCCATCCCATCTGAATTTGCAAGCCACACATAAGCTAGCACTCAAGGTAAGTGCCTTCTCATTCTTTAGAAGAGAACGAAAGGCTCCAATTTCATTACGTTTCTTCTGTAGTCTAAGCTGAGAGTGCCATGTAAATGGGTCACGGGGCTGCGAAATGCAGCAATTGATCTCTCCAATCAAAGTAAAAAGAAACAAACCAGTAGGATCTTACTTCTATTATTTTTCGAAGGAAGAGGTTTTACAGCAGTTAATTTATCATGAAGGTTAAAAAAATCATTTTCATAAAAGACAAGAGCAACCAATTTCACCATTGAGTAAAAGTAAAAATTGGGATTCTTTTTGAATTAGTCCAAAGTGGCATACAGGAACTTAGTAGTTTGCTGCTGTACTGACACTATGACAAATCAAAGTGTAGGGTTTTGCTTTTTTTAAATCCAATGTTTGTGGATCAAGTTCTGGAAATGTTCCAATTCTAAGGCAGGGATCTCTTGTGTTTTCCACCATGAGTTTGCTCCTTGGGTTGGATGCTGGAGGGGTGAGGCACGTTTTGCCGGACCCAGGTCGACTACCTAGTAGTCATCAAGGTCAAAAAATTCATCGTCTCCTCCTTGGTATTCCATTCCCTGGAAGTCCACTCGGTACCGCAAGATACCTGGGAAAAACAACAGGCTTCAGCTTCTGCAACATCCACAGAGCTAGAAAGGCATTTAAACAGTTCCCTGAGCCCCGGCTGCATCTCAAGAGGTTCTCAATTCAATTCTCAGACGCTGACTTAGCACTTGTATTGCCAGTTAGGCTGAGGACTGACAGCAGCCACCCGGCTAGCGTGGAAAAGCCACATCCATGTCATTTAGTGCCAAGAAGAAGGGATACCTACCTGCCCGGCATAGGCCAGCTTTCTGCTGGAAAAGCTGAACCTCTTCTAGGGGGACTGTATCTCCAAAAGCAGCAGTGACAGATCATTTGTCCTACTCTAACTGCTCAGTTAAATACAGAGGGCAGCTGGCACTGAAGTAACTTTCACAACAGTAAAAGCAGTATTTAGTGGCCCTCTCCCTCAACCCTCCCCCTCCCCAGACACCAGCTTGGGTTTCTGGGAGCCTTCAGCCCTGGAAGCATTTACTTAGCTGAAGGGTATCCAAAGAGTATTTCAAGTCTACAGGGAGCATGGTAGCAAAAAGTAGCCTACCATGCAGGCAGACTGGATCTGAGAGGACAGGAAGGACTCCTGGAATTACAGACCCTGGAAACTTAGAAACCTGTTGCTCCTTATGTAGCCAAACCATTCAGGCTTGAATCCTTCTGATGAGTGTTCTCTGGCCCTTAGAAATTCCTCTTTGCAATACACTCTACCCTACTTCTACATCCATCAACCTAAACACAGCAAGTGGCCACAGCTGTCTGATCAGCCAAAAAGCAGCAGCTTTGCCCTGGGATACCCAGTCTGGGGAGAGCAAGGTGCACAGCAGGTGGTTTGGCTCTACCCCGCTAATGCTTTTTGTCAGGCTGAAGCACAGCAGCTATCTGCACCTCTGCCAGACTTAGGTGAAACTGGTCAGTGAGCTCAGGAGAAAGACTGAAGGATCTCAGAAGCCTCATTCTCCATGAAGTTGGCCTAAAAATGCTTTTACATTGAAAAGAAGGGAAGACGAGGGAGCAAAGTATAGGGAAGTTCTGAGAGCTGAGTAACAGATATCCAACTGCTTCAGAGGCTAGGCTGGGTTTGTCATGCACCACTTCTACACTGCAGGGCATGGTCTGCCACAGAACACCTGTGCACAGAGAGTGAGGCAGTTCACAGCCCTTCTGCAATTCAGCAGCCGGAAAGAAGGACAGCGCACCCTCCGAGCACTCTGAAGGACAAAGGGATCTGCACAACATGCAGCATCATCCTGCTGAATAAGGAATGAATTCACCTGCAGATCCCTAATGAACATGATTGTTTCTCGAACTGGTATCATGACTAATAGGAATAAGATTAGTCCCACTTGCACTGGCACCAGATTACCAAATCAACCATTAAAAAAGATGACAAACATTTCTTCATTCTCTTGAAGATTACCTCCAATTCCTCCAAATCCTTTCACAAATTGGGATCCTTCCTGTGATTTGTCTGTAACAATTTCCAATGTTGCTCCAAATTTCTTGTAGTTGTTTGCAAACCACTCCAGAAGGGGCATACTTTCTATCAGTTCATGTTCCTGGCCAGTCTACAGAGACATTTGAGGGGGTGGAAAAAACAGCAACAGAAAGGTTACATCACTGTGTGTTAGGTATTAAGAGTTGCCTTTGGCTTAAAGATCACTACTGTCTTTTCATTTTTAAAGAGAGACACCAGCTTCATGCTTCACAGGCTGGAGCAGCCAACACACTTGCCAGGGTCCGGGTGATAGGCATTTGGGACACATCTGTATCAGCCAAGCACTGACACAAGCAGGAGGCTCCTGGTGTTAAGAAGTTCAGTCCTGACAGCCCTTGTTCTGGGCCCCCACACTACAGAACTTAAAAGCAGGAGAGGAAACACCTTGTTTACTCTTCTGCTCAAGCGTAAGCTCATGCTGCACTTAGTTTTTGGTGTTTCTTTAGGTTTGCTTTATACCCCACAAACAGTTCATTGCCACTCATCTAACCAGGCACTGCTCACTCTAGGAAATACTGATCTATGCAAATACAGAGGCAAGTACAGGGCTTGTAAGCAGGAGGTCAGGTGATTATTGGCACAGAAACACAACATCACTGCAGAATACAATGGAAACCTGCCATGCACAAAAGGAATTAGCGATTACCCCACCAGGAGGGAAAGGGCTCCCCTGGCAGTCCATGCATGAGGCAGAGATGACTGCCTTTTTTGCAAGGGACAGACTTCTCTGCCCACTTTACTCTGCAAATACAGACCCCCCACCCCGTCCGGGTTTTTTGACCTGCACAAGCAAAATCTGATTGGCTGTGACCACGTAAGTGCACAATAAACAGGGAGTTATGGTTTGGGACCTTGGCCTGTGGGTTGCACAGTGGCTACCAAACTCTTCTTGCAGGATAGTTTTGATGGTGGCCAAAGAGCCCTTATTGCCTGTCACTTCATTTACACCATCTTGGAACAGGTGGCAGGGAAGACAGGAGTAAAGCAAGTGTGGAATCCAGGGGTTACATAGCAGAGGAACGGGAAGAGCCACAGGTTGTCATCTTGAAGACTCATCTGAGTGCCAGAAAGGTGGCACATGTTCACCTGATTATGACAAACTAAGCTCAGAACACTGCACCAGTCCATTGAGAATAAATCTAGGGGCCCCAAAGCTGAAATACCTCTTTATCTGTGAAGTGGGATTTATCCTTCTCTTGCTCTGGTGTCAAATACAGAATCTTCTCCTCTGAAAAGGGAGGGGAAAAAAATTAGACTGGATAAACTACCAGGTGCAAGTTAAAGACAGCAAGAGCCTGACAACAGCCAGCACTCAGAACAGATATTAGGAAGAAATACTTTACTCTGACTGTGGTGAGGCACAGGGTGCCCAGAGAAGCTGTGGCTGCCCCATCCCTGGCAGTGTTCAAGGCCAGGCTGGATGGGGCTTGGAGCAACCTGCTCTAGTGGAAGGTGTCCCTGCCTGTGGCAGGGGCTTGGAAGTGGATGAGCTTGAAGGTCCCTTCCAACCCAAACCATTCTAGGATACTATGACACTGCCTTTCTTTCTAGGTGAAGTTCTGTAAGAAACCAAATGAGCACACCACCAGAGAGTAACTGTCATGTCAACACCAAAAAAGGCAGAGGTCCTGCTGTAGGCATCATGGTTTGTCTGTAGTCAGTAAGAATCATGTCTCTGGCCATGAGTCAAGTCGGCATCCCCTCTTATAATGCACTGGTACCGCATTTATACTGTCACATCCGAAAGTCAGGTTTTGTGCTGCTCGGTGATGAATTACCACCCCAGCACTGCAATTTTTTCTCCACAGTGGAAGCTTGCTTGTTTCATTCAGGCTTTTCCCCAGAGTAGACGGGAAGTTGCGAGTTAGTGACCTGCCTACCTGATATCCCCTTGATCAAGTCCTTAAAGAGCTACTTAAGGAGTTCCTGCAGCATAATCTATCCAAGAGAGTTGGCATAGGTGTTAAACCTTCACAGGACATTTCAGCCTCACAGAAGCACTACCTACCCTCCGTGCCTTGGCAGTGCAGAACGTATCTCATGATATCCAGATTTTCATAGACTATCAGTATCTCTACTGCTCCCATTTCCAAAGCTTTTAGTGTATCTTCAACGCCAAAACAGTACTTCCCCGTGTCCTGACTGATTTCGTCGAAGTATCGTCCTGTGGCCAGGATACAAAGAGATTGTCATAAACAGTGATCATGCCACATGGAGCTTTAAACAAGCCTGATCTGAAAGCAAGAAGCAGCTGGAAAAGGAGACTGCAATGCTGCTGAAGGAAGCAAAGGATATGGTAACATGTCAGAGCATGTAGTTTAAAACATTCATCAGCAGAAAGCTGAAGAATGTTCCAAATCTAATAAATGCTCCCTGAAACACTGCCCTGTCAGAAATCTCACTCCACTGAAAGGCTCACCTTTGCTGTTAAGCAATCAACTGGACTAACCCACCAGCAGGAACCATCTAACTTTACCCTTCCCGGTGTAAGGTATCTACTGTTACTATTGCCTTCCTGTGCTTTCCATCTAGCAACAGTGTGTCTTCGGAGAGCCTAACCAAGGGTCTTTTCTATTCCCATCTTAGAACAAAAAAATCTTAACTTTCATCTTGTGGAAGACGCAAGCGATCTGAGGAGCTATTTTTACCTCCTCCTATCCAAATGTCACCGGAAGGCCTGAAAACTAAGGCAATCTCTGATGAAAGGATAAACAGGGAACATCTGAGAAGTCCAGTGGGGAAAAACAACAAGAAACCTCCCCACACACTCCTTAAAGCCTCATTAAGTCCTGCAGCATTTAAGGAGGTGTTCAGGTAACAAAGACCACTATAAGTCATGCTCTGCCCACCTCAGAAAGCATCACAGGGCTGAGGTAGCACACAAAGGCACTACAAGGAGGCCTAAAGCAAGCTCAGCCTAGTCAGTCAAACATTTGGCTCAGAAGGCTGAACATGTGGTCACATACCTATTAGTTTCTTCTCTTGAATGAATTTCACATTGGAGAGGACCTCAGTTGACAACTCAATTGCTTGATTGAATCCATTTTCTCCTCCATATGAAATGTCAACTAGTTTGAGCACTTTGGATTGCAACCGCTGAACAAGAAAAAGCAGACATGAAAGTCTATCGCACAGCACTGCCATAAAGCTACTTAATAATGCCACAAGAATAAGCACCTGGCAAGAGTCACAGCATTAATCTATTTTGCTTCACTTGCAAGCAGAGGTTCTCAGTCAGAGGGACCTCTGCACGTTTGATACTGAAGCACAGTTTTCAGGCAACAGGGACATGGAGATTAGGTTTAGTAGAGTTTAATTCCAATAAAGCTTCTACTTCAGATTTGGGAACAGAAAGAACGTGAATGGCAGTTCCAAACCAGGCAGGACAGACTGCTTTTCAACACTGCTCTTAAGAACATGAGATATTATACCTCCTTGTGGGAGGTATTAGGAAACTCTCCTACGATATTAAGTATTCTATCTCATGACGATACATCAGATGTTTAGTTTTGATCAAATGATTTAAGGCGCCGAAGTTATATTCCTCCTTAGATGCATCTCATACCAACTAGCTACTGCTAATACCACCGTTACTACTGACAGCTTAAACATTTGGGCTTTGCTCAGAAAAGGCCACTCACCTGATCAAACATGTCAGATTGACTTAATTCAGTTTTGAAGTCAGCTGATCCAGCTAGAACAAGACCAGCCACGTTCACCTTGTCTCCAGAGATGAAGAGCTGCACGGCCGTCTCTGCTACCTTCCTTACGTAGTTGTGTCGCTTCTCCATTCTCAAGCGAGCAAAACGCAAGGCAGACTGACCTCCTCTACCTTTACAAGAGAACAGATGTGAAGGAGCGATTTGGAAGTCATTTCAGTTCAGGAAGTTTACTAGTACATGGTTCCAACTGGGCTCTGAATAACTCAAGCCAAGGGCAGATGCAGCCTTCAGAATTAGTTTGCCACAAGCAGAGCCAGGGTGCACTCACTGAAGCAGTAAGTGAATAGAGGGTTCACTCACAGCAAAGGATTTTTCTCCATATATCCCAAAGAGGGAAATACATTGTGGGTGGTTTTGGTTTTCTTTTTATACAGACTTGAAACTTTCTTTAGAAATTGAACATCTGCGTACATTTTCTATGTCCTGTACCTTCACTAAAAGCCATTTCCTTTGTTACACTGCCTCACATGCTTTTCTTGTCGATTCAATGCATCCCAGTAGACTCTGCTGCAGGAACTTACTGGGGGAGATGTTTCAATTTCACTTTGTTCCATCCCAATCTACAAAGGACAGAAAGCCAGGAATAGCTAACAGACTGAACTCATCAGTGGCTCACTACAATGCAGCACCAGAGAGCAGAACTACAATTTTGCTTGCTCCATTAGGCTTCTGTGCTTCTTGCAAGGAACAGCTTCTTGCTTTTCACAGTGGTTTGCATACACCACCATCAGATGCAAACTTTAAAGACACTACCAAGTGGTATTACTACTCGTACTATTAATATTTAGGTAAGTCTATCTCAAAACTAAGTAACTGGTCCAAGAAATAAAAAGCATAACTTGAAGATCAGCTAATGAATCACATATTACAGTGATTCATTAATTTTGACAGAAGGCTCAGACTAGAGGCTTTGCTGTCAGATTTGATGGAAGCAAACAACTGAGTAGAGCTGAACACCTGCAGGCCAAGTTTCCTGCCACTACCCTGCCATCCCACCCCATGATGTTCTGCTGCAAACAGTCTAGACAGACTAGTGCATTACCATGCTTCTTTGGAAGATCCACAGTGAATTTGTGCAGGACTTCTCTTGTGTTTCCTTGAAGAGTTCCAAAGAGTGCACCACTACCATCTATTACAATAAAGCCAAACTTGCTGTCGTCAGAAAGCAGCGCTGTAAGAGCCTGGAAAAGAAAAGGATGTTGTCAGCAGTAAGTACCAGTCTATTAATGACCCTGGTTCAGAAACGCCACCAGAAACAGTACACCTCGAGGAATTTCAGTTCTGTAGGTGGTCTTTGCTATTATATACAAATAAGCTAGAGGAAGAGCACATTTGGGAGGTGGGACTGTCCCAGATTACTACCTCACACAATGCTGCCACAAGCAGAAAGAAAACCAGTGCTCAGGCTTGATGACTGTTTTCACTGCATTTACCAGGTCATCGCCTGACATTGCAGGCAGGTGGAATGGCAAGACCCTAAAGATCAGCTCTGGAAAGTGAAACTATCACACCTCTGTGAGGCCACATCACCTCTCTGGTTGGTAAAACTGGAGGAGCAATTTTCCTAGCATTCCAGCCAGGAAAGCAGAACTTGCTTAGCTCACTAGATCAGGCTATTTGGGCTACTTTCATTCTGCAAGGCACTGATACAGACTTTCAACTTGACAACTACAGCAAATACTGGTTTGCTGCACCTGCTGGCTTCGAGTCTCAAAGGCAGAACGATGAAATCTATAGTGGCTATGACAAATTCAGCCTTACAAAGCAGAATTAAGTAACAGCAGCAATAATTGCATAACTGGCTATAGAGAAGGCAGCCAGAACAGTTGCTGCAAAATGAAAGTTATTTTCCCTTTAAAGAAAGCAGCTAAATTCATTCTGTAAGGTCACTGAAGTTGACTAACCGTTAATGTATTGTTTAATCTCAAGCCTTTTGAGTTACTTTTGTCCTGCCCAGCCTTGGTTCTGGTGCTGGGGGACATCCCCTAATACCCACATTCTACACTCCTTTTTCAAGGGCATCTGTCAGTTACTGTCCCCTCAAGGGCAGCAAGAGCAGGCAGGAACATTCAGCACATTCACTCCTGTTCACTTACACATGCCCAATAAAAGTTGCTGGTAAAACCACATCAGCAGGATGGAGAACTTGTCAAATTCCAGATTGTTTGAAGTCACCAGTTTAATACCGAAAGCGTGATGGTGTTGGTTTACTGCAGAGGACCTTTTACCTGCCTGCATGCCTGCCAGCTTGATTACTGGGCTGAATGGGAAGGATCAAAACTATCATCAATCTTTACCCCAAATCCACACAACCACATCTACAGCTTTCAAGCTTAAAAGAAACAGACACTAAAGTTTAATGGAAGCTACTGGCCAAAATAAATATTCTGTATTAATTCCTCAGCAGTGGGATGAATGAGAGGAGGAAGTGGCATATTACATTGCAATCTATTTAACTGGGACAGAGCCAAGCAAATCGTGTGACTAGAATGAATGCTCCAGCCAAGGTATCAAAATAAGTCATTGCAAATCCTACCCTTCAGACACATCAGGGTTCATATCCCTCTTGGGAAGTTACTTTGGTTTCACACAAGCAATAAAATATCTAGAGGAAATCTTATCAGATCCTCTTGCCAAGCAGCAGATGCTTATGGCTCTGATGTTCTCAATTCCCTCTTATTTTAATAAAGTATCCAGTGCTCAGTGATTCCCTCCATTTTCCCTTCATTAGCTCTATGTCAGTAATTCCACAGTTTGACCTATCAAGCACAAGCTTTTATTCCGTTCCTTCAGCCTGTGCCGAGTTTCCTCTTTGCTGCTTCAGCCTAAAGGTGAAGATCACCTCCTCTTTCTGCTCCTCGATGCCCTCACTTTCACTGGAAAGCTGCTGATGTACCAAGCCAGATGCCCTCACCTGTTGTAGCTGCATGCTGGGGAAATCACTAAGGTTAAAAACACAGTTCTACAACCAAATGAAACACAAATCAAGACTTCAGTGCTAACATCATCTCGCTGCTCAAGATAGCGTATAGTAAGCTTTTGCACCTAGATTTGATTCTGCAGCACAGAGAATACCAATGAAATTAATCACATACTCAGAAAACACAAGAGAGCAAACAGCCCATAGAAAAAGGTGTTGTTAGTAATCACAGCAGCAGCAGCAATTACCATGAATTCCTCTCAAGTTCTTGCCACTCTCTTGCTGAGCAATGCTACACACCATCAGCAGCATGATCACAGCTGCCCCCACCAACAGCCCACTGGGCAGCAGCTACTGTTTTGGTAGTGAGCAGCCCCTGAGGCAGTAACTACAGACAAGACCAAATTAATCCCTTTCCTGATGAGGAAGAAGGCAACACACCAGCGTCCACCCGCTGCCAGCAACTGCAGGGACAAACATCTCTTGGCTTTACACCTCTGACTAGCTCCTGAATTCTCTTATTTACCTCTTGCCTATAGACAAGATATATGTGGGCTTGGCAGGATTCAAGAGCTTTACCTGTGCACAGTTCTGTTATTCCTGGTAGGTCACAGACGTGTTGGGATTTCATCCTTGGTGGGGAGACAGAATAATAGGGATGTACCTCACCTGTGCACCAAGCCCATCTTTCCTTCCTGAACTCCTACCCTTTGAAACCCAGTCACGGATCAGATCTCCAAAACCCCAAGCAAGCAAGCAGAACTTCATCAATGAAGGGCCTGTCAAGCCTGTGTCATACAGGTTTGATGACAGGCAGTTAAGTCTCAGTCCCCATATTTATCATGGTGAACCCATGGACATGAAAGGCAGTCAGTCATCTACTACAGACGGAAACTCTGCAACTGCCAAAAGAGCCAGAACAGATGCGATGAACCAACTTCACACAGTCCAGACCAGTGTAATCTGCATTACTTTAAATATGCCTCAAACCTTCATTTAATGAAGACAAGCAGATGTGGAATAAAAATAATCCCACTTCACCCCACGCAGATGAGGCACAGGCCAGGTCTCCATCAAGGGCCTCAGTTAACACATCTGGTATCAGGACTGGCAACACTAATATTATCTTGGTTATTACTTTAAGGCCTGGCTTGGAATAAAATCTATGGCCTTTTAGGTTAAGAAAAAACCCCTGCCTCCAGTTATAGAGAAAAGCTCATGTCTGTGAGTTACACAAACTTAGTAGTTACTAACTGGACCATAAAGTCAGCATGCAGTAGGAGCTGGTGGCTTCATCAGCAGGATGCCTCAACTAAAGCCTGCTGCTCTACAGACTGTGGATTCCGCACATCAAGGATTGTTCCAGTAAGTCTAGCAAAGCAGCCTGACTACTTCAAACCCAGCAGGTAACAGGGGACTTCTTACCTCTGTGTGGAATTTGTTGTCACACAAATATAACGACGTATTGATTGGTTTGAAAGGTTCAAAGTCAATGTTGACTTTCTTCTCTTTTCCTTCTTCTGTCACAATTGTTCCACAGTAAACAACCAGACCATTTGGAGGTACTACAAAGGACGTAAAGCAATTTTAGATCACTAAGAAATGCTGCAAACTGCACCCATCAAAAACTACGAGGCCTTAAAACTTAAGGCAAAGCTGGAATGGAAGCTCCCAAATCTTCTACTTTCAATATCCTCCACCTCATTCCCTCCCAGATCTCTACAATGGAAAACAAACTAATTTAGTGCACCTTTGCTGAAGAACTGCAGGAAGCTAAAGGTAACACTGAGGGAAAGACTTGCAACAGAGCTGCAAGAACATGTACCTGGCTGTTAAATCCATGAGCTTGCAAGCTCATGGAATCCTGAAAAAGTCTGGATAAGCCCTGTTAAGCTTTCCTAGTTCTTATACAGTGATTTATAGACTGACCATCTCAATGAAGGCCACTTGCCAGGGTAAAAGCAGTGACAATGAACACATTCCCAGCAATCATTATAGATTGCCTGGGTCTGTTTTTGATGGTAGCTGCAAGTGGCCTGCAGAAGACATACGTAAGTTTCTGCTTGGTGCAAATCCAACCAGTTTAATGCAAAAGAACTGTTGTAGAATAGCTCTTAAGGCTGGCCAAGTTTAACTGCTAAGGACAGAATCACGAGCCTGCTTATTAGAGACAAGGACCGTTTCACTATTCTAGTCCCAAGGGCCACCCTGAAGTAGCCATCCACAGGCAACATACCTGGAATATCAGTGCAAAGAGAGCAGCAGATGCCAACAGATCTGATTAGCAGAAAAATGCACAATGCAGGAATTCAAGGCTGCTTCCAAGTAAGGGAAGTTTGCCAGCATCCACACAAGCGAGAAGTTACCTTTGTTATAGAGTTTCAGTCTTTGCTGTACAGATGTAATGGCTCCCAGTACTGAAAGGCGATTCACTCGAGACTTGATGTTGGAGGCGGTGCCAAACTCATCTGCTAACATTTTAGCCACTCGTGAAATCTGGTCTTTGGGGGGAATGATCAACGATATCATGCTGGTACCATTGCTGAGAAAGGAAAAGAGAGGGATTGTGAGCAGCCACCAGCAAAAGCAACAAGTGTATTCATACCATATTCCATGCATGCAGTTGTCTTGCCTCCCTCCCCCAAGGAGGCTTCACTCCACTGTTATTCGTGTCATTCCCCTTCTGCTGGACAGTAATGGGAGAAAAAAGAAAACAAAACCAGGCTCTTCAGAAGGATTTGACTCCATAAGCAAGTGTTCAGGTTCGTCACTACCAAGCAAGTCCTCCAAAAGCTGCTCATTTAACCTGGGATACTACTCTGTGAAAAGAAAAAGCACGGATGTTGAGGCTAAGGGCTGCAAGCTAAAGGCATGGAAGCTGTCCCCGGCAGAGATTATTTAAAACAATGCAGCCACATACTTAAAGAATGTTTTGAAGTCCATTCCACTTGGTCTCAGACAGCTGAAGCACCAGCCAGCCCCAGTGCTGATTTAACACTTTGCTTTCCTCAGATTAATAGAGAAAACCAAACTAGGAGGATCCTTTTGGAGCAGTTAGCTCTTTTCTACCTTCCCACCAGCACTTTGCTTTACAGAGAAGCTGACCAGCTCTGGCAGCTGCTTTATTTAAAGTGTGCTTTAAGCACCAGCCCCAGGCATGGAGACAGGAGATAAGACCCCACAAATCAAAGCACAGGCTTAAACTAAATGAAAAGTTAAGTTTGATATTCGTTTTTCCTATGGCTTTCCAGTGGATCCTGCAGAGAACTTAATCCCCAAAGCAGCCCTGTGGTTCAAATCCATCCAAGGCCAACATGAAAATCAGGAAATTTCCTATCTGCCTTCCAGCAGGTACCTACCATTTGCCATTGAAGTATCCCAGATGTCTGAAGTTGCTGCTTCTGCATTGTCTCAAATTTAACCCAGACCTAACACTTCACCTTAGAGTAATGGCATAAAAATCAAGTATCTCATCGTGTCCTCTAGCACTCTCAAGGGCAAAACAGCTAAGCTCTGTGGAAAAACCTCTACTCGGGATTCTGTGTCAGAGAACCAAACTGCTTTTCAGCCACTGAAAAAGGGGGAGGGGATGTTTTGCTAGGTTTTGCTATTTTACATTTCTTACAGCAGCAGACTAACAGAGAGCCTGCCTGCGGCTGCTTCAGATTGTCATGCTCTAGCATCCTGCCTGAAGTGTTTGGGCTACAGAGACAGCAGGGAAGCACTTTAAAAAGCATCACTTCATTAGCCTCTTTAGAAAAGTTGTACAGTCCTCTTCCAAGGATCTTCAATTGAGGCCAAGTTGAAACAGATGCTGGTAGGTCAAATAAGTCCCTGACCTTAAAGACAACTAATTGGTTTTAATATCCAAGATCCCCATACACACTCATCAAGAAAGTCGTGAAGAGACACTTGCAGGCATTATTCCCAGAAAGAGCTTTGAGCCATGCTGACAGCTCTCAGACTTCCAGGTCACATCAACCAAGAACACTCCATATACCACTCAATTAAAGCAGCTTGCTGCCCCAGTGAATGGTACAAGCCTTAGGGAAGATCTAATAGGCTATCATTCCCAGCAGGCTCCTTTGAGTAAGATCCTGATCCGAATGAAAGCCAACTCTTCCCGACTTTTCTGAAGGTAGCACTCTGGAGTTCATTTCTTTCTCTGAAAGAGATTTTCTGACTTCCCAGAGACTGGAAAGCCCCACACATCACACCTGACTTGCTGCACAAACTGAGGGCATCTGCATGTGGCAGATGGGACTGTTATGCCCCTTGGGCGCTACACGGCTTTCCTGCTAGGAAAGAGATTTAATGCAGTTTTCCCTGTATTGAGGACAGAGGTGAAAGAGCAGACAGCGAGCTAGGCGAACCGCAAGGAGCGCGCCCTCCCTCCCGAGGACAGTTCTTCAGCAAGCTACCTACCTTCAGTTTTCAAATGCAAGTGACCCCTCAGATCCCAGCCCCTGGCCTCATGTTATGTGCCACTGCCCCAGAGACACTGGCATGAGCAGAGCTGCTGGCCAGAGCGCAGCTCTGTGTGTTGTGAACGGCTGGACTACACCAACCCCACACCTTCACAGGGCCACTGCAACCGGGATTATTTATATTACAGCTTCTTATCTCTAAGGCAGAGTCATGTGGGTCAGGCAAATCACTGTTCCTCAGGAACACCCTGCCCAAAGCACTCTACCCGAGGTAACAGTGCACTTCACAAGCTCTCGTGATTCCTTACTGCAAGCAAAGGAAGGAAACGGGTCCTCGGATGATGCATTCCACCTCAGGTAAATCTCAAACTAGTTTAAGACAGTGCAGTACTGTGCTTGGTGAAGCCCTTCAGCAAATTCCAGTCTGGATTTCTATCCAAAAGCACCTTCCATTACCAACACCAAGTGCACTTCTTGGATTCGATGGGCTTTTGCCACTATTTACTCAGCCAAAGCTAATTTGGGCACTAACTGATTCCTACAGAATCGAGCAGAACAGCAGGCATGCAGCCTGAGCACCTCACAGCATCCCCAGCTGCTGGAGCCTGGAGCACAAGGAGTCACCAGCTCCTCATCCGTGTCCCCAGCACCTCCAGGGGAAACAGCCCCTGTCAGTATGCTGCTGCTGCTGCCTGCTGGGTACAGCTAATCCACCCAACCAAGCAGTTCATTAGGCATCCAGCTAACTGAAGGTAACAGTCAGCATCCCCCCAGATGGTAACCATTCATTCATAATGATGCTCAGCTCCCTCTTCCTTACAAAAGCACACTGTTGGGATATGATCGCTAAATCAGATCAGGTGCCAGATGGGCCGAGAGCAGCAAGTCCCCAGCTGAAGCACACCAGCACACCGGTGACCAAGACAGCTGCAGAACTCCCTCATGCACCACTGAGACCTTGTTAGCCTGGTACAGAACAGCAGTTCTCCCCTCTCAAAGCAAGCTGGTACCTGCATGTGACTTTCCTGCAGGATGGCAGGGTCTAAAAAACCAGTTGTGGTTCTATCTGCTAAATTCACCATAATGACACAAAACGTAGGCAAGAGTTTCTAAGAAAGCTGCTGTTCAAAGACAAGGTTCTAGAGCACATTTACTCTGAGAAGGAAGTAGGGGAAATCATGCTGACTACGGCCTGCCAAAAGGGGCCTTTCCAAGCAGCAGACCTGTAAAACCAACAGGCCCTGCTGTGCATGAAGCACATGGGACATTTGCTGCCTTGCAGACCATTGCCAACCACAAATCCCCTGGTGAGCGTGCTGCCAGACAGAACTTCATTACAGAATTGTTACAGTGAACAATTAAATAATCAATCTAGATTAAGGACAGTCCTCACACTGGCAGCTCTGGATTGAACATGCATTCTTCCTTGTATCACCCCCAGCTCTCCTGCAGGAAGGAAAGACCTGAAGCACTGCTAGATTATGTTCTGCTTAGCAGGATCTCTATTTCAAACTGCAGCATTGCTAAGAGGCCTCCCTCCCCGCAAGTTTTAGTGCACCCAAGACAAATTATGAGATCAGCTGGAAGCTAATACCTTCAGACTGAACCAAGCCAGGAAGTTTGAAGCAGCTAGAGACAGTTGCTGTCCCTATTCTGGGCTAAGGAGTGCCTGCACAGCAGCCAAATAGCTGCTATTGTAATCCAAGTATGCGCATCAAGATCTGAAATGCTCCTTGTAAGAAACAGAGATGTTTGCTGTTGTAAGAAACCAGCATCCCCAACCACAGGACAGCATAACATGTGTCACTGAACAAGGGACTGCAGAGGAGAAAACAACTTAAGGCATTAAGCGCATCTGTCCACACATTATAAAGGAACAATGGGGCAAGTAAGTGCCAACCTCTGGGAACGTAAAACCACCCCACTGGCTATGATGGTTACTACACACACTGTACCAGCCCTGCCAGTAAGCGGTAATTAGCTCAGATTTAGCTAATGTTGGTATCTTCCAGGCCACACTATCTCTAGGATAGAGAGGATAGAGGACAATAATCAAGACTCCAACTTTGCTCCTAAACCACTGCAGGAGGGCTCCAACTTTGCTGCTACAATCTGCCAGGGACCTGTTTGGGGGAAAGGAGGATGCAAAATCAAGTACACTTTAGGAAACTGAGGTTTGTGGATAGGACAGCCTGTCCTAGTACTAAAACTTCAATGTTACTACAGCTTGAATTTCAGACAACTGTACCACAAAAAGAAACAGCTTCCCCAGCCACAGAGAGGCTTAAGAGCAAAGGATATCAAGTTATCACAGTGAGTGGCAGTGTGTGCAGTGCTGAATCATCACTAACCTAGCCCCAAAATCCCAAAGGGAAAAGTTTGGCCATGTTGCTACATACAGCATCCAGCAGCTCTGCTCTCCCTGCAGGGCCTTGCTGTACTGCCTAAGAGGTATCATCAGACAGCGTCTCAAGTGCCTTACGACAGCTGTGGCATTGCAGACTAAGAGAACTGTTGGGCTCCTTCCAAGCACAAGAGCAGGGATTTCACTGAAGACACTTACACCAGCTGGATTGCTGTTCCAAGTCCCCAGCCACCTTTGGCACCAGGAGCGGTGCCCACTGTGTACTTGCTGGTTCAGCATGAGGAAGCCACCACAACAGAAGGCAAGTGCACAAAGCGAGCAGTGTATCACGTTGGAAATCAGCTGCCACGTACACCCCATGATGGTTTTCATTACAGCTGGCAGCTTGAACCGCCTGTTCTGGGTGGCCATCATCTACAGGGATTCAGTTTCTCCTCTCCGCCCATCAGGAGGAACAGCTGAGCAGACCCTTAGACCTTCAGCTTTCAGATGAAACTAGAAACTGGCTTAGTGACTTCCTAAAAGACTGATGATCTTACACAGTGTTATGGCAGTGAAATGGCTACATGCATACCACACAACAACCAGCAAGCACCGACGGTAGCTACCCTCAAGTTGGCACCAGAGCAATCCCAACCAGAAAGCTGAGGAGGAACAGTCACTCAACCTGTCTTCTGGAATTTGGGATATGTGCTGGCAAGGGAGAGCATTAATTTCACAGACATGCTATATAAATAGCAGTTACTGGCCTATCCTGTGGTATCAGAGGAGACCAGACAAACAGCAGCTGAGCTGTAGTTGTCCCACAATGAAACATTTTGCACTAATAGACTATGTAATGCAGTCATACACAGCCAAGGAAGGTCAGTCATTCTCTATGACTCAGAAGGAGCTTATTTTTTACAGGGTACTAGCTCCATCAGCATCTTGCTTTTCCCAGGACAAGGCCTACATGTGACTGCCAGAGACTGGCAAAGGCATGGAGCAAACAGCTTTCAGATAATCAGATCTTAACCCCATACCACAGCTAGGAAGCTTTCTATGAAACAGCTGTTGCCACATACTGCTTCCAGCAATGTTACCTTCCCAAGGTAACGTCTGCTGGTCTCCATCCAAGAGGACTGGGGATTACTGAGCAGGCATCACATGTACCAAGGAGCCCAAGCTGCCTGGACCACCAAGCTTCTGATGTTAGACCGTGGCAATACTAGTTCCATGACTGACATACCCATAGCCAGCTGGAAGACAGATGCCAGTGTTACCTACATAATCCAAGGCAGAACTTCACCAGATGAATCCCACAGGTGCAAGAGAGCTACTTCTGAACAAGTACACACACAGTGTGAAGGACTAAGTCAAGAGCACAGTTCACATGAGCAGTGATGTAAGTAAAGAATACTTGACAGGGTTTTGATCCTGTATCTGAGCAGAGCTGTTGAATGGTGAAATGTATAAAAAGTGCCCTTCGGTATAGGCAAGTACAAGATTGCTGGTTTGGGTCTCTTACAAAACACAGGCTGTTAGACACTCCCTGTTCACACACAAGTCCTGTATGCAACGGTGTTGACCTTGCTGCGAGGAAGTTCTGTGCATATGCTCTTACAACTTAGGAATTATGGCTGTGAAGTTCATCCACAGGTCACAGCTGTGCCCTTTAAAGACACGGTGCCTTTTAATAAGACAAAGCCTTTGTCAATTAGGAAATGGCTCAAGTTCACTTGAGATGCCAAATCTAGAGACAACAGAAGATGCAAAAGCTACATTAACTTTTCCTGGAAATCCTGCCAGCCTGCTAGGACGGAGCAGAGACAATCTTAGGAGTCTAGGATCCCTTCAGTCTTCGGAGGCAAGGTCAGCTGGAAGCTTACCTGAAGACTGCATTGCCTGTGAGAACATCTTCTGAACACTTCGTAACAAACACAACCAATATGCCTCAATCTAACTGCTGCTTGAGAAGCAACAGCCCTGTGTGATGTCCCCAACCTAAACAGATGAAAACCCACTCCCTCTTCAGATGGTGGGCTCCAAGCCTGCTGCATAGATACCTAGACAGAGCACACAACAGCAGGTAGCTAGCAGTGGGACCTACCATTAGCTCCTTAGAAGTTTCATGTGAAGTTGAGCTGAAAGCCATGCTGTGGGCAGTACTTTTTGCAGTATAATTTCAGGAAGAACCTCACAACCTCCACGTCAGAGGCATTCTGCATTTCACAGCAGCATACACCAGAGCCCTGGGTTACCTACTGAAAGGCGACATCAAAACAAGTTGTTCCTCAAAGGTTTCCAGGTCATCCAAAGAAGGGCATGAAGATACAGAAGAGACCAGTTCACAAGCAGCAGTAAGGCAAAGATGACCTCTCTGGATCCAGTGCTGCCTCAGAAGCAGACAAAAAGCACAAGATGGGGGCAGAGCGGATGTGAGGGGAGGACTAAAGAGCCAGGTGACCAAGCAATTCTTTCCTCAAGAGTACTTTTTCAGCATAAGCATTGATTGGAGAGAGTGAGCCCCCCTCCCCTAAGTCAAAGAAACACCCCAGACAGCTAGTCCATCAATCTCTGAATGCCACCTCTACCCTGGACAAAGGAAAATCACTTAGCTGCACAGTATGAGGCCATGCAGCTATTGCCACCATGGCTCACATGGTGCCAAGCTCTCTCATTGGAGTGCTGTCCCAGAGCCCTAGGCAGGAATCTTGCATATCATCTTCCTGTAATGCCGGCAGATCAGACAGAAAAAGCACTTTGTGTAACCAGAAACAGCTTGAACAGACATTAAGACTGCCCTGAAACAGTATTGTGCCCTCTTACCCTAACCCACTGACATTCTCAAAGAGGAAAAGGCCTGAGATGCCAAGCAAGCTTACCAAATGCAGACTAGGGAGAGAAGCACCAAGCCAGAAGCCACCCTGGAAAAGAGAAGTGAGCCTGCTCTCCTCAGTGCACCCCCTGCTTCAGCAGCAAGGGAAAGCTTCCCACAGGGAGGCAGCAAATGGCTGCTTCAGCAAAGGAGCAGAGGCAAGACTGGCTAGTGTCTCACCAAAGGTCAGGCAAGGTAGTGCTTCCCCCCCATGAGCAGTCACTGGCCTGCTGCCAGGACCTGCCTCCTGAGCTCAGCATGCATCACTCCCCAGGGACAGAAAGGAGATGGAAGAATCAGGTCACAGACCTCTAATTCTTCCACATAGTAGAGAATTTGGCCAGGTATCACGTGTCTGAAGGCTGCACAGGTAGCAGGTAATGGTGAGCCCAATGGTCTACTATGCACTACCTGCACACAGGTCAATGTAAGCAGCTCCATGCTCCGAGCTTCCTCCTGTCCCCAACTGGAACCAGCTCCGACACTGTGGTTGCTGCTCAACACCAACAACCACCAGCACCCAGATCCCAACTCGGTTCTGGAGCTCCAGGAACAGATCCTGACTTCACCACATATTACCAAAGAGCACTGAATCAGCATAAGTGACTACTGCACATCCCACAGGGAGGGTGAATCAATGCCCCTCTGAAATCCTTGGATCAAAGGCAACACATCACAAAACCTAATTGCATAGGCATGTTTTGAATAGGCCTTATTGGCTGCATCTGACCTCATGCAGAAAGCCCGGATGCCCAATTACTGGTAAGTGGAACAGACATTTCTGCACTTCAGACATTTGTGACTCACTGGGAGGCTTGGTTTTGCCACAGCTCCCCTGCTCTCCCTCCTCAATTATCAGCGCTCCAAGTTTAAAAGACTTGTTGCATTATGCTAATGGGTCAGTTGGGTACAAGATGTACACTGAGGGACTGCAGCAACAGATCCAGATTTCCTTGTTAAGATGTTAATGCCTCAGAGCTACATGGGAATAGGTTGATAAAAGGCAGGGAGAAATGCACTTGCCACAAAGCCAAAAAAGTGTCCTCTTTTGAGGTGCCCATTCCCATCTCTTGCCATGTCATTTCTCTTCAGCAGTCAGGGGCTCATTCATTAGCTCTATGTGAATGACGAGCTGTGTATGAATCACACTGTTCACTAATGATTCACGTCGTCGTAAAAGAGGGTACCAGGCTGCCGAACTACCAAGGGCTATAAAACACTTCCTAGAGTTCTTGCCTCACACGTAACCATTCTCCCAGATTAGGTCATTTTCTACCACTTGCTAGTGTGTACTCTCCAACAGCACTTCCCAATTGTTCCTTTTGAATTATAGCAACAGGTAGAGCAAGCAGACGAGAAAGCCCAGGAAGTGTTTTACAACAATTAGGCACAGGCAACCAGCAGGATGTCAACAACTCTTTGGACATTCTCCCCAGCTCCAGCTGCATTCTTATCTGGCACAGGGAGAGCAGCTTTCTCTGATCACACCCCCCTCCCCCCCGACACCACCAGAACACAAGCTCTTAAGAGACACTGCCTTGGCCCTGAGGAGCCTGATCAGTCCTGATCACATGAAACCCATACTGAGCTTCTAACCCCAACACTACAGAGACTAGAAGTCTGAAGGAACTCAGAGAAGGGAAACAGTGTTTCAAGCACTGCAGTATATCCTACATGGTTACCTGCCACAGAGGCATCAGCTATGGCTTCTGCCCTGGATTATTCCGATTCTGACCTCTCTGCAAATGTCTCCATCTCCTCACACTACTAGAAGCAAAAGGCATTATTAATACTGCAGCCTTTACTTCTGTAACAGAAACATGATCTCCTTTAGAAACAATGCTTAAGACAAGCAGGCTGAGAAAGCACAACTTCAAGGAAGCAATTCAGCTTAGGTAAGAACTTAAACCGTAACCTCCTCCCTAAACACTCCATACTTCAATGACAGCTCATAAAGC
Source organism: Myiopsitta monachus (assembly GCA_017639245.1). NCBI lineage: Eukaryota > Metazoa > Chordata > Aves > Psittaciformes > Psittacidae > Myiopsitta > Myiopsitta monachus. Next base: position 37,442,852 of record CM029917.1, on the reverse strand, counting down.
CAAAGCAGAAAACCCATTGTCAATAAAGATAAAATCCATGTGCCACCCCACAGACATTCCTCTTGCAGTCCCTGCCCCACATCTGGCATACATTCTCCTTAAACTGAAAGGCTGGCCTTTCCCAAGGCTGGTCCAGCCTGGATTCCAGCTGAAGCAAAAAGACTTCTAGCAAAGGTACCTCCACTGGAGACATGAGCTTGCTGTGGAGAGATCCTCAAGGCTACCCCACGACAGGCACTAGCGTGACATATCAGCACTGCAACCTAATGAACACAGCACAAGTTGGAAAGCCAAGTAGTACCTTGCCACAGCACTGCCCTTCAGGAATTGACCAGCTCACCCAGGTCCGGTTCAAGGTCTCCATACTCCACGTCCTAAGGTGAAAGCTTCAGCTCTGCAGAAACAGATCCTGTATCAACGGTTAAACTGTTTCCCAGAGCCCAGACCCAAGGCACAGCCACAATGACAAACAGATCCCAGTAACGAAGGTGGGGAAAAGAGATCTGCTGCAGCCTGGGAACAGAGGAGGGAGCCTCTGAACTGATACACCGCTGGCAGAGTAGTCAGAAACCAGTCACAGCACACAAAATCCTCCTCATGATGTATGACATCATTTAAAGACTTAGCTTTCCTGGTACTTGCCTAGACATGGTGGTGCTGTTACACTCGTAAGATACAGTACACCACTATATATGGTGTACTGTATCTTATATGCATATATGGTGCAGTAGAAGAATTTATACCAGGGTTAAGCAGCAACTATTGTAGCACAGTCAACTGTTCAACAGGTATTCCAGCAGAGTTGCAACTTGAGTGCAACAAAGCTGTACAGCACCTGCTATCAGCAGAACAAGCCATCTACAGCAAAGAGCTGCAGATGCAGCTCTGCTGCAGGAGTAACAAAGTATGGCACTGCCTAATTCAGGTGAGAAATACACCAGGACATAACCTCAGCACCACCGGTTCCCAAGCACTTTGTTCAAAAGGAATCAGGAACAAGGCAAACTCATACTTGCAACTGACTGCAGATATACCCTAAACGCAACCCAGCAGCTAGTGCTGCTGCAGCACTAACTCACAAGCAGGTGGGCTTTCAGGTCACTTTTGGAAAGACCCACCATTGCTAACAGTAGACCAGACAAGACTATATTGTTCTCTAGAAGCACCAGGTTGCCCAAACAGATCTCACCCAGCCTTGCCAACTCGCCTGGTCATAAAAGCAGCACCATCCCAGGACAGCGCAGAAGTAGGTACAGAGGCGTGCAGCCTCCCACCCACCTTTACCCAAGCAGCCTCCTCCTGTCACTGTCTGACAAGGCAGGGAAACAGCAACACCCTGAGACTAATTCTGAAGTTGGGCTCTTCCACCAGGCCCAGCAAGGCTCCAGATGGACTGCAGGAGAACCCAGCTGCAAGCGATGTGTTCTGCAATACAAGCTGAGAAAACTTATGTCTTAGCAACAGGTCAGCTTTTCCACCCTCAAGCAGAACTAGCCTACATTTCACTTTGCAGGAATTCCCACACACTTTAAGGCCTTTCTACTCCCTGGTGACTTAATTATCTCATTTCTGGTTTCTCCCATATACAGATAGAAGTCTCAACTTGGCAGAATCCAAATCCTAGCAAAAAATGGCATCACTTTGCCTTCCCATGGCTCTGCAGACACCAAGGTGTCCCCTTCTCTTGCCATCTCTCCATTCTCCTGCTTTGAGCCGTTCCTTCCAGTTACAACCACAGTAAGTTACTCGTTCAGAGTTAGTTGAAGCTTGCATATGACCTGTTTCCCCACCTTCCAAAACAGTTTGGAAAAAAGTTCTTCAATACACTGTATTTGTCAATCTTAGTGGTTGCTGCAGACAGAGCCTTCAAAGACACCATTCTCTCTGCCTCCTTTCTCCCTGGTTCAGTAAAACAACTGATATGGGCTACTGCTCTGAACTGAGCAAGCTCAAGGCAAGAGGGGTGTCTCAAGGGAGAAGGTTCCTGAAGGTTTTACCATCATAATGCAGCTCCACACCCTACACCAGCACCTGCTGTGCTCTCCCTCAGGGTCAGGAAGTCCAGCTGGCCAGAGGAGGTGGTAGCAAACCACTCCTAAGCAGAGCTGTTTGCAGCAAGAAAGCCCCTATCCCTAAGAGTCTGAGCAGTTTTCCAAACATGATTCAAATCTGGCCCCATCTCAGGCCTAAGCCTGCAAGGAAACTGCCAGTTGCTGCTGATGCTTGATTTTGCCAAGCATTTACAGCTTAGATTAGCAGAAAAAACTGACCATAGCCCCACAAACTATTCAGAACTGCAAAGACCAAAAGGAACAAAGACTGATTGTCAGTCTAACACTGACACTGGAAAACTGCATGAAGCAACAGCAGAAGAGCACGGAGATAGAGGATAAGAGAAAAATGTAGGACTAATACCACTTCTACTTAAGCTGCTGCAACAGCCACATACAAAGCCACTGCTGCACCTTCTGGAGGGCAGTCTTACACCATACCTGTTTGTTACAAAACCTAACTGTGGACTGAAAGCAGAATCCCTTTGTGGGAGAGAAGTAGAGATGCTTGATGAAAGCCTGAGCACTCCAACCTACCAGAGATGAGTGACAACACTAGACTTCTCACAAGGACTCACCACCAGCCTTTAAACCTCATCTTCTTCTGGCCAGAAAGTTTAATCGCCTACAGCACAAAACTCAGGCCCCCCAGCTGCTCTCAGTCACACGCACTCTGCAGATACCAGCTATTCCCCATCCCTTCACACCGTATCAGAAAGATCAACTCGTTAACTGTGTAAAGTATCACAGCTTGCAACTCAGCTTTGGAAGGGCTAGAAAGAGAATAACAAGACACTTCTGGTTTAGGAAACATGATACAGACAAAAGCTCCTTCTACTCCCTGCCAAGCAGGGTTTTGAGGTGGGTTAGGGGGTTTTAAACACTACTTTTGTTTTGATTTGCCACATTCTTGCTATCCAGAGATCAGCGAGAGCCAGCCTGGAAAAATAACACAGGACATTCTTGCTAGGCTACTACCTTAACATTACCCTTGCTGGTCTCAAGCTCATCAGCTTCTGGTAATGCTGAAGCTTTCATCTTCCACCTTGGTTTTCTGACCAAATACTACCACTTAGCTCATGTGTCCCAGGCATGATAAAAGCATTTCCATGCTCACTTAACATTCTGGTAGCATTCTGCAAGATTTCATTGAGATTTTACCCAAACAGCTGGCTAACAGCAGAGGTGCCCCAACCGCCACACACAAACTGTACGCCTAGCTCCAGCTTCCTTCATTTCCCGTCCCTTTGATCCACTGCAGGAGTAAACCAGCACATGAAACTGGGACACTGCTGCTGGGTCACCATTAGGAGTACATGAGTAAGGGAAGGTGGAGACGCCAAGGAGTCCCTGGCCCTTCACATCACCCTACTTAAAGGATTTGCCCCCTAACCCACCCCAGAACAGGTCTTCCTACTCCACAGGAAGAGGAAGCGACTCTCCCAAAGGCCGGAAAAGCCTGTTTCACTACCTCACACCTCTTGTGTCAGGGAGCCTAACGCTTCTGGTGGCAAAAGTTGCAGCATCTCTTCCCCTTACTGGGCCCAAACAGACTAGGATAATTTTAGCACAACACCCATTGACACATAACCTTGCTTCAACAAGGATTGCTAGCATCAGCAGCCTTCATCAGGTGGCAATTTAGCAGCTGCTCAGACATTGAAGAACAGCAGTATCACAACATCTAGGACATACGCCGGATTCAGATGGCTCAGCTAAGCCTTCTACATGCATTTTCTTGTGATTGCAGCACCTTTACACGAAGAAGAGATGTGCCAGGGACCACTGGTAGGGAAGAGGAAAGACACCAAGGCTGTGGCCCCGAGAAGGTGTTACCCCTCTAACAGCCACCCGCTCCAAGCCAGCCCCTTGCCTCACCTCACCCTAGATCACTCCAATACCAGCTGTAGTCTTGTTCTCTGCAACATTCACCCATTCCAAACAACACAAGAGTTGCCAGTGAAGCTAGACGCACTTATGTCACCACATTCTGAACCAGGGAAAGCCGAAATACTAACCATGCACTTCCAAAACACACCCCAGCCTCCCCCAGTACTATTAAAGGAGCTATTATGTGTTTTAACAAGCTGCAATGGACACCCACAGCTCCCCAAGGCCTTTAACTTCATGGCAAGTCATTCACATGCTCCCATGCTTGCCAGGACCTCCCCACGGGTACAACACATGCTGTCAACACTGCAAAGACACAGCTAAATGGTCAACTTCAGCAGTCAAAGTCCACTCTGCTGCAGAAAGGACAACCCAGGCTCCCCATTCCCTTCTCCCACCCCCCCATCCCTTGCACAGCTACTTCGTACACCACATTAAATGACATTTAGGGGCACCTGTAGCTTGGGTTCTCCCCCACTTCCTTGGTTACATTTCAGCTAAACAACTCTCTGCACCCACTCTACACACCAGAACAAGCACCACCACTAAGGGAAGAATAAGACAGCAGCCCAGCTTATGTGAGCTGTCCAAAGGCAACTGGCCTTCTGGGTGCCCCCAGAGCGATGCCCCAGCCCAATTAACACCAATTCAGATGAGCCTATGGAAGCAGAGCCATGCACTGACCCTTCATTTTGCTTTTATTGCACTGTATACTGAGACACCCACTTTCTTTGCTATTTTACATCTCCAGAACCTACAGTTCTTACGACAACTCAAGCCCGAGTTGCTTCCCAACCCACACAACAGGCCACTGCTGAGTTACCAGATGGAGGCACCATGTCACCTTTGGCATGGGGCAGGTTGTCAGAACATCCAGCAGTTTTACTTCTGGTGGGGAAAAAAAGAGAAATCAAAGCGCAAGGACGACAGAAGCAGAATTAAGAGCCTTTAAATTTAGCACTACCCAAAGTTCAGGAGAGCTTGCTTTCAGGGAAATGAAGCTAAGCACTTCCACTGGAAGGTGAAGGGGGGGAAAAGATCAAGGATGTGTTGGTAAGAGAAGGAACACAGTAACTGCAACCCCACACCCCCTCCCCTGAGCCAGCAGGTCCCCTGGGAGGAGCCCACGCCTGCACGGGGCAGAGGAGCCGTCTACTCCAGCTGGAATCCGCCGGTCCCCGGTGCCAGCTGGCACGGGGCAGCCAGGGGCCGGGCACTACGTGGAGCTGGGCAGCATGACCCACGTCCCTTCTCCCAGGCCTGCGGGACCGGGACATCCACCCAGAACACCCGGCAGGGGCAGCCGCAGAGGGTGGAAGGGAGACAGCTGACGAACTCGAACGAGGCCGGGACCAGCGGGGAGCACAACGGCAGGCGCTGCCCGCTTCCCGTGCGGGAAAGTCGGTTGCGCTTCCTTTCTGCGAGTCAGCCCTCCCCGCTGTCCCCGGGCCTCCTCGCCGCGCTCTCCTCTCCAAACCCAAGGCCCTCCACGGCGGCAGGGACCCGGCCGCTTTACCACGCGGCCAGACAAAAGGGTACCGGGCCCCGGGAAGCGGCCGTCGGGCCGGGGCTGCTCCTCACCCTCTCCTTCACACCCCGCGGCGGCGGGCCCGGTACCGGGCGGTAGAGCCCTCACTGCTGCTCCCGCTCGGGCCAGGACCCTCCCCACAACATCCCCGGGGCGGGCGGCCCCGCTATGGACCGTCCCGCGCCGCGATGCCCACCCCCTCCCCCGGGCCCCCGAGGCGGCGCAGGCCCCGCCGCTCACCCGCGGGCCGCTTCCAGGCTTTTGATGAGCTTCTTGATCTTCCAGATCTCCACGTTGCGGTCGGCAGCGCTCGGATCGTCCGCCATCTTCTCCCTCCTCCTCCTCCTCCTCCTCCTCCTCCTCCTCCTGCTGCGGCGGCTGCGGCGGCGGCCTGCGGCGGGCGGGCGGCACACACACAGCGGTTACAGCCGGCCGGGCCCGGCGCCGCCCGCCGCTCCCCCCCCCCCCGCCCCGCGCCCTCACCTCAGGCGCGGTCCCCCCCGGCGGCGGCGCTGACGTCGGACACCGGCGGCGCGCGCTCCCCCTCTCCGCGCTGCATGTGTTGCAATCGGCTCACATGGGGCCTGTGACATCACTTCCGGGGGACCGGGGGCGGGCAGCGGGGGAGGAGGAGGGGGGGTGCTCGCTCGCGCCCCGCCCAGCGCGGGAGCCGGGGACGCACGCCATAGGCTGGGAGGACGCGGGGCCCCGCCCCCTGCCCGCGCCGCTATTGGCTCGTGCCCCGCGCGGGGTGCTGCGGGGAGTGTAGTCCAAAAGCCGGCGGGGCGGGGAGGAGCGGAGCGGCTGGTCTCGCGAGAGCTGCTGCGGAGGTCTTGGCCGCGCTTAAAGGGGCCGCGGCGGGCGGGAGCGGGGGGTGCCGGGGCTCGGTTCCTGCGGTGGCACCGCCCCGGAGCAGAGCCCTCGCGGCGCCGCTCGAGCGTTGCTCCTGTGGGGCTGCAGCCGCCCCGTCACCGCCCGGGGATCTCCCTCCCTCCGTGGCCCGGCCCGCGGTCCCCGGCGCTGGCAGGGAGCGGAGCCGGGCGGTGGAAGGATGAGAAGCCGCGGGGCTATCCCTACGTTTCTTCCGTCCTCGGGAATACCGCCTCTGCGCCGGTGTCACCGCTGCGGCCGCCGGGCTGGGGCAGGAGCCCCCCGCGGGGCCCGCAGAGGTCGCGGCTATGAGCTCCGGGCGCTGCTTGGGAAGCAGCGGTGGAACAAGCGGTGACTGCTCAGAGAAGGGGAGCGGGGCTGGGGAGAGGCTGGGGCAGGGCCCAGAGAGCAGCGGGGTGGGCGCTGGTGACGGGAATTGTGCCCCCGCAGCCCTTCGCTGCGCCAGGGCGATAAGCGCAGGGCGGGCGGTGCTACAGAAACATAGAGCGGTTGCGGTTAAAGGGACCTTAAAGCTCCTCCAGCTCCAACCCTTGCCACGGGCAGGGACACCTTCCACTGGAGCAGGCTTGCTCCAAGCCCCTGTGTCCAACCTGGCCTTGAACACTGCCAGGGATGGGGCAGCCACAGCTTCTCTGGGCACCCTGTGCCAGCACCTCAGCACCCTCACAGGGAAGAGCTTCTGCCTCAAGAGCTCATCTCAGTCTCCCCTCTGGCAGGTTAAAGCCATTCCCCTGTCCTGTCCCTACAGGCCCTTGTCCAAAGCCCCTCTCCAGGTTTCCTGCAGCCCCTTCAGGCACTGGAGCTGCTCTAAGGTCTCCCCTTCAGGAGCCTTCTCTTGTGCAGGCTGCCCCAGCCCAGCTCTCTCAGCCTGGCTCCAGAGCAGAGCTGCTGCAGCCCTCAGCATCTCCATGGCCTCCTCTGCACTCACTCCAGCAGCTCCCAATCCCTCGTGCTGCTGCCCCAGAGCTGGATCAGGACTGCAGGGGGGTCTCCCCAGAGCACAGCAGAGGGTCAGAATCCCCTCCCTCGATTGCTGCTCACGCTCTGGGGCTGCAGCCCAGCACACGGGGGGGCGGGGGTCTGGGCTCCAGCGCACACTGAAGCTGGGTCATGGGGAGCTTCTCATCGACCAACACCCCCAAGTCCTCCTCAGGGCTGCTCAATCCAGTCTCCCCCAGCCTCTGTCTGTGCTGGGGATCGTGCTTTTATGCAGTGGTACGAGGGAAGCTCCTTCCCTGCTGCCTCCCCGAGGTGATGCTCTGCTGGCGATGCTGAGCAGGCACCAGCGGCTGAACGCTGCAGGGGTTCGTGGCTGTGGCATCTCTCCAGCCCACATCTGCTCCCTCGAATGTGTCAGCTCCGATCTTGGCCACCACCCCTGCCCTGCCAGGGGCAGCCTGGCCCCTGTGCTGTGCTGTGCTGTGCTGGGGGGGATCAAGCTTGCAGGACAGCAAGTGCTGCCATAGCCTCAGCCCTCGGCAGCCTCCTCTTCCTCCTGTGCTGCCTCTCTGCTCCCCATGCCGGTACAGCAGCACTGTGGGGAGCTGGGCACGGGGCAGCTGAGCAGAGACTGCTCTGGGACTCAGCCTGAAACTGGGTTTTAATATCAGTGTTAATATAACATCATGCTGGGGAGATGCTGTGAATTTCTGAACTGCCAGCTTGGATTTGAAGTCCTGTTTCTCTTTAGGGCTGAGCAAGTAATCAATTCCAACCCTTTCAGGTGTTTTTCCATGTGCATCTGGTCCTACATAGTCCTTTATAATCCTCCTCAGAACAGCAAGACAGTGGATTATGCCTGGCTTTAGAGATGATCTGCTGAGATGCAAGTTTCTGTGCCTGATAAGGCAGGACTGTACATGCAGATGCGCAGGTGGACAACCACCTACCCTGTGCTTCCGTGCGATCCTGCCCTTTCCATTCAATCCAGGGCCTGTACTCCAAAGAACAGCCACTGAGCGTCCATCCCAGTGCTCGCCCCCCAGCCTGACGCACTTGCTTTGCTGCGGCAATTCTGGCTCCAGCACTCCCGATATGACAGATGCTGTGGGTTCCCCCCACCACTCTCCTGGTGCTGGCTGACATTGATGTGAGCAGTGCTGGTCTCTGACAGCAGCACAGCTCCGAGGGAATGAGGAAGGAGCAGAGAGCAGCGATGGGACAGAGTCACTGAATTAGAGAGAACTTCTCCAATACACTGCTGAAAGGAGAGAGGAGCTGTGCCTTTGCAATGTGCTGGCTGGTGGAGAAGGGGGAGACTCCATCTCACTTTCCTCCTATGCAGCACTGCAATCCCAAGGGAAGCTGAGCATCTCCTGCTGCACAGGCACCACAGCAGGTCCCTGCACTCCCCAGCACTCTCCCCAGACATGGCACAATGGGAGCAAATGCATTTAGGAAAGGAAAAGAAGCCTCGGTAGGCAAGTGGAGATGCGCTGCTCCTGGTTGAGGACTCCCTATTGAAGGCAAGTGGGAGCTGTGTCTGCCATGGCGTCTGCCATCGCAGTGCTCTCATCCACCCATGTCACTGGATGTTACCATGACCTTCAGAGGAGGCTGTGTCCTGCCCTGAGCTCCTCCCACCCGCAGAGGTCACCATGAGGGGACGTGTGCAGGTGGAAGCAGCACAAGCAGCACTCAGCCACCTTTCCCGGCCAAGGAACACGTGCAAGGCTTCCCTTAGTTACTGTCGTACGCAGCAGTCATTTACCCCAGCACTGCTGCGGCTGCAGGCCTCCTGGGAGGAGCGCTGGGTACATGGAAAATGACATTGTGCAACAACCCCAAATGCATTTCTCCCAGTGCTGGCAGGCACCTGCCCAGCGGCGGGACAGCAGCAGTTAACTCCTCGGGACAGGGGTCATAGAATCCCAGACTGGTTTGGGTTGGAAGGGAGCTTACGGCTCCTCCAGCTCCAACCCCTGCCACGGGCAGGGACACTTTCCACTAGAACAGCTTGCTCCAAGCCCCATCCAACATGTCACCAGAGCTAACAGCCCCATTGCTGCATCTGCCTTCCTGGCAGCTTTTCCCAGCAGGACACACATCACCCAAGTTCACTTCTCCCTCCCCAGTTCAATAATTCAGCTTGCAAAGGAGGAGCTAAGAACAGCACATTAAGGAATAAAGAACATCTATGACAGATGAAACTAGGACAGGGAAAGTAACCCATTGCAGAATTAAACCTGACCAATGCCTCAGGACCCTGGAGGCTACGAAGAGGATCCATCACCTTTGCCCTGATGGCACTACAAGCCGAGAGGCAGGCAACTGTGAGCAGCAGCACTGGCTCTGCTGCGGGAACATCCGCCCGCAGTGCCAGGGAGGCAGCAGGAACAGCTTCCAGAGGATGGGTTTTAAACTGTTTCACCTCAGGACGTTTCCTCTCAGCACCTGGAATACCCCAGTACACTTTGCTGGAGGATTCCTGCTCTTTTTCTGACTGTAGTTCTATGCAGGGGATCACTTTTGAGCAGAGCCCAGCAGAGGGAAATTCAGGACAGAAGTTGTCTGCAGTCAAGTTTTGCAAAGGAAATCTCAGGAGATGCACTGCCAAATGCTCCCGCCATTAACAAACCCACAGATGGGACAGGAGCTGGGTTATGCTGCGACAGAATGAAGCTCCACACGAGACACACTGGCGAGACAGAACAAACAGGCCCAGGAGGGTTTGCACACATGCTGTGAATGTGAACATGCTCCTCACACCATCTACGTGCACCACTGCCTGCCTGTGACAAAGGGAAAATCCCCCAACTAAACAGCAGAATAGGGCCCAGAGCTACACCCAACTGTGTCACTTGGCTGCTTGTACAAGAGCTCCATTGGCGCAAGCCGCCAAAGCTCCACAGGCTGCATGGGCCTCGCTAGTCCTCCCTTGGGAACAGCCACAGCAGAGCTGGGATCCCAACACTGATCCTCTCCTGAAAGCACAGCATTTGGGATTAGGAGCTGCCCAGTACCCCTAAAGTCACACAGCTTAACCTGCTCTAATTTGTTGCCAAAACCTGCCTGTGCTCCATGTGCATCAAGTGTGGTGCAGGCTGGGCACCCCACAGCACTGCCTCTGACCTGCTCCTGTGGCTGCACCAGCCTCATTCCTCACCTTCATGCCCAAGCCACACTGCTCCAAGCTCCCTCACTTGACAGATCAGTTGCTGCTTATGCCTTTCTGCCCACTTCTGTGGCCTCAGCTGACCAAAGGGAAGCTGCTTCCAGTCTTGTGGGCTAGGACTGCTGGGGAGAGTTCAGTGCCTGAAGCTTTGGGCCCATCCATAACTTGAAAGGGTTTGCAGAACTAGGATACGGAGCCCTCCCCGGTAGTTTCTCATATTAAGGAAACTAGCTAGAATGCCAGAAAGAAAAATCCTTCCTCCCTCCTGCATATCTGAGCTGCAAGGACAAAGCAGCTGTAAACGCTGCAGTCAGTTACACACACAGAGTAGCAGAAGGGGGGAAAAAGGAGAAAGAGAAGTATTTTTACAGCAAGAAGATTGCAAAGATTTGGCAGATTTGGTTGCTACCAGCAGCAGTGGGCACCTGCTGCTCCAAGTCTGTGTCAGAAGGCTGAGTCTGAGCACAAAGTGCCTGATGATGAAGTCCCACAGCTACACCCCATCAGCTCAGGGCTTCCAGGAGCACAGTGGTGACACCTACGGAAGGGACAGACACTAACCTGTCACCAGATACCTTCTCCTTGCACATGAATGAAGCAAAAAGCTGCTGCCAGTGCAGCTGGCTGCCTGCTCTCCCCAGGAGCATTTAGGCAGTTACCATGCTCATGTTGCCCCTCGAAGGCCAGGAGACCAAGAACTCCATGTTGGACGCTTTTCTGCTTTTATTTTAAAAAAATCCAGAATGGATCCAATAACAGTTTTATTATCAAGGAATTTGTTTTACCATAAGCAGAGAACAGACACAGGATGGAGCAGAAGGCTCAGACAAGCAAGGTATTAACTTCCATGTAGCCTCTTTCATGAGAAATGATGCTACAGCTAAGTTTGAAGTAACCCCTTCCCTTCCGAAGAAGGGCACTAGGCTAGCTGCAGCTCTGAATGTTCTCTAGCAATGGAACCAGCTTCGGCACTGCTGCTCACGGGCCTCAGCATCTGCTCACAAGTACTCACATCCACAAGCAGGGTCCATGCCGGTATTCCTCTCCTCCCGTTCCAGCAGGACTTCCATCTCCACCTTTCAATTTAGTGACATGGTTTCCAGACTTGGAGATCAGATTTAGTACACCATTGTGGCAAGTATCAGAAATATATGATCAGCGAGTCCCCAGGCGCCTCGGGTGAGATCTAACTTTGTCTGGCATGAATTAACTTTCATCAAGTGACAATTTACCTAGCAGACACATCACTAAGTTTATACATTAAAGAATTTTATATATAGAATACTGCAAAAACACAGTAAGTCTGAATTCTGCCCATTGCTGCTCAGGAAGGTCCCTTCTCTCCCAAGCGTCAAGAAAAATCAACCTCCTCTTCATACTCTAGTCAAGGCAAGACAGAGACTCCTTATTGCTTCTCTTCCTTCTGATCCCCTGGACTTCCAGAACCCTCTCGTTCAGAGGCCATCTGTGAAAGAGTTGGTTTATCAGTTGAGGTAACAACAAAATGCTTCCCCTAAACATTCCCCCCCCCCCGGCTCGGTAGCTGCTTAGGTCAGTTCTAGACTGAAGAAACCCTTCCTGCAGTGAAAAGGGTGATTGTCCACTAGAGAATAGAAACAATCCTCATCTCTGCATGACTTTCACTATAACGAAGGGCATCATCTCCCTGTTATTGATGCGCTCCCAATGGATGTAACAAGCTTACACTGCAGCACTGAACATCTTCAGTTTGACATCAGAAAAGCAGCTTTCCACAGCAAAGACAGCTTAGCACCCCCAAGGCCACCCAGGCAGTGTGTGCTGCTGCCACCCTGGGAGGCTCCCCTGGGCACCAGGGCTCAAACTGGGGGCCTGTCATGGGGATGGAGACTAGGAATGAAACCCTGCTGCCTTACTACTGTAATCTGGGCAGACTGAACAGGAAACCTGTTCTACAGGCAACCTTAAAGTAAGCGCAGAAGTTACTTTACTTCCTTAGGCACTACACACTTAGGGGAAAGCCCTGTCTATGCTCTTAATGGGAGCTTCCAGCACTTTTCCATGTAACAGCGCACAGTAACACCACACACTGCCTGGGAGGCAGGCGACTTACAGCAGGATGGCCAAGGCTTCAGGCCTTCAACCCTATCTGACCTCCTACAACTGCCCCTGCAGCAAGTGTCACACAGAGGGAGCTGCGCTGAGACTCAGTGCTACTTCAGGTGTAGCTTTGACTTTAACTGGTGTCCCAACCCACTCTGCCTCATCTGAGGGCTGTAAGATGGAAGTGACCATGAACCTACCTTCTTGTATGCCATTTCAAAGAGTTTCAGGGAAGCCTGCTGCAGGCTGGTTGCTGCCTGCCTGATGTTTTCTCCTGTTTCACTATCTTTACGAGCCAGAAGTTCTCTCATTTTAGCAATTTCTTCCTTTAATTTGTTGCACTGCAAATAAGACACAAAACCCATGATGAAATCCTGCACTTTGTTCACTGTTGTTTCACACAGCTATTGGCCACAGTAAGACTACCGTTTTTGTTTGCTAGAAGCCATGAAATTAAGTCTCAAACTGGGCCATACAGTCTGCAGGGACTGGGACTGTGCTCAGTTCCCAATGGGCACCTGTCCACATCACTAAATGTGCCACAGTTGGCATTAATCGGTCCCCTTCTTTGCCGTCTCAGCAGAGGTGCCAAGGACAGAGAGCCCTGCAGAGAGAGAACAGCCCGCCAAGGAGGAGAGCTGCTCTCCCTGGCACACCTCAGCAGCGAGTCAGTCGGCCCAGGAGCCAGGCTAAAGGGAAAAGCAAGCCGGTTTTCAGCTATACTTAAGGCACTGTCAGAAAGCCAATGCATAAGGCTGTTTGCCACCCTGTTTAATCCCTTTGTTGCACGTGGGAGAAGGAGCAGAGACAGACCAAAGCAATACGCTCTCCTCCCAGCCCCTGCAGCCATCTGCCAAAGCCTCCCCGTGGTCTGGCAGTTCTCTGCCAGGCTGGCACGCTGAGAGGGGCGGGCTGGAGAAGGGAGGTTACTGGGGGACAGCTCTGCAGCAGCGCTTGCTCAGCGGCTCCCGGTCAAACCGTGGGCAGAGCTCTTACACAGACCCACAGGAAGGCGAATAAGATCAATGCCTTCTGTGTCAGGACACATCTTCACCCAGACAGCACAGGGCACCTTCCAAGCACTGCTACCAGCTTTGCCTTTGTATTCAACCCTGGAATATCCTTGCAGCCCCATGCAGGGAACAGAGACTTAAACTCTGTGCCCCTGTGAGAGAAAACACCCGTGACTGTAACCCCAGTCAGCCAATAACCATCCTAGAAAGAGAAGATGGGCTGAAAAACAGCATTTAAAATGATCAGAGGGTACTTACCAATAAAACTATAATCCTGCTCCCTCAAATGCCCCACAGAGCCCCTCAGAGCCCTTTCATGCTGCTTCTGAGAGTTCTCAACTTGCAGATTGTGCACTCCGTTTTAAACCTGGCTCTTGAAATTCTTAATGCAGACATGAAACTGGCACTACTGTGGTGTGAAAAGCACCCTCTTGATACTAAATGTCCGCTTCACTCCAATCAAAGAAAAACTGGGAGTTAAGTGCATTTTCATCACCTCTGAGTTCTTGAGTGCTGTGCATGTACCACCGGGACCACACAGCCTCTTTGCCTTTGTGCCTCTGCTAATACCTGGGTAGGCACTGTTCATCAACTCCAGCTTTTGAGAGAAAGTCTCCTCTTGCACAGGCTACAGCACAGCTCTTATCAAACCACCACAAGGCCAAGCCAAGGACATACTTCATGCAGAAATCTTTCAGTAACAGCTTCCCAGGCTCTCAGATCTTCAGGGACACTGAACTCGCACTTTGAAATAGGATATTTGCTATTACCTACACCACACTGTTCCAAGCACATCCTTACTGCCCTCCCATCAGCCATGCTCACCCCACCCATCAAGTGCAAAAAGCAGAAATCAGTGACTTTGCTTTGTGCTGTCTTTCCATGGCCTGGAAATACGCACAGAATTGGTGCTCCCAGTCAGAGCCAGCCCTAAGTGAGAGTTTGAGCAAAGCCTTAGGAAGGAATCTTACCCCCATCGCAGGAGCAGAAGCTACCTACCTCATCTGCTGGCAGCTGATCCTTGAACTCCTCCATCTTAGACTCTGTGTCGTGGATGATGCCTTCAGCCATGTTCACAGCTTCCACACGTTCCTGGGTAAGAGAGTTCATAAGGGCTTCTTGCACACATCACTGGCGACACAAGGCTGTGTATGCTGACAGCTGATGCTTCTTTCCCCAAACTACCAGCCTCCATTCTAGTTCCCACCCAGGATCCTTCTTAATGGCAAGGAAAAATGCAAGCAAAGCGGATCTGGATGCATTCTGGCACCAGAAAGCACAGGCAGTCTGTGCAGGCCAGTCCTCATGCTTGCACACTCAAACTCACTTCTCTGCAGGTAGAAGCAACGAATGCAGCATGGCTGCTGGCACGCTCAGAAAGGCAGCAACTGCATAGCCAGCACAGCTCTCTCTGCTCTGCTCCTCAGGAAAGCATAGAGCTGTTGGTAAATAAGCTTCTTCAACAAGGAGGGCACTAGAGACAACTAAAACTGGATTGTTTTATTCACATCCCCTTATTAAAAGTGCTTGTAGCATCTCAGCAGTGGAAAAACACCACTGTGCTAGATAACAAATGCCAGTTCCTGATGGTACTGTTGCAAAGACAACCCACAGGGGATAAGGTAGGCTGTAAGCACAAGGGAGCAACAGTCTCGCTGAGACATAATTCAGGCCCAGCGACAACCGGAACTATTTCACCAGCAACAGGTCCTCTGGGACACCCATCTGAAAGGAGACTCTACCTGGACTGTGATAGTGTGGCTATCACACCTGCAGTGTGATACTGTTCTCAGGAGAGGAACCACTTCCAGTGGAAACCTGATGAAAAGTAATTTTGTTTCTCCACTCTACCTTCCCTCTTTGTGGAATGTCAAGGCTCACAGCAGGGTGCCAACTCCATCAGTGATAACCCTGTTTATGCGTTCCATGGTTTTCCATGGCAGTAAAAATGTGCTCAGAAAGGTGTAATGAGGGGATTCTGACAATCAGTTATGTGCATCAAGTAAAGAGAAATGTTAGTTAAGAAAGTAACCTGATCCCTTGATATGTCACTGGGCAAGGATGAGCCCCACTTCAGGGCAACAACAGGGAAAAACTTACTCGGCAATTTAAGATAGAAAAATCAAAGGCAATAGAAAAGTTCTCAGTGCAGCCTCCTCAAACGCAAGGCCATCACCTCCACTTCATGGCCATGATACAGGTATTTGAACAGTGGGACTTTCAGGCCATGGTCTTCAAAGATTCCCCATCTAACCTACAACTGCTACTAAGCCAGTGCGTTGTGGCTGTGGGGGCTCTGAAGCAAGAAAATGGTGCTTTATGTGAACTTATTCCATGCACTCTCTCCTTCAGTCCTCTTCTGATCCAGCACTGCAGGTGGGATTTACAGCATTGCCTGACCACCTCAGGCAGGCTCTGCCGACCACGAGAACACAAAGTGGCTCAATCCAGTGTGCCAGTTTTAGCAAACATTAAATATACACTGGTGCCATATCCCAGAGCAGGCCTGTGTTGTGCCTGCTTACCTCTATATTTAGTAGCTTAATTCATTAGCACTACCCTCATTAAACCAGTTAGTTCCAACCTTGTATATCCTTTGTATATCACAGGTTCAGTCACTCAATTATGGCAAGTGTCAGTCTTTTCTTGACCAAGTCAGTGAGGCTTTCAAACCCCTCTTGATGGCTCCACCTGCACTGAGGGAACTGCTGTGCTCAGATGAATACAGCAGTCAAGATGCCACAGCGAGACTCTGAGCACTAAGTAAAGCAACTTCCTACTTACAAAGAGGCTGAGGTGCAGCTTTGCTTGGCAGGCTGTATAAATTAAGCTTTAAAGTCAACTCTCTCAGAGAAAGTAGGTTAAATGTCCCCATATTGCCTCCATTTAAACGGAGCATCCCTGTGAGAACCCAGCTGCAGCAGGCTAGCTTCAAATCAACATGCCAAGATTAACAGGCAGGTGGACGGCAAAGAGCACTGATGACAAAAAGCATAACTAGAGCTGCAAAGCTCTTTGCTATGACTAATAGGCAGGTGAGTCTGCTTACTGCTGCCTCCACATCCCAGGAATTCTTCAGGGAGGAGTTAAAGCGCTAGTCAAACAGGGCAAGTTTCCCAACCCAAACCCAAGATCCAAGTGCCCCTGCATACACCAAATTGCATCTCTGGAGTGTAAACTGAATGTAAGGAAACATATTCATGTAACAGCGCAAGCAAACAGCTCAAGACTTTCCAGACCAGAGCCTGCAGCTCCTTCAAAGGCTAGCACAGTTAATGGCACAGAATGGCAATAACCAGGAGGTACCCACTAGCTGGAGGGTACCGGAACAATCACGTTACCTTCCTTCGCCTGTCTTCCTCTGCATATTTCTCTGCATTCTTCACCATGTTCTCAATTTCATCTTTGCTGAGGCCACCAGAAGACTGGATAACAACTGCATAAGAGAAAAAGCATTAATAATGTCCTCTCATCTTTGAGGAAAGAAGTTATTTCCCAAACCCCCTCAATGGCAGTGGTTTTGCTCAGGGACTCTGCACCTGCGAAGACCTCCTGGGCAGTACAAAGGCAGCCTCTGAAGAGGCACTGATGCTGCTGGCAAGATAAAAGCCTGACATCTTAGATCTAGTGAACTCCCTGGCTCTGCCAGACACTTCCTGCCCACTGGGCTGTGAGTCACTTTGACCATTCTTCAGTCCTCCTGGAAAGTGCATGTGCACACAGCCCCACCCCCCCCCCCCCCAAACCAAAGGGGCACTCTAGCAGGTTAAACCCACAAAACCCCAACCAACAGCAAAATCCAAACAGAAGGGATTGCTTTATCAGGGCACAGAGGTTCCTTTCACTGCTGGAAAGCAGCCTGGGCTAGCAGCAGGATAAGACAACGCTCCCCACCCAGCTCCTCACACTGCCCTTAAGTGACCATAGTGTGATTCTATGGGCAGGCTCTTAAGATGCTTCCCCTTTTTTTCCTCATCCATTAGTGGCAAAAAGCATTGTCTAGATTTAAGCTAATTTCACAGTAAAAACAATTTAATTGGAAAGGAGAGGACCAACATCCACGATATCACAAAGTCCAAAAAAGGATGTATCAAGATCCTCATTAGAAGTTTTCTATGTAGTATTTGTCAACGGTACATAACCCTGAATAAAGACATACGCACATGTCTTCTTTGGCTGCAGACGTGGGATGAGCAGCTCAGCTTTATAATTAGGACCACGTCTCCATACAGGGAGGCAGCTAAAAAATCCTGGTTGCCTAATACCAGGAGATGCTTACTCAGAGCAAGAAGGCTGCCACCCATCAAAAACGTACAAGGAAATCAAAGTAACAAGCAGTGCGGGTTTGGTAACAGATTTCTGCCAGAAGCCAAGCAGGATGCTGAAGAGCAGTGCATACCTTCAAGTTGCCAGTACAATTAACAATAGTTTTCTGGAACGGAGCATGCATTTGATTGCTCAGGTGGTTGCCTCCAAGAAACAACTGACAGGCCATACAGAGGCTTCCCAGTTTGAGGCACAAGAGATCTATTTTGTATCAGGGGAATCTACAAATGGTTCCAATGAATGTTCTGAGCCCACAACAGAGCTCCAGGAATCGTCAACAGTGTTGTCTATTACCCCAGAACACTGGGCCCAATGTTTCACTGGACTACAGAGCAAAGTTCAGTAACACCTTCAAGTCCCCAAGCCCCTGTCATTTAGAGATGCTGCCAGCCTGAATGGCTGAAAATGAACAACATGGTTAGGCAAAATACCTGCTGCTTCAGAATACCTGGATTTCAAGTCCTCTGTGATGGAGTAATTAGAAACAAAACAGGGTCTTGGCACAGGGCTGATCTACCCATCTGTACGTGCCATGACTTGAATTCAACTGAGATCCTCCTAAATTGATTTCTCTCTTAAAAGCTCGCACCGTCATGTAGGCAGCCACAGACAGCAATCTCTTGATGCGTTAGCAGAGGGCATTCCCAAAGGAGCAGCATGCCCAGGAGCACAGCTCAAGAATAATTCATACAAGGTGCTGGATTCCCAAACCTTTATTTCTGTCTCTTCAGGATAACGTAGGGCAGAATGTCATTGCACTGAGCTTCATAGTGACACAGCACGCCCTGTAAAGCAGCAGGAGCCCTGCTCCACAAACACCTCTGGGACCTGAGGCACAGCTGATCCATACAGGGAACCCCAGGGAACAGTTGCACTCTGCTGAAAGATTGCTACAGCCATCACAGCAGACAGCAAGGCCAAGAAAGGACTGTCACAGAGTGCAACATGACTTGGACTCTGGTAAAACCCTGCCAGTAAGGACTCCCCTAGTAAAGGCAGATGCATATTTCAATGTGCAAGGAGAGAGCATCCATCAGTGGCAGTCTCTGTCAGCAGGCTAATAGAGTGCTATGTGATCACAGAAGCTCTATTTCCTTGAAATGAAGTTACAGGTCAGTTGTCACCTCTTCCTTTCCCTACCCTGTTTTGCAGTAACCCTTTGCTCCCTTTTCCAGAGGAAGCACTAAGGCTAAGATGACTTCAACCATATCTATGCTGTGCTGGCAAGAGATTGCTGTGTCATCCTTACCCTCAATCAAGTAACATGCTGCAGAGTCCCCACCCCTGGCCTGTGGGATGCCCATCAAGGGAGCAGTCCCATTACCTCTGGAGTCACCCAGTGCTTCCCTCAGTGCCCAGCATGCTATGGCACCATCACTGCTCCACACCCTTCCTCTTCCTCCCTAGGCAGCATCCCAGAGCACTTACTCTGCTGCTCGCGGCCGGTGCCTTTATCCTTGGCTGAGACATGAACGATACCGTTAGCATCAATGTCAAAAGTGACCTCAATCTGGGGCACTCCACGTGGTGCTGGAGGAATCCCAACCTGAGAATGAGAAGCACTTAGTCATTAGCTCACAAATGAACATGAGCTCAAAGTATGAGTCTCCAAGGTTGGGCATGTTATCTTGGTGATCTGTCAGCTGAATCCCAGACTGGTTTGGGTTGGAAGGGACCTCAAAGCTCATCCAGCTCCAATCCCCTGCCATGGGCAAGGACACCTCCCACTAAGACCTGGTTGCTCAAATCAACTATAAACTAACCCTCAGAGACTAATCCTCTACATGCCTGTTGGCATCATCTGGTGATTGTAGTATCCTGACTGATTTAACAGAATACAGATTTCCACCTAGGCCAAGTACACAGAAACCATGAGAGGTAGCCCCAAGTTTGGTTTCAACGTGAAACAGGCTCTGCTTTATTGCTAAATAAGCCCCTCTTCCATGGAGACAGCAGGATGCTCTACTTTCTCAGTTCTGGACATAAACAGACTTCACTGACTACCTCTGAGGCAACCATTTTAAGGGAGTGACAGGCAGTACAGCTTCCTTCAAAAGCGCAAAAGAAAAGGCAAGGCCCTTCCTAGCAACAGGAAGTTTGGATAAAAGTGCCAAACTTTGCCAACACTGCCTAAGGAGACAGGCAGCCACAGTACCAGGCTAGAAATGGGCTATCCTGGGGACTGCAGGTATCACAGAGCCTGCTCCAAGTCTTGTCTTTGCAACACCAGAGGAAAAGGCCAGAGTTCGGGCTGTGTGCTGCACAGGCCTGCTACTACAGAGCTCTCTGTGCCCAGAAGCAAAGACAGCCCTTTTAGGCTCTAATGCTGCGGTAGCCCCTGTGCCATATAAGACTACTTAGACACTTCTGAGCCCCATCTTAAATGCTGGTTGCTCTCCTGCTGTTGAAAGGCTGCCCCAGAATCAGGCTATGCCCTAAGAGACTGCTTTTTACTACAAATAGGGTCAAGTGTCTTCTGTAAGATGACTCTGCCTCAACACTGCCTTCAGGGGTCAGCTGTAATGGAGAAGGTTCTGAAAGTCAACTCTAAGGTCATGAAGACTGAGCAGCCAACGTACCAATGTGAACTGGCCAAGAAGTTTGTTGTCACTAGCCATCTCTCGCTCTCCCTGGCATACTTTAATCTCCACTTGTGTTTGCCCATCAGCAGCTGTGGAAAACACCTATGGAAAGAACAGAAAGTTGCTGGATAGTAAATTGCAACACATGAACCGATGCAGTTATAAACTGACAAAACAAGGAATGAAGACAAGCTACTTGGGAGAGAGAAAGAATCATCAGAGGCTTGTTGTTCCCCTGTTCCTCAGACAAAACACTGAGGCATCAAAACTTGAACAGCCAAGCTCACCGGCATTTTGTCCTACATGCACTTGAGCACCCAAGCACTAGCCATGCCACGTCAGCAGCAGGCTCCAGTGGCAGCCAGCCACATTTCCTCCTGACACAGCAGGGCTCCAGCCCCACACCCCAGGCAGAACCAGGGTTATCAGTAAGAGCACACACTAGCAGGGCCAGACAAGGCAAAGGATCTCACCCAAGACTACTAGGGCTGTACAACACAGGGGAAAAAGTAATCCCTTCAAGGCACGGCAGCCCAGGAAAGGTGGTCTCAAAGGAGCGTGGTGCTCAGTTACAGAAGGTCTCCACACAATTCTTCTTCAGAATGATGTGTTGACAGTTAACATCATGGCACACAGACTGCAACCCTGACCAAGCACAAACATCCCAAGGTATGTTGGTCCACATTAACTCGACTCACCTCCCCTCTTGGGCATACTAGTCATCAGACACTCAGTGGCTGACATTAAACCTAATTTCTGTGCTATTTTTCCTTGCCAGATGAGGAAGAGACAAGACTGACATGTTTTGGGTAGCCTTCGCTGGGTGTTTGAGACCACCACAAAAGACCCACCCATCTAGAGTCAACTTGTACCTGGCTCTTCTTTGTTGGTATGGTAGTATTCCTATTGATGAGCTTTGTGAAGACACCTCCCAGCGTCTCAATCCCCAAGGAGAGGGGAGTTACATCCAGCAGTAGCACGTCAGTAACGTCACCAGCTAACACACCACCTTGAATAGCTGCACCAATAGCAACAGCTTCATCAGGATTAACAGCTTTGCTAGGAGCACGGCCAAACAGATCCTGTACAGTCTGCTGCACCTGAATGGAGAGGAAGCACAACGCAGATGAAGAATGAGCCATTACCACCCAGTGCTGTGCTCACATGAACATGCCACCTTGGCTAAAGGTTTGTATCTTTATGCTTCTGCTGCCACATAACCCCATGGCATGATGAAAACACTAAGCTTCAGGCTTGGAACTGCTTCCTAATTCCCCATCTTCCACGCACGCTGTTAAGTGCATTCACTTCAGTCTAGACAACCCCTTCTCTGGGGATGTCCTCGTAATCAAGTGTGCCAGCAGCAAGTTAACCTGCACCAGTCCTTTCCTGGCCAGGAAGAGATTGCTCCATGCCTATGAAGCAGGAGTCAAGGACTGCTCCCCGGGAATATGTACAAACCAACACTGGGCAGAACAGAGCTGCCAAGGACAGGAGAGCTGTGGAGGCAGAGCACAGGGAAAGTGAAACACACACAGAGCAGAAGGACGGTTCACCTTGTCTCTGTGTAATAAAGGGGAGGGGAAAAAATGAACTGAAAATGTATAAAGTACAGTGCTTTCAAACGTCTTACTTAACGGCTGTTTCACCAAAAGGAGATTTGCTGCATCAGCCTGGGCTGTGTTATTAACTCTGCTCTTTTGGCTGGATGTGCTCATGATTGCAACAGATGTGCTACTGAAGTGTCCAGAAGGGAATGCAGCCAATCAGGTATCTGCACAAGAGCATAGCTCAGTAGACCACTCCTCTGCCTTGCAAGAGGAAGGTGTGGGACTTGGTTCCCCCTTGCAGCTTGCTCCTCTCCAAGTAAACTTGTGAGGCACAGGCGAACCTGGAAAACTGCTGCAAGCAGAAGTCCAACTCCTCTGCACTTAAGCCAAGAAGCATCTGCTGAGTGTTCATTACAGAGGAAGACACTTTCTGTATCAGCATATAATTAAGTGCAAGTCCTTCCCTCTAGAGGCACATTTTACAGTACAAAAGAAACATTACTTCTAACCACCCACTGTACTTTTCCTGGAGCAGTGGCCACGTGAGTGCTCCAAAGGCGGCACACTCCCTCCTAGCACGGGGAAGAGAACACAGCGTACACAAGAGAAAGCTCTGTGCAACACATCAGCACCGCTTTGGAGCCAGAGCTGTTAAGTACAGGCACTCAGGAAAGCCTGATGTATGCTCAAAGCCACAGGTGCAAGGGGTTAAAAACGGGTAAAAAAGTAAAAATAATACAAAATAAAGTCAATATTTAAGCACTCTCTTCCATTCCCAAAGAATACATCAGTTTCAGGAGGGGCTTCCCTGCTGAAAAGTCTTTTTCAGCACTTTATATGCAGCTAACTACGCCATTTTTCCCTTATCCAGCCGGAACAGCAGAGACTTCACGAAAGTATAGCATAGTTACTCCACCTGAGCTTTGGCCAGAGCAGCAGTCTTTTTATCTTGACTCCCCTGTCTGGGTGACCTTCTGCACACACTAATATCACCTCCAGCCACCAGGCTCATTTAAGACAGGGAGGAAAAAAACCCACCACCAAACCCCAAATCAAGCCCAAGCAGGACCATGTACACACCTACTATCCTATAAAAGGACCTGCAAACCACAAATCTTTACAGCAGCAGCCCAAGCTGACAAATCCCTATGGAATGAGATTTTGATGATCTCTGCAGTAAAGAACAAGCTACACCCTAGAAGAGAGCAGTGTACACACAGGTTCAGCTTTGACTCCAGGAAAGCTAAGCAGCAGTGTGCACTGCTACAAACAAGAACAGTAAATCACCAGCAGACAGCACTTTATCTGCAAGACAGCGCACATCTGCAAAGCAAGCTTCTAGGTTACCTGTTGATGCTTACTGCCACAGAATACAAGAGCTATGTGCTAGGTAGCAACTGCTTGGAACAGCCAGTTGAATATGCTTGACAAGATCCAGCCTCAAAGAGGCAGCTGAATATGTGCAACCAGCAGGTAACAGAGCCATTTTGCTCATGAAGTTTCTTCACTGGTAATTTTAAGTGCTTCACACAGAGGAAGAAATCCACTAAAAGGCAAAGACTGCTTATTGTCACTGAAGTGTACCTTTATCATACACTGAAATCCATAACAAGAGAAAACACCTCATGTATCTGAACAGTGCTGCTCCTGTTCAGTCCACATCAGAAAGCCAAGTTGAATTTTCAACTCCTGGTACCCCCCCGTTGTCTTTGCCAAGTGCAACTCAGGCCCCAGATCCAGGCTGAACTAGTTAAACAGGATGAGAGGGGCCCTTGCCATTGCTTTCATGTGACTACTTAGCACATCCGCTCTGCTCCTGGGGACCTTCAGCTGCTGGCGGTCTGAAGTAATCAGACTTCCAACTTCTCTGTTACAGATCACCCCAACAGGAAGCACTGTGTAGCTGTGCCGGCTTTGCCTGTAACAGGAACTTATCTCATACCTTTGGCATTCTGGTCATGCCACCGACGAGGATGACTTCACCAATGTCACTCTTGCTGACTTCAGCATCCTGCATGGCTTTCTGGCATGGCGCTACCGTCCTTTTGATCAGATCAGCTACAATGCCCTCAAACTGCGAGCGACTCAGCTTCATGTTCAAGTGCTTTGGTCCAGAGGCATCCATAGTAAGGTATGGCAAGTTGATATCAGTCTGCAGCACAGACACAGACGGGAAGTGAAAGCCAGGAATGGAAAACAAGGCAGCTACATACAGGTTTTAGATCGAGTTACAGGTTCTGTTCTGTCTGTACTGAAGCATTTAGGTGTCTGTTCACCCTGCAGCCAGTCGTGAAGTGGCAGCAGGCACACTCCTATGTTTGATGTTTCAGACAGGAGACAGGAAAATGATTTTGTTGCACATCTCATGGTTATAACTATTAAGTTCCAATTTTGATATCATGTTATTTAAAGATCTTTTATTTCTATCATAGCCAGGAGGCAAGAGGTAAAACACTGGAAGTGACAACCTCAATGCTTTTCCTTTAGCACAACACAGACGAAAGCCCATCATTGGAGTTTCAGAAGATTTTGCCAAATAACTTAACATTTCAGATGAGGTAAGCTACTTGAAAGAAATAACCCATGACTGTTTCCTAAATGCAAATAACTCATGTTCAACAGCCAGTCCGTTGCCATTTAACACAAGAGTTCACCAGTGCCAGGGACCAGAATCCACACTTTTCATGGTTATCTGTGAATCATATTACAAATTCACATGCTGGACTTGTAAAGCAAATCTTGTATCAAAACCATCTTGTTCAAGTGCTGAGTCACACTGACATCAAAAGATAATACAAATCAAAGCCATTAAAAACAGCTGTGGTTTAAACTCTAGCAATAAAGTCTATACAACAAGAACTAAACCCAGGTTACTGACCAGGGGTGTGCATTCACTTTATAGATCATGGTCAAAAACATTAGGGGAAATAGGGCCAAACCCAAGTTGTTTTTTCCTTCCCTGCTAAAGAGTTAAGGAATTCAGTTTTTCCTGGTATGAACAGACTGCATTTGCCAACTCTTCAGCTAGTAAAACAGAGCCTGCTATGTCTCTGGCAGAACTATGCATCCATTGTGACTGGTCTAAACTCCTTGCTACGAGCTCCCCACTGGCCAACAAAAAGACCACCATAAAAAAAACTGTTTATTCAGAACCTAGAAACTGGCAGAGTCCCCATTTCGATTACTATATAATTGACCTTAATTTCTCTTAGGCAAGACCATTATACCCCCAACTTGCCGCTTCTCCAGCTTCTTATGCAGTAGTGAATAAAGGACACGCTTGACTGCATTAATATACAAAGCAGATGGAAAAAAAGGGGGTATATATTGCCCATTGTCTCTCTATAGGCAAATAAGATTCTTTATAGAAATTATTTCCTATTAAAAACATTAGCTTTTTCAGTGGAATGAGTAGCTCCAAGGCTTTAGAACTGCTTGCACAAAGCTGTGAGTGCTTCCAGTAACCCAGCAGTACTAGCTACAGCTGAATTCCCTGATGCTCACCATACTTCTGAAATACCTAAGCTGGGAATAAGGCCATGTTCCCTGCAAGACTGGAAAACATGGTGCCAGAAGAAAGGTAGAACCCGTTAACATCCTTAATTTCTGACAACTAGCTGCTCCTGAACAGTCTACCCTGCTAAAGGACTTCGTTAAAGTGATGCCATTTGGTTACACAGAAGCTTGTTCTGCCACCACAAAAAAAAGCAGTAATTTCATAGAGCTTCATAAACAAAAATGATGCGAAACAGTGCACCAAAATATTTCACTGCACTGCTTTGAATCCAGTCACCTACCTGCACAGATGATGAAAGCTCACACTTGGCTTTCTCCGATGCCTCCCTCACCCTCTGAAGGGCCATGTTGTCCTTAGTCAGGTCAACACCCATCTGAGTGAGAAACAATACAGGTCAAGAGACTCTCAGCTTTTGCATAGGAGTCATGGAGAGCTTCTCTTCACTGCAGTTCACCTTCCCATCACTCTTGACTGTAAAGATGTTTACAGAAATACAGGCAGATATGTGCACTTCTGCTCATCTCTCTCACTTTTGGCAAAGGCATTTAGCATTTCACAAACATCTGCTGGCCCTCTGCTTTAGAAGTGATTATACAGAGGCTACAGATGAAAGCTTGGAAAAGCTGTTCCAACACACAATATAAAGGGATGACTGAATTAGCAAGGGAGTTGGAATTACACTGCAGTTTCTGATAGCCAACCCTGTACTGTATGCACCTGTGCTGGCACATGCAATTGGATCACAAATTTTTATTAACAGAAGCAAGCAGTGGATGTACAAGTTGGTCCTGCTACAGTAGAGGAAAAAAAGGCAGGAGTCTTGCTAGTCTCCGTTTTCCAGGAGAGAAATACTCCATCTCCAGAAAACAAGTGTAAGAACTGGAAGCCACGCTAACAGGTGCTTCATACTCTTAATTTCACCTGACAGATGACTAACCAAGTCCTAATAACTTAAGAAAATACCCATGCTCCTATAGAAGTCAGGTGGCTTGGAAAAGTGTAACGCGAGACTGAATTCTGAGGAGACACCTTACCTCTCTCTTGAACTCTTTAACAATATACTGTAGCAAAGCCTGGTCAAAATCTTCTCCGCCTAAGAAAGTGTCACCATTGGTGGACTTCACCTCGAAGACTCCCTTCTGGATTTCCAAAATGGAAATATCGAAAGTGCCACCACCCAAATCGTAGACTGCAATACTGCAAGAACAGACATGAACACATGACTTTCCAAAGTTCTGTGGCTAGAAAATCACTCTCCTCAGGAGAGGAAGTGTGCAGGATTCATTCTGCTGTCCACTAAAGCTAAAAGCATCTCTAGAGACAGCAATAAACAAATGACAGCGTATGCAGCCCTCAAACACTTCACAAGGAAGTCTTCCCTGAAAGATGTACTGCACAGTGCTTAACTTTGCCTGTTAGTTACTCCTTCAAAAAGACATGCTCACATGCAACAGCAGGGACACCAGGACCATTATATCCATATTTTCCAAAATGCAAGGCTTTCACAGCACTATAATCTACATCAGAAATAAAGAGTATTTTCCTGCACTTGTAGAATCACCCTGGATAGAGACAGGAGACTGAATGCAGTCAGGAAGAAGATCAAGCTGGGGACAGCATGTGCCAAATGTCAGCGTACCTCTTGTGCAGCACTTCAGCACCAATGGCAACAGCCCCTCACCAGACTGTCCTTAGCCACACCTCTCACTGTTACCAGCAGATAAGATAAGTAATTAACACTCTGCTTTGATAATGAAGTTGTAGCTGCAAGTTACGAATTCACTTTCTTTAACAAGTATGGCTGGCATGGAACAGAGGTGACATTACACAGCACTGACTCACAGCTGTGAGTCTACTCTGGCAGAGCTCCAACCACTAATTTTAAAGAACAGAAAGCAGGAGCAGTATTTACAAGGCAAATTACAGCATGCTTATTTAAACATAGGGTAGGTGTAATGAACAGGCACTTACACTTTGTCTTCAGACTTGTCCAAACCATAGGCAAGTGCAGCTGCTGTTGGTTCATTAATCACCCTCAAAACATTCAAGCCAGCGATTTGCCCAGCATCTTTTGTAGCCTTAGGAAAAAAAGAGGAAGAGTGCTGACTACTGAGAGAAACTGAATGCAATTTGCAAGCCCCAAAATCTTACAGCTTGGTGATTACCTGCCTCTGAGAATCATTGAAGTAAGCAGGGACTGTGATCACAGCATTCTTTGCTGCATGTCCCAGGTAATTTTCTGGAAGAAAAAGGAGACAAAACAGGAAGTTATTCTTATAAAATAAGAATATTACCAAGTTGTTATGAAGTAGTTTGAAATCATTTTCCTGAACTAAAAGCACAAGATAGGCTTGCTGCCCAAGAACTTGCTGCTTTGTGAGAAGATGCAGAGAGAGCCCTGCAGGAATCAAGCCCTTCCTTTCTACACAACAATGGCAGTTAGCAGACTTCTAACAGAACAGCAAAGCACCCCTGCAATTCAATCAGTGACTGGATGCCATTAATGAGCTAGAACTCATCTGAGAGCCTGTCTTTTCAGCGTGAGGCTGAAGTTGTTTTCCATTTCTTGGGGAATTCAACAAGTGATGCACTTAGAACTTACTCATTTTCATCCTATTTATAAAATCTGCTGTCAGTAACATTTATACAGTACAAATAACGTACATGTACTAGCTTTATAAGCATTTGAGACAAGAAGCCAGGAAAAATCTGTATTACACCCTAACTTCAGGTCATAAACCTTCCCCTGTGTTGCTTGCAAAGTCAGGTCATTCCATAGTTGAACTCATGTAGCACCCAGGCCAAAGGCCAATAGACCTAGAGGAAGCAGACCCCTGCTTAAAGCAGAGGAACACCATCCTTGGAGTAAATCAGGTTCATCGCCATCTAGATGTTCCTGTACCACATAGTCACATTTTACTCTTGGGGGGAGCTTTAGCAGGAACCCAAGACCCAACTCTGAATGCACATTTACCAAAGGAGGTTGTGGAAGGCAACGAATGTCTCTATGTATTATACTCAGCTTCCCCAGAAAACATGTGAGGAATTGAAAGGGAGAAAAAAGAAAATTCTCCAGGTCAGTGGATATTTTGCCTTCGTGAAGAGTTGAAGCCACCACTGGCGAAGAAACTGCTCATTCAGCCTGACAATTGGGTGCCTTGAACACTCCCTTTCTTGCTAGGTATCTAGCAGCTGAATAAGAACAAAGCCACTCAGCCCCCTGGCTGCCACAGCCATGCTCAGCTGCAGCCAGGAAGGCACAAGGACTGCAGCTTACAAGGAAAAGGAGCTCCCCCTTCTGAGTGAATGTGTATTCGAGTTATCTGTGTACAATTCTGATATGAGTATGTTTGAAGTAAAGCACTAACGTGTTGCCAGACATCAGAGACTGAGGTAGGCAGAGATCATAGAATGGTTTTGGTTGGAAGAGACCTTAAAACTCATCCAGTCCCAACCCCCTGCCAAGCGCAAGGACACCTTCCACTAGAGCAAGTTGCTCCAAGCCCTCAACCTTGGCCTTGAACACTGCCAGGGATGGGGCAGCCACAGCTTTTCAGGCCAACCTGTGCCAATATCTCCATGTCTGACCTTTCTTAAGGCTTTTTAACAGCCCATCACTGCACCCTTCCACAATATGCCCAATGAAGGGTCTGCTACAGCACGATTCCCATTCCAAAACAGTGCCTTTACGGCTGCAGCACTTCCATTTACCATGGCCCAGCACCAAGGTCATATTTGCGCACACAGATGGCAAAGACCAAGCTGTACCAACCTGCAGTTTCCTTCATCTTCATTAGTACGAAGGCACCAATCTGGCTTGGAGAATAAAGTTTCCCATGAGCCTCTACCCAGGCGTCACCGTTGGAGGCACGGACAATTTTAAATGGAACATTCTTACTGAAAAACAGAAGAATTCCACACTCAATTCCTGTATCAGATACAGCACAACCCCCCTACCATTAGTATCAGCAGATGAACAGGTACAAATTCTAGACAAAGAACACTAAACCTGCCAACAGCAGCCTCAGACCCAGAGGGTCACAGAAGTACCAGTATACTACTTCTGCTTTCAATCAGCTAAATCATTTCACCATAAGCCCTAGGTATGATCATACAGCTCTGACTGACCCTCAAGAATGAGAAAAGTCTTCATTGGTAGATGCTGACCATCCCACAGAGCATCAGTAAAGCTTTATTCTGCTTCTCTGAAAGCCTTAAGATGATCAGCAACTAATGTAACACAATACAGCACAGCCCTCAGAATATAGGCAATGAAACTTTGAGACATGAGGGCATACACACATAACCTAGAAGTGGCTTGTATTTTAAAACCTAACAGGTCATGTAATACACCATTGTGTTTTGTGCGGTCCTGCTGGGAGTGGAACTGCTCTCCCCCTTCACTTACATATCCTTCTTCACTTCAGAGTCATCGTAGCGCCGCCCGATGAGACGCTTGGTGGCATAGAAGGTGTTGTGGGGGTTAGTTACCGCCTGCCGCTTCGCTGGCATCCCAACCAGGCGCTCGCCATCGCCTGTGAATGCAACGACTGAAGGGGTTGTCCTGGCACCTTCAGAGTTTTCCAGCACCTACAGAAAAAACAGGACAGGATGCCATCAAAACCAGTGCCTCCGAGAGCACTAAGTTGGACATTCAACTTGTAGTAACGGTCCTGCATGCTTGTCTAGTGAAAGGCTTCACTGCCTGTGACAGGGGGGTGGAATTGGATGAGCTTTAAGGTCCCTTCCAACCCAAACCAGAGTGTGATTGTGCATGGTATTCATTTTGTACTTACTTTCGCTTGCTTTCCTTCCATAACTGCCACACAGGAGTTGGTTGTGCCCAAATCAATTCCAATAACAGCACCTTTAATTGCTTCTGAGCTGTAGAGCAAATAATTGGAAAAAGTTTCTACTAAAAGAAAATAATTACATAGCAAAAAACCTTCTAACCCGAGGCAGGACAAACACAACTTTTGCTGTTCAAACTTGTTTGGAAACATTCACCTAGAGTCAAAATGCTAATGATAATTGTATTGGTTTATTTACTATTGCTTAGCACAAGCAGAAGATTACACAAAGGTAACAAATTACTCAACCCATGCACAGTTCTCCGAGGCAGAGCCAAAGATAACCATCTATTTGGTCCTGATGAGCAACAAATTCACTCTGGAGAAGAAGAGTGTTTCTTACACAAGGCAGATTTGAACCTTCTCCTCCTCCTTTCTAGGAAGGGTTATTGCTCCTTCAAGGCCAGAAAGAACTCTTGAATAATAGGTTTGCCTTATAAATAACCCATGCTCTGGGACAGAGAAAGCACACTGAAGGCAGAGCAGAAGCACATATATTACCAGGATATCACTTCTCACTCCCCAAGATCCTAACTCACTCCCTAGGTGGCTCTAACTCCAGTTCAAATAACCTGAAGCAGTGATCTCGTTTCCCTGAGCTAACCAGAACTGGGCAGTCTTCCTAACACAAACAGACCTCCCATACTGTGTTCTGAATCAGCACCAGCTATAAAACATCTGACTTAAGTTACACAATTAACTGCTGCTCTTTTCACATTATCTTGTACCGAGTACAACAAATGACTAAAATGCAGAATCTATCTGAAATAAACGTTATCTGTAGTGAAACAGGGCCACACATTGCTCTCGTTTCATGCCAGTGCAAAGTAATTTGCTCCACCAATGTTTGGGGTAGGTTTTGGGGGTTTTTTGGGTCATGGGAGGCCTTTTTGTTTGGTTATTAAATAAAAAAAACCCTCAACAATCCACATTCTATGGATGCTGCTGGTGGTGGGAGAAAGGGGAAAAACGCTTCTTAAACTTCTCCTTGGAGAAACAAGACAAAGAAAACTTAGAGAAGTTATCTGTGTAGGTTCTAGTTTTATCTTGCTGGTTTTGCTCTGTTAATCCATCTCTGACTCCAACAATCAGTTCTGGAAATCTGAGAGAGTAAATACAAACATCAAGCAACCAAACATGAAAAAGAAGGAAATACTTACGCATATTTTCTGCTGGATGCTGCTCTGAGCACATTTTGACTGAGGCCATTCCAGAATGTCTATAAAATAAAGATGTTCCAATGAAAACTTAGTTGTAAACACTCAGTGAACTTCAAGCCAAGACCTTCAAAAGTTGACAACTTCTGAAGCAACACAGTCCTACTGCAACGTTTTACTTTTAACAACGTAAAAACAAACTAAGGAAGAATTTAGGATTCGGACTACCATAAAATAAGCAATTACTGCACTTACTCAGTGTATTACCAGAGCCATTTCCCTCAAACCAGCCCAGGAACATGCTACCAGTCAAAAAACAGTTGAGTGAATTAACACTGAACCTTCAGCTCTCAATGAAGAGCAGCAGATAAACATTAACCACACTTCTCAAAGCCTCATGCATGGTCAGCAACAAATAATCCACTACATCCTCTGGCGATCCCGCAACCGAGATTTTGAAGCAAAAGAGATTTTTCTTGGCAATGGCTGTAACTTCGGAGACGCAAATCAATACCCTGAAGCCCTCCGAAAGCGCTGCCCCTTTTCCTGCTTTGAAAATGGACTTTTACCGGACCCACTCCGGGACATGAGTATTGCATTAATTCTTCGAGATGCTCGGCCTAGCCATGCTCCCCGGGCGGGGAAAGCTGCGGGGCCCGGCCAGCGCCGGGCCCAGTGCCGCGGCCTAGCTCTGCGCCGCACCGAGCGGCAGGGCCAGGCAGCGGATTACCCTCCCCAGCCTCTCCTTGCACTGCCTCCGCACACGTGGGGTGGGGAGCTGAGCGACCTCACTACGAACCTCCACGACAGCAGCCCCAGGCCCGCGGGCCGCGCTCCCGGGGCGCCGTCCCCTCCTCACCACGGCCGCTACGCCATTAGCGGCCCACTCCGTAACACCCGCACCGGAGGCAGCGCTCGGAGCGCGGCCTAGGCCCGTCTGTTCCGCGCCCTGCCCACAGCCCGCTCCCCCCATGCCCCCACAGACCCTTTGGGCCTCCCCTGCTCCCCCACCCCGCCCCGGGCCGGACCGCTCACCTGAGCCACGCTGGGAGCGGCGGGCGCGGGGCCGCCGTGCGGCAGCAACAGCGGGAGGCGGGCGGCGGCGCGGCTGGCGCTGAGCATGGCGGCGGCGGGAAGGGACCGAGGCGGCGGCGGAACGGGACGGGACCGGCGGGGCGCGGGGCCGCGGCTCTTCTGGAATCCTCCACCCACGTGGGCCGCGGGGGGGGGGGGAACCGCGCCGCAGGACCCCCGGCGCGGGCTAGCCAGGTGATCGCCTGATCCGCCCGCTCGCTTTCGGCGCTCCGCTCGGATACCAACACCAGGGCCGAGGCTGCGCGATGCCTCCCTGAGGCTGTACGGGAGCTCGCTGCCTCGGCGAGCGTGGAACGGGGCGAGACACGGGCGCTGCAGGGTGTCGCTTCGCACCGGCACGGCGGGGACAGCCCGAGCCCCGCGCGCGGCCGCGCGCTCAAGGTCGGACAGGATAAAACGCAGGGCGATTGCAGCGGCCTTGCGTCAGGGAGCGCGGCGCGCATGCGCAGGGTGCCCCGGCTCGCCGCATGCGCCCCTGGGCACCGCCGCTGCGGGCA
Source organism: Myiopsitta monachus (assembly GCA_017639245.1). Classification (NCBI taxonomy): domain Eukaryota; kingdom Metazoa; phylum Chordata; class Aves; order Psittaciformes; family Psittacidae; genus Myiopsitta; species Myiopsitta monachus. The sequence goes on along the minus strand of CM029917.1, from coordinate 37,409,709 downwards.
GGACCGGGGGCGGGCCCCGGGCGGGCCCAAGGGCGAGTTCTCGCCGGGGCACGGTCCGCTCGGAGCCTCGGAGCCCCGCGCTGCTGCCGCCCGAGGGGCGCTCGGGTGCGCCGCTGCCCCGCGGAGCGCGGCCCGTGCCGCCGCGGGGCCGCGCTCGCCGCCCCCGCTCTCCTGAGGTGGCTGCAAGGGCCGGGGTTTGGGGAGGGGAGGGGAGAGGCGGGGCGGGGGGGGCTCCCTGTACTGGCTGCTGCCGGAGCGGGCGCGTTTCCTGCCGCGGGAACCGGCGCTGGGGCGCAGTAAGGAGCAGCCGTGTGGCTGTGCCGGGAGCAGCGCGCACACAGCAGAGCCGCTTAGGTGACGCTGGTACTGCGTGGCTCCCCAAGGCCTGCCTTCACAGAACCCCAGAACGGTTTGGGTTAAAGGGACCTTAAAGCTCATCCGGCTCCAACCCCTGCCACGGGCAGGGACACCTTCCACTAGAGCAGGTTGCTCCAAGCCCCTGGGTCCAACCTGGCCTTGAACACTGTCAGGGATGGGGCAGCCACGGCTGCTCTGGGCACCCTGTGCCAGCGCCTCAGCACCCTCACAGGGAAGAGCTTCTGCCCAAGAGCTCATCTCAGTCTCCCCTCTGGCAGGTTAAAGCCATTCCCCTGTCCTGTCCCTACAGGCCCTCGTCCAAAGCCCCTCTCCAGGTTTCCTGGAGCCCCTTCAGACACTGGAGCTGCTCTAAGGTCTCCCCTTCAGGAGCCTTCTCTTGTCCAGGCTGCCCCAGCCCAGCTCTCTCAGCCTGGCTCCAGAGCAGAGCTGCTCCAGCCCTCGCAGCGTCTTCGTGGCCTCCTCTGGCCTCGCTCCAGCAGCTCCCAGTCCCTCTCATGCTGCTACCCCAGAGCTGGATCAGGACTGCAGGGGGGTCTCAGGAGAGCGTCATCCTTCAGGCATCTTCGCTTATGAAAACAGCGAGTCCTGGATGGGCCGCCTCGGGTCCAGCCGGGCAGGAGGTCCGTGCCAGTGTCACCCTCTCCCATCACCAGGAAGGGGCAGCAGCCAGCCGCGCTAGCGCTGCTTTCAGGCTGCTCCCGCGAATAGTGAGCCCGGCGCAATGACAGCTTAATTCATATCGTTGACAGCTCCCAGCTATTGGCAAGGCTGCAGTTAAAACACGCGCTCAGAAGCGGCTCTGGGGTCTCTGTCTGCACCACTCCTCCCTGCCCTCCTTGCATCTCCGAGGAGAGAGAGGCAGGCTGTCCCCTCCCGCAGCAACGCAGCCCTTCACCCCGGGCAGTGACAGCTACTGACACAGCAGCGGGCAAATGCTTGAGGAGCCTCTGCAGAGGTGGCAAAACGAGAGACGGAGGAAATCCCTCCTCTGGCTGCTGTAAGGATGGATACCAGTGTGTCCTGCAGCTGCCTTGGGCCCAGCACCCTGGGCCTGGCTCACTCTGGGTGTTGGTGCCTGTGTATCTGCCACCCCGGCACAGCAAACTGCAGGTAGCAAGAGCCCTCCAAATGCCCCATGAAAGGCCAAGTTCAGTCTCCACTCCTCAAATGCGAGACACTTTCCAGCTCACAAAGAGCCACAGCTTTGGGCTTCAAATTTCCTTTGGTTGTTGCCCTCAGCTGCACCACCTGCAATGTCCTTTGCACCTTCTGCTCTTCCCGCTCCTCCCACACGCATGAATCCCCTCAGATGTGTTCCCCTCTGCTCCCAAAATTGTGCTACACAGCCAATAGCACTGGCTAAATGCACGGCCGTACCCCTTTGTGTGCAGGAAGCAGGCTGACATACAGAGCACCCCTGGCAAGAGGATCCAGAGCTTCCAGCTCGCTGGCTTTGGGTGACCCGGAGGATGCTCTGCATCTTCTACCCTTGAGCCTTCCTAGGGAAAGGGAAGAACTGGAGGGGAGGGCTGGCAAGGCAAGGCAATACGATTCCTCTGGGACCATCTGCAGCGAGGACCAGGCACTGGCTGCTCGCAGCACAGTGACACAGAAACTGTGTGAAGGAGCTGCCCTGTGGGGACCCAATTAATTTCCTTCCTGTTAATTGTTGCCAGACATGAAGCTGCTTTGAAGCACCACAGAGGCTGATATCACAGTGGGGCAGCCCTTTGGCAGCTGCCAACACAGCTCCACGTGGATGTCCTGCCCTTGCTCCCACAGGGATTAGCAGTAGAGCAGTTGCTTGACTCCCATAGCAGAGCAGGGCTGTAACTCCTTTCCTACATGCCTCAAGCCACTTGGCTGCATTTGTCAGCCCTGTTGGCATCTGTCTCAGAAGGATGTCACTGTAAATGGAGGATACACACAGTTTTCAGGGGAAGAAGCACGTTGCAGGCGTCTGCCAGTGCTGCCAGCAGCAGGACAAGGCCTGTGGGGAGCTCCGTGTTAGCTTCTCCACCTGTGATATTTCCCACTGGCAGGGATTTCAGGGCAGCTCCTTCTCGGTGCATTAGAGTTACCCTGAGTGCTGGTGGCATGACTGCAGGTGAGCTGGTGTGAAAAGGCTCTTCGAGGCAGCTGCAAAACAGCTGCATTTCAGTCGCTTTCCTGCTCAATGAAACAGAGCCCAATGGAAAGTGCAGTGATGGATCAAACGCAGCGTGGCATCAGCCTGCACCCTGAGTCAGCGTGAGTCACGGACCATGTCCCACCACGCTCTGTGTGCAGGAGGAGAAAGTCCTATTTGAATTCAGGGTTATTGCCAACCACTTAGAGAAGGGCTGGCAGGGGAAAGGCGGGCTGCTGCGGACAGGAGCCGTGAGGAAAGGGCAGCAGGGCAAAAATGAGCCATCCCTTTTGCAGGGGTGGAAGGGATCCAGCTGGTTTTGACCTGTGTATTTAATAGTTCATACACACCAGTGTTGTAATGAACCACCAGCCAGATGCTTTCCTAGGTAATCATCATGGGGGAATTGCAGCAGGAGCATGAGGGTTTGGGGTGGGCATTCAACACAGAGCTAGTCAACCCCACAGCATCCTTGCAGGCTTCCCTGGTTTCACCCCTATGTTTCCAGTGGGGCTGGCAAGAAGCATCAGCCTGGAGCCCATCACAGAATACATCGGAAAGCCACACAGAAGCAACAAGGCAGTTGTGAAGGCTGCCTGCGAGTGTGCAGGCAGCTCAGACCTTGCTGCATGCATGTGGCAGAGAGCTGTCACTCAGCCGAGGATGCAGGCGACTGCAGGAAGCAGTAAACCACATCTCACCCCTACATGGTTGCAGCTGCCGTATTAAGGATCTGAGGTGCCTCCAGGAACTATAATAATGAGGGGAGTTAGTGTGTTACAAATGAGAGCTCCCTAAGGCTATTCTCTGCAGAATTCTTTAAACCCTGATCTGAAGTGGCTGAGGTACAAAGAGAGGCTGGGTTGGGGAAGGATGCTGTGGCTCCGAGGGCTGGTTTCAGCCCTGCCAAGAGGGCAGGCTGCTTTGAAGGTCACCCACAGCCAAGCTGTGCCATGGTGGGAAGGCTGACAGGGCTCAGCTCAGAGGAAAAGCCCCTGCAGATCCCTTTGTTCACATTGTATTTGCAGAAGTCTCCCCTCTGCCCTTTGCTGAGCAAGGCTGCATTCATCCTCTCCCCCTGGCTCATGGTGGGGTTTTCCAGCACACACCACTCCTCTGCTCTGGGGTCTTGGAATAGGCTCATCCACTCAAATGTTTCTGCTTCCCTGACTTCTCCCCTACTAATGGCTTTGGACAAATCACTCCCCTGTGACACACATGCCTCTGCTGGCATGAATCTCTCCCCTGCCGCTACCTCCTGTCCTCCACTGGCTCTTTGTGCCCTCTCTGGTATTTGCAGAATCACCCAATTTACAGTAGTGGGAACTTGGAGCGCTCTGGACTCGCTCCAGGCCATCACGAGGGTGCATTACCACACTGTCCCCTCTGAGCCGGTTCCTTGTTGCCTGCTGTCCTCTTATCCATGCTAGTTTAACCTGCTGTCTGGATTCACACGCCCCAGCTGAAAGTCATCACTTCCCATTCCTGATGCAGCTCAGAGGATGCAAAACTCTCCAGCCAGCACACAAGTCCTGAGGCAGCATCTTTGTCTTTTGAGAAAGAATACAGCTTTTTAGTCTGAAAACAATATAAATCACTCCACTGATACATACTTGCTATTTCCTTTGTTATTTCCTCAGTACATGTCCTCTCCTTTGTAAACTACAATGCCGTGAACCTTGTGCAGCTCTTCTCTGCAAACCCGCTTTGCTTTGTGCCAGCTGAATACAGAGACAGCAGAGAAAGACTTCCCTGCCTGGCAGGGCCTGTGCCAGGAAGCTCCTGTTGGATCAGCTGCTGCCAACACACCCGGCCCAGGTAGAGCCTGCAGTTTATTTAATACCTCCAGTTACAATAATTTCAATTTAAAATGAGCCTCACAAAAGGGCAACATTTGGAGGAGAAAATTCCCTGATTTATGCTTAGAAAGAAGAAATGCTCCTTCTCTGCTGCCTTGGCAATAAGACAATGAGGGAGGAAAGCATAAAATCATTCACATTCCTGACTCCCTCCTTTGCCAGTAGCACCAACATATATTTTGAAGAGCTTCAGTGCAGGTTTTTACTGCAGAAAATAAACAGCAAATTGTGTCCCCCCCCAAGCAGCAGAACACATCCTGACTGCCTTCAGCCCTAGTGCCTCCCCTTAGTGCCAGGCTACAGCATGGGCACAAACCAACCCCTTCATTGCTGAAGGAGGACACATCCAAGATCTCCATGTCTTGATCTCTGTGAGCTCCCGCAGCCCCACTTACCTGAGGGGACCCGGGCTGCTGATGGCTCTCTGCCCTTTTGCCTGGCTCACATTCCCCAGCTCAGCTCCTGAGGCCAATTCCTGCACAGACAACTGCAGCACAGGCTGGGCATAGGGGCAGCTTAAATTGATTTAAATAGCACTGCAGCCAGTTACAAACCCAAAGTCTTTGCACATGTTTTTCTCCTACAGGAGAAGCCAAGCCCCCTGGGTGTAATTAGCAACATGCTGCACGGCTGAAGGGCCAGCTCAGACAACTGTGCTCCAAACTGCTGCTCACAGGTCACATCCCTTCCTTTGAAAGGAGATGCCCCTGGCAAGGATGCAGGGAAAGATCAGATGTACCCAAAATGTGGCTGCCCCACTGCATGGTAGGAGGTTTGGAGGGAGCCCCATGTCTTGCCTGTGGGACACCATCCAGATTCAGGAGCTGCCTGAGGTTGGTTGAGCAAGTGAGCATCACACCCTGGTCCCAGCAGCGATGTCCCTGTGCTGATGTCCCCGTGCTGATGTCCTCGTCCCTGCTGCAGCAGCTGCTCCACAGACACACATCCCTGGGGTGTGGGACAGCGCAGACGCCCCTGTCCAGGCTGTGGGAGCCCTGCCCAAACCACGGCAGCAAAGGAGGGGATGTCTGCATCCTCCAGTGCCCTGGGCATGCAGGGGAAACCTTGGGCTGAGATTTTGCCTGCTCTCAGCAGTAATCAGAGAGCTCCATGGCCCCGCAGCAGCCTCCTGACAGCACTACCTATCAAACTGTACCAGCGTCTGCTCTCTGGGCACTTATTTTGTCAGCAAATGAGGAAACACAAACCACAGTTCACTCATCCTCACATGGTAGATCAGTGGTAAATTCTGCCCTGGGGCATTTTCTGCATGGAACATGGCACTTGTTTTTCAGTCCCTCAGCCCTGCCTGTTTTCAAGCCTTTTAAATGCTATCCTGACCCAAAACCAGCTGTACCGTGGGCTCACGTGCTTTCTGCTTCAGTCCTGTCTGGGGTACATGGGCTCCCCACCTATCCTCATGCCACACTTTGGTCTCTTTGAGACCAAAACTCTTCACTCCTTGAAGCCAGGAGCTTGTGTCCTTGAGTGAGAGAGAGCAGAAAAGGACAGAGTGGGGAAAAATACGAGCAATGAGCTCAACACCAAGTGCGTTATTTCCGTGGAGGCATCTCAGATGCTTCCTATGCCTGTGTTTGTTGGAGGGAGGGCATCATTTAGCACATTAATTCAAATGACCTCCGCAATTCATCTTTGCAAGGCTTTTTTTTTCCTCCTTACCTTCCAAAAAGCAGGCAATTTTAGCCACAGCATCATTCTGGGGGGAAGGGAGAGGGATGTGGACAGTTTTGAAGATACCCTACTCAAAGACCTAGTTATTCTCCTTATTTTTCCCTCACCAACTTCAGCAGCAAGAACACATAAATCGTGTGTCATAGCTGCCTTTTCATCTGTCCCAGGAGTTATAGACTGCACACATAAGACAATTCATGTTCCTCTGCATAATGAGGTGAGTTTTATAAATCATAAATCTTCACTTAATATGCAGGTGGTGTTTGCTGCCAGGTTTAGGAAAACTGATGCAGTTGCCAAGTTCATGAATGTCATAAATCATTCATGCTAAGGTAGTCTGCAATTGCTCAGTCCTTTGAGACAGACCAATTTCAAGGTGGTTGTTTAACACACAAACACGATCTCCGTTGATTGTTTATACTAATATATATTTTCATTAAGTTTTTCCCTCTCCATTGTTTTTCTTCTTTAGGTGCCAAGAGTGATGCCCTGAAGAGTCCCTGCTGGTGGCTTCTTTCCAGTTCCAAAATTCCATCAGAAATCCATTACCCAATGCATAAAAATCCATGGATTTGTCATAGAAAGAGCCTCCTAAAGCTCAGAAAATACAGCCTGGATGTCTCCATAAATCCTGATGCATGTGATTAAAAAGCCAGAGTGAGGGATCGTGCCTCAGTTCTTCACAGGGTCACTCTGGACACATGGTAGTTTCTGCAGAATTGCCATTAATTAAAGGTGGGCTGACCCCAGCAGGGTTTTCATCCCTGCTTGAACAGGAGCTGCTGTGTGCACAAGAGCAGGTAATGCACCCTGCCATGGGGAATACCCTGTGTGCTTCTGGATTTAGCTTAGCCTACACACAGCAGCGCTTGGTGGGTGCTCTGCCGCCCGCTGGGATGTGGAAGATTCAGTGGGAAGTCTCATGGGAAAGCAGCTTTCCCGTGAGATCTGCAGTTCTTAGAGCTGTGTAAATCCAGTAAGTACCTGGGAAGAGATTCCTCCAGTGCCCATCCCAAGGGGCTGAGCATGGACAAACCTCAGGGCTTCAGGGAGCTTCAGCTCAACCCTGGCGGGAGATGCTCTTTCCTGGCGTCACGTCTCACAACCCCAAACATCCCCAGGAGCTCTCAGCTCCTGGTCTTTGTGCTCATAGTATTTGTGCCTCATCTTCCTCTCCCACCATCTGCTTTGCATTTTGCTTTCTGGTTTCCTATGACACCATTAGTTCTAGGCTGGTCTTACAAGGTGAAAGCTCTGTCCCATCTTGAAGTGTTCAGGATCATCTAGGGAGGGCTGTCAGCCCCCTACAGAAGCAGGACCTTGGATCATCAAACCTTTCAATTGCCACCTGGTTCACATCCTGGAGAGGTGCAAGAAAATAAGGCACAGAACTACTGGGCAGGGTAGTCAATGAAAACCTGCTTAGGCTCAGAGGCAGGCAGCACTTGCGAGGGTTTGGTTTTGAACACCACATTAATTTTGAGTGGATCTAAGAAAACTGTGTAGGTGGAAAAAGGCAGGAAATTTTGACTGCTGTTCCTACCCTCCATCATCCTTTTCCGGCATAATTAACTCATCACAAATAATCCAAGGCACCGGGTTCCCTCTCTTCTTTTTCCCAACAAGGACTGAAATTTCTCATGTTTATTCCGTGTTCCAAACTACTCACTTTTGCTAATAACTCCCAGCATCTTGTAAGCATGTGGCAGCTGGAAACTGAGAACAGGCTGGTTAGTTTTGGTCAGCTGTGGAGGTCTCCTCCCTTGATTTAAGGAGTATTAAACCTAGAAAAGGCTTTTGGGGAAAAGGTGACTTAAAATGTGACTTGCCACAAATCCAGCACTGGATTTGGCTCCCAGCCTGCCCTGTGATTTCAGTGCTGTTCTTCACAACCCTCTGCCGATCCCGTGGTTCTCACTATGGGATCAGATTGGCAAAACATCCTGTTTTTATCAATGCTCCTGCCTACAAAGCCGTCTCTAAGATATTAATGAAAACTGAGCCCTGGGCATAGGCGCTGCCGAAGGGAGCTCCCTCTCCGTTTCAGCTCCAGGATTTCCATCTCCTCCCTGTGAAATGGACCTTCAGAGAAGCATCTTCCTAATGAGAATGGCAGCTGACTCTTCCCACTAAGCTGGAGCCGAGATGAAAACCAGGTGACTCCCCAGAGCTACAGGACCTTCATGGCCGTAATTCCCTCCTCTGGGAGTATTTATGTTCTCGAGACCAATTAAGCTGGGGTTGAGCCATACCTTGCGCTCCTCCAGGTGTTTTCCAGTACTGAGCCCGTGCTGGCTTTGTGCTTTGTGCGTGAGAGAGGACAGCGATAGGGTAGTGCAGAGAAATTCATCCAGAAAAAGAAAACAAAGTATTAATTTTTCTGGGAAGAGCTCAGCAAAGTCCATCAATGGCAAAATACTGAATTGTCTGAGCTATTCCCACTCTGTTTGCAAGGGGAAGGAGCTTTGTGGATGGATTCCCTAAGGATAGAGAAGGATTCAAACCTGACTTTAATTGTTCCTCCAGGTCATAAATTAGGGAGATGTGGAAGATGTTTCTGTGCAAAATGCTGCTGATGGCTCTGTTTCCTCACTTGGAGTGAGCCCCCTGTAACAGGATGGTGGCAATAAAAAGGCGCAGCAAGAACAATTAAAGAGGAAAGAGGGGAAAGAGGGGAAGAAAGTCAAATGAAAATAGGGAAGAGAAAAACTGCAGGGCTGTATCAGCGGTCCTGCTCCCTTGGGTCCCTGCCCCTTCAGCATCCAGGCAGGTATGGCAAGCTGGCTGGGGCTGCTGTGCCAGTATCACATGATATGATTAATAGGAAACACGATTTCTCCTTCACATTTTGAGTTAAATAGAATCCCAGACCAGTTTGTGTTGGAAGGGACCTTAAAGCTCCTCCAGCTCCAGCCCCTGCCACGGGCAGGGACACCTTCCACTGGAGCAGGTTGCTCCAAGCCCCTGTGTCCAACCTGGCCTTGAACTCTGCCAGCGATGGGGTAGCCGCAGCTGCTCTGGGCACCCTGTGCCAGCGCCTCAGCACCCTCACAGGGAAGAGCTTCTGCCCAAGAGCTCATCTCAATCTCCCCTCTGGCAGGTTAAAGCCATTCCCTTGTCCTGTCCCTACAGGCCCTTGTCCAAAGCCCCTCTCCAGGTTTCCTGGAACCCCTTTAGGCACTGGAGCTGCTCTAAGGTCTCCCCTTCAGGAGCCTTCTCTTGTGCAGGCTGCCCCAGCCCATCTCTCTCAGCCTGGCTCCAGAGCAGAGCTGCTCCAGCCCTCAGCATCTCCGTGGCCTCTGCTGAACTCGCTCCAACAGCTTCCAGTCCCTCTTGTGCTGCTGCCCCACAGCTGGACATGGGACTGCAGGGGTGGTCTGGTTTATGTAGAGATCGGAGTGTATGTATATGTATATAGTATATATATGAAAAGGAGAAAGTCCTGTGGAGTCACACACACTCAGCAGGGTAAATGGAACTTCTCTGTATGCTGACTGAGCTGAGTGCCTCTGCACCCAGAACCAGGGCGCCGGCCAGGGGATGGAGGTGCTGGATTCCAGGAACAGCAGGCTGCAATGGGGAGCCAGAAGCCAACAGGCAGCAGTGATTTCTCCTTTCCCTCTCATTCCTTTTGTACATGTCCTACTTCTTCAAAGCCCCTGACCTCCTCAGCTAGCTTTTCTCCCCCCTTTCCTTTCTCCCAAAAGTGTGACATTCTCACCATCTGTAAAACTGCCAAACAAGCGGCTCGCCTTTGCATTTCCCTGCAGGGCTGCTCTTCAATTAAAAGCTTTTCTTGATGCTCTAACTTTCACATCTCTTATTTGAGGTTCCTTCCTCCAGCCTCCTCCCCCTTGTTAATGAGAGGCTAAAATGCCAGTTAACGGAGCTTTGCAAAGGGCAGCACCAGTGACCACAAGCTGTGGAACCCCAGAGCACATTTAGATGGCAGAGACTGCCCAAGTCAGGCTGCTCACGACCCGGCCAAGTGTCATGGAGCCTGGGAGCAAAAAGCCATTGGAAAAATACAGGATCCAGGTCACGTTATAAAATGATCCTGCCCTTGCTCCCAGCCTCCATCAGTCAGCACTTCAGATGGTACAGCGATGCTTCTCCTCTCCCTGTTATAAGCGCAGGGCAGGGACCCAAGCAATGCAACCGAGGTTTGTCGCTTTACCAGCCCCAGCCTCACGCCTGACACCCAACTCTCCCTTCCTGGAACACCACTGCAGCACTACTGCCCCCAGTACTGTAAAAGCATCAGCTGGGTTAAACGTAGTGAGGAAAAGAAGGTTGTAGGTGCTCTTTAACTTGCCTGCTGATTTATGGACAGGTAAGCTTCTCCCCTGCCAAGCTTTTCTTCACAAGAAAAAGAGGGTTAGAAACACTTCATAAAAAATACCGAGCACTTCACTAATTTGCAAGTCTGTCTTGTGCAGGGATGGGGATGATTTTTGTGGACTACTCGTTTTTAAAGGATGCAGTATGTGTGCAAGCAAAGGGAGAGCGCACCTTTGTTTTCCATCCAGCCTTGGCTGAGTTCGGAAGGCTCTGATTAGGGCATTCGGGCATTTTTAAAAGCTGCTCAGTTGTGAAACAAACTTTCTTCTGAAGTAATGAATTGGAAGCTTTCATAGGAATGAAGTGCAGGCCACTGTGAACCAGTACATGGAGGATAACAGCTATCGCCTGGATTTGCAGATCACCTACCTCACTGTGCCATTGCTGGTGGCCCTGGGTTCCTGGAGATGCAGGGACTGCACACTCTGGACTGGGAGGAATGAGAGCTCTTGGGTCTCATTGCAATGAGTTTCCCCTGCACTGGGGCTCATCCTGCTGTAGACATGTCCCCTCATCTTGCTACAGAAGGTTCCCCAGTGCCCCTCAGAGCTGCTGCACTCACTGAGCTGCTGAAGTCCAGATGTCCTTGAACTGCTGCTAAAAGAAGGGACAAATGTCTGCAGAATCACTCATCTCTTGCTGTCCCAACCATTTTATTTCTTCTTTCATACAGGGAGCCTTGGAAATGCTGAAACCATCCTTGCCAACTCTCAAGCAGTTTTAAACCTGAAACGCTGCACTGAAACACTTCCATGACTCTGAGTGTGGATTTCATTTCTGGCCTTGGAACAGCTTAACATGTCCTGATGTTGTGTGCTTGCTTGTCTTTCAAAATCATTAATGCACAGCACACAATCGCCTCATGCAGCCATGGTGTGGGAATTGGGAGGGGAGAGCAGGAGCTGGAGCAGAAGGGCCGCTCAGAGCCCGGCAAAGCCCTTCTCAGAGCCTCGCAGATGGGCGAGCAGACGCTTTCGCAAGGGGAGAGCGGCGCGAGCTCTTGGATGAAAGCAAATGAAGTGAGGACAGCAGGACTGGGGGAGAGCACAGAAGCCAGAGCCAGGAGCTGGGTTTCCCAGCCCAGAGGGTTGGAGGCTGCCTGGAAGGAGTCAGCGCACGGTGTTCTGCTCTTGGAACTGCTGATGTGCCAATGCAAAGCCACGGGCAAGCCGGGATGGAGGAGGCTCACCCACAGGCACAGTGATATAAACACACAGCTCAAGCTTGGGGATAAATTCTGGAGGAGGTCTCTCTATATTCTTGTAGACGATCATTTTGATTAACAGAAAATCAGTTTTATAGGGGCTTTCAGAAGGACATTGCCAGGATGAATAAACAATGAGCACTCTTGCCTGGTTCCGAGGAGCTGGGGATGGGGCTGCAGGCAGAGAGAGCCCCAACAGGGCTCAGTGCCTGCCCAGGACCGCGTGTCCCCCATCCCCAGCTCCGTGGTGGCTTGAAGCTTGGCCAGCACCAGAGCCACTGAGAAAAAGGATGTTTTGAGCTTTACAGATCATTTAATGCTCTAATGAGATTCCTTAAAAATACGAAACGAGCCACCTGATACGGTGGGATGAAAGCCTATCTCCATGGCAGTGATTTTCCTGAAGATGCATTTCATCTTTGGCTGCTGGAAGCTTCGATGTAAAAATTTATCGCATGCCCTCCCCTAATAAAATGTGATGGTTTTACTGTGTTTTTTATATAAATGTACATTTAGTTTTGAATTATACCAAGAGGCAGGCACTAGCTTTGGTCGAGCCTGCGACACACAGCATAAATCACGGGTCCCCAGTAACTTCCCAGGACCACAGTCCTCTGCCTAAGGGTACAAGTAACTTCTATTGACTTCAATGAAAGTTTCTGGTATCCTGCAGTGAGTGAATAGGCCTCCAGAGACCCATTTGCTGTTGATTAAAAGCAAGAGACTAATAGCACAGGGCACCACAGTGCAGCTGAGCTCTGTGCCGCTTCCTGCCCGCATCACTGCATCGATTCAAAGCTTGGCCCTGCTGCTCCTGGGAGTCCCAAAGCTCCCCAAAATGCATCTTGTTTCTGACCCCATTGCTTTTTCCAGCTGCTACACCCAACCAAACAGTACCAGTGTCACCCCAGTGTTCCCAGTTACCCCACGCTGGGCTGGTCTCCGTTAGGCCACCATAGGCTGCCCATCTTCAGCCAGCCCCTGCCTCCTCAGGACATCCCACCCCTGAGATGACTTTGGACAGGTCCTGTGTTCCCCTACAGCTGCAGCCTTGGTCTGCTCAGCAGCCATGCAAGGCATGGAGAGATGGGGCAAGGGTTTACATGTCATCAGCTCCCCTTGTCCGTAGCGAGCAGCACCAGCCTGGCTTTTCATTTCTTGGCCAGTGTGTCCTGTATGAGACTGAGGGTGCCAAGGAGCCCCCCGAAAGCATGGCTGGTATCAGCCTGATGGAGCAGCCGCCTTTGATGTGATTGAGCATAACGAGCAGTGTGGGACCTCGGGAAGTGTACCATCAGCACAATGAGCCATGTCCCCCAGGGAAAGGGCTTTGCTCGGGAGATGGGAAGATGACTGGTGATGGAGGAGTAGCAGATGGTCTCTCTCAAGGAGAACGCTGGGACAGTAATTACAAGAGACAAGAGGAGAGCTGCTGGCTCGCTCACAAGAATTCACCAAGCAAGCATGGGAAGCATGAGCCTCTCTGGAGAGCAGGGAAAGGAGCATGATGAGGATGAAGACTTCTGCTCGCAGGCTCCCAGTGCTGCATCCAGAGCTCCCCCACCTCTCCAAGGACACACAGACTCTCCCTCTGCTTTGTACCGCTCCTGCAACTCCCTCATCACCAAGATAAACACTGCTTTATACTCTTTAAGCTTGGCTTTGCTTTCTCCTGCTCTATGTTGTCCAAAGGACATCCCAACCACCATGCTGCTTCTTCCAGCCACTTCCTAACAGGTCTGAGATAAAGACTTGTTCTTGGTTCTTGCTTCTTGTGTGGGACAAGCTGTGCCAGGAAGGATGGGCTGGGCTGCAACCTGGGGGCATTACTTCTCAGGGAAGAAAGAAAATGGAGAGCAAAGCTCACAGCTTGCAAGTGGTTTTTTTATCCTCTTTTGCTCAGCTGTGATTTTACAGCTTTATTGCCCCTCTATCCCATGCCCTCATTTTTCTACTCTACCATGACTCTTGCTTCCCCTTGGAGTAGCTCCCTGCCAGCCAAAGCATGGAGAAGGTTAGAGAAGGGTTTAATTAGCACTCCTCCTCTTCACTGCCTACTCCCCTGTGCCCACTGCAGCTGTAGGGGACATGAAAGTGGAGAGGTGGCGAATGGCTGTGCTATTCCCAGGGTGCTTTACTGTGAGCGATCCCTTGCCCATATGTACCCCTTGACGTTTTAGCTCTGCAGTGCTGCCTGAGCAGTGGCTGAGACCTGCAGGTGACAATGAAATCAGGGCTAATTAGAACTTCTAATTAGATCTTTGCTGAAACACTGCCTCTGTTCTGTGCCCCTGGGCTGTGCTCCGAGATGGGTCCCTCCTGCTCCGAGGGGTGCCTCTGCCCATGCCACTCCTTGGGCAGCACATTTGCTGTGCATACACGTAAGCCAAAAACCCCCAACATAAAAAAATAACCTAAAAATCACTTTTGACAAGATCAAAGAATTTCACATTGTGCTCCCATTGACTGGGCAGAGCTGTATCCCCGGCTCCACCGAGGGCAGTGAGCCAGGAGCATCCAAGGGAGATCTACGGCACTTCCCATTTACTCAGCTCAGCCTTCAGGAGCAAAGCTGCCTGGGTGGCTGGGATGGCTCCGCACGTCTTTGAGCGATCCCAGAGATCCCCTCCTCCAGCATCAGCCAAAGCGGGGTCAGTGGCACTCAGGGGGACCCAGCTGTGGGCACCCTCATGGTGGGGTCTTGCAGGGAGCAGAGTTGGGATTTTCCTCCTGGAAGCTTTGCCGAAGGGCTCTGCAGCACATTTGCCCACCTCTGGATCCAAACCCTGTCCTGGAGAGCCCCATCCTCCTCCTTGGCAGCGGAGCAGGGGTGCACAGCACACGGGAGCTCCCTGGGGACAGCCACATCCCAGGCAGCCAGCAGCAAACCCCTAGAAAACTCATCCATCACCTCCAGGGAGGAAGGAGGAGAAACTGAGAGCCCCCCGGCACTGCAAAGCACAGACTCACAGCCAGGCACTCCTGAGGTTACCTGATGTTTGTTGGAAGGGGGGTGCTGTGCCTTGTATCCGCCGAGGACACCCGGTGTGGAGCCACACAGACAGTTTGGTTTCATTGCCACCACCATCAGCGTTTGTCTTGCAGGATGCAGCCCTGCCCAAGGCAAGCACACCCTTGGGTCAATACCATTTGCTATTTATATCAGCAGACCTTATTAGGAGTGCCAGATTAGGCTATAAGGCCCTGATTTACTGGAGCACTTAAGCCTATGCCTAACTTTAAGTACACAAATAGATCCATTGAGTTCAGTGGTTTAAGGTTCGACATTTGTAAGTAACTTGCTGAACAAGGACCTACATAATTCATCCAAAACACCAGGTAATGCATTCTTAGGCAATAACGGCAGCAAACTCCACAAATCCCTGCTGAAAGGGCATTCTGCAGCCTTGGCTAGATAGAGAGATTAGCTGGGATTGCTCTGTAAACACTGCATATGTGTATATATGTATTTTTAAACTGGGCAGAGCAGGACTCAGACTCGAGGAGGTCCCAGCTCTGCCTCCCTGCTGGGTCTCAGGAGAGGGAACTTGGCAATGCAGCAAAGCATCATAGCACAGACCAGCCCTCCCGGTAACACAGCCATATAGGGGACAATGCAATTAAGCAAACTAATTTAAGTGCAAATGTAGGTGCTTATACCACAGACACTCAGGCAACATCAGCCGTATCTTCAGCCAATAGTTCAGCTCCTGTTATTGCAGTGTCAGAATGATATAAAGCCACAGAGATTTAAGACATAGGCATAAAACCCTACCAACAGAGGAAGCAGGCATCTCCATGCTGCAGGAATAGCCCCCCCCCCGAGCAGCAGAGCCCCTCACAAGGTGCAGACCCATGGTACCTGTCAGAGATGAGCAGAGCCAGCCAAATGATAATACCAGCCGCAGCCTGGGGATCAGCAGGACACAGAACAAGCCTGCAGATCGTACCACAATGCAAGGCTAATAAGGCACAATACAACCACCCTATAGGTCAACTAAGGGTCTCAGCTTAAAGCAAAGAGGGAAGGTCCTCAGTCAGTCTGCTCCTACCTCCTTAGCACCCACCTGCCCCAGCATCAGGAGCCCTGAGCACAGCTGTGCCCATCAGGACCTGATGCTCAGAGCCTCTCAGGTATTTTTATGGTGTACATTAATCCCTTCTCTTTTCCCAGCTGGAATTGTTTCCGCCAGCGTGGGATTTGGGTGGCTGGGAGGAAAAGCAGCGATGGCGCAGGCAGGATGCATTCCGCTGGCTGCATCACTCCATCTGCAGGAGACCAGAGCAGGGGAACTCCATTCACAGGGGACCTGGAAAGGCAGTGACCAGATCGACGCCTGCCCACACAGTGTTTGCTGTTACTGCAACTGCAATTATCCCCCGCAAGTCGTCAGGAGCAACCTGTGTGGCATTAGCAGGGAAAGCATTCGCACATGCTTTGCTGCCGGCGGCCGGAAGGCGGCTGGCAAAATGAGCTAAAACGACATGGGTTTGAGCCGTTTCGTAAACTGTAATAGAGGATTATGTCCCTGTGGTGCAATTCCACTAGATAGTTAAAAAAACCCCACCCAGAAATCTGCTGAAAGCATCTCAATCTGCATTCAGCCTGATGAGCAACAGGAGGAATCCTTGCCACATCCAGGCGCGCTCATTGATGCCCTGGGAGATGTGCTGTTACGCTGTACAGCTTTTCCGTACGTCCTGCCACATCAGTGAGTGTAGGTGCACGAGTGAGGGTGTCAGTGCACGCAGATAGGTCTATCTGCATGTTTCTGCGCTGTCTCTGGTGCCAAAACATGGGACTGAGAGGAAGATGGTCCACAACCACGACAGCTTCATCTTTCTCGCCATGCTGCTGCTGGTGAGAGCCAAGCAGCGGGAAGTGGAGAGAGCCAGATCTTATGGATCCCTCAGCCACTGTTATTTGTCCCTGTGTGCATTGCTGGTATTTTGCATTAAAATATATGTTGTTAAATTTATGCCTTAATATATATATGTGTGTAATATGGCTGAGTTACAGTTGCTGTGGGAACTATAACTTTCTTTTTCCAAGAGGCTGTTATATGTCTTATTATGTTGTATCATCTGGAGGTTGGCTGCAAACAAGATTGCTGCTGTTAATCCTTCAGCATGGAGGGCTGATTAAACCCAGCCATTCCTCCTTGGCCTATAGCTGTGTGCACACAGTCCTGGTGTCACAGGCTCTAATTAGACCACTTGTTTGGGGCAGAGGATCCAGGCTCTGGGAAGCATCATGGTGTAAAGCATCAGTGTCTGCTGGATTTTACTTACCTGGTGCTCTGCTGTTGGCTGGGGACAAATGCAGCCACACTTGGATTGGGGACCAACCATGCCACTGCTCCCACCTCTCCCATCCTCTCTGCAAAAGACAGTCAGGCTTCCTGCCTTCCCCTGCAGTGCCTGGGGCTGGGTCCCATCCCTGCCACTTTGAGCCTCTCCATCTCTTTCTACTTGGAAGCTCGGAACTAGGAGACCCAAAACCCTGTGGGATGCAGCCCTGTGAAACTGCCTATTCCTGCCCAGCCTCCATCCCAACCAGCTGACATCAGTGGGATGTGCCCAAGCCCCATGCCACAGGGTTTGCTCCTGGGGGAGAAGCTTGTCCACAGCCCCTTCCATACCTGGTCCCAGCATGGATCCACAGAGGATGTGCTCTTCTGGCAAGTGCTTGGGGAGCATCTTCACCCCTGCATGCAGAGACTGGGGCAGCACTGACTCACTGCCAGGACCCTCATCACACCAAACCCTGCTCAAAGCAGGGGTAGGGTCCCCCTAATGCCTTGGTGGGGTTTGTTTGTGCTTTGGCTGCTGTGAATCACGGAGGTGGCTGATTAAAGGCTTTAATGGGCCGTGGAGTGGGTTGATTTGCTGGGAGGCTGCTGTAGAAGGATGGGAAGGCTGCTTAACGCCTCGGCCACCAGAGGAATAAACGGGAGGAATAAACAAAGGATGGATTTTGCCACCACATGTCCACTCTCCTCATAATGAAATGCAAACTGCTCACTGAGAAACTGCTCCGGGATACAGACGTCTGTGAGAGGCTAAATGGGCTTCTTACCATTTAAATACTTAGTCTTTTTCTTGCACTTATATTTTTTAATTTGCAGAAGCCACCAGTGTATAGAAGCTTCAATGCACAATATTTATAAGGAATGAGCTTCTAGCTGTTAAATGTTGCTGCAGTGGACCCCTCCCTGGCTGCTGTAACAGCTACATTACCTATGGCCATCCTGAAAAGCAGCTCCCCTGGGTGCAGAGAGACCCATGGGGATGAAACTTGTGGCACTGAGAGGCAGCGCTGACTCCAAACCCCAGCAGAGACCCCAGCAGAGACCCCAGCAGCAGTCCCCAGGCGGCCCGGGGTGGGGGGCACCTGGCAATGCCAGCACTGGAGGGATCCTTAGGCACACTTACGTGCCCCTGAGCCCCCAGACCCACCTTAAACCAGGCAGTGAGGCTCTGGGAAGCCCGGCAGCCCAAGAGGCTTTTCCTTCAGAGCATTGATCCCAGCAGGCTCAGCCACAGTGCCCAAGACCCAAGGGCTGGCCCAGGGAGTTTCCTACCCAGAGCCACCCCATCACATCTCCCCATGGAGGACAGTGTCCCCCATGCTGAGGTGTGCTCTGGAGCATCATGGCCTCTGTCACTTCTCCTGCTTGGGCTGATTTATACCAGGTATAAATAATCCTCCAACTGAGGTTGAAGGAAGGAGTTATTTACAGAGGAGGGATGGATCCTGCTGCAGGGTGACGTTCCCTGCATAACTAATGGCCTTGGTAGCACTATTCTGAGTCTGTCCCTATAGTGAGGAGGTTGAGAGGCAGGGGATGGGGTGGGAAGGGCTGGACCCAGGGTGCAGACAGTGACAGCACAGGAAGAAAATGCACAGGAGGAGAAACTTCTCTAGGGCTTTGTCCGTATCAGTTCAGACCCCTCCCAGGTGACTTCTCGGCTTTCACGCTGTCACTCAGCCTTCAAAAGCGAAGATTTCCTGATGAAATTGAAAGGAAAACCAGTATATTTGCTGCTTCAAGCCAGGGCATCAGAAAAGCCTCAAATCCCCCTTGCCTGTGGGGTGAGGGTTTCTCCCCGTCTCCTTACAGGGTGATAGAGCAAAACCAACCCAGCACAAGCCCAGATGAAACTGGTGAAAGATGAAGCCATGTGCCCAGGCTGCACAGAAACAGCCTGGCCCTACCTGTGTAAGCTCTGCCTTGCTCCTACCTGCACATCCCTCCCTCCCTGCCTGCACATCGCATCCCTCCCTGCCTGCACATCCATCCCTCTCTACCTGCAAATCACATTCCTTCCTTCCTCCTCCCTGCCTGCACGTTACATCTCTCCTTCCCTGCTTGCACACCATATCCCTCCCTGCCCAGCCGCAAAACGTGGGGCAGGCAGCACTCAGTGTTGATGGAAAAGTACTGCAGTGAAATGACAGAGATTTCCCTTCCACAGTACTGATATTTTAAAGTTATTTATGTACTAAATGTACCAGGGTTTCTATTGTCTCTGCAGCTCCATTTATTGTACGGCATGCAGCATGAATTTAACATCCAGGGCTTTGTGCTGGGGAGGGCTGCCTGCGCGGCAGGAGCACTGCGGGAAGCAGCGTTTGGAGCCAGCTCCAGCATCCATGCTGCCTTTCCCACCTCCCCAGTGCTGCCTGACCTCGGGCCAGTGCTTACTGATGCCTTTTATAGGGCAAAATGCTGAAATCAAGCTTTGCTCTATAATGCACCTTTTCAGCTGCAGGAAAAGGCAAGTGGAGGTTTAGAGGAGAGCCAAGGGAGCGGGTGGCAGGGACAGGACAGCGATGTTAGGGCTGTACCTGGGCTATGCTCCCGTCCCCATGCTGGCCCCGGGATGACAGCAGGGTTGGGAGAACGCCCAGGAGGGCACCTGAAAGACATGCTGCCTGCTCTCCCCAGGGCCTCGGTTTCCCCATCCGCAGCATGGTGGCTGCAGTGGGGATGGGTGCCACGCTGGCAGCCCCTCAAGGCACCTCTCAAGCCATGTCCTGGGAGCCAGGATGCCTCAGTGCACACAGAGCCAGATCCCTGTCCCCACAGCTCTGCTCTCCATCACTGCGCGTTGATCCACCTCAACCAGCTGCGATTCCAGGAGCCCTGGCTGTGTGTGCTCAGCACCACACCGCTCTGCTTTGCAGTCTGCCTTCTGCTCTCCAGAGGAGCTTACTCCTGCCCTTGAATCGCTGTTTGGTTTGCAAGTCACTGCCGGCCCGCGGTGCCTCCGCGTGGCCCCGTCTCTGCTCTGCCGTGTTCTGCCTCGCATCGCCGTCATCTCCTCTGGGTTTCCTCCTGCCTGGCCTTGGGGTCTGCACCACCTGCTCTGCTGCCCCTCGCCTCTGCCAATCGCCTGCATTTTCTTCTGCCTGTTCCACATTATTAATGCTTTTCTTCTTCTTCCCCCCCCCCCCCCCATGTTATTTATTGCAATTTGGTTTTCGGATGTTCTGCTGGGTTTTATTTTTCTTGGCATCGCATCTTTGGAGATTTCACTCACATCATTTCAGCCTGAATTTGCATTGACATCATTAAGTTTCTTCTTTTCAGCCTGCTCTATTTGCCTTTGGAGCCAGCTCTGTGCCAGTGTTCACTGACATGGTTTGGGGACGGTGCTCTCTGCCCTTTTGCGGCATGCTACTGCTCACCAGCACACTTGGCCTCGGGCAAGCACAGGGAGAGCCTGCTTTAGTGTTCCTGAGTTGATCTGGGGAAACGTTCCCCAGTCTCCAATGTGAGTGGCTGCAGCAACCGCATCCTGGCTGTGGCCTTGCACCAGCACCTTTCTCTCTGCCCCCATTTCCCTGCCACCAACACTGAGATAACAGTGCCCGTCTTCTCTGGCATCCAAGGTGGTGAAAGTCTGTGAATCCCAGCCTGGTTTGGGTTGAAGGTACCTTAAAGCTCATCCAGTTCCAACCCCTGCCACAGGCAGGGACACCTTCCACTCGAGCAGGCTTGCTCCAAGCCCCTGTGTCCAACCTGGCCTTGAACACTGCCAGGGATGGGGCAGCCACAGCTTCTCTGGGCACCCTGTGCCAGCGCCTCAGCACCCTCACAGGGAAGGTCACTGCAGTGAGACTGGAGCTGATGTTATCATAACAAGGAGAGATGCACATTCCAACATGATGCTTCTTTAGGTTACAGTCGAGTTGGTCGGCGTGCCCATGAAGGCAGAGGTCATTGGTGTTCTGTGATCTGGCTGCTCACCTCCAGTAGGCACCAGGAATGGCGGGA
Organism: Myiopsitta monachus; assembly: GCA_017639245.1. Classification (NCBI taxonomy): domain Eukaryota; kingdom Metazoa; phylum Chordata; class Aves; order Psittaciformes; family Psittacidae; genus Myiopsitta; species Myiopsitta monachus. The sequence goes on along the minus strand of CM029917.1, from coordinate 37,388,823 downwards.
TGAGGGTGGGCTGGCAAGGATGCCACTCAAAGGCTCCAGGGTGTCTGTCCTTCTGGTCCTCACCTGCTGCATGTGCTTAGTAAGCTCAATGAGCTCCTGGCACCAGGTCCTTCTTCACTAATGTTAATATCCAGCCCTGGAAAAACACCATAATCACACACAGCACAAATTGTCTGGGCAGGGATGTGACAAACCAGAGCGGGAGGGAGATAGCAAGCAGTAATATGGGCATCAGGGCAGTGCTCGAGTAGGGAAAACACATGGGTTCCCCAAACACACAATTACCAATTCCTACCACAGACCATTCCCTTGCTGCTGGGGAGGGGAGAAGAGGAGCAGGACAGACAGACTGAGCACTGCATGGCATGTACCAGCCACCACAGAGAGCCTGGGAACATCCCGAGGTGAGGGGGCAGCGATCCCTGACAGCAAGAGCACAAACTCCTGGTGCCACCACCTGCAAGAGCCCTGCAAGAGGCTCTGAAAAGCAGCAGCACGACCCCCCTTGTCCCCCCAGTGCACGTGAACTGGTGGGGTGTCATGGGGGCTGTGTGGCCACTGCTGTCTGCAGGGAAGGGCTGTGGACATGGATCCCCAGTGCCTGGCTTTGCCCAGGGCCAGACACCCACTGGCTGGGAGCAGGCTGAGCCCTGGCGTCGTGCTGGGTGTGGTGTTGTGCACTACTTGGTGCTGCTGTCCAGAGGCTGAGGTTCTCAGGAGGAGAGCTCTACCACCATGCTGGGTAATCCCAGCTGCCAGGCATGTCCTCCCCGCCTGAGCCTTTTGCAAGTCCAGACAGAGCTGGAGCCCTGTCCTGCCCCAGATCCCGGCGCTTCCGAGCTTGGCTGGAGGCGCAGATTTTCCTCTCGGTCAAAAAATGCAAAATACAGAGGATGCACGGAGGGAGCCAACAGGAAAACCATGACCAGACATCCTGAATCAGAAGGCAAACTACAGCCTGGCATGTCTGAGCGGAACAGCAGGTCACTGCAAGCAGCCCAGTAAGGAGGAGATGGATTTCAGCACAGCGGCTAACGGGAGACTGCGAGTCCCAACTTCATCAAGTACATCTGAGATCCACATTTAGACTCTCTGGGAAATGCTGGCTGAAAGGAAGCTGGCACGGAATTTCCATTTGCAGTCGCAGGGGGCTGGGGAAATCAATCTCTTTTAGAGGCCTTTGGAAACCTCAGCCTGATGGCTTTAAATATTTACTGTACTCCTGCGCACCACATCCCAAACCTGCAGCTACGTTCTCGCAGGCAGCCGGTCAGTTTAGATGCTGGGAGCCTCCAAAGCAGGCGGCGCAGGTAGTGATGGAAACTGATCCGTAATATGACTGTGATTTGCAGCTGAAAATCTCTGGCATGCTTTTGAGTTTGACGAAGAAAACAGCTCTTGTGACCACAGAGCATTAGTGTCCTTCATGCTCTGAGCTGGCAGTGAGAGCGGGACACAGAAAGCCCACCTCTCATCCCGCTGTGCCCGCCGTGTCCAGCTACAGGGATCAGTGACAGAAATACCCGCCTGGGATCATCTGGTGCTTCTATCATTTTGGATGACTCAACTGGGGAAACTGGAAGGCAGAGATAATGCTTGTCCTGCTGTGGAGCTAATGACATTGCCATCTCAGATGCTTTCAAGTGGCCAGAGTGAGCATTAGGAGTCTTCGGGATCCATCATTTTTTCTCTTAAGTGTAACAGCAGGTAACATCTACTTTCCTCATTTGAAGGTGTCTCTGATGTCCCTGCCTGCCTCAGGGACAGTCCTCCTTCAGACAAGCATTTCAGCCTCACACGGGAAAGGAAACTTCTCTCACTGCGTTATGGCCTCTCCCAACTCCCTCATCCTGCCAGCACAGGGAGTGAGCAGCAGGACAGGAGGCTGCCCCGCTCTGCAGGCCACCAAGATCCATCCCAATAACAGTGATCTGCTTCACCTCCACCTACAGCCCAAACCCCACAGCTCAGAGCCACCAGAAGCCTCAGGATCCTGATGCCAAAGCAGCTGCTTCCAACGGGTGAGATGCGGGGACCTGCAGATCCATGGCTGATGGCAAAAGTGTACTCCAGTTGCAGCTTTTGGATGAGGCTGTCAGGAGCATATCTGGATGAAAATGTCCAAAGGTGACCTGCAAGGAAAGCCTGGAGCCTGAGCAGGGCACAGCAGGAGGATGTCCAGCATCCCTCCATGCTGGCCAGGCTGCAGAGGAGGTGTTGCGGGGATGTCATGGTCTCAGTTTCCCATCCAGTTTGCCATAGGTCTGTGAGTGAAGAACGCATCTTCATGTGTTTCATTGGCATGTGAGGATAGTGGAGGGTATGAACATCCTTATTCTTCCAGTCCAGAGAGGTCATACGACCACCTGAAGATACTTTGGTGGCTCATGAGGGATGTCCTGCTGAAGCTCTCCCAGCATCGCAGCCTGTCCCAGCAGAGAGCTCCAGAGGATCCCCTGCGCTGCCTTGCACCACAGCAGAGACTCAGACCAACCTGTGGGTTTCCAGCTTTGAGATCAGACTGAAATCAGCAGCGAACAGGCGCTCGGCAAGGACTCAGCGAGACTGTGGGGAGCTCTGGGCATCATTCCTGGGCACACAAGGTCCTGACGAGGCCATGACCTAACGCAGGTGGTGCTGTGATGAGCAGCAAGTTCTCTACAGGTGAAAGCCCCCTGCAAAACACCCCACCAGGACTCAGGGCAGCAAACCCCTCTTGGGCAGTATCAGACTGATCTGCACTGCTGGGGTGAAAAGGTGGCACATCTCATCTGGTGCTTGGTGGGCTGCATTTTGGCTCTGTATGAAGCCAGCTGACAGGGTCCTGCTTCAGATGTCCCTCACCGTGTAGCCTGGAGCCTGGCTGCAGGATGTGCTGCATGCCCCAAGATGCACAAGCATTGCTGCAGAGCATGGAGAAAGTGCAGCGATTTCCAAAGAGATGGATGGGTTGGTGAACAAGGTCTGGACCGGATTCAGCTGCTTGTTCAGCCAGGCCAACACAGCATCAACTGCTGCCTGAGCAAACAGTCCGCTTAATATCTCCCCATGGGAAAGGGCTGAAATGTCCTTAAGGCTCACCCCAGCATTTTACCAAAGCATTATAAATCTGCTGGTTGTGCTCTGGGCAGGGGCTGTGTCAGACCATCAGCATCATTCTGAGCAACCACAGCAATGCCACCTCTTCAAACGTCATCCCCCCATGCGGGGCTGTCAAACCACAGGATCAATACTCCACTTCTGCAACCACACAGAGCAGCAGTGGCACCGGGATAGACACAGCTATTGATGGTGTGGGCCCATGGAACAGTGACTGCTTCACATCTCGAAGCAGTTACTTACACCAACACAGTTCATGCTTAGGGGTAAATAACTGCCTGTGGGAGAGGGCAGGCACAAAGTGCAGCCCTGGCCAACCCACCCCCATCAGAAAGTCCAGGGAGACCTAATGCTTTTCATGGCAGCATCTGACACTAAGTCCATATTGATGGACATCAACAGTGACCATCCAGCTTCCCCCCAAAAATGACAGTCTCAAGTATCAGAATGTTTAAACCTTAAATAAATGCTGGGTCTCATTCTCTGAACTCTGGAACTTCCCCCTTAATTTTAGGGGCTACCAGCATTTGGTGGATTTTTTTCCCCTCTATTACCAACTGAGATTTTCACACTGAGGCCCACTAAGGTACATTGTTGATTTCCAGAACATAATTTACAGGAGATGCACGTGGGAGCTACTAGAACCATGAGATCCACAGCTAAACCAGTTTATGCCACTATTGATTTCAGTGGGCATCTCTGACAAGTTTGAAAGCTCGAAAACAAGGAACAGCCAGAATCAAACGCAGCCAGAATCAAATGCACTTTCTCATAAATACACTGGGATGTAGGCTCAGTGACACAAAATGTAGGACTGTGCAAGCGTCTGACAGCAACCGTGGTCACTGAGGAGCCCTGAAGAAACCAGTTGGGAAAATCACTGCCTCCGTTCCAGAACTGGCTTATTGTTAAAAAGGAAAAGGGAAGAAGCAATCAAAAACTCCAACCCCAGCCCTGTTCAGGCTGACTCCTTCACCAGCACTGAGAACGGGGAAGCAAAGGAAGGTGATGTAAAACTGGAGCACTGCCTGTTCCCAGAAGCACCTCACTCTCCCATGGCTCCTGCTGCCTCATGCCTTCCAGCCAGCAGTAATCTTGGGTTTAAAGCTCCAAACAGGGGGCAGGTTAAAAGCCATACTGGCAAAGAAGGTAGAAACACCAGGGATGTGTTCAAGCTGTGACTTGTTAAGGAGATCTTACCCAGCTTGGATGCGCCGTGACCGCAGAGCTAACGGCGCACAGCGCTCCCCAGCGCATCTGCAGGGATCTCCCAGGCACAGGACAGTGACTCAGGGAGGGCAGCACCGAGTCAGCCTCTCGAGGGCTTGCACCGCGTACTCGCTGCACCCTGGGGACAGGGCTGCAGCAGCCCCAGAAACAGCACACTTGTACGGAGGATCAGTGAGCCCTGCTCTGCAGTTAGAGCCCTTGGGTCCAGAGAGCCAGGGAAAAAATAACAGGCTTATCAAAGACTAATTAGGGACAAGCCTAGCCCCTCTGTAGTCAATAAAGCTTTGCTATTAACTATCATCGGGGCTAGATTTTACCCAAGGAGATTTCTTGTTAAAAACCAGCTTAATTAATGCAGGTAGAAACTCCTTATAGCTCTCCCTACTCCCACATCAGTAACCGGTCAGGTTACAAACACATTGCCTTACAGGCCTGAAATGGGGATCAAGGGGAGATAAAAGGGACAGAAGGAGCCCAGGGGCTCAGCTTACACATAGGAGCAGGGAGATGATTCCCTTACAGAACCAGCAACCCCAGAGCACAGCATCCTCCTACATCCCCCAGCCTACTGCCTTCTGCCCTAGTCAGGCATACCCCCCCATAAAAGCCTTTCCAGCTCCCATCCTCACCCTCTTCCAGTCCTTAACCACCTGGCCTCACTTCACTGCTTTAACTGCCTTGCCTTCCTGCAGATATTTTAAGCACCTGCTGTACCCAGATTGTTTGCTGTCTGATGGGAGCAGGCAGCTCCGCTCTTATCTGTCAGGGTAGACGCAAGCCGAAGCCAGCAGGGTATAGGCCAGCTCTCTTGAAGCTGGGTAATAGCTTTATGTAACTGAAATAAAAGAGCCAAATTGAAGAAAGCTCTTTTTATCCTTGCCCTGCCACAGATTGGAGGGTTTGGAAGTACCAAGAGCTCTGCTTTGCGCTTCAGTTCCCCAGCTGGGGTTTGGGGCTTGTGGGGTGCACAACCCACCCCACGTGCTGAGTGGGTTGAGTGTGTCTCTCCCTCCAGACCAGGGAAAACCAGGCTTTGCCTCCAGCTGGGAAAGGATGAACTCCCAAGGCTTCTGTTGGCACTGGGGGCTGCTGGAAAGCTCCAGTTGGGAGATGCTTGAATTCAGAATTTGGAGGACATCCTTTGCATTAATCAAATAAATGCACCATGTGAGGCATTTTCCATTTAAATGTCTGAAGCAGATGCTAACTAAATTACCAGTGTGACATGAGCAACGTGGTCTGGATCTAGAGGATGTGGGAAGCAGTGGAGAGACTCTCGGGCTGTGAGCTGTGGCCTTGGTCCACGTGCCAAGTGATCTGTTGAGGGCAGAGCCTTGCCTAAGTGCTGATTAATACATGGATGGAGAAAAAGTAATTCTTCAAACTTGCTGTTTGAATATATAGTAGATTACAATTAGTAAGAAATCATGAATCCAGCTCAAACTTTTCACATAAACTAAGAGCTATTTCGGTGCCATGGTGCTGCTTGCTTTCCCCTGTTAGCTTTTATAGAAGAGCCTTTCCTGCGAACTTCCTTAGTGCCATAAAATTAAGCCGCTCGGACAAGGCTCCTGAATGCAATAAATAAGGGTGGCTTCAATTGGTAGCTGAGCTGCTTATTGCATGAGTGGCAGCCAGATAGCGTGAGGAGAGGTGTGGGAGCCAGGCTTAGGGTGATAAAATAGTTCATTTGGGATAAGCATCCAGCAGGTCAGGAGCTCAGCTAATCGTCCCCTGCACTTGCTGCTTCTGCAAGGAAGAGGAGGAATGCGGTGAGGGCAGGATTTCTTGCAGCACCGTTAGGTCTTTCTAGGAAATAGTCAGGAAGTTCTTTCCCTGAGCTGATCTGGGAGCTTGGAGAGCCTTCAAAATACAAACTAATTGCTGGAAAGGAGTCTGAAAAGGACAGCTCCTTCTTCTGCATAGTGTTACACTTCGCCGAATCCTTTTCCGCTTTCCATTAACTCCTATGACTACATACTTTTGAGAAAAGCTCCCATTAGTTACAGTTGCTTTCCTACTCATCCTTCATGCCTTTCAGCTACAAGAGCAGGCTGACTGGTACCCATGTAAAATAGATTTCATGACGACAAGTATTACACTAAGACCTGCTATGATGTGAACTTTGTGTTTTCTTGCAGAGGTTACTTCTGTCCAAGCAGTCACAATGAGTGCAAATGCACAAAATAATGATGTGGAACAGATACCTAACATGAAACAAATCCTTACTCCAACTCCTAACATCTTCATTTACCAGTGAAGAGCGTCAGACATAAACGAGCACTGTCAGCAAGGAGATCCCTTCCAATTATCCGGAGCTTAAAAGGTCTGGCAGAGGGTATCTGCACACTGGGAAATGCAAGTCTTCCCAAAAATAGCATCAGCCATCTCTGTCACCCCTTCTGATCTCAGGACTGCCCCAGCTGTGGGCAGGCGGCTGCTCTTGGCACGAGGATCTGAGCAGCTTTCCCATCAAGGCTTACATTTCAAAGGTTTCCAGTACTTGCCTCCTAGTGAAGCCCACGTTTTAATGCAGAGCCCGTATGACAAGCAATGAATCTGCCTTCTACAACTGCGGGGACTACCTTTCCCCTTTCCCAGGCATGAGAGACTCATGGCAAAAGTGAATGGGCAGCTTAACAGCTGGAAATGAGGGAGGAAAGGCACTGGGAACATCTGATGAGCCAGCTCTTGGCAAAAGCTGCCTGAGCAGCTCTGCTCCAATGAGTTACCATTAGCCCTGGGTCTGGAAAGCAGACAACAGCTCTTTCCCTTCCCAGCTCACTGCCCACTGTGCAGAAACACAGGCGTGGAGGGGCCAAAGAGTGGCAGCTCCGAGGCAGTGCCAGGGCCGCAGTGCCCTCCAGCCGCTCCAGATGCGTGCACCGCAGCGAGCGAGCTGCCCAGCGCTGGCACTGTTTGCAAACAGGAGGATGTGTTGGCTCCCCATGTTGTGCAGGCTGTTCCCCTCCACGCTCGTGTAGCTGGCACCTCAACCCTGCCATTGACGTTCCAGCCTCATGGGCACGCTGCCACCCCAGCAGATGGGTGTTGTTGCAGAGCTGCAAGAGGAACAGGGTGCGCATCAATTGTCAGCATGTTAGATAGAGGATTTATGTTTGGGAATGTGAAAACAGCAGCTCATGCCGTGACCCAACCCCTCTGGTGAAGGAATGAGCTTCCTTTGGTAACCAAATGGTACCCCGAAGGCACCATCGTGCCACAGTGAGGACTTGGAGCGCACGTGCTGCCACGCATCTCTGCGCTTCTGACTCTCTGCTAGAGAAATCACAGCATGAAGCCTTGTAGTTCTTTCCCAAGAGCTCAGTCTTCACCTGGAAGCAGCCACAGGTACTCCCAAGGCTTCCACATCAAGGGAATATGAGCATCCCTCCATTCTCCAGAAGAGCTTTTTATAGATGGCTCCAGCCCATGCGGATGCTGTGCAGAACATGCTTGGCATTGGCCTCTTCAATTATTGCAGCTAGAGCAGCTTGGTCTGAGGAATGACCTCAAAATAACAATAGGGACATGCTGTGAAATTCTTATGAAACAACAGTAATAAAAAAATCTTTATTGCTATTACTGAAATACCAACAGCAGCACTTTGTTCAAGCTGAGTTTTAAGGCCAGGATTTTAAAGCATCCTCAAGGGGATACGTGCCAGTATTGTATGGAATCGCAGCTCCATGAGGCTCCTTTGAAACACCAGCCACTGCCTTATACTTTGTCTCTTTCTGTGTTTTCTACGTCAGTCTTGATTTGTGCAATGAAAAAAAACCTGGTTTTGGGTCCCTTTGTGTCAATGTAGGTTTATTGTATTCCAGCAAAAAGGGGTAAATAGATACTGAGACTTCACAAGCAAACAAAATTGGCCTCCTAGCCTTTGCAGTGCTACTTGCTACCACTCTCTATGCATGTTTTGTGCCCCTTTAAATGTGTCATTAGGTGTGTGGCTGTATCTACACAGCAAGTGAAGATCTGATGTCAAGGCATGCTAGGTCCCTGTGCTGGCTGAGCTACACCAGCAGAATTCCACCAGCAGGGAAGAGGAGCCCAGAGGCTTTGCTGAGCATTAGCACATCAGATGGAAACTCTCCTGAGTACCCCCGGAGATGCTCTGTCCTTGCAAGAGCACTGCAAAGTCCATGTGGCAGCATCTTTGCTGCAGTTGCTTCCTTGCAAGCTAATTTTCATCACTGCTTTAAGAGCAACGCTCCACTGCAGGGACGGCCCCTGGCTCACCAGCTTTGTGTGCCATTGCTCCTGCCCAAGGATTTCTGACAACACCAGTGCTTATCTGTCCTCCTGTGCATTTGGGCTGGAGAAAGACACCTTCCCATTCCCTGGGAACCATGGCCAAACGAGTGGGGAGCCCCAGTCTATTTGTAACTGGTTTCTGTTTCCTAGACCACATGCTCTGCTTTCAAGCACTGTCACATCCCTTCTCCTTCAAGTGCTTTTTCATGTTTTTGAATGAAAAGCCATGAAGCACCTGAAGCAGCGGGGCATGACTGTCTCCATTTACAAGCAAATAAACCCAGGTTGGAAACTGAACATCCCTTGCTCACTCAGCAGTGTGCATATCCATGTGTGGATGTAATATTGATTTTCAGTGGTTTTCCAGGCTGGTTTTGAAGTCCTGTGATATAGCAGGGACCTGTGGCTGTCAGCAGCTCAGAGGGAGGCTCAGCAGGAGAAGAAAAGGGGCAGGGGCAGAGGCAGTGGATTTCCCTCTCCAGGTTGTGTTTGGAACTGCAAATTCCACCTCACTTCTCTCCTGGGCGAACTGGACCTGCTCACTGAAGGGCTGGGGTGGGTCTTCAGGGAAAAACAAGGAGCAGAGAACAGGTGAGGAACGCAAGCCACACGCTGCAACGCTCCCAGCAATCTCAGGTCCAGCCTTGTATGAGAACAAGACCCATTTGCCACCCCAAAGCTCTGTACAATGCATGAGATAGGATAATAAAGGTGAACCTCGGTTTTCGTTTTTGCTGGGAGGATAAGCAAGATGGGAAGGTAGCGCCATGCAGAGGGCACAGAGGAAAGCTGTCTCTGGGTTACTGCATGATTCAGAGTTCAGCTTCTCTTCTGTAGTTCACCTTTGCTTCTGTACTTCAACTTTGCTTATGTTTTCAACTTCTAATTTTCAAGTACTGTTACAGGGACTGGAGGGGCAGATGCAACCAAAAGCCAAGACACCTCTCAAAGGTTATATGTGACTCATTGAAGGGAAGAAAAATCATTTGTCTCAGTGTCACAATAGCTTAGAGTTCAAGTTGTGCCATGGAGCCAGCACTGTGGGCATCGATCAGCCTGGAGTGCCCTGTAAAGTAGCAAAGCACATGAGAATGAAGAGCTGGAAGGAGTCTTGGCTTTGAGGTGGGTGTCATCTGAAATCACGGTGCTTCTCTGGTAGCTAAATCAAAACATCCCTGGAGTGTTCCTATCATGGCCACAGAAAATGAGCATACTTCTTACTCTCAACACTGAAGACCCAATGTGCCATGACCCTAAACCAGGGGATCTTCACATCTCCCAGGAAATCATCGGCACCCATTCTGGTTTACAGTTATTGTTGACTGTTCTGAAAACCACATCCGCTATTACCTTGGTTTTTAGACACAGTTGCCCAAATTATCTCTTTGCTAACACTTATGTGGGCAAGAGCTGGTGACCTCACCCTGATACTTGCTTCTGGGTGCTTCACTGAACCAATCTCTGTGCTGTTTCGTTTTGGTTCCTCCAACCCACCAGCAAAGGAGGCTCCTCTGTGCAGCGTTACTGCTCGGGCATTTGACTGAAGGGGCTTGCAGGCTCTATGTGTCCTCATGGAAAGCTTGAGAAGATGAATGGATCATGTCTCTTGCAAGTGCTTATTGAAAATGAGAAACGCCTGATGATTGCCTGCCAGCCATCCAGTTGCTGTTTGTGCCTGTGACAGAGGGATGGGGAGAGCAGCTCTCAGCCAGGGAGGTCAGAGCTTCTGGGCGAGGCAGTGCTGGACAGACTTGCTCTGCAACATGAGGAACTGGCACAAGGGATTGTTAGCGCTCAGAAGCTGAATAAATGAGCAAAATTAGACTGGAGAAGGAAAAGGAAGCCTACTAGACCTTTAGTATAGATATCACAGTGTCTTTTTAGATACCGAGGGAGTTTTAGTTGCTTTTCCTTGAAGGAAAAGCTCTGTCTGACCAAGGGATACATTGCCACATATCGTGCTTGTGCACGCCATGCCCCCTGCTTGTGCACGGTGGGTAGCTGGGTTTTCCTAATTGTGTCTGCCCTCAGGGCTCTCCATGTCTTCATCCAGGCCTCACTCACCGTGATGTTTCAGCTCAGGAGGTCGCTGCCACGCTGGGTGAGGGCACAGCTGAGCGCCTGCTCCTGGGCAATGGTCCACCCTGGCTCCTGAGTAGTTCAGGTCTCCGTCAGCACACTTGGCAGCTGAGCAAAGCTTTGCTCACAGGGGGAAGTGGAGATTAACTTGGGCCCTGGAGCACAGTTTGATTGCTTCTATAATTCACTAGTCTGTAAAACCACAGATGTTACAGGTTTATGGGGGTGCAAGCTTTCAGGAGCAGAAGCGATGGAGAAGTGTCCAAACCCACACATGGGATCAGCAGTGGAGCGAGGTTAGAGAAGAGATGTCCCTGCTTTTTTTTTCTCATTCTGTTATCCTACAAGTGTTAATAGTGACAGGGAAGAAGTAAACAACTGAAAGCAAGTTAAAGGATGCAGATGATGCTATTGCCATGTGCGTACATGACGCTGCTCATGGGACTCACTGCCCCTGACATTCTGAGATGGGAGGGGTTCAGTACATTTCCTACCATCACAACTAGTAGCAGACAAAGTTATTTCCAATCAGTAGAAGATCCACAAGCATGTCAAGCTCAGATCATCTCTCAGTTGGGGAGCAGGAGCTGGGGGACACAGGTATCGGGAGGGCAGAGCTGTGCCTCCCCACATCCACCCTAAACACTACTGAATCAACCCAAGACTTTGCTGGGCTCTAAGGAAGCATTAAAAACATGCTGCAATGTGCTTTGCATTGATTTTCACCTATGATGAGTATGAGCAGAGCCAGCACAGATGTTGCGGTCCCCTCAGGTTCATCCTTGGAACAGCAAGCTCTTTGAATGGAGCGCACAGACTTTCCTATCCAACAGGGTTGCAAAGGGGTTGGAGGAGCTGCGGCTTGGGGCTGGCTGGTGTTTTTCGGCTGTTTTCCTCAGGCAATGCGTGTCAACCTAAGGGGAGGCTGCAGTCCAAGGTGCTGGAGGTGGCCTGGTTTTAAACACTGCGTGGGGACCATCACCACTTCTGGGAAGGGTCCCAATTCCACACTTGGAATGTCCAGGAGGAGCCGGAGAGGTGCAGGTCTGGCTTCTCAGTTGAATGTTGCTCAGAACGGCCCATCCACCTCTCTCTCCCTATCTCACCATGCACAGCCCAAAGCTGCAGGCACTTCTTTCGGGTCTGCTAATGGTCCTTGGCAAAGAGCTGGCTCCTGCTGCCGACTCGCTGCAGGTTTCACATCTCCAGGTTTCACATCTCCAGGTTTCTGGTTTTACAGCCTCGCAGCCATCGCACCGTGCCGCACTTGCATCAGTTCTGGAGGTAGCCATTAGTTGCAGTTGGTTGAGAAAGGCTGCTGAGCTCAGCACTGTTAGATTTATTGTATGGTCAATCTCATAAAACAAGCTCTAAGCTCACATACCTTAACTTGGGTCCTCCATCTGTCACACTCTTATATCTATGCAGAGATCGCGGTCCTCCACCATTGAACAGCACTGTCAATCCTGCCAGGAGCCAGTTATTAATGGCCTTCTTCAGTCAAAATCCTCCTCCTCAACAGTCGTGGAAACTCTGGTGTAGGCTGGCGAGTAGGCACTAAGGTCCTCAAGTGGGAATAATCCCACAGGAGTACAGCACGAAAGACCATGAAGGAGCTGCCAAGTGGTGGGTATAGCTGAGACCTCAGATGCATCAGTGAATGCACGAGGGAAGTGCATGCAACCCTGTGAATAAAGGCTTTTCTCATTAAATATTCTCATTTCAAGCCAGTGGCTCTCATGCTTGGGTCTGAACCCCTCTGCTTCTCTGCTGTGCTGCTACCCAGAGCTTTTTGCTTGTGTATGGTGATGGCAAACATCTCCCTGCTCCTCCTGTACAGTGCAGAAGAGCAGCCCTGTGCCCCAGCTGGTCTGGTGTTGACAAGCACCTTCAGAAATGAGTCATACCAGCTTCAGTTCTCAGGTCTTGTCTGATTTTGAACACATTTTAGCTTAAAATACACTTATTTAAGGTTTAATATGTTTTGCAAGAATTATTTAAGGACCTCTTGCATTGCCTGCAGCTTTCTCCAGGACCAGATGACTTGTACAGTTTGTCCGAGCTGTAACAGCCGTCGGGTGCTTGTGTCTATCCTGCCAGTCTGGGTTTATTTTAGTTATGCTATCACTGACTTCTTTTGGCATCAGTTTCGCTTAGCTTTGTGCAATTGCATGACTTTCCCCTCCATTGAAGGAATCATATCATACAGACAGAAGTTCAAACAAGCTTAAATGATCTTGGCACAACTAACTGTTTAGACCAATGGGAGAGGGGAGAGTGTGGACAATTAACAGGTATGAACTAGGAATTGATAAAAATGATCCTGAATGAACCCAGAATTAAAGGGGGAGGACTCCCACAGTACTCCTCCAGGCAAATCCCATGGGAAGCAGACAGCTCTCCATGACACCACGATGGAAGGGTGGGAATTAACACAGACGTGGGACTGGGGTTTCATTACCCTTATCTATTACTCTTGACCTCCAAAGCAGCAGAGTTGTGGCTGGCAATAAGGCAGCTTGGTGTAGGGCAGCTTGAGGTACCCTTCACTTGTGCCAGAGTCCAATAGTTTTTACTTCTTTGTGCCTAAAATTAAGAGAAAAATGACCAAACCCCATCAGTTTGGGGAAAAAACCCACCGCACCCATCCAGCCGGCTGGGTCTGGGTTTAGGCTGAAAGTAAACTCACCCTCTTGGATGGAAGTGAGAGCACACGTTTTGGCTAGGGAGCAATCGGAGGTCCTTTCCAGGCTGGTTTCTGTTGAGGGGGGGTTCATTCCTGCTGAAAGGGAGCAGCATGAAGAAGCCATGAGCAGCAGCAGAAGGTCAGAGACATTCCCAGTCCTCCCTGCATGCTCCATTATCCTGACAGCTGGAAATGGCCTCAATTTAAACATGCCAGCTTTTTTTTGTGTCCTGAGGAGCACAAATCTCTGTGACGATGATGCCATCTGTCCCTCTGAGAATGTACACAGTGATGATTCTGTCTATCCCTCCCCCTGGTGATTTTGGGCAGAGGAGGAGAGCGCTGTCACAAATGGACAAGGTGACAGTACACAGGAACAGGCAAGAAACATTCCCAGATCAGGAGATTTTCCCAGGGCAGGGTGAGATAACCATAGCTGGTGCACAAATCCCACTGAAAGAGCCATGCTCATTTCTCCCATGAGACTGCTTTGCCATGAGGAATGGGGCACAGCCACTGTGGAGGCTCAGGCAGAGCTCTGTCTTTGCGTGCGTGTTGCTTGGAAAGCCCCTGCCACAAGGAATGGAGGCATGTCTCAGGATAGAAGGGAAAAGGGAAAGGGATATGTACCTTAAGGGATCCTACAAGAAATCTGAGAAGGGACTTCTAGCAAGGGCCTGTAGGGACAGGACAGGGGAATGGCTTTAACCTGCCAGAGGGGAGACTGAGATGAGCTCTTAGGCAGAAGCTTCTTCCCTGTGAGGGTGCTGAGGCGCTGGCACAGGGTGCCCAGAGGAGCTGTGGCTGCCCCATCCCTGGCAGTGTTCAAGGCCAGGTTGGACACAGGGGCTTGGAGCAAGCTGCTCCAGTGGAAGGTGTCCCTGCCCTGTGGTTGGAACTGGATGAGCGTTAAGGTCCCTTCCAACACAAACCATTCCATGAAAAAAGAAAAAGGGAAAAGGGAGACAAGAGAAGGAAAATCCAATAAACTAAAATGCCCAGCAGATCATGATTTGCTGATTAGCATCTGTCTCCCTTAGGTACCAAAGTAGTTGCTGCCTGCAGGATGTGGCACAGTGAGCAGTCTGCGCCCACACACCGGAGCAGTCTGGTGCTCAGCCCCTTGAGAATGGCTTTCTATGGCTGGGAGTTTGTGAACAGACACGCAGACCTGTACTGCTGCAGACCCGGGGAGGAGGTGCTTTGGGAAATGACTCCAACATGAGAGGCTTTACACACTGGACATGCCAGCCTGGCCCTGGCTGGGCAATGCTGCTGTGCTCTGAGGAGCAGCACTGAAAAAATCGTGTCCCATAAGCCCAAAACTCCTGAATGCGAGCAGGAAACCTGGATTTACCTCCTGGCTACAAAGGCTCAGCCACCAGCTCATCTTCTCAAAGCTTGCTTGAAAACCCAAGGGGACAAGAGTGCCTCTGGCAAGAGCCTGCCTGAATGCGTGGAGGGTTTCTTTTTTAAATGATAAACATGACTTTCTAATTCTGAACTAAGCATCCAGAGTGTCCTTCCACCTGATGAATGGCAGATGCTGTGGCTTACTCCACTGGCTCAGTTTTCAATTAAATATTTCTCATGGAGGACATACTTGGGTTAAAAAGACAATACTGTTTAGATGCATGCGTGCCTCTCTGCTCCTGGATAAGCTGCGCCCAGGATGCCGAAAGTCTCTGGCAGTGATTCAAGTGGTGGGACCGGAAAATTCATCACACCTCCTCATCCCAGTGCTCCTGGCAGAGGACACTGCTGGTGTCCCCCACCCAGTGAAATGATAACGCAGAGCATCCCTAAGGCAATTACAGCTCAGAGATAACATGTAATTTGCAATGTTGCCTTAAATTGACAGCTTCCTGTGAAACAAGATAACAGCTTGTACTAATGAACGTGTGATTTATGAACTGATGGGTCTAACAGTGTTTTTAATGTGACATAAGAGCCTGTGTAAAGGCAGATTAGGACGCACACATTATTTGATCTCAGGACACATCTGGCCCTGCTGCAGCTGAAACCGTTTGGCTGTGAGTTATTGCCATTGGTAAGAGAGATGGCTTTGCATGGAATTGACTGTATCTGATAAGTTTAAGTCAATCTCTGCATTTCTAATTAGGGGATTAGCTGGAGAAAGGATTTCCTTACAGAATACTTGATCGTTGTTTTGCAAATTGCAAAAGATCAGGAGTAAGGACCCGCAGTTACATATTAGATGCAGCCTTAGATGCTGGTGCAGCTAGTCTAATAAGGGTGATACCACTCTCTTAAAAGAATTGATGTGGAAAAGCCCCAATATTTTCGTTTCTTCATGAAATGCAATGTTCTGTTTCCCCAGGCTCTGTTTCCAAACTGTGAAACTTTTCTCTTATTTCTGAAAGGCAACACAACAAGAGAACGATTTCCTTTTAAAACAAAAGCTGGATCTCTTCCAAGTCATTTAACTTCCAAAAGTTTGAATTCTTCACTTGAAACAAAAAATGAAATAAAATATAATAAAATATTCAGTCTGAGCACTTCTAATGAGAGTATCACAATTACACTTCGCCTGACGCTTGGGAATTCGCTGTACAGTGTCTTGATTGTTAAAAAGATAGATTTCTTTACTTGTTTAAAACATAACATTTTAACTTGTAACACTTAACTTGTTTAAAAGTAATATTTGGTAACAGAAATGTTCTGTTGACTGTTCTCCTTGCGCATTAGGTGGAGTCTGTTTTGGCACAACAAGTCCTGGAGGTTGGGAAAAGCTCCTTGCTCTGCGCCCGCTGCGTGCCCACTGAGCAGGTCCTGCCCACAGCCTGCTACAGCAACACACTGGGAAGGTGACTGTAAGTGCTTAATATATATATATATATTATATATAAAAAGTCCTGAAAACTTCCAAAGTCAGCACTTGAAGAAACATCAAATGCAATGAATTAATGAGAAACAGAGAATGAATCATTAAAATTGCATCACCGCGACGTGTTCCTGATCACATCTCCCTTAATGTTCTCGCAGCCTGAACAATTGATTAAGAAAAACACCGTAGCACGCTAAAAATTGGAAACAGTTAAGAAGAAACTGGATTAGCAAAGTCTTACAGGAAAGGTCAATTATTCCTCCCAATTTATTGCTAACCTGACATCTGTAAACAAATCACTAGAGGAACTCCCCGAAGACTACACTCTGTCCAACAAGACATCCTAATTAATGAGGATGCGCTACGCAAACACAAACAGGAGCAGAGAGATAACGTCTAAACTAAGCCTTAAAAAGATACAGTGGAAACGGTACCCAGGAGGTTGCAGGAGATCAATAAATGAGAAGAAGGTTCAGGAGAGTCAGAATTTGCCATGGGGTAACGGAGAATAATCTTTGTGGTTATCAAAGCTAAGATGGCAAAATGAATTAAATGAGTTCAGAGAGGACTTAGTGAGACTGGCTTAAAAATGAAAGAGGGCTGAGATCATCCGCCGTGCTTCACATCAGCTGAGGGCTCAGCCAGGGTTTTCAGGTGCCCTGACTGAATGGCTTTAGATGCTCTTGGACATCGTTGAGCATCTTGCCGACCTTCAGCAAGTCATCGTGCTTGGAGAGCTCTCCAAGGAGGTCGAACAACGACCAGGTCAAACAGGCCAATCCTGCTGCTGTTCCAGCCGAAGTTTCCTAGACCCAAAGGCAGTGTTTTTCTCCTATCTGACTGGCAGCCATGGCTTGAGAACCATACACCACGGCAGCATCCTCTCCAACAGCCAAATCTGCTGGCGTCCAAGCATGGTGCATGCCCCAGAGCCTCCACAAGCAAAGCTAGATTGTGGCAGCTCATATTAAAGATTCCTCTTCATCAGCATCCCAACTGATTAAATATGTATAGAAGCATCTGAGATCTAATTTATTTCTTTTGTGTTGTAAATTCCTTTTCTCATTGGCTTTTTTTGAGCTGCTTTAATTAAGACCTTCAGACAGAGCTCAGCAGTGGCTGGAAACGAGCCACGCTGTTGTTAGATCCCGACCCATTTAAAGTGTATCCCCCTCTCCTAGTCAACCAAGAGATTCTTTTTTATTAATTCCAGTAATGATTTGATTTCCTTCTTTCCTAATGAACAGAGTGACACTGCATTGAGTCACTGATGTGCAACTCGCTGTTTTTTCCCTCCTTTGGAAAGTTTTCAAAATATTTATAAATTTTAAAAGGCTCAGAGAAAGAAAGAAAATAAAGTTGCATTGTGTTTATTTGGCTAGTGCTGCCCTTCCTCTTTCTCATCTGGGGGAACTGTAATTCATCCTATTGTCTGGCCTGCTATGGGGTTGACTTCAGAGGGAGAATGGATGCCCGGCATCCCCTATTCTCTCTACTCATCCCTCCTTGGCAAGCAGCACCTCCAGGGGACCAGGCAGCGATGCAGCCGAGCATGTGGCGCTATACCATGGTGAGGGAGCCCTTCTGAGGGCAATGGCAACCACACTAAGGATCAGAGACCCCTATCCCCACTGATCTACAACTTGGGGGTCTTCTTTAAAGACTGTTATTGTGACTGTATTGCTCTAGGAAGAGCTTTGAGATCATTGAGCAGATGACTCCAACCCAACACACATACATCCCAGAGGAGCTGCTGGAAATCCCTGTGCCAGAGAATGCCCCATAGGGATGGCATGGGCAGCTACCCTGCATAAGGTCCTCTGCTCCCCTTCCAGCCCCTCACTACCCCAAAACTCCAGGAAGGAGCAGCCTTTTCCTCTCATCTGACACAGTCAGATGTGAATAACCAAGAAAGCTTTAGGAGCTATAGAAATGCCCAGAAACAGCCTGCATGCAGGCACAGGTGGGTCCTGTGGAACTTCTGCTGTAGAACCATGGTTAGGAGCTGCTTGTTTGCCCTTTGTCCCCAGCACAATGCTGTACTCACTATACAAGCCCAGCCAGGAGGAATCTGCATGAAGGATTTCAAGAACTGTCACCTACATGGGGGAAAAATGTGGGTGCTGAGCTGACTGCGGGAGGAGATGGCACCAAACATGCTTAGCAAAGGATGCACCTGGCTCGCACAGAAAGTCACTGCTCGTCTGGATGCTGCAGTTGCAGCTGAGAGGTGATAAGCTGTCCAGTGTTGTCAGTGCAGGAAGCCAAAAGGATAGCAAGGGTGGCAGACCCCAACTGCTAAACACAGTGCCAGTAGAGATGAGGCTCTACAAGAAGTGCTCAAAGGCAAATGAATGCCCTGCGGGTGCAAAGCAGGCTTATCAGGGGGCTGCACCAAACCAGAGCAGTCTAAGGAGGGAGATGTCTTTGGCAAGCTGAATCATGCTCTGCAGGACTCTGGATGAACTGGATGGACCTTCATGTTTGAGCCAGCTCCTCCTGTATGACATGAAAGACTCCCTGAGTACACGAAGCAGACCTGAACCCTTAACCCTCAAATGCAACCCCAAAACCTCAGGTCTTCAGCAGGGTTAGGAGTGTGGCACTGGGACAGCATGACCCATGAAAACGGAGCCTCCCAGCATGCTGTCAGCCTGGGGCTTCTCAGAAAGGGGTTTTCCATCTCTGTTCCTGCCTAAGACAAGCAGCAAGAAGCTATTCCTGTTCCCCTGTGCCAGGGAGGGGAATGAAACGGGCAGACCAGCACAGCAGCTGGCTCCTGACAGCCCCAGGACGCGCTGAACCCAAACCTCCCAGCTCTGCCTGGGCAGTGTCAGGGCTCTTTGCTCCCTCCAGCACCCTCCATGCCTGCTGCAGACCCTCCCTCCTAGAGCCCCAGTGGGCTCTGCAGCGAGGAGTGACTCTCCCTGCAGATGGCTGTAAAGGTTAACAAGAATTTATTCAGTTACATACAAATCAGATTGTCTTTTTTTCCCTTTTTCTTTTTTTTTTTTTCCACGAGGGAACAAAAACAACCACATAATTTCAAGCCCACACAGGCAGCGCAGCCTTCCAAGGTGGTTCAGTTGCTATAGACGACCGCAGGCAGCCGAGCTGTCACAGCGAGCCCCCCGGCATCGCAGGGACCTGCGTGAGTCAGGGGATGGGGGTGAGCTGTGCTTCCGTCCCCCCGCTTGGCACCTGGCTTCTGCCCCGCTCCTCGCCCCCCTCCGGGATGTGCTGGGGAGAGGGATGAGCTGGCTGCCTTGCTGCCTTCCTACCGTGTTAGGGAGAGCTGCGCTTCCTGAGGGTGGTGACCAGCCCCATCTGGCCATGGCAGCTGGAGATAGGTGGCCCAGTGTGGCGCCTAATTAAGTGTATGGGATGGGCTCCTCCTCAGGGTGCTGAGCAATGGAGGAACTGGAGATCTGGGACGGATTATGAAAACTGACAGTGGTTTTGCCATCCACCGTGGACACTCAGCTAAGAGCGTTCTCTTCCCACTCCTCTGCTCCATTTCTCCTCAAGGCACCTTTCCTCCCCATCACATGGGAACCCCACAACCAAACCAGTCCCCACAGAAACTCATCGTCCTACCTGCAAAACCTTGCCCATGGCCAGCCAAGGGGCTGTTCCTTGGGGCATCAGCACCACCCCAGTAGCCGATGGCTCACGCATCAGTTCTTAGGAACCAGAACCACCAAACCCCTTTGGTTTAGCCTGCACATCACCCAGCACATCTTTGGGCTCCAAGTAAAAAGGGGAAGATGTAGAGGTACCTGATTTTTTTGTTGCCCTTCAATGCTGACACTAACAGAGCATGGGGTCTGTGATGCTGCAGAGGTCTGTAGGAGATGGGGACTGCTGTGAATGTGGAAAGAAAGGAGATGTTCATGTGTGAAAGCTCAAGGAGAAACACCTCACAAACTACAAGAACTGCCTATACCAGTAACTGAAGACACAACTGGAAGCAATGGGAACCCCCCAGCAGTGAATTGCACCAAGACCTTGCTACAGGCAGCTCATCAGCAAAGACAAGGGGCCTGCTCCAGGGCTGGATCTCCGTGGGAAGCAATGCTACAGCAGCTCTCGGAAGACACACAACCCGACAACAGGACTGACATGGGCTTTCCTGGACCTGATTGAGGCTGGATTTGGTGGGGGAAGATGAGGAAGAAGGTTTCCTTCTCTCCTTCCAGATAAAGGGTGATTTATCACCAGGTTCCCAGTGATTCCTCTGGGCTTATTAGAGAGGATAAAAGGGAATGGACAAACTTAGTTTTGGTTTGCAGAAGCAAAACACACTTTCAGCTCTGCGGGGGCTAGAAACATCATCTAACATCTTTAAGAGAAGTACTTCTGGACAGACTGAGCCCTGTCATTCTTTCCACACTGAAGTACCGATCAAATAAAGCTGATGTCTAGGCTACTTGGTTGAAAGATGCTTCTCTAGCCGTCTCTTTTGGATGCCACTGTTGGAAATAAATGGGTTCATCCCTGGACACACGTCCTCTGCAACACAAGCCTTGCGAATTCAAGGCAGACCCTTAAAATAGCCACTATGTTCACCTGGAAATGTTTCAAGCTGTTTAACAGAACCTGGGTCACATGTTTTTACTGGCTTGTTAAATGCCGTAGTCAAACAGGGAAGAGCAGGAGGAAGAGCTGAAGGAGAAGCTATAGTTAGTTATTATCAGTGATAAGAACAAGCAGACCGCGTGCCACATTAAGAATATGCTTATAAAATGTGTTCCTGGGCTGTACATTCACAACATGTGTGTCTTCTTTTTTAGCACTGATGTGCAGCATAATTCAAAACCTGGCACTGTGGGCTTTTCCTCCCAAGCCTGTCCTGTTACCCAAATTGCTTTGGCTTAAAACATTAGTTCCCTTGGGCGTCTGTTATCCGCAGACCTCGCGATGCCAACTGAACAGCTTCCAGGAGCTCTCATGTCTCTCTTTTGATTTTATTTTTTTTAACACTGTGAATCACTTTATTCCATCTACCTTCTGGAACAATTCCCTGGAGAGCATCAATTCAGATGAGCATCTGCTTGGGCAGGAAACCCATGGCCATTCCTCCACTGGAAGTTTTCACTCCTTATGGTCATTAAAGGCCCTTCAATCCCATTTCCCAATGAATCATGTTGTCCTTGCAGATACCTGCTGCTTGGATTGCCAGGAGCCCATCCCCGCTGCTTCCAATGCTTGATGCCCACTGGGACCATAGGCAGATGCAGGGGCTCTTCTCTCCCATCTCCTTCCATGGGTCACAGTTTTCCTGTGGGTCCATGGATCTCCCCCACATTAGTCCTAGACCCCACATGGATGCACACTAGAATAGCAGAGGAAGGGAGCGGAGACTGAAATGACAGCTTTTGTTGATGCTCCCAAATTATTTAGGATATTAAAGACAAGGGCTGACTGTGAGGAATTGCAGGAGGACCTTGTGATGAGTGACTGGCCAAGAAAATGACAGGAGAAATTCAGTGTGAACAAATAGTGGTGCACGTGGGAGAAACCATTCTCAACTTCAGAAATAAAACGATGGGCTCCGAGCTGACTATTCCTCTCAGGAACAAGACCTCAGCATTCTAATAGATTGTTCTTTGAAAACACCAGCTCATTGCTCAGCAGGGACAAAAAATAAAGTAAAAAGCATCTTGAATGTTAGGGATTACTCAGAGAAGAACAGAGAGCAAAACATGAAAAATCACGCCGTTGCTGCATAAATCCCCCATGCACCTGCATGGCGAATGCTGCACAGATTAAAAGGGACATAGTAGAGCTGGGATGACTTCGAAGAAAGGTGGGAAGCATGATTAAACAATACTGAATGGCTTTTGGGCAGGGAATGAGGATGCAGAGGGGGAACACCGAGGCTGGAGCTCCACGTCATCTTCCACGCACGCATGATGACAAGCGTTTCCTACCTGCTGGGTAGGCAGGCTTAACCCCTGACTCAGCAGCTCCTCATCAGAAAGTGATTCAAGCCCACACTAGGTGCTTCCCCGCGTTTTTGGGTTGGTACAACTGCCGCCCCTTCCTCTTGCTACAGAGGAACTGATGCCACTGCACATAGCACTGTGCTCCAAGGGTGCTGCATGTTCCTGCACTGGGCAGGCAGCGTGGGCACTGGGGAAGAGGAAATGGAGTGGTCTGGCAAAAGAGCAAGGGATGGATGCCAAACAAATAAATAAATATATAAATAAATACAGGAGAAAGATCTAGCTTCACCTTCTGTTCTTGTAATTCTTCTGTGCTAGCAAATCTGGTGGGAGGAGGAAAAGGGAAAAAGTCAGAAAATCCAGCCCACTGATGGAGGCAGGATTCTTGCACTGGAAAGGGAAGAAAAAAGCAAAACAGTTCAGGGCAAAACATATCCACCGCCATTTGAAATGCTCAAGTCCAAATTCTCTTCCCAGTCCTAACTCTTGGGTATGCCACACTCTGGGGAAGTTTTCATCTTTATAGAAGGGAAGGACAAGACCCAACACCAAACACATTCTGGCACTGGGGATCAGGGCAACGGATGGCTGAAAAGTGAGGGAGAGATGCAGAAAGACAGAAGGATGAGAGCAAGGAAACGCTTGTGCAAAGGGAACACTTGTGCAAAGCAGCACTAATAAGGACAAGGACACGTAAGGTGCACCCTGAGGACTTGTCACCAGCTGGGGGGACCAGGCCGGGTGCATCACCTGCATCCACATCACTGGGGCCACTGTGTGTCCCCACTCGTAGACACACAGTGCCTTGCACTACTCCTGACAGCACGCTGGTGAGCCAGCACGAGCAGCTGCTTGTGGGAACACGTTAACACAGAGCAAAACCACTGCCATGGTGGCAGATGGAGCACCAGGAGGGAGCGAGGAGAGGATTTGGGCCAGAGAGATGTTAACAAAACTGTTGCTTCTGGTAACATTTATCTGCAACTGGCTGGCTCCGTTGTGTGATGCTGTCTCTGCCCCTCTACCTGGAGCGCTGGCATGCATTTTGCAGGCAGGCGCTGATGTCTGAACACAGCCACTCATGACTGTTCCTGCATTATCAGTGAACACAGGCTCCCTTTGCAAAGGGGGGAAAAAAATTCAGTGTGAGCAAAAAGTATATAAGCAAAGAGCTCAAACCCAGCATTTTTGCAGGCTTTGGCTTTGCTGTTGCTGGCAGGTTGGTGTGTTTCCATCAGGAAGGATGGCAGGGGAGCGGGAACCGGAAGCCTCCATGGCATGAAGGTTCCCCTTCTGCTGGGTGAGATACAGTGAGTGAGACCATCCCTGGTGACAGCTTGCAGAGAAAGCAGGAAAGGAGGGAAGAAAAGATGCAGGAGTGGGGGGACATGCCCAAGAACATACACTGATCAGTGGCACTGACAGTCCCAGCCTGATGTGCGGCTGTTCCTTGGTGTTTGAATAATGCATCCCCTGAGGTCCTCCTTTCGAAGCTCAGACACTCCACAGGGTCCTCCTGCAAGGACAGAACAATCCTGGTAGGGAACAGTGGATGATACTTGCAGCTCTTGAGGACTGGGTTTAATGTATATCTTCATTTGGTATGCATGCTTTAGCTAGGGATATTTATTGCTGGGGCGACTGTCTGACCCCAGCACAGAGCTCGCACGGTCACGGGGCAGCAGGTGCCACGCATAGCAGGACATGGGCTGCTCGCTCTGCCCTTCACAGGGGCGGCTTTGTCCATTCCCATTATCCTTTCCTCGAGCCTCCTCCGTCATCCCCGGCGTGGCCGAGGAGGAACTGAGGCTCACAAGAAATTATGAGGAAGTCACTTCATCCCTGTGTAAATTATTAATTTTAGCCACGTGAAGGAAGAGCAGACTCCACGGCACACCAGCCTTTGCCCACCAGACAGGGTGTCCTTGCGGCTGCAAGGGCTGGATTCACCCTCCTTGGAGATATCTGCAGTATTCTGCTGTGTGCAGGAGCAGGGAAGGACATTTCTAACTTCCTGCAAATAAAAAAGTTTCTTGTGCTGGGAGTGGATTCCTTCCCCTTGGTCTCCCCTGCCAAGGGCCTGTCCTGAAATCAAGGCAAGTGCCTTTAGGAGGAGATGCTACTTGCTGCATGGAAGCCAGCGAGAAAGCCTTTAAATTTTGCTTTGCTGTTTTGGGTTGGTCCACATCTGAGCTTTAGAGAGCAAACCACCAAGCACAGTCTTCCAGAACCATATCATAGAATCCCTGACTGGTTTGGGTTGGAAGGGACCTTAAAGCTCCAATCTGCTGCCACGGGCAGGGACACCTTCCACTGGAGTAGGTTGCTCCAAGCTGCATCCAACCCAGCCTTGAACACGGCCAGGGATGGGGCAGCTTCTCTGGGCAGCCTGTTCCAGTGCTGCTCTGCGGGGGCTTCCTGTGCTCCCTGTATTGCAGCAACACAGTAACATGCTCCCAGTGTGAAGCCATGGATAACCTGTCCTCAAGTTGAAGTTCATGGCAGAGGGATGCAAACACAGTATGCTGATAAAAGTCGACAGTGCCCTGTGGCAGTACTGCTCGGGTCAGCTCAGCTGGGTACACCAAACTACAATCAGGTGCCTAAAATCACCCACAACCTGCAAAAAGTCATCACTATCCATATCCTTGGGTACCAGTTCACCATCCTCCTAGCTTGCTCCCAGCAAGAGGGCAATACTTACTGCTTTCATCTGACCTGCAAGGGGAGCACAAGAGGCAGTTCCCTCTGGTTCATGGCTAGCGCATGAACAGAAGGAGGGAGCACGAACCTGCTCAGTGTAACCACACCAAAAAGAAAATCCAGACATCCTCTTCTGAGCTGTCTTGCCCTGCAGCCACGCTTCCCATTCACTGCTTCTCCTGGCTGCTCATCAGGGAGAAGCAGGAGGAGGAGTATCTCCTCTCCCTCTCTTTTTGCAAAGCTCCTCTAAATGCTGGGGTTGCAAAGGGTCCTTTTACAGAACCAGCTCAGTTTGCTCTTCTGTTTCTCCATACATCAATTTTTTTTGTTTCTCCATGGTTTCACAGGGATGTATATGGGATTATGAATAAGGCATTGTGAGCTGAACTGAATGTGTTATTTAATGAGCTGTATGAAATATTAAACCATGCCTGATATGAAGCATGGTAAATTCTGTAAGAAATAATATATTACACTTGGGGAGGACTGAAGATAATCAAATATAATGAGTGAATGTAGAATCAGGACACAGAGAGCTCAGAGAAGTTTTGTTCGTTGTGAGCCTGAATTATATGTGGCGACCATTCAAGGCAGCTTCTTCCCCTGCATGTTTTCTCCTGTTGTGAATGACATTACTGTATTTTCCATTTAACATAAATCTATTTTTCGGAAGGCTGCTTCCACCCGAATGACATCAGCAGATCCCATTAATCACGGTGCTCTCAATCACTCAGAATTATTTAGAGCCTCTTTTGTGTGTCTCTGGCTCTTTCCCCATTCCTGATTAGTCTTAAACTAAACCAACTAAATAAATAAAACTACAAGGATCCAAAGATCATCTCTGTGAAGATCTTATTTAAGTGAGACATGTGTTGACTTAGAAGCTGATCCTGCACAGGCTGTAAAATTCCTGCTTCTGGAGGTTTCAGAAGGAGAAAGAGGCTTTGTGGTCCAAAGCAGGAGGCTCTGCTTGGAAAGGAGCTGGAATCTTGATTTTCGTGGGGCTCAGCGTTCTACATTGTGGATCTTTGCCCATAGGCATAGCCCATCTCATTTGGTCTTGAGCCTCTTCTGCACCCACAAGAGACAACTGATGGGCCACGGTGGCCACGGAGTGGCTTGTGCCATCCATGTGAAATGTCCAACTGCAAGGATGGGGCATGGAGCTGGGTTTAGTTTTGTGCCCTACTCACGGGTTTCCATGCCAGGGCTGGATGCCAAACTGAGCCAACCTACTCAAGAAATGTGAGAGAACAACTGCTGCTCCGGTGTTCCTGTACCTCCCCGTCTCCCAGGTGACAATTGCTATAGCAATGCACCCCCTGCAACCTGCAAGGAGCCAGCTACACCCCAGCACAGCCAGCCCCTCCAGGTGCTTCTCCAGCAAGAGCACACTAAATCTCCAGCAGGATGCTGGCATGAGCAAGGGTGCTGCTGCTCCTACACCTACAGCAGTGGCGGTGGAAAAGTGGTGGATTTTAAAGCCAACAGATTTAGCACACCTATGGGTTATGCACCACGCATGCTGCAAGCAGAGCCAAACTCCTACCTGACACCTCCTGGCAGAGACATACTTGGAGTTGAAGAGAATCGGAAATAGTCATTTAATTCTCAGCATCACGGCCAGGGTATGCTGCAGTAAGCAAGATGAATCTAGTGTTCGCATGTTAGAGTCTTTCCTTGACAGAAATCCCAGGATGCTTGATGAAGCATGCCAATAGCGCATATCCATATGTTAACCCAAGTCCTACATCTTTGTATTAGTGATATATTTTTACTGCTGTTATTCACATCCATATTTGGGGCTTAGAAATGTCAGAAACATGAGTCACAGACATCAAGGCCTGCCTTCTGTTTGAGTACATAGCCCCTGCAGTGCACTGCGAGCATCCAGCTCAGCTGCAGCAAACAGCAGGGGTTAAACTAGGCACTTGCCAGGTTTATACGGTGTCAGGTAAGGATTGCTTTCGATGTGTACTGTGGGGCTGATCTCTGGTAAATGGTGGCTGCTCAGCCTCTTCTCCCAGGGCACAGCATCCCTTTGCTGCTTGGCTGACTTTGGCTCTTGCTAATAAACTAATTCATTCAGCTTAGCTATCCAGAGTTCTGAGTAATTTCAATATCGAACCTCAGCTATACTTAATTCAATCAATACCGTCAACACAAAGCATGGGCAATGCAGCTCAAGTGCCTTGTGCCCAGGCTGAGCACAGAGGGGAGGACACTCTGCACAGCTTTGAGATGGGGCAAACACCCCAGAAACACTTGGCTGGGACACCAGGGACCCATCTACTCAAAACCACTCTATAGGACCCCAAAGGATCCAGCATGGATCCAGCAGCAGGCTCCATCTGAGAGTCCCACGCAGCCCAAGTGGAACAGCAAACACAGGCTTCATTTGCACAAGTAATTTTAGAGTTTGGAGGCAAAATAATTTCAAATGCAGGACCTCAATAGCCCTGAACTTGGCACAAAAGACAAGTGCTCTCATGGGGAGCTGTGCCCAACTGCCTCCTGTTTCCCCACATGTGGGGAATTGCCCCAGGCTGCCTGCAGCCTGAGCACCAGGCCACCCTGTGCATCCGGGAAGGCAGGACAGGAGCAGAAGGAGTGCCTGGCATGTCTGCAATATAAATCCTAAGCCACGAGAAGGGTTTTCTAGAGCCTTGTGAAATCCTGGGTGACAGGACCTGTGGGGTGACAGCATCGCCCCTTGTTCAAGAGCAACCCAGCAAGGAAGCCAGGGAGGAGGAAGGAATCTTTTCGCCAGGAGACATAAAGGCAGCTAATAAATAATAGAGGTCAGTGTTACTACTTTTTTATCTTACGAAGTCAGACCAGCTTATAAAACCCAGACTGGAGCAGAATGCTAATGGGTGAGACTTGGCAAGATGAAGTTATTGCTCCTGACCCACGCAAGAGTTAACTCAAGCCCGAAGGTGGGAGCCTCCCTTCCCAGAAGTTGCCTGTGCACAGAGCCTGTCTCTCTACAAATGACTGCTCCTGCCCTGGAGCACTGCTGGCCAAGGGCAGAGCCTCCTCCCAGTTCCTTCCCTGATTGTTGCTACTCTGATAAACACCCAGGACACCACGGGAGCCTTGAGAGCCCCGGCACTGCTGCCTGGGTCTGAGTGCGGCGCACAGCAGTGCAGGTCACACTCCTTGTCCCACAGCATGGGAATGGTCCACAGCCAGGGACTGGAAACCCATCTGTTCATTACTTAGCCATGATCCTTTACCTCCTTGCCTTCCTCACCAAACAAGAAATATGGTTTCTGGAGGCCAAGGATGATGCCCATCACTGCTAGAGGTGGTGACACCTGCCCTGCCCAAGCTAACATGCACTGCGTGGGGCCCTGTGCTTTCTGCATGTCCATGCTGTAGGAGATTCTGCAGTGCCAGCTCCAGGAGATTCCTTAAATCTCTGTCAAGTGCAATGCACTTCAGCAATTAACTCTTCTTTGGCTTTCTTAGACATGAAGGAGCAAGCAAGGCAACAGAGGAGGCACAACCGAATGGTCACAAGTAAAGGTGGTGCAGGCCAGCAGGAAGAGGAGAGCAAGGTTGGGATGCAGAAATAAAGCAAACAATGAGCTGTTTGGGAGGAGGATTTTTGAAGTTTGATTTTCCAAAGGTAAAATACCAACTCGCTTGTAAAAACCTCCTGATTCCTTTATCAATTGCGTGCAAAGAGTGCAAAGCTGCGGGTAACAGCCATTGCTGTGCCTGGCACTGTAATGTCAGGGCCTCGGGGGTGTTTTGCTCAGAGCCTGGGTAGCAGAACAGCAGCGAAGTGCAGCAAATGTGTTTTGCCTTCAATGCTGCTCTTACTTTTCAGCTTTCAGACTCCCATGCAGGATGCAGCCCTCCAGCTCGTGTCTTTCATCACACAGGCTGATTTCAGATAATTCCCCCAGACTTGTTTTTGATAAACTGCTATTTAAGTGTGCTATTTACAGATGGTAGAAGGCACTATATTAGGAATCCGCAGAGAGCAACATATTCTGTTTATTTGCATAGGAGGCACATATGATCCTCAGCAGTCACCTTCGCTGCTGTGCCAGCATTGGCCTTGGGGACAGCCCCTTCATGACAGGACCAGCCTCTCCATGTGTGCCTGGGGACGTGGCACCACCTATTTGCACAGCAGCATCTCCCCACTAGTGCAAACAGGAGCTGTGGGTGATGCTGGCAGAGGTGAGATCACCTATGGGCTTGTGATGTCGCTGCAGGCAGCCCAGGGCACTGGTACCCATGTCACAGCACTGGGGTCCTGTCTATGGCAGTTTTATCTTCACAAAAGTCCTTTCCTGGGGCTGCAGATGACCTGAGGATGCCCCAGGGCTGCCTGTGCTGATGCTCCCTGCTCTGTCCCTCAAGACATAGACTAACACCAGCTGCAGGGATACTTGTCTGTCTGCCCAGAGAAATTACAGCGCGAGTATCGAAGCCCTGTCATCCCCTGACTGATTTTGCCTCCTTCCTTTGTCAGCACGGCGCACACAAGCCGGCAGGGACTATTTTTCTAATTATTAGATTTTACTGGAAATCAATAAGCAAATCAGATGACTTCTTTTTGATCCTAATACCTCCATAGCTCTTCCTGCAGGGCCCAGGTATTGCAAACCCCCCTCTGAGACTCTCACAGCGCTGTGATGGATGACCCGCATCTAACACTGCTCACGGTGTTCGCTGGCAGGTGGGGTTGGATATAGTTGTGAGTACAAGATGGGGTTAACCATGATGTGAAGATAAAACCCAGTGTAGTTATCCATTAAGTGCTGCAGGAATTTGGGATAGGATTCCCTAGAAGCCCTGCTGCCTGCTTGGAAGGACTCACGTGCATCTCTCCCTCTGAGAGCTGCCTGAATTGCCTCTTAATTTGAGCCCTGTCAACACAAGAGCTAAATGAAGAGCCATTTTCTAGGAGGAGTGCTGTACACGAGAGGTAGGGCCTTCTCAGCACGTGGAGCCAGGCAGCTCATTAATGCGGCCAGAGCACTCTGCAGCTCTGCCATCAAGCTGGTGCACCCATGGGCTACAGCCCAGCACCTCTTGGCAGATGGTGGTAATGGTACTAGAGAGAGATGAAGGGGAATTCCCACTCCCCTGGCAGAATTGCTTCTTTAAGTATTAGATCTCCTGGAGATCAGTAAGTATAGAGAATAATTCTTCATTTTGCCATAAAGAACAGCATTTCTCCAAAAATTCACAGTATATCTTTGGAAAAGGTAAAAAACTTACATATCTGTGTGTATATTCATGCTGCAAGGGGGTCAGTTCCAAGGTCTAACTTACATCTTCGCTGAAGCAGTAGAAGAAAACGGTAAAACAGGATTAATTAGGGAAGGAGACAAGTCATAGGCAGTGCTCAGCACAGCCAAACCCACGAGAAGGCGCTCGCCCCACTGCTATGGTCCCCTGGGGCTTGCTCCCGCTCAGCCCAGATCCCTGGGGAATGCCAAGTCCTTGGACTAGGAACACGCTTTACAAAGAGACCTTGTGGGGAAAACAACAATAATAAGAAGGCTGGGCTGATTTAAAGGAACCTGGGGTGAATAAATTAGTGGGGGAGCGGAAACGAGTAGATGGAATTACACAGGAGCATTACATAAAGGCAGCTGACGTCTGACTCTTGCAATTAATTCAGATTGGGCTGAGCCTGGGCTATGGGGAAGAGTAACTGGTGGGTGGCAGTGAAAGAGAAGAATAAGCAGCCCTGTACTGAGCTGGAGGGTGCTGTGTAGCCATGGTCCCTATTAGGGCTGGGTTTAATGAACAGTCTTGTTCAGGACCTGTAAGAAACAGTTTTAGGGGTGGAGGGGTGAGGGGGGCCTGGAGCAATAAAGAGAGGGGGCACAGGCAGAGCGGGAACACAGAGAGGGAGGCATGCTTGCACCTCTCTGCTGGCTCCTTGGCTTGCACACTGTCTGTCCTCTGCTTCCTCTGAATCTGGAACAGGGACTTATGATTTGGCTGGGACACAAAGACCTGGGGCTGGAAGGGACCTCCTGGGTCACCGAGCCCCTGCCCTGCTCTTGCAGCCCTGGCACCCCACAGGCATCATCTGTGTTAGTGGCTCGGCTCCTCCTGGTGGAAAGCAGTCCAGCAAGACATGGCTGTCCTGGCCAGGGCCATGCTCCCAGCTGCCAGGCAATGCACATGGGGCACCGAGACACGAGAACAGAGACGTGATCCTCCGCTGCATCTCCTGTAACCGGGAAAAGGGGATGGTGCAGTGACCTGTGAGAGGCCATCCCCTGTCACAGCTTGGAGCCAAGTGCAGTGATAAAACCCACCTCAGGTGAAATACCAGAGAGCCCTCCTCGGCCTCAGAGCACTAGCACCCATGATAGCATTGCTCCTTGTTATCTCTGGGGCTCAGGAAAGAGGCTCAGGGGAAAAGCAGCGTCTTCCCACCAGCAAAAGCATCCCTTTGGATCTCAGGCACGCAGGGGCTCCCTGTCTCTGACAGCCCCTCAGGGTTTGCCATCACACTGCTGGGTTTCCCTGTTACCCTGTGCTAAAGGCATTTGATCCACACGCACAGACAGCTCCCACTGATGTCAAACCCAGTGCCACTAATCTTATTAGCTCCTGTTCAAGCTGCCTGAAGTGTCCTGTTTAGTCCCTGACCTCCAGTCCTTCAAGCGCTCTAACCTTCAGATGGCTTCTGCTCCACATAGCACACCTGTGCATAAAACCTGCCCATTCCTGTGAGCTGGGGTAGAAACAGGCACAAGGTAGTTCTGTTGACCAAGGGATGGCTACGTTCTGGGGGAACCCAAAGCTTGTGGGTTAGAGTGCCATGGACTCAGTCAGCCTTTGGGCTGGTGCTTCAGCCCAGCTCTGAATTCAGGACAGCGCTCCTGTGATCTAACACATTGAAGCAATCTTCTCCTGCAGTCCTTATATTTGATAATCTGAGATCTGTGGGAGTTTCTACTTCATAATCCATATATCTTGTGACCCTCTGGAAGCCTGACAACTATTTCATGCTTGGATGGCTTCTTGCTCATCTTTGTCTGTGCAAGAAGAGCATGTCCTGACTGGCACAGGAGTAGCTCATATTTCCATCACGTTGAGACAGTGATTAAATGCCTTCAGCCAAGCACAAGGCAACAACTGGGTTTGTGCTTTGGGGACTGGGGTGACTGAGACCAGAGAAAGCCACAGAAGACCCCAGCCAGGCAGAGGCTGGAAAATGATGCTTAGAGGCAGGTTTGGCACCTCCAGCAATCTCACTGGAGCCTGTTGGAAAACTGAGCTTGTCTGCAGAGCAGTGCTCCTCGCTCTGGTGGGCAGCCCCCGGTACTCCTGGGTGGCCGTGGGGCCTCCAAGCTTCTTGCATCCCTCTTCAATCCACAATACCTCTTGGGGGGGGGGAACAGGATGGGGAAACTGAGGCACCACTGGACCCGGTTGCTCTCCTTGGCCTGTTCTTGCAGTAGAAAGCTTCCCATGGCTCACACCCTGCTCCTTCACTGTAATCTGGCAGAACCCCAGTGATCCCAGCGCCCAGCACCACCCAGCTGGGTACAGCAGCCCTCCCAGCCTCGGCGCAGGGCCTTGGGGCCGTGCCCAGGCAGGATGGTGTAAGAGCAAAGGCGGGTTTTGCTCTGCGAGCACAAAGCTCTTTGCTGCAAATAAAACTCGCTAATAGAAAAACGGTGCAAAGGGAGCTGGGCTCTTGGGGCCGGGCTGGAAGTGGGAGCAGTAAATTGGAGGATAAAACGGCTGCCGTTGCTGCTGGTCAGCCCATATTTCACCCTTTCAAGCTGCAGTAAAGAGGAAACGTGTTTTTTCATGGTTTCACGCTATCATTGCTAAACCTTGCATATGTAAAGAGCGAGCATCTTTTATGTCCTCCTGGGCTTTTCAGTCAATTGAATGCTTTTAATACACTCCCTTCCCTGCTTCCCTTGCTCATGATGCTAACACATGCTCGTCCGTGGTTCGGCCTCCAACTCTCACCAAGCACCATAGAAATGAAGCAGTTCAAGTGAAATTATAGCTCTGGGTCTTTTTTTACTTATGATTTTCTAATAGAGAATCTTAGAATTACAGACTGGTTTAGGTTGGAAAGGACCTTAAGATCACGTTGTTCCAACCGCCTGCCATGGTGCCTCACACTAGAGCATGTCACCCAAGACTTTGTCCAACTTGGCCTTGAACACTGCCAGGGATAGGGCATTCACCACTTCTTTGGGCAACCTGTTCCAGTGCCTCATATAAACCTGGGTATTTCCCCTTCAGGCTGCTGTCCCAGATGAATAAGCCCAAAAGAAGAGATGGGCATTTCCCCAGGAGGCTGGCTGTGGGGTGCAGAGCAACCCCAGCGCATCATTTGAGATCAGCCAGGAATGCTGTTGTTGCGCCCAGCGCTCTGTGAGCATGACCTGTGCGAGCAGCAACGCAGGACCAGGAGAGAAAAACCTGATCGTGTTTCAATACTTTCACAATTTTCAAGCCAGCCCTTCGCACACCGGACACAGACTCAGTTCCTGAACCCTGTCCCTCTCCAGGCTGCTCTTTATAAACACTGATAAGCCTCCCGGTGCTCCCCAGACAGACACATTATCCCTTTTGTAGCTACTGCAGATTAAGACCCAGTGATAAGTGCTTTTCCAGGGGCTGTGACGAGATGATTGGCATAGCTGCCATAAGAGGTCAGGATTTCCTACATGCCTCCCAACTCCACCTTCCTGCAGCACTGCGTGGCTCTACCACCACATCCCGACCCAAGGGTTACCAGCTCAGCTGGGGCGTTAAACAAGGAGAAGAGCTGCAGGAGGACCACAGCAGCACCCCAGCAGAACAAATGCATTCTCCCAGCAGCGGCAATAGCTCAAGTTTGGTCTTGTGGGAGTAGGCATGAACACATCCCACCTTCTGCTGCCACAACCCCAAACCACCCCCAGCTCTGGATGCCCTTGCAAGGGCAAAGGAAATCAAAAAGGGGAACAGCAGTAATATGCTTGTACAGGAACTAAAGGAGAGACCTGGCTACCGGCCATGCTGTAATACAGAAGATCTTGTTGCTACCTGGTTTTTTATTTTCCATGTCAGACCCCTGGCTAGCAGCACAGGCTTGATTAGCTGTGAAATGTCAGCAGCAAGCCCTGTGAGCGTGCAGCCGATCCCTGGCCTCCAGCCCTCGCTTTTCAGCTGTGAGGCTCTAATGAGGACATCAGCGATGCTCTTTATTAAAACAAATGGTTGGAGGCAGTGTGCTGCTGCCCAGCACACGCTGCGCTTGCTGGTGAGCCAAGGGTGACCCTGAGTCCTGGCACAGAGCAGCACCAGGGCGATGGGTGCTGTAATGAGGGCTCTCAGTCCGCAACCATCCTTGTGAAGATACAGGATCTGCTCTGCAGATCAGTCCCACCTCCACTTCGGTTCCTGCCTGCCAACCCTGCTCTTCAATTCTGTTGACTTTGGTATTTCAGCTGATTTCCTCACTCTTATGAGAATAACATGGTGAATTAGTCTGAGGTGCCCTCTGAGGGCTCCCACGCTCTTGGGTATCTACAAGTATCTGAAATCTCTTCTTGCAGAGATAACTGACATTATCCTGGCTGTGGGAGATGGAGGTGAGGCTGCGCAGCACTTACTCTTCCTCCTTTCTCCATCCTCCTCCTCCACCCAGACCTTCCCACCCCTCCTTCCGCAACAGGTCAAAGTTTATCCAAGGACTTTGGCATTGGCAGCTGGCCTTGGAGAAGCTGTTTCCCCAGGAAAATGAAGCATTGTGGTGGCTTCATACATATGTCTGCTAGAACTATGAAATATTGTAAAAGATTTAGATTTATCAGTTCAGACAGTTTGGCCTCTTTCGCTGTGCCTATAAAAGCTCTGAATGATGCCATCCATCAACAGGCGGACAGCATCGGCTCTGACTGAGGACCAGGCAATTCTGCATCACTGAGGCCATGTGCCAATTCCTTAAGTAATCCCAGGTTTCATTAAGGAGGCAGCCAGAGGAGGGCATCGCTCTGAATTTATTTTTCTGTAAGTCAGCTGCAGGACACTCACAAATTACTGTGGAATTGATGGTGGGTGACTCGTTAAAATTAATTATGGCCATAATTAGGAATATTCAGGAAGAAAACCACAGGAAAAATGGTCCATGGAAGGATATTTTCTATAGCCATATTTTAAAATGAAGCAAAAATTTGCAGCTGCTTTATTAATTTGAATAAAAAGATATGGCTTTTTCTCACATAGCTTCAGAGGGTTTCTAATGGAGGGGGGGCTGCTAACGGAGGCATTTCAGAGGAGATCAAATAGCCTTATAAATAAATGAGTCTTCTTTTTTCAGGGCATAACTGTATTCATTCTTCCAATATTCATGGAGCATCACGTTACAGGGGAAAGGAGTCAGAAGGAGCTTCCTGCATCCTAGGGACAAACTTCTCCAAGCTGCTGGTTCCTTGACATGGACTTGTCCTGCCTATGCACACAGCAGGGCAGCTCCATGCAGAACTTGGTCCTTTGGGCTGTACCTGCAGCCAGGAAGCAGGATGAGGTTGTGCCTGCAGGTATGTGGCTGCTCCTCACCCTCCAGCAGCATTCACCCACCCCATCATCCTGGGAAGAGATCTCCAGCACTGCCATGTGCCTGCTCCAGTAGGAGCCAGTGGGAATTCAATGCCATTGAGCTCATGAGAAGCGCAAGTTATGGCTCCTTCAACTCAGACCCCAGGTTCCAGCATCCCTACCTGCAGGTTACAGGGGATAAGGAAAACCACATCACTACATCATTCCACTCACCCTGGTGATGGGGTGACCACCACAGACTGCAGACATCATGGGGGTTGTGTAGGAACAGGCACAGCCTGTTCCCTGGTGCATGCTGGTGGACCCAACCCTGGCAGGACCACTGCAGGTCAGCAGAGACACAGTGTGCAGCTCCTTTTCAAACCCTCTTTGTTGACTACAGCTCCACCAGCCAAAGCCCTGCTGTCAACACACATCCCAGTACACATCCTGCTGCTCTGTGGGCTTTTAGGTGTCTGCACAGCCTGGCTTTGGGGTTAATGGCTGTTGTAATTGAGAGGGGGAGCACTGCAGCATCCAGCTCTGGGTGCCATGCAGCCACCAGCAGCTTCAGCATGAGGTGCTCTGCTCTAACTTAGAAAAGGGTGAGGAGGATATGGGCAAGCCTGTTTTGACAGAAATGTTGTCTTCTATGTCTAGACACTAGCTGGGGTGGAAGGCATCACAGCCACCCTTGGCAGAACCCAGGAGGGTCCATGCTCATGGTACAGGCAGGACGAAGCAGGCATGAATGAAGCAAGACGCATGATCACAGGATCCACCTCAACCTTCCCATAGCAGTGGTGAGTCTCACACCCGCTAGTGGCAACCTCAGTAGGGCTGGGGTCTGCATTCACAGTTATCTTTTGCACCAAGCTACAGAGATTACCTCTCTGCTTCAGCAGATTCATGGGTCCTTTATACAGTGAGGTGCCACAGTCGCCTACCTGTGAGCAAAACCAGTGCTAGGTTAGTGGCATCTCTTGCGGCCATTCACTGATCATCCCATCCCTGCTAAATCTGGATTGCAGAGACACAAGCAGGAAAGTCAGACCTTTGAAGTGATTCAAAAGCACAAGAGCTGTAATGCATACAAAAGGCGTTTCAGACTCCTGAGGGATTTTCCTTTAACCACCATCTCTGTCCAAAGCACACAAAGTCCATATGACCTTTTCCAAAAGGTTCAGCAATCTTTGGACCCTAACACCAAGAAGCCGGGTAATGGCTGAGGACCTTTCCTTCCTGTGAGACCAGGAGGTTTATGCACATAACAGGGAAAACCTCCGCATTACCATCATTTGTTTTGGGAAAGGTACCTCATTGCTGAGTCCAAGACATGCCCTGGGAACGATGCGCATCTCTGCAAGCTAGAGCAGAGGAAAACCAGCGCACACCGCAGCGTTCATACCCTTTCCATGCTGATCCAGCAACTGTGAGTGTTCCCCACAGGGACAGCGCAGGGCAGAGGCTTCTGCCTACCGCTGACTGCAAACTGTTGGAAAATTTATACCAAGAAATAGCTCTCCAAAATGTCCTGAGGGACACACAGCTTTTCTGCAGCGGGCCGAGCGCTGCAGCCTCAGACCTGGGAGCAGTGAGCCCCTGACGCAGGGGTGCTGCTGCCTGGGCCTATGTGTGTCACGGGGATAAAGGTTTTGGGGATGCCCCATGTGAAGGAAAGCCTGCGATGTGCTCCTGCACATTCCACCACAGCAGTGGTTTCTGGACCTAACTCCTTCCACACTGCTGCACTGGGCTGCGACAGGTCTCTTTTCCCCAGCTCCACGGCTGCCTGGAGCACCAAAGGAGAATGACAGATGTAAAGGTGTCAAACCACAGCTCCAGGGGATCCATGCCAAAAGGTTAAAGAATTTTAGCTTTGATTTTTCACTGGAGGATTTCCCACTGGTGGGTACAGAAAGAGCCTGCTTTTCTATTCCCTGTTTTCTATTGCTATTCTGCACATTCCTCCACTCAATGGCCCAATTTCCTCCTGACAAAGAAATTCATTAGGAAACTTTCAAGCCGATCCCAACCATGGCAGCTAGCTGAAATTGCTCAAGTCGTCTCCAGAAAACCTCCTTACAATACATCCATCTCCGTCTCCCTTTGCATCCCCTGATAACTGATTCGAACTCGTAATGACCTATGAGCCGCCTGCCTGCTTAGCCTGGCTCTGGCACATCCCGTGCCTGTCACGGCAGAAATACATCCTCACAGATTTATTTCTAAGCAGTATTTCGGTACCAAGGCTGTTGCTCTCAATCACCCTCTTTCATGGGATAATTGTAGGAGAGTTTGCAAAGCTGCAAAAACCTTTCCAGGCTGATTGGTCTTCCTGTGTGAAGCAGGCAGACGTAGGAAAGGAGGGATTCGAGGGGAGGGTCGGGT
Source organism: Myiopsitta monachus (assembly GCA_017639245.1). NCBI lineage: Eukaryota > Metazoa > Chordata > Aves > Psittaciformes > Psittacidae > Myiopsitta > Myiopsitta monachus. The sequence goes on along the minus strand of CM029917.1, from coordinate 37,351,040 downwards.
GATGTGCAGGACATGGAAAAGAAGCAGGAGATCCAGCACAGCCGCGAGGATGAAGAGATGTAACTGGCCACTCTCAAACCATTGTCCCCAAAGGACTGCGCTGTGGCTCATTAACCAAAGAAGAAAGGCCTAATTTTAGATTGGGTGGCAATTAAAAAGCATTGTATTATCCTTCCTGTGCTAAAACGGGCTGTCAAAATCTTTGGGTAAAACAGCAGTTAAATGAGGGGCTGACAGAGACTTACAATAAGGAAAGACAATAACATCATTATACTGGGATTTATCTTCCCGAGACAGGATTGTCCTCATTATTCAGGAGCGGTGTACCCAAAAGCCACTAATAAGGCTCCCTCCCAGGATGGAGATAAAGCCCAAACCTTTCGAAGACTTTGGAATGTAAATGCTCTGCAGCAATCAAAGTGCTCTTTGATTTTGGCACGTGCATCACTCGTGCCAGCACTGTCAGCCCTGCCAGAGGTTAAACAGGCTTCGGGACCTCATGGTCCAGACCAGACGGGACCAATGTCTCACTGGGACAAGGGGGGCAGACCTCTGGATCAGCTTGGAGGGAGCTGGAGCCACATGGGCCTTGACTACCTGAGTTGCCGTGGCTACGACTAGGATTGAATGCCCATAGGGAGCTGGATCATCTCTGTGTGACGTGGAGGCTCTCAATTCAGGACAAATCAAGGGCATTTAACAAACCCCCTTCCAAAATGCCACAGGGAAGAAAACTGGTGGAATCCAAGCGAGGGGAGAGATGTTTTTAGGACGATGCCAAACTGGCTGATGTGCTCCCATCCTCCCCAGCGAGCTGAGGGAGCCGGAGATGGCAGCTCAGCTCTTCAATGCTTTGTAGCATAATTAAAATGCATCGACCAAAAAAACTCCTTCCCATTCATCACGCAGGAAAATCTATGCTTCAAAAAGAAGTAGGACGCTTCCTTTTTTAATGTTATAAAATAATAGGGTAAGCGTTGTATTCAGCCCGTGGATGGGAGGTGCCAGGTGGTTCCAACTGCCGTGCTTTCACCTTTAGCCTGCTCAAAAAACCCCCACCACAAAAATCCCAATAAAAGCCTTAGGTGCTGATATAGATTTGGAAAAGCAAATCAGTTCACCTGTCAGAAGCAGGGTGGAAAACATGAGGTTTTCTTTCTGCATTTAAAAGGACTTCAGGGGGTGCAAACAGCTTGGGGCTGGCTCCTGCCTCACCAGTGCTGGTTACCATTGTAGCCCACCCCAGCACCAGCTGCTTTTCTACATGTGAATAAGGACTGGGATATAACTCAGAAGCTTTTCCTAGCAGAAAGGATGAGGTGCTCGTTTTCCAATCTCCTGGTGGAAACCCAATTCCTTCAATGGCACTAAAGGTGCCAAATCGCAATGCCAAGGCACAGACCCACGTAGATCTGCTGCCTGTTAGAGCTGCTGGTATGGGCAAGCTGGAGGAGGAGGGGAGCCCCTAAGTGTCATCTTTAAGAGGCAGAGAAACTATGAAAGACATTTTAATGCGGGGAATGAAGAACTTATAAGACAGGAACATCCTGCCCTACCCCCAGGAAGGCAAACCCAGAGCACACGCAGGGTGGGAAACAGCAGCAAATCTCTCATCTAGCTGAGGTTGGGATGATTTTTAATCAGAAAAAATACATTTCCTGAGGGTTTCAAGGTGAATACTGTGATGGATCTGCAGCAGGAATGTGGGGTGAGGCAGGGGAGATGAATTAGAGGCTCATACTGATGAGGTTGTTTTCACTGCTGGAGCCTTTGGAGAGACATTTCTTTTGCAGTATTAGGGCATTTTTCTAGGTTTTAAGAGTCCAGAGTGCAGCAGATTTGATGATCAAGACCCCTAACTAGCGTCCGCTGCTTCTTTCTCCTGTGGCAAACCACCATGGCAAACCATGTCTATCATTGCTGCAAGCACTGGGTGCCAGGTCCCTGCATTAGCTCAGGGATCTCACAGCTCCTCTGGGCTCATCATCACCATATTCATCTAGTAATGAAAAACTATGGTTAATTTATCTGATGCTGCCTTAGGATCTTCCCTGGAGCAGTGCAGCAGCAGCAGCAGCATCCAGCCCCAGCATCTATCTCACTGCTTGGTCCCCTGAGCCACACAACATGGTGCTCCCTCCTCCAAACTGTTTGTCTTAACAAAACCATTTAATCATTGCCCGTTTCTATTTCACCATTCAGGGCTGAAAACCTTTTAAATAAATATTTAATGACTCCTGTTGGGTGTTGGGCCGGTAATGGGGCCGGTAGGCACACAGAGCCACGCACCCGCAGATAAAACCTGCAGCAAAATGAGGTCTCTTGTTTTATTGTTCCTGATGTTATAAAGATTGACTCTGCTGTTAGTGCTTCGCGGAGGATTTCTCCAGGATACAATCTCTGACTAGGAGAATTTAATCAGTTTGTGATGAAAAATGAATTTCAGGTGGTGGCAGCTTTTAAATGGGTGCAACTTTCTGAAAACCTGAACTCCGCTCCGGTAAAAACCATCGTGCAGACACAACCTGCCCAAGCCCATAGCACACACGGCAGGCACAGTGTCCCCCAGTTGCCAGAGAAGGGGGGTTGCCAGTGCTTTGGCCCATCACTCCATTCCCTATGGACCTGAGCAAAGCGATCCGGCCCAGGGACAGCCGAGCGAGCTACCAAGGCGCTAATTAACAGCAGTTTGGCATGATGCAGGCTTTAGGGAGAGCGTGCTTGGCCAAGAGAAGAGCTTTGTTTAAAAGTAAACCCCGCAGGACTGGGTGTTGCTGGGGGCGGCTTTCCTCAATCTCAGCTTTTGGACTGGGGGGGGGGCACAGCCCCTTGCCTTCCATCACCACCAGAGAGAGGGGTTTGCGCTCGGCGCTGTTCAGAACGCACCGCCTCGGGAAGCGCCATCGGCCGGGGATGGAGAGCCCAAACCACGCGGAGGAGCAGGCTGAGGCTGGCGGAGCAAACGGCCCCCGCCGTGCCAGGCGCTCCCGCGGGCTGGGAAGCGCTGTACCTGCGGGCCTCCCGCAGCAGCTTCGAGCTGAAGGCGCTCGCAACCTCCCAGGAGCCGGAGAGGCTCCATCTGCTCCCGGACGGGAGCGAGGAGCCGTGCGGCGGCGGATGAGCCGCGCCGGAGCGGGGGCTCTGCCCGCCGGGGGCTGGCCCAGCCCCAGCTGAGGGGCTCCCCGGCTCCGGTCCTCCTCCGCTCCATCCCTGACCGAGTGGAGCTCAGCTATTACGCGGTGTCAGGAGATGAATTACATGAGATGATAATTACATTACCCTTGCGTGCTCCGGGCAGAATGCAGAAGGTCAGCCTCCTTCCCCTCGCTGCCTGATCTTTAATATGTTAGACCACTTATAGACACTGCCGTGACAGTTACAATGGGTCCAGAGGGAGGTGCTGCACAGGCACTAGCACGTTTTTCCTCTTCTGGGGAACTTCATTTGGCTGGGGACAGCCAGAGCGGCGCTGAGCCCCTCTGCTTTCAGAGCAGGGGTTTGCTGGAGGGCTGCGTGCTCGGCACAGTGAAGGAGGCAGACAAGCCATGTCCTAACCCGGAGGGACTGAGGGTTTTCCAGGGCACTCACCCCAGCACAGGGCAGGTTTTTCATCCCTCAGCTAGGGAGCTATGCCTTTAGGAGCAGCAATGCCTGGGTGGGTCTGAGTGCTGCTGGCAAGGCCAGTTGGCAGCACAGGAGAGCCCAGAACCATGCAGAACATGGGGCTGCATGGGGTAGGTACCACAGAGACCTCTGCAGAGGCTTTTACTACTCCTTCACCCTCCCAAGACATATCCTTGAGGATAACTGCACCTTTCAAAGACACGTATGAGCTGACACTAAGGCCGCCGACTTATGTCTTGATACAAGGTGCAGCACCAAACACCTAAGGCAGGTTTTGCCTATAGTGCCAAGCACACACTGCTGCATAGCCTCAAAGCAGTATAGGTTACTTTCAGGCACGCCTCAAGACCAGAACGCAGTGGCATGGACCAAGACAAGACACCGCTGCCACGGGTTTGGGGTGAAGGCCACTGCATGCTGCAGCACACCCATGCTGCAGTGAGCACAGGGCTGGGGTCCCTTGGGGGAGATTGCAGCTCCTGGGTGTGCAGCCCTGCCATGAGGTGAGAAGCCAATTTCCTGCTTTTCACAGCAATTTTCTTCAACTCCAATGGCTACAAGCTGCTCTGCTGATTGTAAATAAATACAAGGGGAGCTTGGCCCAAAATAGAAAGCAGAGAAACCTCCCTAGCTCAATAAACTATAATAAGCACTTGCAGGCAGAGAAACTGTAATTTGCAGGGCCAGCTCTCCCCATGGGATGCAGGCTGGGCCAGGCTCTGGCTGGCTTCCCTTCACTGTGGTCCATCAAGGATGAGAAGAGGGGGGCCTGACCCCAAAGCAGCTCTCCTGAGCTGTCTGCAGGCTGGAGGCTGCTCCCTGCCCGTAGCTGTGCTAGGAGACCAGGGGACTCCTCTGACACACGTCCCTGCCCAAAGCTGAGGCTACATCTAATTTACAGCTCCCTACACCAGAGACACGTATAGCACAGCCCTTGCAGAGGGCTCAGTCATTGCTGTTTCTTCAGGCATCACAAAAAAATGAACAAATTAGGCAAAACAAGTGCCAGCGTGCACATCCCTTCTCCTTCCCCCCATCCATGGGGTTTGGAACTAGATGACCTTCAAAGGTCTCTTCCAACCCAAACTATTCTATCATCCAACCACATCCTCTATAAGGCCAGGGCTCCTCTTCTGCCTCCTCCCCACACTTGGAGCCCTTTGCTCCCTACCTTGCGGTAAGCAGGGTCCCCTCTCCACAAACGCATCAGTGAGGGGGTGACTGTGCCCCATGCCCTCAGCACCCCCAGGCAGCTCTGCCCTGGGCACTGGTGGTGCAGAGAGCAGCAGGCAGGGACAGCAGGACACCGCCTACAGTTTGTTTACCCCATCAGCAATGCCGCACCAAGGGGTCTAGTGACACAGCTCTGGCATGGTGAGCATCCCCTGGGAAGGGCTCCATCCTGCCAGACCCTGAGGCCCCTTTCCCTGCGGAGCCTCTCTCGGAGGTGTGTGGCTTTCCATGCACCAGGCTCCAGTGGGAGGTTAAAAGTACAGGCAGAGATTTTCCAAAGCAGCCGACAGATTTATGTGACACTTTTAAAAGCAAATGAGACAGCAGAGGCGATGATTCATGGGAACAAGTCACCAAGAGATAGTGGGATTCACCATCTCTTTATTTTCCATTAAGCCCCAGCGTCCTCAGCCAGGACCCACTTTAACCAAGCATGTGTTGAGCTACTGGACTTTATCTATGGATCTCCAACAAAAGAGCAGCAACCTAATGTCTGCCTTGCCTCTGGAAGGGTCTGCAGATCCAATTCCTGCTCTGTCACTGCCCTGCCTGTCTGCAAACTAGCCACTTCCCCTTCAAAACAGATGGGGCTCTTTTATGGGGCCTCTTAAAAAGGCTGGAAGCCATAAAGCAGCCCTGCCAGCCCTTCCCTAACCGTGCTCTGGCTCCTGACCGCGGGAGCTGGCGCACAGCGGGGGCCGGCCAGCCCCGGCAGCACCGCGCTGGAGGTGGGATGCTCGAGCAGGGCTCACGGATCAGCACGGGCTGCTGGGTTGCAGAGGAACTCTCCTCCTCCTCGAGAAGCACTCAAGCATAAAGCTGAGCCAGGCAGGCAAGAGAGACCTCTCAAGGGGTGACTTTCCCCCCAGGCAGGGATGCAGGGTGCAATGGAGGTGATTGTCTTGGGGTCTGAACCAAAATCCTTTGGCAGGAAGAGGCGTTCTCAGTGTGAGCATCATCAGTCATGATTTCTCATTTAAAGTGTAATACAGAGTACACGGAAGAAGGTGTCTTGCGCCCTATGCACATGCTCTGCCTGCATAGACATTCACTCTGAGGCTGCACAAAGACCCAGAAAACAAGGGCTCGTGATTCCTGTGGATGAGGACAGCTGGTTCCCTCCAAAGATCCCTGCCTAGAGAGCCCTTTTTTGTGTGGCTCAGAGACAAGACCCAGATCCAGGGCACTGGAGTCTTGGAGTGGGCAATGCCACTCACCCAGCAATAAGGGAAAGGTCCTGGGCAGCATGGCAGCCTTGTAGGCAAGAGCTGGCACCCCATAGCACATATTACCTCTGCAATGACCTTGCTCTTCAAGAAGATGGTCCCCAAGGGGCATGTTGCACTAGCAGACAGGAGGGAACACTGTCATACCAATGGGATGTCTCACAGGGCTGCCACCAGCAGGGTATCCCCATCACAGGCTCTGAAGTGACAAACAAGCTGGTGAGCAATCTGCCTCTCACAGCAGCCTCAGGGGTGAACCAGAGAGCTGAACATCCACCACGATGCTCCATGCACAGTCTTACAAGAGCACCTTGCTGGCCTCTCCCTGCTTTTGATGCTCATCACGTTCAGGGGAAATAATGTTCTTTCATGTCCTGCCATGGTCCCAAGAGATTCTGTGGCTCCACTAGGTTGGGTCCAGTGAGGCCACAATGCCCTCCGGCCACCTCAATCGCTGACTGCTCAGTGCCAGCCCAGCACAGTGTTTTCAGCTGTTTGACTGCAGCAAGTTCCTTCAAGCTTGTGGTTTGCTATTGTTGTTCTCCTTTAATAAACTGTAATAGGTTTTTCTCCTCCAAGATAAGATGTAGCAGCAGTGGTTTGCCATCGTATCAACACCATCAGGCATTCTTTTCTGCTGTAGGTACACAGAGATAAAGATTTCAGAGTCTTTTGAGCTATGATGTAGACCTCTCCACAATAGTAAATGGTGATATTTCCATTCAGTAATGTATTTATATCTTCCCAGTGAGGTCAATAACAGAGCATCCCTTGAGCCGGGTAAAATGATGAGTGATATCTAGTAACTACAGAGACCATAAGGCAATAGTGAATCTAATTTTGACATTAAAAATCATGACAAGCACCTCCATTGCTTATTTCATTTGCTGGCTTGAACAGTGATGTCCAGTGCTGTGCAAGGAACAGATGTCTGTACACAGGGCACGTTTTGGGGTGGTTTGAATCCAAAGCAATTAACTGCTTTTGCCTCTATCAGTTTCCTGGCATTGCGCCTGACCTTGCATACGATTCATCTTCCTCATTTGTGTTGGATGTTTGCAAGTCATCTTGCTTTGAGCAATGTAAGCTGCAGTGGGGATTGAAATGTCTGATATTACCATCCTTCCCCTCTTCCTTCCCCCTGAGCCAGCCGGAGCGCTTTCAGAAGGCATGGTTTATAGCTGCACATTGCAAACAAGCGGTAGGAGCTTACTCTGAAGATGAATTGCATGAAACAACTCTCCAATGAGGTGCGTTTTGCATTTCAAACACCATCACTCCAAATGCCCAGCTGTCTTTGCCAGAGGAGTCGATGGGAAAGAAGAAAGTCATTCCCATTTCATACAAATACCCTTGTTTGTGTTTCAGTTTTAGAAATCCAATGCTTTTCCACAGCAGAGACCTTACAGCTTCCCACATGCAGGGTGGAGGAGGCCAGCAAGAGCTCCAGCAGATCTGCAGGCAGCAAGGCTTAAAAGCTACTCGATTTTTTGCCACTTGTTTGGAGAATTGGGTTAATATAGTGACATTTTGGTAAATCAAAGCACGAAGCTCTATTTCTAAAGTCATCAAATTTACAGCTTTTTGTGGTATTTTTCGTGCTTTTCCCTGAAATTCATAAGGCATGGGACACTGCTTTTGGAATGATGCAGAATCACAAAACAGGGCTGGAACAGACCTCAAGCATTGGTCCTGCCTCAAGGTAGGGTTAGCTCTGTATTATTCCCAAGAGATTTCTCCCAAACTCTTCTTAAACACTTCTAATGGTAGAAACTCTATAGCCTCCCCAGGCAAAACATCCCAATGCTTTATTGTCCTTACTCTTACAAGATTAGAAATCTCCTTTTCTGCACTTGCAGCACTAATTCCCGTCTTGAACCTCTGCAGATTGAACGCAGAATATTCCATCATTTTGATCATTAGGGAAAAGACTGGCTCCTGTTAGCTCAAGGATGGATTCCTGCAGAAAGTCACTCAATCCATCCTTCCATTTGACAGCAAATCATTGACTTCTCTTGTCTGGTTTCCAACCGTGTTTTGCACCTCTCCCACGGTGGTTTCATGGAGACCTGCTTACCAACCTTGTTAAGAGGCATACCATGTGAAACACAGCAAAATCCTAGCAAAGCCAAGACCTCTGACACCTCTGGCTCCTTCTCAATCCAAAATATTTAGTCTCGTCACATAGAGAAACCAGATTGGCTTGAAGTGTGTGTGTGTGCGTGTGTTTGCTTTGGGGGAGGCTTGTCTTTTTGTACTTAGAAATGATATTTTGCTGGGAGCTGAATTTAAACCAGTTACATTGCAGTGCTAATAACAGTTCTCTATGCCTCCTCTGTTTTCCCTTCTGTAAATACAGCTTTTACCTTTGCCTCTGCTCATCTCCTGAGCATTGTAACAGCCCTGAGATTGCTCCTGCCTGTTCCCTGACTAACCAAGGATAAAGTCCTGGCTTTGGTCAGCCTGTAAATACTTATCTGCAACTGATCCTTATTACCCATTACAGTCCCTGCTGATTGCACAGCATTTCACACCCTGAGCTGCCTGCTCACACCACCCACCTTGCCCTTGGGAATGTGGCCTGGCTTTTAATCCTTGCAGTCTCTCCTTCTCTCCTGAAGGTCCATGGGGCTGAACTGAGACAGCCCCTGCTACATCTCCTGTCCTTCTAAGGTTGGGGTGGTTCCATGATTTGCCCACAAAAAGACTTGCTCCACCTTAGAACACATGGGTCAGCAGCCTCACAATATGTGACCATGTTTCTAATCACTCATAGTCATTCAGTAGGTCCCATATCCCCTATTCTTTAGCACTTACAGCAAATATGCATGTTCTTCATATACACAGCAAAGCCATCTCCCTTTTCCTTTCTTCTTCCAAGACAAGATGCTCCCTGTTCAAACACCATCCCATGCACAGGAATCACTTGGCCTCAGTTACAGACTACACAACTGCGCTACTGAAGAGCTTTCCTGGGGAACTCTTCATCTCTATTTGTTTGATGGCTCCTTCAAAGTCTCTATAGAAGTGGAATGGCATCATTCCACCAGTCCTACAGGTGAAAAAACAAAACCACCCACTGAAAAACTGATTGGCCAAATCTAAGAGCACAACCCCAGAGTTCTCCTTTCTTCAGACTCACCGTCCTCAGGTGGTTAATGGCACCTCAGGAGTCCTGAACAAGGCCCAAACACATAGATTTTGGTTGTAACCCCCTTCTTTGCTCCTTGTCAGTCAAGAAAACAGAAGAGGATGGAAAAGTGCAGCGCACATTTGCAGCTCAGTTGCTGTGGTCTGTCTTCTGGCAAGCCAGTCAAACCAACAAATCACTGTCACATCTATCTTCTTCCAGTGGCTGGTCACATTGACACGTGCAGAAGATATTAATTTCAAGCAGCTCATCATCCATTTCAGTCAGGAGAGATCAAACACAGCGTTTGCTGCTGGAAGTTCATGGCTGTGATGGGCTGTTGCTCGATGAGTTCAGAAGAGGTGCTCACAGGACAGAGGGAGAAAGAAGGACAGCTGAGATGTGGGGGCTTTGTGCAGCTGCACATGAAATCCAGCACAAGCTAGTGCCGAAGCACACTGTACCAGAGGGCGCAGACAGCTGGGATGTAGCACTGGGATCGTATATTACAGCTGGCAGCATTACAAACAACTAAAGGACAATTGTCCTGACATTTTTTTATGGCACATATAGTTCTTTTTAATAAGCGTTTCTCTCATAATGGCATCAGTTCCCCAAAGGATTTACTGCGGATTAGGAATCCCAGGGGAACGCAGGGAAGCAAACTGCGATTAATTATGCTCAACTTGCTCAGGGTGGGCTGTGGGCAGACACACAGAGGCTAAAGATGAAAAAAAAATAGAGAACAAAGTAACCGGGTTGTTTTTTTTCCGGTGATGAAGCTCAAAGTAGGGAGAAATCCTTCAAAACTTCAGTATTCCCAGGCAGCTCAGGGAACTGGTGTGGCTTCCTACCCGATAGCATCCAAACGTGTTCGGTTGGAATAGACCAGCCAAGAGCAGCCTGCTTAAACCTGAGCATGAGAGTGCTTTGATAGAGCTGGGTTTAGATCTGGGGGGAGGTGGAATAGGGAGATGTGGGAAAGCAGAGGGACCGACTGCCAAGAGGTAACCCACAAAGATGGTCCTGCCATATATTGGTGATGATCGCCGGTAGCCCTTGGAAGCCAGGTGGGGACAGTGACATCTCCCTGGTTAGGAAGAGGCAGGACAAGGCTCCCTTAAGCACCACTGCACCCCATTCTGTTTAGCAGGACCCATGACCACAGGAGGAAGAGGCCACATTTGTTCAAGCCCCCCTGCCTCTCCCCAGCAGCCCCTGCAGAGAGCAGGCGGCAGAACAAGCGCACTTTGTTAGCATCACAATCCCCACGTGCACCTCTGCCACCTAATCAATAAACCATTTTTCTACTCAACCGAGAGCAATTTGTCACCGATGTGATGAAAAATACCCTGTTCATCAGGAGGTGGTGCCCCCAGTCGCCAGCAAATGGATGGAGAGGTCGAGATTTCTGAGCTCTCTAGACCCCATCCATAGTGGCCTCATCCTCCTCCTCCAGGCAGCATCCCACTTCCCCGCCTCTCCTTCCCACATCGCCAGAAATAGATGCTACAGGAATATCTTATAAGAAAACAAGGGGGATTCCCTTCTCTCCAGGTCCCTTATGTTCAAGCTTAGCAGGGAGCTGGCCCCCCTGCAGACAGCTTGGTCTTTGGAGCCATGAGCCATTGTACAGTTACCACCACACTGACAAGAAGCTATGAACCATTGTGCAATTACCACGATGCTGAGGTCCATAAAAGCTCTGAGATACATCCAGCCCTTCCTGCAGTGTCCTCTTAGCTCGGACACTCACCTGTGTCCTCCAGCAGCCCAGCTGAGCTCAGGGTGCCTGAGTGAAGATGGCAACACCCCGATTACAACTTCATGGTCATTAGTTGAGGAGCAGGGGCAGAACATCACTGCTCTTTGGGGAGGAGGGTGCTAGACCCTATGGCTTCCTGCTCTCACAGAAATGGCACAGCAAATTCTGAAGCTGCTCTGATTTTGTGTTTGGAGCACTGCCTCTGCTTCTCAGTCATCTGCTGAGGCTGCTTCCTGCATTCTGGGTTCATCTTTTCAAGAGGAATACTCCACTCCATGCATCATGTGATAAAACAGTGCATGGAAAGCAATGAAAAGGTTAAACACAGAGTCTGAGTTTGAAAACTATTTGGTCCAAGCAAGAACATTATTTTAGGATGGGGAATTTCTCCCTCTAATAAATACATATGGGAAAGCGAAAAGGCTGCCAGTAGAATTATTCATAATGTTATAAATGAAAATGGATTTGGGGATGCTGGGTTTTTTTGCACAGCAAGAATGGCTTTTGGACCATTAAGCCAGAGACATTTATTACATTCTTTCCATGCTCACGGCACAAAACAAGGATTCGTAGATCTGAATGCTCAAGAAGGCCACACAGTGGCTGGTTTGAACATTATGAAGGACACAGATGTACACTAAAGAAAAAGCAAGAGAATGAAGAAAATACATAGGGACTCTCACTCCCTCGCTGTTGCATTTCATGTGGGACAGTTTGGCGGTGCTCAACTGGGGAATGCTTGCAGGAGAGGCTGAACTGCTTCACAGTGTCCATGTATAGCTGAAAGCTGATGCCCATATAGAACCCACATAATAAAGAAGTATGATGAGCACAACTGCAATTATTGCTAATAGATAACACCACATAATAGTAACTAGATGCAGGTTGCTCACTGGTTTTCAGGCATAGAGAACCAGTGCTACCACTGCTAAGAACCCAGGGACATTGCCAGCACTTGTGCAGGTAGAAAAGCACAAGTGAGAAACTAAGGGGAAACACATTGACCCCAGAAAGGTGTCTCTGGCCCAGGCAGGGCTGCTTGGTGCGCTGTGAGGCTGCAGGCAGCAGCAGGAGCACTGCTGGAAGGATGGAGACAGGAGCCTGTTCTCAAGATCTATCAGCTGGGCACTAAATTCCAGTAGAAGAAGAGAAATGAAAGAGCAAGGCAAACAGTTTAAATGACCCCAAGAGGCACATCTGAGGTAGAGAGCAGGGAAGGGGGCAGTCATTCTGGAGACTGCGCTGAAAACATGAAGCAATAAACATAATGGAAGAACTCCCCAGTTTCCTTGTAGCACTGAGTGTCAGGAGCCGGCTGCCGGGTACATGCACTGGTGCCATTGAGCCGAAATGCTCAATACTGTGCTGCCACAAAGTAATGGGCACAAGGGGAATGCTGGTATTTGCTGCTGGTAGTTGTGTTTAATGAAAAGTAGGATCAGACTGTGAGAGGGACCAAGGCAAAGACATCATCCGTCCTTTGAAGCTGAAAGGATGGCTGGAGGCAGCTCCAAGCAGAGGTGAGATGCTGTGGATGAGCATCGCGGCTCTTGCTGTGTCCAGGAGACACAGCTTCACTGATGGCTTTGGTGACAAAAGGCATCAGCAAGGCAGGAGGGAGGTGGAACACTTCCATCCCTGGCAGTGTTCAAGGCCAGGTTGGACACAGGGGCTTGGAGCAAGCTGCACTAGTGGAAGGCGTCCCTGCCCGTGGCAGGGGTTGGAGCTGGAGGAGCTTTAAGGTCCCTTCCAACCCACTTCAGGATTCTATGAAGAATTTCTCCAAATTAATGCTTTTTGAACCTGACCACATCGTTTAGAAAAACATTCAAACTTGATTTTAAAATCATCAGTGAAGGAGAGTCCATCACGAGCCTTGGCAAATCTCTCCAATTGCTGATGACCCATCCTGTTACGCTGGATTTGTCCAGCTTCACCTTTTAGCCATCGGATCTTTGCATGCTAAATTGAAAAGCTCTCTGTCAACAATTTGCATCCTTTAACCTTTCCTTGGAGGGCTGCAGTCGCTGCAGCGCGAGGAGCTTGCTCTAACCTTGGAACTGCCTCTGAAATTCCAACACAAACTCGGCAGGGAAGTTAAGAGGGGCAGGCAGGAGATCTGGAGCCTGAATGAAAGACAAATGCTAGAAATTGATGGGAGAAAAGGCTTTCTTAGAGAAACCAGGCTGGTGGGCTCATGGGCACAAAGCCTGGGGAGGCAGTGTAGGCACCAAGAGCTCTTGGTCATGGTGCAGAGCAGTCTGGGTGTCTGATGGGGAAGACACCCTTCCTTTCCACCCCAAAACCCCTGTGGAAGGCACCAGGAAACCCGGAGGTTTCTGAAATGTTGAAAACCAGGCATGGTGCAAAATCCCTGACGGAGGTGGTTTGCTGGGATGGTGACACCATCCTCGCTGTCCCTTTCTGCCCAGGCAGAGCTGTCAGGTGGTTTCCCTTGTTCCATCTCCAGTTGTTAAATCAAGGCAAAACATACTCAAAGCTAAAAGTCAGCTCCTGCCTGGCACTGCTTTCCCACATCCCTGTGCAGCAGCTCTGGGAATGAGACCTGCAGTGCATGGCAGGGGGTCCCTGGCTGCCTTCTCATGGTGTGTGGCATTACTGGCTGCACGCTGCAGCCAAAACTGGCTCTGGGTCCCCTCTTTGATCAGTGCACTGGGCTGGACCCAGCAGGGAGGGATGAGGTGGGTTTGGCATTCCACCAGTGGCTCCCCTGGCTTCATGCTCATGATGTGAGCTGCCGAGGTCCCCATCCTTCCTTGTCCCTGGGCTGTGCCAGGAATTGCCTCCTAGGGAAGCTGCTGGGCTGTTTCCTGGCTCATTATTTCCCTGTTATTTCCCCCCCCAACCCCCGGGCAGCTTGTCCCTGCTGCACAGACCTGCACAGCAGGATGCTTTTGGGGACGGTTCCTGTTCTGTGCCATGGCTCCTTGTTTCCAGGCTAATAACAGTGGCTGGCATCATAGAAAGGCCCAGCACAGTGACAGCACCCACCAGCATGTTAAAGGCGTTCCCACTCTCTCCAGATGCTCACTTGGGGGTGAGCATCATCCACGTGAGGGATACAACAGGTATCACCCTGCTTCCATGCTGGAGCTGATCTTTAGATCCCAAACTGCAGGAGTTTAGCACCTTTGCAGGCTTTGTGGAAAGGTCCCAGACCCAGCCCTCTGCCATGCAGGTAACACAAGTATCATGACTGCACTGCAGTAATCATTCACACAGCACCTTTCAGAGAACCCAGACCACAGAAAGGAGGCGGAGAACACGGCAGGATGAAGCTAGACCAATCAACACGGGCATCCGTAGGACCAAGAGGGAGTAAATGTAACAGGAAAAGCAAAATGCTACTGGTCCAACCCAAGATGAAGCTGTGGTTGGGGCAGCCCTTGTGCTCAGGCAGCCTGGAGACCCCAAATACCTGTCAAAGATCCCATCTGGGGCTGAGCAGAGCTCAGGTACAAGGTAACTAAGTCAGCCTATGCCCAAAGGAGAGGGCTGCCTGTTTGCTACCTTTTGTTCAGTGGGGAATGAGATCTGACAGTCTGAACTCAGGGACTAGGAGCTCAGCTCCTGACTGGTGTTTGAGGCTGAAAGCAGTTAGAACTGGAGGCAGTCTCAGGTGTCATGAGCATCCCTGGTGTTCTGTGGCCTCCAGGGATGCCTGGAAGGTGCTATAAAGAGAAAGGCTTGGTTGTGGATCACAACCATCATCCACTCCCCAGGCAGGGATTGACGCAGAGAGCAGAGCTGGGTTTAGCACTGCATGAGGAGAGGGCCCAGGGGGGTGCTTGGGGCACATCACCTTCATTTAGACTCTGATCACAAGTTCCCAGGCCTCTCTTCTCCGTATTATGCCATCAGTGCTTGATGAAATTACTCACCAGGCACAATCCCTTCATCCCTGTAATCTCCCACCCTGTGCTGATCCCCCTGAGCCTGGTGTCCCACTCCCTGCAGAACCCCATCTCCCTTATCTGGGATACGATCGCCATGTGCATGCCTCAGGCAGAGGCATTTGAAAGATGGGAAAAGACTTTAGGCAGTGATTTGGTGAAGCTGTGATCAGCTGCCATCCCTTGCCACGGGACTTGCGGAGATGCTCTCCTCCAGGACAACCCAAACGCCTTGGGAGCCTGTGTCATGCTTTCTGCCAAGGCTTATGTCTCAGGAGAGCTCAGGGGCATCCCCAGGGGAGGTGGTTTCAGGGACCAGCAGCACACACTGTACTTGAGGACATATTTCAGCTGCTGCTGTTGCTTGTCAGCGACTGGAGGGCAGGATGCTGCTCAGGGACCCTAATGCGATGTGCCAGGGACTTGCTGGCTCCAAGGGAGGGGAACAGCCCATGGTGGGCTGTCACTGAGCCGGGGATGAGGTTCATCCAGACAGCGGACGAAGAAGGCAGTTTTGCAGTGTAAATCCTTTGGGATGCTGTGGATGCACAGGCTGGCGAAGCCTGGGCACAGACCGAACCCAGTGAGCTGCCAGTTCAGCCACTGCAATGGGAAGAGCCAATTTTGCCGTGGAAAATGGCTTAATAAGAGATGCTGAGTGCCGATGAGCAGCACTGAGGGGGACAATGCCACCTGACCAGCCTGGTAGTGGGTCCTGCTAGAACCCAAGGGGTCTGCCCGCACCCTGCAGCACCTCCCATGGGGCAGGCAGGAGGAGGTGCTCCACTCCCTGTGTTTCCATCTGCTTTCCTCATGCCCTTCCAAGCTGCCTGCAGGCAGGGGGGTGTCTGCGTGGGTTGGCACCCCCAAACCCCACTCTCTGCTGTGCAGGGCTCGCTCCCTGCCCGGCACATACTGCAATTACCCTTTGGGGCACTCCTGCAATGCCATGGCTGTGGTTTATGCTACACTGAGTCTTTGCTAACTTGGTTGTTAATTCATATTAGGGCCAGTGTGAACACTGGCATGATATTTCTGGGATGATTTCAGACTGTTTACTGCTGCCGTGTTACCATGGTGATTAATGCATCTCCATGCAATAGTCCTATTAAACACCTACATGTGGGGATGCTTCCACCAGGGATGAGCTTCCCAAAGCCTTGGGAGCCTTTGCCCAGCTCCCCCTGCGCTTGGCCATGTCCCCTCCTGCCCATCCCCTGCCCTCAGAGAGGACCACAGTGACTGCTGCAGGGTTTGTTCTATTTCACCATGCAGTGACCTGACATCCCCAGGAAGTTTCCTTATACCCTTGGAGCACACAGGGCGTGAACACAAGGTCAGAGCTGACCCTATGTGCTGGTCCTCACAGCTATAGGCTTGCATAGGGGGTGTAAGGAGGAGAGATGCCCACAGGCCCCAGGCCAGCAGTGGGCATGACCTTCAACCTGCACTTTAAATGTCCAGGTTGTCACTGTCGAAGAGTTTCTATAACCTCAGCATGGCCATGGTAAAGTGTAACGTGCCTGCATGCAGCCCTCACTGCAGGGCTGCTCGCTGGGATGGGCAGCATTCCAGCATGGCCTCATGGCTCTGCCTCACTTTTACAACATGCAGTACCTTGCTGTATCATACATGCAGCAACTTCTAGGATCACTTTGTTCCCAGCATCCTTGATTCAGCACTTCTGAGGCTAATACTTCTGTTAGGCCCTGCTCCTAATGCTGGGTGTCTCCTGGGGCAGGACAAAGAATTGCCCCTGGTATAAGACTACGGGCATTCATCAGCAAGAAGTGAGGTGGTTTCTGTGCATCCCATAGGAGAAACAGCCACGGAGTCCAGGGTAGCTCCTCCCCCTTTCCCAGCCTAAACACTTGGAGCCACCAGCTCCAGGGCAGGCAGCTCTCGAGTGATCACAGGAGCAGCCCAGGGGAGTTGTCACCATGGGGGTCACCTACCCACAGCGTGGTTCTTCCTGCGAGAGGGAAAGAGCTGGGAGCAGTAAAACGTCATTTCCTTCAGAAAAGCAGCCTCTCTGCAAGTGTTCACCAAGCAAGCATGCAGGCATCACCCCCCTCTTCACCCCGTGCCTCTCAATGACTCCTTCTTTCAATCGGAGCACCCTGTAGCCCCGGCCACCCTCTGCAGAGATGCTCGGTGCAGCATAGGACCTGCAGCAGATACTGCTTTGCCAACCTGTGGGACACCTTCTGCAAGAGGTGTCTCTACAGGGCTGCTGGAGGATGCTGGACCATGCAGTGGTCCACTACAGTGCAATTTGGGTACACACCAAGGGAGCTGCTGCTCTTGGTGCTGCAGCCTGGACCGGCTCCTGCCTAGGCAAACCATGAGCACCCCAACCTACACACAGTAAGAGTAGATTTTTACAGCAGACACACGGAGGCGTGTCTTATGTGTTTTATGCAAAAGTCAACTTCCTCTTTATGGCACGCCTCAGGTTCAGTTCTTTTATTACCTTGACAGGATAACACGCACCTCCTTTCTCAATGCCTGCTGTAAGAAACCCAGCCGCACGCCACCCTGCTGATGTGGGATGGCTGAGCCCCGCCATCCTGGAGGGACGGGGAAGGCCATCTCCTCTGCCTGCCCTGGCCAAGCCCTGCCAAGGTGAAACCAGAGCATGAGCTCCCCCCTCCAGGCCAAGCCCTGGCACAGGGCAGCGGGCACCCTGCCTCCTGCCTGGCATGGTTGGCCATGGGGACAGCCCATTCCAGAAGGATGACCCCTGGCAAACCCTTCAGCCTCTTGAATATTCATCTGCATCCCAAGGAAGCATCTATTTCATCTCCAACAATTGTGTTTTTCTGACATATTTATGAGTCCTCTGTCTCATTAATCTGGCTAGTATTCATAAGACTTTCCTTTCACGCTAGAATAGCTGAGGGCAAAAGCCTCTATTTATCTATTCTGTGCCAAGAAACCTCCCTCAAGAGCCAACCGGATGGAAGGTTTTCACCTTTTAAAATCATTATTAGAGTTTGCCCAGCAATGTGTCTCATGTATTTTAGGAAACAGTCAACTTCCTCTTTATGGCACGCCTCAAGTTCATTTCTTTTATTACCTTGACAAGATAACATTCACCTCCTCTCTCAATGCCTTCCTTTCTTTCCCCAGCCCACATCACCAGCACACAGCATTCCATCTGAATAGTGATTCTATCTGAATAGTGTCATCAGAACAGCCTTATGGGTGAGTCTCTGAAATAATAAAACCCAAAACTAAACACTGCAGAACGTTGCTTAAGTGGCTTCATGCCCACATCACCTTTGGTAGGATCAACTTGGATGCCCTGACCTCCCACGGGCTGGGACCCACCATGCTCTGCTGAAGCCAAGGGTTCACTTAGTGGTTCGGGGCTCATTTGGGATGCAAATGCTGCTCCAGGCATGCAGAGGAGTGGGATGGGCAGCCTTCCTCCAGGAGCTGGACATGGAGTCAGGCCTGGGGTTGCAACCACCAACAGGTCCCTGTCTGCAGGCACTGGGCAAGTGCCGGGGTGTTTTATTGATGGAAACAGCCTACCCATCCTTAACTCCGCACGCCAGGCTGGCCAGGGGCTCATTTCCAGGGCTCTATAAATAATAATAAGTACTGAGGTCTGGGCTGACTCCCCACGTGGGGCTTCTTTCCATTAGAGCACTCTCTAGTAATTGCTTCTCATTTTCCTGTTTTTCAGGGGTCTTCCCGGCGTTGTGTCTGAATCAATATTGTAATTAAAACAAAAATATTTCAGGAAAGCCACGGAGCAGTAAAACCAGGGAAGCAATTACAGGAAACCTTCAAGCATGAGCACAGAAAAGGAAATAAAGGAATAAAAGCTTTCAAGCCCCCATTTGAAATGCTCACAAAAACATTTTGGTGCAGCAAATGGCCTTTTAAAGCATTCCCTTCTGGTCAGGCTGTGGAGTTTGTATTTCACACTGGTTCGGTCACACTGAAGCACATCAGGATTATTTCTCACGTGTTCCTGCCCTCACTTTCTCCCTCCACGCACATACTCATGCACATGTGTACCCATGCACAGAGATTCGGACGCGCACCTCCTTTCAGCAGAGATTCGCACCGAGCCCAACCACTCTCTAGCATCGTTTGCCTAATTACCTCCCACTTCAGACCAAACCCAAGCACCAACACCATCCATCCTGCCACAGCTTTACTGCTTCCATCTACTTGCAGCATGCTCACCCTCTGGCTTCACAGCCAGCCTCAATTAGAGCCACATCATCATATTTCCCCTCTTGACACACTGCCACGGCCCAAATAAAGCAAAATGCTGTTTGGTGAGGCCCTTCTCAATTATCTGATCAAGCAAAGAGAGGGAGCAAACGCACTGGAAACAGATGGGGCCAGTGATGGCTTGAGAAGTCAATCTGTTTGTCTACTAATTATTTAATGCACGAGACAATTTCAATACTCAGCACCCTTAATCCTGGGAGTTGCTTTGCTGTTAAGTATGGGAGTCAGGCAATGCATTTCTCATTAGCATTTAGCACCAGGAGCTCTGGATTAGCCAGCATTAAAGTTTTGAATAAAAAATGAACGGGAGTCAGACAGCTTATTCATCATCCGTGAGGAAGATGTCAAGTTTGGATATCCCAGCCATTACTGTAATTGCCAGCGATATCTATCCATAACTGCACATCCAGCAGCATCCGTCTCCTTTTGCCACTGCCCAAATGGTTGGCTCTGCCTGCCCCTTCTCATGGCAAAGGTCCTGGCTGTTTTGGGAAAGACCTGGTGCAGAGGCTCGTCCTGATGCATATGTATTTGGAGGACCCCAATGTCCCCTGCACCATGCATGGTGTTCACAACCACCACGTGCATGGGTAGGTATGGATATAAAGGGGCTGTCAGCTCTGCACGTGATGTTAGCCAGCACGTCTGATGATCCCACTCCAAGTGGGCAGAGGTCTCAGATTAAGTAATAGAGCATAGTCTGAGATCAAGTGGTAAGCAGGGCACACTATAAATTAAAGCTGCTCTGTAAAGGACACAAGTGAGGTGCGATAGCTCCAGAGCAAAGCAGCCTGGTTAGAAATGGGCCATCCCTGCAGCTTTGCCCTCACCCAGCCTCCA
This sequence comes from Myiopsitta monachus, assembly GCA_017639245.1. Classification (NCBI taxonomy): domain Eukaryota; kingdom Metazoa; phylum Chordata; class Aves; order Psittaciformes; family Psittacidae; genus Myiopsitta; species Myiopsitta monachus. The sequence continues at coordinate 37,331,054 of CM029917.1, read as the reverse complement.
GCTTTCAGTGCCATTGCCACCCCAGAGTGAACATTACATAGGCTTTAATGGCATCTGAGGGTCAGGATGAGAACACTTTGGAGATTCATGGGCACCTTCTTCCCTTTAAGAAGTAACTAAGCACTAAGAAAAAACTCAGACTTCGCAGCCTCCTCTGGACTCACTCCCACAGATCCAGGTCCTTCTTATTTTGGGGACCACAGAGCTGGACAAAGACATCCCTTCCCTGGTCTCTACATCCAACCTGGCCACACTGAGAGCTGCTCCAACCTGTGCCTGAGGCCAGACTCTGCTGCAGGGGCACTGGTCCCTGCTGCTGCCATCACCACCACTGGCCATGCTGCTCCACTTGCCCTCCATGGGGGCAGGCAGGTGCTCGCACTACTCCTTGCACCATCCAGCCCCTTCCTCTGCTCCCTCTCCTTGTCCCAGGGCTTTCTCCCCATCCTCAGCCCCCTCTGACAGGTACCGGTTTGGCCACACAGCCTTCTCCAGCAGCTCACTGCCAGGAAGGAGTATCCCACTCCAAGCAGACACAAGCTCTAGCAGCATCGGTTCCCACCGGGAGCTCAGCAGCAGCATGGAAGGGGCTGCTTTGACAATGCCCCATAATTTCTGAGAGGCCCAGTTCTAACTCTTCCCCTCAGCTTTATAGCTGTGGGCGCATGTGAATCTCCAGTGTGTTATTTATCATCCCGCCCGCGTTTCGCTGCCTACGTGGGTCGCTTTGCAGGCGGCACCTGCGACAGCAACAGGCTGTGCTGAGCGCAGTGTTACAGGCTGGACCCTGACACCCTGTTTGCATCCAGCGGAATGGAATCCACCAACACTGCCTCAGCACATAGGCATCCCAGGCGCTTCTTCCCCATTTGCTTGCTCTCATGGAGCAGACCTGCTGACAATGCCATTTAAGCATCTTGGGCTCTCGGATCTCAAGTGAAATCCCAGGTTCTGGAGTCAAATGATAGCCAAGTCAAACCTTATATTGCAACAAAAACTGGTTATCATGCATACACAGGCATCTGCTGCTTGAACCACCTGCACGATGCATATCTCCCCCACATCCAGGTGAGTGCTAGCATGTTGACAGCCTTCATCAGCTTGCCATGCAAACCGGAGCCAGGCACCAGCATCACCTCCCCCCCGAGAGCTGAGGGGGCTCCCAGATCTCCCTGGGTCTGAAGGGATAGATTAGGCTCCTACTCGGCAGCATATATGAAACCATCACTTTCCTTCTGTTTTATTAAATTCAGCATGTGGCTTTTATGAGAAAAGATAATTACAGAAGAAAAGGTCACTGTTATCTTTGCTCTGTTGTCAGGGATTGCCTAAGCTGTTTATTGCATTGCATCTCGACTGATCAAAACCCCAGCAGCGTGGGACCAGCTCAGGGCTGTCCTTGGCCAGACCCTGCCTGGATCTCTGCTTACACACTTCCCCAGTGTTTTATCCCTACAGGGACTCACAAAGCAGCATCCTGCCAGCCTGGGAACAGCGGTGTGTGTACCCACTGCAGGGGTGGGACCCTTCTGACCGCCCTTAGCTGGTGCCCACCAGCAGGCTGGAATGGATGGAGGGATGCCGCAAGGAGGCTTTTTGCTTGTTTTGCTCTCACTTTAGCAGCTAAAGGGGGGAGGAAAAAAGCTCCTTCATCTGATTTATGACTCCCAGACTCAGCAGGGTGCCCAGCGAGGCTTGCTGGAGAGGGAGGTTAGCACAGGGCCAGCCAAGGCCTCGGGAAGAGGTACGGGCTGCCATGATCTGCCTTAGGTTTTGTCAACAAAGGCACCTCAGCTCAGTGGGCCCACAGCAGTGGAGAGACTCAAGCCCCCACTCAGAGCACATATCTGGCTTGGGTTAATGCCTGAGTCTCCACTGGAGCCCATGGGGATGTCAGTGCTCTGGGTGAGCTCTGGGGCAGGGCAGGTTTATGGGGGCTGTCTCCCCATACAGGACACGGATCTCCCACCACCACTGCTCTGCAGCACCATCTGTCTGCCAGGAGCTGGCAAGTCCTTCCCCGCTGCTGTGACCCCATGTGCCAGACCCACATCCGCCCCATGGTCACAGCTCTGCATCACCCAGGGGATCATTAGGGGAAAACCATTCCCAGCACAACACGGGGCACTTGTGGGAAGAGAATTGCTCCTGCAACAAGGCAGACAGGGAACGATGCAAAAGGTAAGGAGTCCACTGTATTGCCCCTAGACTGCAGTCAGCATCTAGGGCAAAGCAGGGTACCATGCTTGTGGGTTGAAAACAGAGATACCAAAGGCTAGTCCTCATCCCAAAAGCATTGGCAATACCTGAATCCCAAAGCCAGGCTGATTGCTGCCTCCTACCTTGCCCTCCAAGTCTCCCTCGGAGCTGCCCTGTGCCATGTCTCACACCATGACAGCAATGTTTGCTGATTTTTCAGAAAAGGGGGGTTGCTGCATAGGAGCGAGGCGGAGGATTTGGGTACCACTGCAGGGAGAGAGGAGGGAAGGGCTGCACATCACCCCTGGTCCTGGAGCACCTCTCATGCCCTCCCAGTGTTCCATAGATGTTGACTCCAGACCCATAAGGCAGCTACAGCAGAAAGAAGGTGCCTGAAGCATCATGGAGATGCTGTGCTGGGGGGGGGGGGGGCAGTGTCCCGCAGCCACCTCTCTGGGCCATACCCTCACTCCCTGGCATTTCTCAGGTCAGCTGCAGGCTCCGGGGGAGTATTGAGTGATCTCAGCCTCTACCCACCAGCAAAACACCTCCAGGGAGGGCATGTTTTGGGCGCCTCTCCTGCAGGATCCCCCCTTGGTTGTTTCCTGCCCATGTTTTTTCCTCGCTGCTCAGTGGCTGAGGATTCATGCCAGGACCTATCGCTGCTCTCTGCCTCCCCAGCTCTGGCTGCTCCTCTCTTGTGCTGCTCAGGAGAGGGCTGCAGCCCAGCCCTGATGCCTGGCTGCTGTAGGGGAGGCTCTTCCCTCAGCCTCTCTCCCCCGCACACTCCCTCTTCTCCTCCGAACCAGCAGCAAAGGCTTCAGGCAGGTGAAAATTGATTTGCAATGAACTGGTGCCCTGCCAACGCCTGACTCATCCATTCACTCCACATACACCCCCCACTGCTCATAAACCACCGAGCAGAGAGGGAGAGCTGCAGAGAGCGCAGACATTCCCGTCTATTAAAAGGGTTGGAGAAAACACTAACCCAAACCCAAGCCACGCAGCAGGGCTGATGAGGAGTCACAGCACACAGGGAAAAGACCAAGGATTTACATAGCAGAAGGTAAAGATTGGGAATCAAAAACCACTGAGCCAGAGAGCATGGCTGGGGGGGGGGGGGGGGGGCAAGGTGCTCAAATGATCCACATGGAGAAGCATGATATATGGAAAGATGGAAAGCTACAGCCATGGGAACTCACACTCCAGCTGTGCCCCCTTGATGCCCCAGGATCATACCCCACATAAAGTGCTCGGCCACCATGCTGGTCACTAGGAACAATGGGTCTGGAAGAGCCTGTGTTGGAGTACCTCACACAAACTGGTCCCCAGCCCATGGAGGGGGCACCAGTTTGTCTCCCAGGGTAAGAAAGTGTCTAGGACTGGATTTGTCTTTAATCAGCATCAAGCTTTGGGCCCCACTCCTCCCACCGGTGGCCAAAACCATCCCCAATGCTCCTCATCTGTGCGATTGAACAGCACTGGTTTATTGCCACTGATGGATGTGGGATGCTGGAACTCACCAAGCCGCATACCTGAGGCTGTCCCAGTGCTCCTGCTCAGCACATGCCTACCCTGCAGCTGGGGCCCCATGGGGTGGTGAGGAGCTGTCATCCTCCACAGTCACGCTCACCCATCTGCTCCAGAGCTCAGACACCCCACATGGAAGAAATCAGCATCAAAGCACCCTCAGAGCCAGCCCAGGGGTACAAGACCCACTGAGGACATCCTTGGCTGCTGAGAGCGGGAGGTGGCGCAGCTGGAGCCCAGAAGCCAGAGGGGATGAGCCTCAGGGACAGGATGGAAAATGATGCTCTGGAGGGAGGCAAGAGATAGGAACCGAATAATTCATCACAGCACGGCTCCTCCGGCCTGCCCAGAGGATGGAGCTGCCCCATCCCTGTTCCCCTGCTCTCCACCAATGCAGAGCAGCTCTATTTCACATGAATCTAAGATAATTAAAGTCAAGCAAGAAAAGGTCTGACTCGGAATAGTTAATATACCCACACTGCTCCGCTAAAAAATACAGTCCCTCAACAGGCCTGTTCCAAATAATAATTCAAGTTCTTTAAAAAGCAGGTCAGCAGCACTGAGTAATAAGTTCATTATAATCTAATAAAGTTCATTAGTCCTTGAGAAGTCTGTAACACAAAGGCAGTATTACCAACAAACCCATCCTCTGGCAGGATCATTTCTGGGTGGGGAGAGAATGGAGTTGAGATAAAAGGAAATAAAAATAGGCAGCAAGAATTTGAAATAGGAGAAGACATTGCTGGGAGAATTGGAAACACCTAAAGTACACCCAGAGAGCTGCTTCTCGCCTGCAATAGAGGTGCTGGGCCTCACATATGAAAGAGAGAAGCAGCTATTAATAGCAGGGCAGTCGGGATGGCAGCTCGCTTGTTCTCGGCTGCACAGCCACCGCGCTGCGGAGAACAGTGGGGAAAAGAACAATCCCAGCACAAGTGATAATAAAAGCCCTTAATTCAATGTCAGCAGGGTCTGGGTTTGAAGGAGGACAAAAAAGAGGAGGCAATACATGATTCAGCTCCCAGCCGCTTAGGGACATCTGTATTCAGGTCCCCTGTGCACACATATTGCTCCTGCAAAGTCAACAAGAGGAGTGAAGGAAAGCAAACAAATAGCTGGAGCAGCCAGCAGTAACCTTGTGCTCATGTATCCACTGGCACAGCATATGTATGGGAACTGATAGAGTGCGTGAGCCTGCAGGATGGAACCTGTGGCTGGAAATGCTTTGGGGAAGCACTTCTGAGGTGTGATAAAGAACAGGAAAGTGGCAAATGATGATCCCGGCCGCAGGGGAAGTGGTGAGCATCGCAGCATCACACCTGAATGCAGTTATGGGATGAGCATTGCTCACTGTCCTGCTTTTGCTGGATTCAATTAAGTAGGGAATAGGCAATCAGCTGTAAATCTGGGAAGCTGCTCTGGGAGGGGAGGGGTCCTGGGTACCGCTACCCACCCCACTGCAAAGGGCAGAGGCAGCACGGACTGCCCGCAGCAAGGGCAGGAAACCCACCGAGCGGCTGCAGGAATAAATCCCACTAATGAGAGCCAGGGACAGCGCAGACCGGGGCCAGCACACAAATAAGAGGTCCAGGAGGACGTGTCCTTTACTGCCGGTTTTGCGGCTGATCCCCTGGGATTTTGCACTCTGCAGGAAAATTATGAGTTTGGCCAAAGTCTGACATTTCAGCAGAGGCACCAAATCAAAGCGGCTTTGGCAGCCAAGGGGGAGCAATGCCGTTCCCCCCCACATGGATAGAGAGTGCTGAGGGCAGAGACCTGTCCGGGGGGGGCAGCCACCCCCATCCCCTGGCTTCCAGAGCCCTGATTCCCAACTGCTCTTTGCACCTTTCCTGAATGGATGGAGCCCTGCGGGGAGAGCCCAATGCTGCTCCCACCCTGGGGGCAGTGGGAATAGAACCTCTGCAAGCACCAAGAATGGGGCAGACCAGGCAGATGCTGCTGCTCCCTCCCCTGCTCTGCCTGTACTGATCCTTGCCCTCAGGGAAGCAGGATGAGACACCAAGAAGAAGAACAGCAGCGATTTCTCCAGCTCATATTGACTAATTTTTTTCTCTTTCCACCCCCAAAAAGGCAGTTATTGCCAAACAAGACAGTGACCAAACAAGGTTATAAAAGCTCCTTTTGCTTAAAAGGGAACAGGGATAAGGGGGTGGTGTTAAAATAAATACTTCACTTGAGACTTCGTGTTTCAGGCCTTCAAACTTTCTCCTTTTTCTAAATCTCCAGTGAAAATCCAACACATCCTAAAGGAAAACTCTTTGTGGTTATGGGCAGTTTTTCACTGGATGCTTCACTTGACCCAGACTCATCTCCCGCCTGCTGCCACATCCACGAGACACAAGATGCTCCCCAGCCCCCAGGACAAACCAAAGGAGTGTGGTAGAAAACCATGACTACAACACTGAGCCTCAGACCCACTCTGCCATCCGGAAAACACAAACCATCCATACAGGAGCAGCGTCTTGACCCGCAGCTGCTTCTCAGGCAGGAGGTGAATAACAATGAGGGTCCCAAGAGTGGGAAAAATACAGTCAAATATTGGGGCAAAACAGTTTGAGCCTTCATAAATAAAAAACCATCAACACATGACATGTAGAATTATAGAGGAGTTTGCCCAAACACAAACAGAGCCTCATGCATGGTTACTGCCCACCAGGGACACCGAGGTGCTAGGAAAAGCTTCAGCTCTTACAGGTAGAGCTCAGTGTCAAGAAGTGATTTATAGCCAGCATGCAGGAGGGAAAACTTTCCATAGCCAGCCCTCTGTGCCACGCAGCCATAATTATATACTGCACTGAGCTGCCCTTGTTGCACGCTGAAGGGCAGAGGAAATGAAAAGCCCCATCACGTTTTCCTGACATTGCCCATCTCTTGCACCAATGCCATGTCAGACCCACGTGCTGCAGCCTTTGCACCACAGCAGGGGAGCCCAGGCACCATCACAAACTGACCCATGATGGATAACACCAGCTGGTTGGCTTTGCTGACACCAATTAAAGTGTGTCACCACAGGGACATGGATCTGTCTGGTTTTTGCAGGTGGAGATGATGATAAAGCAGGGAACAGCCCCGGCTCAGGTCCGTGCTGAAGTCCCGAGTGCAAAAACATGGGCAGGGAGGGATGTCCTCAGGCTGGAGCCTGGAGTTCCAGCACTTGCTCATGACCACACCATGGTCAGTTTTGCAGGACAAACACATGAATTCCTGTGCAAACCCAGTGGCAGGGTGACTAGTGGCCCCCTCCAACACTGACCAGCAGCAGGACCCCAATGCATCAAGCACCCATGGAGGGATGCTAGGCATTGGAGGAGGGCCACAAATGTGCAGCGAGGGCTGGAGCAGCTCTGCTCTGGAACCAGGCTGAGAGAGGCTCCTTAAGGGGACACCTTAGAGCAGCTCCAGTGCCTAAAGGGGTTCCAGGAAACCTGGAGATGGGCTTTGGACAAGGGCCTATAGAGACAGGACAGGGGAATGGCTTTAACCTGCCAGAGGGGACACTGAGATGAGCTCTTAGGCAGAAGCTCTTTCCTGGGAGGGTGCTGAGGCGCTGGCACAGGGTGCCCAGAGAAGCTGTGGCTGCCCCATCGCTGGCAGTGTTCAAGGCCAGGATGGACACAGGGGCTTGGAGTGGCCTGCTCTAGTGGAAGGTGTCCCTGCTCGTGGTTGGAACTGGATGAGCTTTAAAGTCCCTTCCAACACAAACCAGTCTGGGATTCTGCGATTGCCACCAGATATCTTCAGTGATCAGTGCTTCAGAGGGCATGTCTTTGCTGGAGCTGCTGTGTGCTCATTGGAGCCAGTGCTGATGAGGCATCATCAAGCTTGCTCCTTACCCTGGAGTAATTTGTCTTAATCAGCCACACAGGAGAAAAATAAAGATCTGAAGGAAAAACACCACAATCCATTCAAGCTACAGGAGAACATATTGGGAAAGAGCTTGAGGTAATGAACTTAAAGATTGATTCTCTTAACCAATGTTGTGATGGGCTGCAAATTAAAGCTAGAGGGATGGGGGAAAGGCTGCAAGTGTCAGAATATTGTGAAGCTGAGAGAAAATCTGAAGAGGCAGAGGAAAAATTCTTTATAATTTGGGACAGTGTTTCAGGTTCTGATTTCAGTGACACTATGTCAATTCAATATATTTCCAGAGGAACAACCTGTATTTCCTCAGAGGCACCTGAGCATCCCTGGCTCCTCACAGGTGTCCTTGGGATACAAGGGGGAAAGGAGAACGCATTTCTTAGTTGTTTCCTGGAGTCAAGATGCATCCCCAGCAGCCAGAAAGCTTCAGAGCCAAACAGTGTTCTGGTAGGAATTAGGGACTTGTCAAAACTGGCAAGATTCTGATCAAGTCCAGCAGGACTGAAACAGATTCCCCAGCCTCCAACAGTGCACAGAGCCAGGGCAGAGCTTCATCCCGCTCCAGGGAGATGGATAGGCTGGTTTTCCAAGTCAGAACAACTCTAAGATTCTGGAAAAAGCACCAATCCTGAGGGCACAAATGCCTTCAGACACATCTGCTCTCAGAGCAGCTCCCTATGGAAAGCACATCTGACAGCACCTACGCGTGACACAGCCGTTTGACAAGTGATGCAAAACCCAGCTTAAAATTGCTCATCAAACAATGTTAGGGGGCAAACACAGCCTCTTCCAACCCAAATATAGCTCCAGACTGCACAAATCATCTAGAGGTAAAAGAGAAGGATATCTAAAGGTCCAGGAGCAGGAGAGAATGGGAGGTGCAGGCTCAGTGTGAAATCATCCTGCTTTTGAAGTCAACAGGAGTTTAGTCTTTGACTTCAGCAGGTGAGGATTTCACAGGTGCCTATAAACAGATCTGAAGCAGCTCTTCAGGGGATCACAGACAACACAGGCTGCAGCCTGGTTTCACCCCAGGCAGCTGGGTAGTAGCCAGGAGCCAAACCCATGCCTGAGCCAGCCAAAGCAGCTCCTACTGCACCCCACTGCAGTGCAAGGAACAGTCACTGCCCACAACAGATTTGGGCTGCTCCTGGTGTTTTGCCACAACCAAGAACCCTGTTGAAGGGGCAGGTTTTCCACCTCCATTTATCAAGCAAGTATCACACCTCTCAGCCCAGGGGTGCCCCAGAGGCAGCAAACCTGCATGGAGGGCAACATCCTGCCCCAGGATGGGGAACCAGCCCCCAGAGATGCTCAGTGCTATGTCTGCAGCACTGAAATTGCTCAGCTATGAGATAAAGCTGGTTAGAGCAGAGCTGGGGAACTAAACACTTTCAGATTTGATGGGCAGAGCAACATACTTCAGTCCATAATAGGCATTGGTATTGCTGCAGGGAGGCAATGCCTTGTATAGGCTGCCCGGCACACTTGGAGATGCTATTTCCAAGGCCAGGATGAGATGCGCTCCTACAACAGCCAATCTGCAGGTGAAATAAGTTTCTTTGGAAGTATGAGCTCCAATTTTGCATCAATCCTTCAAACTGGGGAGGTCTGGCCAAGTCCATAATAGGATCATTTGCTAGTCCAGTAACAACAGGTATGCCTGCAGGTTTCCATGTGACATTATGATACTGGCAGAAATCCTTATGCATTTAGAGCAGCAAAAAGTGCTTCCAGCAGAGAAAACTGGCATAAGGCCTGCAACAAAAGAACCTCCAGCTTGTGTAAGGTGGCTATGCCAGGAGGGCTTGCAGGTCCAGAGCTACCTTGTCTAGCATGGGCCATGCTTACACCAGGAGCAGGACAGATGTGGTGTGTCACATCGGACTAAGCATAAAACTAGAACACTCGTAACATACCTGCACAGGACTGCGCAGAGGGCTCCCAGCAAGGAGAACTACCCTAGAAATTGTCCCACTGCAGCCTGCTTGAAGGTTAGCCCAGTGGCAGGATGCAACAGCATTTAAATCATGTATCTCCAAGAGATGGTGCAATTCTGCGTGATGGAAGAACAGGCACTGCTGCTTGGATCTGTAATTCAAGATGAAAGGAAAAAAGAATCTCACCACACCAAAATATAGGACTAAATTCCAGTTTCTGAAGAGACCCCATGCAGACAGTAAAAAGTATGGTTCAGAAACAACACCAGCTTTGGGCTTCCAAGAGCTGGTTCTACTGGCGATCATCTTGGGCAAAGGCCGCATTTCCAACCTTGAGAAGCAGTGCCTCATACTTCTCAGTAAGAGCCACCAACCGAGGAGGGTACTGTTCCTCTCAGGGGTTCCAGGTCTTCTTCATGGTTTAATTACTGTTTAAAGCCAGTTTGAAGACTGAAAGCAGCAGCTTTTCTAGCATGTTCATTGCTAGTATTGGCTTTGCCCGTTGGTGGGTAGGAGTGACTCTGCTTGCAGGTAGTGGCTGTGGGCTCGGCAGGTAGTGCAGGTCTACCCTGGGCTATTATCAGAGTTGTACTGAGGCATTTCAAGCAAATGCCACTTGCCAAGCCTGAACACGAAGGACAGGAACAGGAGGGAGGAGAAGAGCTGGTCCCAGCATGGGGTAGTTTGAATGAGGAGCCTGCCCCAGCCTTGCTCCCAGCACAAGGGGCAAATCAAGGTCCTGGCTCACGGGAAAGTCAGGAGCATTTTGTTTGGGCAGCAAGTCTCGCACAGCACTGTATATAAAACAGTCCTTTGCTTTATAACTCCTGGCACGCTGGCAATACCTGGCCTCAGATCCTCTTTTAAATTCCTCACACTCTTCAATTTTCTGCTCTTCATGTTCAGGGCCAAAATTGACTTCATGCACTATAACCCTCCGGTTTACGCTAGTAAGGAACACCTTCTCCAGCTCACTGCTCTGCCTGGCTGGACTTCTATTTCTTTTGATCTGGGATTTTCAAAGAGTAATGCAAGCCTTTCCCAAATACTAACATTGATTCAAGACCAACAGAGGAGTATTTGAAGTAGATGGGCCGTTGTAGAGATGGGTTTCTGCAATGAGGAGCAGCGCTTTGCTGGTGCTAGGTGACTGGGCACCCAGTTGTTGGCACACCAGTTGCAGGATTTCAGTGCTCCCCATTCACTGCACACCACAGCACCCTTCTGTGATGGGTTCATGGGTGGTTTCACAGGGGTGCAGGAAGATGAACCAGCTGCTGACAAGAGGGGCACAGCCTGGGGCTGGATGTGCATGTCCTGGTGTGCTGACCACCAGACCTCATGCTTTACATCACACCTCCATCCCCAACCTCGGTTTATCACCCTGTACATCCTAATTAGCACTCAGCTTTCTACAGGGTTGAAAACTGAAGAAAAACAGCAAGCACTGAGAGTAGGAGAGTGTGGGAGTTTGATTTGAAGGCAGGAACAGTGTCAGCATTCACGACTCGGCTGTAATTACAGAACAACATCACCTCTCTGAAGAGCAAACACCAGCAGCGCTCCAGCCCCAATCCAGGCACAGGCTGCCACGCTTTGTGAGTTGGCCAATGGAACTCACAGGGCTTTCCTGGGCTGCAGATCTTCCTGCAGCACACACAGGGTGCAGGTATGCCAGGGGTGTGGAGCGTCCCGGGACACAAGCACTGGTGGAAGTGGAAGATGTCCCTGCTCATGTCAGGGGGTTGGAACTGGATCTGCTTTTATGTCCCTTCCAACCCAAACCAGTCTGGGATTCTACGACTAAAGCCCCAACAATCTGAAAGAACCAAAAGAGCCGACTATATCAGCTGTAACAACTGAATGCCCACCACATCCATGCGCCTTCAAAGAGACTGTGCTTAGTTATCCACAGCCGTGGATTTGACTTTGGAGGCACAAACAGCTTCACAGGGACTTACACTGCATAAGTTGCACAGTGCAAGTGTCGCACCACAGACAGGCACCGGCTCCAGCAATGATGCTTATTAACCACCCTGCTCTGGAGTTTATTTCCCCAATAGAAAGTGCTGCACAAATGTATCGACTTTCCTTCATCCCTACTAAACACAACAAAAGCAGACACTGAGTTTGTGCTGCTCTGCACTGACACAGTGCACACCAGAGGCAAACCCCGCAGCTCCTCCCGGGGAGGCTGGATGTGTGTGAGGACACAGCTTTGGCCTCTGCTTGCAGGAAGCAAAGGGCATCTGAGCCATCAGCTCCTACCCTTCCTGCACCAGTCCTGACAGACCTGATCCACAGTCTGCTCCTCAGGTAACCCAGCTGTCCTTCACTGGTGCAGAGAATGGGAGAATCCTTGTGCTGCTATGAGAAAGGTGTTAAAGGCAACCTGGCTACCAGGAAGGATGGGATGGAGTATTTGGATGGACACAGAATCATGGAATCGTTAGGGTTGGAAAGGACCTTAAGATCAATCAGTTCCAACCCCCCTGCCATGGGCAGGGACACCTCACACTAAACCATGCCACCCAAGGCTATGTCCAACCCGGCCTTGAACACTGCCAGCGATGGAGCATTCACAACTTCCCTGGGCAACCCATTCCAGTGCCTCACCACCCTCACAGTAAAGAACTTCTTCCTCATATCCAATTTAAACTTCCCCTGTTTAAGTTTGAACCCGTTACCCCTTGTCCTATCACTGCAGTCCCTCATGAAGAGTCCCTCCCCAGCATCCCTATAGGCCCCCTTCAGATACTGGAAGGCTGCTCTGAGGTCTCCACGCAGCCTTCTCTTCTCCAGGCTCAACAGCCCCAACTTTCTCATCCTATCTTCATATGGGAGGTGCTCCAGTCCCCTGATCATCCTCATGGCCCTCCTCTGGACTTGTTCCAACAGTTCCATGTCCTTTTTATGTTGAGGACACCACAACTCCACACAATACTCCAAGTGAGGTCTCAGGAAAGCAGAGTAGAGGGGCAGGATCACCTCCCTCGACCTGCTGGTCACGCTCCTTTGGATGCAGCCCAGGATACGGTTGGTTTCAGGGCTGCGAGTGCACACTGCAGCCGGCTCATGTTCATTTTCTCATTGACCAACACCCCCAAGTCCTTCTGCGCAGGGCTGCTCTGAATCTCTTCTCTGGCCAACCTGGAGCTGTGCCTGGGATTGCTCTGACCCAGGTGTAGTACCTTGCACTTGGCGTGGCTGAACTTCATCAGGTTGTTCATATGGAACAATCTGATCTGGTTTAAGCTCACCCCAGCACCATCCTCTGCAGGACACTGGCCCCCCCACCTCATGGATGAACTTTCTATGCCACATCTAGCCCTCTGCCTCAACTCAATCTTGCAGAGCCCAGCCAAGCGATCTTGTAATCTCTCCTAATGGATGATGCAGCATAAGTGCTTCTGAAAACACGATCCAAAGTGGGAACAGGAGGCTGATTGGTATTCCAGGCCTGTGCTAACGTGATGACCATCCCACAGCGTGGTGACAGGGCTGCAAATCCCACCCTGCCTGAGCCTGGCAGTCTCTGCCATGGCAAACTCCAGCCTTGGGCTACGCTCACTGGTGCACAGGATGGGTTTCATCAGCGACCAGGGGCTCAGTTACCCCACTCCAATTCACACAAGGTTCTGCACAGGTACTTTTTGTAGTGCTGTCAAATGGAGTGAAGGGGATAGAGGGCATCAGTGCTGGCACTGCATGTTCCCACACACCTTACCCAGCAATTTGGAACGCAGAGGGAGAAAGGATGGAGCAGGTTAGCAGCTGTGAATATATAGTGTGAATGCGATGAATCTGCTCATGTCAAACTTGGCACTTCGAGATGATAACAGAAGATAATCATTTCACTTGGCATTGTCTGGAAGTGATCAGAGCCAGTGCTGCAGAGTCTGGGAACATGAGCATTAGAGGCAAAGCTTTCCAAAACCCACGTGATGTGGGGGCAAGCCCCCACAATCTCTCAAGGTGACTCTAAATGGGGGCCACATGCCTAGCAAGATCCAGAAGCAATCACCTGGCATGCAAAGCAATGGCAATCCAGCCTCCTGCTGCCCACTTCCTTGAGCAAGGGCTGCCCATCTGCTCAGACAGAGCGCTCCATCCCAAACCTTACTCTTCTCCACCCCTTGCTCCAGGGCTGCTCCTAAACTTATCTTTCTCTCTGTAATCTGCCCCATCTCACATTATTGAAATATGTGCCTGTGGAGCTCAGGATGTGGCAGAGGACACTGAGGTGGTGACATGCAGCAGGGATGCTGCCAGCCCGTCAATACAGAGCCCAGCTCATTACTTATGTGCACTCACTCCGGGGCCTCCTCAGACACTGCCTGAATCCTAATGCACAGCAGGGACAGAGCCCTCAGAGCGGCTTCACTGTGAGGCAAAGACAAACTCCATCGGATGACAGCGGAGCAGGTTTGGTGCTAAATATGAGCTTTTTGTGATTGCAGCGTGCCAAGACAAGGAGCCAGGAACAGCCACGCGCGTAAGGGGAGTGGAGCCCAGAGCACAAATCAGCGCCAGTCTAGGGGACATGTACAGGCTCGCAGCTCAGATCTCCAGTCCTTCACCTGCAAGATGTGCTGCTGTGGCAAGGACACAAAACCCACTGTCCTCACTCGGGCAGAAGCACCCAACAACACGCTTGTATTCTCCTGGCACCCTTCACTCTCACCTTGCTTCTCTCATTTAAGAAGCGATTTGCAGCTTCAAGCACGTATTTGGAGCAAGCTGAGTGCTGTTCTCAATGGGGAAAACAAAGAAATCCCAAAGCCTTCTCCTCTGGAAGAAAGACAGGTTTGCTTTTACACATTGGAATTGCACTTTGGACTTGTTTCTAAGTCATGTGTTATGTTTTCCAAGCACTGCATAGGATTAGCTAGTTAATTAATACTTAGTATTATCCTCACAGATGGAGAGAGCTTCAAAGAACTTAAGGTAAAATATTTTAGCAATACAGATTTGTGCCAACCTAAATTTATACTCCTAAGCATAATGAGATTAGTAACAGGGAAAAAAAAACAAAAATGAGAGTAATAAAACACAGATCCTTTTTATGCACTTATTGGTCTTCGCCTTCACAAGTCCCATTCTCACCCTACGCAGGGAGAAGGTTTAATCTCCTATTTTTAATCCAAGTGGAGACTACCAGCCAGCGAGGACCTTGCAGGAGGCGCACAACCACACGCGGTGACCCACTGCAGTGCTCCTCAGGGGAAGGCACTGGGGATGCTCAGTATCATCACTCAGCTACTGTGCCCACTGCAGATCTGTGGCCGCTTGTGCTGGCTCAGCACCAGCTCATTCCCACCTCCAGACCTGAAGATCTCGGAGTATTTTCCTGCTCTAAGTCAGACAGAAACAGAAATCACCAAAAGGAACCCGGATGAGGTCACTCTGCATTTTATTCTGAAATACTTCTTTTCACACCAACCTTTGCAGCTCCTTTCAATACAAGTTTCAGTGAAACTGTTTTGACAGAGATTTTGAAAGTTACTTCAAAACAACAAAAGTCAGATTTGCACCGAGGAATGTAAAGATAAGGTATATGCATCGGAAGCTGGAGCCAGCTCAGGTTGGGTTTGCTTTTGGCAGGGGGGCAGAACAGATGATCCTTCCAGCCGGAGCTCTGCCATGTTTCCGTGCAAACTATCTTTAAATATTTTCAAATATTTTGTCAGGAAGAGCCTTAGAAATAAATAAATAAAATAAAAAGAAAAAAAAACTTTTTTGTCAACAGTTGAATCTGAGCAGCAAAAGAGCATCTCACTTGGGAAACACATTGGGCTCAGTGGGCCCTGTAGCTTCACATAGACTCTTGGCTCAAGTCATGCTGAGCTGTGACTTGCTCCCACTTTGGCTGCTCTTTCACATTACATGAGCCTCTGCTTAGGTCATTTAGGAAGAGAAAATCCTGAGGCAGGGATGAATTTGACCTCGTTTCATGTGGAGCTTGCCTAGCACGGGCTGGAACAGCAAACACAGCAGGGATGGCGTCACTACCAGGCTTCCGGTCCAGCTGAGTCCCTGGAGATGCTTTCTGGGTGTACACAGGCTGCTCTGGTGCTCAGGGTATTTGCAGCACCTGGCACTCCTGTTTCCCAGCCTCCATCCCCAAGCACCTCGTATGAAGACAGTCTCTGAATTAGTCTCCCAGCCCCACATCTCCTAAATCTGCAGAGCAGCTCCCAGCACTGAGCCAGCCCATCCCACTCAGCCCACAGAGTACCATCATCTCCCAGCCACAAAGGTACATGAGTCACCCCAGGCATTTCAGGCTCTATTTCTGGCTCACTACACACACAACAGGATCAATAGCTGATGTGTCAACATCCTCTTTGGTTTTTCCTTTCCCAGATCAACATCCCCATCCATCTGGGGGTGAAGATATGCCCATGGTGTGGGTGCCACAGCTCAGCTGCCACCAGCCCCACTTACCAGCTGCAGGGCTGATTGCTCATTGAGTGTTTCACTTTAGGGGAGATGGGGCTGGTATGATTTAAGGTATCACAGCTCAAAGTTAATGCAGGTGGAGGGAGAGGTGCACATCTCCTGTTGCTTGGGCATGGCCAGCTCCCAGGACGGTATAGCAGTGTCCCATCTGGAGTTAGGGCAGCTGAGGCTGCACTGCTGCTGGCTGATGCTGTTATGGGAAACAGCAATTGACAGCAGTCAGGTAAGAGGAAACAAACCCAAACATTCCCTGGGGACTTCCCTGGAGAATTAAGAATAACTAAGCCGGGGTAGCAAAAGCCCTCATCACTGGAACACCAATCCAGTAGAACAACAGCGCTGGAGCAGCCTGAAAAAGCTGCTTTCCCTAATCTTCTCCTCCTGTAAAATGGGAGGACAAAGAGCATCCCCAGGGCATCCCCCAGTTCCCTGTTTTCCACAGGCAATAAAAAGCACCTCCTGCCTTGGCCAGGGGACAATGATGCTGCTCCCTGCTGAGGACAGCCTGGCCAGGCAGACACAGCCTTCCCCCGGTGTTCCCAGCAAGAACCAGCTGCTCCTTTGATTCTGGGCAAGGAAAACCGCTCATTTGAGCAGAAGCTTCCCGCAGCCTTCCCAGGATCACCATCTCAGTTACACCTTCAAATAGACCCGAGCATTTGCCTCTTTCACTGTGTATGGAGACAGGGATAATTAGAACAGAGGAGCCTGAACTTTGCAGCAACGGGAACCTCAGTGGGGAGGGAGCCCGTTGGCAGGAAAATCAATCCACTGCAGAAAGGGGAGAGAAAGAAATCAAACCATGAGGCCAGAGGCATTTCAGCAGGACTAGCAGTGTGCTCAGCCAGCCCAGGGACCCTGGTCACAGAGCTCAGGTGAAGCAGGGGATGGTCCTGCAAAAATAACCTCACCTGAATTTTAAAGGTGAGATCCCTATGGAGAGCAGCCATGGTCCGGAGCAACACATTCACCCTCAGCAGGGTCTAGGTCTGAACCATCCCATCCTGCTCTCCCTGCCCACAGCAGCCCTGGTCCCTGCAAGGAGTGCCAGGCCCGCAGGGGAGGCACAGGCACGGGGGAGTTAACACATCACATGCTGCAGGAACATCAGTGCAGGCCCCTTGTTTGGAATCTGAAACATTTAATTTTAGAAGTAACAGCTCATCAAAGTCACTCACTGAACCTGGGAACAACGGACAAGGGAAGCTGCACAAGGGGCTCCTGCCAGCCCCTGCTCACAAACAGCACACAGAGCCGGGCTTGGGACTGGAGCAGAGCCACCACCTCTGGGGACACCCAATGCTAGGAGCAGCACCGTGGGACAGCGCAGGGAACCGGTGACACAAACAGCCCTGCTGCAAAGTGCTAGAGAAGGTCCCACCACGCAGCATCAGAGCCATCAGCTCTGCTCATCCCATGGCTGGGGGGTCTCTGCTGCTGCGGGGGGCAGCGTCCCAAGGTCTGTCCTGCTCTCCCTCTGCAGCAGAGCACAGGAGAGTCTGAAGCTAGGCTGAGACAGGCACAGCATCCCCAAAACCCCATGCTATGCTCTGAGCCCTTGCTACAGACACGGTTGGGAATCACTATGGGATACTTGATGGTTTGGGGTCTGCAATGGGTCTTTTTCTGCTTCTGAGCACACACAGGGTTCACGGGCAGCACTGCTCAACCTCTTCCTGAGATCCACAAATCCTTCTGCCAGTTTGTGCTCTGTGGGAGTCGGGAGGTTTGGGAATCATCAGAGGCGAGCAGCTAGCGGGAACTGGGA
The DNA here is from genome assembly GCA_017639245.1 of Myiopsitta monachus. Classification (NCBI taxonomy): domain Eukaryota; kingdom Metazoa; phylum Chordata; class Aves; order Psittaciformes; family Psittacidae; genus Myiopsitta; species Myiopsitta monachus. The sequence goes on along the minus strand of CM029917.1, from coordinate 37,313,273 downwards.
GCCAAGGGCACTGTGGTTTAGGAGAAAGCCCTGTAAGTGCCCCCCAGCCTCCTGCCACCCTGCAGTGCTCCAGCAGCTGCGGCACAAACCTCTGCAGGGCCGCGACATGCCATGGTGCAAACAGAGCATCACCCTGCTGTGTGCAGCAGCTCTGCCAAGGTGGGAGCCCAGCAAAGCCCCTTGCCCACCTTGGCAAGCTGAGAGCAGGCTCCTGCCAGAGGGTAGATGCTGTGTGGAGCTGGAGGGGTGTGCAGAGGAGCAGGGATGCGTTTAAGGTGCCTCTGCTCATCTCATGTGTGCTGCTTGTCCTCCTACATCCTGCCCCAGGCTCCCTGCTGGCCTCTGCCAGGGATGGAGACCAGCTCAGTGCTGTCACCTCTGTATCCCAACAGGGACCTTTGGGAAGTGGGGCTGGTTGGGATGCTGGAGCAGCAGCCCAGGAGGGGACCTCAGCTAGGACAGGCAGCAATGTCCCCAGGGCCCTGTGTCACTCCCAGCCCTGCTCATGCAGCTGCAGCGCACATGGGTTTGTAACATGCCTGAGGGCCCACAAATGGAAAGTTCCAAGTGCTATATTTAGCCTCTTGTTTATGGAAATACATTATTTGTTCTCATAATGGATTTTGGAGACTATCAAATTCATTTGCAGCACTTTGAGAGGTCAGAAGTTGTTGCAAGCTCAGCAGCCCACCTCACCCCATAACAGCATCGCGCTCCCAGGCCATGCTCCCCCTTCCTCCGTGCCTTTAGCATCCTCAGGATATTACTATGGCACCATTAAGCAACCTTGCTCTGACCCGGCCACCCCATTCTGAGGCAGCAGTGGCCACGCACAACTCTCATTTTAACATACAATTATGCTTTCCCTCTTTACCACCTCCACCCTTGCCGGGAGCCTGGACCCCCCTGGCACATCAGCCCGCACCTCTGAACAAGAACCACAGCTCCCCCCCAGCACCACAGGCTGCAGACCACACTCCCCACATGAGATCCAATTAAAGTAAACATTATTTTGCTGTCACCAGTCAGAAAGCATTACAACACACTGCATAGCGGATGCAGTTAGAGGCAAAACAATTCCCACTGAGAGGAAGGGCCTCCCTGGGCGCTCGCTCCCAATGACACCCATTTATGGCAGCTTTCGAGTTAGCATCGAGGTTAACCCCAGAGTGTTATTTAAACAAGCAGCTTAATGGCACTGCTCAGCCTCTGGGGCCTCCACAGGTTCACCCGAAGGTGAAGCGTCCAGGACAGATGAGAAATGGGGACTGAGCGGGTGGCTGGTACCAACCCGGGACCACGCCGGTGCTCAGCCCCCCGCTGCAGAGAGCGGGGACAGAAGCTGGACCAGCAGCCACGTCCCTCACCTCCTGCCCACAGCCCTACAGAAACGATAAGTTCAATTTGCAAGGGCATAATTCTTAATTTATGTGTTGTCATGAACAAAGACAGCAGAAGTAGGGCATGGCAGTGTCTGCTGCCTGTGTGCTGCCAAGGAGCCAAGGCAAAGCTAAACAAAACCATCATCACCCAAGGTTTGGTATTTGTTCGCAGAAGAAAATATTATGGTTATTTTTTTCTCCTTGCTTGATTTGCACATCTTGCATTGCAGAGCATATTTAGTTTGGCTTTAAAGCACGCATTTATTGTGACTGTCATATTTGATAATGCTGCCTATAGTCAACGAGCAATCTTTCATGGATACAGTGTCTCAATTTATAATTCAATATCACAGCTTTGAGAGCTCGCACAATAAGTCAGCCAACAGCACAAAAGCCTGAAACATCTCTATGCAAATAAACATGCCAGTGCATGAATGAACACCTCCCAGGAAAGGGACTGCCAGCTTCCCTCCTCCAGACCTCTGCAAACAGCTGAGGATGTGAGGGATGGAGCAGCCCAGCCCATGGGAGCCGTGCCTGCATCCTGCCAGCATCCCTCATGACTCTGGGAGATGCTGCCAGGGCAGGGATGGCACCATCTGCTCTGTGGCTCCATGAAGCAGTCCGCACTGGCAGGCTCACCACATCACACCTCCGCAGTGCACCACCTCTGAGCAGCACCCGGGAGGACATGGACACCTCAAGAGCCCCCACCAAGGCCTGGCTTCTCCTCAACAGGCAGAGGAAAGCACCCCATTGCACACAGACCTTTGGGCAGACATGGATATGCCTGGAAGAACAGCAATGTCTCAATGAAACCCACCAACATGCTGTGCCCCACCACACTTTAGGTTCTCAAGCTGGGGCCCCCTGCCCATAGGTATACAGCGCCACTGAATTCCAAACACACACCCTAGCTAAGGCCACACTGCTGTCCTACCTGTGCCCAATCTTGTCCTCTGTTGTCCTGGTCTCCTAGAGGATTGCAGATGCATTCAGTGGGTGGCTTTGTTGTCAGCTCCATCTCCTGCATGGCTTCAGGCTTGTGTCAAAGCTTACTTTCAGCTGTTTCTGATGCTATTTCACTGTAGTTTAGACTACAGACAAACCTGTGCCTACAGTGGTGAGGACATGACTATGGCTACTCCTATAGGGCATCCCAGCCCCTACTACTCCCTAGGAGATAGCTTAGACTAAAAGATAGAGCAATAAAGAGCTGGAGCTTATATAGAGAAAGAGGTCCCAGGTGGGGCTGATCAGGGCAATTAGGACCAGTCACAAAAGCAGGGCCTGGCACAACTCCCTGAGTTAGGATGGTTTTTGTGTGGTGTCTTGTGCATGGTTGCTATGTCATATTAGGGGAAGAGGGCTGTTGGCTCTGATTTTTTGGGACCTGGAAGGGCTTCTGCTGGTGATGCTGCTGTGATAGCTCCTGGTTGCAGCATCTTCTGGTGTGCCTGAGGTAGGGGCAGCAGCCTGGGCCTGGTAGGGCTGTGCTCCCTACTTCTCTGAGCCTTGTGGTAAGGGACACGAGGAGGAGCAGGCCTGGGTGCTGCCCAGCCTGGCCTTGGGATATGGTGGGTGTTAGGTGTCTGGGAGCATGTCCAGCTCTGCCTGCTGGGTTATGGCTTTAGCTGTGTTTCCTGAGCCTCTGCCTGTGCGTAGCACCTCATCTGCCAGGGATGTGCTCCTGTTTCCCACCATGTGTGAAGCTGTCTCCATCCTTAGCAGAGCTGCCAGAGGGCTCTGAAGCTCAGTGATGTGTGGAGCATGGCTATGGCTGGGCACTAAACTTGGCAAGGCAGAGCTGTTAACAGCATCAGATGAGCAGGAAAGGCAAACGGTGTCTTCTCTACCCATCTATGTGATATCTTTGTGGTTGTTTGGAGTTACATTCAGGGCTGTTAAGCTGACAACCTCTGTGTGCTTTTCCAGGGTTACATGTTTTGGGGGTGAGCATCCAGCAGGGATGGAGGACTGAACCTGAAAACTGGGAGGGGGTGAATTGCCATTGGTACTGCTGCCCTGAGAGCACAGACTTGGCTCAGTTGCTTGGGAAGGAGACAGAACCCTCCTCATTGCTGTGCCAGGGCTAGAGCTCTGCTTCCAAGCAGCCCTGTGTATGGTGGGGGGAGATAGGCTTCACCTTTCATTAATTTTAGAGGGGGGAAACCTGTGTTTGGAGCTGGAGGAGTGAAAGAGCCCTGCGATAAGCAGGGTTCTGTGAATTGCTTAGCACCTGCAGGTGGTGCCAAGGATGGGAAGCTCCTCTGCCTGGTCCAGTGCCCACTGCTGTGGCAGAGGAGAGCTCTTCTGTGACATGCACAGCTTTGTGTGGCCAGCAGCAGACGTGCACATGGGGTGATTGCCCACTGATGGCTCCTCAGGCTGACAACAGGAGGTGCTGCAGAGGTTGATGGATCAGCTGGCCCCACCATGCCTTCTGCATCTGCAGTTGATTTATGCCAGTGAGATGTGAGGCAGCTGCTGCGTCCTCTCATTACCAAGGAATCAGTTCTGAATGTGGTTTACTTCTCCCTCACCTTAGTGGAATGGTCCTCATTGTCTTGGAAGCTTTGATCCACCATCACCTGGTGGTCATCCCCCTGTTTTAGGTGCTCCCTGAGTGGGCATGGTGGGACCCAACTCACCCTAAGAAGCTCCAGAGATAATCTGTGTCTTCTACTCAGTCTTTTAGACCTGCATTCCTTGATTCCCCTGAGAGTGTTTGTTGGAGGTTTTATAGACCTTCATGTAAGTCCACCCATTTGCAGAGGGCAGTAGAGCCATCCTCTTTAAGCCAGGGTGATGATATGTTACAGCAGAAGGCAGAATTGTGCAGAGCCCTAAAGGGTAACCTGCGGTCATTCTGCCTCCTGTAAGACATGGATTTCATTTCCATGATCCTCATGGAATGCTGAGCACTTGTTTTTTTTCACAGCAGATAGACCAGTCTATAGACACTAAACAAGAGTGAACAGTTTTCCTTTTGCCTGCTGATGTGTAAAATGGGTTTGTGTGAGGATTAGGGAGCAGAGGTAGGAAACATCTTTATCTGCTAATGATCCTGTGAATTATACATGTTTAGCATTCATGCATCTCAAGAAGAAGCAAACAGAGTCATTTTTTGTGGAATGACCTTTACCAGAAGCCAATACATTTACATTTAATTTAGAATTATAATTACCAGGTCAGCTTGGGAGTAAGTGGAATTTATATTTATTGAGAAAAGACAAAAATCGGTCTTCCTGCCTTCATCCAGCAAAACACGGGTTTTGCCTTCAACCCCTCAATCACAATCCCCAGCAGGGAGCCAAGCAGCATCGCTTGTGCATTGTTGCTGGGTGAAGTCTGGGCTGAGAGTTTGATCCAACACCCATTGAAGGGTGGCACAGGCTTTGGTGACTATAGATCAGGGGACTTTCATCACCCACTGCTTTGTGTTGGATGAAGGCAAAGGCAGGACTGTATGGTTGAGCCGCAGCATCTCCATTTGGACACTGTGGTTATAGCCTTGGCTCTGGTCTATCCTGGGGTGAAGCATCTGCAGCTCTGCCTGTTGAGGCAGCGGCTCTGCAGGGGCCAGCACTGCTCCTGTGTGTGGCAGTAGTGTTACATGCACTGAGGGGTTGGGTTTGGGGTGGTCCATTTGGAGGAGGTGGCCCTGCCTGGGGGGGACCAAGGGCATTGCACTGTCTGCTTTCACTGTGCTCTTGTGAACTTCTTCCCATGACACCAGTCTGGGTGCTTCCTTGGGTGGGACCATCCTCCATCGGGAAATGCTGGCTTGCTTGACTTCCTGGCTCCCCTACCAAAACGCAGGTGGCAAATCACCAGTGCATGACCCAGGGATGCCAAATGGGAGTGCAGGGGAAGGAGCTGGGTGCGTAAGCTGGGGGGGGTGTATTATCTCTTCTCGTGTGCAGCCTTGCTCATCCCTGCGTCTCAAACACACTCTCTTCCATCAGCCTTGGGGTTTGGAATCCCTGGCTGATGTTGTGCAGGGTGGGATGGGACCTTGCCTGCATCCCTGCTGCCAGCCCAGATGGGGTTCTGAGCGTAACCCACTGTGGGATGTGCAAGTCCCATTGGGTGGCTGAGAAAGTAGCTCCTAGCATGCAAAATTTGAGCCCTTGGGACCAGAACTTGGCCAAAGCCAGGCTGTGATGGGCGCGAGTGCCCAGCCATGAACTGTAGTGTGCCCTGTGCCTGCTCTGTGCTGGTCCTGCAGAGCCTAGGAGCAAAGAGACTGCAGGGAAAGCATCGTGTGGTCCTTACACTGCACCTGCCTGCCTGCGGTACTGGTGGCGCTTTTGCAAGCATCCTGTTTTCTAGCGCAATGCTCATCCTCCCTTTCCTGCTAAACCTCTATGAAGACCCTGGGAGAAGAGGCAGGACCTGTGCCACTGCAGCACAAGATGCTTGAAGCTGGATTAAATACTCTGCCCTGTACCGATCAGAGGGACCAGTGGTGACCATCACAGGGCAAACATGAGGGACACAAATCACAGCTTTAAGAAGCAGAGCCCCAGGGTGAGCTGCAGCAGTGATGCTATTTGGGAGGAAAGGCAAGACAGAAAAACCAGCCCAGTTATTACCCACAGCATGAAGACAATGACAGGGCAGTTCAGGGGTGCAAGCAGAGGCATCCAGCCCAGGCACATACCCTGTCTGGGTGGAACCCTCACCCCCTCTGTTTCCTTGTCACCTTTGTGCATCTTGGCACAGCTTGTCCTGGGAAGTCTTCCCTGCTTTGGGACAAGGCATGTCCCCCTTGCTCTGCAGCAGGCAGTTGGGCTCTGGGCTCAGCACGGATGAAACCATTGGGGTCTTCCTGCTGCCCCTCTCTCCACAATAGCACTTTCTGCTCATCCAGCCAGGCTTGTCTCACTCACAGCTACAGAGAAGCTCAGCTGGGCTTTGTTAGGGTAAAGATCCTGAATGGTTCAGAGGTGCTGTAATAAACTCTGCATGTTAACTGGGTTATTGCAAGCATCCCTGCCTGCACTGAGCATCCCAGCTGGCAATGGGCTTTGGTAGCACAGGGGGACCCTGTGGGGTGTTTGAGGACGGTTGGGGATAGTGACAGCATCACCCTGTCATGGCAGGGAGCTTCCTGTGCTGGCAAACTCGGTGTGCTTTCCTTAAAAGCAATGCTGAGGATGCTCGGGGCTCCTGATGGGTACAGCAAGCTCCTGGGAGGAGAGGGAAGGTGCAGCTCTAGTGAAGGGGTTTACTGGAGTGCGGGGGAACAGGAGCAAACAGGCAATAGCATGACCCCACGTTAACAGGCAGAAAGAATTCCACTTCTGCTGATATTTAATTCACGCACAAAAGGCACAAATCTTGTGCCCATTGCAGCCCAGTGAATCAAACCACCCTGGCAGAGCAGCCCATGTGCTGCATCGTTTGCACCCCCAGAGTTGTCTCTTGTATTTATTCCTAAGCCCTGGCATGTGTCAGCAGAGTGTGTCACGCTGTAGCTCAATAATCACAACGCACTGCACACATTAACAAGCAATTTCTGGTTAAAGTCCCTGTGCGTGCCATGGATGGGAGCACGGAGCATTCCCCAGACTCCTTCGCAGCCCTTGGCTCTGGAACTTGCCCCCTCAGCTGCTGCTGCTGTGCTGCTCGACTCCATTCAGGCACATGCTTGTGTCCAGGAGCTTTACTGAGCCACTTCACCTCCAGCTCTCCAGATGGAGCTCATCAGGCTCCACTGTGTGTGTGCCACATCCTCAGCAGTGCCCATCAGGTCTGTGCCTGTGGTGGGACAATGGTCCTCAGAGCATCCTGGCAGCACCATGGGATGGTGGCCACAGAGCAAGGGAGGGTTCTTTCCTTGCTGCAAGAGTTTTGCCACTCTGTGTTCCCATTAAAGGCCCCTTTTGTTGATTTGGGAAAAAAATTAAGCCCCGGATCTTCCTCATTTGGGAAATTTCCCCTGATTTCCTTCAGTGGGTGCAGCAGAATCCTGGCTGTTTGCTTGCTGGGATCTTCAAATGTATCCCTTGGGAGAGCAGCTGTTCAGGTAGGAAGGGGCAGGGATGTAAGGATGTCTGCAGGTGGATGGCGACACCAAAGCCATGGTGGGGAGGACATCCCTGCCTGCAGCTCTGGCTGCCTGTGGGCCACATCCTTCCCAGGGGATGCTTCCCCTGCAGCCTTGCTGTGCCCTACAGTCACCATGGCCCTTTAAATACTGGAATAAGGCTGTGATGGGGAAAAAATATTTTATGTATGTACCTACCTGTCTTTATGTGTATCTATCTGTCTATATATATTTTTTCCCACCCAGCATGGGGAAGGGGCTGGGGTTCTCTGTGACTCTTTACCAGTGGGAGGAGGGGTGGATATGCTGGGGTGCCACAGTTCTGAGCTGTGCCCATGCATTTGAACCTGCCAGAGAGTCCTGACTGAGCCGTTAATGAGGACCTGGGGGTGTGTCATGTTTGGGAGAGCTTCTAAGAGGCAAATAGGCTATTTCTGTGACTTGGATCCCAGTACAGCCTTGCACTGGGTGTTCATCTCCACTTGGTGCATCCTTTCAGAGAGAGGCAAAGTTTCATGCTCGAGGTCTCTTCTGCTAACTGCTCCCCTTGGTGGTGTCCTTGCTGGGTAGAGCCACCAGTACTGTGTGCATGGTGCCCATCTGTGCCACTGAGTGTCCATGCTGGGACGCATCGCAGGAGCAGGATGGCAGCTGCTGGGCACTGGTGTGTGGGTGCCACGTGCCCTCCCAGGCCTGGCACACCGCTGCCGGCCCTCCTCACACCAGCGGTTCCCAAGGTCCTGCTGCATCCTATTGAGCCATGCATGGAAGGCATGGTGTATCCTAGGACACTCCTTGCTCCTCTTCCTCACCCTTCCTCGTCCTCTGCTGCAGTCAGACTCTGTCCTTGCCCTTTTCCCAAGCACAACCCCACAGAAGATGGAAGCCAGGAGGCATTGGCACTGACACGCAGCAAAGATGCTTACCCCATCCTGGTCCTTTGACGCGTCTGTGGTCACCTCAATTAGCAGGGAGTGTGCACCACTCACACCAAGGGGCTGTGGGGTACCTGGCTGTGGGTCTGTTCTCTCCTGAGGGTCCTGGGAGCTCTCCGTTAGGCTTCAGGCCAGCCTGTTATGGGGCTGCCACCTTCCATCCCAGCTTTTTCATTCCCAGTTAAGTGGGAGCAGCAGAACCTGCGCTGGATCTAATTGAAAGCCACATCTGAGTGAGGGAGAGGGAGCTGAAAGCAGCACAGTGCTATTTCATCACCCACCTGATGACATGGTTGTTTAAATCCAGTGCTGGGATTTCATTTTCAAGCCTGAAAGGTTATTGAAGCCGTTTGGACACACTCCTGCAGGGAAGTTTAGCAGAAGAGCTCCTTTCTGTAAACGAGCACCTTCATCTCCTGGGCTCTGTGATCATATCAGCGCCTCAGCTTGAACTTCATCATTGTGCCACCAAAAGCCACCTTGCAGGAAAACAGCAGCAGCAGTTCTGGGCCTTGCACAGGGCTCTCTTTCATGGGTGGGATGGGTGACTTCCCACTGTGAGTAACCAGCTCCATTCAGGGATGCTCAGTGGTATCACTGAAGCTGACTCTCACTGTCAAACTGAACTTTGCTCGTTTATACAGTCTAAATTCAGAGCCCCTTCAGATCTTGGCCCTGTGTTGATAGCCGTAAGCACAGTTCCCAAACATTCCTCCTCCCCATGGTGCTTGGTGAGATGATTTCTTCATGCAGAAGCCCAACAGCCTCTTGCAAATCTCATCAAAGCCGACTTCAGTGTATTGCTGGCCAACTACGCCATGCCTCAGTTACCCATTGCTGCCTGGACACAAGGCATCGTCAGATGCAAAGCTCTCCTGCTAATGGAGAGCTGGTGGTTCCCACTGAAGAGCTTAAGAAAGGAATTGCTGTGGGTTTCTCAGGGAGAGGGGAGATGCTGTAGGGAGAAGAGGGAAAGTCAGCCTGTAGAGCATGCCAGGGCATCTGGGCTGCCGACCCTCTCCGGATGAGGGGAGAGCGGTAGCACCTTTGTCTGGTGAATAACCTCCCAATGTGCTTAGTAAGCCAAAGCCTGACCTAGACTTAGCAGGGGCAAACAAAAAGGCTCATTATCACTTTGGCTCATCTGCAGTGCTGCTTCCTCCCCTTGTTGGGGGGACAGGTGCTGGTGGGAAGCCACAAAGGGGCCTACAGACCTCTTGCGGAGTTCACCGCCAGTGGTGGGAAGAAGCCCAATGTCCACAAGGGACTCCGGATCTACTGCAAGTGCAAGGGCCCCTGAACACCCGCTGCAGCCCCACTCTGAGCAGTCAGTGCCAGAGATGGCCCCCACAAGCTGCTGGGTCTCTGCCTGGCAGGGAAAGTCCTTGTTTCCTTTGGGACAAACCATGGACCAGCAGCTGGTGGCTGCTCTGCCCCTGTGCATGACGCATGGCTCAGAGGAGCCAGCCCTCTGCCAGCGTGCCTATGACCTTCAGCATCTTGTGGCCTTCTCCTCCCTCCCAGGTATGAGCCAGGCCAGCCATGAAACCCACATCCTTCACTGTGGCAGGGACTGAGAGGGCAGGTAAATAGCACAGATCTATTAAAAGCATTTAAAGCCCAAGCAAAGCCCCAAACTATCCATTTTCTTATAGAGGCTGGTTGGAAGAGCTCCAGCTGGGCCATTAGCTCAGGTAAGTTCTTCGCCATCCAGCCATGTCACCTTTCTGCCTCATAAAGAGAAATATGTTAAAAATACCTATTTACTCTTCGAAATTGGCTTCAGCAGTGCCGAACATCCCTGGAGTGATGAGTTTTGCTGAACATCCCTGGAGTGATGAGTTTTGCTCCACACACCGAGCTGCTTCCTGTGAAAAAGCTTATTTTAAATCAAGAAAACAAACCCGAGCAGGGGTTTGGCTGTTAACCCTTGCCTACCATGCTGCAGCTGAGGGAATACCCTTGTGTGTAATTAATCCTGGGCTTGGCAGCGACAGTGCCCCCAAAGAGATCTTTAAAGCTGTGTGCTGTCCTTCCTAAAGGATTTCTTCAGGTGGCAGAGACAAACAGGCAAGACAAAGGATGCCAAGGTGAGGATGGTGTGTGGCAGGATCCAGCCCTTCACTCACATCGCTCTGCCTGCATGCAGCAAGGGTTGGCTGTGAAGGATGCAGGGAAGCAGCATCACTTTGGTACCCAGAGTTTCACACTGCTGAGGGTATTGATTTCCAGCCAGGCTGCCACGTGGCGCTCATCGTTAGGCTCTGAGCACTTCTCAAACAACCCATCTATTTTCCCAGCTCCCTTGCCAGGCACAGAGGTATTTTCATCTCTATTTTGCAAGCAAGGGATTGAGGCAGGGAGAAAACAACCACTCATTCCACATGCCCCGTTGAAGCTGCCTGAGGATGTAGCACTCCCTGGCTCTTCAGGTGCTGTAGCTGTATCTGCACACCGGGCTCATTTTCACTCCATAGCGCAGGCAGCACTAGGGCTTTGTCAAAAACTAAGGACTCCTGGTTTCTCCAGACTCATGCTGCTTGGGCTTGAAATGGGAATGCCCTCCTAGGGGTGATGTGGGGCCCATGGCTTCACCAAGATGTCCTGGGGCTGGGGGAGATTTGAGCTGTGGTGCAGCTCTTCCTGCTTGGTGACTCCTGCCTCCTTCCCCCTCACCCTGCTGGGGGGCTGGGGAGCATCATCCCCGGCATGTCACCATAGAATCACAGATCGGTTCAGGTTGGAAGGGATCTTAAACCTCATCCAGTTCCAACCCCTGCCATGGGCAGGGACACCTTCCACGGGCAGGGACACCTTCCACTAGAGCAGGTTGCTCCAAGCCCCTGTGTCCAATCTGGCCTTGAGCACTGCCAGGGATGGGGCAGCCACAGCTTCTCCGGGCACCCTGTGCCAATGTTCTCATCACTCAGAGCACCAAGAGTATCATTTGGGGCACATCATGAGCAAGAACTATATCTCTGAATCCAACATGTGGAGTGTATGTGTGCATGTATGTGTACGCACATGTGTTTGCATGTGTGCGTGTGCACATGGGGACCATGGAGCAGCTCTCTCCAGTCTTCGCTGCCCCCTGAAATTGCTTTAACACTCGCTGAAGCCCTGCAAGGAGCCAGCAACACCCAGCATCAGGTTTGGCCCAGGATGGAACCCCTGAGGCCACAGGATGGTGGGTACGAGGCTTTCAGGTACCACTTGCTCCCATCTGTGTGCGCTGGGCTGGGGAGCACCTCCCGGAGCAGCAGGGACTTCCAGAAGCAGCAGTTTCACCAAACCTGGCATCATTTCAGCACATTCAAAAGAAGTGGCAGAGATCATTCCGGGGAGCCCAGGAAGCATGAGAGATGCTCATCGGCTCAGCGAGGCTGAGATCTGATAAAGGTGAGCGCTCAGACTGATAAATCCCCAGGTTAACTGGCTAGAAAGATACAGCGAGTAACCGATTGTGTGCCCAGTATCGAGACAAAATAATCTCCTTATGCTGTGAGTGTGAGCACCATTTCAGGTTTCCAGAGAGCAGCCGCAGATTCAAAGGAAAGTCGCTGTGGCAGGGCTAATTTTGGCTTGATGCCTTAACTAGGAAGAGAGATGTCTGCTCCGGAGGGGTGGCTGCAGAGCCTGGCGCAGGCGTCCCCTCCCGCCCTGGCTCCTGTCGTGCCTTCTGCGGGGGACCAAGCCAGAGCCCATTTGAGATGATAAAGGCAGGAGCAGCAGTGACTCATGTGCTGGGGATGACTCAGGAAATCACACTGAGCTGAAGCTTTTTTTGGCTTGGCCACAGAGGCAAAGGCCGTCTCTGGCCATGAAGGGGCTCATGGTCCTTCCCAAGGTTGTATCCTGGGACAGCCTTTCCCAGTCTGGGAACCAATTCCGGGTACACCCAAAATTGAGCTTTGTGTCTTTTCCTGGCTATGAGATGACGGTTTTTCAGGGGAAAGTACTTTTCAAAGTGTGTAGGTAACATGGCCAAACACAACAGGGACACCTGCAAGCGTGCGGAGCATCTCCATAGCCATCAAAGCTGGTGGCCAGCTCAGAGCATCTCTTTTTCTCTAGCAGGACTGGAAGATGAGACAGTTTAAGTGGAGGAAGCACAAGTGATTAAATGGTCCTGTCCTCTGGATTAAATGAAGGAGGACATGGAGCAGATCTCCAGCACTGGTGTGAATAAACAGGAGACAGAGCAAGAGTGAATTTTCCAGACTCCAAGAACATCAGAGATCAGCTTGGTCACCACAGAAGCTGTCCCATCTGCTCTGCATGGTGACACTGCCAGAGCCACTGACACCGGCTTGGAGGGATATGAGGCGAAAGGGACCCCCAGCTTCAACATCACCCTCCATTTCAGCCTCTGCCTGTGCCATCAGGGCCATTGCTGATGGCTCTTGGTGGCCAAGCCCCAGCTCAGATGGGCAGCGATGCGGATACGAGCGGTTTCTGACTTTGCAGCAGATTTTTCCAGCCCTTTCCCAAAAGAGACTTCAAAGCCGATCCAAAACCATCATTTACAACCAAGAAATGTTTCACCTTGCCTTTGGGCATGAATTTTTCCTCCTGCTTAGATTAGGCCACTGAACACCCAGGGTTATTTCAAGGCATCTCTTGGCGGCACTGTGACTAATTTGATTCCAAGGATGCAGTGTGCTGCCACTCCATGTGGGCTATTCCTCCTCTTCCCTTTGGCTGATGGACCATCTTCTTGATATGTGGAGACTAATGATAAATTCCTGGCAGACCACAGGGGTTAGGCTGAGGGGGGACCGTGGTAAAACAGTTGTGGAGCTTCCTGGATAGAGGAAGCTGCAGCTGCACTGGAGAATAATGAGAACATCTGCTTGTTTTAAAGAAGGTATTAAAATCTTTTGCCCTATGTTTAGTTTGATAGCTGCACAGTGGATTAAGCGAAGACATTTCCACCTTTCATTTAATAAGGGTATATCCGAGCATCTGACTCTCCTTCATTATTAAATACCAGGCTCTTGGTAGAAGATAAGACAGGAAAAATAATTTGCCTTTTGGTTGAGCATCCATTTTATTTCCTCCTGGGCAAATCATCCTGCCCCGATACCAGGGGTTGCCTGAGGACATGCGGTGTGGGAGCATCTTCATCCTCTGCCCCCCAAGGACCATAATGCAGGAGACACCCCTTCTACAAATGGCAAATTTCTAATTTGGACACAAAATTCATCACAAAATCACTCATTTCCCCTCACATCCTGTGAAACCCTATGAAAGCAAAGTCCCGCTTGTTCAGAAACACTCCCCTTACCAGCACCATCCCCGGGGCAGGGCCGGGGGTGCCAGAAGGGGTTTGCAGCCCCCAGCCAGTGAGGACAGCTCAACCCTTGACCCTCACCCCCAAACTGCACCAGTTTCATTTCCCAGCTGCTCCCCTGAGTGCATTCTGCTTTGAGCTCTTGGCTGGAAGCAGCTCCCGTCAGGACACTGGGAGCCGCAGCCCAGCTTGGTGGGACACAGCCAGGCTGCTCAGCCAATGTCCCCAGCCACCCATCGTGGCTTGTGCCACCATCCCCTCCCGTGCAGCAGCATGAAAAGTGCTGGGCCAGCGCTGCTATTCAGCACCAGCTATTTATATCCCAAGAGGGAGATGAGGACCAGCCGTGCAGCTGAGCCAGCCCGGCCGAGCGGGGATATTTTTAAGCATGGGGTTTGAAGAGGCTGGTGATGAACCCACAGCTCTGCTCAGCAGCAGCTGCACCAGCTCCCCAGTTGCCTGCCCAAGCCACTGCTCTGCCTGGGAAGGCAGAACCCCATCCCGGCCTGATGGAGATGCTCCATGGGAAGGGTGTTTGTGTCCTGGGCTCGGTGCGGGGACATAACCCAGTGCTATCCTCCTGACAGCCTGAGATATTACAGTCAGGGCAGTTACAGCCCACTTTTAATTGTATGCAAGTTATCACGCACCATTTGGGCAAACCAAGCATGATGCATGAGCCCTTTGGCCATCAGGTCCATCAGCCCTGCTGTGAATAACCTCCTGTTCCAGCAGTGCTCAGTGATTGGCCTGCTTGCGTCCTCATGCATGGCCGTAGTAGGATGGGTGCCCTGTGCCCTTGCCCACCCTGGTCCCCCCAGTATGCTGGTGACATTGGAGCTGAGACTGGAGGACAACCCTCACCCATCCTCAGGATGCATGCTGGGGCTGACACCCTCCCAGCACAAGGGGAACCCCTTTTGCATCCCCAATCGCAGCAGCATTCCCTTGCCAGGCAGCTCATCCTGCCCTGCAGAGACAGTGAGGTTTAACGCAGATACCGCTCCCAGACTGGGCCCCTCGTCTGTCGGGGATGAGTCCATGTTTCAGTCAGCTCAGGTCCACAGCCCTCTCCATTATACATCACAGCCACTGTGCTGCTGAAAGCTTCATCAAAGCCCCGTTTGCACTCCCTGGGCACAGTCTGGCTGGGGCAGGTCTCCCCACAGGACCCTCACCCAGAAGCCCCCTGCAGTGGGCAAACAGGGTCCCCTGCCTCCCCCTGAACCTGGCATGAGAGTGCCAGAATCATCCCTTCCCTCTTGCTTCCCTATATACTCTGCCGAGTGTCACAGCAGGTCCCGGATCCCTGGAGCTGCACATAAAGACTTGTCCAGGTGCTTTTCAGGGCTCCCGGAAAATGAGGGAAGAGACCCAGGCAGTGCAGGCGGGACCCCATTACCCAAAGGGCTCCCCAAAGCAGGAGGAAAAGAGGTA
This sequence comes from Myiopsitta monachus, assembly GCA_017639245.1. Lineage (NCBI taxonomy): Eukaryota > Metazoa > Chordata > Aves > Psittaciformes > Psittacidae > Myiopsitta > Myiopsitta monachus. The sequence goes on along the minus strand of CM029917.1, from coordinate 37,298,171 downwards.
GGAGATGGAGGTGATGGGACACCTCTCTGCTGAGGCTCCCCAGAGCTGAGCACCCAGCTCCCGGCTGGGATGGTTCCTGCACCATCCAGGCACTCAGGGATGCTGTGGAGGGTCTATGGGGGATTTATGGGGAAATAGGAAGTATCCCCCCTGGTTCCCCTCCACCCACAGCCCATTCTCATCATGGGTGAGCAAGGCTTTACGTGTCAGGAAGTGGAAATCAATGCAAACAATGGGAGCAATCTGGGGAGGAAAATAGTGAGTCTTTTTCAGCCAGAGTTTGGGAAAAGAAAGTTTCCCTGAATGTTTAAACCAAATGAAATGTTCCAATGTTCCCGGGTCCTTTTCCTCTTTTCCACTTTTCTCCAGAAAAAAAGAACCACAAACAAGTTCCCAACTCAAACTGAAGCTTTCACCTGATTTCACTGGAAATCAGCAGGACTACAAGGCAATTCAGGACGAGTTCCCAGGTTGCAAACAGGCCACTGTTTGGAGCAGGGGGTGTACGGGTGCAGGAGCCAGCTCTGGTTCCTAGTGGCCCCTGATTTCCCCCCAGGATGCTTTTGGGGACACTTTGGCTGTTCCCTGCTTGCAAGTGAAGGGAAAACCGCGCGAGTGTCTGCAAGTCTGAATCCACCCCCTGCTCTTGGGGAACTCCCAGGATGAGAGGGGTGGGATGGGGAGCAGCACCCTGAACACACCAGGCTGCACTTCCCTTGCTTTTGCACACCCACAGTCAGGTTTTTATGCTCTCCAGGGCTAATCCAGCTGACCCCGAGTGAAATACTCCTGCTGACCCCAGCTGGGCAGGCGGAAAGCAGGCTGGGTGCCCTGTTTGAGGATCAGCGCGTTCACCCCCGGCGTTAACACGCAGGACATGATGGCAGAGCGAGGGGGGGACGCACCAAAGCAGAGCCTTGCCTCCAGCCACACACGTTGTGATCTATGGTTTGCTCTCATTTTCCGGACTTTTTCTCCCAAACCAGGTGGGTTTGAGCCTCTGGGCTGGGGAAGAGCCGGGCCGGGGGCTGCCATACTCTTCTCTCTCCATTAGCTTTCTTATTGAGTTGTCTCACACTGTTCACAGCGGCAAAATCCGCTACAGGCGTATTAAGGATTCTCCAGGCAAAACTGATAAGCTGAAGCCTCATTATTATCCCGCAAAGTGATTATCTTTCCCTGATGAAGTCTCATATTTGCCCAATTTCAGATGGAAACCTTTCCCTTTTCAATTTGAGACTAATTCATTTCTTGACTCCTGGTTACAGTGCAAGATATCACAAACACTCCCCAGCTCTGATTTATATCGTTAGGAATCATTTACTTGCAATTAAAATGAGCCTTCAGGGCTTTTGCAAACAAGCCGGATTAGCAAATGGTAAAACATTTGCTTTTCGTAAACAGTTACTCCAGGCTCTGAAACCGCAGGGGAGGGAAGGAAACCAGCAGGAGCTGCCCCGGGCTGCGGGAGCCCGGAGGGATGCTGCAGGGACCCTCCCAGCGGGGCACTGGGTGCTCATCTCCGGGGAGCCCCGGCATAGAGGTACCCCCATCTCCCACCTTTTTCCCTCCTGCTTTGCAGAGCCCTTTGTATGATGGGGTGCTCCCTGCACTGCTTGGGTCCCATCCCCCATTTCCTGGGAGCCCCAGAAAGTGTCTGGATGAGTCCTCGTTCGCAGCCCTGAGGATGTGGGACCTGACTGCTGCAGCGCAGGCCTCGGGTGGAGATGTCACCTAGCAGCATATCCTTCATAATTAAGATAATTAACAGTAGGATCATGTAATTGGCAAACCTTCCTACTCTTGGCTCCTCTTTTACAGCTGCTCTAGGCTCTGAGCAGCAAGAGGACAAAGCCACCCCATACACATTAACAGATCATTCCAACAACCCTCTTACAACATCACCTTGGCTAAATCCTGCTCATTTAGAACACAAAGAGCCCAAATCCTGGCATGGAGACCCAGCACCACTGGGGATTTCAGAGAACTAATGAGGAGCAGCTGATGGGAGACGGAGCAAACACCTTTGCCCCCTGTAGCTGGGTACCCAAGGGGGTTGGTGGCCACTAGTGGAGGGACATTAGAGCTCAATCACTTGAGAACAAGCAAGAAGAGGGTCTTCAATTTTGGAGTATAAATATAGCACAAATGCAACACTGGGCTCTTTGCAAGAAGCTCCAGCCACAATAAGAACTGGAGATAAACCACAGCAGGATGCATTTGTGGGGTCGGATGTTTCCACTTTATTAAAAACCAGAGGGATTTTGTGGTGTGGCAAGTGGAGGGGCAGGAGGTAGCCCCCATGGAGCAGGGCAGCTTTTGGGTGGCTGAGGGAGGGCTCCTGTGGCACTCTGAAGGCCTCTGGGTGTCTGGGTGCAATTCAGCAAGAACTGGGGCTTTCTGAAGGACGCTGTGATTGCTCTGGGCTGCTCTGGCCCCGGTGTAGGTAGGGGGTATGAAGTTGGGGGGTTACACAGGTGCTGGTAGCAATGAAATAGTAATAAAGGTCTGGATGCTCCATCCCTGCCTTTGTACAGCAGCTGAGGGATTGAAATCACTGCTAGTTTTCTAATAGTGTATCGGTGAGAGCAATGGGTGAGATTTTGTTTGGGTTTAGGAAACTGGATGTAAAATTGGGTTCAATTTTAGGAAATCGGTTGGCACACTGGCATTTCCCAGCCCATCACTTGGCAGGAGTGACAGTCATGGCAGGGGGAGGACACAGCCACCACCAAAGGCACCCTACGTTACACCACTGCTCCACTCTCTTAAAAGAGCACTAACTGCAGATGAAGCAGCCTGCAGTTCTTTATGATTTTAAGGTGAGATTTCCCCATCTCAGGAATGGGAAAGGACAGGGGAGGGCTGGGCTCTGCAGACCACTCTCAGGGGATATTTAAGTCCAGCTGGGATTCAGCTTTGAACCAGGGGGTTCCTCCAGGCCAGGTGTGGGCCAGCCCTGTGCTTGGCAGGGTGGGTTTTGATGTGCAGAGAAGTGGCTGTAAGCAAAAGTCTTGCTGCCAGCCTGGCTAGGTATAGCAGAGGCAGCAAACGCCGCCGCAGTGAGTGCAGAACAGATCTCTGGTGTGGCATCTATTACACACCTCCAGCAGCACCTTCCCATCAATAGTGAAGAGCAAACCCCACATGTGCCTCAAGCAAATCACCTGTACATGTCATTTACAGAAGTAATTAAGCTTATTTTCTCCCCTGGTTGCCAAAGCCAGAACAAGCAATGGGTATTTTTCTACTCCTGTGCACCCAGAAGAGCTTTGTTGCCTCTAGTGCATTGCCTCCTGGTTTTATTTGTCAAAATAAATTGCTTTTTGCATGGGGGTTGTAATCTCCAGATTTTTCCAGGCCTCAGCCATGTAGTGGGATGCAGCCCCTCACAGCCAGCCCCTTGGAGCACCCCCAGCTGGCTGTCAGAGCCTGGCCATGTGCTGAGGTGCAGCAGAGGATGGGTGGCCGTGCTCAGCTCCAGGGAAATGCATCTCCATGGGAAGCACAGAGACCTCCCCAGTGCCAGCCTGGGGCTGCTGGTCTGCCCATGGTGAGGTAAAATCCAGATAACACGTCTTCTTGAGCATGCTCAGCAGCAGGGGGAGGGTATCCCCAGGTACTGTTCATCCTCAGCTGATGTTCACCACATCACCTTTGAAGGGACAATGGCTTTAAAGGCTACTGGATTTAACCTGCCAGAGGGGAGATTGAGATGAGCTCTTGGGCAGAAGTTCTTCCCTGTGAGGGTGCTGAGGCGCTGGCACAGGGTGCGCAGAGAGGCTGTGGCTGCCCCATCCCTTGCAGTGCTCAAAGCCAGGCTGGACGCAGGGGCTTGGAGCAAGCTGCTCTAGTGGAAGGTGTCCCTGCCTGTGGGACACCCTGTTTTGTCTTCTGTTTCCTGTGTTCTGGGAGACACATTTAAGATTGGGCTGTACAGGGTGCTGGGGCATCTAGTCTAGGTCACGCTTTGCCTGGAAAGGTTGGACCAGATGATTCTTGAGGTCCCTTCCGAACTGGGATTCTGTGATTCTATGACAAATGACTGCATGGAAAGAGAAGAGGGACATGATCCTCTGCTGGCAGGTGGGGCTCTTGCCCTGATTACATGGGAGGTGGGATTAAGGGGATTTCACCCATCCTGAGTTCACTTGATCCCCTTCAAGGGGGCAAAAGGCTCATATAGACACTCAAGCCTTAGGAGGAGGGTGTCTTCAACAGCAAGGTTAAAATGGTGAGTTGAGGTCAGTAGTCAAAAGGCAGCTCTTGCCCCCCCTGCAACCTCTGAGCAGGACATGAATTCCCCCAGCTGCTTCTTCTGATTACATGTGGTATTTATTGGGTGAGTGGATAATTTGAACCTATAGAGTTACTAATTATGACCTTAATCTGATTGTTGCTTTGTTCTATTTTTAATTAGCTTAGTAAAACTGAAGTCATTTAACTCGGTAATACACTTCCTCAAGTGCACATCTAACTGCATATCCTTTTTATATCCATCAGAAGTGCTTGGGACTGGCTCGCTCCATCAAACTGCAACCTGGGGCATGAACTCTGAGCTAATCTCAAGTAATATTAAGTTTACAAGCAGGCTGCTCCACTCCTGAGTGGCTGAGCAGTTCCCTATACCTGCGTTACAGCTGGCAGCAGGAGCCAGGGTGCGGATAAAATGCCTTGGTGCCAGGGAGCTGGGGAGAAAGCAGGAATTTGAGCCTTGTGCAAACACAAACCAGCCTTTGGGTGACCGGCATGAAGGGCTGCTTCCTCCAGACAAGGGTTTGAAGAGCACAAACCCAGGTGCTTTAGTGGGCACCACACTGCTGCTCCTGGGTGGAAGGAGCTCAGCCTGTGCATGCTCTTGTGGCTATCTGTCAGTGGAGGTTCGCAAGCAGATGGATGGTTTGGAGTTCCATGCTCTCAATGATTTTAGTGATGCTCATGGGAAGCTTTTAGCCCAGTATCTTGGAAGGAAACTGAAGCTGCTAGCAGAGGGCTTGGCACTGGGCAGTCTCGATTGCATCTTGGACCTGCCAGCATTAAGACACCCCCAAAGGCACAGGCCAGCTGGGCAGCACGGCTCCAGTTTTATTGCCTTTGATGCTGACATCTGACAGCTCCTTTATGGTCCAAGGGCTGAGATTTCCCTAATCTGGGATCTTGCTGTATTCCCAGTTCTCCTGGGTTACACGAGGCAAATAATTTCCTTGGTTTCCCCATCTGTAAGGAGGGGATAATGTCATGGCTGCCACTGCTGGGCCCTTTGAGAGCTGTGGATTTGAAGTACTCTCACTGGCAGGGGTTTATTGTTGCTCTTCCCAACTTTTAGACTTGCACAGGATTTTGGATGGCTTCTGAAAATAGTCAGAAAATACTGTGGGGCTCTACCTGCCCTAAAAATATGTGCTGCTGCTCTGCACTGTGATATACCTGTTGCACTATTCCCCAAGACCACATCCATGGCTGGTGGCTTGGATGCATCCTTGTAGCTGCTAAGCTGATATAGCTACAAGGGTTTAGAGGAGGTGCTGGAGTCAATGTGTGGCACAGATAAGCCTTTTAAACAGAGTATTAGCATAAACAAAAAGTGACAATAGTTTATTAAGTTGTGTTTTGCTCTTTTCTCCCCTCCTGATTGCATTGCTGGCCCTTCACAAGTACCCGTCCCTGGTTCTGTCAGGGCTGGGGCACTGGAGGGTTGCAGCATGGCTGTGCCAAGAGACCAGAGTCTGCATAGGTTTACCAAAATCACTTTGCAATCGCACCTTAAGTGAGCAGAGGTGCTGGGATCATTAGGTAAGAGAGTGCTAATGAAACAGAACCACTTCCCTGCCATGTTTTCTACTTTTCCCCACTTTATTGCTTAATTCACAGCAGGGCAGCTTCACATCCATCCTCTCAGGACTGAATTTAAGCAGAAGTGTGTTTAATCACCTGTCTCATTAATCCCTAATATTCTATGTGCTGGCCTGACTAACGGAGCTGTGCAGGAAGGCAGTGCTGAGGTGGGAAGGAATTGAACAGTTTTGTCCTAATAGAAAGCCCAACCACCTGTTCCTCAGCTGCCAAACACTATAACTCTTACTGATTTAACTGGAGGACATGGCCCAAAAGCTCCGTGAGTGCCTGAGCATCATGTTGCAGAAGGATGGATGCTGTGGAGCCAGTGCAGGGCGATGTTACCCAGGGATGAGGCAATGCTTGTCTTAGAGCTGGATCAAAAGGGTTTTACGCTGGCATCTGGCTGGGCAGGTCCTGTTATGGTACAGTTGTCCCTAACCCCTGGCTGGAGGCACAGGTCATGGTGACCACCTCCAAGTTATTGGGGTCTTTCCTTCAAATTGCACCTTTTCCTTCTCCTGGAATATGCAGGGGCAGTACCAGTCTCTGCTTGCTTGGAGCAAGAGGGGGCCCCATGTCCACCAGCCCTGGGACTGCAGCAGGGAGGGATGCGGCTGCAGAGGGTCACCATGGTTACAGGCACTTTCCTCATCATCATCCTTGTGGTTTTTAACCACTGCTCAGAGCGATGCACCACAAAGCAGCTGAGCAAAAGGCTGGAATTACAGGCTCCTCTTGATAACCACATTCCCCAGGACAGTGTGGAGGATGGAGGCTGTTCTTAAGTAGGGAGAAGGGGACCTGAGTTGGTGGGTCCCTTCTTCTGGCCTAAATTAGGCAAGTGAAGGTATTTCATTTGGCTTCAAACCATCCCTCCACACCGTTGTCCCCAGCCCACTGCTTGTTGATAAGCACTAGGCTAAAACAGTGGGGAACTTGGTAAGGGAGAGACTCTGCACAGCTGTAATTATTAATTGATGTTGAAAAGCAAAATTCTTCCAAGCCCTGCCCAGCAGTTGAGGGATGTTTGCTGTCTTCAGTCCTTTGGACTCTCATGTTTGTGTTCCCTTTCGTCTCTTCTTGCTCCTCCTTAACATGCATCACCACAGATGAAGGAAGTTTCTTCCTTCAGCAGGCAAAGCCCCACGATGCCTGCTTGGCAAGCCACAGCTCTTCCAAAACACAGGGAAAGGAAAAACCAAAAAGCAAGTGAGGGGAGTCAACTCTCTGGAGGAACTCCCACAGGTTGCCTGCTAAAGCTTAAATCTCCAAAGCATCCCTTTGACACAACATTTGTGGGTTGACAAAACCTGTCCTTTCTCTCTGAACTGCCAGAAGCCTGTACTTAAGGAACCACCCACCCCACCTAGTCGGTGATAATTAACACCCAGGCATGGAAGGATTGTGATGATTTGGGTTTGACCATGTCCCTGGGTGAACTGGCTCTGCTTCGGGGTGCTTGCACCTTGGTTTTTTGCCTTGTTCCTCATCACCCTGTCCCTCACTACTCTCGGGCATTGTGCAAGCAGTGGGTGATGGGGCCTGGCACATTCTGCTCCAGCAGGACAGATGAGGTTGGTCTTTCCCCAGCATTTCGGATATAAATAATTGAGCATTTTAAACCTCCATTTCTGCCACAGGACTCTAGAGGGAAGGGTTTGGCACTGATATACAGATATGTTTCTAAGCAGTGAGAGATTGATTTGTGCTGCTCCCGCCTAGCTGCCACCTGCATTCAGTCACCTCAGAAAGGCTCAGCCTGCTCCTGCAAAGAGGAGAAACTGCTGGCTCCCAAGCAGCCCCACTGTCTTGTACTTGCAGACCCCATGGTGTCCCAGCCCTGGCAGCAGCACCAGAAACCTCCACCAAGGTCCATCGTGTTCCTGTGTCTTCTGTGGCTGGTTTCCTGGGAGGAATAACAGCTCGGAGCCTCAAGGCCTTTCAACTGGCTTTTCCTATTGTTTCTTTCTGAAAAAAAAACAATAGTGGGAGGTTTATGTTCCTTCACTTTTTTCCTAATTCAGCCTTCTCAGTGATGTTACTATTGCCTAAGTGTAGCTTTCCCTGATGTGATGTCAGCTTAAGCTGTGCGACAAATTTACCACTGTATTTGCTGCTGTTCTCCAGCATTTGCAGCAATTACTATTTTCTAACAAGTACCAGGGTGGAGTGCCATCCTTCCACCAGCTTCTGTCTCTCTCCATGCTCTGGCTGGCACAAGGACCTGTCCAAAGCCTAGTGTGAGCTCTTGGGGTGAAGAGCCCAATGCCTGCCTGCAGTGCTCTCTCCACAGCCATGCCACCTACGGGTCCCACCAAAAGCTGGTGAGCAGAAATATTGTAAAGCTGCCAGTGTTTCCCCAGGAAGATCCAGAAATAAGTAAGAACCAGGTGTGTATGTTATCTTCCTTCTTCATCTAGTACAGCCACACACACAGGATGGGTCAGACCCTTGATTTTCTGGGAAGCCGCACAGCCAGTCCTTCGGCAACTCATGCCCCATGGGCTGGGCTGAGCCTGTGTTCTGCCCATGCTTTGAAGCCACAGAACTAACCTGAGGTAGCTCCTGATCCCAAAATTAGGATTTTTCTGAATTTGCTTAAACCACTGGACAAAATGGGCAAAGTAGGGAGAGGAGAAGATACATGTATGTTGTCAAACAAGAGAGCCAGAAGCAGGGATACTGCTCTCATCAGCAACTGCACACAGGTGGGATGGATCCAGATGGATAAGTGAGACTTCAGTCTCATGTTCATGCCTTTGTGTCAAGCGTGCAGAAATGTATGCTAAGATCAGGTTTCTGGAGAGCTGGGGGTGTCTGTTCAGAGGCATGGGAACCCCCCAGGCATACTGTGTAGGAGACACCATTGAACCCAGCAGGATGCTTCGTAAGTCAGCATTACCTTTTCCTCCCTCACAAAAGAAAGAGCAGAAATGAGCAGAAAAAGAACTGCTGGGTGCGATGCTCCATCTTTTGCTACAATACCACAGGAGGTGGGAAACCCTGCTCATTTTTCTCCTGGTTTAAAAAGGATCCTGCTGAAAGGATTTATTCAAGCCTTGTTAGAGAATGCTGCCCCATCCTTTCCCCAGCCCAAGGTACAGACGTGCACCGTGGCCGCTTGCCCATACAGACAGGCACAAAGATGGAGAGGAAATGTGATTTTCCCCTGATGACTTTCCTCCCAATCATCTTTGCTGCTATTTGTAACAGCAGCAGATACCACATCCTTGGACAAAATCTGCTTTTCAAGCAACAATGTCCCTTTTTATAATAAATGCTGCCAACTCCCAGAAGTGATAGCTCACAAACAGTGGGTGAGAGGACAACGGGAATGCTCTTTGAGATGCTGTGCAGAATAGATCATCCACTGTACAGCAACAAATCAAACTTGGAGAGAAAGAATTTGGAAACAAATTACCAGCAAGATATTTCAAACTGACAGCAATTTGGAGCAACTTAGGTCTGTCTGGTAAGAACTGTATTCCTTTTATTTCCCTGTCAATAGCAGCTACCTTATAAGATTGGTTTCTCGTTGATAATTCTGTCTGGAACAGAAACTCCCAAGTACACTTAAGTTGACAACTCTCTCTTTGATCACATTTCAGCGGCAATGCTTTTCTCCTTGATGACAGGATTCCGCCCTTTAGATGAAGTTTCAATATCTAAACAGCCACATGATTCTGGGATTTCCAGCCTCAGGGCCTTCTGGTGCAGTGCAGGCAGTGAGGTCCTGGGCTTGCACTCAGGGCTGGGAATGGTGGAGATATGAGTTTGGTGTGGGTGCTGCAGAGATGCAAGCACCAACCTGCTTTGCCTCAGTTTCCCTGCTCCAACAGTATAAAACCTGCTTCCATGTATGCTTGTTTTCATGAGAGAGGAATAATTAATATCTGCTAGTAATACTTGCTCCTCAGGAATACGGGAACATGGAGGATTAAGGGTGCTTCTCTGGTCCAACCTGCAGCATTGGAAGGTGAGGACATCACCTCTTTGTGTGCCCAGAGGAGCAGCATGGAGCTTTGCATGGCACATGTGCACTAGCAGGAATGCACAGGGAAGGGAATATCAGATATGGTGCAACCACAGGCTTGATGTTCACATACAGCCAGGTCTTGCCCTGACTCTGGATTAAGGTAGCAGGAGGAGCTCAAGTGCAGTGTGGCAAAGAGAGACACTTGTGTGGAGGTGGAAGTCGGGAATGATCCCACTCTGCACGCACAGGATCTGCATTTCTCCAGCATGCCATTGACAGCACTGAGGACTCATCTCCTGCTGCACGTGTTAATTATAGAGGTAGCTCATTAATGTCTGTCAGGGAGAGGACACAGCAGGGTGGAATGTGTTGGGGGCAGAAGGGAATGCAGCAGTGCTGACATGCCCCAAGCAGGAGAGGCGCATGAAGAGCGTGCTAGCCTGTAATTTGCCTGCAATTTCTCCTTGGGAAGCAATGAATGTTTATGACTAGCCATGGCAATGCCCGTGGATCATTTCCAGAAAGTGGCAGACAAAAATAGGTTGGAATTGCACAGAGAAAAAGAGAATTTTGACATTTCTTTGAAAACTCTTTGTGGCCACATGTTCCTAGCCTATTTTGGTCAAGTACTCAGCAAGAGGGATGTCAGCTGCGGCTGACAGTCCTTTTGGTTGCCCTTGGTTTAACACAAGCCAAGCCCTGCTCATTCGCTAAGGGAAGTCAGCCCAGCAGAGTGATTTGACTGGTTTAATCCTTTGAAATAGAAAGGAAGAGATTCGTGGTGGTTCAGCAAAGCCCTAGCTGCCCTCGGGGACCATGTCCTCCTTGGGATAGGAGGATTGTCACTATGCTGCTTTCTCAATTTCCCCATTTGGTGCTTGGGGCCAGCTTTTACCTTGCTGAGCTTCCAGGGAATGTGAAAGGGAGTTCAATGCTCTGAGTGTGGGGTCAGGTGCTATTAGCATGGGATTTGTTTCCTTCACTGGCTTCTGCTTTGTACCTAGCATTTGGGAATAACTTATTAGGAGGGAGGGAAACCTTGATGCAACGATGGCTTAAACTTGTAGCTTAAGTTGTGGTCTTTTCATACCCTAAATTAAAATCATCCTTTACTGGTGTTGCACTGCATCCCCCCAGATAAAGAAAGCAATCTACGATGCCTATTTATTTATGCTGTGCCTTAGAAACTAAGATCTTATTGTCTGTCCTCCATGGATATGAAATAATCAGTGATGCAAGAGAGGAACCATTTAAAATGAAGAAGTTTTTTCCCCAGTGCCCTTGGCTAAGCTTTCCTTCCCTGCACAGTCCCACCTCTCTGGGCACCACGTTTCAGTGGTGCTCTATGCCTTTAGTCTTCTTAGCATTTTAGGATCTTTCTGGAGGGAAAGCACCATAGAGATGTAAAACCTTATTAATTAAAGGCTGAAATAGATGCCTTGTGTGGAGGTCAGTGACTCATGCAGTAGGATTCTCAGGCTTCTGCTATGCATTGCCTCAGGGGGCTTTCCTGAATGTTCCCTTCTCTGGGGCTATGACAGTTTATTACACAAAGGCTCTGTGAACCGGGGGTGAATTCAAACTCTCCTGGCTTGGCTGTTCCCTAGTCAGCAAAGCAGCATCCAGCAAACCCAGATCATGGTCAGCCTTTTGGGATAGCATCATTTCTCCCTATGGTTTCTGCCTGTTTTTTTTTTTTTTTCAGGAAGCCTGTGCTGTCATGTGTGTGCACTGAGGGATGCTGCTCTGCACCAGCAGCCCCTGTGCTCAGGGTGTTATGGAATGCTTCTGCTTCTAGAGGCCCCAGGAGCACTTGGTGAAGGAGGAAAAGACTGTTTTGGATGAGATCCAGTGGCTTCCCGAGGCGAGTATCTAGCACTTCCTGCTGGAGAGGGTGGGCAGCGATGGTGGGCAGCAGGCATCAGCCCTGCAGCAGTGAGTACCTTTGTCTGCAGCTCTGGCTGGCGCAGCCTGTGCTGACCTCTGGAGTATTGCAGAGCTGAAGAGGACTGCAAGGTCTGATCCCTGGGCAGCCAGCAGTGCCAGGAGGAGCCCAGTTTAGATGCAGGTGTACTGGTAAATCTATTCTCCTCCTGTCTGAGGTTAATTTACTCAAAATGGGTTGCTCTGTTGTGACGGGCATACAGCTTAGCTGCCGTAGCTGCAGTCCCACCAAAAGCATTGCCTATAAAGTTTCCACCCTTCTAATGAAGTCCGGAGGCATGCATGGCTCCAGGACATTGGGGCTTGCTTTCCAGCTGTGCAGGTGTTGATTCCTAATTGGGTCTTGAGAAACAATCTTGCTTCCTTATGCACCTGAGCCCTGAATAGTAATGGTGATCCCTCCAGCTGCATGGGAATGCTGAAACTAATGCTGGGGGGACCCTAGGACTTGATGCAATAGCATGCATGAGATGATGTTTGTGCCAGACCCTTGATTTCATCCCTTTTCATCAGAGCCACCAGTCATAGAATCCCAGACTGGTTTGGGTTGGAAGGGACCTTAAAGCTCATCCAGTTCCAACCGCCTGGCACAGGCAGGGACACCTTCCACTAGAGCAGGTCGCTCCAAGCCCCATCCAACCTGGCCTTGAACGCTGCCAGGGATGAAGCATTCACAACCTCCTTCTCTGCAGTCAGGGCAGCTGGTGGCACAGCACGGCTGCCCTGGGGCTATCCTTGCTACACAGCATGACATCAGCTTCCAGACAGCTCATCCCTCTGGTATTTGAATCCCGGGATTCTTTTATTGTATTTTTAGTTTTTCCTCTTTATATTGGTTTACTGCTGCCCATTCAGCCTGTCCTGCAGTGGCTTCCACCATCATTACACCTCTCTACATCTTTTCCACTTTTCCTGATTCTTCTTATTTCCTTCCCTCTGAATTCTCCCTTTACCATCTCCTGCCCAGCAGTCCTGCCTTTGCCCCCACCTCTTCTTTTCCCACACTTTTTTCTCACAAATAACAAAACTAAACTGCTCTTAAAACACACAGAGAGCAAAGACCCATTTTTGAAATGGGCATGAATGGATGCAGGGAGCAACTACTTCATTTCAGCAGTGTTGTCACAGAAATAGAAAATCTAGTTCCAGCAGAAACATATAGTTTAGACCCTGTGTATGCTTGGACTAGCAGACATGTAGTTACACCAGGTATTACGTAAACGAGGCCCTTCCTCACTTGGCAAGCAAGCCTACCCCAGGATTTAGCAGCAAAAAGGCAGCTTTCCTCCTGTGACTACACCCACCTGGGTGTCTTCAGGTGGCACTAGTCAGGGTTTGCCCTTGTGCACAGATCTGACTAATGGGGACACGCTGCCAGACTGTGTCATCACCAACCACGTTCTGCTCTGACGTGCTATACTTCAGATTGCCCGAACAGAGGTAAGACTGAAGGCAGTTGTTTGCTTTATGCACTTAACAACCCACATGCAGTATCACTGCGGCAGCCCCTCCTCAACTGGCTTCTCCTCTGGCTTATGTTTGGTTTTCACCTAGTGACAAGGGGCAAGAGGAGCATTTGAAAAACCCCAGGAAAGCAGGATTTCAAACCCACAAACATGGTTAAAACAAAGACTCAGGGTCAAGCAGAAAACTTCTCATTTCAGAAAACGGGTTAGATTTCAAGCTGCCGGCACAGCCTGATGCTGTCTTAATGACATGTACTGGATGGGAAGTGTTAGGCCATTGTTTCTGGGTGCCTGTCTAAACAACACCCTGCATTTTAGCCTCCTTGACAGAGCCTGCCACCATGCTCCAAGAGAGCTGTTAATTAAGAGATAAAGTACAATCTCAACCAGGCTGGCTCCATTTTATCTAATATTAGTTTTTGTTTGCTGAGTCTTTTAACTCACTCCACAAGCCAGCAGAGCTGCCGGCTGGTCTACTTTTCCCTTTGCTTTGCAGCCGCGTGGTGCAGAACATGTGATTCTCCACAACTCCAGGCCTTCTACCTTTGAGTTTGTAGTTTCAAAAAGGATGATTTGTTTTACATCTGACATTTTGTCCTGAAAGGATGCGAGATGTGCAGAACTGTGGAATGTGGAAGCCACCGCAGGAGGCCAAGACATGATATTAAAAGCAGTAATGAAAGAAAGCAAGCAAGCTATTGAAGTGTAAACTCAATTTTACTAAGAGTATGCTACAGATCAGAAATGAGTAGTTTGAATCCCTGGTGCAACTGACACCAAAATATTAATGGTTTGGTACAAGCAGCAAATACAAAGAGCTTAAAAAAATCTGTTTTCTCTTTGTTTCCAGAGGAAAGCCTATTTGTTAAGGCACTGAAGAACCTATATTGTTTTAATAATGTGTATCTCGGTCAGCATCATAATTACAGATCTCACTTTCCTTCAATTAACTTCTCTCACTGACAAGGTTGGACTCTTGATCCCTATTTTCTTTCTGGCTTGTAAAACACCGGTATGCCATTTATTTCCTTGATTTAGGCCCTTTTCTCGGATTAAACCTGCAGGAAGGAAAATGCAATCTAGATTGCTGTAGGACACTGTCTTGTCCTGCAGGGAAAGCTTGTAGGAGCATGGCAAAAATCAGAAACATGGTCCTGCTGATGCCACTGAACCAAGACCTGGAGGAAAGTCATTGTCCTGAACCATGGGGTTACCCTGGCCTGGGGACAGCCCCCTCAGGAACCCACATAGCTGCCCATCTTCCTCAGCTAAATTACATACCTTGAATAAACTTCCCTTCCTGGTAGGTTGCCCAATCTCTCTCTATTTTGTTTAATATCAAAGGATGGAGTGAATAGATTCAGGTATCTCGGAAGCACTGGCAAATGAGTCATGAAATGTATTAAATTTATTCAATTGTTTTTACAATGCAGTACAAGTGTAAGTTCTGTAGAGATATTTGTATTAAAAACCATCTCAACACACGCTGTGAAAAATGACACAGTAATTGTTGCTGGATAAAAATGGTCACTCTCTCACAAGAGGCTCACGGAGGCTTTTCAAGGAAACCTTTGAAACAAGTTACTGATTAAAGAGGACTCTCCCCACCACAAACCTGCCTCTGTGGATCGAGGGCGAGTTCCTAAAACCTCCTTCTCTTCTGAGAGGGGCAGTGGTGGCCCTACTTTGCCTCTGGGATTTCTTCTCCTCTGTATTCTTGTATTGGAGACATTCGCAGGAAAACAAGAATTTTCCTAAAAGCAACAGATCTCATGAATCATGGAATCCCAGGCTGCTGTTGGGTTGGAAGGGACCTTAAAGCTCATCCAGCTCCAGCCCCCTGCCACAAGCAGGGACACCTTCTACTTGAGCAGGTTGCTCCAAGCCCCGTCCAACCTGGCCTTGAACACATGGAGGTTAAGGCAAGTAAGTTTTCAGTTCACAAAGCTAAGAGGAACTGAGCTGTAATTTTTTCTCCATCTCCTTCAAATCCCAACACCCATCACCCCCCAGTTGTCCACAGTCCTTTCTTGCCCTGTGCTACCTCAGGAAGACAAAGCCAGTTTTGACCTAAAATGTGTTGATTCTACCTTTGGGACTGGCACTGTCTAACATCTTTGTCAGTAACATGGGCAGCAGGATTGAGCACCCTCAGGAACTTTGCCAACAACATGGAGCTGTGTGGTGCAGTCACACACTGGAGGGAAGGGATGGGATCCAGAGGGGCCTGGACAGGCTGCAGAGGTGGGACCCTATGAACCTCATGGAGTTCAACAAGGCCAAGTGCAAGGTCCTGCACATGGGTCGGGGCAATCCCCAGCACAAACAGAGGCTGGGGGAGACTGGATGGAGCAGCCCTGAGGAGAAGGACTTGGGGGTGGTGGTGAATGAGGATCTCCCCATGACCCAGCTTCAGTGTGCGCTGGAGACCAGATCCCCCCCCGTGTGCTGGGCTGCAGCCCCAGAGCGTGAGCAGCAATCGAGGGAGGGGATTCTGACCCTCTGCTGTACTCTGGGGAGATCCCCCCTGCAGTCCTGATCCAGCTCTGGGGCAGCAGCACGAGGGATTGGGAGCTGCTGGAGTGAGTGCAGAGGAGGCCATGGAGATGCTGAGGGCTGGAGCAGCTCTGCTCTGGAGCCAGGCTGAGAGAGATGGGCTGGGGCAGCCTGGGCAAGAGAAGGCTCCTGAAGGGGAGACCTTAGAGCAGCTCCAGTGCCTAAGGGGCTGCAGGAAACCTGGAGAGGGGCTGTGGACAAGGGCCTGTAGGGACAGGACAGGGGAATGGCTTTAACCTGCCAGAGGGAAGACTGAGATGAGCTCTTAGGCAGAAGCTCTTCCCTGTGAGGGTGCTGAGGCGCTGGCACAGGGTGCCCAGAGAAGCTGTGGCTGCCCCATCCCTGGCAGTGTTCAAGGCCAGGTTGGACACAGGGCTTAGGAGCAACCTGCTCTAGTGGAAGGTGTCCCTGCCCGTGGCAGGGGTCGGAGCTGGATGAGTTTTCAGGTCCCTTCAGCACAACCCGGGCCGGGTCTCCATGACCCCATCGAACAACGCCGCCCGCCCCGGGCTGTGCTGAGGTGCCGCGGGTTCACACCCCCGCCGGGCAGGGGCCTCACCTGCGGCGGGCGGTGCCGGGAAGGGCGCGGGGGCGGCGCGGCGGGCGGCGCCGGGAAGAGCGGCCGGGCTGTGCCGCGCGGGGCGGGGAGGTGCCCGGAAGAGCCGATTTCCTCCGCGGGACGGGCGCGGCGGCGGGACCGGCGGACACGGACAAAGCGGCCGCGGCCGGACCCCAGCGAGCGGCGGAGGCGGTCTCCTGCTCACGGTGAAGTTCGGGCGCTCCGGGAGCGGCCTCGCCGCTGTTTCTGTCACTTGGAAACTTTTGCGTGGAGCGGCGGGCCCGGCCCTGCCGGCCGCCGCTTCCGCGTGAGGGAGCGGCGGGACCCCGAGGATTGGGACTGGAGTGGAGCGCGGCCCGGCCCGGCGCGGCGGGGAGGGGTGGAGCGGAACGGAACGGGCTGGGCCGTGCCGTGCCGCCGCTGCTGGGGCGTGGGCCGGGGCCCGGGCCTGGCCGGCCGCGCCGGGAGGCCGTGAAGTGCCGGGGCGGTGCGGGTGGCGGGGCCTGGAGGCCGGCTGAGGGTTGGGGGGCAGCCGGTTGTGTTTAGTGCCGCTGAGCGCAGCTTCCCGGGGCGGAAGCGCCGGGCGAGCCCCGCTCCCGGAGAAGTTTCGGTGGCGGCGGGGCTGCGTGCTGAGGCTCCGCCTCGCGCTGGGGCCGCCCCGGCGCCGCACTCCGGCTGCGGGCCCTGGCGGGGCGGCCGCAAGCCGGACAGAGCGCGGAGCTGCTTCGGCCCCGGGGCGCTCCTCACGGCCCCGGCGTTCTGGTGGGGTCCAACCGATGTGAGCGCCTTCCCTCCCGCCCGAGCGGGTGTTTCTGTTCCCGTTCCTCGACACACAGCCTCCCCTAGCCGGGAGCAGCCCCTTTTCCTCAGTTCGGCTCTGCCACGTTTTTCGGCACCCGCCTCTAATCTGCTGGCGTGCAGTTAGGTGAACGCTTCTCCTTCGCTGGCAAGAAGTTTCGTGCTACTTTTTGCAGCCAGAAAGCGGGGAGAGCGTCTCAGCCTGAAGCGCTGGGCTGTGTGTGACCCTTTTCCCTGCTTTCCCTTTCCCGGGGTCCTTGAGCAGTGCGTATCGGCTGGTTTTTGTTCGCTGGTTTATGCTAGTTCTGCACACTCGAAATCTTTCTGGAAGAAAGTTTTCAGGGAAGCGTGTGGTGTACTTACTTAGGAATTGGGTGTGAGCGAGGGGCACTTCACTGCCTGCCTGCCCCGCTCAGGAGGTGACCAGTGTCTTCTGGCAAGGGTGATCGATCGATTGCTCCCTTGCCCAGTCTGGGCTACCAGCCTCTGTGTCCCCGTTCTAGCGAGCTATGACTTAAGGCTTGTCTGGTTTATCGGTATTGAACTACTCTGGGAGCTCTTTGCTGCCCTCCCCTAGTTTTTATTTTTTCTTTGTCTTTTGTTTTTTGAGATGGGGGTTGTGGAGAGGTATTCTTGGTGCTGGAGTTACAGGGCAGGAAAAACACAGGAAAGAAATGAGTGGGGAAGCAGGGGCTATGGGAGAAGTTCCTTAGCTGCGCAGTGCTAACTTGTCCTCAGTCCCACTGACTACACCAGGCTCCAGGTACTTCCAAGCCTAGCTAAAGGCTGTGTGTTTTTGTTCTTTTCTTTTTTCTAGCTTCTGGGTTGGTTTATTGGCAGGTTTATGTTCAAATGAAGGTGGAAGCCCAGCTTGCTTTGTAGTATGTGTGGTCTTGTAGGTACCCTTTGGTCTGTCCAAGGTCATGTTTAAGTGTTTAGTAGGACTTGTTTCTCCCTGCTGAATTGAAAGTTTCTGTTTAAAAAGGGAATAACTTTATGTTGAGTCACTAACTATTTTTATTAAATTTTTAGGTTTTAAAGTATCAAGGAAATGTTGTTTTGGTTTTTTTTTTGTTTACTTAGGAGAAGCAGCCAAAGGCTTATTACATTTTGGTTTAAAAAAGGCTTTGCCCATACCTTTTTCATAACAAACCGCATGCCTTCAGTCTTCATTGTTTTTTCAGTCAGCTCTAATAATAGGTCTCTGCATCAGAGATTAACGGTTCACACAAGGTGGCAGGGGGGGCATAGCGGGCACAGATTAGAAATCCTGTGCCCAAACTGACGACTTAAAATACCAATGTACATATTTGCCTCTCAATACATTTTAGTTTTGTGGAACATCAGCATTTCTATGCAGGCATGTGTAGTGCTGACATTAATTTGCAGCTTCTTTGCAGGCCTGGTAAAGTTAACGGAAAGGTGTAATAGAAAAGTAATTTGTGTGTTTTTCCGCAGCATGAGTATCTTCCTTCTGCAGCTGGGAAGATCAAGACACTGATTTCGCAAAGGAAGCCACATTAGTAGAAATGTTTATGAGCTGGAAATACACTTTAGTGGGACTTCAACCCTGCCTTGAGATTATATCCACTGTTACTGTTTGATTTCTAAATTACCTTTCTTATGTATGGAATTAGTGAAGCTCACAAAAATATTTAGCTGCCAAACCTGTCTGCTCATCATGGATAGGTAGTGAGGCTGGTCTACAGGGAGGACCAGTGTGGCCCTGATGCTTCTGTTAAAGGACTCACTGTATTCAGTTTTACTTGGTATCTCTTGGCTTTGCTGGACATGAAAAGAAACATGATGGATAAAAGAGGATTGAGTATTATTTTCTTGGGACTGTGCCATACTGAGACAGGCATCCAACATGGTGATGAATGCCGATTGTTGTTTTCTGCTGTCCGGCCTCAACTGGAAGTGACTAAAACCACTGGTGCTGCAGAACTTTAATGTATATAACCTTGAGGATTTGGATCCTTTACTACTCTGGGAATTCA
The DNA here is from genome assembly GCA_017639245.1 of Myiopsitta monachus. Taxonomy (NCBI): domain Eukaryota; kingdom Metazoa; phylum Chordata; class Aves; order Psittaciformes; family Psittacidae; genus Myiopsitta; species Myiopsitta monachus. The sequence continues at coordinate 37,279,034 of CM029917.1, read as the reverse complement.
CCCTGATTTAGTTTTATAGCTAATCTGGAATAGCTCTATTCAGTGAGTTTATAGCTTGTGCGTTGGTTAAACAGCCTTGCAGCTTTAGAGAGAGTGCAGATGTTTGATAATTACTACTTTTAACTCATACTATTTTAATCCAGTGTATGAGACTTAAAATAGGGCCTGCCCACGAAATTGTATACCAGCACCCTTTCTGGAGGAGCTGTGCAAAAAAGCTGAGCATTGCAAGTGACCTGCTGTGCTACAGAGCAGAACTGGGTGCAAGTAGGTTTATTGAGGTGAAGGAGTGGCAGGAGGAATGCAGTCACTGCAACTGAAGGGGAATCTCTCCTTGAATGACTGAGGCTTTTCCAGTCAGGGTGAGAATGGGTGTTAACTCAAGTTTCTTGGCTGCAGTGGGTTAATGTAGGCTCTTCTATTGGCAAATCTAATGCTTAAATATGATTCATAATTCCTTCTTGAGGAAGAGCCATCTACCTTTACTCCAACTGTGATTACATATTTCTGTTAATCCCAGATGTACTACGGAAAACATCTGCTAGTCCTTTGACACATGTTTATAAATAGCTGTTGTGAATCAGAGGAGTAACTTTTTTTCCCTGTGCTTTATGAAGACAGGAATTATTAAATATGCAGATGCGAAGGCATAACTAAAGGAATAACAGTTACCAAGGTAGAGAGTAGAACAGTGCTGAGAACATGAAACCAAGCTGGGTGCCAGTCAGTTCCCTGGTAGATCTGTTGTAATACGGAGAATGACAGAGACAAGGTGGAGCTTTGATGTGTGTTACAATCCACGAGGGAGTTAAACTTCTGTCGTGTTTCCAAGGCTGTGAAGGGGTTGAGAGCAAATAAGATGGGGAACCAGCAGCAGCGGGACATTAGGTTTTCACAGCTGATGAGATACAACTTCAGCTTGTGGTGGTTTTTTTTCCTGATAATACCCAGTTTTCTAAGCTGTCTGTGCTCTGCTATGAACAGATCTGTGTATCATTAAGAAGAATTTCTGTGGGGAGCTCATGTTGGGGAGCAAATGAGGAGTTAGTGGAAGTTAGGGTAGAAGAGGTTGTAAACACACTAGTGCACCTTGTTATGGAGTAGACTTCGGTGGTTACTTTGAGAGACTGAAACTAGTAACCTTGTGGATAGCTGGTGAAGGATCAGGAGAAAAGAACATCTGATTTTTCTTTACCTGGAAGTTAACTGAAGGAAATGAGGAGGGAGTGTACGCCAGACAGTTCTGTCATTGCTGTTCTTCAGCACAACATCAAGAGGGCATTTAGGTAAAGACTAAATTTGCTGCTTTTCAGCTCAGAGTAAGAATTAATGCTACCTGGGGACATGTGGCCTTGATGGCATGTGTGGGCTTTTTCTCCCCACCCTCTTCCACTGCTTTTCCCAGTACTTCAGGTGTTCAGTGAGACTTCAGCCACTGCATTATTCTGGGTGCTTTTGTAAGTGTTAGCTAGGCAGATCTAAGGCTCTAAGGGGACGTTCTTCGTTCCATGCCTTTTTCTGGATGATACAAGCTCAGCACAGACAATCCACTGAAATAAATGGTCTATACAAGGGCTGCACTGGCAACATGGCTTTACAGAGCCAAAAAGGTCAATTTAATTTTTCACATAAACAAGGCTGAGCTGTATGCTTATAAACCAGTGCTTAACCTGCATAACACCAAGCAGGCTGGTATTCATCTTTGCAAAGTGCTCTTGAGATCTTCAGTTGAAGCCATAGATAGGGCTTTTTAATTGACTAGAATAAGAAATTTGGAAGTTGTTGAGTAGCAGGGAACAGAACGGGTGGCATGCTGAGGAGCAAGAAGGTGCAAGTGTGTGTTCCTCTGTGTGAACATGACTGATCATAGAATGGTTTGGGTTGGAAGGTGCCTTAAGCTCATCCAGTCCCAACCCCCTGCCATGGGCAGGGACACCTTCCACTCGACCATGTCCCTCAGGGCTCTGTCCAGCCTGGCCTTTAACACTGCCAGGGATGGGGCATTTATAACTTCTTCGGGTGCCCTGTGCCAGGGCCTCACCACCCTCACAGTAAAGAACTTCTTCCTAATACCTAACTTGAACTTCCACAGTTTTAGTTTGAATTCATTACCCCGTGACCTGTAATCAAGATGTACAATTCCCTGTTCTTCACTCATGTCTTGCAAGCATGTCCTTGTAATGTATACTTATAAAACTAATTTGCTTTAGCATGACTTAAAGACCTCATGAGTCTCACTGCTTGATGCTGAAGAGTTGCTTGGCATCTTGCATAATTCATGGACTGTGGACAGGTATGCAAGGGACAAGCCTCATATAAACTTCACATGTAATTTGCCATAAAGTTCATTTCAATCAGTACCTGATGTCCAGACATTTCAGAGTCTAATGATCTTAAATTATTTTTTCATTTAAAGGCAGAGTAGTTGAACAGTGAACTGGAAGTCATGTGGGGGGGGCGTGGTGCCATCTTATGACTATAGTTGAGAAGTCCATCCAGCCTAATGTTCTGTCCCCATGACCGTCATCACAAGGTTTTGGTTGTACCAGTCCCATCAGCTTTTTCTTCATCTAGCCTTTAGCCAAGGCTCTAAACCACAAGCCCTTTACCGGGCCTTGGCCCAGCTTGTTGTTAACAGCAACGGAAGGAGGGAATGAGATGGGAACTTGGGGGTCGTTTCCATTCCCACTGCTTGTCACACTGTTGAGCAATATCCTCTGACTCCTTTGATGCCTCTGAGGAGCAATGGGTGCTCTTGGGTGGTGTCTTGTTCCTTGTTATAGCTACTGACCCTTGCACCTTCCTTTTTATTGATCCCACAATCCTTTGGCTTCCCTTCCCTGTATCATTTCCTTGGGCGGTGGTGGTGTATAAGCCATCCCTAAAAGGAAGAGCAACAGACAAGCAATAAAACAAGCAATAACACATGAGAAAAGGGCAGACAAGTAGCACTGCTTCCCTCAGGTGCTCTGCTGAGCTCTGCAGTGTCAGTTTCCCAGGCAGGAGTTGGAGCCTGGGCTGACTCCTTGATGTGGAGATGTGGCCAGTGCCCAGTGCTGGTAGGCTTGGTGCAGCATGTCTGTCCCTTTGTTGTATTTAATCGGCTTAATTTCTTCCTTCTTGAGAGTTGAATGGCTTTGTACAAGCTACAGGTAAAATGAAGGACACACCATACTTGTGAGTGTGTTGTGAGAGTAAAATGCAAGGGGCTGGGTTGGCTCTATGAAAAACGGGAGTGGTTTAGATTTCTGTACAGAGTACAGCTTTGTGGTTCCTGCCACTTCCATTTTTTGGAAGATGTGTTTAATTACAGGTGGAAACCCATTTCCTAACTGACATTAAACAAAACATCCTGAAAGCGGAGATGTGGGGAAGGCTTTTAGAGGTCTGGACATAGCCCGTGCTTGTTACTCCATGGCACTTCTACTGGTGGAATCCTTGCTGACAGTATTCTCATTTTGTACTGGTGCAATATGATTGTGTGGGTGGCTTTATTCCCTTTTCCTAGCTAAGGTTAGGGAGAAGAAATAACAACGTAAGATGCAATAAACAGTAGCAAAAAAGGCAAGAAGGTTTGTTTCTAGCAAACCAGAATAATGCAAATTAGTTGTGCAGAGTTAAAAGCTTATAACCTCAAGGAAAAAAAGTTATTTTCTGGTCTTTATGCATCAGTACTTCAGCATCAGGTGTTTGAAGCTGTTTTACTTAGTTTGCAGAATTGGCTAAGACAACTTGATTATGTTTAACGGAGTGTTATTGTGGGCCTAAGGAGAAGTCAGTGGTTATCAGGGAAAGACTCAGCATTCAGCAGAATCAGAGGCAAAGCGTTGGTGCAGAGCCAATTGAACAGGATTTCTTAGCTCATCTGTTTTTTGTTCGGTAGCTTTGTCTTGTTTCCTGTTCCTGGGGCTGAGAAGAAGGGGTGGAGAGAGAAAATATGTCCTTAATCGGAGAGAGGTTGGTTTCTTCTCAGTAAGTGGCTGGCTGTGTTACTAGCTTAAAATCCCTCTCTTTTATTTTTCTTTCCCCAGCAAGACTAGCCAGGCGATGACTCCTTCCTATCAAGGCTTCTGGTTCCTTCCTGTTGCTTTTATGAAATGTGGGTGGGTCAGTGACTGTTTTAAACAAAAGTTGCTTTAATTGGTCACCCATATGCTAAGGCAGTGACTGGAAATGGTTCCTTTCCAAGCAGATCACTCTTAGCTGCCATTCTCATGCACCACTGCACACCCTCAGCAAGTTGGCACTTGACAGAAGGTGCTTGTGGCTTTGCAGGTAGCTCTGGTGAGCATCCAAAAATCATCACACCAATGTGTTTTCATAATTACTTGGCTCTTCTGGAGAGTTTGCAAAGTTCTCATCAGCCAGTGCCCTCTGTTCTCAGCGTCTGCAGCCAATTGACAGTTTGTGTGGAAAGGAATTGGGGGGTGTTAGAACATCCTACCCTGCGTATTCATAGAATCACAGAGTGGTTAGGGTTGGAAGGGACCTTAAAGCTCATTCAATTCCAACCCCTGCCACGGGCAGGGACACCTTCCCCTAGAGCAGCTTGCTCCAAGCCCCTGTGTCCAACCTGGTCTTGAACACTGCCAGGGATGGGGCAGCCACAGCTTCTCTGCGCACCCTGTGCCAGCGCCTCAGCACCATCACAGGGAAGAACTTGTGCCTGAGAGCTCATCTCAGTCTCCCCTCTGTCAGTTTAAAAGCATTCCCCCTTGCCTATCTGCCAGGCATTGTAAAGAAAGATGCTTAATTTATCCAGACAATGCTTGTGCATTACATTCCTGTTCAGTCTTTCTTCCTGGGGTTTGTTTTTGTGATCCCTCCTTAACTGCAGGATGTGTTGGTGGAGCTGCAAACTGAGAATAGTGTGGGGCCATGCAGTAATGATGCAGTTCTTCCCATGAAACTAATTCACTGTTTATAGCTCAGAGATGTTGCTGAAGGTTGCCACAGGCTCCAAGTGAAATTCTCATCCTTCTCACTTGTGGGTTTTGTTACTTTTTTTTCTTTAAAAAATAATTGCTTTGTAATTTTGAGATAAGACTGGCAGAGTCCGAGTCAAAGTTCCTGCATCAAAGTGAAGGGCTGAAAAAGGAATTCTAAATTACTTTTCATAGAAGAACTTTAGAAAACATTTTACTTTGAAGAATCTTTACAGTCATGTTCTGCTTTGCTTCAGTGGGTGCTGCTCTTTTAGTAGCTTTTGCAAATGGAGAGAACTAGGAAAAACTTTCACTCTTACACTGAATTTTTATTCTGTAGTCTTTAGTTGCTACTATGCTGGGCATGCAAGTGAGAATGGGTATGGTAGTTATGCCCTGTTAATACATGACTCTCCTTTTCCTCCATGTTTAAGCAAATTGTCTCCTTGAATCTCTAATTAGAGGAGTCTCTTCAAACGCATGTGAGCGCAAACAGCTTCAGTATTTGTGTCCTTTTGACTGTTATAAATCCAAACCTTCATTAACAATCTTAAAGATGTGGTCAGCTAGAAGCACTGAAGGGTATTGCATAGCAACATATCAATTTGGGTATGAAGATGTGGTTTGAGTGAGGTCAGATTCTGGTTATTTCTGACTCTTGAGCTTAAACTGCACTTTTTATTGCAGCTCGAGTGCTGAAGATGATCAGAACAAAAATACCCAGGTTTTCTTTTCCCTTTATTGCCAGCCATCACTGGGGTTTTGCAAGCCAAGCAAGAATTGATTTTGCAGCACTGGCAAATTTTTGTGCCAGCTGATAAAGTAGGCTAATTTCTGTCAAATGTTTTCTTATTTGAGGAATACTTGTGGCAAAATGGCATTTGTTAAAAGGTTCTTCTTGCATTCCTTGTTAACTTCAGGTTGGTAGCTGGAACCTGTGCTGGCATGGTTTGGGGTTGGAAGAGCCATGCTCTGTAGCCACAGCCTGGTTATTATATCTCCTCTGACTGTGTATCCCTAGGGTCTGAAATGTGTATAGTGGTTCAGAGAGCAGCAGTATTGCTTAATGATTTTAGGGAAGCTTTTCAGTTTTCTGCCTCAAGGGTGGGAAGAGATGCTTGTGAGGTAGGAAGGGCTCTCTGTGGATGAACTAGAGAGTGATTTGTGTTGGAAGGGACCTGAAAGCTCATCCAATTCCAACCCCTGCCATGGGCAGGGACACCTTCCACTAGAGCAGGTTGCTCCAAGCCCCTGTGTCCAACCTGGCCTTGAACACTGCCAGGGATGGGGCAGCCACAGCTTCTCTGGGCACCCTGTGCCAGCACCTCAGCACCCTCCCAGGGAAGAACTTGTGCCTAAGAGCTCACCTCAATCTCCCCTCTGGCAGGTTAAAGCCATTCCCCTGTCCTGTCCCTACAGGCCCTTGTCCAAAGCCCCTCTCCAGGTTTCTTGTGGCCCCTTTAGGCACTGGAGCTGCTCTAAGGTCTCCCCTTCAGGAGCCTTCTCTTGTGCAGGCTGCCCCAGCCCATCTCTCTCAGCCTGGCTCCAGAGCAGAGCTGCTCCAGCCCTCAGCATCTCCATGGCCTTCTCAGGACTCCCTCCAACAGCTCCACATTCTTCTGTTGGATCAGAGTGGTCCAGCAGATGTACCAGTCTCATATCACTTCCTCAGGCTGAGTCCCCTTGATTTGTTTGAAAACACTAACTGTTAATACTAATAGCTTGCTGCTCATGACACATCCTCTTCCTTTCTCAAATACAAAGTTTTGCAGCTAGAATGTTAAAATTTATCACAGGTATGGAGGAGATTCTCTTTTTTAGAAGAAGTATGTCTTCTAAGGCAGTGCCTTGATACCCTCTCAGTTTTCTTGGTTGTTGGAATCCTGATTGAGTTTTGGAAACTGAAAAGTGCAGAAATCAGTTGGACACTTTTTGGGACATGCTGGGGCGTCCATCTGGTCAGTTAAATGGGGGTAAGCAAGAGTTTAGTTCTTGCATTCTTTTAGGATGTCATCCATGAACTGGAGCCTTACTTGGATATGAGTAAGTCCCTAATTGCCCAATTCACATGTGATTTGGCTTGCCATGTGTCTCCTTTCTGGTTCCTTTGAGACAAAGCAATCCTGGCAAAAAGAAAATAATCAGAGCCTAACACATAACTGAAGGCAAAGGGGCTGCTGTTAGCACTGGCATCTCCCAAACCCAGTTTATTTGTCCTTGTGAAATCCCTGCTGTGGTCCCAGGAACATCACAGTGAAGCTGCCTGCACAGAGTGTGCCTTCCATCCTGTTAATGATAGTCATCCCAAGCCAGAGGCACGACAGCCTGTTGTGACAGAGTGCATTCCTGATTTTTGGAATGAAAAATTATTTGAGTCCATGGTACTATAGCAATTGGGAAGCTGTTAGGAGATAGCATGCCCCACTTTGGAAGGCGTGTCACATCTTAATCTTGTGCATGCTCTCATGGGCTCTGGTTCCACAGGGGAAAAGACGATGCTATAGGCACACTATCTTCAGTTAGAGATAACACCCATGTGGAAGAGAAAACGGTGACCAACTTCACTGATGTTCTTCGGATTAGGTTGCCTCTCTTAACTCAGTAGCAAGGTCTAAAGATTTCCTAAACAAAGGGAGAAGTGGAGAAGTATTTCTCTGTTACTGGCTGTGTGAGGCTTTCTGATGAGCAGTTTTATATGCCTCTCCATAGGCCTCCTCCACAAGAACAACAGGGTGAAAACAATATGAAAATGGATCCTGAGAGCTGGATCTGGGACCGTAGTGGTGAGAAATGTGCTTACCTAAACCGGAATGTTGTCTTTTTACTTGGCTGGTTACTACAGTCTGTTGAACAATTGTTTAGCAGAGGTGGATGTACTCAAATGGCAGAAATGTTCTGATAATTGAAGGATATAGTCAATGCAACATCTGAGTTTGTATTAATATTTCTAATTGAAATTGTAATAGTAAGGGTTTTTAAGGAGGTAGCACCATCATGGCATTTAGGGTGGAGGAGAGGATTTGGTGGCTGAGCAGGTAAATTTTAAGGTTGAAGGCTGTGTTAGAAGAGGGTGACTATATCTAGTTTGAGTTGTGTATAATTGATGCTAAACCAACTCAAATCCTCCTTGAAAAGCATCATATATACCAAACACCCTTGACTAGCAGCTGTTCAGATCGTGAGAGGACTGTTGCTTCATTTGTGGAATGGGGCAGACAAATTCCTTTGGTGACTGTGAAGGGAAAGAGGAAAGAATGGAACTTTTTTCCCTAGATACTTTTAGTTATATGGAAGCAGTTTTGAACTGTCAGTGGCCATGATGAAATGTTTGCATGCGAGTTGGATTTAATAGGAAGTGTGCCTTAACCTTTTTGTAACCCAAATGTTCAGAAGATGGTGTAAGTTAGATACCTGCTTCCCACAGATCTTCATCTGCTGCCTTATCTTCTGCCTTCAGCAGGAGTAAAGTATCCTTGCTGGTTATAAGGTGAGTTAGGTAACAAACTAAACAAACCCAGAAGGATTCCCTTGGGAGCAAGAAAGATGGTTCATTTTCTGGCTGGAAAATGAAGCTGGGTTGTGAATCCCATAGTGCTTCATCCTCGTGATTTGGTGATGGAATAAGGGCTGTTCTCATTACATTGCACAGAAAATACAAAGACAGTCTACAGGTATGGTAGTGGACAGGGTTGTAATTCAAAATGACTGTTGAGTACTTAAGTAGGAGGGAAAGAAATAATCTGCAAAATAATGTGATTGATTCCATATTGCTGGGCCTTGGGCACAATCGTCTGCACAAAATGGAAATGACTAGGTGGGTAGCAGAAAGGATGTTAAAATGGAGAATGCCCTCCCAGGTATAAAATGTTTTTGTGCTGTTTTGTTAGGTTTTTGGATAGCATAATGCTCAAATTCAGCATATGTGCTATTGTGCTTGCCCAAGTTAGCCCCTGCTGTGTTAGGAGATCACTGTTTGAATGCTACTTTCGCTAATAACCTGAAGTACTGTCTTCCCTAAGAACCAAAAGAGAACAGTGAGTGTAGTTAAAAGCCTTTGGAAAGCAGCCTGTTAGAATGGCTAAAATTTGAAGACTGATAGGTAGCATGTAGAAGACTCTTCAGGTAGCAGAGGGTGGTGGGACTTAAGTTGCAGCTTAGAAGATGGGCATTTAGATCTCCTCTGTGAGATTTCCTCTAAAGAAATTTGCCCAGACCCAGGGGCTGGGAGGTTGCAGGATCACTTGGAACGTACCAGCCCAGCAGGGCCTGAGAGCCTGCCAGCACTATCTTCTGGTGCACGTGGAATGCAGCCTGGAAGAACAAGACAATGAGCACTTGGCTCTCCTGATGCTGAGAGCACTGCTGTGAGTTCCAGCGGTGAGCTCTGCATAGTGCCCCTTCATGGGCTTTCTGAAAAGCCTTGGGTGCCTTCAGGACACTTCTGCAAAGAAGCTGCAGAGCTTGCCAACGCCTAGAAATTACCTATATGCCAGTATTCTGGAAGGAGGTATCTGAAGTTATTCTTAAAACCTTGAACTACCAGTTTCTGAGCACACTGCAATCTTTAGTTGTGGCTTTTGGCAGGAGCACTGCATGCATCTCACCCTCACATCCAGGCAGGCAGTTGAGCTTTAAGGTTGCTTCCACCCAAACCTGTCTGGGATTCTATGACTGCACAAGCTCCCACCTCATTGAACTCAAACATGGTAACAGGTACTAAACCAAGTGAGAGAATACTGTAGCAGTCTTTAATAGGTGCCTCTTCCGCAGGGCACAGTTTCCACTATGGCTGTAGTAACTGTAACATCTAATAAAGGACAGAGGACATCCTCTGGACATAGACCCAGGCTGCTGTAGCACTGGTTTCAGGCACCTGGAATGACCCTGCTGGTCTAGAAATGGGTTCTCTCTCCCACAGAGCTACCGTGTACAGGACACACAGCAGGGCACATACTGGAAGCAGGAATTTCATGGACAAAGCAGCGCAGAGTCCACAGCGGAAGAGAGCAAGCAATGCTGAATCTCAAGTGCTGGAAAATATAGAAAGGCACCACTCACTGCACAGAGTTATGGTTGCCCAGCCTCTAGTTTCATAAGCAGCAGGAAAGCTGCTTAAAACCAATATTCATCCTCCCACACCTCTCCAGGAACTCACTCCTGTCTTCACATCCCACCCTCTCTGCACTGGCACAGCTTTCCCCACGGCTGAGCCATTAACCAGCTGGGGAAGAACTGATTTGGCTGGAGGAAGAGAGATCTGTTTTTGGAGGGTGGGCTGAGATCCATCTGGTTCACCATGCCACCACAGGAACTGCAAAGCAGAACCAGGGATAGCAAGAAGAGATGGCTACAAAGCCACTCAAGTGGAAACACAGGGCAAAGTTGGATGTCACAGTCGAGTTCAACCATATGCATTGAAAACAGAGCATGAAGTGCAGTGAGCAGGAGCACTCTACCAGCACATCTAATGCTTGGACATGTGAAGACCCAACTTTAGACCATGCTCCCAGCCAAGCATGCTGCCTGTAAACTGTTCAGGTTATTACAGGGGTGATGATGGTGCTCATAATTGTAGCAGATGATTCAAGACTGTTGATTCAGTTATGTTTTAAAGGGACTTGGTGTGCTTGCACGAACGTGAGGGTGGAGGAAGAAGAGTTCAAAGCAGCTGCTTCCACAGTTCCTGTTCCAGCCAGCAAGCAGCCCTGCAAGAACAACTATCCCCAGAGAACTCACTCCTGCTTTCCACATATCACAGAATCCCAGACTGGTTTGGGTTGAAGGGACCTTAAAGCTCATCCAGTTCCACCCCCTGCCACGGGCAGGGACACTTTCAGCTAGAGCAGCTTGCTCCAAGCCCCTGTGTCCAACCTGGCCTCGAACACTGCCAGGGATGGGGCAGCCACAGCTTCTCTGGGCACTCTGTGCCAGTGCCTCAGCACCCTCACAGGGAACAACTTGTGCCTAAGAGCTCATCTCAGTCTCCCCTCTGGCAGGTTAAAGCCATTCCCCTTTGCCCTATCGTCCAGATAACTGCGGTCATTTTAGGCCCTCTTTAAGTGCTGGAAGAGTGTTATAAGCGACAAGGTGAATTCCACAGGGTTCTCTTGGTGAGAGCGCAACCCTGCTTCAGCGTGTCCATGGCAATCGTCCTTTTATCCTCTACACCAGCCCCATTCATTCTCACACACATTTGTAAGCTGTGGCCAGTTTATGTGTTCTTCACAAGCATTTAATTGAATAAACATATTTACAGCAATGTACAAATGATACCTGTGCTGCCAGACAGTGTATTTGATATCAAGTTATGCTTTTTAGATAAATTTCAATAACGTTCATACTAAGTGGCTTTATAGATCATTACTTTTGGCCAATTTGTGAACTATCATGCTAACGTATTTTCAGATGAATTGCCTTCATTATCTTACTAATACAATTAATGTATCTTCTCATGGTTACCTCGTCCTGCACTTTGTTTCTGCAAGAGGTATAACAGAATTAAATACATAGGAGCAGCTTTTACCTAGAAACCTAATGGGCTTTCCAGAGCCCTGGTTACGTTTTCTCAGAAACCATAAAATCTTTCAGTGTATTTTTCTTGGCTTCTTATGTAGTAAGCGTTCACCCCTAGCAAATCAGGAGGGAATAAACCAGTGTAATTCTTTGCTGAGATGGGATGTTGCTGCAGGTGAAGGTCACTTCACAGCTTCACCCTCTGCCAGTGTCTGGGCCTCAGCATAAGCTAGGGCAGAGCTGGACCAGCAGAAGAGGAAGGGGGTGATTGGGGTAGAAAGAGAATCCGTGATTTCACAGGACTTAGTGGGAAGCATCGGAGGGAGGGGAAGAGGAGGAGGTGGCTGTCCTCCACCTTCCTGCACTCAGCTCACCAGGGGTCTCCGCAGGCTGCAGGAGCTGGGACCCTTCATTGGCACCTTCAAGCTTTTTGATTTAAACCAGTCAGAAATGTTCTGTGTATGCTAACATGGATCTGTCTATTCCTATTCTCTTTCCAAGCTTTCAGCTTTCTGAGTTCTCTTCAGTGTGGGTGTAAGTAGAAGGCTGAATGCAGGTGAGGTGAAAAAAATCCCACTTTGCACCTTGCAAAGTTGTATTTCAGCGTTTGACAGCATGTAGGCTTTGCAGGGCAAAGGTCTGCTTTCAGCAGTGTAGTGAGTACTTCAGCTATTGATTAATGTCTGTGGTGTGAAAGCCTATGGTATGGCTTGGGGTCAATCTGCCGTGGAGGTTTCTTTAAGTGAAGCCAGGTAACGGGGCTTGGAGCAGCCTGGTCTAGTGGAAGGTGTCCCTGCCTGTGGCAGGAGGTTGGAACTGGAGGAGCTTCAAGGTGCCTTCCAACCCAAGCCAGAATGTGATTCCATGATGATGGTCTGACTTCTTCATGTCCTTTCAGGCCGAGCTTCTTGAGTGCCTGCCTGAGAGGTTTTATTCTTCAATGGGAAACAAGCAGCCAGGGCTGTGATGTTTCTGCATGTTTAACTGTTAGTGTTGGAGTGCTGGTATGAAATGATTGTTGGTATGTGTCCTCAACATTGCTTGTGACCAAAATTAGTGCCTTGCCTCCTGCTTAAAAACAATGGGACGTTGTGCTCTGCTGGCAGCTTGGGACATCTGGTGCTGTCAGAGCAATCCGTCTGTGGGGATTCTGTGCAGACAATATTCTGTTCTGACCAGGGCAAGGTTTGAAGATGTTGGTTTTATATAGCTGATAAAAGCTTTAATACAACTTCAGCAGTAGGTGCTTAGGAGAAGGGGTGGAAGGAGACTTTGGAAATGCAGTTCTCTTCCTGAGGTTTTAGAAATAAAAAGTTACAACGTGGGTTTAATCTAATCTTGAATTTTGAGGGTAACCGAAAGCAGGAAGACCTGGAATCTATTAAGTCTAAAGTGGTATGAACTGATTTTATGCACCTGTGTACATTAAATACATTTTTAAACTGAAATGATGGTTCTGGTTATTCCTTTGTGCAGTACAGCATCACAGTGTTAAGCTAATGGTGGCTGTGGTGGTAGTTCATCATTTTTAATTCTTTTAGATTAATGTTTTCAAAAGCAGAGCTATTTTAGTAGTTTCACAACTTTCCCCATAATCATATTTGCTGTTCCATTGGGATGTTGATATAAAACTGTAACGGGCAGGAACAGCTCAGTGACAGCTTTTAACAGATCTCTTCATGCAAATTTGCTTTTTCCTCCTATGTAAATGTTAAGGGGAAGTGTAGTAGATACGTGAGCTGCTAAATATGAACCAGCTGGATTTTCTGGCTTTATAAGGCTTATAATCATGATTTTATCTTTGTACTTCCAAAGGTGAGTTGGATGTAGGAGGAGTGAATTAAGTTAGAACCTGGCTCCTGGTTTGGACAAAGCATTTGGGGCAGTGCTTAATGGTGGAGCTGAGAACAGTGGCAGCTTTATGGTACTGTTGAAGTTGAGGTGTTCCCTTCTGCTCCCCCAAGACTTTAGGCTGTGTATCCCAGCTGGACTGGGGCCACAGGACAGTCCTCCTGGAGTGGGGCAGCAGGAATTGGGAAGGGATTGCTTGCTTAGCCTCCAGCTGCAGTGAGTAATGTGCCCCTGGTACCTGTGAGGCCCTTTCCCATTGGTTGGGTACCACTAAGGAGTAGACTGGCTTGTCATTGCCCATCTCATCATTGCTCTGATAAAATATTGTGGCTTCTGCATAGGTTTTGGTGAGTTTTTACTTGGTCTTGTTCTTGTTTTCTAGACAAAACATGGTAATGTCTGTGTGTTGTCATACTAGACAGCTTTTTAAACTATTACCAGCTGAACCAAACCTGGCATTTCTAGAGGCAGTATAACCTTAACTTACACCAAATGGATGTGTTGTGTGTTTAATACCCTACACTTTAACTCATTTAAAAAATATTTTGCATGCAGTATTATTAATAATAATAATAAAGTTGTATTCATGTAGCTCTCTTCTTTTTCTAGAAATGACTGCTGTTACAGCAGGCAACGTTAACTTCAAATGGGACCCCAAAAGCTTGGAGATAAGAACACTGGCAGTTGAAAGACTACTTGAGCCTCTTGTTACACAGGTAGGAAAAAAAAGGGGCAAAACCTGTATTATTTCAGTTAAGTAACTTTCAAAGCCTCAATTCTAGAGGTAAACCCACTACAAATCTAAAGGTGGAGAAAAGCGTGGAAGTAGTTTTTGTACTGTTTTATTGTGATGGAGGTACTGGGCATGACTGTGGAAAGACTGTGCTGCTTCGCCACCCAATAAGACATGGTATTTTGATTCAAAGTGCAGAAATGCATGTTAGTAACTAACGTCCCCTTGCTGCTAGGCTGGTTCTCACCTGTGTTTTGGGTGGTGTGCTGCTTATTTGTTGAGTCTTTAAAAGGCTGGGCTAGTTCAGCCTGGAGAAGAGAAGTCTCAGGGGAGACCTTATAAGCCTTTGTTACAGTTTCAGTAACAATTTCTTTAAATTTCTGCCTACATGTTATACTGGTTTTCTGAATAAAAGCTTATTTCTGCATGGTGTATAATGTCCAGTGACATGCATTGAGGAATGAGGTGAAGCTAGAGTAAGTCTTGTAAATGTAAGCTGTGAAGGTTCTTGGAAGAGATTTTCTCGGAGGTCTTGAAGGGAAGGTGCACTGAAGACAGTTAATTCATCCTTTTTAGCATTGTTTTCCTGAAATATGAAAGTTTAAAACTGACAATGGACTGGACATAACTCCTGCTGAGTGCAAACTGCAACCATCAAGTTCTGCTTCCAGTGTTAACATCTCTTTAATCACCAAGCTGCTGTCCATACCTGCTGTTTGCTCCCTCTAGATACTGAGATGTGCTGTCGGATGATCTACTACATAGCTTTCTAGCCTGAGGTACTGGTGGAGTCTTCCCTTGAAAGAAAGTGTCCCAGTTTTGCAAAGTTAGCTGAGCAAACGAGTTTATAGGATCTCTTTGTCCAGGTTCAGTGTCTGGGACTTATTCCTCAAGTAGCACCACAGGCAGTCCCAAATTTTGAAAATGATGTGACTGGCGAAAGACAAAGAGGAAAATAGAGTAAATTGCCTTGCTGCAGCTTGTTCTTTATTTGTATTACATGATGAACTGAGATTACGCAGTACAAATGCTCCCCATTAACTGACAGTGATATTCCCAGCTGATGGCTTTCCTTCTCTGAATCGACCTTCTGAGAAGATGGATTCAGCTCTGAGGACCTTATGTCAGCAGTCCTTGGGCTATATTATTACTGTTGTAATTTAATGTCCTTCTGAAATACCTTTGAATGCATTTTTCCTAGATTCAACACAAAAGGGAAGGGGGCATGCAAATGGAAAAGTGTGCATGGATTTTGTGACATCAGTCTGAAGAGGATGGATCCTGATCTCTAAGGGAGCTAAGGGAGTACCTGGTGGTCATCTGGCCACTGGAGACCAGCTCCAAGCAGCATTTCAGTCTAAAACATAGAACTTGGAAATGAATATCTGCAGGAGGATTGGGAGAGTTCCATTTTGGTTGTTTTAGGGAAGTAATGAGCTCTAGGAGGTCCTTCACTCTGCATTTTGTCCATAGGCTGTAGTATTGCTTTGGACTGAAACGGTACTGTGGTGCTCGATTTCTGTAGATGATGGCTTCAACCTTGTTTGGGGTCTTTTTTTTTGCCTGGAAAGCTATCCCAAGCTAATTCTCCCCAGCTAGTCTCTCTTTATGTGGTGCCGAATAGCTCTGGCTTGTTGGTGAAATCTTTCTTGGTCAAAAATACAAATAGCTCTCAATCCTTCAAATCAAGTTTTTGGGTCTGTCGCTGTTAAGAAAAATCTGTAAGCAGTTTATCTGAATTTATGGTGCTCATCTGAGGAATAAAGGAGCATGGTAATGCGGAACCATTTGTTTGGGCTTAACCTTTGGAGCTGGCAGTACTGCAGATAAAAATACATGTGGCCTTGCTGTCAAATTGATGAACTTCTAATCTGTTCTTTTTGGGCTTGTTTTTTCCCTTCCATCTATGTGTTTAGGTAACAACACTGGTTAACACCAGCAACAAGGGCCCCTCTAATAAAAAGCGAGGGCGTTCTAAAAAGGCCCATGTTCTGGCTGCTTCGGTTGAACAAGCAACAGAGAATTTCCTGGATAAAGGAGATAAAATTGCAAAAGAGAGCCAGTTCCTTAAAGAGGAGCTGGTAGCAGCTGTGGAAGATGTTCGTAAGCAAGGTAAGAGTTATATACCTGGTACCCTGTAAAGCTGTGGATTTTCAGAGCAAATAGAACTTGCTCTGATTTCTCGTTTCCCTTTTGCTGTTACTTCTGATGACTCTGTACCTCTCTGTTTATGTAAATTCTTGGTTTGTCTTGCTGTCTTCCTTGAGGAGTAATATGAACTGGAAAATTGGGTGTCCCAGATAGAGATTGAGAAGAGAAGCAGAAGGGCTGATTCTTTGAAGAGCATTTAAAACTCAGTTTAGGCTAAAAAGTGAACTTCCCCCCCTATTTCTGTAAATGTTCTGGAGCTACATCTCAAATACATCAATAACTTCTTCAATATTTGCATGCATACAAACAGCATTGTAGGAGGAAGAGCTGAGTGTTGACTTGACAGAGCCTGGTGTCTCCAATATGCAAAATGCAAGCAGTAACAAACAGAACACGAGGACCTTGACTAAGTATTTCAGCTTCCTCCCCCACATCATCTAGTGTTGATTTTTATAATTTTCTTTTTTACTTTCTTGGAGAAGACCTGCAAGAAAAGCCGATGGAGCTGGCTTACTCTAAAATACACACTAGTAAATATTGTTGCTCATAAATCATCTATCATTCTTCCAGGCATGAGCCTTTTCTATGCTTCAGTGAAACTCAGTCAACTGGTATTAATGGTGACGGCTGCTGCTGCAAGAAAAGGGAAGCTCATTAGCATTAATTACTTGTTCATAGCTGAAGCTGCAGAGTGATGAAGTATTACTTGAAAATGGTTCTAAGTTCTGGATGAGTCTGGTTGACAGACCAAAGAAAGATCAGCATAAGAAAGCTGCAGTATAAAGGGCTAATTGAGTTGGCTTAATTGAACTACAACCACCAACAGCAAAGAAACCAAAGCTTTGTCTTGAAGCCTTTAATTCTTGGTCCTTGCTCACTGCTCAGAATTGAGTCAGAGCTCAGATGAGCTCCTTCAAAAGACGCTTGTGATAGTAGTGAGTGAGGGAGCTGTACTCAGCCTTCAGGATTGAGAAGTTCTGTTAGCTGAGTTTGTAGCTGCATTTACAGTGAGAAGCTGGTAGGAAGGGGAGACTATAATACAAAAACCTTCAGGATGACCCTTTCACTTGCTTTTTGACCCCTCATTTGGCATCAGTCTACATCTTGTCTCAAACCTCCCTGCTCTGTTGAGCTTTGACAGAGGAGGTGGAGTTCATAGCTGAGTGGTGCTGGAGTGGAATAACCTTCCACCTTAATGTCATTTCACTTTTTCCTCCTTTTGTACTGTTTGCAGTTTGCATGACATTTGGTGCACAGAGAAGATAGCCAAACCCGCTTTCTGAAGCGGGGTGCCTGAGGATTAGACTAGAAGGGTTGCCTGAACAAAACTGGTGCCACAATTGGTTGTGGGATGGAGTCACAGCACGCTGGGCTGCTGGGGCAGTACGACCAGGGCTAAAATCCTGTGCCCTGTCGTGGTGCCAGTGTTTGGTCGGGTTTAGCAAAGCAACTCTTTGTGAGGAAATGAAAAAGCAAACCAACCTTTGAGGAGATTAGAAGCAAATCGGTGAAAAATGAGACACAAGAGAGGGAATTCTGATTGCCTCCAATGGCCAGGGGAGGATTGCAGTTCTCCTGGTGCTAATAAAAGCAAAGAGCTACAGAATCTCAAGGTACATGTTTGTATATAGCCTGTGCACTTCAGAAGTGCTTCCAGGATTGTGGTAGACCACTTGAATCCGTGAACAGCAGACATGAGGGAAGTGTAGTACAAAGCCTGTGTGTGTGCTTAGCAAAACTTGCAGGTGTTGGTGCTGTTAACCCCCTTTTGCCATGGAGGTAAAAGCAGAGAGAAGAACCTGGGTGTCATGGTCAGCAGCAGGGTGATAGTAAACTGGCAGCATCTGTGTGTCTGACAGCAGTAGTGGGATTGTAGATATACAGCACAATTTATCTTCAGCAGGAGACAGAAGAATAGAATTAATAATGCCTCTATTTAGACCAGGGAGCGGTATAGTTACCATAATAAAAAAAGATGAATGAATGCAGGCAGGGGTTATGAAGATGATTAGGACAATAGATAACTTGTCCCATCAGAGGAAATTAAAGTGGTTTTTTTTAGCCCAGCAAGAAGATGATGGAGAGGGTGCATGACTTCAGTGAGTACACTTGTTCCTAAAATCCCATTTGTTGGGGGTAAAAACAAAGAAGGGAAGAGAGTTATTTAGGATGAATGATAGCCCTGCTACATAGTAAATCAGTGTAAGTGGATCTTCAGAGCTGTCTTGATTATTTTATTTTATTTTTTTTTTTTTACAGTGGAAGAATAAATTACAACTTGCTTTTAATATTAAACAAGTTCATAAATATCCTGAAGTAAGGTTCCTGGCCCTTTAAAGCTCTGGACTTTTGACTTCGTTTAAAGTAGTGAAACTTCTTACAGTTTTGAACAGAATAGTGGAGGCGAAATCCAAAATGTTTTTCAGAATAGATCCTGCTGTGGTTATAGAGGAGACTTAGCAATGGGAAAAAAGTCTGGGATTTCAGCATCCTGATAGTGTTTGTTACATTAATTTCTGCCATTGGAATTTTGTTAGGTGGTAAAAGGGGCAGTATTGATCTTGCCCAGTCTTACTTCCCCTGTTGAAAGTTCTTTGTGGGGTTTTACTTTGTTATGAAGCATGAAGTTCAGTGTACATTGAAATGGCTGGTTCTTCTGGTGCTGTTGGGAGGCGCTTTGGGACTGAACTGGTTTCTTACCCAGGTGCTTGGCACCAAGACGGTTTGCAAACTCTGGGGTCAAGCGGGAGATTTCTTTCAGGTCAGGCTGACCAGGCTGTTCCTGTTTTCCTGCAGTACTGGTGCCTGTAATTCTATCTGTGTGCTAGTGTAAGGATCCAGGGTGTTAGCTCTGCTCTTACAGGTGTGTTTCTGCCTATGGTAATTTTACATGAAAGACCAAAAATTGCAGCTTAAAATTAAAAAGCTTAAGCCTGTGCTTAGGGTTTGCAGTAAGAGAATATCTGAATGCTCTTGTGAATCCTGCGGACTTTGATCATGTTTCACAGTTGCAAATGCGGGGGTGTGAACCTCCTGATGCAGTGTGGTGTCTTTCCACCCTGTGTTTGAAGGAAGCTTTCTCCAGAATTGAGCAGTGAGGCAAATTCTGGGAGCATAAAATGTTTTTTCAACTGTCCTTCACACAAGATGCATGGCTTAAAGAGTTCCAGGGAACAGGAGGCCAGTTGCAGAGTAACTTGATCTGAAAGACTGAATTCTGTTGTAAGCCGTCAAGCTTGATTACACGGAAGGCAGCAAAGAGTTGTGAGTTATGTTCCTGCAAGAAAAATGTCTTAGGAGTGTACCACTTGTATCAGAAGTAATTCTCTAGTTAAAGGCTTGAGATCTTTGAAAAGCCATAAGCTAAGGGAGCTCTGAGAAAGCTCTTGGCAAACTGTAGGAGTGTTGTAGGCAGTGTATGGATTTAATTGAAGACAAGATTAAGAAATTCACAGACCTTTTTTTGCTGTAGGTGTCAACTCCAATGTTGATACAGCAAAAGGAGTTGCTGAGCTTGTCCTTTATAGTAGAAAGCAACAGCAGCTTATTGTGACACATGATGGACATTGAAGGTGGTATATTAGTGGTAAGATGTCAGTGTCCAGAATAGTAGGGTCTTGAAGCTCTAATTTCATGCTTGCCTTTGTTTGGTGGAGAGCAGCAGGTAGAACTACGTCCTGATGGCAGAATTGTATTGCTAATGCTGCCAGCAAAGCAGCCTGGAGATGGGCTTTGAACTGGAAGATGCTGAAGGGTACAAGTGATGGACCCTTCAAGGTGATGCCACTGGCACAAGTTGCCAGGAGAAGCTGTGGCTGCCCCATCCGTGGCAGTGTTCAAGGCCAGGCTGCACGGGGCTTGGAGCAACCTGGTCTGGTGGAAGGTGTCCCTACCTGTGGCAGGGGTTGGAACTGGATGAGCTTTAAGGTCCCGTCCAACCCAAACCACTCTGTGATTGTGTGTTTCATTCTATGTGAGAGCACAAAGTTCTGGCTTGGGAAAAAAAACATCAGTGCCTGTGGGTGTCCTAGGACTTGCCTTGCCTGTCTTCCCTGCTACTTCCCTGTTGGGGTTGGTACAAAGCAAGCCCTCTCTGACATGGTCAGTGTGTACTGTGCTGCTGAGGAGGATTAATAGTGCTGCCTAAAAGTGCTGTCAGGCCCTGTGGGCATGGTGGGAATGAGACTAGAAAATGGTAATTTTCCTTTCATGGGCTAAAATCTTACTATTTCTGAAATGGGCTTTGTTCCATTAGATTTAATTGAATTCTTAGTGCTTTATTGACAAGATCATAGGGTGGCTACCATTGCCTCTTCTTTTCTCAACTCTGTTTTATTATCTTTCCCTTATAATATCTAGTGGAAATCTAAGGTTATATTGGAAAAACAGATTCCTCATATAAGAATGTGTACCAGCTGTATAATCAGAGTCTCATAGTCTGACTCTTCTGCAGTCTGTTTTTTTTTAACTCTTGAAATCCTGCTTTCAAACTTGCATTTTACCTTTGATTCACATTTGACAATGAGATGATGGTTGATCCAGTTTGAAGTGCTAATGTGTACACTTAACACAGTAAGTATGCACTTACACCTAGGGCAGAGTTCCCTTTGGTTCTAGCTAAAATAACTGCCCCATGTTGCTTTTTTGTTGTAAAAGAAGCCTGAAACAAGCTTTCTTTTAATTTGCAGGAAAAAAATATATATGCAACAACTTTAAATATAATCTTCCTTTAATTCTGGGAAGCTGGTTATCTTTTTGACACCCTGACAAGCTGTTTGAAACTCACTCAATCTTTTCAAGGCTGTCCTTAAAATAAAAAGGAATAGCATTTTATTTCAGGACTGGCTTGTAAGGTTGCAGTTTCAGAGATGGGTAGAGGATAATTTTGGGGTTTAGCCTTGTTAGCAATTTCTGAGATTTGGAGGAAGCGGGTGGCCACCTCCCTAGGTTGTTTTAAATAGGAAATAAATGAAAACAACCTTCTCTCTTGGGAGCTGGAAATGTGTGGAATTTGACATAGAAGTAAATAAGGGAGGAAGTATTTATAGTGAATTTTGGTTCTGGCACATATCCTTAAATCCTGACATTGTTAATAGATTTCATACTGTGGCCATGACATAAGTTTCACTATTATTATCTTCTTCCAGAAGGAATAAAGAAAGGGTCATGTCAGCTGTGTAGGGGGTTTAGAATCTCATGGCTGGTTGCAGTTTTTCAGCATTGGAGACGTGTCGTCTTTCACCCATCTGGAAATCTGAGGCTCTCAACACTTGTTAAAATAGAGTTGTGTTGCTCCAAGTTGGGTAAGGGATAGCTTTGGATTGATAGTCATAGCTGGAATGTGGTTGGACAGAAGCTCTTTTCATCTGTCACAGTACTGAAGAAGCATATTTTTTATCTGAAAATATTATATGCCATCCTTAGTATTATTTAAGATGATGGAAGGGTGTTACATAGGAGGGAGCATGTGAACAAAATTGAGTATCTTGGTGTAGTTGCTTGGGCAGGCTGGCAGCTGTGTTTGGGCTGTATTTAGCTGCGAAGGTGGAGAGCCTTTGGGTGCTAGAAACTCTTGCAGGGCGAGAGATTGTTAATGGTAAGCATGGGCATGGTTAACCCCAGTCTCTCCAGTTATAGGTATTGTTGAGTAGTTAAAATAGTAGATTAAAAATAAAAAGTCATTAAAATTGAAACACTTCCCATACTGGGGATACGCTGCACTGGCTGCAGGCTGTGGGCAGAATGATGCCACTGCTCATCTTGAGAATTTGGTGCAAATCAAACCCCATTTTGTGTAGTGGGCTCCATGGGTGGTACTGTCAGCTTTCACTTGTGAAGGACTACTTCAGGTTCTTCTCTCCTCTGATACGTGCTATTTCTGTTGTGGTGGTTGGCCATATGGGTGCTTTTTCATACAGGCTTGGGAAGCCCCTGACGCAGCAGTTGGTTCTACCACAGTTCACCTGCTTTCAGGTTATTTCTAACTGCCCACAAATCTTTGGCCTTGGGTACCTAGCATTTTCTAAACTAAATCCTAGCTCTTTGCCGAATGTTTCTGAAATGCAAAGAGATCCAGGAATAATAATGTGGATTCCAAAACTTGCTGCTGTGTAGGAACTGTGGTACTGGAAGCAAAGCGCTGCCCTAGAAAGAAGGGGGAGAAATCCAAAATTTCCTCCACTGATTATATGCAGACATTACTTTTATGCTTTCCAAATGCCTTCTGGAGGGATTTCTGTAGCTGTGTAAAATGGCCTTTGCTTTTCATCGTTAACCAATTGCATTGTTACCATCTGAAACCCAAATTCTTTCTTCCTGCACCAGATGCAGAGCCACGGGCTATGAAACGCTGAAGCGTTTTATTCAGCGGTGTCTTGCTTTGAATGCAAAGCCAGGGCACATCCAGCCAGGTCATTGCTCCGAGTTGTTTACAGTCCCATGAGCTGCGGCGTTTCCTTGGGTGGTTACAGTACTTTCTGCTGCTTTCTGTTTAACTCCTATGTGCTCGCAACTCAGAGCTTTTGTATAAGCTTTGAGAGCGTTGTAATTTGTGAAAGAGCTGCAGTCCTACATGTGATGCCAAAGGCATGGCTGAATTTGCCTCTCCAGAGGATTCTGCAATGTTTAAAACACCTTTACAGTCTGAAATAAGGACCAAAGTGTTATTTCCCAACCCTTCCTCCTTGCACAAGCCCCTCTTTCCTGATACCATGTGTTAACCATACTTTGAGGTAGCTACATGCAATCTTAATTGCTGGCTGTATTTAAGCAACCACTTTTTGTTTCAAGACTTGGAATGCTTGCCTAGGAATCCTTACAGCCCCTTTCACATCACCCAGTGTTTCTGAAGTGAGACGTTCTCCTCCCCTTGTGCAGGTGACCTGATGAAGAGTGCTTCGGGGGAGTTTGCTGATGACCCCTGCTCTTCTGTGAAACGGGGAAACATGGTCCGGGCGGCGCGCGCCCTCCTCTCCGCCGTCACCCGCCTGCTGATTTTGGCTGACATGGCAGATGTCTACAAGCTGCTTGTCCAACTGAAAGTAGTAAGTGTAGTTCTTTTGCTGTGATCCACTTTGCCATGCTGCGTATGCTGGGCGTGCTCTGTCAGGTGGCTTTGTTTCATGATGTATGCTGACCCTGGTGTGCGCACTGTCAGTGGGTCACTTCTGGAGCAGGGAGGTTTTTCCTCTGAGCGAAACCTGTGCAGTGGATGTTTGTCACTTGTTTTTACGCTCATTGTAAGTGGCTTTTGACATTGTGTTGTACTTTATTCTGAACTTTTAGCACTGGTCTGCAACTGCAGGGGATAAGCAGCACTTTCCATCTTAAAGCAATAATTCGGCTTTCTTATAACCAGTACTCCCTTGGAGCTAGTAGGGATGAGTTGCTTCAGTAGACTAAATGAAACAAATGTGAAATATTTGAGGAAATCTTCCCACAAGCAAGAGGGTGGGTAGGTGGTTTGTTCGGAATTTGCAATGAAAATGAGACCTGATACTGGGCCTGCTTGGGTGGCAGTGCTTTGGGGACTCTCCTCATGCCCTTCTGTGGCCACTGCTACAGCTCTGTGAGGGCCATGGGCTCCTTCATACTCTCTCAAATGCATGTACTTGGCTGCCTCTGGTAGCCAAGTGGCTGGTGGCTCTGAAGTAGGAGCTAAGCCTTCAGTGCTGTCAGTCTTTGAAGTATCTCCCTCTCTGAAAATTAAAAGGGGCAGAGGAATATGGCTTTCTGTCTATGAAGTACATTCTGAATTACCTCCTGACCTGTGAACTGTATTACTTGGAAAAAAAATATGAATATATTTTCTTTTAGGTGGAAGAAGGTATCTTGAAACTAAGAAATGCTGGCACAGAGCAGGATTTGGGTATCCAGTACAAAGCCCTCAAACCAGAAGTGGACAAGCTTAACATAATGGCAGCCAAAAGACAACAGGTATAGTGAAAGCAGCTCTTTCTTCTGGATGTTATTTCTTTTTCACAATCAGAAAGTAAGGCATCCTTGCTGCTCTTGGACAGTACCCGTTGCTGCTGATACTTTTACTTGCTGAGTATTTTGTGTTGCACTGTGCTGTGTTTAAGGAGTTTCAGCTTGCCTGGCAAGCAGAAGGTCTGCTCAGCTGTAGCATACTGCTTCTGATGGAATTTGTTCTAGTAACATTTGTTTATGCTAATGCTGTAGTACCTTAATAAGATGCTGCTTCCCAAGATTTGCACTTCCCATTTTGAAGCAGTGCAGGGGTGGGTAAGGAAAGAATAGAGATGTGGCTCAGTGCCTGGTGCCATGCTGTCTGTGTGATTTGCACAGATGGACTGAACATGTCCATTTAAACAGGGAGCAAAAGCCATGGCTGAGCATGGAATTACAGCTCTTTCCAAGAGGAGAGTGCGTGCTGATGCTGGTTTGTCTTGCGCTGAAACACCCATTTGAGAAGGGATTTTAAAATCGTGGTGTGTGTGTTCTGTGTTTGGATAACTTGTGCTTAACCTTAAATGGCATATAAAATTTGTTTTGTTCAACATCACTGTTGTGACTCACTCTTGTGTAGGTAAGTTCTCAAAAGCACGCAGAGATGTGGGCAGTCCATTTATCACAAGGAGCATAATTCTTGTAGAACATTTGTTTGTTTGCTCTGCTGATACGCGCAAACCAAAACTGCTTATGCACCTCTGACACTGCTTGGGGGATTTTTGCACAGATTCATCTCTGCAAATAAACTGGGTACAGTCTGAAATGGATGGCCAGTTGGTTATGTATCTGAAATCTGATTGTGGGAAATGCGAGTAGGGTTGGGATGGCAATGCAATAAATGTTCTTAAATTGCTCTGTGATAGATTGTTCCACACTGTGGGAAGTGGTTGTATTAAATCTGTAAGCCTGCTTGCAGTGCCCTCCCTGCCTAGTGTGTATCTTGTAGAGGTCACGTGTTACCCATTCATTCTGAAGAGCTGTCAGATTAGTTTTCCTTTTCTCAGTAATACAGTCCTCTTTTTCATCATCTCTTCGTTGGATTTAAGAGGTAAAATTATGATACTGCTAAAAACCCTGTTCATTGTTCCTTTTATAAACTTACTGCTCATGCTGGACTCGGAAGCTTTGTCTAACCATAGTACTTCTGCTCCGAAGTGGAGGTGATGGTGCTTTAGAGGGTTGCAGCAATGAGTATTTGGTCTGGACTTGCTCACTAATCTTAAATTAGAGATAATTACAGTCACTGGATTAATTTTGTCTCATTGGAGATGAACCAGAAGTTGAATGAGATGATATACTTGTTCTTCTAAAATGAAGTACCCAGGTCTCTTGAGGAGAGTAAACTCCGTCTTCTAGGTGTGACTAAAGAAAGCATTCTGTTTGTGAACAGAAAACTCTTGGAGTTTAAAGATCATCTTGCTGCTTAGGTGCCAGCCAAGATTGCAGGGAAAGCCTCTTGTTCATTTGATAGTTAAAAGTTTGTTTGGTTCTTAAATTGCCTAAAAACTTAAGTTGCTCTGTTTTGAGGATTTAGGTTTCTTTGTGACTATTTAGATGTCACGCTAACTGGAAGAAGTGGAGAGAAAACACATGCTTGCAACTTGTGTCCTGCTTTACAGGTATTACCAGCTTTCAAAGTGCTGGTCCTCGGAGGTGGAGAGAAACAAAAGTCCAACCTCAGGTTTTGTACTGTGGAGTTGGGAGTGGCCCACTTTGAGTTTTGTCTTTATGAAGCTATTGTGTTTTGAAATTAATTGAGATGTTAAGAATAGGGATACTCAGTCAGAAGGTAGTTAAATTCGAGGGTACTAGGCAAAGAACATGCCTGTCTTGAAGATGTGGGGAGACAGTGTATGGATGTTAAATGTGAATGTTCTCATGCTTTTTTTCCCCTATAATTTGCCTGATAGGAATTGAAAGATGTGGGTCACCGTGATCAGATGGCAGCAGCCAGAGGAATCCTGCAGAAGAACGTTCCCATTCTTTACACAGCATCCCAGGCCTGTCTGCAGCACCCGGATGTAGCTGCTTACAAAGCTAACAGGGACTTGATCTACAAACAGCTTCAGCAGGCGGTCACGGGCATCTCCAATGCAGCCCAAGCCACTGCATCAGATGATGCTGCCCAGCAGCAGGGTGGAGGTGGAGAGCTGGCTTATGCTCTCAACAATTTTGATGTAAGTTTGAAACCCTTTATAGTGTAAAAAAAAAAAAAAAAAAAAAAGTAACTCCATCTCTTCATTCACCTGATTTACTAGCAACAGCTTCCTTTTATTTCTATTGCCTGAGAAATCATTTCCTACTGAACTACAGCAAGTCTCAGGTAAAGTAGGATCTTATTTTTTAAAAAGCCTTTTTCCAAACTAGGATTGATGGAATATAGAAAGTTATATATGTGGTTCTTAGTGATTGAAGGCTGTCAAGTTAAACTAGCTCTGAAGCAGCAGTTAGCCTACTGCTGCATTAGATGTAAGCCCTTAGTTTATTTGAAATTGATTATTTCATAATATATTTATGTAATGTATTCTTCTGCGTGACAGAAATGATTTATTAAAGGTGAATAATGTATTTGAAACTTCCCAAGCTACCTATTGAGAAGAACATGAAGTGGGAAGTTTAATATGGTTGGGAATGGAGTCATTTCAGTGATGTGTTGTACTGATCTGTCATGTTCTTTATCTTGCATTCCGTGAGTTACTGAGGATAGCCATGCATTTTTACTGAGAACGCTTTCCTTTTGAAGCCAGTGTTCTGTGTCTGCCACTGATCCAGCCTCTGAATTTCAAACACCTTGGCAGTAACGTGCCTCTAAAACTTTATTTGATATTGCAAAGCCATCACTCAAAAGTTGTTTAATACTTTTGGCTTTTGCCAGATATTGCTCACCTTTTTGCTCTTACCACTCCTGTTCCTGCCCTCTGTTATTTCCTCTGCCATGTTTCTTTTAGTAGGACAAAGTACTATTTGAGTTCTCCCTGTGCCCAGTGTGAAGCCTTCTATGTGATCTCTTGGGTAACATGGGATGTAAGGGTTGTCTTGATCTTTGTGATGATAATTTGTTTTAATTCTGCTTTTCTTCAATTCTAGCAGCTGTATGTTCAGCTGCATAAGCCTTAAAGAGCATGCCTCATGTTAGCACCTGAGAAACCAAAGGCTTGAGCCAGTGCCTGTGGGAGGGGAAGGCAGGTCCTGTAATAGCAGCGGTTTTAAGGACTGACTTCATTACGTAAAATTGAATCATAGAAACACAGAATGGTCTGGGTGTGAAAGGACCTTAAAGCTCATCCAGTTCCAACCCCCTGCCATGGGCAGGGACACCTTCCACTGGAGCAGCTTGCTCCAAGCCCCTGTGTCCAACCTGGCCTTGAACACTGCCAGGGATGGGGCAGCCACAGCTTCTCTGGGCACCCTGTGCCAGCGCCTCAGCACCCTCACAGGGAGGAGCTTCTGCCTAAGAGCTCATCTTAATCTCCCCTCTGGCAGGTTAAAGCCATTCCCCTTGTCCTGTCCTTACAGGCCCTTGTCCAAAGCCCCTCTCCAGCTTTTTTGTCAGCCCCTTTAGGCACTGGATGACTATTACAAGGTTCATGGATTTTCTCATCTACCTCAGACTGTTTAATGTGCTTTCTTTTATATGGCCATATTTCACTCTGTAAAATACGAGATTGACAAAACAAATGTGTTCAGGTTCTTGGCAGACACTGTTCCTGTGCTTAATTTCCTGCTAACTTCTAAGTATTGTTGCACTCTAGTAATAAGAGGCTTTGCACACACGTCTCCAAATACTCCAGTGTTTGTACTGTGATGGTAAAATATTAAATGGCTACTAGAAGATAATCACCATCTCTATTTTTATAGCGCAGCTCTGGAGTTGTAACGTACTACTGTTGTATGATCTTCATAGCTAAAAGTTTCAGGAAGAGTGGGGACTGTGTTGGAGAACACGTGCCATGTTCTAATTCTGCTGCAAGGGCTACGTGGTTACTCTGTAGGGAGACCAAATGGGCTGGCTGGTGGGAGAAGCAGTGGTTGTGATGTTGCTGTTGGAGTTTGCTGGCATACAAACATGGTTGTGAAAGCTCACATGTGGAAAAAGAATAGTGATTCTTCCCCCTACTGTGCTTTGGGGAGACCCCCCCCCCCGCAGTCCTGCGTCCAGCTCTGGGGCAACTACACCACAGGGATGTGGAGCTGTTTGAGCGAGTCCTGAGGAGGCTATGGGGCTGCAGCAGCTCTGCTCTGGAGCCAGGCTGAGAGAGCTGGGCTGGGGCAGCCTGAAGAAGAGAAGGCTCCTGAAGGGGAGACCTTAGAGCAGCTCCAGTGCCTAAAAGGAGCCAACCCAAACCTTTCTAGGATTCTATGAAAAAAACCTTTGGAGCTTCTTTTATAAAGAATTAGCAATATCCTCCCCTTCCTAGCCTCGTAGCAGAAATAAAACCAGAGCTTGAAATGGACGAGTAACTTTTCTTTAAGCTGCAAACCTGTTTAAATGAGTCTCGTGCAAGTCCTCACAAGGTGATAAATACCACACTGCTGCTTCCTGGTGAGCTTCCATGCGTGGTGGCATGTGCAACTTGAAAAGCAGATTATGTCAGTACTGCTGTTCCAGCCTTAAGTCTCTCAGTATGAGCCATGCTTACTAATACTGTCAAGATAAACCTGTGATGGTTTTCTGCCATAATGAAATTGATTTCTGTGCTGTTTGAAACATTCGTGTTGATGTTTCACTTTGAAAATGTTTGAGAACACTGTTGTATTTACCTGAGGAGATTAAAAACTTGATCAACTAGGACAGCAGAGCACTGTAGATAGGGCTAATTTTGGATGTCTGTTTTCCTTGGGTTTATGTTCATGATGGGATAGTTATATCTGACGACTTAACTAGTGAAGGCATGCCTGCACTGACATGTAGTTAAGAAGAGTTCTGTACTTTGAACCTTATTTGTGCTGGCACATTTGATTTTTGCCATTCATATAACGAGGCTTCCCGTGGCCAAGTTTTGTTCAGCTGTCAAAGCAGCACAAGAAATGACTAGCAATGTAATCTGCTGGGGAACCTTTTAGTCATTCTGCAAAACTACTCATGAAAATCATCCTCTGTGCCAAAATTGTGCGTTTTTTGCCTTTAAAGCCTGATGGGCTGTAAATGTTGTTTGTCTGGATGACTTACCAGTAGCTTCCTGCTTGGTCTGGTTACCAATTCCTAAATTTCTTGATTTTTCTAGAAACAAATTATTGTGGATCCATCGACCTTCAGCGAAGAACGTTTTAGGCCTTCCCTGGAAGAGCGCCTGGAGAGCATCATTAGCGGAGCAGCCCTGATGGCTGATTCATCCTGCACACGTGATGACCGACGGGAACGTATAGTTGCCGAGTGTAATGCAGTGCGACAGGCCTTGCAGGATCTGCTTTCAGAATACATGGGGAACGTGAGTATCTCCTGGTCTGTTTGTATAGTTTGTGTGCTTCTCTGAAACATGGAATCAGAGCTGTGTGGCTCAAAGCTTGTTTGTTCTGTTCCTGAACAGAATTTGAGCAGTAGTCCTGGAAGCTTTGTCAAGACCTAGGTTCAAACATACTTAAATCATCAATGATCTTTATCTTCAAATGGATCTCTAGTCTTCCAGGCAACTATTAGCAGTATGAAGTGTTGGCCCTTCAGCCTGTTCTTATTTTATGACTGTTAATATTGGTTTGTATAGAAATGCAGTAGAGTTAGTCTGTTTTTCCATCTCGGTTTACATAAGGTGAGTTGGCATGTGGAAGTGGTACTTCATTTCTGCTGAAGCTTGGAAAGTTGAATTGCCTCATCTTTTTAGCTAAAGGCACAGATTCTCAGAATCAAGTTAATTACTGTTGCTACTCAGTTCAGTAGAGGTGATGTATGATGTTAAATATTTAGCAAGAATTCCTGAGAACAGTTTGGTGTAAATATTGGACTGAGCAGTTGTTTTCCAGTGCTTAGGCATTTAATGTGCCCACAGTATTTGAAACCTCAGAGTGTTTCTACGGTTGGAGTAAGTGTTACATCACACAGCTGAGCTTCCGTGTTTGAGGGCATTGTGATATAATACTGGACATCCCTCTCTCCAATGCCTTGTTTGTTCACATCCTGGTGGGTTTTAAGTCTGAACAGCTCTTGCTGTGTGAAATGAGGTTGGGGTATTGTAATATTTAGACTATGTCTGTACTGTAACAGTATTTAAGTTGACTTCAGAAATGAAGTTGCAGAAGTAGCAGCAACTTCAGTGAACTACGTGACTTGGAGCACTGTAGCAAGTAAAATTGGCTGAAGAAATCTTAATGGCATGAGGCAAAGCCTTCTTTATGCTTTTGAGCATGTGTGAGGTGAAACTTACCTCAGAGATACCTGGCTTAGACAGTAGAATTTATTTAAGAACGTTGCTGTGTTGTGCAGCTTATCTTCAAATTTTTTGATGAAAACTACTTCAGCGTAGAGTAAAACAGATCTGAGGGCTGCTGTGTGCAGACTGGGGTGGTACGATTTGGAGAACAGATGCCGTGTGTGGTAGAGAGGAAGTAAAACAAGGATTTCTGTTTACCAAAGACAAGGGCAAAGTAATTGAACAACGCTGAAAGCTAAGTCTTATATAGCCTGCGGGCTGAGTTAGGTACTTCATGTAGTCTGTCTTAATTGCTTGTGAAAGTAGCTTGTGCTCAGCATTGCCATTATATAGAACTTAAGACTGCAGCTGGGAAGCGTGACGTTCTGCCGTTTAAAATTCCTTTCAGAGCAGGGTGTTTTATTAGTATATGATGCATCTGTTATAATCCCTCAAACAAACATGCTGCTGGATTGGATGAAGCCCTGTCTGCATAATTCAGAGCAAAACATCCACCATATGCTAATTAAAAATGTGGAAGAGGTAAATGCTTGGTCTTGCACGTAGGAGTTGGTGGCATTTCTCTCACTGCAAGTTGGTTGATACCTGTGTAAAACTGCAAAGTGTTAACTTCTTATTGCAGAAATGCCTGTCCTCCTCCTCGGCTGTGTACCGTTGTCTCTGATAGGCAAGTGGAAGTAATCACACTGAGATGGAAAGAATGTGTTCCCTCTGTTATCTCTTTTAACACATTGTGAAATTAGTGGAGCATGCTGAATTTTTTAAAGTCACTGCTATGTTATGATTGTAGACAGTGTAGTTGGGGAAATGAGATTAGAAATTCAGTGAAATGGAGTGGAAAAAGCAATTGATAAATTATGGTGGAAATGTGGGATGGTGTGTAAAAATCCATACTGTAACCCCCTCAACGATTAAGCTGAAGAATGACTAATAGTTGGGAATCTACACAGTGAAATAGGTTTGATACAACTGCAGGAAGAGTGGGGATATGCTGGTTTACAGTAGTGGTAGAGGAAATGTCACATCATGTATATGTATGATATACCCACAGCTATACAGTACCCAGCCATCTCCTGTTCTGCTTTTCTCCAGTCTCCCTTTGAAGAAGGAAGTGAATCAGGCATTAAATCTTTTAATTGCACAGCACTTGCAGTGCATCATAAATCCTCTCCAAGTGCTAGAATGAGAGGTATTTATTGGCCAAGTGTTAAAATTCAGAGAGAAGACTGAGTGAGGAATACGCTGGTTGAAGCACAGGAATGTCTTGAGGCGGATTCCCTTTTAATTTTAAATGCCTTCTGTTTTAGTGACTTCCTCTGGCTTTTGGGTTTTCTTTCAGATCTCTGGCAATAAAAAGGCTGTTTCCTGGATAGTTTGTACTCAAAGTTGGGTGGTTTGGAGCCATAGTTCGACTGGCTCTTTGGACCTGTCCCCAAGGGCCTGTGAGTCTGCAGGTTTCTGTGTGTGGCAGCAGTTTATATCTGAATAACAGTTTTCAGTAATCAGGTAGGATCTCTTGACCCCTACTGGCATGATGTCATTAAGAATGAGCATCAGTCAGCCCCTCCTGACCATCTCCCCCCAGTTTTCATGCTGGGCATGGTGTGCTGTGATATGGAATACCTGTTTGGCTGGTTTGGGTCAGGTGTTCTGTCTCTGCTTCCTCCTGGCTTCCTATGCCCCTCCTCACTGGCAAACCATGAGACTGAAAAGTCCTTGATTGGGGTAAGTGCTGCTGAGCAGCAACTAAACCATTGGTGTGTTATCAGCATTGTTCCCAGACTAAGGCCAAGACGCAACACTGCTACTAGGGAGAAAAGTAACTCTATCCCAGCTGAAATCGGAATACTTGGGGATGAAGCCTGTAATTATGCCCCTAAAAGAAGGACAAGCTTTGCTTGCTAGGTAGTTTGTTATGGCACTTGTTTCCCCTTTTTTAGGCTGAAGTGCGTTTTATTTCCTCTGCCACCTAGCACTCCTGTCTTGCCATTGTCAAGAGTAGTCCACCTTGGTCAGGCTAAATTTTCTGTGTTAGTGCCAGTGTTGTGTCTTGATAGTAGTCAGTAGTGGATTCTACAATAGGACAGTAACAAGGGAAGTCTCTAGTTTTACTTACCAGAGTATACCCCAAGCTGTAGCAGTCTGTGCCTCAGGTACTTCCAGCGCTAGCATTGCTGACTGCATCTAATAGCTCTTGTTGCGCTTTACGCTAATGAGTCTGTAGTTTCTTTCCGAACCCTTATAAACCTACAGCATCCATAATGTTCATTAGCAAGGAGTTGTCCTTCCTAGACAGGTACTGAGTGAAGAAACATCTCCTTTTGTTCAGAAGCAGAACAGTGTTCTGCTTGTACTGTTAGACATGTTCAAAGCCAGGTTGGACAGAGCCTTGGGTGACTTGGGTGGCAGGCATTCCTCCCCATGGCAGGGGGTTGTAACTAGATAGTCTCAAGGTCCTTTCAAACCCAAACCATTCTATGATTAGATGTTTCCTCCACTTAACCTAGGAAGATACCCTGAGCAGTTACTCCTGCTCGCTCTTATGCCACTGACATTGTTTCAGAGCCATATCATGGAGAACCTTTCTTTTCTTCTCCAGAAAGAAGTGTCCTAGTTTTATTAGGTGCTTGCTGTAAATAAGATACTTGGCACCTCCAGCTTTGGTTGTTCTCTCATTATCAAACAGGATGGCAGGATGGGATTTGTGCGGTGAGTTAGGACTCAATGCCTGTGGTTATCCGTCTTTCACAGAAGTTTGCGTCATTGACTTCAGCCTAGTCTCATGGACTGGGTGCTAGTTAGTATCTGCTGTGGTAGTGGCTGTCTCCTTGTTTAGATACATGAAGAATCCAGCTTATGTGGTCCAAGAAGGTTCTGAGACAGGAATCACACTGCACGTGGTGGCAGTGATTTGGATGTGGGTTTTAACGGTGTGCTTCTGATTCAAGCCAAAATGCTGGTATAGGCACATTCTGTAATCTACTCCTGCCCCTTGTCTGATCTTCAGATTCCCTTGGAAATCTGGGTACCAAATCTGCATCTGCCATGCGGGATTC
Organism: Myiopsitta monachus; assembly: GCA_017639245.1. Lineage (NCBI taxonomy): Eukaryota > Metazoa > Chordata > Aves > Psittaciformes > Psittacidae > Myiopsitta > Myiopsitta monachus. The sequence continues at coordinate 37,245,469 of CM029917.1, read as the reverse complement.
ACACAGTGTCTTGGTATCTTCTGGTTTTGCTCTACAGTACCAGGTTAAGGATGTCTAACGCTTGGTTTGGTCTCTGATAGCTGCTGAGCACTGAGGTGGTATCTTGAAACAGCTATCATCAGGATTTAGCTTCTGAGTTGTCGGAGTCTGTATTTGTGAATGTCACGAGATGTTCCTTCTCTTGTGCGCCAGTTACTACTGATGTCCACTGAACTTCGTCTGCCATTTCATTACCCAGCCTCTTGGCTTATAAACCACATTCCTTAAAACGCCAGCTGTTCATCCCTTAATTGTAGCATCTGATTCTGTAGCTTCTTCCCCTCATCTTCCCCTTCACCCTGAGAGAGCTGGTTTTCATTATGGCTTTTGCTCACTTCTCATGATTCCAACAGAAAACCATTTTCCTTTTTAAACTTGCATTGCAGATCCCTCCTGGATTGAAATAGCAAACACAAGCGTCTGTATGCATTTGATTTTCATTACTTGGAATAAGCTTGATTCTTCCTGCTAGTGCTGAATGGCAGAGCAAGAGTAGGAAGGCCTAAAAAATTTCATAATTGATTCTGACTAGTGCTGCAGAAGCAGAGTAGTCCAAGGTCTTGGATCTGGAATGCAGTAAATTCACCACATCAGTCGTAGCTGTAATGTAACTAATGGATGGCAAGGTTCAGATCTGTTTCCACCAAGCATTCCTTGTGTGTGTTTGACTAACTAAATTGAAAAGAAAAAATTCAAAGCTTATTTGGGTTTAGTTGGACATTGATACCAGACTTAGGCAGGGGAAGAGGACAGAGCAGAGCATCTACTTGAATAATGTCCTGGGTTAGTACTACAATGACAAAGGAGTTAGTAAGAGAGTTAGGATCCTGAGTGCAGCACTGTAAGACAGTACAGCAGAAACAGTCTATAACTCCATAATAGTTTTCTGTGGGTAGACACTCACCAGTTGCAGTTTGCTCCAAATAAAGTGTGAAGCAGAGTACTTTGGCACTACTACCAGTTTGCTCTAATGTTGTCTTTGCACTGGCAGCTGGTGCAATACCTCTTCCAGCATAGAGAGCAGGTACAATTTCTGTCAATATCTCTGCTTGTCTGTCCTGAACTAGTCAACTCTGCCTCAAGTTTATACATGTAGCTTTCTTTGCAGTTACGTTAGCTAAACTACTTCAAGTGAATGCATAGAAAACCAGCAGTGGCCTGATAGAGCTGAAATGTTTCTGCATTTGTGGGAAGCTGTAGAATGGAGAGGTAAAAAAAAATGTGTCTGCAGACACAAAAATCCATAAACTTTGTCATGACAAGGTGTGTACTCTGTGCTGTACCTCTCCATGGGCGTTATTAGCACAGAACTTGGGCAGCTCGGCATGATTTGTAGCTGCTTTGTTAAATATGGCAAATGTAGGAGATAGTGGGTTTTGAGGTCAGGTTCTAGAGTTGGGGTTTGCAGGTTAGGAAGCGCAGGCCATCCACTGGGAACTTAACCAGAAGTTTCTGCTCTTGTCTGACTGCATTGAGCTTACAGAAGACATCATTTATCCCACTGACATGCAAGACTGGAAATAAAAACTTCTTTAAGCTTTTGACAGCCCATTTTTTTTATTACTTGATGCAGGTGCCCTGAGGGATGGGGACAGTTGGGCTTCACTCCATAAGCTGTTCCAGAGCTACTCACAGCAGTGATTAGAGGTGTCCATGCACAGAGATGAGCAGAGAGTTCTCATTTTAAGTCTCTGTCCCCCATCAATTTCTAATGCATACAGCTGCCCTTTCATACACACACCAGTAACTCAGACATGTACTAGCACAAACTTGGTCACAAATTCTGGTTTGGCTTGTGGGGAATGCAGACGCGGAGCCCCATTGTGTACCACATGCTCTTGTACAATAAAATCCCTTGTTACTACATTTGGAAACGATAAATCATGTTACATAAAGTAGCTTGACAGGTCCTATTTCAATGGGAATTTTAATGCTTTCATATTAACATTCTGACTGTGTCCTTGACTGTCTGGATTGCATTAGAGGTGCTTGGCAGCAAATGGAGAAAACCCACTGGGGCTGGTTTCCGAGCAGGCATTCCAGGCACACATTACTTCAGCTGATTTCCTTTCTTTTTTCCAGTTTCTATCTTCTGTTTGGCCTGAAGTGGTTGAGCACCAGGGCTGGGTCTGTTTAGGGGTGATGGTTGCATTTCTTGTCATGTTAGACTTTAATTTACAATAGTATAGCACAGTTGAAGGTGAGGTGGTTGAACACCAGGTTGCTGTGCTACACTGTCTAGTAGGAACTCTTATGTGCTGGGCTGTGCGGTTTGGCTCTTGGGATAGCTGAAGTAGGTCTCTGAACTTCTGGTTTAAACTTGGTGGTCTCATAACTTGCTATATGCTTGGTTTTGCCGTCTGTTTCTTTGTTCAGCGTGCTTATGCAAATGTACTTCTTCAGAGAAGCACTGTTTCTTCTATATTAATTTTGCACTTTATTGCTTTTCTTCCCTGAGCTTCTTTGAGCATCTCTGATGCCTGAAAATGAATGTCTAGGAAAGTGCCTAGCTTACCTATTCAGTATCTTTTGGGAGAAACAATTCTGTTTTCAGAAATACCAGTGAAGGGTGTTTCTACTCCTGACGCACTTGTGTTTTACAGAATGGAGATGTGTCTTCATTGTGAATGTGTCTACTAATAATGTTGATCCGCAGCTTTGTATTCTCATCAATGATCCAACCTTGGATAGGAACGCACTGTGAACCTTCACATGACTCTCAAACTTATTTACGACAAGTAGCTATCTATTTGAAAGGGCTCTTGCATAGTCCTTTTAACGAAAGCAACTGTTTCTGTGAAATAGGTGGGAATTAGTGGCAGACTGATCCCTATTTATGATAAAGATGCTGATAAAAATTCGTCCTTGAGATAATCTACACTTTCTTTTTTAATATTGTTTCTGTCAGTTTAAGGTGCTTGAATGCTGATGTGATGGACGTGGTTTAAAAGCCTGGCTAGATTTTCCTGTCCTGGACTTAGCTGTTTTCACTGAACAGCAATGCTGGGCACTAATTTCCATAGGCATTATCAGTTTGAAAAGATGCTGCTTTTTAAAAACAAAATATTTCTGAAGTGATCCAGTTTTAAAGTTTAATGCTTACAGGCTGACAGAGAATAAATAATTCATCTTATGTGGAGTGAAGCCTCCTGAAGATGATGGGAATTTCACACCGCAGTCAGCTGGGCATTTTTGAGCCACAAGAAAAGAGCTTCCATGTTCCTTACCCAACAACTTTGGGACTTAGCAGGGGGTTTCTTTTCAGAAGACATGCTGAGAACTTTTATTTCTTAGGTAGTAATACAAGGACCTATGGAAATAAACAGAAGCCAGCTCAAGCAAGGCTTTAACAGCCTTGTAAGCTTTGGAGATTAAAGCTCCTCATCACTCCTGATCATCCTAGCAGTTCCTCTGAGCTCATCCCAGTGTGTATCTGGAGTTGCTGGTTTAGAGAGCCCCAACAACTGCTGCCATGAGTGTGCTCAGCCTCAGAAGGGGGAGAGGGCAGCAGATGGAGCTTCCAGTTGTGTGTCATGACCTTAATACCTACCTAAAGAAACCCAGTAAAGCCCAACACTCACACCTGAAGTTCCAGCACAAGCTTGGCAGTCTGTTGAGATCTTAAATTACTGCTGTTCTCCACCCACTACCTTCGGCCTTTGCTGCTTGTTTGGTGCAAAATTGCTGGTAATAACTTCTATTGAATTGATTTGGACAGTAGCTGGGGCTTGGTCTAGGCTGTCTTATACAGTAGCACTCAACCTTGCAGTCTTTCCAGTTTTCAGCATTTCTGTTATAGACTCTTAGTATATGTAAAGGAAGGGAGGTTGCTGCCCTCACTTACAGTGCTTACTCCATTCAGGTGTGCGGCAGAATGGAAGTCACATGCTGTCTCTAAACTTGAGAATTGAGTCTTGCAGATGCATTGTGTGGCAGTGAAGTCTTCCATCCTGCTCGATCCTGCCTTTCCTCCCCCACCACTTTAGGCTTGTATTGATGAAATACCTGTTCTTCCTTTCTTGTAGACATATGTCTATCTCCAGTGTTAGCACATCTTAAATACCTTCTAATATTACAAATCCAGACTCTTCTTACTGTAATGTTTATCGCTAAGATTGGTGGAAGGAACATCTGATATAATGCATGCGCACTTGTTTGTGGTACAGCAGTTGGCATTTAGCAGCATTTTACTTTTGAGCTGTAAACCATTTTACATAAATATGTGCTAATGCTATGCATGGATCCTGCTTTACAATTCTGTTTTGTCACTTAATTTGAATTCTGTTGTTTTGTAGGAAAATATTTGAACTCTTATCTGCCTACGTAAGATGAAATCTATAGTCGCCCCTAATGAAGCACCATTTGGTGGTACTTGAGTACTCTCTTAAAGCCAAAATCGAGGAGTATAGAGGGAACAGAGCATGCAAGTTTGCACAGTGACTACTGATCTGTGCATAAGCAGTCTTTTAGCCTCCAGCAGGATCATGCTCTCAGTGTGCAGAAGTATTACACACACAACTGGGCTTTTGATTTCCTCTTGTTGGAGGAAAGGGAATATGGAATTATTACAAAGTTGGAATGCTGCAGGTTTTGCATTACAACAAAATACTTTCAAGTCCTGGACTTCCCTGTTTTTATTAAGCCTTGACCTAATACAAACTCTGGATTAAGTTCCTATCTTTCTGCAAGATGGGATTCAGTAGATAATGAAATGAGAGAACGAGGACAGTTGCTGTCTGTGTACACACTTGTCCTTCTTACTGTCTGGTACCACTTACAATCCTCTTCAGGCCTCCGGTGATAGGCAAAACCTGTTGTGCTCTGTTATCTTGCTTTCCAATATCTCTTTCCCTTTTTATAGATCGTGATGCAAGCAGTAGAGGTCTTGAATAGGCACCCAGAATTTCTATTCTAGGTGTTTGATATCTGGATTGTGCTCTTTGCTTAACCTGTTTTATCCTGTATAAGAAAGCTGATGTTCTGTAGCACTCATAATGTGTCCTGGAGCTTTAGACCTACTTTGTCCCAGAAAGTCAACTGAATCAATACAGAATAATTATTGTGGCTTATCCAAGTAGTGGCAGCCCTCTTGAATGTAAATAGAGGCAGAAGAGTGACTTAATCCTCCTTGTGTCTGAGGAAAGGATAAGGGTCAAGCTGTATCTTGGAAAGCTGTTGAAATAGAGGAGAAAATGTTGGCTTCCTTCTGGTCTGCACAGGAGCATGTCCCTTCAGTGGAAGGGACAGGAGTTAGAGGCAAAAGAGCAGAGACAACTTGTATATTGTCAGGGTTAAAAATCTTCTGCTCAAAGCTGTTTGAAAACACTTCAAGAGTTTGGAGACGGTATCCTCTTGCTGAATTGGCACTCTGAGTGGTTTCTTTACAGTAACAGCAACAAACCTATAGGCTTTCAGGCCAGCAGCTTCCTCACAAAGGTGTGCTAAAAGATGCATTTTTTTCAGTGCCAACTGTAAAAGGTTTTCCTTGGGCATCAGGCCAGAAGGGGAAAACCAGGGCATTTGCACAATTAGCAGTGGTCAATAGAAAGGCTTGTTCTGGGCTTGCTTTCACAAATAACTGTGCCTTTCATAAATGGAGCGTATTTTTCTTTAACGTCTGTATGTTTCAGATTGAGCGCAAATGTTGCGTGATGTGCAGCCACTCATGGATTATTGACTCATCCTGCATGTATGTTAACCTCTGACTGTCAAGAGGAAAGGGTTTTGCCATTTGTTGAGTGCTCTACTGCTGCCATATGTGGCCAGAAAAAAATTGCTTTTTAGCTTAGAATCTCTTCTGTGTGCCTGGGGTGCTGTCATCTGTGGCTTAGTGAATATGATAACTTGAATTGACATTATCAGTTACTTTATGAAACCTGCAGAAAGAGCCTGGGTAATGAAGCCTGGGAGCTCTTTGGGAAACAAACCAAAAAGGCTTTGAAAACTAAAGGTATTTCTGTGGAGCAAAAGAAACATGGGTGATGTGGGAGTGTGCAGTGGAGTAACTGGTGAGAGATGAGGTACAATTCTTGTGGACACAGACGTGTTAGTCTTGCAGGCTGATATAGCAGCTCTGCTGGGCTGGGGTATTGAGGCAGTGGGTGCATGCCTGTGGTGGGGCCACTGAGCCCCTTCTGCTGCTTGTGCCTGCTCCAGATTTTCCTTCTAGCTTGCCTTTTATAGAATCATGGAACGGGTTAGGTTGGAAGGGACCTTAAAGCTCATCCAGTTGTAACCCCCTGCCACAAGCCGGGACACCTTCCACTAGAGCAGGTTGCTTCAAACCGCATGCAGCCTGGCCTTGAACACTACCAGGGATGGGGCAGCCACAGCTTCTCTGGGCACCCTGTGCCAGCGCCTCAGCACCCTCACAGGGAAGGACTTCTGCCCAAAGTGTCCTCTCAATCTGTCTTCCCTGTTTCTAAAGGGTTCATGTGTGCATCTTTTCCTTCTCGCCAGTCAGCTTCAGGGATTGTGAGGGAAAAGCTTGTGTCAGGGGGGCTTTGCCTGCCCTTCCCTGCCATGCCTTTGAACCTCTTCTTTGAGGACTGTCTTAATTATTGAGTCATTTGAAGGGGAGAAGGTGACATGAAAGCTCTGATGTCAAGTACAAAATAGGACTGCAGCTATATCATTTGATACAGTTCCCCTTAAATGCCAAATTGTGAATTTCCTTAGAGGCAGAATGAGTTTTTGGGCATGTTTCCAGGAGTCAGAAGAATCCCAATTCTGGAGGTCACTGGGCTGAAAAAAGCCAAAGAAATGAGAAGTTAATGCAGAAATAACTGAAGTGTTTAAAGAAGAAAAAAGTTAAAAGCCCTTCTGCCTTGTCCCTGAGCAGTTGACCCCTTTGGAGCTAATGGCCTACAACATGGTTGTGTTTCTTCCTGAGGGATCTTTGAATTGAGGAAGGCTCGTTAACTTAAAAATCTATGTTCTTGCATTGTGAGAGTTGATTTGAAGCAGGCTTGTCCCTCCTGTAGCTGCAGGTAAGATTGGTGCCTGGGCTTGCTGGGGCATTGTGGTCTTCTGCTCATCACCACTTCTGAGGTCATACATGACTGCTGCTGTCTATGGAGATGCTGTGGGACTCTCCTGTGGGGGACTGTGACCAAAATGAACGAGGAGATCTATGAAGAATACGTGTGTAGAGGAAAAAGGTAATGATTAAGCAGCAAATCTTCATGCCCTGATACTCCCCCATACGCTGTCATGAAAGCTTACTCACAGAGAATATAAGAGTGGCTTTTAGTGACAGGTGCTGAAATCTCCAAACTGCCTCTAAATCTTTATCCTCAATCACTTTGTAGTGCTGGGGAAACATCTCCACTCCTCACACATGCACCCCCCCCAAACTAAAATCCTGGGTACTCTCAGCTGATGTTTAGGAAATGGTTTTGAAAGAGCAGGGCTGTATCAAGTACACAGGGAACTTGTGTCCCCTGGGAGTGCTCCTGGTGTCATTTCCAGTACACTGATTATTCTGTGCATTTTGTGAAGTTGCTCTATGACTTTGGTTACATTACCACTTTTGGAGCAGTGCCTGTATAAAGGGAAGGGTGGTTTTGAAACTAGACTGCAGTCAAGTTAAAGCTTATTTCTTGGTATAAAACTGAATTTAACCAGGTGGGTTTTTCAGATCACTGTCAGCTTAAGTACATTCCATTTCCTTGTTTTCTGTCCCAGATTGTACAGTTCTGTACCTTAATTGTTTGTTTTGAATAGCTGCTGCTTTATCATCTGTCTAAGGCTAGTTTAAGTCATCTATCTAATGGTTTCTTTACAAGTTGATGCTGATACAGTAAAAAAGTGAAATACCTTTGCATCTTATAGCTCTCTGCTTTTATTTACTTTTCTAACCCTCACCACGGGTGATGCTGCCATCCCGCTCCACCTCAAATGTGCTGACGGCTCCTAAATGGTTTATTTCCATTGCTTTTGAAGAAGGGCAGCCACTTTGTATGTGTCTGGCTGGTGCTGGAATTCCACATACTTTAAAGCATCCTCATTGTCTGCAAGAGTGGCTGGAGATGAGTTAATTTAGTAAGTAAAGGTTTGGTAATGACTTCTGAAATGAATGACTGTTGTGCATGCCAGGTTTCTTGTGCCTTTTTAATCCTGCACAGTTCATCAGTGAGGTACTATAGGTAAATGGAGATGATACAAATAAGGTTGCTGCCTTTCTCTCACTGCAGCCAGTGGTGTCAACTTTGCATGGATGTTCTTGTTTCAAGCAATTTCCTCCTCCTTGGAGGCAAGTGAAGTTACTGAGATGTGTGTGTAGGATGGAGATGAGATACTTGGGCTTTTTGGTGCTGGTAAGGCTAGAGGAGTTCAGTAGCTGGGCCCTGGACATTCGGCTCTTGAGGCTGTTTCCAGTTTTTAATGCCTTTTGCTTCCTATCAAAGGCAACTTATACCTAGTTTTTGTGTTACTGTATTGCTGGTTAAGACAGCTGAATCCCTTTGTACAGGAAATACTTAAATCTGTCACAAACTAAAGCTATTTATATGTCTAATAATGAGTTAAAGGATACATTAATTCTAGCTTTGAATGTCTTATGACTTGTATTGGTAGGATTGTTTTATTATCTGTTCCTCTGAGCTGTCTTGCCAGGAGTTAGGTGGCTTTATTCCCAGATTTATAATGCATTCTCTTCCTCTTGGAAAGGGCATATGCCGTCTTGGCTCACTCTTTTTGAGTTTTGCAGGGGTCTGTGTTGTTCCAGTTTTAGTTGTTCTATTTCTAAAGCCTTTCACATGCATGTAAAATATAATAAAACCTAAAATATTTCAAGGCTCTTAGAATTGCTGCAGGTGTGAATATAAGCCTGTTTCTCACATTCCTGCATATATCTGTGAGTTCGTGGAATTTGCAGAGGAAAAACTTGACATATTCTTTCCGTAAGGTTACTAATAAACACCAGAATAAAGAATCCACTTCAGGAGATCACTCAGTGGCCTCAGCAGCTGCCTGGTGACTCCTGCAGAAGCATTTTGTCCCTCTGATTTGGTATTCTGAGACATTTCCCCATCCATCCTGCTACTCCCATCTACCCAAGTGAGATGAATTGACCTGTAGCCAAGCTTAACTAGTCATCATTCATCAAAATCCCTTGTGAGGAAACAGCTGTAAGTATTGACAAAATGTTGTGCTGCCCTTCTTGGGCTCCTTTGTTGTCATTCACCAGCAGCCTGGGTCAGGCCTCGCCTGGTTGCACAGTGATACGGGGTGATCCAGGATCACTTTCACCTGCATGCTGCCTGAAGAAATGCTGTAGGTTTAAACAAGAGTTTTTATCAGCAGTTCTCATACATCTTTAGGGTCTGCATAGACCCACATATTAAGGCTGTGGAGGCTCTTTGTTGCAGCATGATGCTGTCTCATAGAATCCCAGACTGGTTTGGGTTGAAGGGACCTTAAAGCTCATCCAGTTCCAGCCCCTGCCACGGGCAGGGACACCTTCCACTGGAGCAGCTTGCTCCAAGCCCCTGTGTCCAACCTGGCCTTGAACACTGCCAGGGATGGGGCAGCCACAGCTTCTCTGGGCACCCTGTGCCAGCGCCTCAGCACCCTCACAGGGAAGAGATTCTGCCTAAGAGCTCATCTCAATCTCCCCTCTGGCAGGTTAAAGCCATTCCCTTGTCCTGTCCCTGCAGGCCCTTGTCCAAAGCCCCTCTCCAGGTTTCCTGCAGCCCCTTTAGGCACTGGAGCTGCTCTGAGGTCTCCCCTTCAGGAGCCTTCTCTTGTGCAGGCTGCCCCAGCCCAGCTCTCTCAGCCTGGCTCCAGAGCAGAGCTGCTCCAGCCCTCAGCATCTCCGTGGCCCTTTTCAGGACTCACTCTTAAGTCATCTCGCTGATTTTCTGTTGTGTATTTGCTGCTGCTGCCTGCTGGGTTGACTGGTAGCTGGAGCCTGGGGCTGTGCTCCAGGATGTGCCTGTAGGAGCTGCCTGCATGGTCAGCCCTTGTGCTGTGGAAACACAACTGGCCACAGCAGAGCAGCCTGAGCTGGCTTGGTGGAGTCCTGAGCCCCAGCTCTACAGGTCCTGCCTGCTCACAGCAAGGTGGGAAGAGGAATGCCAGCCGCAAAGTGCTGAAGGAGTAGGGTGCCAGGCCCACTACAAAATAACCTCTTTATATCTGTAACTGGGTAAATTGGAGCCTAAACACTCTGCCTCTCATCTGTTGATAGGCATGAACTGCTGTCTCATGGGAGTCTCTCAGGAGGAAAAGTGCTGCTTGAAGGGTGACAGACTTAACCAAGTGCAAATTAGAGCCCTTCCACCCGGCTCTCAGAGCTCAACATGAAAACCTGTTCAAGATAACAAGAAACATAAACTGCTTGCATCTTACAAATGATTTCAGATATGCTTGCTTTGTTAATGCCGGGACCAGGTCTGGATTATAGAGGCCTAACTTTGCTCCAGCATCATGATTTAATGGAAACTAGGAAAAATCAGCTTAGTGAAAGCTCAGTTTTAGCCCATGTTTGCCAATTTTGGTTTTCTTCTGAGCTCTGGAGGCAAAGGTCCATATTGTTGCAGGATAATTTTCTTGGCACCCTGATGCTTTCCTACCGTTAGTTATACGAATAGATATTTTTGCTTCAGTGGTGGAAATGTGTTGCAGAGGTGTAGAACTTTATATCATAAAGCCTATGCTGTTAACTTCTTTAGGTACAAGAAGAAGCCTTAAGAGAACACTAGTAGCTCTGTTATCTGCTAGTGATACGAAAGTAGTACAAAATGTGTGAGAATCTGTTATTTTCCAAACCAGACAGACATCTCTTCATCATGTCCTTCCTCCTTCCCATCACAGGTGAAAATAACAGGGAAAAAATACTTTGTGCTCTTCCAATACCACTGATTTCTTGAATGAAAAAATACTTTGATAGCACTAGATAGTGACTTTAAAGATCTGATTTCACCCTTGCTTAAAAGAGGACTTGCTCAGTTGCTGTTGCTTGGGAAGATATTTGAATGATAATTGGGAGCTACCCCTGCACAAGGGGTGTGGGGATGGATGCATGGATCTGCAGGTTAGTAACTGGGTTCCGGCATGGGCTGGGGATGAAACTCATCACTTCATATGGTTCAAATTGGATTGTCCTTAAGACAGGAACTGCTGGCAAACCAGCCCCAGTGCTTGCTAACCAGACCAAGCATTTTCCAGTGCTCCCAGCATTGCTCTTGAGTGGGAATTCTGGGGCAAGCAGCAGGAATTCGGAATGGATTTTAGCTTGGAGCAGCCCTGAAGATTTTGGTCAGCTGCCAGTAAAGTTAAAAGATGTTATGAAATTTGGAAGAAGACTAACTTGTGTGTTCTCCTGATTTTTCCTTTTTTGTTAGGGAACAGGCTCTGCCAGAGTGAAGCTGCAAATTACAGCTCTCATCTGAGGAAGTTAAAGCTTTTGGAGGTTTTTTTTAATATATATATTAAAGAAGAGACTGAAAATATGTTACTAATTTGAAATATCTATTTCAAAGGCAGTGGAATTCTTTTGATAACATACAGGTAAAATTGGCCTTTCCTGATTAGAACATTAAAAAGAAAAGAACCAAACCACTTGTCAAAATAAAAACTGGGCTGTGTAAGAACTTCTCTTTTCTGCTCAGAATGGGTGTGGGTTTCTTTCCCTGGCTCAGATCACTGAAATCTGTTCATGTTCTTTAGCACAAGTTTCACCTTGTGTCTCAGCAATCTGCATCAGGTATGTGGACTTGTCATTGAGTCCTAATCCTGTCTGCACTTTAAACATTGCACTTGCATAAGCAAATGTAGAAAACAGTCCATACTAATTATAAACAAGTAATGATTCTAATGTGTTTTACCCATTTAAGTGGATTTATGGCAACTGAACAATAGCTGGAGGTTTAGACACCAGGAAATACCTGAAGTGTGAGACAGATAATGGTAATGGAGGAAAGAGCTCAGAACAAGGCAATTCTGAAGTAGTAGGCACATAATTTTAAGTAACCTGGATTAGGGGGGGATGATACTGGCAGAGCTGATGTACTTTTATTATAGATAACATTAGGTAACATTAAATGACAGAGAAGTCTGGTGCTAAGATAGTATCTGTATCCCTGAGACTGCCCCTGTGCAGAGAATCCCATCTGCAGAGGCCCAAACCCTTCCTGAATCTGAGTTCTTAGAAGTTTTTCTGCCTTCCAGAGATAAAGTTCCTCATTAGTGGGTGGATTTTCTTCAATTTACTTTTAATGTTTTAAATACTACTTTCAGTTAGTACCCAAGGTTACTGCTTGCATATTTCACATTGTTTCAGGTGGATTTACTGTGTCACGTATTTATATGTATATTTATTTATTACATATATGAGCACACCATCCCTGGCAGTGTTCAAGGCCAGGCTGGACAGGGCTTGGAGCAACCTGCTCTAGTGGGAGGTGTCCCTGCTTGTGGCAGGGGGTTGAAACTGGATGAGCTTTAAGGTCCTTTCCAACACAAACCAGTCTGGGATTCTGTGATAATTTGTGTTTTAGAGGAATACGGCGTTTGGGTTGTGTTGCTGTTAATGTAACCCCATCTTTCTGGAGTGGTTTCCTTGTATTTTCATGGTTCCCAGTGGGTATCTGAGTGTCAGGGAGTACAAACTAACTTTTGATCCTGACTGTTGCACGGCAGGTTGCGGTCAGAGGAGTTGCAGTGAACCCAGTGTGCTGCAATGTAGCTGGGTTTGCATAAACAATTGAAGCTGGTTTTTAAAGCTGATGATAACTTCCTAATTTGCCTGATGAAGATTACTGGTTTTGAATAAATGGACAGTAAAAGTAGGTGTCAGAAAGTTCCTGTCTTGATGATGCAGCTTTACCATGGCATATTCAGATGATGGAGTGCCCACTAAGAAGAAGAAAGCAGTCTGCAGTCTAGTAGCATCAGCTCATTTGAATGTCGTATAAAACCCTTTCATGTGTCTCTGGACACTCTCATTGGCATGCTTTGTCAAGTTAATTGTTGTCCATGGACAGTTCTAGATATGACGGGGTAATAACCCTGAAATTTATCTGTGTGGTGCACTGGAGTCATTCTCCACTTTGTCAGTTCTTTGCCTGCCATGTTTTACAGGGTGCTGTCAGGAAGCTGTTTGTCATGGGAAGGTCTTTGAGTGGTCTTGAGCTGCGTTAAGGGAGGGTGCTGGGCACTTGCACCTTCCAGTTCTGTCTGTAATGTTGCTGCTTCTGTGCAAGTGCTTTTTGCACAAGAGCTCCCTGTGTGTCAGGTGATGGATACTGTCACAATCCCTGCTGGTGAAGGTGCATCTCTGCAATGTGGCAACAAGAGCTTTGAATTCATCCCATAAACACTTCTCAGGTTTGGAACAGAGCGGTGGTTTTCTCCAACTCCTAAATTTGTCAGCAATACCTACATCACTGGTAAATCCCAAACTTGGAGTGGAAGAGACATTGCATCTTGTTCAGCAGTTCCCAGTACTGAAGGTATATTGAAGTTGCATGCATGGCATGTAAATAGCTGAAATGCCTCAGTCCAGATTTCACTGTAGTATTACGTTATGCTGTGGACTATGTGGCTGTTCAGTTATTTCAGCTGTGGGTAGCAGATGTCCCTCATCCAAAGAACTGACAAATTTTAGCTGGTCTAGAGACTTGCTCTCCACTCACAGCAGAGTAATTCCTGGCAAAAGCTCATTACCCATGGGATGTGGAGCATGTGACTCTGTAGTTTCAGTGAAGGATGTACAGGCATCTCCTAAAAGTTAACTGTCACTCTAGACTATAGTAACTTGTCAAAGGTATCTATTACTCTTGTTTTGTCATGTTAGAGATGTAGTACCTGCCAAGCCTTCTGGGTTCTTTTTGATAAGGTTGTAGTTCAGTCTTACCAAATGTTTAACCTTAACCTTTTTTGAAGCTTCTGGTGTCTTAGGACTGGATGCTAATTGCAGGCAAAAAACATCTGTTGTGTAGTCAAAGCTCTCTTCTTTCCAAGTTCCACAGCTGCTCTGGTGCTAATAGATGTCCCAGAGCTAGACCAGTCTTCCGTAGAGAAGAATATAAACTAGAGACGGCTTTGCCTGCCTGTCTGCCCTGTAGCTGTTAAATTCTTGAAGGCCTGAACCCTAAAGATATGCACTTGATACCTACAGAGCTTCCAGCTGTCATTAGGAGTTAGCAAACTTGGCTGTCTGTGCTGGGGCTCTGCCTTGCAGTCATCTGCTGCTCGCCTGGGGGCTGAACAAGGCCCAGTCCTGCCTAGAAGCAGTGACACAGCTATTCCCGTCTTCAGGACTGTCTGGAAAGATTGAGGAGGAATTGCTTAACCTTTAAATTATTCAACCAGGATTTCAAGCATGGAGTTAATCCAAAGCCTCTGTTGGCCTTGGTATGACAGATGTTGCTGTGTGTTTGGGGACTGTGCGCTTCAGGGCTCAATAAGGACTTCCACATACTTACTGAAGCATGTTGTCTTATCTTGAGGACAACATAGATGATGCTTTAAGATCTCCTGTTCTTTAAACAAGAGGTATGTGGTTAGACCTTGGGGCTTGCAGAATGGCCTGGTGGGTGGTTTTCCCAACTCTGTTGCTCTTGGCTCGCATTCTGCGATGGGAGCATTCTGAGGGATGTCCCCTGTGATGGATAAGGATGTTTCCTCTGGGTTGGCTCAGCTGGCTTGGGTAGCTAAATCTGACTTGTTTAATGTAGAGGTTGTTGACAAAGCTCTGAAAGCATCTGCAGTGCATGAAATGCATATATAGAATCATAGAATAGTTAGGCTTGGAAAGGCTGTTAACTGTTATGTGGTGCCTTTTGAGATGGAAACCCAGTTATGATCTGTGTTCCTGTCCCCTCCCTATGTTCTCACTGTTAAGAGCTTGTGTCATCATTAGCTTTACTAAGTGCTTACTTCAGGTGGTATTAGAGTTGAAACCATCTATTTGTGAGCAGCCATTGATAGTCCCAGCTAACAGCACATAGCTTTTGAGGCAGAGGTTCTGGGTGCATGATGGATTATTTAGGAGTTAGTTAAAGGGAAGAGAGCAAATGCATTCTTGTAAGGATCCTTGCTGTAGGGTTGAGCTGGCTTCTGCATTAACACTCCCCTCAATGTTTTTAGCTCTCTGCAAACCTGTAAGTAAAACTACTTTTTGCTATAAGCTTTTCTGCAGTCCTTTGTACACTTCATAAAGGATATTTCAAGAATTTTGGTAGCTATAGAGTTGAGAGCTATCTTGAAAGAACCTTTCTACTTGAAATGCATTTCCTGTGTCTAGTGCTGCCTTTAATCTCATGCGGTCTCACAAAACCCGTTCTACCTATTAAATATGCAGTAAAGCTGTTCCGTTTGGTGGGAGATTGTATGTTTAAACAGCAGAAGTCCTCATTGCTCCTGTATTTTAAGATTAAAAATTCAGCTGCAACACTACCTTCGGATTCAGAGCCATTAGAATGGATTTCTCAGATTTATTCTCCTGATTATAATACAGAAAATTAATTGCTTTTGACTGTAAGGAATTATGACCCATTCATTATTTAACAACCTTCTTAATGGATGAACCTTTCTGATTACTTTAAGACGTTTCCTGAAATAAGGCTGCTTTTTGAACTGGTATAAAGCATAATGCACCTATATCAAACAGTGGGTGCACTGCACACTCTTTAGGGGAAAGGACTGGTGGAAAATTCAAATGGGACTTCATTCATGTCTGGTTTTCTTCAGGGTCCAACCTAAAAGTAATGGAGCCTGCTGGAAGGAAGCAGGGGGCAAGTTACTTGAACAGCATTTAAAATCTTAGAATCCCAGCCTGGTTTGTGTTGGAAGGGACCTTAAAGCCCATCCAGTTCCGACCACTGCCACGGGCAGGGACACCTTCCCCTAGAGCAGGTTGCTCCAAGCCCCTGTGTCCAACCTGGCCTTGAACACTGCCAGCGATGGGGCAGCCACAGCTTCTCTGGGCACCCTGTGCCAGCACCTCAGCACCCTCACGAGGAAGAGCTTTCAAAATAACCCCCAGAGCACGTGGTTCCTGATGTCAGGTATGACAGAGCTTTAAGTCACTGCAGTACAATCATTTTCCTGGAACCTTCATGGTAATGAAATTGTTGATAATGTAACTATTCCATATCACTGTTTTCCATAAGAACAGAGGGCAGTGAATGTTGACATTGGGGTTTATGGTGGGTGAGCATTTGTGCTGAATTTTGTCTGTTGGCCTGTACACTCACCCAAGGAGGGAGCCGGTGCTTCCCCAGATGTGCTGCAGGTTGCAGTTCATTTGCGTGATCCTCTCTGGTCAGGTTCTTAAGTTTCAATTTCTGCAGCTGTCTTAACACAGCCTACATTTCAAAGTAAGTTGCAAGTGATGATGACATTTCCTTGTTACTAATTGCATTTCAAGGTTTTGCATGGTATATTCAGGGTACCATTTTTTCTCTTGCGCCTCTTACCTTTGCTTATGAAAACACTGTGTTTGAGAGATGCTTTTAATCTTAAAATTAGTCTCTTTGAGAGTTTCAGAGACTAGATTTCTCCTGCGCTGCTTTGAAATATTAGCAGGATTTGAGGGCAGGTAGCCCACGGACACTGAAAACCCTTGAGAGCTTGTTCCAGCCAAACCTTTTTCAGAAAAGTAAATGCAACTGAGGCTCAGTTACTAAAATGATTTTCACTGGCAATTCAGTGGATGTAATTGTCCTGGAACATCCTGAAACCTGTTCTTTTGCTCAGCTGGTGTATCAAGGCTTTCGGGTTGTGTCCGTGAACTTGTCACTTCTCTAAATTGGAAATCTTTCTCATGTTCTTGAAGCACCGTGATTTTGAACGTTGTGTTCATTGTGGTACCCACAGAAAGAGCACTTGCACAGGGAATGTGTTTCTGACACTTTCTGCCTGGCTGCGATTCAGAGCTGAAGTGATGTCTTGCTAGTTTGACATCTCTAAATGGTACGGATTGTTTGTCCTTGCTAAACTCTTGGCAATGTGGGCCTGCTGGAGGCACCACGCTCCTGGCTGGCACCATGATCAGCAGGTGGTCACAGCGATCTACCAGGAGACTGAGGGAGCACCCATGGCAAGAGACACATCTTGGCAGACCCAGCCACTGCCAGGTCAGGCTGGGGCTCACACCAGTGTGCTGGAGAGGATGCTGCTGCCCCTGATGCAGGTACTCACAGGGGTTCAGTATTGAGGGTTAAGAGTTTGGCTTTGGTGTTTGCTTTTTCATCTTGCTTATTGCAAACAGTATTTGCTAGTCAAGGAAACACCTTATTTGGTAAGAACCCACGCAGCCCAGCTCATTTCAAGACCATCATCGAGCCAGCTTGAATGGGGCTTGGAGCAACCTGCTCTAGTGGAAGGTGTCCCTGCCTGTGGCTGGGGGCTAGAACTAGATGAGCCTTAAGGTCTTTTCCAACCCAAACCAGTCTGTGATTCTATGATTTCTTGTAGTAAACCAGAAAGTGCTGTGTTTGATATGATTATGGCAAATGGACTGGTCCAAACCTGACTTGTCTCCTTTGGATGTAGACCGGTCTTTACATACTGTGAAAGAATGAGCTTTTGGCATCTGTTTGACGAGGGAGGAAGAAAGAGGCAAATTCAGTTTTACAGTATACACAATTTTAATAACAAAACTTTTCTGTACACTGCACTTGGTTTTCCTCCATTACTTACACCCCCTCCCACCAGAAGTTACCTCTTTAAACATAATTTAAATACAGTGCATCGAGGACTCTCTTTAGTCTCTGGTTGCTAAGCTAGTAGAATAGTTCACTTGCTAATGTTTTCATCAGGAAAAAGAAAAACGGGGTTGGTTTTGTTTGGGGTATTCTACAAAGGAGTGGTTGAAGGGGAGCAGTTGGAGCTCAACAGTGCTCACACCAGAGGTGCTCAACTGCACCATGTTTGCCCTTAGTGCAAGTTTTGTGCAGCCTGAGGCTTGATTTTATCCGTCAAAGCTTCCCGTTACCTTTCCCTAGATACCTCTTGAAAGGTTTTTATACAGGATGTGAAATGCTGAATTTCCAGCTGACTCTGAAATGATCTTAAAGCATCCTGCTAGCATGGTGGCTTAAGAAGCAAAGCCTGGCTCCAGTTTTAGCAAATGAGACTTCTTGTCGTGAAGAAAGGCATGAGGATGAAGGAGCTGCTGTGCAGCTGCCTTTGATTTTTATTGTTTCCTTCTTGTTCCCTTTCTTTGAGGGGGAGAAGAAATACTGTATCCCTCACTGAACTTTTAATTTTCATGGAAAACTTCATCAGAAAGATGAAATTGAGCTTCTGGGTGGATTTCATAGGTCTGAACAGATGGATTTTGATAGCTACGCAGATCACAAAATTAAATCCACTTTATTTTCATTAAAGTAGTATAGGAATTAACTTAGACACATTAAGTAAAGGGTGTAGTGCAGGTTTCTGGTTTAAAGCTGTTGGATATTTCTGATTTGACATGCTAGCAGTAGGCCACTGGCTTCTAAGGGGGGTAATGGGACATAAAGCTCAGCTGCTTAGATTTGCTTATTGCTGAAAAATGAGATAACTTCTGCTTGGGGGGAAAGCAAGCAAAACCAAACATTGATGCAGCAGTATTAATTACATTTCCATCTGATGGGAGCCCTGTGCAGAGGTACACTTCAGCTGGAGACTAACTGCTAACCCATTTCACTCTTCATCGAGTAATCCTTAGTTGTGTGCATTTAAACATGATCTAATGCAAAGCAACTACCAAGAGGGGAGCTGGAAGCATTAATTCAGACCTGTTCCAGCGTGATGACTCAAACTGAACTGGTACTGCTGGCCTTCATTTCCCTGGTGCAGGGGTGGGGAGGAGCAGAAGCTGGCTGAAGATGAGCGAGGCTGGAAGAGACCTTTGGGTGGGATGTGGATCTCAAGACCTCTTGAGTGAGGCTGTGCCTGAAGGGGGTACAGGAAGGGCCTGTAGAATAGCTGTAGAAACTGAGGCTGAGCCACAGAGATATGATATTTGGGGAGAGCAAATGAACAACCTCACATCTTCAGCCAGTGCTCAAGCTGAAATACTATTTTATATACCAAATCATGGTGCTTCTTGTGCCATAAAATAAATCAAAGGCTGTTGAGTAACACCATTGTTACAGTTCCCTCCTTTCCTGGAAGAGTCACAAGCAATTGAGAATGGAAGACAGGAACTTAAGAAAAAAAAAAAAAAAGAAATAATGAAGAGAGAGCAGCCTCTGGTTGTGTCCTTGTGTAAAGCTCTGCCTGCCGTTCCCTGTCTCTCCTAAGGGAATTCAAGCTCACTTCACTGCTAGTGTTTGACATTCTATGAGTTTTATGATACCTGTTACCCTAAATGTAATGTTTGCAGAATTGCTCTGCTTATGCCTGGAACCTGGCAACAAATGGTTTTGGAAATGGCAGACATAAACCATGGCATTTGGGAGATCGGCTGCGTATTCCTGTGTAGTGCAGAGGTAAAACTGTGCAGTGCCGTGTGAGACTGTGTCTGCTGGACCCTGCTTTGGTGCCTGTGAGCTGGGGCAGCACTGCGGGACCAGTGGGACTGGAAATGCTGGTAGGGAGAGGAGTTTGGTGCCTGGGTGTCTTTGCCATAATGCTTGGGAAATTGGTATGAGGGACTGGGATGGAGAAGAGGATTAAATCCAGCAATACTGGAACATCTGTCTTTACTCTTCTTGGGCATAATTATATGCTAATAAAGATGGAGAGAGGCTCTGCACAGTGTTAGGAAAGCGCCTCTTTGGGAGGAACCTTGGTGCTTCAGTCAAGTGGTCACTTCTTGTTTCCATGTGGAAGATTGACATGGTACCTCCGGAACTACCTTCCAGCAGGGTTTCTGCCGGGCGTGGAGGAGAGAGGTGGAATTCCTTCTTGCAAAAGCAGCTGAGGACATCAGAGTTCAGCATTGACATCTGATGGTTGATGATTGTGTAGCCAGATTACTTGGCTGCCAGTGTAATTAATGAGCTCAGTTATAACTCAGTCTTTGTGAGTACCCTACAGCTGTACATTAGAATCACCCCCAAAGTATCTGCTTCCCAATGCAGAGCATCATGTTGGAGGTAAGGGAGGTGCACAGTGGTGCCTGCTCACCTGCCCAGAGCAGAACAAAACCCTGGCCGTAAGGGAAGAGCTGTGAGCACTTACTCCGTGCGGTAAGGAATGTGGCAAGTCTTCCTTGATACCCTTGGACACCAGTACATTTTTGTACTTATCAGCTTAGGTCTGGCCTTCTGGCTTATGTAGAATTTAATCATACAGAATATTTGCTCTCTGTCCCCCTGCCCCACAGCATTTATTGTATTCAGTTTAAAACAGTAATTGATTCCCTACAGTGTGTAAATCAGCTCACCAGAGTATAAATAGTTACAAGGGTTCAAATATCTCTATGGAAAACCATTAGGCTTCGCTGAATCTCTTCCATTAAAGTACAGAGTCACAGGAAGTAAGCAAAATTTGCTTTATAATAAGGGCATTGGATGTGAAAGCAAAATGATGCAAATTAATATCTTCAAACCCAGTCACTGAAAAAAGCTTTATGTAAAATCTAAACAGAAGTCACTTATCTTGCTAGAATTGCCTCGGACGACTTGATTCCACAATAAAACATCAAACTGTTGTATAATTGCACCCTAAATACCTCACTAAGTGATAATACAGATATAGAAAAGCAGAGTGAAATAGCAAACAGATTTTTATGCAGTGCTTTCTTTTCCATTCAGAAAGTTTGCAGAGTAGTTGAGTACAACACAATTAGCATACTGCAATTACTGATTTGGTCAAGGTATGGCAACACTGTGAGGAATTTCTTCATCCGTGTGTGCTGGGAATTGTTTGACACTGCAGCATTGGACACAACACATTGGTTTGAATTATACGTACATGTATATATATATAAAAACCCTTCCATCCCTCTGGTCCGTTTAGCTTTGGTTCGAATGTTTCCAAGATTGGAGCAGTTGACTTAAAAATACTGGAATCCTTTGCAGCTCGCCCCTTACTCCCCCTGTGGCACCGGAGTACCAGCACCACTGCATAGATCTGCAACTATTTACATAGAATTTCAGAATAGAGTATAAATAGCAATATGGTACTTCTGCCTCAAGAAATCAAATTGCTCCTGAAGAATGAGGTGCATGTGTGTGTATATATATATTTCTATATGATTTCTTTAAACATATACTAGTTTAAATTCTGTCCCATATCATGTAAGAAATGAAACATTTTTCAGTGAACTATTCTATAAACTAATTATATTATCCTAATTTACCAGAAGGTAGGGGATTGGGGGGTTTAAACTGGTAGTTACCTTGAATTTTGGAAGAGGAGGACAAGTGAGAGCTTATATTACAGGGGCTAATTCTGTCTCTAGAGAAACCAGTGGAGTTAGTGCATGAAAATAGCTTTCAGGCGAGAGGAAGCCTCAGCTGGGGGAGGGAGCGGGGGGACAAAGAGCGGCTTCTTCCTCCCTTCCCTCTTCTTCTCACCCTCCCGCTTGATATTTACTTTTAATTAAGAAAAACTTGCATTAAGGGTATTTACACATGGAATGCTGTTTGTTCATAGGCGTATGTAATTAGCCTGAATTCATGAAAAGCAGCAGCGAGGCAAACCAGAGAGCCGATAAGAATTGAATGCACTTAATATTTCAAATCGATCCTGTTGTACTGAGCCTTCCTAAACAAGCTACACTGCCACTTTGTAAGTGCCTGGAGAGTCCTTCCTGCTCATTTGTGACCATCCTCCTAATTTGTGATCATCCTGCTCATTTGTGACCGTGTGAACTGCTCCTTTCTGTAGCTCCTCTGAGCTTTAGCAAGGTTCAGTTAAGCCAAACCGAATGTGCAGGTAGGAAAACTGCATTCAAAATTAATCTCCCAGTCCCCAGTGCACTGAAATTCCTGGCTGGACGTTTGCTGCCCCTTTCTTGTTTCCCCTCCCTTCTTTTTGTTTGTATTTTTAACTGGAGTGAGATTATCAGAGGAGGAAAATCCTCCTCCAGGGCTGCCTTTAAAGTGACTGGAGCCAGCTGGAGCAGTTGGGATCCTCCAGCTGCAGTGGAACAAATGGAGCGTATGTCCCCCCCGCAGAGCTCTGTGCCCTCTCCAGCATCCTTCCCCTTGCACCGCTTTCAGTAGCAAAAGTCGAATATGGAGACTCAGGTCTAAATGTTTACACACAGTCATAGAATTACATAAACATGAAACATCTTACAGAGTTTGAGGTGAGCATCTTTTGAGACTTTTCAACATTAGGAATGCGAGTTTAATGTAATCCATTGCGTCTTTAACACTGAAAATAGTATGGGTTTATTGTTTAAAAAAAAACCAGACCAACTTAAAAATACTGCACCACTCCATAAACAATGTTTCCATTAAGGAGCTTGGAAAATTAGGCTTTATGTCAACATCTGTAAAAATTAGACTCTGATGTAGGTCCCCTACAATTTTAAAATAGGTTACTTATCTGGTTTCATTTGGGATGGCATATGGGTATTATACTTCACATTCTTTGTACGGCAGCTGCTGACACTTGCACTGTCCGTAGCCGTTAATGATGATGAAGGGTCCTTCGTGGGTGGGTTCGTATTCGTTATAGGGTCCTTGGTCTGATATATTTGCCATATGCAGCCGCGTTTGGGAGCGGAGCTGCCTGTGGTTTTGAATCATTGAGCACTGCCTAATTCTTCTTAATGTGGGAGGGCAGCACTTCCTGGAGATGAACACTATAAAAATGATAAAAAAGAAAGAAAACAATAAAGCCATTGTTCCTGTAATTACCCTCTGAGTGAAGATGGCATTGTTTGGCTCAGGGAAATGTTCTTCGGTGGTAACAACCATGCCTGCTGTAGTTGGAATCTCTTTGTCTCCCATATGGAAATGAGAAGAGCTTATTCTTTTGGGGTACTCGGTAGTTGGAGCTGCGTTCGTCGTAGCCACGGTCGTAACAACAGTTGATAAATTCCAGCAAAGCTGAAAACCATAGACTGCATCCAGAATATCCTCTCCCTGGGTGTGGTCGGGGCTGTGGCAGAGGATGGAGTGCTCCCACCGACCTTGGAAGCCACTCAGCCATGTGGCCAAAGCGCAGATCTTGGGGCTGCATTCCCACAGATTGCCGGAGAGGCCCACGGTGGTGAGGGACATCAGGGAAGTCAGGATCTTGGAATCCAGGGTGGTGAGCTTGTTGTTATCCATGAGGAGGGTTTTCAGGTTAGGCATAGTTTCAAAGACGGAGAGGTCGATGGCTTTGATTTCGTTTCCAGTCAAATCGAGCTTTTCTAAGGTGCCCCAGGTCCACTCCATCCCACACGTCAAGTTGCTGATTTTGTTCCACTGCAAGAAGAGCGTGTGCAGGCTGCTCAGCCGGAGGAAGTGAGCAAAATTAATCTTTGTCAGCTGGTTGTGCTCGAGGTGAAGCTCCCTCAGCTTGATTAATCCTGCAAATCCATTGCGAGCCAAACTTCGCAAGCGGTTTGTGCTCAAATCCAGGAACTCCAGGCTACGACAGTCCCAGAACAGGCGGACCGGGATGGTCCGCAGGGAGTTGGATCGCAAGTGCAAGGTCTGTAGCTTGCGAAGGCCGTAGAAGAGCTCGGGGTGCAGAGAGGATAACTGATTAAAAGAGAGGTCCAAATTCTGCAGGTTAAGCAGCTGGCTAAAAGTTGTGTTTGGCAAATGAAAGATTTTGTTGGAACTTAAGACTAATTCCTTAAGTTTATACAGTCCTTGAAAAGAATCTTCTCTGACTGTTGCAATTTGATTATGATCTAAGTGAAGCCAAGTAAGTTGACTGAAGCTTGCAAATTGATCCCTTTCAAGTTCAGAAATATAATTGTGCCTCAGTGACAAACCTAGCGAGCCCTTTTCAGTGGTGTTTGGCACTGAGTGATACCCCTGAGAGTCACAGTAAAAGAGCAGCTTCTCACAGCGACATTTTGGTGGACAAGCCATGCCCAAGGCAGGCAGCATTTTTAAAACCATACTCATTGCATATAGTGCTGCCAGCATACGAGCCCCTAATGGCCACTTGAAATGTAAGCCTGCAGAATATAATTTAGGAAAACAACAAGATAGGATAGCCTGATCAGTACACTTTGAACATCACGGTGGAAGATTTCACTGCAGATAACATTGCCATGCATTTCCGACAAGCTAATTCTAAATGCAAGAAACAACTTACTATGAAAAACAGCACACTTGGATATTACACTTAGGAGCAGCCTTTAGCTCTATTACAGTGTCACAATCGGAAAACATATCTTTTTTTTTCATAAGGTTCAGTGCAGAAAAATTTCCTTTAGCATCTACCGGCTCCTCTCCAGCCCAGCCAGTCATTCACTACCCAAGGTATAGAGAAACGCAGAACTTACCCATTCTTTTGAGTACATTGGAGGTTGCATTCAGTCGTAGTTTTAGACTCAACGTGGTGAGTCTGGAAAAGGCTCTAATGTAAGACAGCCTTTGAATAATTTACCGGGTTCAGTGTCCTTTGATATTAGTGCAAAATCGAATCCACCAGGCTCTCTTGGAATATTCCTTTTGAAATCACTGGCTTGATCTCCTCTGACAGGTCTGCGATCTTTAATTCGAGGCTTAATACAAGTTTCTGTCCTCTGTGGCTGCTCAGCTGTTTAAGTGAAGCTCACGTTTTCTTTTTCCGCAGCTGTGGCTTCCTTTAGTCCTAACTTGTTGATGGCAGATGGGTGGCTTATTGCTGAGAGAAGCTCCTGTAGTAGCGTGAGTGCATTTACTGAAAGGCTTTTCAGGGAAGCAGCACAAGAATGGATTTGCTTATGCGCTGCGACCACACAGGGCTGTATATAGGCTGACGTCACCTGGTGACGTTCCTTTTGTTTGGGTTTTCCAGAAGCTTTGCTGTTTTAAAGCATTGTGGTGCATACTGTGATCATGTTAAAGACCACCGCTAAGAGGAGAGGGGGAGAAAAGCCAGCAGCAGGAGTCCTTCGTCCCCACAACTGAAGGAATAGGGAAGACTTGCAGCACCCAGCTCCCCCCGCATCCGTGCTGGCTGGAGCCAGTTGGCGTTAGGAGCCGCGCAGAGCTGCGGTTGGAAGCACCTCGGTGCTCGCTGCTGCTGGTTGCTCTTAAATATCACAGCATAAAAGGAACTTTGAGATGCAAAATAAGTACTGGTTTGA
Source organism: Myiopsitta monachus (assembly GCA_017639245.1). Lineage (NCBI taxonomy): Eukaryota > Metazoa > Chordata > Aves > Psittaciformes > Psittacidae > Myiopsitta > Myiopsitta monachus. The sequence goes on along the minus strand of CM029917.1, from coordinate 37,220,292 downwards.
ATAGAGGAGGCTGGTCAGCACCAGCTTTTCACAGAGGTGAGAGGGATTTGTCAGCTTAAAGCTCTGCCTGACAGCTATGTGTGACTGTGGAACCTGCAAAAGTGGTAAAGGGAGAGAGGACAGGGGTTTAGGTGAGCGTGGGGTGTCAAAGTGCAGCACTCAGCCCAGAGCAAGGGGCAGGGGTGGGCAGTTCAACAGATGAGAAAGTTCTGGAAAAAGCAAAGCTTGCATTCGGGTACAGGAAAAATTGAATTGGAATCCAGCTTGACAGCAGGCAGTTATGAAACGGGAAAATCTATTTTTTCCCCTGCAAACGGTGGCTTTTGTACTTGCTTTTTTCCTGGGGACTGGAGTGCAGGAGAGGGAACGGTGAGGTTGGTGCTCACAGTCGGGGCTCAGGGCGGTTGGAGGGCTCCTTCGTAGTCACTGCTTCATCCTGGTATTCTGTGTTCCCTGTGGAATGGGGGACATCACCTCTGTTAGCATCCCAGTTGTGGGGCAGGTCTCTAACAGTTAGCTGGGTGGGTTAGAGTTGCAGGAATCTGCATTTGCAGAGGCAGTGACCTGCAGAGCTGCCTGTGCTGGTGCAGCAGAGCCAGGCTCTGGCCAGAGCGTGCAGGCACCACGAGGAGGTGAATGTGCTGGTGTGGCTGCTTGTTTTACAAGCTCATTGTCCTTGTCTCTGCTCTGGGGAGACCCCCCTGCAGTCCTGATCCAGCTCTGGGGCAGCAGCATGAGAGGGACCAGGAGCCCTTGGAGTGAGTGCAGAGGAGGCCATGGAGATGCTGAGGGCTGGAGCAGCTCTGCTCTGGAGCCACGCTGAGAGAGCTGGGCTGGGGCAGCCTGCACAAGAGAAGGCTCCTGAAGGGGAGACCTTAGAGCAGCTCCAGTGCCTAAAGGGGCTGCAGGAAACCTGGAGAGGGGCTTTGGACAAGGGCCTGTAGGGACAGGACAGGGGAATGGCTTTAACCTGCCAGAGGGGAGACTGAGATGAGCTCTTAGGCAGAAGCTCTTCTTCCCTGTGAGGGTGCTGAGGCGCTGGCACAGGGTGCCCAGAGAAGCTGTGGCTGCCCCATCCCTGGCAGTGTTCGAGGCCAGGTTGGACCCAGGGGCTTGGAGCAAGCCTGCTCTAGTGGAAGGTGTCCCTGCCGGTGGCAGGGGTTGGAAGTGGATGAGCTTTAAGATTTCTTCCCACCCAAACCATTCTGGGATTCTGTGACCTCAGGATATGGGATGAGCTGATGATAACAAGCTTCGTGTGCTGATGGAGGAAGGTGATGAATTTCATGAAAAGAAAGATATTTAAATAGTTATTATCTTTTGTTTTGAAGCTTTGGCTCCATAGAGGTGTTTGTTTATAGTAGGACTCGCTGTTTTCTGCCTGCTTTTCCCTTCACTGTCCCACGTAATGCAACCTGTGGTACTTCTTTTGTCCTATCCAGAGGGGACTCAAGGGAAACGCAGACTTGAAGTAAAGGGATGGAGAAGGTGAACTCTTTAAAAACAGACAAGAAATGAAACCTCAAATCCACCCAGAAAACAAAGCAAACCACGAAACCTCACCCCAACTGATCAGGAAAGTTACTGTCTTTAATGATAAAGCAAAGTAGGAAATACTAGATAAGGTTCTTGAATTGCTCTGCCATATTTAATATTCCCACATTTGCTCCAGAGTGAAAGAAATCCATGCAAAGAACAAACCGATTGTAAGAGTTTCTTCATGTTTGATGTTCATGGTACGAAAAGTAGAGGGGCTGGGATCCCACCTAGGCTGTCAGCTGCCAGCTGTCGGATGGAGGTGCCACACCAAAGTACCTGTGGTTGTGCTTCTGGAGGCAGCTTCTCCAGTGCAGTTCCTCATCCGATGTGTTGATTTGAATTATAACACTTAAATACAATAATATTTAAAGAGAAGGTGCCAAAGGGTGTACTTAAAATGCCAATGGCCAGAAAGTCCAGGGTTGCTCCTCTCCTGTGCTCCTTTTTACTGTTACCAGGAGGCTGAAATTCATTATCTTTTGGGAAGGGTTTGCTTTTTTGCGTCGGTATCTGTTGGTAGAATCCTCCCACATCAAGATTGTGTAATTTGGCACAGAGTTAAGAGTTAATGTTCAAACAGGGTAAGTTGCTGCCTTTCTAAAGCGCTCCATTCTTTGGCCTGTAACCAAACAAGGGCTATTTAGCACCTTGCCAGTGAGTTTCCTGTTTGGGAAACTGTTAATGTGAACTTTATGGGTGCTTTTCTTAGCGAAACATGTTTTTATGTGCACTTGTCGTGAAACAACAGATAGTACTGAAAGTGTGGTCTGATTCTCTCAAGTCTGGAACTCTGCAGTAGGGTTCATATTGTTCCTTGGGAGCTGCCTGGGTGTCAGGATGTTACCAGCTGGGAATAACCCCCAGTTGTCCACAAATGTCATGCAGTTGTGTTTTGCCTGAGACGGAAAACTCACTTGCAAATGGAGGAAGACCACATGTTTGTGTGTTATCCGGACTCTTGTGCCAGAACTGGTGCTTCTGAGTACTGGCCTGAATCATAGAGTGAATCAGAATCCTGGAATGGTTTGGGTTGGAAGGGACCTCAAAACTCATCCAGTTCCAACCCCCTGCCACAGGCAGGGACACCTTCCACTAGAGCAGCTTGCTCCAAGCCCTGTCCAGCCTGGCGTTCTGAATCCTTATGTGCAACATGGAGAGGGAACATGGCATGTGTGCCTCAGGAATAAGCATGCTAGGACCAGATAACCCTTTGGGGAGCTTCTCCCTTGCCCTTCTTCCCATCAGCAGCAGAACTGGTTTTCCTGCTAAACCCACACGCTGGAAAAGCAGAATTGCACCCTGAGGCTAGCGCTGTCATTTAGTTAGGCTGACATCTTGTGGAAGCCTTCCTAGTGTATTAAGAACAACAAATAAGCTAATTTTCCTTGATGTAGATGGGGGCTGTGTGATGTTCTTGTGCTGTGGGCTTGGAAGATGGCCAGCCCTGGAGCTGCAGGCAAGGCTGGGCACTGGGATTGCAGCACGTGTGTGCCCCACGCAGACAGACAGCTCACCCATCTGCCTGAAGGAATGATTGCCTTAATTTCTGCTGGATGTTACCATGTTGGGGGTCACAGGAGTATTTGCTGTTTCTTGGCTAACAGCCTTTCTGTTGCTGGTAAGGCTGCGGGTGAAGGTGACGAGCACAGACGTGTGGCTATAGCACTGCCGTGCATGTACTGTCACTTGGATTTGCTACCATGGAGCTGGGTTAGCAGTGAGCCCAGAGAAGTGGACATAGGAGGGAAAAGGTGATCTATCATCCACAGACACATCCAGCTCTTCAGGGCAGCTGCAGAGGTCCTTTGGGTGATGGCAGTGGCAGGATGGGACCGGGCACCATGGGTTGGGTGTTGCTGTCTTCATGGAAGCAAGTGCGTGCTGCTGCATAGCGTGGTGACTGTCACCTGCCTGTCTGGCAGCTCTGCCCCGGGCTCTGGTTGCACATTTTAATCCCTCTTTGTAGCAGGGTGAGTGCAGGAGCCAGCCTTCCCCTTCTCCATGGGTGCTTCAGGGTCACTGTTGGCTGCAGCCTGGCACTGGGGAGGCATGCTGGGATGGGAGCAGTATGGCCAGCAGCCTTGGCTGCTTTGTTCCGATTCTAGGTGATGCCATGTAGCCCCCATGCTCAGCTGAACTATGGCTTTGCTGCAGGAGACTCCTTCCTCCTACAAACCAGTGCATGGTTCTGTTTCCTCAGCCAGCAGATCTCAGATATGAAAACAGCACGGAAATTCACATGTCATACTTGGCTGCTTACCCTTCCTGGTCTTGAATCAGCACTATAATATCTGGAATTCATTTGCAGCCCTAATATCATGGAAAAGGAGAGGTATGGATGGTTGTCCTTTCGTAGGCATGCAGTTAGGCCAGGTGGCAAGGCAAAAAATGACAGACTGAATCCTGAGCACTGGATCTCCTGCTGCCCCACAAAGCACGGCTGGGCAACTGCCTCTGCAGTGCCTGCCCAGAGAAGTGGATGCCAAACACTCCATGTCACCTATTAAATCACCATCATTGGCCACGATGCAGCCTGTTGTGCAAACAGCTCTGGAGACAAGGAATTTGCGGATTACCTGAAGCAGAAACCTCCCTTCAAACCACACTAAGTCACACAGCGGTGGCACATCTGGCTCACATCTGGGTGCTGATTTGGGGAGGAGGGCTCTGCAGGGGTGGTGCAGGGCAGGAAGCACTGTTTCTCTCTCTGCTTTTAGCTTAACCTAAACTGATGGTGAACCATGGAGATTAACAGTGAGAGGGTTTGTTACTTACCTCTAAAAACACGGCTTTGTGAATAACTCATTGTAATACATGTGCTGCTGATCCTGGCGACATTCGTGCACTGCCAGCACCATGCTCTGCTACCTTTATAAATCAGCCGGTGTTAGATTTTAGCATCAGTAGCTGTAGGAGAAACTTGGTTCCATTTTTTGTTTGTTTGAATTCTGATGGCAGGCCTACAGAGGGAATGCTTTATGACAGAGATGGTGATTCCACTGCCTCCCTCCATACAAATCCCCTTTCTTTGCTTTAAACCATTATAACAAACCCCAGTGGGGATAGCGGCGTGAGCTGGAGCGGCAGGGATGCGGCAGTAACTGCTTGTGTTGCTTTCCAAGCAGGGAGTAATGGTGGTGGAAGAGCAGAGATTGCAGAGGGGTGGGGGACACAAGCAATTTTTAACACCAATTCAGGTCTCTTTGATAAAGATCTGATTTAATTTAACTTCAAGTAAATTTGCACTGTAGATAACTTTATTGTCTATGATACTGGACAGAGCTGTGGCATCATGCTGCAAAATGACTGACGTGTTCAACATGACCCTGTTAGATGTATGGAGTCTGTTAGCTGCTTTCTGGCTGCAGAGCTTGTGGTTCCCTCACAGCATTTGGTGCTGAGTATCTAAAAATCCTGTTAGTAATCTGAATGTTCAGGCTCTGCTATTGTGAGTCCTCCTAATCCTGTGGATAAGAGAAGCTGATAGCTGGGATGTGTTGTGCTGCCAGGTTGTTAGTTGGGTTCTGGGAGATTGAGATGAGCTCTTAGGCAGAAGCTCTTCCCTGGGAGGGTGCTGAGGCGCTGGCACAGGGTGCCCAGAGAAGCTGTGGCTGCCCCATCCCTGGCAGTGTTCAAGGCCAGGTTGGACCCAGGGGCTTGGAGCAAGCCTGCTCGAGTGGAAGTTGTCCCTGCTTGTGGCAGGGGTTGGAGCTGGATGAGCTTTAAGGTCCTTTCCAACACAAACCAGTGTGGATACTACTTCTTAGTAGAAGTTTGGACTGGTGACAGAGACCAATTTTTAACGGTAAGGGAAATTGGCTACTGGAACAAATTGCCCGGAGGTGATAAACTGTCACTTGGAGTCTTTAAAAGATGATCTGTTGCGAGAGAGAGACCCCAGCTCAAACAGGACTTGTCGAGCTGTAGAGTGGAACCGCTGGGTGAAGCTCGTGGGGCGTGTGGGTGCCTGGACAAAGTGACTGTTGTGGTCCAGAATGACCTTGTGCCCTGGAGGGTTTGTGCAGCCACAGACTGTTCAGCTCTTCATGTGCTCCAGCATCCACTGTCCTACTGGCTGCCTCCACTTGTACCTAACAGGGTGTATTTGGTCCTACAGTTTTATGTTTTATGTTTCCTCTGATACAGAAAAGGTCAAGAAACTTCAGATGGACAGCTTCATGTCTTTGTCTTCGGGCCAGGTTCAAATTGCCTGTGATGATTTAAGATGTTAATGACAACAGGGTCTCTGTAGGACAGCGGTGTGGGCATCCATCATGTTTGTGCTCTTGTACCCCACTCCCTAATGAAGGAGCGGGGTTATTTGTGCTAATTGTTAAATCACTACAGCTGACTTAGCCAGGCCTTTTATGTTGCAACCCTCAGAAGAAAATTCTGTTACTACATTTGATGAGCTGCTGTACTAAAATCCTCTGAATGCCAACAAGGTGGAAATAAACTGGAGCTGCCTTGCTAAAATCTAATGGGTTTAGATTATGCAGCTCTTTCTGTGCTAATATGTGGTGTGGCTTAATAGGAACAGATCAACAGAATGAAATTGGTGCTGCTTAGGCTGTAATGGGTGCATTATGTGCTTTTCACATAGGACTGACTGTGATCTGGTTTCATGTACTCAATGTCCATTAGTTGAAGCCATCTCTTGGTGGTTCCGTCATCCAAAAGTATCTGGTCCTTGTGTACTGGGGCTGTTCTGGACGGTGAAGCCAGGGATGGCAAAGCAGAAGCGATGGGTGGACGCGCTTCACAAGCATGCTCCTGCCTCATGTTAAAGTGGTAACATAGGGGCACCCAAGGAGAAGTAAAATGGCACTTCCTGGAACAGCTGAGTGTTCAGCTTTCTACATAATGGATGAGTATATCTCTTGGATCCAAAGATATTCCTGGAAAAAGAAATAAACATATGTACAGCAGGGTGCCGTGGGTCCGGTAGCATGGCCACATTGCAGCGGGTAAACTGGTGTGAAAGCATTACCGAGGCAAGAGGCTGTGATTGCAGGTTTGTGTCTCGGAGCAGGCTTTTAGGTGATCCAGCTCCTGCTGGCAGGGTTTTGGGTGAGGAGCCTGATCCCACCTGGGGGTGCAGGCAGCGCCCGGAGCTGCGGCGTGGGACATGGTGGTCACATTCAATGGAAGCTGAGCAGGGCTTTCCAACCTAACTGTGTTTTGTCTTCATATCCACCAAGCATGGGCGCAGCAAACTGTTCAGTGAATAAGTAGCATTAACCATCACTTTATTTAGGGATTTCAGCTTTGATTTTTGAATGGGGAATGGAGAACAGGCCAGTGCCAGCTCTGCTGAAGGCTGTGGCGTTGTCAGAACGAGCTCCTGGTCTTTATTTCAGTCACTTTTCAGTTACTTGTTGTTATGAGAATCAAATTACTTGATCAGGGAAGGTAGCAAATCTTCAGTAATTCATTAAACAAAAATGACATTCCAGAATCCTGATTTCCCCCCAATTTTGTTTAATTTTTATTCCTGCTGTAGAGTAGATTCCATGGTTTAGATTCAAGGCTGCTCATCCAGGTATTTCACACCAGGCTGTTGCTGGGAGAATTGATAACTGGCATACCCTTGCTTTAGTGCTGCTAAATGGTTTTTCTTCTCAACAGGATAATTATATTGATCATGGCTTAGAACTTCAGAAATGGGATTGTGGTTGCATAAAATGTGTTTCAAAACTGTAATATCAGCTGTATTATACAGAAAACTCCCAGCAAAACCAGACCACCACCATGGGTTTATCTAACATACCCAGTCTGATACAAATCAGGGTATTTTTGATCCTGGTGTCTGCTGAAAAAAGAGAAGCTGCTACTGCTTCATTGGCCCCTTGCCCTCTCTTTAACAATGTGAAACTTGCTGTATTGAACCTTGGCAAACTCCAGCTTCCAGCAGGCGGGCCTGGATACTTGCTGGAGATGTTGGGTATCATACCTGACAAATGTTTTATAAGGATTTTACCTTTAAGATAATTGACTTTTGGCTTTTGACTGCCTGCTCAAGAGTAGCCTCCTGTGACAGCAAGGTATAGAGGTGTGAGAGAGCACACTTGCATGGGATGTGCAGCCCTGTGAACGCATGGTGCTTGTGCCTGCAGTGTGGATGCAGCATGCAAGAGGTTTGTGTGCAACACACTGACCATGGGGATCTCAGCAGCTGAGGTTGTACAAGATGAGGGCTGAAGCAGGGCTGCTGTGGGCTGGATGCAGTGCCATCTAAGGGGATGCTGGCAGAGCGGGCAGTAAAGAGAGATCTGAAACTTGGAGGTTGAATATGGTCTTCAGCTATTAGAAACAAAAAGACATCTAAAGAACATCTTTGGAAAATGGCCTGTAGGGACAGGACAGGGGAATGGCTTTAACCTGCCAGAGGGGAGATTGAGATGAGCTCTTAGGCAGAAGCTCTTCCCTGTGAGGGTGCTGAGGTGCTGGCACAGGGTGCCCAGAGAAGCTGTGGCTGCCCCATCCCTGGTAGTGTTCAAGGCCAGGTTGGACACAGGGGCTTGGAGCAAGCTGCTCCAGTGGAAGGATGTCCCTGCCTATGGAACTGGATGAGCTTTAAGGTCCCTTCAACCCAAACCAGTCTGGGATTCTGTAATTTACAAACCCATCCTTTTCTTCTGAAGGAAAGGAGAAAAGTGTTAAAGGCAGAATCTCAGGTTGTCAGATGTTACTGAACTGCCCAACCCAGGCAAGAAGAGAGTGAGGTACTGGGAGGGGGAGATGTTACTTGTGGTGTGCACAATCACTTAAAAAAAGAATAAAGAAGCTGACCAGGTACTTGAATAATACTGGTTTTATTTTGAGACGCTGTTAACCTTTTTGTCTCTTGTTTTTCAGGCTGGACGCAAAGAGAGAAGCGATGCATTGAACTCTGCGATTGATAAAATGACCAAAAAGACCCGAGACTTGCGTAGACAGGTGATTCATATATAAAATTGACACTTCTTACGACAAACTAGTGTGTTTCTGCTTGTTTGCCCTCTTGGCAGTGTGTTGTCTGTTGATTTGTTTCTAGCGGGCAGTGGCCTTGCTTGCTTGTATTTAGTGAATTAAAAGCTAGAAGTTTCTAGTGCATGATTCACTGGGTAGCATGGGGTGGAAATGTAATCCCCTGTTAACATGTAATAAAGATGTTGGATTCTTAGTCATCCTCGTGGTAGGAGAGATTTAAAAAAACGCCATCCAAACCAGCTCTCATTCTATGGATTTTGAACATAATCAAGTATGGTTTATAATTCTGATGGCGTTCATCTTAGCCTGTTTTCTTCGAGGACTGTATTTATATAGCATCCATCTATTGTTCATTTGTTTTTTTTAAATCAAGATTCCCCTTTTCAAGTAAATGTGAGTATGGATCAAGTTTGTTGAGAACTGCTTTGATTCTAGTAGAAAAATAGCAAATTTAAAGCAGCATGTTGTTTAATCAGCTGAGGGAAAGCAGCAAATTTACTCAGACAAAGCCAATATGAGCTGCGAAATCAATATTTGTGGCCAAACCGGTGACTTGCACTTACATAACTAATCCACATTTTAAGGAGATTTAATTTAAATTGAAGCAAAAAGTGTCTAGGCAAGACTTAGGGCAGGGAAAGCTTTGGTCACACAAAGGAAAAAAGGATCAACGACAGAAGTACTTTTGAGCTTTACATATTAATACAGTAAAAGGGAAAATAACTCATTCTTTTATATTTATTTTAGCTCCGCAAAGCTGTTATGGACCATGTATCAGACTCGTTTCTGGAAACAAACGTTCCACTTTTAGTATTGATTGAAGCTGCCAAGAATGGGAATGAAAAAGAAGTGAAAGAATATGCCCAGGTTTTCCGTGAACATGCCAACAAATTGATTGAGGTAAGATGGTACAACCGAAAATGGAATTATCAGTAGTTAAATTAAGGCAAGACTACGCAAAGCTCATTTTTCAATTCTGTTGCAACAAATAGCAAATTCTGTAATAAATGTGCCTTTTAAATTTTATTTTAATGGATTTAAAGACAATGTTTAAATAATGAAAACATAAGCTTATAAGAAAGCAGCAGCTAATATTGCATAGCCCATGTTGTTGTAGGTTTGATACGATGTTTGTGTATTATGCTAGTACCTTCATTTGTTAACTGGAGATGGTGGTGTGGAGAAAGGGAGGGGATGGCATGACTGTCCTGCTGTGCAGTTTGACCCCTCGCTTGAAGCCTGGGGCTTTCATCTCTTCAGTAAAATACCACTGAGTGTAAACAGGCCTTTTTTGTGAAGACTTTTTGAATGAAAACCTGCTTGGGGTGTATGTAAAGAGCAAACAACAAACAAGAAACTTGCAATAACAACAACAAAACTGATCCCTGCCACCTTTTTCTAACCAGACCCGAAGGGCTCTCAGGGCTGCTGTTACCGCAGACTAAAGCTAAGCAGTAGAAAGACTGGCTTAAATGGGACCAATCTGCCTTAACTGAAATGCTTTGAAGGTCATTAGTACTTTTATTACTACTATTGAAGGTAGTTTTCCAACAGGTAGTGCATTTACAAAGAGCGCTGTGAGCTCACACACTGTGTTCATGGATGCATCTTGCTTACCTTGTCGTCTTGCCGTTGTTTTCGCGGGAGAGCTTTGTGCCTATTGATGCCAAATGGCACAGAGCAAACATCTGCAGGTATTGTTGAAGAAACATGCCACTAGGTATAAACTTCAAAACCTCCTCCTGAGCACTTCGGTGTGCTTTGAGGCATCAGCCAGCTTGGGAGCTTCACCTCTGCTGCTGCCTGGAAGCAGGAAGGTCCTGGTTGATGTAGCTTTGCTCTCTTAGTCTCACTGAGTCCAATAATTGAGTCCATGTGTCTCTGGGCTCATCAGGAACCCTTTTACGCAACTTGAAAGATTCCAATTACTCAAGAGTAAGACTTACTGAACATCAGTAAGAGTAGCTTCTGGATATTGCTCAGTAGTTCTGCGTCCAGCTCTGGAATCCTCTGTACAGAAAAGACATGGACCTGTTGGAGAGGGTCCAGAGCAGGGCCACAAAAAAGCTGCAAGGGCTGGAACACCTCTCCTGTGAGGAAAGGCTGAGAGAGTTAGGGTTGTTCAGCCTGGAGAAGAGAAAGCTCCAGGGAGGCTTTATTGCTGCTTTTTAATGCTTAAAAGGGGCCTGTAAGAAAAGATGGGGAGACACTTTTCAGCAGGGCCTGGTGTGATAGGATGAGGGGTTTTGTTTTTAAAGTAAAAGAGAGGAGATTGAGACTGGATGTGAGGAAGAAGTTTTTTACAGTGGTGGTAAAACACTGGCACAGGTTGCCCAGAGAGATGGTGGATGCTCCATGCCTGGAGACATTCAAGGCCAGGCTGGATGTGGTTCTGGGCAACCTGATCTAGTTGAAGATGTCCCTGCTTGTTGCAGAGGGGTTGGAACTGGATGAGCTTTGAAGGTCCCTTCCAACCCAAACCTTTCTATGGTTTTATATTTTTCTACTTCTTTTAAAGCCGTAGAGGCTCTGAGTGTGGTGAGCAACTGCCCCATAGTCTGGGGAGCATCAAGCGAGTCCAGCGTCTCAAGAGTCGTTATCTAAGCAATAAAAAGCTGTAATTCTTTGTTCTTCACTTTTGCCCTGCTGAATTTCAGTGTAAATGACATCTTCATATAGTTTCAAAGTTATTTTATTATACATTTTAAGTAACTATGTGATGACCAAACAGACATCAGACAGTGTTGCTGTGTCCTGGCAGCAGGATAGAGTATCCACATGCAGCGGTGGGAATGCTCTGAAGTGGGTTTTGTCTAAGTCATATCATCACAGAATCCCAGCCTGGTTTGTGTTGGAAGGGACCTTAAGGCTCATCCATCTCCAACCCCTGCCACGGGCAGGACACCTTCCACTGGAGCAGCTTGCTCCAAGCCCCTGTGTCCAACCTGGCCTTGAACACTGCCAGGGATGGGGCAGCCACAGCTTCTCTGGGCACCCTGTGCCAGTGCCTCAGCACCCTCACAGGGAAGGAAGAGCTTCTGCCTAAGAGCTCACCTCAGTCTCCCCTCTGGCAGGTTAAAGCCATTCCCCTGTCCTGTCCCTACAGGCCCTTGTCCAAAGCCCCTCTCCAGGTTTTGTGTAGGCCTCCCTTCTTCCTCTTGCAAGCCTAATTTATCTAGAAAATTATTTTGGGGGCTTTTACAGGAGCAATTGCCTGGGATAGCAGTAGCGGTGCCTGTTCTGCTGTACTCCTGCCACCTCTTCACTAGATGCATGGTGTCCACATGGAGTTTATCAGCATAATTCCACAGGAGTAATTGCACTGTTGTGTCTGTGAGCTGCTCTCCCACCCTTGTGAGGGGAGCCCTTCCTCCCTGCTGCTTTGGAACACTTGTGCTGGGTGACAAGCAGCGGGTGGCTGTCCTCACCAGTGTATGAGTGGCTTTGACTGACCTTACCTTGTGTGCAAAATGCCACACTGCAAATGAGTTTTACAGACCCTCTATTCAGCCAAGCAGTCTCGTCTTTCAAGAGGGACTATTCCCCTGAAAGTCTGCATTCAACAGTATTTCTGACTGACATCAAAAGGTTCAGCTGAAATGATATGCTGCAACAACTTCTTGAAGGCTTGCTTATTGCTTTTGCTGTCTAAAATGTAACTATAGCTATAGAATAGCATGATCTAGATGGGTTATAAACCTCTTCTACGAATGTAGATGGATTAATATATACACTTAGCTTTGACAGAAGGGGAATAGTATTCCTGCAGAGCCCTTGTCTCGAGGGGATAGAGAGCCACTGCGGAGTTGTATGCGATGTCAGATTTACTGTGAAGGAAGACAGGTTGGGCTGGGTTGCATTTACAATGTCTCGGTGTGTCTCTGCCAGAATGGAAAAGGATGTTTGCAAGTTCCCATATGATTCTGCTCTTGGGCAGAAAACTTGACTGCAGGTATCTGCAGAAACAATAAAAGATTGTGTAAGAGCAGAACAGAAGATGTTCCATTTGGTGAGATGAGAAGTGATTGCTTCTACCTGTTTCAGTGGAAGATAAGTGTGCTAGGGAGTTTATCTTAACTACCCTCAGAAATGCTGCTGAGTGACTCAAGACATCAAATGTGACAAAACAGCTGTGGTGCAGAATGGAGCTGTGTTGTGTATCAGGCTGTGATTGACAGGCTCCTCTGATTTAGATGTAGAAGAGAACGTGTCCTTTAACGCAAAGTGATGGGGAGAAATGCACACCAAGAGACTTGCTCTGTGCTGGGTAACTTGGAACATCCTCATCTGAAACAGTGAGAGGTTTAACACCTTGGATTTAGTACCCCTTTGGCCTGTGACTTAGAGGAGCCAGTGCTGCGTCCCTGGGGGAGCCAGCTACTAGAATGGACTGCGAGATATATATATAGTTTATTTTTCATACTGAGCTGTTGCAGGTGTTGGCTGGCAGGATGAGCGGCAGTGCTGGTTCTGCCCTGGGTTAGCACAGGGGGCTCTTGCTCCTGCAGTGCAGAGGTGTTTGCAGACCCTCCAAGTGGCTATAAGGTGATGCAAGCCCGTGACTTAGGTAATTTTGCTGTGAAACATTCCCATCTTGGCAGCAGAGCACTGTCTGCTTTGTGCTTCCTGAAGTCCAGGCAGCCGAATTTGCCCGAAAGTGCAATAACCACAAAAGTCTGACTTGCCTCCTGGGCCTGGATCTTCTGGAGAAACCATACCAAAGCCATGTCCCAAAGGGCTTCTGTCGTATTGATTCCTGACACAGTAAAATACTAACCCCCTTCACCTGCCTTTTGAAAACTGGGTAATGGGAAAATTGCAAAGTGAGACTCGACTCAGATCAGTAGTGTGTTTAAAAGATAGCTTTCAAAATTGCTCTGTACTAACAGTCTAGTCAGTGGAAGGTGTCCCTGCCTGGGGCAGGGGATTGGAACTGGATGAGTTTTAAGGGCCCTTCCAACCCAGACCAGTCTGGGATTCTATGATTCTATGAATCTTGTTTTAGGATCTTGAGAAGCCAATTCAAATGCAGCACACAAGAATAACAGATGAGGCAGCATTTCGGGAACCAGTGTAAGAAAAAGTTCAGTTCACTTGTGAACTCTGAAAGTCTTCCTAAATTGCGGATTGTAAAGTACTTCATTGCATTCCAATGGTTTTTACCATAGCTTTCCAACCTGTAACACTGGCTCTTGAGCAAAAACCGCTTCACAGTGGCCTCCTTCTATTTAGTGTTCCTCCCTAGAAGCAACCAGGCTCTCCTGCCACTTGATGCTCATTTCTATTGATGTCACTTAGCCCCACATGGGCTTTTTGTTCGTCCTGGTCTTTGATGTGTGCTTGTGCACCAGTTCCCTTTGTACCAGTCCTGCGTGACACTCCTGGCTGTTCTCTGAACAGGGAAGTGCAAAAGCCATCAGTGTTAAGAAGCAGCTTTCGCTACATTATTAAATACTTTAGGAAAGTAAAAATTAGGTTGCCAGTTTGTCACAGGTTTATACTAGGGTAGTTTTAATGGAAAACTTTTTCAGACCTGAAGAAATGAGGTAGCTCAGAGGTAGGTAAGGACAGAGTCCAGGTTAAAATCGTCAAGTAGCTGCTTGCTTCCTGAGGAATCTTCTGGAAAAGGAGAGTTTGTAATACCTTAAAACCAGTAAAGAATCTGATCTGACTCTGGAACCGAGCAGCCCTGGCCCCTGTGTTTCTCTCAAATGTCATTTTCAAGCCTCTTTCTCATAGAAACTTTGCTCAGACCAGGGAGGTGAAACCTCTCAGTGATGCTTCATAAGCATCCATTTATTTTTTCCCAGTTGCTTTAATTTCTCTGAAAAGACTGCTCTGTGCCTTTTTTTTATGCACTGGGCTGAATCTTGCATATGGAGGGATGATTTTCTCATTTTCAGTGAAAACCCATGAACAGATGCAGACTGCAAATTTATTTGCTCGGAAAGAATCACATTTGGGCACTTGCAGCTCCATAAGCTCTCTGTAGCCTCTCGCACTGACATTTTCCCCTTCTGTTGCCCTGCCTGTCTAGCCTGATGTCCTAGAGTAATTCTTCAGACCTCAGTCTAAAAATACCACTCTCCAAAAGCCCAGAGCTGTGCACGCTCACAGTGATTGTATTGCAGTTTCTCCTGACTTGCCCATACTTGCAGCCTATATATTCTTCAGAGAGCCGTAGCAGGTTTTCACATGTGAGAGGCCTTAAACAAATCTGAAGTGGGTAGAGCAAAGCTTGGGTTTAAAATAAAAGCGAGCTTTTGGACATGAGGCACAGAGAGGGGTTTGAAAAACTGAGGCTAGCCTGTCCTCCCTTCATGAGAGAACTTAGCTGGAGCATAGCTAGTTACCTTTGTGATAAAGGGGTGCGCGTAGTATTTGTGCATCTTAGACATGTATTAAAAATGAAGCCTAGAATGGAAATATCCAGCAGATCCAGCAATAAATCTGGTCTCGCAAGATATCCTTTGTGTCTGTTGGCCACCTGATTGCTAACGGTTCTGTAAACTTTTATATGAAGTTTATATAACCAACATCTTCAGAGATGGGGGTGGACTGGCTTGGCTCATTCTGTGAGTGTTCTTTCTTCATGCTTGCCAGCAAAGGTGTGTATCAGTGCTAAAAGGCAGGTATGATGTATCTTTAGGGAAGAAGTGCAGGCATGCATAGGTCTTGACACCCAAATCAAATATTGACTTGGAATGTTTTTCTGAACTTTGGGTTTATTTATCTCTCAAAACTCGTAATTTTCCAGGCGAGGGTCATTATCAGTTGGCAAAGTAGTGTCTGAGCACCTGGTTTTCCTGTTCAGTAAGCTGATGTACAGGGGAGAAAATCTGCAAGCTCAAGTTTGTCTTTTACTGCATAGAATCATAAAATCCCAGAAGGGTTTGTGTTGGAAGGGACCTTAAAGCTAATCCAGTTCTGACCACTGCCACAGGCAGGGACACCTTCCACTGGAGCAGGCTTGCTCCAAACCCCTGTGTCCAGCCTGGCCTTGAACACTGCCAGGGATGAGGCAGCCACAACTTCTCTGGGCACCCTGTGCCAGCGCCTCAGCACCCTCACAAGGAAGAGCTTCTGCCCAAGAGCTCATCTCTATCTCCCCTCTGGCAGTTAAAGTCATTCCCTTGTCCTGTCCCTACAGGCTCCTCATCCAAAGCCCCTCTCCAGGTTTCCTGCAGCCCCTTTAGGCCCTGGAGCTGCTCTAAGGTCTCCCCTTCAGGAGCCTTCTCTTCTCCAGGCTGCCCCAGCCCAGCTCTCTCAGCCTGGCTCCAGAGCAGAGCTGCTCCAGCCCTTGCAGCGTCTCCGTGGCCTCCTCTGCACTCACTCCAGCAGCTCCCAGTCCCTCTCGTGCTGCTACCCCAGAGCTGGATCAGGACTGCAGGGAGTCTCCCAGAGCTCAGCAGGGGGTCAGAATCCCCTCCCTCAACTGCTGTTCACACTCTGGAAGTGCAGCCCAGCACACGGGGGGATCTGGGCTCAAGCGCATGCAGAAGCTGGGTCATGGGGAGATCCTCATTGACCAACACCCCCAGAGTAGAAATCTGCTTTTCTGTTTAAGGTATTTGTGTATTACAGGGGAAGTGTCCTTGTGCTGTGGTCTGGAGAAGCAGGGTTAGTCCAACTCAAGACTTATTTCCCATTTTAAGCTGGACAGCAGGCATCTCTTCCAAAAGCACATTTTCTGTAATTTGTCTGTAGATAACCTTGGCAGCAATTTAAAACAAGCATCCTCAGTAAATGGCCGGTGTAGCTCTAATGTGACCTCTGAAGTCTGACAGTCTTCAAGTACCGATGTGCTTTACTTGTAAGTTCATTTAATTAGTCAACTAATTCATAAATAAATTAAATTCCTCTTGTAGAACATGCTTCCCTTACATTCATAATCAGTAAAGTTGGAAAGCCTCAGCAGAAAAAAAAGGTCTTCCATTTTCCAGCAAAATTGGATGTCTGAAAGTGATACATTGTACAGAAGGAACTATGTAATCTCTAAGTTCCCTTCCAGCCAAAACCATTCTAAATGTAAAGGCAGCCTTTTAATAGAATAACTTTTGTTCTTGTAAGGTTATTTTTTGAGGCCAATCCAGTTATCGTTGTAAATAGACATGGGAGAAGCAAGGTAATCAGTAATCTGACAGTGAAACTGATACAGAGATGAAGTGATTGAAGCTGAGTTTCAACGCTCACATACCTGGACAGCAGCTGGGGTGTTTGGAGACATTCTGTCTGAAAATCATCCCTGTTAGCAGCTGCTGCATGGAGGAGAGGCATTTCTACCATACCTCTTCCATAGGAACAGTCATTATATTGGGTGATTGTTGAGAGAGTGGGGCTTCGTCTTAGAGCACTTGAGCAAACGGAGATGTGAAGGGTGTAGAAGCTGGAGGTGAATGAGATTAGGGTTGGAAAGCTATGTTAATGTCCTTTACCCCCCCCCCCCCCCCAGCCCTGAATTTAACTGTGTTCATTTTTCCTTTGGCAACAGATAGAAGCACCTGGGGAAGGGGAAATCTGTAAAAGAGGATAGAAAAGCTGTGGCTGCCCCATCCCTGGCAGTGTTCAAGGCCAGGTTGGATGGGGCTTGGAGCAACCTGCTCCAGGGTGGAAGGTGTCCCTGCCCATAGCAGGGGGTTGGAGCTGGAAGAGCTTTTTAAGGTCCCTTCCAGCCCAAACCAGGCTGGGATTCTATGAAGTATAAGCACAGCTGAGTATAGGTTTTGTTGACATAATGTGTTCAGAGGGAGATAAAAAGCAATAGAGACCTGGCCCATTTTATTGTCCAGATATTTGAGTCTGAAGTCAGACAGTATTTTTAAGTACCTTTTTGGGTACAGCTTTTATAGATGCAGCATAAATGTTGTAGTTCTTGGTATATAACTAAAAGCCTCAATATATGTCTGGATTTTCATCATCTTAGTCATTAGTAATATTGGAATATTAGTCATGTAGTGTCATTGAGGAGTTGCCTGAAGTCTGTGTAGAGCTCATTCCTTTAATATTTTGCTGCCTTTTTCAAGAGCATGATGTACTTATAATTACTGTTAAAATCGCCGTGAACAGTTGTCTGAATCACCAAAACCTGGTTTAAACAGCTAATAATAGGCACCAGGTTGGAATCCTTTATTAAGATCATAATGCAGTATGCTCTGAGTGATAAGCAAAATCAGATGGGAAAGAATGATGACTTCACAGAATCCTAGGCTGGTTTGTGTTGGAAGGGATCTTAAAGCTCATCCAGCTCCAACCCCTGCCACGGGCAGGGACACCTTCCACTAGAGCAGGTTGCTCCAAGCCCCTGGGTCCAACCTGGCCTTGAACACTGCCAGGGATGGGGCAGCCACAGCTTCTCTGGGCACCCTGTGCCAGCGCCTCAGCACCCTCACAGGGAAGAGCTTCTGCCTAAGAGCTCATCTCAGTCTCCCCTCTGGCAGGTTAAAGCCATTCCCCTGTCCTGTCCCTACAGGCCCTTGTCCAAAGCCCCTCTCCAGGTTTCCTGCAGCCCCTTTAGGCCCTGGAGCTGCTCTAAGGTCTCCCCTTCAGGAGCCTTCTCTTGTGCAGGCTGAACCAGCCCAGCTCTCTCAGTGTGTCTTTATTTCCACTTTGATAAACATAAACGCTATTTGCATAAGAGAATTCTTCAGGCACTGCCCAGATATTGCTACTAGGAACACTTTATTTGAAAGAAAAATGTTTGCTGTTGCTAAGAAGCATCTACGGTGAGGATTCACTTTCAGAGGTTTAGCTTTTAAGATGAGATCTACGTTAGGTACCAGCAGTGTGGTTTCTGTCATGGTAGCTCAGATTGACTCGTGTAACTAATGTGTTCTATGCTTATAGCAACATTTTATGGCTTTCGCTTGTTTGTCTGAGGAAGGAATAGTTCCTGTGCCAATAGTTACATCTGCTGCTACAGCTGCATCTATGAGGGGCACGGTGCCCACGTAGCACACTGGAATTCCTTTACCAGCTCTGCTGTCTGTCAGGCCTATAGAAAGGAGAATCTACCAGTCTGGAAATAAAGGTATTCCTGTGCTGCTAGCACTTCTACTACCGTAGGTGTGTTTTATGCTATAGATGTATTAGTTCCTTTCAACCACCTCTTCCCTTCTCTTTGATGAAAAACTCTTCTGTTGGCAACAGAGAGAAGTGCTTTTCATTTTGCACTTACTGCTAAGTAAATGGAGGCGAGTTTGATTTGTCACGATGCACAAACTCTTTGCCCATCTGTGTGTAAACAGTTTATGAACCTTCTTTATGAAACCTGGACAATACGTGGGGGTGCACTCTCTTGGAGAAAGACATTTGCGCCAGGTATGGAAGGAGCTTGCCAGTGTTGGACAGCTGTATGTAGACTGGCACTAGGTAGCTGGAGGCAGCTTATTTAGGTTGAGAGGCAAATGCAGAGCTGTATCCCCTCACTAGAGTTTCAGATGCACACATACAATTTGAGAGGTGCAAGTTTTGAGATTTGATCCCAAAAGAAAGGTGGTTACCCATTGAAATATTGAGCAGTTGCCTCAATATTAGAGGGAGCAGAAAATACACAATATCCTGTCTCTGATCCTGTCCCCTTGCAATCAGTTGCCAGCCTGTTCAAGTATAAACCCCTGAAGCCCCCATTTCACATTGTCTAAAACTTTTGGCTTAAAAGCATTTTGCTTGCTAGTGTTGGTCCATCCAGCTGAAATTTCTCTTCCATGTGTTTATAACCAGACTTGAAATTAAAATTGCTCTCATCTTGAGTGTGAGGCTGCAGAGCTCAGGAAATGGCAGTTACCTCAATTTTAGTCCATCATTCCCCTCAGTACTTTGGAGTTTTTCTGTGAGGGGCTTGTTTTATTAAAAACTCTTACTATTTTAAGTTAATACGTTGGGATTCAGTTAACTCCTGCAAGGTACCTTCTGTGGAGCTGCAACCACTTGCAACTACTAGGCCACATCAAATCACAGAGCAGTTGACAGCACAACCCCCAGTAACTTGCTCAGAAGTCCCTATGGATTTGAACCAAAGTCCTCCTGCCATCCCTCCATGCATTAAAGCAGCAAATCTGTTTTGTGTAATTCATAATTAGCTTTGCCTCTGCAAAACTAATGTCTTTTTAGGAGATTATTGCTATAATGCAGACTTTTCCCTCATGCACTACCTTTTAGAACTGGGTGTTAAAATGCTCACATTTGTCTTGAATACTGAGTGTAGCGTACAGGTGAATTAATAAATGTATGGGCTTATTGAATAATAAAAGCCTTGTTTTAAAGATGGATGGAAATTGCATAATTGACACATCTTTTCGGAGAGCCCTCAGTTGCTGCTTAGTTTTGCCAGAGCAGTTGTTTCTGCAGATGAATTATTTTCATGGGCTTTGGCCATCATCAGGCGAATCTGGACTCCTGTTTCAATATGGGGAAAGCGGAAAGCAGATGTGCTGTATTTGAATTCTGTGAGAATATCAGATCCACTTTTCTGGAGCAGGTCCTCAAGAGGAACATGTTGAATGGCTGCCTGTCCATTTTGCTTATTTACTTATTTATTTTTAAATGGGTGATTTTAAGCTGTTTCAAAGTGGGGATTTGCATTCCCAGAGAAATTATAAAATGAAAAGCAAAAATAGAACACGGAGCTGAAGTTTTGAAGTTTAATCAGAAAGCAGAATGCCAGGAACACCTTGAAAAGCTGTGTTTGAAATTCCCAAAGTAGCTGTGTATGAATGGGGGTACGGTTTTGTTCTTTTTGCAGAGGGGTTTGTGAGCATCAGTTCTGAGAGGATACCGGTTAATGTTAAATCAAGAAGTTTTTCAAGCATAAGAGAGCCTGAAAACTCTTCCTTCAGTGCTACTTTCACAGCTGCAGTTTGAAATGAGAGTAGTCAGGCTCTTAGAACTCAATTAGTGTATGTTTGTCTCCTACACAGTGATGTATAATCCTTATTTATAACAATGTTCTGACAGAGGCAGCTCTGGCAGCTTTAAATTATGCAACAATAAACACATTACAGAGCCTTTGCTGGGTCGCACCATTCAGTGCTGGGTGATTGCATCCAGGAGCCATTTAGGAGGCCTTTGTATAGTTGGCTTCCTGAAGAAGCTGTCCTAAAAACACAACCTGTGAACGAGGAGGAAAAACTTGGTGTTGCTTCTCTGAAGTGAATCCAGGTGCACGAAGCAGAGACTTTAATGCAAACTTCCAGTGTCAGCCTTTGAAATCCTTGGAAAAGATTTAATGTGTTAGAAATTGCAGTTCCCTTTTTTAATTCTTACATTTTCTTCGTCTTATTGAAAAAGCAATTTGTCAATCCTCCAACAAACTGTTCCATGTAAAGTAACCCCTTTACCTGAGCTGGGGTGTCAGTGCAAAGAGACAGTTTAACAAGTACAAAGCTCTAGCAGCATTTCTCAATTATTTGCCTCAATATCATTCCAGAAGCTTAATGATGACCCCCAACCCATGTTGTTAGGCTACTGCAGGCTTTCAGTTGCTGGAGGACGTGGCCTCTTAGGCATTACCTGAATGAATTTCAAGTTTAGAAAGAAATCAGAAATGCATTTCAGGTGAAAAAGGTGAAAACTGCCTATTGCCGGAGAAGGCAGTTGTCTGCAAGAGCTGCCAACCACAAACATGGGCTAACAAATCAGCTCTGAGGGAGGAAGAAACCTGCTTTAGAAATGTCAAGTTTTTTCCTGATTTAAAATCAGTAATTTCTGAAGAATCAAAATAACTAGAATTTGAGATGGAATTGCTCTGTGACAGATGGTGCAGTATTTTATTATATTGGAATTACAGCTTCCTGCTAATAATATATTCCTGACTGACCTTTGCACTGAGGTATGCTGCCTGCCTCTAGAAGGAACTATTTTCTATGCCTTTGGAGGAGGCATTACATTAAGAGTCATTTAGGTTGTAAAAGACCTTTAAGATTGAGTTCAGCCATGAACCCAGCGCCTCCAAGGCCACCACTAAACCATGTCCTTAAGCACCACATCTACTCACCTTTTAAATCCCTCCAGGGATGGCGCCTTCATGACTCCATCACTTCCCTGGGCAGCCTGTTCCAATGCCTGACAACCCTTTTGGTGGAGACGTTTTCCCTAATAGCTAATCTAAACCTCTCCAGGTTTCTTGTCAGTCTGCTTTAGGCACCTGGAGTTGCTGTGTAGCGAATGAGATGCAGGAGCAGCCATCAAGACTTAGAAACTTTAAAATGCATAACAGAGGAATTAGTGATGTGAATAGGGTCTTTTTTACACCAGAACCCTGATTTCATTTGGTTGGGGTATTCTAGCAACCTGCAAGACAATAAAAAGTAAAGCTTCAGTGGTTTACTGTGCACATTCATGCTGCGGGAGGATGTCTTGCTCTTGTGCCCTCAGACTTCTTGTTGAAACATCATCACTGCCTACCTGAAAAAGCAATGCTGGATAATGAGGGCTGTACCAGGGCGGGAAGGTTTCTCTTCACATCTTTAACCAGGCTTCCCAAAGAAGTGGATCTGATCTGTGTGCCGGGCCTTCTGCTCCCCTCAGAAGAGGTTTTCCTATGACATTGACCAGTCTCTTTTTCTTTATGGAAGCAGTTTTGACATGGGACATAGGCCAACTTAACCTCCGTGCCACTTCCAAGGGGGGTGAACCATCACTCTCATGATTGTTTGGTTCCACTTGCTACACTAGGATACCTCTCACCCTTCTGGGTGAACTGCCGTGCCTGACCCTGTTTGCCCACCCTGGTCATGGTGCTTTCCAAGGGCTTCTTTTATACATGGGGGTGCTTGGCCACCATTGCTCCTGACCCTGTCAGTGGCTGTTGTGTGAGCTGAAGGCTCCAGCTGGCTTTCTTGGCTTCCTTTGAGGATCCCTGGTTTGGGAAAATGCCTCCATACACCCCACGGGAGTGCTCCATGTGGATCATGCTGGTATCAGAGCCACTGACATCATGTCATCTTCAATTACTCTGATGTCTTAGTTAATAGCAATCAGATTTGGGTTTCAGAAACTCACTTTCCAGGTGAGTTTGCCCAGATTTGGAGTTTTCCTTGGCGCTGGTTCATTAGGTCAGTTTATACAACAGGTTGTGCATGTGCACTTCTCACTGACACTCGGTACATTTGCTGCTGGGGGTGAATTTAAGCTCATTCATCTGAACATTGGCAGCTGCTTTGAGTTCATCCTGTCATCTGGGATACACAAAACCATTTCTGGGACATGGCTGTACTCTCCCAAGAGCAAAGAGCCTTGATACTACAGCAGAAAGTGCTTCTAAGTTGCTGCAAGAGGTATGTGAGCCGTGTCAGTCTAGTTCCTCTGGTCTGTCTTCGTTCCCAGTGTATTTTCAACTTTTTCAAGAGATTGCTTGTTATGGCTGATTATGTTATTTGTGACTTTTTTTGTCTCCTTTGATGCGTGTTCTAGTAGTGCTTATGTAAAGGGGCTTGATGGTATTGAATGGTAAGAATGAACAAATGCAGCAGGAATTCAATTGCTGTTTTGCTCTCAAGCACAAGTGGTGTTCTTTCTCAATCAAGTCTGACCACTTACTGTGTCAGTTGTTGGAGACCTGGAGAAACTACTTCATTTACATTTGATTTTAGGGGAATTTTTGTTCGCTTGAGGTGCTCTGTTTTATTTGGAGGTTTTAGAAATGTGTGATTTCCGTGTGCTCTGCATGCTTTATAACAAATGTGGCTGTAGCTGATCTTCATCTCAGCTTCAAAACCTTATGTATTATGTTTACCTGTCAAATTAGTGGCCAGGAGTACCCTATCCTCTCTACAGACAGGGAGCCTGAAGCTGTTTGTCAGCTATCACCCTGGAGTTAATGATGATGGGTTCTTTCAGGTACATTTAATAGTGAATTTCTTACTCATACAACCATCCACCTTAGCTGGTGCATGCAGTTTTAGAGTCCATGCTGTAGGGCACCTGATAATTAATGACAGTTTGGAATACCTCATTGCAATGCCATTTACAACTTGATTAATTAGTTGATATAGCCCTTCTTACATTTCCCATCTGAAGAGGTTTGTGAGTGTTTTCCAGTCGTTCGGCAGAGCCTTCCCATGGGTGCAGTAAGCGTTGCGTTGCGGTGAATTTACAGCCGTGTCTGCAGCACTCTGAAGTCATCTCTGCTGCTCCCAGAGCCCTGCTTTGCTCTGATGTTCAGCACAGTTTGCCGGGAAGTTTGTGTGCTAATCTGGCAGGGCAACTGATCCCCCAAAGCAAATAGCTTTCTTTTGGACGAGCATGCTGAAATGAAGTGTTAAGCTTTGGAGACTGCAGCAGTGGGATGGGATGTAGCAGCCAACAGTTGGGCTGTCTTAAACTGCCAAAGACCCTCAGTCAGGGAAGCACACACGCTTCTTTCATAAGGGCTGGCAGCCCCAGTCGGGCAGTTTCTAACGGAGAATTGCCATTAGCGGGGTACTGAGAAGAAAAATGGCGGTTCAAAAATGACTGTGCAAAAAAGCAAAATTTCATTGTGCTGTGGTGGGGGCACTCCATTAGAAACTTCTTTGCCTCTCTGTATTCAGACAGAGCGGGGTTTCTCTGTGCTTGATTCATCACACTTGGCTTGAGAGAGAGCACAACATCTCCAGATCTCGGAGAGGCTGATTTTGTGGTGCTTCAATGTCGCTTTTATTCAGCCCCTACTCAATAGAGCTTTGTGTTCTCCTCGCTCCTAGAGATTGTAAGTGCTGCTGCGGGGGCAGAAACGACGTGGAAATATGGACCATAAAAAATATTGGCAAATGGGTGTTTCCCAAAAATATGACCTGTGCTTAAAACAACAACAGAATCTTTATTTGACTTTTAAATCATGGCACCTTACTGTCTTGTGAGTTTTTGAGCCTTTAAACAAAGTATAATATACCATAGCTCGCTGTGAACTAGGGATTTAAGACATGGCAAATCTACAGGGGAAAAACCCCTTGTGCGGAGTAAGATCCCTTTCTTCTGGGGCTTTCTAGAGAGCACAGCTGTTTGGTGTTTGCTGCAGAGAGGAACTGAGCTGGAGCCGGCAGCAGACGTGGAGACAGAGAGGAGGGAGAAAGAGCCTTGGTTATAAGGGGGTGTGGGCTGCCCAGCCCAGCCTTACACTCAGGGCTTACTGCAACTCCACCTCTTAGTATGTAGGTCTTGTCCACAAAGTCTGGTGGAAAAGAAAGTTGAGGAGTAGGACTCTTAATATTCCTGAAAGCTGGCAGAGATTTCTGTGTTGTTGATGCTGCATAGTCTTTCTCCCAACTTCAGTTTGCTTGCATCCAAATATATGCTGTTGCATCTGTTTACTTGGTTGTTCAGTGGGAAGACATTCGTACCTCTCTTCTTGACAGCGCACTGGTTGCATCCTTTGTAACTGGATTTGGAACCAGAGGGGGGAAGAGGCTGTGTGCTCTGCAATGGGAGTTTGTTTTTTGGCCCCCAGACTAATAACGGAATTGATGAAAACTGCTGTTTCAGTATATTGGCATGTGGTTGATGGTTTGTGGGACAGTAATGTATTCTGTGTGGGAACATCGTTATAAGGGAATGGCTTGGGGAGGGGGAAAAGCATGTGATGTAGCTGCAGATACTACTTCAGAATGACTTGGATATGAATGCAAAGGGTAGTTTGATTAGAGGGAGAATGGAATTTCCCCAGCTTATAGGGAAAAGTATATATGGAGAAATCTGGTTCACGAGTGTTAACTGAGAGTCTGCTGGCTTGTGATGATGCTTCTACAGCACATTTACCTGGGGGGGGGGGGGGTTGCAGGTTGCTCTCTCTGAAAGGACAGTACTCAGTGTTCATCTCAGTTCACTTTGTGCTATTTTTACAGCTTTCTGTGTTCAAATGGCTCAGAATAACATGCTTGTCATTCACCTGTCAACTAGGAAATGTAACTTACTTCAGACTTCTTTCCCCTGAGAGTAGCTCTGATAGGAGGAGTATCTTCAATTGCCAAAAAATTCTGCGCTGTCCCTCTTCCTCTCTGCTCTTAAGGCAGGTTCTTATGGAAGGCCATCTCTGTTCAAGATGACCTAGTTAAGGATGCTGCTGTGCAGCAGGTCAAGGTTTTGGAGTAAATTTTTTAGGTCCACAAGATGCTGTTCACATTCTGAAGACTTGCAGGTGGATCTTCATGATTGCCTGTACCAGGAAATGTTTTTATTTGATGAATAACAGCATAAATGTTTTTTTAGAGGAACCCTTGCCTGATACAGCAGTCTCTGCTAGGTAAGAAGTACCTCAAGCATTCAAATACCCGTGTCCTGCTGCAGGGGTTTGCTCTGTGCAGCACCAGCAAAACAGCTTGAGTTTTGCAACACCACCACGCTTGCATCGGCCAATTGCTTGGTGAGCCTCTGAGTGCTTTTGGGGTGACACACAGTAGGATATAGAAACATTCCAAGGAAAAGGAAGCATCCCTGTGCCTACAGACATCAGAATACTTAATCCTCAAATGCCTGGAAGCTGGATTGGGTTTTTTAATTGTGTGGTTGCTGCTGTCTCACTCAAGTGGAATTGGCTGTTTAGCTATCACTTGAGGTGCTTCAGTGATGCTCTCATACATTCTGTTGGAGAGAACAGAACCAACGGTAACAAGGATCTCTTTGTCCTGTTTGAATGACTATGATTTTATGATCAGATGTGTTATGATTTCATGGCTAGAGAAGGAACAGATGTCGTTAGCACTTTCCAAATTGGTTAGAACTGAGTGAATGAGGATGCTTTGAATTTCATGATGGGTTACTGATCGCTGTTGGGGACAAGTAAAAAGTTTCCTACCAAGGGAAATAAACCCCAGTTCTAACAGTTGTGTTTTGTTTTCTCCCACCTCTAACACAGGTTGCCAACTTGGCCTGTTCCATCTCGAACAATGAAGAAGGTGTGAAATTGGTTCGCATGTCAGCCAGCCAGCTTGAAGCCCTGTGTCCCCAGGTAATGAAGAGCATAAGAGCTTAAGACATACCCCGATAAGTTGGGCACTGGTCCTGCTCAGTCCGTGTTTTGGCCTCTTTGTGGCTGTCTGTGGATTTGCTGCAGAACTTGACTTTTTTCTTTGATACGCGAATTCTAGAGTGGTTTGGGTTGGAAGAAACCTTAAAGCTCATCTATAATGATATGATATGATGATCTGTGATAACATTGTGTGATGTAGTTCCAACCCCTGCCACGGGCAGGGATACCTTCCACTCGAGCAGCTTGCTCCAAGCCCCTGTGTCCAACCTGGCCTTGAACACTGCCAGGGATGGGGCAGCCACATGCTTCTCTGGGCACTCTGTGCCAGTGCCTCAGCACCCTCACAGGGAAAGAAGAGCTTCTGCCTAAGAGCTCATCTCAGTCTCCCCTCTGGCAGGTTAAAGCCATTCCCCTGTCCTGTCCCTACAGGCCCTTGTCCAAAGCCCCTCTCTTAAGTTTCTTGTCAGTCCCCTTCAGGCACTGGAGCTGCTGTGTAGCAGGTGACATGCAGGAGTAGTAATCAAGACTTAAAAACTTTAAAATACATAGCAGTAATTAGTTATATGAATGGGGTCTTTTTTACACAAGAACTCTGATTTCATTTGGCTGGGGTATTCTAGCAGCCTGCAAGACAGTAAACCAGTAAAGCTTCAGTGGTTTACTGTGCACATTCATGCTGCAGGAGGATGTCTTGTGAAGGCGCTACCGCTGCTCCTGTGCCGGCTGTAAGATGAATTATAGATATATTATTTTTTGCCTGAGTAGAATATAAATATGCCACAAAAAAATCTTCTCAATAGAGTAGGAAGCTGGCTATGTGTGAAGAGCTCAAACCTGGCTGAGACTGCCTTTTAATTAGTAACTTCTTAATGGAAACAAGGAAGTTAGTTTATATAAGCATTAGACTATCCTCTTGCATTTTGACAGCCCTGATGTTTTAAATGTCAACAACCAGATACTTGGCTGAACCCCTGAAGACTACAGTGCACTTTCAATTCTTGTAATCTGCATTTTTTAAAGCAACAGGAAGTTCAGATCTAAGCCACAGAAATAAGCTGGTGTTGATAACAAGGAGCTGATGGAAAGTACATATTCAGAAAAACGGGTTGAATGGCATTTTAGGAAAATAAAGTGGATTGTCTCAGGATTATTTGGAATTTGTTCAGGTTTTCCCATAAATATTGGGAAAAGGAGTCAAAAGGAAGAGAGGGATGTTTGCTGGTATCTGCCTCAGCAGGAAGGGAGTTCTGAGGGAATAGGTTAAGACAGTGTGAAGAGCAGGTCTGTTTTACCTTTTCTTTTACTTGTAAGTCAGTGCTATTCAGTAGCACTGTTCACCTATTCAGTCGGTGAAGATAGGCATCCAAACATAAAACATTCAGTGCCATCTAGGACGCCTTTTGTTGTCCTGGGGTGGACTTCTGTGGTTCCTACTCCTGCCCGTGCCTTGGCTGTCTGTGCAGGTCTTTGCCTCCCCTCCCTGGGGCAAGTGGTGTCTATGGCTTGTTAAAACCAAAGGTCAACTTTTACAGTTGGAGCAAAGCATGTGGAAGAAAAAGCTTTTAAAAATGCATCTTGTCTCGTGTAAGGGCTTGCTTTTTCCTAACATAACTAACTAGGCTGGATATAATGATTGCTTTTGGTTATCTTCAAGAATAAGGGTGTCTGCTGCATGGATTGCCCAAACAAATGCATGATGCTTTTGAAAATAAGCATCCTAAGAAAGTTAGGTTTTCTTTGAATCTCAGTGCTTCCTGGTAGTTGTCCAAGTCTGTGGGGGTGTTTTTCCCTCCCTATTGCTGAAGTTGTGTGTATTTCCTACTCTTCTTGCTTTGCTTTTCCAACAACTGCCTATTTATTTAAACCTACTTTAAAAAATAAACAGCATGATAGTTGACATGAAATAATGAACAAACTCTATTCAGTAGTCACAAAGCTCTAGTCACAACTCCTGAAGCGCAGTTGTTAACCTCTGACTTCAGGGATTATGAATAATATAGTTAACACACATTGGAAGCTTTGATTACCTATAAATGGACGAGGGCTGTAACTGATGAGTTGTGGCTTTACAAAGGTCACATATCTGAACTTCCAAGCTGCAGTTCAGATGCACTGCACAGTCTTGCCTTAATTTCAGGGTCGTCACCAGGAGATTAGTAAATGACACTATAGATGTTCATAGCCCTTGAAAGAGGGCTTTTGCATTACATTGCATGTTCTCTGGTTGATTCTTTAGTGCCCCAAGAGGATTTAAATATGTTGTGAATCCTGAGAGATAATTAGGGACACTTGTCTGAACTGTTTTACAAATGGCATCTGGGTTTCTTCCTAACAGTACAGGATAAGCGACTCAGCAGGCTGTCATCCTCAGCAGCGATACTGACTGTTCCCAAACTTAGGTTACTCTGTATAATCTCTAAATGCTTCCAGATAGGAAACATAGTGGGATTTTGTTCTCCTTTTCAGACAATTATCCATCTATTTTGCAGTTTATTCCTGATGAGATTCACAGCTGCTTCTTGAATCCTTTTAGGTGTCTGTGCTGAATAAACGTGAATTAGGCATGAAATACAGATTAAACCAAACATTATATGCTTTGGGGTTTTTTTTTGGCTTAGATGGTATTTTTTTCCAGGAAGATGCTGGATTCAGAATGAGTCAAGTCAATCAGTAATTACAATAGTCTCTGAAACTCAAGTGACTATATCAGTACCACACAGAAATACGACGTATGAAATTTAATTCAAGGTATTGCTGTGGTTGAAAGGATGAAACTGAAATTTAATGCACTTGAGTCCCTCTTAAATAGCTTAGCTGAGTAGAGGCCAGTCTGGGAGTGGGAAACTCCTGGCTAAAGAACAATTTCTGCCAAAATGAAGCTGTAGAATTAATTATAAATGCTGTATTTCAGGGCACTCAGTCCCCGGTTGTAACTTGCCTTTTTGAGCCAGCAGTGGGAGTAAGGAACAGGCAGCACTTCAAATGGGTTGGGGAAGACTTGGTTCAAACAAGAAACCAGTCATTGCCAGTATCATCTTCACACACTCTCAGACTTAAAATCTAATTCAAGGAAAAAGATGTGGAAAACTTTTCATCTGGGAAGTCTGTACAAAAGCAAGGAGTTATATTTGTGTAGTGTGGCCATTACTGTAAATCGGCTCTTCCTCAAGAGCAACATCTTCTTTCCTGTTTGTGAATTCCCAGACACGTAACACAGAAATTAAGACTTAATATAATATTTCAAGCTCCCTTTCGATCATGCAGAAAGAACTAACAGGAAGAGCTGTGCCTGCTCCATAGTAGCCAGCTGGGGGACTTGCGTTAGTCTGGGTTTACAGGGGAGGAATAAGGTGGCATTAGGGGGTCACTGGTGGTTTTCTCCGTGAAGCCCTGACTTACAACCCTGCCTGAATTGGAGTAGTGGAAGGTGTCCCTGCCTATGGCAGGGGGTTGGAACTGGATGATCTTAAGGTCCTTTCCAACCCAAACCAGTCTGTGATTTTGTGAATTCTTTGAGGACAGGCATTGCTGAAAGTCTGTATCAAAGTGAACTACCTTCGTCCAGCATCTCATAGGAGTTACATGCAGCCCTGCAGCTTCATGCCTTGTTAGGTGGTGTGGAAACAGGCCAGTCTGTGGTGGGTTAAGATGAAGGACAAAAGCCCTCCATCACTCCGGTTAAATGTTTAAAACAAAAAATGCTTGGATGTCTTTCATAATGGAAGTGGAAAAGTACTGCTGTGAAATGCTTGGAACAGTTGCCCGTGCTTCCATTTGCCTAGCAGAGCGCTGGGGGAAGTTTTCTTTGCCTCCTTGCTAAACACAGAGCTTGCCAATGGTAAATTAGCAAAAGATTTTGTTTATCTCCACTTGAAAACCTGAATCCTCGCTCATAACTGCGAGTTCTGCTTCCAAGAAATACTTGCTCTGGGAGCCTGCAGAAGCTGTTTTGTAACAGCATTTTGCATTAAAGATGTCTGAGAGCTTAACCATAGGAGTGTGTCTGATCGTACAAGCTGTAGGTGTTTAGAAAGCAACAGTGAAAATGCCCCAGTACAGCTCTTTAAAGGGAAGAGTATTGCTCCAGCCTTTTGAAGTGACAGTCTGCTGTCACTTGCAGCTGCTTTAACCAGCGATATGTTGACTTGCTTGTTCCTTAAAGCCTCCATGAAGTTCATCTACAGACTTTAAACCACACTGCAGGCAGGCCGAGAGTTCTAGAAAATACTGCTGAATCAGAATTTCCATAAGGTTGGGTGTTTGCTTCTGCCAGCAAAAGCTGGAGCCCGTTGCCTGTGAGAATGAGCATCTTCTGGGAAGTGGGCTTCAGGAGCAGGCAGACCTGCGCCTCCCTGGTGTGGACACACAGGACCTGTTCTCCCATCCATGAATCAGGGTGACCCTGAGCCAGTGCTGGTTGCCTTTCTCCTCTACCCAAATAGCTCATCCTCCTTAGAAACATCGTGAGGACACTAGGCAACATCTCTGCCTCTCCTTTCCCTGCTCCCTCTATGTCAGCCTTAGCACAGACAGCGTGTTTGGCATAGCTCAACGGCCCCTGCACAGTCAAGTGAGTGTTGCCCATTAAACAGACTCCAGATAATTCTTGGATTAAATTACATTTTTTAAATATAAAAATAAATTGGCTCTTCTCATATTAACATCTAATATTAATAATTGCTGTTCCACATCCTTGCATTCCAATTTTGAAATGCTTGAAAAGCAATTTGCTGCTTATAGATTTCTGATGAGGCAGATGGTTGCATATGCTTATCACACCTACTGACACAGACAGACAGAATACCACAGCAGAAGGAATCCCATGTAGAGGTTCCATGCAACACAAAAACTTCTGTTTAGAAGTTGCAGCATGTTAGAGAAACAAAACCCCTCCAATCAACCTTCTCAAGTCAACCAGACCCAAGCGTGGCTGTCAGGCCTGCTCTCCTCCTTGAGTCCTCAGTTATTGCCAGTTCCCTGGTGGCTTCTGGAGAGGGATATAATTCCATTTCTCTAGCAGTGAAGACTTAACACTGAACAGTTTTCCCCTTTTTTCTTCTCTTTGAACGACTGTCAGGTTTTTTGAATGTACTAACTAGCAGATCTATCTCCAGACTGTTTAATTACAGGTGCTTGAAGCGTTTTATTGGCATTGGGTAGAAATACTTACATTAAAAATTTAACACTTGGATTGTAGTTTTTTATCATAAAATCCCAGACTGGTTTGTGTTGGAAGGGACCTTACAGCTCCTCCAGCTCCAACCCCTGCCACGGACAGAGACACCTTCCACTGGAGCAGCTTGCTCCAAGCCCCTGTGTCCAGCCTGGCCTTGAACACTGCCAGGGATGGGGCAGCCACAGCTTCTCTGGGCACCCTGTGCCAGCGCCTCAGCACCCTCCCAGGGAAGAGCTTCTGCCTAAGAGCTCATCTCAGTCTCCCCTCTGGCAGGTTAAAGCCATTCCCCTGTCCTGTCCCTACAGGCCCTTGTCCAAAGCCCCTCTCCGGCTTTCTTGTCAGCCCCGTTTACGTATTGGAAGATTGTTACAAGATCTTCCCTTCAGGAGCCTTCTCTTCTCTAGCCTGAACAAGCCCATCACGCAGGATTGCTGTGAAGAACAGCACAGAGGTGGCCATCCAAGAAACTATTAGAAACTGGAGCACTTACTGATGCATAAAAAGAAGCAAAGATAGGAGAAAGGGATTCAGGTCTGTAGAAGAAGGTGTATTAGTGCGTAAGGACCCAATGTTATCATCACAGGCGCAGTGTGATCTGCAGAGTGCAGTAGCAGAACAGCTTCTAGGAATGACATAGAGTCCTTGAAACCCCCAAAGCTTCAGCACTTGAAGTCAGTGAAATGTAAAGTGAAGCAGCACAAATAGATACCAAAACAAATGGCACCAAAATCCTTGCAGCTTCCATATTGACTGGGACTACAGTATCAGTTCTCAGCTACAAGTAAAAATGCTTTTTCCATAGTCGGGGAGTTGATAATTATCTGGTCACAATAAGCAAACAGTAAATACATTGGCACTAATATATGCTAAACTGGAAAAGGTCATTTTATTTCAAGAGAATGTGTATCTGTGGGTCATTGTAGCACTGTAACAAGAAGAATAAATATCTCTGCAGAGATACCTGTGCGTAGTTTGCAGGAAAGTTCTCAAAGTGCTGTTTATGCATTGGAATAAAGTATGGGAAATGAAAGCAAATTCTGCATTCTTCTTTTGGTGCATCAGCCTCCGTACACTTGCTGGTCACTGCCATTGTAGCTAGGGAAAGTGTAGAACAGTCTTCTGTATGCTTTGCTTCCAGGCATTCAGCTCATCAGAGTGCACAGAGTGTTTTTGCTGTATTGAGCTACGCGGAGGGTTAGCACCGAGTAGATGTGGGGCTGCAGACCTGGGGTTGGATGTAACTGGAGATGACTTTAATGCTCTGCCTGTGAAACTTTTTTTCCACTCAGAGCAAAAATGCAATTACGAGCAGGGAAGGAGACATGAGTAGGGTGAATGCTGGAGGTAACTTTGACATCTGGCATATGTAAAATTAAACCATGAGCAGCTTCTTACAGACTAACAGTAGGCAAGCTATGCTTTCTTCAATACAGAAACACAGGGGTATTATAGTCCAGCCTGAGCAAGTGGATGGTCCTGGCTGGGCTCAGCTGCTGTGGCAGCTTTGGGGGTGAGGTCATGAGGTTGGTTGTTGACCATTTAGAAAGCTGTGATTAGAGAATCATGCTTTTGCTTCTACCTTACAACTAGCTGTCTATACCACAGGAGAGAATGAGGCATGCTGCATGGTCATAAAATCCTAGAATGCTTTGAGGTGGAAGGAACCTTAAAGAATCATCTAGTTCCAGGCCCCATCTTATCACTAGGCCCTTGTCCAAAGCCCCTCTCCAGGTTTCCTGCAGCCCCTTCAGGCACTGGAGCTGCTCTGAGGTCTCCCCTTCAGGAGCCTTCTCTCTAGGCTGCCCCAGCCCAGCTCTCTCAGCCTGGCTCCAGAGCAGAGCTGCTCCAGCCCTCGCAGCATCTCCATGGCCTCCTCTGGAGTCGCTCCAACAGCTGCACATCCTCTTGTGCTGTTGCCCCAGAGCTGGATCAGGACTGCAGGGGCATCTCCCCAGAGCTCAGCAGAGGGGCAGAATGGCCTCCCTCAACTGCTGCTCACGCTCTGGGGGTGCAGTGCTAGTTTTGGCAGGTTGAAGAAGAGCATTCTTTCACTTGGCTTGTGCTGAGGTTGCTCACAAAGGCAAACCTGAGATCACTGCTTCTGCCTTTGCCTCTTAGAGATTCTTCCCAAGGCAAACTTGATCCTGCAGTGTGCTTGGTGAGCTCCCTTTCACATGCTCCGGAACAAAAGCAATTTTCACACCTCAGCTGGGGCTTAGTTTGCCCCGAGATGATGGCTGATGAATGGGTGCTCATTTTATTAGCTTATTTTATTTACAAATGCAAAGTATCCTGGATTTGAAAGCCATGGAGCTGCTTTCCAACTCATGACCCAAATGCCACAGCAAAGCTGCTAAATCAGTATCTTTGTTTACAAAAAACAAGTGACTTATTCAGAAACCACAGGTATTGTAGGTGTAAAGAAGAGGTACATAGTAAAGGGAGAGGACAGGTGTGTGGTTTAGAGCTTTTGTAACTGATATACTCCTGATTGTGTCACAGTAGCATCCTAAAACCAATACTACAGGAAACAGGGCAAAGTTAAACCAGCTACAGACAGAACTGGCTCCTGGAAAGAGCAAAAGGTCCCTATCTGGAAAGCTGAATCAAACCCCAAGAAGCTCATAGCCATTGAAATGGAGGGTTGTGTGGCTTACAGACACTGTGTGCATTGAGACTATCTGAAGGCTCAAGAGCTAGGGATTGATTGCAGTGCAACATAAATAGGTGACAGTTTTCTTCTCCCGAGTAGTGTTCTTCCTTTAGCCATGCCAGCCAAGTGTTCAAAACTGTTGTTTGTAGAACCACCACCAAGTGTAAGACCTTTCTCCTAACCTCCTTCATTTCTTAGATGGGGTGCTATACAGGTGAGCCTGGAAACCATCCTGAATTAAGCCCAAAACCATGAATTCTGGGTGACCCAGTGGCTTGAATATACCCTCAAGTATAGCTGAGATTACAGTGTTTTCTGTCCTGGAATAGCGTATTTTTTAAGAGAGCTTTTGAAGTCACTCTTCATTGTTCTGCAAAGGTATAAATACATAAATTCAGTCTGCCATCTTTAGTTTCAATAGAGAAAATGGAAAATAATTAAATGATAACAATAATTAAAGTGAAAACCCCACCAAGCAGTTTCTTCCCATGAAAGACATGAGAAGAGGATTTGAGACATCCATTGCAGGTCTTTTGAACTCTAGGCCTCTCCCATCTCAGGGCATGTGCTGCCAAGTCCTGGCTGCTGGTGCAGGAAGCTTGCGAGGTGGAGGTGAGCTATTCCAAGTAACTCTCTGGAACCACCTTGTTGAGCGCCTGGCTGTCTGAGTTGAACATTGCAATTGCTACATGAAACAAAGCACCGATAAAAATAGTGTGCTTTTTTGCCATGCTTCATTTCCTTCTGGATAGTCTCAGAATGTCCCTGTTTGATTCTTTTCTTTGTACAACTTCAGTGAGTCATTGTGATCGCAGTGCTCTGGCAGCATCTTGGGAAGCTCTGAAATGCAGAATATTTCCTTGAAAGTACCAAATGTTTTACATGGAATTGGCTACATTGCAGGTATTCTGGACTTGTTCTTCCTATTATTTGACATATATATATAAATATATCTCCTTCCTATAAATTGCTCATATTAGTTGCTCAACATGTCATGTTTTTTTGGAGAAGCAATTGTGTACTTTAATCAGTCCCTTCCCCCTACCCAAAGTGTGTGTGTGTGTCATTTTAGTCCCCTTTAGGCACTGGAGCTACTCTAAGGTCTCCCCTTCAGGAGCCTTCTCTTGTCCAGGCTGCCCCAGCCCAGCTCTCACAGCCTGGCTCCAGAGCAGAGCTGCTCCAGCCCTTGCAGCATCTCCATGCAGCTCCTCTGGAGTCGCTCCAACAGCTGCACATCCTCTTGTGCTGTTGCCCCAGAGCTGAATCAGGATTGCAGGGGATCTTTCCAGTGCACAGCAGAGATCCAGCATCCCTGTCCTTTTTCCCTTTGTCTGTCTAAGCATCTGCCCGAAAATGCACCAGTCACTATTTAGTGAGTACAGGGCATCGTGTAAGAGTGTATTTACTCAAATAGATAATTTGGAGAGGTTTTGTCAGTAATCCCTGGGACATTCCTTCAAGGAGACATGTGAGACGTGTCTGGGATAACTCACCCATGTAAATACTGAGCTGTACATGGACCTGAAGGGTTTTAGCACCCCTGCTGAACCTGAATATTATGATCACTTTGCACATGAAAATAGAGTATGTGCTACAATAAAGGACTGTGGAGCTGAAGCTGCTGTCTTGGATTTCCTCCTGAGCACACACATACCTGTATGGGTTTCTTGAACTGTAGGTTTGTCTTTTGCCCTGCAGTGACACTTGATAGCCTTTGATTTCCCCACCAGGTTGTCCTCATCTCTAGTGCTGCTGGTTGCTTTCCAAATGCCCGACATGTCTGTGTGTAAGGGAGATCTTCTTGCTTTGCTTGGCCTATTTCTTAAGAATACATTTGCCTTGGCCATGCATTTTTGCTGTTGTAACATATATTCCCTTTTTTCACTTGGCTAAGCTGCCTGGTGGGAGGATGATGGTGCAGCTTGTGCCTCCTGCATTTGGATTTGGTGATGATGCCCTGTTTTGAGTTTCTTGAGCACTTGCAGAGCCCTCTATCTATGACAGCTCTTCCATTATGTGTGAAGAGTTGCTTAACGTGGGCATCTGGGATTGGATATGAGCTGCTGACAGAGATTAATTGTTCAG
Source organism: Myiopsitta monachus (assembly GCA_017639245.1). Lineage (NCBI taxonomy): Eukaryota > Metazoa > Chordata > Aves > Psittaciformes > Psittacidae > Myiopsitta > Myiopsitta monachus. The sequence goes on along the minus strand of CM029917.1, from coordinate 37,183,926 downwards.
ACAGATGCTGCTGTCCAGGCGTACATCACATAGGTACACAGGCCATATGTTTCTCTGGCATTAATGCTGACCTGTCTCAGTGCTGAAGGGATGTTTTCATATCTGATACTAGCCCAGGCAGCTAGAAGAGAGCAGGAGACAAAGCCCTAACTCTTGGTATCACCATCTTCTCTGTGTCAGTAGTTACTAGCAGGAAAAAAGCTGAGAGCAGATTTCTGGAGTGTTGACAAGTTTACCCCTTTTGTTTCCAGGACACTTACTATTTGGATTCATCTTGGTATAAATCTTTGGATATCTACAGTTAACTCACTACATCAGTCAGACTGGGGCAGGAAATGGCAGTGATTAGATGTAAGAACCAGGGCTCTTGAGCAGAGGACGTTTCCCTTTCTAGAGCCTCTATTTCTGTTTGATTTTAAATGTTTAAACATCATCTCTTGAGTGTTGCAGAGCTTTTTTGGGGGCTTGAGAACCATGATCTTAATGGGCAGTGGGAGTGAGGGGAGCGAGGCAGCGTGGACCATGTCTGGCTGCAGGTCTCTTTCTGAAGGGACAATCCCAACCAGTGCAGCTGCCTACACAATAGGGTAGGTCTTCAGTGGCTGCTCTGAGGAAGGGGAAGCTGCGGAGGACCCCACGTTCTTCATGAAGAATGGGGACTTCAAAGGCATGTTTCATCCCCCAGGTTTCCTGAACAGATTGCCCCTCATACCAAATTGTTTCTCACATTTGTCAGTGTTATCAAACTCACCGAGCTTATTTTGATTAGTGACCCAGACCTGCAGCCTCCATCTCGAGAGGCAGGATGGAAGCATGGAGAGCAGTAGAGCTTTTCTGGGGATTTTCCTCAGTCACTGCTAATTTCTAGCATCCCTTGAGAGAATCAGCCTCTTCTGCCTGATCTATTCTGTGCCATCATGATATGCTTGACATCACCATCATTCCCATGTTTAGTGAGGCACATATTTTTTCAATGCTTTGTGACACTTTTAAATGAAGCAGGTAGAGAAAGTGGATTTTGGAAAATGAGGAACATCTGGTGCTTGCATGTTTGGTCGGGCAGCTTTGTGAAATTAATACAGACCTAAAGTAGAGAAGAAAAATTATGCCTTGAACTTGTAAGTTAATTAGCTCTAACTCTCAGGTGCTTGAAAACAAGGTTAGGATTGTTGTGTTGATCTGATTGGGGATAGATTCTCACATCTGGCATGTTTCCAGGTCATTCTGCTGGAGCACAATACAGCAAGAACAAGAGCAGGCTTCTGAGATGTGCTTTCTTGCCACACCCAAAGGAGCTTTCTTGGTCACTTAACAGACTGATTACTTGGCACAGTAAAAGCTTTGTTACCCTGCAGTATGTGTAGTGTTTGTTCTGCTTAGAAAAACAAGGATCTGGTGTAAATTACAGTGTTAGGGTTTGGAGAAAATTAGTAGGGGTTGTTCAGGAGGAGCATCAAATAGTATCCTCTCCTGTTCCCTGGCTAATCTGGCTCTTCCACATAATAGAAATCTCAACATACTCTAGTGTTGGGCTTGTTCAGCCTGGAGAAGACTCCTTAAGGGGAGACCTTAGAGCAGCTCCAGTGCCTAAAGGGGCTACAGGAAACCTGGAGAGGGGCTTTGGACAAGGGATGTAGGGACAGGACAGGGGAATGGCTTTAACTGCCAGAGGGGAGACTGAGATGAGCTCTTAGGCAGAAGCTCTTCCCTGTGAGGGTGCTGAGGCGCTGGCACAGGGTGCCCAGAGAAGCTGTGGCTGCCCCATCCCTGGCAGTGTTCAAGGCCAGGTTGGACACAGCTGCTCCAGTGGAAGGTGTTCCTGCCTGTGGCAGGGGTTGGGACTGGATGAGCTTTAAGGTCCCTTCCAACACAAACCATTCTGTGATTCTGTGATAACAATTACTGGCAAGGTGTACAGAATAAAGATTTAAGGAAAAGAAGATAAATACAAAATTTATCTTTAATTTTGTGTTTGCATATTGTTTCTAATTCAGGCTTTGTGAGATTAATCCTTTTTTGACCTTCTTTTCTTAGGTTCTGGCAAGTAGCTTAGGAAATACAGCCTCGAGTGTACTAAGTGTCATCCTGTCTAAAATACTTAGCAGCCCAACCTGTCCTCAGAAGGCAACACCTTTTTAACATGAGCTGTTAAAGAAAGGTGAAGCTAGCTCTTGTGAATACTTGCCAAGTGTTTTTGCTCCTAGTAACTAACCATAATAAATGTGAAGCAGTATGAGTTGGATGTGAGAACAGCAGAATAAACCACTTTTGTGTTTAAACATCAAGTTCCTGAAAACTTATTAAACTTGTTTCGTTTGCTGCTGAGTTCATTGGATAAACATATGGAAATGAATTGTTTTGTTAAGGATGTGTTTTAAAAATCCAGAGGTGTTTTACAGGTCATTAATGCTGCACTGGCTCTGGCTGCTAAACCCCAAAGCAAGCTGGCTCAGGAGAATATGGATCTCTTCAAAGAGCAGTGGGAGAGGCAAGTCCGTGTGCTGACGGATGCTGTTGATGACATCACTTCCATTGATGATTTCTTGGCTGTGTCAGGTAACCAGGGTTTCTATCTCAGAAATGATCCTTCTCGTAACTGAGCTTGTTTCTGGAAGTGGGTGGTTGCTACACATGCTCTGGATTCTTCTTGGGTTTTTGGAAGGTGTTGGGACCCTTCACCTGGTAGGTGTCCTCTTCTCCCAAGCAATGTGTGAAAATAGAGCAGGAGATCTTGGCATGAAGAGACAATACTTTATGTCTCAAGCTTTTGAATTGCTTAGCTGAACTAGTGACAAATTACTATCTAGCTACTGCAGACAGACCTCACCAGTAACAGTGGGAGAAAGCAGCACATTTGTGTTCAAGTTGTGCTCTAGTGAAAAAGATGATCCCTCATTCACCTTAAACTCTTCTTACATAAACAAAAATGAATCTCAAACCATGGTCAGACAAGTTAATTAAAATAAAACTGTTCTTACAGAAAATGTTCTGTCAGTATTTTTAACCATGTCAGCTTTAGTAAACTTTTTAAAGAAGATTAGATCATTATAATAGATTAATAATCCCATTTGGCAAAGAGCTTGCCAAGATGATCTGTTTTATCAGCATCACTGATAAAGACCCACTATTAGCTGCAGTGACCTAGAAACAAGGGGGACGTTTTTCTTTCCACATCCTCTAATTCTGCTCTAGTCAGAGGACACAGTGATACAACCACAGGAATTCTGTCTGCAATACCAGTCACACATTACCTGTGCCAACTGAGGGTCTAATTTTTCTGGTGCAAACAGACTTGAGCATCTCAAATGACCTAAAAACTCCAGATGTAAAGCGCAGTTTCACAGGGAGATGTGTTGAGTCAGAAGTAGCAGGTCCACACAGCTAGAAAATGGAGATGAAAAATGAAGGTCCTGAATTAAAAAAACATCTTTTTTATTGTAATTTAAAAGAAAAAACCCATCCAGGTAGTGTGTCTATAGTGAGATACCCATGTTATCATACATGCTGTATTGTGGCTCCCTGGGTTCTGAATGCTATTGTTCTTTGCAATAAGTTAGCATAAACTTCTTAGGCAGTTGAATGTCCTGGCTGTTTGTATCTGTCTGCATGCTCGTTGCTGCAGCAGTAGTCGAAATTGCACAGCTGCAAGGAGCCTATTTCTGGGGAAATATATTTAGAGGGAATTGTGTGCTGAGGTTCATGGCTCCACTTGGATTTTGCGGACAAGCGTACAAAATATTTCAGAGGGAAAAAGCTGTTAGTCTGTGGGTCAGGCCACTGGAACCGAGTGGTCTGCATCCTTTCTAGGTCATCTGGGGAGATGGGTACTGTGCTTCTGAGGTGTCCCACTGCTGGGTTGCTCTGAATTGTGTCAAGGGCTTGGCACTAAGCAGGGAATGCTGCTTTTCTGGGGCAGTGGCAGGCTGACTCAGGGGTGAGCTCAGCTCGAGCGTGTGCTTGCTGCTGCCATGGCATCATGGCAGTGCTGTGGTTTGAGACTCCTGCAGATGCTCAAGTGCATCCCGCAGTTATTTGTACGTGCTGTGTTGTTGAAGAGATGTTAGGAAAATATTAAAGCAATAAATACTGGTTTAAATATTGTTTGTTTGAACTTTGATAAATGTTTTCCATATAAACACCACAACTCCAATTCATCTGCTAAAAGCCTAAGCATCTCTCTGGATCATAATCGTGATGGGTATGATTTATACCAGGTTCTGTTTGAGGTTATTAGGATGCTTGTGTCAGTTTGTATCAGTTACAAACTGGGATGTAAGCAGAATTTTAAAGAGCTCTTGTGAGTCTCTGTCTGTGTTTAAAAAACCCTCACCACATTCCCACAATGTGTTGTGCTGTCCATCATGAAGTTACGCTTCATTGTGCAGCTTATGCTTCAGAATTGTATCAATTATCCACAGGTAAAAGCTTGGTGAAAGAGAGATTGGGTTTAGATAATAGCAGAATGTCACAGAAGATGGGTATTAAATGCACAGTGCTGCAGATAAGCTTGCAGGATACCACATTTTATGGAGGGCATGGCACAAGGGCCCTGTTGAGTTAGGACAACAGCCTTGTGGTGGCTAATTGTCACGGCATAGGAAATGAATGGAGCAGACCTGTAGCCTAAAGATCTTTCCTACAGACTCCCAACCAGGAGTGATTTGCAGCTCAGGGAGCTCCAGCAGCAGAGGTGTTATCTGCTGAACAGTCCCTGACAGACTTTTCTCATTTAAGCCTGTGTTAGTTATTCTTCTAACCATTATAAACCACTGGCATCTCCATCATCCTGTGCAGCGTTCACAGCTGAACTGTGAAGAACCTCCTCGTTTTTGCCATGTCACCTGTTTGCTTCACTGATGCCCCTGCTTGTAATAGATGATGGTGAGAAAGGTTTTTTCCCCACTGGCTTTCTTCGTGCTGTTTGTAAATGTCCCGACTTCTGTCTACGCTTAGTCATCTCTTTCTTGACTGCAGAGATTTTGCCTGTTCCATTATTCCTCTTTCGAAGCTCTTCTGTGCCTTCTGTAATTCTTACCCCTCTCATCAGTGCCTTCCCTAAGCACTCGGGCTGTGTTTGTGTGCCCACTCTCTCTGTTCTTAAGAGCAGTTGCTGATAGCACCATGTAATTGTCAAATTCAGTGTTCTGAAATTACCTGAATCTCCTTTGAAACCCCCTAAAAAAATCATTCCATTTGCTGCCTTCTGTTCCTCTGCCACTGACAGAAGTTTATGCAAGAGATGTCCTTCACAGTAGGGCTGTTTCATCTTAAGAGCCTCCAGTTGAATATTGCTGGACCTGATGATTGTCCTCCTTCATTACAGGATTAATACTTTATTTGCAAGTGTATGAACACTCAAGTATTTGCTCCATAACCATGTCTACTGACTCTGCTGTTTGACCTGGTTCCTCCAGTGTCTCTGTCAAGAGAGAGGGGAACAGCTTCAGCATGGAAATTGTTCTAAGACCTTTCGTAGGGGACATAGCAGAAAAGCAGCTTTATTTGTGCATCTGTGGCTTGATCTCTTGACTACTTAGGTTTTGCTCTCCTGTAGCCCTCAGATCCCTTGCAGACTTCTTGCGATGTATGGAAGAGGCTTTCTAAATCCCTTTAATGGGGAGGTGGATGGCAGTGAATGTGTTAGGTGGGGGTGGACCCCACTTTTCCCGTTTTTATTTATAGAACAAGATCCCTTTGCTGTTGCCTGTGTTATCACAGAATCACAGACTGGTTTGGGTTGGGAGGGACCTTAAAGCTCATCCAGTTCCAACCCCCATGTCATGGGCACGTTCTCTGTTCCGTTCCATTGCTGTGAGACTCTCCTCCTGCCCAGCTATGGGAAGGCTGTTGGCTTTAATGCAGCGTTACCACGTCCCCAAAGGTACTGGAGGTGAATCCGTGTGTCAGCATCTCCCGGGCTCTTCTGCTGTCCCGACCTCAGCAGATGGCATTTTGTGCCCCACACTTGGGGTTCACATGCCTGTAGGACAGGTAGCAGTGTGTGTATCTACAAGCACACAGAACAGTGTCAGATCTGATTTGTTATCATCCAGCTGGAGAGTATAACCACAGTGGATGCACCTGATGGTCCCTGCCCTGTGGGAGGTTACCTTGCCTTTGAAGTGTCTTTCTGGCCACTTCACATCTGCAGAAGGGATGAAATGATCAGCGGGTATTTAAATATTCATCTTCATTTGTCCATGCCTTTTATTAAAGTTCCTATAATCCAAAGAGGCTTTTAAATGGTTGGCGGCTTAATTTATTCATTAAGGAGTTCAAGCAATAAACAGCCTGTGTTTTGGCCCGACGCCGATTTCTTTTTACTCTTGCACCTTGCAGGGATGTCTGTCTCTTGCTTTAAATACCCAAACCCTCTGTGCTCCTTGCTGCAGCCGTTGTACCTTGGCTGCCTGCTCACTGACTTGTCAAATCACTAATGAACCTGCACTTCTCTCTCTCAGGGCCACATTCTGCCCTCGGCTGAACTTGTTCAGGCTGAGTTGCTTCTGAGGTGTGTCACAAGTGTATTTTGTGCTCAGGTTGCTTACTGAAGTCTTGCAATACTGCACCTGGCTCTGTTAATTTTATGCAAATGAAGCATAACACTTCCAGCAGCAGCAATCCTTTCAGCCAGTTTATACAAATCCTCCATCACTCAACTCTATGTGCTCCTCAGCTCTACAAACTCTTGCAAAATGGCTCTTTTACTACCTGTGTAGGGAATAAAAGCCGCTTCAGTGGCACGGATTGGCAGTGCAGCGTAATTAAGTCAATGGTAAGTAACGCTGGAAACTATTTTAAGTGACAGAGCAGAAATGCTTCCAAGTTGGTTTCTTACCAAGACGCCCAAATGCTGCTGTTGGATGGCACTATCAAAGCTTTGGTACTGATGTGCTAAAGAGGTCTCTAACGGAGTTTGGAAGACCTTTTGGATACGTTTCCCTAGATCAGGATCCCAACTTCTTCAAGCGTTTTCAGAAATCTCTGAGGGGGGTTTTGCTTGTTGCAAGCTTCTTGGACGTGATGGAAATATCTCTGTGTCAAAAAGAAAATCTGTGTTGAGAAAGTAGATTACAAAGAGAGGTCTTGGCTTTATGTTTTCTCAAGAGGCAATGAGTACTCTGTCACTGGAGCGCTTTCTGCGTATATCACTGCATGCGCTATTTGTACTGCATGTACATTTGAGGGGAGGACTAACAGTTTAATGTTCTCCGATGGTATGTGTGTGGTTGAGGGAAGACACTATGCAGGAAGCTAGAAACGTGCAATAAGTGCCCCAGTCTATTAGAGCATTGGGTGGCTGAGGTGTGGCTCAGGGGAGGGTGCTTCATCACGCAGTGCATGTGGAATGATGGGGAGTGGTTTGGAAGTATTTGGAATAAGGGCTTTGGCAGTCCAGGGGAGGAAATGGGAAGAAACACATTAGGGGAGAATTCAGCTGAACTCAGCTTTTCTGTTGGTAAACAGAGGCAAGAAGTGTGGATGCCACTGATGGCTTTTTGACACCTAGTTTGGAAGGGCAGCTGTTTGCTGGTTGTGGCAAGCTTAAAAATGAATGCTTTACAGCATCTCGTTGGAGGTTTATAGAGCAGGTCACAAACTGAGAAATTGCCATGCTGATGACTGCAGCAGAAAAGAAGATATTACCATCTAAATCCTCTTTCTTTTATCACCAGAGAATCATATTTTAGAAGACGTAAACAAATGTGTCATTGCTCTCCAAGAAAAAGATGTTGATGGTTTAGACCGCACAGCTGGAGCAATTCGAGGACGTGCTGCTAGAGTCATTCATGTTGTCACTTCGGAAATGGATAACTACGAACCTGGAGTCTACACTGAGAAGGTGTTGGAAGCCACGAAGTTACTGTCCAACACAGGTAAGAGTTGGTTACTTCCAAGATCCCTAAATTCATATTGCTTGCAAGTGCCTGGGCAGCCAGATACTAATGTACCTGTGAAATCTGTTAAAGACTCCATTGACACACTGTAATGAAAATTAGTGAGAGTTCTTTGCAGACCTATTGCAAAATGAGAAATGTGATTTTGCTGTGTTGACTGGCTTAAAATGCAGCAGTGCACAAGGTCTCCCTGAGTGTGCTTGCTGTTCTTGAGCTGTAGCAAGCTGAACCACCGATAAATGAATCCTAAACAATGAGTAAGGGCTTGAAAGGTGCACTGGTCACCTTGCAGTATTGTACCAGGCTCTGCAAGTGTTCAGGATGCAGAGAGATTTATGCCATATTCATGTAAACATAGAATCCCAGCCTGGTTTGTGTTGGAAGGGACCTTAAAGCTCATACAGTTCCAACCCCCACCATGGGCAGGGACACTTTCCACTGGAGCAGCTTGCTCCAAGCCCCTGTGTCCAGCCTGGCCTTGAACACTGCCAGGGATGGGGCAGCCACAGCTTCTCTGGGCACCCTGTGCCAGTGCCTCAGCACCCTCACAGGGAAGAGCTTCTGCCCAAGAGCTCATCTCAGTCTCCCCTCTGGCAGGTTAAAGCCATTCCCCTGTCCTGTCCCTACAGGCCCCTGTCCAAAGCCCCTCTCCAGGTTTCCTGGAACCCCTTTAGGCACTGGAGCTGCTCTGAGGTCTCCCCTTCAGGAGCCTTCTCTTGTCCAGGCTGCCCCAGCCCAGCTCTCTCAGCCTGGCTCCAGAGCAGAGCTGCTCCAGCCCTCTCCATCTACTGCACTGGCCCAGTAGAATAAATTTTGGGTCATAGCTTAGGGTACATTTTGTGAAATGTCTTTATGACAGAAGCATTGTAGCTTGTAGTCCACCACACCCAAGTCATAAATGAGAGTATTTTCTGTGAGCTAGCTGGTAACATCTACACAAGGGAAGGAATGATTCTGGTTACTTCAGTGAGTGCTGCGCCAACAATTAGTTGTCGTCTTTGCTTTAATTACTTCGATGAAGAATCAAGGGTGACACTGAAGAAGCGAACAGACTGAATGGTTCTGTGATGTCCTTCCCAGGGTGCAGTGAATCACTGCAGTACAGCAGGGCAACCTGCCCTCTTCCAGTCCCTTGTTACACTTGAGCTTTGTGATGGTAATGCTGTTTTTTCCCCAAAAATGTCATGTACATCTGGAGGGAACATTAAACAAATGGTTAATGTTTTATCCCGTAGTTTCTAACTGCTTCTCCAGGTGTTTTCTTGTTGTCCACTAGAAGGTGGGGGTAAACTTTTCACTGTCTAAGGGGAAAAGAGCAAACAGCAGCAGAGTAAACAGTGGCCCAAGACTTGAGCTGCAGTTTTGATGTCTTTCTATGACAAATGTTTTGAATGCAAATAGAACTGTTTCAGAGCTTCCAATGATAATTAACAAGGAACACACATGACTTTTACAGGAGTGTGTAGTAGAAGGTGGTACTGGGGTGGGCACTGACTGCTCTTTGGTTTTCTTGCTTCAGTTATGCCGCGGTTTACTGAGCAAGTAGAAGCTGCTGTGGAAGCCCTGAGTTCAGACCCTGCTCAGCCCATGGATGAGAACGAATTCATCGATGCCTCACGGCTGGTGTACGACGGGATACGAGACATCAGGAAAGCTGTCCTGATGATCCGGGTATGCAGAACTTACTGGAACAGCTTTCTGTTTCTCCATTCATTTCTGTGCCTTTATTGAGCTGACAGGCATCAGTTCTGTTGAGAGCAGACAGCGTGAAATTTGCGTTTAGCTCATATTAACATTCAGAGTCTTAAAAACTGCTAATCACTCAGTGGAGTGCTTCAGAAGTACGTTTTGATTCAAATTCATTAAACAGATCTGAGCATCAATGATAGCCAGAGTTGTGATGCTAAATACCCTTCACGCATCCTTTGTAATATCATGTTAATGCCTTCCTTGTTAATGTGCTGAGATCAGTGACCTTTGATTTAACAGCAGCAAGTAGATTCATAACTATAGATGCTTTTTGATCGTTTGAGAGCTGAGAAATAAAACCCAATGGCTCTTTATTAAGTAAATTTTGAGAATTAATGCTAGTTAGTCATAAATGGGTTTAGATGAGTTCAGCCTCTAGTTCCTAGAGCGTGTAATTCGTTAATGGGCTAACCTCAGTAAACAGGGAGCAGTTCATAGAGGCTTTGTCTCTCCTGTGCTGGCGTGTTTCAGGTACAGTGAGTGTGACTTGGAAGTCCTAATTTCTGGTAGGTCAGGCAGCCTTAGACTGGGAGGAGGCGTGAAGGGAAGATGCAGAAGGGCTCCTGCCGTTGATTGAAGGGTTGCAGAAAAGAAGGTTCTGGTTGAGGCTGACCTGTGGCACATTTCTTGAATGAAGCATGGTAAAAGCGGTCAGCAGCCAGACACAGCAAAAACAAATGTAGGGGCCTAATTCCTTTTTTCTTTTTTCCCTTGTCCTCCTCTGACTCAATCAAATGCGTTGCAGAGACACCATCTTCATCTTTCGGAGTGGTAACCATGGCAGATACATTTTGGTGATAAGTAAATTAAGGACATCACAGCTCCAGAATATACATGATTATAGTAACCACTGCAATAGCATCTTCCATAATTTCTGCTTAAAGCAAAGAATCAGATGGGAAATCAGAAGAAAAGCTGACAATTCCCCATATAATTTCTGTCAAAGTTAAGCTCAGGAATAATAGAGAACCAACATTAGATGAAGATGTCAAGGCTTTCCTGCTATGCAGACAAACTAATTTGATTCACCCTCTGCTGAAGTCCTCCTTATGCAGGACATGACAGCAGGGCTGCCAGCTCCACATTGTGAGTAATTAGCTGAGGTGGCGATGCCAGGAGTGCTGACATTGCCCCTCGCACCGCGTCTCTGATGTCAGGGTGCTGCGGCTTTAGTGCCGCTGCCAGTAGCTAACGGCAGCACGCTGGTGATACAGCAGTGACCTACAAAGAAGTTAAATTGCTAGTATTTGTTCTCTAAAAGGGTGTAAGGTGTAGGATGGATTTAGGATAAGAGGGCCCTCCAGGCCACTACTTTTCCAGGCCTTTGTCTCAAACCGGCCCACAGGAGGAACCACACTCACAGGGGGATGCTGCTGAGCAAAACTGGAGCAAACAAGCTGATGCGCTTGAAACTTTGTCCAGTGGCACTTGTTCTTTACAGGCACCAGAAGGAAAAGTCACTCAGACACCTAATTTTTGTGTTTATGCAGTGTATTCTCAGAACTAAAATCTGTTTCTGTAGGTTGTTGCTTTTTCCTCCCTGCTCCCCAGGCAATCCCTCATCTTCCCCAGAGGAGTTTTTGCCTTTGACAGCTTGAAAGGCAGAATTACACTTTGTATGCCACAGGTTTTTTGGGATTTAGGATGGATGGGCAGAGAAGGGGGCTTGGGAATCATAAACAGTTTCTAAAGAAGCAGCAAACTGTCTTCTTTTTTTTATACAGATATTATTTCTTTAATATATGTCCTTATGATGATTTTGTGGGTGTACTCTGTTCTACGAGGCATGGAGAGGAGATGGTGGCTAAAATATCCTGGGTCCTGATTTATTAGCATGCTCACCTTTGCTTTTTGGCAACTATTTTGTGTACCTATCTCTATTTTAACTGTATCACAAGATGCATGGGTTGCAAACCAAGTTTGTAAAATTCAAATGATAGGAAAGAAATCTGAAGGACTTTATTTGCACCTCATCTGTTAATCACAATGTATTGCATCTATCAGTGAAGGTCTTTGTTGACCCAGCTCTGTAAAAGTGCCATCAAGTGCCACTCTAATCAAAGATGTAGTATTTTGACGAATATGCTGTTTAAACTTGGTAAGCCTCATAAAAAGTTTGCCAGCTATAGAGTGGCAGTGGCAAAAATAAATCCCAGGCAGGCAGGAAGTAGGTCAGATGTGTTTAGCCCACAGCATAAAAGCTGGCCCTTACTAGCTAAAAATTTCAGCTTTTCCTGGGGGATAAGAATAAATTTCGATACATTTTAGCTGCTGTTAATTTAGTCTGTGCTTTGATTCGTAATTGCACTAAAGACGATGGCGGTGGGTTTGAGCCAGGCCTTAGAGCTGTGTGTAATTTTAGTTTCAGCATCTCAAGTGAAGCTTTTACATTTCACCGAGTTGCAGAAATACTGTTCATTTTGCAAGAACTTTTTTCCTGTGCTTCAAACCCTGAGTGCATTCGCGACCTGACAGATCTCAGGTGCTTAGGACCTGGTATGAAACTTGGGGGATCCCGATGTGTTTAACGTGAGCACTCAAGCATATATACTGATACATACTCAAACATGCAAACAGTATACACTCACACATGAACTGGGCACATTCCCTGTATTTACCTTTCTCGTTGAAAACATGGACTAATTTTTACCTTCACTGATTTCCATTCTCTCTGCTTGAAAAACAATATTCTTGTTGATTTTTAGAGCCATGAATTCTCTTGTTTGACTCTGAATTACTCTTTCCTCAGACTCCTGAAGAGCTGGATGATTCTGACTTTGAGACTGAGGATTTTGATGTCCGAAGCAGAACAAGTATTCAGACTGAAGATGATCAGCTAATTGCTGGACAAAGTGCAAGGGTAAGGAGGAAATCAGTGCATTCTAAAACAGTGACTTGCCTTCAAGAAACAGTTCAGTTGGCTTTGAAAATCCAGGTTAAATATTGGGGGGGAGGAGGGGAAGGTGAAAATACTGGATCAGAAAACTGGAATTCTTTGTTTCCAGTTTTCTTCTAAAGAGGGGGTTAAGTGAAATGAAGCATGTGTTGGTCTGAGAGATGTAAGAAACATCTGAGTGTTATTTTGGATGTTCTGAAAGATCAAAATCCTTTTAATACTGATGAACTGCTTGAGCAAGTCCAGAGGAGGCCATGGAGATGCTGCGAGGGCTGGAGCAGCTCTGCTCTGGAGCCAGGCTGAGAGAGCTGGGCTGGGGCAGCCTGCACAAGAGAAGGCCCCTGAAGGGGAGACCTTAGAGCAGCTCCAGGGCCTAAAGGGGCTGCAGGAAACCTGGAGAGGGGCTTTGGACAAGGGCCTGTAGGGACAGGACAGGGGAATGGCTTTAACTGCCAGAGGAGGGACTGAGATGAGCTCTTAGGCAGAAGCTCTTCCCTGTGAGGGTGCTGAGGTGCTGGCCCAGGGTGCCCAGAGAAGCTGTGGCTGCCCCATCCCTGGCAGTGTTCAAGGCCAGGTTGGACACAGGGGCTTGGAGCAACCTGCTCTAGTGGAAGGCTTCCCTGCCTGTGGCAGGGGTTGGGACTGTATGAGCTTTAAGGTCCCTTCCAACACAAACCAGTCTGGGGTTCTGTATTTCTATGAAGTACTTTATACTTTGACATCACAGATGTTGTAGGCACTGCCGTTCGATTAGGTGAATTTCTGCAGGGAGATAGGCAAATCATTCCGTTGTACTGATGTCATTTTCAAATAGTCAAATCCTAAGTTATGGACCAGAAATTTTTACAAATTGGCTTCTCACGCACGTGTTGGTCACTGAGCATTGATCAAGACACTGTTGAGAGGAGCTTAAAACTGAAATAATTGAAATTAACTGCATTTCTTGTGACTGTTAAAATGAAAGCATTGATAGGCAATATGAAATCGTTAATAGCTGAAAACATAAGATCAGTACATTGAAGGAAAACCAGGCCTTCCCTTCTGTTTTTATTTGACATGTCCCCTTCTTTGTCAATATCAATTTACGCTCTTGGGGAAAGTGCCATGGAAGGTTTTCTGTGATGGCTCTTCTAGCCTCAAACCAGGCAAGGACTATAGACCATGCTTAATCAGCCTTCTGCCATGTCAGCTTTGGAATTATACTAACTGAGAGTATTTTTTATGCTCTCCTGCCTTGTACAAGCGCTCTCTTTTCCCGTATCCCTCTTCCCTCTTTTATTTAAATGCAGACATTTCTAATTTACCTTATAGCACAGCTGCTGCCAGAGGCTTTTTTTGTACTGAAGACTCCCTTTCACCTGCTCCTGGAGGCATGAATGCTCCCTGTATTTATGAAGGCAAAGGCATTAAGTCTCATGCAGGCTGTAAACCTAGTCTGATAGATTTTATTCAGGAGTAAGCACATACTCTTCTTTTTCACTTACTCTTTCCTCAGTATGCATGTTTCAAAACAGGACATCTAGCTTCTCGCAGGGAAGAGACACCTAATATTCCTTCTGCGCATTGCAACACTGAAAGATAGATACCCAAGTGAAACTTCCTTTTAAAACTCTTACATTTTATAGAAAAGGCAAGCCCTCCTCTTCATGCAGATTTTCTTTGAGGGATGACAGTATGTGGCAAACTTGTTTGGAGTGTTACAGTTTTATCCTGCAAGTGCCCATGTGTCAGGTGTCAGCTTGTCTCTCTGGGCACTCTTTCTTAAGAAAAAGCATAAACTTTGATTCAGAATGGAAGGAAATGGTTCTGTGAGGCCTCTAGGTAGAGGATTGCTATTAAAGTTTTATCCCCCATCCACATGACTTAAATTGGTTATTAGTGAAATGTTCCAAAAAGCCTTCTCCAATGGCAATGTGAGAAAACTCTCTCTTTCAGGCGATCATGGCTCAGCTCCCTCAAGAACAAAAAGCGAAGATTGCTGAGCAAGTCGCAAGCTTCCAGGAAGAAAAGAGTAAATTGGATGCTGAAGTATCCAAATGGGATGACAGTGGTAATGACATAATTGTTCTGGCGAAACAAATGTGTATGATTATGATGGAAATGACAGACTTCACCAGGTGAGTGTTTTTCATTTGTGTGCACACCACCTTCTCCCAGAACTGCTGGGATGCTGGTCTGTCAATGAAATATTTTGCAAGCTGTCTTAAGAGTCTTACTTCTTATAATTTCCTTTAAATGTTACCCTATTATAAGCCTGTATTAACTCAGGAGATGCATTACTATGCAGTGACTGGGTGGTAATAACTGTTAAAAGTGATCTATGGATGCACAGCAGTTACTGCCTGTCTGTCTTTCTTTCTTTCTTAAGGGTGATTCTTGTCCCAAGGAATATATATACATATATTTGCTCAGTTCTTTACAACATTAAATTCTATGGGCTCTCAATATTGCTGTACTGCGGAAATGGTTCCTGGTACAGTTATTTGCAAAAGAAAGAGAGGGGGTTTGATGCCTTTTGAAATTCATTTACCAGATTTTATAGAACACTATTTTTTAAACTTGATGTTGCATTCCATGAAAATTGCAAATCTGTCTTTTAAAATGTTATCTCTTATCATCATTAGGGTGCTTAAAACAGTAAAATTTAAGACGTTTTTATTCCTGGGTTTAATCTAAATATGGGCAGGTGCTGGAAGGCGGAAATTGTCTTAAAAATGAAGGTGCTGTAATGATTACACCTGCCTAGTTCTGTGCAACCTTATTCATGCAGTTTGGGTGAGGACTCACTTCCAGTACTGTATGGAACAGAAAAGGGAATAGTTCACTCTTCCAGTTTTCTGGTGCTAGAAGGTAGACTCTGTTCTGGTTTGCAGAGGGAAAGGTCCACTGAAAAATACGTCAGATGTGATTAGTGCAGCCAAGAAGATTGCCGAGGCTGGGTCAAGGATGGACAAGCTGGGCCGGACTATTGCTGACCATGTAAGTCACAAACCATGTTCATAAGCCTCCAGCACAAACGAGCAATAGGAGATCTTTAAGTACTGCAGACATGATGAACACAAGAGAATGTGTTTAGCTTCAAGCGGTTGGGGCTTTTAAACTGATTTTCCAGATTTTCTGCTGGAAAATTCTAGCCTTTTCTTTCCTGCTGCTCTCCTGCCTCCCTAGGCAGTGTAAGCAGCTAAATATGCCCAGCAGTAACACTAGCAGCTCCTTGGCTTAAATCAAGCACCTACCATTTTAAGGTAGCAATATGCCAGCACTGCTTCATGTCACATAGTATCTAGGCCAGTTCTGTAACTGAACAGGACTGACACTGAATTCATGTTGCTTCTGTTTTGCTCAGAATACACCCAAGACTTTCCAAAGCAGTGATGAGACCGTGGAGGCAATGCCATAGTAACTGCATGTGGCCTGTTGCACTCTTGCACAACCTTTCACATTATTTTTGAGGCAGCTTTTTAGTATTACCAATTTTCAAATGCCCCATAGACTAAATGGGGACATTGTCAAAACTCTAGGGTTTTTTTTCATTGTCCAGTCAGAATTTGATGAAAGACTTTGAGCAAGGCATGTAGTAAAACCAGTATTTGCTATGCTGTCCCAAGCTGGTGTGTGTGTGTTGTGCTATATGTACAAAAGTGTTTGAAAAGGATTCTCATAGGATTGACTGAGTATGGCCAGCTCTGGGGTTTTATGCAATGCATCTGCCTGTGCTGAGCCACTTCAGAAACCGGGTTGGGCCAGGCAAAAGCACGTTTGGTCTCTATCCACACCCAAATTGTAGAGAAACATCAGCATTAGTAATAATACTCTGCCTTCAAGAGGGACCCTGAAATGCAGGTAGGTTAAGCCTGAGATCATGGCCTAAACTTTGTTTTGTACAGCCATCACCTGCTTTTCAGTCCTTCTCTGAATATAAAGTCATAAGGCAAAGTTTGAAATGAAACTGTGTCACTCTGGAAGTAAATCTTTGTAATGCAGATCTCTCTTTAAATGCTGCATCCAGAGGATGTTGTCTTCACCCTTATTTATTAATGATGGAGTGAGGAAGGTTCAGTGGGGAGCGAGTGTTGAAATGTGTTTTTTAAAATGGGTCTCCTTGCTCTAGAGCATTTTGACAACTGTATTTGTGGAAGAATCAGGTGTGCTGCTGCTGTAGGTAAATGAAGCAAGGAGCAGTTTGTGTTACAGAGCTCAGGGGAGCTCGGGCTGAAGGTTTACAATGCCTTTTCCTTTTTTCTGTTTAATTCCCATGTTTTATGCAAAGCTGCTCTCTGGTTTTCTGCACCAGGCCATTGCAAAGTACAGAAGAAAACGAAATGGCTCCTTTTAGCCGAAGTAAGGTCCTTAAAAATGTAAAAGGTTAAGCACACATTGGAAGATAAATAGAAGCAGGACTGTACAGTTAGTCATTCTGACAAGAATATAGCTTTTTTTTCCCTTCTCCATACTTAACTAATACTTGGAGCTTGCATATTTCATTAGATGTGCTTACATACTCTTTAGAAACTTGTTAATGTAGAACTCTCTGACAGTTGCAGGGGACATACAATGCAACCACTTCAGCAGAGCACTAATGCCTTCCTGTGCCTAATACGAGCTTTTAACAAATGGATGGGGTTTTATGTCCTGTTTGCCATGCGACACCGGGTGAATCATGACCCCTCGTGTTAGTGTGTCAGGAACTCCTAACTCCTGCCGTCAGGCACTTTTACAGCACATTTCCTTTGAAACTATAAAAGCTATTATCCAAGGTATTTCACGTCTGGTGAGAAGTGTCTAGCCATCAGCCGGCAGATTTCCCCAAAGGTATTCCATCTTTCACTCAAAGCAGCACTCTGCTTGTTTGGAGTGGGGGAGCAGGAAGCACTTCTGAGTACAACACACACGCGGATGATTTGCAGCAAGGTGATGAGCCTCCCTAGTATTGCTTTTTCAATGTTGAAATACTTACAAAGCAGAAGAAAAAACTGTTGCCTTTTCTCTTTGATGGTGGGAGGTTGAGATTACATCTGTATCTGATCATGACATTGAAAGGAGCTGGGGGCAAGCATAGGGATTGCCCCGCTCCCCAGTAAAATGCTCCCGCAGCCTCTTGCTGTCAACTGGTCCGTGCGCTGCGGAGGCTGGTCCAGGGATGTGTTCCCTGCCACTGCCTCTGCTTCCCCTGTGTGCCTGCTTCCAGCCTCTCTAACCACAGTACTGAGCCTGGCTGTGACATGGGGCTGGCCAGGGTATTTCGGTGTGAATTACTGTTTATACCCTAAACAGGAGATACAGTGGGAGGAAGGAAAGTGTCTGCAGTTGCTTCTTACACCTACCAGACGTGGGGATGGGGGTTGTGTGCTTGTCTTAATCAGCACATACCACAGGAGAGCTCTTCTGGCTTTCCCTGCTCCTTTTCTTGGCAAAAAGGGAGAAAAAGGTGATTCTGCTCCTGTGCAGGCTCAGCTGAGGCAGTAGGAAGCAAATGTGTGTGTGTGTTTGCTCTGTCTGGGATGGATCCTGCATTTGATGTGAAGCAACCAGCTCAGCTTTTCCCAACCACCAACACAGAGTCACAGAATCACAGAATCCCAGACTGGTTTGGGTTGAAGGGACCTTGAAGCTCACCCAGTTCCAACCCCTGCCACGGGCAGGGACACCTTCCACTGGAGCAGGTTGCTCCAAGCCCCTGTGTCCAACCTGGCCTTGAACACTGCCAGGGATGGGGCAGCCACAGCTTCTCTGGGCACCCTGTGCCAGCGCCTCAGCACCCTCACAGGGAAGAGCTTCTGCCTAAGAGCCCATCTCAGTCTCCCCTCTCAGCAGAGTCAGCATCTCATTTTGGTGGGTTGGGGATGTGGGGGTGTCCCCAGCGCACATTTGTTCCTGTCTACAGTGCAGCTATCTGCTGTGAGTGTGTTGTGGGAATCCTCCCCAGCTAGCTCTGCAGACAGGGGTTTCGTGTCTGTGGCTGTTGCAGGTTAATACAATAATGTAATCTTTCTTAATCAGTGTTGAAATTGTTGCCTTTAGGGTTTTTTAGGTTTTATCTGAGTGTTCCCACATAGGAAAGGACAGGGCTTATACAGGCATCCGCAGTGCCTTTTGTTGATGTTCTTTTTTATCTTGTGTTACATCTCTGTTTAAAGCATCATCTGTCTTTGGACTGAATTCTCTATTCTGCTTGTCGAAATAGCACACACAGGATAGGATGTGGTTTTCCAGCTCACGTCAAATTGATCTATACAGCCAAATAATATTTCCTAACCCATCCTCCCCCTGCTAATGTTTTGCTGTCTTCTTCAGCCACCAGGAAACACGCAGCAGCCTCTTTCCTTGAGAGTGTCTTTCCTTAACTAGTTTCCATAAAGTTGGAGCCTGTAAAGCTCCTTGCATTGTTCAGGGTCCTTCTGATGTGCCGTATAGTGCATTTGTCAACATTCCATTCAGTGTGCCGCTGTGCCGCCCATTGGCTTTGTTAGATGAGCTTTCTGGGAGATGGAGAGCTTTTTCCCAAATGGTAATTTCAGCTTTTCATTAGCTCTTTGGCCGATGCTATTTGTGGACTTTCTTGAAAACATCTTGTACTGCTGACTAATATTGATTAGCTTAAAAAATGAACCTGCAAGCTTTTGCTGCTTTGTTGTTTGTGGCTTTCACTTCACTGATGGAAGCAACGTGCGTACATAAGAGTTGCAGATACTTCGGGTGTTTCATTACATTCCTTAGAACTAAGAAGGTGGTTTCAGTCAGTTTGTGGTCACACGAGGTCAGATACCCCCAAAGCCATCCAGTGTCCATAGCCTGTGTTACACAGCCTGACGTGCATGTCCCAGCTTGCCAAAAATCCCATTATAGTGTATGTCCTCACATTGTGTGTTTGTGTGTGTGTGCCGCCTTGGATCACAGCTTAGCAGCCTGCCATGCAGTGCATCTCTGTATGCAACGTGTAGTACAGATCTTTTGCCTCTGCTGTGCTCAAGTACATTGGCTTAGAAAACCCACTTGGTCTGGCCCTGGATAGAACAAACATATTTACTAGCTACACTCACCATCCTGTCAGAGTTAAATGTCGGGTTTGGCAAATGAGTTGTTGTGGGTAGCAAATGCCCCATGTGGCTGCTGTCAGCAGGGTGTCCTCACCTGCAGGCACCAGAACATGACTACAGTATCATAGAATCCCAAACTGGTCTGGTTTTGAAGGGCTCATTCATTTCCAAGCTCCTGCCACGGGCAGGGACACCTTCCACTGGAGCAGGTTGCTCCAAGCCCCTGTGTCCAACCTGGCCTTGAACACTGCCAGGGATGGGGCAGCCACAGCTTCTCTGGGCACCCTGTGCTAGCGCCTCAGCACCCTCACAGGGAAGAGCTTCTGCCTAAGAGCTCATCTCAGTCTCCCCCCTGGCAGGTTAAAGCCATTCCCCTGTCCTGTCCCTACAGGCCCCTGTCCAAAGCCCCTCTCCAGGTTTCCTGGAGCCCCTTTAGGCTCTGGGAGCTGCACCCCAGGACCATGGCACACGTGCCCTTGGGTTTATTCAGCAGCAGCACAGAAGTCTGGTGGGCAAAGGGTTTGTGGTTCAGGGCGTGCCAGCAGCTTTATTCACTAATCTTCATACCAGCCATAGCGTGCCAGTAAGTCTGAGACAGCCTGTTATTCCTTGGAGGAGTGATTCTGGCCACCATGTTCACTGCCTTTTTAATGATACCACAGGACTGGCACGGGCAGTAAAAGGCTTCTTGTGGCCTTTTTGTCTTATGCTTGCAGTTCCTGGTTTGGACTGTTTGTGCCCCTCAGCAGGGCTCCTCTTGTTCTGAAATCCACTTTGTGCCTGGCTCATTAATCACCTCGTGCTCGGCTCTGTGAGCAAGGGATGGCCCATCCCTTCTGCCTGAGAAGCAGCTCTCTGAACGGCATTTCAATTGCAGAGCTGAAACAGTTGCTTTTATCTTGCAGATGAGTGCCTCAGCAAGCACCTTAAAAATCTTATTTCATGCCTGGTGAGGAATCTCGTTTCCACACTGCTGAGAAATCGCGAGCAGAAATGAGGTATTTTCCTCCTCTGCCAGTGTAATTGAGTAACTGTTGAGTTGATAATTTCTTAGCCTTAAAATACTGACGATGGAGAATTGAGGCTGGGTTTGGTAATATCTGCTGGTTGCAACTTGAGATCTTGATGTCAAATCACTGCCGCTGTGTCCTGGCACCTTTCATAGTTAACAGACCTGCTCTGGAAAGGTTAGCTAGCCCTCCTCCTCATGTTCCTCTTCCTCCTCACAGGGAGCTCAAGGGCAGCTGTGCAGCTGAAAGGAGCCCCAGAGATTCTGTTCTGATAGCCTGTGTTTATTGCTCCTGGCTTTTTATAGGTATTCAGTGATGTCCATCTATTGCTCAGTTGTCTGTTGAAAACCAAGGCTCAGCAGAAAGGGGAACGCTCCCTGCTCTGGAGCACACTGACTCTTAGAGGACGGAGTTGTCTGGTTTCTCCCTAAATGATTTCTGTTCCAGTTTTCGTGATTGTAAGTAAAACCTCACCTTGTTTTCCTCCCCAGTGCCCTGATTCTGCGTGCAAGCAGGACCTCCTGGCCTACCTGCAGCGCATCGCACTGTACTGCCACCAGCTGAACATCTGCAGCAAAGTGAAGGCTGAAGTTCAGAACCTGGGAGGGGAGCTGGTTGTGTCTGGGGTATGTATGAACTGTGACACAACATCCAGAGTCGTTTAGGTTGGAAAAGGCCCTTAAGACCATTGGATCCATCTGTTAACTGCCAAGGCCACCACTAAACCATGCCCCTCAGTGCCACATCTGCACGTCTTTAAAACACCTCCAGGGATCGGGACTGCACCACCTCCCTGGGCAGCCCGTGCCAGTGCTTGACGGTCCTTCCAGTGAAGACACTTGTTCTAGTATCAAGTCTAAACCTTCCCTAGTGCTCCCCTGATGCAACTTGTGGCCATTTCCTCTTGTCCTGTCACGTGTTACTTGGGAGAAGAGACCAGCCCCCACCTCGTTACAACCTCATTTCAGGTAGTTGTGGAGAGTGATAAGGATAGATAAATAGTGGCTGAAGGGACAGAGGAATACATGTTGTATGCAGCAATGAAACCAGGTTGACACTGAGAAACAGCAAGTTTGGGCTGGAGGCTTTCTGTAGAATGTCTGGTTCATGCAGTTTTATTTCCAGGGTTAACAATTATTCCAAGCCAAGCTTTTATGCTAAACATTATAGAATACAGACAAGAGATTCTGGAGCGTTCAGTCAAAGTTTTAATGTATGCAGCAGTATTTGCCTGTGCTGCCTTGTTCTTGGAGGAAGCACTGTTTGAAAGGGGGGAAAATACAGACCTCACTTCTCATTACTCAGCAGCGTTTGTAGACAGATTCACTTGGCTTCTGTGTAATCTACTGTTTTTCCAGCCTGTTTTTCACTCTTACTGAGGTTAAGTCAGCACAGCTAAACCTACCCCACATCCCTGCACAGCCGTGGAACGTGCTGAGATGCTGCAGTGCTCCAGAGATGTTCGTATTTCAAAATGGCTGTGCCCTGAGGAGGGCAGGGATTTTTAGTGGCTGCTCTGGTTGACGCCAGCGAAAGCTGCCCCAGGCCAGGCCGCTTCCTCATTGTAGCCATTGCTTAGCAAAGAATTTTGGAACTGTAGTTCATGAAATGCTTCCTCCTAAGAGGAATCTGCATGATGGATTTGGGGGGGGGAGGTGGGGCTAAATTCTTCACTTCTGGCATATTCTTCCTTGCCCTGGGTGGGTGTTGTTGGCCACTGGTGCTTTTGCCCATCCAGTCACGATTGAGGTGGGAGGTTTGAAGAAGGGACAGAAGCGGCTGACAGTCCAGTGTTGCTATTTGAATCCTGGAAAGCAAACAGGAGAAACTTTACACCTTCTGCCATTTGGGTATTTCAGGTGCTTAAACTTACAGCACATCTTTTTCCTGCAAACAAGCTGGAATTGCAGATGGTGTTGCTGTGTGTCTCTGGTGTGTGCTGATGTCCTCTGCGCTGGAAGGCTGAAGGCATCAGGCTGTCAAAGAAGTAGACGTGTCATTATGCAGTAATACGTACTCCAGGGTTTTACTGCAGTTACTCAGTGTCTTCAAAATTTGCATACCCTTCTGCCATGAATTGGTTGTATGAACAGGCTGGCATCTGTAGTGTCATCTCCTGGTTCTCTCTCTTCCCTACGATCCGATCCACTGGGGCTAAATCCTGCCAGTAGTAGTGTTCAACTCCTGTCAGATGATCAGGTGAAGACCTCTGGCAGCCCAGGGACTTCACCTGTCTAACAGAAAATCTCTTCTCACTGTTAACATCCTGCCCCATCCAGCTACCACCCAAACGTTGTGAAAGCAGAGCTTTACAAGCCAGCAAGAGCTTGCCCCCTAAGCAACCTGACAAGTTGTTTGGGGAAGTAGCTCCTTGCTTTCACTGCATTTAATGTGATCCTTCCTGCTGTGAAGATTCATGGAAGTAAGTCAAATGCAATGCAAGTGTTCTGAGTGTGCTGACCGGGGAGAGGGAAGCAGCTGACACTGGTGTGCGGGAGGTCACAGATCCGATCTGCCATTGTGGTACTCAAACCACAGCGTGATGGAAAGGAAGGTCCCAGCACCATCAGAAAAGCAGCCGCCCCCTGCTCAGCTTGGTTCGCTGCTGCACAAGCAACGCCTTCAAGGCTTCCCCCAGCACCTTCCTTAGATGGCTACAGCACAGGCATTGCAGTGTGTGGAGGTGCTGAGCCCAAGGCCAAAACCATGCCCCAGATCATTGGGCATTCACACATAAGATGTCCCACCCGGAGCAGGGCACCCCATGGGAGTGGGGTCACCTCACTGAGCTTTTTCTTTCACCCTGCCCCAGTGTTGGCTCTTCAGCTCTGCCATGTGGTAAAGTGTTGGCAATGGGGGTTTCTCATTTTATTGCTCTGAGACAGGAACCAGCTTGGAAAGGACTCCAGGCCCTGAAGATGCAGTTGTGGTCCCTCCTTTCCAATGCAACTGAGTGTTTAGGGAGATTTAAGTCTTTATTATCACTGATTGAGGTATTACTGCAGCTTTATTAATTTCATTAGAGAATAAGCTACTATTAAAGCTTAGTCACAAAAGCAAACAGGAGAATCCAAATCTCGTCAGTGTTAATATGGCAAAGCCACGGATTGTGGGGAAACACTGCCCTTTATTTCTGGTGGCCCAAGTCCGGTTTTCACCACTTAGTGCCTAAACAAAAACGTCTCCTTAAATTTGGAACCTCAGATTTCAAAAGAAAACCCAGAAAAATCAATGTTTGAGTGCTTTCAGCCCTCAGGATTGTGGTGTTTTCTGGAATGCTGCATTCCCGTGGTTTGTATGCCATGTAACACGTGTGCGTCACCGTTCGGCAGGTGGACAGTGCCATGTCCCTTATCCAAGCAGCCAAGAACCTGATGAACGCGGTGGTGCAAACCGTGAAGGCTTCCTACGTGGCATCCACCAAGTACCAGAAGTCCCAGGGAATGGCTTCACTCAACCTTCCCGCCGTCTCCTGGAAGATGAAGGCTCCGGAGAAGAAACCCCTGGTCAAGAGGGAGAAGCAGGACGAAACCCAAACCAAAATCAAGAGAGCATCCCAGAAGAAACACGTGAACCCGGTGCAGGCCCTCAGTGAATTCAAGGCCATGGAGAGTATTTAAAGTGAGGTCTGTGTCTGGGTTCTTTCTTTCTCTAGCCCACTACTGCCTCCCAGAACTCTGCTTTTAACATTCTAAGGATTTGTCAGACGTTTCCCCTTCCTCAAAGTGTATTTCCTTAATATCATTTTGATAACTGTTTAGACCTGGGGGGGAACAACTCAGATTTCTAATTCCTATCGATCAGTGTAGCTTCAGCCTGCGGGAGTGCCTTCCTTTAGATGGCTTTTAGATTTCAGGGGTGTATTTCTAGCTGAAAATCGTTTTGTATAATCCTGCTTTAAATAAACCATTCTGTAACCAAAGAGGGTTTGACAGTAACACTAACGGTTAACACTGACAGTTGACTCACGCTACTCGGAGGCTGTGATCAAGCGAGGGGAATTAGATCTTCTCACGCAAAGAGCAATTAATGAACGTCTTGTGTGAATTAGTGTATTCCTGCTGCTGGGGTGGAGAGAGGGAACAAGCTCTGTGTGCTCAAAGGAGTATGGAAATACAGCAGGAGGCACCTGGAATACCGCCATTCCCTGTGGCTGTGGAGGGAGAGGGTCGCGGTCCAGATGTTCCCGGTGGCACATCCCGGCCCTCACGGGTTCCTTTGCCAGCAGCCTGTTCGGGGCAGGGGCCCGAAGCAAACCCCTGGAAACAGGCTGATGTGGAGGCGGCTGCGTACTCCTGCGTGACACCGGGAGGGAAACCACTGCCTGGTTACAGACTCCTCATGTATTTTGCTGTGGGACACTAATAAAGTTGCTTTGCCCAGCTGGTGTATTGTGGTGCTGTGAAGGCAGCGGGCTCGGCTCCCCCCCCGCCATTCAGATGCAAATCAGCTTTGTGCTCATTCCTCATAATTGCTCTGCATCCCGCCTTGGGCTTCCAGAGGCACCCAGGCAGCCGGGTTTGCTCAGGCTGCAATTTGGGCTCTACGTTATTGTGATAACTATAGCTACAAGGTGTAATTGTGCTGTCGGATTTAGACGTTACGGATTTCAGTGTGTGCTGCACGTGCCCGTGAAGTCCGGGGCCTGAGGAGAGGTGCTTGCACAGGTCAGAGCCACGGCTGCTGTTTCCATAAGGCATCCATTAAAACGGAAGGCAGCCCGCTCTGTAGTTAATGTTTTAAACTGCATCTACATTTCAGAGCTGAGCCTTGGCAATGTTACATTATAATTTTATTTACCTCGATCAGCTTATAATTGACTGTATCAAGGTTATTGCTGTCATGTTACCAAAACACCAATCAGAATTAAGCTAAATAGATCTTGGGGGATTTTTGCCAAATTCAGTGTGTTTTCAAGCATTTTAGCCTCTTGAGGCCAGAATAAAG
This sequence comes from Myiopsitta monachus, assembly GCA_017639245.1. NCBI lineage: Eukaryota > Metazoa > Chordata > Aves > Psittaciformes > Psittacidae > Myiopsitta > Myiopsitta monachus. The sequence continues at coordinate 37,158,389 of CM029917.1, read as the reverse complement.
AACTGAATTACGGTTTTCATACGCCTTTAACGTGCTCGGAGGGTAGGAACCTGCTGCTGCCATGGATGTTGAAGGGTTAATGGAGTAGCTGAGCTGTAGAGCTTGTTTTAGCTATAATTATTTAACTGCTTTTACACAATATGAGGTTTTCCTCTCCTGGCATTAATATAATTGTCTTGAAGGTCACAGCCCCCAGGCTGCTCCGTGGCTCCCTCCAAAATGCATTCATTACTCCCCCCAGAATCCAATCCACTAATGCGCTCTAAACCACACCCCATCCATTAGGATGTACAGACAGGTTTATGTGGATTTAGCTTTTAAATAAATGTCAGCTCATTTTATGCTACCAACTTTGAGCATCAGGTGAACAACAGAGGAAAATGGTTCCACCTGATGGGAGCTGCTTTGGGAGCACAGCTGAGGGGGAGCTCGAGGGGCAGCGACCAGGGACCACAGACCCAGCACCGTCTTACCCAAGAGCTGCCCCTTGGAGGTGTCTGTGTCTGGAGAGGTCAAATTGGAGAACCCCAGACTGGTTTGGGTTGGGAGGGACCTTAAAGCTCACCCAGTTCCAGCCTGTGCCACCGGCAGGGACACCTTCCACTGGAGCAGGTTGCTCCAAGCCCCTGTGTCCAACCTGGCCTTGAACACTGCCAGGGATGGGGCAGCCACAGCTTCTCTGGGCACCCTGTGCCAGCGCCTCAGCACCCTCACAGGGATGAACTTGTGCCTTATACCCACCCAACCCTCCTCTGTTTTAAGTTCAAACCCATCAATCATCACCCCTTGTCCTATCACTATAGGCCCTGTTGAAGAGAATGTGTCAGGTAATTTCAGCCTCCCATGTGGCGCCAGCACATCGTGGGGTGATGCTGAGCTGCACGGTGATGCTGAGCTGCACGGTGAGGGGGGTCCGGACACCAGCCAAGATTCAGCTTTATTAGACAAATGGAAAGAACTGCAGTGATTACTGCTCAATGTGATGAAGCACTGGGGAAGGGCCTGTGCAGTTGGAACACCCGGGAGGGAGGGAGTGCAACTGGGTCCTATTGGGAAAGCTGTGCAGGTATGAGGTGGGGAAGGGTCCCAGCACCTTCTCTGATGGTGAGCCACAGGCTGAAGCCTCCCCATCCGCTCAGCGTCACTCTCCAGTGAAGAGGGCACAGAGACGTCCCAAAACATCTCTTGAACGGGAAGGATTTGGGGTTCTTTGTGCTGCTGTGGGATGGCAGCACCCGGTGAGGCTACACCCTACTCAACAGCCCCCTGCCCGCCCCCGGGCCCTGCCTGCACAGGAAGATGAGCCCACATTGTCTTCTGAAGTGCATTCATTAGCGAAACCACATTACCCCCCAGGAGATTGTCTTACTCCAGATTTCAAGTGCCCTTAATTCAATTCAGCCACGTTGAATTTCTGCTGCTTTAACTGCGTGTGAAGGCTCCGGGGCCGAGGTTTAATGCTGTTTAGCAAACGCCTTTGAGTGCAGAGCTCTCCCTTTGCCCACCCCAGCTCTGCTGCTGCCGGCTCAGAGCCCAGCCCCGGGCAGGGCAGCCGTGGGCCAGGGGCTCTTCTTGCTGGGTGGGACACGGTGCAGAGAGGGGGCAAAGCACCCAAACCTGATACAGCAAAGCTGATACAGCAGCGCCCCACTGCAGCTGCCTCCCCGAACTGACCCCGAGGGGAGGTGGGAGAGCGAACCCCAGCCCCACTGCAGGGTGCCCCGAAGAGTCGGGGGGGCTCCTGCACATCTCCCTCCCAGAGCAGAGCCCTTCGTGCGGGGGGGAGGTGGGGTTGGACGCGCCCGATGTGAAGGTCACTGAGCAGCATGGGAGGACCAGGCCATCCGAGGCTTCTGCACCACAAGTGCCTTCAGCTGCCAAAGGGCCCGAAGCCAGGGCGCGAGGTCCTCAGTTCACATTTACTTTGCCTCCTCTAACGCTGCGCCGCTCCTCAGCTGCCTGGGCCAGCACGGGCTCTGCGGCACCCGCGCCAACAGGGCTGCGGCTGCGGCGCAACAGCGTCACAGCTTCAGGGGCTTTGCAGGGAGGGGCCTGGCCCAGCTCCTGGGGTCCCTCCTGGCTCAGGCTGTCATGAGGAGGAGTTGGACCTTCCCCAGCTCCTTAACCCCAGCGGTGCAGCAGTGATGGGGCCAAGCAGGGCCAAGGACGTCCCCGCGCCGATACCCTCAGCTCTCCCCCGGCCCTGCTCCGGGGCTCAGGCTTCCTGCAGAAAAGCCCCTGCCCGAGCTGGCCCTGGCCAGTGCCATGGCAGCGTTTTTACCCTGCACAGCAAAGCCCCGGCGGGACGGGCTGGGGACGCCTTTAGGAGAAGACAGTAACAGAAAAGTCATTTCTAATCCCACCAAAACAGCCTGAGCCGAAACCCAAAGGACAAAAAGCAAACTGCTCTATGTGCAATCAGCCCCACTGCCTCACAGTGATAGGGACTGTCGTGGTTTAAACCCCGCTGGCAATTCAGCCAAACAGCCGCTCACTCACTCCCCACTCTTCCTCCCCTCCGCTCCCGGAGGGACAGGGAGGAGAATGGAAAGAATGTAACTCCCACGGGTTGAGATAAGAGCAGTCCAGTAACTAAGGTATAACACAAACCACTGCTGCTGCCACCACTAGTAATAATGGCACGGAAAACAACAAGGGAAGAGAATACAACCGATCACCACCCACCAACCGATACCCAGCCTGACCCAGCAGTGATCTCACCCTTCCGGGTAACTGCCCCCAGTTTATACAGTGGGCATGCCGTGCTGTAGTATGGAATACCTCTTTGGTCAGTTTGGGTCAGGTGTCCTGTCTCTGCTTCCTCCCGGCTTCCCCTCCTCCCTGGCAGGGCATGAGGCTCAGAAAGTCCTTGGTCAGAGTAACCATTACTGAGCAGCAACTGAAACCATCGGTGTTATCAGTGCTGTTCCCAGGCTGAAAGTCAAAAACATAGCACTGCACCAACTACTGAGAAGGAGAAAAATGACTGCTGCTGCTGAGCCCAGGACAGGGACGCCAGAATGGTTGCCAGAAACATTTTAGCCTCAAGAAGGGCTGAAACAGTGAAGCAGGGATAGTCCTGCTCCAAGCCAAGGCTGGATTAGAGGCTCCAGAGAGCCCCTCCAGCCACTGCTTGCCCCCTGTACCAGCACAAAGCAATCCAAAGGCAAACGGTGCTGTGTGAGTGCCGAGATGCTTTATCCAGAGGCAACCCAAGATCACAGACACAGCCGAGCATCGTGGGGCGGAACAGAGGCAGAGCAGAGCTGTGCAAACCAACGCTTCCCTCTGTGCAGCATGCTGCCCAACACGGGCAGCCCCGCATCCCCCTGCCCTTCCGCCCCAAATAACCCTGCGGACGGCCTGGGCAGGCTCAGCAGGTTGGGACAATGTCAGCTGAGACTTCACCTCCTTCCCCCTGAGGCCGCTCCCTGGATTCTTCCACGGAAGGGACACGTGCCCCACGTGTGCGCTGTATTAAGGAGGCTGCCGCTGCGCTCACAGTGCTGGGCGCTCAGGGAGTCCAGCGGTTTATTCAGAGCTGCACACGCTGCTGCCATCCAGGCTCCCGCTGCTGCCCTGAAGTACCTGGACTGGAGGGAGCCCAGAGCTGCTTTCAGCTCAGCTCCCGGATGATGGTGTTCACAGAACCCAGCAGCTCCCTGAAGTAGCCGTCCCTGTCCCCTTCCCTCTGCTCCTCCGCCGCCAGCTCCTCGTACTCGCTGCGCAGGAGGCCGAGGGTGGTGCTGAGGGCCTGGTCCCCGCGGTAGCGCTCCCTGCAGAAGGCCATCAGCACCCCCACCATCTTGAGGACCTTCTCGCGGCTGTCGTGCTCCGGCATGGCCAGCAGGTTGGAAACCGCCACGCACCAGTCCTGCTCCACCACCGCCGGCACCAGCTTCACCTGCCGGTACTGCTGCAGCTTCTCCTCCAGGTGGTCCCCGTGCTGCGAGCCCTCAAGCAGCATCTGTGGGAAGTGATGGAACAGGGATTAATATCCTCGTCACAGCGTGACTGCTCCCAGGAGGTGACAGGGCGCAGGAGAGCAGGATGCGCGCCCCGTGACGCCGCCTCGCAAGGTGACTTGGAACAGAAAACCAAGCCGAGGTTGTGTCCTGGTTCCTGACATGAAATCATCCACAGGAGCTGTTTGCCCACCCCAGAAAACTCCTGGTGCCCAATGGATTCAGTAGCACGTGGGGCCGGGACGCGAGGGGAGGAAGTGCAGAAGACTGTGAAGTCTCTGGGGCTGTCGCTGGACCTGCTCCTCCAGCACCGAGCAGACACAGCTGCTGGGCTGTGCGCTGCTTCGTGACAGGGAGGGAGGTCTCGGCCTCCTCCAGCCGCAGCCAGAGCTTCCAGGAACCCCGAACACGAGTTCATCGGGGATGCTGCAGGGACCAGAAGGAGCCCGCGGGGCCGGGGCAGGGAGGCCCAGCACAGGACCTGCCCTGAGCCGGAGCGGGGGCCCGGGAAACCTCCCACCACCCTCCCCGACACCAGCGGGGGCCACGTGGCGCAGCGGCTGCTGATAGCATGAAATGCCTCAAGGGATCCTCCCGGCTCGGCCATGGCCTCTGCCATCATGACCACGATAATGACATGCCATAATGGCCACCGGCTGCTCGCCTCGCACTGCAAACCAACAGAGGGGAGGCTGAGATGAGCTCTTGAGCAGAAGCTCTTCCCTGTGAGGGTGCTGAGGCGCTGGCACAGGGTGCCCAGAGAAGCTGTGGCTGCCCCATCCCTGGCAGTGTTCATGGCCAGGTTGGACCCAGGACTTGGAGCAACCTGCTCCAGTGGAAGGTGTCCCTGCCCATGGCAGGGGATGGAACCGGATGAGCTTTCAGGTCCCTTCCAACCCAAACCACTCTGGGATCCTGTGAGTGCTGCACATTAGAGCCAGCACCTGATCCGATTTCAGACCTGCTAAAAGAATTTGCACCTTTACAAAGTCTCCTGGAAAACAGTTGGTTTAAAACAGCCAATGCCCCGCGGTGCCTGCAACCCCAGCACTGCAGCAGCAATAATCTGCAGGACAAATTGGCTATAAACGGAAAGTGGATTTAATCTCCATCCTCTGGAGAACAGGCACACACACACTGAACAAGCAGCGATGGCGAGGACAGGCGGGATTCAAACTGACATTTACAGCAGTAATCCAAGGAATCTGGAAATAAACCCCTTTGGCTCGGCTGGGCTCCAGGGAGGGATGTGCAGGGAAGGGGCCTCTCCAGCGGCAGGGGAACAGCAGTGGCTGGGACCTGGTCCCTGGCACGTGCCTGGCAGCCGGAGCTCATCACAGCCCAGCACTGACATTCCCTACCCATGCCCTTGCTGGGTTGTGACTTAAACACCCTGGGGCGGAAATGGTGGCAGTGGTTTAATGGGAAATGAAGGTTTAGGCTCACTCTGAGCTCTCCCAGGCACTCGTGTCCTGCAGCTGGAGGGAACCCATCCCAAGAGCACCAATGGTGGAGGGGTTCTCCCTCACCCCTATCCCGTGAGGGTGCATGACAGCCCCTATGCTCAGTGAGGGGGTGAAGGTGGGGGGCGCCTGCTTGGTCCCATCCCCTCCCTCCCGGCTCCTCACCTTCTCCATGATGAGGTCGTAGAGCAGCGTCACCACACGCACATGCAGGGTCTCCATCCCCTTCTGCCTGAAGAGGCTCCTGAGGACCTGGAGGCCGCCGAGCTTGAGGAACTGCTGCTGGGCATAGGGGAAGTGTCTCAGCATGGAGGAGAGTGCGAAGAGCGCCTGGTGGGGAGAGAGGTCCATCAGCACCGTGGGCACGGCTGCCGCACGTGGCACAGCCTCTTCATGGCACGCCATGGGGACGGGAGAAACACGCTCCAACCCACTTGTGCGGAGCTCCCCGCCAGGTGCATTGAAACTGCTCCTTGCTGCGGAGCATCTCCAAGAGTCCCCTTTATCCTGATCCCAGCCCTCCCCGGTGCTGCGAGGCTGCCCAAACTGGGGTGACTTCCACCCAGACTCCAGCCTGGACTGTCACCATGTTGCTGGAATGCTCAACCAGAGGGACTGTTGCCAGCACCCAACACCATTGCTTCTCCTTGCGGTTCACTCCCAGCAGTCCTCGGTACAGAGCCTGCCTATGGGACAGGCAGGGCAAAGGGGGGTCCAGCACCACTCAGCAGAGCCTGACCCCCTAGAGACGATTTGGACACCTGGGGACCACCCTCTCCCTGCACCCCTGTGGCCACTGACCCCCACCATGATGCTTCCCAGGAAACAGCCCCCAGCCAGGGCCTGTGCTGGTGCAGCATCACACACCACCGAGACCCCCCCGCACCCTCCTGGGCCTGAGCAGCGCGGGGTGAACGAACACCCAGAGGCAACCGGGGGCCACGCAGCTGAATCTTCCACTGGTGCGGTTGTGACAGCCCCGGTTTGCAGAGGGGATGGGGATGGGCTGAGCGCCCGGGGCAGGGCTGCTGCCGAGCGGGGATGGGAGCGGAGCCCGCTCCTCCGCACCTCGGTGCACCGAGGGAACATCCCGGCTCCACAGGGACAGATCCGAGCTGACAGCTCCTCCCAGTGCCCCTTGTTTCTATTCGCCATCTTCGAGTGGCTGCCGGTGAACTCGAGGATGCTTCTGGCTCCTGCTTCAACCACAGCCCAAAGGGGGGGGGGGGGGGAAGAAACGCAGAGCGGGAGCCATGGGGAGGGGCAGCGACCCGCGCTTGGGATCCCCGTCTGGAGAGAGATGGGAGACACAGCACGGGAATGGGAAATAAAAGCCTCTGTCCTGCTGGAAAAGGGGGTTTGACCCTCGGAGGCTCTCATAAGGCTGCATGCGAGTGTGGACAACACTGAGTGCGCCCCTGTCCCTCTTCTCCAGCAGGTGCCTGTGGGACCAGTTCAGGCTCACTGGGGAGAGCTGTCCTGCACCCACCACGCAGGGTTCGAGCGATGCTGGTGAGGGTCTCTGCACACCCAACCACCCCTTCCCACCCCAAACGAGCTCTGGGTTGGCCGTGGCCACTCCTGGGAGGCGTTCTGAGGATGGAGCATCCTGTGGGGCACTTCTCAAGCTGGGACCTCCTCCCACCCATGGCCAAAACCAAAGGGGCTCCCCAGCCCCTCCAGTGCCTTTTGCTCGCTGGAGGACTCTTACCATGGGCCAAAGGGGAACCCGGTGGTGCTAAACCACCACCAGCCCCTCGCTGTTTGCACGCAGTAGGTGAACTGACATGAGTGAGCCGGTGGCTCCCTCGCCCCACTGAACCCCCTCTCACAGGAGGGCACTGTTAAACAGCGGGGCCGGGACCTGGGGAGCAGCAGACAACGGCACAGCCCGTAAGCAGAGGTGGCACCATGCGCTGCAGCGAGGGTAATGAGATCTCATGCTCCAGGGAGCCCGGCGAGGACCCAACGGACAGCGCTGCACATTTGGCTGGGGGCTCTCAGCGCTGCTCCGCTCGCTCCAGAGCCACCGAGGGCAGGACACGGCGCTGGCGCCCAGGATCACCTCCCTTCGATGTCAGCTCCGTGCCCGTTAGCCCCTGATGGCTGCGCTGCCACAGCGATCCTCCCCGCGCCCCACGGAGCAGCCGCAGCCCCGGGAGCGCAGCCCACCCAGCGCGGGGAGCAGAGCAGGGGCCCACACGCGCACGGTGCCGGCGGTGTCCCCGGGAGCCCTTACGCCTCGTTCAGCACAAGAGCAGCTTTCCCCGGGGGGCAGCCCCGCTCACTCACCTTCTTCTTGACAGCCAGGGGTTGTTCCGTAGCCAGAATCACCAGGAGCTTCTGCAGCGCCCCCCCCTCGATTGCTTCTATCTGGACTTTGGGGTTGCTGCGGGGAGCAAAGCGAAAGGCGGGTCACCAGCAGCGCAGGGCACGGCCGGGTGGGATGGACCCACAGCGGACACGAACGAGGGTCAACCCCACCTGATCCCAGAGCAGCCCCTTCTCCCACTGCTGGCAGCCTGTGGCTGTGAAGAAGGTGCGAAGCCAAAGCCCTGCGGACCACCTCAACCACAGCACAGCACTGATGCAGCCTGAAAGGATGGCAGGGGGCTGGGGAAGGGCACGCAGAGCCACCACTGCCACCCCACCACGTGTCCTACCCGTCCTCCCCTGGCAAGGAGCCCTCTCCCGTGTTTCCCTCCCAGCTACTGATCCTCTCGCTTCCCATCACATCTTTCCTTAACAGCCTTTTCCATTTCAGCTCCTGGTTCCCCTCTCGTGCTCCTCACTTGCTGCCAATGTGCTGATTTATTTAATCACCCCTTTGCTGCAGCACCGGCCCCGCTTGTGCTGGATGCCTCCATCACAAAGCGCGCCTGGCCTCACCACACACACCTCTCACGTCGAGCGCTCTTCTCCAAGGACCGCAAGCAGAGGACCCCATCCTGTCTGCAAGACCCGGGCCAAACCCTCAGGTCTGGATGCGAGCAGCTGCCCCTGGTTCAGACAAGGACAAGCCTTGCCCACCATGCCGCCACGCACCGGCGCAGGCGCTTCACAAACCCACCTCTAGCACCTCTGGGAAGGCGGCAGAGGTTATGTACTACAGGCTCCCTCTTTGGCAGGGCTCTCACAGCCTCCATCCCTGACCACAGCCTCTTGGGCTCTGAGGAGGAGCTCCAGCACTTGAGCCTTTGCTCTTCCTCGAAGCAGCAATGGCACTGCAGCCAGCCAAAGGCCACGTGCCCTGCTACAGCCGAACACCCGCAGCTCTGACCACCACCAGGAAGCTGCTGGAGCAGCCAGTGCCAAGCACCGGCCAAGAGACAAGAGAGACAGAGGCAGGGTCATAATAAAACCCAGAAGACAGATGGATTGGGCAGGGAGCAGCTCTCCGTTAAAGCCGTGGCTCCACCTAAACACGAAGCTCATCTGGGTGAGCCAAGGTGCCAGAACACCCCTGCTGCACCCAGGCTTTGCTTCTCACACGGTCAGGAGTCGTCGGCACCCACGGGATGCAGGGTTCTGCCTGCAGCCACCGGGCTGACCTCAAGGCAGGAGAAGGGGGTTTGTTGAAAGCCACTTTCCATCTCCCCTTCCTCACTCACTTGTTGCAGCAGCACCGCGGCGCAGGCCCCTGCCGAGCACAGGCACGTCGTGACCTGCCCGGACAGGCCAGGAAGGAGGGAGAACAAAGCCGGGAGCTTCGGGATCCTCCTGCGGAGATTTGCACAGCACGGTCCCCACGCGCTGCGGCGGCCCTGGGAGCAAACCAGCTTCTAGGGACTGGGTCCAGCTGGGACCTGATGCGTGCTCCGGATGCGGTTATTCCCCAGCCTCACCATGCCAACAGGAGCAGCAGAACCACTCCCGCCGGTCACTCTGGGCAAGGGAGAGCAGAGTAAGAGTGCACCTTTCTGAGTATGCCTGTGCTGAAAGGAGGATCTGCTCTCACTGCAGACCTCCTGGTGCCATTCGAGGAATGCAGGAGTTTGGGATATCCAAGCTCCTTTGTCCCATCTGTCAAATAAATGATAAAACCTCTCCTAGCAAGGGACACAAGTGAAGAACTGAACTGCCCCTTAATGCTTGGCTGCTCACCTGGAGGATGAGGTCTAACTAAAATCTCTGAACCATGGAGTTTTTGCCAAGGAGCACCTCTGGAGGTCAGGAAGCCCTCCTGGATGGCAGGAGTCCTGCTCCCTTCCCAGTGCTCCTCTTGTTCAATGCCTACTATCAATAGTCCAGGCTTCACGCTAACAAAAAAAGCTCATTTGAAGGTTTGGAAAACTCAGCCCAGATCGGTACAAATTACACTGTCAGGCCCCGGGAAAAGCAGCCTGGAGAGAATTAAATACAATGAGACAGACTGGGGAGCACTCGCATGGGAAATTCACCCTGTGCTGAACTGCTGGTGGATAAGGGAATGGTGGCACCAGCAGCAATGTTCACCCCCATGAAGCTCTGAGACTGGGACAGGAATGGAATACAGCCCCCAGTGAGACCCCGTGATGCTGCAGTGATGGCAGAGATTTGGGAGATGAGATTAACCAGCTTCAAACCTGGGTGAGGAACAGCCACAAGCCTATGGGGACTCAACACAAGCACGGTGCTCGAGTTAAAGCAGCTTCCCAAGAGGGACCCCACTGTCCTCAATAGCCCCAGTTTGCTCCAGGAGGAGCCACTCTGACTGTGGGGTCACACCACAACCCCTGCAGATGTGGCCCTCCCTGCATGGCTGAAGCCCTTGTCTCATCCTATGCCCATGTGCATCACATCCATCCATCCCTCATTCTGCTCCTGAAGAGCGGAAAACAAGGCTGGATACAGGCTCATCAGGATTGATCCATGTGCGAAACTACCTGTGCACTGGACCAGGCTGATGGTGGTCACACTGGCCAAGATGCATTGAGCAGGGATGAAGAGCTTGGGGAGCCCAGCAGGAATCTCCACTGGCCACAGGTACCCACACCACCGCCTCCAGCAGCTCCTGAGAAAGCTCTGTCCCTTGTGAGGTGGGCTCTGCTCCTGAACTCGAGCCATGGGCCATCCATCCCAGACTGCGAGAGCACCCCTGAACAGCTCTGGGCCACCAGGCCCTCTCCATACAGATCCGAGACATGATACCCTACAGGCTACGGTCTACTCTGTGCTTTCCAATACTAATTCAGGTTGATGCTTCTGGCTTCTCCGAGGGACCTCTGCAGACAGGCTCATCTAGCAGTGATGGGGCTGCCACCCGCGTCACCACAAGCACCCTGCAACACTGCAGATGCACCACTTTGGCCACAAGACAAACAACATTTATGTTTCCCACTGCTGCCTCCTTCCAAAGCTCCTGGAGTTGTGACTTCGCTGAGTACAAATTTAAGGTGCCATTTACAAGGGCCCGTAGGGACAGGACAGGGAATGGCTTTAACCTGCCAGAGGGGAGACTGAGATGAGCTCTCAGGCAGAATCTCTTCTCTGTGAGGGTGCTGAGGCACTGGCACAGGGTGCCCAGAGAAGCTGTGGCTGCCCCATTGCTGGCAGTGTTCAAGGCCAGGTTGGACACAGGGGCTTGGAGCAAGCCTGCTCCAGTGGAAGGTGTCCCTGTCCCGTGGCAGGGGTTGGAGCTGGAGGAGCTTTAAGGTCCCTCAACCCAAACCAGGCTGGGATCCTGTGGTTCTATGGCAGTGTTCTATCAGCCCAGCACGTTTCCCCCTGTGGGGCTGGAGGAGGGTGACCATGGCCTTCGGTGGAGAGCAGAAAACACAAAAAGCAGAGGAGGGAGAGGCAGCAGCATCCCCCCCTCAGAGCCCGCCCACTGCAGCCGCGGCGGCAGAAGGAAACGCTCCATTTTCTGCCAGTTTCTATTTCACTGCGTTGGAGTTACAACTTCCCACGAGGGGCCAGACATGACTGCAGTCAAGGCTGGTTTGCCAGAACACCACAAACCTCAACAGCGCATGGAGAGGGGGGAAGCAGCAATAAACCCACGGGCTGAGGTGCAGCGATCAGCGCTGTCAGAGTGCCCCTGCGCCCAGTGGCAGGCCCTGCCTTGGTGGGTAGTGAAGACAAGGATGGACCCAGCACCTTCCACAAGCTGTTCGCACCCTTCTCCCTCTGCTCTTCCATTAAAGCTCTTTGTGGAAGCAGCAAGACCTTAAGACGAGGATGAGCAGCCACAGGACTCACCAGCAGCACAATGGATCAGAGCCCTCCAAGCAGTGTCCCCATGGCTGCAGCTTGCAATCCCCAACATGCCATTCCCCTGCACCTCGCTGCCAGGATGTCAGGGACCTGCTCATGGGACAGGGCTCTTGCTCCTGAAATCCAGCATGGACTCCTGTGGCATTTTCACTGCCAAACTCATTCCATGGAAGCAGCTCCTGTTTTGCAGAGCAAGGGATTTTAACAGTGCTATCCATTAAGAGACAGACACCCTATTGCTCCTAGGATGACCCTATGTAGACACATACAAATTTAGGAGAGACTTTTCAAGTGTTCCCAGGCCGCACATGTGAGGGACGTGGGAAGACTGAAAAGCAGCAACACAGCCCTGAGGCAAGAGCAGCTCTTGAGTTAGGTGGGAACTTGCAATGCGGCAGCAAAATTAGATTGAGATTTAAAATACATTTGAGCGAAGGAAAGCCAAGTGGTGCAGAGGGACCCGGGGACCCGCGAGGACACAGACAGCGTTTCCTATTTTGCCTGCTTGGTGTAGCAAACAGACCAAACAGACCCTAGAGAGAAAACAGGGTCACCTCCCTGCTCTGAGCATCCTGCTGAAGCCAGGCAGAGAAAGACCCAACAAGAGGTTTGAGAGGGGGAGTGCAGTGGGGGGGATGCTCTGCCCGGCCGGCAGGAGCAAGGTGCTGAGCACAGCGCTTCCCCTGCCCTGGCTGGAGCTGTGATGGTGGCCACACACCCGCTCTCATGGCCACTGTCTGCTGAGCTGCCCCAGCATCCGCCCCCCCAGGGCACAGGCTGGGGAGCTGGGGCTTTGATGAAAGCCTGGTGTGGTGGTGAAAAGGGAAGATAATCACCGGGCCTAGACGGGGCTTAATGGGGCTCTTCTCTCGACAGAACCTGCGGTCTGCGATGCCACATGAGAAATCAAAGCCAGGGATCAAAGTCTGCAACTCTGTGAAACAGCCTAAAAAATTCAGTATAGTCTATTTAGGCTGAGCTATAACCTGAGGATCAGAAGCAGGCAGCGTGGCTCACCTCGCCCTCCCCAGTTTGCACACTAAAAACTGTTAATGAAGGCAATGAGAGTGCACCGAGGCTTTTGCATGGGTCTCAAATGTGGCTTTACAGCTCCAAGCCTTGCCTGGCTTCTTGTGCTCATCATACCCGGGTAGGAATTTGAAAGGCAATGGAAAAGGTCATTTCTGTGAGTCCTGGAAAGCCACAGCAATGCGAGCAGGGGCACCGTGAAAAGGCCAATGGCTTTTCCAGAGGCCTCTCTATGTGGAGGATTTCTGACAGCTCCTGTAAGTGTATTCATGTTAAAATTTCCTGACAAGTAATAGAGAGATAAAACTGATCATTACGATGTCAATGCTTAAGGGTTTGACTGGAATTCAGTAATTTCAGGCCAGACTATAGCTCTAAATCTGAGACTCTGAATAAGGGCAGATAATAGAGGCAGGATGATCAGCAGCTTGTTAATACTTGCATGACTGAACTGTAGGTTGCAGGTTGGAGAAAGAGCATTAAAACAGTCCAAGTGAAAAGTGACACATGGGGAGAATATGCTTTCCTATGGCATTCAAAGTACTGGCTATGGCATGAACTATCCCCATCAGAAACAACAGTGTTATCAGCTCCTGTGAGCCCTGCCAGCTCCGAATCCAAGACTTCCCAGGCATGCACCTGCTGGCTATGTTTCCTTACAAACTTTGTTCTTAAGAGGAGGATAACTGGGACAAGAAACCTGGAGAGGGGCTTTGGACAAGGGCCTGTAGGGACAGGACAGGGGAATGGCTTTAACCTGCCAGAGGGAGACTGAGATGAGCTCTTAGGCAGAAGCTCTTCCCTGTGAGGGTGCTGAGGCACTGGCACAGGGTGCCCAGAGAAGCTGTGGCTGCCCCATTGCTGGCAGTGTTCAAGGCCAGGTTGGACACAGGGGCTTGGAGCAAGCTGCTCCAGTGGAAGGTGTCCCTGCCCGTGGCAGGGGTTGAAGCTGGAGGAGCTTTAAGGACCCTTCCTACCTAAAGCATTCTATGATCCTATGATTCTATGAATACAATAGAAACAATTCTGCAGCTCCCCTCATCCTCTGGAACAACCGCCCAGCTCTGCCATGGGATACCAGCAACTGAGGCTGAAGTGCAGGGCTGGCACATAAAATAAAAACACATATTTAACACTGGAGGCTGTCCATTACTGCAGAGTCCCATGCTATAGAAAAGGACATCTGCACACACAATATGAGATGCACAAGGTAATAATAAAATAACCCCAACCCCAACAAGGCCACATGCGACTATGTGGAGTTGGAAGGAGGAGGGATGAAGCACAGACACCCAAAGCCCCCACTGAGGTCTGCATGCAGCAGAACTGGCCTAGAAAGACTCTTCTCCAAGCATCAGCTCAGACCCGAGTTTATTACAGACAAAGGCCTTCAGAGCTACGACTTAAGGAGATTAAAAACCACCCAGGAAAATGGAGCCCTAAGTAGTCATGCCAATCAAAATACAGCCAAGAAGAAAGCAGGGGTGAGGGGGGAAAACCTGACAAAAGGAAAACTAGGTTTCAATAGGCAACACAATACAACAATTTCTCATGAAAGATGTGAAGCATAAAAGCAATGTTAGATGTTCAAAAGCACAGAATATAGGAGAGACATAAAATAACCCCTGAGAAGATGAAAATCTCCACTTCAATACCATGCTGCCTTCTCACTTTCTACCAAGCCAGGCGCTCATTGCAGTAGCGGGGGAGCAGCAGCGTCCCTGTGAGAGCAACACGTCTCAACGTGACATAATGGATTACACAGATGCAAGTATGGTTTTTAATGAGCAATTAGGTTATTGAGTATTTGTTGCTAAGAGGAGAACAGAACTGCAGAGAATAAGCTGGAAGCGAGCACGTGACTGTGATTTTGATGGGCTAATGTGACACTTAAACCAAGGAGCATGAGTCACCCAGGGAGGCAGAAATAGCATGGAAGACTGCCTGGCAAAAGCTGGAGGGACCCTGGCTTGCTATCAACCATGTACCTGTGTCCCAGGCATCAGCAAGAGATAGCTGAGCTTCTCAAGAGCCCTCCAACATCCCTGCTGAAAGCCAGCAGGCTATAACATCCCATTACAAACAAGCCCCAAACTCCCTGGGGACACTGTGACATTGGTTTTAACCAGGGAAATCTGCTCTCGGATAGATGATATAAGTGGGAATTACACAGTGTGAGTTTCTAGTCCTCTGCAGTCACAAAGATGTTGAGGTGGAAGCGCAGAGCAGAGCTGCCTCTCGTGGTGTGGCCAAGGTAAAGAGCAGTTGGGAGCACTGCGAGGTGGTGACCTGGCTCACCTAAGACCAGAGAGGGCAAGGCTAAGGCAGCTGGTATTTTGGAACAGGGAAAAAGCCACATCAGACAAGCTGCAGTGCTGAAATGTAGCCTAACAGATGGATAATTAGATTTATACAAAGGGCTGTAAAAGTAAGTAATGAAATAAAACCATAAAAAAGCCAATCTGCTGCAGCAAGACACCTCACAGGGGTGCAGGATGTCCCCATGGCTGACACCCACTGTCCCAGCAGCAGGCAGCAGAGCTGGGGCATTCCTTGAGTCAACCAAAGCCAGAAGCTGCCCAAAGCACGACTGCACCAGAGAGGAGTGATGTGCATGAAGGGACAGAGTTGAGTGGCACTGAAACCCCTCCTCTTCCTCACCTCACCACAGAGCACAGTCGAAGAGTGAAAAGCAGCTCTGGACAATAAAATCTTAGGTGCTGTAACGAAATCAACCGCGCCAGATTGTTCTGCTGAACACACTCGAACAACAAAGGACAGGCTGTATTTATAGCTGTAGAGAAAAATAAAGGTACAGGAAAACAGGCTGGAGATTGCACACAGGAACAAAGCGAAGCCCAGGCAGGAATCCCACCTCCCCAGCACGTTGTGAGGCTCCTGGGGACTCCCAAGAGTCTCTCTGCTCTCCTGACCCTCGGCTTTGCCAGCTCTGAGCTTTATTTTTGTACCAGCACATACCCCCCAGCTACACAAACTCATTGCTGACAGCCAAGAGCCTCACTGGTCTGCTTTGGGGGCGCCTGTGCTCTGAAGCTCCCCCCAAGACCAGGGCAAGTGGAGGAGCTCAGCTTAAAGTTTAACCAAAGACCCACAAAGCATTTTGTGATTGAAAAAAGAAATAGGCTTTGGACAAGGGCCTGTAGGGACAGGACAGGGGAATGGCTTTAACCTGCCAGAGGGGAGACTGAGATGAGCTCTTAGGGCAGAAGCTCTTCCCTGTGAGGGTGCTGAGGCGCTGGCAGAGGGTGCCCAGAGAAGCTGTGGCTGCCCCATCCCTGGCAGTGCTCAAGGCCAGGTTGGACACAGGGGCTTGGAGCAACCTGCTCTGGTGGAAGGGAGAAGCCTGCAGAGGAAAGGGTACAAGGCAGCCCTATCAAGACTACCCCATCTTCTCTGTTCTCCTGATGGGCCCATGCAGCCCCCTCTGGAGGGTCTGTTACCTCACTGTGACTTAAGGGCTGGACCGGGTGAGCCATGAGCCTTCTGCAACAACCAAGGAACCTGTGTAAGCTCTCTTCCAGCAAAACCTGTTGAATAAATGAGCCTTCCAGGTAGGTACAAGGAAGGGCTCCATGACACATGGAAAGGGACATCATAGGAACTCCTCCAGTGCTCAATCACCCCAACCAATGCTGTATTTTGAGGCGCAAATCAACCCTGTAGCTATGTGTGTCATACTTACAAAACACTCCCCAGGCATTTCTGAAAGCCTGTTATTTTACCACAGCTCCAATGCTTTTTGATGCCTAAGGATCTGCTTCATCAGAGGCTGTTTTACCCAAAACCGAGCAATTCTCTATGAGTCCGAGCAGAACTCATTTATTTCCACGCCATGTCAGCCATAGCCCACCAAAATTGTGTTGATTTCTCTTTAAAAACCCCACACCACAGCAAGGAACAAGAACAATATTGTGGGATTAATACCATGTCCTTGAGCTCATCCCATGTTTGTCATCACAGGGACTTCAAAGCACCCCCTGATTTATACATAGATGGGGAAACTGAGAGTGCTGGGCTTGTGCCCCCCTGCTCCTCCTTTGCCCTGCATGCCCCCCGCATCCCAGCTCCAGAACTGGCCTAGGATGCTCTTTGCTGCTGCTGCTGCTGCAGGTCCTCTGAACAAGACCCTTCTGCAACAGCAGCTCGGGCAGGGCAGGGCAGTGCTGGGCAGCAGCAGCCCCCTGAGGTCTCCTTACGGCACTGAGCAGAACTCCAGGCATGCAGAAGTTACTCAAACCTTCCCACAAATCTATCCACGCACCTCAGGTAACACACAACCACGGCAAAAAGGTGTCTGAAAGCACTGCAAAGGCAGAGCCTCAGTGCAAAGCTCTGGGCTGCTGCTCTCCAGCAGCAGCCAGCACCTGTATAATCCATCCCACTAATAATCTTGAGAGACACTGACAGGAGGCCTGAGGCTAAGCCCTTCCAGTGTTATTCGCTTTATTTGTTTGCTTGCTTACTTGAGCTGATTTTTCCTTCAGACAAATGCTAATAATCTAACAAAGAGAAAGCCTGTGCCTGCCGTGTCCCTGCCGGGAATGCCAGCGGAGCGCCGGCACTCTCCAGCTCTTCCACGAGACACAAAGCGAGGTGTTAGAACAGGCACTTCACTTCTCTCCCTTCTAGCAGCATCGCCGTGATGCACTGTCCTATTTTAACCCTGCCATCTGTTCCACAGCTCCCTGTGTTCCTCCTGTAACTGAGAGAGGCAGTGCCTCACATCAAGCAAATCTATCATCTCCCATCCCTTTTCCTTACGGATATGCCCTGGAGCACCCTTGGGTGCCATGACAGAAGGTATTGCTCCGTAACAACCAAGCCACATCTCAATCCACCCCACTTCTCCACAGGCAAGGGAAGCTGCTGGATCACAGGGAGAATCACGCCCACTGCAATGTCATGTTTTAAACTCTGGCTGCTCCCAGTCCCACTGGGTTTCACAGCGCTATTAGAATCACTTTATTTGAGAGAAGAAGGTTTGTTTCACTGAGTCATGACTCAAAAAACGGGACTTTGCTCCAGTTAAAAAAGCAAATCACCGTTTTGCCAATGCCAAGCACAGATTTCAGCTCCAAAAGTGAAGCCCGGGGAACGCTTCCAGCCAGTGAGAGCAGGGAAAGGCTGCATCCGCAAAAGCTGGGACACCTTCTTGGCCTGTTTATCTGGTTTTGATGAACAGAAAGCATGACCTGTGGAACACCAGCTCCTGCAGAACCCCAACGAACTCATCCTGCATCAAAGCTACGCATTAATAGAGGGGAGAGTGACAGCAGGAGTGCTGCCACAGGGCCACAGCCAATCCGAACCACTTCCCAGGTGGAAAGCCCTCAAGGAAAACACAGGACTCACACAAAACCCCAGCGATTCTCTCTGCTTTCTGATTCATGCCTCCTTCAACACCCACATGCCAGGCAGAGGCGGCTGGAGCTGCTACATTTAGGATGACATTTAAAAATCAAGGTTGTGTTGCTGATGGTCATTAAAAACCCAAGCGCATTTTGCAGAAACAAGTGGGTACTCACTCGCTGCCCCTGCCAAATATCGGCACAGCAGTAGCTGTTCTAGCAACCTCACTTAAAAGATGAAGGAAAATTGCACCCACCCGTAATTACTGTTATTACTGCTGCTGTTTTTTAAACATTCACTATATACCTTTCTATTTCCTAAATACAAAATAAGAAGGAAACGTTTCCCCAAACCGTTCTAAGGGTCAGATTCATCTCACTTAACACCAGACACTGAAAATTAAGACGTAGCTGAGATGAGGAAACGTGTTCCAACCTGTGGTCTGCACATCCCCGCACACCCAGTCACTGCTCCTGTATTTCCATGGGACATGCTCAGGCTAACACACGAAGACAAGTATGATCCACAGCTTTAGATTCACTCTAAAGGGGCTGTTCTATTCTGTCAAGTGTTTGAGGAATTCACGGTCACCAGCAGTGAGCAGAAACGATGATCTGCCTTGTGGGAGATGGGGTGTCTGACCCCTCCCTCATGATGGGACAATTTGCCTTTTAGAGGAGTCACAGAATCCCAGCCTGGTTTGTGTTGGAAAGGGACCTTGAAGCTCACCCAGCTCCAACCCCTGCCACAGGCAGGGACACCTTCCACTGGAGCAGCTTGCTCCAAGCCCCTGTGTCCAACCTGGCCTTGAACACTGCCAGGGATGGGGCAGCCACAGCTTCTCTGGGCACCCTGTGCCAGTGCCTCAGCACCCTCCCAGGGAAGAACTTCTGCCTAAGAGCTCATCTCAGTCTTCCCTCTGGCAGGTTAAAGCCATTCCCCTGTCCTGTCCCTACAGGCCCCTGTCCAAAGCCCCTCTCCAGGTTTCCTGCAGCCCCTTTAGGCACTGGAGCTGCTCTGAGGTCTCCCCTTCAGGGGCCTTCTCTTGTCCAGGCTGCCCCAGCCCAGCTCTCTCAGCCTGGCTCCAGAGCAGAGCTGCTCCAGCCCTCGCAGCATCTCCACGGCCTCCTCTGGCCTCGCTCCAACAGTTCCACAAATTCTCTCCCCTGGTTGGAGATGGAGCCTGGAGAGATACCTATGGTGAACACTTATGTAGGAAAACTGAAGCCAGGTGATGTGGATCACCAGAGAGAGGGTGAAGGAAACACCCACAAATGCCTGAATCAAGCTGTCATGGAGTTTCAACAAGCAAGCTAGCTAATAAAACACAGTAAAAATGCAATGAATTCACTTCAGCTACAAGAAACAAAGCTGCAGCAGGTACCACAGCAAAACTGGATGTTTGGAAAGGGCTGGAGGAAGGAGATGGAGCATTTTCTAGAAGGGAATATTTTATATAAAAGATGCAGAGGAATAAAATAATTATTCAGGAAGAAAGAAATTTCAGCAGTGTCCTACACCACTGATGGATGGGGGGAACGGATACCTTGACAAAGAAAGCGACACGCCAATTAAGTTTTAATGACCCTAAAGGCAAAGAGAAAAGCCCTCATCTACTACAATGGATGAGGGAGCCAATAGACGGACTTAGCCTGGCAATGAAATGGTTAGGAATAGCCGGAAGGATCTTGAGATGAACACCTTCTGTGTAATGGAGAGCAGTGGTAAAGGCATCAGAGGTAGGTTCTGCAAGGCAGGAGATAAAGGTGTAATCATCAGGGCAGAAGAGAGCTCTGAGAGCTGAGAGTGGCTGTGGGAGATGAGATGCCTGGGTTCAGAAACAGCTTGGAGGTGAAGGAGGAAGCAGGGTTCAATCTATTGAAGGCTCTAGAACTGTGGAAAGACATACGCTCTGCAAATGTTAGTTGTGATGATCACTTCCCACTGCTAGACTCTGCTAAGAGAGGACGGGAAGGTGGCACAACCAGAAGTTCACACATGTGCTGTGAAGGCGCAGGAGGAAAGAAGACTTGTCAGGAAGTGCTGGGATGGAAAACCCAGTCGGTCACAGCCTTGTAAAACAAACAGGGGTCTGTGTTCCCATCTGCCTTGTACTGAGGAGAGAGGGAAACTGTGGCCAGTGGGTGAGTGGGGGACACAGTGCATGCTGGGTGGGCTGAGGTCTGCCTGACCTGGGGGTGATGGGTGCTGGTCTGCCTTCAGGAGCTGTAGATGCTTAAGGAAACCACTTCAGGAACCGATGGTCCTAAACCAATGCTCCCTGCCCAGACCATGAACCCACGTGGGAGCACCCCAGCTGAGCCGGTGTAGAACATCTCTTCGCCACCGTCCACCAGCTCAGCACACAGCAGTGAGACCGACTTCAGGTGGTTTACACAATGGAGGTAGCCACGACCTCCAGCTGGGTACACAAACCCTGCAAGATGAGAAACCACCTGCTCCACGCTAATGACTAATGACATGAGTGCATCATCCTCCTGTGGCCATCCCCTGGAGTGTGAAACACTGGCCTCCTTCCCTAGCAGAGCAGCTATTACCTCCTGCAGACAATATCCACTACTGATTTGTGATGGTGAGATCAGCATCCACAAACATCCTACCTTCTTCTGCCCTTACTCACATCCTTCCCTTTCCGCTCCCCCCAGCAGCAAAGACACCAGCCTCCTACCAGGCCAAGAGGATGAGTACAGCTCTTCATCCTCCCTTGCGGTGTGGGCTGGCTCTTCACCTTACCCCACAGCTGATGGTATTGCGTGGTACCAGCACAGCAAGAGGAGACATTCCTCAGGGGGCACAATGCAGAGTTCAGGTCAACAGGTATTGTCTGAGCAGTTGTATGGAAACCATCACTCCATGGAGAATCAGTCATCACACTGACCTACCTCCTTCCCACTCCTCTTCTGCTATTGTGCAAAAGAACCATAGAATGGTTTGGGTTGAAAGGGACCTTAAAGCTCATCCAGTTCCAACCCCTGCCACAGGCAAGGACACCTTCCACTAGAGCAGCTTGCTCCAAGCCCCATCCAACCTGGCCTTGAGCACTGCCAGGGATGGGAAAGCAAGAAAAAATCTCAGTTTGATCTCAACTGATCAATCGGAAATTCAGCAACGGATGTTTCCTGCTTCTCCCCCCGGAGGGCTCAATGAACAGTAAGAGTCAGA
Source organism: Myiopsitta monachus (assembly GCA_017639245.1). NCBI lineage: Eukaryota > Metazoa > Chordata > Aves > Psittaciformes > Psittacidae > Myiopsitta > Myiopsitta monachus. Next base: position 37,137,184 of record CM029917.1, on the reverse strand, counting down.
GACAAACCGATTCTCTTGTTGGGAACAGGACTTGGCCAGGCTTTGTTTAAGTCCATCTTGCAGAACCGTTATGTTCAGTTCAAATTCTCTCTCATTTCTGTGCATTCTCTGTGAACTCCCTAAGTGCAGCACAAATCTTGCCATGGGATGAATCTGGGCAAGTTTCCGTTCCTCAAATACTCATCCATGTTTATGTCCTTCACGCTGCGCTGTGACAGCACATGTCACATAATGCCTTGGACAATCTGGGTCCACATATTTATGGCAATAGACCTCTGTGTTTTATGGCCCAAATCTGGGGACCTACAGCTGACACATTACACATTAGCTTGTTCTTGAAATGTAGGCTACAAAGCTACTTTAGTTCTGCTTTTGCTTGTAAATCTGGGGCTTACATATGTAATTGGCCTAACCGTAAGAGCAAACAACAGCAGTGGTAGCACAGTGCCAGCAATTATTCATGCCTATAATAAACGCCTGTAAAATTGAAAGCCAGCCTTTAGAAATCTGGCTCCTCACTGCACACACAAAAAAATCCCCAAAACCTCATTTGCAGGGCTTGGCCAGTGAAGTTTTTCATTTTCGGGAAGAGATTGAGGTTGAAAGGACTGTATTTTTGCTTTTTCATTCTATAAAACACCACTCGTGCCTACATTTAGGTCACAGATTCTTCTGGCTTCATTTCAGTTTTGGAATAAACCCAGTGGCAGCCACGGAGGAGAACTCTGAGTATCCAGAGAGCAGGTCTCTGGGCATGCAGGAAACAGAGGGAACTGTTGACAGCCAGCCCCTCTCCCTGGCTCTGGACTGAGGCAGCAGCCAGCCTGCCGATCACCTGTGATGCCTGGAGATGATATACGACCACTGGCCCTAATGACCATGCGGTGCTGCTCTTTGTGAGAACAGATGCTGACCTGGTGTCTGGATGGGTCCTACCAGTTAATGGTGGCATCCTCACTGATAAATCACTCCTTTGGGTTGAGCTGTGCTCAGCACACTGCCTCTCTTTACCCTCTTCAAGCAACATGGCTACATCTTCCCGCAACAGGGCAATGCAACCACTCTAGGACTTGCAGGATGAAAGGTGTGATGAGACCCTTCTTCCTGCTACGTGCATTCTTCACCCACAGCACCACAGCAACCCCTACAAAACTCTTCTAGCACATTGCTGAATGTCAACGTGGTCTTCCTTGATGGCAAAGAGCTTATTGGCAACAGAAGTCTGCCCACTGGGTGGTCCTCAAAAGCCTAGCAGGCCATATGCTGCTCAGATACAATCAATTTTAGTCCTTGAATTGCTTCTACAATTAGCAAGGCTGAAAGGTGTTAACCCAGTGGGCAGAGTGCGGATGGATTGACTGTGAGGGAGCAAACCTGCTGGAAGGCATCACTCAGGTGTGGGTGACTACCAGAACCCCTTCACCCAGCCAGCTGGTACATCACCCAGACCAGTGCCCTGAAAAGCAATGCATCAAGTCTTCTCCTTGGTCCTTGCTGAGTGAAACACACGCTCACTCTCTAAGAACTCACCTATCACAAGGTCTTACCAATGCTTTCTATGCACACCTCTTCATACACCTGATGCCCAAGGGCTTCAGGGCCTGTACCTGCACCTCTGCTGGCCTCAAACTCCTCCAGCATCACATCATAGAATCACAGAATCAATAGAATAGTTAGGGTGAGAAAGGACCTTAAGATCATCCAGTTCCAACCCCCTGTCATAGGCAGGGACACCTCACACTAAACGATGCCATCCAAGGCTCTGTCCAACCTGGCCTTGAACGCTCTCAGGGATGGAGCATTTACCACTTCGCTGGGCAGCCAGTGCCAGCACCTCACCACCCTCACAGTAAAGAAGCTTCTTCCTTATATCTAACCTGAACTTCACAGAACCACAGAAGCAACTAGGTTGGAAAACACCTTTATGATCATCAAGTCCAACCATAACCTCAGCCCTCTGCTTCCTCAACACTCACCAGACAGCAGCAGATTTCTCCCACTCCAGCAGCAACAGAAGCGTAACAGTAGCAGGGACCTCTGACATGCTTTGGACCTCTAAGGTTAGCAGGTCTGAGGTATTGACAGACTTCCTTAACCACAAATAAACTGCTTCATATCATACTTTAGCATTCCTGGTTGTTTTTCTCCTGCCTTAAGTGGTGGCTGAGCATGAATGGGAAGAGGTCTGTAAGGACTGCTCTCCCTCTCTTCACCATGTAGAGCTTCCCTCTTCAGATATTTTCTATAACTACCAGGTTTCAGTATCCTCTGAAGGAACCTGCATTCATCACAGTTCAGCAGGGACCTTTTGGCCTAATCTCCACTAGAAAAACTGCCAAACCGATCTTCCCATCTCAAAATTAACAGTGACAGAGACTTCTTACTGGGCGATTCGGTGCTGCTATGACAACAGGAACGGGAGACTCATTAAGGGCCTTATCGAGAGGGATAACGAGCAATCACAGCTCGCAGAAGGTAGAAATCAATGAGAGCTGTTGATATCACAACACTGTGCAGGACGGAGCCAGGTACTTGGTGAGCTTTGAAGGCTTGACTTGCATTGTTACGGGCAGGTCTCGGTGAGTACAACTTCTGAGGACAGGCAGATTCCTGGGGAGTAGAGATGAATATTCATGAAGGAACTCAGTTTGGGAGAGGAAATGAATCAAGTGTGACAAATGCTGCCTATTAGGAAAAGAGGGTGGCGTCTATTTTTAGTGGAGCTAAGCAAACATTAAAGCTCACTCTCTAAGAACTCCAAATAATACCACTCACTGGCACTGGCTCTGCCTCTCCATTGCCAGATAAGAACTCAGCAGCACGCTGGCATCAGCCAAAACCTGCTCGCCTCAACAGCAGCTTTCTGCTTTAGCCCCCGTCTGTGTTTTATAAAAGTTTTAATCTCTAATCTGCATAGGAAGATGTGATGATTTCCACCAGGATTTATTCCCCCCCCCCCCAAATCATAAAGCTTGAAGGAACCTTTTTAAGACGGAAGAAAACGCTGCATTCAAATCTCCTAAAAGAGCACTCACGCGGAGCTGTAATCACTTCAGATGCACAGAATTATCAGGAGGAGAAAATTCATCTCACTTAGAATCAAGACCCAATTTGAAGCAGAAAGGAAGAGGCTTGGTTTGCTGCCGTGCCAAGCACTCAGACTTTTCACTGAAGTCAAAGAAGCTACAGCTGCTCCGAGCCATTGAAAATCATGCCCAGAATCTCCAGCGAAACTTGTTTGCAGCGATGGCAGCAGGCTGATGAGGATGTTGACTACTCCCAATAAGCCCACGTTAGTTTGTATTTTTAGCGATGCTTAACCGGCCTATCATTATTATTAAGCAGAGGTGGAGTATTTACTGCCTCCTTCTCGGAAAGCTGTAAAGAAGCTGCCTTTCAGCAGGCTCTTCTTTTCTTCTGGTGAACATTAAAGAGTTTCCTCCTTTTACTTTTCAGGCTTGTAAAAAGACTGATTAAATAAGACAACAGAGAGAGAATATTGCCTAATAAAAACAACATGATCCCCACAAAGCTGTCTGAGGACCCTTGATTCCACAAACTGAGGTGCTTCCCAGCCAAGATTAAGACCAGAGCGTTTGGAGAGGGATGTTCTGACTGTGAGGACTCCAAAGACCCCTGGGCAAGGGGACAGCATGACCCAGGGAGGAAGGACCCTCACAGCAAACCCTCTCCAGCTCAGCGGGGGCACCACTGGCTCAGCTGGTTCCTGCACTCTCCCTGGTCACGCACCATGGGCCAGCTCTTCAAGTTGGATGCCCCATTTCTTAGCAGCTCCTCCACCTGTAACACCACGTGGATTCTGTCCCCTCTCCTCCAGAGCTTCAAACATGGTCTTAAAAGATGGCCTACAAAGCAGCAGCTCTGAAATCAGACTTGTCAAGTATTTATTATCAATACCTGTCGCTGGCGCCAATCAGGCTGGGTGAAGGTCAACAGCAGAAAGAGAGTCTTCCCCAGAGCAGCCAAACCCTGGGAAACCATCTGTGACCTTGGGATCAGTGGTGGTGGTTCCCTCCCTGGCTCTTCCCTCCCAGTTGAGTGCCCCCATGATTCCCCCTCGGCTTTCGGGTCATCACAAGCTCCCCTTTCATCTAGAGAGGAAGACGCCCACCACTAATGAAGCATGACTGGGTGCACCTGGGGCCATCTGCACCCCCTGCAGGCTGGGTGCCCACCAGGACACGAGCCAGCACACTGGAGCTCACAGCGCAGCACCTCCTTGGTACTCTGCTGTGTCATCTGTCAGTAAAGTCAGGCCCGTTGTCCTTTAGAGAGTACATCCCATCCCTCACTGTGCCGGCCCTCAGCAACTGTTGCCATGGTTATTACATTTGAGAGCTTTTCATCAAGAAGATGCTGCAACTGCTGAACTGTCTCTCGCAAGAGTTATTTAGGAATAACTAGCTGGTAAGTAGGAATAACGGTTCAGACTGCCCACAGAAGCCAGCGATCCCAATTATTTTCGCTTTGATCCTGTCTCCTTTGTGGTCTCTGCCAGGTTCAGGTTTAAAGTGGGGGTTAGAGATAAGCAGGAGAGAAGGAACGCTTCCTGAAGGGAAACACACTTGGCTCTGCCAGGAGATTAAAGGTCTCTCTTCACACAAAGCCTCTACTTTTCAATCAATCATAAATAGGCTGCAACAAGGCACAGCAATCAACCAGGAACCACATATCCTCACCTGTCCAGTTCAGGGGGAGAAGTGAGACGTGTTTTCCAGTTCCAGTTAACAATCATGTTAATTGCTAATCAAGATACTGTGGGCACAGCCCAAAATCCCTTCATCAGCCAAGGGGAGGAACTGATGTCCCGGGGCCCTGGTGGCCCCGGCAGGCGCCAGCCCACGGCTCTGCCGGCAGTTCGCGACAAGAGGCGGCCGCATGTCAGACCCACTTTCAGCATCACAAAGTGAATTAATAAGGCCTGCTCTGGAAAGCCGTTTTGTTTAGCTCTCATTTAAAGCTCTGAAGAATGGCTGGGTAATGATGGTGCTGCCTTCCCCCTGCAGATAGGGTCCCACAGCGCGATCCGTTAGGCTTTTGACGATACAAATGCCTTTTTCTGCTCTGTGCTATCCCTGGCACAGGTTTTGGGCAGGGAGCTGTGTACCACAGGACTTGAAGAACAGTGCAGCTGAAGGAGAGGCACATGGAGCCCACTGCAGTCTGTGCATCCACTGGCACTGGTGTTTCCCAAATAGAATCACAAAACCACAGACTGGTTTGAACTGGAAGGGACCTTAAAGCTCATCCAGTTCCAACCACTGCCACAGACAGGGACACCTTCCACTGGAGCAGCTTGCTCCAAGCCCCTGTGTCCAACCTGGCCTTGAACACTGCCAGGGATGGGGCAGCCACAGCTTCTCTGGGCACCCTGTGCCAGCGCCTCAGCACCCTCACAGGGAAGGAAGAGCTTCTGCCCAAGAGCTCATCTCAGTCTTCCCTCGGGCAGGTTAAAGCCATTTCCCTGTCCTGTCCCTACAGGCCCTTGTCCAAAGCCCCTCTCCAGCTTTCTCATAGGTGCCCTTTAGGTACTGGAACACTGTTAATAAGGTCTTCCCTGAGCCTCCCCTTCTTCAGGCTGAAAAACTCCCAGCCTGTTACAGCAGAGGGGGATGCTCAAAGCATTAGGGGCCCTCCCACAGATGGATCCAAACAAGGGAGGAAGACCTCAACTTCATTCACAAGAACGAGCCCAAGGGCAAGAAATCCATATTGGATATAAGCCAAGCACATCTGACACCTGGAGCTGAGCGAGCACGCAGTGCTGTGCCATAGAGACACCCCACAGGGCCACAGCACAGGGCTTTAGAAGGGCATCACAGCAGGAAGAACTGGTAGGGACACCTGAGTCCCAACCAGGGGACTTGGGCACCAAAACTGGAGCCTCCACCATGATGGCAGACCTGCTCCTGAGGTGAGCTCACCTCCTCGCACTGGCCAGGCAATACGTGGCCAGCAGCTACCACACTGCTCGGCACCCACCCCCAAGTGATAAGCTCTTCCTTGCAAATAGGCTGTACCTTTGTAACAGCCACTACAGACAAAGAACTGAATTTGGACTGACGTGACACCCAGCGAGACCGTGACCCAGCCTTTCCCTGCTACCCAAAGAGACAGAAGACTTCACCTATCCTAGCTGAAGGAGCTGGATTTAGAGAAATTAAATTTGTCAGTTCATTAGTGTGTAACATAAGAATGAAAAATGCATTTCTAATTCCTGATCCACTAATCCACAATCCGCTGATCTGCAATCCCTGGAGCCCCTAGGGAAAGGAAAGGCAAGAAAAACCACAGCAGCCTTACGGTATTTCTCCATGATTTCCTGGCCGGCTCCTGCAGAAAGCTCACGCTATGGACGCTTCCTGCCTTGACAAAATACACCTTGGCAAATCTGCTGCCACACCTAGGACATAGCAAGGATAATAAAAATCAAATTGCAGTTGTCAGAATAAGTGAACAATGAATGTTTTGTGAGGTGCTGGGCGTAATGCTTCATGGGTTTGCTCAGCTCCCCATTGATCTGCAGTATCAGCTCCTTTGCAGCAGCTCTCCCATTCATTAGGACAATTAGTGAGGTCCAAGTCACGTTCTGAACTCCAAAGTGCTACTACTGCACTGCGGGAAGGGTGCTAGTGCCTGGGAAAAGACTGGACTAGCTGTGTTCCTTTGCACCTTCTTCAAGCTGATGTGCACCCGTGGATGCTGCTCCTCACCCCTTTTGCCTCAGGAAGATTGGTCCAACCTATCCCTTCTCTCAGGGCATGGCAAAGGAGCAGGGAAGCACAGACCTGCCAAGTACACTCAGTCATGGGCCCCGCACCCACTCTGCATATGTTAATACCTCTGCATACCTTAAAAATACCTGGATGGGGCTTGGAGCAAGCTGCTCCAGTGGAAGGTGTCCCTGCCTGTGGCAGGGGTTGGAACTGGATGAGCTTTCAGGTCCCTTCCAACACAAACCAGGCTGGGATTCTGGGATTCTCCTCAAGTCCATAGCTGCTCAGAACTTGCCAACCATGCAAGTGTGGTTGTGGGCTGAGCTTTTTGTGCCAGTTTGCATGGGAGGACTTGCTCCCCAAACATGATGGAGAGATTTCCTTTCTGCATCATCTTTTCTTTCTCCTTTCCAGCAGGCATGGTAGAAATATTGTAAGGGTCCATAGCTACAGACTCCAGAAACATCCACTAATGCTGAAGCCAATACAGGCGGCATCTCCTGCTGTTTCTCCACTAGTCCCTTTTGAGAGGCTGGCCCACTCTCTACATCCCACAGGCAGGATGTGAAACCACAGCCCCTTGGAAACTGCTCAGGTTGCTCATGGAACAGAGGCCTGAACTCGCTGCTCCCCCACACCACTTCCACACCTCCACATCCTCATTCCCAAGTGTTTTGGAGCATGCCTCAAAACATTCCCCTCCTCCCAGCTCTGCTCTCCATCCTGCAGTCACACAAGAGCCATCGTGCACAGCTGTGGGAAGCTCGAGGCCAAAAATAGCAGGTTGTTACTGAAGCACATTATCACACCCCAAGGACCCTGATACACCCCTCAACCTCTTGTCACCCCAAATCACACACCGCTCCCTGTGTCCTCCTCCACCAACAGGTCCCATCCCAAAGGAGACAATCCAGGGCTGCCTCAAGTGACATTGTCCCAGTGAGCTCCTCACTGCACCCGTGGAGAGTCACTGATCTCCAGATGCCAATGTGGTGGGACCAAGCCCTGACTCTACTCCACTCTTGAAGGTTTCAATTAATCACAAAGCCAATTCCATTTTGGGCTCCATCTGTCTTTATTCCTTGAGGGACTAATAATGCTTCACTGTGTGTGTTCACACACTAGCTGAACTGAAATTAAGACAGATTTCCATATGAAGCATGTGAGAAGAAAATGCAGTTTTCACAAAGAGAATTCCAGAGCTGTTACCGTTCCTCAGCTTGGAAAAAGATCTTGTTAAGTACAAGCAGGGGATATTAATTTGGGAAACAACTCAGGTGACCTCCTGCTCATTGCAAGACATGTAAACACACTGAAATCATATTCATGGGGGTTTATGACAGAGTATGTATGGAAATGTAACACAATCTGCTTCCAAATGAAGGTGAGGAACACGCAGAGGGAGATCAGAAACTCACTGTGCAGCCACTGCGCAAAGGGAATTCTGGCAGCAGACACCCTGCTGCACCAGGCATGGACCAGAATCCAGAAACCCTTTTCAACCCCCTCTGTTGCACTGACAAACACAGATAAAACACCCAAGAACCCTTGTGGTTCATCATGTATGGCAGGTTTTAGCTTCTTAAGCCTTAGGGAAACCTCATCTGCATGTCACCATCCCATTAGCACCCTGGGGTTTTTGCTCCTACCTTTGCAAAATCCAGCCACGAGGGCTTTCCGACCAGCCAGGCCTGCCTGTCCGCTTTAATAAGGCAATTCCTGCGTTGATCTGGTGGTTTATACAAAGCAACAGCCCTAATTATTGATCTCAGCAGATGGGGTAAGGATTAACAACCTCTCCCTCGAAGCAGCCACTGTGGGGGTAGGCCCACTGTCTCCAGGCTGTCAGTCCAGCACCAACGCATTCTCTCAACTCCTGACCCATACAAGGATATGGTCCCACCGGGGTGATAGCGGGAATGACGCAGGCAGGGATACTCAAAGCACTGGCCAGCTCCAGGATGATTAACAGAGGGGAACATGTACGGCTGGGCAACAGGAGAGAATAACTGAGAGAGTCATGAATGTGGAGAGAAGGAGCGTGACAGGACACATACCATGACGCGCATATCACCTGGGCTCCAGCTAACACCACCTGACTGCAAGAAGAGCCCTTGCTCCCTCCCATCCCCTATTTTCAGGGCATTTAGTTAAAAAGGGAAGAGACAGTCTGGAAAGGATGGTTGCAAGACATTATACCATGTACTTAAATTCATGAGAGACAAAACCAGAGAGAATCTGCAAGAACTGAAGTGTGCTGGAGGGGCAGCTAGACACTTCTGACAGAAGCAAAGACACAATCCTTTGATGGTTGCCTTCTGGAACTGGCTGCAGTACCTTGGAAACTCATTAAATGCAGCAGAAAGGACAAGTGACGTGTATCTATTGATGCTCTGAGCAGCAAATTAGTTTTCAAATCTATTCAGGGCTCATGCAGTAGCGTCAAGGGGATAAGACTTGGTGGGAAGCAGCTGCAATAGTGTTTCTCCAACCTGGGTGATGATTCCAAACTGTCCAGCTGGTCCAGCTCCCTGGAAATGTCTCATGGCCACAGATGGCTGCCCTGACTGGCTGGGCTCAGAGGTCTGCACGGCTTCTCAGTCAGCTAAACCAGCGAGCCATTCCCTTCCGAAACATGCCAGGCAGCTCTGAGGCCCCTGATGGACATCTCCTCTTAAGCAGAAATAGGATCATCCAAAATAAAGAGAGATCAAAATCCAGCTCACAAGAAGACAAAGAATTTCAGCACCTGAAGGAAGAGCGAGCAGTCAACAGTGATGATGAGTTTCTTCAGCAAGATTCATTTTCAACAAGCGGTTGTTCTCTGCCTCTGCAGAACATCATCACCCTGTTCAAACACCTGGAGAGCCTTGAAGGGGCTGAGGCTGGCAGCAGCCTGGTGGAAGACCTGAGGAACTGTCTTCATGGATGAATATCAACTGTTTCAGTGAATGTTAAAGTACATGAATAGACAGAGGAAAAACTTACCAAAACACTGTGTCAGGAGAACTACTAAGCTGGAAGATGCCAACCTGGGAACAAGGTTCCTGGCTGGGACTTAACCTCTCTAGTAAGGAGAGGCAAGGGACAACCTTAGATGCCACAAAAGCCTGCAGCTGCTGGCTCCTGCTATTTTGCCTCCTATGCAAGCTCTGGGTCCAGCATTCTGCCTGTTTCCTCAGCACAAGAAGAAGAACTGGGGAGCAACAGAGGGCTGGTGAGTAAATAAGGCTAAACCCAGAAGACAGCTGATGGGAACTGAGGGCAGCCCCCCAGGACCACTCTCTGACAGCCTGATTCAGCCACTGCCATTCAGACCACAAACCTGGATCTCTCTTTGCATGCTGACTGCATAGAGCCTTGCCAGCAATTAAATCCAACGAAAGCCACAATCAGGGAAGGGGTAGGAGGGTGCACACAGCAGGACCCACGAACAAGGAGATGGGATCTGGATCCTCCTATCCAAGCTCAGACAACAGCTGTAATGTAATCGCTGGGTCAGTTCTGTCCACCCCAAACCCTGCTGGGAGCAGGTACATAATTGAGGCTGGATCCTGCATTTCCTGCTCTCATTGTTCATCTTCCTCCCATTCTTTGCTTCTTTGTTCTATTCAAGGCACTTTTTCAACCTCCCTTCTGAAACACATTAACAATGGGCCGCTCCAGCCTCCTGTATGCGTGATTAAAGAGGAGACGCACATGCCTCTCCTTTGTGGAGCGTTTTGCACCTATTACTTGGAGGAAATGCAGAGAACACACGACATGGGAGAGTCACAGCAGGTCAGGAAAATAATGTAGGTGGTTAGGTAGGAAAAATCTTTGAAGGTTGCGAAGCCATTAGCTGAGTGCACAGGCTGTAGTAGAAAGGATAAACAGAGCATAGAATCACAGAATCATTTAGGTTGGAAAAGACTTTTAAGATCATTGAGTCCAATCATTAAACCACACTGCCAAGCCCGCCACTAAAGCACGTCACTAAGGGCCTCATACACATCTTGTAAATACCTCTAGGGGTGGTGACTCCTTCAGTTCCGTGGGCAGCCTGTTCCAGTGCTTGCCAATTCCTCTGATGAAGACATTTGTCCTAATATCCAGCCTAAACCTCCCCTGGCACAGCTTGAGGCCATTTCCTGCTGTCCTATCACTTGTTACTTGGGAGAAGAGATGGAGATTGACCTTGCTACAACCTCCTTTGAGGTAGCTGTGGAGAGTGATAAGGATTAATAAATAGTGACAGAAGAGAGAGAGGAATACACGTTGTGTCCAGCAATGAAACCAGGTTGACACTGAGAAACAGCAAGTTTGGGCTAGGTTTTTTTGCCTGAAGTGATTAGATAGCCAGTCTGAATGCATATTTCCAATGAACCCACCACAATAACTCAAATGCTTTAGCAGAGAGCATTTGCTAAGTGAGAAGAGACAGAAACAATGTGGTTTATATAACGCGTGACCTGGCTGAGTTTTTTTCTGCAGGCTGTGTCACCAATCTCCCTGCTAAAGACAGGGTATTGCTAAGCATGGCTGGAGCAGCTTCCTGCTGCTCATGACCAAGGGCAGCACCAGCTCTTCCATGGGGCTGTGTGTTCACCTTACACAGGTCTTAAAACAGTGAGCATCAGGGGACTGCTCTGGGAGCATTCACCCCTGTGTGAAGGAAGCACTACCAGCACTGCTGAGGACCAGCCCCATGATAACCAAGAAGATGTAACGGTTCTCAGTGCCTGGGGGAACCATTCAGGTCTGCTCACTGCTGAAGATGTGAGGCCAAACACTCCGATTTCAGCAATGTGCATCCTCACTGCTTGACCTCGTTGTTCTCTCTTGCGTCACCAGCCCAACCCAGTCCACTTGAATCAGAATCCCAGCCTGGTTTGGGTTGGAAGGAACCTTAAGGCTCATCCCCTTCCAACCTCCTGCCATGGGCAGGGACAACTTCCACTGGAGCAGCTTGCTCCAAGCCCCTGGGTCCAACCTGGCCTTGAACACTGCCAGGGATGGGGCAGCCAAAGCTTCTCTGGGCACCCTGTGCCAGCGCCTCAGCACCCTCACAGGGAAGAGCTTCTGCCTAAGAGCTCATCTCAGTCTCCCCTCTGGCAGGTTAAAGCCATTCCCCTGTCCTGTCCCTACAGGCCCTTGTCCAAAGCCCCTCTCCAAGTTTCTTGTCAGCCCCTTTGGGCACTGGAGCTGCTAACGGGGTAACTCACTCCAGAACTCCTACATTTTCCAGAAGTGACACTCCTCAGCATAAAACCAGTCCCACAGGGTGAAGCTAAGGCGTCCACCCCAGCATGACAGCTCCCTAGCAGCTGCAGGCACCTGTGGAAAACACCCCTGGTGTGGCACAAACACCCAACCCTGCCACCTTCCAGAGCAGCATTTAACCCACCAAAGCATATGTGGAAACAAAACCAGGAGCAACCCACGGATTCTAAGCTGCTCTCGCGAGGTCTGCTCTCTCCGTCCTCCCGAGAGCACAAGGACGTCAGTTTACTGTTTCATAGTTAATTACACTTTCTTGTGAGATTTCAGATGCTGAAAAATGTTTAGGGATTTCTTCTTCTGTGTAATTAACCACAAGGATGAAGCACGGTTTTCTACCGCACTGCAGTTTTTGTTAAGGTTATTCATAATGGGGAAAGGCTAAATAGGTTGAGTTCATTATCATTACAGGGAAAAAAACCTGAGGTGACCCAATCAAATTAATTGGGAATTAAGTGCAGTGAGGCTGATAACTCCACACAAGTCAGGAGTTCAAATAAAAATAGAAGAGACAGTCTACAAAGCAACAAATTCCAAGCGGGCAGCAAGTCGAGCTGGAATTACTGCAGTGGGGAGGTGGCAAATGCAGCGCGGGCAAACCACTGCGAAAAACAGTGGGAAAGGATAAAGAAATGGGCAAAGACTGGAGGACGTAAAAGGAGAAGCTGGAGGAGCAAGGGATGAACATGAAGATGGATTTGAAATAAATGGGTAGGGACAGCGCTTGTTAAGCTAACTAGATTGATTCCTCTGCCCAGAAACTCTTGTCCTTACAAGACAACATCAAGACAAGGTCTTTAATTTTACTTTTCTTGGGTTTATTGCTTGGGCCTTAATGCCATTTAACAGCAGTGAGGGTCAACGGTTCCACTGTGCAGCTGGACTTAACCCAGAATCATTACATCTAAGGGAAGCTTTTCTCTTGACAAAGACACCCTGCAGAAGCTGGTGCTTCTCTGACAAAACACACAAGGCGTGCACCAATGTGCCACCACTGAAATACTGTTGAGTAGAGCAGGGGCAGGGAAACAGCACTGCCCATCCCTCCTCCCAAAGAACAAAAGGGGAGGAGGCAGAATGGACAAAAGCCAGACATCATGATGCTGAGCATCCAGCACTGGGCAGGGAGGCCAGCAGAGCTGCCACTCAGGGCTCTTCTGAAAAGCAGATACATGTTTTAGGCCTCTCTCTGCTTTACCAAAATGGTGCAAGCTCTGAACAACCCTCAGAGTTGGGTAACATGAACAGTGATGGGGATGTTCACAGAATCCCAGACTGGTTTGTGTTGGAAGGGACCTTAAAGCTCATCCAGTGCCAACCCCTACCACAGGCAGGGACACCTTCCACTAGAGCAGGTTGCTCCAAGCCCCTGGGTCCAACCTGGCCTTGAACACTGCCAGGGATGGGGCAGCCACAGCTTCTCTGGGCACCCTGTGCCAGCGCCTCAGCACCCTGTGGTGAGTTTGCTCCCAAGTCCTGTAACATTTGTTTCATCACTTAGGGCCAAAAGAGGGGACCAGCGAGGTCCAGGCAGCACAGGTCTTGGTGGAAGAGGCTGGGCTGGGGATGGCCCCATGTCTTGCTAGGGCAGATGCAAGTGCAAGCTGGGACCTTCAGTTTGAAATCCTGTCCCCAGCTACCCAGTTTGAACAGCACATGGGGTTTTAAAGGACTGGCCAAGCAACAGATCCACCACAAATCCACTGGCCACCACAAATCCCTCAATGCAGCGACACAAATGACTTTCCTCCTGGCTCCCCCACTGTAACCATGCTGAAATCTCACCTGGTGCACTTTCTGTCCTCTCCTCATGGAATACAAACTGCTTCACTTTGCCCTGAAGGTCCCAGGGCTCAGCTTCTCTCCATCCTCACCTCTAATTCACCCCTAAGCATATAGGGAGCATTTGGGACAAAGCTTCAAGAATGCATTTGACATTAATTATTCTTCCCTTCCTAAACTGATTACAAAAATCCTTTTATTACAAACTATTAAAACGTTCAAATTATTGGTGTGGAAAAACGTTTCCTGGAGGTAAAGTTTTTCCAAACTGAGGTTTTAATCACAAGCATAATCCTTTCTGGCTAACATTTCCTGTCTTGTGAAACATGGAGAGAGAAATTGCGCAGAGGCCTGGCTGGGCTACGAACAAAGGAAGATGCTGCCTGTAAATAGCTTAGAGGACATCAGAAGACACTTCTCTCATCAGCAATCTTTTTTAGCTTAATATAGCTCCTCTCTGCATAAAACATTGACATTTTTGCAATGTTTGGACCCAATGGTGCGAATGCTGACTGTCATCCAAAGATACTGGAGTGTACCTTCAAAAATATGCAGGAACATTTTACAGGCAGTAGTTTCACTTGCCTCCAAAATGCTCTATCTTAATATTTTATACTTATATATATTTAAATGTTAGTACCACCAGATAAACGCTAACATGCTTTTATGCTAATGCAATCACTGAAAATCCAGATAATGTTGTGTATTGGCACATACTGTTAGTGAATTATGGATACCTAAATGTACAATCCCACATGCCTAGCAATTATTTTTGTTAGTGCATTTAACTTTTATTTGCAATCAGAGCACTTGAGGATTGTTCAAATGAAGTTTACTTTCACAAACTGCTGAATGGAAAACATTTTGTTAAAGGTTTAAAACCAGTAAGACTGCGGATGAGGTTTGTGGAGCTGCAATAAGGGCACTGCTCACAACACTCTACCAGATGGAACAATGTTTGATTTGGTCACAGACTCAGCAATTAAACCCCAAACACCTAAAATGAAGGACACATAAGAGAAACAAGAGCTGAAACCTTGATTTCTTCCCTGTCAGGTCACTCTCTTACATGGCAGAGGCTCATGGACAGAGGCAGATGGATGTCAGGAGGACAGTATCAGTGACGGCAGCACTCTGGTCAATAGACCCTAGGACCTTGAGGACCAATCTAGGCTGCATAAGGCTGCTTTACAAGTCCAATTTAAGCCTAATAAATAGGAGTGATATCAGGAGGGAGAAATCTTCAGCTGCTCCTGCTGCGCCTTCTCGTCCTGTTTCTCCTCCTATTACCTTTGCTGATCCAACGTTTTAGCCAGGCACCCAGCCTGTTGGCTCAAGATGCTGATCCACTTGAAACCCCATTTATCCCAAACCAGACTTCAGCACTGCCAGACCTCTGGGCCACATCCCAGGCCGACTGCGTGCAGGCAAGACCCTGGGTGATGCAGCTGCCAGCTCCATCCCTTATCCGCTTCACTGCCTGATCACAGTTAAGGACAACACAAATCTGGAGAAGACCTGGATATTTAGGAGTTGGAAAGTTCTGGATGTACCCCAAGCACGTCCCAGGGTCTGGTGGTTTTCTGCTGCCTACAGACAGTGCTGAACTCCCTCTGCTAGATCCAGCTAGGCCAAGAGTTAATGACCTCCCAGACTGCATTGAGGAGCTGCTATGATCATGCCCCAATTTCCACTGGGAAGCTTTGCCTGGCTTGAAACCACCAGCCTGAGCCAACCTGGCTGAAGTGACTTGGGAAGTGGCCACAGACCCATTTGGTGGGCAGCAGACCATCACCTGGCTCAGCATCCAATGCAGGACCTGATATCAACCTCAAGCACACAAGTGTGGATCAGATCATGCCCCTACCGCCCAGTGAACTCTGGCATCTCTGGGCATTTACTGGGAAGTCCCACAACCGAACTGAGGCCATAAGAAACAGCCAGGAATGAAGGAAATAAGCAACAACCCCTCAAAAAAGCACAAGGCAAGAGAAGATGCTTAGTGTGAAGTACCTGGAATGCCCCAAGCAGTTTAAAAGGAGCATGGAGTAAGCAGAGAAATGGACAAACAAATTAAGCAGGTAGCACAAACCAGACAAGTTGGCATGGAGGTGTCTAATGAGAAAGCTTAAACACAGCAAGGAAAAAGCAAACCCAAAACCCAGACATAATACTCCTCACATTTTGGAGCCCAGCTCTCAGACAACACATCATCCAAACCACCCCAAATTACCATCTGGCAGAATGTCCTTAAAAGACAAACAGTCTAAAAGTTTCTAAACAGTCTTAATACTGCCATATTAGAAAAGAGATTGTTTCTGTCCAAAGACGGGCACTTGCAATTAAGTGAGGGATGATATACAAACGCACTAGTTTCATGGGCACTGCTACACTCTCATATCATGAGCCCATGAGTTTCTTCAGTCTTGACCATGCCACCTTACCTCATTGAGGAAAGAAGTGATTTCACAGCCCCTGCCATTTTGCAAGTTACCTGCAAATGTTTCCGGACACTCTGCATGCTTTTCTCTTTTATGAAACATATAATTAAGAATCTACATGCTATTAAAAGAACCTTAGGAAACAATGACATTATTTCAAACATTAAGATATGCCAGAATATGAAGAGCAGGTCTGTGTTTCTGATGTGAAAGGGCGGATCTTACTGTGATCAGTAAGTCAAGCTCTGTTTCAGACTACCAGTTGTGCCCTTTTCTGGTATAAATCTGAGTACCTGCTGCTGTCCATACGGCATATTCCTTCACACAGCAACTGCACTTGTATACAAAATTGCAAAAGAAATGTCGATTTGTAGACTATATGTTAAACCAAGTGATAAGTAATGTATAATGGTGGAGAGGTGACTATTTTTAGGCATAGAAATAGGCAGATAACAACAGTCCTGACCTTCAGTCGTCACCTCTGCACTTTTGACCCTGAAGTTTGGGTCTATCCAATACATTTCTAAAGCCTCTGCACCTGTCCATGCACAACACACACCACAAAGGCCCCAAGCCCATAAAACAGAAAGATCACCCATAAACCCCATCTTGCTCACACAGTTCCACCTGCAGCACTGCATGCTGTGCCCCCGCATGAGGCACATTGGGCTGCTTTGGACAACAGCCACCTTCCAGTGAACCACAGATGTCCTTCAGAGCTGCTGATCCCACCATGTCTAATGGACACCCCTTTGGTGTCAGAGGTATGTGTCCCTGGGGATAAACCCCCCTCCAAAGACCACAGGAGTTGCTCTATTTCTGAAATCAGCATCTTGTTATCCAAAAGCAACTCAGGAGAAAGGAACAGGAGGAGGAAGGTACTCCCTGGGGTGCCCATAACAGCACCATCCTCCAGATCTTCCCCCAGAGCAGGCTGCCAAGGGGAGAGAAGGGGAGGCAGAATTATTCCTCTCAAACTCCGTAAAAACAAGAAGCCCAGGGAAATCAAGAAACAATCACAGTTTCCACACCCAATTGCTTCTGGCTAAGTCTAACAAGCAGGAGGAGACCAGGGTAAGTGATGCTTGGGCTAGGCAGGTGAGAAGACAATGTGGTGGTGGCAGGGTGAGAGAAGCCATCAGCTCCTGCTGTTAGGACTGACTGTAGAGACGAGAGACTGCGCAGGGCCCATGGGGTGTCGCGAGGTGTACCGCAGCTCACCTGGACAGCGCGGCTCCCAGGACGAAGGCAGCGTGCTCCTTCAGCGTGGCCTCAGTGCTGTTCAGCCCATGGATCATCAGCTGGAGTCCGCCCATGGAGAGGAAGTCCTTAGCATTGTCCACCTGACGGGGAGAGAGCAGGCCCCCATGAGCAGCACACCCCCAGCCAGACTCCACACAGCAACCCCTGGAGAGCGTCCTGCTCCGGGAAGGAAGCACAGCAGCTCTTCCCTCCTGGGCAACCAGGGCTGAGCTTAAAAAAGCAATTACAAAGAGGGAAAGACTATGGCTTGAATTTCATACAGGAGTGCCTGTGAGCAGGGGGGTCATGGCTGCAGAAGCAGGGTCTATTGATAGGCGGCTGTTACCACACACAGAACACTCACACGCTTTGATTAGCTATCAAAACCATGCTGGACACACATTGCAGTATTCAGGTGATGGCAAAACTGTGGTCGATAATACGATGTTAGAAACCCCACCAGTTCTGTGCTCGCTCTCCCCTGAGCAGGCCTTTGCTGGGAACCCAGGGAATTGCTTGTTTTGCAAATGCAATTAATTAATTGATGCTTTAATTGCAGCACCAGGAGCTGGGGCTGTTTAAGAGCCTGCCAGCAGCCACGGCACACGGGCAGCATCACCTCTGCTGGAAGCAAAGAGCACGGGCGGCTCGGGGCTTTGTTCATGAGGACCATCAAAAACTTCATGCGGACATGACAAGGAAAAGCCAGTGCCTGCTTAAAAGGGCCAGCCAGGGGCTTCCCATGGGACAGCTGAGCAATGGGTTTTCTAAAGCAGACAACATCGGACTCACGGCCGGTAGGGGGAAGCTTAAACACTGGCGGGGATTCCTCAGTCTCTGCCTTGAAGCAGACGTGGGGCTAACAAGGCACACATCACAGCAGCCATCTGTTCTTGGAGAGGAGATTAAAAGAGTTTCAAAGGGCTTGCAAACAGGATCCAGAGAAACAGCACAAAGTGCTTCAAGTACAGAATTCAGTCCAAAGTCAAATCGGTGCATTTGGGTTTTCAAGGATTTTTTCTTTCTTTTTCTTCAGTTGAAAAGGGAATCGGATGAACACTCAGAATTGTGTGTGCAAAAAAACCTGGTTTTAGGATTTCAACACTTCTACTCCCTGGAAGATGGGGAGACAACAGCATATGGTCTAGAGATGGCACGGAGATGCTGTGAGGGCTGGAGCAGCTCTGCTCTGGAGCCAGGCTGAGAGAGATGGGCTGGGGCAGCCTGCACAAGAGAAGGCTCCTGAAGGGGAGACCTCAGAGCAGCTCCAGTGCCTAAAGGGGCTGCAGGAAACCTGGAGAGGGGCTTTGGACAAGGGCCTGTAGGGACAGGACAGGGGAATGGCTTTAACCTGCCAGAGGGGAGACTGAGATGAGCTCTTAGGCAGAAGCTCTTCCCTGTGAGGGTGCTGAGGCGCTGGCACAGGGTGCCCAGAGAAGCTGTGGCTGCCCCATCCCTGGCAGTGTTCAAGGCCAGGTTGGACCCAGGGGCTTGGAGCAAGCTGCTCCAGTGGAAGGTGTCCCTGCCCGTGGCAGGGGCTGGAACTGGATGAGCTTTAAGGTCCTTTCCAACACAAATCAGGCTGGGATCCTGAGACGTTATGTTAGCAGATAGAAATAGAACATAAAAACAAGTTATCAGCTGGGCACACGGACCTTCCCCTGCTGTGATGGGACAACACAAACACCACAGGGTGTGCAGCTATGTTAGACTCAGGAACCATGCTCCAGCTTGAACACTTTCAGTCAAAAGTGACTTCATGCTTAGTGTTATATTTATCTCAACCGTGTACCTTCACCAAAATTGGCCACAAGTCAGATATTTTAGGCACCCAAGAGAATGAGGAAGCTACTTAGTTTAATGTCCTATGGGTACGTCTTTACCAAAGCAGGACCTGGGGAGCTACAGCTCATCTCTTCTCCCTAATAAGGACAATACCTGCCCCTTGCTGTCCCTCTGCAGAGCTGGCGACAGAAAGCTGATCTCTGCATGTCTGCTGGGGCTGATTCAGGATTTGCAGCAGCTTTTGTATCCTTTCAGATCCTATTCTTTTAATTGTCCCTATAATATGGACCTGCAGACCTCTTGCTTCTGCAGGCCCATCTTCATCTACAAAGAAATCTATGCAGCAACCCAATTTCAGCTGCCAATGGGTCCTTTTATTACTCAGCCTCTGTAAAAGATCCGAGACTGTTTTAACGCTGGAATTGGACATTGACTTCTGCTCAAGAGGGAATGCACTGACAGGCAGAAGTTTGCATCCAACATCAGCATTGGCAAAACCAACCCCTGCTATAACCTCATAGCAGCAGAGTCCTTCAGGTCAGCCCCAGCATCACCGAGACGCCTCAACCACAGAATAGAAATTGTGCTGTAAAGCTTAGCTTGAAGATGTATTTATTTTTCTTAGCTGGAGGCTGCTGTGAGAGCTCCTTCCCTCACTCACCATTCCAAAACCAAGAAAACCCCCGAACTCACAGAGCTGAAGTTATTAACCTCTCCAGGAGGCAGACGATGCTGTGAGGCAGCAGCTTCCGCCTCGCTTCAGCCCACTGAAATCAGCACAGAAGAAAGCCAAAGATCAAAAGAGCTCTTGAGTAAAGTACACAGGCAAAATGGGAGAGGAGAGGGATGGGAGAAGAGGGAATATGACAGCAGATATTCAGGGAGCGGCTTTGAATCAGAGGAGAAAGAAAACTGGGAGGGAAGGCAGGAGAGAAGATGTTAGGAAATGAGAGCAAGGAAAGCAGGCATGTCAGCCGTATGCGACAGAGAGGAAATTAGCAGTGAGAAATGGTGTAGCATGTCAGAGGAGGGGAGAGGAGAAGATAAGGAGAGTAAATAATTGAGAGAAAGAGCCTGCAATGCCTAAGAATGGGTCTTGGCTCTGTACACTGCTGTGCAAGCGCTGTGAATTCTGTTTATAAATGAGTTATGCTCTGGCCTCGTCACATTTGCATTTGGTTTTTATGTGTTATGGATAACCTCGCAAGCCAAACCTTCCTGCACCTTCTCCCAGACAGGCTCCCAAACACACCAACTTGAATCCTGACTGCTAAGAAGCAAACCAGAGCTGGCAACCAAAAGCTGAGCAAGCGCAGAGCCCTTGAACTGCCTCCTTATGAGCAGGAGAGATCATCTCTTCATTGGCCACGGCCTCCCCTCTGCTCCCTTGCAGCGAGCTCAGAGGCATATACTGCTTCATGTCCCAGCGCTCCAGGATGCTCATGACCACACCACGGAGCAGAGAGCACCCTTTGCCTACAGTCCCTACAGGGCATGGCATTTTCCACTTGACAGGGCATCTTGTGCCCTGGAGACAGTAGAAGGGCAGTGGAGGGCTCAACGACCATCAATAGCTGTGGCACATTACCATTCAGATGGAGGCGGGGGAAGAGGGAACAGCAGAGCTGTCACTGGTCCCACAGGGCCATCCTCACCTGCAAGGATCCCGTCCTCCAGCAGCTGGGCTGTGCTCACTGCAGAGGACTCTGATAAGTCCAGCTCTTCCAGGGTTATGCGGCACAAGTGTATTTGGCTGCTATTCAGTAATTACATTAAGCCAGGGCTGCTAAAGTCAGTACCAAGCAGAGATAATGCTCTGGATGCATTCAACTGGCTGGAAGAAGAAAAAGGAGGAAAAGCCATGCTGGCTTAGAGACAAGTCATATTTCTTATCAGCTTCCTGCCTGATGAGAAGGTGCTGCCCAGCCATCTGCCCCGACGGCGCGGGCACAGAGCAACGTTGTGATCGATGCACAAAGGGGTCCTCTGTGCTCCTGCCAGCCTCCCTGCCATTCCCCCTTTCTGACCCCTTTGATGCTGGATGTGGTTCCCTTTGATGCTCCAGTCCCTGTGCAGGGAGCAGGGACCACTTCCCTGCTCCTCTTGCCTTTCTGACATTGTTTGCCCCATCCCACACTGCAAGCAGGCAGGATTTTACGCTGGAATAGTCCAGACTGGCACACTGGAAACCAAAGCATCCCATGGAGTTTGGGGGTTGCTTTTTAGCATGCTGGCCTGATGCTCTGGCATCCTTAACCAGACAGAATTAGCCCTGAGTACAAATATGAAGCTCTTTGGGCACCCATTGTTCACACTTATTCTCTGAGTCAGACAGATGCCGTCAGTGAAACAAAAGCATCAAGAACAAACAGCAAAGAAGCCGCTGCATGTGTATGATAGATTCAGTATGGAAACTCAAGACAAAGAGCCCTGGAAAAGAACAGTTCTATTAGCTGGTGCATGGACTCCCTCTCTCAGCAGCACATCCCTTCAGCTACCTTCCCCCAAAATACCACAACTGGGTTTTAAGAAGTGAAAGGCCTTGCACTGGCATCTCCATAGAGCTGCACCATTCATCCTCTGCAATGACAAAGTCACTGAAAGTGATGCTGGAAACACTCCCGGTCTGCTCCAGACTCTCCCAGTCACTGGGGAGGGAGAAGCCCTTCCCAAGGAGTCCTTTCCCACGAGGCAGAACAGAGCCTCCATGCTCCGACACCCACCCGAGCACAAGGGAGGAGAGCACTGTGAATGCAGCTGCATCCAACGACAGGTAGAGATGTGTGAGCTGAAAGCAGAGCAAGAGAGATCAGAGGGAGAGGGCACAAACCTGAGGAAGTGAGGTTTCAGGAAGTACATTCAATCTCACACAGAGTCTATTAGCACAGCTCAGCTGATGCTCAGCAACTCGCCATTTCGCCTGAGCCTTCAGTCACTGGCGCCAGCCAGCCCAGCTGTGAGAGAGGCTCTACATGCCACTTCTTACTCACACCGACACAAAACACAGCTTTTTGGGTGGTTGTCATCTTCCCTGGTAAAAAGACACTCTGTGAGCTGATGGATGGGCACTTACCTGCAGCCACAGAGGCCTTCTGTGGAAGGAGTGAGAAAATAATTCTTTTCTTAGTAGCCACCACTCTACTTATTCCAAAAATGGCAGATAAACCCCATTTCATAACATTAAGCATAGAAAAGAAAGAAAGGAGAGGGCAAGAAAACCAGCCTGAGAACAGACAACAAATCAAGCAACACTCACCCCTAGGAAACCACTCGCTACCAGTACGAGCAGTGATTTATTCCAACTTGGATATAAAATAAGCCTGCGGTAGCCCTCTGCTGCCTGTTATTGTCCCAGGATTATGATAATTAAGCAATTTGTATTACCTGATATTGATAAGAAAAATAAAACCACATTTATGACACCGTATCCTCTGGATTTTACATGGCAGTTACTAATGCATTTACGTTACCTGGTGAACATAATATTCAAGATCATAAAGCGCCGCTACTTTTTCATCCAGCGTGGAGGCAGAGCTGTTGAATTTGCTGATTAATTTCACCATAATTTCATAATCTGTTTCCATCTTCATGTTCAGCTTTTCAAACTCCTCCTTCAGCTGCTCGATGGGCCGGAACTTCTTCCTCACTTCTTCCTCATGGGCCTTGAAAGCAAAAGGAGGAAACCAGCTCTGAAGGGAGTTGATAAAGAGAGACAAGAAACATGAAGAAAGAAACCCCAGCCCCATATTTACTAGGAGAACCTGGTTGTCTATGCAAACAGGATTTACTGCTGAGCATCAGAGATGCAGGGCAGTGCTGGAGGGTCCTTCTGAGAAGCCAAGGAACCCAGTTATCGGTAAAATACCCACTTTGGGTACCAGCAAGAGCTTTCCAGGCCTGTACCGAGAGCTTCATACACCATTTTTGGACCTTCCAAAACAATGTCAAGGCCAGAGGCAGGCATCACTGCAGGCTCTCCATTTGCCTGTAAATCAGTGTTCTCAAGACCTGACTGCAAAAAGCCCTGAGAAACTTCGCTGATCTCCCAACCCTGCCTGGAGCTGCAGATGGGGCTGGAGACCTCCTGAGGTCCCATCCAGCCTGAACTGCCCTGTGACTCTGCACCACTAACATCAAGATCTCCTTGGACGTGTATGAAGATGCATTCATCATCCCAATCTCTTCACAGAATCCCAGTCTGGTCTGTGTTGGAAGGAACCTTAAAGCTCATCCACTTCCAACCCCTGCCACAGTCAGGGACACCTTCCACTAGAGCAGGTTGCTCCAAGCCCCTGTGTCCAACCTGGCCTTGAACACTGCCAGGGATGGGGCAGCCACAGCTGCTCTGGGCAATACTTAACATGATTTAGGATGGCTTCATCCCTAAAGGAATCGTGTGCACTCACTATCAGGGACAGAATCTGTCAGAAAGAGAAACAGGAGGACCAGCTATAAGATGGGGGCAGCTGAAGTGCCATGCCACGAGGCTTGGCCAGCAGATAGCTTGTCCTGCAGCATGGCTCATCTCCCTCATACACACAGCACCCCAAGGGCTGTGATGAACATAGAGAGCTGCGGAAAGGCACGTGGTGAGTAGGAAAAGACAGTCAGAGATCTAAGAGAGCCCCAGAGCTGGCAGGAACTGAGAAGATGGACAGCTGAGGGAATTGGGGGGGTTCAGTCTGGAGAAGAGAAGGCTCAGTGGGACCTGATCACTCCCTACAACTGCCTGAGAGGAGGATGGAGCCAGGAGGGGGCTGGGCTCTGCTTCCAAGGACCAAGAGACAGGGCAAGGGGAAAGGGCCTCAAGATACACCAGGGCAGGTTTAGATGGAGCTGAGGAACAATTCCTGCCCCAGAGGGTGCTCAGGCATTGGAAGAGGCTGTCCAGGGCAGGGCTGCAGTCACCGTCCCTGCAAGTGCTCACACACTGTGGAGACGAGGCCTCAGTGCCATGGGTCAGTGGTGGCCTTGGCAGTGCTGGGGAAAGGTTGGACTTGATCTTAAAGGTCTTTTCCAACCTAAATGATTCTGTGATTCTGATCCTCCAGCACCAGCACTCGTGGCAGTGGGACAAGCAGGGGCAGTGCCTGCTGCTGCAGGGGACAGAGGAAGCAGTGAGCCCACACTGAAGATGGGCTGCCTTAAGAGCAGGAGAAAGCCAGAAAGCCCCTTTTGAAAGGGATTTTGTCACAAACATGAGAATGTTTTTACACAGGAGTGACCCCCAACTCCAGGGTTTGCACATGCAGTGCTCCCCCTGCAAACACTGCCCTGGGTGTGAACAGCAGCCAAGCTTTAGCCACTGCAGAGATAAACCCTGGGTGGTGGAAGTGACAGCACTGTCAGCCTAACTGCAGCCCTATAATCAGCACTAATGACTGCTGGCCTAATTATTGTAGGTACCATGGAGTTGCACGGACCACCATCCCCACCCCAGCCACACAGAACTGCTTTTGCAAGAGTGGTGATGGGAGCACGCTTGGTGTAACTCAATTTACTTTGACTCAGTTACTTTGAGGATGAATTTGCTCCCTGCAGGAGTGATTTTAAATGGAGTACTTTAGGTGCATTAGGTGTAGCTGGTTTGAGCCCGGTTGCTGGGACAATAGCTATTCTCTAACAGGGCTTTTTAAAAAATGGCTTATTTTCACATAAAAGAGGATCACTAATTTTTGCATTTAAATGACACTCATTTCAAGAAGTCCTGCTATTACAGATGCTGGCTGCTGCATAAGTAAACTTGCAGAAAATGAAATAATGCCCTGGTGCCAGGTAGAGGGGAAAAAGACTTTTTGCAGCTCCAAGCCTTGACTCATATCTCAGTTCTCCTTCAACTGAGCCAGCACCAAGGCAGCAGGAGGACCTAGGGCCTAAGGAAATACTGCTGAGGGAAGAGGGGAGAGAGGCTGTCATCCTGATGAGTCTCATCCCCCCAGTGTCATGCCAGTGGCTGGGGACCAGCTCCAAGCCTGGTGAGGGCTGGAAGCAGCACTTTTATTCTATTTTACTTTGGGCTATGGACTATTTGTAACTAAACAGGATACTCAGAGCTTATATAAGGTAATGTCTGCCTATGCTTCACCGTGGCCATTTGGGTTTTACTACCCAGGGTATGAAACTGAGACCTAAACCAAGGATGATAGTGAGCAGCAAAGTAACTTCCTTCACAAACAGCTTCCTGCTGCAGTCCAGTCCATACTGGGGGTCTGCAGATGTTCCTGTGAACCAAATGGCAGTTGAATAAATAAATCAAATCAATGGACAAACATACATCCAAACAACAGAAAGGAAATCAGCCCCTGGCTTCACACAGTGTGTGCAAGGGATTTGTTTCCTTCATTAGTCATTCAGGTCTAATCACATTGGTTATCATTAAACTGAGGGAAGCAGCATCACACTGGAGAGCTTCCTGACCATACCTGCTTTGGTTCACAAGAAAGATCCCATAGCTTCAACTGAGCATTGGTACAGCAAGAATCCTAGAGCCCATCTCTCTCAGCCTGCCTCTGGACTCAACTCCAACAGGTCCACATCCCTCCTGCCAGTAAACTGCCGATCCCAGCCCATTCCACCATGGCAGACCCTCTCCCCCCAACAGGCCATGGGATGATTATCACTGAGAAACACCCTCAACTGTAAGAGCACATCGAAGTTCTTGTTAGCAGCTTGCAGCACAAGGCCTTGAAGTTTCAAATTCATAAAATGGAACTGGACAAAAATTTTCCATTCTTATACAAAATCCAGGATTTTACAAAAAGGGGGTGTGTTTCCCAGGCACATTTATCACCAGCAGGCTAGCAAAGGCGTTTTGGGTCCATAATCACAGAAGGATGTGTCTGCACAGTACTTTCCCAAGCAATTACTTTAGTCATCCTATTTCTAGAGACATGTAATACCGGGTGTTCACATCCATGTGCAATCTCTCCTTACCTTTCTTTCTGCCTTCTCACTTTCCTTCATTTTAGCCAGGGCTTTTTTGAGCTCCTGAGATGTGAATGAAGTTGAGTCGACATCCACCTTGCCCAGCCTTGCAGAGGAAACAAAACAAACCATGTTATGAGTGAACACTTGCATCTGTAATATTTTCATTGTGATGTACTAGCAATGGGAAGTGTCAGGAGGAAAGGAACTAAGAGTGCTGAATTTCCACGTCTCTCGCTTAAAACACAAAAAACTCCCTCCACACTCAAGAAGAGATGAGTCTTAGTGCTATATTTGGTGTGTGATTTGCAGATATCTCACCCTGACAGTCAAAAAAGTCTTCATAATCTGCACACTGACCCAAAATCTCAGGACCTAACACAATAAAAATAGGTGATTTGGAAAACAGCCTCCTGTGAAGACAGGCTGAGAGAGATGGGCTGGGGCAGCCTGCACAAGAGAAGGCTCCTGAAGGGGAGACCATAGAGCAGCTCCAGTGCCTAAAGGGGCTATAGGAAACCTGGAGAGGGGCTTTGGACAAGGGCCTGTAGGGACAGGACAAGGAAAATGGCTTTAACCTGCCAGAGGGGAGATTGAGATGAGCTCTTGGGCAGAAGCTCTTCCCTGTGAGGGTGCTGAGGCGCTGGCACAGGGTGCCCAGAGAAGCTGTGGCTGCCCCATCCCTGGCAGTGTTCAAGGCCAGGTTGGACACAGGGGCTTGGAGCAAGCTGCTCGAGTGGAAGGTGTCCCTGCCCGTGGCAGGGGCTGGAACTGAGTGAGCTTTAAGGTCCCTTCCAACACAAACCAGGCTGGGATTCCAGTATTAATTTATGCCTATGAATTTAATGTTGCAATACAGAAGAGCAGGAAATGTTTCAGAGGAAAAACAAAGAACCACCACTGCCACTAAATCACTGCTAAGGACTTTTAAGCTTTAACAAAGAGATTTACAGTAGAAGTTCTAATGATAGCCATATACAAAGTTAGGGCAAGCGTAAATCTGAGCAGAAATCACATGGATGTGCTAAGACTCGTGTTGTGTTGCTCTTTATCCTTCTCTCGTTGGTTCAGAGAGTGCTTATCTGAGCCACAAACACCCCTGCACAGAAAAGAGGAAAGCCAGCTGCTGATGCATCACGAAGCTGAAGAGTTTCTCCACGCTCTGAACAAGAGGAACTTGAGGAGTAAGGGAAGCAGAGGTAAATCCCCCACACCTGAGGAAAGAAAGTTCCCCCCATAAACCTCTCTTTGCTAGGAGGGTGTCAAAGGGAATGTCAGCACCAGTGAGACTTTGACAACATATATAAAGATGTGGGTACGGGAAGGCTGTCTGCAATCCAAGGAGAACACCAGCAGGCACTGATGTGTAAATGAATGCGGGAGCCCACTGACTGCACCGAGCTAACACCACAGTACTGGCTCAGGTCAAGGCAAACAAAGACCCTCACAAGTGCTCTGACAGTTCAAGCTCAGAAAGCTTAAGCTCAGATATTTCAAAGGACTGAAAGTCATTCAAAGAAGCCACGTTGCAAATTTAGTTTCAGTATTGTGGCATCAGAAGCCACGAAGGTGTCTCTGAACATGCACTCGGGGCACTTCTACCACCACCCCGAAGGGATAACAAAGGACAGGGCTGTGTTTTCAGCACTGATGAACTCTAAAAGCAGCTATTAAGTCTCGGGAAGAGACAGCAACTGAGTGCACCAGGGAACCTGGCCTCCAATAAAAGACATGAATCCCACAGCCCTCCCACCCCAATGCTTCGCATTGCTGTACCTTTTTCTTCTGCTCTCTTTTCTTGTATCGCTTTTCCCATTTTCGCTATCTGGGAGCTTGACTTCTCTGTCTCCTGTCTGCAGGTTCAGTCGCACGTGTGACCCTGCAGGAACAGCTTGACCTATAAGAAAAGGGAGGGTTTATTTTAGAGCATGTCAGCTAATCCAGCTGTGTGCAGGTAACGCGAGGTGAAGGCGCAAGCTCCTAACCAAGAGAGAGATGAAAGCCTTGTCCCACACGTTGAAGAGGAGAAGGAGATCCTCCACTAACTACCCTCCCTTCCATCAACACCTCTTAGACACAAATGCTGCTTTAACCTTACAGAAATGCCACCTTCACCCTCTGAACACTGGCCCTGTACAGCCGGGCCAGCTTGTGCAACAGGACTGAGCCCAGCAGAGCATGAGCTCTCTCCTCCTTCCCAGGCCAATTCCTGATAAAGCACTAAAGCTCCACATCAGGAACGGATGTGGAGTCTAGAGAAAAGGGAATTAGTTGCTGATTAGGGTAGACAGCATAAAGTACAGCTGCCAAAGGGAAATCAAAGCACACCGCAGAGTACAGCCAGGTACGTGGAATATCAAGCATAGGCGGCAAGGCTGCGTTGGTTTGGAAATATTGTATTAAAAGGAATATATGATCACTACTATCTGCCAACAAAAAATACACAGAATACATTAAGCTTTGCATTTACATGCAGAAAAGGTGGGAAATACAGTGGTTTTCCTTGGTCACAATTCATCCCAAATGTATTGTGATAGCCAGCAGTTGTGCTGGGGTACAGAGGAGGCAACATTTGGCTGCCGATTATTGATGCAACTACTTGATGTAGCAGCAGGGCTGCACCCCAGAGCATGAGCAGCAGTTGAGGGAAGGGATTCTGCCCCTCTGCTGTGCTCTGGGGAGGCCCCCCTGCAGTCCTGATCCAGCTCTGGGGCAGCAGCATGAGAGGGACCAGGAGCCCTTGGAGTGAGTGCAGAGGAGGCCACAGAGATGCTGCGAGGGCTGCAGGAGCTCTGCTCTGGAGCCAGGCTGAGAGAGATGGGCTGGGGCAGCCTGCACAAGAGAAGGCTCCTGAAGGGGAGACCATAGAGCAGCTCCAGTGCCTAAAGGGGTTCCAGGAAATCTGGAGAGGGGCTTTGGACAAGGGCCTGTAGGGACAGGACAAGGAAAATGGCTTTAACCTGCCAGAGGGGAGATTGAGATGAGCTCTTAGGCAGAAGCTCTTCCCTGTGAGGGTGCTGAGGTACTGGCACAGGGTGCCCAGAGAAGCTGTGGCTGCCCCATCCCTGGCAGTGTTCAAGGCCAGGTTGGACACAGGGGCTTGGAGCAAGCTGCTCCAGTGGAAGGTGTCCCTGCCTGGTGGCACAGGCTGGAACTGGGTGAGCTTTAAGGTCCCTTCCAACACAAACCAGGCTGGGATTCTGGGATTCACGGGCACAAACACCACTTAGGGGAGAAAGCGAGAGCTGAGCTGGATCCTTCCCTCTCACAGGCAGTGCTTTTCCTCGCCAGGTCACGCTTCGAGGACAGCCCAGGTTACATGCACAGCACTCACTGAAGCAACTCCTAAATTGTCAGGCAGAGCAAGCCATGAATGTCCCCTGTTAGCAGAGTACAGTATATTCTGGCTGTCGTGCTCCCACTGCATCTGGCCACATTAGTGCACTCCATTGCCAGGGGAGAGGAAGGGGACTGATGGTTTTGCTTTAAAGAAACACCAAAGGGGAAGTAAGGGAGCAGCCCCCAGAGGGCCCAAGGGACCCCCCCGGCTCACCAACATCACGGCTTCTATTTTCAGCCAGCAGTAAATAAAACACAAACTCTGGTGCACACAAACCCAGCACAACCGAATTAAGGA
The DNA here is from genome assembly GCA_017639245.1 of Myiopsitta monachus. Taxonomy (NCBI): domain Eukaryota; kingdom Metazoa; phylum Chordata; class Aves; order Psittaciformes; family Psittacidae; genus Myiopsitta; species Myiopsitta monachus. The sequence goes on along the minus strand of CM029917.1, from coordinate 37,107,377 downwards.
GGCTGCCGTCAGACAAGACACAAACTTTGCTTCTTTACACTTCCCTAAATGAGATTTGACCAAGAGCATCCAAACCCCAGAGCAGAAATCCCAGCCTTCATGTATTTAAGCGGCTTTGGTTGCTGCAGGGATTTCTTCTTGCCCCTGTGCACAGCAGTACAGGTTCACGCCACAGTAGGACAAACACACTGCTTTATTCAATAAACCAAGAGAGACAGCTCTGTTTTCAGCAAAAAGATTGGCGCAGTCACTAAAAAACATTCCAGATGTTTGAGACAGGATGAGGTCTTCAGTCTCATTTAGTCTGGGGTATTTAGAGCTTTATTCATAGTGTGTTTGAGGGTGGGTTGACTTGAATAATGTGATTAAAAATGCTGATTTAAATGAGCAACCTGGAAAACCTGAATTTTAATCATGTTTCACTGCATAGCTTCCAGACCCTTCCCTTAAAAATGGTTGATTCTCTTTGATACCTTTAATTTGATACTACTCAACAACTGGGAGCACGCACCGGAGCGATACATATGTAAGCAATTACACAGCTTCATGTGCTGTTAATACAGACTCGTACGCCTAATAGCTTTTTTCCTAGAGAAAGTAATGTTTTACTTATTGTTCATATTAAGTTGCATTTGGGAAATGAAGCCAATTAAAAAGCTATCAAAACAAGTTTATATTTAAGCAATTCTGTGACCTTTTTTCTCCTTGACACCTTATAAAAACGGAAGATGCCTATCCAGACAGAATGCATTGCATGCGCGTGTTACTGAACAGCCTTCACTTCCCAGAGATCTCCAAACCCTAGATCACATCCTCTCCTACTCCCTTGCTCCTTATAAAGGGAAAGAAGAGTTTCCATTCTAATTAATTTCCCACCTCCAAATTAACTACCCACTGAGTAGAAATAGCTGCAACCCCCCTGCAGAACAGGCTGTCGCTGGTGGAGGAAGAGGCCAGCGAACACCTTCCTCCACAACCAGGGGTACTCTTTTCCCACACTTGGGAGTTTCTTAAAGCACAACTAAACCGATTTGATTTACTGCATCAACATGGCTTGATGGATCCGAGAGACAGCCATGGGGTTTAAGCAGACCACCCAGTGTCCCGATGGGGACGTGCCACTCGCCTGCCCCTGAATCACTTCACTCAGATTTTCACCTTGCAGCCAAAAAGTAAAGTACTTCCAGAGGGTAAAAAACCCCCTTGTCACAGCACAAACAACATGGGATTTATTGAGAATAAATGTCAAAGCGACAGCTTTTATTTTCCATGCAAGAGACACTGATCCTGTGGCAACACGCTGCTAGGACGGTGTTATCCCCGTACTCAATTTAATCCTTTTATCAGCTGTGGAAGCACCAGGAGAGGCTTTGCTTTCCCACATGACCACTGATTTTCCCTGCTCTCTGGAGAAGCCAGTCCCACACCTGGCTGCTGCCCACGTGACCAGGCATCTGCAGCCTAAACCTGGTCTATTGGAGGTGCTGCCTTCATCTTCCTTAGACGTGCTCCGTCTGTCCTGAGAGTTCCTTAAAGTGACACAGAGGAAGACTGTAATTTATAGCCCTGCTCCTTTAATCTTGGTCAGCCAGACTTTTTCAGACATCTGTTTATTTCTTCTTATAATACATTAGATGGAGTTAAAAGCTCCAGAGCCGGCTTCAAGGCAGCAACTCACTCACAGGGGTTCTGCTGACATTTATAAACCGGTGCTATTCCCCTCTTGTGTTTTATGTTATCAGCTAAACCTGTCGACTTAAATTATTGCCTCGTAACCAAATCACAGTTATCTGTTATTCTGTTGTGTGTACGTTGGTGAAGCTCTATACCTATATCAAGCCTCATAGGGAGGGAAAGCAAGGTGATAAATAAACAAACGGAAAACAGGCACGCTCACAGCTAAGGCGAGAATCAGGCACGTTATATGCAGGATAACTAAAAGCTGCTGTGCTGAATATGCACCATATAATAATATCCAAGTAACCCCATTTCTCTCTTTCAAAACCAGCCAAGTGACCAACTGTGTTTCCTCACCAAATGAGAACAGCCTCATCCTGCCTGGCTCTTCTCCAGTACATTATCCCATTTAGTGCTGGCCACAAGTGGTTTCACAGTTCTGCATGCAGACAAGACTGAGCTTCAACTCAGGACACAGCAGCAGGCATGCATTAAAAATAACCAGGTAGGTTTTACATCATACACAGCGATTCAAATCTCATAACAAGATCATGCAATAACCCACTGCCCTCCTGGAGCAGCTGCCCCATCCCCTACCCATCCCTTGAGCCCTGAGCTGGGACCCACCGACCTGCCCAGCTAGAGAACCCCATGAGGGGCACAAGACTCTCCCCCTCCAGAAACACCTTCCTGCACCACTCTACAGCACAGAAATGTCCCCAGGAAAGGCTTCTGCAAGAAGAAAAAGGGCAATTCCGCTCACCAAGCCAGATCCCTGGCTTCTCCCCAAGTGAGCACCTTCGTTTGCCATTGCAAAATACCCCAACCACATAAATCTATCCACAGGTGTGAAAACAAGCCACAGTTATGAGTCAGTAACTGGCTCTGCAGCTCTCAGAAATCAGTTTGGTATCTGAGAAGCATCAGGTAACATCTACCTTTCTTTACTCTGTTTCCCTCAGCACAGGGGAGTGAGGGGAAAGGGACTTTCTGATACAGGCAACAGAAGAATCTGTAAATCAACCCATGGATGTTCCAGCAAAGCAAACCAGCGGTGCTGCAATATTAAAAACAATAAGGCTGCACAAGACTGACAGAGCATCCTCACAAAGTGATCTGATAGCACTGAGCCTGCTCCTTTAATAAAGCACTGATTAAAAAAACCCACAAAGGTTTTTCAAAGGACAAATTGCAGGAAGCAGCAGAGCTCTGCTGCATGAGTAGAGGGTGCTGAGGCGCTGGCACAGGGTGCCCAGAGAAGCTGTGGCTGCCCCATCCCTGGCAGTGTTCAAGGCCAGGTTGGACACAGGGCTTGGAGCAAGCTGCTCTAGCGGAAGGTGTCCCTGCCCATGGCAGGGGTTGGAACTGGATGAGCTTTAAGATTCCTTCCAACACAAACCAGCCTGGGATGCTATGATCACTGGCACCACCAGCTCCAGGAAGTGGGTACCTGGGAATGACTGGGGCATCCCATGCTGGGCATGCATAGCAGGACACAGCCACCTTGGTGCTCACTCTCACTGCCTGCTCCTGCCTGGGGAGAGGACAGGATTCACATGAGCACAGCGCCCTGGCTACAGGAAGACACTGCTGCTTCTCACACTGAATGCTGGGCTCAGAGGAAAACCAAGGAACCAGCCCCAGCATGGTGGGGCTCAGCTCTGGTTTCGGTACCCTGGTTAGCACTGTGAGCAAGGAAACAGCAATGCCTGGCTGCGGGGTCTGTTGTTTTCCCTCCGGGTGAGTCACACCACTCCTTGGATTGCTTGTTATTTCAAAACAGAACATTTTCACACACAAAAGGAAGGGAAGCTGTGTAGAAGCACAGATCAAGAAGAGATGGATTATGGATGGGAAGAGGAAGCCCAGAGCCTGAATCTTATTTTGCTATTTCCTGCCCCTTTTCCATTCATCTACTGCCTTTTGTATTAGTTTGCCTCCCAGCACTCACTGCTCTTCCCAATTAAGTACCACTGGACAAGGTCACCAATATGCTATATATCACCTCTTCCAGAGAGGTTTAACAGCATCAGGCCTGGAAGCTTCCCCCGGTGTTGCCCAGTGCACCTTACACACTGTGCCAGCGACAAAGCTGTGGCACCCACGTCCATGATTCAAGCAGAAACTCCTACAGTGCTGACAAAATGCTTTACAAAGCCTCTTTGTGTGCATCTCTTAATGCCATTAGTTCTGTTCTTCTGCTGGGAAACCCACAGCTGCCTGTCAGGCACAGCACGTCCTTGGAGAAGCCCCATCCTGGTCACTGCCTCTGATTTCTCAAGTCCAAACCATCAGTGATAGCAGGGGCTCTAATTACTGCTGTAATTATAGACAAAACTCTTAGAATCACTGTGTGTTTGCCATGTTCAGAAAGTGCTCCTTAAGCACACACTTGCAGCACCCATAGGGGATGGGATGCTGGAGGAACCCCTTCCATGACCCACCATGGCCACTGCCATCCCACTTCTCCCAGGGCTGCCTGCCTCTGCCTAAAAATGAGAAGTCCTGGTAATGTCAGGCTGGTTTGATTATGATCATTGTGTCCTGTCATTGACCCCTGATACAAAGATCCTGCTGTGCAGAAGGTGGACAAGGATAAAGAGACATCCTTCCCTTCCTCTGGTTCAGGAGGAAACCATGAGACAGTTTTGGCCTTACAGCACAAGCAAACAACTCAAACTGCTGTTTTCTTCCGCCTCCCAGAGCATGCGGCAACTACTGAGCAACAGGAAGAGCCTGATCCCCAGGGCACAGTCATTGAGCTTGCAGCAGCAGCTCGCACCAGTGTCTTCCAGAAATGCCTGAATGGGATCAATTGTGGACAGACTGAACCAACAGTAAAAAGAACCTCGGCAAAACTAAGGATGTTCCACATAAGATGCTTTAGCTGGTTAGTTTGACAAATCTTCATATAAGACTCCCAGCTATGCTAATAAATACCCTGCAATTCGACCTGTCGAAACAGCGATGTTTAAATATGTTGTCTCCAACACCAACTTTGTCCACACTGCAGTGGAGCAGGGACAGAAGCCACTGAGCTCACCAAGGTGAAGCTGCTCCCAGTTCAATGCCCAGCACTGCTGCTGGAGCAAAGCCATCCCTGGGAAACCCTGACATGACCCCACTGACACATCCCAACACAAAGCGCCACAGTCTCTGCTCCTGCCCGTGCTCCTCATGTCCCAGAGCAGCAGCACTGCTTTCTGCTGGGCTTGAACCCTATGTGAACAGGATGCAGAGAAAGGGCCCTTCCAATTCTGGTTTCTTATTTAGCAGGAGAAAAGCAACTCACTGGTGCTTGCTGGGCTACTGGTTTCCCAGGCTAATCCATGGAGATCACTGTGTAGACTCAGGGTTCCAAGTGCTCCTCACAACCAGGATTACAGGGAGCCACATGCCCACAGCAAACCTTGGGAGAACTTATCTTTCTTGCATCCTATGATTTTCAATGCCAACCACTTGCTTGCTGCAGTAATAACCATGTCTTTAAACACCATCCATCAGGCCTACAGCCCAAACATTTGTTTATCTGAAAAGGGATTTAGAGGCACTCTTTTGTCCTAATGCTGAGAGGTCTTCTCTGCAATTTGTTTCCTTTGGCAGATACAATGAAAACGTTTTAGAAGTGATGCCAGAATCAAATCCCTCCTTCCGCAGCTAACAGAGAAAAAGCGACACACGGAAGGGGCTTTCCAGTGAGTAATGCTTGGTTAGACATGTGAAAGCATCAGTTAAATGTGGACACTCAGCTGGACAACCGCTCACCACTGCCAGTTTCAATCCACTCAGCTCTCCCATGGCACTGGTATTTATGTTCCCTCCATTAATCCGCCAGCACCGGGGGCCATGAGCCCAGTTATTCAAACCAGCAGCACCCTGCGAGCTCCATGCCCTGGCTCCTACCACCTCCTGCCAAACTCACCCATTGCCTGTGCTTGGCTTTGCCTCCAGCAGTGGGAGAGAAGCAGCGGGGGGAAAGAAGGTGAACCCGCAGTGACAGGCAGGGGATCCAGTCGCAATGCGTCTGTTTAACTTGTTCCTACCATCCCCGGCAGCCAGGATTGCCCTGCACATAGCCCAGCCCGAGCTCGCTGCCTGCCTGAAATCCCACCAAACCTCGACCTTCCTGCAGCAAGATGAGGACAAGAGAGCTGGCGCTCACACACAGGGCAGAGCGTGCACCTCCTGCGAGGTGCCTGCAGCTTCCCGGGAAGTAAGCTCCGAGGCAGTAAGCGATGGGAGCGAAGGCGGATGCTAGCGAGGTTCCCGGGGAGGAGGACTCTTATAGAAGGAGCAACAGGAAGGCTCGGGAGAGGACATATGGTGCCTCTCTGACGGGAGCCACTGCTATAGCATCTGTTGATAGATCTGCTGCTGCTGCCAATATAGGAAAGCTTCATATGGCAAAGGGCCCCTAGCAACAAGTGCTTCCGCCCTTTCACCTCCCTCTCTGCAAAGGCTTCTCTCCCACTTGCACTGTATCAGCAGAAAATACACCAGGAGAAAAATAACAGCAGGGCAAGAGGAAGAAGGGTTGGCCTTCCATTAAATTGGCAAAACCACGTGTTTTCACCTCATAAGCAAACCCTCACCTCCAGCTTCGAGCCAGGCATTTCCTCCGTGCTACCACACCCCCAGGCGCAGCTTGGGGCATGTGCTCGGTGCTACAACACCAAGCACTCCTCTATTTTCTGACACTGGGCTCGATTCTGGGAACTGTAGCAGTTTAGAGAGTTGAATCACATAAAGGTCCAGGCAGGACAAGAAACACAGAGATCAAAGGTGCCCAGCCACACTCTGATCATCTCGGCTGTCAAACAGCATGCCAGGCCCCAGTGCCCTGGGTCCCACCATGTCACCAAGTCAACATCCAAGAGAAAGATTATTTACAAAAGCCGGTTTTAATCCCTCTCTTACTCACCAAGTTATTTACCTCCAAGCCCACACTACTTCATCACTGCAACCTATTCAATAGTTGTCATCCCACAGGTGGATTTGTTGCACCAGAAAACACAGCTGGGCTGCTGAAGGCTTATCTAGGTTCAGTGAAGATCAATGCAGAACATAGGCAGAGAAGGATGAGGGAGATGACCTCAGGAGAATTGAGAACCTGACAAAAGGAACTGATGATGACATTTATCCTGAGGGATTTTAGCCATCTAATACCTTTTTGAGCAGAGAACCATCAGCTTCTTTACTATGACAGAGATTAACACTTCCACAACATCATTAACCACAGTGGTCTTCCACATTTGTCACTCTCAAAGAGCATCTCTTCTTCTCCTTACTGACTGTTGAGATGCCCACCACAGATGAATATTAGGGCAGAGAAAACCACCCCCAAAGAACCCAACAACACAGAGGCATGAGAAAGACACAACTGCTCTACAGGGAGGGATAATCCATCAGGACCAACACCAGTGTGAGAAGCAGGAGGTCTAAGCTGGCCACGGTTGGAAAAAAGAAGCAGAAGCCTAAAATTGTGCAACAGGAGGAAAAATGGGGAAAAAGAGAATCTATTTTCAAGAGGAAGGCTGGGGAGCACAAGAACGGGTCTTCATGACCAGGTCTCAGGAATCTCTGTTTCTGTCTTCAGCTTGTGCGTTTAGAACTTAATCAAGGCTGATATTGAAAAGATAAGACATATACAACATAGGCAAACCCAACCAGAGGCCATGGAGCTGCTGCGAGGGCTGGAGCAGCTCTGCTCTGGAGCCAGGCTGAGAGAGCTGGGCTCGGGCAGCCTGGAGAAGAGAAGGCTCCTTAAGGGGACACCTCAGAGCAGCTCCCAGTGGCCAGGCTGGACAGGGCCTGGAGCAACCAGCTCTAGTGGAAGGTATCCCTGACCAAGGCAAGGGGCTGGAACTCGATGAGTTTTAAGCTCCTTTCCAACCCAAACCAGCCTGGGATTCTATGAGACTAGCAGAACATATTGGAGAAGCCCGTCTGCCAGCTACACTGCCAAGCTATAGTGAGAATGGATTTGAATAATAAAAACTGAAATAAGCAGCAGCCTTGGAGAGAATATTGGTATAGTGCTTCCTGAAGCTTCAATTTAAACCCAGGTTTCTATCACTATTGCAGTCATAAGTGACATTAGCCTAACTGTCAAAAAACTTGTCAACACTGCAGTACTTCAGACAGACACTAAGGCCTTGTTTTATCACACAGGTAGATCACTAAGAAAGCATTTGTGGCACACTTGGTTCACAGGCAAATAAACTGCCATTCTCCCTGGGCCCAACCGGGGAATGCTGCTTTATGACCACTTGAGCAGTCTCTCATTTCATCACTGTGTATGCTGCAGCTGAGATGGGATCCAGATCCACTGCGGGGTTAGATATGGGAACCCACAGGGAGGCGCTTTAGATGGGCCATGGCTGGAGACAGGCACCCAGGGACACAGCATGCTACTTCCCTTCCCACTTCCCTTCCAGCCCAGCTCCTAAAGGCTCACCAGTTCATCCACAACCCGTGGACTGCAATTTCAGGGCTTCAGGGAGAAAACTGAGAGTAGAAGTAGAGAATTAGCTTTGCCTCCTCAGGAGCACAAGCAGGAGATTGCAAATGAACTTGCCTGGCCTGATTTTCAGAGATGCTCCAAGGGCGAGTCAGCAGAAAGCAAAGAGAGGCTGTAACCTGCACCCTTAGGAAAAATGTTTGCGTGATCCAGCTCCCACCACATCCCACTTCAGGGAGTGCAGATGCTCTCAGGAGCCTGGGTACATTAATGCTGGCACAGCTTCATGCTTCCCATGCGCTCAGAGTTGTTTGCAACAAGTCTAAGATAACAACGCTGGTGCCATGGCATAAAAGACTAGTCCAAGACTCATAGTGAAAGCTGAAAATGCCCTTTTATTTGCAGTTGTCCCTGCAGGAACAGCAGCATAACCTCATGCCAGCTTTGGAATAGACATGGGCTTGCAGAGGAAGCAGCGGGAGCACAACCCTGGGCTGCAGGCTCAGGGCAAGAGGGTGGTTCTGTTCTGCTCCGGATCCCGCACTTGCAGAGGAACTAAATCATTAAACCAGTCAGAACTGTCCCTCGGGAAGGAAATCCTCTCAAAGATAAATCAATAACTCAGTGTAATTTTAGAATGCAGCCAGGAGAATTTACATTGCCAGGAAGGCTGAAAGCTCTGCCATGGAGACAGAGACACAGCATCAACACAGGGCACATCCCGCAGCGCAGCCCTGCGCAGGAGCTCAGGCTCAAGGGATTCACTGCAAAGTCAGGACCCCTATGGACCCAAAACGAAACGGCAGCAGCAGGGATGTGGTGCGTCAAAACTCCCTTGTGACAAATCCACTTCTGCCCGAGCACATCTTGGTTGCTCTCCTCCACAGCAGTGTGGCTGCTCCCCGCAGTCTAGGCAGCGCTGGCAAATGCTGCTGCATCTTACAGGGTAACAGCTGCACCAACATAAAGCACAAGCTTAAAGGAGCACAGGAGTACAGGGCAGTGCTCCAGCCACCACCTTCACCCTTTGGCCAGGGCGACAGGGGTCCCACCAGCCACAGCACCCACGGAATAAGGCAAGAAAGTGATGCGCTGTGGTGTGCTGTGATGAATGAGGCTGTAATTTACGGCACTGTATTAACACAAAGTACACTTGGACCAATACGTTCAAGGAAATGAATGACACTTTACAGCACAGTTCAACACTGAGCAGTAACTCCAGCACAAAGGGAAAAAAAAAGGCCCCTAATTATTCAGTAGCTGTTCTCCTCCCAGATTCTCAGGGTCAGCTTGGAGGAGAAGGTGGCCTGAATTACATTTCCCTTTCCAGAACATCAATAGAATTGCTAACTAGGTCCCAGCAGCAAGGTCAGAGCTTGCCCGTGGTTGTATATGTCAGCCCTCCCAACCACCAGCTCCAGCAGACAGCAGCACTGGGGGCCCAGGGAGATCTTGGGCTGCCTGTGTCCCCTGCAGGTGCATTCAGAACACCCGCACCCTGTGCTGCTCCTCCAGAGACACAGCACCACCGCCTCTGCCGCCTTTTTGCTCTGGTCCCCAGGATTTAAAGTTCCAGTATCTAAAGGGTGGCTACAAAGAAGATGGAGGGAGACTATTTGTATAAAAAGTCCCATAGAAAAGACAAGGGGTGATGGTGAGATTCCAACTGGACATGAGGAAAAACTTCATGATAAGAACAATCAGCCACTGGAATAATCTCCCCAGAGAACTGGTGACTCCCCAGTATTGGAGAGGGTGGACACCTAGTCTAGGTCATGCTTTGCCAAGAAAGGTTGGACAATAGGATCCTTGAGGGCTCTTCCAACCCAAGATTCTATGATTCCCCAGCATGAATGGATAAACTACAGCTAATTCAAATCCAGGCTGGTAAAGGCTTTGAGCAACCTGGTCTAGTAGAATGTGTCCATGCTCATGGAATTGGATGAGCTTTAAGGCCCCTTCACAACCAAACCATTCTACGACTATGAATCTATGACTCCTTAAAAGCCAAAACTGGCCTCCATGAAGCACAGCAAGTTCTACCTGTCTACAAGCTGCATTTTAAAGAAGATAAACCCAATTCAGTTGGCAACAGTTTACTGTATATCCAGATCACCTACGTATTCTTGCAATCAAAGCATCAGGCAGATACGGAGCTGGCTTGAGGTTCGTGCACAAAAGGCTCGGCAGCAGGCCTGCCTGTGGGCAGGTCAAGCAACAACCACATCCATACCTGCCTGGAAAGCCCTGGAGCAGGACTGCTTATCATGCTGCTGCGCAGGAGCTTGAGGCATGTGCAAACCCTCCCCACACAGAAAACTTCTGTTGCTGCTCTTTCCCATTTGTGCTTCCCAACTCAGTGATGACTGGGATGACAGTAATCCATCACATGGCAATCTGCATGCACCCAAATGTCCTGCAACACAATTAGAAATCAATAGCAACCCTCAACCATACAGTAACACATAAAGAACACTTGTAATATTGATTTTAAAACTGCCTCGGAGAAGACAGTTGCGAAGGAGCCCGAGAAAGCAAAGTAAAATGCCTGAATTGAAACCTCTTTTTCTTCTTTTCCTCAAAAAGACATTAATAATGGATTTTCAATGCAAGAAGAAAAACTGAAACCCACACCAGATTCTCCTGGTAATAACAGCTTTCTGCAAAGCCCAACTATTAATGTAACAGGGACATCCATCAATCAAGCATGCAGAAAGTACTTTGCGAGCTAAAAAGGGAGCGAGCAAACATCTGCTTTTGGCAACTTAAATTTTGCCCTTAAGCACAAGGAACACAATAAATTATCCGAAGGTTGGGCCTGAACTCATTCTCTTCCATCCTGGAGAGCTAAATACTGAGGCCAGGGGTAAAGGTACACAAACACGCTGCTGCTGTGATCTGTGCTTGACAAGACAATGGGACAAACAGGCACGATTGCATCTGTAGATCCAGGAGCTCTTCAAAACCACCAGTGCAGTTCTCAGCACCAAGGAAGCAGCGAGCTCCTGACAGCAAATGAGTGGCAACACCAGCACTAAAGGCTGGCAGTGAACTGCTCTGTGAGCCTGTGGCTTTAGCAACCACCTTTCCCCAGTTAAGCTCATGTGAGCCCCTTGCCACCCACCTCCAGCCATCCTCAGCCTGTTCAAGAGCGTCCACACGCTGGAGCAGTACCAGGGTGAGATAACCACATGGGAACTTGCTCTGAGGTGACAGCTGCATCCCTCCTCACTACGGCTCTCCTTTTCAAGCTTATTAAGGCAAGTCACCAGTGTCTGCATTTCGCAATGCTCTCACCAAGCACCACGCCACATTTTGGGTCCATCTACACAACCGAGCACTGAGTGGGACTTGAGAAACTTGAGAAAAGTTGGAGTCACACCAAAAATCCCAGCTGCCAAAGAAGGTAACTGGGGGGTCCCGATGCCTCCAATATGCCCTCTTTTTCATGACATAGTAGGTCAAAACACGTGCTGGAGATAATGAACAGAATTTACTGATCTAACCAGAAGAAGCCGCAGGCAGCACTGCAACTAAGCCTTAATAAATTCTGAAGAGTGACACCATAAAATGACATTATGGAAGTCTATATTTATTGTCTCCCCATGTTTTCTGTATCCAAGGTGCCGCATTACACTTAATAACAGTTTTTCTCCCCAGCTGCCAGTGTTGTGAATCCTACCTGACAAGCTAACAGTTGGGGTTAACCCCTCCAAACACACATATTTCCACCCATGTAAAGCTTTGGTGGTGCAAACAGGGATAAATGACTACACCAGCACTGTCCTGGTGAAAACACAGTCTCCTCATCTCCCGGGTGTGCTGGCTCCACAGGGCTCACCGCCATGCAGCAGGAGGGTATCTGAGTTCCTGCTCCGCCAATGGAAGCGATGCAGCCATGAAGCAGCCGTTGCAGGAAGGTACCTTCATGCTCAGAAGCAGCATGCTGAGAACAGCAGAGAAGCCCTGCCAACAAGCTCTTGCGTAGTACCATGGCAAGCTCTGTGCAAACCATCAGGAGCTCCTCACGCAAAACCATGGAGAAACAGAGTCCTGCATCTGCAGCTCTAGGGCCAACAGCACAAGGGACATGGAGCTGTTAGAGCTAGTGCAGGGGAGGCCATGGAGATGCTGCGAGGGCTGGAGCAGCTCTGCTCTGGAGCCAGGCTGAGAGAGATGGGCTGGGGCAGCCTGGAGAAGAGAAGGCTCCTGAAGGGGAGACCTCAGAGCAGCTCCAGTGCCTAAAGGGGCTGCAGGAAACCTGGAGAGGGGCTCTGGACAAGGGCCTGTAGGGACAGGACAGGAGAATGGCTTTAACCTACCAGAGGGGAGACTGAGATGAGCTCTTAGGCAGAAGTTCTTCCCTGGGAGGGTGCTGAGGCGCTGGCACAGGGTGCCCAGAGAAGCTGTGGCTGCCCCATCCCTGGCAGTGCTTCAAGGCCAGGTTGGACACAGGCAAATTATATCAAAATGCAAATGCATCTTAAAGTACAGTCTCAGTGATAACTTAAAGGCGCTTTCAGAAGCACCACCAGACAGAAAGGGAAAGGTTTCGCTCGGGCTGAATGACAAATCCTAAAAATAAAACCTGATCTGGGGTTAGAATGTAAATTGTTTAGATCTATTTATTCACACCCTGCAGTGTTGGGAGACACACACAGCCTCATGTTTCTCCTTTTACTTTGCAGGATCACAGGCACATTCCTGTTGTTGGCATTGCTGCTTTCAAGGTCTTTGCAACCCTGGGAGATCTCCAGCAGCAGAAGAGAAGCAATATCAAGTGGCAGACTGCATACATTAATTCAGTATTCACATAACATCCTGTTGCAAGTGAATGACCCCAGCAAAACCTCCTGCAGCCTTAAGGAGCAGGCAGAGATCAGGAGAGAGGAAAAAGCATCTCTGGGTTGAAGAAAGAGCTTTTGAAACAGAAATGTTCTCCTTAACAAGAGTTGCCACCACCAGCACCACACTCACTCCTTCCAAAATGTAAACACAGCATAAAAAATTAAACATGAATGCTCTGTTGTACGAGCTCTTGCAATAAGTGGGGATTAGTTCTACAAGACATCAAGACAGACCCAAGGAGATTATGTTTCTTTCCCAAGCTTATGCTGGTAAAGCAGAGCTGGAGAAAGAGAGATGTATATTACTTTTTGACTCGGAAGCTTTCTTGACATGCCAAAGGAAGCTGCTTCAGTAAAGCAGAGACAGGAGAGGTTAGACTGAGATGAGCTCTTAGGCAGAAGCTCTTCCCTGTGAGGGTGCTGAGGCGCTGGCACAGGGTGCCCAGAGAAGCTGTGGCTGCCCCATCCCTGGCAGTGTTCAAGGCCAGGTTGGACACAGGGGCTTGGAGCAAGCTGCTCTAGTGGAAGGTGTCCCTGCCCATGGCAGAGGGTTGGAGCTGGATGAGCTTTAAGGTTCCTTTCAACCCAAACCAGTCTGGGATCCTATGATACCCTGCAGGTTTGTGTTCATAGTGTGCAGCTCACCTGATCTCCAGCATCTGGGATGATGCCTTGGTGGGAACTCAACAACACTTCCCTGGACACAGAAGCAACCTCTGGGGTTTCATGGAGATGGAGGTCCGAGCCATGGCTAAACAAGCATGCATTGCAATGCCTGGATGCTCATCCCACAGAACAAGATCATGCATTTGAAGCGCAAGGGGGTTGCTCTGATTTAGCCAAACCTTCAGAATCATTTCAGTGCCTCTGGAACCCAAGTCACGATGTCTGAAAAGCACCTTCCCATGATACCCAGAAAACAAACCCAAGCTCATGGAATGGCTTGTTTGCTCTGGAAGCAGGAGGGAAGATACTCAACTTGGAAATTCAAGTTAACCTAGGCTGGATGCACTCCCAAAATGTTTTCCAGGAGGGAAACCGTTTTTCTTCCAAAGCACTGTTACAAGCTTGAAATAAATGTGCAGACTGCTAGATAAAGACAGAGATAAAAATAGGCCTGTTATTAAATACCTTTTCTTTAATGAGGTTCATCCTTCTAAACAGTCACACAAAGGTTATTAACGTTATTGCAGAAAATACAGCTCCACTTGCACATAAAAGCCATGGCAAGATATTCCTCATCACCCAGCACACACTTAAGCATCTCTCAGGAGCTCACGCTCTCACAGCATCCCTGGCTTGGCAGAAAGAAGATAAAAGAGAGGAATGAGAGATGTCTTCCCTGGGAAACAGTCTCTCTTCTTTCAAAGCACTTTTTCCCTTCCAAACAATGTAAATTTAACCATGTGAACGATTCCCACTGCTTATGTCTCCTGCTACACAGCTGATGTACTTATTCTCTCTGCTAATGCTACATTTACATTATAATAACACCAGGCAGAGCATCATTAAAGCAAAGTTCAAATATATTTTGAAAAACGCTGCTCAACCTGCTCCTATTGCACCAAAAAACCATCACTTGACTCAAACTCCTCCATTTCCTGGGGCACAATCACTGCACTGAACCCATAACACACTGCAGAGCGCGGAGTCATGCACACAGCTAAGAGGAGTCACCATCTGCCTGCTGTGAAAATGCACCGTTACATGCTTGTCCGGGTTGTCCCCAAAATCCAAGCCCAGGACTATGTGTTAATGAAGCTGCAAACTTTCATCTCAGCTGCTCAGAAGCATCAATAGTATTTGGCTGCATGTGTGTCACTGCAGCAGACTTTTATAACCAGCTTGTTTAATGAAACCAGTAACACCAGAGCCAGTAAGGACTCCAACACACAAAAACCCACCTGAGCCCCATCCTGCTCCTGAACCAGGGCAGTCCATATAGCACACGTAGAGTTTTTTCCCATTGGCACTGCCAGGATACTGGCAGTTCATGAAATAACAGACGACAACACAAGGTTTATCTGCATGTGGGGGAAAAATGGACCATTTGGGGAAAAAGGGTCATTTCACAAATGAACCCAATACCCTCCCCTGGATGTGCTAGGAAAACAAGGTCTGCAAAACCTCCCGGGTCATGGAGAAGCAGATAGAAAACACAGGGAACACATTTTCACTCAGATCCCAGGAATGATTTAGTACCAGGAGCTATCCAGCGCCAAGGTCTCACATTATTATAATTTTCATATACATACACACACACATTGCATTTATAACACGCCACAAAATACATAATCAAAACTGCATTACTGCACTTGTCAAATTGGATAAGCAGAGTGGGGTTTATAAAATGGAAGTCTAACTTATTTTAACGTACATGTCCACTTACTGGGCTATAAATTTCTGTTACTTGCTACAGCTTCCCATGTGCTGGGCTGCACCCCCAGAGCGTGAGCAGCAGTTGAGGGAGGGGATTCTGACCCTCTGCTGCGCTCTAGGGAGACCCCCCTGCAGTCCTGATCCAGCTCTGGGGCAACAGCATGAGAGGGATGTGGAGCTGCTGGAGGTTTAACCTGCCAGAGGGGAGACTGAGAATAACCTGCTCTAGAGGAAGGTGTCCCTGCCTGTGGCAGGAGGTTGGAATTGGATGAGCTTTAAGGTCCCTTCCAACACAAACCAGGTTGGGATTCTGGGATTTCTTAGTGTGAATGATACAGGCTCTGCTGGAACAAGTCAGCTTTGTGCTCATGGACCCAGCCCACTATCATTCATGACACTTCCCAAGTGTTTCAACTACACAGGTCCAAGGTTATAATGCTCCCAGCATCACCTGTACTGGCATCTCACTGGGATGCTGGCAGCAGCTCCCGGATCAACCCATACTTCACAGCCAGGAGCCCAGCCTGCTCTCCTCGTTTGCACACTGAAGAGACAGCATAACATGGACTGGGTGCGCATCCCTGGAGGGTGCCCTCCAACTTCCCAGCTCAGGGAACCTGCTGGTGAAGAGATTCCAAGCAGATAATGCAGAGCAAGGCTGGGGACCGGTAACAGCACAGCCCTCGTCTGCACATTGAGCCAGAGGGCAATACGCTTGTACTGACAATATCTCCATGTCCAAAAGCTTGCATCCTTCAAACACTCCCTGCTCCAACAGAGGTTTGAGATACCACCCATCTGCACACTGTCCCAGTGTCTCTCAAGCATTCCCAATCCTGCCCTCTTAGCAGCAACAGGGAAACACCGTTATTCCTCTTACACAGGACTAAGTCGTGGAGGGAATTTGCTCTGTTTGACAGGTCTGCCCTCCAGTGCCACACACCAGAGCCAAAGCAGCCTGTGGAGCTTCAGCCCTGGCACTTCTACCAGAGAAGCCCTTCAGCAAAAGGAGGAATTAAACACAAGCCAGTGTCAAGGAGACAGTGTACCCTGTGATGACACTGAGATATCAGTGGAAGTATGAAGCCAGGGAAAGCCCAGGAGAATGGGGAAGCTGAGAGAGGAGAGCATGAGTGCAGGTGGTAATAAAAAGGAGGGCAGGCAGAAGATACACTTAAGATACCAAAAGCCTTGTATGCAACACGTCGGATGGAAAACAAGGCAGAGGGAGAGCTACTAGTGGCCATAATTGCAGGTCCAAGCAGTGAACATTTGAAATTGCTCTCAAGACTGCCCTGGCTTCCCTACCTGCTGCAATCACCCTGCAGCTCTCTCTCTTGCTGGCCAGAGAAGATTGTAATAACTCCACAGCTGAGATTTTTTTTCCCCTTTGCACATCAGTAAGGAGTTTCTTCATATAAAAACCTGGAAAAGCAGCATTTCATCTGGTAAAAATGAGGGCTTTCAAATCCCATTTGCCTTCCCTCTTCATGCAAATCTGTGCTGATCTGATGAGGCTCCTATTTCCTGGATTACAAACGTCAAGCTTTGCAGAAACGAGCATACCCTGGTGTCTTAATGCTGTATTTCACAGCCCCCTCTTGACTGTGCTGACATAAATATTTCAGAGACCTGCACACAACTGTTTGAGATAGGTCTGGGTCACAGAGAAGCCAGAGGTTTGGACAGATTCATTAATTCAGCAAAGCAATTAGCAGGAGCCAGCACAGCTCAAGACACCCTAGTGAACAGCAGGAGCAAGATACTCACTGTCAAGGTGTAGGAAATCCTCACCAGCCATCACATCACCCACAGGCCCTGTCACTGGACTCCTGAGCCAAAGGGCTCCCTCCTGCCATTACCTTCTGCTCCCAGCTTCACAAACCTCTCCTGGGCTTACAGCAGTACTGGCTCGTTCAGCTACTGAAATCTCTTGAAAGATAAAGACTCACAACTGAGTCATTCCGCATCCCTCACCCTGTTCTTTCCGAACCCACAGCAAAGCAGCTTCTGAAATGACCTCCTCAACGCCAACACTTGCTTTGAGAACTGTGTTTCCACACGTGTAAAACCTTGTTTATGCAGCAAATGAGGCAAGGAAGGACCTGAGACAAGCATGAACAGCAAAGATAGTTACCGACAGAGAAAGCCGCCTGAGGATCTGTGGAAGCTGAAGCAGTGGATATTTAAATGCTAAGCAATGTATCATCATCTCCCCGCTGAACTTCAGATGGTTTCATCTTTATGGAAGCAGCAACAACAGTGTGCTCACATCAACTCTGCTCTGGCAGTTTGATCAACAGCAGCAGTCATGGCTTCTTATTTTTTAACTGCAATATAATTAGGCACTTAGGAAAATTACTCCAAGCAGACAAATGCTATAGAGTAACTGCAGGTACCAGAGAGCACAGAGCTCTGTAAGCCAGGAGTTTAACCACAGCGAAAGGTACACGCCAGGAGATACGGGATCCAAACCAGAGATCCAACGCTGCATCATTTCAATCACCAACACAGGGTTTTGCTCTGGGGCGAAGGAAGTCTTTCAATGCCCCACAGTGGGCTCCTCTCTAATGGGAAGTGTGCAGAGTAGATTGAATATTCCGGTATTTGCGGCAGATGAGGGTCTCGCTTGGTCCATCTGGGTTTGGAAACTGGACACGTGAATTCCCAACTTCAAACTGTCACCGCGTCTCTGCTGCACCAGGGAGCAGGGAAGCGCGCTGCAGAGGCGGACAGAGCCCACCCGCAGCAGCACTGCGCAGCCCTGCGCTCCCCAGAGTACTGGGCCCTGCGAAGGAGACGATTAAGCCCCTTTCTCTTTCCCAGTTAAACCCTTGCCTCTTAGATCCTCTCTCTTCACCACATCTTCCCAGAGAAGCCACTTTCCACCCTAATGCCAGGTGGGAAGCCTGCTGGTCAGTGATACGACTACATGGTCAGAGCAACTCAAGCCGCAGTCATCATCAAGAATGATAACAAAACAGAGGGAAACAGGGTGTCCAAATAAGAAAAGTAGCCAATTCCCAGGCAGTGAGGCACTCACGTGCTCTGGGATGCTGAGAGGCAGATTTGAGGTTACCTGGAACTGTGGAAGAAATGCTTTTATAAACAGAACCCCAAAGAAAACTCAAATGGATGGAAGAAGTTCTGAACTGTGAGGGTGGTGAGGCACTGGAATGGGTTGCCCAGAGAAGTAAATGCCCCATCCTGGCAGTGTTCAAGGCCAGGCTGGACAGAGCCTTGGGCAACATGGCCTACTGTGAGACATCCCTGCCCACTGCAGAGGGGTTAGAACCAGATGACCGTAAGGTCCTTTTCAATCTTAACCGTCCTATGATTATATGATTCTATGACTGTCAACACCATACAACCCTTCCATTCTTCTCTGCCATCCCAAAGACAAAGGATCAGCCTTTGGATGCCATAACCACCAGGCAAGATCACCTTGCCAAGTGGTTGGGTGGTTCTGCGCACTGACAGACTCCACACACTTGGCAGAGCTTAACATAGGCAGCAACAAAAGCAGTCACCTCTGCTATGCCTCTCCAGAGCTTCCAGCTCACAAGGGGACTATCCCCTGGCAAAAGCACAGTCAGAAAGGAAGAAGACATCAGAGGAAGCACAACTTAGAATTCTGGGTCTGTGGTAGAGCCGTTACCTGACCATGACAAGTGATGTGACCCCAGGTGTGAACATCCATTCACAGGACATCGCAATCCCACTCGTAGGCTGAAAGTTCCTATGGTCTCCCACCATGAACAGAAGGAAAAGCCCTGCAGACACTTTCTGCGTTCAAAATAAGTAAAATAGAGGTGCTGGAAGATTTCCCAAGGCGCACGTATCCTTTCTGTCTAACCCTGATGCATTATTTAATGCAAGAGAGGAAAACGCAATGCCTAACAAAGTGTTAAAGGACTCTGTGAAGTTTCCCCAGCCTTTCGACAGCCCATCAGCTTCCTGGCTGGCAGAAGAGACAACTGAGCTCCTTGCTTCCAGATTACAGGCAGCAGAATTCTTAGGGTAACTGTCTCTCTGTGTCTGCATCCAGCTACCTCCAGCAGCTTGAAGCGTGCTTGAAGTGCAAGAGAGCACTTGATCAAAATCCAGCTCACACTGTAGGCAGCGAGGGAGCAACCGCACAAAGCAGTGTTACATATACAAGAACAATTGAATTTGGTGGAGGGATTTTGACAGGTTACAGGTTGATGACACTGGTGCAGTCTCAGCGGAAACACAGTTTGATGCAATTAGCAATAGGGAACTAGAAAAATAGCAGAGCAAAAGTGGAAATCCATGTATAAAAGATGAGCAACTGCATGACTGGACAGAAGCACAAAAATCCTGAGAACAGGAACAAGATGAAACAGGAAAAACACAGCTCTGAGCTCCCTTCCACAATTCAAACCTGAAGATCCAGGTTTTAAATCACAACACTTTCTTTTCCAGGAGAAACTGGCCCCATTTGCTGCACAGACACAAGGGAAGATGGTGTGCAGCATCCAGCAGAAGTGGGAAGCACAATACAAGCTTCTGAGCACCGTACTGAGCACGCACCAGCCAGGACTGTGCTCGGCGGCAGGTGATTGAAATCACAGCAGAAACCATCAGAAAAGGCAGAGCCACTGGATTAGACACGCTGCCAACGTGCGTGCCTGCTAAAGGACCAACACGCACATCCCTTGCGCAGCCACTGTGGCTGCTTCCCTTGTCCTGCAGGTCAGCTCCCTCCCCAGCATTGACTTGTGCAGGCAACAGCGAAAACCTTCGAGGTCAGAGGCTGCAGCGATGGGCTCGTGGTGGCAACAGCTTCCCCAGCCTTGCTCCAGGGAACACACACGATAAAATCCACAAAGCATGCACAAGATTTCACTTCAGAGAAACCAACAGAACGCCAAAGCCCAGGCTAGCAGGGGAAGACCAAGGAAGACTTCTCATTCTGACATGCCTGTCCCCAAACCTGCACACACACCTGAAATGAGGATCTGTAGCAGCTAGACAATGAGGCAGGCCAGTGTTTAATCCTTCTACAAGAGACACTGCAATTCTTCTGTGTGAATGCTGACAAGCTCCCCACTTCCACAAGCCTTTCACTGCTCATGCCTGTCCTGGGCTCAGCAGCAGCAGTCATTTTTCTCCTTCTCAGTAGCTGGTGCAGTGCTGTGTTTTTGACTTTCAGCCTGGGAACAGCACTGATAACACCGATGGTTTCAGTTGCTGCTCAGTAATGGTTACTCTGACCAAGGACTTTCTGAGTCTCATGCTCTGCCAGGGAGGAGGGGAAGCCGGGAGGAAGCAGAGACAGGACACCTGACCCAAACTGACCAAAGAGGTATTCCATACCACAGCACGGCATGCCCACTGTATAAACTGGGGACAGTTACCCAGAAGGGTGAGATCACTGCTGGGTCGGGCTGGGTATCGGTTGGCAGGTGGTGATCGGTTGTATTCTCTTCCCTTGTTGTTTTCCGTGCCATTATTACTAGTGGTGGCAGCAAGCAGTGGTTTGTGTTATACCTTAGTTACTGGACTGTTCTTATCTCAACCCATGGGAGTTACATTCTTTCCATTCTCCCCCCCACCCCTCCAGGAGCTGGCGGGGGGGTAAGCAAACAGCTGCATGGTTTTTGGGTTGCAGGCTGGGCTTAAACCACAACAATGCCCAACATAGAAATGCTACAAAAGTAACATGGAACAAGACACCCAAGCAAGGGAAAAGCGCATCTGAACCAACAGCGTGAGCAGCAGTTGAGGGAGGGGATTCTCCCCCTCTGCTGCTGCTCTGGGGAGACCCCCCTGCAGTCCTGATCCGGCTCTGGGGCAACAGCATGAGAGGGACCGGAAGCTGCTGGAGTGAGTGCAGAGGAGGCCATGGAGGTGCTGAGGGCTGCAGCAGCTCTGCTCTGGAGCCAGGCTGAGAGAGATGGGCTGGGGCAGCCTTGCAGAAGAGAAGGCTCCTGAAGGGGAGACCTCAGAGCAGCTCCAGTGCCTTAAAGGGGCTGCAGGAAACCTGGAGAGGGGCTTTGGACAAGGGCCTGTAGGGACAGGACAGGGGAATGGCTTTAACCTGCCAGAGGGGAGATTGAGATGAGCTCTTCAGCAGAAGCTCTTCCCTGGGAGGGTGCTGAGACGCTGGCCCAGGGTACCCAGAGAAGCTGTGGCTGCCCCATCGCTGGCAGTGTTCAAGGCCAGGTTGGACACAGAGGCTTAGAGCAAGCTGCTCGAGTGGAAGGTGTCCCTGCCCGTGGCAGGGGTTGGAACTGGATGAGCTTTAAGGTCCTTTCCAACCCAAACCAGTCTGGGATTCTACGAAAACCAGCAATGGTGTTTTTAATGCCTGCAGGTATATACATATTCTGCTTCAATAAGGGTGGTGGGGATCTGCTGGTCTGAATACTGAGCAGGGACACCACATGCCTTCCATACATAATGGTACAAAAATGGTATATATGTATCTACTGCAGCTTTGTGAAATTTAGGGGCTTTTGCTAGGCATTTGTTATACAAAGATTTACATTTGGAAAAGTGGTTCTGCTGTATCTGGCAGAAATTTCAAGACAAATGATCCCATATTTATTCATTCCATGATAATACTGAGCACAAGATAAAGCTCTTACATTCAGAGCACTTTATAAAAATTAATTACTACTTAGTTCACCCTTCAGAGGTGGGAAGGTATTACACCTGCATATACATGAGGACACATAGCACAAGTGGATTAAATACCTTGTTCAAGACCCCAGAGGCAGGCAGGCTTACTGATCATCCTAATTGCCAAAACATGTGTGCACACAGGCAGCTGGGTGTGTTTAAATGGGCTTAGCCTCTCCAGAGCACTTCCTAGCACACAGATTTTTGCAGTGAAGCCAGCCTGCTCAGTTGGTGCTCCCTCACCAGCCACTATCCCATACACATCTAATAAAAGACACCAACCCAAAAAAAATGAAGAGATATTTTTGGGGGGATGTATAGATAGGGATAAAAGCTGGATTTCAAACAGCCAAGGAACAGAAAACCCATTGTTAGAAAGCTGTGTGGGGTTACATGGACGGTTCTTAATCAGACTGCCACTGAGCAGCATTTCCCCAGCCCACACTGGAGCACAGCAGTCCTAGGATACCATGTGCCAGCAAATGTTAGAAAATCTGTCCCTTGACAAGGGTACAAAGGGCTTCTGAGCTACTGACAGAGACACATCACCACCTCCAGTGTGACTGGCAGCCCACTCGACCTGCTCCAGGGAGCTAAAAGCACTGCAGCAACCGCTCCTGTGGCCAGCGGTTCGGTGATGGTCTCCTGCCCCTGTCCTGGGTCACTGAGCCCATACCTCTTTGTACAAACACCAGCAATAGAAATCATCAGCACGGGAACAAACAGGCATCTGAGTTTCTGAAGGGCTCTGTCAGTGCTGGCAGGAGGGGGTTTAGAGGGATGCTCAGTGTGTTACCTGGACGGAGGGTTTGCCACTGGTGCGTCGGGTAAAACACTTCCAGGTCTTCAGGATCAGCATCATCTTCTGCTACCGCCTCTTTCCCACTGTCATCTTTTATGTCGCTCTCTTCTATTTTTGTAAGGGCAAACTCCTTTTGGATAGAAGAGATTCAGCTCATTAGCAATCGCATCTGGGTAATTTAGTGCCGGCTGAGAATACAAAATTTTTTCCCTTGCCAGCAGATTTCTTAGGGTTTTTTTCCCATCCAAAATTCTTTCCACATGGTTAAATTTAGATTTCAAGTATATTAAAGGTTAAACATGCATAACCAGCATGACAGTTGTGCTGAACAAAGCAACGCGGCTCAGTGCCGACTCCAGCACAGGCGGCAGGTTTCAAACGAGGTTTCACAGAACCTCACCTATATTCCAGCCAGAGCCAGGAGCCCTGGCTATTCTTAGGGTTGTGTAACGTTGTGAGACCCCGTTTTCCCTTGCCTAAAAATATGTCAAACTTTTAACTTTTCCAGCTGAAATTTTCCACGCGAGTGGAACGCCTCGAGCATTGTTGGTTTTTTTCTTAAATGCACTTATTTCAGGCTTGGAGAAGATTTCAGCTAAAATAGTTCAGCTATTTCCAAATTAGGACATGGGGAAAACACACCGAGTTGCCCACATGATAAGAACACGAGCATCCTTCCCTCCACCCATTCCCTGTGTCCTCCAAGTCTTTTAAAACAATGAGGCAGCGATTCAATCACCACCTACACTGTGAGAGCAGCACAAGAAACCTGGGGAGGGGCTTTGGACAAGGCCTGTAGGGACAGGACAGGGGAATGGCTTTAACCCTGCCAGAGGGGAGATTAAGACGAGCTCTTAGGCAGAAGCTCTTCCCTGTGAGGGTGCTGAGGCGCTGGCACAGGGTGCCCAGAGAAGCTGTGGCTGCTCCATCCCTGGCAGGGCTCAAGGCCAGGTTGGACACAGGGGCTTCGAGCAACCTGCTGTATTGGAAGGTGTCCCTGCCCATGGCAGGGGTTGGAACTGTATGAGCTTTAAGGTCCCTTCCAACACAAACCAGTCTGGGATGCTATGAAGGGCAGAGGTGTGGCAGATCAGCTACCACAGGTGGTACAACATCAGGCAAAGGAAAAAAACAAGCATGAAAAGCAGGGAATAGAAATCCTTGCCAAGAGGGAAACCTCGCTGCTCACTGGAATGTCTCCCCAGGGAGCTGGTGGGAGTCATGTAAAACCACAATGGATACAATTATGGAGAGTGCATAGTTAACAGTAAGTAATGACCTCGTGCTATCTCACACCAGCTATTAACTGCTTGGGGAGAAGGTCTTTGCTAGTCTGGTTTTCACAGATAAGCTGGACCAGCCTAATTGTCCAGACAGCTCCATTTCTGTTGCAGGGAGTACTGTCAGCTTCCAGTATTGCCATGAACGCCACCACTGAATAATTTCACATCACCAGCCTATAGGGAAAGATTATTCCTAATTGTTGGCAATTAGTGTAAGAGTTACAGCTCACTTGGAGAAGTGTTTCGGTATTAATCTTTAGATGATTGCACTGGGAAAGAAAAGAAGTCAGTGAAGAGGTTAACTGGGAACTTTAGGCCGTGTTCTGCCTTCACTTCTTCCACTTCTTGGGAAGAAAAAATGCATGCACGTTTTCTGGCAGAATCTAGTGCTTTGCATATAAATATCTATTATCCAGCCTAGGAGAGTGTTTCTGAGGAAGAGAAATGTCAGCCTGAGCAAAACGTGTACGATTAGCAGCGACAGTGGGAACGCATGAAGACGGTTGACAAACCTATGGAATGTTTTTATTTTAGCTGTCAAAAGGGATTGAAATTTAGGAAACGCATGGGAAAACAGAGATGAACTCCTGCCTTCACTTAATGCATCAGAGGCTTGAAATTGTTAAAATCCTGACAAATGCTTGAAGCTCACTAACAATCATAACCATAAAAAGGCAGGTTCTGCAGATGAAAATCAATGTTAACATTTTCTGAGCCAACACTCAACAGGACTAAAAATAAATGAGTCAGAGCAGTTATTATTTAGCTTATTTACACTGCTATATTATTATCCAAGAGGGACTTTGCTATACAAGCTATTGTAAATTTACCAATAGGCCTCCAAGTGTGGTATCTCTTGAAACCTATAATGGAGATAGCTGATGTTTACCAGCTCTGCTTAAGAGTAGTGTCATGGTCTGAATGTTCAGTAAGGATAAAAGGGTGTGACTTGGGGCATTTACATGTTATGTCACTGCTTGGCCCACAGTTGCTCTGCAACACCCCACTTTCATTTGTATTTCTGGCAAAAATGAGCAACAACACACAAGCAATTCTTTTATAGACAAATTAGGCAGAAGCCTTTTCAGTTCATTTTTGTAATTAAAATAGGAGGAAGAGAGATGTTTTCTAAAGAACAACAGATATCTCTTTAAAGGCAAAAAGCCTCCTTACTTAACAGCCTGAAATCAATGGCAACAAGTTGAAAACCTCAGCAGGGTGTGTTTGAGACAACCTGCACCCTGCTTGCAATAAAGGAGAGCTGGGACCACCATGGAGCCATGGTAGGAGGAGTTATCACCCACTGAATCACAGAACGGTTTGGCTTGGAAGGGACCTTACAGTTCATCCAATTCCAACCAGTGCCAGCGCCTCACCACTCTCACAGGGAAGAAACTGCATTAATCCCATCTGCACTTGGTGTCAGGCTGCCTGCCAACCCAGGCTCCATCTCCAGCCTCCTCCCCTCTCTTCCTGAAATAAAGACATATTATCTCACCATTACACAACCCCAGGCAGGCCCAAGGCACTGGCTGATGGTGAGGCACTGGCACAGGGTGCCCAGAGAAGCTGTGGCTGCCCCATCCCTGGCAGTGTTCAAGGCCAGGTTGGACACAGGGGCTTGGAGCAACCTGCTCGAGTGGAAGGTGTCCCTGCCCGTGGCAGGGGTTGGAACTGGATGAGCTTTAAGGTCCCTTCCAACCCAAACCAATCTGGGATTCTGTGATTCCAGTACTTGCACAGTAACCTGTCCTTTGTATTTGTTCATAGCACAGCCCCCAGACCACTGCACCAAACAACCAACAGCCCAGCAAGTTCCAGCTCAAAGGCAGGAGCAAGTATCCAGCCACACAGGGTCGTGATCCCCCAAGCCAGTGCCACTGGGGAACCCGTTTTAACCCACAGCACTAATTAAACTAGAAAGCCAGAACTCGGTACTGCCCCAGCTTCGTCAAGGAAGCTTTCCAGATCTCCTGTCTAGAAGGACCTGGCACCTCGGGCTCAGCAGCAGGCTCCAAACCAGGGCAGTTCTGCACTCCTGTATAATGCAAAGGGGCAGACAGCATCTGCTCACCTCAGCTGCAGCTTCAAAATAACACAAGTAGCAAATTCCATGCACGTGGGACACAAGGACCTGTGAGGATGCTCTTCTAAGCCTGACTCACTTGTAGTGACTCAATAGAGGCACAGCTAGGAACCTAATTGAGACCACCTCCATCCCTCCTCTTGCCACTACACTGCATTGTTAGCTCTGCCTCCTCCCACAGGGGAGAGTGTAGTAACTCCAAAGAGGAAAAAGGACACCCAGAAAACAAGGGAGCTGCCTGAGGTGCAATGTTCCTGTTGCAAACCCTCTGGATGGAGCATATTCTCAATTGGCTGGGGTGAGGCAAGCACGAAGAAGCCCTTCTAAATGTTGGTATAGAAGATATGCTGTGAAGGAGAGGGGGTCCACCAACTGCTGCAACACCATGCTCAGCACCACAGAGGGATCAGGCAAGGCTGTCACCCCACCAGAGACTGGTGGCTGAACAGCCCTTGGCAAGCAGGGCTCTCAGTGAGAGCAGCCAACACTTACAGGCACTCTGTCGCTTAGGCTTGACCAGAACACTGCAGAGACCACGAAGAGCAGCAGGTTGACTCTGGCAGCGGTGGAGAGACCAGGCCTGTGAGACATCGCCACCAGCCTGAAAGGCAAAGGAGAAAACAAAAGTAAGCATGGTTTTAGTCTGCATTTTCACAGGTGACATTACACATGACATCATACAACACAGCACAGGCTCAGGGGTGCAACCGTGCAGGAAACAGAACACCTTGAGGTGTTAACACATGGGGCTCCTTGGGGCAGCCGACAGCAGGAACTGATGATCTTACTGCTAATGCTGTTTATGACAGGTAACAACAAAGCTTCCATTGACCCCACAAGGGGTTATCTATCTCTGGGAAGTATGAAGAGACCTGCAAGTCCGGTTTAAAATCACTGTGTTAGTGCCCTGGATAACAGCTTCAGGGGAAAATAAAAATCAGTGCAATCCCACAAAGGCTTTTTCTGCCCATGCCTCATTTTGAGACCAGAAGTAGCTGTGCTAATTCAAATAAAGCTACCAGCACTCAGAGGTCAGGGGTTAATCTAAACCTGAGTGAAGTCCAGAGGAGGCCATGGAGATGCTGCGAGGGCTGGAGCAGCTCTGCTCTGGAGCCAGGCTGAGAGAGCTGGGCTGGGGCAGCCTGCACAAGAGAAGGCTCCTGAAGGGGAGACCTCAGAGCAGCTCCAGTGCCTAAAGGGGCTGCAGGAAACCTGGAGAGGGGCTTTGGACAAGGGCCTGTAGGGATAGGACAGGGGAATGGCTTTAACCTGCCACAGGGGAGATTGAGATGAGCTCTTGGGCAGAAGCTCTTCCCTGTGAGGGTGCTGAGGCGCTGGCACAGGGTGCCCAGAGAAGCTGTGGCTGCCCCATCCCTGGCAGTGTTCAAGGCCAGGTTGGACACAGGGGCTTGGAGCAAGCTGCTCCAGTGGAAGGTGTCCCTTCCCGCGGCAGGGGCTGGAGCTGAATGAGCTTTAAGCTCCCTTTCAACACAAACCATTCTAGAGTTCTATGATAAATCCATATGCAGGTTTCTCTTTAGGAAAAGAACATTTTGCAGAAGTCAACAGGATTTACTTGGTGGTTCCTATCTTCCCCTACTGCTCCGAGCACTGATCCACCCAAACCGTGAGCTCAGGAGCCAGCTCTGGCTGTGCCTGCATGGACCACAAAGCAATCCCATGGCATCCAGCCCCCTCAACCGACCACACACCACCTACTGAACAAGAGATGAGGAAACAAAGCAGGGTCCTGCTCTTGTCTTGCTCCTGGCGCGCAGCTCGTGTTCCCACAGCTCCATGTGTAATCACGCTCACACGTGCCCCCGCTGCCTCGCAACACGGGGCTTTCAATCCACCTCCAGCCTGCAGCTCGCTGCTGCTCGCGCTGGGGTAGGCAGTGGAGCAGCCTGCCAGCACACAGCCTCGAGAAGTATTTCCTTTGATTGGCTCTAAATTTACAAGCTGCTAAATTAAACTAAATGAGGTCTTTTGAAAGAAGATGGGACTGATTAGTTCCGTTCAAACACTCCTTCATTACTCATCCCTCCATCAAGTCGGCTCCTACTCCTAACCAGGTTTTAAAGAATTTCCTCCCATGCACTCTTAAATACCCTTCTTTCTGTCTTTGGTGTCCATCAGGATCATATCACAGACTTTTTCCCTTCTTGAAGCAATCACCATCTATTCCACAGAAAACTTGCTCACGGGTGCACCGAACGAGCTCCTGCCACCAAAGGACCCCTACCCCCAAAAGACTTCAAGGACACAGGGACAGTGGAGTCCTCTCCCTCCACCCCTTTATTGCTATTTGTCTCCCCACACCATTTTGCCACTTCTTTGTCTTTCTGCTTGGTTTTCTGCTTTAGCCAAAGCAAAGCAGAACAGGAAGCACAAACAGCAAAACATCTGATGCACTTCTGCATCTTCCAAAACCTCCCAACCCAGGGTCTTCCTGAACAGCAGCCTCTGTCTTTGAGCTCAATCCAGATCAAGGAGATTTTTGGTATCCTCAATAATTGCTTTTGAAGCACCTGACACTCACAGAATCCCTCAGCAATGAGGTCCTCTGCTTAATTCACACTGTGCATCAAAGTGCCACTCTGCATTTCTGACCTGGCACTTGGTATCAAAAATCATAGAATGGTTTGGATCAGAAGAGACCATAAAGCTCATTCAGCTCCAACCCCTGCACAGGAAGGGACACCTTCCACTGGAGCAGTTTGCTCCAAGCCCCTGTGTCCAACCTGGCCTTGAACACTGCCAGCGATGGGGCAGCCACAGCTTCTCTGGGCACCCTGTGCCAGCGCCTCAGCACCCTCACAGGGAAGAGCTTCTGCCTAAGAGCTCATCTCAGTCTCCCCTCTGGCAAATTAAAGCCATTCCCCTATCCTGTCCCTACAGGCCCTTGTCCAAAGCCCCTCTCCAGGTTTCCTGCAGCCCCTTTAGGCACTGGAGCTGCTCTGAGGTCTCCCCTTCAGGGGCCTTCTCTTCTCCAGGCTGCCCCAGCCCAGCTCTCTCAGCCTGGCTCCAGAACAGAGCTGCTCCAGCCCTCGCAGCATCTCCACAGCCTCCGCTGGACTATTTCAAGAAGACAAGCAAAGAAACCCTGTGGTTGAAGCCTGCATCTCTCTTAGGGCACTGCCAAGCACAACCACGTTACAACCAACACCCAAGCTCCTAAGCTGCAAGTTCCAGAACAGAATTGAGGGGCTCAAACTCCATCAGCTCCCACAAGACTTACATGCCCTTCTAGCCAATGCCACAGTCCGGAGCCCAGTCTCAGACTGATCATGACACACAGCTCCCCCTCAATCACCTCAGAGCCAGCTGTTACTTTAACATGAGAGGAGTTTTTTCGGTTTAGTTTCTTTTCAGTTATAAAACAAGCAGCCAAAGTAGGATGATGAAAAATAGATGTATCCCTAAAACTTTACCTGCAAGCCTGGAAATGAAAAGTAAAAAGAAGAAAAAGGAACACAGCAAAGCAGTGGCTGAAAGAAAACGCACAATCCCATAAAAATAGAGCTCACGTGTACTGAGAAGGCTGGTAGCAAATGACAGTTCAGCTTTTTTAAAGCCTACAACCTCATGCCTGCCTGGAAGATGACATCTGCACAACAATTAGCAGCTTGCCTAGGTCCCAGGTAGGCAGGAGAAGCCAACATGTGAAACACAGGGGTTTGAAGCTCTTGGGGAGAAGCCTGCGCGGGCTGACATCTCGCTACAAGGCAGATGCACGCACAGGGCACAAAAGGATTTCCAACCCAACTGTTAGAGACTGCAAGGCATTTTTAGAAGAGACCCTTCAGCCTGTAAAGCAGAAATGGGGGTAACCATGACCCCACCTGCATGAGGAGCATTTGCTCTCACTTAAGGACATGTTTTTGGGATCCAGCAGCACCCACACAGAGCTGCAGCACCAGAACTGCTATGGGAGAGCCACAGATTCCCCTCATACAGAGTGGGATTTTTCAATCAATCACAGAATTCCAGACTCGTTTGGGTTGGAAGGGACCTTAAAGCTCACCCAGTTCCAGCCTGTGCCACCGGCAGGGACACCTTCCACTAGAGCAGCTTGCTCCAAGCCCCTGTGTCCAACCTGGCCTTGAACACTGCCAGCGATGGGGCAGCCACAGCTTCTCTGGGCACCCTGTGCCAGCGCCTCAGCACCCTCACAGGGAAGAGCTTCTGCCCAAGAGCTCATCTCAGTCTCCCCTCTGGCAGGTTAAAGCCATTCCCCTGTCCTGTCCCTACAGGCCCCTGTCCAAAGCCCCTCTGCAGGTTTCCTTTAGGCACTGGAGCTGCTCTAAGGTCTCCTCGAAGCCTTGCTTTCTCCAAGCTGAACTGATTTTACTAGGTGCACATCAGTATATGCTGCACAGCCCTGTGAAGGCAGCTGCCGTAGCCATGGGTGACAGTTCAGAACAAGTCAATACAAGGAACATGTTTCATTAATGCCTCTTGGTACTGGGGACACACCACTCTTCCATGTCCTCTCTCAAAGCCCATGCTTCATGTACTGTGCCACTCCAATAAATCCATCTGAAGCCTCATCTGGATTCTGATCTGCTGTTCCAGGAGAGCACACAGTCATTCCAGAGAGCCCCCCTGCTCTGGCTTTATGGCCAACTGGAAGCAGAAACAATAAGCTAATCCTTGTTCTCATCTAAGGATCAAGGGAGCAGTAATTGTCTGCAAATGAGTTGAGGCTGAGTATCTGTGCAGCCACCCTTCGTCAGGATGGCCAGCGGTAATGAAAGCACCACAGCGCCTTGCTGCTGTTTGTACAAGCACACATCATTCAGAGAGCTCCCCTCACTGAGCTTAGGGCAGCACTGGAGAACAAAGGCTGAAACACATCGAGGAACACAACCCAAGCAGCCTTCAGCTGAACCCATGGCACAGAGACCTCTGAACACTCACAGCCTCTCAAGCTGAAGCCAAAGTTTGATGGGCAATAACCGCTAAGAAAACTATTCTAAAGATAGACGTGGAAATTGGGATGTCTGATTGAAGAGGGGCACTCAGGACAGATCCTGCAATCAGTGGCAAGACAACATCTCCGTTCAAACGCAATGTCATCTCAAGGGCACTGGCACCTATGGCCGAGAGCAGCGTGATGCGCTGAGTGATGTGCAGCCAGCAGAGAGAGGGCAGGGAATTTAGCTGACCTGACACTTTGTTCCTCGGAGCAACAGGGTGCCCAGGTCTGGAATGAGAACCCACTGTTGCTGACTTGCTGAAGTGCACACAGAGCAGCGTTAGTCAGACACCTTGGGAACATCCTGCGGCCAGCAGTCCCCCCTTCTCCTCATCCCACGACTGCAGCTACGTCGACGGGGCAAAGAGGAGGTTTGAATCTGAACTTCACGTTGCGTGTAAGAGAAGAATCAGCTGTGGACAGACAGAGGATTACCAGGAGCACACAGGACACTGCCCTTCTGCAGGTCTGCACAGCTCTGCTTTCAAACAGAGGAGCAGGATCAATCTGCAAATACAATCATCTCCCTTCTTCCCAGAGGCACAGAGACACAAAGGCTCCTGGTGATTACAAACAGAGCTAAGAAAACCCTGGAAATACCCATGCTTTGGTGGACACAGGCACAGATGACCACGTGCCTACTTAGCAGGTCTCAATCCAGAAGACCTGCTTCATCTCTCCCTGCCCTGGCAGTACATGGTCATTACACTGACAGTGCAATGTGGCTCCTGGTATGAAACACAGGATTTCTTGGATTTCCTCTGGAAACATAATCAGACAATTTCTCACATGCTCTGGGCAACCATGTCAGTGCCTCACCACGCTCATAGTCCTGTCCTTCTCTGCATGTTTTCCTGGGAATGGTTACCCACCCAGAGAAGCTGTGGCTGCCCCATCCCTGGCAGTGCTCAAGGCCAGGTTGGACACAGGGGCTTGGAGCAACCTGCTCGAGTGGAAGGTGTCCCCGCCTGCGGCAGGGGTTGAAGACAGATGAGCTTTAGGGTCCCTTCCAACCCAAACCAGTCCGGGATTCTATGACATTATGCAAAGTAGGAGAAGATCCCTGAACAGCAAAACTGAACATAACAAAGAGCTTCCTTCAGGGACCTGGGCAATGCCCCCAGTGGAGCCCCAGTCTGTTTGTCCTCAGTTCTCCCATGACAAGCCAGCAGGAATACACTTCTCTGGGTACAGTCCCACTGCTCTGGACTGGCGCAGGCTCTGTGCAGCTTCCTTTGAGGTCCTACGGTGTATGTGCTCCTGCTGTGCGTGGGATGCCCAAGCAACAGAGGGTCCTGCCGTGGGGAAAGCACGCTGTGCCTCCAGTGGGTATCCCCAGCTGCAGAGAGGAACCCACTGCATCAGGAGACCCCAACCCCTGCCCATGGGTGCCATACAGGCACAAAGCCCTACACTCATAGGTGAAAGACAGGCCAGGGAGCACCACTTGTTTGCAAACGCCTCACGCTACCACATGGAGAGGGCGCAGCTGCAGTACAGACCAGGCTGGTAATACCACTCAGGAAACGGCTTTTAAAAAACATTTATTCTCCTTGCTTGCTCCTCATCATTACTCCTACTAGGACTCTGCTCCGGTGTGTTAAAAACACTCCTACACAAGGGAAGAGTTGTGGGAACACCTTCCCGTACTTGGCTGCCTACAGAGAACCCACGCAGCAAGGATTGTAGAATCACAGACTAGTTTGGGTTGGAAGGGACCTTAAAGCTCATCCAATCAAAGCACCTCTGAACTTGTTGTCTACACAAACAGCCTCGCACAACTTACCATAAACCATCATTCAGTCTATTAATTCACTTAATGACTCCCTTCAGGAACAGCGTCCACAGAAAATGCTGCTCTCCAAATGGGCAAGAGCTCAGCTTTATACTTGTATAGCTTCAAGTCAGAGCCAGGCTGCCTTCACCCTCTCCCTCACTCATTAGCAGTGATGGCAGAAGGGATCACTCTCCACCAGGACACAGCAAGATCTCTGATTCCAGGGGCTGCAGCCAGCACATCCATGCTGGAAAGCCCTGGATCCACATGGGGATCTTCTGCTCAGCTCAGGATGGAGCACACAAAAGCACAGCATTGCTCCAAGATCACAGTACTTGGTTATAAAAGCACATCAAGCTGGATTTCTGGCACCAGCTCCACAGCCACCTGCGCACACAGGACACCCTCACTGCAGAGCCTGGGGGCTAGCGAGCACCTTCGGGTCCATACCAGAACATAGGGCCTGATTTGCACCAATTTAAGGCTTGCCTAGTCCCAAAGGATGAAATAGGGGATGTACGGGGATGTTCAGGACAAGCACCTTCCTGAAGGCTGCCATGCTGCCTGACCTCAGCCATGGGAACTGGTTTTCCCTTTCCTCATGCTTCCCATCACCCCAAACCCCAGCTGGAAACACCTCCCTCCTCCTGCCGCTACCTGTCTCCTGCTCCCTGCTGCTATTTCCCATGCACAGCACATACAACAGAGTGACAGTTTTGCCCACACATGTATCCAGCATTTCCATTAGCCCCTATTTACAAGGTGATGCTTTGGCTGTGACTAACCTGGGAGTCTGCCAGCACGCAGCATGGGGGTTTTTTACCCCCTCTGCTTTCCCAAGCATGGAGAATGTAGCAGGAAAACAAAACACACACTGCACCAGCCAGGGCATAGAGCACCCTCACATCCCACTGCTGCTGGGCTCAGAGAGAGCCAAAGATTTAATTGGCACATTCCCAGCCTCTCTGGAAACAGCTTTTTATATTGTCCAAGTTCCTGCTATTCACTCATGGCTCTCACATGGAGTAACAACCTTCTTCCCCTGTCAGGTGCCAGCTTCCCTACAAAGGGACTCAATTAAGAGGTTAAAACACCAAAAACAAAATGCAGGCTCAGTCTTGCAACACTGACATATCAGCCTCACAACACCCACAGCAGCACCCACATCACAGTACAAGCATCCACCCCCAGGTCTGTATCTCAGCCCAGAGGTTCCCCATTTGGACTGCCACCCCTCTCGAGCCGAGGACACCCGCTGCTGCAGCCCCAACAAGCCAAGGGCAGCTCCAGCAGCCCCGTCCGTCTGCCAGGAACAGTGAATCGGGAAGTTGATGAAAATGCATTTCCTCACCTCTCCACAGCACACCAGGAGGTGGTGACAGCTCTGACTTGAGCTGACAACCCACAGGTACGGGTCACGGCACGGAGCCCCATGCTATGTGGGCAGCAAACGTGTGGCTCCAGCTCTGAGGCCAGGATTAACATGGCATGGCACGGGACTGGTTGCACAGGACACCCAGTGGGATGCTCTGCTCGGGGGCCCCTCTGTAAGCAAGCTGGGATCACCCTATGCTTCCAGTTATGTGGCAGGCTCCCAGCTGAAAAGGCAGAGGGGCACTGGGACCTGCCACGTGGGACAAACCCACTCAGGAGCTGCCACAACAGCCACTGGCACCAAAACCTGGAATAACGCCCCAGCAAAGCAATCTTAAACCCTCCCCTAGAGGGGACTAAGGAGCTGTCTAGGGATGAAGATAACCCACTGCCAAGCAGGCTCCATCAGGACCACTCCTGGTTTGCTCCGAATCTCAGTGTGAATCCAGACAAGTCATTCCCCACACTGGGGCTCAGTTACTCAACTCCCAACACAGACATCACAGTTATAACCAAGGGAACTACAGACCTCCTTCCACCAAGTTCTGCAGTTGTATCTCCACATGCTGGAATGAAAGGCATTATCCACACTTGCTTGTTTCACTGCATTAGTACTTCTAAAGTACTCAGAGGATGTAAGAGCAGCTCCAGTGCCTGAAGGGGCTACAAGAAACCTGGAGAGGGGCTTTGGACAAGGGCCTGTAGGGACAGGACAGGGGAATGGCTTTAACCTGCCAGAGGGGAGACTGAGATGAGCTCTTAGGCAGAAGCTCTTCCCTGTGAGGGTGCTGAGGTGCTGGCACAGGGTGCCCAGAGAAGCTGTGGTTGCCCCATCGCTGGCAGTGTTCAAGGCCAGGTTGGACACAGGGGCTTGGAGCAACCTGCTCCAGTGGAAGGTGTCCCTGCCTGTGGTGGGGGCTGGAACTGGATGAGCGTTAAGGTCCTTTCCAAACCAAACCAGGCTGGGATTCTATTATACTTTTCTTATGGAATTAAATAAGCCCTGGGACAGCAATAATCACAAAGAGAGATCTGACAGACTGCCAGTGTGATCATCTAGAAGTGGTTCTCTTAATTCCCACTCCTCTACCAGGCATTTCCCACCAACATTAAAAAGCAAGTCTTGCTTCTTGAGCATAAGAGCCTCCCCGGTCTGAAACCAAAGGGAACAGGCAGCCAGCAGCAGGCAGCATTCATTCAGCAGGCTTTTTCCTAAGGACATTTAAAACAGCAAAAAGCTCCAAGGGCTGCACATGCAGAAGCAAATGTACAGTCAGGGAAGCTGAAAGAGAACAAACACCATTCCTTCCCTTTCCCCGCTCATCATCATCTGCCACCTCTAGCTTGGGGAGTGTTTTTTTGCCTTTCTGTGCTATTTTAGATGTTACCTGTAGCAACGTATGGAAGAAACTGTGTGAGATGTGACAGTGCAGCACCCCTGGAATTAAACAGCCCCTCAGGCACCGCAGAAGCACTCTGGCCAAGCACAGGCGCTGCTCACTGCACGCCTGCTTCCTTGGGGACAGAGTTCCGGAGCAGAGGAGAAGGTTTCACAGACCCCTCTGGAGGCCTCACTGCTGGTATTAGATGGCTCAAATCATCCCGCAGGGGCTGCAGCCTTCCTGCTCTCATCCTGCCTTTTGCCTCCTCAGCCTCTGCTAAGCACAGCTTTGATCCCCCAAACAGCTCCTGATTCAGAAGGATTCCTTCCTTTTGCTGCCTAGACATGAAGGACACTGAGCTGGAGTTCCTTAGCATCTTGGCTTCAGACAGGCAGACTTTGATGTCCCACAGAGCACCTGGCTCAGAGATTTGTCTGGTCTCTTCAAACAGCAGCAGAGCCACGGCTTGTGATGTGTGCAAAAGAGTGTTTTCCTTGGGGAAGAGAAGTCATGCTGGCACTTATTCCCACCTTGTCAGGGCAGAACAAGCTGTACTGGTGCTTCAAAGAGCTCCTCAACCTTAAATCCCTATAACATGGTACCAAACTAGGGAACCTGCCTCAATACATCTCACGAATCCCAGAGGTATTGAAACAGCATTCCTGCAAACACCTCAGCAACCACGCTCCAGAGCTGCCAGGTCCACATCCCTGGCTCCTCTACAGGGATGGCTCCAGCAACCAAATCACTGCAGACATTTGAACTATGAGTCCAGGCCATAACGATGTGCAGAGTGAATGGAAGTCAGAGTGAATGAAGTGGTGTCAGGGAAAGACACCCACAGAAGCAGTAAACCTTCTAGGATAGGACTGCTCCCAGTCCGCAGGTCCCTCCTGAGCTCCAAGACCGTGCTCACTGCTCTTCAGAGCTGAGGGGCTCACTCAGGAGCAGAACCGTAGCTGTGTCCCACTGCCCCTCAGACACAGCAAAAGCACAGTCCAGCAGCCCAAAACCTAGACTGGGGAAGGAGGACAACAAAGACGGAACCAGAATTGAGTGGTCTTCCTCCACAACTTACTCTTCCAAGGAAGAACAACCATGTTTGTAACCTCAGCACCTTTCTCTTCAGAAAGAAAAAGCCCACAGTTTGTCATCCACAGCCTGGGGCAACAGCAGGAGACACAGCCACTTGAAAGGGATACCTTTGTTGTTAGATAATAGCCTATAAAGAGCTGTTCTCCCCTGTAAGGGTGCTGAAGCTCTGGCACAGGGTGCCCAGAGAAGCTGTGGCTGCCCCATCCCTGGCAGTGTTCAAGGCCAGGTTGGACACAGGGGCTTGGAGCAAGCTGCTCCAGTGGAAAGTGTCCCTGCCTGTGGCAGGGGGACGACTGGATGGGCTTTAAAGTCCCTTCCAACCCAAACCAGTCTGGGGTTCTATGATTTCAGACTGGTACATCTCAGCAGCTGAGCAGCACCAGTCTATGAGGGCTACTTTCCCTGGCAGTCCCAACTGCCACTGCATCTGCTGCCCCTGCAAACATGGCACAACGCACCCAAGCACTGGGAAGCAGCAGCCAAAGGATACAGTGACTTTTCACTCTCCATTCCTTGGCATTTGCTGTAAGCTATTTGCAAAGCCAAGAACTCCTGCAATCTCCCTGCCTGCTCTAAGAGATAAGAGTAGGCCATCAGTCACTCACACTCTAAGCTCTGATGGAAGATATATCTTCAACACCTTTCTCTCTGCTGTGAGACAGCAGAATATCCTGAGCAACTTCCTCCACATTCTGGTGGTGCCACAGTCTCATCTTGCCACATGAGGTGGGAAGATAACAAATCCATCCCAGGACTGCCAGGGCACAGAAACAGAATCAATCTTAGGATGGTACAGGTTGGAAGGGACCTTAAAGCTCATCCAGTTCCAACCCCTGCCACAGGCAGGGACACCTTCCACTCGAGCAGGTTGCTCCAAGCCCCTGTGTCCAACCTGGCCTTGAACACTGCCAGCGATGGGGCAGCCACAGCTCCTCTGGGCACCCTGTGCCAGCGCCTCATTTCTACCAAGGGGTCTTCTCTCGCAGAGACCACAGACTTCAGCTGTGCCCTCCTGCAAGCACATTTTGTCACACAATGGACAAACTGCTCTGCAGAGCTTCCACGTCAGCTGCCACTAAAGAAAGCTGCCACGTGAATCAAGGCTGTTTCAATGACAGTCTTGAAACTGGTCACATCCAGAGATCACAGATGTCACACATTGAGACAAGTTTTGGCACTGACTCTATCCAGGGACTGAGGAATCTCAGTGCACCCGGAACAGGCCAGGGACACGCAGAAGGGCTGGCAGCACCAGGGTCATTCTGCACGTTTCTTCCAAGGCAAAGACCCTGTCATTTATGCATTAAATAGCACATTTATTCTGCTATTCAGGAACAAATTACAAGTACAGTGGCCTCCAGTCTCCAGCTCTTCTGGTCTGAACTTAAAGAGCAAAAAAAGGACCAAAGCAAACAGCACTGCCCCAAAAATCTCTGAATTGGCTTTTAGCTGCTGGACAAAAGGGGCGCAGCTGAAGAACTGCTTCCTTTATTGTCCTGTCTGATTTGTTTCATAACAGCAGCCAGGCACTGCAGGCAAAGCACTTCAGGAGACAAAGCACTGCCCGACTGGATGAGCAGACCTGACCTTCAGCCTCCTGCCTCATCCCAGTGCTCCAGGTGTGCCACAGCTGCTCATAAACCTAATGCCTGCAGGGCTTGCCTCTGGAATCTCAGGGGAAGGAGCACTGAGCCAGCCAGGGGGTCTAGGGCACTGTGTGGGGAGGGCACACATCAGCGGGTCTGTTCATGCACATGGCTGTGAGATGGTCTCTCACAAACACACCACTAGAAGCTGTGGCTGCCCCATCCCTGGCAGTGTTCAAGGCCAGGTTGGACACAGCAGCTTGGAGCAAACTGCTCTAGTGGAAGGTGTCCCTGCCCATGGCGGGGGGGGGTGGGAACTGGATGAGCTTTAAGGTCCCTTCCAACCCAAACCAGTCTGGGATTCTATGATTCTACAAGCAATTATTCCCAAAGCTGCAAATAGGAGTGATTCCCCATCTGAGACAACTCTGGAAAACTAGATTAAAATCACTTAGGGAACATATTCTCAAAACAGCAGGTAATACAACAGATAAAATGTATTTACATTATCTCACAGGGGATGTGTACTTTTCATTCTGCTGAGGAATGTAATACTCCACTCTTCACTGCAGCATTAAAAGGGGGCTCAAAAAAAAAGCAACTTAATAAAGTGCTTTTAAGGGCAACTGGGCCCAGCTGGAGAACTGCAGGCTCTCCTCAGCCCTGTACACTGAAGCACAACAAGAAACACAAGCATCTGCAGGAACACCCAGCATATGACCAACATCAATAATCACAGAACCCCAGACTGGTTTGTGTTGGAAGGCACCTTAAAGCTCCTCCAGCTCCAGCCCCTGCCACGGGAAGGGACACCTTCCACTGGAGCAGCTTGCTCCAAGCCCCTGTGTCCAACCTGGCCTTGAACACTGCCAGCGATGGGGCAGCCACAGCTTCTCTGGGTACCCTGTGCCAGCGCCTCAGCACCCTCACAGGGAAGAACTTCTGCCTAAGAGCTCATCTCAATCTCCCCTCTGGCAGGTTAAAGCCATTCCCCTGTCCTGTCCCTACAGGCCCTTGTCCAAACCCCTCTCCAGGTTTCCTGCAGCCCCTTCAGGCACTGGAGCTGCTCTGAGGTCTCCCCTTCAGGAGCCTTCTCTTCTCCAGGCTGAACCAGCCCAGCTCTCTCAGCCTGGCTCCAGAGCAAGATGACAATCTATGCAAACAGCACAACTTACCAACCAGCAAAAAGGAGGCTGGAACAGGAGATGGGCTAAAGCAACACCCCTCCACTGATGCTTTCCAAGAGGAGGAGGGCACGCTGCCTTCCCCAGTGCCCGCACAGCCACGGTGCCAGCTAAACAGACTGTGCCTGAGCTACCCGCCAGCAGAAACAATTTGTCATGTGTCAGATCAAATAAACTCTTGTGAGGCCACTGTACTCCCTGAAGCAGACGGCTGCCAAACTCCAAAGGAGAAATCCAAGAAACCTAGCTGGCCGGTGTCAGACCTGAGTGCTGAGGAACTGGCGCACTTCTCACCTTTAAAACACAGCAGTACAACACAATCTGCTCCTGGGCAGCACTCCCATGGAGGCAGCCATCAACAACATCTATTATCAAAATGAATTCAGGGTTTAAATTATCACTCTGGGCTGAAGCTCCTCATAGTCCAGGAACTTCCCGTTCCTCATCTGGTGGCACAGCATCTCACTCATCCTAGGGAGGCATTAGGAAGGGTAATGTCTGTCAAAGAGCCCTCGCGCAGTACCATGCTGTGATGGATCATCATCCACCTGAGCAAGCACTCCTCCCCTCCCAGCCAGCCTCATGCTCACTGAATGAATTCCCAAGAACTGAATCACAGATTACTTTTTTCCCCTTTTAAATGGTCCTAGAGCAGGGTTTTTTTGGTTCATTCCTGACCTTCCCGTGCTCTGGGCTTGTGTCATTCCAGACCTTGTGTCAAGCACCCTCATGGGTCCCCTGTTTGCTGTATGGTCCTACAAGAACCATTAAAGCACAGGCCCTGGACTTCCCCAGCACATCGTTTTCCTGCTGGCCAGGGGGACAAGCCCTAGCCCTGCTCTGGGCATATCTGCAAGATTGACTCATGGCAGCAGTGCTGTGGGGAACCCAAATCACTCCTGCAAAGACCAGCTTCAAGTGCTTACTGGTCTGCGCAGAATGCAAACTCTCCTCCCAGGGCTCAGCCACTGGCCCCAGATGCCACCAGGCTTCATCTGGGGTCAGCCACCTGAGCCCTACCACAGCCAGGAAAACCACTCCTTCCATAGAAATAGAATGATGGCCCCAGAAAATCTTCCATGCAAGAGTCCCAAGGTTCCTGGACCAGCTTATGACAAAGAGAGCAAGCAGAAGAAAGGCAAGAGAGCCAAAAGGACAAGAGAAGCAGGAGATGCTGCCTCAAGTCACCAAAACGCAACTGCCTGCCTCAAACCCAGCAACAGAGCCTTGAGTGACAGCACAGATCAACAAAAAGAAGTGAGAACAGGGAAAACCTGGCAGCCTGGAGCAATG
This sequence comes from Myiopsitta monachus, assembly GCA_017639245.1. Taxonomy (NCBI): domain Eukaryota; kingdom Metazoa; phylum Chordata; class Aves; order Psittaciformes; family Psittacidae; genus Myiopsitta; species Myiopsitta monachus. The sequence goes on along the minus strand of CM029917.1, from coordinate 37,066,523 downwards.
AGCAAGGGAAGAACAAGGCAGCAGGCACAGGGCATTCCCCTCAGTGTCAGCAGCACCAGCACAAGCCTCAGCTGTGTGGGGATATTCTCCTCAGAATTCATTTAAAGAGCATCTGATGCCTCATGACAAGTTATGTTTAGACACCATTTTTTCTGCAGCAGGACACCCCTCCAGCCACAGCACTGGCATCAAGCACAGGACCCCACCTTGCCAGCCTTACCTGGACAGGACTGCTGCTTCCTATGAGCATCTCACCCATCAGCATGACAGTATGCGCCCCAGGGAGAGCTGTGACACCCTCGTGGCGCTGCTTCCCAGCAAGCAGCAGAACACAGGCTGTTACCGGAACGCAGGAAGTGTTAAACCGAGAGCTCACGGAGGAGGAGGTTACCAGACACAAGTCTGTCATTTACAGCAACGCTTTTCAGGCACTTACAGCTGCAGAGATGCCAGGCGAGAGCCAGGCTCCCACTGCCTCGCCCAGGCTTTATGTGCTCCCATTCCCACCCAACAGCTTCTGGGCAGTGACCTGCGTTCAGCTCTAACAGTTATTTTTCTCCTTCTCTAGTAGCTGGTGCAGAGCTGTGTTTTGGCTTCAGAGAACAACACTGATAGCAACAACTCAAAACGTTGGTGTGTTAAGTAATGCTTACTCTGATCAAGGACTTATCAGTCTCAAGCTCTGCCAGTGAGGAGGGGCACAAGAGACCAGGAGGAAGCAGAGCCAGGACCCCTGACCCAAACTAGCCAAAGGGGTATTCCATACCACAGCACATCATGCCCAGCAAATAAACTGGTGGGAGTAACCCAGAAGGGATGGAACACTGCTCAGGTCAGGCTAGGCAGGTGGAGAGCAGTTGCACTGTGCATCACTTGTGTTTATGGTTTGTTTCATTTTCCCCTTTTAGTTTTATATTCTCTTCCCTTGTTAGTTCCCTTAGTAGTAGTAGCAGCTATAGTTTCGTATTATGCTTTAGTTATTGGACCACTCTTACCTCAACCTGTGAGATTTACATTCTTCCCATTCTCCCTCTATCCTGTGGGGAGGAGGGGGGCATAAAGGGCAGAGTGAGCAAGTGGTGCTGAGTTATCAGCTGGGCTTAAACCATGACAGGCAGTGACCTGCACTGTCAGGCAGTGATGAGCAGAGCCAGCACCGGGCACAGCCAGTGCCCGCCCCCAGCCACACCACTGCCTGGCCCCGGGTCCATCTGCAGGCAGGTAAAGCTTTAGCCAGCAACCCAGAACATGGCTTAAGCTCACGTCTCTGACCAGAGGATGGGGGTATTACCTTTTCTTACTTCACAGCTGTCTGACTTGGAGATATTTCAGAGGGAAACCAAAGGGCTGTCGTGCTGCAGGAGTCCAGGGCACCTGCACCAAATTCCTCAGCAAATTCTGGTTCTGTTTTAAACAATAGGAAATTTCTCAAGTGCTAAGGGAGAGCAAAGCACACACTAAGCACCAGAAACCAGCCAGAACTCAAGGATGCTTCAGCCAGCAACCTCATTCTGCTCCTCAAGCAATGCCTTGCATAAACCCAACCAAAGGAGCCCATTCCCATTGTCACCGATGAATTTCTTTAACTTGTAAAAGTGCTACACTTGTGAGCACCATTATGACTCCAACAGCCTCCTGCTGACATTGAGCAGATCTTCCAAGCTCTGCATTGACTATGTATTTGATTCCCCCACATTTGCTGGAAGAAAACGAACAAAATGCACTCAAGAGTCACTTGTTTATACCCAATTTGGGCAGAACAATGCAGGATGCAACAACATCATTTTTACTTCCCAGTGACCTCCCCAAGCCAGAGTGGGAACATGCCACTTCCAGACACCAGAGATGGTGAATTCCAGACTGGTTTGGGTGGGAAGAAATCTGAAAGCTCATCCAGCTCCAACCCCTGCCACGGGCAGGGACACCTTCCACTCGAGCAGCTTGCTCCAAGCCCCTGTGTCCAACCTGGCCTTGAACACTGCCAGCGATGGGGCAGCCACAGCTTCTCTGGGCACCCTCTGCCAGTGCCTCAGCACCCTCACAGGGAAGAGCATCTGCCTAAGAGCTCATCTCAGTCTCCCCTCTGGCAGGTTAAAGCCATTCCCCTGTCCTGTCCCTACAGGCCCTTGTCCAAAGCCCCTCTCCAGGTTTCCTGCAGCCCCTTTAGGCACTGGAGCTGCTCTGAGGTCTCCCCTTCAGGAGCCTTCTCTTCCCAGGCTGCCCCAGCCCATCTCTCTCAGCCTGGCTCCAGAGCAGAGCTGCTCCAGCCCTCAGCATCTCCATTGCCTCCTCTAGACTTGCTCCTGCAGCTCCACATCCCTCTTGTGCTTTGTCCCAGAGCTGGATCAGGACTGCAGGGGGGGTCTCCCCAGAGCACAGTTCTCTTCTTCCCTCGAAGGAACAAGCATCTGCAGCCCTTCCAGAAGGAAGCAGCCCTTCAGTTTTACAACCCTGAGGAGGTCCCATCTCTACAAGCCATAACACATTAAGCAACAACACAACGTTCAAAACCAAGCGCAGAGCTTGAAGCAGAACATAGATCACCCAGGGCTCCTGAAGGAAATTTTCCATAGTGTAACAGTTTATTTTGTGGGCAGGAAGAGATCAATAAAATTAATTAAGAGTAAGAAGGAAGGAAAAAAAAAACCCCTCAAGTGAGTAACTGCACTAAAGCAGCAGTTGTGAGCAGGCCAAGTCCATTTTAAAGGTTATACATTTTCACTTCCAGAGTCTTGGAAAAGAAGAGAGAGTGAGTTTGTTCTGTATGCATATTGTCCACCATTTGTTATTGTCTGTCTATTGATGCTTACTCGAAAAACAAAATTTAATTAAAGTCCACAGTAGTGCATAGCTTGCCTTTGCAATCAGCCTGCATTAGGGGATCACTGCAGTAAATGAAATACAGCTTCACATTGCATTATTCAAATACCATCCAAAAACATTTACAAATTAAATCACACTCTTGCAGAGTGAAACTCAGAGGCACAGTGTTCAGCACAGGCAAAGGAGTGTTTACAGGTGAAGTCCAAAATGAGACATGGAGGCAATGTGGAGCTTGAGAGGCACCAGAGGGCTCTTAGACACCTCACTGAGACAGTTCTCCATGGATCAGAAACCAGACAAAGAAAGAACGCACCAGTGCCAGCAGAGAACAGGCAGCATCCCCCAGGATGCCACCTCATTCAGGAGCTGAAGTGGCTGGCACAGCCTGGCAAGCTGGGGAGGTGCCAGCACTCCTCTGCCCACAGGGGAGCTCAGTCCACCCTCTGGAAACCCAGCCAGAGCTGTACCAGATGTAGGGAAGTGAATCAGAATCCTAGAACAGTTTGGGTTGGAAGGGGCCTTAAAGCTCATCCAGTTCCATCCCCTTACCACGTGCAGGGACACCTTCCACTAGAGTAGGCTGCTCCAAGCCCCGTCCAACCTGGCCTTGAACCCTGCCAGGGATGAGGCAGCCATAGCTCCTCTAGGCAACCTTGCAGTCAACTCAGCACAGTGAAAATCTGGACTCTCTATGAGCTAAGAAAAAGGATGCAGAAAGGTGCTCTTGCGGCAGGATGAGAAATGTAGTGCTTTTGCAGGGAGGAGAAAAGCAAAGGGAGCTTTGGTTTGTCAGGGTAAGTAAAAGCACAAGCAGGTCAGTGAGTCAGCGCTGATCCTAGCAGCAATGCCTGATGGCGAACAAAGCAAAGCAGCACATTGAAAAGCAAGTGAATATTGTATGAGCCTTACAGCTCAGGCTTGAAGGTTCAAGACTTGTCTTTTCCTTAATTGCATCTGGGGTGATGCCAAGTGTTCTTCGACAAATTATTTACTCTGAGAAGTTGGTTTCCCTAAACAAGAGTAGCCTGCTACCACATGTGAGCCTGGAAAAGGCTATGCCCTGCAGCTCCGATGGCCCCATCTCCAGTGACGCACCAGTGGACGTCTCTGTCCAGCAAGCAGGCAAACCTCCCCAGAAGGCTGAAGACGACAGAGCTCTCTTCACCCTGAGCCCTGGGGAAGGGCGTCCTGAATGCTGGCACACAGGGATCTTGGGAGAGGCAGACTGGAAATGAAGAGGAAAACCCTGCAAGGGCACCTCTGGGTCCATTCTACAGGAAGACAGTAAATGATTCACAGCTGCTGCCCATGCCAGGGATCAGTAACTGACAGCCAAGTTCCCATAGGTCCTGCTGAGTTCCCATCAGCAGATGAATCTATAATGTAGAGGAAAACCATTCCACCTGGCATATAATCATCACGAGCTGTCAATGTCCAGCCTATGTGAGGCTTCCTCTGCAGAAAGGGAGGAATTCTCCTTTGTGAATCAGGGACACCAACTTCCTATCACAACATTAAAACAAACAGCTGCAGCAAAGGGTAACCAATTACACATCACCTCACCAGTCCTACAACAGGAATAAGCACTGGGACCCCAGCACCACACAGCACATAGCAAGGCTAAAAGACAATAGCAAGGAGAAAGCAATGGAATACAGAAAATGCAGCCCAGGATCCTTCCTAAAGGAAAAACAGGGTGACAGAAGGGTACTGGGAGTGACCGGCACATAGAGCATTCTTCGTTCATGTGGAAAGGGGGCTCCGATAAGGCTGTAAGGGAACAACTGCTGAAGGAAGCACAGCACTCGTGCAGCAGCCAGGCGCTGGCTCCTACCTGACATGTCCTCCTCACCTCCCACATCAAAGCCTCCACTAGCATCAACACCTCCCGGCTGCTCACCCGGACAGCCTCACACCCCTCTGCCATCAGCAGACAGTGTGGAAGTGCCAAAGCCTCCCTGACACAAGCAGCACCACCAGCCTGCATAAAAGACGAAGATCACCGAGCCTCCTGCAGCCTTCCGGAGGTGAGAGCAATCTGTGCTCGCTGCAATCATCAGGCAGAAGGGGCACACCAGAAGGTTAAAAATGACCAGGTCATTCACATTCACAGGTCTTTCAAGAAACATGCTCATCCACAGCACTGCTCATCACCTCTGAACACACCAAGAATGAGGCCTGAACATTTAAACCAGACTAGATGGCTACTCCCAGTCTGCTGGAGGAAATCAAGGGAATGGGATGTCTGCCAGGGAGCAGGGGCACAGCCCAGGCACCTCTGACAGTGCCCTGCTTCTGCCGTTCAAGGTTAAACATCTCCTTTGCACTAATTCCTGAGCCTGCCTCTCTGGAAAGCCGTGCCAGGTAATTAGAATCATTATAACTATTATTAGACCATAATATTATTATAGCATTTTTGCTACACTTGACATCTGTTGGCTGATAGACTTAACTGGTACATAAGAAATAATTGTGCATAGATTCCTTGCAAATGAGTACCAACACGGAAGACATTAAAGCTTTCTGCGTGGAAAAAGTTAATTTTGTGGAAGCATGCTTGAAATAAAACTTCTAAAATTAACAGTTAAACCTTTAAAATCTCTCATTAAAGAAACTATTTGGGTTTAAAGTAGGCAGCTGTTAAAAAAAAAAGTCCTCATTTTCCTTTAGATGCTTAAAGGCATTTACCTGCCTCAGTATCTCCTTTGGATGAAACACAGGCATCTTCCTCCCACCCAGCCCAGTGACCCACAGGTTTCTAAGTCATTCTTCCACCTCCCTTTCCCTATCTCCACAGCAGGCATTTGAATTCTCAGACAAGGAGTCTGACTGTGCAGAATAGTCAGGACTCTAACTTGCTGACTGAAAATCCGGTACAATTATCAGCAACACCCTTCCAGAATAAAATACAGCTTTTTGCACCCCACAAAGCCCAAAGGGCTTTGCAAACTGGACTTGGGATTTATCCACCACCAAGACTCAGGCATAATCCCGGTGGAACACAACCTTTCTGCCAGTATTTAACTACAGCACACAGGCCGCCTGAGAAAAGAAAGGATCCAACAGAAACCACAGGAATGCTTCATGGAGGCTGAACCTTCTCCCCTGGAACTGAAATTGAGACAGGGCACCCACCATCAGCTGTGGACCACTAAAGGAGAACAAACAGGGCACAGTTTCTCCATCCCATTGCTGAAGTCCACGAAGCACAGCCTGAGTGAACAACTGGGGCCACGTACCTCAAGTTACCAACCTTGAGAGGTGGAAGAGATGAAAGCCACAGAGGAACCCTGCGTTGTCCTCAAATTCAGTGGGGCCCAAAGCTCACCCCACTGTCCCAGCAATGCACAAAGATGGTAGAGCAGGTGGAAAAGCACTTCAGAAAAGGAGAGAGCTCTTAAAGCACAAAATGCTGGACACAGCAGCCCAGTACTTACAGAGCTCAGGGCTGGTCAGAGCTGGTCCTGGTTGAACAGTGATGTTCTCTTCACTTAAGGTAACTCCTTTTCCTTATGATTACTCCACATGGAGCCCTGGTGGAAGGAGGTTCCTGCAACTGCTCCCACAGCAATACACTATCTGGGGATAAAAATGAGTGTAAGTAATTTGTCCAGAGCAAGTCACATTTTACTTTTTCCAGAGCAGAGCAATTATATGAGGACCTTGGAATTCCTTGAGGAGAAACATGTATTTTTACTACCTTAGTCACATACAGACATGCCTCTTACTGAGAACAGATCTGTGGAGAAACAACGGTGAGGAGGATGCTACAGGCACAAACTTCCCCCATGCAGCCCCTTGGCTACCACAGCAGACACCCAGGGAGCTCTCCGTTGATGCTAGTGCTAGTGAGCGCTAGCAAGAAGCCCTAGTTACATGAGGCTCATTAAAAGCCCTTAAAAATCTCCCAAGTCTTTGGAAATGGGGCACAAATCCCGCCCCCCCCCCCCGAGAGATCTACCCATCACACCTCCAGCTAGCACCATGACATTAAAGCAGACTTTTCACTCTACCTATCCAACCCTTTGAGGTGAATCAGAAGTACTCAGGCTAAGCAAGCTCACCTTAATGAGGAACACTGCTCGGTACTAAGGAATAAAACACACAACAAAGCAATTTCCACACACACACATTAGGTGATCAACAATTCCCTGTCACAACAGGAGAAACCCACACGTATAGGCCCTGAGAGCTCAGTCCAGGTCTGCTTCTATTCATTCTTTTCATTAGTGGCCTGAGCGATAAAAGATAAAGCACTTTTATAAAAGCTGAAAGGATGCCCAGCAGTTAAGAGCTGGGAGCACTCCAGAGGTTATGATCAGAATTGACAAACTGAAGAAAAGGTCCAAAACCACCCTCAAATCAATAAAAACAAAGAAAACAATGCAAAGAACCACACTTAGAAACAGGAAAACCAAAGCTCAAGCACACTAATACAGCACAGGGGGAAGCTCTCCAGACAGAGGTGATGCTGAGAAAAACCAGGGACTGGAGTAAAATGCAATATGCGTCAGCACTGTGACACCAGAGCTCCAAAGAGCTAACCCTCCCCCCCCCCAGTCCTGATCCAGCTCTGGGGCAACAGCACAAGAGGGACATGGAGCTGCTGGAGCGAGTGCAGAGGAGGCCATGGAGATGCTGAGAGTTGGAGCAGCTCTGCTCTGGAGCCAGGCTGAGAGAGATGGGCTGGGGCAGCCTGCACAAGAGAAGGCTCCTGAAGGGGAGACCTTAGAGCAGCTCCAGTGCCTAAAGGGGCTGCAGGAAACCTGGAGAGGGGCTTTGGACAAGGGCCTGTAGGGACAGGACAGGGGAATGGCTTTAACCTGCCAGAGGGGAGACTGAGATGAGCTCTTGGGCAGATGCTCTTCCCTGTGAGGGTGCTGAGGCGCTGGCACAGGGTGCCCAGAGAAGCTGTGGCTGCCCCATCCCTGGCAGTGTTCAAGGCCAGGTTGGACACAGGGGCTTGGAGCAAGCTGCTCTAGTGGAAGGTGTCCCTGCCCATGGCAGGGGTTGGAGCTGGAGGAGCTTTAAGGTCCCTTCCAACACAAACCAGTTTGGGATTCCATGATTTAAGAACACAGAATTCCCAGTTCTGGTCTGGAAGGCCACACTCAGCGCTGGGTCTTGCACAGTGTAAAACACAAAGCCCCACACAGGTGCTGAAGGGTTTCTCCATCCCTGCTCCCTCCAGGGTCATTATCAGCTCTTGGCATTCAAGAAGAACAAGCCACACATTGGGCTTGCCATTTTATGAAGGCAAGGGACAAAGCAACCGCCTTCATTTGCTGCAAGGGCAAGGTAGACAAGGTGTCAAGCTCTTTGAGGCTGGAATTTCACCAAGTCCCAGAGAGAACTTACCCCCATCTAAATCAGCACTAACACCCACTGCTGTCCCATCTGGAGCCACTTATCTCCCCCCAATACAGGGGCATGGACCAGGAGGCTTTTCCAACCCTGCATTTCATTTTAGCATCCTCCAGCTGGCCACTCCTACACCACTACAGCAGTGGCATCTGAGCTAAATTAACAGCCTTCTCTCCCCAGAATACAATAGAACTCCCCATCCTGCCCAAAGGGCACCCTCACAGCACTGCAGAATGAGCACAGCCATAACTGTTCCAATTCATATCTTCATTACCCTTTACGAAGTTCTTCAGTTTGATTTGCCAGCACACAACTTTGGTGGCAAAGATGCCTTCCCCTGTGAGATGGAGGGAGGGATACTGACCTGGGCTGCTCACGGGGAAGGACATCTTCCCCTCTGACACCCAAACAGTCCTACGTGATAGGCTGCAGCTCATAAGGGTCATCACCCAGCCAAGCAGGCAAGCCCTCCATACCCCAGACAGGATAACTTCAGGCAGCACTTGCTGAAAGCAATTGAAATCATTGAAACAAAGTGTTTCGAAGCAAGGGAGAGGCACTCTGCCTGCACAGCTGATGCCACACACACAGAGCAGCACTAAACCCCGACCAAGGGCTCCACAAGAAACCCAGCAAAGGGGCAAGAACTACAAATATATGCAAAAGCAGGGCTTAATTCCAGGGACGCTGAAGATTTCCCAATGCCTCGAGAGCTTTCTGGGGGTGATTGAGTCAGCGCTCCAGGAGCAAGCTGCCTCGTGAACCAGAGCCAGAAGAGACCTGACAAAGCCTTCGGCAGCACGCACCGTCTCCTTCCAAGGGGCTGTTTCCCAGAAGATCCCCAGTGCTGTCATTTTTCACTGCAGGTGCTAAGAATATCTGTGTGCTCACAGGAAATAGTAACCAGCTTTATAGGGAACTTACCAACAAAGCGCTCAACAAACATTAATTAAAGCTGATTCACCTACTTCATGAGCGCAAGTTAAACATCATTGCTCAGAGGGGAAAGCTGAGTGGTTAAGAGAGCAGAGGTGGGTTATAAAAGGCAGAGAGGGCGTCAGTAGCAGGAGGATTAGCACATAGAAAGGCTGACTATTATCCCTAAATTTATCCCAGTAATCCACTGCCTCACAAATACTCCCCACATAGCTGAGGTGTGCTTTGAGCCACACCTGCCCAGCTTGACCGCAGCTGCATGTAAGTATTCTTCCACCTCCTTGCCAAGTAAAAGTAGAGAGTTTGGGGGTGCTGGAGAGGTTTTCAGGTGGTTTATTGCTCAGGACAAAGAGATTCTCAACTATGACGAGGGAGAAGGCGGCAGCATTAGCACAAGCACTGGTTTTGTGCTGCTCTGGGGCGTGGGGATGGAGCTGTGGGTTCAAGGGCTGCCCTGACAGCTCATCAGGAACTGCCAGATTCCAGCTTACTCCTTTTAAAGGATCATATCTGTAACCCTTCAGATGTAGTAACTACGCGGTCACACGGAGGGCAGACACTGCTCCCCCCTCCACAAAAAAAGTGTCTGGGACAGTGGTTCGGATGCTTTCACCACAGGAATGCCTTGGAGGCTACTGAAGAACACCAACACCATCCAGACTGATTGTTTTAAAGCAGGATTGGGAAGATAACAGAGGAAAAAAGGAAGTCCATCCCTTAATAACACTACTCCCAGAGCGCAAATTAACTCAAGAGGCTCACACAGAGCAAAAACACTGCGGTACCAGGGTCTGTAAATGGCAGGGTGTGTCATCAGCTTCTAATACCAGAGACACTTATCTGCACTTGAAAGGTTTCCTACCAGGCCTGTGTGCTGGAGTAGCTTCCTCACGCAGACAGCTCTACCCACAGCAATGCGCGTGCAGGCTACACTCCTCTGGCAAGAGAATGAAACATTATCAGCGTAGTCATACTTTCCGCCTCTAAACCCTATTTGTACTGGGTTAGTTCTAGCAGCAAAACACTGTAAAAATAACTAGCCTGCCCCTCAGAAATTGTGTCTGCAGAACCTGTCAGTGTAAACCTCGGCCATCTTGAGAGGTGGGTAGTGTTGATGCTTTGTCAAAGATTACTTCTAATGCAAGCGTTAGTCAGCCACTTTAGTTAAACATTTTAAGGCAATATTCCAAGCAGTGTTGATATAGAAAATCCCATTTGCTCAGTTTTCACTCCCTGGCTTTGCTTCACATATAATTTCACTAGTTCTCCGGCAAGAGAGCCATATACAAGCCTGTACCAATGTAACTAAACAGTTTACAACTCAACCCTCGTACTACCAAGCACATACCCTGAATATAACCCCACTTTAACAACGCAGAAGCACACCAGCAGCACCTGGACACGCTCACGCCACAGCCACCCGGGTACACAGGGGGCCTGCGGTCACCCGCCCGCCCTCGTGCTCAAGGGGGATCCAAACCGCTCCCGCTTGGTTGAACTCGTGTTTAAACCCGCTCAGCGAAAGGGCCTCCTGTCAGCCGAGCGCCCTGCTCCGCACCCTGCGGCTGGCGCCCACCACAGGGCCCCGGCTGCCGCTCGCTCCTGAACACCGCTGCCACGCAGCTGCCTTCCCCGCCCAGCCCTGCCCGGCGTTAGGGCGAACGGGGAACCACCCAGCAGCAGCGCTCGGGCCGATATGCACGGGACCGGAGCAGCACCGGCCCCGGGCAGGCCTCACCGCCGGCTACCCCCGAGGCAAGGCCACCGGCGGGACCCGCTCCAGCTCGGGAGGCGGCGGCACAACCCCCTCGGGGCCACGTGCGGCTGCGGCCGTGCCCAGGCCAGGACCCGAGGGCGCCCAGGCAGCGCTGCCCCAGGCCCGCGGCGGGCCGCCCCCCCACTCACCGCTTCACACCGCGCAAGCGCCGCCCTGCCCCGCCCCATCCGCGCCGTCCTATGCCGACGCCGCGGCCCCACCCTGCCCAATCAGAGCTGGAGCTTGCGCCGTGGCCCCGCCCCCTGCCGTGAGGCGCTGCTGCCCCCGCGCGGCTCCGCTCGGCGCGCCTGCGCTGTGCGCACCTGCGGGCAGCTGCGGGGGTCCGTTGGCGGCCTCAGTCCCATGCCCGCCCCGACACACCGGAGCTGGAAGCGGAGGACTGCGGAGGCCGCCGGCCACAGTGAGCCCTCGGGTGTCTTCTGCCCCACAGCACCGAGCCGGTCACAATCGGATGGCAACGCGTTTCCCACCGGGGACAGCTCCAGTGCCTAAAAGGACTGCGGGAAACCTGGAGAGGGGCTTTGGACAAGGGCCTGTAGGGACAGGACAGGGGAATGGCTTTAACCTGCCAGAGGGGAGACTGAGATGAGCTCTTAGGCAGAAGCTCTTCCCTGTGAGGGTGCTGAGGCACTGGCACAGGGTGCCCAGAGAAGCTGTGGCTGCCCCATCCCTGGCAGTGTTCAAGGTGCAAGTTGGACACAGGGGCTTGGAGCAACCTGCTCCAGTGGAGGGTGTCCCTGCCTGTGGCAGGGGTTGGAACCCTTTGCTTTAAGGTCCCTTCCAACACGAACCAGGCTGGGATTCTGTGATTCCATGACTGAGTGATGGCATTGCAGAAACAGTGGGAAAGCCACAGCTACACAACCCTTATCCCCATCAGGGCTGACCTGAGGAGCAGCTGGTGCACCAGGGTGCCCATGGGCTCCACTGCATACCACAGTGGCCAAAACCACCCTACCAGCCTCCAGATTAAACCTGCAGAGCTTAATTATCTAGCAAAGGCTGCTCAGCAGCAGTGACAGCTGATGGGATGGCATGGGGCACTGGAAAGCTGCATCCCTCCCCTAGGCAAGTGTCCGCATGGCTTCACTCACCCATAGAACCATAGAATAGTTAGGGTTGGAAGGGACCTTAAGATCATCCAGTTCCAACCCCCCTGCCATGGGCAGGGACACCTCACACTAAACCATGCCATCCAAGGCTATGTCCAACCCAGCCTTGAACACCGCCAGCAATGGAGCATTCACAGCTTCCCTGGGCAACCCATTCCAGTGCCTCACCATCCCTTACAGTACAGAATTCCTTCCTCATATCCAATCTAAACTTCCCCTGTTTCAGTTTGAACCCATTACCCCTTGTCCTATCACTGCAGTCCCTAATGAAGAGTCCCTCTCCAGCATCCCTATAGGCCCCCTTCAGATACTGGAAGGCTGCTCTGAGGTCTCCACGCAGCCTTCTCTTCTCCAGGCTCAGCAGCCCCAACTTTCTCAGCCTATCTTCATACAGGAGGTGCTCCAGTCCCCTGATTATCCCCGTGGCCCTCCTCTGGACTTGTTCCAACAGTTCCATGTCCTTTCTATGTTGAGGACACAGAACTGCACACAATACTCCAAGTGAGGTCTCAGGAGAGCAGAGCAGAGGGGCAGGATCACCTCCCTTGACCTGCTGGTCACGCTCCTTTGGACGCAGCCCAGGATACGGTTGGCTTTCTGGGCTGTGAGCGCACACTGCAGCCGGCTCATGTTAAGTTTCACATGGACCAACACTCCCAAGTCCTTCTCCGCAGGGCTGCTCTGAATCTCTTCTCTGCCCAACCTGGAGCTGTGCCTGGGATTGCTCCGACCCAGGTGTAGGACCTTGCACTTGGCATGGTTAAACTTCATCAGGTTGGCATCAGCCCACCTCACAAGCATGTCAAGGTCCCTCTGGATGGCATTCTTTCCCTCCAGCGTATCAACCAAACCACACAGCTTGGTGTCATGGGCAAACTTGCTGAGGGCGCACTCAATCCCACTGTCCACGTCACTGACAAAGATGTTGAACAAGAGCGGTCCCAACACCGATCCCTGAGGGACACCACTCGTTACTGGTCTCCAGCTGGACATTGAGCCATTGAGCACAACTCTTTGCGTGCGACCATCCAGCCAGTTCTTTGTCCACCCAGTGGTCCACCCATCAAATTGATGTCTCTCCAACTTAGAGACAAGGATGTCATGTGGGACAGTGTTGAATGCTTTGCACAAGTCCAGGTAGATGACATCAACTGCTCTGCCCCTGTCCATCAGTTCCATAGCCCCATCATAGAAAGCCACCAGATTGATCAGTCAGGATTTCCCCTTAGTGAAGCCATGCTGGCTGTCACCAACCACCTTGTTGTTTTTCATGTGCCTCAGCGTGCCTTCCAGGAGAATCCGCTCCAAGATGTTGCTAGGCCCAGAGGTGAGGCTGACTGCTCTGTAGTTCCTCAGGCTCATCCATTTTCCCCTTCTTGAAAATGGGGGTTATGTTTCCCTTTTTCCAGTCATTGGGAACTTCACCTGACTGCCATGAGTTTTCAACTATGATGGACAGTGGCTTAGCAACTTCATTTGCAGCTCCTTCAGGACCCGTGGGTGGATTTCATCAGGTCCTATGGACTTGTATGCATTCAGGTTCTTAAGATGGTCTCGAACCAGATCCTCTCCTACAGTAGACCCAGGGTCTTCATTCTCACAGTCCCTGCGTCTGCCTTCCAAGCCTTGGGTGGTGTGGTCAGAGCATTTGCCTGTGAAGACTGAGGCAAAGAAGTCATGAAGAACCTCAGCCTTCTCCAGATCCAGGGTAGCCAGTTCTCCCGATAGCTTCTGGAGAGGGTCCACGTTGTTCCTAGTCTGTCTTTTATTCGCTATGTACCCATAGAATCCCTTCCTGTTATCCTTAACATCCCTAGCCAAGTTTAATTCTAAGCGGGCCTTGGCTTTCCTAACCTGGTCCCTAGCTTCCCAGAAACATCCCGGTATTCTTCCCAGGCCACCTGTCCTTGCTTCCACCTTTTATAAGCCTCTTTTTTCCTTCGAATTTTCCTCAGCAGCTCCTTATCCATCCGAGGAGGTCTCCTGGCCCTCCTGCAGCACTTCCTTCTAGTTGGGATGCAACACTCCTGAGCTTGCAGCAGGTAATCCTTGAATACCAACCAACAGTCTTGGGCCCCCCTGCCCTCTAGAGATATATCCCATGGAACTTTACTGAGCAGGTTCCTGAAGAGGCCAAAGTCTGCTCTCTTGAAGTCCAGGGCAGTGAGCTTGCTGCACGCTCTTCTCACTGTCCTGAGGATCTCGAATTCAACCATCTCATGATCACTGCAATCAAGGCTGCCTTGGAGCGTCACATTTCCAACCAGCCCTTCCCTGTTGGTGAGCATGAGGTCAAGCATGGCACCTCTCCTTGTCGGCTCCTCTGTTACTTGCAGAGGGAAGTTGTCTTCCACACAATCGATGAACCTCCTGGATTGCTTGTGCCGGGCCGCACCATCCCTCCAACAGATATCAGGATGGTTGAAGTCCCCCGTGAGGACAAGGGCCTGTGAGCACGAGGCTGTTCCTATCTGTCTATAGAGCGCTTCATCCACAGAGCCCTCTTGGTCAGGCGGTCTGTAACAGATCCCCACAATAATGTCACCCATCTCTGTTCTCCCTTTAACCCTGACCCACAAACTCTCAGTTGACTGCTCACCTGTCCCCAGACAGAGTTCCATACTCTCCAGCCTATTCCTAACATAAACAGCAACTCCCCCTCCCCGCTTACCAGGTCTGTCTTTCCTAAAGAACCTGTAACCTTCCATTCCAACACACCAGTCATAGGAGCCGTCCCGCCATGTTTCTGTGATGCCTATGATATCATACCCCTGTAGACATGCACACATCTCTAATTCCTCTTGTTTGTTCCCCATGCTACGGGCGTTTGTGTAGAGGCATCTGAGCCGAGCTCCAAATGAAGCTGGCTCATTGGGTGGAGCAGCTGGAATATCTCTACATTGCTCCGAGCATTCATTATAGGTGCTGGCCAGTGACTGGGTGTGTTGGGGTGGAATGATGCCCCCCTCCCCCAACACATCTAATTTAAGGCATCCTTGACCAGTCTGGCAAGCCGTGCCCTGCTGCTGCTGGCACCCAACAAAATCCTGGAGCAGGAGATTGACTGTCAGCAAATCCCAGCTTTCATTTCCAGTAAATGAAATGTTCTCAGTCTTTCTAGGTTGGATGTAAACGCCTCAAAATTGGAATCTGGAGTCAAAGCCCACAACGCCCATCAGGAGCGCTCCGCAGAGTTATTGAGGTTTATGGTTTTTAGTGGGGCTTAGGATTTTTCAGGCAGCTACATGATTTCTGGCAGGTCATAACTCCTGGTCTTTGGATGCATGAAAGCACTGCTGCTCTCCAGCCTTTTCCTTCTCCTCCTGTCTCAGCTCCTGGAGCACCAGCTCAGGACAGGGCTCATCCATCCACCTCCGCTCTGTTCTCCCCAAGGGGGCAGGTGAGCTGGATCCTGCTCTTCGCCTTCTTTCTGCCAAGTGGATCAGCACTAACTGCATGATCAGCCACCTCTCGGAATCCACCGTGAGCCCGCTCTGTCAGGCACAGCAGGAGCAGCAATAAAACCGCTCCAGGCACCAAACCCAAGGCTGGCAGTCAGGCAGGGCTGGCCTCTCTGAGGCACAGACAAGAGGCTTTTGCCTCCAGTTGCAGCAGGGCTCCAGCCTCACGACATCACTGGGTGGTTTGAGAAGTCTTGCTTTGGAAAAAGCACAGCTGCATCCTTGGGTGATCCCATCCTAATCCTGCTGTCTGAAACCACTCACACATCAAAGAGACCAGAAACACACTCCGCATTTATTATCCTTTGCGTTTCAAGTTCTGTTTGATCTGTTGGAGCGGAGGGTTTTTTCAAAAGGTATTGGAAAAGATGGGTGTGAGAGAGTAATTTGGGGCTGGGAGTAATTTTTCATCAATGTACTTAAAGACAATCACAGCACTAGGAGGGAGGCTTAATTGTGGAGTTGTGTAATTAGTTTTTATGTCACTGCAATTATTCTGTTGGCTACATATAAAGAACATGGCAAAAATGCAGCACTTAATTTTAAATCAAGACTTGATTCTCTTTTAGTAGGTAATTGATGTTGATCACATCACTTAGCAGTGACTATAAAATGTGCTATTTAGATTGTAAAAGGATGGAGAAAAGGGCTAAGAGATAGGTAATTGATGGATCATGGGCTGCTTTGGTGGGAGGCAGTATTAATCCATCAGACTTCAGCTTGTCTTTGTTTGCTGCCACTTCTGGGCATCGTTAGTGGCCCAGAGTGTTAACGGGTACAGAGCTGCTGATCCCCACAGCGCTGCATCCAACAGCAGCAACAGATGAATTTGCTTCATTCGGTTGGTTCCCTGTGTTTAAATACCTTCTTTTAAGGGTAAGCTTTGCTCAGAGCTTGTCACTCCTTGAGGTGGGGTTCAGGGATCATCTCTCTGGGCAGAGCATTGCACCCAGGCATGCATCAGGTCCTGCCTGCTCCCCTACGCCAGGCAGAGACCACAGGCACCACTGCCTGGCTCACACAGGCTGCCTGCAAGCTCAGAGCCACTGGCATCTCAAATACCTGCCATAGGCACCTCAGTCTTCCTTTATCAATAGTTCTGGGCTGTTGAAAAGAGGAAATTGGGAAAGTTGAGGAGGAGAAATGGGTTATTCCTTGCAAAACAGCACTGATGCCAGCCAACAGCTTCACAAGGTTAACAGCGAACTGAGCTCAGCTGGGCCAGTCCTACACCTCAGCAGCAGTGAGAGCTTGGTGCCCCCAGGCAGGATGATACAAAACTTGCCCTTGCTCAGCACAAGCCCAATTGCTTGAACCATGTTGTGATTCACTGTCACAATAAAGCAAATAGAGCTTTTCCCTGCCTTTTAACTGGCCCTAGTTACTTGATTTCAAGGACTGATGCTTCCCAGGCGGGAGCTGGAGGTGAGGCAATTGCATTCACTGCAGAGATGGTGCCAAGGGCTGCTTGCTTTTAAAAATGCTTTATCTCACCCATTCTGTGTGCTGAGACATGGGGGCTTCTGTAGGAGCAGTTCTGCCACATCAACATCAGCCTCTGCATTGGCAGAAGGATCAGTTGAATCTCACTTTCAGCCTCACATCACCACCAGCCCAAATGCAATTTCATTCAGTATCTGAAAAAACATAAAGAAATCATCCAAGGGCTTTTGCCATCAATCCCTTGGAGGCTCAGGAGCAGTAAGTGGGATGCAAGGGGCCATCCTTGCCTGTGTCCAGGTGAGCTGCTGCCCGTGCAGCGGTGGCACAGTGCAGGACAGGGATCCCGGCGGGTTTCAGGCCCTGATGACTCCCCTCCCTCTGGAGCACATCCGCAGGAAGCTTGGCCCTGGAGGAGCCCGGGTGTACAGCTCTGGGGCAAGGGCAGGCTCTGCCTTATGCTGAGAGCCCAGCAGTGCTGGGACTCCAGCATTTCATTACAGCTATTAACTACACTGTTCATCACAACCAAGTGGCTTGCCACAGGCAGGCTTCCCACTGGGCTTCCCTCACTCCTGTTTGATATCAGGTTTGGATTAAATTAGATAAGGCAGCAATGGTGATCAATTCAAATCCACTTTCCTATTAAGCTAGGGACAAATGATTTAGGAGGAGAGGAGAATAAAGCCTATAGCAAGAGCAGAGGGACCTGGCAGGTACATGAACAGTGGGAAGGGAACATCACGTTTATAGTGCCACCAGCTCAGCAGGGACCAGGCCAGGTCCACAAGGGCAGCAGCATCTCCAGGGACCTCTGCCCTGAGCAGGAGCCCTTCCAGGTGTCCAAGCAGAGAGGGCCATGCATACGGTCACAGGGCTCAACACTGGGGATTCTTGGAAAGCTACTGGAAGCTCCCAACCCTGCTGCTCCAGCTGCCTTGTCTGGGAGCCACATCCTGTTCTGCTACCTTCTCTACACTGCATTTAAAGCATCCAAACACCACCGTGCACACAGGTTTGGGAGCAAGAACAGGGACTGTTAGTAAAACACTTCCCATAAGGTAGAAGCAAGGAGACCATAAATCTCAGCAGTGTCACACACTTAAAGGGGATGGTTATGAGCTGTTATTCCCTGCAAACGCAGCCTTTAAATCATCAGCCATCACCAACACCCAGCACTGGATGCTCTGAAGTTGTCCGGCAAAGCCTTTGCAGCTCTTTTCCGCTATGGCACAAGTGGCCACAACACTCATTACCTGGAGATTGCTCCGCACCAACCACAGCGCGTTCTGCTGCTCCTCACAATACCCACCAGCATCCAGGGAAACAGCCCTGTAACTCATCAACAAGGCCAACTGTGCCTTGCCCAGGAGCAGCAGGGCCTGCCCGACACCACAGGGTAACGCTTTTGGGGAGACTGGGTGGCAAAGAGCAGTGGGTGCTGCCATCCCCAGGTCACCCTGGAGAGCAAACACCAGCAAAAGGGATGGGCACCCTGTGCCAGCACCTCAGCACCCTCACAGGAAAGAGCTTCTGCCCAAGAGCTCATCTCAATCTCCCCCCTGGCAGGTTAAAGCCATTCCCCTGTCCTGTCCCTACAGGCCCTTGTCCGAAGCCCCTTTCCAGGTTTCCTGGAGCCCCTTTCGGCACTGGAGCTGCTCTAAGGTCTCCCCTTCAGGAGCCTTCTCTTGTGCAGGCTGCCCCAGCCCAGCTCTCTCAGCCTGGCTCCAGAGCAGAGCTGCTCCAGCCCTGGCAGCAGCTCTGTGGCCTCCTCCGGACTCACTGCAGCAGCTCCACGTCTGGCAGGTGAACATCAAATCTGCACCCCCAGCTGTCTTCCTCAAGCTGTTTCCCGCTTTTCTCATGGGAATAAAATAGGAAAAATTAGTATGCAGCTTCTTCCTCAGGAAATCAATGTGATCTCAACTCACTGTGAAGTTCCCTGACTGGTAGAGAGGCTGCGCTGGTAAAAACGGATCTTCAGAGGAGACAGAATGGGGCAAGAAAGGAAAGAAAAATAAATTCCAGTGTCTGGACAAGGTTAAAATGGTGTGGAAGGTTAAACTGGGGCTTGTCTGGAAGCGCCAGAGCAGAGGGGACAGTGGGGTCCAGCTGCTTCCTACCCAGCCATGAATCAGATGGAATTGTTAATTCCCATTAAAGCTGTTGGGAAAAAGATGTAATCAAGAGTTTTAAAAAAGGGAGGTAAATGGTGAAAAGTTGGAAAATCCATTTCAGCTTTTTCAAGATGAAAAGGGATATTTTTGTTGTGAAATGCAGCATCACTTCAAATGTGTTTCGTCTGACAGTCTGAGGAGAAAAGCAGTTTTCAAGTCAAAGCAAAAATCATATTTTTAGGCTTTTTCTTTTTAAAAAAAGCTTCTCTGGGGGTTTCTGTCCTAATTAAGAATAGGGGTTTCCCTTCCTTTAATGGAATAAGCTGTTTCTAGTGAACTCATCTCTAACGTCCTGGGCTGGTGCTTTTCCTTGTGTACCCACTCATGTCTGCTCACCAGCAAGCCCAGGGCACATAGGCCGTACTCTCACCACCATGCTCCCAGTGCCAGCACTGGCTAGCATCGAGCCTGGGGCTCAAGCCAGGCTTGACAGGACCAGAATTTCCCCAGCACAAGTACAACAGAGTGAGTGTGGTTGATTATATAGTATGTGATGCCCACGCTCAGGGGCAAGGCAGCTACTTCACCACTTGCACATATGCAATTGAGACAGACACTGCAGCTTGATGCAGTCTGCTACAGATCTCAGAGGTGGCTTGGGTCCCTGGGGATCCTACTCCACAGGATTAGCAGATCACATCCATCACACCAAGGAAAGTTGCTTAGGATCATAGAACACTTTGGGTTGAAGGGACCTTAAGGCTTATCCAGTTCCAACACCCTGGCACAGACGGGAACACCTTCCACTAGAGCAGCTTGCTCCAAGCCCCTGTGTCCAACCTGAACACTGCCAGGGATGGGGCAGCCACAGCTTCTCTGGGCACCCTGTGCCAGCACCTCAGCACCCTCACAGGGAAGAGCTTCTGCCTAAGAGCTCATGTCCATCTCCCCTCTGGCAGGAGACCATTCCCATTAGATGAAAGGCACAAGTAACAGCAATTGGAGTTTGCACTCTGCCTTCTGGATGGGAGCACTGAGGAAGGGAGAGAAGTGATAAAACCCAGAGGTTCAGTAGGAGCAGGGGAAGGGGACACCAGAGGAGGAGACACAGCCAGGGAGAAGCTCTACAGGAGAGGGAAGGAGCAAAGCTCCAGGGCCCTGCCAGGGATGAACTGGAAAAATAAATCACTGCAGCAGTGTCAAGCAAGAACAGAGGGGAACCAGATGGGCTGCTCATGTGCCCAAGCACATGCAGGACAACAAGAAGACCCAGGCTCTGGCAGCAAGATACTGCCCAGGAAGGGAGCAGGGCTGCAGGCAGGGAGGAAGGCAGGGCATGCCCCTGCCCAGCCACTTACAGAGCAGCACTGGACTCAGTGCTGGCAGAGCTGCCCCTTCGGCATGCTGGCTTTGGTTTATATAAGCTTTTCTGCTTGCTCTTTCCTCTGGGCCAAAGCAGGCTGCTCTCTAACTCCACAGTGAAGGGAACAGCCTGACAGCATCTCTGTGTGCTGCCCAGAGGAACATATCAAGCCACAGCCCCAAAGGGAGCTCAGCAACAGATCCTGCCCCAGTGCCATCCCCAGGGCAGCGGTGCCAGGGAGAGCTCTTACCCAAGAGACAGCACAGACACTGATCTATCAGGACACACAAACACTAAGCCCTGATGGCAGGCCTCAGGGCCTCTGGCCAGGGAAGAACATGCAGTTAGATCATGGCTGCTTCTTGCAGGGAGCAACTGGTGGATGAAGACTGGAGCACCCACTTGCATGCAGGAACATGTTAACCCAGCCCGGAACCTTCATCTCCTAATACAGCCACCAAATACCATAGCAGAACAGCTCCCTTCCACCTGGGCCCAGGCAGGTCCACAGAGCAGCAGAAGTGGTGTAGAGATTACCAGGTTTTCACTTACTCTCCTGCAAGAAGATGATGGGCCCAGCAGGAAGGGCTGGCTGCTCCCTAAGGGAAGGGGAGCCAAGAGGACCCCAGCAGAAACACCACCCTCAGCAGCAGGCACAGTCCTAAGAGGCCTGAGCACACCCGGTCCATCAGAAGTCCCAGGTACTGCTTGCAATGACTGAGATCCAGAACCCACTCAGGACTGAGAGGAGATGAACCAAGACCAAGGCTGGAGGCACAACTGCAATACAAGTGTCTTTCAGAAAAGAAAGCTGGAGATACAGCTACAACACGTGCCTGAGGGTCCTTTCGGGAGCCAAGGGGTACACCCAGTAGCAGGGCTGGAGCCAGGCACTCCTACAGCATCACTCAGGAGAGAAGGAAAGCTTCAGGCTTGTCAGGACTGATGAGCACTGTTGGTTAAATGGGGCTGGTCCAAGCTGCATATAACCCTTGGCAAAGAGGAGCTGCCCAGTTAGTGAGCACAGCTGTGGTATCCTGAGCTGGGGAACCACTGCTTGTTCTGATGGCATCAACCAGGGCTGAAGGGGAGCCCAACCCTGTGTGAGCTCAGTCCATTGTTGGTGCTTTCTGAGGTGGTGGAGTAATACGTGGGGCTGGAGCTGCCTCGCTATGGGACCAAGCATGGCTGTTTGCTGTGGGTCACACAATGGGTGGCCAGGCAGCATCCCCATGAGGTCAGAGAGAGCAGTGGGGACAGCACTCTGCATCATGGCTTTATGCGCTTAAAGAAAGCTTTATTTTGAAAGAAACATTTAAAAGCAGCAGGTTTTTGTTGTTATTTTAAAGCTATAAATTATTGAGAGACATATCATTGCTTTCCCAGATCATTCTCATGCAACCAAAAGACAGTTCTACATTTGAGAGTGCTTTGCAACAGAATGAGTCGGGTGCGTTTCACTCAGAACTCACCCCTTTAGCCATGTCTTAAACTACTTCACCACTTGCTCTGATTAGCAGAGTCTCCTCAGGACAGAGAGGCCCTGGAAGAGCTGGAGGTGTTGCAGGTCAAGATGAAAGCACCCTGCGTGCCATTAACTGTCAACACTATAACTAGCTTAAATCAGTGCAATTAGATGGCTCACGGCTTACAGGAATAACAGCAGCAGCTTTTCAGTCCACTCGCTGTGTGCTTAAAGCACAGCCTTGACGTTAAAGCGATGTGATTAAAAGCAAGTGTTGGGGCTGAGACCCGGCAGAGGAGCTCAGCAGGCAGGGTTAAGTTCACAGCTTTTTCTGGGGCTGGACATGCCAGGGCCTGGAAAAGATCTCTGAGCAATAGCAGAGCCGGATTGGCTTTTGGGTCTGCAATGCCATCTTGTGATGATAGCTGGGAAGTCAGGGTGCCCTCTGTGGAGTCATTAGGTGCGTTAGGGCTCTTGTTCCGGGGGTCGGTAGCCCAGGAGCAGCCCAGTTTAACAAGTCAGGGGCCAAGAGAAAATCTGTCTGTGGCTGAAAAGTCCCTGTTCTTGCTTTGAAAGAGTGGAAATAATTCATTCAGTTAATATTTCTCTCTCTAGCTCAGTTATAAGGCTATAAAAGCCATTTCTTCCAGGCTGAAGAAGCAGACCGGTGTCTTTCCGTGGGTGCTGAGGGCACAATAATAACTTGCTGGGACAGAGACCCAGCTCCATCTTCCCTGGCCAACACTTCAAACACTGCCCAGTACTCTGTATCCGTGGCCAGACACATCAGTGTAGCTATGACCTCTCTCACTAGGGATCCATTCAAAGGCAGGCTTCCACCAGGGCTTTGTGCTCCAGTGAGACATTTCAGGGCCTTTTGGTGCTCCTCCTGTAGTTTGGGCTCTCAAAGCTTGGGCTTGTCTCAAAGCAACACGCTGCTGGAGCTGTCTCTTGCCTTCAGCAACCATCCACTCCCATCTGTCTTCTTCAAGTGCTTCTTGGTCTTTTTTTCAGCCCAAGGTGGGCAGCTGTTCTTCCTGGATGAGGGCATGCTGGTGCAGACCATGGCATGTGTGGTGCCTTGTTCTGGGAAGTGCTGGGCTCATTCTGTTCAGGACAGCCATGGCTGCGTGAGGGGAGGGAAGCTGGTGCTGAGCGGTGGAGTTAGGTGCTTTAGAATCATAGAATCCCAGCCTTGTTTGGGTTGAAGGGACCTTAAAGCTCATCCAGCTCCAACCCCTGCCACAGGCAGGGACACCTTCCACTGGAGCAGCTTGCTCCAAGCCCCTGTGTCCAACCTGGCCTTGAACACTGCCAGGGATGGGGCATCTCTGAAAGATGCGGGGATGATGAGAAGCTGTATGGTTGAGAGACAGGGAATAGCAAAAGAAGGGAGCACTTCATGATTTTATTAGTGGAGGTCTCACTGCCTGTGGCTGAGAGCACATGCCCACAGACAGGGATGGATGATGAATTCCAGACCCAAAGCAGGCTGCCTAAGCCACAGCTCCACTTTGGCAGCTGTACCACTCACTAGCGCAGCGTGGGCCCCAAATTAATATGCCTCTTATGATAAGATGTTTTCAGCAGGACCAGGGAGATACTTCAAGAGCTTTCTGGATGCCAAACACCAGAATTCAGCGATTCTCGGTGCCAGGACCAGCCTCTCACTTAACAGCATGGATTTCCTCATGTTCCTGCACAGCCTTCCACTCTAGAAAGTGGGCTGGGAGCATCAGTTTATCTCACATAGTAAGGGAGAGCTCAAGCAAATGCTTCCACGTTATTTGTGAACTCTGGGTAAATGTGTCACATCAGGTGAAACACAATGGCTCTGCTATAGGCTCAAAGTAAAGCCCTTTTCTGTCACAGCTTCCTCGTGAGTGTGCTCTCCACATCAGCTGCATCTCTACAGGGGTATGAGAAGAGGTTTCTGAAGCAGGCTGAGCCCAGCAGTGCCATGCCTGGAGTCCACACTGCAGCATCCCGGCCAGAACCACCGCTCTGCAGAGCTGAGCACAACCCCACTGACTGGAAACAGCACCCACCTGGGCAGCCAGTCCTCTCTGCCTGCCTCCAGACCTGCAGCAACACCCCAGAGGTGTCCACAGCAGTGTGAGTCCTGGTTCCATGGTGGTTTCATCTGTGTTGGCCTTCCCCATACCGCAGGCTGGTGTCAGGAAACATCATGTTGTTTCTTGATGCCGAGATCCCTGCTTGGCCTGTTGTTCCTCTCAGCCTGGTGGAAGCTAAACACATCCTCCTTTTCTGCTGCAAGTGCCGTGCTGGGGACTGAAGGGACTGAGAGGCTTTGTTTCAAGATGGATTAGAGAAAGAAGTTACCACAAAACAAAACACAGCCAGCATTCAGAAGAGCTCCTCTAGTCTAGACACAGCCTTCCTTGAACTCCCCACGTCCCAGCACTGCTCTGCAGTTTGTGTTCGGAGCAATCGACAGGCTCCAGCAGCCTGTTTAACCCCTGTTGAGCAAACCATGGATTCACAGAATGGTTTGGGTTGGAAAAGATCTTGAGATCATCCAGTTCCAACCCCCTGCCATGGGCAGGGACACGTCACACTAAACATGTCACCCATCGCTGAGTTACAGAATAAAGGAGGAATTGTATCCAAGAGATTTTGCTCTAGGTGGGTTAAAGCAGGACATGAGCCCCTGCCCATTGGCACAGCGCATCCGCTCGAGGGACTTGCACTAGCATGGAGCTGCAGTGCTTCAGAGATCTGTGTGCCACAAGCCTGGGATGGGACATGCCACGGTGTAAGCGATGTCTGGAGCTCCTGCCACTGTTCTTTACTATTCTCCTCAGCTCCAAAACCGCCTGTGCCCAGGGCCTTGCTGCCTGCCCCACACCACTGCTCTTCTCCAGCCTCAGTGCGGCAGGGTCAGCACCATGGTCCTTCCATCCCATCGGACCTTGGCTCAGCAGCGTTTGTGCCTCACAGTCAGTGCCTGGAGCAAGAGGAAGAGCAATGCTGCAAGGCAGGGAAGACAATTCAGTGAAGCGCTCCTAGGGAAGTTCAGTAAACGTGCAATGTCTGCCAGCCCTGTGTCCCTTTGGCCATTACTGCCCTATGTACTGTGGGGCTGGACGTCCAGCACAACCACAGAGCAGCTTTGGGGCGTTAGCAGAGCTCTGTTATAAAGCACTTGTATAACCTTAATTGTGGAGATGGTAGCACGATGTGTTTGCTCCTACAAGCACGGTGCGATGAGATACAAGCCAATACTCGACACCAGCATTTTGTCAGCCCCTGAGCAGGAGATGACAGGACAGCCACACTGCTTTGGCTGCCTCTTCTTCATGAGATTTCACCAGATCTGGGGCAGCAGCACAAGAGGATGTGGGGCGGTTGGATGAGTGCAGAGGAGGCCACGGAGATGCTGCGAGGGCTGGAGCAGCTCTGCTCTGGAGCCAGGCTGAGAGAGCTGGGCTGGGGCAGCCTGGAGAAGAGAAGGCTCCTGAAGGGGAGACCTTAGAGCAGCTCCAGTGCCTAAAGGGGCTGCAGGAAACCTGGAGAGGGGCTTTGGACAAGGGCCTGTAGGGACAGGACAGGGGAATGGCTTTAACCTGCCAGAGGGGAGACTGAGATGAGCTCTGAGGCAGAAGCTCTTCCCTGTGAGGGTGCTGAGGCGCTGGCACAGGGTGCCCAGAGAAGCTGTGGCTGCCCCATCCCTGGCAGTGTTCAAGGCCAGGTTGGACACAGGGGCTTGGAGCAACCTGCTCTAGTGGAAGGTGTCCCTGCCCGTGGCAGGGGTTGGAGCTGGAGGAGCTTTGAGACCCCCGCAAGCTAACCGTCCCACAGCTGTTACCGAGTTCATTTCCCCGCCCCGCTGCCCGGGACTCGCTGCCCGCCATCCGGGCCCGCCTCAGGGGAGCGGCCGAGGCGGACGGGGCGGTGCCTGCGGAGCCACCTCAGCGGCGCGGCAGGGCCCGGCCTTTCTCCGCCGCGCAGCCATGAGGGACGGGTACGCTGTGGCGCTGGGCCCGGCGGCCGCCATGAGGTGAGGGGAAGCGGTGAGGTGGAGGCGCCGGGCCTGCCGCCGCGGGTCTTTCCGACACCCATGCTGGAGGCCGGGGGCGCACCACCCCGCCCGCGGCTGGGGGTCGGAAGCGCCACCCCTAGTATTCCCCCTTTTGTATCGTATGTAATGGTTACTCGTGGCTGAACGGCGGCCGTGCCCCCGCGGGGGGATAGCCTCCGAGGCCTGGGGTTGGAGCGTGGTTTGTTCAGGCTGTGCCGCTTAGTAGCAATTTCTTAGCCTATTATTCGCTTTGATTTACTGTTTTTCCCCGTTCCCTGAGCCAGCTCCCAGCTGTTCAGCTCGATTAACGCAGATTTAATTAATTGACTATTTGAAGTGATGTTTCTCTTGTGCTCTCTTTAGGACTTATAGCCCCTTCCGTGGCTTTTGTATGTATGGAGGGATTGCTGTGGCTGGAAGGTCCCCGGCGGCCGGGCTGCTGGAGGGAGGAGACCACCCTCGGGTAGTGGGGGGCTGCCAGGGGCCTTCCTCCTGCCAGCCTCGGGCTTTGCAGGGGGTGGAAGCAGCAAAATGAGGTGTCTTACGGAGGAGACTGAAGCTATGGGAGCCAGCATGTGCCTGTGCGGGGGAGATGTAAAAGAGTGACCTACACGTGAGACACAAGGGAGAGCCCGGGAGCTTCTGGAGACGTGGTGAGGCCTCTCCGTGAGCCAGTGGGGGACATGGGCAAAAAGGTGGTTCATTGTGCTGTGCCAAGGAGACAAAATGGCCTCTGCTGGCTTCTGAGTGGGCTGTTGGTCCAGCCTCTGGTGCTCTGGGGTGCAGACAACAACCAGCTTATCCAGTGAAGCACACAGTGCTTACAGTTGCTGGAGGAAGCCCTGATAAGAGGAGGTGTTAGAAGTGAGGCCCACATCACCACAGTGTACTTTTGGGGCTGTACTTACAGAATCCCAGACTGGTTTGGGTTGGAAGGGACCTTACAGCTCCTCCAGCTCCAACCCCTGCCACGGGCAGGGACACCTTCCACTGGAGCAGGTTGCTCCAAGCCCCTGTGTCCAGCCTGGCCTTGAACACTGCCAGGGATGGGGCAGCCACAGCTTCTCTGGGAACTCTGTGCCAGTGCCTCAGCACCCTCCCAGGGAAGAGCTTCTGCCTAAGAGCTCATCTCAGTCTCCCCTCTGGCAGTTAAAGCCATTCCCCTGTCCTGTCCCTACAGGCCCTTGTCCAAAGATCCTCTCCAGGTTTCTTGTTGCCCTTTTAGGTACTGAAGGACTGTTCTAAGGTGTCCCTGGATCTTTCTGTCCTCTAAAATCCCAATTTGGGGTTCTGTTGGACCCAGCAGTAGTCAGCTACCCATTGCTGCTTAGTGCCTGTGATAGTGTTATGCTGCTGGGAGAGGAAAGCGCTTGCCAACACGCTCCTGACACTGCCAGTGCTGTTCTGGCACTGACTGGTGCCAGGTTTTGGCAGTGCTCTGCATGCTTGAGAGTGGAGTAACTCCTCCTCAGTGGAGTTAATCCTAGATTGGATGCAGACAATCTGCAGTCAGAAAATAAAACATCTGTTGCAGACATTTGGTTTAATATAACATCCTTTATATGAAAACTAGGGTCAGCTAATTAACTGGTTGGGGTTAAAGTTTGAATTTGGGGCCTTTAGAGATGCTTGTGTTAACTGTATGTTTTTTAATGACAGGCAAATGGTTTGCATGTTTCTCTGCAGGTGGGGGCTTGCTGGAGCAGCAGCTGTTAGAAGGAACAAGCTTTCTGTGATGCTTTGAAGATCCTCATTTGAAAGACACTGAGAAGATGGAAACTTGCAGTCCATAAGAGAAGGACGGATGTCGTCACTTGAAACATCAAAGGTGGTTGAGGGGCAAGCTATAACCAGAACTGCATGTGCAATTTGTTAATTGTTAATCCCCTCTACTGCTTGTTTAAAAATACCTATTTTTATGTGACCTCTATGTATTAAATTTATTTAAACTTGCTCATTTTGGTTTTCAGTGTATCATAAGGCTGTTGGGTCATAGAATACCAGAATGGTTTGAGTTAGAAGGGACTTTAAAGCTCATCCAGTTCCAATGCCTGACATAGTCAGGGCCCCCTTCCACATAAAAAAACAGAAAAGGAATGGGGCACAGGGTTGCTGCTGCCCTTCCTGCTGTGCACAAATCCACCATAGCCTGTGCCACAAGGAGAGATTCTTAGCAAGCTTCCCTGTGCTCCAGCACTCTGAAGGACATCATATTTCTAGAGTTTTCTGTAAAGGAAATAAGGGTGGAGTTCTTATTTCTGCTGCATACACGCCAGTACAAGCTCACAAGATTCCCTTTGCATGCTTCAGTTCCCAACATGAAGAAATTTCTTGTTATCTCCATCCCTAGGGCTGGGGGGAGGTGAAGCCCATGAAAAATCATGGGGAATTGGAAAAGGTTCTAAACATGTAAAACACATCGGAACTGGTGGGGAGGGCAGACAGCCATGACATATTCAGACAAAAATACTGTTGAAACTCGAAAGTGGCCGTAGTCAGAGCATCAGAGCTTTCACGGAGATGCCTGATCCATTGCGATTCAGTGCAGTCTTATGGAGAACCCTGTGTTTGTGAAATAATCCAAACTTGGGAGGTTTTTAGGCTAAAACTTATATTTTCAGTTTTTAAAACATGGTTCAATGGTGGTCAGCCACATCACAATGCCATTACCCTGCTGTAGGTGCTGTGTAGATGCAGTGCCTCTGTATGTGAACTAAACGCCAAGCGTGGGCCTGAGGCTGCTGTTGTACACCGCAGGAGTGTAACAGCATCAGCATAGTCAAGTGGTTAATGGCTGGAGTTTACAAATTCGAGCCTTTTGATAAAGCAGTAGCGCATGTCAGGTTACCGATGGTTTATGTTGAATAGGTGTGTGCCTCACAAAGTTAGTACAAATGAGGTAGCGCTGAATTTTATCAGGGCTCTCCTGATTTTGAGCTGTCCCTGATGCTGCTGTTCCTTAGATGAACTATTCTATGATCCTGTGTTAGCCCTTTCCACCATTTGAATACCAGTGATGTTTGCATATGCATTTTTTATACTCTAGATAGAAAGACTTGTTGAAGAATTCAACATTATTGGAAAAAGGGTGGAGTTTTTTCAGCTGAAGTCATACACTAATACAACTTTACTGTTACTATATGAACAAATTCCACCTGCAAGACTAGTAACAAGTTTCCTATGGGTTTGTACTACACATCTTCCTCTCCCTCATACTGGCCCAGGAGGGGAGCTGGGGGGTCCTTGCAGATGGACTCTCAGTTTCTCTACCAGCTCTTTCCAAAATCATCAGAAAGGGCGGATATATGCTCAGCCACACACAGCCTGTGCTATATGGACAATAAATACACACCAACTGGCTTATTTCCTTGGAAAACTTCCTGCAACAAGGCTCTACTACATTGATCTCAGGGCTGAAGCCGAGACTTGCAGGCCTGGTTGTGCTATAACCGAAAAGGCAGTAGAAAGGGATGGAGAAAGTCTGCTGGCAGCAGTGATTATCCCATCAGAGCACTTGGGAAAGACTGCAGAGCTCTGTCCAGGGCATGATGTACATTGGGAGCCCTGCAACTCTCAGGCAGCAGTAGGGGCTTTGCTTTTTCCCCAGATCCAACAGGCTCTGTGCACATACTGGCAATAAAAACCACCACACAAGGATGTCATAAACGCTCTCCAGTGATCAGCACGAGCACAGACTTTGGGAAGTGGTGCTCTGCATCCTACCGCAGCAGCCACGTTCACAGGACAGTGATGGTCAGTGCTGGACGGCTCCATCGGCAGCACAGAGGCAATCGATAAAGGTCAACATGACTCAGGTTGGCGCCTGGACCGAAGGGTGACAAAGGAAATTGAGAGAGAACCCACAGGGTCTAAGAGGAACGCAATACTGGCACTGAAATAAAGCCAGGGAAATGGAGCAAGACCCGCTTTGCTGCTCAGGAAATGCTGGCGTGATTTATGGGTCTGTTTATTAGCACTGTAAGTTTTGCAATCTATCTATGACTTTTACTGGGCAGAAGTGGCTGGATGGCTTACATTTCATCACGGTGCTTTGCTCTGCTTTCACTGCTGTGCAGTACCGGGGCACAGCTGTAGTTAACTTAGATTTATGTGTTTGGTTTCAAGCACTTAATTGTTTTTTTATCCTGAGCTTGTTAAGGGAGCTGAATTCCTCGCGATTGTTCTCTGAGCCCTTTCATATGATCTCAACACAGTATTTTGCACTGGTCCCCTGGGTTTTCTTTAAAATACCGTCTGCATTATGGTTTGGTTGTGCTCTCTAGGCGCATACAGAGGAGAAAAATCAGGCTGTCATCAGTTCAAAAGGCAGACTTTCCCCTTTCCCCCGGAGGCTGGATTAGCTGCACACCCTCACCTTTGCAAAGCAGCAGCTCCCCAGGTGGTGGAGAGCTCGGTTCTATGGCCACAACGTTACATTAGAAAGAAAGATATCAACAAGGAAAGGATTCCGAATCATGGACAGTGTTTGCTCGGCTGCGCCCGGTCACGGAAGCAGCTCGGCTAGGGCGAAGGCGGGAAAAGTGAACCTTCCTCACAGCGGCGCAAGGTGGCAATGTTGGCTCAGATGAAAAGGGGCTCCCTGCACATGAACCGTAGGGGGTTTTACCAGAAGCTTCTAATGAACCTAACAGGCAGTTGGATCCCATTAAGTATCCTAGGGACGGTGAGACCTCCGTTCTGCTGAGGAGAGCGATCCTTAGGCTTGAGGTGCCAGGGCCGGAGTGTCTGCCTCGTCACAGAGGTAACACCGCTTTGGGGCTTTCGAGAGCCAGGAATCCTTAGTACCTCGGGCAAACACACGCTGAGGCGTTTTGGTAGCATTGCCAGCTCCCCCACTTCAAGTAACGGTAAGCGGGGAGGCGCGGTCCCTGAGAGAGCCTGGCTGTGTGCGAACCGTGGACACACGGTTCTCGCCGCGGGAGCCTGCGTTTCAGACGGCACGGACCGCAGGATTACCCGGCCCTCACCCCGCGCTGCTCTAGCTGGGGCAGGCAGCGGGGAGGCCCAGAGGGGGCGGAACGAGCTGAGGGCAGCCGCGAACCCGCGACCCTCCCACCGCTGCCGGGGGGCGGAGCCAGGGGGGAGCCACTCAGCCCCGCCCCCGAGAGCCTTCCCATCTGCCCCCGCGGGAGCGCGCGGACAATGAGCTGGGGACGAGCGGCGGGCTGGCGCTGCGCGGCTCGGCGGGGATCTCGCGAGAGCAGGGTGAGCGGCTCCCACCTCTCGCGAGACCGGTGCCTTCCCCCCCCCCTTCCCCTCCTCCTCCCGGGCCACATCCACATCCACATCCACACACGGAGGGCGGAGCGGACCGGACCGGGTGGCCCTCAGCAGCGGAGCGGCGCGGAGCGGGGCGGCCGCCGCCGGGCACGTGAGCGGGCGGGCGTGCTCTCGCGAGCGCGGCGAGGCCTGCAGCCGCATCCCCCCCTTCCGTCCCTCCCTCAGCCCCTCCGCGCCCCCCTCCCCCCCCCTCCGAACGGGAGCCGCCGCCGCCGCGGTCCCTTCCCGCCGCCCCTTGGCCCGCAGGTAGGAGCGGCGCTGCGGCCCCCCCCCTTCTCCGGCCCGCCGCCACGTTAACAACCGGGAGGGAGGGAGGGAGGGAGGGGAAGGGAGGAAAACGTCCGTTAGGAACGGCCGCGGGTTGGGGGGGACGGGCCTGGTGCGCGGCCGCAGCGCGCATGCGGAGGTGCCGGCTCCGGTGTGGCGGCCTCAGCGCTGCCCCGCGGCCGCCCGCAGCGCCCCCGCCCGGCGGTACTGCGGCCTCCGGCGGTGCCGAACAAAGCCCCGCGGCTCCGGTGTGCGCTGCCCCGGCGCGGGGCTTGCTGGACGCAGGGCGGGGGTTTCCTCTCGGCTGCTCAGTGTTTCCGCGCGTGAAACGTGTCTGTAGGGGTGATCCCAGCTAAAACCACGCTTCGCGCCGTGAGTGGGACTTCACCGGAGCGCCTGGGAGCGCTTCTGGTAGCCGCGGAGTCGGCATCATTCTCCCGCAGGCCCTAAAACGTGCACGCGGAAGCTGAACATCATGTCCATAACCTTCCGAACGTGTTTGAAAGCCGTTAGCCTCAAAAACTGCGGGGTTTGATGTTTATCTGGCATTAACAATTAATGAATTGAGCCTTAAAGAACAGTGGCAGTGGGAGCATCCGTCTGATTCCTCTTTCTACTCAGTTTCACTTTCATACGATTTAGGCTTTGGTAGCACATCATGCTGCAGGGATTTTTATATCGTTTTCCCTCCTGTTGTGGGTTAATAATGTTCTGTGTCTTTGATGTACATATTTTGTTTCCAAAGTCAAAATGACGAGATCTGGAATTCACTTATGCTGAAAAGAAGCATAAAAGTTGAAAACTTTCTGGGAACCTGAAGAGCTGCTTTGTTCTGATAAATGAAGCATTTATGCTGTAGAAAGAAAGCTGAAAAGACCATCTTTTGAATGTGAAGCTTTTGTCTTTCCCATGAAGTATACCTTTGGGAAAAAAGTATTTGTTACTGTTTTAAACAGTTGAATAGTCTTTATTCATTTTACTCGGCCTTCAATTCTTCAGGCTTTCTGAGCTGTTGGTGGAGTAGGTGCTCCTGACTTTCTAGAGTAGGTAGGGAGCAGCTCTTGTGGAAAGTTAAGTCTCTTCCAGCAGTCTGTATGGGTTTTGTGCCTCAGAACAGGAAATGGGAGTGTTTTTTTCTGATGCTGCTTTATACAGAATGTTGATCCAGCGGCTTAATCTTCCTGACTTTTGAAACATGTTAATACATTGAAAACAATGTATTAAAATCATACCTTATTTGCTCAAAATGTAGTGTGATATAAACACTTGTATTACTGAGAAATGAATGATCTTCTGTCTTGAATTTTATCAGCAAACCTACAAAATGATTCATTACTGAATTATGTGGAATGATTAGATTTGAGTGAGGATGCTGCCACTTGAGCCTGGTGCATTTGTGTGCTCAGTGGTAACCCAATCTCAGCACTTTCATGTTGCGCACTGGGTAAAGGAGATAAAATCTGACCAGCACATGCAAGAATTGTGATTGCTTCCTCATGATTCTGGTGAGATGGTGATGTTATGAGCTTTTTATGTGTGTTTCTTTTAGAGAAGCTATCTGTCATTTCCAGTGTTTTGCACGTACCTAGGGGATACATACATCCCAGCACTAAAATGATGGGAAGAATAACCGAAGAGGAATTCCTAAATCCATCCTTAAAATGTGAATATCCATGTTCCTCAAGGTAAAAACTAAAAACCAATTAAGGAGAAGAAGGGTCAGTCTCTGAGGCTCCGAACTCAGGTGTCCAGATCTTGTATGGATATTATGATCCATACAGCTGGACTACGATTGCCACCTACTTCATTCAGGACTGCACCTAAATAAAGATGCTCTTTAATTTGGTTGGAAATAAGTAAATATCATCCATTGCCCTTCTCTGTGACCGACACCCATCTCTGCAGAGAGGTCTGGTGAATGTGAAGGTATTTTGTAATGTAATGCTTGAAGTGTTCTGGGTAGCTCAGCAAATCTGGGGGAAAGCTGTTGGAAGGAAAACTGTAAAGATATTATTTCCATTCAGTTCCTTTGTTACTTTATGATTGCATTTTCATAGCCTCTCTGCTGTTTGCATTCTTCCTGTGTGCTCTGAGTCAACAAGTCTTGAAAACAAAAGCAAATTCCTCACAGTGTTTCTGAACTAATTTAGTTTGCAAGTATTGAAGTACCATATTGTGGAGTCAGAACTTGAGTTTTATTTTGAGCACTGAAACAGTCCCTTGATTCTTCTCTGCAACAAGAATGCATCTCAACAACCATATACAAGATCTCAGCTGGGAAAGAATGTGATTTTATCCCAAGTCTGGAAATGCCTGGAGGCATCAAACTTGCATTCCCTGAGCTGTTCAGAAGCTTTTTAATCACCAGAATACAAAAGTGTTCTGTTTTGCTTGAAAGAAACAAACTAAGGTAGAACTGGTTCTCTGTTACAGTGATCAACTCTGGCTTGGTCTCTGTTTGAATTGCTACACCTGTTATTTTTAGGATATAATTATGATGTGTTCTGTGGTTGATGTCCAAGTTTTGGTGCCTGTGAGGCTGTTGTTCGTCTGCAGCGCTGATGTGAATGAACAGCGATCATATCCTCGCTTTGCATGAACGTGTAGTCATTGGTACCAGATCTTCCAGCCTAAGATCCTACGTTATTCCACTGTGACTGGTTTTGGCAGAGCCCTTCTCTTGAACCAAGCCTTGACGGCCTCACAGAGCTTTTTGTAAGTGCTGGAACCTCTGTGCATCCCCCTTATTGAAGAGTTGGAGCTCAAATGTAGGTGCCAAGAGTAGCCTCGCAAGTAGTAGGAAGGAGTGTCTGGAAGCCATATAGGTAATCTGTGCACATGACAGCAGTTACTCTGTTATGTTCCAGGATGTTTCTGTTTTCCTTTTCTAAAAATATACATTTTTGTGCCTATCTTACTCATTCTGTACTGTTTCTTATACCCTTTTTTACTTCTGTTGTTTCTGTAAAGGAGTGTGCTCTTTTCCACTGCACTCTTACAAAAAGAAGGATGCTTGAATTTATTAAATAATGAGCAGAAATAGGAATTCAGCATCTTTTACAGTGCTCTTCCACATTCAGATGTTAAAAACTGTAAATTCTTCTAAGATAAGCTAGTTATTTTAATTCCCCATTTATAAGTAAGTCTTTTTTTTATATGTAATACTTCAGGTCTGAAGCAATACTCTGTTATAGTAACTTAATATTTCAGGTTTTTACATTCTCCTCTGGTGAAGCTGAACATAATAATCCTATGAGCTGAAACTCTTTCAGTTGTTCTGCCTAGAACAGATTGGCTAATCTGCACTCCAAAAGAGCGCTTCCATCCAGTGTGCCAGTGCTGCTTGAATGTTGAGGGCATGACCTTTGAAGATCAGTTGAACACAATGGGTTGTTTTCTTGCCTGTGAAACAGCAATGTTAAATTACCACTCTGAACTCTGCTACCTGAAACAAACGGTCATCTGCATTTTCTCTGTAAGGCTGCAACACAGTTCCTCCTTTGCCTCTGTAAAAACAGTGGCTTTGTCTGCATTGTCCAAGTTAAAGTAATCCTCTAGACTTCAAATCCCTTAGGCTTGGTCAGTCAGCAGCTGGAAAACATCTGCTCCTCATTTCCTTGTGAGTTTTGGTTTTCACGCCATCAGTTCTTAGCACAACATGGGGAGCTCTCCGTCTAAATCTGTCACTTGAGCTTCTGGATCTCTTCCGCCGATAACCTTGGAGATGGTTTTGCCAAGAACCACGTGAATTCTTCATAGCAGAATAGGTTCCTGCAGAAGGGATGGAGAAGAGGAATCCATAGATCTTTATCTGAAGAGCAAGAACTCAGAATGCGAGACTTCTCTGAGACTTTTTTCCCAAGGGTGTGCAGCCTTCAAAAGCCTTGTGTTGTTACAGACTGAGGGGGTGGTATTTCAGCTTGCAGCTTCATGCTTTTAACAGAATCGAGTTTTACTTGGCGACATTCATTGTGTGTTCTGAGAAATTTGGTTTTGAAGTGAAAGTGAAACTGACTAGAAAGTGAAAACACGGATTTTTCATTTTGGAGACTCTCCTATAAAGAATGGAAGAGCAATGGGGGAAAAGATGAGTTTCTCTAAGAACAAGCTTCATGTTTAAAGCCATCATATGTACGCACAGGTTAAAGAACCCCGATTGGTAGAAGGATTAGGGAGCAAGGGAGCAATTTACAGCCTCTCAGGTGTTCCCCAAAACGTGATAATCTCAAGTTGTCATGTGCAGCATGATCAACAGGTCCCAAGGATTAACTGAATTGAACTGTTTTCAGGAACAAAACTGATATTTATATTGAGGCAGTTCTAGCAGTTTTATTGAAGTTTATTATGAGTTTTATACAAAAAGAAAAACCTTCTGTAGGGTTTGAAAATCAGCCTCATTTTGGCCTTTATTTGGTCCCAATGTATTCTGTAGGATTCAAATTTCTTGGTTTTGTTGTCTGCCTTTACAGAAAACTCTTTTGCAACTTGTAGGTACAAAATGTGGGTGTTTTTTCATTGTCTGCATTTGTTTGGAAACCTAATAACAACATTTTGACTTTCCACTTGTTTTGAGATTGCTTCATATTATATATTTTCAAATCTTAATATGGCCAAATTTCTGTCCACAGCTCTTAAAAACGTATGTCCGAAAGCCTGTCTGTTCCCAGGGTAGCTGAAATGACATGAAGAACAATTAGCATAACACTTTGTACTCTGCTAAATCATGTCTGGATCTTTAGACAGCTTTGTTCAGTCAGACTCATCTTGCTGCTGTGACTCAGTGGATGGCACACTCGCTTAAAGCTGGCATGGGTCCATGGGAGCCTGTCTCTACCAGGTGCTGACATGAAAGCTTTCAGAATGTGAGCGAGGCAAGAAATGTTATCTTGGAATCATGTGTTAAACCTGGCCATGTGGAAGTTAAACATTCTTTGGTTATGGTTTTTAGAGCTTTTCCTCACTTTGCATTGTTGTCTTCATCTAATCTTAAAGAGTGGGGGGTAGGAGTAGAGTACAGCAGCTATTGCAAGATGACAGTGATGTGGTAAATAGTGATTTTGTAAGGACTCTTAACATCTAATGAGGTGCAGGGCAGTTCACATTGTCTTTATCATGCTGTCTTACTGTCCCTTCATGCTTTTTCATCAGATTGTCACTGTTTCTGTGTCTTGTCTGTGTACTCACACCCCACCCCCCCTTACTGGTTTATTTTTCCCTTTGCTTCCCTCCCCTATGGGTGTTCGCAGCAGCCAAGCCTGGTTATGTAAAATCTTCGTGTGTACACAGGGTCACCTCATGGCATGTCATCAGGTTCTCTGCAGCCCATGTCCGTGCCAGACTAGGTTTTGTTCTCTGCTAATCTCTGCAGCGCAGCAGACAGTGAACCGCCAATTGAAAACTGTGACAGGAGGATTAGTGAGCATCTGTTAAAAGAGAAAGGGCAGTGGAGAACTTTCCTGATCTAGTGAGAACTTGAACAGTGCAAGTCCTTGCATTAACGGCAGGATGCACTGTGCCTTTCCTAACTCTCTGCTGAATCACTGTGAGGGGCAGGTTCATAAAGCCTTCTGGAATACTTGATGTTATGAAGAATCTCGTAAGTTCAGTTTTAAACCATTCTATAAGTGTGTGAGTGAGCTACAAGGAAATTTATATGTAAGAATGGCAGGAGTAAAGATTAACCTGTGGAATTACCATTCAGTACTTTGAAGATTACTGACTGTATGTAAGATAAAACAGGTGCCCAAGTGCATATTAGTATTTCTCTCCTGTTTGAACTTGAGTCTTTTTACTTTTGCAACATAATTCTTAAAGGCTTCCTATTCAGGTATCCTTCATTGTGGTCAGCTTATCCTAGCTATCTCACTTAGAATTGCCTCCTCTGTTCTCCCTGTGTTCTTGTTTTACTGTTTTCCTCTGAAGCTTTCTGTCCTCTGCCTCAGATACTTTTAAACTTATTACTTATTTCCATCCCCATGTTTCTCAATCTCTTAACCTAATGTTACATACTTAAGCTTCCTTTAAGTGACTCCATGGTATGCGGATCTTAAAAGCATAGGTGAAGTACAAGTCTAGCTATGCTGGTAACAGAGTATGTAGCAAACTCTGTAAAGCAGGATTTTAGTTATGTATCTCTCATACAATGCATTGGTTTTCTACATAAATGGGTAATTTTGTAACATGCTGCTACCCAGAAAGAAATCCCAAGTGCCATCCAACTTAAAGTCAAAAATCCCTGTGTGTTATTGAAACAGGGCTCTAGATTGGGTAGGCAGTTGGGATAGAGACCTGCTCATAACCTTGACTTTTTTCTTCTGTTTCCAGTACAAGAAAAATTGCCTTCTGCAGAGCTGGTCTCTTCAAGGGAAAATCCTTGCTTTCATTTTATCCTTCCCATTCCTCGCCAGACATGCCTGCTCTCTTAGAAGCTGGTTTCATTTGGAGCTATGCAGTTTGTGCCTGTTTCTTTTTTCCAGCCAGTTCTGTGTTCTCCATGTTTCTGAGTGGCAGTGCTGGAGAAGCAAAAACTGCTCCGCAGAGATTCAAAAGGGCTTTACTGCACCTGGAACCCAAGAACAACATGTTCCTAGTGACATGTTTTCATGTGTATTGAATTGCTTTCAATTTTGTGCATCCGTCCCAAGGCTGAAGGAGGATGCAGGAAAGAATTACAGGGTGTTTCTGCTCTGGACTTAAAAAGACCTGAATATTTTATGCAATATATCCATTGTACCATAAAACATACTGTGGGAATTGGTACACTGTTTAGTTAAAACTTCAAGTGAATGCAGTTGATCCAAATA
This sequence comes from Myiopsitta monachus, assembly GCA_017639245.1. NCBI lineage: Eukaryota > Metazoa > Chordata > Aves > Psittaciformes > Psittacidae > Myiopsitta > Myiopsitta monachus. The sequence goes on along the minus strand of CM029917.1, from coordinate 37,028,252 downwards.
CTGAAATCCTAGGTTAGTATTTTAGTAGGGCACAGGGCAGATATCTGATTCTTACAAGCGACATCTTAGGATCTTTAACTACCACATGTGGTCATGGTATCAAAGTGTTGGGCCTGAACCAAAGAACTGGCATGCTGGTATGAGACAGGAACACCACACCACAGTCCTGAGGAGTGGCTGAGGGCATTGTGCTATCTCCTGACTCACCTGGTGTCTCTTTCTACTGGAGCAGGGTTTTCCTTGGAACTCCCATCCCAGTACTAAGCCTAACCTTGTTTAGCCTGGGGCCTGAGAGTACAGGCTGATGGCAGAGCTGCACTGTAACAGTAAAGAATCCCTTCTGAAGTGCTTTTAGCAGCATAACTGCAATTTGAGTAAGAGGTCTTGTTTACTTCCCACAAAATTTAAACCTTGTTTTTCTTGTTCACATCTGTCTTCACATCAGTAATTGGAGTTTTACTGCATAAAGAGTGAATGTTATGTTTGGTCTTATTTACCAGATCTTACAGCAGAAACTTTTTGCCCAAGCTTCAATTACTTTTAACTTCCTTTCGTCCTATTCTGCGGTGGTATAGGTTTCATTTTCAAATGTGTTATATGCCAAAGTCATCTTGAATTCTGTGGGCTTAAGGGGGGGGGGTGTGTGTGGTCTTCTCTATATAGTAACGTAGGGTATAAACAAACCCATTAACCTGAGATCAAGGCTTACATGCTTGTAAACTCTGGATGCTCTCAGACATCTCCAACTTCTGAAATTCACTATTCTTCAGTATGAAAGTAGCTTTTTGTGGAAGAGGAGTATGTATAGGAAGCTCTGCTGTGTTTTTATCTGAAATAATATATGTAGGTTCTGGGTGCCTCTTGAATCTGTTAAGTTATGTAATAAAAGCCTTGTAAGATTGAGATCTTTTAATGTTTTTTTAGATCAACATGATGCATAAGTTTAAAACTGCATCTGTTTAAAGGGATTTATGACTAAACCTGCTTGTTTTTCTACAGAATTGTCTGGTGTTTCTCAGCTTGAAGAAGATCTGCAGTCATTATTGATCCTCTTTCTTGGCGTTACCATTTTTGAAGTGAAGTTTGCCTAGCTTTCTAGTGTGAGCTCTCTTTTCAGCCATCTTAAACCAAGCCAATAATAATAAAAAAAATATTTTTTTGATCCATAAAGTAGACAAGCTGTAGTTCTACAATGTCCAAGTCATTCCAGCAGTCATCTCTGAGTAGGGATTCACAAGGTCATGGGCGTGACCTCTCTGCAGGAATAGGCCTTCTTGCTGCTGCTACCCAGTCTTTAAATATGCCAGCATCTCTTGGAAGGATGAACCAGGGTACTGCACGCCTTGCTAGCTTAATGAATCTTGGAATGAGTTCTTCATTGAACCAACAAGGATCTCATAGTGCACTGTCTTCTGGTAGTACCTCTTCCCATAATTTGCAGTCTATATTTAACATTGGAAGTAGAGGTCCGCTCCCTTTGTCTTCTCAGCACCGTGGAGATGCAGACCAGGCCACTAACATTTTGGCCAGCTTTGGTCTGTCTGCTAGAGACTTAGATGAACTGAGTCGCTATCCCGAGGACAAGATTACTCCTGAAAACTTGCCTCAGATTCTTCTACAACTTAAAAGGAGGAGAGCTGAAGAAGGTTATGGTAGAGATGGCAGATCATCCACACGGGAACCACCATACAGAGTACCTAGGGATGATTGGGAAGAAAAAAGGCATTTTAGAAGAGATAGCTTTGATGATCGTGGTCCTAGTCTCAACCCAGTGGTTGACTATGACCATGGAAGTCGTTCTCAAGAATCTGGTTATTATGACAGAATGGATTATGAAGATGACAGATTAAGAGATGGAGAAAGGTGTAGGGATGAATCTTTTTATGGTGAGACTTCGCATAACTATCATAAATTTGACAGTGAGTATGAGAGAATGGGTCGTGGTCCTGGTCCTGAGAGATCTCTCTTTGAGAAAAAGAGAGGTGCTCCTCCAAATAGCAATATTGAAGACTTCCATGGATTCTTACCGAAGGGTTATCCCCATCTGTGCTCTATATGTGATATGCCCGTTCATTCTAATAAGGTGAGTTATGCACCAGATACTTCTATTTTCCTTTACGTTGTAGTATCTGTTCTGTTTTTACCTATTTCTTTAATGATTTCTATAGCCTGGTTGCTTTTGAAATGATCTGCAAGTTGGTTTGACAGTGAAAAAGGCACTTGATTATTTACACGGTAATTGTTAACAAACATTGTAAACCAGGGCTTTACATTAATGTGTTTTGTTTGCCCAGATTGCTTAACTTCAAGTCAAACAGCTATCATCTACTGGGATATCTTATTTATATTTTACATCTACATGTTCTCTTAACCACCAAACATCTGGCATTCATGCAGGTTTGGGGTGGGGTGCTTATTGTTTTGTTGGTTTGGGGGGGGGGTGCAGTGTATCTACTGTGCTGTTTAGGAAGCTAGTTTCAGCTCTCCTCCGCATCTGTCTTGATTGCTGATTTGTATGTAGTTAAGATGCATTCTTGCACAGTTCTGCTTTTTCCCTGTCCAAAGGGAAAGAGTTAATGTAGAGCCCTGGAACTTAATTGCAAAAGTAAAAACCACGTTTTAGATTAGCTCATTCTTGCCTTTTTAATTTCACTTTAACACTTTTATCTCATACTATGGCTGAAATTTGTCGTCATTTTTCTCCTTTTTCACAACTTTCTTAGACACTTCAGACTCACTTTTTATTGTCACATGTTGCATCTCTCCCTGTAGACTCTCCCAGCAATCAGTCTGCTGTCGCAGTATCCTGCGCTGTGTTCCTAGTAGTGTTCTTTACTTGGCTCACAAGTAGAGTGGATCTTCGGGTATATTCAGTTATGCTGAGACTTCCCTCTTAGTTTAGCCAGGAGTAGCTCAGCTCTCTGCAGAGGTAGCAGGTTACTCCAGATGTATCCCTGTGTATCCAGACGTTATTTTCAGAGCCTTCTCACTTTGGGCTTTTCCAGTTTTACTCATCTTGCTGGTTTTCAGTATACACCAGGCAGTTCAATTGGCTAATGCATTGTCCCTCTTGTTACGATTAGCAGCTGATTAACCTTCAAATGCAAATATAATACATGCTGTTACTGTAAAATGGATACAATGTGGAATTGCTGTTACTAACCGTTTCTTTACAGTTACCTCTCAAAAGCGCTGCTTCTGTACATCTGATCTTTCTGACACGCGAGAGTTACTCTGTCCCTGCAAGGAAATGATCAAACCAACCTTAGAGCCACACACTGTATGACTCCAGCTGATCTGACAGTTTATGAACTGGTGTTGCTTTAATTGCTCTTGATATAAAATGATCACAGTAATCCGGGTTTCTTGTCTCCTGTATTTGACCTTTATTTTCATAGAAGGTTTTAAGTGTTAACGGTTTAGATGCCATGCTCAGGTCTGTAAAAGGACTTCATTTGGTTAGCTTGAAAACATAAACTTCTGAGGCCCTTGAAGATGGCAACCAGTAATCCTGTAAGTAGGGTTCTTTTTAGCACTTTATTTTAAAGCCTCGTGCTTCTTAGTTTGCTTTGGCACGCAGATCTGCTGAAAGGAAGTCCAGTGTGAAATATCTTCCCAGGTATGAGAAATACCAAATTCTTTTGACATCGTAACTTAAGTGGCTGTAACTTCTTCTGTAACGTGTAAACCCATCCAGTATTTAGGAATATGCTTTGACTTAAACTGTTAGTGCACCATAAAATATTTGAGATTGGATCATCTGTGGCTTATGACCCACATTTGGGCTTTGTTTCTAACAGCAGAAATCACGTCACCATGAGAATTTCTCTCTTTCTCTCCTTTTTTCCTCTGCTTTGCATACCTGCCAGTTACAGAATGTCTTATTTTGTGTCTCCTACAAAACTGAATCCAGTTGAACTTGTAAAGTAATCAGATCTGAACCAAGATGTATGGAAAGCAGAAAGGGAATGCTTTTCTTAGCTGGGACAATGTACACTTATTACTGCAGCACCAAAATCCCATTTTCCTCACCTCCAAATAAAAAGATCATGGATTTTTTTTGAAGGGTACGATAGCGCAAGGTGTGTTTTAAGCCTGAGCAAGGGGTTAAATGTCCCTTCACTGGCAGCCTAATCCTGCTTTTTCTTATTTAGCCCTGTTCTTAACTACTGCTTTCAATTAATGTGTATATATATTAAGGCCCAGTTTGTTTTCTGTCTAAGTGTGAGGTAAGTTGTGCCCCAGTTTCTCTAGGCACTTTGTCAATCTGATCCCTTTCTGAAGGAGCAAGGCGTTAGCTGTGGAGGGATTTTCTCTGCCAAGGAAAAAGGCTGCTGCAGCACAAGCGGGTGAATTTGGAGGTTAAACACTCAAGAATGGTGATACATCCCAAAGGGAAAGCATGGCTGCGTCCCTAATAGAGGGCTGCCTAAAATTAGGTGCTTAAGTTTGGCCTAATTTTCTGAAGAACAGTTCGTCCTCTTGCTTGTATCCACTGAGGCAAAATGTAATCTGAGTTTTACGAGCCTCAGTTCAGATTTTATGTAGTTTAACTTTGTTCAGCGTCTGTCAGTATCTAGTGCCCTGGAGCCTCAGAGGGGTGTCACTTCAGACTGGGTAGAGGCAGGGAGGAAATTCCACAGTAAGAACTTTATATAAAGTTAATCATGTAGATGAGCCATTGTTGTTCTGCAGGAGGGATCCTAAGTTACATGTCAGATCTCCTAAAGGCATTTGAAATGGAATGAGAATTACATCTCCCTAAACTTTGCCTTTAGCTTGCAGATAATCTCTACTTCAGCTTATAATGATCACTTATTTAAGATGGCTTCAAAGCATGTTCTATCTACCAGAATTGGCCACTGAGGCTTTACAGATTGTGCACCCAAATTTAAAGGGGTTTTAGTGTTTAAAGAACTCTTTTCTGTAGTATAGTGCGAAAGCTAGTTAGTAACTTAAAAGAAAGTTTCTTCAGTTTAAGTATTAAATGCTTCCTAGGTAGGCCTGGGGGGATTATCCTAATTGCCATTGTATTTATTAATTTATTGTCGCAGATCCTACTTATTGTGCAGTTAACAAGAAAGTGATGCTCTCATATCTGGATAAAATGAATGAAGATTTCATCTTGCTCCATGTTATATTCTGTGTATTATGGAGTTATATTGTAAAGAAGCTTAACAACATGATGGGAGATGTTAAATCCAGGGTTTTCTCCTTTGGAAAGTGCAATGTAGACATTTAGCATATGGAAACCCTTAGGAAGCCTTGGGAGTGTCTCCTTGTACCCAGAGGGATGGCTGTAGTATGGTGGAAACTAAACAGCAGGAAAGATGAGGGATTAGGAAAAACCTTATTTGTGGGTGCTGTGCAGAAATACAGATGGACAAGAGACAGGAAACAATTGCTGGTGCAGGATATGTACTCCCAGTTTTACAGATGCCAATATAACACACACTAGTGCTGTTACTTGTAAGAATGTAAGCAAGTGGAGCTGAGGCACATTGTACTTGGCTAAAGCTGGGGCCTCCCTGTGTGCCCTTCTCTTGAATAAAGAGCTCCGTTTGTAATGACAGTAGTCTGCAGAGAGAAAGCAGAAACCCCTCATGCCATTCTAGTGCTAAACCCGGAACAAGGAGGAGTTTCACCTGGTGATTTGGTTTAATTGTGATGATATTATTCCTCCTTTGTACCATCTTGATTTAAATCCCATTTTTTCCCTGATTATTTCCCTCAAATGGTTCTATATTTTTAGATTTCTCCTATACACTTGTGGTTTGTCCCTAGCTATGCACTTTGATTTCGTTCAGTCTTCCCTTTCTGAATTCCTTGCAGTTTCTTGGCTGCTTTATGGTTCTGAAAACCAGAGTGCCTTGTTCGCAGTTAACCTTTAAAAGCCTGAGGAATAAAGCAGAGAGAGTGGAGGAAATTCTAAAGTTACTGAGGACAAAAACGACCTCAGTATCCAGTTGTAAAAGTTGCAACCACAGTGATGTGCATGTCTGCTGTAGCAGTTCCCCCCCCCCACCCCAGTAAGCTTTGCACCTTGGAGGCAGGATAAGCCCATAGATCTCCAGACATTGTTCATCAGACACCTTTTTACCCAGTTTAGGAGTTAAGAGGTGGGTCCAGTTTCAGTGTCTATTGAAAGCACTACAAAAAGATTTTATCTGTGAGTCTTTGATACTTCAGCTTAGAAGAGAAGGTGCTGCACTGTAGAACTTTGTTTTGTTTAAAATGGCTTCCCAAATGGGGCTGCTAATCTTTGTTTACTTTGCTGCAGGAGTGGAACCATCATATCAATGGAGCGACTCACAGCCGACGCTGTCAACTGCTGCTTGAAATGTATGAATTCTAAGTACAGTAAATACTCACCTGGCATGCGGGCATGTAGGGGCACATAAGAGCATGTAATCACAGAATCCCAGGCTGGTTTGGGTTGGAAGGGAACCTAAAACTCATCCAGTTCCGACCCCTGCCATAGGCAGGGACACCTTCCACTAGAGCAGCTTGCTCCAAGCCCTTGTGTCCAACCTGGCCTTGAACACTGCCAGGGATGGGGCAGCCACAGCTTCTCTGGGCACCCTGTGCCAGCGCCTCAGCACCCTCACAGGGAAAGAAGAGCTTCTGCCCAAGAGCTCATCTCAGTCTCCCCTCTGGCAGGTTAAAGCCATTCCCCTGTCCTGTCCCTACAGGCCCTTGTCCAAAGCCCCTCTCCAGGTTTCCTGGAGCCCCTTTAGGCACTGGAGCTGCTCTAAGGTCTCCCCTTGAGGAACCTTCTCTTGCTCCAGGCTGCCCCAGCCCAGCTCTCTCAGCCTGTTTCCATAGCAGAGCTGCTCCAGCACTCTGATAGTCAATTACGTTGCACAAAGCAGGCTTAGAAAACATGGCTTGTGCCTCTTGGGGAATAAAACATCTTAAAAGAGCATTTTCAGGACAAAAGGGATTTCTGTTCATAACTTTTGAATCCTGCTGATCTACATGGAACATTCGATCTGTGCAGCTGAAAAAAACATGGAATTTTTTAGTAGTCACACCAACTTCTAAATTTCTGTTGTGCAAAATTCCATATAATTTCTATTATAAATTGGCAGACAGGTTGCCTACAGTGGAGGAAGCTTCTCTTCAACAACAGCGCTTCTCTTCTGTCAGCAGAGAAGTCTCTTTTGGTGGCTGTGTTGGGCAGAGTTACTGTGTACTTAATCTGGGTTAATGTGGAAAGGGATCACTGCTTGTAGGAAAATTGCTACATAGGTAGAGGAAAGTTCTCTGAATTTCTGTTGGTTTTCTTTTCAGATACCCAGAATGGAATCCTGACAGTGACTCAGGACATGGGATGTAAGTAGAAATGAGTTTTAAAGACATTCTTCATGTTTTACGTGAAACAGCACACCTCCTCCTCTTCAGACTGATACCTCCCTTTGTTGTCTACTAGCCAAAGAGCACCAGTAAAAGCAGCTAAAGCTGACTTTTCCTTAGATGCTCTGCAAAAATCAGGGGATTTTGAGAATGGAGGCTTCAGTTTCTTGCTTTAAAACCAAATGTGTTTTCCCCTCTTTCTAGGGGTGATCCCTTTATGTTGCAGCAATCCACAAACCCTGCACCAGGAATTCTGGGACCACCACCCCCCCCCTTTCACCTTGGAGGACCTCCTGTTGGGCCAAGAGGTAACAGCAACTGGCACCTACTTCTACAAGACAGAAGTTCTTGATGCATTTTTGTTCTTCTTGTTCTAAACCAGTGATAAATTAAACATTTTTTCTGAGCAGTGGAACGGAAATACTTCAGACCCTCCCTGGCCAAAGACTAGTACAGATCCCACACTTCCTCCTTTCTACCATCTGTTAACTACCAGCCACATCATTTTGGCTGGGTTTGTATCTATGTTTCGTTAATCCGCACATGGGTTGCACTTGTATTTTTTCGTGTCTGGAAGGTTTTTGTATCTGACTTCTGATTTAGCTGCATGTTGGTGGGTTTTTTTGTGGGACTTGCAAGAATTTAATGTCCTGAGTGCTCCCCCCCTTAGTTTCAAGTTAATTTGAGAAATAGATTTGAACAGCAAGTGGGGAATGGGAGGATGGATGGTGCAAGTCTCCTCTTGACATGAAGGCAGGCTAAAAACCAGTTGATTTGCCTGAAGTTGTTACTTCCTATCTTTGAAATAGATTTTTAAAAGAGCAAAGCTGATCAGTTGATGTAGGTATCCTGACAGGGACAACTACTGCAGATACTTCAAAGGAATTTTTAGATGATAGATGCATTCATACCAAATTTCATTAAAATAATACTGTTAACTTCCCAAAACATCTCAGGCTTGACTTTGAGCCCAGCTATCAGGGAGGCTTTCTTAGGCGTTCTGATAGAATTGGTGTTGAGTTAGAGCTAAACCTAGCAGTCTCTTTCTACACCTAGAGCCCCAATTTAAAAAGTGTATCTGGGTTGAAGAGATCCCACATCTTTGGGACCTTTTGCTATGGCAAATCTCACTCTAAAACAGAAGAGGTGGGTTTTTTTTTCTGGCAGGCTTTACTTATTCTCAGCTATTTCTGCACATCAGTAAATGCAGCTTTGTCTTGGGTTCAGCAGTAGCAGTTATTTTTCTCCTTTTTAGTAGCTGGTGCAGCTGTGTTTTCAGCTTTAGCCTGAGAACAAAGCTGATAACACCAATGTTTTCAGTTGTTGTTAAGTAATGCTTACGCCGATCAAGGACTTCTCGGTCTCTGCCGGTGAGAAGGAGCACAAGGAGTCAGGAGGGACCAGAGATAGGATACCTGACCCAAACTAGCCAAAGGGGTATTTCATATCACAGCACGTCATGCCCAGTATAGAAACAGAGGGGAGTTACCCAGAAGGTCCAGGTGGCTGCTTGGGTTGGCCTGAGCATTGGTTAGCAGGTGTTGAGCAATTGTATTCTCTCCTCTTGTTACTTCCCTTATTGTTATTATTGGTGTTAGCAGCAGTGGTTTGTGTTATACCGTAGTTACTGGACTGTTCTTATCTCAACCCGTGGGAGTTACGCTCTTGAATGAAGAAGAAGGGGAGGAGTGAGCGAGCAGCTGCATGGTTCTGAGTTCCTGGGTGGGCTGAAACCACAACAAGCTTTTTCAGTGAAGTTAAACTGAACAGCATGATCAGGAAAGGAGACCTCAAGTTACAATGTTGTTGAAACATCCTTTTTGGACTGTAAGGAAGTAATTAGGTTTTAAAATCTGATGTCATTCTGGTTTAGTATTCAAGTGACTTAACATGATTTTGTGGTTCTGTATCTCTGTTCTGTGATTCTAGCTCTGAAGAACTTGTGAACACGAGACATGATAACACCAGTCTTACAGGTTGAACTAAGCTTACTCATTCTTTCATTTCTTAGGAGCTGGAAATGGAAATATGCAAGGACCGAGACACATGCAGAAGGGCAGAGTGGTTAGTATTAAAAGCTTGATGTTTAGGGGGTTCTGGAAACTACAATTTATGTTATGTACTTTGCTTTCATAAAGTCTTTAATAGCAAGGGTTTAGAATTTATTTGTATGGATATACTGAAACTCTGGAATAAGATTGGGGTTCCACTGTGCCAGGTACTCTACAGAATTACAGTTTCCAAGCTGTACAGACCCTGTTTAAACATTCTGTTATGAGGAAGCTGTGGGACATGAACACACAGGCAATTTTAGCACTGCAGGCATCCTCCTCTGAGGAATCCCTGGAGCTTCAGTGCTTTTATTGTATGCACCTTATTTTGGTTACTTACTAAAAAAATACAACTTAAGTAGAGCAGAGCCTTGACAGACTCTATTTAGAGTTTGCTGATACATGTTTTCTTTGCATCCTGTGATGCATGCTTTGTCTTCAACAGGAAACAAGCAGAGTTGTTCACATCATGGATTTCCAGAGGGGAAAGAACTTGAGATACCAGCTGCTTCAGCTTGTGGAGCCATTTGGAATAATTACAAATCACCTGATTCTAAACAAAATCAACGAGGTAAGATGAGGCCCTTCAGTACTGCTGCTGGCGCTGCTCAGTGTCCTTGGTGTGCTTACTGGCTGAGCTTAAGTTTTTAGAAGGGCTTAGCTACCAAGCAAGGTAGCTACATGTCACCGAGGTCACATAGAACCATAGCATAGTTAGGGTTGGAAAGGACCTTAAGATCATCCAGTTCCAACCCCCCTGCCATGGGCAGGGACACCTCACACTAAACCATGCCATCCAAGGCTATGTCCAACCCGGCCTTGAACACCACCAGCGATGGAGCATTCACAGCTTCCCTGGGCAACCCATTCCAGTGCCTCACCACCCTTGTAGTAAAGAATTTCTTCCTCATATCCAATCTAAACTTCCCCTGTTTCAGTTTGAACCCGTTACCCCTTGTCCTATCACTACAGTCCCTAATGAAGAGTCCCTCCCCAGCATCCCTATAGGCCCCCTTCAGATACAGGAAGGCTGCTCTGAGGTCTCCACGCAGCCTTCTCTTCTCCAGGCTCAACAGCCCCAACTTCCTCAGCCTATCTTTATACGGGACGTGCTCCAGTCCCCTGATCATCCTCGTGGCCCTCCTCTGCACTTGTTCCAACAGTTCCATGTCATTTTTTATGTTGAGGACACCCAAACTACATGCGTGTGAAAGGAGAGTGACTGGTATATTTCTTCCCAGAAATGCTGTGTTTTACCTTAAATATTGTTACAAAATCCTTCTGGTTGGTTGCTCATGGCTTTCTCAAAAACAGCCTGTGCGTGCAAATTCTTACCTTGTTCTCATACTCTCTGAAAACCTGCTTGGTCTTAGTTTGGGTTATGCAGTGTTGTGTTTTGAAGTGTGGAAAAAGCCAGTGTTGCCACAGAAGAGAAAAAACAGGAAGCAATTGAATGTTTTTAATCCAAATCTAGGTGGAATGTAAACAAACTAAGTAGTTCTATTTGTGCACCTAAAGAAAGTATGTGAAGTTCATGCCAGGCTCTGCAGGTTGGTTAATGTTGTAACCAAAAGGCAATTTCCACTTCTGGTGCATCTGTTTTTACAGGAAAGCAAAGGAGAGCTTGATATTTGAAACAGAAATACAAATTCTTGAAGGACTAGCACTTAGTTTGGTCTTTTCCTATGATTTTAGGCATTTATTGAGATGTCAACAACTGAAGATGCCCAGGCTGCAGTGGAATACTACTCAACAACACCTGCACTGGTATTTGGTAAACCAGTGAGGGTCCACCTGTCCCAGAAATACAAGAGAATAAAGGTAAACCATTCTTGGTTTAGCAGTGCCTTATTTTAATCTGGGGCAGACAGTGTTCTGAGGCACTCGTGTTTAATTTAGCCTCAATATATGTACTTCTCAGCTGTATCAGCTTAATATGGGCCAGCTGCCCATGTATATGTTATGTAGTATGTCCTTAAAAAACTTCATTCCCTCTTTGATTTTAGAAACCTGAGGGGAAACCTGACCAGAAAACTGAGCCACCAAAACCAGAGCTTGGGCGTGTGATTCACCTCAGCAACTTACCTCACTCAGGCTACTCTGACAATGCAGTCCTCAAACTGGCTGAACCCTATGGGAAGATTAAGAACTACATCCTCATGAGAATGAAAAGCCAGGTAATGACCATAGGGACAGACAGGCCTGAGGGCTGGAAACTGAGGTGTTGGTGAAGAAATGCTGTGCCTTTCACTGGGACACGTGGAGCCTCTGCTCTCTAGCAGGGAGATGGAAATTATTAAGAGGTCTGTGTAGGTGGTGTTTGGCTATCAGCTTACTGCAAAATGTTACTGGAATGGGAGCTGTTTTAAAAAGAGCACAAGCCTCAGCTGTGAAGATGATACATTTACCATTGGGGCTTAATTTTTGTTGTTATGCAGATTTTTAGGAGCCTTGGGGTTTTTTAAGGCTGAAAAACCATCACCTATGAAATATTAAGAGATTCCACTCTTGCACGTCTTTCATTTGCCCTTGATTTTTGATTCTTTAAAGCGGTCCTGCTGGGGGTAGTAAAATGCTTTGGATGTGTATGTACATGATTGCTGTAAGTACCCTTGCTGTGTAAGCTGTGCAGGAGCAGCTTGCTTCTCTCTGCCAGCGATACTCTAGCCCAGATGACTTTTTAAAAGCTTTTTCAGCAAACTTAGTGTGCTATATCCTTGGTTCTCAGAGGAACAACTCCCAGAGCTGGGCCTGTAGAGGAGCAGCAGCTGCCTGCTCCAGCCTTCTCTTGACAAGTAACAAGATGGGGGAGTGTCTTGGCTACTGTGGAATTCCCAGATTCTTAAACACCAAATAAATGAGTTTCATTGTGCAGATGCTTTTTATTTCATGGAATCCCAGCCTGGTTTGGGTTGGAAGGGACCTTAAAGCTCATCCAGTTCCAACCCCTGCCACAGACAGGGACACCTTCCACTCGAGCAGCTTGCTCCAAGCCCCTGTGTCCAACCTGGCCTTGAACACTGCCAGGGATGGGGCAGCCACAGCTTCTCTGGGCACCCTGTGCCAGTGCCTCAGCACCCTCCCAGGGAAGAGCTTCTGCCTAAGAGCTCATCTCAATCTCCCCTCTGACAGGTTAAAGCCATTCCCCTGTCCTGTCCCTACGTCCCTTGTCCAAAGCTCCTCTCCAGGTTTCCTGTAGTCCCTTTAGGCACTGGAGCTGCTCTAAGGTCTCCCCAGAGCCTTTCATTTGGAATCAAGCAGTTTGGTAAATTGTGAATGTTTGGAGAGGATGATGGGTCTAGAGGATGTGTCTGAGTCTTGTAATTTCATTTCAGACTTTGGACATGCTGTGTGTAAAGTTATTTAACTTTGCCTGCTGTAATGTTGTGCATTTCAGAGTAATTTTAGATGTGTTTGAAAATTTCCAGGCTTTCATTGAGATGGAGACCAGAGAAGATGCTTTAGCTATGGTGGAGCATTGTGCCAACAAAGCGCTTTGGTTCCAAGGCAGATGTGTGAAAGTGGATCTGTCTGAAAAATACAAGAAACTGGTGTTAAGGGTAGGTAGCAGGTTTAGTTGTTTAGTTGCCGTTGAAGATACAAAGTGAAGTAGAAGAGGGTTGTCACTTGCTGGAAATTCAGTGCCACAGGTAAAATTGAAGGATTTGCTTTAGTGTTTTCTGGCTCTTTAAGTGCAATTATGTGGTGTGAGTGGGATGTTAGGAAACCTGAACAAAGCAAAAGACGTTTCCTTTCAGATTAAACAAAGCCAACTACTAGAATTCAGGTTTTGGAGAAATTGGTGTAGATTTGAATGAAAATGTCTCTGTTTAGAACACTGTAATGCTTGGTATGTCACTCACCCTCTTCTGAAAATGATCAGTGAATAAAATCCAGCTGGGCAGCAGACCTATGTACTCATATATTGTACACTTAACTCTTGGCTTTTCCTTTCACAGCTGCTGGTTGGTTTGTCCATTTCATTGTACACATACTTTTGTGTACAGGAAAAACAGACAATGTCATTAGGCACTCCTTTCTAAACTACCAAGTATTACAACAGAATGGGTTTCCTGTGTTGGATGCCAACCAAAACCTTTTTCTATAGCACCAGAAAGCTTTTTGTATCCTACTGTGGACACTGACCCCAACTACCTAGATCGGTAGATTGTTTTATCTCATTTTTAAGTATAAGCTTTGTGCAAACTCAGATCTGTAGCTGCACCTTTGCATGTGCAGCTCACATACGGTTGGCTGATAGCTGCGTTTTTTCCTGACAAAAGACCGGGCTAATGTTGTTGTACTTACAAGACTTTCTCTATCAGATTAGGACACTAGGGAGAAAAGCGGAAGAAATCTGAGCTGTCACACTGTCTCAAAAGCATAAGCTTTCTGTGTTGTGGAGGTGGAGAAATCTTGTGATTGCACATGTTCATGCACCAGAAATGAACACTTTGGGGCAAATTCCAGTACTTCCCAATGCACTGAATTGTTGTCCATGCTGCTGCCATAGAAGTGGAATTTCCTGTTCAATAACTCATAAGTGGTGTGAGACTGCTAAAGCTTCTCCACTGCTAAGGAGAGAATAGATTGACTGATTTGTGCCATTGCCTGCACCGTACTGTACCAGTTCAGAAGCAGAGGAATTGTGTGTGGTTTTTCAGAATATCCTCTTTGTTTTGTACTAAATAGCTGATAATTGCTGTCAACAAAGACATGGCAGTTTTGGTTAGGTAAGGTCCTGTCTAACATAACAGCAGTTTATTAATTGGTTGGTAGGTGGGCATGGTGAGAGTACCTGTGGAGTAACATAGTTGGAAGTGCTAGTGCGCTGTCTGGTCTGGATTAATGCTGCAACACCTGTATCCATAATGCTCTGCTGTGCCTTACACATTTTATTATTTCATCTTAGATTCCGAACAAAGGAGTTGAACTGCTGAAGAAGGATAAAGCCAGGTAATGTCCCATTGCTGAAGCATAGTGTTGCTGAAAGAAATATGGAAACACCTAATCCAGAGTATAGAAGTTGGACAAAAATAGGCAGGCAGGCTCTGGGATCAGACTGCTCTTTATTGTGCCCTGAGATGAAGTGTTTCTCTTTTGCTGCCTATCCTCTTCCTCTAATGATGAGGTCTCACAGCCTTCTCAGGCTCCTCAGGAAATGTTTTCCAGCCCTCGGTTAGCTTTGCCTTCCTGCAATTTAAACCCCTGAGCAGTTGTCCTGTCTCGTAAGGACAGTTCCTCCTTGCAGCAGCCTTTTGCATATTTGAAGAATGGCATCCTTCAAGGTTTCCCTCGACCTCTTATTTTCTGAAGTAAACCACAGTATTTCAGGCTTGTCTAGAAAAACAGAACCTGACAGTTTTTGTAATGTAATTTCTGGGCTCGCTTAAGGTTTACAAGGAAGTATTCTTTGTTCTTTACAGAAAGAGAACGTATTCTCCAGACAGCAAAGATTCTCCAAGTGATAAGAAGTCTAAACCAGATGCTACTCAGAAACCTGAAAGTGGCAATGTAGAAGATAAAGTGAAAGAGGAGAAACAGGAGGATGCTGCTGAGCCGTCAGGCACTAAAAGTGCTGCGCAGACAGACCAAGATGAGCCCAGTTTACTCCTGGAGTCTGAAGATGAGCTGCTAGTGGATGAGGAGGAAGCAGCAGCACTGCTGGAAAGTGGGAGCTCAGCAGGAGATGATGCAGATGTTGCCAATTTAGCTGATGTGACTGCTGAAGAGAAAAAGGACACAGCTGATGATGTGACCATAAAAACGGAGGGGAACGTTGCAACCAGTCCAGCAGCAAAGAAAAAGCTTAAGAAGGTAATTGTATAGCGAGGTACCCAAGCGTGGGAAGCCCTGTCTAGCTTAAGTAGCACACCACAGTACGTTCAATTTGAGGTCTCTTTCTGTGTGGATCTTTAAAACACTTGCATGCAAACTGTCTGAAGAGAAATGGGTGCTAAAGCTCCTGTGAAGAAAAAGGAACATCCCATTGGATGCAGCTTGGAAATGGAATTGGTTATAAATTGCTGTTTCTGTGTAAAACTATTAACCTGTGGATTCTATCCATCTTTCTTGCCTTCACCCCTTTTTTGAGTAACACAGAGCAGCCAGGAGCTGTGTTCCCTTAGCAGTTTCTCTTGGAGCACAGTTACTCTTGCACACAGTTTCTCTTGGAGCAGTTACTCTTAGAGCACAGAGCAGAAGGATGACGTTCAAAAAGTTGTTCATTTGGGACCTGAGGTTAACATTTGTGCATACAAAGTTGCATGTACATCTACGCTTTATGCTTATCTGGAAAGGGAGGCAAGTCCATTTGCAATTAGCCAAGGCCTGTTTCCAGTGAAAGGTGGTGGTGGGGAATACTTTCAGGGTGTTTTCAGTTATCTGCTTGCTGTGAATTCCCTTTTTCTCCCAACCAATCCTACATTCTCATGGGTCTTTATGCCCTGCCAGCTGCTCTTTTGATTCATACTCGGTTCTGTGCAGAAGCACGCAAAGTTTTAGTATATTTATTGACTTGGAATGTTGTTTTGCAAACAAGTTATGCATGTTCCATATTCTTGCTGAATGAAGGGTGCAGGGGTTTAAGCCTGGAGGATCGTTTGAGCAGGATGCTAGTTACACAGAGTCCTGCCAGCACAACCAGCAGTGATTATTTCTTATTGTGGGCTGGCTGTTACGATAAACTCCCTCAAAACCCAAACTTGCTGCCTTGAAGACCTGTATTCTTAGAGCACAGATGCAAAGCTCAGTGCTGTTTCAGTGCTACTCAGGACTGCTGTTAGTGAAGCCTGTGGAGTACTGATGCTTCTGGCAGGAATGTGTCCCAAAAATCAGGATTCAGAAAGAATCACTGTCTTATAATGAAGCTGGATTTTAAGAGACCAGCGCAGTTTGGGTGGTTGGTGCTTTTGTGTTGGGTTTTTGTTCTTTAATGCAGACGCTCCAGGTTTTCTACTGGTTGAAAAAAAGAGCTCTGTTTTTTTAAATGTACTTCCATGTTATTGGTGGGCACTGAATCGTTCTGCTAAAGTTTTACCTTTTATGAGTTTGAGAATCTGGTGGAACAGTCTCAGATTGGAAGCAAAACTTGTGCATTCCCAAATGACTTCCACTTAACATACAGGACTTTTGAGAAGTAAGATCAGAGTAAAAAGGGTAATGCTGAAATTACCACGTTGAAGGTCAAATGTGGGTATGATAAAACAGCAAGCCCTTGTGATCCAAAAGACCCCACAAATTTATTCTGTTCAAAACCGTAACTCTTGATTCTGGGTCAGTGGGAGCATTGTGATGCTTCTGCTTGAGTAACCTCTTCAATGAGTGAGGTAGGTCTTGGGTGGTTTTCCAGGGAGTTTGGAGAAGATCTTTCTCTTCTGAAACTGAAAACTGTTTGAGGGAAACATGTTAAGAATAAGCTGACATAAGGAAAACCATTTTCTCGACAGCGCTACGTGGGAGGCTTTCCACGGAGCATGGAAGGCTTTGTCACTCTGGATGAGGTTGGTGATGAAGAAGACTCGGATCATCAGAAACTCCGCAAGTCAGGCTTGGTGGTGAAAGCTGCTGCCAAGAACGATGATAGTTTGGCAGAAATCAAGGTAGACAAGATTGAGGAGGCAGAGCAGGAAAAGGAAACCCTAGAAAATGGAACCAAACCTGAAGAGAACTTGAAGGCTGAAAGCGTTGAAGCTTCAGACACCACAGCAGCACAGGATAGCGAGAAGAATGCCCATGAAAACACAGACACCCAGGATGAGCAGGAAACAAAGAGTGTCCAAGAGAAAGCTCTTGTTCCAGATGAATTCAGGATTGGGCCGTACCAGCCAAACATCCCCGTTGGTAAGGCTGTTTCCGTTTCTTCTCAGATATGCCTCTCTGCATTGCAGTAGCATTTCTCATTTCATCTGCCTTTTATTTCTGGCAACACATTGCCTCTGAACCTTTCATGTTAGGGCTTCCCACTCTTTTCCCCTTCTTCACTCCTCCTCTAACCCTAGTATTTCCTTTCTTTTTTTCCCTTATTTCCATACAGTTCTCCATGACACTTTCCTTTAGGTAGAAATTAAATTGGAAGAGGTATATTTTAGTGACACAGATTCAATTAGTGGCACCAGTCACAATAGTGGTGGTAGTTCAGATTCATACTAAATCCTTAGAACTCAAAAGTGATCACAGAACGTTGTTAGCTCTTTTGAAGGAACTAATAAAATGGACCCTTAAGCTGAAGGATTGACTTTAAAATTTAAAATCCAAGAAGAGCTTGCACATATTTAGTTTTAGTAGGCCCTGGCTTGACTAAACTAAACCAAGGACTTTGAAAGATAAAGCAGCTTTTAATGTAAAGTGAATTATGGTTTTAAGATTCAGCTGAAATAACATATGACATGAAAAGAAATGATGTAGAGTAGATCTCTTAGTTTATTTTGTGGTGTTTACTTCTCTAGGTGTGAATTATGTGGTACCCAAAACAGGGTTTTATTGCAAATTGTGTTCCCTGTTCTACACAAATGAAGATGTTGCAAAAAAGACCCATTGCAGCAGCCTTCCTCATTATCAAAAGTTGAAGGTAAGGCAAAAACTTGTTCATTTTAAATGGCGTGATTCTTTCCTGGGGAACAGATCTGAATGAGACCGCACTGAGGAAGAAAAAAGCTGTTCAGGGAGTGGAAATTGGCTATTCTGTAACTTCTAACTCAAGCTAGACCTCTTCAAAACTTCATCTTGTGACTAGAATACACAGGATCCACATTTTAAAGATGGGCTCCAACATTCTTGTTTGTAAACCTGGATTAAAGAGGGCATTCCAATTGGAGTCAAGGCCAGGCTGAGCAGTAGTGGTGCAGAGTAAATACAGATGACTCAAATCCCTTCCAGTCGTCCCTTTGAGAGTGGTTTTAACCAGTCAGCAGAGCTTAAGCTGAAGTTATTGTATCTTTAAAAAGGAAAAAAATCCATATTTGCAACTTCTGATTTTGTGAGCATGTTTTACAATTCCCAATTGGATTAGGTATCACATGATTGCATGGCATGAGTGATAATGCTGCTGCTCTATCTTTGTACTGTGAGCTGCTTTTAAATACCACCTCTGAGAAAGGGAAATCCTAAACAAAACTCTCATAGTAATGCAGTGTGCACATAAAGTGACTTAATCGCAGTCGACCCCTTGGGAGTCTGAAAAGAAAGTGGCACCTCAGATGCCAAATCATTTGGCAGATGCCACTCAAATCATTTGCTTTCTCCCTTGCAATAATAGGGAACCCTACAAAAATACAGGACCTTGGAAGGCAGTTGGCACAAAGCAAACACCATTGTCAAGGAGCAGATCAGAAAATCAGTTCCCATGCAGAGGCTTGTAGTAAGAAACCCCACCTCATCCATCACCCCATAGCGTGTTTTGTTTTCTTTTTTTTTCCATTGAGGTACCTGGTTATGGGACTTTAAAGACTTGATGTAAGAGGGGAAGTGGGGGAAATAATCCCAAGTTATTAACTTTGCCACTTACACCTGATTTGATTTGCTTTATCCATGGCACAAATGACTAGTGAGCTGTGCTTGAATGATTTCCTAACACTGGTGTGCTTCTACAACTGGGGAGGGAAGGAGGGCTGGAAATGCAGCTTTTGTTTGGCAATGGCACTTCTCCAGCTGGGAGGCTTGGTCACTGTGAGAGCAGGAAGAGTAAAGAAAGAGATGAAGTGATACCGTTACCAAATGTAATTGAAGCAGTAACAAATTCCTCCAACTTCCAAATAACTCTTCTTTAGAGAAGGGAGATGTTTTGTCCCTGATGTTATAGATGGCAAATTCTGACCAGGTAAGTGGCACAGTCATTGACGCGATTCAATAGCACAATCAAAAGTCGTTCTCTGGGCTTGCCAGCCAGTAGGGAAGGATAGGCTGCCCCTTGGTGTTTCCTGGTGGCAGGCTGTGTGTTCAGTGACTTGGTAGCAACGTGGCGCCTCCAAGGAGCTCCACTTCAGCCCACAGAGAAGTGCCAGGCTGTTAGTTACAGCCTTTGCAGTTAAAAGTCACAGATTTTACAGCTTCAGGATTGGGTTTATGTTTCTGTTATTGATGTTGTGACCTTGAGAAGCTCTTTAAATACATCCAAAATATGATTGCTTTCTTTTAACAGAAAATTCTGGATAAAATGGCAGAAGACCACAGGCAAAAGAAAGAAGCTTAAAAGGAAGGAAGGATGTAAGAAAAACAGTGGCTTTGTTTTTAATGTTAATCTTTTATAAAAGCAGTACCAGTAGTAGATGGAAATACTGTATTCTTTTTTGGTTTAGTGAGATACAGTAGGCATTATAGGTCTGTTCATGTGTTAAATGTTGCAGCAGAAAGCATATGCAGTTAAGTTAATGACAGAAATCTGTTCTTCATGTGAGAATGGCAACAAGCTTTCGTTTTGACACTTCAAGCTATTAAAGAAAAAAATCTTGCACCTTTGTGGGAAGCTCATCTATGGGAAGAAAACTCCTTCATTTAAGTGGAATTTGCTACCTTGGAGCTTTAGAAATTGTCTTTCAATTCCATTCTCAATAAAAACTCAAAAGTAACACTGTATTTCTAGTTTCTCTAGAACATTCCATGTTTCAGTCTGAGCCTAGCAGGTTAATTTCCAGTGTAAGGCTGTCATTGCATTTCACTTTCAAAAAGTCTTTCAATGTAAGTTCCATTTTTAAATGTTGAATTGCAGTTTCTTTTCATGTCATTGCTGTTACATAGCTAATAGGAGAACTAGTGATTAGTCAGCTTTAGAACTTTGTGCTTTTTTTGCCCCCTAAGCTCTTGATAGATTTTCCTATTCAGCTACTCCGTGTATATTTAGTGCAAAGTAAATGCCTGTTCTTCTCTGACCAGTATTATTTCCTTGAGCTCTTCCTGCTTTTACTTGAATCCCGTAGCTGTCGTACATCTCCAGTACATCCAAAAGCAGCATTCCAGTCCTGAACTGTAAAAAAAGTATCTTTCTATTCTTCACATGTAATTTTTTCATACCTGCATTTTAAACCCAGTTTTGTTTAAAATCTGGTTTTGTCAAGAATCTTGAGAATTGTGCTCTTAATGTTACCTGCACATGTGAGATGTGGACAGGAATATTTGCATGTGTAACCTGTGTTTATGTGTAGTTTTTGTTATTTACTGCTTATTTGTGAATTCAGGTTACTAAAGTGATTTACCAATAAAAAAAGCTAGGCGCCAGTACTTTGTTATAGCTGTTTGGCATGTTAACCAGTGTGTTACTGAACTCTTGACTCCTGTGTTCATGATGCCCCACTGAACCTCTAGCTCTCTTTTTAAAACCTGCATGTTTTAACACCTGTGAGTTAGCAGCTTGTTGCATAACTTTTTCTTTCTCTTTCCTAAAACCTCTTTCGGTTCCAAACAAATTAAAATATCACTTGTTAAAACACTGACAGGTATATTCTGCTGACAGTTTTATTTCTTGAGTGTTAACGGCATCTCCGTCAAAGCTGAAGTTGAAGGCACAGCATGGTTGTGTGGATAAATTGGACGAGGGATGCCTCCTCCAACCTGAACTGCAGGGAGGCTTCAGTGCCAAAGAAGGGTTTTCAGATGTTGAAGGCTGAACCCTGATGCTTAATTTAGTTAAGCAAATACCTCTGGCAGATACAAGACGGTTTTGTGGAGGTGAAGCCTTGATAACTTGTCTTTCCAGTTACAACTTCCGGCTGTTGGATCCTCACAAAAAGGGAAGGTGTGATCCCTTTTGTGCAAGAGTCAAGTGTAACTTGGATATCTCCTGCTGTAATGGCAGCAGTTCCTCTGGGGACTCCATAGTGGTGCAATGCTAATACAAAGCTGGTGGTGCAGATTTTATTCAAATGGCACATCCAGATTAGGGAATCTTACCATGCAGTGACTCATTCTTGCACTTTCGCACAGATAAGATACTGCTTTGCACAGTGCGCTCAGCAGTTGTGCTAAATTGTTTGTGTGAAGTCAATTCACGGCAATGCAGAGATGCAGTCTTAAAATTCCTCCCTGCCTTTCCTAGGCCCCTGAAAAAGAGCAGCAGCAGCTCTGTGATCAGTTCTGTGTTACAGAGGGACGCGATTTGCCCTCCTCATGCTCATGATGACACTTGGCATTCATCTGCCTCCAAGAAGCTTAGTTCATCAGCCAAGCAGAGGACTTGACTTCAAAGCAGTCAGGGGTTGGTAGTCATCCCCCTTTCTAAAGATGGTAGATAAGGATTCATCGTGAAGTTCTCCACCTCCCATGCATTTCAAGTTTCCTTACACCATGCAGTTCAGATTAATGCCTGGAAACACCACAGCTCTGTGGGGTTTGTTTTTAACGTAGCCTTTCCTTAACCACCACCTGCATTGTAAGTAGCTGTGCAGTTTGTGATCTTGCTCCTCAGCCTGTTGTAAATGCTAACCTGTGTAAGTGCTGGGGGTTAAACTGTAGGAGGATGTTACATCATGTTTGGTGTCTAAACATAATTCCCAGGTGTAAAGGAATTGTTGCATGGTCCAACTGAAGAGTCAAAGTATTCCTCGCTCCCTTCAGCTCTCTGTGTTGGCAGGGGTGAGATGCCTGTTATTTCAGACCCATGATAAGTCATTACACCTGTATGTGTGTGACATGATGCTTTTACACACCACAAAATAAGTCAGATCAAACCTGCTGCTGCAAGATATCTTCTGTAATAGGCAGAGAGTTATTTTTACAATGGCCTATAGGGACAGGACAAGGGAATGGCTTTAACCTGCCAGAGGGGAGATTGAGGTGAGCTCTTAGGCAGAAGCTCTTCCCTGTGAGGGTGCTGAGGCGCCTGCACAGGGTGCCCAGAGAAGCTGTGGCTGCTCCATCCCTGGCAGTGTTCAAGGCCAGGTTGGACACAGGGGCTTGGAGCAAGCTGCTCCAGTGGAAGGTGTCCCTGTCTGTGGCAGGGGTTGGAACTGGATGAGCTCTAAGGTCCCTTCCAACACAAACCAGTCCATGGCTATGTGCCTTGTGCTGATTTCTGACGAAAAGGCATTGGAACAACTTGGTCTTGAGGGCAGATGCCAGAAAAACATTTTGGTGACAGATTGATACGTGCTCTTGCCACAGGCTGCATGCTCTTCAGAATTGCATCTACTGTGTCAAGGGGTGAGCGAAGCAGGCCTGGAGAATGAAATATTAGGCGTTCTGCAATTTAGATGCCAGCTTTCAGATGTAAATTTCAACTTGGGAAAGTATCTCTGGAGGCTGTTGCCTCTTTGCAGTGTGTGTGTAGTTCAGCAGAGGCACAACAGAGAAGCCTCAGTTATAAAGCTAGGTGTCATGTCGGACTTTATATAAAACAATAGCTGTGAACTGTGAGTAGTTGGAGCCTGGGAGGCTTGATTTTCTAAGGATGATCCTTGCCTGGGTTATTTGAAGGTTGTACTTGGCATGGAAGTACGCATTTAGTGAGTGTATGACAGGCTGTAGAGGAAGCTTTAAGGCCCTGGAAGCAAGTTAGTAATGGCGAGTGATAAAGAACCAGTGTAAGCAGGAGACTGTCCCCAGAAAACCTGAGAAACCCCAGACTGTGGACTCGGTTCTCTCTTACTGCAGGGGAGGAGGAAGGAAGGAAGTGGAGGGCTGAGCCGAGAAATGGTGATGAGCCGCTCTCCTCAGCTAGCCCCGCTCCTGCTGGCTGGGCAGCCCACGCTCGGCGCAGGAGCCCTTGCAGCCTGGCAGGTGGTGGAACACGAAGAGCAGAGCCGGGCTGCGCCATGTGAGCCTCAACAGCCTCCTCACGGCTCCTCCCCACCGCTGGGGCTCGGCGTTATCCGAGGGTACTCATTCCTGCGCTGTGCAGCCCTCACCAACACACGCTTTGGGACATGTTCTGGTGCGTGTGGCCTTTTTACAGGGGTTACCCCACGAGTCCATCCATCATCCCGAGTTGGGCTTGAGCAGAGGAGGTTGTGTGATGCTGCCCAACTCCAGATTAAGTCAGCGTGGATGGAGCAAGGAGCTTTTAACTCCGGTGTCTAAAGTCTGTTTGCTTTTCCTTTTAAGAGATCAGAGTGGAAAAGCTCGTACTTGGGCAGGATGAGTGAGGACATGGCTGTGATCACTGCTGCTGTGCACTGGTTTCAGCAGGTCGTGTTCGAAAGAGTAGTTTCCACCTTAAGAGAAACAAAAAAAAAGGGGGGGGGGGAATGACAAAGGAGAGAATAAAAATTGTTCTTCCAACTCATTTTGTAACTAGGGTTTAAGTCTGGTCCCAGAAAAGAGCGTTCATTGCGTCCCGTTTGCTACTCACACTGTTCAAAGTGCATGAGCCCAGTGCGGACCCCCCTGGTGAAAGGCCGTGTGTTTCACAAGGCATTCAATCGCCTTTCCCTCAGTGGAGCCCAGGGCTCGCTGCTGTCCCGAGGGAGCCTGGAGGAGCCCCCGAGGGAGGGCACGGCACGGCGGGGCAGCTCTCTTGTGGGAGCGCTGCCCGCGGCAGTGCCCGGAGGGATCGGAGCCTCCCCGGACCAGCGCGGTCCCCGAGCGGTCGGGTCCGCAGTGCCACCCTCAGAGCGGCCCCGCCACAAGATGGAGGCCGTCCCCGCCCGCGGGACTGCGGTTCCCGGCGTGCCCCGCGCCGCTGCGCGAAATGGCGGCCGGGCCGGACTACAGCTCCCAGCATTCCCCTGGGCCGCTTCCGGGGAGAGGGGCGGGGTCTGTGAGGTCACGCAGGTGGCGGAAGTGAGCTCACGTCCGGCGGGCTGCGGAGCTGGGAGCGAGCGGGGCTGCGGAGTGGAGCGGGAGCCCGGAGCGGCGGAGGGGGAGCCCGGAGCGGCGGAGCGGAGCGGAGCCCGGAGCGGAGGCCGGGGCGGCGGAGGGCAGCTCGGAGCGGCGGGCGCACCGCGGCCTTCCTCTGCGCGCAGGTGAGGCGGGGCGCGCAGCGCGGTTCGCCGCTGCCCGAGCGGGGCGCGGGCGGAGCCGCCCCTTCCCCTGAGGCGGCGCCGGGCGCGCACCCCCCCCCCCCCCGCCCCTCCATTCCCCCGCGGGAGCGGGGCCTGCGCGGCGGGGCCGCCCCCATTGTCTGCGGCTCCATCCGGGTCCTGCGGGGGGCGGCGCGGGGCCTGCCGGGACCGAGCCCCGCCGCGGGGGCGGCCCCAGCGGGCGAACAAAGCGGGTGGGGGGGGCCCGGAGCTGGGGTTGGGGGTGAAGGGGGGGACCCGCGGGCGCGCCGCCTCCGCGGCCGAGGCGGTGGCGGCGGAGCCCCCAGCCCGCCGCATGGAAGCGGCTCCGCGATGCCGGAGGCCTCGGCACCGAGGAGAGCGCGGGCTCTGCTTCCCCCCGCGCGGTGCCGCCGTGCCCAACCCGCTCGCCTCGGCCACGGCTTTGCTCTCGGGTCCTTTGTTGCCTCGGCGCTGGCGAGCCCGGCGGCTGTGCTCCGTTAACCCCGGTGCGATGCTCCAAAGCGTTTATGTCCGATACCATTGGCACCGTCGTGAAGTTGATTAAGAATTCTGTTTATCATGTGAAGTTTGCTTATGTATTTAGGTTATTTATTATGGCTGTTTACTTGATAACTGCCACTTGCTAATCTAGTTAGATAACAAAAATCTTGGCCGGCTCTGCTGCCTCTCCAGAGCAATTGCTGGTTAATAAACACATCCTACCATCTTCGGCAGGAGTTCAAAGTACTTCCTTGCTGCTAAAACACCTTCTCTTGAACTTAAGCTCTGCAAAGATCCGGGTGTTCTGCTCCCTCTCTGTGTTGTGTTTGGGTGCTTGAAGCAAAGAGCTTCGTGTTTTCCCTCTATTTGCGTTATCAGAGGCGAGGACCCAGGTTTTGCCCGATGGAATTGGGCCCCTTGACCTTGTTTTCTGAAGTAGGCAGTAGATAATCTTCTTCTGTGATGAGGGTTTAAATGCAAAATCTTCAGTCACAAAGCTTTGAATTTTGATGATGGTTGGTGCAGGGCTCTTCATTGCTATCAATGCAGAGAAATTCAGGGAAATGGGTAAATTAATGGGCCTTAATGATGTTCTGAAGTAATGTGTGTCATACCTCATACAGAAAACACTTGGAGATACCTGAAAATCCTGTTGTTACAGGATAGGTAATTTCTGACTTCATTCACACAATAAAAATCCTGGGGTTTATCCATTTACACTGTTCTTCCTGCATCGCCCCCCCTCCCCACTGAAATCCATGAATAATTTGGGGCTGGATCTCAGATCACACCAATGTGGTAAAATTCTCCATAGTTTCTGTTCCTTAGCGCTATTGATGTTCTGTTTCCTGCTCCAGTGTAAGGAGGTTTGAGATCCTTTGCTTTCCACCTACTCCCAGATGGAAAATGTCTTATTTTTATTCACAACACAGTGGAGCCTGTCGCTGTGGCTCGTTTTCTGCAGCAGCTGCCTTAGAGTGTGCCTTTTTGCAAGACCAAAGTGGTGTTGATGTCTCCTCCTCAGAATTGCCTGTAGCTCATGACTAAAAAGCCTGTGTCTGGTGAAATGAGACTAATCTTGTCCTTCCAAATGAGCACAGAAAGCCAGCTGGTTTGTATCGAAAGGGTGAAATGGGGAGATTTAGTTATTGTTTTATTTCTTGCTATTTGTGGTATTGCAACTTGCAGAAAAGGAATTTACAAGGAGTGCTGTGAGTACGGGACTGGCCTGGGGCTTCCTTAACTGTTCATGCAGAAGTGTTTTGTTAACTTGTTTTCCTGTGGGAAAACATTAGCAGATTTAGGGCTTCATCAGATAAACTTGAGACGCTCAGCTTGAGCCCTGGATCTTTCTTGAAGATAATCATCCACATCGTCCTTGGGCAGTAATGGAAAAAGTTGTTTCAGTCCAGCTGTGGAGCACTGAACTTCTCCTTCTTCCCTCCTAAAGCAAAAGCTCATGTTCTGTGGGAACACTTAAGAAATTGGAAAACCAGCCCATGATTCAGTGGATGAACCTTCCAAGCTTTTGCACAAACAAGTAGGTTGTGGGGTTCTTTATATTATTTCTTACTTTTACCATTATGGACTTGCCTGGGTGCAGTCTTCTCTGTACAAAAGTTGCCTGGAATGTGGCCTGAGTACCTTACAATGCTACTGCGGTTGTTCACTTCAGTGTGAATCTATGTGCACAAAGCCTGATGGAATGTCAATACCAGGATTCACTCCACAAGTGAAAACCCTGACTTTGTCACTTAAAAAAGGAAGAGTTTAGGCTTTTGAGACTCTGAGGTCTTTTATTCCTTCTAATGCAGCCTGTTTGTTAGCTTGTGAGCAGCTGAAATTACTTAAAGCCACGTTTCAAGCTTGAATTAGGGTGTTGAGTACAGTGTCTTTTCCTGTCTTATGTTAGATGCTGCCAGTAAGCCTTTGCAAGTTTGTTTTGAAAGAACATCAAAAAGAGCCTGTTTTTCTCTCGCTAGAATACCCGGGTTCTGGTCTCATTTGTTGTACTTCCTAAGGGAGCTCCAGTGACTTCCGTACTTGGGTTTGCCTTTGATTTAGAAACCTTGACTAGAACAAGCCAGGCAAGTCCCTTTATCTTTGTTGTTTTCTTAACTGATCACTTGGATGTGGCAGGGTTTGGGCCTGGGATTATCAAGAAGACATTTTGAACCAAAACTTGCATTAATTCCATAGATAAAAGGAGTAGATGAAATACAAAGACAAAACAGGAGCTTCTGTGTGATAAGCCCTTTTACCCTAATCACAGTGGAGGCTGTATTTTGATACCTTCTTTTCCAACTGTTTTTTTTTTTATATGCAGGCAATGAGCTAAAATGTTGATTTGAGAATAAAAGAAACCTATTCTCTCCCTGCTGCATCACACCATTGCAAATTGTTAGCCCTAGAAGAACATTCAAGTTTGATTTGGGGTTTTTTTTAGCTCATTGCCTCATACATGCTTTGTATAATGTTTAACACTGCCAGTATTGGTAGCTAAAACTATTCAGCTTTTCCAGTATTGATATCTGTAGCTAAGCACAGTGCAGGAAAAGCAGCAGTCTTGCCTTGTAAAATGGGGTTTTCAGTTAAGACCTGGGCTGTGAGGAGCAGACTTTGGTCTCTGTGCTCAAAGTTACAAGCTTCACCCAGATTGACAGGCTGCAGCACCTTCCTTGTAACAAGGGTTCAGCCCAAATTTAGGCTTTGTCCTGCTTTTGACTGGGGTTAGGTGGAACAAGACACACTTGCCAACTGTACCTTCATTCCTGGAGCTTGGGACGTTGCCGTATCACGTAGCATTGACACACACAAGTGTTGAGTGCTCTCCAGGCGTGACTCAACCCGTCTAATGAAGTGGGAGGAGAAGGGAGCACGCACTGGCTTCCAATGCATTATGATGTTGGCTTTACCTGAAGTTTCCTAGGCAGTGGAATGTCCTGTAATAGAATTTGGGTGGGCTAAAAGCCACGCTGAGTTTCCCCTAGCGTCGGGTATCCTTGGGAATTCCCCTGAAGCGCTGCCCACTGCCTCTGAACCAGTATAGACACTGGGCACAGTTCGTCTCCAGTGGAGTTTGTTGAAACTCAGGTAGGAGCTTTTAAAGTATTTTGGAGAGCAAGTTTTCTTTTTTGTGTCTTCAGTATTGCCTTAAATACATTCCTACTGGCAAGCACGCGTGCTTTCTGCTGTTTCCTGTCCCTTTTAATTGGCCTCAGTGCTTGGCATTTGCTGATTTGACAAGCTTTAATTTGGGGAAATTAATTAGTCACTCCGCATACAATGGGAACGATGTTTCCGATGCTCCTGTTGCAGTGAGCAGAGCTCTGCTGCAGCCGCTGCAGGGCTACCCAGAGCCTTCACATCCATGCAGAGCCTTCCCTTGTGCAGAGCGGGGTGTGAGTGATTCTGCACCTCTTTAATTACTGCGTTTCTTAATTGCAGACATTGACTCAAAGACGCAGCCATGAAGGATCCAAGTCGCAGCAGCACCAGCCCGAGCATCATCAGCGAAGATGTGATCATAAATGGTCATTCTCATGAAGATGACAATCCCTTTGCGGAGTACATGTGGATGGAGAATGAAGAGGAATTCAACAGGCAGGCAAGTCATTTCCTTCTCTAAATGTGTTGTGATATGCTCTACCCTTCTCTAGCTGAAGGGAAGGGTGCTGTGGCTTAGCAACCAGGGTCAAAGACTGGCAATCCTTTAGAGATGGGGTTTTTAAATGAGTTTGCTGAAGGGCCCTGGGGAACAGACAGATCTCAACTTCTCTGGCAATAAATATGAGTTTTGTGTAATCTTGGTGGAAAATAGGAGAAGTATGCATCCAGTAATTCCCTACTGCTGCAGGAGGGAGGGAAGCAACATTGACAGAGTTTATTGGCACTTTGGAAGGGATGGGTCTAGGTAGGCCACTGGCCTGCAGAGGTTTTACATGTGGAGACGTGCTGTAGTTATGAACTGGATACGTCCCAGTGCCTCCCTGCCTCTCCCAGGGCTGCTTTTCCAGGGGGAGTCAGTGGACATAGCTGTTGGGTAATAGTCCTGGTCATTGCTTAATACTGAAGTGTGTGTCTTACAGCTGGCCTTCACAATCAGATTGGAAGGAAGCCTTAAGCTTCATCTCTCATCTTGCATCTGGACACAGTTTCCCTCCTGTGGAGGAGGAACAGCCTCTTCCCACAGCCCCCTTTACAATCAAAGCTTGATCTTTGTACTCGCATAGCTGCTTTCTCTGCACAGTTCAGCTGTGCTGAAGTCTGAGTGGCTGAAATGGGATGTCTGCTGCTCTCCAGGGTGCCAGCAGGGCACAAAGCTAATCTGAAATTCAGGTTGCTCACAAGATACAAATTCGCTCGTGCATAAAGGGCCAGGATTCTCTCAGTGCTGTTTCCCAATGGGTGGCTATTTCCTCCTGGGGACTGTACAGCAGTTGGCATAGGGGATGTGTCCTTCTTGGGGAAGCAGCTGAGTGTTGTGCCATGAATAAACAGAGAAGAGGAAAGGTGGGAGCATGGGGGAAGACTGGTTGTATTCAGGCAGGCAAACACCACGTGGCAGCCTGGTTGTGCTGCAGTAGGCACATCTCTCCATGGGAACCTGAATAAGTTAAACTTGAGCTGGAAAATCTAAAGAGGCAGTCTTAATTTCAAGGTATTTGGGGAACTAAATGCTGTTTAACACTTCTGGAACTGCTGCTGGAGGCACCTGTAGGTGTACAACCATGTAACAACTGGTGCCAGGCAGGCCCTGCTCTAACACTGGCTCGTGGCTGCGTGCCTACCTCTGCCTTCTGCCCGGTGCAGGACGGACACAGTGCTTCAAGGAGTGTTGAGGGGAGACTCCTGTCCTTTCTGAAGTGCTCTGCTGGGGAACCACAAAGTCAGGGCTTCGTGCAGGGTTTGAATTGTGTGGCACTGGCTTAGAGCATGTAGTGATGAGTCCCTGTTCCCCAAGCTGTGCATCTTGAGCACTAAGTGAGCTGATGAGTGTGTTTCCCCCGGCACAGGGGACCTACATATTGCAGCAATCCTCAACTCTGGCTTTCATTTTTTGGTTTGGTATCTGCAGTACGTAACTGAATTTCCACTTCAGGGTCGAGTATGTGTTTAATTTCAGAGTGAAGGATAGATAGGAAAACTTGTTTGAGGTTCCACTGAGTGAACTTTTAAATATGTCCTGAATAACTTTTCCATTCTGGCAAGTCAATTCACACCAGCTTCTATTTCCCTGCTTAAGTACGGCAGTGCAGGACATGGAAAACTTGTTGGGATGAACTCCCTCCAAAGCTTGTTTACTGAACAACCAAGCAAAACTTTCCTTTAGTCTCTGCAACATGTGGCAGTTCTGCATCAGTTGATTTGCCCAGCTTAGAGCACAGCAGGTCAGCATTCTTAACAACCACTAAGATCATGTGGAGTTCTTAGGAGAACTGTGTTGTGTGAACACATAACCTAAAGCCAAGGAAATACTGCTTGTTCCCTGTGCCAGGGCACAGGCAGTGGTTATTTTTTCCCCAAGAGTCTTGGAGGACACTTTCCTAGGGAGTGTGCCTGGCTGCATGTGCTGTCCCTGTTCCCTTCCTCGTGCTGGCAGTGAGTTGAGTCCAGGCTAGTTGATACATCTGAAGTTTTCACTTGGAGCCGATAGTTTCCTTCTCCTTGAGCTTGTAACAAGCAGCAAATGGAACAGCTGGGGTGTTCTCCTGCCATTCCCTTTATCTGCAGTCCAAGGTCCTGGGGCAAAGCACTTTCCTACATTAAAAAAACCAAGCTGATTGCCTCCCTGCAGCGCGAGCATGGTGTTCTGCTGCAAGTCCTGGTGCGTAGCTGGAGAGCAAGCCAGCTGGGCGCACAGACCTTGGAATGAAGGCCCAAGCTCTTGAGAAGTTTGTTGATGGAGCAGTTTCTTCTCATTGTATAGATCGAAGAGGAGTTGTGGGAAGAAGAATTTATTGAGCGCTGCTTCCAGGAGATGCTGGAGGAAGAGGAGGAGCACGAATGGTTTATTCCAGCCCGTGATCTCCCACAAACAATGGATCAAATCCAGGACCAGTTCAATGACCTTGTTATCAGTGACAGCTCATCACTGGAGGATCTGGTGGTAAATTGGTTTCTCATCATGTTTCTCAAGCTTGACATCTCTCTTTGACCAAGGCTGATTTTTATTGGTGATAATGGCAGGGCAAAATCCTTTACAAATAAGCCAGACGCTCTTAAACTGTGCCTGGCTCTGGTGGAGGGGGAAATGTGGAACAGTTGGGCAAGGGATGTTCCCTCAAGTGATGTCACCTGTTCAGTGGTTTTCTTCTTAACCACATGGTGCCTTTCCTAGCCCATGGCATAAATTCAAGTGGGTTTGGATATGCAGAGTGTGTTAAGAAGAAAAGGCAGTGTGTGAAGCATGAACGCTGAAGTGCCATTTGGTGACAAGACTGCAAAGGTTTAACTGAGCATCTGTCACCAGTTATGTGTGGGGTAGGAATGAGCTGTGTTCTGGTTTGGATTATGCAAACCATAGCTAGCAGATCCCTTTTGTAGAAATTCTAGGGAAGGGAAAGGCAATCCCACTGTGATTATTTCCCTCTTTCTTACTGTGTGACTTGTCAGAGGTTAACTGAAAGGAAGGGGCACCCTGTACCTATTTTCCCTAACATAATATGCAGGTGCTGGTACAGAGTACAGAAAACGCTATCGGGTCCTACTTCTCCAAGCTTAAGTAGCTGCAGGCAGCAGTTTTGAAACACAGAAGCCTAACTGTCCATTTCCTTATGATAACTGAGTTTGAAGATGCTTCCTACCTCTAACTGCAGGACGTTGCAGAGCGGCAGCTTGCCAAGTAGCAGGACAGGGTAGTCACAGGCTGGAAATGCAGAAAATCAATACAGTGCTCATATACATTAAATTCCCAGAAACGGCTGAAGTTCCTGGAACAAGTCTCCTCTTGCTTAAATAAGCAAGATCTAAAAGCCTCATGGCACGTTTTAACAGCTCGGCTTCAGAAAAAGCTTTTTCAGCATTAAGCCAAGTAGCTGCATTTGATGCATGCCTGTGGTTTCCTTGTTTCTCATTCCCTGAGCCCTCATCTAACTGAAACACCATGTGGTGCTAAGGAAGGGTGGACTGTTCCCTTACTAGCATAGAGGAGTGTGCTCTTGTAGTGATCAGAGAGGCTCTTGATAGATGCAAAACCCCCATCACATGCCTGACTGTTACTCTAAACCCATAAACTGTTCCTAATGCTGTCAGCTTGAAAACGGAGGATGAAAATAATGATTCAACTAGACTTCTGTTTTTCCCTTCCTCAGGTCAAGAGTAATCTGAATCCAAACGCAAAGGAGTTTGTTCCTGGGGTGAAGTACTTAAACATTTGAGTAGACTGGGCCCTCTTTTGGTGGATGTAGCACAATTTCCACACTGTGAAGCCAGTATTAGAAGATTTAATTGTAAAAGCTCTCTCTTCTTGTCACTGTGTTACACTTATGCATTGCCAAAGTTTTGTTAGTCTTGCATGCTCAATAAAAGTGCTGAGACTGTTATTAAGTAAATCTGTCAAAAGTTTAATGGAAACATAATTGGGCCCTGGCTCTCTGGAAGGAGGCAGTGAGGTAAGAAGCACCAGTCAAGTTGAGACAAAGTACTACGTTTATAAAACCTTCTGCAGACTCTGTCTTTCTAGAACAGGACTTGGAATTTGCTGTGGATGGTCTGTGTTAACTGGTGCTAGCTTGCACCTGATAATGCCTTAACTTCAGGACAAACAGCAAGCAAGGATATCTGATTGTTATGCAAATAGGCTAACTTTCCTTGGAAATGCTGTTACTGATGTTAATTTTTCCCCTTAAAGAAACCCTCATGCTCCTTTTCAGCAGCATGAGCTGTAACAGAAACCTTACAGACCTGTGCAGAGTCGTAGATCTCAGCTACTGAGCTAACACCCGAGGGGCTGGAAGGAGGAATCCCCGAGCTTCGCAGTATGTGATCATGTTAGAAACGCTCCAACTTCCCGATTATGTTCAAGGAGATGTGAGTTTCATCACAGTTTCTTCCAAGAACCCAGATAAATACACAGCACTGCCTATGTAACTTTTAGCATAAGACTTTATTAGAGCTGGGTTTAACCAAGCCAACCCTAGCGTTAGTGATTTGAGTGGTGCTTTGCCCTTGCTTTGTTTAATCATCACTACACGATAGTCTACAGCACAACAACTTCTTTTGGGTTTGTTTTTCTTTTAATAAAGCTAGAACAGTTTTGGCTTCTTAAACTTCATCCTGGGTAGGTTAAGCTGCCATACGTGTTCAGTGTGAATAGTGTTTAAGTTGAAAATATTGTAAAAAAATTATATTTTTTCAAAAATATTTAAAAAAATAAATAAGAGTAGAACCGACGTGGTGGCTGTCTCGTGATGTGCTGCTGGCAGCGGGCATGGCAGGGGAGGGGGTGCTGCCCATACAGTTCCCTTGGCGCTGGTTGTAAGGCGATAGCCCAGGATACTCATGTGAGCTTGGACTCCTTCCTCCTGCCTGGGCAGATCTTCCTTCCTTCTCACTCTTAATCCCAGTGCAGCTCCAGTGCTGCTGGCAGCATGGGCAGCCCTTGCTGACAGCAGGAAGCACCCTATAAAGGGGGTGTCAGAGTGGGGCTGCTGAAGCCACAGTTGCTCCCCAGCCTTACTCCGTGAACTGGGGGGCTGTGGATGAGCTGTCCCCTCTTGCTTCATAACTTTGCCCAGCCTTGCTCCTGATACCTTTTGTTTTGTCTTTAAGCTCCAGTTAAACCAAATGGAAACGCTTCAGAAGTCACGCAGTGCTGCAGGATGGGAAGAGTGGGATGAAGCCTTTATGCAGGTGTTAACCCACATCACTGTGTTGGTGTTCATAGAATCACAGAGTGATTTGGGTTGAAGGGACCTTAAAGCTCCTCCAGCTCCAACCCCTGCCACGGACAGGGACACCTTTCCCTGGAGCAGCTTGCTCCAAGCCCCTGTGTCCAACCTGGCCTTGAACACTGCCAGGGATGGGGCAGCCACAGCTTCTCTGGGCACCCTGTGCCAGCGCCTCAGCACCATCCCAGGGAAGAGCTTCTGCCTAAGAGCTCATCTCAGTCTCCCCTCTGGCAGTTAAAGCCATTCCCCTGTCCTGTCCCTACGTCCCTTGTCCAAAGCTCCTCTCCAGGTTTCCTGTCCAACCCTCTTAGAGGAACTTGGCCAAACCAACTCTTGTTTTGCTGTTACTCTTCAGAACGCTCATCACAGTTATCCTGGCTCCTTACTGAGCAGCACTTTCCCCTTTCCTAACCTGAGATCTGGTTTTAGAGAAGCAGCAAAGCTCATCTGATGTTTCAGCGGCTTGGCGGCAGTTCAGACTCGTACAGCTGAAGACAGGAGGTCAGGAAGCAGCCATGTGCTGCCTTATTTTTAGCTGGAGTGGGAGTGTGAGCAGCGCTCCCCTGCACGCTGCGGCGCTGGCTCCCGGTTTCGGCCGGTGCGGTTGCCCGGGGGTGATTGGCACCTGAACGCTGCCGTTGCGAAAGGCGCCGGCACACTCCCTGGGCTCAGTTTCCCGGGCTGTAGCGTACCTCGGCCAGCTGCGCCAGCAGCACCTGTAGCGGAGGGGAGCTCCCAGAGCGCCCGGCTGTGCCGGGGGGTTGTGACTGAACCGGCGCTGACAGCGGGGTTGGGTGTTTTGGCTGTTGTGGGCCCAGGCCGGGGCTTTCTCCTGGTCCAGCCCCAGCAGGGGCTCGGAGAGGACAGAGCTGCCCAAAGAGGTGTCGCGTGCTCCGTAAGGTCGAGCTCCGCAACAGCGCTGGGACAGCAGCAGGAGAGTGGGGGCTCTTCCGTGGCTCAGGGCATGGGAGGCGTGAGCGGGTGTGTGCATCACTGGGGGTTGGGTGGGTTTTCCCCCTTTTCACTTATTAAACTGCCCGTGTTTCATTCCCTGAGGTGTCTGACAAGGGCTTGTGCTGAACTACCCCCCCCCTGCCCTGGGGCTGGGGCAGAACCCCCTGACCATGGGACTGCTTGGGCTGGGTGAAACCCAGCACGTGTCCGTGTTGGACAGCCCAGGGAGGAGCATGGAAAGCTGCGGAAGGCTTTGCAGTGCAAGAAGGATGGAGGGAGTGGTGCAGGATGCGGCAAAGACACTGGGAGGGCTTGAATCTTATTTTACTGCTTTCAGTGCATGATCTTGAAGTCGGCCTCTTACCCTGGTGTGGATGCTGCGCCCCACACAGAGCCCGTGCCAGCCTCTGGGTATCCCTGCCAAAGCCAAGGGCACAGCGTGGCAGTCCATGGCTCTGGGGGCTCTGGCTGGCTCTGATGGTGTCTGACGAGCTTCAGACTGAATGAGCTCCACCAGCCAAAGCTTGGGGCAGCGGTGGCGCAGGGCCATGGTCCCCAGGCCGGCACCCGGGAGCTGGGGCTGTCCCCAAAGGGCAGTTTGGAGTTTCCCTAATCCTGCGTTGGAGATGAGCACCGGAAGCCTCGGCTCCAGTGCCCCGACAGCACCCATGGGGCTCGGCTCAGCCTCTGCGGCGCTGGGGCACGAGCCCCCCCCTCGCTCACACCTTGGTGCACACCGAGACCCCATCGGCCGCGTCCTGCACGTCTGTGGCCGCCGCGCCGCTGCCCTTCGCCCGGGCCTTGAACCCGGTGAACAGGGGGCAGATGGGGACCCGCCTGAGCCACCGTCTGCTCCGCAGCGCGCCCATCCCGAAGGGGAAGTCGTAGCTCCTGAGGCTGGCGCTGGACGCGCTGTCCGAGTGCGCGCCCGCCTTCCACTGCACCAGCCCGCGCTCCTCCTGCGTCCCTGCGGCAGCGGCACCGGCTCAGCCCCCGTGCTCCGCGAGCCCCTATTGCAGCTCCAACCAACCGCAGTTACCCCTTGTGGCCCCGTGCGCTTCCATTACCCGGGATGGTGTTGTCCAGGACGAAGGCAATGAGCCCCCCAACGAACATCTCCGTCGTCAGCAGCACCGTCAGGATCTGGTCCAGCTCGGGGACACCTGCGGGAGCGCGGGGACTGAGCGGGGCCGTGCTGCGGTGAGCCGGATTCACCTCATTAATCCATGGATCTGCCCTCCTCGCTCCATACACGCAGCGCCGGGGCTCTCCGCGGCAGGCAGGTACCTGTGTTAATGGCCTTGGGGTGGGAATCCAGGTAGTTTGGCAGCGTCAGCCCGAAGAACATGGCGAAGCCCAGCACGAAGAGGTTGCGGGAGGAGTTCATGTCGACGAACTGCAGGTTGGAGAGGCCGACGGCCGTGATCATGCCTGCCAGAGGAGACACGGCTGCGCTGGAGGCGCCCACGGCGCTGCCGCTGCCGGCAGGGAGCCGGGCATCGGGGTGCGTGGGGGGCTCAAAGCCCACCCTGCATCCCCTGGGCTCCCCCCAGTCTGCAGGGCAAGGGCCCAGGGGTGCTGGTTTGAGGGGGGGCTGCTGCGAGGTTACCGAACAAGGTGCAGAACATCCCCCCGAGGACGGGGTCGGGCAGGGAGGCGAAGAGCGCCGTGAACTTCCCGATGGTGCCCAGCAGGAGCATGATCCCAGCCCCGTACTGGATCACCCTCCTGCTCCCCACCTGCATGGAGACGGGCAGCGGGTGACGGTGCCTGTGCCCCCCTGCCGAGTGGGACCTGGCCCAGGCCCCCGTACCTTTGTGATGCCCAGGACACCAATGTTGGGGCTGGAGGAGGTGGAGCCGTTGCCGGTGCCCAGCAGCCCCGCGATGATGCAGGAGATGCCTTCAGTGAAAATGCCCCTGGGAACACGGACGGACTGGTCCCCATCGCCGCTGCCCCGCAGCATCCCTGCCCGGTCCCCATCGCCGCTGCCCCGCAGCATCCCTGCCCGGTCCCCATCGCCGCTGCCCCGCAGCATCCCTGCCCGGTCGGTCCCCATCGCCGCTGCCCCGCAGCATCCCTGCCCGGTCCCCACTGCTGCTTTGCCCCGCAGCATCCCTGCCCGGTCCCCACAGGGATCCATGGTGTGAGCGTGGTGCCAGGGCGGAGGGCAGCTGCTGTACCTGTTGATGGCGTGCACTGGGGGCGGGGGGGCTCCTGCCAGCCGGGCACAGGAGTAGTAGTCCCCGATGGACTCGATGATGCCCGCCAGCGTGGCGCTGAACATGCCCAGCACTGCCGCCGAGGTCACCGTGGGCAGACCCCACTGGCCTGCCGGGGGCAGAGCACGATGCCAGGGCCCCAGCACAGGGACACAGCCCCCCCAGTGCTCCCCGGCCCAACTGATTCTGCATCCCCCAGGGCAAAGGGGCATCGAAGGGACCTGCGCCTGCCTGGCACTCACAGGGGTAGGGCACCCGAAACCAGGGTGCCACGGACAGGATCTCGCCCCGCGCATCAGTCCTGGCCTTGTATCCGTACGCCTCGGGCTCGCTGGGGAAGACCCCGGTGCGCGTCAGCACGTAGCAGAGCAGCCACACCACCATGATGGCCATGATGATCTGCAGGGGCACGGACCGGGCACACCCCCTGCATCGCCCGTGTGTAGAAATAGGGGGGGTTTGGGGGATGCTCCAGGACCTGGCGGCTCCTGACCGGTCCCTACCGGGAACATCTTGAAGATCTGGATGCGGAGCAGCACGAAGCCTTGGCCGCGCCGGTAGCCGGGCAGGCAGACGGCGATGTGCCGCAGGTACTGCGCGAACAGCACGATCAGGAAGATGGTCCTGGGGGACAGAGAGACGCAGGAGGCCCCTCGCACGCCGGGCATCCTCCTGGCTCCGTAAGGGACACCCCAACCCCTCTGTCCCCCCATCCCCGTGCCGTACAGAGCAGCGATGCCCCAGTGGGAGCCGGCCCGCTCGCCGGCAGCCTGGAACACGGAGAGCCCGATGAGGGACACGGTGGGAGTGACGGTCAGCGGCCCGATGTAGCTGAGCAGCGCCCCGGGCAGCCCCAGCAGCCCGATGGCCACCTCCACCAGGCTGGACACCACGATGGCTCCCTGGATCTGCAGGCGGGGCAGCAGTCAGTGCGCCGCGGGGCACCCCGGCGGCCGTGCGGGGTGGGCCTCACCTCTCGCATGCGGGGGTGCCAGACGTGGGACGTGTTGAGCGGCAGCGCCCAGTTGCCATAGATCTGCTCTGGGGATGGAGGGGGATGAGGTGGTGCCTGGCCCGGGGGGGGGGGGGGGGAGCGGCGGGACCCCCCCCTGCTCCCCTCTGCCCTCACCTTCAGGGGGGCAGCGCCACTTCTCCAGGGCCAGGATGGACTTGGCGGGGACGAGGAAGGCCAGAGCGCTCGCCTGGAAGAGGGGCAGCCTGGGGGGGGACGGGGGATGCTGTGCCCGTGTCCTGCGGGGCAGCAGCGGGTCCCCCCCTGCGCCGCCGCTCTACCTGATGCCCACAGTGGTCTGGATGAGGGTGGTGATGCCGACGCAGGTGAAGATGGTGCCGATGAGGTAGCTGACGGTGAGCTGGTCCTTGCCCACGCACAGGCTCTCGGCCAGCAGGAAGGGGACAGCGATGGTGCCGCTGAAGCAGGTCAGGTAGTGCTGGGGGGCAAGGGGGGGCTCAGCGGGGCTGGGCCGGGAGCAGGGGCTCGGGCCCTGCCCGCGGGGGCCGCTCCGTTCCAGGCCGTACCTGGAAGCCGAGCAGGATGCAGAGGTACCAGGGGGGCACGTCCTCAATCTTGTACAGCATGTCCAGCTCCGGCCGGGGGGGTTCGGCGCGCTCCCTGCGCTCCTGGAGCGTGGGGAGCGGCTCAGCCCCAGCTCTCCCAGGGACCCCGCGGTGTCCCCGGGGGTGGCACAGGGAGCCCGTGCGCCCTCGGGCATGGGGAGGGGTCCCGCTGGCCCCGTGTCCATCCGGCGGTGCAGCGGAGGGTTCGGGGGGGGGGGTGTGTCCCGGTACTCACCCTGCCCGCCGCAGGCAGCTCCTTCCCGGGGGCACGAGGGGGGCCGGCGGGGGGGGGAGCCAGGCTCCCGTTCTGGCAGCGAGGGCGAGGAGGAGCCGGGTCAGTGTTGTTGTCCCGGGCGTCCCATGGGAACCGGGCCCTGCCCTGGGCGCTCCAGGGCCACGGCTCCGCGCGTGCGGCGGCTCCGGCCGCGGGGAGCGGCCCCGGGCTCCAAACGCACCGCTCCCCAGGGGAGGGCGGAGGGGGTCCCCACCGCCCCCGGGCGCCCGGACCACGCTGCCCGCGCGGGGGGCACCGCCGGCCCCAGCAGCAGCAGCCCCTTGGTCCCGGGCTTCACCGCAGCCCCCAGGGCTCACCCCAGCGTTCGCCTTTCGCCGGGCATCACAGCCCTGAGCTGCCCATCACTGGGGGCTCCGTTCCCCCCGGGCACCCACCTCCCCCCCCCCCCGTGCTGCCCGGGATACGGCTGAGGAGCGGACGGGGATGGGGATGGTGCCAGAAGCTGCGTTCACCTGGGGCTGAGCCAGGTCCCCCGAGCGCGTCCCCATCCTCCGGTGATGCGGCCCCGGCGGCGATGTCACCGCGCGGGGGTTTTATGGCCACGGAAGGACTTTAGTCACCACCCGGGCCGTGGCACGGGGTGGCGGGCAGCGAGGCCACCATTGGCTGCGGGTTGTGAAACCGGGGAGCGCTGCTCGGGGCCGGGTCAGCCATTAACTGCTTTAATCGGGGTTGGCACCGCGGGGCGCGCGGCACCGCGCTCGTCAAACATTAGAGCCCGGAGCAGCGCCCCGCTGGGAGGGGGGGGGGGGGGACCGGGGCGCTGGGGCGGCATCACCGCGGCAGCGCCGGGCACGGAAGGACGCGGTGACAGCGGCGATGGGGAGCTCCCGCCTCCGGGCGCGGGATCCTCCCGCTGGGGACGAAGTCGGCTCCGAAGGTCGCCGGGGCATTAAGCATTAACCGCGGCGGGGCTACAGCTCGTTCTGCGGCGCCTTGGCGGGGGGCGGCCCCCCGGCCTGGCCGCCGGCGCAGGGCCCCTTGTCCCCGCGGCACAGCAGCTCCCGCAGCGCGGCCGGGCCCCGCCGGTGCGCCCCATAGACCTGCGCCTCGCCCGCCTCCCCCACGGCGCCGTGGCACATCTTGGACAGCCTGCGGGGAGCCACGTGTGGGTCACACTGCGCCCACTGCCGCGGTGGGGAGGGGACGGTGCCCGGCACCACCCCCCCCCCCCCTCACCTGCTCGGCCATGTGCCCCCCGTCACCATCACACTCATGGGCTCCTGCATTGGCAGCCCCGGCCCCGCCAGGCGCTTCTGCCC
The DNA here is from genome assembly GCA_017639245.1 of Myiopsitta monachus. Lineage (NCBI taxonomy): Eukaryota > Metazoa > Chordata > Aves > Psittaciformes > Psittacidae > Myiopsitta > Myiopsitta monachus. The sequence continues at coordinate 36,988,233 of CM029917.1, read as the reverse complement.
ATCCAGCTCCTGCACCCCATAGCTGCGGGGAGAGGCAGGGGGTGGTGAGACCCCATCCCAGGCACATCCCATAGGGACGCCCCATAGGGACACCCTGCTCACCTCTCCCAGCCCTGCGAGCAGCTCCTCTCCAGCACCTCCATGTAGTCAGACTCGCTCAGCACCTTCTTGCCCACCTTCCCCTCTGCCCTGCTCAGCTGCTCCTCAATCTGGGGTGAAAAAGGGCAGAAATGGGCCAGTGAGGGTGGCAGCCTCCCCATGACCCTGCGCCCCAGCGGGCAGGGGTCTGCATCCTCCTCCCTTGAGGCTCGGCAGTGGGAGCGCTTTCTCACGGGGATGGTGGGTCCATGAGCAGGGCAGCGCTGGCCCCAAGGGGGTGTTCTGGGGACCCAGCAGCACCTCCCCAGCCAGAGCATCCCCGCGGGGCTCTCGCTGCGGGTGCTGGGCCCCATCTCCCCGTCCCCACCTGGAAGGCGATGGCGTGGCAGGCGTCGCAGCGCAGGGACTCGGGCATGTGGGGCGAGAACCGCTCCTCGGCGCTGAGCCGCGGTGCGGGGATGGAGCGGACTGGGGCGGTGGGGGGGTCCCCGCACATCCCCTCCCCTCCTGTCCCTGTCAGCAGGCTCAGGACCAGCCATAGCAGCGCCGGCCGCATCCTGCCGCCGTGCGATGGTGCTGGGGGGTGGCGCGGGGCCGATATAACCCCCCGGGCACTGATGCGTGCCTGAGGCACCTGCATCCGGCTGACGTGGCCGTCCCCGGGGTGTCGGGGCTGGGTGCATGCGGCGTCCCTGGCCCCTCTCGGGGAGGGGTTTGGTGTGGTTCAATCCAGGCCTGAGCCTGCGCACAAACCCTCCCTGGGGTGGTTTGATCCTGCCTGGGATGGGGGCTTGGGGGTCAGGGATGGGGTTTGAGTTCACAACTGGGGGGGTCAGGGTGAGCCTTGAGGATCAGGGTTTGGTGTTCAAGGCTGGGGCTCAGGGATGAGATTCGGGGTTCAGGACTGAGCTTTGGCGCTGAGTTTGGTGTTCAGGACTGGGGGCTCAGATCAGAGGTTTGAGGTTCGGGGTTGGGGTTCAGAGCTTATTGATGACCACGGAGCCCCCACCTGCTCGCCTTGGACACTGGGACAGATGGACACGGATGGGCTGCAGCTCCGAGTCCTTCAGCCCCCCAAAGTGCCAGGGGCAGCTCCTGACCCCCTTTACAGACCACACGAGGACAGGATGGAGATGCAACATTTAATGGTGTCTCAGCATCTTTACTGCCGTTCCAGGGTGTCCGTGCTGCAGCCGTGGCCATCGTCCCCCTGTGTCGAGCAGCCCGGGTCTTCCCTGGGACAGGACCGGCGGCACTGGGAAAGCAGGGACCGTGCATGTGGTCCCTTTGCCGGCCCCCAAGGGCTGCCACGTGCTCACATTGGGAAATGCTTTTCGTCCCCATTCCCATGCAGTCCACTGAGGTCCAGCCAGTGCCCGCTCCTGCTCAGCTCCTCGGCAGCTCAGCCATGGCCAGCGGGTCTCTCCCATGCTGGGGATGATGCTTACATTGGGGTTGAAGCCCAGCCCATTGAGGACCATCACATCCGCAGCAGCGGTTCCGGCTCGGGCCCGGCAGGGCTGGTGCGGGCAGGGGGCTGGCCGGGGCTGGGGCTGGCCCGCATCCCCGTGGGGATGTAGTACAGGCTCTCCAGGTACCCGCAGTCGGCACCCCCGGCAGCGGGCGGCCCCTCACCCTTGGGAGCAGCACTGAAGGTCCCGGAGAAGCTGGGGTTGTCAGCAGCTGGCGGGTCAGGGTGCACTGGAGACGGGGCAGAGGGTGCCGGGGGTACCGGGAGCCCCTGGAAGCCACTGTAGGGCACATAGGGTGAGCCATAGACCCCCGGTGGCATGATCAGGGGGTTGTAAGGAGCTTGGTAGAGCCCGGCGTGCGATGCCACCGGTGGGATGAGCACCTCCAGGTACTGCCCGGTCTCGGGGTCGTAGAGTGTTTTCAGCTGGGGCTGCCGCGGGGGCTCCATGTAGTAGCATTTCCCACTGTCGGGATCCACGAGCATCCTCCGGTGTGTGGGCAGGTGGGGAGCAAAGGGCTTGGTGGAGCTTGGCGTGCTCTTACTGCTTGGAGAGGCACCATCAGTCCTCCTTAGGAAGTGGGGAGCATCCTCGAGGCGAGGCTGAGGCTGGGCTGAGGGCAGAGGGTGCTCTGCAGCCACCAGGCCTTCGGGGGGCCGGGGCAGGTGGGGCTCGGGGCTGGGTTTGCTCCAAGGCACTTCCCTACTGGGCAGGGGACACACGCCGGCCCCCAGTGGAGCACTGACCGGGTTGGGAACCAATGGGGATCCAAAGAATGAGCTGGCCATGCTGGAGACTGGTGGGTGCCCAAAGGAAGTGGGGACTGGGCTGGTGCCCAAAGGGGACCCAAAGGATGTGCTGGATTGATTGGAGACCAAGGGACTCTCAAAAGATGCACTGGCTGAGTTAGGGACCAGGGGAGTCCCAAAGGATGTGCTGGATCGACTGGGGACCAAGGGGGTGCCAAAGAATGAGTTGGCTGAGTTAGGGACCAAGGGGGTCCCAAAGGATGTGCTGGATGGATTGGGGACCAAGGGGGTCCCAAAGGATACACTTGATGGATTAGGGACCAAAGGGGTCCCAAATGATGCACTGCATGGGTTGGGGACCAAGGGGGTCCCAAAGGATGCATTGGCTGCGCAGGGGATCAAGGGGGTCCCAAAAGACTTGTTGGTGGGGTTGGAGACCAAGGGGGTCCCATATGATACGCTGGCCAGGCTGGAGGCTGATGGGTAGCCAAAGGATGAGTTGGTCATGCTGGGGACTGTGGTAGTCCCAAAAGATGTGCTGGCTGGCTTGGGGACCAAGGGGGTCCCAAAGGGTGCACTGGTTGGGCTGGGGACCAAGGGGGTCCCAAAGGGTGCACTGGTTGGGTTGGAGACTGCAGAGATCCCAAAGGGTGCCCTGGTTGGGTTGGGGACAGCAGGGATCCCAAAGGGTGCACTGGTTGGGTTGGGGACGGCAGGGATCCCAAAGGGTGCACTGGTTGGGTTGGGGATGGCAGGGATCCCAAAGGGTGCACGGGTTGGGTTGGGGACTGCAGGGGTCACAAGGGGTGCACTGGTTGGGTTGGAGACCAAGGGGGTCCCAAAGGGTGCACTGGTTGGGTTGGGGACTGCAGGGATCCCAAAGGGTGCCCTGGTTGGGTTGGGGACTGCAGGGGTCGCAAGGGGTGCACTGGCTGGGTTGGAGGCTGCAGGGACCCCAAAGGGTGCAATGGCCGGGTTGGGGAGTGCAGGGGTCCCAAAGGACCCGCTGGCCGCGCTGGGGACCGAGGGCAGCTCTGGCACCGGCGCGGGTTTGGGGGCTTTCTCAGGAATTGCCAAGTAGTTGGAGCTCTCCGCCGGGGCAGAGGGATGTACCGGCTCGGTGGCTGCCGGCCACGTCGGTGGGCGCTCCCAGGGCTCCCTCCGCTCCGGCAGCCGGGTAGAGGCAGCCTCACTGCCCTCCCCACCTCGGAACGGGGCGACGGGGCCGGAGCCACCGGCGGAGCCGCCGCTCCCCGCCGACACCAGCCGGCCCTGGGGCTGCTGCTGCCCCTGCTCGCTCGCAGGCGGCTCTGGCGCGGTTCTTGCTGCCGGCTTCCCCGGCCGTGGGGGCGCGGCGCTGCCTGCCACCGATCCGGCGTGGGGGTCACCGCTGCCCGGGAGCCCTCCAGGGCCACCGCGGCCGTGTCCTTCCGTGGGGCTCGGTGGCGGCGGCGGGAGCAGCACGGTCTTCTCGGTCCGCAGCACCGCGCTGCTCTGAGCCGGGAACCCTTCCCCGGGCCGCGGGCCCAGCAGCACGTGGAGGTGGGTCTCCATGTGGGGCACCCCCTCGGCCGTCGCTGCCCGCGGCGGGACCCGGAGCTCGCTGCGCTCCCGGCGCGGGGGGGACGCCGGTGGCCCCTCGGCGGCAGCTGAACCCCGCCGTGTGGCCTGGACCCTGGTGATGTGCACGGGGGAGCGGCGCGGGGGTGAGGAGCGGCTGCCCTGGGCTGGCTCTGCCGCCACCTCCTCGCGTCCCGGCTGCGGCGCTGGCTCCCGGCGGCACACCGAGCTGCAGTGGATCACCAGCGGCGCGGCCGGGGCCGGCTCCGCGCTGCTCGCCGGGGCCGTGGTGCCGCGGGACGCGCCGGCGGTCCCGAAGCAGAGGCTGTAGCTGCTCTTCACCAGCTTGCGCACGTCGCGGGGCTGCGGGATGCGCCCCTTCCCCTTCTCCTCCCGCTTGGGGGGGACGGGCGGCGGGGACCGCCGTGCCGGGGGGCTGGGGTGCTGGCGCGGCGCCGCCGGGGGCTTCTCCTCGTGTGGGTTCTGCGGCACCAGCCGCACGTCCTGCGCCCGGGAGGTGAAGGTGCGGCGCGGCGGCAGGGCAGGGAAGCTATCGGGCTCGGCGGGCAGGGTCTGGGGGTGGCCGGGGCAGATGGCTCGCTGCCTCAAGCTGGGCCACGGCTTCGGGGCCCTCCCAAACCTCGGGGCGACATCCAGCACCTTCCCCACTCCAGGCTGCGCTTCGAATAAGGCACGTGCTTGCCGGTAGCAGATCCTCTCCGGCGGCGGCTCCTCGGTGGCGCTGGGCAGCCAGTGGCCCTCCATCACCTCCTGGTACTTGATCCTCTCGTTGAGCTCATTGAAGGTCTTCTTCAGCTTGCAGACGTTCTCTCTGGTCGCCTTGCTCAGCACTACCCCCTTGGTGGGGTGGGTGGTGGCGGCGCTCCCCACGGCCACGGGCGGCACCGGCATCCCGCCGCCCCGCAAGTCCTCCGCTGAGAAGCTGCAGTCGGAGCGGGATAAGGAGCTGGACTTGCCTTCCAGACCGTCACCCAGCAGGTCGGTGCCGGCGGAGGATGGCCCCGAAGAGGTCGAGCTGCCCCGCAGCCCCTTCTGCTCCATCTTGATCCTCTGCTCGTACTGCATTTTCTTGGCGAGGACGTTCTTCACCAGGCAAGAGGCCGCCCTGGTCTTGCTGGTGTCGGCATCCAGGGAAGCTGTCTTCATGAACTGCTTGTAGTTGAGCCTGAAGTCCTCACCTATGGCTCTGCCCTTGCTGAGGGGCTCCTTCCTGGCAGGGGGTATGGGCTGGGGGACCGGGGCATCCCCCCGGGGGACAAAACCTGTTTCCTTCCTCTCCTTCCTCTTCAGCAGGATCTGCCGCTTCGGGACAGTCCTCTTCTTGCCATGGCCCTTCCTGGCCTCACCGCTCTCCAGTTCCACATCCACGCACTCAAACTGTTCCTTCCCCAGCAAGCCCAGCAGCTCCCCATCCACACCGGCGGGGAAGGGCCAGCACACCCTGCCATGGAGAGGGGCCGCAGTGCCCCGGGGCTCGCCGCCAGCCACCGGCCACCGCCGCGGCCGCCCGCCGTCCTCCGACAGTGAGTTGGAGAGGCTGGAGGAGGTGTGGGAACTGCACATGTCGAGCCGGGCTCCGGGGGGACCCGAGATGCTCCGGAAAGCCCTGGCCGTGAGCGCCCGCACCTCGCCGTCCACCTCATCTGAATCGCTGGGCGCCTCGCCGAGCATCCCCCTGGGCAGAGCCAGCTCCCCGCTGCTGCTGGTGGTGGTGGTGACAGCCTGCCGGTCCCCACCGAGGGGACCCATCCTGCCGCCCTGCCCCGGCGCTGGGCTATTCTTAGCCGCGATGGACAGCTGAGCCTGCCGCGGGCGTGCGAGGGGGCCGGCCGGCGGGGGGACGCTGGGGGCAGCCCGGGGGGGGGTCCCCCCCTCCTCGTCCAGGAACTCCAGGCAGTCCTTGAAGGTCTCCGTCCCGTCGGAGCACAGGGCAGAGTGGTAGGAGGACACGGAGGAGCCCGACATGCTCTTGGCGAGGTCGTCGCGGGGGAGGCCGGGGAGGTGGCCCTCCTCCTCCGACACCGAGCGCCGGCCGTCCCCGCTGCTGCGGCCGCCCTCGCCATCGGTGGCGGGCAGCTCGGCGTGGGGCAGCAGCACCGGGTCCCTCTTCCCGCGGGGCATCATGGCACGGGTGACCCCGAGGGGCGGCAGCCGGTGCCGGGGGGGCCCTCCCGGGAGCTGGGGCCGCTCTGCCGGGGACGCCGGCTCGACCTTCTTCTGGCTGCCTCGCCCTCACGGCGGCTGGACCCGGCGCAGTACTGAGCAGCCCCTGGATCACATGGACATCTGCGAGCGCCAGCCCGGGCCGGGCCATGCCAAGCGCATTGCCGGGATGCCACTGCCACCCCCGGCCTTAGGGGGCTGCCGGGGGGCTGCCAGCACCACCCCCTGCCCCACAGCCAGCGCCGCTGATCCCCAAACCCACGGGTGAGGTGCCAGAGCACCCCACACCCCATAGGGGTACCCGGATGGGTGCCCTGCTGCAGCGGGAGCTGGGGGACCCGCAGACTACTCCAGGCACGTCCCACCCCCCCGCAGGGCACAGCCACAGCTGCGGGCTGCTGCTACATCCCCATCGCGGCTCTTTTCCCAATGCCTCTGCCTGCCTCACTGCAGTGGTCTCATCCTGGGGGCTTCCCCCAAACCCCACCCTGCCCCAAGCAGCAGCTCCCCCATAATTAGCCACAAGCAGCCAGGAGCCACCTCGAGGCTTCACGTCAAAGCAGGCACCGAGCACCGCTGGGACTCACAAGAGCCGAACGATGCACAGGTAGGGCTGGCCTCTCTGGGGACACTCAGAGCAGGCCTCCGGGTGCCTGGCATGGCACGAGGGTCCCTGCAGCGTGCTGGCCCCACTGCTGCTGCCGCTGGAGCCCAGTGCTAGCTTTGGAGGGGGATTTTCAGTGCACAGCAGCAGCAGCAGGTGCTTCCCAGCACTGCCAGGCCCGGAGCAACCTGATGCCCAAGTCCTCTGGGTTCATGCTGGGACTAAATTTAACCTTTGGCAAGGAGGAAGGCTCCCATGGTAGCCGGTGTGGTGCTTAACCCTTTGCTGCCCAGCAGGGCTGTGCTTGCAGGTGGCATTTGTGCCCGTGGGGAGGGGAGGAGACCTGCCTATGGGCAGCACTTGCCACCACAGTATCCTTGTGCAAGTGGCCTCAGTCCCTACAGCCCGGCTCTGCAGGGAGCTAGTGGGATGCGGCTGGAGCAGAGGAGCCCCCTGCATGGCTCAGTGCACCCCAAAGCCTTGGGCTGCTGCCCGAGTGCTCCATCCTCCTCTGGATGTGAGGGGGTCCTTGGAGCATCCCAGAGTCCGGCTCCTGCTCCAGCACAGCTCTTGGCAGCCCGGCAGGCGCCTGCTGAGTCACTGCTGGCTCCAGCCCCGTGAGGCACAGCCGGGAGCACTGCGGGGACGAGCACACATCCACCTGCTGCTGGATTTGGATGTACAACCAGGGGAACAAAGGTCCCCTCGGGCCTAGCTGATCCCTCAGTCCAGATCCGAGAGATGCTGTTTCATTCCCTCTGCTCTGCCAAGGGTCATGGCCAGCTTTCCGGTGCCACTGGCGCTTGGTGGGAAGGGGAGGTTGGTCCAGTTGGTACATCAGGGGTGCCACTGCTGGGGCAAGGAGGGAGGGCAGAGCGGGCACAAGGGGAACACAAGCTGTGAGAGTTGTAAGGTAAAACCATCAACCTAGTGGGAGGATCCCTGCAGCAGTCCCTGGGCACATGGGGAAAGGGCCTCATGCCTCTGCCTACAGCTCCTGCTGTCCTGTGTGAGGCAGATTTAGGGCAACAACTCATGTGAAGAAGCAGCTTTAAACCTTCCTCTGCCTCTTTCCCAGCACAATTCCTGGTGCCGCTGCATCCTTCACTCCACTATCCAGGTCTTGGCCAAAACCGAAATGGTGTCAACAGCTGTGACAAACCGGAGGCTGCGAGGGTGGCTGGAAACGACCGCCGGAGGCGCAGCCCTCATCCGCTTCCCCAGCACTCGCTCCCAGTGCTGCCGGTGACGGGATGACCCCCGACACCCCCTGCTCCATAGGGACAGCACTATGGAAAAGCATGGCCGGCTGCAGCACAGGCTGCCGGCTTGGCAGGTTTCTTCCAACATCCCCAAGGCTGCCAGAACAACCTGTCTGGGTGTGCTGGCGCAGGGAGGGATCCGGCTGGGCAGCTCTGGCTCAGCAACACACCAAGAGGCTGCACCTCCCGCTCCTGGGTCCATCCCCCCGGGGCGCTGTGGGTTGGGAATTCTAAGTAGGAAAGAGGGAGAAGAGCACGGTGCAGATGCCAGCGGTTCTGCCACCAACCCGAATACACCCATTGAGAGCAGCCCGGGGTGGGGGTGTGGGAGCAGAATGAGGCACAAACACGTTACAGAACAACGGGTGGACCAGGCTGAGCCAGACGTGTTCATTACACACTGATTTACGTTTAAGACACGGTGATGCTGCCCATGGACTTACTACTGCGCTTACTTACTAACTCGGCTCCGGTGCCAGACCTGCGCGTGCCCGCCTCCCGCCGCCGGGAAGCTTGCAGGAGGTAGCAAGGATGAAGGCAGGCCGTGCCTCTCCCATGCTGGAGCTGCGTTCCGCAGCCTCAGAGGAGCGGGGAACACCGGCCCTGCTTGGCAGAGGCTGCCGGCGGGTTTTGGAAGGGGTCTGGCCATCCAGGACACGCCAGCAGCTCCGTACGTCAGGCCCTTCGGCACCCAGGGGTGGAATGTGTTCGCTCGGGGCAGACACCAACAGCTCGGGCTTATCAGCGACCGAGCCCTGGGCTCTCTGCGGTACACGCCGTGGTGCAGGCACGGCGCAGGGGCGATGCCGGGAGCGAATCGCCCGCCCCACAGCGGGGCCCGGAGCGCGGCGGCCCCGCCGTGCCCGTGGGCAGCCCCGGCCCGGGCCCGCACCCCGCGGACCGGGACAAGGGGCGTGCTCTGCGCTGATCCCGCCCCGCAGCACTGCTCGCAGCCCGTGCCCGCATCGAGCCCCCCCCTCCGCCCTCCCGGCCCCTCCGAGGAGGGGGCATGCCCGCCGCGGTCACAGCCCCGGCCCCGCTCCCGGCTCCGGCTCCCCACGGCCTCACCGCCCGTCGCCATCTCCGGCACTCCCGAGACAAATGGCGGCGCCCGCCGCCGAGCCTCTCCCGTCTCCTAGCAACAGCCGGCTCCCGGCGCCGTTCCCCTCTCAAGTCTTAAAGGGCCCGCGCACGGCGTCCACCCGGCCGGGCTCAGCCTCCACCGAGCCGTGGGGACCCGCGGCTCCCCCGGGACGGGCCGGTGGCTCCCTGCCGCTCCCCGCCACGGTGCCGCGCCTCCATTTTGCATGGCACAGGCCACCACTGTGCGAGGCAGGGGCTCTCCGTGCGGGCGGGCAGGGCAGCGCCATGGCTGCCCGGCAATCATTACATACGTACCCGAACCCATCTGCAAGCTCTCTTGGTATCCCAAAGCAGAGCGAGCATGCCCGTGCACCAGCACCCACTGACACAGACACGGCCATGGCCATAGACGTGGGTATGGCGGCGGTGCGTCCCGCAGTGCCGGTGCGGATCCAGGCATGCAGGCGCGCCCTGGAGCAGCTCTCTTTGTCCCATCAGGGACCGCAGAAACAATCAGCAGCCCATGGCCGCTGGGCAGGTAACCTCTGGTAAATGACAACAGCACTGAACAGCCGTGGGCACCTTATAACAATGTCCCTTTTTTCCCCTTAGGGCCATAGAATACCAGACCGGGTTGGGTTGGAAAGGCCCTCAAAGCTCATCCAGTCCCAACCCCCTGCCACGGGCAGGGACCCTTCCACTAGAGCAGGACACCAGTGCTTTACTGGATGATCTTTAAGGTCCCTTCCAACCCAAACCATTCTGATTTCAGATTCCACTGTCTGTTATCACCAAAGACAGAGCCCAATGCCCTTACTCACAGTGCACACCACCACCATGCAAAACCAGAACACCCTGGCTGTGATGGCGAAGAGCACCTGATTGCTTTTTATATGAGACCTTCCAGTGTCACATATTTCAAAAAGCAATCCAAATCTCATGTATCTCCCCTACAGTTTGGCCTCTTCCCTACTTGCAGAGAAGATGCCCAAAATGATTGTGCTTCTCCCACTTTCTTTGATAGCTTTAGATGAAAGGTGTGATCGATTTTACATGCAAAGTACTATGCATGAATTGCTCTCCCACCTGTATCTCTTTATAGCTGTGGGAGCCAAACAGGGAAGATACCGAACCTGGAACAAAGCCCAACCACTTCAATGCATTTCAAATATACTCTACAAACTATTTACTGTATAAAAAGCAACATTAATTTGTCTTTTCGTACACACTCATGTTATGTGCTCCCCACTGGGAAATACCAGAACCGAGGCTGCCCGTCCTGCTGCCAGCCACATTCCTAATGCAGAATAATCAAGTCTTTTTGCCTTTAAGGACTCTCACACCAGAGCTGTTGCACAATCACCCCCTCCAAATGCTGTTTTACTGGCCTCTCCTGTCCTGAGTGGCTGACAAACTGCTCAACTTCCCCAAGTGTTCCAACAGGAAGCAAACGTTAACACAAAAATGCTGTTGTAAGGAGTCACTTTAGGAGCAGGGGCAACAAGAGAGATGCGCTCAGTCCTAACAGACGTGAACTTGTACATAAGGGAGGTGAGCACCACCTCTGCTGTCCTGCTCGGAGATACCCTTTGTGAGAACAGCTCGTTGCATGGGTCGCATGCACCCATGGCGTCCCAACAGAGAAACTGGCTCAGGCGACGCTCAACCGGAGTAACACTGTCCTCTGTTCTTACAGGTACAACCCACCCTCAGCCTGCTCTCAAATGCCTGGTTTTGTAACAGAGGATCAAGAAACAGAACACTGCTACATAGATCTTTTTTCTTTGCAATACTAGTATCTACAGTGAAACATTCATAACTGCTCAACAGAGTAAAAATATGCTACATCAAACCTGTACCAGAAAAAGCAGGACCTCTGTAACAGCTGGAGAAGAGTTCACAGGTAAAAATGAGAATTAAACAGCCAGCTTAAAAATATGCCACTGGAAACATCTGAGAAAATAAAGCGGGTGGTCCTTTCTCTGCAGCTCAGCAGATGCTGGAATTGGTGCAATTCATCTTCTGGTTTGATGCTGCTGTTGGGATCTTGGTGCTGCCTCACCACATAGCAGCATGGGCACAGCCCTCCAGTCCAACAAGCCCGGTGTGAAGTCCCTCCTGGAGCAGGGAGTGTGCTTGTGTGCTCACCTGAAGCAGGTTCCTGTCTCTTGTGAAGGAAGCACTGCACATCACACTGGAACAGGAAACCCAACAGGGAACACGCTGCCTTCCATGGAAGTTCTCCTGGGAGCCCACTGCAGCAGCAGGGCCATGCGCTTGGTGCCCGTGAGAGGAGGCTGGCACATCTACCACCGAGAGCACACTCTTCCTGTGATCAGTGAGCTGCAGGTCCATGTCAAACACAGAAAGCAAAGACATTTGTCTGCCCTCCTGGGAAGCACACACTGTCTGGATGGCAGACAAACTACTGAGGAGGACGGGCTCCAAGCTAATAATAGCGTTTTCCAGGGGATTCATTTACAAAGTGCCACTGGTCCTTGGAACCAATATAGTGTACAGTATATATTACAGCAAACACCAGCTCTGCAGCTTGTGTTGGCCCCTCTCTGCACTCTATGCAGAAGGACTCAAATATCCACACTTTTTACAATAGACTCCTTCCCTTTTTATACAAAGGAAAATAAAACCATAAGTTAAAACAGCAATAAATTAAAACTACAGAACGTGTGCGTCCTGGTCAGCCCTCTTTGTGCATCCCGATCAGACTGGAGAGCTTCTCACAGTGCTCAAGTTTCAGTGATTCTGCTTTCTGCTTTAACCGCTCATCTCTGTACAGCTTGGCCAAATTTGACAAATCAGACTCTGAAAGATGAAAAAGAAGATACATATTAGGATGAGTCTGCTTTCAGTAACTGTCTCTCTGTGCTTTGTTATCCTTGTGGCTTGTGGGGGGTCTTTTTTAACTCACTTTGTTTCAGTGAGACTGGGCATGTTCACATGCCCTAAAGAGACACCATGAGGTTTAACCAAGCTAGTTAATGAAGAAAAGAGTATTTTCCTAAGTGTTTGAAAACTCAAACAGTTACACCAACCCCCTCTAACCAGTGCACTAGCAGGACAATAACCAAGACTGGTTATTAGTCTATGAAGAAAACACACATTATAAAAGTATAGCTTGGCAGTCAGTTAAGATTTTAAATCATGTTAATGATCTAAAGAATAGGTTTTTGCTTTAAGATATCTGTATATTGTTAAACTAATGGCATAAAAGGGGCTAAACAGCACCTGTCTTAGGCAATACTGTGACTTACTTTGGAATCAGCTCTCATCTCATCCCGCAATGATCTTTAGGGATGCAGAGGAGGGTCATTCCACACCAGTGGTGCTTCACTGACAAGCTGGAAAGATGAAGAGCCTCAGAACCACTTTTCCTATCGCTGCCCTGCAGCCTAATAAGCAAAGCAGGACTTACAGGGCACAGGTCCCTGTCCATTTCACTGGGAAACATCACTCCTGTGGCAGATCCATTTGCAAGGGCCCAGAGTACCCATCCAAATATACTCTTCATGCTATAGATAATTGGATTTTTGTGTTGCACTGTCAGAATCCAAACTGTCTGGTAAGAGGTTTGCCCAGAGCAGTATAAATGACTTTAATTCCCCCCTCACGGTATTCATTACAGGGAGGTGAAGAAGTAGCTGAGGGACTTGTCTGAAAGGCCCCTGTGCCCTTTCATTAACAACACAATCTCCAAGGTACTTTGCACATTTCTTCTCCTTCCTCTCCAAGGTAACATGAAGCTGCAATAATCCCCTTGTTTCAGTTATTTTCCCCCCTCAGTAATTTAGAGAATTTCTTTTGCTGATTAGCTACGGAAATCTTAATATAGCTTTTTCCCTGAAGAATCATTTAGATCCAGCATTAGATGCACCTAAGAGAACTGCAGTAATTTGTTGCTGAAAAGGTCAAAATTTCCCTAAGCACTGGCTACCTGATGACACTCAATTTTTCAAAGAGCTTTTATACACCTTCGAGTCCCTCATTTAACAACATTATTCAGAATGGGAAGAACTTCAATAGGTCCTTTCACTCCTTAAGTCCTCTGCCCCTGTCCTGCTGAAATTTAAAGCCATTTACGCCTCCACCTACTTATTGAGAAGCTTTACAAACTGACAGGCGCAACCAGTTCATCATAGATCAGGAATCAATTTTCAGGTTATATAACTCAAAATGCCACTCAAGTAGTGCTGGGCACATAACCTTGACAAGCCTTCAGCAAAGCCAGACTTTGGTAATTGTCTCCTAGTGCAGAGGCCCTGGAGTTCTGCAGTGAACTGCAGGGACTTTATCGGGCAACCTTATTCACTGCAAATGGCTGCACTTCTGACAGCATTTACTCTGGCACATCTGTTTCTTGTGTTTTTCTATCTCCTACACAGATCTGCTCCTTTGAACTTTTTAAAGGAAGCCCTAAACCACCCAATTCCAACCACATGGCCTTATTCTCGCTGTTTGCAGTCACCTCTAATTTTCTAGAGCTCGGAGCTCTTTGCAGTCTTACAATTGTGCTTGCACAGCTGAACAACCTTCTGCAAAACCTGGGATGTGCTGTTTGTACTCTATTAGGGATTTCAGAAGACCAAACCCCACAGCACACACAGCTTTTACACACTATTCTGCTGTAGAAGGGAGGAACTGCAGCAGTATAGAAGTGACCAGCTGAACAAGACATTGGTGCTTCAGTTACTTTTGCCGTTTGCATTAAGGTTGCTGGACACTAATGCTTTTCAAGCCATAAAGTCAAGGACTTTAAGAATCAAACTGTTCCTATATAACTAATCTGCGCTCATTCTGCTGGCGCTAAACAGAAATGCAGCTTCGGTAAAAGAAACAAACACATGTACTATTAATAGACATTCAACTGACAAGAGAGCGGCCCACGAGAAGTTAAACAAGAATTAACAGACCCAAGTCATGAAGCAACAGTTGACTAAGAACTGTCTCAACACCTCAGAGAACTCCTCCCCAGCAGTCCATCATGTACTCACAGTTTACTCAGGGTTTATTTTTACACCCTTGGCTGTACTAAAGTTAGCAGAGCCTCAGCTGTGTTCCTTACCTGCTCGCTGGCCTAAATGATAATCACTCTGAAAATGGTTTATGTTCCTTTTCCAACTATAGTGGTGTCCTGGGGCTACTGCTGTTGTGGATGCTGTAAAAACATCTGCAGATCTGTGACTGATAAAGCCTCCAAGTGTAAATTGCTCCAGAGGAGCACTGGTTTGCAGCCATGACTTTGTGTTCAGTGCTGGGTCACCCACCCTCTCTGACTGAGGCTCTTTTAGACTTGCAAACCCTGTTGCCTGTTTTGGGGCAGAGCACTCCTCACCTTGGTCTGCGTGAAAGAAACAATTTGGCAACTTTCAATTGCATAAGGGAAATTAAAAGGATTTTCTGTAAGAAATCTATTCCCTCTCTATAGCAAGCCTACACACGAAGCCTACAGTTACAAACAGCCATGTATACCTAGAGCCTGCTACTGCCAGCTACAGATGCTCAAAATCACAAGTCGAGCACACCAAAAACTAAGAGGCTGTTTGGGATTTTTACGGTCTTATACTAGGATCTTTTTAACTTCAGAGCCCACATCCACATGTGCCTCTTGAAATCAAGATGGGTAACTTTTACATAAAATAAACCAGTTTCTGGCTGAAAACAAAGCAACTCGCCCCATCAAAAACCTGGGAACAGTTTGGAGTCATAAGCACTGACTGTTCCCTTCAGCACAACAAGGCTTGCTTAGACAAAGCATACGCTTCCATAATGATGCAATGGGTAAAGAAATTGTAAACAAGTGCAAAGAGACTTAGTGGTGTGCCAAGGACTGCTTTACATGGAGCAATTTAGAAAGCCCTACTAGCATGTTGAAGCAGCTCCCCTGCTACTACTAAACATTTACACAGAAACAGCTTCTTACGGCTTCCTTTAGGCACAGTGGTAGTTAGTGTGATGGGTTCATCAGTTACAACATCCCAACTTCAGCTAGTCCTTGTATTTGATTTCTGTTGTTTTGTACAGTTCCAGAAGGAGCAGGGATTTGCTCAATTAACTATATCAGTAGTAGTTAACAAGTAATACAGTATGAGGTTAAATAAAATATACATCACCAATCGACTTAGGATGTGAGAATGATTTTGAATGCTCACATTCTGCATTCTCCCTTTCAGCATTCAATTCTTGTTTTTAAAAGACAACCCTGACTATGGAGAAAAACAATCTCAAACTCATCTAAAGATAGAAAATGCAAATAAGCACACAAAAGAAGCTGAAAACATGCTCTCTGAAAACTGATACCAGTAACCCAGGCCACTGCAGGATAACCACAAGCACTTGAATAGGCTGTGGGCTCTCATCTGGGGAAGTGTTGAAGAAAAAGTCAGATAATCCTCTTGTGGAGCCAGTGGAAGCAAAAATGATTCTGCTCCAGCAAAGGAAATGTGGAATAGGTGATGTCTCAAGATCTTTTCTAACCCTCACAATGTCAGAGCAAGATAAACGTGGATGATTATATGTTTAAAACATCATCACTAAGAGTTATTCAAGCATAAAAACTGGGTGGAAAAAAATATCTCAAAGGGTGAGATCTACTTTCCACTTGTCTCTCAGAACCACCTAAAATGAGTCCTGACAGGCTCTCAAGAATAGCAATAGCAGATGTGCGAAATACCAGTGCAGAGATGTTACAAGCATTGGAAAACGAGGCTAAACCCAGCAGTGCTTGGTGAAGCACAGCCACCCCCCAGCTACCCAGGGGTTGCAGGCACACACCCGTAACAAAAGGAACTTACTTTGCTGTTTCTCCTTCCAGCAGCTGGTCTGAATGTAGTCTATGTAATCTTTTTCAACGGTTTTCTCTAGCTCTTGAAGTTCGGCTCCTTGATAATTCCTCTCAAAGTTTTTATCAACATAGTAAGGCACCTGCAAGTTCTCGGTTTCTCTACTAATCACATGGCCTATGGACCTACGGAAACATGGAGAAAACAGGGGGGTAGCAGTTTAAATATAAAGAAATCAAGAGGTGTTTCTCCAGATCAGCATTTCCAGAGGACAGCGTTCACAACAGCTCCTTTACAGTTATTTTCTGCAGCACTACAGCTCCCTCAGCCATCCAGTAAGGAAATTGCAAGTTTCAGGCACAGCAAGTTGAACGCGACAACCACAACTCACCCCCACCCCTGCTAAAACCACAGGGAAATATCCAGTATTTGGTGATCTCTACAAAGAAGTGACTCAGAGCTGAAACTGATCTTTGCACATATTGTGCGTGTTCTAAACAGCTCAGTCAAGACACTTCCAGAACATCAGAGCAAATTTTATGTGAACAGAAGCTCCACACACTTTCCTCTGTTTGCTGATAATTTCTGTTAAGTCCAGAAATCCATGGGAATTGGTACCAAATGTAGGGACTACAGAAAGGCACAAAGCCCTTGAACTGCTTAGGGCACAATGCAATTGGATCTGGATCTTCTCAATTTCTGGATCCCTGAGCAGAAATAAAAATTAGCAGGGGAGAATCTAGCTGGGGTTTTTTATAGGGCTTTATAACCATCAGTAAGCAAAGTGGGGCATGGAATATCCCAAAGTGGGTAGAATTCCCCACTCTGACACAGCCACTGGATTAAAGTGCACTCGTATCCTGAACTTCCTTATTTAAGCAAAGATACCCAGGCATTCTTTCAAATCACTGCCCAAAGAGGCAGGCAGCCAGAACACAAAGGTTACACTCTACTTGATGGAACTCAGTTCACCCCTTCCATTTCCTGGTCTCCTTCCCTCTCACCATGTCTCAGAGGTGTATGCTCTGTGTATATATATACATATATATAAAAACCCAATGTCTTTCAGTTTTTAGGCTGTTAGGTTTTTCAAGGATATGATTTAGAACAGTGTAAGTGTGTGCCAGGCTCAGGCCTGGCTATCTCAAATCAACAGGCAAAGGGGAGGTTGGGAAGGAAAGCAGGAGAGATTAGCTGCTCAGGGACACAGTAGGAGGGTTCACATGGCACTGCCAGATAGCAAAAACACTCGCTGAAAAAAACCCAAACATAAGGAGCCAGAAAACAACCACCCTCCTGTTCTCACGCTGGGTCTGCACACTGACATCTTGTGGTAAACAACGATAAAGGGCGTTGCGCAACTAGGACAGTGCAGAGAATATGGCCTAGACCCAAGTAGTTCTACTCCTAGAAGGGAGCAAGGGGTGTTTGGGGCACTCTGCTACTGCTGTGTGCAGCGGGCTCTCTAAAACTCACTGGGTCCCTACTCCTGCGTCAGCAAGAGCTGGTGAAGGTGACAGAAGTGAGCTCTGTCTCACCAGAGAGCCTCCTCCCCTCCTCCCAATGCTGGATGCTGAGAAGAGCAAGCGTTTTTTCCTCTGCTTCCCAAACTCAGATTCTAGCAAGTCTGGTGGTGTCCCTCTGCTTCCAGAGCTGACCAGTTCAGCCTCTGCAACCCCGGGGTCCTGCTTCTTTCCAGATGTTAAACCTGGCCACTACAAGGCTTTAATGATTTGTGGAGCTTAACAATTCCTCCCATGGAATTCAAGCTCCAGAGCACATTGGATTTATGCTTCATTTTTTTATTGCTCTCCATAGGAACTCCAGTGGTGGCCCACAGACCCCTGGGGCTAGGCAGCTGACAGCTGAGCAGCACTGTACCTGAGCTACACCCACCTTCCTGATACCACATTGCTGTGCAAAACCACGTCATGCCAGTTGAGAAAGCTTTCTGGCTCAGTGCCTGTTTCTTCAGCACACAGTACAACAAAGCTCACCAGAACTAACTTCATAGCTACAGTGCTTTAGAAAGAACTTGTTCATAGAGATGGTTGGTGTTCCCATATTTACAAATTGATAGTGCTTTCTAGACAGAACACGGCACTAACATGCATTTTGCTCTCAAATCCAACTTCACTGATCTCAAAGACTCAAAAGCAGAAGAACGTGGTTTGGAATGACTTACGATTTGTAGAACAAGCTGTAGGGTGGGTTTGTGGCCATCAGTTGAGTTATAACTGACACAATTATGATGATGAAAACTGGCATCAACTGAATAAATGCAGAATATGAATTCTGAAAACAACAACAATAATTAATGGTTAAGAAAAGACAGAGATGGGAAGGGATGCATCTGTCCACAGAAACCAGGCTGTCTATCACAGACCAACAGTGTAGTACACGTGAATTAAAGAGAAAGTGCTTTTGAACTGAGCTATGACATTTTAATTTCAAAATAGCCTTTATTAGGAATCTCAGCAAACTCCTTCAATCCATTTTCTTTCAATTGTATTTTCATGACATATCCTTCATCTACAGCTCCCTTCAGAAGGTGACAGATGCTCACAGCACAGTAACCAAAAACAATCCAAACTAAAGGAACACCCTGCAGCTCCCACTGGGCATCTTCTGAAGTTTGCCACATGCATTCTAAAAATCCCCGTTTCAGTTTCATGGATAACACGGGTGAAAAGGAAAGGGTTAAGAGACTGTGTGTGGTGTAACTTGGACAGGATGCACTTGGGGTTTTGCCTGAATGAATTTGGAACACAGAGTGGTAAAAAATATCAAAGAGAAAAAAAAAAGAGACCTTTACTTCTGCTCTTCATTTAACTTCTAAACTAGCTTCTAAAATGCCTTTTCTTATCAGGAGCAAAATATAACATGCAGCATTAGGCTTTGCTCTATGCCCTGAGACAGCAACAAAGCTACTTGACACAGCAGCAGGTGGATTCCTTTGCCCTGGAGAAGCTGTCCTTGGGCTCTATCAGGGTTTTTTTTTCAGAGCCTGACAATAAGAGACTCACAGGGAAAATGACCTCATTAGGTTAAAGGCTGCCTCTGGAGGAAGATTCCTGCAAGGCAGGTGGCATGTATATATGTGTGCCAGCAACAAATGACACCTTACTTGTTTCACTGGGAGGCAGTGGAGAACAGTGATGAGTGGTGAACCCCAGGGGTCAGTACTGAGACTGCTCTTTCTGGGCAGCGGATCGAGAACTTTTAACAAGGTTGCCAACATGGAGCTGTGTGGTGCAGCCACACACTGGAGGGAAGGGATCGGATCCAGAGGGGCCTGGACAGGCTGCAGAGGTGGGACCCTATGAACCTCATGGAGTTCAACAAGGCCAAGTGCAAGGTCCTGCACATGGGTTGGGGCAATCCCCAGCACAAACAGAGGCTGGGGGAGACTGGATGGAGCAGCCCTGAGGAGAAGGACTTGGGGGGGGTGGTGAATGAGGATCTCCCCGTGACCCAGCTTCAGTGTGCGCTGGAGCCCAGATCCCCCCCGTGTGCTGGGCTGCAGCCCCAGAGCGTGAGCAGCAATCGAGGGAGGGGATTCTGACCCTCTGCTGTGCTCTGGGGAGAACCCCCCCCTGCAGTCCTGATCCAGCTTTGGGGCAGCAGCACGAGGGATTGGGAGCTGCTGGAGTGAGTGCAGAGGAGGCCATGGAGATGCTGAGGGCTGGAGCAGCTCTGCTCTGGAGCCAGACTGAGAGAGCTGGGCTGGGGCAGCCTGGGGAAGAGAAGGCTCCTGAAGGGGAGACCTTAGAGCAGCTCCAGTGCCTAAAGGGGCTGCAGGAAACCTGGAGAGGGGCTTTGGACAAGGGCCTGTGGGGACAGGCCAAGAGGAATGGCTTTAACCTGCCAGAGGGGAGATTGAGGTGAGCTCTTAGGCAGAAGTTCTTCCCTGTGAGGGTGCTGAGGCGCTGGCACAGGGTGCCCAGAGAAGCTGTGGCTGCCCCATCGCTGGCAGTGTTCAAGGCCAGGTTGGACACAGGGGCTTGAAGCAAGCTGCTCTAGTGGAAGGTGTCCCTGCCTGTGGCAGGGGGTTGGAACTGGATGAGCTCGAAGGTGCCTTCCAACACAAACCACCCTGTGTATCCCAGACCCATCTTGCCCTGGGCTGGAAGAAGCCTGGGCAGCATCTGCACAGAGGTTGTGAGCTAATTTACTGAAGGATTAAATATGCAGTGAGGACAAGCCAGTGTGCATTAGCTGTCCACATCTGGACTAATTATTGTTGGATTACCAAATCATTAGAGCCTGCAAAAAGCAAGTATCAGCAAAACACCAGTGACAGAAACCCCAGGGCCTGTAATCCTATCATCAATGTATTTTTAAAGCAGTGACTAATAAAAGACCATCTAGTTATTGTTGAAAACATCCATTTTGGCTGCAGTGCTGGAGGACAAACACTGAGTGTTTAGGCATGGGAAGGTCTGTCCTGGCTTCAGATGCGTAAGCTGACCCCTCTACCCAGGTGAAGTATTTAAACCCAATAGATCCCTCCTCCTGGCTACCTGCGGCCTAGTTTCTTCCTCCTCTTGCTCCTGTGTCCATGCTCTTTCATTCCGGTGCCTCCGTGGATAATAGTGTGCGTCTCTGGCTACATTTGAGAACATGTGGATATTTCCTGTTAACAGAAACCAAGAGAGAGCCATGATGTTTATTCAGTTGCTGGTACTCACCCCTACTTCTCAGTTTCTAAGTTGATTATCCAGGCTTATACTACACAGCCTGAATTACAGTTGTGAGACCTTAGATTAAAAAGCACAAACACACCTTGGATCTAAATGTCAAAAGAAACATGTTGTTCCAAAAAGTGTACCAGAGAAATTGCAAAGTTTGCCCCAAATCCATGTTAATTTAAATGAAACTGCAGAAACATGTCACGTTTTTTGTTACTCTATCTCAGATTTTAATATTGGGTTGGTCACATTCACTTGCAAGGCTGTAGCTTGCGTTGCATCCCCAGGCTGTAAGTAGGAAAAGTAATTTGCTTCAGCAGGCTCAGGGCATGAATTATGGCTTCCCATAATTACTCAGTATGGTCTTCTACACTCTCTACTTATTCTTCTTTCAAGCTATTAATAGTTTCACTTAATGATTTTCTATTAAGGAGATTTAAAAAATAGCCTTTTGAGTAACAAAGGAGCACAATTCAGGATTTCCTTTCTTGCACACTGAATGCAGTTAATTTATTTATAAGAATTCTAAAATGAGGAAAGAATTGCATCTGCTGTTTCGATTTGAAGCTTGAATTTGATTTTATCACCATATGAATATCTTAATAATGGCTGTGCTCTCCCGTTTTGCATTTCAGAATGTTTTTGTATTAGAGAATGGAAATTTATGACCTTATCATAACAACAGAAATGCAAATCTATTTTTAAGCCCTGGGAAAGAGGTCACATTATTTGATACTCTTATACTGTCCTTTCTCTTCATTTCCCCAAGAATTCTGCAAGAAACCTGTCGGAAGTGACTTTTGCTATTGTGTCAAAACATCTGTTTCCTTGCTTGTTCCAAGATTTGTCCAAGGGGCCTGGCACGTTTGCAGGCAGTGCTCCAACAGAGACACAACCACAGGGGGCTAAGAAGGAATGTGTCTTTCTTGACCAGAAGTTTGTTTCTATCATGCAACCCTGCTCAAGACAGTACTCTACCAAGCTGTGAAAAAACAGAAGCAAGTGTGGGAGGAGAAGAATGGCTTCTGCAGGGAGCCTAGAAAAACATTTTCCCAAATTCTAAATTTCTCAAAGAATTCCTGCCAGCAGTTTCTTTCCCTTCATGTGCATTTATTTTTTATTAAGTTCAACTTGTAGTCTCTGCCCATTGTAATGTCTTAAGTCTAAAAGGTGAACAAATTTACACGAGCGCTAAAGCATTTTGCTGCCAGGAAGACCCTGAGCTCACCACGCCTTTCAGATTTACTTTAATCCAAACCTGTATTCCACTGATCTTCCAGTACTTTTGTATTTGTACTACAAATACAAAAGCTGAGGCTGGACTGACACATGCACAGAGCTACTACAGGTATGGATCTATTCTTCAGTTACTGGATCCTGCATATCCAGTAACAGCCTTTCCTGGCAGGCATCACTTTCTCAGCTAAGAGGTTTGCATTTCTTTACAGTACACAAGCTGCTGCAAGCCAGATGAACTCCTGTGTTTCCCTAGCTACAGGGGTGCTGAGACCACCACACCAGGAGCTGCTGCCATGCACACTGGAACACAGAAAGTTGCCTTGAGTACAGCACCATTAGCAAAGACACCTCTGATCCTTTACCAGTCACACTTAATTTTACCTCCCATTCCATTGCTGGCTTCTGACAATGGAAGGAGTAAAAGCAACAACAAAAAGAAGGGTCTACAGCTACAGCTGGTATTAAAATGCTGCCTAGTGAAGAATTACACAGCCCAACTAAACCCCTGCCAGACTAAAGTGTTCTTACCCCTAATGTACTGACAAATTTCAAGAGAGGCTGGGAGGTTTGGGACTTGCCTCAGCAGCAACAGCCTTTACTGTGTTGGCACCTCTCTGTGCTAGAATTCCTGCACAACAATGCTGGGTTTTGACAACACTTTTTGGGGAACAGAGCTGCTAAAATCTTAAGTTTAAACTGCACATTAAAGGAGCTTTTCCAGGCACAAACACCGAGGAAGGAAGAAAAGAGTAAATCCAAAAAGTTTTTTGCCCTTTTCAGAGGTACTGAGAGCAGCTGAACTTCCTTTATGGCCTAGTGTCAGTTCATTGCATTTCAAAAACACTGCAGATACTGACCTGTAGGAAAGTGTCCACCAAAAAACACATTGAATATTTCTTCTGGTGTAATGTCTGCTTCAAATTCTGTGTAGTAATTGTAGTGCCTGGGCTGGCCAGTGCTGACATGCTCCTGGTCACTTCCGAATTCATCGTATCGCAAACGTTTTTCAGGGTTGCTCAGAACGGCAAAAGCATTTCCTATTGCTGGAGAGGGAATGAAAAGAAGTGTTACACAGCTGTATCATGCAGTATTTCAGATCTCAGACTTCTGTAAGCAGAGTAGCAATAAAGCCCACACGGGCACAGGAAATTTGTGCTTGACCAAAGACTGAGTTACTTTTAAAAGAGTAAAAAAAGCGCTACAACACTGACATTACCTGTGATGGAATTTATTCCCTGCTACCCCTGGCATCAGCAGAAACACAAGAGTGTTAAAGCGTATGGAGAGAGCTGAAGTGTTTGTAAAACTAAGGTGAGAGCATCCACTTCAGCCAAGAGCCTGAGTGAGGAGGTAACATGCTATCAGATCAAACTAAGCACTGATAGAGAAGAGCATCTCCATATACAGTTAATACAGAGTTAATAACTCCAGAGGCTAATTAAAACATAGAACCCTATTCCAAGTTTTTGTCTCTAGTGAAGCTGTACAGCAGATCTATGTCACACTTCACATCAAACCATCCCAAACTATTTGGTTCATCGTCTTCCTTGACCTTTGACAGAACGTGGCTGTAAACAAGTTCATACAGAAATACAGCCCTAACACAGAAACATAAAGAAAAGCCCTTCAGAAACTCCTTCTTCCAACAGACTATGAATGGATCTCCTACTTTCCTCCTGCTGCCTTGCAGTGCTGGCGCAGACAGCTGCAACACAGCACCCAGAGAACAAATGATGTCAGTGTAGATGCTATAACATTGTTGTAGCATTGCTGCAATCTAAACAGGTTTAGATTACAATGTTACTGAAAAGTCCAGACACAGAACACTGGACTCCAATTTCACAACGCTTGCATGTATATATGTGTGTGTGTATATAAAGGGTTTATTTATGACACAGAAAAGGTATTGATTACACAACACCACACTCTCCTGCACGGCCAGTACCATTTCCAAGCATCGCTCTGAGCCTTTAGCTGTATCTAAGAATGAAATCTGGGATACATTTTCCTTTGCTTGCAACGGAAATCTCTATTTTGAGGATTAAACTGGCAAACCTTGCCAAAGCAGAAGCAGGGTTTTGTGGAGATGTGCAGATCCGTCCGTAACAACACCAAGCTATGTGGGCCTGCATGATGCCTTTACATAAGGTGCACCAGGGAGTCCGCCCTCATCTTCCTCTTGCTCTACGGCTGCAGGACCGGGGCCAGCCTGCCCTCACCTTTGAACGCCTCCGTCGCTCCGGGGGCACGGTTCTTGTCAGGGTGGAATTTGAGGGCCAGTTTGCGGTACGCTCTCTTCAGGTCCTCCTCGCTGGCATCCCGCTCTACCCCCAGGATTTCATAGTAGTTCCGACACCGCTTTATTCTGGAAGCGCACACAGGGTTACCTCACCGGCCTCTCCTCACGGACCCGCCGCAGCCGCCCCCCATGACCCGCCCCCCGCTGCTCGCTCTCCCGCCGCCCCGGCCCCCTCACCGCCGCACGCCGTCCAGCTGCTCCGCCGTGTAGGTCATGGTGGCCGCGGCGGGCCCCGGGGCAGCCCGCCCGCCCCTCCGACCCTCCCTCACAGCCCGGCGCCCCGGCCCGCCCGCGCCGCCATGTTGCGCGCGGAGGCTGCTGCCGCGCGGGGGCCTCTGGGTAGGGGAGGCGCCATGGGGCTGCGGTACCGGGGGGTGCCGCCGGCATGGCGGTGAGGTGTGTCCGGGCAGAGCTCAGTGCCGGGACACGGTGCTGCGGTGTGTCCGGGCAGAGCTCAGTGCCGGGACACGGTGCTGCGGTGTGTGCGGGGTGAGCTCAGTGCCGGGACACGGTGCTGCGGTGTGTCCGGGCAGAGCTCAGTGCCGGAACAGTGGCCATAGGGAACGTTGTCACTAGATCAGTGCTAAAGCCTCCTTCCTGCGTTGACAGGGCTATGGTAGATGATCATAAGGTGTTTTGTTGAGGCTGCAATGAGCGCCCCGTGCCTCCTGGCCAAGCTTTGATTGGAAGCCCATGGTGGGTTTGTGCTGTGGCTCCTTCCAGCTGCACCCGTGCGCTGCTGATTGTTTCCTCATCCACGTGGCAGTTAAAGCAGGGCTAATGAGCTGGGCTAATGCTCCTTGGAAGTGGAGTTGTGCCGTGAGGGAACTGGTGTCTTCCACCTGCGTGCTTTGTGGGAGCACAGCGGCCGTGAGGAGGCCTCTCACGTGCGCAGCAGCACGTGGAAGTTGGGGATCATGTCACCTCTGCTGCTTATTTCTATGGAACCTTCGCTTTGGATGCACATTGGTTTCGGAATGGAGTAGGTTCAAGTTATTTGTGGGTAGAAAGAGGGTTAGGTTATTGATGGGAAGAAGCGGGTCAAAGGAAGGAGACCTAAAGCAGCAATAGGGTCCCATAGGGCAGTCTTTACAGGTCTAGGGAGATTTGTCTGGTTTCCTGCAGGAGGGCACATTGGTTAAAGCTGGTGCTCACTGATGTGTCTGGTGTTACAGGTACTCACCTGCTGCCTTTCTGGTGTCTTCCTGGGCTAAAAACCTACTCATGGTGCTCCATGCACTGTGTCATAGGTCTCTGGTATTTGGAGCTATCTGGATCCACCTGGAATCTCCTGGGATCTTGGGCTTAAGCACATTCACCTGCCTGGGGGAGGCTGGGTGAGTGATGCCATCTTACTGTGCAGGAATTTTACCAGAAAAGCCTCATTTGGTTCAAAATAGCTCATCAATTATCTGGCGCATGTGATAAAGATAGAAATGGATCCTGGTAGGAGTTGTGTAGATGTGTTGCATTTATTCTGCTGAATGCTTCATTGCCAGCTGCAAAGCAGTTACCTCTAGCAGTGCACGTTCCAGTGAACATCCCTTACCCATCCTATAAAATGAAATCAGGCTAAATGTTTCATTGGGCTGTGCGGGGGAGTGTGTGCAGTGGTGCCTATTATGAGTGCTTGACTAGGTCTTTTTTTCCTGACTTCACCGTTTACCTTCGGGGTTGATGGATGTTGCTGCTCATGCTAGGAGAAGTCTGGAGATTTCAAGAAACCTGGAGAGGGGCTTTGGACAAGGGCCTGTAGGGACAGGACAGGGGAATGGCTTTAACCTGCCAGAGGGGAGATTGAGATGAGCTCTTAGGCAGAAGCTCTTCCCTGTGAGGGTGCTGAGGCGCTGGCACAGGGTGCCCAGGGAAGCTGTGGCTGCCCATCGCTGGCAGTGTTCAAGGCCAGGTTGGACACAGGGGCTTGGAGCAACCTGCTCCAGTGGAAGGTGTCCCTGCCCGTGGCAGGGATTGGAACTGGATGAGCTTTAAGGTCGCTTCCCACCCAAAGCAGTCTGGGATTCTATGAGAAGGCAGTATCTTAGCATGCTGCTGCCAGGTAGACGAGGTGCTATGTAGGTGGTGAAGGTGAAGCTTGCAAGCAGGACTCATGGTGAAAATGGGCAGAAGCAAATGTAGTTGTAGAATCAGTGCTCTAGTACGTTATGCTGCCCAGTAAGGCAGCTGAGACCCCCCAGAAGCACCTGACAGCACGTTTCTCTTGCAGCCATGTGGAGGTTGGGTATTGATGTTTCCATCATCCTCCCTTGCTGAGCTTGATAAGTATTTTGCTGTAGGTGGTGAGTAGTTGGTAGCTGGGTCTGAGCCAGCTCAGGTTGTGAACCAGCTGGCTCCAAACGTGGGCTCTTGCACTGTGGAGCCTGACAGAGGGCTGTTCTTGTGATCATAATGATTTGGGGGTTCACTAATGGATCTTGGTGCTGTGGAAGGGGTTGCTGCTTTTCTGCTGTAGCAGGAAGCTCTGGGAGGGCAGTGGTATAGAAGATGGAAGCTCTCCCAGAAAACATGAGCTACCAAAGTTCAGGAGCTGAGGTAGCTCAGCATTTTGCTTCCAGCCACTCCTTTTTACACTCAAATAAAACCTCGTCTGTGCACAGACTTTGTTCTTGACTGTTAAGTCTTCTTTGAGCATGTTGAACCTGTGGGAAGATAGCAATCTGCCTGCCTGCAGCTCAGTTATTAATAATCAAGCATTTCAGATGGCAATTTGCATTTCAGCAGCCCCTTTAATTTGTGGCTCTCCAAATGCTTTACAAACGTAGATTAACTTAGTCTCACAACAAGCCTGTGAGCTAGGTGGATATGGTCATCCCCACCACTCTGGGGACAATGAGGGCACTGAGGATAAGGGGCTTGGAGCAGTTGTGCTGGAATTTGACACAGCACTTGGTCCTTTAAGTCCCATTAGGCCTCCAGCTTCGGATCATGCTATTCTAGTGCACTAGTTTGATTGAATGCGGGGCTGCACTGATTGACAAGCCTGTAACTGGCTTGCACAGACTCCAAAGATTGCCATTAATCGGAGGCAGCAGTTTATTGGTGAAGTAGATGGTGCCTTGCTGGTTCTTGCTGCTGGAATAATCTTAAGTGTTGAAGGCATATAGAAAAATAGATATCAACCACTGAGCATGACAGGCTGTAACTGGAGAAAGCCCTGAGACCGCAGGTGGGGAAGCTATGTGGGATGCTCCTGTACATGTATTGATCAGAAATGACATAATAATTTATATATAAGTCCACTCTTCCCTAAAGATAAAAAACCCCTAGAAACATAATAAAAGAACCTACAAAGTCATCACTGGTTGTGTCAGCTTCAAGCTCTGGGCTCTTGGCTTCATAGCACCTGCAGAAAGAGCAAAACACAGCGCATCAGCAGCCTGTTTGGGCTGGCAGAAGAAGCTCAGCAGTTTGTTCTCTCAAACTCAATCCCAGCTTTAAAATGACTGAAAATGGTGTGAATGACTTGTGTGGAATGAATCTGAGGGCACAGGTAGGACTGTGCTTCAGCCTCTCCTGAGGGGAAGGAGTGGGCCAGCTTGGACTAGAGGGCGAGACCTTGATTTCTCAAAGGCTAGTTCAGTTACCTCTTCATTTAATGGCAGATCCCTCTGCCTCTGGTGGCTGGCCCTAGGGGATGGCACCTACGTACATGAGGTATACATGATGCCTTGAGTTCAGGCAGCTTGAGTAGACCTGGAATGGGCACCCAAACCTTTCACCAGCTCACTGGATCCGGTTTGGACTTTTAGGAGTTTGATGGTAGCTGGGTTTTATTATCCTTCTGAAGGAATAAGAGAACAAAGAAATACCTCAAGGGCATGTTCTTATCTAGCAAGAGAAATAATCCCCAGCTAACTCTCTCAAAGCAAGGCTTAGAAGGGAAACCTTTTCTGATGGTGGGTAACTCATGCTGTTGTTCATGTTGATGTTCTTCATGGAGATCAGAGTGATGCTGTTATCCCTCTGGCTTGTGCCTGCTGAGCAGCTGTCAAGAAGAGAAGATAGCAGTAACCACTCTGGAAAATGAGGGGGGAAGCTTCTTTGTGCCCAGCTGGAGGCAAGCAGGCCTAGTGCATGGGACCAGGGCTGACTTGCCCTTCCCTCTGAGCTGCTGTTCTGATTCAGGCCTGTCCTTAGTGCCAGATTCCCCTTCCCCATCTGAACACAGGTTTGGAGACCTCTGTGATAACAAGCAGTGCATTGAGGCAAATCTGGATGTGGTGCTGGCTTGCCTTGCAGGAAGCAACCGTTGTCACCTGTCACTGCTTGTAAGCAGAAGCAGTTCAGCCATTTGGATCTGGTAGTCAGTGACGCAACTATTACCAGAACTGGAACAAAAGGAAACATCACCGTGTCCCTCTGTCCTACACCCTTGAGTTTGTCATTCTAGGGGAGCCCTAGGTATTTTTATATCTGCTGCTGCTCATGGATTGCAGTGTCTCTCTTTACAAGTCACAAGTGTCAGGAAGGTGAAATTCTCCTTTTTTCCCTACCCTGAGGGCTGGGATATGCATTTAGTGCCCTGAGACTGGATGACTTCGGTAATTAGGGTGCCCTTGGGGGCATAGTTCTCTGATATATGCTGCCTCAGTGGCCTCAGATCACTTAGATCACAATCATTAAGGGTATATGGAAACTGCTGATGCAAATTGGGCACCTAAATACTTCAGGACTTTGCTCCCTGTGTCCCTTGCCTCTTCTCAGAGTAGGTTTATTACTTTAGTAGGAAAGTAAAGTCAGATGGAAAAGTAGAGCAACATGTTTTAATCCCTTCCAGCTCTCGTTTCCTGCTCCTTTCCCATGTATAGCCTCTTCTTTGGTAGCAGCAATGGACCATGGGGTTTAGATAGACTCTTCCAAAGGTCTCTGGATTGGGGCCCCCTCATCCTGCACTTGCTAAATAACAGTTATTACTGTTAGGCATCTTGGAAGATATTTTTTGGGAGCTGATTTCATCTCACAGCGGCTGCTTTAAGATCCAGAAACTCAACTTTAGGCTTTAAGTCTGTATCTAGGTGAAGGAAGACAAGCAAACTCCTTTTGGAAGGTGCTGAATCTTCACAGATAACAGTGCAACTTTGAAATGAGGCCCCTAAATCTTGAACTTTTACCTTGGATTCCATCAGGCATAGGATGAGGTGCTATCAGAGCTGATCTTGGGGTTTTTACCTCTTTCAAAGACTGTCTTGAAATGCTTATTTCCATATGAAATAACCAAAGCAGAATGCTTTTCTGTGCTAAAATTAGGTCTAGAATAAAATGGGCACTTTCAATAGAATATGACTAGCGTGGGCAGCCTTACCTCTCTGATACCATGGAGGTTCCTGGTTTCTGTTTGTCTGGAGGGAGAAAAGCAGTTGGTGATGTACAGCTGAGAACACATCGCAGCTAAGCAATAAAGTAAGTCAGTTGTACCGAACCACGTTGTGCAGGGTTATAAATGAAATCCAAATGAGATTAAGGACACCGTGGGGGATACTTGAGAATTGGTTAGAGAGAATTCTTCAACTAATGTGACATACAGGCAGGACTGAAAGCGTTGCTGGCTGCAGAGTCAAGTCTCTAGGATCCTTTGATCTTTAGCTGTTATTAGCCTTGCTGTGGAGCAGCCTTGCCCTCTAGTGGGCACTGCTTAGTGGGAAATTGAATTCCTAGGGAGACGGAGTATGAAACTCCATGATTGTGGCTGGGAGAGCTGCTCACCTTTGGAAATCTGCACATTTAACTGCAGCCAACTTCAGGCTGTTCACTTGTGCAGACGGGTCTGGGCTGGGGCTCTAAAGAGGTGGTCA
The DNA here is from genome assembly GCA_017639245.1 of Myiopsitta monachus. NCBI lineage: Eukaryota > Metazoa > Chordata > Aves > Psittaciformes > Psittacidae > Myiopsitta > Myiopsitta monachus. The sequence continues at coordinate 36,958,384 of CM029917.1, read as the reverse complement.
CACCGCAGTCCTAACTGCTGAATCTGTGTTCCAGTTTGGCTTCAAAGCCTCATCGCTGTGCAAACTTTTTAAAAGCATCTTTTAGGAATTGCCAAATCCCCATGAACACTGATGACTTTTTGATTAGGGAAAGACAGATCACCCCAGGTAAATACCTTCTGCGTCCTTTGAGCGGTTACACTTGAATCTCAGGCTGACCACGCTGACCAGAATGATCACAACCACTATCAGGATAACAATGAAGCTGATGACGCCTGGGGATGCAGAAAGGACTGTCTGTGATTGATTGTCACAACGTGCCTGTCCTTGACTTCTGAGTAGCAGAGAGACTTTGACTATCTTCAAAACTTGGGTAGGGAATCAATGTTGTTATTAAAATGAGCAGTGGTAGTTAATAGAGAAGTAAATAGGCACTACAGCAAATGCTTTATCCTCTTGTGTTATAGCCTCAAAGGGCTTCTGATTACTGAATTGGTAAGGCAGTATCAGGAGGGCAGGAAGTCAGCTGATTACACTGGGGATTGACTGGAGTCAATGTATCCCTACTACAGTTGGTAAACCTTATCCTAAAGGTGTATAAAGTCAGATAAATATGTACTGTAGTAGGAAGAGACCAGCTACAGACTGTGAATGATGTTATTTGTCTAATAAACCAGTGTTTAAGTCCAGATCTGATTCTGATGTCAGGCCTCAATAAATCAAACTTATCTTCGCACGTGACTCTTGTGCTGTTAAGATTGCTTTAGGACTTCTCATGGCTTCCCTTGGAAGATATAAGCAAATGATACTTCTGAAGTCAACACTCAACTATTAAAATGCTTCTGAAATAACACTTCTTTCTTTAAGTATGATATAAATGAGTAAATTGGCTTTTTTGCTCATCTTTATGGAGGAGGGGGACAGTACAGGCCAAGGCAGAATGGATCTCTTAAATCTCCCCTGTGCCTATCTTCAAATGTATTGCCAGGTTAAGGTATGGCATCTCTTGTTCCATCCTTCCACAGCCTGAAGCATGTGGAAGATTTGACGGCTTCCTGCCAAGCAGGGTGCAGATACACGAGGAAGGCAGGGTGGGAATGAAGGGTAAAAATAACATGCCTAAGCTTCCAGGCAGGTACTGCATTTATTCTAGACCCTGTCAGGGGAAACAAGGCATATGGATTGATTTGTGCCCAGGTCTTGCCCTAACAGGGAGCTGGGGCAAACACTGGTGCTGGGAGCAAGATCTCACACTCAGGTGTAGCTGTGATGGACTTCCAAGTTGTCTGTCCCTGTATACTGGACATGACTGTTATTTATTAGGTGCTTTATTGCCTGCTGGATGACAAGTGCTTCTTGATGGTTGCACCCTGAAAACTCCAGGATCAGGCATAACTGTGGAGTTATCTCCAGGGAAGTATCTTTGAAGATGGATGTCCAAACCAGCATGGCCTGGTGAAAGAGACCCCTCTCCTCTCCCCAGGTTGCACAAGGCCTTACCAAAAGCTGCCACTGTCAGTGGTGATTTATTCATCTGTTGGAGTGGGCACAGGCAGGTAGCCAGAGGACACTGGTGTTGGGGTGACTGGACTTGAGGTGCCTGCAAGAGGGGGAAAAAGGTAGCTTATGTAAAAGTCTTTCTTCGTGGTCGGACAGAGGATTCCTAGCAGTGCTGGAGGACCTAACTCACGCTTTAAGAGAATAATGATGGATCGTAATGAGCCGCATCCATGTTAACAGCAACGTGACCAAGACCTGGGTGGGAGTCAGGTTGCCTTGGTGTGGCCCCTTTTGTTAACAAACGGAGAACCTCCACAGGGTTTTCTGCAGGGTCCCCAGTAAGGAGTCATGGAATAGCAGTTGTTTGGAAGAGACCTTCAAAGGTCATCTAGTTCCACCCCCCTTCAGGAACCTGAGCATGAAACCAGTTCTATGTGTTTGTGTGGAGAGTTTGTCCCATCTCCCTCCTGTTACAACCTTTTGCCATAGGGCACCTTTCCTGATGTGAATCACAACCACTGTTCCCAGACTCAACAGGTTGCCCTGAAGTGCTGCTTCTGTGGAGCTTTGCAGGGTTTTCAAGGGCTAAATGGGATGCAGAGCATCCCTCAGGTACTTGCTGGGTGTTCACCATGCTGCCCTGAAGGTAGTATGATGGGCTTGCTGTTGGCTATGTAAAGGGCTATAAAATATCTGATGGTAATTACCTCCCTGTGAGAGAGTGGAGGAAGCACCTTGAGTTACTGATATTGTGGTACTCTTGCTTCTCGTGGGCTCTTGACCTGCATAGAGAAACACAGAATGCGAGTGTTGTCCTTGAGCATCATCTCATAACCTAAAGAATTAATGGACATGCTGTAGAGGAGAATGGATTCATGGTAATGCTGGAAATACCTGGGAATACGTGGAGTTCATAATCAGGCTACAATCTTCCCACCAAAAATACTTTGTACTATTTTTCATGTCCAAATAGAAACCCAGGGAACCAAAATTCAAATACCCTTGTATAAACTCCTCAGGTTCTGTGGTCCCTGATGCAGTTTTGGGGCAGAGAGAGCAATTGAATTGGGAAGGTTATAGATCTGCTATTGCTCAGGAACATTAAGATTTTGGGGAAGAAATTCTGCAGAATATGGGTGTGAATTGACTGTTCAGCTTGCCCTTGCACTTGGAATTAGTGGATATGCTGTCCTGTGTTATCTAGAAGTAATGAAGCTAGTTTGAGTTACACCATCTGTGGCAGTGTAGAGGTTGGTCTGAGCAAGGACTCCAGTTCTCAGTGGGGATAAACTGGCTAATATGAGGCTGTTTGGGTTGTGCCAGCTGCTTCCAATGCCTCTGCAAGAAAACGTAAAGCTAACCTGTGTGTTTCACTTCTACAGAGAGAAAAAAAGTCCTTGTTGTCTCCTGGATGTGTGTGGAACTGCCAGGTAATCTGCATGGACCTTGTTTGACAGCAACAGGCCCTGTCAGGAGGCTAAAAATGGTGCTTGAATGTTTCAGAAGATAATCTGTAGGTCAAATAGGACCTTCTTTCCTCCTTTCCTGTCCCCATTTCTCAACAGCAGCATTGGCCAAATGTGGTGCCTGGAGAAGTGCGAAGCAGCTCCTGGCACTGCACTGGACACAGGGTGTGCAGCTGAACTGGGGTTCCTGGCTTGCACAAAGCCTCACTGTTTTGGAATGCAGCTTTGCCAAAAGTCAGAAGGAAAAGGGGAAGTGCTATGTGAAGGGGGAAGGGTACACAGTAGCACATCTAACTGGCTCAGAAACCATATGGAGCAGAACAGCCCTGAGAAGCAGGGGCTGCTTGCTGTATGGTTCTTTCACCACTCATCAAAACCTGTGTTTCATTCTGGAATTGTTCTTCTAGCCACAGGTGATGGGCAGAAGCTGTGGTTTGCTGAGTCTGATGTGGCTACCCCATCCCTTGGAAATGGTGGGTCTCACACAACAGGAGATCTCACTTTTGGAAGCATCAGCAACTTCTGGAAGCATCTGTACAAAGATGTACGGAGCTTCTCAGGTATAAAGCAGGGTTCTAATTAATAGCAATCTGCTCTGCTGCAAGGGGCTGTTGGCTTGGCTGTGCACAGGCATGCTGGTTGGACATCTGTGCAGGCAGAGCTGACCACGGGTTTTTAACCTTGCTTGTGTTGGAGAAGATCTGAGAGGGGCTTGGAGGGGCAGAACACTTTGTCTTGACCACTGCAAGGTTTTTTGAGGCTGGATCTTTAATGGGCAATCAGCTCAGCTGGCAAATTCCAGTCTTCCCCTCCCTTGGATTCTGGTCTTATTCTGAGAAAGCTCTCACTGAATGCTCTATTTGTTTTTGCTTACAGTTTGGGTTAAGTAAAATGTCAAAAGCAAAACTATCCTTTTTGGAAGGATGTTAAAGGGGCTCCCTTTTCTAAGCATAGATCAGTCTTTCAGCTGCTCAAGTTCATCCCAGGTGAAAGATGTTAAGGGCACTTGGTCCTCTGTTTTATCACTGCTTGTAGGGATACCAGACATGATTTCGGGTGTTACTGGTCACTCAACCCCAAGCTGGACTAGTGCTGAGATAACCTGCACCATGTGAACCAGGTAACTTACGTGCCATGAAATGATCAAAACTTGTTGTTACTCTACGAAAGGACAAAGTACCTTGAGAGGGTGAAGTTGCTGTGCTTCTGCTTCCAGTAGACTTTTCATCTGGGTAAAGAAAACATGAGAAAGGAGAATTGACTCTTGAAGCTGCTACTGATTATGCTATGGAAATCTCTTTGGTTTATATAGAGAAAAAAGAACTTTGTCTGCATGAGGCTCCCCCTCCAAATGAGTGTCAAGATGTCCAGCTAGCAAGCGGTGCAGTTATGTTGGAGAGTGTACATGGGAGGTGAGCCTGGGAGAGGTCTGCTGGGGAGCCTGTAGCTCCTCCACAAACCATTACCTGGTAAAGCATGATCTGGCTCTTCTGATGTGGGCTTGCTGAGTAGCTGCCACATCTAGGTCACACTTCTGTCCAGCCCCATGCTTCTGGGGAGCTGGAGTGAGCTGCTCTTTTAGCAAAGACTCAGATTCAAAATTGCTGCTACTGAATAAGTAGCATACAACGGACTAGCCCAGTCTTTCTGATGCCTCCAGTTTTGCTTGGATAAAGAGGGATACACAAACAGGTCCTACCTGAGCGAAGTTTAGAGCTTTCCATGCTTACCTTGCACAGTCGATGTTAGCAGTGTTGTCATGAAGGAAGAGGACTTGGCTGTAGTAGCTGGACCGACAGAGGTGAGATTTAAGTCAGTTGGTGGTGTTGATTTTACTGAAGGCTCTGTAGAGGAAGCATGGTGTAACTGCAAAGGGTTCTGGTCACCCCAAGCTCTGCTCAGAAGCACCTCCGAGTGGGGCATGGCTATTGCAGAGAGTCCTCAAGCTCCTTGGGAGTTATGGGTAATTGCTAGGAAAGCATGGGCAGATTTCCTTGCATAGAGAAGGAGACAGCCTTTGTCCTGCTCAGTGCCAGGGAGCTCTTGTGCTTTGGCATTAGCTTTTGCTTTCTTAGTGCATGGAAATGCTGAGCTCCCGGAGCTCAGGAGACATGTGGAGAAAGCCTCCATTTCGCCACTGTTTTTTTCCTGCTTTGAAGATGAAGGTATTTTTGTCACTGGACACTTTATCTGGCTGCTGGGTCCTGATGTATTTGCTTGCTTGTTATCTGAAATACTAACTCCTGTGTTTAATTTCATGGAGAGTCTCTTAAGCACAGATAATTCAGCTCTGGAAGCTCTGTCATCTTCCTCAACCTGCTCCTCGAAGCTCTGTAGCAAGAACGTGATCCAGAGCAAGATATGGGGGAGGAAAAAGGCTTTCAGTAAGCCCTTTGCAAGGAAGAGTGGATCACCAGCTTGGAATTCATAGGGAAATTCCTTGTCTAGACTTCTCTTGGCTTTCCAACAAAAATGAGGAAAGAGTAAAAATGGTTTTAAGGTGTGTTTGTTTGTTTTTTTTCGGGGGGGGTGTGTGTGTGTGTGTTTGGAGTTTTTGCTTGTTTGTTTTTTATTTGTTTTCCCTGTGAGGGTGCTGAGGCGCTGGCACAGGGTGCCCAGAGAAGCTGTGGCTGCCCCATCCCTGGCAGTGTTCAAGGCCAGGTTGGACACAGGGGCTTGGAGCATGCTGCTCTAGTGGAAGGTGTCCCTGCCCGTGGCAGGGGGTTGGAGCTGGATGAGCTTTAAGGTCCCTTCCAACACAAACCAGTCTGGGGTTCTATGATGATTCTGTGCATTAGAGCTAAGGCAGTGTTAACCTACTGACTCTGCTTCTCCCTCTTCAATTTAGGGGTTTTCCCCTGCTCTTACACCTGCACCTTGATCCCTCTAGGGTGAGCTGGCTGCGTCAGAAGCTCTCGTATCACAAAATTTCCTTCTTCCTCGCCACTGTTCTCATCTAACCTGCTGCTGCACAGCCCCATCTATTGCTGGATGGCCCAGCCAGGCTGAAGGTCAGAACAGTTACAAGCCAGGATGCTCCTGAGCCACACTCAGAGGTCTCCAGGTGAGTATTACCTGAGGTATGGTTCTTTACTTCAGGGCTGTTTGTTGTTGATTGGGATTGACCTGTAACACAAGCAGAGAGACGTGGAGGTGACTTCTCCTACACATGCTCCTTGTTAGTAGGTTCCCCATGGGGAGAGCTGAAGGATGGGCCAGAAAGGGGCTGTTGTAGACAGTGACAGCTGAAAAGGTGATGGAAGCAAGAGATGTGAAGAAGAGGGTTTGTCACTGGTGTGGCTATAGGGACAGTGTGGATAAAGGGACCTTGGCTCTGAGGATCCATGGAGGAGTGTGTGTTAACTGTTAGGAAACAGGGGCATGGTGGCTTCCACGGCCCCTGGAGATTGGGGGGGGGGGTGAATGATAAGTGGGGCAGGCAGAGGTGGGCAATTCAGGGTCCTAAGAGAAGGTCTTTCAGTGGGTGGGAGTTCCTATTTTAGGGTGCTCTGTTTGCATCCCACATGGACTTATGCATCCACATCCAAATAGACATATAAGCAGATCACAACCCAGAAGGTACCTGTAACAGCTTGGACAGAAGACTCTGTGGAGGCTGAAGTACCTGCAATGAAAGAATAAGAGTATTAGCAGAGGTAACCTGTGACTGTCACTAATGCACTGGTGTTCTTGCTGGTTGCATGGTTTGGGTTTTCCTCACTTTCTGTTGTATTGACTTTAAAATACATGATTTCCTCAAAAGCATTAGCAAAGAAATAGTAGCAAATACTGAGTGCAAAATTGCGAGCTTCTGAGTAAATTGGGACTGGAGTTTATTCAGCCAGAATAAATGCCCTCCTCCTCAGATGGAGCAGGACCCTTCAAGGAGATGTCATCTTCTGCTACAGGGGAAATGCAAGGCCATATAAATCAGTGGGGTCATTTGCTTCCCATGAGCCAGGGATGGGACATCCACAGCCTCTCTAGGCAGCCTGTGCCGGTGCCTCATCACCTGCAACATCCCATTTCTTACCAGGAGCCAGTGTGGGAGATGAACTTTGTGGTAGGTCCCTGTGCTGTAGGTGTCTGAAAGAGGTCATTATGTGTATCTGGGATGAGATCTTCAGCATCCAGCATATGTGGGTTATCAGGGCTTGGCTCAGAGCTCACCCCTTGGGACTGTCTGGGTGTAGTAAGCTCCTGATTGAGCTCATTCTTCTCATCTAACTGCAGTTGGAGCTGTAATTGTTTTTTTGTCTGAGGCTTTATGACAATGATCCCAGCCAAACAGGAACCAAAACAGTGTGTAAACCCCAGTGAATACATTATAAAACATGGTCTTTTCCCTGATAGGATTTGTCTGTGAAAACCAGACCTGACTTTTCAGGTCTATCCCATGCTTTTCTCTTCTGGCTTACTAGCCTGGCAGAACTGTCTAGTTTAGTTGATGAGAGACAAGGCATGATCAAATCTTTAATTACAGAGAAAGGAAGCGACTGATTTGTTTTTGAAATCCATTTGGAACAGGCCCAGAAAACAAGGACTTTTAACTGCAGCAAGGAAAAGGGAGGCTGGGCAATAGGAAACTGCCTTAACGTAAGGATAGTGAATTGCTGGGAGTGATTATATAGGAGAATTGTAGGATATCCTTCTCCACAGGGATTTGAAGGGCAGGTTAAATGAGCATCACTTCAGTAACATAGTACAGGGTTATGGGTAGATGTAACCTCACTTACTAAATCAACTAATATAATGGAGAAAAAGCTCTTTTGGGGCACAGAGTTGCCCTTCTTAAAGAGGTAGAGAAGCTCTTTTTGAGGGAGGGGAATGCATCCCTGTTGCATGGGAGGCTGTTGAGCACTGCTGCCTCCCCAGTGCCCAGCATGTGATGACTTGGGGTGTTTCCATTGATACTGAGAGTTTGCCAACTTTTCTCTTTGTCACTGGGCTTCCTCTTCTTAAATAGCATTAAAACACATTTTCTGGACGTTGGTTTCCAGATGCCATAGGATACTCTATACATTCAGCACAAAACATAACATGCTGAGATCATCATGGGAGCCAATATCCTCTAGCAGCTGCCAAACCCCAACAGCTCCTCTTTCTCCTAAATCCTCTTGCACAAGCCATTGTCTTCTTTTCCCATGAGAAGTAGCTGCTTGTAACACATTTTTTTCTTGAAATTATCACAGATGCTTTTTTTTTAGTGTACATGGCACATGAAAGCATCCAAAATTGCTCAAGAAAGAGCTATTGTCTACACTTAGGCTTTGTCAAAGGAAAAGGGGAATAAAAGTTCTGGGCTGGCTGCTTATTCCACTGTTTTTGGTGCAGCTGAGGAGAAATCTGGGAGCTTGAACAGAGCCTCTAGTGATGGGAAGAAGCTGAGGGCAAGGGACATGGCAAGGGACATGACATTGGCCTGTACGGCCATCCCTGGTGGGGCTATCCCATGGGCTAGCTCCAGTACTCCTGGCTCTAGGGCAAAAGGAAGAGGCTCATGCTCAATGCTTTCTTCCTCCATAGCTCAGCCCTTCACTGCAGGTCACACCAGAGCACTGGCTCATTGGAGTTCTCCCTTTGCAAAGCTAAACCTGGGGGTTGTTGTGAATAAGATTTGAAAGCAGGATTTCTGAGCTAGCTGATCTTAGCTGGTCCTTTCCAACCCTAACTGCTCTATGATTCTATGATGAGTTCTTGAGGTTCACCTGGCTTAGTATGTGCTCACCATTGTCTACCACATTTGAGCTTTGCTGTGAAGAGGCCAAGGGATGGAATCATAGAGATGAGTCATAGAGATCCCCTTTTGGCTCTTGGGAATAGATGGCCCTGGCTTCTCTAATCACAACCACTGTTATTTCAAAGTGGAGGAGGTCTGGCTCTGACTTCTGGCCACTGCTGCTTGTTATGCCTTCCTTGCCAACTCAAATAATCAAAAGCCTTGTTCTATTAGGTGTTTGCTTTTGCTGAGGGTGTTTAGCATCTTGGTGGAATAACATGGGAGGGAGATATACATGTGCAAAGCAGGAAGAGACGCGAGCCATGTTGTGGGGCTGGGCAGCAGGATGGGTACCAACAACGCCACGCGTCATGGCTCCCTGCAGACATCCCCTGGAGGACTCTTGTGCAAATGGGGCTGGAAACCATTTCCTCCCAGTGCTGCTGCCAGCACAGCCTCTGCTCCCATCCACGGCGGGCCCTGGCTGTATAAACAGCTAACAATAATAACCGGGATGCAGCCAGCGCAGCTGGAATTGCAATAAACATCAAAGCCATTAAAGGATTCGCCATTGAGCTTAAGCGTGGCCAAGATATTTGTTGCTTGTTTGGGTGCAAGTGATTTATAGCTGGGTTGTGCAGTTCTAGGTGGAGACGGGGAGTTTGTAGAGGGATTTATGTTGGGAAGCACAGTTTTCTGCTCTTGCTGGAATGGGAAGCTGCTGATTACTGGGACCTGTCATGTCCAACATCTTTGTTGGTGACATGGACAGTGGGATTGAGTGCGCCCTCAGCAAGTTTGCCCATGACACCAAGCTGTGTGGTTCGGTTGATACGCTGGAGGGAAGGGATGCCATCCAGAGAGACCTTGACATGCTTGTGAGGTGGGCTGATGCCAACCTGATGAAGTTTAACCATGCCAAGTGCAAGGTCCTACACCTGGGTCAGAGCAATCCCAGGCACAGCTCCAGGTTGGGCAGGGAAGAGATTCAGAGCAGCCCTGCACAGAAGGACTTGGGGGTGTTGGTCAATGAGAAAATGAACATGAGCCGGCTGCAGTGTGCACTTGCAGCCCAGAAAGCCAACCGTATCCTGGGCTGCATCCAAAGGAGAGTGACCAGCAGGTCGAGGGAGGTGATCCTGCCCCTCTACTCTGCTCTCCTGAGACCTCACTTGGAGTATTGTGAGCAGTTCTGGTGTCCTCAGCATAAAAAGGACATGGAACTGTTGGAACAAGTGCAGAGGAGGGCCATGAGGATGATCAGGGACTGGAGCACTTCCTGTATGAAGATAGGCTGAGAAAGTTGGGGCTGTTCAGGCTGGAGAAGAGAAGGCTGTGTGGAGACCTCAGAGCAGCCTTCCAGTATCTGAAGGGGGCCTATAGGGATGCTGGAGAGGGACTCTTCATTAGGGACTGCAGTGATAGGACAAGGGGTAATGGGTTCAAACTGAAACAGGGGAAGTTTAGATTGGATATGAGGAAGAAGTTCTTTACTGTGAGGGTGGTGAGGCACTGGAATGGGTTGCCCAGGGAAGCTGTGAATGCTCTATCGCTGGCGGTGTTCAAGGCCGGGTTGGACATAGCCTTGGATGGCATGGTTTAGTGTGAGGTGTCCCTGCCCATGGCAGGGGGGTTGGAACCGGGTGATCTTAAGGTCCTTTCCAACCCTAACTGTTCTATGATTATCCACATGGTTGCACAGGTGCATTTCAGCTCCAACTTGGTGCTAGCTGCTTTTGGATTATTTTTTCCATAGGATGAGCAGGGGAATGTTGGATTTCTGTTGCTTGCAGTTGTTCTGTGCGATCAGATGGGAGTGTTAGAGCAGAGAGGCCTTTCCATGGGGCCTTCTTTCACAGTGATGTTCCCAGAGCTCACCCCGCTTGCTCAGCACAAAAAGAGAATGATGCAAACCAACAGAAAGGTGAATTTTAGTATTTCTGCTTTGGTATTATTTTTGGCAATCACAGGCATTTAAAGCATGGTTTCTCCAGCTGCAGACCAGAGAGAGGCACTGACATTTAAACCCCCAAACGTTGTCAGAGCCTCTGTAGCAGCACTGCTGTAGCAGAGAGCTGGGCCAGCTCTTTGGAACACTTCAGCAAGGTTTGGATCCGGCTTTGGGAGGGCTTGTGCTGTCCAGTTTGTGCTCATAGAGGGATGGAGCTGCAGGGGACATCTCTGGCATGAGTATGAAGGTGCAGGGCCTGGGAATGGTCGTGTCCTCTCAGAACTGGTGATGGACAGGAACCATCTGCCTCAATGATGTGTAATCCTGGACATGTATTGCTCTTGTGTTCCCTGGCAGTGCTGGGGGGAGCTGTGGTGATGTCCACATTGCATGGCAGGGGGCTGCAGATGCCTTGCTGTACCGCCTCTGCTTGCAGCTTGCATGAACACGTGCTTTCAGAAAAGAGACCCAGCAGCCTAAGATCAGACTTTTCAACACCCTTCTGTCAAATGAGCCATGACAGAAACACACCATCCGCTTAACGCAGGGGCAGCTGTTTCCTGGGTGAAGCACAGCAGCTGTGGAAGCAGCAGAGAGCAGCAGCACCCAATTCTTAGGGCTTTCACAGGAAAAAAGAACCCTGCATTAGGAAACCTGCAAAGCAGAGAGCTCTGCAGAAGCATAGGTGTCCATTTTATGAAGTGCCTAAAAAAGGTGCCTCTGCCTTAAGGGTCGTGCAGCAGATAAGGTGGGAACTGTGAGGGAGAGAGGAGAAGTGTTGGAATGCAGGCTGGATAACTGGCAGCCGCAGTCAGGTCCCAGATCCGCAGAGGTATTTAAGAGTCTAATTCCCAAGTAGCATAGGGGGGTTGGCAGCTTGCTGCCAAGTGGTTCTGAATTGTAATGACTTGGCCGAAGTGCTATGGAAAGTTTAAAGAGCCAGGAATGAAACCCGGATCTCATCAGCAATTAAAATCAATCTCAGCCTTCCTGTGTTCCTCCTCAAGGGCAGCGCCCAGGCCTGGCCATCCTCTGGGAGCATCACGCTCTGTGCTCCTCTCTGGTGAGCTGCGCTGGAAGCAGGTCTTAGAGGAAGTCAATTAGAAACCACTTGAATGTAGAAAACAAGCCAGGAGACAGTGTGGGGAACTGCATGGATGGAGCGGGCTCTGCCACCCTACCATGGGTGGTGAGGTCTGGTTTCTCCATGGCAAGGCATTGCTTATGGAAGAGGAAAGCAGCGTGGCTTTTTTTCTTACTGCACCATCACTGCTCCATGGTGTTTGGAGAGTAAACACTGGCTCTACCAGGATGCTGCACCCTTCCAGCTACTTCGTGGTTCCATAACCTGCTTGTTTTAGAGTTCTGGGTTTGCTGCTGCTCTTTTCAGTGCTGGTGATGTGGTTCCTGCCCTTCTGCCTATGCTGCTCCTTGGATTTGACCCTGAGTCTGGGGTTTCAGAGGAGGAAATCACTCCATAGAATCCCAGACTGGTTTGGGTTGAAGGGACCTTAAAGCTCCTCCAACTCCAGCCCCTGCCACGGGCAGGGACACCTTCCACTGGAGCAGGTTGCTCCAAGCCCCTGTGTCCAACCTGGCCTTGAACACTGCCAGCGATGGGGCAGCCACAGCTTCTCTGGGCACCCTGTGCCAGCGCCTCAGCACCCTCCCAGGGAAGAGCTTCTGCCTAAGGGCTCATCTCAGTCTCCCCTCTGGCAGGTTAAAGCCATTCCCCTGTCCTGTCCCTACAGACCCTTGTCCAAAGCCCCTCTCCAGGTTTCCTGGAGCCCCTTTAGGCACTGGAGCTGCTCTGAGGTCTCCCCTTCAGGAGCCTTCTCTTGTGCAGGCTGCCCCAGCCCATCTCTCTCAGCCTGGCTCCAGAGCAGAGCTGCTCCAGCCTTCGCAGCATCTCTATGCCTGAGACCATCAAAGCCTGAATCTCAGGTCCTGGGCTCCAAGGCACTGGTTTCTTACCAGCAATGGGTAAGAAGTTTCTCCCTAACCTGTGATATCCACCTGCTAGCAAGGCAGAGCCATTGAATCACATCCTGGTGTTTTCAGGTTTGTGGCATTTTCATGAGCTACCGGCATTAGGGGCAATGTCTCCTGGAACCTTTCATATCTCCGAACACCACCTTAGCCAAGAGGCACTGGAGGGGACTTTGATCTTTTCTGCTGTGCTAGGCTGATGCAGCTCAAAAGCAAAACCAGCACCTCCAAACCCCATAACTATGAGAAAGGCCAAAAGGGGGGTTCCTCCTTGTTGTGGTGGTTTGGTTGTGCTGAGTGGGCTCCTCTCCTAAGTGGAGTAATGAGACCACCTAGCTGAGATACTACACAGGATAAAGATGTCCCTTTGCCAGCCTTGGGCTTAAGCCCACACCTTGGTTTTGCCAGCAGTTCCTGGCATTCCTGGTGTTGGGTTGCCAGCACCATCCCCTCCAAGGACACCTGGTGTTGACTCATGTATTGTAAATGGGACATAATTCCTGGAAACCATCCCTGGCTGCTTCAGTCAGATTTGCAGTCATCTGCAGGGTTTTGTGTTACTAGAAGGGAGCAGCTTGTTTTGTGAACAAACATTTCTCTTAACCACCTCCTGCTTTCCCTTCCTTGTTCACCACGTCAGGGTTGTGTTGGCCTCTCCTTTGGCTAAGGAATCAGCTTCAGGATGCACTGGATGCCCTGGTTGAAGGATGTGAGTGCTCTATCTGGAAGCTCTTCTGGTAGCTGAAGGTGTGTCCTCTAGCTGCACCCCGTTTTGATTAGATCAAATGTATATACATTGGAATGCATACATGGTTTTGATACACTGTGCTTCTCATGGCATTATCCATTCACTGGCTATAGCACAGCCAGTAAGGAAAGCAGTGGGAAAACCCTGCTGGATTCTCATCAGCTTGGAGAAGGAATTTTTCAGTGGAATTCTTTTGTCTGGAAAATGCCTGCCCATTGTAATGGAAACGATTCATAGGAAGAGGTTTGTTTGGACAAAATTACTGTTAAGTGTTTGTGGGGGAGGAAAACCAGGTTGGGAATGTTGCAAACCTTCCCACTTGGGCAATTTCACAGGAACAGGATTTGAACCTCCCTTTGGAAATGACTGAGAGAGCTTAGAAGTTGAAATGAAGTGCTAATGAATTCATTAATAAATTAATGAACAAAATCAAGACAAGAAACCCCTAACAACAACAGCAACAAGGCCTGTGTGGGAGCAGGCAGGTAATAGTTTCCAGCCAAAGCAAATTCTGTCTCTCCCTGCACTCTCCTTGGGTGCAGGGAGACCACTGAGCTCTTCTGAGTCCTTCATTCCCTTCTCCAGCTGCCTATGTGTCGGGGAACCAATGGCATCACTGGCCCTGCCTCTGCCCCCTTTGCTAAACCTTGCCTTGCACAGAAGCTTTCCCCCCAAGAACTACACCCCCTTAGTGCCTTTGATATGAAATTACACATACAGTTGGAAAAAAAAACATTTCAGAGCTGTTGGATCAATGCAAAAAACCAAGTGAGACAGCACACGTGATGAGGGGGAAGGATGGTGATTGTGGTTGAGCCGGAGAGGTGCAACTGCAGCGTCAATGGGTACACAGTGGGCACCAGCACTGTGTTATCATTTGTAGGACACTGTTGGGGTCCAGCAGTGGCTGCCAGGCACACACTTGTTGAGAACAGCCTCTGCCCCAGCAGTTCAAGCAGAGTGCAGAGGACAACGTGATGCCCTCAGGACGGAGAACGGAGGATGGCATCCCTTCCACCTGATGCTGCAGCAGCCAGGGTCCTGCACTGGCAGGGGACTGGATCTCAGCCTGATGCAGAGAAGGTGCCTGAGCACCCCTGGGCATTCCTGCCCCTACCCCAACCATCCCAATTAGCTTCAAGAGGAAAAATAGCGTTTAGGGCAGGCATTAAGGAGTGTCACAGTGTGGCTAAAGGGGCCTTAAAGCCCCTTGTCTCATACCAGGCACAGTTCACCCCTCTGCTGAAGCCGGCAGTATTGCCCTCTAATTGAAGGGAGGAATTTTCCAATCCATGTGCTGTTACTGCTCAGAATTACACAGCTATTGACTGAATTGGTTTCTACATTCTCCGCCTTTTAAAGCTGCCATTATTACCAGCGCAGCAGTTGTAATCCATAGGCAACTTGTAAGGTTTAATGATAAAAACTTTGGATTGGAGACACATTATTTGTTAAGTGCTTGTCTATTAGAATCAGTGATGCTGTTTCAGCCTCTATTCCTTTGAATGTGTTTCAGCTCCCAGCTACTACAGCTGTCAGCAAAGCAAGAGGTGCCTGATGATGCAGGAAAAAACAACCTGTCACCCTTCAGAGCAGGAAACCGGTTCCGTCATCCCAAACCACGACACACGTGGGAAAGGGAACTTAAAGCACAGTAATCACAAAGGAGCAGGGTTATTACAGTAAGTATGAGGTATGGTCTGTGTGAGTCCTGTGCATGGATTTTGTTATTTATATTGATGAGAGGAAAAAGTAAAATGGGAAAAGGAAAGATTATTGAAGAAAACAACATCCTGTACATTTAAATGTTCTAACTTTTGTCAAATAGGAGTAAAGTCACTTGGAACAAAATGCCTCAGCATCACAAATCACAGCAGAAACACTCCTTTTGTTAAGCGGGGCACAAGTTAATTCATTTCAGCGCTGCCAAATAAACCCTGTAACCCTGCTACAGCCACGCTTTGCCCATCAACCTGACCCCTTCCACCCCTGAATCTAAAAGCTGAGCTTTCCCATGGCAGCTACTACACGTTCAAACGTTTGGCAGTTCCCTTTTGGTGCCCCCCCTGAAGCCGGGCACCCCAAATCCACCCATCCAGCCCCTGAGGAGCACCTCACCTCGGAACAGCACGCAGCCGAACAGCCAGAGGAGCGGATGGATGGATGGAGCCAGCATCTTCTCTATGGCTTGTGGCTGTGCAGCCCTGCTGAGGCTCTGTCCATCCCGAGAGAGACAAGAGGGTGAGGAGCGATTTGCCTGCCTGGGCTGACTCTCGCAGAGCTTCCTGTTAAAGAATAGAAGGAAACGGGCTGAATCCACAGGGGAACTGTGTTTTTTAGCCCATTATGGTCGGAGAGGATGTGAGACATCGCCTGCCGATGCAAAGGAAACCTCGCCGTGGGTTGGTGGGGGGATTCAGCTCTTGTAGCAGGGGAGAACAGTGGCACAGTGGGTCTGCCCTGCCTTGGGCCTTGGCAGCTGCCTTATGGTGCTTGGGGTTTTTGGGAGATGCTTTGTTTGATGCTCCATGCCCTGTACCTCCCTGTGCAGCTCCAGTGAGTCTGGGCACCGGATGTTCTGGGTTTGGGATGCTGGCTCTGGGATGCTGTTTTTCAGGTGGCAGCAGCATCCTTCCCTGCAAGACATGCAGCACACAGCACTTTGGCTTATGCTAATCCCAGTTCCTTGCCAAGAGGAGAAACTGGGAAAGTGGGCCATTTCTGCCCCCCATCCAGCCTAAGGGATTTGGGGCATTTGACTTCTTATCCCCAGCCTCGCAATGCCCTTGTCTGTGCGCATCCTGTTTATCCCATGCTGGCATAGGTTGAACTTCAGAGGTAAATAAGTTGCCCTGGGTTAGATGTAAATGGGTGTCTGGGGGGAGGAGAAGGGTCTTGGTGTCCCCATGTGGGAAAGGTGCTGTGTCCCCCTGGCTCGGGGGCTCTGTGTGGGTGTTGAGGGTGCAGATCCACAGCACTGTGTCTCCTGGCTGGAGGGCCTGCTCCAGCTCCTGGAAAGCTGCAGAGCCTCAGCTGAGTGTGGTGGAGATGCACCTTTACTACATGGAGCACATCATGGGGGTGATCTATGCTGCTGGCAGTGTCTTTGCTTTCCATGGCTGGGAGAAGGCAGCAGGAATGAGGGGAGAGGTCTCCTGTGTGCTGTGCAGCACCTTGTATTTCAGTGGGTCTCCTCAAACACCTCCAAACCCACAGGTAAACCACCAGGCCGAAAGCAGGCAGCATCCCACAGCAGGTTTGCCTTTACAAAACCTCTGTCAGCAGCCTCCCCCATCGTTTTCTCTCTCCCTGGCACAGATGTGATGCTCAGAGATTATGCTGTAGATTAAGGTTTTACTGAATCCTGAAATGAGTGCAGATTCCCAGAAACTCGAACGTGCAGGCAAATCCCTTCTGGATGCCGGGCTGGATGGGGGAAGAGGTATTTCCCACCCCATCCTCTCCATGTGTAGGGAAGACAAAGCACATACGTTCACCCCAGCTTGTCTGCTGAGAGTCTCCAGGTAAGAGCAGTGTTGTTTGGGGATGGAAAGATGGGGAGACGTGTTTTGTAACTGCTGAAACACCCAAGGATCCAGCTTTTCTGCTCTGAGATGTGCTGAGGGTCACTTCAGGTGGCAGAGGGCCTGGACCAGGCACAGCATCCCTGGAGCAGGGGGATGGTACCTACTTGCACGCAGGGATAGAAGCTGTTGTGCTTGAGGGCATCTCTGAAGCTTGTGTGCGGGGAGCGATGTGTGAGCACTGCCTTGGTACTGGCTGCTGCCTGTGACCCTGAGCAGGTCCCAGTGTCCAGAGCTGCACCATGGGCTCACCCCGCTGCTGGAATTGTCTTCCCACAGCAGTGGGACCCCCAGGCAGAGAGAATGAACCCTGGAGCTGCCCCATCCCTCAGGGTGAGTGTCCTTCCAGCCCTGAGCGCTGTATGGATGCTCTGTGGGGCTGTGCAGAGCTCACGTGCAGGAGGGTGCCATGGGGTCTGAACCACAGCTCATATACAGGAGGGTGCCGCGGGGTCTGAACCGCAGCTCATATACAGGAGGGTGCCGTGGGGTCTGAACCGCAGCTCACGTGCAGGAGGGTGCCGCGGGGTCTGAAGCACCCCACCTCTCACCCGTGGAAGGAGGGAGCTCCCCCGCGGTGCCGGGGCCCCTCTGCCCGCACAGAGGGCCCTTGTCCCGCCGCAGAGGAGGGGTTTTCCAGCCGTGGGTGCCGCCCGCGGCGCTGATGTGGCACCGGGCTGGTGGCAGTGACCCCGGGCACCCGCGGGGTGAACCGCTTCCTCCTCCGCACCGGGGAGCCCCGGGGGTGTGGGGCCCGGGCGTGACGTGGCAGCTTCCGAGGTGAGTCTGCTCGCACCTACCCCAGAGCCGCCCGGAGGCTCCGCTGCCGTCAGCGCCCCGCTGCAGGTGATGGTTCGCATGCGGCGGAGACGCCGAGGTACCGCTGCGGGGCTGGGAGGGCTCTTCCTCTCTGCTTCCCCCCCACCCGTGCGGGCTCCCGTGGGGTTCCGTGGTGGTGGCAAGGGATGCTTTGTGTTTTGGTGGGGTTGGGTCCCTGTGGGGTTTGGGTGTGGGTGAGCACTGTGGGGCTGGGGGCGAAGAGGGGAGGGTGAAAAGCCATGTACGTGAGGCCCTTAGTGACATGGTTTAGTGGTGGAGTTGGCAGTGCTGGGGGAATGGTTGGACTTAAGGGTTTTTCCAACCCGGTTTATTCTATGGGTCTGTGAGGTTATGGAGAAGGAGGAGCCCCCCACTGAAGGTGTCCAGGATGAGGGGACACAGAGCATCACCCCAGCTGAACATGTCCAGGGCAGCATCCTGCAACCCCAGATAAACTGATCCCATCCCACAGGCACTTACAGCACCACCCCATTCCCCGGCAGCTGCAGGTGCAGGAGGGAGCTGCCAACACCAGGACATCAGCCGGCCTCTGCTCAGTGGTCACCCCGTTTCCACCCCGTGTTTCCCTGCCCCAGCTCAGCCTGCTCAGCCATGAACGCCTCCGCTCCCAGCAGCCAGCTGAGGCAGCCTGAGCCCCCGGACGTGGCCGCCTTCACCCCCATCACCGTGGTCAGGAGCGTGACGAAGAAGTCCGATGCCCTGCCCATGATCTCGGTGATCGTCCTCATCTTCGTGCTCTTGGCCGTCTTCATCATCGTCGTGGTGCACTATGGCCCGCACCTCCGCACCGTGCAGATCACCCTGTACCACGAGCCCATGCCGCAGGACATGGACAACGGCGTGCACCTCACGGACTGGAGGAAGCTGGGCTCCCAGAAGAAGCTGCCTGCCCAGCCCTGCCACTGGGACCTGGCCGCTGTGAGCTGCCAGTGCTCCTGCAAGCACCACCTCACCTGCGGGAGCGCGGAGCCCAATGTCATTGAGATCACGTACCTGTGATGGGCCACCTGGGCAGGACTGCAGGGACCGCGTCCTGCTGGATGAGCAGTGACTGGGATGTGGGCTTAGCTCCATACTCACCGGCTCCTGCTGCCCGGGGCTGTGTCTCTCCCCAGGCAGGCTCAGTGGAGGGGTGAGTGTCACATTGCTGACCCCCACAGGTCCAGCCTGGGGGTGCTGCTGTCCCCAGCCCAGGCTCTGGGGCTGGCTCAGCCTACATGGGACAGCATTAGCATCTCTCTGGTTTTCCTCGCCCTGGTTTTACCTGTCCCACGCTGTCTGGGAGTGGCCGGGAGAGCTCTTGGTCCTTGTCCCAGCTGGGGAGCTGTGGGCCTGTGCTCATCCCCTTGACAGGAGCTGGAAGTTACATCACCTTGGAATTGCTTTCCAGCTTAAAGATGTTTCCACATGCGCCGTGTCCTCATTATGCTGTTTCTACAGCATAGGAAAGCCTCCAGCCCCACTTTTCCTCCCTGCCACAGCCCCTTTCCCTCTGTTGGAGGGGTGGAACACTGTCCTCCCTTCTGCAAACAGCCATAAGAGAGGAGGCAGCTCCTGAACCCGCAATGGTGTTTCCGCAGTGGAGCCAGCAGCAGAGGACAATGTGCCTGTGTCCCCTGTGGAAGTACATGAGAGAAGAGGAGACACAGGATAGGCAAAAGAGGTGATGATGGCACATCGAGCACCCCTTGCAGCTGGCTGAACATCTGGAGCTGTTGGCACTGCTGGAGGAACATGTGCATCACTGGGCAGAGCCTGCAGCATCTCTGTGCTCAGTGGCAGGGATGGGGAGACCTGAGCTCAGCTTCACTGTGGTCACCTTCATTGTCCCCTTTGCTGCCTGCTGTCCCTGTGCCAAGGGAAGCAGGGACCTGGAGACTGGATCCAGTGTTGGAAGCAGCAGGGAACATCCATCTGAGGAGGGAGTGATGGCAGGGCTGGTATGGCCAGAAAAGGCAGCCCTGCGTTGTCCTAAGCTGCATCCCTGGCACAGATCCCTCTGTGCGCTGCTGGATGAGAAACGAGGTCATTTACCTGCTCCTCTGAGCACTGGGGGTATTTCTGACGCAGCAGCCGCTCCAGCCTCCTTCCTCTCACCTATTTTAAAGCCAAGTAATAGTTGGACTTGTTGGGAAATTCTGGTCTGTACAATAAACTTAATTTATATCAATTCTGGGGGTGTTTTCTGGTTTGATTTTTAACTTTTTGTTTTCCAGAGGTGTCAGAGCATCATCAGCTTTTCCACGCCTCTGTTAGGGGAAATAAGGTGTGCCTTTTCCATTGGAAATCACCGCGAGTCCCGCTTCCCTCTGTATGTTAAGAGGGCTTATCTTTTAACGTGTGCCTCCCTGATTAGCAAACACCACCTGAAGAGCTGAACACCTTCCGGGGACATCTCTGAATGACACCTGTAGCTCCATAGAATCCCAGGCCACTTTGGGTTGAAGGGACCTTAAAGCTCACCCAGTTCCAACCCCTGCCACAGGCAGGGACACCTTCCACTGGAGCAGCTTGCTTGAAGCTCATTCCTATCCCTACAGGACTGCAGGGGGATCTCCCCAGAGTACAGCAGAGGGCCAGGATCCCCTCCCTTGATTGCTGCTCACGCTCTGGGGCTGCAGCCCAGCACACGGGGGGGGTCTGGGCTCCAGCGCACACTGAAGCTGGGTCATGGGGAGATCCTCATTCACCACCCCCCCCAAGTCCTTCTCCTCAGGGCTGCTCCATCCAGTCTCCCCCAGCCTCTGTTTGTGCTGGGGATTGCCCCGACCCATGTGCAGGACCTCGCACTTGGCCTTGTTGAACTCCATGAGGTTCATAGGGTCCCACCTCTGCAGCCTGTCCAGGCCCCTCTGGATCCCATCCCTTCCCTCCAGTGTGTGGCTGCACCACACAGCTTGGTGTGATAATCCAGGCTGTGATAACCCAGCTGCTCCCTCACAGCAAGCGTGGGGGCTCAGCCTAAGAGCTTAAGAGCCCCCCTCACACTGTGGTAACCAGACTGGCCACACCGTGTCTCAGGACACTGCCTGTGCCCTGACATGGTGTCACCCATCAGCAGGAACCGGTGGAGTCATCGCCCAGCTCTTGTGGTTGTAGCGTTTCAGATCTGGGAGCGGGCTGGTTCAAGGCAAAGCCTTTGCTTGCAGAAGCAGGAGCTTGCAGAGCAGCTGAAGGACAAGCACAGCGGGGAAACGTTGTGTTTGCAAAGGCAAGATTAAAAACGTCTAAATATTAATAATGAGAAAGATAAAATGGGTGATTATCAGTAGAACTCATTGATTTGCAGCCGCTGGGGACTCGTAATAGTCTGATTTATGTTGCAGCGTGCTGTGCCCTAGATCTATCACTTACGCAGGGAGGGAGCCGGGGAAACCCTACTGGTGCAGAGCACTTTGCCAGCGCTCAGGGGCTCCAGGGTGTCAAACTAAGAGCAGATAAAGCTGGCAGTGAATGTGGTGCTGATGGGGCTCCAGTTTCCCACAGATCTGAGCCTTCCAGCCCAGTCCAGGAGCTGTCAGCAGCCCCTTCTTCATAGAATGGTTTGTGCTGGAAGGCACCTTAAAGCTCATCCAATTCCAACCCCTGCCACAGGCAGGAACACCTTCCACTGGAGAAGCTTGCTCCAAGCCCCTGTGTCCAACCTAGCCTTGAGCACTGCCAGGGATGGGGCAGCCACAGCTTCTCTTCTCCTTCTCTATGACCTTTTCTGGATCTATCTCGTATTGATGTCCTGGCCTTAGGAATTTTTCCATGTGTTTCATTTGCAGCCTTGCTGTTATAAGCAAGTGCCAGTTGTTTGAAGCTTTCTCACCCAGAAGAGCACCAAAGGTTACTCCTCAACTCTGCTTCTCATTGCTTTCTCCTATACAAACCCCCATCATTGTCACAGATTCTCCTCTCTCACATTTGGCCAGCTCTGCTGCTCTCTGCTTG
Organism: Myiopsitta monachus; assembly: GCA_017639245.1. Taxonomy (NCBI): domain Eukaryota; kingdom Metazoa; phylum Chordata; class Aves; order Psittaciformes; family Psittacidae; genus Myiopsitta; species Myiopsitta monachus. The sequence continues at coordinate 36,936,672 of CM029917.1, read as the reverse complement.
TAGGGTTGCTCTTTGCAGCTGTCAGAGAGGACATTCGGGCCCTGAAGCGGCAGAGGCTGTGCATGCAAATTCCCATAACAGCGTTACTCTCTATTCAAACACTGAGCTCATCCCAGTGTGTTTCACTTGTAACTTGCTTCCTCTCCTTTACAATAATCTTTTTCACATGAGCTCAGAGCAACAATAACCCTCCTTATCAGACCCTCTGCACAGGGGAGTGCTGGAACGCAGCGAGACGGAGCTGGCACAGACCCTGCAGGTAGTTGCTTTCCTTAAAGCCTGATTTGCTGCTTTTGGAAGCTTCTGAAAGCAGCCGCAATGAAGTCTCTAATCAGCAGCAATGAAGTGTCTAATCAGGGTGCTCACCTGCTGCAGGGCAGCACCTACATAACCCCAGCAGAGGCGCACAGCTCCCAGGGGTGATCAGCAGGGATGCAGCTGGGGCTCCAGGATGCTCATGGTGCTGCAGGGTTGCCTGGAATTGCGGGGTGCATCATCAGGTGAGGATGAGGGGAGCTGAGGCAGCACCCAGAGCCTCCCTGCAGCGCTGAGGCCCGCGCTGGGGTGAGGGCGGGCCCAGACCCTCTCGTTGGGGCTCGGGGCTCGGTGCCTCTGCCCGTGGGACCGCAGAGCAGTGGTGGAGCAGCAGTGGGCTCTGGTGGCGGAGGCGGCCAACTGCACGCTGCGCAGCACCGGGCCGAGGGAAGCCTCCTCCCTCCAGTCTGGGCTGAGGTGAAGGGATGTGGCTCGTTTGGGGCCCCCCGGAGCAAGGAGGGCATTGCTGGAGGAGGTTACAAGGAGACACAGAGAAGCCTTTGCTGTGATGGATGAGCGCCCCAGCCAAGAGGGACCTGACTGGGGTGGGAGGTGGGAATGGGTGGCATATGGGCTCACTTGACACAGTGTCACCTTCTGGCTGCCTGGAGCAGATGAGTGCAGGGTGAGCCGGGCCCCCCTCTTGCGGGTTTGCCTGCTTGCTGTTTGGTGAGAGGGGGGGAATCGTTTCCTTCCTCCTGAGAAAGGTCCCCCCAAAGCCTCCCCAGTCCCTGCAGGTCCTGGGCCACCTTGGGCATCTGCACCCAGCTCCTGACTGCACAGAGATGGGTTAAGAAAAGGCTTTTTCTTGCTGAGAAGAGAGTGGCACTTGTAGAGAAGCAATACCCGGCTTAAGGGGGCTGAATGCTGGGGCAGTTGAGCATGAGCCCAGGCTGGGGAGAAGCAGCCAGGCTTTCCCTTGCTCCATGTAGGTTTTGCAGCCATCGTCCTGCTGACGGTGGTGCTCTGAGGTACAGAGCTGGGAGAGAGCATCCACCTCGGTGAGCATCCTGTTGTCCATCGCTGTGTCCTGACTGTCCAACACTATTTCCCACCCCATGGAGCAACTGTAGAGCAGAATGAGACCATGTCCTGCTCCCCTGGTCAACCCTGAGCACCCCGATGAGGCCAAATATTGGCATGTCTTCAGCCATGCTCATTTTGAGCTCTTCTCCTTCTGATGTTGGCTTTTCATTATTAGATTTGAAATAACTTCTCCTTTCTCACTTTCAGGGCCACCCTGTGCACCCTGCTGCTGGTGTGCAGTGCAGCTCCTGGCTCCCAGCTAGCATCAAACCAACCCACAATGACAAACAGCATTTGAAGACCTCCAGCTGTGCTGAGGACCTCGGAATAATGTGGTTGGACTGCTCCATGCTCTGTGATGGATGGGGAGCGTATGGTGCAGCCAGGACAGCTCTGCACCCCTGCAAGGTTGGGGTGTCCCCAGTGCCTTTGTTGCTCTGAAGCCTGAAATGCAGCTGAGCTTCAGAGGAGCCAGATTCACACCAGTAAATAGCAGTTCCATCTGCTTTGGGTGCTAATGGCATCATGCAGAAGCTGAGGAATACTGCTGCAGTGATTGAATATAACTGATGCTCTTAAACTGCCAGAGAGAATGGCTTTAACCTGGCAGAGGGGAGACTGAGATGAGCTCTTAGGCAGAAGCTCTTCCCTGTGAGGGTGCTGAGGTGCTGGCACAGAGTGCCCAGAGAAGCTGTGGCTGCCCCATCCCTGGCAGTGTTCAAGGCCAGGTTGGGCACAGGGGCTTGGAGCAAGCTGCTCTAGGGGAAGGTGTCCCTGCCCGTGGCAGGGGCTGGGACTGGATGAGCTTTAAGGTCCCTTCCAACCCAAACCAGTCTGGGATCCTTTCTGAGCTTTAAAAGAAAGGGTTCAGGTGCAGCCAACCTGTCAGAGGGGGAATTTTATCTTCATAGACACAACATTGCCTATGGAGGCCTTGAAGCACTTGCACATTGGAAACCTGCCTGTGTGTGAGCAGCACACAGGAGGAGGCATGCTCGGGTTTAGCACCAGATTTCACTTTGCTGTCTGTGCTTCTGGCAAACTGCAGCTCAACCCCATTGTTCCATTTTTGTTGTTAGCATCATTTGTCTGTGTCCCACCCAGGTGCAGCTGGTGTGGTTTGCAGCTCAGTGATGCTGTCGAGGCATCCTGCAGCCGTTCTCCCTGCGAACTACTGATGTCCTCTTGGCTTGGGGTCACGGGTCTGCTCTGCAGGGAGTCATTCCTGCAGCATTGCATTAATGAATGTGTCAGCTCCTCTTCTGGGCAGTGCTGACCTGTCATCAGTGCTGGCATCTGCACAGCCAGACTGGGGAGACTCAGGAGGGGGTCACAGCCCTTCTCGTGGTGATCGTGACTTCTCCCAGGGCCAGGGCTGTCACATCAGCCTTTCCCTATGGTGTCCAAGCAACCTGGTGTGCAAAATCCCCTCTGCTTCTCTGCCTTTGGGCAGGAAAAGGAGCAGTTTGGGTCTGCAGCAGCCTGAAGGCACATCCTCCCTCCTGCAAGTGTGTTGGGTGCTGCACCAAGCAGGATCCATCACCCATGGGTGCTGATGTCAGATGGAATACGCCTCCCATTACACCAGTGGAGGGTTAAACGTGGGGCACTTGGTGAGGCTGGATTGTTGTGCAGGTGGCTTGGGAGGTGATGAGGAGGAGATGTCTCGCAGGGCTCTATGGGGAAACCTCACTGACTTATTTGCTTTCCATTTTGGTAGTTCCGTGCAGTCCTTCAGTTCCTCTCCATCCCCGGGGGGGGGAAGCCATGAAAAAGGGAGGTGGGAGGATGAGCCTCCCCCAGAAGGAAGTATCCTGAGAGCAGGGCACGGGCCAGGAGACATCCGCTTCTCCATGCACAGCAGGAGTGCATCCCTGCGGGAGCACCCGCACGGGCCTGGTTCTGCTGAGGAGGAAACGGCAGCACAAAGCAGGGAAGTGACTTGGCAAAGGTCACCTGGAGCTGGGGCTGAGCCCAGGAATAGCACCAGGGCTCCTGCCACCCCCCGGCACAGCTGAGCTGCACGGTCCCTTCCTCCCATGTGCTGAGTGGTGGCATTGACCCACCTGCATTGAAAGGGCTGCTGGGCACCAGCCTGGGTTTGCTTTGCTGTTCAGTGTGGTGTTAAAAATCTGTCATAATAGAGAAAAGTGGGAGCAGGGATGCAGGAGGTGGGGAGCCTCAGCTGGGAAACCAGAGCAGTGAGAGGAGGAGGGAGAGATGAGAACAGCATCATAAAATCCCAGCCTGGTTTGGGTTGAAGGGACCTTAAAGCTCATTCAGCTCCAACCCCTGCCACGGGCAGGGACACCTTCCACTGGAGCAGGTTGCTCCAAGCCCCTGTGTCCAACCTGGCCTTGAACACTGCCAGGGATGGGGCAGCCACAGCTTCTTTGGGCACCCTGTGCCAGCGCCTCAGCACCCTCACAGGGAAGAGCTTCTGCCTAAGAGCTCATCTCAATCTCCCCTCTGCCAGGTTAAAGCCATTCCCCTGTCCTGTCCCTACAGGCCCTTGTCCAAAGCCCCTCTCCAGGTTTCTTTTTGGCCTCTCTAGGTATTGGAGGATTGTTACAAGGTCTCTCCAGAGCCTTTCTTACTTCTATTTATTTCATGTTGTCCAGATCTGCTGTGTAATCCCTGCTCCTTGCTCTGCCTTTGCTGTCACTTTTGAGGACAACGCACCTATGTCGCCTTTTCCAACATGTGGCTTTTGGTTATGTCACTGCTTCTTTTTCATCTGAACACAGCAAGATGAGCTCATGAGTCACTGGGAGTGTTGCCACATCAAACACAGGCAGGCACAAGGGAAGAAAGGTGGTGCTGGCAGATGTGAGCCACGTCCTGTCAGGCCTCTCCCCTTCCCTCTGTCCTGGCACATGCTCTATCCCGCTTGGCTCTGCCTTGATTTTCCCGGTGTCACTCCTCACCCAGCCCTGATTTTGCACCACCGAATCCTTCTTTTCCTGATTTCATAGAATCCCAGACTGGTTTGGGTTGAAGGAACCTTGAAGCTCATCGAGCTCCAATCCCCGGCCACAGGCAGGTACACCTTCCACTAGAGCAGGTTGCCCCAAGCCCTGTTATTCTATGAGGTCAGAAATCTTACAGTGCAGGGAACAAGCCTTTGGGTTAATGCAGGAGCATCATTGGTCCTGGCAGGCGCCTTCCTGTAGCACACGTGAGGCTTTGCAGATGGGATAGTGGCTTTCTGCAGGAACTGTGCCTTCTCTAAAGCGCCCTTTGCAGGTGACAGCAGGCAGCGGTGGTGGTCCCTGCAGGTTGGCAGCTGAGGGCACCTCCACAGCCCTCTCCCAGCTGGGGAGCCCCCGCCCCACCAGGCATTGTACCAGCCCGGTCCTCCCTTTTCCTGTAGGTGGGGTTTCCATAGGAAACACGGCTGGTCCAGGGCCCGGCCCCGGCCCGGCCGGACGCTGCTCCGGGCTGCAGCCGCGGCAGCGCTGGTCCCTCCGCTCCGGGCTGAGCCGTTCAGCCCGGGGAGCCGCTGGCTCTCGGCTGTCCCCGGTGATGGCGGGGAGGGGGACAACCGCTGGGCTCGCTCGTGACTTCTCCTTTCCAACCGGTGGCTGGCGCCTGCGGGACGCGGCGATGGGAGAGGATGCTGAGCGCGCGCGGTCGCCCTAAGGGCCCCCGGGGAATGCGGCGGGCGGCGGGGCAGCCCGCGGCAATGTGCCGCTTGGCCAGCAGCGTGCTGCTGCTGAGCCGCTGCGCCCTGCAGCTCCCGGCGCTGTGGTGGTACCTCTTCCTCTGCGCCGATGCCCAGGAGGTGGCCACGTTCACGGTGCAGTACCGCGTGTTCGAGGAGGTGCCGCCGGGGACCGTGATAGGGACACTGGCAGAGCACTTCGAGGGGGGCGAGAGCGGCGATGCAGCGGACACCTTCCAGCTGATGGAGACCCCCGGGGGGTTCCCGCTGCTCGTGGGGCGCGGGGATGGGATGCTCAGCACGGCCGGGCGGGTGGACAGGGAGCTGCTGTGCCGGCACAGCGATCCCTGCTGGGTCTCGTTCGACGTGCTGGCCAACCGGAACCTGGCGCTGGTCCACGTGGAGGTTCAGGTGCTGGACATCAACGACAACGCGCCGCGGTTCCCCACACCCCAGCTGGAGCTGGAGATGTCGGAGAGCGCATCCCTGCGGACGCGGATCCCGCTGGATCGAGCTCTGGATGCCGATGCTGGCCCCAATGCCCGCTGCTCCTACACGCTCTCCCCCAGCGAGCACTTTGCTCTGGAGGTTGTCTCCAGCTCTGATGGGACAAGGCATGCAGAGCTCGTTGTGGTCAAAGAGGTGGACAGGGAGCTGCACTCCTCCTTCGACCTCGTGCTGACAGCTGCTGACCATGGGGAGCCACCAAAATCAGGTACTGCTTTAATCAAAGTCATTGTCCTCGACTCCAACGATAACAGCCCCGTCTTTGCAGAGAGCTCTTTGAAAGTTGAAGTTCGGGAGGATGCTCTGCCCGGGACCCTCCTTGTGATAGTCACAGCCACCGACCCCGACCAGGGTCCCAATGGGGAGATTGAGTACAGCCTGAGCAAGCACGCACCCCCGGAGGTGCTCAGCGCCTTCAGCATCGATGCCCGCAAGGGCAGCATCATCCTGAAGCACCCGCTGGACTATGAGGAAACCCAGGCCTACGAACTGGATGTGCAAGCCCGGGACCTGGGTGCCAACCCCATCCCAGCCCACTGCAAGGTCCTGGTCAAAGTCCTGGATGTCAATGACAACGCTCCTGATGTCCACGTCACTTGGGCTGCACGGGTGCCCGTGCTCTCTGAAGCCCTCCCCAAGGACAGCTTCGTGGCTCTGGTGACAGCCAGCGACCCCGATTCGGGGAACAATGGGCAAGTGCAATGCTCCCTCAGTCAGGGGCACGAGCACTTCAGGCTGAAGAGGACCAACAGCCACAGCTACGTGCTGATGACCAACACCACGCTGGACAGGGAGCTGCGTGCCGAGTACAACCTGACACTGGTGGTGCGAGACCAGGGAGAGCTGTCCTTGGCCGTGCTGAAGCACCTCACTATCTGCATCAGCGACGTCAATGACAACGCTCCCTCCTTTGACAAGGCCACCTACGAGGCTGCTCTTGCTGAGAACAGTGAGGCACCCACCTTCTTGCTCACTGTCCATGCCACCGATCCCGACCTGGGTTTCAATGGGAAAATCACCTACAGCATCCCGGACTCCTCTGCCTCCAGTCTGGTCTCAATCGACCCCACCACTGGGGATGTTTTTGCCCTCCAAGCTTTTGATTATGAGCAGATGAGGAGCCTGGAGTTCCTGGTGACCGCAGAGGATGGTGGTCACCCCAGGCTGGCATCCAGCACCGCCATCAGGCTGGCTGTGCTCGACCGGAATGACAACGCGCCCATCATCACCACACCAGCGCTGGTGGGAGGCACAGCCACGCTCTCTGTGCTGGTGAGTGCAGACACAGGGTGCCTCTGGGTGGTCCCCGGGAATGGGAGCACCCAAGGGACTGCAGCGGTGACCAATGCATCGCTGGTGTCGTGTGCTGGCCCTCCCTTCCTCTTCACCATCGTGGCCAGGGATGTGGACTCGGGCACCAACGGGGCTCTCCGGTATGAGCTGGTGGGGGGGGAGGACGCGGGGCTCTTCATCCTGGACCCTCTCTTGGGGCAGCTCTTCCTCAACACCAGCAACGCCAGCAGCCTGGCGGGCAGTGAGCGGGAGCTGCGGGTGCGGGTGAGCGATGGGGGGGACGTTCCCCTGCACACCCTGGCCCTGCTCCGCTTGGTTTTCCGCAATCATGGAGCGTTCTCCAAGATCTCAGCGCAGGATCCCGGGTGGTCGAGCCCCCCTGTGGTGGTGGTGATCTGCATGGCCGCTCTCCTGGGTGGGTGCCTTCTCCTTTTGGCTTTGAGCCTGTCTTTGCGTAAGAAGGAGAAGAAGGACGGCATGGCCTACAACTGCAGGGAGGCGGAGGATGCCCGCAGGCAGCAGCACCTCAAGAAGCCGCACAGGCAGATCCAGAAGGCGGACATCCACCTCGTCCCACTGCTCCGGGGCCGGCCCCAGGATGCTGAGCCCCCCCGGCCCTGCCAGGAGGATCCGCCTGGCACAGCCTCCCCGGTGCCGGGGGCTCCCCTCCACCTCACCCCCACTCTGTACAGGACCCTGAGGAATCAGAGGACCCCAAAAGACTTGGATGAGCAGCAGGAGAGCTTCGACCTGCCCATCCTGCAGCGCCGGCCCTGCCAGCCCCACAGGCAGAAGAACGCAGCGAAAGAGGAGGCACCTCTGCACAGCAAGAGCTTGGTGAAGCCACTGCAGGGGCCTGCGGGAGAGCCCCCACTGCCACCGAGCGAGCCCATGGGTGCTGGGGTGCAGCCCCAGCCCCACCAGCACATCCTCAGGAGCCTGGTCCGGCTGTCGCTGGTGGCACTGGCAGAGCAGAGCCCCAACGGGGAGTTTGCGATGGAGTCACCCCCGGTGCAGGTAGGAGCTGCCCCGTGTATTGGTTCCCCCCCAGCACCCCAAATCCTTCCTTGCCCAGGTCTGGGGTGGTGGGGACATAGAATCCCAGAGTGGTTTGGGTTGGAAGGGACCTTAAAGTTCATCCAGTTCCACCCCCTGCCACGGGCAGGGACACCTTCCACTGGAGCAGGTTGCTCCAAGCCCCATCCAACCTGGCCTTGAACACTGCCAGGATGGGGCATGGAACACACAACCTGATGGTCTTTGGTTGGCCTCTTGTCCTGGCAGTGGGGCTGGGCAGGTGAATGGGCCCCCCACCATGGGCAGGGTCTGCCCACACCTACCCTGGGTGCTGTGATGGACAGAAGGGAACTCACTCACCCGCCTCCCCGGGGCGGGGCAGGGCAGGGATGGGCAGCGAGGGGAAGCGCTGGGACCAGGTGGGCTGCCCGGCCCCTTGTTTGTGCCTGTGTGGGGATGCGGAACCATCTGCAGGAGGAGGAAGCGCTATAAAAAGGCCGGGGGGGGGCACGTCCTGGCAGGAAGCAGCTTGAGCGGCCACCGCCGGGGCTCAACAGCCTTTTCCTGCCTTGCAGCAAATCTCCCAGCTGCTGTCCCTGCTGCACCAGGGCCAGTTCCAGCCCAAACCCAACCACCGCGGAAACAAGTACACGGCCAAGAACGGCAGCAGGTAAGGCTGCGCTCAGCCCTTCCCGTCTCCGTGCCCCATTCCCCTGCGTCTCTGCTGCCTCTGCTTCAGCCCTGCTGGTCCCAGCAGCCTCCCGGCGCAGCAGATACACAGGGCAAAACCTCACCCTGGGTTTGCTGACCAGAGGCTGGGGTCATCCTTCAGGGGATGAACGTGCTCCTCAGGTCCTGGCTCCCTGTTGGTATCCAGGGCTGCTCTTTGTCTCCTTCCTGGGGCACCTTTGGCAGCTCCTTCCTTACTCACCTGAGCTCCTCCATGGCCACAAACCATCTGCCCATCCTTGCTAGAGGAGCACTCGTGTTCAAGCGTGATGGGAAGGTGAACTCATGAGCACATCATTGAAGGCAGCACCATACGGATGACTTTTATCATTGCTCTGGGTACTTTCTTAGGTATGCTGCTGCCTGTTAACATGAATTCAGGACACCCAGCTCAAGGCCAGGAGGTAATGGAGGGAGACACTGTCAGTAGTGATGGGAAGGACTGAGATATCTCAGCTGTGTGCTAAAGATGTTCCCAAAGACAAACTATGGCATTCCCATTAAATTATGCTGCTGACGTCTCTGGGTGAATGCTCCTGAGCATGCCAGGGCTTCACCACTGACTTGCCATGTCCTCCCTGTCCCCACATGCCCAGCACATGGGCAGACACAGCTTTTCAACCTTTCTCATCACCACCTCCATCTGCTGAGGATGAAGAGGGAGGAAGAACTGCACTGAGCTCTGGGGCTGGGCTGTGGTGCTCCTCACCTGGTGCCTGAATGCAGCTCCTCTGAGCTCACAGGGAGGAGCCAGCAGCTCCCTGTTTGCTCAGGATATCCCTGCAGATGTGAAGCACCCAGCACCCGTCCAGGACCCAGCTTCCAGAGGCCTGTGACACTCCTGACCCCAGCGCTCTTGTTCATGCGCTTGTTTCTCTATCAAAACCCATAACCCCAAACCAAACAACCCCAAACCTCGTTAATTGCTGGGGTCTCAGATGTTCATTCCTTCCGCGTGAACGATGCACTGAGACGATGCCCTCTGGGTGGCTTTATGGGGGGCAAAGACAACCACGTTCCAAGGACCCCCGGGGGCAGCGCTGGGGTGGCGGTGACGCGCGGCTGTGTCCCGGCAGGGCGGCGGGGCTGGACGCGGACTGCCTGAGCACCAAGGACAGCGGGCACGGAGGGAGCGAGGCCGAGGACCGCGACTCGGAGAGCGGCTTCGAGCTCTCGGTGCAGCAGCTGGTGGGCGAGGAGCTGCAGACGCTGCTGGAGCCGCAGGCGGGTGAGGAGGCGGCGGCGGGGCCGGGGGCTGCTCAGGAGCGCACCAGCACCATGCAGGAGGTGGAACCGACTGCAGCGAGCAGCGAAGCTCCTGGGGTGGCTGTGGCAGCGCAGGGGCTTAGGGCACGTGTGGAGCCAGGCTGGGAACATTGGGGCTGCTCTGCCTGGAGGAGCTGCGTGGAGACCTCAGAGCAGCTTCCAGTGTCTGAAGGGGGCTACAGGGATGCTGGAGAGGGGCTCTTCATCAGGGACATCAGTGATAGGACAAGGGGAATGGCTTTAACCTGCCAGAGGGGAGACTGAGATGAGCTCTTAGGCATAAGCTCTTCCCTGTGAGGGTGCTGAGGTGCTGGCCCAGGGTGCCCAGAGAAGCTGTGGCTGCCCCATCCCTGGCAGTGTTCAAGGCCAGGTTGGACACAGGGGCTTGGAGCAAGCTGCTCCAGTGGAAGGTGTCCCTGCCCATGGCAGGGGCTGGAGCTGGATGAGCTTTAAGGTCCATTCCAACCCAAACCAATCTGGGATTCTATGAATCATCTTATGCTTTTGGTACCAGGCAACTCACAGCAAAGGCACTTGCTGAGCTTCACTTTGGGTTTCATGTTTAATCACTCCTGGTAGATCTTTCCTCCTGTGCATGTATCAGCTGCTTTCCAGCTGATTTGTGAGGCTGACCTCACAAATCAAGGGGGTGAAGTGCAGTTTATGCACCATGTGAACTGCTTCCCGTGCTCACCTGAGCCCCTTTGTTTCATGGTCTGCGGGTCCATGCAGAGTGAAAAAGGTGAAGCTGCCCTTGTCAAGCCCCTCAAGCTGTTATGTGCCCTTTGAGGCCCATCAGGCCCCTGTTTCCATCCAGGCTTGCCTCCTGTGACTGGCCTGTTACTAATTTTAGTGTATCTTCATTGGGATGTGGTGACCAGAAGTGAGCACAATGTTCAGGATACACCTACACCGGTGTACAAGGAGGTCTTCATGTTTCTTCTTCAGTCCTACGCTGCTTGAGCCCCATGTTGCTACCGAACTGTTCATGGTAACTCCCAAATCCCTCTTCTGCATTGTGGGAGAGTCATCAACACATTGTGCTGTTCTCTGTGACAATAGTCCAACAGTTGGTGACACAGAAACCCAGCAGCCACTTTTTGCTCATGGCACTCGGTACTATTGGGTCCTTCAGCAGTCCTCTGATTTTATGACATTGGGTGTTGTAGTGGCATTGAGTGTTTTAGTGGACTCTACACCAACGCCATCCACTTCTCCACATCATTTATCACTGCGTTGAATGGATACTCTGGGACTCTCCTAATGACCTCCCTTTGTGGGGAAGATTTATTCCTACCCTTGCTTTGAACACGTATTGGTCTGTAACAGAAGCTGGCTGCTAATGCAGAGACAGCTCAGGTCCCTGTGAGCCTGGCTGGTGCAAGCTCAGGTGTCCTCTGTCAATCTGGACTCTTCATCCACCTCTTCCAAAGATGCCAACAAATCTGCAACTTCCCCACCTTGCGAATGTCACTTCAGTTCTTGTCTGAAGAGCACTCAGCTCTCTGCTGAGTCTTGCATGTAACGATTGCTGTGATTCTGCCTGCACCAGATTCACCTTCACGGGCTTAAAAGCTCCTGTCACAGTTTCTACCATCCCTCCCTCTGATCCCGTATTCATCTGAAGCAGTAGTTAACCAACAGCAGCTAATAAAGCAAGCAATTTCATATCTGAGTTCCTCTGGCACTCGGGGGTGAATCCCATCTGGGCCTGACATTTTCTACATGTTCCTTTTATTGATTTGTTCTAAAAATCTCTTCCACTGGCATTTCAATTTGAAAGAGTTGGGCTGACTCATGTCCTGTAGCAGGAATTGCACTGTGGAGCCTCTGTGCTCCTCCACAGCAAGAGGAGCTCATTGAGCTTTGCTACTGAGGTTGTTTTGATGCCAGAGCTGGGCATTTTCTGTGCTCTTGTGTAGGAGAACCACGCTGCTGCTCTCTGTTTGCCTTCCTGCTCTTTTATTGTAATAGGGAGCAAATTAAGGATCTACTGGGTCAAGTAAGAGCTACCAGCTTCCTCGGATTTAAAGGTCCTGCAGGCAAAAGCAGGGAGCAAATAGCTGCCCTGCTCCATCCCACGGGTGTATTGACATGCACCAGTCCCACTAAAGCAACTGGTGGATCCGCTCAGCAGATCTGGACAGATCCAGTCCTGCCCCAACAGGAAGCATCCCACCAGATCTGCGCTTCAGGGAGGAATATCCATGAGGTGGCATCTCCCATGCTTTTTGTATTTGATAGAAAAAGAACCCTTTTGCCAAATGACTGCAATTTCACTGACCACCAGTGCTGAGGCTGTGCTCTGTGACTTCCTGCCCTTGCAGTAGTGCTGGACACGACAGAAGCTCTGGTTCAGTGGTGAAGAACCTTAACCATGAGCCCAGATGTTCCCAAAAAGGCAACAGAGTGCAGACGATGGAGCTGCTGGATTCCTTCCTCCTCTCCCAAACATAAACAGAGAAGTGGACTTGCATCCTGAGAGAGGGAGGAAGGAAGCATTGCTTGTGCTCTGGAGGAGCAGAGCAGCTGGCTGAGGCTGTCTGGGCCTTTGTGCTATTCTCAATGGGGGGAACTGCACGAGTCATCTGTCCCAGCCAGCTCTCGGCTTGTTTATGCTGCAAAGCATCATGCTCTGGGGTGAACTCTCAGCACTCAGTACCATCTATTACCACCTATCCCCTACCAGTGAAACAGCGTTCACAGCAGCAGGTGAGAGAGAGCACTTTATTGATTATAAAAACAACCCCTGCTCACAAACACCGTTAGAGTAAGGCAGTAAGGTTATTGGTCTTAACATACCTAATGACAAGGTTTCATGGTCACAGTCCTGACTCTTCCCACAGTGAGCAGTCTACTGCTGCGCCCTGCACCTGAAATATTCAAGGAACTCAGTGGCTTCTTGCAGACTGAGAGAACCAAGGATCTTTTAGAGGAAAACCATGGGAATTCAGCTTGGGAGATCTCCTAAGGAACAGTCACTGCGACGGGAAGAAAACAGTGAGACTGCAGAGAGAAATTCTGCAGTTAAGCACCACAAAAGAATTTTGGGGCTTCAGCTGAAACGCAATCTGAGCAATGCCTCTCTCCCTCTTGGGTGTGAATCCCAGCTCCCACCCCCATCCTGCCCCAGGAAACAACACAGTTGTTTTCCAGAGAAAAAAGACTAATGACTTAGTTGGCTGAGGAAGCAGGCTTGTCTCAGTGATTGAGTAGACCCGGACTAAGGACCACATGTCCCAGGCTGTGGAGGGTATTGATTATCTTCTGGAAGCCGCACCATAAGTGCATCAGGATGGGGACCCCCTGTTTCAGAGGTCACTTTCTAAGTCAGAGCCATGCAATTATTATCATGACACCATCTGATCGGGACTGTTGTGCTTTGTGAGCAGACATCAATGCCTTGTTTTGCTGCTCTTTGTCTCACAAGCCTGGTGGTCACTTCAAACCTCCCAGGGGTTCCAGGTTACACGCTGGAAATGCAGCAGTGTGGGGCTGGAAGGCAGCATCTGTGCACTGTGTCACGGAGTCTTGTTTACCAACTGCAAAGCTCTACCTTAAAAACAAGAACCCCCATTTCCTTCCCTGCTGTCTGATGAGGAAGCTATTCCAGGCTCACCCTGCTATGGGGTCCTTCCTTTAATTTCCCAGTATATGTTTGTTAATGGACAGTAATAATCACTTCTTCTTTTGCCAACACTATTTTAAGCATAGAGATTTCCTTTGTTGGTGCTTAACTCCTCAAAATACTGATAGGTTGCAGTCAGGTCCCTGGTGAGCTTCTGCTTCCTTAGGCTAAGCAACCCCTACCTCTTGTGGTCTCAATCACATAAGCTTGGGCTCATTCCTGCTTTCATCTCAACACTTTCCCCTGCACTTCTGTCATTGCAGATCCTCCTTCCTAAGGATGGATAATCAGATTTCTATGTAATACTCCTAACTGGGTCTTGCCAGACCTATTAACAATACCAGGGCTGTGTCTTCATGCCAACAGGGAATGCCTTGACCAACACACTACAATTTTGGGGCAGAATCACATTACTGGTACACTAATGAGCCTGCAGCCACCACCCACACCAGCTCCCACTGCTCCTCATCTGTTTCCAATTGATGAACAGCTACTTTACAGCTCACAGTTTTTGGTTCCTAGTCTTCAACCACCCAGCTGTGCACTTTATAATCCAGAATTTCATTCTACTTCTGTTACTGTTTTCACAATAACCCGTTTCCTTTCAGTCTCAGCATGCCTGCTTAGCAGCAAATTCCCACCCTAGAGTGGCCCTTCAGGGAAGTCCACAACTGACCTTCTCTCTGGCTAATACCTCCCCCTTGAAAGCTTTCCACTGTTGTCTCCCCTTTAGCCAGTCCTAACCCTCATTCTGCTAACCACTTAGTGGAGTGTCACTTGAGGCTGCAACAAATGAGAAAGAAAAGTAATCCTAATGGTTATTATAGTTAAAACCAAAACAAGAATCCAGTAGATAGAAACCAGTTCTGGTTGGCTTGGGCTTTTTTTAACTGCTGGTTTGAATGATGCTGCTGGTAGCTTATCTCCAGACCTGTTCACAATCAGTCTTCCCACAGCTGATTTCAGGAAGTCTCCTTATTTTGCAGTATTATTCCCACCTTTTTCTCCCATGGTCTCCTCTACTCCACGTCTCACCAGCAGTTCTTGTTCTCACTCCCTGCAGAGCTGGCGCTCAAGAGGCTGACGGCTGCTGACCCAGCATGGGTGGCTCGGCTCTCCTTGCCACTCACCAGCAGTTACAAGGACAATGTTTTCTCCCCTGACTCTCTGCATTCACCTCAGGATGAGGAAGCTGCAAGGCAGGAGAAACCAAGGACCTTTGAGACCTTTGGCAAAGGTGCTGGGGCTGACTCGAATGCCGCTGGGACAAGGCTGGCCAGCACCTTCCTTTCAGAAATGAGCACCCTCTTTGAAATGATTTTGTCCCAGAAGGTCCAAGTCCACAATGAAACAAGCTCGGGGCTTCTGCGGCAGCTGTCGGCACGTGGGAAGAGCCTTGGACTGGAAGATGATGCTCCTGTTCTGTAGGCAGCTTGGTGGCTGTGATAAGGAGATAAAGAGTCAGACTTCTTTCTGCATCTGGGGTGCACATGTGGGCTTTGACCGTGTCACTGTATTACCTGTGTCTACACTGATCACAACAGGCATATTTCTTCCTTTGCTTCACCCCATCAAATTTCTCTGTGACTGATTTCCCCTTGTTTAGTTCCCTTCTACCTGCCCATTCTGGCATTCCCAGCTTTCCTCCCCTTTCATCCCCATCTTACACCTTACTTACCATCACACTCAAGTCACACAACAGCACGAAGGCCCTTTCCTCCCAGGGCAGGCTGACTGCGGAGATGGGCTTGTTAGTTTAACCACAAGCACAACCCAGTCAGCTACATCCATGTGATCATAGACTGTGCACCATGCATGATGAAATATTGCAGTCCTGGACTCAGCAACACGCTGCAGAGTTGGGCTCAGCATCTCAGTTCTTATTTAAATAAAATTGTTGGTTTTTAAACACCACCATCTCTGGAGCAAGTTGCAGTGTGTCTGACATGATGAAGACATTGCACAAAGCCTGCAATGGCAGCTCAGAAAGAGGAGATCCCACTGTTGTCTCCCACTGATGCTTTCAGCTTTTGTGATTCTACAGGTGTGAACTTTGCGTTGTGTAAAATGCCCCCAGATCAGCACTGGCATCTCTCCTATGGCTGCACAAGGTGCCTACAGCTTCTTTCTCCATGCTCTCTTTTGAGGCCATTGGATTTTGGAGCAAAGTCCTTGCCCAGAAGCAGACAACAGATGGCTGGAGTCTGCCAAAGGTAACCTGGGAAAAGGGAAGCGTGAAAATGCTGTTTTGGAATAGTCAAGTCACAAGTTTCAACCATATTACAGGTTTTCACTTTGATCTTTGTGTATGTGAGCTATAAGACAGTTTTAGGCTAATAGCACGTGTAGGAAAACTAAGGTACAAGTATTAGTAAGAAAAGGAACACGCACGTCTTGTTAACCATGGGGATTTGCACTTGCAGAGGATGAAAAGACAACATAAGCATCTGGAGTGCATCTGCAAGGCTTACACAGCAGTGCACGAATGGCAGGTAAGCGCTTGTGGATCATGCACACACGGCACTCTCTTCTGTACCACAGTCTGTGCCTTCCAACTAGGATACAAACCACCAGAATGCATCTGAGGTGTGCTGGCAATGCAGCTGTACAAGTGAGAGGAGAGCCAAGCTACAGCAATGAGGGTAAGCCATGGCAGCAGCACACAACAGCATTGCTTGCAGAGTGACTACAAAGGGGAGGCTGAGAAGAGCTTCCCTTCACCACAGTGCAGGGCCAGCAGTGCTTTATACACACTGCTTGCTTCCGTCAACAGCTCTACATTGAAAATACTGCCCTGGCTTTTCCACAGATGCTGCAGTTCACAACACACATTTATCCAAAGCTAATCTGCTCCTGGTAGGGCTGCTACATCAGGTGTCTTTGGATTGTATTTTTGGCTTTTGTTTTGCTGTTAAATTTAAAAAGAATAGGAAGCATGACCCAACAGATGTGATCCTGGAGCACCTCAAGTGTCCTACCTGTGTTTCTTTCCATGCAGCTAGAGCTGACAGTCCCCTTCTCTTAGTGTGGACACACATGAGCCACAGCAGCAGACAACCATATAGACAATTTAAAGAAGAGGAAATGGGAAAGTCATCCTTTCCTGTTACTCTTGGGACCAAATGACAAAAGCAAGAGTAAGATTTCCTCAGGTAGACTCTTTTAATATCCCAAATACCCACTGTTGTATTTAGAGACTCCAAAGTGATTTACAGATCACCCCATCTTTGGCAATAAACTACACTGATGGGTCTGCCCCAGCCTGCTTATGCTGCTGCGCTGCTAACAGAAGTACCTTGCTGTTCTGTTTCACAAGCAAAACAGACTCTTGCACTGAAACAATGACAGTGAGCCAAATTCTAACTGAGATGCAGCTGTGCAAACCACAAGGGAGGCGTATCTGTGACTGTGAGGAGCTGGAGCCCTGTGGGATTCCTCTGCATCTTGGGAACACACACAGAGGACAAACACACTGCACAACCTCACATCTTCCTCTGGAAATTTACTTTGATGTGCCTATTAAAGGACAATCTTTACACAAAAATACACTAGAATAAGCAGACTGAAAAGGAGACAAATTCCTCTCTTGGTTCAATTTCCTGATTCTGCAAACTATTTTCAACCCCCTACACAACCCTTACCCTGTCCTGACCAATGCGTAAGCATGCTGTGGATTATCACAGAATAGGAAATCCACCCGAGGAATTTCCTGCTAATTGTATCCTGCTTGATAAAGGAAATGGTCTAAGAAAGTTTGGTCTGAGCAGAAAGAGAGACCAGACTAGAAGAACAATCAGATGTGTTGAGCTATGGCTGTGCCCCTCCCTTTGCTGAATGGAGACCACAGCAAGTTCAGGATGGGGCCATTGCCTTTGTTTTTCACAGCCAGATCTACACAAAGCACCAGAGCACCGAGGCTACAGGAAGCTGGACAGTTTGTACAGATGCCCTTGAACCAGTTTAAACTGGTGTGGACAAATGTCTTTTTCTGGATTCAGCTGCCCCAGTGGATGGAATTATCATACCAGCTGCTTGCCACTGTCTGCCTGACAGTGGTGGCTGCCCGCTGGGAGCATCCCTTATCCACTCCAGTGAAAATGAGCTGGCGTGCTTAGCAAACACGCACAATATGAATTCTGAAGCAAACCTTGCTTGTTGTGACTCAAAGGGGTGTACCCATGGGAACAGCTCACTGCCAGAGCTGAAGGAATAAGAACTGGGGACCAAAGGACACTGAAAATGGTGCAGGATGGCTGAGGACAGCCAGCACGCTCACCAGTACAGGTGGATCCACAAGCCATATCCCACAAAATCCTGTGCCCTAATAATAATTCCCTCTGTTGCTTGCACAGGTTTGAAAGCAAATTAAACTGCCACAATGGCAATATAGACAGAATCCCAGACTATGGGAACAGTTAGCCCTGACGTGAGATCAAATTGCCCCAGACGGTGCAGGCCAGGCCCATCACAAAGTTAGCTGCCAGCAACACCATATGGTGGCTTGTAAACCTCACTGGGGGACTACATGCAATATTCACAGGGCTACTGGAATGACAGCCCTAGACCACATCACTGTGGGATGGTGGAGCTCTATACAGAAGTGTAAGAGCATATAAAATGTCCTTGTATTGGAAGGTAGAGAGACAACATCGTGGAGTAAGAATATCACAAGGTTTATTCTCAAAACCTTGTTATTTAAAATTGCCTCCTGTTCCATTAACAGCCTTCTCTTTCCACTCACTGCTAGCCTGCTTCCAGCTCCACACAGACTAAAAAGGGCTGCCTTCCTTTCTGCCTGCTCGTTTCACTTACCTACTGCACTAGTAACAGCAGTGGTGGGGCTCCAAGCACTGCAGTTCCAGTGGCCTCGCCCTGTGTCCAAGGGCACGGCTCCATCCTGCACCACTGAGCATCATCATGTGGAGTCCGTCTGCGCTCCATGAGTGGGGTAGGGTTAGGGCAGATTGTCTCGGCTGGGTGGTGTGGTGACCTAAATGCACGGGCTCAATAGCCCAGAAACTGGGGCTAGAGGAAGATGCTCTCATTCCAGTAGGGAATGGACGCTTTGTTTGCACATCTGAAAGTACATTAAACAAAGATATTAATGACACATCATACTACAGGAATGGTTTCTCCATAGAAACATAGAGTATCAGGTTGGGAACTCAAGGATCATCTAGTCCAACTCTTCTAGGCAAAGCATGATCTAGACTAGATGTCCCAGCATGCTCCACTTCAGCTCAACTTGGAAACAGCTGGTAAGGAGAGGAATGAACTGAAAATGCTCCCTTCCCTTCAGCAGAGGACTCCTTTTTGCCATGGTCCTCTGCTACCCTTCCTCTGGCAGTACAGGCCCCACTTTTATGGGTCACTTCCCCATGCAGTCTTGCACACCCTTCTCCCCTGCTGCCCCTGGTACCTTCCACCTCCTCTTGTAACACTCGAAGTCTCTCCTGAGCATTCCTGTTCCCTGCAGCAGCTGACTGCTGGTAGTGTCTCATTGCTTCTGCCAGGTTCTGCTGCACTCCAAGGCCCTTCTCATAGCAAACACCCACGTGGTACCTGCTTTGGGCATCCTAGCCACAGACATAGCACAGCAATCAGCCCCACACGATGGAGAAGTGATGACAGCACATGAAAGGAGAACAGAGAGTCTTTAAAACCTACTTTAAAGTTTACTCCTTTATCCCTCAGACCATATATTCAGCAATTTAGTCCCTTGTCTGAGCACACAGTGAAGAATTTCTTACCAGTTCTCTCTGACTCCATTCCTTCCTATCCCTTTCCAATGGGCTTCACTGATTTCCCTTCCACATCCAGGTCTGTGTCACAGGAACAAAGGAACAGCTGCCTCTGCAGAGCATCCCGATTGTCTCAGGGGTCAGAGCTAAGGGGACATGGGCAGCCTTGACTGCACCCACATCCTGATCACACCCAAACTCTGAGCACACCC
The DNA here is from genome assembly GCA_017639245.1 of Myiopsitta monachus. Taxonomy (NCBI): domain Eukaryota; kingdom Metazoa; phylum Chordata; class Aves; order Psittaciformes; family Psittacidae; genus Myiopsitta; species Myiopsitta monachus. The sequence continues at coordinate 36,917,274 of CM029917.1, read as the reverse complement.
TGCAGACTGCCCAACTACAGTTCACACTGACGTCTTGTACAAACATGACAAATGCCACAGAGGTATTTGCTGCCAAGGATTGAAAGATTCCCCTTGGCAGCAACAGGCCATCAGTGCACAATAGTGCATTACTATCTTGCTCAGCCCCACCTGATTATATTCCAGAAGAAAACTCAAGCAGCAGAAATGAAGTAAATAGGCGCAAGAGTAAAAGCACCTAAAACTACTTAAGACATGTAACTGCTGAGAATGAACTAGAAAGCAGAGGATGTCATTGCAAATGTGTCAGTGAAGGCAAACCCAAACCTGTGATATGTTTACATGCTGGCTGTGCACTTTATCTTTGAGATCCAGTGGGAGAAAAAGGACCTCAGTATGAAAGCAAGATGATGGTCCTGAAGACACTGAAAAGGCAGCATTGGCTAGCGGTCACGCAGACGTTTGCCAGCAAAAAGCCAGCAACAGAACTTGAAGTGTGTGACTGTCAGAAACATGACCTAAGCGAGGCTTTGCAAAATAAAGAAGGAAAAAAAAAAGCAAGTAGCAAGTTTTAATAAAGCCATGAGAAATGAACATATTGCAAGTGTTGCTGTCTGAGATGGAGCTCGTAGAGGCAAGCGGAGAACTCAGTGAGTGGGTGCTTTGCAAAATGTTGCAAGTCTCAGCTTATGACAGCAATAAACTTCTCCAGAGATGAGATAAACACGTTGAAGGATTGGCACTTCAGATATGACAAGAGACAGGGTGAAATAAGAAGCATTCCAGTAGCCGTCTCTCAGATGATGAACATCTCTAAGACAAGACCACAAGGAGAAGAGATCCCCAAATTAGCACGGCATAAGTGACTGTCATATCCTTTGACATCTGAAGGTCAGACTCAGTTCTACAACCCTTTTCAAGATGGTTTTTTATATTCTATGGTTGCATACATAGAGTAAGGGAGGATAAAAGGTGGTAAGCAAAGTAGAACGCAGCTCTCTGAAGCGCTGTTGTGTTTGGAAGAACACTTGTCAGAACTCTCAGCTCTGAGAACAACAACCTGAAAGAGAAACACTGAACCCACGACTTCTTGTGCTTGCTTTCCCTTTCTGTAGTCGTAGCTGAATGGTGCTGTCCTTGCTTCACCCATATCCAGTGCTCTTTTACCCAACTAAACATAAACTCCTACTCCAGGGTAACAGGAAAAGAATGTACTCATGGACTAAGCTCCCAGCAGAACATGTGGGGTTACATCCCAGGGGCCTGAGGCACAAGCCTGTCACCAAAGATGAGGCTGTGGTACATCTGCAGCCAACATCCACTGGGAAGCAGAGACAGGGAAAGATGACTGGGTTCTGAGAACCACCATGGCTGTGACCAAAACACTGACCTACTGAAGAGTACCCCTGGGCTGTTACCTGCTAGATTTCTGTTTTCTTACAAGGCCTTCAGCAAATGACACTGTCATATTGAGTAGCATCCACACTGGAGGTCAGGCTGGAAAAAAGGAGTCAATGATGCAGATTACGAGAGATCTTTAGCAGATTTGGAATTAAATCTTGTATCATGACATCTGAGCTGCTGTGGCTTGCCAGCTCTAGTGCATTCTGAGAAGTGGGTGAAAATTGATGTGGCAAAGTTTGCAAGTGACGTATTATCACTCAGAGTGGTCAAACTTACTGTCAAGAATTAATCAGAGAAGATCTCACAAGACTTAAGAGTGGACAACACAATCACAGAGGAAAATTTACTGCTGACAAATGCCAAGTAGTGCTTATAGAAAGAAACTTGTGAATCACTGTGACAGCTCCCTGAAACCACCAAATCACTGCCCAGTGGCAGGCAAAAGGGCCAACAATATTAGGAATCATCAGAAGGCTATGCAGAACAAAGCAGAGGATCTCATTATGTCAGAGCCCTGGCATACCTCCATTCTGAGTCCAGCTTTAGTCCAAGCATCTTAAAATGGTCAAAGAAGACCAAAGAAAAAATAGAAAGACTGACAAGCACAATGGAACAGCTTAACTACATGGAGAGACAAACTAAACTAGCACTCTGCAGCCTGCAAAAGAAGTGACCTGGAGAAAACATAGTAAAGGGTGACAGAATCACAAGTATTAGCCAGAAGAATGAATAGCTATTCATTATTTTCCATTGCACAAAAGCTGTGGAAACTGAAGTTAAAATGATGAATTCTTCAGAAGAACCTAGCTATTAAAATGCAGTGCAAGCTGAAAACGAGTGAACAATGTTGCAGTCCTGTGAAGAAATACAACTACGGGATGCAGAAACCTGGCTGCAAGACGTAGGATGTCATTCTGCTGCTCCCCTAGAGTGCTGGTGAGGGTTCAGGAGCAGGATTATGCCAAGACTGTGTCACTGCCCATCAAAAAAAATAAGCCACGAGGGGAAAGTGCAAGCAAGAAAATGATCTGGGATCTCGACAACATGAGGCGTGAAGAGAAACTGCAGCAACGAGGGAAGGCTGAATGGAGACTCAAGTATGTTACAGGTTCCTGCAAAGAAACAGCCATAGTCTTTCCATCCTTTCTGTAGAAGGCAAGAAATAACGGGCCAATTTGGAAGAACAGATTTGAGATAGACACACCAAAGTCCTCAAAATGATACAGTAGTGCAAGAATTTGACTGAAGAGGGTGTAGATGCTCCATAATGGGAAACCTGTAAAATTATGCTGGATGAATACAAGCACTGGTGCTGTAAGAACTACTACAGCCCAGTAGGGCTGTTCCTAAATTCATGTTTTCTAGGGTCTGCACCCCAGGGCCTCCTTCCTCTCCAAGATGCACCAAGGCTCCACAGTGTTTTCAGACTGTGTACTAAGACCCTTGATACGTGCTCCCATTTCCAAGAAGCCCTGAAATCTGCCATCTGTAACCTGCAGTGATCCTAAACTGAGAACAATAATAGCTTGAAGAGGGATTACTTACACCGTTCTTTGCCGCCAGCAGCAGGTACTTCAGACCTCTCTTTTCCTTAGGTTGCAGCCCCCTCATGTAGAATACTCCAAGATAAGCCTGCGCCTGCAACAAAAGCCACATGGTACAAATCACCCAGGATTTCCCTGCTTCATTTTCTTTTACTGATTTTGCAAGTTGCTCAAATGCTGGGTTACTGTGGCAAGATGAGGGTGCCAAGTACCCTGCTTGCTGCAGAGCCTGGTGAGAGGAAAGGGGACTGTCCTAGAAAGAATGACATGGTCAACACAAAAAATCACACTGGATCTCTAGAACTGCACTATAGGTGCAGTTAACATCACCACAGTAACACCTTAAGACCCAGAATCTAATTTCAAACTGTACTGTGGAAGTCAGAGCCAGAGAACAGCTCCTACTCGTGAGCTGTCCGTAAGAGACAGCAGATGCACTTCCTGGAACAGTGTGCTACATGAGGTACAGTCACCGCCAGAACGACTGGCATTCACCACACAAGATGGCACATGCCTAAATGCATCTCCTAAAGAGTGGGAAAGGAGGGCAGGCATATCCATGCAGATGAATCATCTTGACAAGTCACAGATACAAAATGAGGATCTGTTCTTATTTAAAGCATCTCATGGAAGTTCCTCCACCCAAGCAACCTGTATTCTCGGAACTGAGAGGAGGTGAAACACAGAGGTACATTTGCAACTGTAGGTCAGTCTTCCTAAGGCAGTGGTATGATCTAGGTGTCTGATCTAAGAGCCCCATTAAAAAGCTCAACAGCAAAACACAACCAACACAGCTGCCCCAGTGGGTATCTAGCTGCCCCCCATGTGCAGGCAGGGCTGTCTTCCATACTCTATCAGAAGTATAAACATATTGGAAGGATTTTGCTTCCACTCCCACAGATGCTGCTTTCTAGGATGTCTAGATTTAAATCCTTTAAACAGGGATCTCTGCTGGCTCTCTCCATGAACTCCCATACTGTAGACACTAACCTCTGTAATGCCAGCCCTTGCTGCTTGCTCCAGGAAAGTCACTGCCTTTTGATGCCCGTCCCACTCATTTTCAGGTCTGTGGCATAAGAGGTATCTTGCGTAGCGGTACTGTGCCATGGGGTGATGGCTGCTGGCTGCGCGGTAGTAATATAAAGCTGCCTGGAAAAAGATAAACATACTTGTGTGTTTATCAGGTAATACATGCCCTCAAACATGACATGACACCCCTCTGGCCAGGACAAGCTTAACCTCTCTGTCTAGATCTATCACAAGCTGGACACGCTTACCCCAGCAGCCCTCCCACACTTCCCTGCTGAAGAGCAGAAGATTATTCAAGTGAGACAGTGAACTGCAACTATCTGAGAGCCCTCTAACCACACTGCCTTCTCTAGTCAAAACTCCCCGTGTTGAAGAGGCTGGCACTGGGTCAACAATAGTCAAGCTTACTGTGTGCTAAGGGGGATCTGCACAATTACTCGAAACAAGCCTCTTTTGCAGATCTTTCCAGCTACAGAAGATGCTGAGTACAGCCAGCATGCACTAGGTGGCAGGCTGTAGTTAAGGTACCCAAATATGAAGGCTCAAGATATAAAAATCCCTCAGATGTGGAGTGGTGTTTTAAATACAGCAACATGACAGGTTTCTCCTTGGTACTCTTCTGGGTGTTAGTGGCATAGGCCGAGTACCTATGAGAAGACCTCAGTAGCTATGAGAAAGGACATTTCAGGAGCACATCTCTGAGGGGATCTGTGATGCTGAAGCCAGCACTGCAAACCTGCAGCCTGTATTATTTCCAGCATTTTCTAATGGACTTCAGAGGCTGTCAAACCGATGCAAAAGGAGAAAAGTGCCTGTGTACTCAACAGAGACCACTCTCCTGGTCTGTGCCACACACATGCACAACCCTACAAGCTGTGGATACCTTTTCCAAGTCCTTTTCTGTGCCTCTGCCATGCTCGTAACACAGACCCACATTGAACTGGGCTTTGCTGTATCCTCGATCTGCTGCCAGTTTGAAGCAGGTGTAGGCTATCCTGGAATGGCCAGCTCTCATGCTTTCAATCCCTGAGAAGAACACCATGTGAAAACAGGGGAAAAGAACATGAACAGAATGAAGCCTCACATGCAGCAACCTCCCCCATATCTACTGGGCTTGCCTTTGCCCATGCCAACTGTTCCTGGCTATATTCAGCTGGCTCAGCCACCTTCATGCAACAGAACCAAAGTTTCCATAAGAAAAATGGCAGCACTGCCTTTCAGGAATTTTTCTAGGCTCACTGTAATGGAGGATAATGGGCTAACACAATGTATGGTTTGCACAGAAGCAGCTCACTTCTCACTGCTGCTGCTAGTGGTGCGTACATAGGGCAGAGCCTTTTTTCTTAGGTCATTGCATCTTTCTTGGTCTCTTAAGAGTTCCAATTCTGCAATGGCTTTTTCAGCTTGCCAGGAAGCCTGAGATCTCAGACAATGAAAAAGGATAAAGGAGATGACATCTTGTGTTGCAAAAAAGACAGAGATGGCTTAATTTCCAACTACAGATGTCAGGACAACTGTGCAGGTTCCAATCAAGCCTGGATTTAAATATGCTGACATAAATCAGGCGGCAGGATGGGACAAAGGGCAATAAATCTCTCAAAGCACAGTTGAGTTTGCTGAAAGGAGGTTTCAGCTTGGGTATAAGCCATCTCTGCCTTCATAGAAGACCTGCAATGATCTGGAGGTCCTCCAAAAAGAGAAATGTGTGGTGTAAGGACACAACAAATCCAAGTCCGCATTACCGAGGATATTCAATGCAATGGAAATGTCAACCCGGAAAATCTGCTGCAACTGGAAAGCAGCTTCCTCCAAATGCCCTCGCTGAGCTGGGTCACCCTGAGGAGTTAAAGCAGCAAGTCACTAAGACAGCAAAGCCATATAGACCCTGTAGGAGATTCTTTCTTAGAAACAAGCAGTCAGACACGTTGGTACTGTACTATAGTTATCAAGAGGGTGATGTAATCTGCTGTCACGCGTCCACAAAAACCTCTCCCTGTCCTACACAGCCATCTAGTCAGGGAAGCTGTATGGACATTGCTTACCTCCCCTCTGGCCAGGGAGCTTGGCTTAGCCTCTCAGACATCATCAGACCTGTCAGAATTCAGCAGATACCTGATATCACTCCTATCTCCCCCCTTCAAAAGTAATGCTAACCCTTGCTTGCTCTCCCACATCATGTCAACAGCACAAACAGGCACTGATGTATCTGTATATGCCCTAAACAATTCAAGCTGAGCCCACACTGTCAGCTTACCAACCACTGCACATGCCTAATGAAACCCTGCACAGCAGAGACCACGTCTTTTCTTTCTGAGTAACGAATAGTATTTTCTACTTCGGCACAGCTCCGGGAGGTGGGAGGAGGATTAGCCTGGCTGTAGCTTCCCAGCTTGAGTACAAAGGTAGTGCCATCGAGCGGCAGCAGTGCACACTGCACACGAGCTAAGGAGCCTCCACGCTCGGGAAGTCATGCAGCAAAAACGCCCCTTGTCATCCAACAGCTTTACTGCTCACCCAGCACTCAGAGCTGCTCCCAAGAGGATGAGAGGTGGACCATCTCCCCTCCTCTCTCAAGACTTGCCCCAAGACCTATGAATGAGCTGCGAACTCTTCCTAAGGCCCTGCAGAAGTGGCACTGCCCAGGATGGGCAGCTCAATGGTCACCCCCTCAGCAGATCAAGCAAATGCCTTTCTGGGGTGGGAGCAGAGTCACTGCACATCTAAGTGAGGAACCCACTCTGTTAAATACTGGATTTGCTCCTTGCTCTGTTCACTGTGTCCTTGAACAATAGCTCAGCTGACTGATTTGTAAAATAAGGATTGTCTGTACCCAAGACTGAATTGCAAGGAATTAGCAGGTTTAATCACAGCAGGAACAATAACATAATTTATGGCCTTGTGACTCTCAAGCTGATGCACCCTCTTCAAGCCCAAAGTGTTTTCCTCTCTATAACAGACAACAGCCAACAGCCAGTCCTGATTTGCAGCTTTAGGCAGAGTGACACTACCTTCTCTAGTCATGGGTTGTCTGGTAAAAACCAAAATAGCAACCACATGTAATCACCTACTGAAAGACTGCATCAAAACGCAAATACACAGGAACAGACTGGTGCTATTGGAAAGGGGTTTTCCATTTTATTTCAGCTCTACTAGCAGCCCTGTTACACAGACAACTTAAAAGGATGCGGATGCCAGTTTGCAGTTCCTGGAACTTTGCTCTGACTAAAGCAGGGGGTAGCATATTACATCTCCCTTTCTGCTGGCCTCCAGCTGCACAGGGCGAAAACAGTGAGTGGATTGCTCAGGCTGCGCTGGGGGTCACACTGAGATGGCTTCCTGTAGGGAAGGGGTCTCAGGTACAGACAGAGGGCGTGAAAAACCAAAGTATACCTTTGCACTGTGGAGAAATGGCCCCAGACTGGAGATCTCAGGGATGTGGAACTCTCCTGCATTAAAACAAACAAAAAGTACAAAAAAGCAGGGTTAAGCAATGCTGTACCTTTGCCTCTTCCTCCTCTTCCCATCCTCTCTATTCCATAGCTCTTTCCTAGAGGACTGATTGCCCACTCAGGGGCTCTAAGAACAGAAGGAACACAAACAAATTTGACCTTTGTACCAAAGCAACCAAGTGCTACATGATTACAGTCCTACAATCTGCAGCAATAATACACCTCCTCCAGAAAGGCCCCATTCTTGATCTGAAGCCACCAAAAGGAAGAAAATCTCCTGCTTCCCCTCAAAGATTATTCCAGGAACTTGTAATTGCTGCTTAAAGTTCAGTGCTTCATTTCAAATTAAAATCAACTGGTTTCTGCTACCAAGCACTGGCTTTTCTAGGCTTTTCTTTGTCTCTACTAAAAAGATCATCCTCCTTTCGAAAGCCCTGATATGACCAATCAATCCCTCTTGATTCTTTCTGGGATTCTAAACAGACCCTGCCCTGTTCATGTCTTTCAACTGAAGTACCTTTCTGCCCAAGCTGATGAATTTTATGACTTTCTGCTACTATTCCTGGAATTTTTGACATTGTTACTGAAGTGTGAACCCTCTCCCCAGTGTCACAGGAAGGGTAAGATTGCCTCCTTATGCACGTTCATACCTGCCTAGTTTGCATCTATCCAATTCCCATTGCTCAGGGCATCACACCCTTAGGTGCTCTGCCTCCCTAGCTCCTTTTCCAGGCAATTTCTTTTCAGGTACAGTTCTGCTTGAGCAAGGAGATAATCAGATTCTGGCTGCACCAGATGCAGGCTTGGGTTATCACCCCAATGTTCCCCACTTGCTCATCGCTACCCTCTCAGATATGGTAGCACAACCACATGTTCAGTCGCTATCTGACCAGTTTCAGACAGGATTATCTAATGAAAACATCTCCAGCAAGAGCTAAGCCACCTTGCTGTTAACAGAATTGGGCTGGAAGTGATTACACAGGCATTTACACCAGCTACTGTAAGAGGATGGTGACCTCCAGCAAAGAGGACAAACAGGTGAGGGCTGACTGAGGCCGATTATTTTTAAGCTGAACCATCATAAGCAGCTGGATCCCACCAGGCACCCAACACCAGGTGCTGAAGCCTGGATCACTTCAAGCCAGTGCTGAGAACACAAGAAGTAGCTGTGCTCTCCTCATGCTTCCCTCTCAAGCTGTGTGACTGTAGAGCAGGGAGCTAATATGAATAAAAAACCATTACCAGCCCTTTCAGGGGCCTGACCCCCTTGATTCCTGGCACTAAATGGCCACACAAGCACTTGTGCTGGCAGAAACGAGTGTGCAACAGGCAGGGTTGCTTCTTGCAGCGCCTGCACCTTCTTACAATGCACACGAAGCTGTAGCCTATGTTCCAGCTGCAGTCTCATTATTCCCAGATAAACAATTCCCCTTTGGCTGTATTAAAATGTATGTTATCTCAACAAGCCCCACTCACCCAACAAGCAAGGTCGCTATGGCAAGCATGATTTCTATTCATAATTCCACCAAAAGTAATGTAATCTGTGAATTTATTAGTTATGCTTTACATTTATTTTCAGACCAGGCATAAAATGATCTGCTCTTTCTCACTGAAGACTCTATCTTTGGCTCAGGTATCTCCTTCATGATGTAATTTGTGTTCTTTTGCTATATGTACGACAGCAAATTCCATGAATTTGTTTCAACAACATTAGTACATTCATGCTTTCAAGAAACTTCACCTTTGGCACAGACACCTCCTCCTAAATCAGAGATTCTGCAGTTACTGAGAAAACATGGTGTAATTTGGACAAACCCCATGAACAATAAGCAGAAACTCATTCTAAATTCCATCAGTCTGTGGAACTGTCTCATCTCCCTCTACCAGTGGAATCTCCTCCTCACTCTAATCCCAGTAATCTCCCCAGATTATGAGTTACCAATCCCAAAGAGCATAAAGTCATTTAAAAGAAAACACAGGGATCAGCTGATCCTGGCACCCAGTCCCATCTCCTGAAGGAGCAGGTTAGTGAATTCTCTCAGAATTCACCTTAGAGGCAGAGCAAGCCACAAATAAAACCTCTTCATGGATATTGTGATCTGTAACACTTGTTTCAGAGCAGCTGCCTCAATACCAGACACAATATAAACACAATGCCTAGGTTCCTTCAGTAGGAAAGAGAAATAAAAGCACCCCCCAACAGCACAGAATCTCATCACACTTCAGCAGAGTGCGACGACTAGCTTAGACTATAGAATCACAGGCTAGTTTGGGCTGGAAAGCACCTTAAAGCTCATCCAGCTCCAATCCCCTGCCACAGGCAGGGACACCTTCCACTAGAGCAGGTTGCTCCAAGCCCCATCCAACCTTGAACACTGCCAGGGATGGGGCAGCCACAGCTTCCCTGGGCACTCTGTGCCAGCGCCTCAGCACCCTCGTAGTGGTGAAAATTAATCTTCAGCCTAACATTAGTTAATACCAGCTCACCCAACTGTTTATTCCCTATTTCTCTAAGAATGCTCAAGCTTCAGCACAACTTCATAGGAACTAGGCCTTGAACAAATTCACTGCTAAACTGCATCCATAGAACCATGTTCAATTATTCTTAACGCTGTATGTTCAAAGCACACAAAAGCTGGGAATACCACAGTTAGAAATTTCAGCGCAACTTTATTTCTACTTCTTCAAACACATGCTAGGATCTCACATGGCTACACATCCTTTTTTCCATGCAGTCTTACAGATTCCAGTGTACTGGATGCCCAATGCGCACATATTCAGCAGCTAATAAATATTTTGTATTTCCCCCCTGTTCATCCTGTACTAATCAAACGTTGCTCAAAGCTAGCTCCAAATGAGGAATTAATAATCTTCTCATAGCCAGTCTAGATTGCTCATCTCAAAACATCCAAACACTTCACAAGAAGGAATTCGCAACAAGAGCTGGACCAAATCCAGGATTTCTGCCTCACAGAAAATTTTAGTGTTTCCAATTGGTTTTCATTGTGCTTTGAAATGAAAACACACTTGTGCAATGTCTGTAATCTCAGAATTGAAATAATGAATTTTACAGTTCTGCCAGGGGTAAAATACAACTCCCCAGGGCAGCATTCAGCTGCTGTAACACCGAGACTGGCTGTAATCACCTGTTTGCTCACTACGTGCCTTTAACTTCTGGCAAAAAAGCTTTGAGAGAAGCAGGAATTGCATGAAAAAATAGGATATGCTCATGCAGACAAGGACTTGCTGATAATCATATCCAGGATGCTATTTAAATCAACTTTTAAATGAATTTCCCAAAGTTTGCTCTTTTTTTCACACTAAAAGTAATAGATTCTATCATATTGTGCTATGTTAAAACTGGAACAGCTCATCTGCAATGCTGGGATGTTTGGATCCATCACAAAGATCTTTGCCACTTGAGGTAATGAAGCAGCTGACAGCAGCAGCAGATTGTCACTGTATATGTAGACCAGCACAAGCAAGCCTGGAAATTAACTGAAACACTGAAAGAAAGGGTGAGGATATGGAATTCTCTCCAGAAGGCCCTTTTGCCATTGCTGGCAACGGCAAACTGGAGAAGTGAAGGTACATTCTGCTCCACTCCAAGTTCTGGAGGTCTGTTTAGTGGCAAGACTTTGCTATCAGATTCCCCAGCATCATCTGCCAGGTGTCTGTCCTTCCCTCCCTTCTGCTCATCCCTGCTTCTTGCTGCATTCTGATTTAGCCAGCCTTACTCTCTTTTGGTTGCTAAACACCAGGAAAAAGAAATCCTAAACCTTAGGCAGCTTTTTCTGTAGGAAGCAAAACACACTGTGAGAGAAAGGACTTCACTTTAAAGCTTTCCTGTAAAACTTTCCATGGGAAGATTCCCAGCACTTCCCACATTACACAACCATGGATTTTTTGAGGCTCTTCAGTGAGCATTACTGAATCTCTTCACCCTGACTTTTCTCAATAAATTCCCACCAAACGGATGCACAGAATAATGTGAGAATGTAACCTGAGGACTTATGTATTGAGCAAAATCAAATTATTTCTGACATGTATTATCTCTGACAACTGACAGCTGTAGATGCTTGGGCAGAAAGGGTAAGGAAAAGGGATTATAAAGTCACGCTCTTCCTGGCAGAACTTTCCAGCAATCAGCTGTTCTGCAATCTTCTGAGCAGGAGGTTTTGGCTGGACCAATTAAATCAAACTGGAATCTGTAATTTTACCTAATCATTTCTTGGAACCCATTTATACTTCTGGCCTGGAGCAATGAGTTCTACAATTTACCTGTGTACTGGCCAAACGTGCGCCATCTTTTGCCTCTTTTCAGACTTGCTACCTGACTCTTTCTGTAGTACCTATTAATATGTGTAATATGAAAAATATTGCCCCATTTCACCTTCCCGCAACACTTTTAGTTTCACAGAGCACTAGCACACCCTCTGCCACTTCTTTCTTAAGAAGAGTCTGACTCTATTTGTATGTCATTGTCTCCTTGTCATCATTGTCTATGCCATTGTTGTTACTGTTTTTTAAGACACTGTCTTTTCCTTAAGCATTCAAGATGTGGCTGCATCACAGACTCACTCAAACCTACAGTACTGTCTTTCCTCAGTTCCTTCCTTTACAATAATTAACATTTAATTGGCCTCACTGCTGCTGAGCATTGACTTAACCTTATCAAAAACTTATCCATGGTGTCTTTAAATGTTCCCTCTGCAATATAATTATTAACTTGACACTCCTCATTCTGGATGTGTATTTAGAGCTACACTCCCCTGCGTATCCTAATTTAACCTACCTTGGGATTAGCCTGGGTTTAGCTCTCGTGCAATTTTTTGCTCTGCCTTTCAGATTTGACTGTCCTGAATAATTTTGTACCATTTGCTCCTTCTGTCTCCTCACTCATCACCTCTTTTTTTCCAAATCACTGCTGACTGCTGAACAGATTTAACCAGTTCTGTTCCAGTTACGGGAAAACTGTTTCTTGTACTTACTAGCCCAAGAGTAGCTTCCCTGTCTTCCCTCACATCAGCTTTATTTCTCCAGATAGCTTGATTTTAGGTCCTGGCTGAAAGATTTGCAGAAAGCTAAAAGCTGGATAATCTTGCTCCCCATTCCTCTTGACTTCTCCAAAGAACTCATAATAGATTTACAGCTCTCTTAAGTCTCTGCAATGGAGCAAGATGGCCTGAGAAATGGCTTCCTAAATCCTTCCAAGACCTTTGTTTCTTTGATATAGCACACTCATCCAGGTATCTGACATTTCTACTCTACTACACAGTTTCTATCAACTTAGAATTACCTTTTTTACAGTTCTGTGCCTCAAACAACCCCCCCTTTTTAAAAGCCAGTGTCCAATTTGTCAGTGTTCATTCTTCTGGCTGTACAACAGATTTAAGCACTGGATTACATATCATCATTAGAGGCTCACTGATTTAATTGCTTCTGAAGAACATCTGAACAAAGAGCACATGGCCTTAGTGACTTGTCACTGTTCAATTTATCAGTTTGCCTAAAAGCTCTTCCTATTGACTCTCAGTAGGAAACTGTTTGTCAGACACAGATATATGTTCACTTCTGAACGTTCAGCTGTGCCAACTGAAGGCATCACTGTCTCCACTTATTCCCACCACTTCCCCCAGAAGTCCATATCCAGTAATCTGCCACTGAGGCAGTGTGTTTGAGTGCTTCTTAATATGCTCCAGGCAAAAGCAGATGGGTTAAACAGTCTAATTGGCAGTTTAGGTAAATTAACCTGGCTGTTTTCCTGGAGCTAATTAGGAGACATGGAAACAAAATGCTCCATTTGCCAACTGATGGGAATGGTAACCTCTGGCAGACTATGGGTTTGATAAGCAGTAGTGGGCAGTAGCTTAAATCACCACAAAAGAAAGCCAAAGATCTGGAAGAAAGCCTAGAACGGGGAACCCCTCTGACCTTTTCTGCAGCATCTTACATTATGTAGCCAACGTCTGTGGGCTGGCTCTTTCATGTGCCTCATTTACATCACGATCATGTTGTCCCCCTTTCTACTGGCTCCAGCTTCTAACAGTTTTCCTGAAGCCATTATTAGTGTTTCTTTGCTTAGTGAGTAGCCCTGTTGTAGGCTTCATCTGATTTTCCATGATATGACTTTAAGTTTAATATGTAGGACCTGCTTTCCTGGGTTGAGGCTCTCTATTTTTATAAAACTTATTTTAAGAAGAATGCCTTTGATACCTTCTTCCACTGTCTTATCTACAGTATAAGTGCTCAGAAATACATGGTCATCTTCCAGCAAGAGAATAATTCCTTTAGTTTCACACCATGTGCAAGGTCTCCCAGATCAGTGGTGCAGTATTCTCCTGAATCCTTGTGGCTGCAAAGGTCTGCCCACATTAAGAGAACAGCAGCTGGATGTTGTAATCAGGTTGCTAAGGCAGAGCAGTACTGGTAAAGCTGATGTCACCTGCAGCTACAGCACACTCCTCCCTGCCTTCAGGAGATACTTTTCCTCCTGTCTCTGGACTCCTGATTTATGTCTCTGAAGTTCTGTCTTTCCACTCCAACCTATGTCCTCAAGGACCAATAAATGGCTCTACGATTTTTGGCTCCTAGCTCTGCCTTGGGAAATCTCAGAACTCAGAAGTCCTTTTGCCACAAGTATCCTGCCCCGCAGCACATTGCACATACCTACATCTGCCCAGGGCTGGCTCTCTCCTTGCCCTGCGGGGATGCCTGAGGATGCATTCTCTGGTACAACCTCTGGACTTGCTTTCTGCAGGAAGCAGGAGCCCAGCTGCTCAGTGGAACAGCTGGTTGAGGCTTCAGTCACCACTGTAACACAGAACACAAAAGCACTGTCTGCTTTAGGAGACAACACTGCACTATGTATCATCTACCTAGCATCCTTCTCTGCTCTGACCACAAAGCCAAGCAGGAGGGAACTTCATGAAGCAGACTCAGAAGAGAAAATAAAGGTAAGGGCATGCAGGATGCAAGGTGGGATTGAATCAAACTGCTAAGAAACAGTGAGATTCCCCTGACAGACCCCAGCCCTCATTGCTTCCCCCCTGAGAGCTTGAAGCTGGTTGTCAGCTTCTCACCACTGCTCTCTTCCAGCCTCAGTTAGCGTATCACCAAGCAGGAACCCTGCCCGGCAGCAGGGCCCTGCCACAACCCCTTCTCACGCCAGCGCTGCGAACCTGTGTGCTGCGAGGAGAGCCGCAGAGCCCTGTGCTCTGTCCTGGCGTCCGGCAGGGACCTCAGCCAGGCGATCTGTCTGAGCAGCTGCAGGAGCAGCGCACCGAGTGCCCCCTGAGGAAAAGCAGACACAGATCAAGGACAACACCCCCGCTCCCTCGCTCTGTCCCGTTTCCGTGCGGCAGCTTGGCCACAGCTCCGTTCTGCAGTGCCCGCTGCTCCCCCTCCGACCCCCCCCCCCCCAAGGTCGTGTGGGGCCAGCGCTCCCAACACCGGCCGGGCCCGCCGCTCCTCACCCAGGTGACTGCCTCCAGCACGGAGCAGCGGGGCACCAGGCCAGGCAGGGTCTGCCGCCTTTCTCCTCGCTCCCGGCCTTCCCGGGGGCGTCCATCCTCGCAGCCGGGCGCCCTACAACAACCGGGAAACACAACACGGTGAAGGCCGGGGGCAGCCCTCGGCACCCCCAGCGGCGCGCTGAAGGCGGGGGTCACCCGGCTCTCGCTGCAGGCCCGCGCCGCGGGCAATGCGCGGTCCGGCCCGGCCGCACTCACCGCTCGGGCCGCGGGCCGGGGCCGTCGGGCGGCGGCGCGGCGCAGGCAGGGCGGGCGGGGGGTGGCCAGCAGCGGCTCAGGCCGCGGCCCAGCAGCAGCCGCCACATCCCGCCCGCGGGAGCACAGACAGGGCGCGTTGCCGAGCGACAGCAGCTTGGGCCATAGAGAAGACGGAGCTATTGAGGGTATCGGCTGGTCCCGGAGGCAGCGGCGGTCCAGCACCGGGCGGCGGGGCCGAGCGGGACCCGCACGGGCAAAGCGCAGAGAAGCGGCTTCGGGCGGCCCGAGCCCGGCCGCCGGGTGGAGATAGAGCGGCACCGCATCATGGAGACGAGCTAGAGCGGCGCCTGGCGGAGCGCGGGAGCGGTGCGGCGGCCCCTGCGCCCTCGGCGGGCCGGGCAGGGCCGGGGGTCCCCCGTGTGTGCCGGGGTTCCCGGTTGTGCTGCAGGTCCGGAGCCCCGATGGGAGCGCTGGTGCGAGGTCTGACTGCGCGGGGCCAGGTCAATGCTGGGGAGGGCGGGAGTGTGCCTGAGCCTGGGAATACCATGGAGGTGCTGAGGGCTGCAGCAGCTCTGCTCTGGAGCCAGGCTGAGAGAGCTGGGCTGGGGCAGCCTGGGCAAGAGAAGGCTCCTGAAGGGGAGACCTTAGAGCAGCTCCAGTGCCTGAAGGGGCTCCAGGAAACCTGGAGAGGGGCTTTGGACAAGGGCCTGTAGGGACAGGACAGGGGAATGGCTTTAACCTGCCAGGGGGGAGATTGAGATGAGCTCTTGGGCAGAAGCTCTTCCCTGTGAGGGTGCTGAGGCGCTGGCACAGGGTGCCCAGAGAAGCTGTGGCTGCCCCATCCCTGGCAGTGTTCAAGGCCAGATTGGACACAGGGGCTTGGAGCAAACTGCTCGAGTGGAAGGTGTCCCTGCCCGTGGCAGGGGTTGGAGCTGGAGGAGCTTTAGGGTCTCTTCAACCCAAACCATTCTGGGATTCTGTGATTCTATGAATTAGACAAGAAGAAATTGTGTACTGCAAATTCCTTACAGCAAGAAAGTAATTTTAGGTTTTATCAGAAATTCACTCGGTTAATCTTCCTGTAGTCACTGATGTGATTAATTATGTATGGGAAATGGGTAGAAGTGGGAAACATTTGTGAACGGGAATGTGTAAAATATGCATTAAGATGCAGTTGCAGCTTGGGCTGTGCATGAACTTGCCCCCACCCCTCGGTGGTGGCCGGGCTTACTCTGTGGCTGCCCATGCTCCCGGAGGCCTCACTTGGCTTATGTGTACTGTATGTCCATGTGTTTCAGTGGCGTTGCAACAGGAGATGGCAGAGTTCCCAACTGAAAGCATGCCATGCCAGCATGAGAAAAGGATAGGCTTTATATTCTCCTTTCCCTGGTGGTTTCCTTCAGAAGTATGACTATTGCTGGCCCTGTGCTCATTCCAGCTGAACAATGTGAATTTCTTGCTCATTTCTTTGTTCCATCAGCGCAGAAATTCTTGGTCATTCCGGCAGTTTGTTTCTCTTTGCAGAATACAGTGTTCTCTTTGCTGGTAATTCCTGTTAGGAACTCGTAGTTCTAGTTCAGTATTATCCATGTTTTATGCTTGAATGGCTGCAAGTTTGGCTGCAAGTGTGGCTTTCCAGGAGATATGTAATCATTCTCTTTCATCAGGCTGAGCGCTTGCTTCAAGCTGCCAGATTTCTTCTGGTTTTCCATAGCTTTTATTTTGTTGTAGTGTCATATGGGACACAAATCCTTTATCCTTTTCACCCCAGATTTGGCTTAATACCTTAATTACAAAGTCATTTAGTTGTCTCTTTTAGTAAATGTGTCTGTAATTGTCTCGTGTTAGTAGGCTGGTATTTGCTAAGCTACTACAGTTTGTTTGGGGATGAAAATGACATGCAAAATAGAAATATCAGCATCTCCACTCTATAATCTTGCCTTAATTTTCTTGCTCATCAAGTTGATATCAGTAATTAATGCTCCAAAAACTAACACTGCATTTGTTGGTATTGGTTCATCCAGGATCTTCTCAGCTAATCACTGTATTTTTAATGCTGTTTAGTCCTAATTTCATTCCAGGTCCCTAGCCGTTTGGTGTGTGAAACTCTGTCTTTTCTGCAACTGGCAAGTCAATAGCAGAGCTAATCTGGTTTGATTCATATCATGAGGGTGCCACAGGAGTTGAGCAACATCTGTTGAACCATTGCTGCACATTTGTGTCTTTTGCTTTGGAGAAGAAGAACCAAATGCAGAAGAGATGGGAGGGGAGTTCTAAGACACGAGGAAGACGACTGTCCAGAGCAAGACAAGTTGAGATAGCAAAGATCAGAGATCTTTGTTGTGGATCTAGGCTGTTGTGGAGTAACGTGACTGAGGGAGTAAATGTCACAGAGAGAAATGAAGCTATGCCGGCAGGAGTACAGTAAGTTCTGCACAAGGGCTGCTTCTTGCGGCTTTCCAGCTTGGCTAGTTTGTGTCCTAGCAGCTCGCAGTCAGAAGTGGAAAGGACGTAGAGAAGGAAGAGGTGATAAGCCATGAGGAGTTACTGCAGGTGCAGAGTGTCTTGCTATAGCTTTTCTGACCAGGCAGAGACTGGATTGAGAGCAGCTCTGAGGAGAAAAATTCTTCCCTATGAGGGTGCTGAGGCGCTGGCACAGGGTGCCCAGAGAAGCTGTGGCTGCCCCATACAGTGCTCAAGGCCAGGTTGGACACAGGGGCTTGGAGCAACCTGCTCTAGTGGAAGGTGTCCCTGCCTGTGGCAGGGGGTTGGAACTGGATGAACTTTAATGTTCCTTCCAGCACAAACCCTTCTATGATTCTATAAATCCGTGACTGTTGGTGGTGGGATTTTGCTCTGTGCACCAAGGGTGCTGAGGAAGTGGCCGATGTCATTGCAGGGCCACTTTGGAAGGTTGCAGTAAGGGAGGATGGTGATGACTGAAAAATGTCAAACTTCACACATTCATTCATTACTCGAGGGTGAGAAGAAGGATTGGACAACTCTGAAGCCCTCTTATTTAGCTTGTGCCTCTTGGAGGTAGTGGCACACTTCTGGAAACTTTTTAAGTGTGTGAAGGACAAGAAGGCGAATTGGGAAGAGCCAGAGTGGATTTGACAAGGGCAATCATCCCTAACCAGCTTGATTGCCTTCTGTGATGAGAGTGGCTCCAACAAGGGGAGAGCAGTGGGTGGTGTTTACCTTGTTGTTAGCAAGGCCTTTGTCATGGTCTCCTATAGTATCACCTCACTAAACTGGTGAGGTATGGTTTGGGTAAATGGAGTATAAATTGGATGGAAAATTGCCTGGATTGTTGGGCTCAGATGATGGTGATCAGTGGGCTGGCACACAATGTGTGAGAAAAGGCTGAGGAAACTCTGTTATCACACAATAATTTTAGGAAAATAAGTACTTTGTGCCTTAGGGGAATAAATACTGTGCTCCTTAAGAAATACATTTATTTTGGTGGAAAGAGAAAACCAGACTGGTTGTATAAAGCAAGTTATAAAAAAACATAAATGACTTCAGAATGTGTATAACCTTCTAGAGCTTTGAAAAACCTTGCAGTGGAAGGCACTCTTTTATTCGCTGGTTTAGACACCCATTCATGCCAGACCCCCTGAAAGTCCAGACAAAATCAACATATAATCATAGAATAGTTAGGGTTGGAAAGGAACTTAAGATCATCCAGTTCCAACCCCCCTGCCATGGGCAGGGACACCTCACACTAAACCATGCCGCCCGAGGCTCTCAGTGTTCCATTGAACACTGCCAGCAATGGAGCATTCACAGCTTCCCTGGGCAACCCATTCCAGCGCCTCACCACCCTTACAGTAAAGAATTTCTTCCTCATATCCAATCTAAACTTCCCCTGTTTAGATTTTAACCTGTTACCCCGTGTCCTTTATCTCCAAGTTCTTGATTATTGCTTTGAGGCATGTTGACCTCTTATCTCGTAGTGGTCTTTTGGTAACTTGGGTTTTCATCCTGTGATTTTCTGTGTCTTGAGCAAAGTCACTTGGTGGAACATGAAAGCTTTGACACACACCAGGTTTTTTTTCTAAAGCCAGAAATTTATGGCTATGAAACTCAGTATACGACTTTGATGAAGTACACTTGAAACACTTGTAATTACAGATGATCCAGTTTCACAGCTCGCAGACAAAGGAAAATGTGTTTGTTTTACTTTATTAGATTGCTTATAATATGTTCATACAAACCCAAATGTGCATAGACGCATTTTGTCAATACTGCCAACTGCAATTTATTAAGTTTTATAATTTTTTTCCACTAGGTCATTGTATTGGGAAATAGACAACAAATGCAGGATCAATGCTAAAGATGGGAAGGCTAAATTTCCAAGTAAGCAATCTCATAATTTCTCTTAACAAGTTCATAAGGGGCATTTTTGAGGAAGTCTTAATTAATCATAAGTCTAAACCGCCTCTTAATGGGGTTGTATTTTTCTAACAAGAAAGTAAGAAAAAAGAGGTATTTGGGCATAAGCTGTAGCTCGAGCTGCCCTTTCACTCTCCCCTGACTGCTGCAAAGCCCCTCAGTCAGTCATTGTAATCCAGATCTGGACCTGGGATTGTGTTTTGGGGATATATCTTGTTGCTTTGTGATGAAGGCCCTGGGAGAATCTCTTGGTGTTGACAGCCCCTGACAGTAAATGTCACATGAATTCGGAGCGAGCTCAGGGCCTTCTGGTGACTGCTATGAGAAGAGACATGGTGACAGAAAACCTGATTGATGAACCATGCCACAAGTAGAGGGAGCACTGAGTGGTGATTGCCTGTAATTGAATGGTCCATGGAAGTTATTTCTGGGGTTCCTATGAGTGGTGACATGCACTCCAGAAGTGTTTGCACAGGGGAGGACTGCAGATTTTAACCCTGGTACTCAGCAACTCCTTGTTAGTGCAGCATTAACAGACTTTAAAACTTTAACGGGCTGCTTTAGCTTCATGCCCAGCATAGTAATGAACCAGTTGACAACCAGAGATGGTCACTCAAGCAATTACCTTTAGAAACGTTCCTTTGCCTCCTCTTTTTAGTGCTTTCTCCTCGTGGCTCAGCTCTGTGATCTGACAACATGGAGACGTTGATTATCAAGGTTCTTTCTGACTCTGACAGTGCACTCCTCTGACATGGGCTTGTTGCAGCCATGTTAAACTGATGCTCCTGGCATTAAATGGGAATGGGAGATGTAGTAGCCCACTTACCCAGCAAAACATCTGCTCACACTGACCAATTAAATTGGCTTCTCTCTCATTAAAACCCTTGCGCAGACTCTGGTATGTCACAGATCTTTAAAATCTCCATTATGAATTCCACTTTCTTCTGGGTATTTTTAGCTTATACTTGAAGAAAAGATTATTGTCTCTTGCACTTAAACATATCAATTTTGGCTCCCCAGACATCTCCTCTGGGCCACATTCAAAGACCTGAGCTGACTCCAACTGCTGAATCCGTAGGGAGGTTTTCAACACAGCCCGAAGCACTCGGACATTGGAGCCAGGCAAGAAGGAAGAGGGAGAGAAATTCAAGCCCTCCCCGCTTCCCTTTGGTAAATCAGGAGCACATCCCTTACAGATTTACTTGGTTGTGCCAATTTAATGTGATTTCTTCTGAGGGCCAGGAACCACTCAAGGAAGGCTGACAGGTTTTATCAACAGAATGGAAGCTGAAGTGATAAGGTTAGAGTTACTGACCTGATAACTAACAAACAGAAAACTTTGGTGTCCCTCAAGCTAAATATTGCACTCAGCAGGTAAGTAAAAGATGGCAACAGCTGTGGTCTTGTCACTGAGTGAGAGTGTGGTTTAGCGTAGCGGAGCAGGAGGTGAACTGTGAAAACAAACACATTCAGTTTGCTACAGACTATTTCCCTCTATTACTTTTAATGAGAGCTAAACTCCAAAATGCACAATGGGACAATCATATTTTAGATAGAAGGAACTCTTCGTACAGCTCCTAAATTCTAGACACCCGGTTGCAATTAAAATCATTGCTTGTGTATTGTTAATAACGTGCCAGTAGTTTAAGGCTGTTATCAGGTATGGGACCAATTGGTGCTGGCCGCTGCACAGATGAATGAAGAGTAGTGCTGTCCTTGAAGGAGCTGAGTTAACAACCTGAACCCACAGTGCTCAGAGGAGTTTGAAAAATGAGAGGAACGTGGACAGCAGCTGTGTTGAATGCGGCGCTGTGGAAGCTGGCAAAGCAACACGGCTGGGTTGCTGTAGTCAGATGTTAGTGAATGCTGCCTAAGTGGGGTTTAATTTCTTTAAATTCTGAAATTGCAGTGTGGGAAGGGCAGGTGGGAAAGGAAGCAGAGACCTCTAATAAATGCTGATTTACAAGTAATGGGCACAAAAAGTACCGCAAGTACAGCAGTCTGTTGATCTTGCTTTTTTCCCCTTACATTTTTTCTTTTCCTGAGAACATGCTGGGGTTGTGTATGAAACCTCGCTGTCACAAGTCGCACGCATCCCTTGAAATTCCTCTCTGACAGAATATGAAGGCTGCAGCAGCTGAACAAAAAGGCACGCGGCGGAGCTCTTGTATGATGTCCGTCTCCCTTTTCTGGCACCTGGCCTGCTCAGTACAATTGGAAAAGACAAATGGCAAGTGATTGCTTCCTATTCAACTCCTGCAAGCTAATTTTGTTTTTCACATGGAAGCAGTTTTGTACTCACCATGTTTGTCATTCTGCCATGTGTTTTTTCTTCTCCCTGTTACAGTTCCTTTCCTGTTACAGTTCCTTTGCTTTATAAGGTAAGGGCACCAGAACTACATTTGGTATTTGAGAAGCAGATGCACCATGAATTCATAGAGTGGCAAAGTCATGCTTTTCTCTCCTAAGAATTCTGAACTTTTGCTTTTCTTTTTCTGCCTGCTGTTGAGCACTGAGGTGATATATTCATAGAACTAGCTATTAGAATGTCAGGATGCATTTTCTAAATTGTGCAAACCAGTTCAGAGCCCATCATTCTGTGTACAAAGTGAGTGTTGCTTTTTGTGGATCGGTAGATTGTAGCTGTCAGGGCTGAAATTTATCTCCCACTTTGTCATGAGGCTTATTCAGTGTCATGCGATCTTTAAGGTTTGGTAGTAAATATTATCCTAATTAATCGATGTTTTCTCAGAAATTTTCACTGTTCCACCTACTTTCCAGGTCATTTCTGAACACAGTGAATACCATGGACCTTAATCCCCATGGGATTCCACCGGTGATCATCCTCTACGGTGAAAACACATCCTACAGTCTGATCTTTTTTTTCCAAATATTATTTAACTCTGTGAGGGCCTTACCTGTAGTCCCTGGCTTTTTAGTTTATTTAAAAGCCTTTGATGAGACCTTCGGTGTCTGAAGTTTCTGGAAGCTTGGGGTGAGCTGGAAATGCAAGGGAAATTTCTCAGCTGGATCTCTGTTATTTACATGCTGTTGACTCCTTCAGAGAATTCCAGCAGATTTAGGAGGCTCAGATTCCTTTTACAAAAGTCATGTTTACTTTTCCTTAATGTGTTACTTTTATTCATGTATTCAGTCATTCTGGTCTTTACTAGAGCTTCAGCCGATACAACCAATATGGACATTAGACTTAGTGGTCTGTGGGTTCTTGAATCACCACTGGATTTCTTCTTCAAAACTGATTTGTTATTAGTTACCTTCCAGCCCTTTGATAATTGCAGCAATTTTCAGCAAAAGGTTACATACTAAGGGATTAGCTCAGATGATTCATATTTAACATTCTGTAAAGATCTTGCGTGAATCTCATCCACTGATATGTTGTTATTCAGTTTGTCTGGTTGTAAGCGACGCTTAACAACCTTAAATTAAGACAAGCCTGTTGTGAATGTCTTATAAACAGGGTCCTGGCCTCAGAGTTTCTCTGAGATTCTCTGGGTGAAGAGAGATGTAAAAAGAAGAGTCTGGAATCTTTTGCAATGGCATTACCTTTTCTGAGTGCTTCTCTCATACGTGGCTCTTGCAAGCTTCATGCTCTTGATGTGTTCCAAGGAGGATTTCTTAGTTTTTTTTTATTTCTTTAGCAAATAGCGTCTAAATTCTTTCTTCAGTCTATGTTATTGTGCTTTTACATTTAGTCTGCCAGGATTTATGTTCTTTTTAGTTTTCCTTTTTCAGACACAACTTCAGCTTTTTGCAGCGTACATTTTAACTTCCAACAGCCTCCCTGATCCTGCTGTTTTATGCTTTTTGTTTTTCTCTCAAGTCTTTTTTGACAGGTTATATGCATTTGCTTTGAGCCTCCAATATAGGATCCTAAAATAGTCTACCTGCCATCTGAAAACGTTTTACCTTTCTGGCTGCCACTCTGAGTGTTGTTTTTTTTTTTAAACAAATTTCCCCATTTTTTAATTCCCATTCTCTGGAATCAAGCACAACCGCTGCATTTGCCAACATTTCTTCATTTCAGAGTATGCAGTCATGAATCAGATAAAAGGATTCAGGGTTTGGGCCTAGCCCAATCTCTAGGAAGCCTGGAGATATTAGTCATTAACTTTTCACTGATGTTAATGTCACTAATTTCATTAACTGAGAAACAGGGAAGGAAATGGCTTTGCCAGGACTGGAGATGGTGGGAATTCCTGCCCTGGAACATCAGCTGCTTTGTCCAACCTACAACAGAGAAAATGACACGTAATGGGAAAGTAAAGCACTCTGGGCTGATTTGTGTCACTGCAGTTTGATGCTAACTTGCTGGGGTGGTCTGGGGCAGAGCCCAGCCCATCTACACTCTGCTGGTGGGAACCAGAGTGTGAAAGTAGAGTCACAGTGACAGTGTCCAGTCCCCACATTAACAGATGCAGGATTGATCCAGTGCACCAAGAAATCCAGCAGGACAGTGTGTGAATGCAAGTAGCTCTTCCTGTGATAATGCCAGGGAATCGAGAGCTTAGATAACTTCATTATTTCAGTCTGCATATAACAAAATCTTGGATAGTCTGACCAAAAAAGGGCTAAGACCACAGTTAGTAGAACCTGCTTTGGTAGCTGAAAGTACCTGTAAAGCCAGAGTGAACCAAATGATGCTGGCTACAGTGCAACTGCTGCCAAGCCTTGACTGCTTAGCAACAGGGAGAGTGATATGGATGCAGATGAATTGAGTGTTTTCTGAGCAAGCTGGGTAGGAACAGAAGTAATTAGCTGCTAGCTGATGAAAAGGCATGCTTAATTATTAGTATAATTCTAGATATAATAGACCAGGAATTATTCAGTAAAAGTAAGAAAGCCAATATGTTACAAAGAGGGTAATCAGAATGGGAGAGAAAATGACAGCAGTGTGAATTCTGGAGAAGAAATGTAATGGATTAAGGTGATACATCTGGAATCTTTTGGGTTTCCAGTCTCTGACAGAACCAAGTTTAAAAATGGTGTAGGGGTCTACAGAGCTAACAAAGTGTGTGGCTTGCATTATTTCTGGTTTTATATGATGTTGATTTATCTGATTCTATGCCAGTGAAATCGAGCTGTATTTTCATTAATCTCCAAACCTGTACAACTTCACAAAGATCTTTATTCTCCTTCCGGCAATACTGGAAGCACAACCATTTAATTTGATGGATCCTGTCAGAAGCTCAGCTATAGCTGGTTCTGATCAATATTGGTAATTGATTATAATTATTTGAAAAGGCAGCACTGCTTTCCCTTGGTGCCCTGAGAAGTAGTTGTGACTAAGAAGCAGACGTAGCCAGCTGCCCTTCCTGGCCAATGCATCTTAAACTGTTTTCAGTGCCTGCTGGGGAGATGGCTGGAGATAACAGGCTGAACCGCACTAACAGAGATGTTAGGAAGATGATGGATAATCACTGAAATGAATAATCCGGGAAAGATTTTAAGTACATCTCTTCCAATGCCAGAACAGACGTAGGTAGTGCTGGTCCTGCTTTTGTGCCAGGCCTTGGACTGGCTGCTAACAGCAGCAGCAGCAATCTGACATCTTCTATAAGGATCTGGAATGGAGAGGTCCAAGATATGTACAATTTTGTCTAAAACTAGTGGTTTCTATGGCAGTGGAATGGGTGACTCTGGCACCAACAGCTCTTGTCTAGACTCTTGAGCCTGAGAGTGGTGGTGCCAAATGATTACAAGCCCTTTTGCCCACTGCGCTGGTTAGAAAAGAAAATCAAGATTCAAAGATTTTACTGAATTACTGTTTGAGGACTAATTATTAAAATAGCTTTTGATTAATGAGTTGTGAGTGAAGCTGGTTTGGCAAATAGCATTTTGATAAGGTATTTGCAAGACAGATAGTCTTAAGATGGCGTGATGAACATAAAACACTCTAAATGATGATGTTAATGCAGAAATGATGTAAATGTGCATGAGCAGTTACTGTATGAAGTCACTGGGGTACATCATGACAAATTGGGTACATACAAACTCTAATCAGCACAGAATCATTGCAAAGTGAAGCTGGAAGAAATCTCAGGTAATCAGTTGTTCCATCTCCTTCTTCCATAACAGAATCAGGTCTGCTCATGACATTCCTGGCTTCTTTCTCTTCCATTTTTGTTGCAGACTGTTATCCGCTCCAAGACTGTTACTGCACTCATCCCGACTCTGTCAGTCCTGTTGTTGCATCTCTCCATGGTCTTCTCTTTTGAGCACCTCCTGTTCTAAGTCTCTTGATTCAGGACATGTTTTCCAGACCTCTAACTGTTACTGTTTTTCCTGCTGCTTAGCCTGTCAACCTTTCTTGAGGAGCAGTACCAAAGACTGGACGTTCCTCTGCACTGAGGCGTTACTAATACTGAGTACAGCAAAAGGACCGGCAAGGTGTCTTGCAGGTAATTCTTCTGTTAATATATCTGTGTAGTGTTTTCTCTTTGCTCAGGACAATAACCCCTGTTCCGCTTGTCATCTATCAGAACCTTCAGATCTATTTTTCTCCCAGACTGCTTTCTGCCCTGCTTTCTGTCCTCTATTTGTGCACTTTACTCCTGCCTAAGTTAAAACACTACGCTTTGTACAATTGAGATGATTCCTGTATTTATAGACAGCTTGTCCAAGTTGTCAAAAATTTGTAATACTGCTATCCCAAATGTATTTGTAGCTACTCTTTACAGATTTAAGCTTGGCAGATTTAATAAACACACAAACCATTCCTTCATCCAGGCTATCAATAAAATATTGAATGGAACTTATGAACAGCTGAGTAACCATTCAATTTGTCCTTTACATTTCACAGTGAACCATTGGAAACTACTCTCAGAGTGTGGATTCCAGCCCAATTTGTGTCATGACTTCAGCCAGGGCATTCTTGCACTCATCAATGTTGTGGGGGCCTCAGTGACATTGAGGTATGTGATATCTGCTGCTGCTTCTTTATCCACAAAGTGTCATCCATTGGAGAGTGAAATTAGATTGAGTCAGCTTGTTTTGTTCAGGAGGGATTCGTGTTGACAAGTACTCATTTCCTTAGTTTCTGTGTGCTTAGAAATCATTTGTGTTCTTCTGGGGTTTTTCTTTTCCTGGATGTTAAATCTTGGTATCTTTGTGATTCTGTCGGGCTTGAAGATGACTGCTGGTGGTTTCAGTTGTTTGAAAGTGTAAGAACTTTGTGGGCAGTTATGAAGGCAACAGATACAAACCTTTCAGTAGGAGAAACCCTGGATCAAATGTGACCTTCTTGCGATAAAGCACAGAGACACAAAAGGTTCTCAGCAGAGTGGTGGAAGGAATATTTTAACAAAAAGAAATGATTTTATTTCAGTCTGAGAACTTAGGATGCAAATCACATGAATTTAAACCACAGATTTCAGGCCAGCTTGAGAGAATTCTGAACAGTTTGAGCTACAAGTCTGAGCAGTCTTGTAGAAATGTGGCCAGGGTTATGTGAAAGAAGTTGGGGGAAACCTCAATTTTGGGCTGCACTGACTTCATAATAGATTGGTAGTGAATGTTTAAGAAAGTAGAAATAGAGATTAGACTAAATTTCATAACCTTTTAACCCAGAACGCCTGGATCTCCTCAGCAAAGGGTTTTCTGAACTGTAATATATGCTCACTGTTGACACGGGCTTATCCACAGAACAGAATGACCTTTGCACAGCTCAGTGAGAAGTGCGTGAATGATAAATTTTAGTATCTCCTGTTCACTGCGCTCATGTGACTCTGAGGTTGATCTTGCCAAAACAAGGTATTAGACTTTGGCTTGTAGCCCTTCTGCTGGAGTGTTTGATACTGTGTGTATAGGAAGTGTACGTGTATTTATATCAACCCTCCAGTGTGTGAGTCAAGAAAAAAGGAGTCTACATTGAATTGGTATGAATGATTTGCTGTTTTTCAGAAACCTTGATTTCACAGAATCCCAGACCGGTTTGGGCTGGAAGGGACCTTAAAGCTCATCCAGTTCCAACCCCTGCCACGGGCAGGGACACCTTCCACTAGAGCAGCTTGCTCAAAGCCCTGTCCTAATTTTTGCCTCAATTCAGTATTCTAATGGGTGAAAATATACCACTCTTACCTATGCTGTGCGTTAAAAAGCCTTTAGGCCCGGACTACTTCCACTGTGCATTTTGTTATGTAGAATTATCATCATGATTGTGCCTTGAACTGTTTGGAGATTGGACTGCTGGCAAATAAAGGAGCTCAAAAATGTCATAAAACTCCTAAATAGAGGCGGATATATTATTCCATACTGGCTGCAGGAATTAAGTGTGAGCAAAGGGGCCCTGTTATGACTCTTCCTTCTTTCATCCCTTTTTTTCACCATCTTCTGCCATATAGATCCCTTTCTACTTCGTGGTCCTTTACGCTTAAGGAGCTGTAGAACTACTCTAGGAGTCATTCGTGTGTGGAAGCATTCTTGCTTTCTGTTATCCTTAGGTTTTGCAAGTACCCTCCACAGGCAGGGGATGAAATGTTCTTGGTGATGAAGCAGAGACACATGTGTGTGCTGAAGACGGGGTGCCAGGCAGTGCAGTACAGATTTTATAACACCCAGTGAGTCATTTCTTAATAGTGAGGAGTTTTGAATATTAACTCTAGGTGACTTCCACCCAAGGCAGCTGTTAGCACATTACTATGAATTTGTTGTGGGGGAAGAATAAAATTGCATAAGTAGCTACATTGTAAAGAGACAGAAATAATAATGACATTAAAATTGGCTGAAAAAACCTGAGCTACAGTAACAATGGAACGTTTTAAAAATAAAAGGGTAGCTAGGAAAGGGTGTAGGGAGACATGCTGCTTGGAGATCGCAGAGGCACCTAAGCTTGACAGTTTCTATGACTGCATGAAACAGAGAAACACAGCCAAGCCTCCGCTCTCTCCCAGCATATTCTACTGCGCAGCAATCGGGTTTAGTAACACATTGCTGAGAAAAAGACTCCTACTATTTAGTATTCATTATAGATGGCATTTTTCAGATTGCAGCTCAGCAGTGTAAACAAGCCACGCTGGAGGAAGAGTGGAGAACAGCATTTCTCCAAGCTCTGATTTATTTCTTGTTGATATTCACTAACTACACAAACTTATGGGAGCACCGATTTTTCGGAAGGGAAAGTAACTCTCAAACCACCACCATTTTCCAGCTTTCTTGCAGGAAGCCAACACAACAGGAGGCAAAACACAATTCCTGCAGTAGGATAGGCGTGTGGCTCCCTTGTGAGGCTGAAACATCTGGTAGATTTGTTTCTGTGAGTCGTGGATCAGCAGGCCTGCCTGGGTTCTGCCAGCTGCCTGCTTTAGATTCCATTTATATTGCATTTTGTAAGACTTGTCTGTGTGAGGAGGGAGCCTGTCCCCTTGGACAGGGTGCTGCTTTGCTGGGACGCCTATCTCTGTGAGCAAAAAGCTTACTGGACAAACCAGTGTCCTAACAGGGACCAGCATCCATGGGGTTGACCAACCTGTGTCACGTCCAACACCAGCCAGTGACATAGCACCCAGAGAGCTGTCCTACCTGCGTGCTTGCCCTGGCAGAGAGGTGCATGGCCCATGCTGCATCCCATGGGAGCTGGCCCCTCTGTTTTGGGAGTGAGGTGCTTTTTTTCCAGGTGAGCTGAATGCCAGCCACCCAGAAAAGCAACACAGCTTTTCCATCATCTGTGATTCATTAATTCCTGTAAGCCATAAGGATACTGAGCACTGCAGCAGAGCTGGGAGCCATGTGTAGGGAAATACACGTGGGCTTTCACCCCAAGCTCCCCATGGTCTCCCCAGATCCTGCCTAGCAGCAGAAAGATCTGGCATGCTGAAGAGAAGCCACACACAACAGCTCTCCTCTGTCTGCACTGCCTGTGTAAGCATAGAGAGCCTGTAATAACGCAAGATCTTTCAGCTCCCATCCCTGAACGAGTGAGTGCACATCATTCTGCTGACACAGGTACAGTCTTGCTTTTGAATGTGAATCCTCTGTTGGGAGTTGCTTCTCCACATTCCCTGACTGTCTTTTACCTGGCCCTGCTACAGCCACCTCACAGACCCTTTTGAAAGCTTGGTGCTAGAGGTTCCTCTTCCCACCTCACCCAGCATCCAGTGCTGTGTCAGGGGCCTCCCATCCTTCCCCTTCCAGCTGGAGGTGTTAGATGTACTCTTTCCTCCAAAGCCTCCCTTCTTTGAAAACACCTTGGTGAATACCTATATTTTTTCAGGGAGATTCATGGCAGAGTGTCTTAGGAGTATTTGATTTTCCCCCACAACTATTCACAGTAATACCTACCTTAAAAATGGGACCTATTCAAAAGTGCGTGAGCTTCTTAAAAGGAAATTAAAAGCAGCCGCTATAAGGATACAGAAGATGAGAAGATGGATAAAGCCACCCTATCTGAAGCTCAGAGCAATATATCACTGAGTGAAATAATTCTACAAGGGACCAAAAGGCAATATTCTAGCAGCAGAGTGGAAGAGAGTATTCAAAATTGGGGATTTCTGAGCAAATAAAGAAACTATTCAAATAAAAAAAAGGAAAGAAAAAAAAGCATTAACTGTGAAGCTGAATCTGTAGGGCAGGCAAGGGAAGAGTTTAAGGTGCAAACTCACTAAAGGAATAGTAAAAATACTAGTAAAAATGTTTTCAGAATTGCCAGGATAAGGTGCTTTTTGCAGAGGTTTGATCAACAGATGACCAATCTCTACAAAGATTATTGTAAGAGAGGAAAGTTGCTGTTGGAAAGTAAAATGAAGCTTTGTGTTGGTGCTCGCTGTGGTTGAGGTAGGTTATTCTCCCATGAGAGTCGAAGTTATGGGGACAAGTGTAGGGAACTGTCTCAAATTAAATGACAATAAAATGCATTTTAGGACTAATTGATAAGATGAAGAGTCAGAAATTGCCAAGACCATATGGTAATCACTCAAGAGCTCTGGAGGAAAACAAATATGCAATTATGGAGCTACTATAGTATGTAACCTGTCACTTAAATCAGTCTCTCCGCAGGAGGGATGGAAGATGGTAAATGTGACAACAATCCCACAGAAGGTCCCCAGGAGCGAAGTGGAGAATTGCAGACTGACACACTCCAGTCTGTACTCAGCAAGTGAGGAGAAATGATAAGAAAATAATGATGGAATGGATAAACCCCAACATTTTAGCCTGGATTCCAGCAAAATGTCTTCATCAAAAGGGTTGTCAAGCATTGGAACAGGCTGCCCAGGGCAGTGGTGGAGTCACCATCCCTGGAAGTGTTTACAAGATATGTAGATGAGGCCCTTCGTGACATGGTTTAGTGGTGGGCTTGGCAGTGCTGTGTTAATGGTTGGACTCGATGGTCTTAAAGGTCTTTTCCAGCCTAAACAATTCTGTGATTCTATATCAGGGAAAGTTCTTCTAGTGAGAAACCACATTTCACAAACTTAATGGAGCTCTTGAAACAGTCTTGAAGATGCAACTAGGGTGACCTAGTCATAACAACATAAGAAGACTCTAGTGGGCCATCCCAGTGGTCCATCTGCCTGCACTGTCCACCTACTGTTGCTGTGACCATGATTTTATTAGTCTCACTCGTATCACCCTTGCTGCCTTCTCTCTGCATTGAGAAGCCCCTTTAGTGTCTCTTCCAAAGCAACAACTAGGAATCAATTTAATCTGGTTGATGGTTCTTTACAAAACTTGTAATTGAACTGTAAAATCCCTTGCCATTGGATATTATGGATGCTCAAAGTTTACTTGTGCTCTGGGGGTAACAGGAAAAGTTAATGAAGAGAAGTTAAAGCATAACCTGTTAAATAGTAAAACCAATGATTGTGACTGAAAAAGTCCCAAGGCACATATTGTTAGAAACCAGAATAATATTCCAGGAAAGCACCACTGCATACCTGGTATGTTCTTAAACTCCTTCCCCAGGCATCTCTATTGAAAACCAGATGCTACAGTAGAGGACCCTTTGATCTGACCCAGTGCAGTTTGTGTGCTTAGTTATGTGCTGTCAAAAGCAAATGAAACATGGATATGAATGTAAACACTTTTGATGGCACCGCTGAACACTGAATAGTGAACGTTGAACTCATCTCCCTGCTCTACAAGCAAACAATGAATTTTTATTTGAATGCTAATGAAGATCTCACCACGGTGCTGCTGGGTCTCATCTAGGAATATAAAAAGAAAAGCTGGATGGCAGAAATAAAGAAAGGATCTTTAGAAAGTGATGTAAATGTATTGCAAATATTGATGTCATTAACCAGTCACAGGTCAAAAATATACTTGAAGCTACTAATGTAATATGAAGTAGATAAACAAGTAAGAAGAAAGTTTCCTCACAATTAGTGCATCTGTTCTGAACAGAAAAGGAGAAATGTGTATTTCCTGTATCACTTTAACTACAAATAAGCCGGGGTTTGTAGTCAAAAAGCAGATCTTCCTACAGCCATCTAGTCTATTCCTGATCTCTTTCAGTTTTTGACTCAGAGCTGAGGCAAGCTTCTTTTACAAATTGGTGTTGCAGTCTTCTAAAAGATCTGTTCCTTGCCAGGAGAATATTACATAGAGTTCTGAGAAAAATGCGGGGAGTCAGCTTGTTTGAGAGCTAACTGATGCTTACTCACAACACTGATAAGCCTGACATTTATGGAAGAGTGCCACAATTCTCAGTCCAATGAAAAATCCCAAGAGGATGTTTTTTATTCCTCAGTGATGCTTCACATTCTATTGAATCAGGATAAACTGGAGTCTTCTCAAGTGTTTTACTCAACAAAAATAATAATGTGGAACCCAGCTCCTCCGCTTGAATTACATGCAGATGTACTGGCTTTCCTTGGCATATTTATTAATGGTTGTGGTATGTTTAATGGTGCTCTACAAGATGTCAGTGCCTTACATGTCATATTTCATTCTGGTAGTGTACTAAAAGCACTTATGCAAGAGTTCTTGGTGCCTTGATTGCAATTACAAAAATTATTCTTGGAATAATGCCACTTTGCACCTCCACAGGAAAGCCAAAGCTTGTAGTAAATACCTGTTTATGATATTAGGCAGTTTTGTGGCTGTTAGTGACATTGTTGCATGTTGGTCTGTGCTTTGCTTTCCTGTAGCAACTGTAATATCTGTCCATGCAGGATTCTTCAGGAATAAGCCCTGCCTGAAGAAGCCTGTCAGAAAGCTTTTGAATGTTCAAGTAGATTATGTCAAGCGGTTCTCTTTTGATCATTATTATAAAGATATGTTCAAATGATTCTGAAACATTAGCGATGCACAACTTTCATTGCAGACGCTGTGATAATTAGCTCCCACCATATCATATTCCTTATCTAGGAATTCCATTATTCTTTTAATTATCTTTTTGACCAACTCTCAATGTACAAAGCTTATTTCTCTGTGGCTCATCTTCTATCCTTTTAAAATAGACAAGAAACCCAAATAGTGACTAAGAGTTTTCTGACAAAACTGTTTTTCAGGGGGATGGAAAAATCTTATCTATGAAAACTTGAACTTTTCACAGAAATGTATGTTCCAGATGTCAGGAGTTGCAAAATCCATCACTTCGGGTGGTAGTTTGTTCCCAAATTTAATCATCACTGCTGTTAAAAAATGTGTGTTTCATTTCTGGTTTGAATCACTTTCATTTTTCAGCCCTTAGTCTTTCTTCTGTCTCTGCTAGATTAAAAAGTGCTGGTTGATATTTTCCCCTTGTGAAAGCATTTATGGAATCGCCCCTCAATTGAGCTGTTTAAGTTTCCCAGTTACATGTTCTTCTCTCCTTATATACTTTTTTATGGCTCTTTTCTGCCCCCAATCTAATCTTTCAACAGCTTTAAATGTGAACATCAGAATCAGATATAGTAGTGGTTTCAGTGATGCTGTACCTGGAAGTTGAATGGACTCCTTATTTCTAGTCACCTCTCCCATTTTATCACACTTTTACCTTGAGCATTTGTGGTGAGTTCCTTGCCCATTAAGACCTCTGAAGTCATAACCATTGCACTCCAAGATAGAGTCTTCTGTTCTGTAAGAGCAGCCCATATTCTCTGTCGGTTCACTGTCTTGCCTCTTCTTGAACTCACTCCTCTTATACCTTGTATAATATTAAGTAGGAAACAGCCTCTCTTCTTTGATGTTCAGGATCTAATACTCTAAAAGCAGTCACACCAGCTTCTATAAATTGGTTCTCTAACTTTTTTTTTCCTTTGTGCCATTATGTCGACTTATTTATGAATAATAGAGGTCCCCATGTTTAGTATTTCACCTCTCAACATGAAGCACTCAGTCTTCTTTCTCTGGTGACTGATGGGATAACTTAACTCATATATTTACATTCTTACTGCCAGAGAGCTTCAGTGTATTGTCTTTTCCAGTAAGAATTTGAGTCTGACTAGATTCCTTAGAACATTTTCTTTGATATATAAAAGAAATCATTCACTTTTATAACTGAAACTATCTTTTCTGTCATTTGTGGCCACATATTATGGTATATTGTTGGTTCTGTTGGGTCTGTTACTGGGTTTTGCTATTTTCTGCTATGGCAAGATTACCTGGGTTTTTTAGTGAACACCCCCCCCTTCCCCCCGTTTTATATACATGTATTTATAGCTCTTAATTTGAGGGACACCTTTGTTTAGGTTCTTAGTCCAATGTCATTTTAATATAATAAATCTTCACCTCTGAAATGTTCCTATCACTGTTCTGAGCTTTTTCTCCAAACTCGCTGGATACACAGGGTGTTTTTGTTTTACCAACCCTTAGCAAGCTGTTTGCCTTAGCTCATGACAGATTTCCCCCAGCTCTCACTTAATTAAACACATCAGATATGTTTTCCTTGTGAAAAGTCTGATTTCAGTTTTGACTTGTGATGGAGACCATCACCTCCAGATAGCATCTTCTTCCCCTCTGCCTAATTAGAGTTGTGTGTATAACTGGAAGAATTTCATAGAAACTGTCAACAGTACCCCGGGGCTAAATCTTCTAACCAGCAGTCTGACTTTGCCTTCCAGGATTCTTCACTTGCATTTCCCTTTAAAATCTGTGACATGCAGTAAGACCTCATGCTCCTCTCCAGCACTTTCTAGCATCCACCTAGGTGTCTCATGAAAGACCCCTTCATATTCTGCCTGTAAGTCAGCAAATCTGTCATCACATGTGTGGCTGCCAGTATGCTCCTGGTATTTAAATTCCCATCAGCACAGCAGACCAAAAGTTCTTGACTTAAAATGTATTTTCAGATATAGCCTTCCTGGAGTTGTCAGCTTGCTTTTCCTCAGCTGGAAGGCAGCTTCCTGCCATATTAATGGTGTGCTGTGCTATGCTAAACTATCCACTGTGAGAGGAGGCTGAGCCTCCTCAGAGGTGAGAGGAGAGCAAGCAGTCTGAGCTTGGTCTGGTCCCTTGTGTCATTTTACACTGTTTTTGTGCCTTATATTTGTTCTCTATTTGTTTCTCCAGATTAGAAGCTCTGGCCTCAGCCTGCTCTGGGTATGTGCTGTGAGAGCCATGTGGGCAATGAAGACAGTAGCTGAAGCAATTACTGAAGCGTTAGTGACTACCCTGGAAGCTCTCAGAAGGCAGGTGAGATCACTGAGTATTATAGAAAGGCAAACACAATTTACTTTTTTGAAAAACAGAAATTGGGGAATTAGAAGTCACTGTTCCACCATAAGTCTGAAAAAAACCCCAGTGATCAATTTAAAGCAAACAGAAGATAAAAAGGAAAAAAGAAGGAAAAAAAAAAGACATAGATTTACCAAGAATTAATCGTGCAGTCTTACTCTAATTTCCTTCTTTGAGAAAATAATATCTCGTAGATGAAGAGGAGGCAGCAGATGGGACATATTTTGCTTTAGGAAAGCTTTTGAAACTGTTCCACATGATTCTCTCAGAAGCAGACTAAAGAAATATGGTCTAGATCAGTGTGCCCAGTATTTCTGGCTGGGTGAGACACTTACCTTGTTTCTGTATAAGGGAGAGACCATCTGTTGCAGCCCTTCCTCTAGTGCATAACTGTATTGTGCAAGCATAGAAAAGCCAGTGCTTCCTGGGGCAATGAGATTTATTGCATATGTGCAGACAGGACCATATACTGCCACAATCAGAGGCACCGAGTGTGCTCTCAGCAAAGGTGCCCAGCAGTGTTCTCAAAATAGCCCGTTCAGTGGGCAGCCCTCCTCCCTGTGGACTCTAATCTGGATCCAGAAAGGAGTGAGGGAGACCACAGGCAAATTTATTGTCGTGCCAGGCCCTGTGCAGTTCATAGCTTGAGGTTCATCATTTAGAAGGTACATAATATTGCTGTAATGTGGGTCGTGATGGTGCACAGTCAGACTTGGAGGTTATTTTGACTGGAGTCCTGCTGGTGTATGTCCTGGACCCAGTTCTATCCAGTTTTTTAATTAATGACCTATATGGTTTAACAAAGAACTCACACATGAAACACGTAGATAAAGCAAGATGCACTTGGAAGGTCAGGATCAGACTTGTGATGATCTTGAGAAACTGGAGAAAATGATCCAGAAATCAACAGCATGAAACAGAAAGAACCAAGTGCTGTGTGGCACGTTTATGAAAGAGGGAGCAAATACCAAGATACAAAAATAGGTATAACTGACTGCCTGGAGCATGCCAGGAACAAGATATG
Organism: Myiopsitta monachus; assembly: GCA_017639245.1. Classification (NCBI taxonomy): domain Eukaryota; kingdom Metazoa; phylum Chordata; class Aves; order Psittaciformes; family Psittacidae; genus Myiopsitta; species Myiopsitta monachus. The sequence goes on along the minus strand of CM029917.1, from coordinate 36,881,108 downwards.
GGAATTAGAGAAAAGAAAAAATTAAACATGAATGAGCAATCACAGAAGACTCATACTGGGAGGTGTTAATGAAATGTATTATTAAACATAGGAGGAAATCTCATTTTCTGCACTGCTGTTGAGACCTTTGCTGGGCTTTTGTGTCCACCCCTGGTGCTAGAGGGAGCTGGTGGTGTGAATGATGAGGATACTGACCACAGAGGAGTGAGTAGGAAAGACATTTTGAGAGTGGCATCACAGTGCTATAAATTGTCACAGTACCAGACTAGCAGATTTTTAGTGAGCTAGTTTTTGCAAGAAAGATAAGCTTTATAAATCAATGTGAGACTAGATTGCAAACTAGGTTTTAACATTCAAAAGCAATGAGGTATTTTTATAGTTCACTCTCCAAACTCACCAAATAAGCAACAGCACATGGGTCAAGAGAAATAAGAAAATTCTTGTAATTTAGAAAAATGGAAGGAACTGAAATCAATAACATTGAGGAAGGAAATAGCAAAGAATGGTCTCAGCAATGAAAGTCCCAGCTAAGCAGGCCTTGTGAAAAATGGGCAATGAGATCAATAAAAAATGTAGAAATATATCTATACAAATGCTGCAACTCTGAAGCCTAAAAGATGTGAACTAGACTGTCTGATTTTAAAGGAAGTTATTGATATAATAAATGCCTCAGAAACTTGGAAGAAGGGTAGGAAATGGTAATAATAGGGAACAAATTATTGAGGAAGGTTGGGAGGGGCTACATTAGTGGTGAAGCAGTGGAGAGTATGAGGAATTGTCCCTAAATGAAGTTTCGGCAGAGGACATTTTGGAACCAATCAATAAAATGAACAGTAAGAAAGCAGCAAGAGAAGATGATACTCAATCTAGTTCTGTAAGACTTCAAACACTAGATTAAGAGAAAGCTAAATGTAGCATGAAAAGTGGCATTTAAGTTGACTACACTGCAAAAGGGATAGAAAGTGCCAAATGTGTCTTCAGCCTTGAGAAGAAGGACTCCAGGACAAATGTGGAAACCCACAGATGAGTAAATCTCACTTCCAAACTGAGTAAGTGGGCAAAACCCACAATAATAAAGAAGAGAACTGGTAGACAATTTCATAAATGTGATTTATTTGGTAAAAGTCATTACAGTTCTTGCAGAAGGAGACCATGTCTCATAAATCTCTTTGAACTCTTTGAAGATGTCAACAAGCTTGTAGGTAAGGCTGATCTAGTTGATAAAGTACATACAGACTTCCAAACAAATGTCAATAAGTCTTTCTGCAAAGACTCTCGAAGTAGTTAAGCTGAGGTAATAAGATGTCCTCTTGTAAGTAAATAAGATGGAGACAAAATGGAACAAAAAGTGGGAGAAAAAGGAAAAAGATCAGCTTTCCCAGTGAAAGGAGCTCTACAGCTTAGTCACGCAACTGTTTGATTTAGGACCTGTGCTATTCGATATCCTTATAAATGATGTGGAAAGGGGGGTGAATATTGCAGTGGCAAAGTTTGTGGATGGCACCAAATTAACTGAGAGTATCAAATCTGACCCTGAGAAGAGAGGCAGATGGTTCTCACGGCAGTGAGGGACTGTATCAGAAATGGCATGTGAAAGTCAATGCTAATAAATGCAAATTAGCTTGTCTGGGAATATACTTATTCAATTATATGTTATACTTACTCAGTTACAGCTTGAATATTATATTATTATCACTCAGAAATAGAGTTGCTGTAGGATAACTGTGAAAACACTGATGCAGTGACCACAGCAATACAAAATTCAAACTGAATGAAATTTTTAGGAAAGGGAAACAAGGAAAACCATGATTATGTGATTATGTCACTGTGTAAATGTTTGGCAAACCCACGTATTGATTAATGCATGCAGTTCTGTTCATCCAGTCTTCAGAAAGAATAAAATAGAACTAAAAAGGATGGGTAGGAGTTGTTTGGCTCAGACATCTAAATTTAGGTTTCTACCTGTAGATGTCAATCTGTGAGGTGGATATCTAAACTCCAACATGAAATCAAAGCTTTTTAATGTGACTTCCACCCTAAGGAAGTGGCTGAGGACAGAATGGTTTTCACATCAGGACAGAAAAGATAGGCATGGGACAGAGGTCTTGAGATCTCATAGCTAGCTGGGAAACAACGAAGAGGGGATGGCTATTATTTTTAAGAACAGGAGAGGTTAAGATACCCCATGAAATTATGAGGCGTGAGGTCTAAACCAGAAAGTCATACATTCTCATGGAATTTCTTATTAAATTGTAGAACTTATTGCCAGAGGCTCTTGTGTAGGTCAAAAGCATAAAGGAATAAAGAATTTCTGGAAGGCTGATGGGAAGTCAGTGTCCTGCCAGACAATATTACAAAGGCTCGTTCAGTTGTCGAGACACAGGCAGAAGAACAGTGGAAGGACTCCAAGGCAGCTAAGTGGGACAATACAGTCAATTTCTAGGCCAGAATGGAGACCATGAGTGAGAAACTGGTGTGCACCCCACCAGTGGGGAGATCTACTTGTGGTCAGTGGGCCACCATGGAAAGAGAACCACAACTGGGATCTCGAGAGCGGAAAGTGTTGTATATTCCAATGTAAACTCTGGGGGAAGGAGGGAAAATGAGGGAGACTGGTGATAGCTATAAAACAATAGCTGTTGGCATAGGTAATGTCCAGAATGTGGAAATAAGGAGGGGTGTTTGCAGCTCACGATCTTCAGCACCTCAGAGGTGTCTGAATGAAGAAAACCCTAGAAGCCACCAGCAGTACAACTGTTCCCAGGCTGGTAGCACTCCTGCCTAGGCTTGAAATGTACATCCTAGAATTCACTTGCTAACTCTAGGCTTTACTAGAGCAATGCCTTAGTGGTTTTTGGAGACCTAAATTACTAACAACCACATTCAGCTCAGTTCTGTCCAAACTCCCTGGCTTTACTGAGTTGTTTCTGAGCTTGCAAGGTGGGAACCTGAATGATCAGTAATGACCCAAATGTGGACAGTTTGGATGGGTTGTCTCGGAGGGTCAGCTATGCAGTGCTGTGGAGAATAAGGCTGGAGAACATCTCGAGCTCTTCAGTATGGGGGAGAACTGAGTTATGAACATAGCTATTGCTGTAGATAAGTGTAGTGTAGTATAAACTCTGTATAGTGGTCCCAAACTTTCCACTTTCAGTCCCGCTTTCATTTTCCATTTTGTTTGGATGTATTTTCATCGTTTATTCTGTGCTTTAGGAAAATACTTTTTTCTGTTGTGTTACTCTGCTGGCTGCTCCTAGGGTGTTTCCACCTGGCTCTGAAATGGTTGCAGGTATTTTGTGTGCTTTGGCAGCCATGAATTTGGGTCCACAGATCTCATAAGGACTCAGAGTTCTCTGGAAAGCAGTACAGCTCATCTGCAGGGTGCCAACACAGAGAATGATGATTTAATGAGATTGGTGGCACTACTTCAAAGCAGAATTGGAATCTAATGCAGCTGTCTTTAAAATACACTTCAGTATTACATCAGAAATAATAGTAGCATCAGAAGTGGAAACCTTTAAATGAGGGTAAATCTGATGGCAACTTCTGCATCCCTTATTTTAAAGCATGCTGAGCTGCAGTATAGTAGAATCCATTAGTACTTTGGGGATATATTTATTTATCTATTTTTAAGTTGGGAACTATTCATTAGCTCCAAGTGAAACTTACTGTAAGAGCTGTGCAAGTCCGGGTGGGAATTGCTCTTGCAGGTGAAAGAAGTACCATCCTTTCCCAAAGCACCAAAGGCCTGAGCCTCATGTCTGTGGTAGCAGCATCCCACTCCTGCAGGAAATTCCTGCTTTATTGAGCACCAAAACCAAAGACCATGATCACGACGAGTCTGCCCAGGAACTGGGACAGAGCATAGGGCTGCCTAAATAAACCACATTTCCCAAACCTTGAGTTATGCTTACCTAGGATCCACCTTGAGCCACTTTTGTATGTAACCCCAACACAGTTGTACTGTTGCAACTGTGGGGCTGTCACAGCAGCTTCTTATACTGCCACAGCCTCAGAAAGGAAAAGATTTGTGATTACAGGCAAAGAAGAGACTGCTCTGAGTAATCTCAGGGCTTTGGTATGCATATGTATGTTTTTCAGTCTCTGGATAGGGATGATCTCCTTTACATGAGTGCTTGTCACCACAGCAGGACTTATTGCCTGATGCTGCGTTTGAATCCTGTGACCGCAGGACTGTTCTTAGCGTTTTTTGCCTTTTCTGACCCAGAAAATGTTTACTTATTTTTTAATAAATCAAAACTGCTATCCCTGGAAAAATTTAATGAGGTGTTTTGGTGCTGTCGGGGAGTCGCCAATGAAAATCAGGGTCCAAACAGTAGCATGGTTCTGGACTTAATTAGATAGGCTGCTTTTGGGGGGAGAAGCTGAAGAGTTGGCCACTGGGGAATTTTCTGCATTGAGTTAAGAAGAAAACAGCTTTAAAATTTGTTTCTCCATTTCCTAGAAAATGAGTTTTCCACATGGTTTTGGATTGTTCTGGCAAATGTCTCTGTTTTTTCATGATATGTTTCACAACATATTTGTTACGTCCAGACATAGAATGTTAGAATTAATCAAAACTGAAATATTTATGGAGAAAGCCATTTCACGTCCATCTCTGTCATGAGACTGGCTGCTCTGATAGGGATTAGAGGTTGTTACGCTAATGACTTAGACTTTTGTCTCATTGCCAGAGCAGTTTCCCAATTTAGAACCTTTTCTTCTGATTAATATTTGTATTCCTCCCACAATTCCTCTTCTTATAGGAACTTGTACTGGGAATTATTCCAGACCTACATAATGTCTCTGAAATCTCTTTATCCCTCTGTTTGCTGATCAGTGGAAAGGATTTTAATGCCAGGTTAGGTAATCGAGATAAATCCTAACTTCATCTAACTTTATCCCTCGACCATGTCTTGGATATGCTAGAAACATTTTTTGTGATCCATAAATAAATTCACATAGGATTTTGATTAATCTTTTTTTTTTTTTGCTCTTCTATTGTCAGTGAAGCCTCATTACATTAAATGGGAGATCAAACAGAGTGTATTACAACTTCCACTATGTGCTGGTTTGTTTAGTGCATCACTTCTTTGCAGGTTGAAAACATCAGTAAGTTCCAAAGACATAGTTTTGTGCACAACTGGGCATGTATAACATGTTTTGATAGTAATCTGAAGCAGTAATGGCTTCTAGTACCTGATAATGCTTTCTAGCCCCATTCAGTTGTTTGAATTAGCTTACATAGTGGTGCAAAGTATACACTGATTTAATTCACTTCACTTCTAACTGCAGCTTGTTGCAAAGAAGAGGGAGTCAAGCATGTTTAAAGTAGGTCTCTTGCTGGCAGCTGAAGCCAGCAAAGGCGTGATGCCTTTGTGGTTTGGGAGAGGTAGGGCTCCTGCGCTCCTGAGTGCTGCTCCCTGATCTTCTGTGTGCCCATCTGGGACATTTCACGGCCACAAGCCAGCCATGCTCAGGCACAGTCGCTGGGGGAAGTACATACCTAAGGAAAAGCTTCACAAAAACTACATCCTGGTTTGAAAACTGCCTGACCTGGCATGTGGGCAGCAACAGAAAGCAGGGCTTGAGTCCGTGTCTCTATCCTTTTTCATTTGACTTTGAATTCCAGCAGAAGGTTTCAAACTAAAACAGAAGTCAAAGTTTTCTTACCAAGAAGAGAGAGTGACAACTCTGAACCTCAGAGCCATCAGGTTAAATGAGCCTGGGAAAGATGGTGCCTCCGGTTTGTTAAGAGAAGCAGACTCCATGTTACCCTTGACTGTCCTAACGATAGATGAGATGGAAAAAAGCCCTCCCTTGCTTTGACCCAGAGTTGCTCTTTCCTCTGATGGTTCATTGATTCCCTTTGCTTCCCTTCTCATTTAATAGATTTCTATAAGTTGGGCATTTACAGACCTGCTGCTATTAACATTCAATGTTAGTGGACCTGAGAGCTTCTCTGTCAACTATGCTGGAGCTTCTGAGCCTGCCGATTTAAAAATGTTCATTGCTGATAGATTCTAACATCTCTCTCAGTTATTAATAGACTGGAAAGTATTTCATCATCTTCAAGCAATGAAAAGCAAATCATCCCTCTTTCCAAATACTAAAAGGCTGTTTGAACACTTGTGCGTTTTCTGCATAATCCTTCACAACTCTCCTGGCTGCACTGAGCAGTGACCCCACGCCGTGGCTGGGATTTCTTTTGCAAACACAACTTTCTTGTGCTAAGCTCTGTCAGCCATGGATTTTGTTCTGAGGCTGCTTTGTTTTGTGGCTCATGGTTCTTGTAGGTCAGGAGTTTTCCTGGCTATCGATTTACGACTAGTTTTATGTAGTTCTAGTGTTTGACATTTATGTCTTTGTTGTTCTTTGCTGACATCACCCCCAAACTTCAACCACGCCAGTCAGTTGCTTTAAGATTTCATAGTGAGTGTCTGACTCAGTTTGACATTTTTCACATTTTGTAGTGTCGGGTAAAATGGCAAAGGGATTAGGGAGAAGAGACCATTTTCCCAATGTTTTAAATGCACATATATTTGAAGTAGATATTTAATAATGAATGTATATTTTTTATATAAAATTCCCAATAGCAATGCCTTATAGCCCACTTTTGACAAGCTAGAGTCTTAATATTTGAACGAAGGGCTTGAAATTTAGGAAAGACCTAACCTTGGTGAAAGATGTGCATTTTTTCTTTTCCTTTGAAATCTGACATATTCTGAGTCCCTCACAGTGTCAGTCTATGTATGTTCAGCTGCGACTTGCCTGCATTCAGGTATGTATTCCACAGAGACCTTGTCCAACAGCAAGTGCCACTCTTGGCTTCAGGAATGAGCAAGATTTTACTTGTAGCGCGGGGCAGAGGACATGGGAGACCTCAGAAGCAGGGCAGGCTTAAAAGGAAGGGAGGAAGAGAAGCAAAAATAACTGGCCAGGCACAGGTGGGGCCAGGGAAAGTCTGCAGGATAGAGGTGGAAAGATCGGTGCTCGTTCAAATGTGTTGTCTCTTAAGAACATGGACTGGAGGCCAGCACCACACGGTGCCTCCTGTGCAGGTCTGGCAGCCACATGTATTATATGGAATTACCAGCACAGCATGTGTGTTCAGACTCAGTCTACTTAAGGTCTTTATCAAGAATTACAGTATCTTATTGTTACCAGTAACCTCATTATTTGTTGGCACCAGGCACAGAAGGGGAGGAGGGTACCAGAATGCTGTCTTCTTCAGTAGTGGTATTTGAGGAAGAGCTCTGTCCTGGCAGGGCTACCTATGCTTCCTTTATCTGGAGAGGCATCCTGATTCAGTATCAGCAGGGCTGGAGGTAAGGCAGTAAAAGAAGGCTTGCAGATTATGGCCTGATCACTGAAGTTCAAGTGGCAAACCTCTCTTTTTCTGAAGTTATTCATGCTCCCCAGACTCTCGTGTATGTTGTGCTTCACTACCATATGTCAGAGATCCTCATTCCTTTGTCAAAGCTCTTATCTCTTGTTCACACCAGCCTCCTCACACCGCTATGCTGTCCCTGGATGGACTATATGGGCAGGGAAATATGCAGAATACATGCACGTAGTGATAGATGCATGCAGCTACTCCTACATGGACTAAGGAAGCCCTGCCGTAGGGCTGTATCCTCTCCCTCTGTTCACTTGTGTTTGTTTTGGACTGTAGATTTCAGTGACCACAGGCTATTAACTGACAATCCAGAAAATTTTCCAGGAAAAGAATATATATTCATCTTATGCTGTCAAGTTTTCCCATAGCACCCACTACAGGTCACAAGATGTGAGCAGAGAGAGTCCATGGCACTTTGATTTGTCTGAGTAGGATGGCTTTGGTGTTCTTTGTACCTTAAAGCCCAGTGGCTTTCTTTTCTTATAACTATAGTTACAGCACTTTAATCTGAAGGGCTTTTCCTTGGTGAACCTTTCTCTTGTACTCGCACCACTGTATCTCTTCATTTTCATTATTAGCAGATGGAGCATGAGTCGCAGTTCTTTTCTTCCATCCTTCCTGCCAAGAGATCCCTGGTGCCTCGGCAGATTTTTGTGGATACTTAATCTTGTGCTGCTTTTCTTCCAATGATTTTGATTAATTTTATCCATGTACATAAAATTATTTTGTGAGTGACACTTTCCATTAAAGAATGATATTGGAATTAAGTTTTAGTTCCCTGATTCCAGTGAAAACATCACATGCTTCCTTTTTTCAAGTCTGAACTTCATGATTATTTTTCTGTAATCCACTTTTAATTGTAAGTACCCAGCATTCTGCTAGTTCATGCAGTACCAAATGACACAAGGTTGCTCTGGAGTGCTCCAGTGAGTGTCTTCTGGGGAATATTGAAATTCCATGGAAACAACACGAGAACCATTATCTGAAACAGCCTCTTCAGGCGAACCATATGGGGTGACATATTCTGCACTGCTTCGATTATCCAAGCACAGATATGTTCACTGGTAACTCTGCAGTAAGCATCAGTCATTTGCTTTGTCTGTGCAGTATTAATGAGCCATTTCAATAGACAGCGGGTTTCAACTATATTTGCTGCATATTCATGTTGCTTCCTTCAAGTGGTTTCAAAACTCTTTCCACTAGATTAACTTGGAAGTCTCAGTTATTCCATCAGGTGCTGGCGTACTGAAGATATGGACCATCCTGTCCTTTCCAGTCTTAGCTGAGGAGTGGGGCTAATGTTTGAAGAGGGATGGTGTTCTAGGCAAGCTGCCTTTGCTGAGCCTCTTCCCAGCAGGGAACCTTTGCTCCTGCTTCCAGCACTGATTGCTGGGGCATGTAAAACCTCCTTATTGCTTTCTGGTTCATCTGTCATCCGAGGGTTGTGGTTCCTAGCAAGCAATGGAGCCTTAGGACACTTTTGCAGATGGGCACACATCGTTATGGTGGAGGAGTGAGAATATGCAAAATCAAGAATAGAGAGCACAGAGGGAAGAGTTAGACCTTTTGACTAGGCTGATCTGTGCTGTGCCCGTAAGCATCTCTGTGTGATGCTGCTGTGATACATTCAGGGGAGATTAAACACTCCAGACGTTGGTCTAGGTACCTACAGAGCCTCCCAATGTCTGAATACAGCATTTTCCATGAGGCATAAATATTCAGGAAAATTCATACACAGGTTTTAAAAACCACAAGAAACCTGGAGAGGGGCTTTGGACAAGGGCCTGTAGGGACAGGACAAGGGAATGGCTTTAACCTGCCAGAGGGGAGACTGAGATGAGCTCTTAGGCAGAAGCTCTTCCCTGTAAGGGTGCTGAGGCGCTGGCACAGGGTGCCCAGAGAAGCTGTGGCTGCCCTGTGTCTGGCAGTGTTCAAGGCCAGGTTGGACACAGGCATTTGGAGCAAGCTGCTCTAGTGGAAGGTGTCCCTGCCCGTGGCAGGGGGTTGTAACTGGATGAGCCTTAAGGTCCTTTCCAACCCAACCAGTCTGTGATTCTATGGTAATGAATACAGAAGCCTCTGGGGTTTAGCACTGAGAGCCAAACATAGGGGTCTGGTTCATACTGAAAGCCACATGAAGGTTTCAGGGGCACCAAAAGTAATTTGACATTTAAGGAATACTATAAATGACTCCCTTCTCTCTTTGTGAGCGTGTGGAAACACAGCCCTTCCTTAATCTGAGTGTCTGGTTCTAATGGCTCCATGGAGCTTAACCTGGACAGCAGCTTAAAAAACGTAGAAATAGATTAGTAAGGTTACTTACAGGTCTTCCTATGGAAAGGCACTAACACAATTCTTGAATAACCACTTCCCAAGCAAAGGAACTCATATATTTAAACAGAACCACAAGGACAATTGAAAGAGACTGGAGGTTGCCAGGACCAAACTGCGTTGTTTCAGGTGCTGGAAGGTGTGAAGAGGGGCAAAAAGAGGGGTTTTCAATTTCAGCTCATTGTTTTTATGCTACAGCCGTTTTACCTTAAAAGAGTAGAAAGTGAGCACATGATTTATCCAGCAGGATGGAGCCAGCGGTGCTGTGGTTGAGGGAGGCAAAGGACACAGGTGAGGACTGGAGGCAGCAGCCACATCCTGGAGCTGTTTGTTGCTGTGGTTGTGCCAGGGCTGCTGTGGCTCTGGAGCTGGAGGAGGAGTACAGGTGAGGAGCGCTTTACCTTCTTTTTTGGAACAATCTTCTGAAGGGAAAAAGCACAGACTAATGAACAGCACAGATGTCTGTACGTCTGTCCTGCAGCCTTTCAAGTCCTTGTATTTCCTTTCCTATGTTGTTAGAAGTAAGTTTGATTGTATTGCCTTTTCCTTTTCTGTAAAGAATGAACCGATAACGTTGCACTGTCTCACCTTGCCTGCTCGCTTCTATTCTCACATCAATCGATGCCCTACCCTGATTTCCCACTGCCCCTCCGGAGCAGGTATAACATCAGGTGGCTGTGCTGGTGCCTTTCTTTCTATCTCTGGAAACAGCAGTAATTTTAAGTATCTTCCCTTGGAGCTGGAGCAGCTTCTCTATTCCCAGGGGCAGACATCCCCCTGCCTTGGTACAAGCTCTTCCCCAGGGCTGTCAGGATAAGAGAGCTGGTCTGGTTCAGCCTGGAGAAGAGAAAGCTCCTGAAAGAGAGACCTTAGAGCAGCTCCAGTGCCTAAAGGGGCTACAGGGAACCTGGAGAGGGGCTTTGGACAAGGCCTGTAGAGACAGGCCAAGGGGAATGGCTTTAACCTGCCAGAGGGGAGACTGAGATGAGCTCTTAGGCAGAATCTCTTCCCTGTGAGGGTGCTGAGGCACTGGCACAGGATGCCCAGAGAAGCTGTGGCTGCCCCATTGCTGGCAGTGTTCAAGGCCAGGTTGGACACAGGGGCTTTGAACAACCCTGCATGACAATCCTCCCTGAGTGTGGCTTCTGGAGGAAGTGCAGAAAGTGCATGCCTGCTCCTGTTGTGCTTTGGGGGTGATTTGGGGTCCCTGCACATGTCCCCATTGGGTGTGTGGGGCAGGTGCATGTTAGGCAGGCAGCTCTGCTTAGGGCACAAGAAGTGTGCTATGAGATGGGACATGGTGCATGGTATTCCCTGTCAGGTATGGCGTTTTGGGAAGCTGTTGGGAATTGGGCTCTTCCTCAGAAGTGAGCCAGTTCCCTAATAGCATTTAAACTTGAGTTTGCAGGGCAGGAGACTGACCTGGGCTGTTGACGGCCTGTGTTGGTCTGATTGTACCCTCTCATTTCCTCACCAGGAGCTTTTCTTTCAGCAGAGATGATGCTGTTTTGCCACAGTAAAACATCAGAAGTCCTTGCTGAGGAGCGCAGCCCTGATGCTTTGGGGACCAAAGGAGGATGTGTGCGTGGGAGATGTCAGGTGAGTGATCAAAGCTAAGCCCCAAAGAGTCTTTGGCATCTGGTACCCCATTCCTGGTGGGTTGGTTGTGCCCAGAAGGTCCAGGCAGGGAGACCTGGAGGAGATCCCTAGCTGCTAACCAGAGGCTTGGTGATCCCAGGTGGTCCTGCAGGGTCCCCCATGACTGAGGTGATGGCAAGGGGCTGTTTTCAGGTCTCTGCTGTGAAAGCAGAGCGCTGCACTCCAGAGACAGAGCTGGACCATGCTGTCCCCATAGAAAAGGCTGATGTAGGTCAAACAAGTAGGAGCACAGGAGCTGAAAAGTTTGTTTGAGAGGAACACCCAGAAGACCTGATGCTTACCTGAAGGGGTGTGAGGGCTGCAGAGAGGGGGATCAGCTGCTGAGATGAGGCTGTTTGGAGTGGGTGGTGGTTGGCTATTGGACTGAGATCATCTTCATGGTTCTGGGGTTGCCTGTGGGCATGTTCTATAGGGCTGGCTGGGACGAAAGGTGCAGCTGGTTCAGCCTTCCCTTGTCAGATGCTCTTCACTGTAGATAAAAGCCTTTTCTGATCATTCTAGTTCCCATGGCTGGGAAGAGGTTTGTAAATGGCAAAGGCTGTCCTGTAGGTCAGCACTTTGGGAAGCCTTTCTCATCTGTCTATCCCAGGAGCAGGTTGGCAAACCATCCTCCTTACTTAAATGTGCTGGCAAGAACCAGCATCTCTGTGCTTGAACTTCAGCCCACTCAAGGTGGCAGTTCCTGTGGCTGCCCTGTGCTTTTGGATGAGCTTTGGGATTTGCCCATTGTGGCTGAAGCTCTAGCTCTTGCTGGGTATAGAGAAGTGAGGCCCAGGGCTTGGCTGGAGGCTGCTGGAGCTGCACAAATCCAGTGCACCCATCTGCATGCCTGACCCTGCTTGGGTGAAAGCAGGGGGTTGAGTCTTATTGTTTGTAGATAAAAGCTTTCTGTTTCTGTTATTTCTCTGTTTTCCTAAGTGCTTATTGCTAAGAGTAACTGCTATTTCACTTCTTGCCCGCCCTCCATCAGCTGCTTGGGGCCACCATTTTAGACTACATCTTGAGCTGCAAAGAGTAAGTGATCTTGTTTTCTAGAGGCCCTGTTTGAAGGAGCAGGAACTGGATTTTGCCTTCATTTGCTCTTTAAGGAGCTGCCACAGGAGGAAAAGGCCTGTGTCTGCCAGTTCCTCGGAGCCCTTGCTGAGGAGCTGCACCACAGCAAGTGCTGAGAAGGAATCAAGCATGCTGGCATCACACTGGGCTAGTTTTCCTCTTGGAAATCAAAAGTGGAGCAAAGCCACAACTGAGACAAGGTGACTTTCAGTTTACTCAATGCATTGCTTACTTAATGCCTAGTAGCAGATCTCTGGAGTAGACCTTGCCCTGCTCCTCACTCTCAGCTTGTCCCACAGCTCCTGCATCAGAAAGAGCTTGTGTTGCTGTGGTAGTGAAGCTAAAAGGGCTGTCTCAGTGTTGCAACTCTTATTTCATTGCAGGGGGTAAGTGCCATAAGGGGCTGTTTCTCTGCCTTCGCAGATGCCCCTTTCAGCCCAGCTTGCTCTTTACTCCATTTCAGCCAGGGCCTAGCAAACACAGCTCCAGCTGGGAAAATGAGATGTGAGGACTCCCAGCTTCTTCCCAGCAACCTTCTCTGCTAATAACTGCAGGGAAACCATAACAATGCAAATAAAACCTGGCTTCGTCTGCTAAAATCCAGGTAAAGCAAAGTGAAAAGCTGTGATAGAGACCTGGGAGAGCTTCTCTCTCTTCCTTTGCTCCTGCACTAAACCAGGGTCTGCCTTGGGCTCTGGTCCCCGGACTGAGGGAGGCAGTTCCCAAAAGCAGCACAAGGGAGTTTTATTTGTTCTTTACTTACCACTTTCTCTGACCTCCAGTGCTGGGCTGGAAGCAGGATCCGTACCAGGCAGGATGTAGGCCCCAGAGGGTCATGGCTGAGAGCCACTGGCATCTGAGGTGATTTTTAACACTAAACTGTGCAATTCGCTTTGCTGACACCACCTCTCCTTGCTGCAGAGCAGAACCCTTCACACCAGAGCAGACTCATGCACCATTCCTGGGCTGAGTCCTGATTGACCTCCCCTCATCCAGGTCCAGCTTCATCCTGCCCTTCTGCTTCAGACTAACTTACTGGTGAATGGCTTAAGAAGATGTGACCCTGCTTCGCATCCCCACGCTGATGGCTCTGAGACCGTGGGCCCTGTCCTTGCCTCACTGCTATGTGATGGGACTGCTAGTCCTGAGAGCACATGGAAGGCTCCTGGGGGCACCAAAGTACACAGATTCCCAGGGCAAGAGCACCAAAAAGCAGATTGAAAGCTCTGGGGCACCCCCAAAAAGCACATCAAGGCCCTTGAGGACACTGGAAAAGAAACAGAGGGGCTCCAGGGGTACCCCAAACTCCCCTGAGGAGCACCATTGGAGAAGGACAGACAGCAGTGCTGGTTTCCCTCTCAGGTCTCCAACTAGGTAGGAACCCACAAAAGCAAACCAAGAGGTTGAGAAAACCAAAGGGGGGACACAGGGCTTCCAAGCATTGAAAAGCAGTTGGAGGGCTTTGAGTGGCCTTGGTGGCACCAACAAGCATATGCAGGGGTGGGGGGGGGCAAGATAAATGAACTAAAGCCTCTGGGGATGCAGGAGGGGCACCAAAACCAAATCAATTGCTTATGTACGCGACCTTGTTCGTTTTTCTCAGCAGAAGGAGTCCTATGCCTGTCCTCTTGCCTCTGTGTGCTGGCATCCAGGTTTCAGATGAATTTCAGGGACTGTAATCATCCCAGGAGAATTTCCCTCTTGTTCATCCTACGGAAGAGAAACTCTCCCGTTTCCACTCGGATCTTACAATAGCTTGTCAGTGACAAAACATTCCCAAATCCTCTCATTTATCAAATGGCCAATCCTGTTAACAGCTTAAGAAATATAATTACCTACAATCTCTTCTGCTATTCATTTTATGCCTACACTTCCCTCTCTCTGGCAGCTTCCCAGCAGGCAAGTCAAGAGCTGAAGCATGGCTGCAGCTACCAAGTGCTTGAGCAGTGCAATTTCCTCTAATCACCTGCACAATGATAGCAGGAGTTTTGCCTCCCTGTTTGTAGCAGCAAGAAGCAGGTGAGGAAGGCAGGCACAGGGCCAAAAGCATCAGCTGACAGTTGTGGGTAGGTTTCCAAGCATGGCTACAATTTAAGGGCTGTATGGTGGGAATGTCATCAGTTAGGATCTACTTTTAGGGCACAAGAAGTTGCAGCCACACTTACTCACTTGGGAGATCTATGGGCACAAGTGTGTTCTGGGAGAAGTGGCCAGAGAGGCTGACATAGGCTTGGGTGCTGGAAATGGCTATAGGAGCTTTGTCAGCAAGAAAGCAGGGCCTGAAATACCAGTGTGCTGGTGACCTAGTGGGGAAATTGGGATCAGCTGGAGACAGTGTGAGCTCCTGATTATTGCATTGCTAAAAGAGGCTGATTTTGTCTTATTTCACAGTGTATCTACAGCTTGTGAGAGATGTTGGCTCAGCTCTCAGGGAGGATTTAGAGCAGTGCTTGCAGGCTGGGGATCTGCTGGCTTCCTAAATGGTGGGTATGTACAGGACAGCTTGATCCAAAGAGAAACCCGTAGGACCACCATAGCCTCTGCTAGAACCTGGGAACTAGAAAATTCCCAGCTCTGTTCTATCCATGCTGGCTGCTGAAGAAGTTGCCTTTGTGCCTTAAAATCTTGTGCTACCCTGATATTATCACTGTGCATTTAACTGGCCAAGGCATGCTTCAGCCTACACTCTGCAGTTAGACCTGCCTTCAGTGTGGAAGGGCTTTTCTTATGCCTACTCTACTCCTCTTTTAAACCCTATCAGCTATTTTGGGTCCTTAGGGGTTGGGATAAATGAGGTACATTTCTTCTGACACCTTCCAGGGTTATTTTTAAGCAGTTTTTTAATGCTGCTTGCCAACACTTTATCCTTACAGTTCTTTGAATGTTGTACTAAAAACCCCCATGAACAAGCTGTATACAAATCAGAAGTTTGGTGTTTCATTTTGTTTTAAATCAGACATCTTCTTAAGAGATTTGGAACTTTTTGATCTTCCTGAATTCAAGTATATTTTGGTCACTATTATAGAATAACCCTTTCTTTAATAGTAATTTGTACCTCAAATGCCAGTTTTGGCAAGAACTACTTTTCCCATTGGAAATAGTTTAATTCACTTCTCAAAATACAGGCACTTACATTGATGAAATTTCAGCGTAACCCAAATGCCACCAAGACCAAGGCACCAAAGAACTTTGATGGTTCTGGGCTACATGCCCAGAGCTGTGTGCTGCTCGGGAACAGCAAGGACTCGGATATAGAATCATAGAATCCCAGACTGGTTTGGGTTGGAGGGGACCTTAAAGCTCATCCAGTTCCAACCCCTGCCACAGGCAGGGACACCTTCCACTAAAGCAGGTTGCTCCAAGCCCCGTCCAACCCAGCCTTGGTATGAAACTATATGAGTGCTCAGGATGGACTGAAGCAAGCTGGCTTCTTGTGTTTAACAAGATGTAATATATACATAGGGAAGGTAAGGACTGCAAATGAAGAAACGGTACCTAAAAGAAAATGAAGACTGCTTCAATAAAAAATAAAGTAGGACAGACGTGCTTTTATACAAGAACTTGCTATTTCTTTTATGATATTTATTTCAAATCATTCAAACCCTTCAGAGCAGCCTTAATGCCCAGTGGAGTTCTCCAACCTAAATGTCTCATCGTCAGTGCTAGAAACAAAGATAATGTAATTTGAATACTGGATGCAACAACATAGGCTGCTCTGGTGGCAGATTCTCCTTGCTCCAAATGGGAATGATGGCTCCAAACAGAAACACCAGAACAGACTGAAAAGCAGATGTCTCATTTGTGAGGAAATGGCCAATCTCTCAGCTGTTTTCCCCCTATTTCTTTCTTCCTGGAAAGGAAAAAAACCCAAACCAGTTGCATAAAGATGCTGCTGTTTCAAAGCAAAATTTTAAACATTGCTGATTTGCAAATGGCATTTCAGCATTTTCCTGAGAATAAAATGCTGCTCTGATGCTGTGTTTAAATATTTCATTCCAGCTCCCCGAACAAACTTAAAATCTTATAATAAGTCATTTTGACATAAAAGCGGGCTTCTCGGTGGTGCCCATAGCTCAGACATCTCCAGCTTCAAGCGCAGCTGCAGGAGCTCTCCCTGCTCATGGCTGATCAAAGACAAACCACGCTGCCACCCACGAGCTGCTGCTCATCCCCAGCACCCAACCCAGGAGGAAAAACAGATCCTGAACATCCCGAGTGCTTCTTCCTGAGGGGCGATGCCGTCTATGCAAAATACACGTCGCTGTCGTAACCCTACTGTGAAAAGGTGGAGGGAGTTTAGCAAACAAACATCCTTCGCCTCGCTTTAAATCATGCTGAAATAAAACATCAGCTGGTGCTGGCTGCTCAATTAAGCAGTTTGTCATGCAGCCTTTGGAGAGGAAAACACTAAGAAACAGAATTTCAGGGCACATGCGTATTGCGTGGAGGAAACATTTCCTGAGAAGCTGTCCAAACCTCCCTGCAATTCCCATGCACTGCCATTCCCTGGCATGCAGCATGTGTGTTGCCCTCAAATTTGGAGGGTGGCTTATGGCTGTATGTACCTGTGGTGTGATGACCACCAGTATGTGTATAGGTCACAGCAGGTATATGTTTTAGTTAATTCCATGTGTAGTCCTGATTCGGGAGCAAGGAGCCATTGTTCCCCTCCTAGAGGCTTGAGCACATCTTTTTGGGAAACATTGGATCTCCTTTTCCTCAGTGAGGGTATTTAATCTCAGGACACCCATTGCCACCCTGGTGAGGGAAGGGCTGCTATTTACCTGTCAGTGCTGGCACTCTGCCATGGGAGCTGGTCCATCATGTCCACTGTTGCAACTGAAATTGCAATTATTCAGCCTGGAGAAGAGAAGGCTCCTAAGCGGAGACCTTAGTGCAGTTCCAGTGCCTATAGGGGGCTAAAAGAAACCTGGAGAGGGGCTTTGGGCAAGGACCTCTAGGGACAGGACAGGGGAATGGCTTTAACCTGCCAGAGGAGAGATTGAGATGAGCTCTTAGGCAGAAGCTCTTCCCTGTGAGGGTGCTGAGGCGCTGGCACAGGGTGCCCAGAGAAGCTGTGGCTGCCCCATCCCTGGCAGTGTTCAAGGCCAGGTTGGACACAGGGGCTTGGAGCAACCTGCTCCAGTGGAAGGTGTCCCTGCCCATGGTAGGGGTTGGAGCTGGATGAGCTTTAAGGTCCCTTCCAACCCAAACCAGTCTGGGATTCTATGATTCAATGAAATGGCGATGCTGGCCATGCACCAGAACTCTTAGTTTCTCATCCTTATTCCCTTGCTCATGGTGGTTATATGCCATGCTGGTTTTACTGTGGTTGAGATCTTCAATGCCACCATTGTGGCAGCTCTCCTGGGGTCTCTGAGGACCTGTCTTGGGACTGAGAGCATCCTGACTCCATTTCCTGACCATGGGAACCTACGTGTCCAATCGATGAGACACATGGTTATCTCCTCTGGTGTCTCTGCCCTTCATAACACCTTGGTCCATGGGGTATGTGTAGGGCTCAGCCTGAAGAAGCCCTACATAGTTGTGGGTGTCCCAGAGGACACATTATAGGAGAGGAGAGGGTTACTTGCTGTCTCACCATATTGCTGCCCCCAGCCACCAAACATCCTTAACAGGATGAACATCCTTGAACATCCTGTTGAAGGCCAGGTTGGGCAGAGCATTGGGTGACATGGTTTAGCATGAGATGTCCCTGCCCATGGCAGGAGGTTTGGAACTGGGTGATCTTAAGGTCCTTTCCAACCCTAACTATTCTATGATTCTGTGATTCTAACAGGCTGTGTAAGCAGTAGCATGTTCTGCATCTCCATCGTTCTTGCTGAGTAGCTTTGATGGCTCTTGATGTGTGTGAGTGAGGCCCTATCCAGCACAAAGGGAGGGAACAAGCAAGAGGGGCTTGTGTTTTCCACTGATAAATGTATTAGTCTTTATAGCAGAATTTAAACTACAACCCTTTTTCAGGCACCTCAGCACTCCGTTATTTTGCAGGCCTTGTAAGGGAATGTGATTTTGCCTTTTAACTGGAGTGTATCTTATGCTAAGCAGGGAGATTAAGAGTAGGGATCCAAAAGAAGTTGCTGAATGGCAGAATTGCCTTTATAAATAACATTAATTATTTATCCGATCGAGGGGTTTTTTGGGTAAATGAAATACCTGCCTCTGTGTAAAAGCCCACTGACTAGAAACACATCTCTGCTTTTACGAGGCTTGGATTAAAGACGGAAAATGCTAAGGGGCTTATCTTCGCTTCAATTTGCAGCCCTTCCGGCTAGTGGCAAACTCATTTAAGAAGCTCTGTGTTTGTGCCAACTCTGCTTTTGTTCTCAGTGCCGGAGCTTGGCTGCATTTCTTGCCACGGCACTGGAGAGAACAGAGAGGAAGCAGTTTGTTTTCCTGACCTCAGATTACCAGACAAAAGCTAGCAAGAATAATTTCCCTTGGAGCCCTCCCTATTATGGGTTGCTTAAAGCATCTGCAGGGCGGCTGCAGAGAAGCTGGCGGTCCAAGGAACCCACGTGTGAAAGAGGACAGGGCTGGTGGCTGAACGGAGATGCGTCGAAAGAGCATCTGTCATCTTTCTGTTGGGACGCCTGTATCCTCCTGCATGGGCAGTCGTGAAATGGCAAAATTCATGCTCTGCAAAGCCCATGAGCTGTCACTTCTCAGCTCTTCTTTTCTGCTGGTAAAAATCAATTGCTTCAAAGTTCACTGAAGGTGAAGGCAACATTTGCTTTCCATTCAGTGCTAAGCAGGCCGTCTTGGAGAGCAAACGCTCTCGAAAGGGAGAATAGCAAAAATCAGCAGAAAAATTCTCTGAATAATTTGGACTAGGAAAGGAAAAAGCAATTTATTCCCAGTTATTCCACAGACAAAAGTATGAATAAAAAAATCAGGAGCTATTTACCCTGCCTGGACTGTTTGCACGAGGTTTATGCTATTCCAGTTTTGCTTCATCAACCCCCAAAGACCTTTTCACTGGATCCTCAGGGCACTTTAAGAAAGCATGCTGGATCAGCAGGGACCAAAGCAGAGAAAACAAAAGGGGTCCTAAATCTGAACCAGGCTGTTGCATGCGTGTGCATTGACCTGGATCACAGACCCGGACTCCGGACAGCCAACGCTGCCAGTAGTATTACAAGCTTGGGTGCTTTGCATTCAGATAGGAGGCTGTGGCAAAGGCAGGGTGGGTATTTGCAATCTGCTTTAGAAAAACGTGATACATGTTGTTAGCTATTCTGTTGTAAAGGCAGTTTATGTTCCCCACATCTGCTGCTTTAGGTAGCCCAGCCAGACAGCTGGCACAGCTCAAAATGCCAGAAACCGTGCTGCTGCAATGGGGAGAAGAAAAAGAAAGGAGGATGAAGACCTCATAAGCTTTATCAAAAACCACCAAAAAGTCAGGAGATTTGGGGATTACACCGTGTAATTACATTACCTTAAGAGAAAAGTTTACTGAAAATTCCCTGTTTTGTGTTGCCAGCGCTTTTCAACCATTAGTAACACATAACTTCTCATTGTCTTTTCCCGAGGCACAGATGGGCTAATTTTCAGCTACCTGATAATTACACATTGTTTGAAACGGTATCAAAAGCTTCTGTTCCTGCATCCCTCCAGCAGCCGTTCTTACAGCTCACAAAGTCCCTTGTCTGGAGCTTGCAAGTGTCCCCATCCATCAGTTCATCCATCCATCTGGAGGGCTGGGAGCAGAGTGGCAAAGTCTCCATGCTCACACACAGGCTTCACAGGCTGCTTTTATAGATCTGCACCATTTCCAAACCAGGTGGAAAGACTGAAGCTCCATCAAAAGCATCTTCTCAGCCTGATGCCAGTTAATCCCAGGTTAATATGGGATAAAGCTGCACCAAAATGTTTCTGCTTAAATACTCATGGAGATGCTGATGTCATGGGGAAATTAAGGATAAACCAATATGAGGTGCTGGAAATCACCGTCACAGAGGTTTAGTCTCAGTTTCCCTTGGGAAAGAGCTGTCCTTGGGCAAAGCTGTGGTTTGCCAAATTGGAAAAAGGCAGCTCATTGGCTGTATAGAGAGGAAAGCTGACAGTACCGCCTTTCGAGCCACACCGGAGGCTGGAGAAAGAAAACTCCTTCTCCCTCGTTCCTCTTCTTCAGGAGCGGTTGCTCTGCCTGTTGAGCTCTGATTGGTTTTAGAGGGTGTTTTCTTAGTTTGTTCGAGCCTGTCCAGAGGGAAAATCCGAAAGGCCTCACTCACGGTTTTCTGCTCTCGTCATCATCCAGGATTCCTGCTGCCTTAAGAACAGTCACATTTGATTGACATGACTGGTTCTTGACAAACCCATGTTCTTTGATTTTATTAATTATCACATCTTACAAGTTGCTCAGTTAAGACTTTCTTCCAGCCTCTTTAAGGGAATTGAGATTAAGATGATTACTCATTTTTTTAAGCTATTCTCTTACACAAGAGGTGCTTCTCTCACCTCCAGGGACCTCTACACCTTCATAAATCTTGAAGACGACCACCAAGGGTTCAGTGCTCTTGGGTGCATTTCATCAGATCCTCTCAATTTGAATATATTTGACATATCCCAATGGCTTTAAACTTCATCCCTTATGCTGGTTCTTCTCGACAGTTCCCTTCAAAGCCTGTTTCATTAAGTTTCATTCACAATTAACCTTTTCATAAAGACTGAAACAAGGGTGACAGGGCAAATTCCTGCTTTGAGCGCTCAGTCTGTTCTCCCCCAGATGCTTACATCCCTACACATCTTGCTGTTCTCATTTTACATCTATTTGCAGACCCTTGCTGGTTGCCTCCAAAACCCTGTGCAGACATAGCTGTTCTCATGCTGTGAACCTGTATTGTTCCTCTCTTCTCCCTCCAGGCACGTACCCATTTCGACTTCCCATACAACTTCTTTCCAGCTTCCAGACCCTGCTGCCGCTGTAATGCCATCTAATTATGCTTCTTATCTGCTTTCACAGAGGAGCATTTTGCTGTTGTGCACCATCTTTGGTGTCTTCTGGGAACTGCTGGTTCTCATGTGTTTCCTTACCGTGTATTTCCATCCAATTGAGCTTCTCTACCGCTCCCCTGATCTCTGTCAGATGCTCATTATTCTGTTATTTCTATTCTTCTGTCTTACTGTGCTGATGGGAAACAGACACTCAGGTTATATATAGCTTCTCCTGTTCCCAAATCCCTTGGGATGTAAGTTAAGGACTAGCCTGATAAGGCTGCAAAACTGAAAGTTCCTAAAATCCTCCTGGCAGTAGTCCCAGGTGGTCCCAGGTGGGGCTGACTGGGCATTGCTGTAGAGAGGCTGTTGCTTGCAGAAAAAAGATCCAGAATTGGCCAATTGGTCCGTGTTGGGCAGTATGTGGGAAGTGAGGCTCTGCAGCAAGACTCCCCCAGACTTGGCATCTCCTGGAGTCATTTCTTATGTTCTCCATGCACATGCGGATGGGATGGTATACTGGGAGGGATGGGATCCAGAAGGACCTGGACAGGCTGCAGAGGTGGAACCGTGTGAACCTCATGGAGCAAAACAAGGCCAAGTGCAAGGTCCTGCACATAGGTTGGGGCAACTCCAAGCACAAACACAGGTTGGAGAAGACTGGATTGAAGATGATCTTTTAGGTCCCTTCCAACCCAAACCATTCTATGATTCGATGAAGAAGCAGCTCTGCTCATACCTGACTCTTAAGGCGATGTTTGTATCCTCATGAGGCTCACGAGGACCAAAGCATCACCCTGTTTCTGAGTGTGTTTGGCTGGAGCCTCCATGCAGAGGCACCGTTCACATGCCTGACATTAACCGTGGGGGCCTGAATATCTTCTAATTTCAGTGGAAACTGGAGTCAAGTGCCACTGGAACAGCAGCTCCTGCAGGGAGGAGTCTCAGGTGCCCTCGGGGACATTTCATGTTCAGATCTTAGAGTGCAATTTGGTTTGGGGTTTTACAAATGCTCTTTCGCTTGCTTGCTTGCCTCAAGTAATGAAGCAGCGAGATAAAAGACAGGGCCACAGAAGGTTGTTAAAAAATTACTTGCAAATTAATATGAGGACAAGGTGTAGGAGTTAATATCTCATAAAGACCCTTGAAATCGGCGTACATGCGTGCACCCTCTGAGCACTGACATTCGCAGGCACAACTACACTGGTAAAGCGAGCCCAAGGGGCTTGATTAACAGGAAATTTTCAGAATGCCAATTAGAGCAAAGTTTACTGAACAAATTGTTTGCACTTGTACCCTAGAACCATCATGAATTTTAATTCAGCATGGATTTGTGTGGCTGAAACAATAATTAAAGATACATGAATGCCTCACGTTCTGGAGACGGCCCTGTGGCTAAGCTGTCATTTTGGGTGAGGAAAGGGGTGACAAGCCTGTTTGGGCAGGGTTTGCTCTCACTTGGGAGGACATGGGGTGCAGGAGGCTTTTCCCCATGGAGATACAAGCAATTTCCTGAGTACTGAGCTCACTGATTTGTGCTGTGTTTAGTACTGGATTTCTTTTTCCTCTGTCTTTGGTTTTTTCTCCCAATTCGTTCACATAATCTGACAAAGAATGATCCACGTGCTGTTTTCTCAGTAAATGGTGGCTTGTCTTTTCCTGCCATCCTCTTCTGGTGGCTGTGAGATGTTAAATCATCTCCTTGGGTTCTCCAAGACTGTGCTCTCCCTGCATTCCAAGAGAGGACACATGTGGATCCCCTGTCTTCCTATCCATGCTCCCACTTGGCCAGTCCCAGGTTTGGAAGTGGGAAAGCTTTGCCTGCCACAGTCCCATAGGGAGCAGCTTTCATGGAGGAGAAAGCAGTGCTACCACAAAAGTCCCCATCCAGCAGCGCGATGTATATGTATGTTGTCATTTGAATTCTCTCCCCATGCTGGTAAATAAGTTACACGTATTTTTAGAAGAAGTTATTTTCTGTCACTGCACTTTTAAATGTCAGGCTCCTGGAGAGGAGTCTTCAAGATAGTTTAAGGTCAGTCAGGCTTCAAGGAAGAAATATGCAGGTGGGGAAGGAAAGTGGCTTGTCAGGCTGTGGTCCAGCCTAAACCCAGGCTGTGGTCTAAGTGATGGGCAAGTACAAGCATCCCTCGTGGAGGTGACGCCCCAAGGCACTGACCTCCCTGTACCTCAGCAATTGCCCTCAGTTATGGAGTAACTAAAGACTTTGACAAAAAAAAAACAGTGGCTGAAAATTATCTGGCCCATTAGCTCAGGAGTACAGATGAATAATGCATACATCCAAAGGTTGGTTTACAAATGATTAATTAACCTTAAGAGAGGTTATCCTCACTGGCAACATCCATCGTCCTAAACAGCTTAATCATATCTGCACAGAACAGTGTATTTTAAACACTATTATTTAAGAAGAGCATTAAGGAATCATGGATCAAGAGCTGGATACAGGCACTGATCACTGCAGAGTCAGGCACACGCCAGGCACGAGGAGGGCAGCCAGGTCTGCAGGAATCACTGTGCCATGCGTGGTACAAGATAGGCTTGAGCATCACTTACCAGAGCCCAGCGCCTGCTCATGTGCTAAGGCATGGCTAGGAGGTGCAGAGATTGCACCTTTGCTATAATAAACAGTTAAGGCATTTGTTTTCCCTGCTTTGATGTAAGAGTATGGCTCTGCTGCCAGAGAGAGGTGCTCCCAGTGCCTCCTACTGCAATGAATGGCCTTTAGTTGCAGGGCTTTTTACATTTGTTATCAGCCGTTTGTTATGTGTGTCTATTAATAAAGTGCTCCTAAAAAGCACTTCCACTGTCTGGAGTCATTTCTGGCTGATACCTGGATGCCTCCAGCATGCAGTGTCTGTGCTAAAGCTTGCTCATCTTCTGCAGGAACCAGGGGTGGTCACTTCACTCCAGGGAGAGCTTAACCGCTCTGCCCCTTATTCAGGCTTCAGGACAGCCCCCGACTCCAGGCAGGTCACTCATAATGATCATGTTGTAGTTTTATTTTGCAGAGGTGTGTTTGGCTGTGGCTGGCTGCTGTCAATACCTCTCACAGGAATAGCCCATGGGAACCCCCTCTACATCAGAAGAAGGCTGCTGTTCCTCCAGCTCCTTTTTCCTCCTACCCATTCTTTCCCCTCTGAAACCAAGCAGGACTAGGAGCTTACCATGGCCTTCTCATACAAAGAACAATTAGCCCCTTTCCCCTGACAAAGCTCCTACACTGGATGCAGCTAAGTTGGTTTCTTATCTCTTTAATCCACAAAGCAGCAAATGCAGTGCACATTCACACCTGAGTATGTGGCCTGAAATGCGTGAGGTTCCTGAGGTGTTTCAGCTGAACTTCAGTGTTTCCAAGTGCAGAAGGGTCACTCGCAGCAGAGAAAGAGAGAATCTGGGGAGAAAACCACCCAAAATACACATCCTAAGCAGTTGGGTTTGCTTCGGCCGGCAGGTCCAAACTCCAGAGGGGTATCTGAAGTACAACTCTGGTGGGGTGTGAAGTCCAAAACTGGGTTCTGTAACCCTTAGAAACATCTACTGGCCTGGATGCTGAAGGTTCCCCTGCTCATGGTTCAACCCAGAAATGATGGGGAGCCCATGCAAAGCTTGGTGCCAGCACTAAGGTGGGGGACCACTGAGTTTTTTCCCACCTGTCTGCTCATCTCCCATGTCTCCTGGCTGCCACATACACGCAAAATCACTCCTGACCCGCTGGAAACGGGAGCAGTGGGATGGTGGAGAGCATCGGAGCGATGCCGGAGGAATAGCACCCGCTGTGTCTGCTCTGCCTGGTGCTCCTGCAGCTCAGGCATCTCCTGGAGCTACAGTTTTAATACACATATTTATGCATTTTTATGTGAGGTTCTTTTTTTAAGCATGAAAATGATTTACAACGTTTCAAATTACATTTTTTTAATGCTTTAAAATTAAAACAAATCTTTTCCCTGCTTTGCCCAATTTTAAGGCGTCCCTTTTGTTCTGCTCTTGCAGAAAAATATGGATGGAAGAAACTCCTGAAATCCCCAACCACTGGAATCCAAATTGGTATTTTACAAGTTAAGTACTATAACAGAGGGAACATACATGTTTAATTTGAAAATGTTGATTCTAAATGGATTTTTGTTTAAAAAAAAAAAAAACCACAAAAAAACCTTCCCCCAAGCAAGTCAATATTTGTAATCAAATGGAAATTTCCTCTGGGAATTATTTATTTTCATGAGGGCTAATTTTTGCAAGGGAAAATTCTACGCAGGAAGGTTTTCAGTTGCTTTAAACCAGCTTTAGGAATCTGGGCGATGGGAGGGGGCTGGGAAATCCCACTCATGCTGAAGCTCACTTGCCTTTGATGAGGGTGAGCTGATGAAAGAGTTTGAACTGATTCTTTCCTCTTTGAAGAGGGTAAAGAGTGAGCAGGAAGGAAGGAAAGGGAGAAACGGGAAAGAAGGAGGCATTCAACACCAATTCCCTGCTTTGTATTTCTTGAGAACGCTGGCAGCATGGCATGGGGTTCACCTCTGGCAACATCAGACATCAAACTGAGACATCCCAGGTATCTGTTTTCGGTTTCCCATACACTGGAGGGGACACACAGCACCTATTCACCTACTTGTATCTGAAATCCATTGCAGGGTGAGATGAGTTATAGCACTGACTTCATCTGCCTTGAACAGATGAGGAGCTGATGGTGACAGGTTCATGTTCACCATAGCCCAGTGAATCCCATTTGAGCTGCCTGACCTGCTGTTGATTTACTGGTGGAGCAGGAGCATCCCTGAGGATACTGCAGCCCCTCCATGGGTAACAAAACGTGGCCCATGAGGAGGAACAGGTACCTTGTATTGCTGTTAATGCATTAACAGGTCTCTAAGCCCACCCCAAGAGAAGAGGACACACAGGGCTTCCAGCACCCATGGGGAAGTCCTTCAGAGCAAACTGTCACGGCTCAACCTGAAGATGATTTTCTTACAGAATTTGTGTCCATTTTACCACAACAGTTGGGGTTAATGATGTGCTTAATTTACATTACTATGCCTTTTATTTTTGTATTATGATAAATTGCCTCCCTTCGTCTTCCTCTTTATTATGATGCGCTGGGAACACAACATAGCGGTAGGAAAACAACACTATAGCGCTGCGCTGTCAGGCTCCAACACAGAGCCAGCACACCCAGGCTGCAGCCATCCCGGATGCACAGGACCGTGTCAGATGATTAGCTCCAAGGCAACTGCCAACATGCAGTTTTAGTGGAAATGAAAACAAGGTAATTCAAGATTTATTTTCTCTCTAAGAAAGCTCCAGGAGGCAGGAGCCAGCCCCCAGCGTCTCCCATAAAATATCCCAACACGGAAACTCAGCCTCTGCCTGTGGATCTGTGGAGACCTCTTCAAAAGGAGGAGAGTTTTCCTCCTTGTCCCCACACTGTACTCTAAGGAGAGTGCTGGAGATGGCTGGACTCTGATTTCCCAAAAGGAGATAAGCACACCTTGTGTGGTTGTAGCTCTAGGCATGGCTCCTGGGTGGCTCCTAATCACCCATCTGTGTAGCTTCAGAAACATGTCCCGATTATTTTCCAAGTGTTCATTTACCTCCAGAACATTGCTGTCTTACTCCCCTTTGTAATGGATTAGGGTGAACAGATAACCAAACAAAGCTCCTTATTAAGTTACCTACCATGCCCAAGTATAGTCCATGCCTGGACACGGATAACAGCTGTATGCCATGGCCAGAGAAGGTACCTGCTGAAAACACTTAGGAACTGGGGGGAAAATGATCAGGATTAGTGGTGTGATTAATTCAGAGTTATTGAAGACCATCTTTTAAAGATGCCCTAAATGTGTTTAAAAAAAAAAGCCACACTGATTAAAAAAGCAATGATAAAGAAGTGCCTTGGTGAGATGAATGGTGAAAGCAGCAATAAAACCAAATAAAACCACCTATATGATAAATGGGATGAGAGCAAGCCAGCAGCAACAGCCATCGGTCAGAAAGCAGGAGATGCAAACAGGGCCTGACAGTAACTCGTGTCACTGAAAGGACCCTTAATGGAGACTGGAGAGGTGGTTTCCCAGTCTAGGTATTTGGGTTCGTGGTTACGTTGGCAGTCAGGAAGCACGACAGGGGTGTGTGAGAGATTTTAAATAGAGTCTTGCTGTCATCTTCTGGATGATCCTGAACTGGTTATGAAATAGCCCTGCCTCCGCTCAGGTACAGGTTCTTCTCAGAAATCAGAAAACCGAACCTTGGAAACCTGGCTCTTCAGGTGAAAATGCAGAAATGCTTCTGTTTGGAGCTTCTGATCAATGTTTTAGCTCTACTGTCACCCCTAAGGACACAGAAAGGAGATCTCGTAGGGTTTTCAAGTCTTCCAGAGGACTGACATCACCTGCAGGACCTAAAACCTGATGTGTTCAGCATGCTCAGGTTGGACATGGACAGCTGGTTTGGAGCAAGTCTGGCATTTCCTGGGGCAGGAGACACAACGTGCACATGCAAGACCATCACGGGTGCTGGAAGGCATCCATGCACCTATGCTGGCAACTCCAAACCCCAATCCCTCCTCCTGGGAGCTTTGCCCACTGTACATGCACAGAGCAGCCAGGTACCACAGCAAGCAGCAGTGGGAGAGATTGCTGCTGTGAGATTGGATCACAAAGTGGCTTCAACCACTGCTGGCATTGGCACAGAAAGCGAGAAGACATTCACTTCCAGGAGCAAACACGGGGAACTGCCAATTGGCCAAAATCAAATAAAACATGACCTCTGATGAACTGGAGCCGTAATACTTTCAAACAAGCCTGCACTCAATATTGGCAATGTAATAGTTTACCTTTGAGACATGAGGGCTGAAGGAGGAACGACACCCGCAGCTCCTGGGGATGTTTCATTACCATCATTGCTATTACTGAAAACAAGGCAGCAAACCCGTCCCCGAGTGGGGCTCCAGGAAAGCATTGCCCGCACCTCTTCCCCAAGAGAAAGCACAAACCCCAGGAGCTGGGTTTTATGGGAGCACCCGCACCTTTTCAATTATGGGACATACAGAATGAGGCAGAATAGAGATATTCTTTCCTGGCAGCAAAGTCCTTTCCCTCAGCTTTTGTTTTCAATCCTGTAACCTGCCCACTACTCCCTGGGTAACCACGCAGACACTCAGCCTTGCTGGCTGATAGAAAAAGCCCCTTTTAAGTGGGACAGGAACAAAGCCTGAGTTCGAAATAATGGGAACCCTTTGGGGAAAAAGTAATAAAACAATCCGAGTTTGATTATTAAGCACAAAGCAAGAGATGGCAGCTGATGTGCAGTACACACCGCCTCCCAATCAAACAAATACCCAGAGCGCAGTCCTGTCCAGAAGCAGTATAAATATCTCAGCAGCTTTATTACCTTGTTTCCTGGATCACTCTGAGCTTCTTGGAGCCAGTGTGAAGCACAGGCAAATCCATTAAAAAATTGATTTTTGTTATTTCTCTTCAGCTGTCTCTGACTTCAGTCACTTCTCTTTTAAACTTTAGCTGCAGTAAATTCACCCTCTGCCATTCTTTATTCCCAGCAAGGTGCTCCTCTTCCTGCCCTGGAGTCTCCTGGAGTCACTAGGGTGGCAGACCCAGCTCCTGGGTACTGGTCTATAGAGCTCCTTCTGCCTCTAACCCCAGGACAAAACAGGCTGCTGCCAGCAATCCCAGGCAGGCAGCTTCTCCCTGGCCATACCTACACCCCAAACCCACGGTGTAGGGGGATGCTCCAGGTTACACCGGACTAGAGCTTCTTCTGCCAAAGTCTGAGCCTCTGGGCTCAGCTTATCTTGCCATGAGGTTTATCCAGAGCCCCTGCAGCTCCCCATCCCACATCTACAACCTGAGATCTGCATCATTTCAGTGCTTCAAACCCCAGCACGGTCACACAAATGGGAGGCACAGCTGGAGGCAGTTTGGGCTGGATTGTGCACTTTTGGTTTCCCTAAAAGCTGAAGGCAGGGGAAGCAACAGTCTATGACCACCTCTGTTGCCATACCCCTTACAAACCTTTCACCAACTCCCTTTTCAAGGCACTTAGTCATTTATAACCTGCTGCTTTAGGAGGAACAGGGACACTACATGGATTGGACATGGCAGTAGCATATGAGGAGCCATATGCTCTACCAGGAGAGAAGCATACGGAGATTAGCGGAGAGGCTGACCGCAGGCAGACACGTCTGGGGTTATGGCCAAGGCTGCCACAGACACGGGTCCTGTTCCCTGAGCAAACCACAGGCCCAGCACAGCTCTTCCCTTCCCCATGGGCCAGCAATGCCCTTATTACCTTTGGTGGAAGGATCACATTAATCCACAGCCCAACCTTTGTGCATAGAGTGCACCTGAGATTTTATCACAGCTATAAGGCAGGATCTTGCCCCATGAAAAAAATAACTACTTTGCACCCTTGTAGCAGCAGCCGTGGGCAGTGGTACCCAGGGTACCTGTACCCCTGGCATCCCCAAAAACATACAGCCGGAGGAAAATGCATGTCCCTGTTGTGATTTGATGCCCTGACTGCAGTAAAACCATTTGATGACCAAGGATTCTTTTTTGCAAGGTACATCAGTCAATAAAGCTGTCAAATAGGCAGGGCCAGGAGCTGGTTTAGGATGTAGCAGCACAGAACGTTTTCTTCCCCAGCCACCACAGCGTTCACCCCTCCACTGCTTCTCTGGCAGCACAGTCTGTCTGCAGGTCTGTGCGGTGAACTGCATCACTAGTGCAGCTGGAGTTAATGTTGGCATTGGGAAGCAGGAAGAAGGATTGTGTCCATACACATGCACACACAAACCCATGTACTTTTAAACCCAGGAAGTTCTAATCACCTCCCTGGGGGTCAGCTCCCTGCTGCTGCATGGCCTGGTCGGTGGTTGCAGGATGCAAGGACAGGGGTGGGAAAGCAGCAGCACTGGGGCTCACAGCCAAGGGAAATGCTCCCCACAGCAGCATCCTGTGCTCTGGGAGAGTCACAGGGATGGGGATTTGCAACCCCGGGGCATCTCGTGTCCGTGTCCAGCCCGAGAGTCACCCCTGCAGCACAGTCTGGGTGAAACCCTTGTGCATGGCTGTGACCTGCTCTGCTGCAGACAACAGCCACAGTGATGCGCAGCCCACTTGGTCACATCCTGCCCTGATGTGGCTGCTTGGCAATACAACAACCGGTGTGCTGAGGGCTGCAGTCACAAGGGGAGCCTTTAAGCCCCCTGACCAGAGCTGCCCTTTCTTCTGGGCATGGGGCACTACACAGGTCCTTGGTTGCTTTTCAGCTGAGGAGCTGAAAGGAGCTGGCCAGGAGCCACCCAACAGCACCGCAGGAGGCACACAGCAGGACCTGAAATGCCCCTGAGCTGGAGGGTTGCATGTGCTGCACCCCCCTCCTCCTGCTTACCTCAATAGCTCAGTGAGTTGAGCACCCCTCCTGTGCCCAGGGAAGGGATACAACTGATGGCATCGCTCCCAAGCCTGGCATCACCTCTCCCTGTGCCCAGCAGGAGGGCAGCAACACCACCAGCTCTTCCACTGCCTCTTGCCAACAAGTCCCGGCTCCTGCAGCCCTCTCGAATCCAGATGCAGGGAAGAACCTGGGAGATGACAGAGAGCTCTCTCATTCCTGCTGTAATTAGTCCCTTTGGAATTCAATTAACAAGCTCCCCGCTGCAGCTATCAAGCCATCATCAGTTAGGCAAACAGGAGCACGAGCCAGGCCAGGTCCTTGTGAGTACAGCAGAAACATTTCCGCATGTCCAAGGGGAGCCTGTCCTTCCATACCCTCTGCAGCATACTTTAAAGTGGTGCCTTACTGGTGGGAATTAAAGGACTCTGCTGATTATGCACCTGTGCACCCCTGCTCA
Source organism: Myiopsitta monachus (assembly GCA_017639245.1). NCBI lineage: Eukaryota > Metazoa > Chordata > Aves > Psittaciformes > Psittacidae > Myiopsitta > Myiopsitta monachus. The sequence goes on along the minus strand of CM029917.1, from coordinate 36,849,822 downwards.
CCATTCCCAGCTGGAGAGCATCCACCTTTCCCAAGCAGTGCCAGGGAAAAACATCATCCTGGTGTGACTGCAGCATCTCAGAGCTGACCCTGGTCTGGCGCTGTTGGTGCTGTGCATGGTATGAATACGACACACTTCAATGCTGCTGGCCTTGAGTGCTAACATGGTGCTGAGCACATAAGTAGGCACTGAGTATGATCCCTTGCCTGTCTCTGGGGTGTGTGACTGGGTTGAGGTGCACAGCTGTGATGGTGAATAGCAGCCATTACAGCAGGGGCTAGATAACTTCTAATTTGGATGGTTTTCTGGCCTTTTCCTACATTTCCATTTGGCTGGAATTGGGGAAGCTGATGTTTTCTGAGCTGTTCTCCTGGGCTTCTGGAAGTGGGGCTATGAGAGCTCAATTCAGTCCACTTCTTTTCAAATACCAAGCGAGCAGAGTTTGAAATAAGGCTTTACCCTGGGCCTCTCTCCCTCCAGGTGCAAGTTTGGAGCCAGGGAAGTGGGATGCTCTGTATCTAGAGGGACTCTGGGTACAGCCTTGCCTGTATCTGCTGTAAAAGCACTGGGATGTGACACCCTGTGCTGAGGAAGAGACTTGCACAAAGGTCTGCAAACCTCCTCTGCATCACCAAAGGCTCCTCTCTGCCTTCAGTGCAGGAAAACTCCTTCGCCTGCTGTGAATGATTATTTCAACTTGGCAAACTGTGTTCAAAATGAAATCCACTATAGCAAAGGAAGAAAGAACTCTCTAATGTTTGTACTGCGTCAAAATGAGCGATGTCACGTGTCTGGGCTGCCTTGGAAAGCGCAGAGTTGCCAAAAGATGGTGAATGTCTTCAATATGAAGTGAGAGGGACCAGAAGGAAGCTGCTAAAGCCTAGAGAAAATTTCCAGTTACTGCTTCTGTTGATGCATTTCTCTTTAAGGAGTATCCTCTGCTTTGATTTAAGGGTGCTCTTATAGCACTGGAGACCTGATAATGGTGGCGGTGGCCACCTGAGATTGATGCATGGACATTAACGCCAGTGCTTCAGGCTAAAGCGTTGACTTCAGTGCATACATTTCTGCTCCGATCTCTCCATCACTCACCCAGGATGAACCTGCAGCTCAGGCTCACCTACAGCCTCAGGGCAGATGTAGCCAGGAGCCTGCTGGCTCCCTATAACCTGAACTACCCTATTTCATGCAGTCCCGATGCCGGTGGGAGAGGAGCACGGGGTGTTCCAGCTTAGAGCTCCCCACTGTGCCCTTGAGCAGCAGTGGGGTTGTCCTAGGGGGATGTTTGATGTCCCTCCAGCTATTCCCACCCTCATGTGGTGTTACAACCCAGGACACTGCTGTGCAAAGCCCTGCTGAGGTACAGGACAGCTGGCAATGCCCAAAGCCACTGGTTCCAGGGTATGGATGCCAGTATACCCCAGCGGGTGTTAATTCCTTCTGTAGCAGCATGGAGCCCCTTCCAGCCCAGTTCACTGCCCAATTAGGCTGAGATTAGGCAAAACTTAAATAACATGTGCTACTTGCAGTAGTTTGGCTCCAAGGAGTCACATTGGAAGTTGTCACGGGAAGGTCTGGGCTCCCTCAGGCAGAAACAAAGCAGCAACAAAATGCTCCTTCCCACCCAAATAACTGCTCTAACAAAGCCAAGCCCTGCCAGCAGTTTATCATCCCTTGCCCATAGCAAAGCCTCCCCTGCCTGGCCAAACAATGGAAGTGGTGTGCTAAAGGGAAGGACAAGCTTGAGGAAGGCTTGAGAGAGATAATTCTTAAAGATGCTCTTTTGGAACCCAGATCACCTGGTTTTCACCTTCATTTGCTCATTATAGAATCACAGGATGGTTTGGGTTGGAAGGATCTCAAAGATCATCTTGTTCCAACCCCCTGCCATGGGCAGGGAACACCTTCTACAAGACCAGGTAATGCAGTAGAGGTGGAACAAATCATTTCCCTGGATAAACATCAATTCCCTTGTATTGCTTCATAATCTAAAATAAGGGCCACCTTGCAACTATTTTGCTGATATTATGCTTGAGTTGGGGTGATTTAACTGAGAGCAAATCTCTAAATGTCCATGATAACCCCTTACTCTCACAAATCACGACTCAAACCTCCCATGTCACCTTCTACCTGCTGTGAGCCAACAAACTGCAAGGGCTCAAAACTTTTCTTCTGGAATAATGACAGTAAACTTCTGCATCAAAGACAAAATCCAGGCTCACAAGATGCTTCTGGAAACGCATTTCTTTCCCAGCTCATAAAAAATACTGGATCTTTGATGCTGCGGAGAAAACAAAGGGAGGTTATATAGTGTAGACCCAGCCTAAGCGTATAGGGGTGTACGGATGGAGGGGAGAAGCCTTAGGTGACAGTGGCATACCCCAAGCTGGTGTCATGGGGGTTGATTGTGCTCCATAGCCCCTTTTCTCGCTCTCTTCTCAATACCAGGGCGACACCAGCTTTATTCTGTCATTCTTGTGAAATATTTAGTGCTTTTCCTCACAAATGCAGCAGCACATTGGGCACCTCACAGAGGAAAAGTGGTTTAAAAATTAATTGAAAGCTTTTAAAAATTAATAATTATTTCAGTTAATTGAGGTTGCAGCTTAACTTTGTGTTTTTAAGCTGTTAACAATTTGGGAGCTGCTGCGCAGTCACCGTTGGAATAGAAAATGATGAGTACCAAGAGCTGGAAATGCTCAGTCTTCGTCATTTCATGAGCAGGTTTTTGGTCTCTTCCGCGCCATCTGCATTGTTATTGATGGCATTACTGCACCTATCAAAAAATGGATCCATAATGCTGTAATTTAGCTGGAATTTCTTTTGTTCTGGATAATTTAAAATGCTTTCCTGTTGTCCATAGCACATTTGGATATGGATTTTTTTTTTAATGGATACTTTTACTTCTCAGATCCATTGTTCTTTATTTCATAGCATCTGATTTTTAATCACAACTATTATCTTCCTCCCTTTTCTGATTTGTTACTTATTATCTGTGGCTCGGCTCGCTCTTCTTGCTTCCTTTTTTTTTTGCCAGGATTTGTTGTGATCTTTTCTTTGTGATCATCATAAATACGCCTGTCAAGTAGGAACCGAAACAAAAGGCATTTATTTCCCTGAGAATCTGAGAAATTTCTGTTTTCCAATGAATCAGTGCAGAGAGCTATAAAAAAAGTGCTGCGTATGTGAGAACTGGCCAGCAGATTTCGCTCAGGGCTTCTGCCTAGTTACTGCATCCTAATGGGATGGTTAATTCCTGGGGCCTCTTGCGCAGATGCAGAGCCCAGCAGCAGGAGCTGCTCTGCACCCTGGTCTGGTCTCAGCACCAAGAATTGCCTTGGTTTCCTAAATCTTGATCTACAGTTCTTATAAATTCATAAATTCAACTTTGTTGTCCTGCAGAGGTTGACACAGAACAAGTTCACATAATCCCAGACTGGTCTGGGTTAGAAGGGACCTTAAAGCTCACCCAGTTCCAGCCCCTGCCATGGGCAGCCTTCCACTAGAAGCAGGTTCCACTAGAGCAGGTTGCTCCAAGCCCCTTTGTCCAACCTGGCCTTGAACACTGCCAGCAATGGGGCAGCCACAGCTTCTCTGGGCACTCTGTGCCAGCGCCTCAGCACCCTCACAGGGAAGAGCTTCTGCCTAAGAGCTCATCTCAGTCTCCCCTCTGGCAGGTTAAAGCCATTCTCCTTGTCCTGTGCCTACAGGCCCTTGTCCAAAGCTCCTCGCCAGGTTTCTTGTAGAGAAAGCTGACCCCACAACTCCATACCCAGAGCACTGATGCAGCAGGCCATGTCTGAAATGCTGTGGGGTGTGCAGGAGAGGGTGATAAAACAAAAACGTGTATTTTATCATCCCATGGACCAGAAGGGACACACCAGAAACCTTGCCCTGGGGCTGTGTAAGTCAGGCTATCCCAGCCCATTTCTTCCCCCTCACCAGCTGCATAACACACCAAGGCTGCTCTTGGTGTGTTTACATTGATTTTAGAATATGACTTTTCATGAAATAAACTTCAATTGAGAACATAAATGATGTTCTCAGGGGGTGCAGGCAGGCAGCTGCTGCGCCGGGTGTGCGCTCCCAACCCTCACAGCGTTGATTCCCCATTACAAGCACATCATCATGGGGGCTCAGGCGGCTCAAGCGTTCCCATTCAAATGCAAAGTATTCAAAACTTTATGTATTTCACTTTTCATGCAGAAAATTTGCCTATTTCTACTCAGCACACGAGGAACTTTCGTTGGGTGGTTTAACCTTGAACAAAATGCGGTTTAACCATTTTCAGGACAGGAGAACGACAAAACCCACAGCCTGCCGCCGTTCCGCGCCGCTGCTCCACGCATGACGGGTTAAACCTGAATGCAGCAGAACAGCAATCTGTAAGCAAAATATGTAGTTTTATCATTATTCTTTCCCAGCGCTGCAGTGGAAACGTGCTTTGAGTCCTGCTTCGTTTTAGAAATGGGCTTTGAAGCTCTGCCCTGTTGTTCTCTTTTTCCTGCCCGCGTTTGATGACCTGCCAGCCTTCAGCTGGCACCAAGCACAACTCTGCAAAGGATCAGATGGGAAGCTGTGGGGGCCCTCATCCCAGAGATGAGCATCGGCGTAACTGCACCCACAGAGGAAGGCACATCTGCTCGTGGAGCTTTCCTAGAGCATGAGATGCAACATATAGATGGGCTTATGATCAAGGGATGGACTTAACAATGGACACTATTACCCAAGTTATTCATGAATGTGAAACGTGCTGTAATTAAGCAAGCCAAGCAGTTAAAGCCTCTCTGGTATGAAGGACAATGGCTAGTACAAATATGGGGAGGCCTGGTAGGTGGACTATATCACACTACCACACCCCCACAGGGCAAAAGCCTACAGCACCCAGGATTCCCAGGCAGTCTCTCATCCAAGTACTAACCAAGCACATTCCTCAAAGGCACTCCAAGAAATTTAACAGTCATCTGGATTCTCTCCTTACAATAATGGAAGGTGAGCATGAGGTACAATGGGGAATCCACTCACAAAAGCAGCTGGATGTCCTCTACATGTAGGAAGACGGCATTTAGGTTGAACACAACATATCCTGTGCTAAAGCCTGCACTAGCTGTGCAGAAAGATGTGGATGGAGACACCCCTCATCCTTCTCTGACCACAGATTAAAGCTTGACCCAGGTCACCTATATCCTGGTGGATTCCTAGAGGAAGCTTAACAACCAGAAATGAAATTAACTAAACCACCCTCCTGAGGAGGGTACTGTAAGGCTGATGGGCCCCCAAACCATCTCTTGCCTCTCCCAGCAGATGCTGTCCCTGAAGTTGTTCAGTTACCCTGCAGCCCCTCCAAACCTTACAACAACACCCTGGGGGGTAGGACTTCAATTGTGCAGGATATGAGAAAATCATTTTCTTCCTGCCTGTTCTGAATGTCCTGATCCATACTTTGATACCCCGGGTCTCTGTGCTGCAGGGAACTGTGAATAATCTCTCCCGTGCTGCTCCTCATCGCACAGCCTCACACTTCTTCCAGCATGAAGAGCCTCAGTCTGTGTAATCTCTCCACCTGCAGAGCCATTCCCCAGCCCTTATCTTCCTCACCTCCCTCTGCATCTCTTCTACTTCCTATGGTTTTTTTCTGTCTCTTTTATTTTCCCTCCAGTGAAGGGAGCAGATTTCCAAGCAGTATTTAGGTAGCAGGGGAATTATTGATCTGCACAATGACAAATTGATCTTTTCTGTTTTGTTTAACACTTTTCCCCTAAAAATTTCCACACTCAATTTACCTTTTAGGTTACCACAGATCACTGTGGTGATGTTTGTGTAGCAATACCTGCAACACGGATATACAAGGATAAAAGTTACCTTTCCTGAGTAGTAATAGCTCATTTAAGGCTCATGACTGGTTCAAGTACAAATGGACTCTTTTCCCATGCACAGGATCTTGCTGTTGAATTTCACTCGGTTTACTGTCCAGCTGCTCAGTATTGAGAGACCCTGCCACAGCTTTTCACCATCAGCTCTGCTACTGAAGTATTGTCAGCAGCTTCACCCCCTAACAGCTCTCCTTTCCTTCTCCAGGTCATCTCCCGATCTGGAGCTGATGCTCCACCGCAGGTCCCCGGGTACCTCTCTCAGCACATGTATTCCACCACAAAACCTAATTTGTTCCTAATGTGTGTTTCATACTCACGCTGTTATTAGTCAGAGCAGGAACTTCTGCTTTACACAGCAGTGATTTAACATCTTTAAGAGCCTCTGATGAAGACAAGTTCTTTTGCCGAATGCACTCCCTGCTCTGCAAGCCTGCTGGCTCTCCAAGGGCTCACAATGCATCCTTCTGCAAACCCCACATCAGCTCTTCCTCACTATTTCATCTTAATTCTCATGCCTCCTGACACCTTCATTACATTCTCCTGTTTGCCATATGTAGGATTTGACTGGGCAGTCCCCTGGATTGCTGCTGGGGCCCTCTTAAATAGCATTGCGTTTACCACCTTTGGCTCCTTTGGCACAGTTAAACAGTCCCTTGTGCACCACTGCTAAAGGGCTATTTCATATGAGACATCCTCTGGGCTGAATACCCTCTACTCCTCCTGATACTCTTCATCTCTCCGCTTTACTCCCCAACCTCTTCCAACAAAGATGGTTGGGATGGTGAGAGAAGCCCTGGAGGACTCCACAGCTACTGAGAGGTCTGAGGAGAAGGCTTCATTATTCCAGTTCTCCACCTTAGAAAGCTGCTGATAAACAGAAGGTTCATCCCCTTTGTCAGGGTTCTACTCTTAATTTGTCACCTGCAACTCTTTTTTTAATTCTCCTCATTTGAACATGACTTTTACTTTTTGAAGGATACCATTTTGCCTTTGACAGGCCCCTTCAGTCGGTTCTTTAATGAGAACAGCTGATTTCTTCCCCTTTTAAAGTCTCTTCTGATAACTGTATAGATTTGCTCTCATAATCTAATTGAAGATCTTTAAACAATGTCTATGTCCCCTGGAAAAATTTCACCCTTTTGGTGGCTGCTTTTAATTTCTTTTTAACAAGCCTCTCCACTTTTATGTGGCTCCCCTTTTGAAATGAAGTCACAATGAACTCCTTCAGCTCTATTTTTAAACTCCTACAATGTTACTGAGTGTAAGTACATTGCAGATCCATTTATAGAGGGGCTCTTCAGTAACGCTTTAAATTAGCCCTGTAGCCTGCTCAGGATCAAATCTAGCATTGCTTCTCCTAGCTGTCCTGGGAAGGAGTTATTTTCTGTATTGTCTCCAGACATATATTCATTTCTCTATGGGAGTGTTTGAACCAGCATTGTGTTGGGCTGGTTTCCACCCCCTTGGTCCCTCTATCTTCCTGATGGGTATTATGGTTCAGAGTCACATGGCTGGGTGATGACATAGCCTCAACCTTTTGCATCAGCATCGAATTTAAACCCACAATGGGTCTGTTATTTTCTAGCATTTACTGGTCATCATCTTATTCCGCACCTATATCCCCCTCCTCCACTTGCTCCCCCTGGAGCACATGCTTTGTCCTGCTCTGATGTGCCTGGTTTGCCAATGCTCTTCTGGTTCAGGGTCTGTAGGCGCCGTGAAGGTCACCCTGCCCCTCTGATATTCACTGAAAACCCATGGGCTGGGATAAAACCTCAGTAGTGTCCCACAGTGATCTTAGCTGGACAAAAGGGACATTCAGTATACCCCTTCCCCAAAATAAAGGCCTGGGAGAGTTGCCCACTTCAGCTGAACTGCTGCTCCTAAAGATGAACGTGCCTATGATCCTACAGCGTTACCTGGGTTCATATGCACCGGGCAGCTCAAGAGCCTGTTACCAGGCTGGACCCGCTCACCAGACTGATTCTGTAATTTCTGTTGAAAAGAGCATTATTCCAGAGAAGTTAAAAAAAAATCAATTAAAAGCCTCAGGATGTGCCTGGGTAGAAAAACATGAAATTGTCCAAGCACATTTCTGACATGCTCTAAATTAAAATCCAGACCCCTCCTCCCCCCTTCTCAGTTCACAAAATATAAGCCAGGGCTGCCATTTCAAGGGAATATTTGAAATAAACCCCAATACGCAACTCTGTGAAGGATGCAGAGTGCTTTTCAGGTTTCCTTTTGGACTGCAAGTGCCATCATGCTCCGTGACCAGAGAGACTGTCTGCAAAGGCTGCTCTGACCCCTTACAGCCCCTCTGCCACAGAAGAGCTGTGTGATACCCTCCCTGGAGACACTGAAGCTGAGGCTGGATGTGGTTCTGGGCAACCTGCTCTAGTGGAAGGCGTCCCTGGCTGTGATGGGGGTTGGAACTGGATGAGCTTTAATGTCCCTTCTAACCCAGACTATTCTATGGTTCTACGACAGGAGGGAAGGCTGTGAAAACCCGGTTGCCATTCCCATGTTTTAGGCTGAAAGCAGGATCACTCCCTGGCCTCATCATTTCCTCTGAGCTTTTTGTCACAGCTAAGAACTGCCAGGAACATTCGACAAGAGAGGAGAGGGAAACCCAACCGCAGAGCCCGGGTAGCGCAGGCAGCAGGCGCTCCTCTGAAGACAGCCGGCAGGATCTGCCATCTACCCTGGCTAGCTCTAGCCTGAAAACATTTGTAAAGCAAGTCTGCTCTCCCTTAAGACAGTGGGGAAAGCCTTGTTCCTGCCAAAAGGATTTGTCCTGGCAAGGGCTGAAGCAGATACACTTCGCTTTAAACTGGAAAGCGGAGCTGGCAGCATTGGCTTTGCTTGTATCACAGAAGCAGTGCAGCCGGCACCATGGGGAAGAGGGTATCTGCACAGGTTCAGCTGGTTTCTCATTTTCGTGTGATCTCTTAGCAAATGCAGCACACCACACTGCCCCATTTCTACAGGCCCCAAACCCCTGCAAATCCTCAACATCACCCCTAAGGAAAGCCAGGCTCATGAGGATGGGCAGGTTTCCCTCCAGGTGAGCACGGATAACATTTTCCAGGCATTTTGATTTTTTCCCCTTTTAACATACAGAGCCTGCTTATTCATTCGTAGCTGTCACAGTTTCACATCTTCCCTGTTCATGCCTCGAGCATCGCTTCTCTTCCTCTGCATCCAGAGCCTTAAATGCCGCCAAGCGCGGCTCCCGTTGGTCAGTGCACCTGGTTGTTGCTGTGCAGTGATGTGCTTGTCTCGTACAGCTACAGCCACGTGTTTCCTTGTCTCTATGCAATCTCTTCCCAGAGGCTCTGGAGGATTCTGTTTGCACTGCACAGCCTCAGACCCTGGGCTTTAGGGATAAGCCAGATTTTCTTCTGATTAAAGACTTCTGAAAGATTAAAGATACACAGCCGGGGCTGAAGTCAAAGCTGCAAAGCAAAGATCATCCTGCAAGTCCTCCGTCTGCAATTTGATTTTTGTGCAGTCTGTTCTCCTGCATTTTCAAACATGTAAATTGGAAGAGGCAGTCATCTACCACAGAGCATCATAGTGCTCCTGCTCCAGAGCAGGGCTGACAATGGAGAGCCGGAGTCTGGTCAGTCCCTATTCTTAAGGGCTTTCATCCCACCTCAGTGTTTTGGCACAGCCAGTCTAGCTTTGCTAGGTGGTTCTCCTACTCCTACACAGCCCCAGGCTCCTGCTTCCATCTGGCTTTGTTGTGGTCTGCTCCACTTTCTCCTTTCCTATTCCAATTACTTGTCTCCATCCTACATGTACAGCCCTCCCCATCCTCCTCCATGGCCTCTTCCTCAGCCTGGATGACAGCACAAGTCCCTCCATCTCCCCCCACAAGATTTTTCCCCCCAAGGCCATGAGCAAAACATCCTCTTCTCGTGCACCAAAGTAGGTGCCCAATGAGCATTGGACCATTTAGTAGCAGCTCCCCAAAGTGCGGCCTGTGCCATCACCTCTCCAGCAAAGAGCAGATGTGCCCAGTAAAACCTTGCTTTGCCTATTTTATTCTCTCACTGAATGCACCCATCAAGCCACCTTGGTACCAAACAAGCTCCTGCTGGAGCCCCTACATGATCCTTATATGGACAGTGTAAGCATCCTCCTCTGTTTGCTTTGTGCTACTGCATGAGATTACCTGAACAGCCAGGAGCCATCTGAGCAATGTCATCCTGTAAAAGGATGAGCATGAAGCAGTCCAGACAAGCATCCAGCTCTGTCCCAGCACATGCATTGAGACCCAAATGCAGCGGAGGTACCTGTGGGAGCTCCTGGTGATACTGCGTGGCCATGGATCATCCTGCCCCGCTGCCACCATGCTCATCTGTTGGTCCCAAGGAGAGAGCAGGTACCTGCAGCACTGAGGGAAATCGACCCAGTCTCCTGCATAGAGAGCAGCCCCAAAAGGCTTTTAGAACAGAGAGGGCCAGTTTGACTAGGTTACCTTTAAGGTCCCACTAAGCCATTCTATATGTTAGGATATTTTACTTCTGAAATGGAGATGCTCGAAGTGGCCAAGTCAAACAGTAGAAAAAAAGACCTCTGAGTAGAAATAAGGGTTTACGAGCAGCTTCCCCCCCCCCCCCATCCCTGCCAGCTGGTCCTTGCTCCCAGCCCTGCCTTCAGCTGACAGGGACTTGCAGAGCTGCAGCAGCCACAGCATCATCCCTGCTGGGCCCTGGGCTGTTTGTCCTTCCATCACCCGCCGCTCCCTTCCACAGCCTCTGGGCACAGGCTGTAGCATCCCAGTTCTGCTCTTCCTCACCTCCTCCTCCCACACCCAGGAGGCTAGTCCAGGTCAGGGCTGCCTTCTCCCAGGGGCAGGAGCAAGGTATGACAGCTCCTTCAGAGGCATCTGCCTGACCCCAGCACTTCTAATAGAGAAACCTGACACACACACACGCCAAGAGCGCACGCAGATCAAACAGATGCTGTCTGTCACAGAGCTTAAAGCCTAATTACAGAAGATTACAGAAACTATTTATAAATATTTATATCCATTTAAATATATTTATAAACGTATCAGGATTGGATAAAAGTGTCTATTGTTACTTCAGCTGAAGACATAACCAAGTAGCATTTATACAATGCTCATACAGTAATCATTTATTTGTATTAAGCTTCTTTTTGATTTAACATGGACAGCAGCTGTTAACATTTGAATTGCTGTTAGTAGAAAGGAGGTTGGCACCCACTGAGAAGGGGTGGGTAGATGCTGGGAAGATTCGGGGCAACAGAGTGAGTATACTGTAGCATAGAAAACTGTTTCCCTTCTTAGGCAGAAATCCTCCTGGTTCACCAAGATGGATACTGGAAACATATAGTTAGGTTATGGATCTGCTTTCATCATTAATCAGCAGATTTACCGTGGCAGCACACTGCCTACCTTACCCCATCACTCACTTGCATCGCACCCGGGGCAGCAGCCGTCTCCCGCAGCACAGCTCCCTGGTGCTGCTCATCTCACTTGGGTCCCCTACATGTGCAGCAGCACTCAGCAAGTGGAACACCTAAATCACAGCTTTGTGTCACCCAAAGGTTGTCTGACCTCACAACTCACTGCTTTTGTGGGATGCTATGGAGCAACAGCCTCCCCTGGGCACCTCCTGATGCATGGCAGCGTTGTACTTTGTTTGTCCAATGCTTAGGAAGGGCTTCAGCAAAGGCATGTGGAAAGTCATCGGTGATTTCTACTCTTTTCTTTTTCCAATTTGGCTTCCCTAAAGGAAGTCTGTGTAACTCAGACAAGCTGAGCTGAAGGGGCAAAGCCACAGCTAAGAGGGAAATTGCCACGTGCCAACACATGCATAGAAGTTGTGCGAAAGGCAGGAGATGAACCTTCGTGTTCCTCTTGCAAGCACAGTGGGGAAGACTCAAGCCTTACCTGTGGCATTCAGCAGCTGATGGGCCACCAACCTGGCTGGAGGTCTGGACTGGCCTCCATGCTGGCTGCAGATGGCTCTGGATGGATGTAGGGGTACTGGAGGGCACTGAGGGTAAGGGATGGGGAAGTGGAGGAAGCACCAGGGATGGAGAGCAGTGGCAGATGACAGGATAAATTTGGGAAGCACTGAAGGGAAGGCAGCCTGGGGTGGCAGCAGGGAGCCCAGCAAGATGCTCACCATGTGAGCTGCCCCCATGGTTGGACCTCAGGGTTCCCACAGGCCCTGTCAAGGGGAGGGTTCACCTGGGCTGTGCGAGGTGCTTGGCAGAAGAGATGCTGCCTGCCCTTGGGCTCCATCACAGGCACACTGCTGTGTGGTGTGGCAAGGTGGCTTATCCCTGCCTCTTTCCGAGCACTTCTCTTTTCCCACCTCAGGAGAAGACAAAACAGGAAACTTGCTTCGTGCTCCTGGCAGGGTGGTTTCGAGCAGGACAATCCCTTCAGTCAGGCATCAGATACCAGCATGTGAACCATCTGCTTCTTTGACTAAAACACCCAGAGAAAAGCTGCTGGATTGGAAAGAGGATATTAATCTGAAAAGCATACAACAAAGCAACTGCAGGGTGTTTTCCCCCCCGAGCCAGAACGAGCGAGGGAAAGCTGATTACCATGACACACAGGAGCCCTGATCTAATATTCCACTTCAAGATTTGCAAATAATGTGCCCATTAACATTCATTAGCTCTTTAAATAATACCTGCCAGACCTTCCAGGCAAGGAGGAAAGGCCCCTGCACTCAGAAATCCATCACAAAACTGCCTCTAATTGTGCTTTTTCCACAGCTACGTAAAGTCTCAATAAAAACAAGGCAGGACAGAGCAGCGGAGCTGGAGCTGTCACTGCTGTGTGCAGAGCTGCACAGAGGCACCCTTTCCACTCCCAGCTAGCAGCACGAGCATCTTTGCCAATCAATCCGACAGCTCACCCAGGTTCATCAGGGAGACTCCCTGCAGGAATGCGACAAGCCAGCCTTTCACCACCCAAAATAGCTTCTGTCCTCCTGCTCATCAGGGCAGCCCGCAGAGATAAGTGCCATGGTACAGAAAGAGGCGGGTGTCATGCCCATCGTGTCCCAGGGGATGAGACTTGCTTGAGCTTTGGGAATCCCACATTAATACCCAGCTATGGAAAGGTTTGAGGAGGTCTCCTGAAGCCCCAGCTGAAGAAATACCTTAGGAGAGGTGCAAAGTAAAGGTCTGATATCAGGGCATGGCCATGGAGCTGCGATGCTACCTACAAATCTCACTGCTATTTATCATCTGGATTTTCTGCCTTCCCACCTGCCTCCTTCAGAAAGGACAGATCCTTTACTGAAGACAAAGAGTGATCAGGGAAAGTTATCAAACCACTCTTTGGTCATACTGGTCTTGGATGCCCAGACCAGCATTCTCCCGCAGGACTTGATAAATGAAGCTTTCTGGCTGTTAACTGCAAGTTTTCTGCACTGAAAACTGTCCCAGCCAAGAGTATCTATGTTGAGACTCTGCCAGGACCTTGCTGTTCTGTCACCACTGTGACTGCACCCAAAGTGGATCAGAGGGATGTGTTAGAGGGTCCACCAGTGTGAACAGAGGTCATGGACAGTGGTAAAACCATGGTGCTACTTTTGTTCTTGGAATCCCAAATCAAAAGCCTGGGGACATGTCCTTACAGAATTAGGAGTTATTGGAACTATAGACTGAAGATCCCTTGGGCATGTCAACCAAGGTCTACCATTGGAAAATGGCTTCATGTGAAAGCTCTAGGTATAGAGAAGCAATGCTACTATCACCTTCTCTTTAGCTCATTTATACTAATGAACACAGTCTGTGTCACCTACCCCACTACCAGCATGATCTGGCTCCCTCTTTACAGCTCCAGCATTGGTTTGTGCATGTGATGAGCTGCTCAGACGCACCAAGTCTAAAAGAAATCAACCTGCCCAAGTGTAAATAGCTTCTCAGCAACATAAAAGGTGTGGCCTAACCCTTGTGTGCAGCAGTTCGGATCAAGACAGTGAGCAGGGGCAGTGCTATGGTAGACAAAAATGACTTTCTGGGTTAGTCATCATCACCCAACTGGAGCACACTGAATCACCCTGCTAGCACTCAGCGTGCAACTGCTAGGCGCTGTAAAGCTCAAATTAGCTGTCTGCACAAGCACACTCTGGAACTTGTCTGGTGTATTTTAGTGCTTTAAAAATCACAGCACCAGATAAGTAGGTCCCTTTACTAAAGGCCACAAGCAAGCCTAGAGGCATCTTGGGGTCTGTAACACACCATGTTCCTTAGCAAATGGCTCTGTGTTGTCACAGATGCTACAGCCTAAGCAAAAACACTGGGAAAGGCACACTTTCCTTGAGGAAAATCTGTGCAGCAAGGAGGCAGCTGCTTATAGCTGCATTTCTCAGCCCAAAATGAGTCTGAGTGGTTAATAGACAACCTGGACTGACCCGTCCAGTACAACTAGCCAGGTCAAGGAAGGGCAGCAAGAGAAGAGTGGTAGGTGCTGCCAAGGTTCTGCATGTCTGCAGGGTTAGTGAAAGCTGCTCCCCAAAGAATACTCTTGAGCAAAGAGGACTGAAGGAATTCCTTCAAAGAATAAAGGTGAAATACAAAGAGAAATGGGGGACAAACTTGCTTAATGTGTGAACAGTAACAGTGCAATGGAGAAGCACAGAGGGGAAACAGTTGTGTTAAGCACATCTCTGTAGACATTGCAAAGAATTACAAGAGTAAAATGAGTTTATGAGCATACTGAAAGGGCAGTGATCTGATGAAGAAAGGAAATACAGAATTCATGTCCTCTCCTGGATTTCTTCACAGATTTACCAAGGAAGATGTTGCCAGATTGCTCCACATGCCTGGAGAAATTGAAGAGCTTCCAGAGTGGAACAGTGGATGTTACCATCACACTGATGCAAAACAGGCTGTGACCACCACTGCTGATGTAGAAGAGACCATCTTTAACCTAGTCCTTCCTCAGCTCCAGCTCTGCTCCCTTTGACACTAGGACTCTTCCAGCTTGTTGGATAACTATCCTCTCCTCAGACCTGATCTACATTATTGCTACAGGTGCCACTGATCCTCCCTGCTCTCACCAGCTCCTATCTAATTTATCCTACCAGCCACCACAAACTAATCTAAAGCTCCTTAAAAAGAAGCAAATAAATCTGTTTTATGCTATGTACTCTATTCCCACATCCAAGACCTGTGTGAACATGGATAAAATCACTATTTAATAGTGCTGGTCAAGCCTTGCTGCTTGTTCCAAAGCCTCATTTTCAGCCTGTTTGGATCAGCTATTAGAAGTTTGTAGAGAACTTGTGAACACGTTCTTGTAGTACACAAGGGAAGGATTAAGCTGTCTGGCACACGGGAACAGCCTGAGAACAGACTATCAATATTATACCTGGGGTTGGAGTACTGCACAGGAGAACATATGGAGATAGGGATTCACCCAACAAGATGCTGGGGTCTATCAGAGGAGTTTCCTGTGCTCCTGTTGTATTTGGCAGAGATAAACATAAGAAGAATTGCGGACACAGGATCCCCGCCTAGTTTGTTTTGGGAGGGACCTTAAAGCTCCTCCAGCTCCAACCCCTGCCACAGGCAGGGACACCTTCCACTGGAGCAGCTTGCTCCAAGCCCCTGTGTCCAACCTGGCCTTGAACACTGCCAGCGATGGGGCAGCCACAGCTTCTCTGGGCACCCTGTGCCAGCACCTCAGCACCCTCACAGGGAAGAGCTTCTGCCCAAGAGCTCATCTCAATCTCCCCTCTGGCAGGTTAAAGCCATTCCCTTGTCCTGCCCCTACAGGCCCTTGTCCAAAGCTCCTCTCTGGGTTTCTTGTAGCCTCTTCAGGCACTGGAAGCTGCTCTAATATCCCCTGGGGAAGCAGGGGGGTGTTTATCCTCTCTAGAGGTGGGAATAGCTCAGCCTGGATAAGTTTCAGGAAGGTTATATTTATCCCATAACAAGTACTTGAGTAGTTTCCAACACTCCTTCCCCACAGTTGCTTTTTTTCTTACTCCTTTTTCAGTACCTTGGATCACCAGCCTCTAATTATTGCCTGCAGTTATAAACACGTACTTCTCCCTGGAAGAAGTCCATTATTCTTTTCTACCTAAAAATTGAGGGCAGTTAGCAGATGCTCCAATAGTGTGAACACTTGCAATTTATTATTAAAACGAGCCCTCCCCCCTCTGCTCTGAAGGAGTTGCTAACTCTGCTTTCTGTAGCAGGCTACTGAGTTTCTGTAATCCCAAGCAGACAGCACCCTTAGTCTGAAGAACAGACTATGTAATGGGCCTTCCTAGCATTAATATCAGGGAGTCGGTGGGAATCTCTGTGCAGTGCGTAGCTGTAGATCAACTCTCTTGCAGGCATTTAAAGCAGGAGTGGAAGAGCAGAGACATGAGGGAGCCCTTTCAGACTCCACGATTAGACCAATTGAACTTGGTCCCCAGGGAGCATCTGCTAACCCTGGAAACTCAATGCCCAGAAGACAGAACTTCAGGCAGCAGCCAGTTCCCACAGTGCCCTTACACCTTTAAAATCTCAGTACCCCTCATGTTTAAAAGCTCAAACAGTGACTGGATTGAGCCATCTGCAACAAATCGTCCCAATATCATTTCAGTGCTAAAACCCTTTGTGTTAGTTGCCCATAAATTAAAAGTTGCAAAAAAGTTACTTCGAAACCAAGAAGCCATCATCATGGCTTTCCTTGATTAAATCCTTAAA
Source organism: Myiopsitta monachus (assembly GCA_017639245.1). NCBI lineage: Eukaryota > Metazoa > Chordata > Aves > Psittaciformes > Psittacidae > Myiopsitta > Myiopsitta monachus. The sequence continues at coordinate 36,833,242 of CM029917.1, read as the reverse complement.
GCATCTGAAGAGCCCTATTCCAGTTTAAAGCTTCATTTCTAACAACGCAGCTTTCCTTTTAAAAGCTACCTGGCTCTAATACTTGATAACTCCAAGTGCGGGAAGATATAACGTTTATATTAGTTTCTCTAACCTATATAACCTTTTAAATATAAGCAATATAATGTTAAAATGAACTAAAAATAATACTCTATTATTAACATAAGGAACAATATCCAAAGCAGCACTGGGAATTCATGAAACAGTAAAAGGGCTTGTTTGCTGCACTGAGCTTCCCATTAACTATCACCAGTGCTGTTGCTGCTGAAAAGGCCAAAGAGTCTTTTGCAATGTGATTTTCACTACACAGGGCCCAAGAACAGTGGACTTGCGCTTGAAGAGCAGGGTGATGGGACTTGCTCAACTCCCCTTGGCCCATGATTTTAGCTCATTTGGCTGCTATCACTATTGATCAGTGGCTATTGCCTGACTTGTTCCAACTTAGCTCTGCAAACGCTGCAGGAAGAAGCGGCAAACCTCAGTGGTAATCACATAACAACCGACCCTCTGCATCGAACCGGGGGGGGGGGGGCTTGTTGTGCAACTTGCAAACCTCCACAGTGATGAGAGCAGCTGCATTAAAAGGAGGTATAAAAGTAACAGCAAGCACCCTGGTGAAGGGGCCCTTGAAGCCACCTTGAGCTCAACCCAGCGAAGGGCTTGAGATGCCATCAACCCCTTTGACATCCAGACCCATTTTCTGCTCCAGGGGGAGCAGTGCCAGCAGGCTTAGGAACAACAGAAGGGTGAGCATAACCTGAGATATATACCAGCAGGGTTTTTATGACTGTTATTAATGATGCTTTTCCATATTAATTCAGAATGTTAGTATTACTGTAACAGGGATAATAACCATTTGTTATATTTTGATTGGACTGTTAAGACTGTAATTAGACTACCAGTAAATCCATAGCTCCACAGAAGAAATGCTCCCATTTTACATGCAATGACAATTTGGGTCTGACAGGCAGGTGAGGCAGGGTGAAGGGGCAATGGGGCAGATGCAGCTCCCACTTCCCCACCATCAGCAACATCCCTGCAAGCATGGAGAGAATCACCAGGGGACCTTGTTACAGCTTTGAAATGAAGCCCTCCAGCCAGTGCTGATGTCAGAACATGCTGAGGGAGGGTGTTTGAGGACAGCTCGGGATGGCCTCCCAGTTAGCAGGTCATCGACTCTATACCTTGCACAGATCATTATTGGTCAGTGTCTCAATTAACAGCCATCCCAGGGTAACTCGTAGCTGTACCATTAATTAGAGGTCAGAGATGGCTGGAGCTGTCTTACCCAAACTGGTAGGATGCACCTCTCTTTATATTCCCAGAAACACAGAGCAGCCAAAATACAGAATATGCTTCATTTGCTGCCTCAGAACTGCCAAGAGAAGACTTGTCTCAGGTGGGCATCTCCTAAGTTTTACCCATCTGATCACTTTCTGATGGGCAAGTATCAGCTTTGCCAGGAAGAACAACAGACATTGCCCCTAAGAGACTGCATAAAGCACATGTGCTTTGTTCTGCACTCCTCTCCCTGAAGCAGAAAGCATCCCAATGAAAGCTGAGGGCGGGGGGAGCAGTGAGAGGTAGCAGCCATCAATCCATCTGGTAATGCCTTAAATCGCATCCAAGACGAGCATCCCATTAACTTTGTTTCTCTGAAATCCTATTTAGGGAGCCAGCTCGTAAGATGTGGAATAACAGTAATGTGACTTTCATATCACTTTGAGAGAAAACACTTGAATGCACTCTTAGTTTATCTTGAGAAACCAGTCATTGCAACTGCAAGCCGGAGCTGGAGAACTCACTTTCATGCTGGTTCCAACTGATAAGCCCCAAACCGAGCCTGATAGTTGTGTCTTGTTTACCCAAGTGACAAGAAGACTCTTTGTGTCCAAATACTTCTCTGAAAGCACACACCTTAGTTAAAGCCTTGCAAGGGACTTCAGCTTTGAATGCTCTCGTTGATTCACAAGGAGAGGAGCGGATGCTGCGCGGGAGCAATACCGACGCGGAGAACAATCTGCAAACATGAAGCCTGGCAGCAATCACATCTTCAGTTTGCCTGGTTTTATCTGTTCATAGTTGTTGCCTGCTCAGCACACGTTCTCAGTGGCAAAACCCTGCTTTCATGATAAAAACCCCCTTGCTTTTCATGGAAAACTGCTGCCCGACATGACACAGCAGTTAAGCTGTGAACAGGCTAAATCCCCACAATGCAGCCAAGAGGTCCTGGCCCTGATGGGTTATCCCTCAAGGACTGCAACCCAGGAGAAAAGCCTTGGAGAGGCACCCCTCTTCAGTCCTACCTGCCCATCCTTAATTTAGGTGCTTTATTAAGCACTGCTTGCAAGCCTGCTGCTAAATAGCTCATCCAGGGAATATCAAACTGCCTGGAGGCGGAGGATGTTTGTGCCTTCAGGCAAGGATGGGATTTACCCTGTGTCCCAAACAAGTGCTCTGATAACAGGATTGTTTCAGGATGTGTGGAGGAAGAGATAGGGGGATTCTCCAGCTGCGGTCTGGGAGCACACAGCAGCTGCTGGATCTTCTATGGAATGCTATCTTATGTGTGCTTCCCCAGACTTGCAGATTAGCTCCCACTGGGGCAAAACCACAGCTTTAAGGGCACTTTGATAACAAGCTGGCTGCACAGCCCAAGGTCCTATCACTCTTGGCCCCACTTCCAGTACAAGTATGAAGTGGGACAGGGCATACAGGCACAGATGGTCCTGCAGACAATAGGCCCACAGAGCACTGGTGAGAGCTCTGTGCTCTTCCATGTGTCATCTACCCCACAAGCACACTGCAGATAGAGCTTTCTCTGGTGATGCGTCTGTAGGATGGCTTGGACTGATTTAATTCATTATGCTTCATCTCTTTCAGCAGCTAGGCTTAGAGTTACAGAAGCATAGAATGGTTTGAGTTGGAAGGAACATTAAAGATCATCTAGTGCCAACCCCCTGCCATGGGTAGAGACACCAGGAACATCATTTTACATATTGTAAGCATGATCTAGTGGCCTGTGCTTCGTTCATTGTAACTTCTTATTTTCTTTGTTAATTCTATTTCATCTAATAAAGTGCTTTAATTTACTCTAATTTCCATATTGTACTGTAGCTAAAGAACAGAGATAAAGAGAGCTACAAGAAACTTCAACTAGATAATTGGTTAATTAAAACAACTTAACTGGTATGTGGTTTATAACATACTGTTCTCGCAGAAGCAACAATATGGTGAACTGCTTTGGATAGGTAATTCCAAGTTTCCGCTGCCTTTTATGAATGTGTCCTATAAAAGGGCTGGTAATTATGAAATTCAGATCATTAGGATCCCTTTCTCAGGAAGATTTGAACTGCTTTGTATTAAACCCTTATCCACACTTGTCCCGTCCCCCCCTCACCATCTGTTAAAGGCAATTCATAGCTGTCATGGGAATTTGGCCAACTGCACCTACCCTCTGCTACCATCGTGGAAGCAACTTGGGTGGAGAAGACATATTCACAACCATTTCCCTTCCTGAAAGAAGCTTGGATCAGGTTGGATACCATGGAATGAGGGCAAATGACTGCTGAGCCTGCTCCAGGCAGAAGGTGCTGGAGAGGGCAGGATGGGTGGTATCAGGGTTGGGCTTGGGCTGGGAACATGCAACCCAATGTCAGAGAGCCTGCAGAAGGGACAGGGATCAGAGAGCCAGGCCTAGGAGAAAGTGGAAAGGGAAGATCTCCTGGATGAGAAGTGGCTGTGCAGAGCTTGCTGCAACCCTGACATCAATGGGTCACTTGCTCAAACCAAGTCTGGAAAAGCAAGGATCTGCCTTTGAAAAGCAGGGGAAGAGCTGTTAATAACCCTCAAATGTTCTCTTCTGTCTGGTCAGCTTGTGCCTTTGGGCCACTGCACTAAGACCTCTCAGATGAGTTGGTCTACAAGCGCCAAGACATTCCCTCTCACTTGGCTTCAGTAGGAGAAATGCGGCCCATATAGAAAGGGGACATTTGAGCTGGAGATTAAGGCACTGAAATTCAGCTTCTGGTGTGCCTGTGTGCTGTGTGAATCCTACTGTGGTCATTTTAACAGCAGTTCAGGTACCCAGCTCATACAGGTACCTGCAGTTATGTCCCAATTTAAGCTGAAGCCCACTTGCAATGAGAGAGTGGGTGGGACTGTACACCTCCATTCAGATAGCAAAACCAGGCATTAGACAAGTGCTTTCTACAGGAAGCAAAATAGAACCAAAAGCTCCGCTCAAACAGAAAAAAGATAACAGGGAACTATTTTTTAGTTCTCAGTTCCAGGTGATTTAAGTAATTGGAAAATCATAGTTGTGAAACAGCTGTTTGCAGAGCATCATAATCAGCCACACAACTCAGCAGGGCCTAAGAGCAGCAGAGTGGCTCTAAAAACCCCTTAAGAAATGTGCTTTTCTGGGGGAGACATGTCACAGAATCATAGAATAGTTAAGGTTGGAAAGGACCTTAAGATCACCCGGTTCCAACCCCCCTGCCATGGGCAGGGACACCTCACACTAAACCATGCCATCCAAGGCTCTGTCCAACCCAGCCTTGAGCACTGCCAGAGATGGAGCATTCACAACTTCCCTGGGCAACCCATTCCACTGCCTCACCACCCTTACAGTAAAGAATTTCTTCCTCATATCCAATTTAAACTTCCCCTGTTTCAGTTTGAACCCATTACCCCTTGTCCTCTCACTACAGTCCCTAACGAAGAGTCCCTCTCCAGCATCCCTAGAGGCCCCCTTCAGATACTGGAAGGCTGCTCTGAGGTCTCCACGCAGCCTTCTCCTCTCCAGCCTGAACAACCCCAACTTTCTCAGCCTATCTCCATACGGGAGATGCTCCAGTCCCTGGTCATACTCGTGGCCTCCTCTGGACTTGCTCTAACAGTTCCATGTCCTTTTTATTTTGAGGACACCAGAACTGCACACAGTACTCCAAGTGGGGTCTCAGGAGAGCAGAGTAGAGGGGCAGGATCACCTCCCTCGACCTGCTGGTCACGCTCCTTTGGATGCAGCCCAGGATACAGGTTGGTTTCTGGGCTGCGAAGCGCACACTGCAGCCGGCTCATGTTCATTTTCTCATTGACCAACACCCCAAGTCCTTCTGCACATGGGCTGCTCTCAATCTCTTCTCTGCCCAACCTGGAGCTGTGCCTGGGATTGCTCCGACCCAGGAGCATTTTGAGATGGCAGCTCTAGGAACAGCAGCTCCTTCAGAAAAAGATGAAGTCTTCAGGACCATAAGGATGCAGTGATTTATGTAACGCTTATTAAGAGACTGTAGCCAGCTTGCTGACAGACACTATCATTCCAAGCTCTTGCTGCTGCAAGAATACCAACTGTAAATAGTGTGCAACTCTAACAGTGCAAAGAAAACTCTGAGCACGTGGAAGATCATCACCTCCTGTCTGGAAGTCGTAATTGAGGAAAGCACTATGGATTTGGAGAAGGGAGATGACTGCTTACACAGCTAAAGCCAAGCTCATGCTTACATACCATGCTCAAGTGATACCTACATAAGGGCTGTGTCTTCCCAAATGATGTATTCAGATCACGCATCCTTCCCTTCACATTATTAAGTTTGACTCAGTGCTTTGAATTCTGCTCCAAGCAATCCATAATCTCCAACCAAATAATCATAAGGGCCCTGCTGGCCTTAAAACATATGTCTCTGACAATAGCAATAAACCTATTTATTACTATTGCGACCACTGAAGAAAAGTCCATGCAGTGCAAGTATCACATCATCCAGATTTATTTGTAAAGCAAGCCATAGCCAGCATTTGCTAAAAGGATCAGATAAAAATATTACTCTTAAGATCTACTGATCATGTATGTGGGCATTTAGATAGAGACAGTTACCACTACAGAGATGGGGAGAGGAAAAAAAAAAACATAAAATGAGATTAAGACAGAAGGATATAAGCTACCATAAAAGTAACTCAATAAACAAGGCACTGAGCTCAAGTCTGTACCATCCACAGCAGCATCTCACCACTATAAACACAGGGATACATTAGGATCAGGTTAAAGAAATCTAAGGAAAGGAAAATGTTTCTTAGACACAGGTTTTGCCCAAATACCCCAGACCCAAATGTCACATGGGCCAGGGCACCTACTGCAAAGCTTTAGGACTAGCAAGTGTCTATCTCTGGTGCTCGCTAGAGCAAAGCAGCTACTGCCCCAGAGGTTCTGAAGCAATAAATGTATTGACAGAATAATGATAACATGTTTGCAGTAGAAAATTGCCTATATTCAGGCAGTGTCATGCTATAACTCTGCAACAATAATAGGCAGTCGAAGAAATAGGAAGAGAAAGAGATTTGGAGATATTTTCAGCTTTTAAAGAGAATTAAGCAAAATGGAAATCACTAGCAATACATGCACTAGAATAGAATTGCACACAAAGACAGAGGAACTGTATGGGCTCCACTGGGGTATCTTTACATATTTAAGAACACAAATGCCTACAGGACCAAACAAGCTTTACAGCCTTCACTTCCCTCCACTGATACACGAAAAGCAGGAGACTTGCAGAAATAGAGTTAATTCACCATTGGATATGCAGAGAGAATAGCTGTAATAAAAATGAATGTGCTCCTTGGCTAGTATTTATTTTTCAAGTGCTCCTACTAAAATCCTGGGTACAATTGAGGCAGAAGAGCAAGAGGACATTTCAGACTTTTATGGGTAAAACAACCCTCAATCATGAGCAGGAGAGCAGGGGAAGTGAAAGGAATGTCATTCCTCTATGTAAAAACATGTATATGATCAAGGCTAGACTAAGAAAGGTTTTCTGGTGCTACAGATTATAACACCAGGTTTAGGAGCTTTCCCCCTTCTCTACAGAGAAACTTTGGAGCTTGTAACATGTCTGCGGCTGGAATAGGCTCATGTGGCTGCTCTCAGAGCAGCTGATGTCAGTGCATATTAGTTGACTGGGAGCTCTCAAATCCCATTTTCCTCTTCATCCCACTGTCCCTCACTTCATGGGGAAGATAAACAGGGACATAGAAAGATATTTTGAATCCTAAAAGCAAGGAGAGTTCTGACAAACAGAATAACACACCAGACTTTATACTTATAAATATCTGTTTATTGGCCAGCAAACAGCCTTTAGTATATATATGTATCTATAATTTTATTTGCTTACTTCCTTCCATAGAAGTTTATTCTGCCTAAAATACTCACTAAGATTTTATCGAGGGTAATAATACTGATGTGAAATGAGTGGATCTATGATGCTTCAGGCCGTACCTATTGCCACCGATGGCAGAGAGTGGCAGCTTAGATTATAAAAGGATGAGATGAGAAGCCTCTGGCACCAACAGAAATGAAGCACAGAAGGGAGAGTGCAGCCCCTTTTACAACAGTGTATCTGGGATGTTAAGAGTGACTCCTCAGCATCAAAGCTGTCCTACTTCCAGAGCCTTATCATATTTGCCAAAGCACAATTCAGGGAAAAGGACTTCAGCAAAAAATTACATTCCACAGGAAGACTTGGTAATAAATAAATCACATCCCACTTCTGGAAACAATTGCCCATGATCAATAATGAATAAAAAAAGTGAGGTCCAAAGAAGTGTTGTGACAGCATGACATGTAAGTGAGTGACAGCAAGGATTTTGCTTTAGCAGCTAAATCAGTGCCTGATAAAATATTACATTTCCCTAGACTAGAAAGGTGCTGCAAAATAGGAAGAAAACTCAACACGGCCAACAAGGGCCCTGCAGCACAGCCCAAAGACAGATCAGGTTCTGAATATAAAGCTACCTGCCTGGGCTCAGAATTGCTGCACTGCACAGACAAAACTTGGCACCAGCACATAGGTGCAAAGATGGGAGAGTGAACTGCTTGCACTGAGGACCAGGGCAGCTCCATACAAAGGCTGCTGAGACCAGGATGATGATAGAACATTTTGTAAGGGATCTTGAAGCTCATCCAGTTCCAACCCCTGCCACAGGCAAGGACACCTTCCACTGGAGCAGTTTGCTCCAACCTGGCCTTGAACACTGCCAGGCAATGGGGCAGCCACAGCTTCTCTGGGAACCCTGTGCCAGCACCTCAGCACCCTCACAGGGAAGAGCTTCTGCCTAAGAGCTCATCTCAATCTCCCCTCTGTCAGGATAAAGCCATTCCCCTGTCCTGTCCCTACAGGCCCTTGTCCAAAGCCCCTCTCCAGGTTTCCTGGAACCCCTTTAGGCACTGGAGCTGCTCTGAGGTCTCCCCTTCAGGAGCCTTCTCTTCCCCAGGCTGCCTCAGCCCAGCTCTCTCAGCCTGGCTCCATAAAAATGTTCCCTAGTCATCATCTGTATCTGGCAGAGCCTCAGCACTGTTAGCACAATGTGGGATTACTGATCATCAGGTGCAGCACTTGGGGGGCATAACCAGAGATGCGATCTCTGCTGCAAAATAACAGCAGATATCCTGGTACCCTGGTCCTTTACTATCTCAACACCTTCTGACATGCAACCCATCTGCCATCTGCATTGTGGGGACACGCCAGGCTTTGCATTTTCAATTGCTAAAGGCATTTGTAGCTTGCAGCTTACACATACCTAAATTTCAACTCTTCCATCTGTCTTTAGAGGGCTTAATACAGAAACCAACAACACTTATTTCCCTGCAAGAGCAAAGGAGAATGGGTGTGATAAGACATTGCAGTCCAGAAAGGTTCTGTGAAGGATTCACACTGAATGAAAAGTCTGTGTCATGGGGAGGAACGGCTCTAATTCACATCTGAACAGCCTGTACATAAACTATTAGGAGATCCAAAGATCCCACTGCCTCTAGAGACGTTAAGGCAGAGCTATCCTACAGGGGCTGACCTTTATCTCCTGTAGAAAAAGCCTTTATGTTTCCTGAGGATAATCTTGGGTCTTGCTTAAACATAACCAAACCTACTTTTGGTCAGTAATAACATGGAGCTCAATTGCTGGACCTGCCACATTCATGAGCCAAGACCTTACTGTTCTGCTCATCTCCGAGCGCTCTCATGCTGCCAGGGCTCAACTAATCATTGTGAGCTCAACTGATTATTATGAGCTGTCATTTAAAGTAAAGAGCTTCATGTCCAGCTCCAAACCTGACATCATCTCTACAGATAAACACAAACACAGAAGCAAACATCATTTTCGTGACCACAGTTTCCAGTTTCAATGACTGCTACAAACAGAAGGATAAAGTGCAAATCCATCCAGATATGTATTTACTTAAAAGCCTTGTAAGGACCCATTTCACGTAACTGAGAACACTTGGGCACCAACTACCTGAGGAAAAAGCAAATATGAAAACAATCCATGAAGAAAAGGGAGCATAATTAGGAATTCTCAAGAATAGTTGACATGATGCCAAAACCCCACAGTCCCACAACTTACAGAGGAGCTGTGCTGCTTTAATAGCATTCCTGGTGACTGTCGCAGCCTGCAGCAGAGCTGGCTCAGTGTGTGTGGAGGACTTGTGAGATGAGCACATGCCCATCAGTTATCATTCCCAGTTTGCACCCACGGGCCAGATTCGGCTTCGAGGCTTCCTGATAAACTGAGTCCTGATTGGAATCTGAAAATGAAACTGCCTGAGCTCATAGCTTCCCTTCCCCGCTCCCCAGCAGTGAGTCAGACAGCTTTGCAAGAGCAGCGCTGTGCTGAAGATCAAGAAGGGAAATGGAATGATGAACAGGCGGCAGCCAGCTGCTCCTCTCCCAGGCACAGCAATAAGCTTTTCAAGTCCTTCTCTCTGGTTTCTTGGTCATCCAACCATGACACCACCCGAGTCATCCTGCCTGCCTCTGAGGACACTGCGACTGTGTCAGGGCTGCCATGAACTGGCACCAAGACACCCCTCCAGTGGTTGCTCCCATCTGCCCAGCACTTCTGCAGCACAGGCAGCACCCAAACCCATGCCACCTCACCCCAGGCAACTCCCTGCATCCTACACCAGCTCTTCTCCTCCTCCAGACAGGAGATGGTGAGAAACTGCCACTTGTGATAGGAGGGCTTGAGTGTACAGTTTCTTGGTGTGTCTAAATAGGGGATGCAAGGAGATTTATTTAGTATGCCATGCCTAGGCTATATATAATCCTGTAGTCCTGGGGATCAGGAAGAATTACTATTTCTGCCACTTGATGTGTAATTTGGGGTTTGGGTTTGCTTGGCTTTTTACTTCTGTAGCATCAGCAAGCAGCCACAGGTGAAGGTGGATTTGGCATGGGAAGCTGCATCCTGCTCCCCCACGCAGGATTAACCTGATAACCAGGGTTAGGATCAAGAAGGAGGTTTTCCTTAAACCAGGGATCACAGGGATGCCTTTATAATTTTCACCTTCTTCTATAAGATGGCATTAAAGTACCAAAGGCCACCTGGCCATTTTTATTGAGCAAATACCCTGCTGCTGCAGGAGCCCACAACACTGACAACCTTCAGTCTCTCGCTTTCTACCTGACACACTGGTTTCTGTAGTGTTTGGTATTTTAGCCTTGAAGTTAAGTACATTAAAGTATCCTGGAGGATTATCTGTGGCTTTTGAAGCTCCAGGATGTTCCTCCAAACCGCTGGATTTAATTTCTATTTCAGAGTTGTCTGAGCTCACTGTGGCACCATGCACTCCTCCAGCCTCCTCTTTCACCAGCTACATGACACCACACATAGAAGAGGTACCCAAGAGCATCACTCTGATTGTTATCCTTAACCAATTTACAATCATTTACCAGGAACACTCAGAAAAGCCTGCTCAGGGGCCATAATACACTGTTATAATAATGTTTTATTCTCAATTAATTATTAGCTATATCTTTTACCAGCTGTCCTGCTATTTTATGCAGGAAAGGCGTTCAGCAAAATAACTTCAGCAATTTCATTCTGTTCTTTGTTTTGAGTCAGTGTTCCCTTCTCCCCACCCTCAGAAGCTTTCTCAGTATTTCACATTAGCACAGTACATGTTATTAAGCCGCAAGTTCCCCAGGAGTTTCTCCAAAAACACTTGGAAGCCCATTGCACAGCATCCCTAATTTAAATGCATTTGACTCAATAATACAATTTAATAACCACCATAGTTACAGTTTAGAAAGAAAAATACCTCATTAGCTCTGTAAATTTGCAATACATTCCCCCCCCCCCTTTTTTTTAATCACCAAGCAGAAATATTTGGGGAACATATTTGAGTTCTCAATAATGCTACCATCAATTTTATCGTGCCCACTTACTAGTGGACCTTACACCAACAACAGTTCCTTTTAATTCCCAATATTAGATTTCTTTTAGCCTTAAATTTTTATTTTCTTTTGTTCTTTCCTTCCCTAGCCAGATACTGTCAAATACTACAATAGCTCAGCTTAAAAGGCAAAACCCAGATAATTAGGGTTATATTAATTATTCTCTCTTCCCTTCTTTATATTTTGCATGCACATGTCTGCACTAACAGCCTCTGCCTGTCACCTACACTTAAAGAAACATCTTTACCTCTAAGAAGCAACGCTATTATTAATGCATGTATATCATTCACATACATTTACTGTCAAGATGCTGGCATCTTGATGTTGGCAGCCATCCAGCTGCCAACCTTATCAATATAAGCAGAGAAATTGGAGAAGGGGCAGCCAGTGATTTCAGTGTCGATGCTGATTTGCAGACCAAGTTACTCCTTTTTGACAGGACAGGGGTTGGGCTGCTGCATTACTCTAAGGTACAAAGCAATTTGTATTTGCTTATTTATTCTACTCAGCAGAATCATGAGTGTTTGGAATCTACTCAAACATGCAAAAAAAAAAAACCCCTCTGGGAACAAGCAAGTTCCTCTGTGCTTTCCCTCTCCACCAGTTTTGCTCAGCATTAAGGTTGCTGGGAGAAAGCAACACAGCATCTCCCCACCCTGGTCCCCACATCTCCCCAGGCCTTGCCTGCTCCTTCCCCAGCAAAAATAAGCAGAGCCACTTGTGTCCCCTCTGATAAAGCAGGGTCTGGAATGACATCAGCCTTCCACTTGTGTTACCCTGACACATCCCTCCCAACCATGCCCCAAGAATGGCTTCAGCTTACCAGAAGAGGACATACTACAACCACGGCTTGCCTCCTCACCAAAGATAAAGGAAAGGGATGCTCTCAGACCAAGCAGCCCTCAGGATCAAGGACAGCTTTTAAAGACTGCAGATTTGCCACAGCTGAGGGGACTCCAGGTATCAGCCTCATCAGCTTCTCCCTGGCAACTGGGCCCTAACAGCAGCCACCTGGATCAGCTCATCATCTGCTGATCCTGCTGCTGTGGTATCTGTCCTGCCCCAAACCACTGAGTCTGCCTTTCCCTGTGCAGTCCCAACAGGCAGAAGGACAGCAGAATTCATCTGCAGGGGAAGGTAGGGCTGCTGGAGAAGCCAGGCTGGAGAGAAGTAGGTGGGTTTGCACAGAGAAACTGTGCCAGCAAGCTTCAGAAAAGCGAGAGCATCTTCTAGGGCACATAAAGGATTCAGTGTGTTCATCCAACCATATTGAGGCATTGATTTCATAAAAGCTGACTTTATTTTGGGTTAGCTCCCCCGTGATGCTCTCTATCCTGCCCTGCTGCATTACCCCCTTGCCTGAGTCCCACAGCGGGGACAGAGGAGCTCGGCGCAGAAAACATGCTGCTGGTTGGAGGGGGATGGAGGCAAGAGCAGAGATGCTCGGGGACAGGCCAGGCAGGCTGTGCACAGCCTGTGATTGCTGTTCTGGAGGCTCAGCCAGACCTGTGAGCTGCTCTGCCCCTCTCCAGTGCCTCCTCCCAGCTCTCTCTGCGCTCCCTTCCCTGCCCTCGGGTTCTACAGCTATAATCAAATCATAACTTTTATTAAATTTGAGATTACTTTTAATGGAATCAATTTCTTGCGTGGTGCTTTTCCCTTCTGCCCCACGGCTCAGCCGCGGTCTGCACTTCTGTGGTTTTACTCTGGCTTTTATCTCTGCTGCTGCCCTAATGCCAAGTGCCGGCTGGGTAGGGGAGCACCCACACCCCTGTCCTGCCTGATGGACAAGATACAGCTTTTGCTGTGTGACGATGCTCACCTCTTTTGTCACTGGAGCAGACATCCCTGCAGAGGTGGGGCAGGGATAGCGGGATTTATCCCATGTTGCAGGTGGCAGCATGGATGGTGTTGGCACCTCTGGGTTCCAGAAATTATCATAGAATCACAGAATCCCAGCCTGGTTTGGGTTGGAAGGGACCTTAAGCTCCTCCAGCTCCAACCCCTGATGCAGGCAGGGACACCTTCCACTAGAGCAGGTTGCTCCAAGCCCCTGTGTCCAGCCTGGCCTTGAACACTGCCAGCAATGGGGCAGCCACAGCTTCTCTGGGCACCCTGTGCCAGCGCCTCAGCACCCTCACAGGGAAGAGCTTCTGCCTAAGAGCTCATCTCAGTCTCCCCTCTGGCAGGTTAAAGCCATTCCCCTGTCCTGTCCCTACAGGCCCTTGTCCAAAGCCCCTCTCCAGGTTTCCTGCAGCCCCTTTAGGCACTGGAGCTGCTCTAAGGTCTCCCCTTCAGGAGCCTTCTCTTGTCTGGGCTGCCCCAGCCCAGCTCTCTCAGCCTGGCTCCAGAGCAGATGCTGCTCCAGCCCTTTGATCATCTTCACATCCCTTTCCTTTTCTCCCAAAGGGAAGGGAACCCTCATCTTTCCCCTTGGCTTTGCTGCTGCATTGGAAACCTTGCGCTAGACCCAGTTGCTCTGAAGCTCCTGAAGCTCAGACAGGCTGAAGGCACCTGACAGGGGCTCCCATCAACCTGCTCACGGTGCCTGCCCTGGCTCTGGGAGGATGCCTGCTCCAGGGCTGCCCCTCAGGCAGGCTCTCTCCATGATGAAGTGGACCACATGGATGCCACCAAGCACAGCAGCTCAAGCCATGCTTCCCAGCCTTCATGGGTTTTCAGTTTCCTAATAACCATATTGCCCCAAATGGCTTCAACTGCACAATTTTGTGTAACTTTGCAGTCACCTTCCCCACTTCCCCTTCTGCTTATTCTTTTCTCTTTCTTCCTACAACACCTCCAGATTGTATTATATCCTCTGATGCAAAAATGCCCATTCTCCTTTCACTTGTAACTGTATAATGACAACAAGAAAAATAACAGTGACAGTTTTTATTTGGTCCTTCTCCTGCTGATGTTCTTGAAAAGGCATTTTAAGATCCTAACTTCAGATCTCATGTGCAGATGTTATAGGTCTCGCAGCTTTCTCGGTTAGAAACTCGATTTTCTCAATTCTCATTTGGGAACAGCAGGTCAGGCTGCCTCCTCCTTGTTTCCAGACCTGGCTCTTGTCCAACCATCTTTCTCACAGAAACTTTCTCCCAGTTTGTAATACCTGAGCTTTGAAAAGATGGATTTAGCTCTGGTCTGAAGGCGCGCAGCGCTCCGGCTCGTGGGCTTTGTGCTGTCTATTAGGCAGTTTCATCGAATTTCTGTGGGAATTCAAATTTAATTCCTCCAAAACAAATAAAGATGTATTATTTGGAGTGGTTTCTTCAGATGGAGCAGGAGTAGCAGGTACTGAGCACAGCAATGTGCAAAGGTGCCCTGAGGCTGCTCCAGCCTTTCCCAACTTGCATTCAGCACAGCTCCGTGCCCAGCCTGCACCTAACACTTACCAAGGAGCCAGTCAAGGTGTATCATGGGGCACAGACCACACTGGTGAATAATTATTCAAGGCAACAAGCAAAAAACTTCTCTAACCCAACCTTTTGCTTCCATCAGCCTGTTTGGTGTTCATGTCACACTATAAGCATCCTAAATATTTGTCCTGAACACAATACCTAGTGCTATGTTAATACCACCCCGTACTTGCTCTCCTCCTGGAGAAATAAAGCTGGAATCTACTGTCTTATTTGGTCAATAAGAAACAATATCAGCTTTTTCCTTCACTCTCTTAAGTTTAAAATAGAGCATAAGATAAGGGGCTTCATGTATCTGCTCTCTCTGGTCTCCCTGAATGCACTAAAATATCTTCCATGGCTGAGCAACCATGTGGCCAGAAGCGGGTACTCCATAATTAACACATCCGTGTAAGTGTTCAGGGTATTTAACTACTTCCAAAATAGTCTCAAATGTCCCTTTTCATCTAGAATTTGAAGGAGATTTTATACTGTTCTTTGCATCCTTCCTAAGATAGGAATCCAGAGCTCTTTCCCCAAACTAGAGAAATATCTCATGCCGTGACAACAGGATGAGAAGCCTATAGTCTGTAGTTATTCAGGTAACTTTCTTCTTTCTCCTTCTTTCAAAGTCTAACTTCTTTTTTTCAGCCAAGTCCATTCTCTGTGTATCTGTGCCTGCGAACAAAAGGATGTTATTCTTTGAGATTCATTTGAAATGCTCTTCCATGGTCATTTATGAAAGCATAAAAATAGATTTGAGTCCTGAAGCATGAGACACATTACCAAACGCTATATATATATGAATAGATATTTGTTTGTGTGTGTGTGTGTGGTTTTTTAAGGACTACATTCCCTTTTCTGGCTGTGCATATGGGGTTTATTCCTGCAAAGAGCGAAGTTTTTTCCAGTCTCGCACAAATCACCAGGACTGAGGGAACTGCAGCTCTGCCGTAACTCTGCCTGTAATTAATAAATCATCTAAAGAGCAGAGAGTAACAAGTCCACTTTGAGGTCCAACAGGAGACTTCCAAGTATAGAAGTCTTTAGGAAATGAAAAAAAACCAAAGTCAATTTCGGTGTCTGCTATCAGCTCCTCTGTTGCTGTTGCTGGGATCCATAAGGAAGCTCCAGTTCTGTAAATACATGCCTTCCTGCAGGTTTAGGAGGTGGGTGGTACTGAGCTATGGCTCCGGTTGCACTGAGCTCGGGGATGGACATGTCCCCTTTCCTGAGCATGGGGTTTGGTGTTATTGCCACAGTGTTTTCCATGCTCTGTCAGAGCAGCCAGGCCAGCGAGAGCAGCATTTCAAATGCTGACTTTCTGGCTGTATTTTAAGCCTCAGGTTGCAATAGATAATTAGCTCTCTTTCAATCAAGCACATAAATGCCAGCCTCTTCTATCCAGCTTTATTGAGTAAAGTTTGATCAGAAGATCATCTCTTTCAAGCCCAACATTGTCAGCATGTGGACGATCATCAACCTTGGTGACCTGGGCATTATTTTCAGTCTTTTCCTGCCTCCCTGCATGCTAATATCTGCCTGACAAATAACTTTCCTGCTCTATACCCTGGCTCATTCAGAAATACCCATTTCATTATGAAAGCCATTGGTGGTACATTGTCCCCAGCATCGTCTTCCTGGGGCTGATGGCTTTTGTTCTCAGCTATGCCCCTGCCTGCTCCCACTTCTCTTGAGACTTGCCTGGCACAGTGACCCCAGCTCCTTCTGGACTGGGACATGCTTGGGGAGGTGGTGGATACCATTCTGTACCCTTGCTGCTGTCCCAGGGCTCACATTGAGCTGGTGAATGTCTCACCAAGCAGCCTCTGGGCTGCTTATTTCCCACTGAATGAAGAATACAAATCTTTCTCAGTCTCTGAGGGAAACACGTTTTTCAGTGACACTTCCAAGAGGACAGCCTGTCCTTTCTCCAGAGCCATCACAGTGTAACACCCCAATCTGCAGACAAACATTATGCAAATGTCTCTTCTGCAGACATCGTAAGAAATGTTTCTTTTATTGTGCTTCATTAAGACATTGGCATAAAATGTCATTGCAGCCTCTGAGGTCTGCATCCTTCCCATCAGAGACAAGATTGCTTTCCAGTTTACGTCTGTTTTCATTTCTGCAGTTATTAGAAGCCGGGTCTTGATCCTTGCTGCTCAAAGGACCCCACTGGTGGTTCAGATCTCCGCATCCAGTTATTTACCAGGCTGCTTTGTCTCCTTCCCAGTAGTCCATGAGCCATCCACACCTCCAGTGGAGCTGCATCTGGAAAAGAAGAGAGGACACAAACCTGAATGGAATCAACTCCAGGTAGGACCTGGGTATCACACCATCTTTAGGCCTTTACTTTTGTCCCCGTGGTGGTCCCAGCTCACTTCCAAGCTGATATGGGCTCTGCTTGTAGGTTGCTCCGGACTCTAAGCTACAGGAATAAGAATGATGTTCCCAACATCTGTCAGCCTGCTCAGGAAAGACCACAGCCCCTGGGAATGTGTTTATCTCTTTCAAACAATACATGTACGTAGCACACTCCATGTAGCAATAAAAAATTGAAGTTTTCTTAGAAATGAAGCTTCCTTGCCAAAAGTCCTTGAATCTTGGTCTAATAACCCCTGTATCCTGCTGTGGATTGCTGTTTTCCATGGGTGCTCACAGGATGCGGTTTTTATGTGGGTGTTCCCATGCTTATGGGCATGCTGTTATGTGGTGTTTCTGTACATGTCCTGTGGCCACTGCCATTTCTGTGTGGATTTCCTCGAGCTCTGCTCCTGCCTTGCCTGTAGTTGAACTATTCCTCCCAGTCTGCCCAGTCCAGACCAGCCACAGCTCTATCAGCTGTGTCCCCATACTGCTCCACTCTTTACTCTGCTGGTCAGCCTTTAGCTCCATCTCATGAGATCTCTTCCCTCAACCTTTGTCCAAGCCATTTGCACCCCCAACCCACCACCAAGCAGAAGGAGCATGGCACCTCTCAACCTATGTACTTTCTTTGTGAGTAATTCCCTCCCATTCCAGTACAGGGAAGAAGAATAGCAATGGCAATAAATTGACTTTTCAGTGGTTTGTTTGAACTTGCCAGTTCCTTTCCTGTGCCTGAAAACATCTCCTCTCTACTCACTGTGTGAATCTTGTAATATCTTAATGTAGGCAAGGTGACCCAAATGCCTCCCCAGATGATAGGAATGGGCATTGCAGAGCAATCTGATCATGGGTTGAATTAGATGCTCTGGATAATGCTTGTCGTCATGTAATGTACCTGTAACACTATTTCCTTGAAATATAAAAAGTGGAGGAAATAGATAAGTAAATATAGTGCCTATATAGTAATAGATAAGTAAATATAGTGCTTACTTGGAGAAAAGCACTGGCGGAGTACTAAAAGTGAGTTGTTTGACAGAGTACAATGCATCCCTCACTTATGGAATCATAGAATAGTTAGGGTTGGAAAGGACCTCAAGATCATCTAGTTCCAACCCCCCTGCCATGGGCAGGGACACCTCACACTAAACCATTACTTCATTACTCTGTTGGAATATATACTGCTTGAAGGCATTTTGACAATTATTCATGTCATTTATTCATCCATTTATTTATTTATCTATTCTCACTTTCAGCAAGACCAGGTGTGCTATGTATTTGGAAGAGAGATGCTCACAATAGGGTATTTGTGTAGGAAGCTGCAACGGATTCTAATTGTGAAATGGAAATAGTCCTAAGAACTTGGTCTCTCTTTAATCCTGAAAATGAACATTGGTAATCACCCTTCTACCGAGAAGCATCTTAGCACATTCCTGCAGACTCTGCTGAAAACAAGCGCAGGAAATTTCACCCTTGAAAATATTTTGCAAAAAATATAATGAACGAACCCAAAAACACTGAATCAATTTTTTTTGCATCCTTGGCAGCGAGCGCCTCGCTGAAATTTCTATTAAGCTCTGGAAAGGCTGTTCTGTGTCAAGAAGAAAAAGTCAGCCCCTTGGATTTTCTGTAACAGATGCAAGCCTTCTAATGAAAAACCCAGATAGCAGCAAGCCCTCGCTTGGTTTTCCTCGCAGGTTTTCAGAGGGCTCCTTCTGTACAAATCTGGTAATTAAAAATTTGGAGAAAAAAACCCACCAAAACGGCAAAACCCAAAGACCTAAAAAAAGACATCGGTGAAAAATGTAGTTGAAATTGGACAATCTTCCCAGCCCATGGGTGTTTAATAGCCTGGGAAGTCACTAAGGTGTGTCTCTGCAGTGATTTCTCTGCAGACCATACAGCATGTGGGGTGCACTTCCCCATGGCTCGGGCTTGCAAAGCTATTTCCAGTGTGGGGTGCAACAGAGGTTGTAGGATGGCTGTGGAAATTAGCAGCATTGGCTCAGGTTTCCTTGCCCACAGATCCTGGATCAGCAAAGGATATTGGTACAGGGAATTAGAACTAATACAGCTTCTGAATCAAAGTCAATGTAAGCAGCAGGTTTGCATTTCCCAGGTATTGGGACACTGTAGAGGCAGTGTGGGATGCTGCAGGAGCAGGCATGTATATTGACACCATTTATTTTAGGAATATCTGTTATTTTCTTCTTTATTTTGACTAGTGGAAGCTATTTCTTTAAAGCAGGACAGAACAGGATGGGATGTGTTGGCCAGCAGCAACAGATTGTGTGTGTGTGTGTATGTGGTATATTTGTGTATGTACATGTGTGAGTGTGCTGGGAAAGCACTACAAGCCTTTGGTACTCAAGCTTTGGCATGGCTAACACATCCACAGGAGGACACAGGAGCCTGCTGAGATCCAAGTGCAAAGCTCCCAAAGGCCAGGGGAGGATACAGATGGGCCCCCATGCGAGCTGCGGCTGCACTGTCCACAGCAGCCAGCCTCAGACCATCACTCATGGCAGGGGTACCACTGGGAGAGGCCAGGCGGTGAGAGCCTTCCCCTCCATCAAGCTCCCATGTGCATCCAGGCTGGAGCACTATGGGGTGGCAAGGTCCATGCCGACATGCTGGTAGTGGGTCTGGCTCTTCCAGCTGCGCTGCTCCAGGGCTTGAGGGCATGCTGGTATTGCCTGTCAGGGAGATTGGTGGGATCTGAGCTGCCAAACTTCCCGAGTCATTTACAAAGCGCTGTTTGCCCACCCCTGCTCGGCGGTGATGAATGGAGTTATTATATCTGCACAATCTTATCCTGCCCCCCAGCAAAACTCAGTGGTGAATTGAATGTTACTGGAGAAGGATAGTGAGGCATATGGAGCAGTGATCACATTTGTCTTGCAAGGAGAGGAAGAATTGAGGGCTGCAATAAGCAGCACTAAATAGCCAAGCACGTTGGATTACAGCTCAGCAGCTCCCTGCCTGCTGTGGTCTTCCAGTCTTCCACTGTCTTCCCATCAGCTTGGGAATCAGGCAGTGGTTGCTGGAGCTCTCTTCCCATCCTCTCTCATACCTCTTGGGCTTCTCAGGCCGGAATATTTGCTTGGGTGCTCCTGGTCTGCAATGCAGTCATCTCATCCTGCAGGAAGGACTCTCTCCTGTTTGAGTGGACCAGTGGACACTATTCAAGGCTCTTTCCTCTCCACCCCACAGCTTTCTTGCTTTGGGAGTGTTATCTCCACAGGATAGCCAAGGTGTATGAGCACAAGGTGGAAACGATCTCTCCTGCATGCAGATTACAGCCCTCTATCACATGCTGACCAGAAGGGGCTAATTAATGAGTATGAATTAGTTAATACTACTAAAGCACTTGTAAACCATGAATCATCACCTGCTGAATCCACTATTCCCTCTGCAGCTGTAGCCAGGATGGACATTTCTGAGACAGAGGAGTTACTGACAGTTAGCATGAAGGTGCAAGTCTGGAAAAGGGCTTGCAGAAACTGGTCTGGGACCCCGAGTGATAGTGCATGAGCTCCTGTACTCCTCCAGCATCCATACGGATGGACTGCACAGTGGTGCGTGTGGCAGTACTGGTGGTGTGCAGGTCAGGACTCTGGCTGAGGGTGTGTATTTATGGACAGAGGAATGTTCAGCACGTTATGAAGGCTTGTCAGGGGAGCAATCAGCCAGAGGCACTGGTCCCCCAGTTGGTGTGTGTGCACTTGTGCAATGCCGTGGATGCTAAGTGCACACTGGTGTAGAGGTGATAATGAAGTGGGTGGGCCGAGTTCCACCGGCATGGGAATGTTTTGGGAAGGAAGGGTGCTGGGCAGTGTATTGAATAGGAATGTGGACTTTTTTCCATGAAAGCACACATGCTCTGCATCGCAGTCCCCTGGACACACTGATAGAGCTGCAGGGTTGACTCAAGGGCATGGCTGCTGGCACGGCACCCACAATTGGGGCACACACCCGTGCTGGGGACAGTGGAGAGCAGTAGCAGGGGCCTGTCATGGTTCCCGGCTCCATGGGGCTCTGTTTGGGGTCTGCTCCTCCTCCTCCCCCCAGCACAGGCTGTGGGAACCACTGGCCCCCATCCACCCATGGGGGCAGTGGGTGGTGGCAGCCTGCGCCCTGTGCTGGGGTCACGGGTCGGTGCGATGTTCCATGAGCAGTGCTCGGGGCTCTGCCAAATCCCAATGGAGGGTGAGTGTGGGAAGAACTGCTGGGAAAGTCACAGCCTCATCAGTCCCCCGGAGCTGGGAGCAGAGAGGCAGGGAAAGCATGAGCCCCTCGGGAATAGCAGAGCAGCGTTTAACTCTGTGTGCGCTGCATGATGCTGAGGTTGCAGTGCAGGACATGCCTCCACGTCTGCCCCTATCCATTCAAGGGGCACTGTGGATACCCTCACCCACAGGAGCATCCTCACAGCATCAGCTTTGTCCACTGAGAGAGGCAAGTCCTGGAGAAGGGTGGAAGGTGTAAGCGGCCCTTGCTATCACATCAAGGTGGGATCAGAGGCTGGAAAATGAATGAGGCAGTTTCTCATCATGTAAAACCACCATCGGCCCCTGCTCGTCGCCCGGCAGCGCAGAGGCGGTGCAGACTGACAGTCCTGCCAAGGCACTGTCACAGATTTCCTATGCAGTATTAGAGGAGCAGGGAGAGATCTTGGAGAATTTGCATTAAAAATGGTCACATTGGCATTTGCTTCTTGCTGAACATTTCTTCTCTTCAAAAAGCCATGTATTTTCACAGGAAAAAAGGAGAGTAAGGAGCAGACTGTCCCAGGTATCAGGCGGATGCTTTTGTCCCAGGCAATTTTCATCTTAAGAATAAAAGAGCTGCATAAAAGAAAATACTGCTGAGCACACTTGGTTTCCAATTTTCCAGCCTTTAAAGGCTGGTCCCATCACTTTCCTCCCAGCGCGGCTTGTTCTCTGGCCCCTGAGGACACTGTTTCCTTGCCAGATACTAATTTTCAAACCTCAGCTCTTTCCGCCTGTTCCAATAAACATCATAAGAATGTTTCTAAATAAGGAATGTGCATTTTTTTTGTTCTCCTTAAGCCTTAAGAAGGAGGGAGAGATTTTGTGAAATGTTTAAAAAGGATTACTGGGCAATGTGGCACCCTTTGTCCAAGCGCTGGAGGTTTGGAGAGATAATGAAAGGCTAAACCTATTGGAGCTGGGTATGTGACACTGCCTGAGGCTGAAAAGTCAAGGACTGTTGCCCTGGCCGTGGGGTGCAATGAGAGGGCTGCCCACTTCCGTGTGGGCACGGGTACTGTGCCACTCTGAACCTGCTTCAGCTTGCTCTTCGCAAGGATGGACAAGTGATGGGATGCTGAAGCTTGGTTCTGAAAAGGAACATTATTGTCAGGTTGTTTCAGGCAATCCGAAGTTGTTTCTCTTGCTTGTCCTTTCCTTCATTCCAGCATCCCATGTAAATCACAACGAAGCCAAGGCAATGGCTTTAGACACTGGGAGCAGGCAATCCTCTGAGACTGCCTGAAGAATGCAGGCTGCTTCTGCTAAGCTGCCAGACTTATTAGTGATTATTTTAATTAAGTGGAAGCTTACAAATGGCTCTGTAAACAAAGAAGCTGCTGGAAAGCTCACTTCCTCCCAGTTGCATTGTGCCAGGCACTTGTGGGTTTGTTGGGATGACGGTGGCATCACCTACTGCATCGGTGATGGCATGGGGGAAAGCCCAGCTTCACCAGCCACATCTCAGCGGCTCTAGGATGGCTTGCCAGCAAGCTGGGGAGCAGCGTGGGTGCTGTGGCAGCTCCGTGGGTGAGAAAACTGACAGAAAGATCTGCTAAACAGTTCAGTGCAACCCAAACAGAAATCAGAAGAAAACCAAACCTAGAGCTGAAGATGCTGCAAAAGTGTAGTCCTTTATCATCTCAGTGGGGAGATTGAGAGGAGAGTTGATTGCAGAGTGCAAAGTCCCAATGTCTACAAGTCAAATGCAGACAGATGAACTGCTTAAAATCGATGTTTTTCTGCGTCCTGTGTTTTAGCCATAGGTATAAATTACCAGGTCCTTTCCAGGATGTGGAAATTCAGGCTTTGCTATCTGATCTGATGAGATTTCCTGCCTGCCCTCTGAATCCCGAGAAATGATGGGCATGGAGGGTTATGATACCTGCCAAACTTTTGTACACTGCACACGTAACACAGTGAATGATTTAATGGGCTCATGTACCTCACGAATGTGCAGGTACCCATGGGCTGCCTTCATAAAATAATATAAATATAATGCAAAACTGAAGAGGACAAGGCCAGGCTGGACAGGGCTTGAAGGAACCTGCTCTAGTGGGAGGTGTCCCTGCCCATGGCAAGCGGTTGGGTCTGGATAAGTCTCTTCCAGGCCAAACCAGTCTGTGATTCTATGATTCTAAGAGAGATGTGGGCATTTTGACCACCAATACATCTGCCCATTCCGGCAGATTTCAGAGCCTAGAAAACATTTCTGCTCCTCACTTCCCCATCACAATGTTGAACCTCATTTAACTTACCGGGGCTTTTGTTTTCCTGGCAATCCTCTATTTGCAGTTTTAGTCAGCCAGCACTTGCCACGCATAGAAACATCGCTTTAACTCCCTTTCCTGGATGTAATTTCTTTGAATTTTTGTGAAATCCATCTGCATGCATTGCTGCACATACAAATCCAATGACACTATTATAATAAGGCTTAAATGCTGGAGCAGCCCACTACCATTTAAGCTAATAGCTCCCAGCAGGCTGGGACCAGCCCTCTGGGGAGCCACATGGAACAGCTTGGAACAATGGGTTACGCATTTGGAAGTGCCAAACTTTACTTACTGCATCTTGCAGGGCCCTGGGGGTTGGTGGGGTTTTTAATTTTCAGTTTAAGTTTTCCTCTAGCTGCACAGTAGAGGTTTCTGAGCCTTGGTGGGTTTCTGTAATATGGACCTTTCACTTAACAACTGCTGCCTCAAATTCCTTGGATTATTGGTAGTCACCTGTGTGTGCATCTGGAAGTGCGTGTGCTGAAACAAAAGAGAGCTTTGATTATGGTTTTATTCAGATAACAAGCAAAAGGGTGAACCCAAGAGACCCGCAGCCTGAGAAATCCCAGCAAGTCCTGGGGATAAACACGTGGGCCTCCAGGTGGGGAGGTCTGAGGCAAAATCGTTGGGAAATGCCAAAGGTTTGCTAACACGTTTGCAAACGGCGCTGCTTTTGTTTAGAGGAGTTGATATTTATTAGGCATGCCAGTAGAATAAAAACAAGCACAGATGGGGAATAAATCTTCCTGAACAGCCAGTGCAGAATTCCTTGATCATTCAATAAGCATCATGTTTTAGCACCTTTAGTCCTTCCCAGGCAGCTCTGTAACTGATACAAGAGGGGCTCGCTAAGGATAAGATTAGTTGCCAGGTCCTGTTCAGCTACTGCCTCTTCCATTTGCTTCTAATGTTTTGAGGCTGCCTCTCTGACACTGAGATTTTTCCTCATCAGGCTCTGCTAAAAGGGCAAGTAGAGGTATTCCGAATGAATGGAAAGTATTTCTATCATCAGAAGTCCATGAATACCTTGGTGAGTGTCAGAAACAAGTATTTCATGCTACATTTATGGTATACAACACACCAGATGTAAAAGCTGATGGGTGCAACAATGGGTGCAGGTGTCAAACTGACAGATTCCAACACGGGTGGTATGTTGGTTGTTCAGTTTGTGGGGCCCTGAGCATCTGGGCTCATCACTTGAACAGCTTGGGAGGACATGTCTTTCCATGTTGCCTTTATGTCCTGGACACCCAGAGACTTCACTTCATCTACCTTTGATTGAAGAAAAGCTCTGGTAGCTACAGCTAGAAAGCCCAGAGAGTTTACAGTCTCTGCAGAGGATCTGAAATCTGGCTGTGGCTCAGTGTATAAGCCCAGTTGCTGAAGCCTACATTTACCCCAGCTCTTTCCAGAGCTGAGGGGGAAGGAAAGGAAATGGGATATTTGAACCCAAATCCTTCCTGAGGATGGACTAATGCAAGACAGAGAAAAAGAGATATTAACATTTCACCTCTAAAAACAAGTTTTGAAGCCTTGGATTTTGTTGGTGTATGGTTTTCCTGATGGGAATGTACAAAGGAGCCGTGCAAAACAACCAAGCTCCCTCAGGAGCCACAAGAAGCATCCAAAAATAAGTTCCTTTTACTGAATGAACTTGTCTCTTTAAAATCCCCTCTCTGCAGTGATGAGCTGCCTGTGTGCCTGAGATGGACGTGTTTGGGTTCATGGGGGTCAAAGGCAGAACCCCTGTCAGTGGGCTTGCAACATCACCCTTCCTCAAGCAGAGATTTGTGCATTGAGGAGGAATGCAGCACCAAGCTCACAGGTTCTTCATGAGCTCCGACTCATAAGTTGGCCTCCAGATGCACTCTTGTTATGGAGTTGCACTAACCCTGGTTCAGAGGACAAAGGTAGGTTGATAACAGTGAGATCTCGGAGCACTGGAAGCAAATTGTTCTGGTGGGATTGATGTGCTCAGCCCTACTGCAGCTAGTCCAGATCCCTGGCAAGGATGGTTGGTCCACATCAGCTTGATAATGTGCTCCCTGGTGAATGGCTGTTACTTAACAAGGATTAGAGCTCTCGAAGTTATTACACAGAAACATAGAGCATTTTAAAGCCCCAAACAATATATAGGCTGTAAATCAATCACCAGCGAGATGGAACACATCCCAGTTTAGGGTGTTTTGCAAAGCTTTAATGCAGCCCCTGTGTGTGTGCACCACACCACAGCCTCTGCTTGCAAACACATACCGCTTCTGTAAGATACAGCCTGACCCTGTGCTGGGATGAATGGCATACACTTAACGAACCATTACTCAATATCTCACTTTAGCTTTATTGTTTGGTGTGGTCCCTTGTCTTATATGCTGCTGGCTATACAAATCTTCTTCTGGGGACAGAATTATTCATCTCCTTGGCCTAGATAACATTAATGGGACACAAACTAATGGACTGATTTTTTCACAACATTCTCTAAGATGAATGAGCTTCTTAATCTTCATTTTATCAGTGAAGAATTGAAGCATAGAGTATTCAAGGTCCAAAGATTCCTCTCTATGTGGTTGTGCAATCCTGAGACTCAGAGGACCTGCTTTAGGTGGTGCTTAGTATTCAATGGATGGATTACTTAGCATTAGATGAGCTAATTCCCCCCCTTGCAGTAGCAGCTGTGGGATGTGAGATCTCTAGGCATGCAGCCAGAACACTTCAGAAGAGCCCACATATGGTGCCAGTGGCACCTCCATGAGCTCTGGACATCATTGCCACCTTCCTTACCAACAGCCAGGAAAGAGCCCACCTCTGATATCAGGAGAGGATGGAAGGACAGATTAATCCCTAATTATTGATTGCAATTGCTACTGTTTGGTTGTTGGGTCCTTCTGCCACAGGATCCCCATACATGGGCTCCTCCAACCTCAAATATGGATCTCAGGTGTTCAGTGAAGGAGATGTAGCTCTGGAGCTGTGTTTGCCACAGAAATGGGAAAATGTTCGCTATAGCAAGAGGAGGATGCTGGTAGCTTCTTACACCATGGCACGGCTTTAATTGCATAGCAGTAAGGTTCCTGCTTGGCCCTGAAAGGAGGCAGATGCAGATCTGCAAATGTTACCAATTTCTGGGTGGTGTTTAAGGGTCAGTTTATGAATTTCCCACAGGGACCAGTGGGTTTTTGGGATGTGATGGTGCTGTACATCACCTCTGAGAACAGTTGGTTCTCCTGGCAGGTCTTTCAAAAAACCTACAGGATGCTGGTCCTGAATCTGTTGAACCAGAGCATCTGCTCCTCACAATCAGCAATCTTTGCTCCTCCGCTTATCTGGAGATCCCTGGGGTGGTGAAAACTCTCCTGGGGCCCTTTTCATTTTAGAGCTGCTGACCTACAAGCAAAGTCCACCTGGTCCTAGGGCCTCTTCTACACCCCACCACACTGGCAACCTACACCTTGCCATCTGCCTGCCCCAGGGTTGGCCCCCTTTGCCCCTCATTTTCTACTCCAAAAGCTTTGGCTCCAAACCAAGGCCAGAGGCTCCTCTTCTACATCTGCATACATGCTTTCTCTTCCCATCCTATCCAGGGATATCCCATCCCAACCAAAACCAGGACAACCCCGTTTCTTGGTTTTCACTAAATGCCTGTTGTTCTCTGGAAAGAAAAATAGTGCCTAATGCTTATATATGTAACCCCACGCTTTGTTTATCATTTGTGTATTTCCCTTGTGCCTATCATCTTCCCTTCTGTGACTCGTCTGCAAGCTGACCTCATGTCTTCTCTGAACCATCTTCCAGGATCCTCGAAGGGTTTTTGACTCCCTCCCTGGGAGATTACAACTAATTCAGTGCCCATCCATGCATGCAAAAATGTAAATAATAAATCATGCTTCCCTGCCAGCAAACACCCATGCACATGGATGCAAACCCCCTCTTCTTTCTGGCGAAGTGGGGCTTTGTCTCAGCCTGTGAACAGCCTTACCATTATTTTTGTTAAATTGCTGGGAATTGCAGGCTTCGGGTGCTTCCCACCTGCCTGCACAACCCCCCCAGTCACATCCCTGCTTGTTTTGGCTCTGCTCAGAAGGAAATGACTGCTTTGGGATGCTTAGAATGACAGGGAGGGGGAAAGGGAAGCACAGAGGAGCCGTTACGGGGTGAGGGATGAAGGGAAGGCACCACAGAAAAGTGGGAGTAGAGGACAAGACGTGGGGTGCGGGAGGCTGAAGGAGCTGGTGTGTGACCCACATGCACAGTGCCAACGCGCTAAATTCTCTTCTACAGCGACGTAAAAGGTTTTTATCCTTTAACTAACACAGTGGTGAGAGGTTTATTCAAGTAGAAAATTTTTAATTGCATTCTCTTGTAGTCAAATATTAATGGAAGGACCTTGTACAAATAAAAGTGAATAATGCAACAGCTTAGCTGACAACATTGTTTCACATTCATTGCAGATTGTGAACCTTCATTAAAATGGATTATTTTTGCTTTGGAGATTTAACCAGCAACATGACTTTCCCCTCTCACTGGCCCTGTTATGCCTGAGCCCGCAGAGAGCTCGGTCCAAGCAGGAGCTTGCAAAATTAATTCCAAAATAAGAGGCTGAAACTTCCAGGATGTGAATTCTTCTCATCCCTTTGGCTCAGAGGAGAGCTCAGCTTGGAAATCATTAGGCAGTGAGTTTAAGC
Source organism: Myiopsitta monachus (assembly GCA_017639245.1). NCBI lineage: Eukaryota > Metazoa > Chordata > Aves > Psittaciformes > Psittacidae > Myiopsitta > Myiopsitta monachus. Next base: position 36,804,990 of record CM029917.1, on the reverse strand, counting down.
AGACCCCTACAATGGAGAAGGGCGCAGAGGAGATAGGCATGGTGGTGTGCTTGGGAAGCACTGGGAGGAATATAGGTAGCGACTTCTTGTAAAGAAAGCTGAGCTTATCCCAGCACCAGGGTGCCCGAGGGGTGGCCTTTGCTTTAGGACAATGGCTCTATCAGTTGGGTGGACAACTGGTCCTTCTGAGCCAGCCAGACCAGCATAGGAGGGAGCAGGGGACTTGGAGGAGGGCAATGGACTGGAGCTGGCTTTGACCCATGCGCCCCTTCCTGGTGATTTGGAACAGTGAGGACAGGAACAGCGATGACAGACATTGGGGCAGTGATGGGTTTGCCTCCCCAAACCATCACTTCTCATCTCAGGACCCTGAGCAGGGCTGCATGAGGACATCCTGATGCTCCAGGTTAGATGCTGTCAAGCACCCTCTGCCCTTTTGGTAGATATTCAAAAGCATCCTTAGAGCAGAATCAACAGCCCCATGCCCTGTGCCCTGCGCCTGTGCCACCACAAGAGTCTGCTCCACTTCCAGCTCTCCAGACTACCTTGCTTGAAGCTTTGATGCCTCCATACATGCAACAGCCATGCTCCTCATGAAGCCTTGTGTCCCATGCCCATGCCCAGCTGCAGGACTCCACTGCTGTCAGCCTGAATGAGGGCAGGCAGCTCTAGCAAGGAGAAACTCAGCTCATCTGCAGGAGAGGATCCAAGAACCGCAGCAGCTCTTCAAAAGCTCTTCACCCCACTATTTTGGTGCAAGCGATGGGGGCAGCCCCACATGGGAAGTGTGTGGCAGGAGCTGGAGCGCGGCTCCAATGCCCCAAAGCATCACCGTTCTACAGAGAAGCTCACAGGATAAGCAAGTCACAGGGATGCAGAAGGGTGCTTAGGTGGCCGTGTGGTTATGCTCACAGCATTCCAGTGTTTGTGGTCACAAATGAGCTCAAACCAATTTTCCAAGGAATTTCTCATCACTAGCTGCACATTGCTTGGGTGGGAAGTTAAAGCTGTTTCCGAGCATTCACTGCGAATCTCTCCAGCTGCACGTTTGCTTTCTGCCTAACCCAGGATTAATTGGGTTTGTAGTTGCCGCTGTGGGAAAGCTCTGATGTCCTCCACCACAGATTTACTCTCCGGTTTCCTTGCGACTCTAATTCCTCGCTTACATTTGGAACAGCAATTCCGTGTTATTTTTAGCCCTAAAACATTACAAACGGAGAGGAAACAAGACACCTACAGAAGTTGCCCCTGTGCAAAATTATGAATGATTCAAAAGTGCTGTCGCAATTGCCAGCCTCTCCTTTTCTAAAAAGCTGTGTGATATTAACAGTATGGGGTTGGTTTGCTCCTGAGTGGTGAGAAACGCCTGGGAGAAGTTGATTGTTGAACCCTGAATTTACCCCCCAGTGAATCAGAGAGAAAAGCACTAAGATTAGGGTACAATGAGGAAAACCACCCTCAACCCCACACTCCGCTTTCAAAGGGTCCTCCTATGCTCCTGCCTCAGTTTCCCCCCTTGCAGCATGTCTGGGTTGAGCAGAAATGTTTGTACCAAAGGAGCTCTGTATCTTCTGATGCTCAGCATAGCAGCTTTAAAGGGTTGGATCAACTAATTTGCTGCTGGTGGCTCCTAACACAGGTATCCAGCTTCCCACATGCATCAAAACCAGTGTGAGGACACTCACTGTATCTGTTGCACGGAGGAGCCTCTGAAGAGCTCTTTGGTGATGGGAGGATTTATATTTGTACAATGGCCTCACTGCAGTTAGATGAGCGACTGACATGGCAGTACTTATAGTCTATAAAACAGCAATTATGCTTGTTATTAGATCATCCCATTTACAGCCTGAATCCTTTGCCTATGGTGCATGCAAAGCAACCCAGTGACTCTCCAAATGCTGGGCTAATCTGTACTAATCCATTCTGTAAATCACCAGGACAATAACCAGAGACAAATGGTAAATGTCTTAGAAGTACCCAGCCTTCCTTAATGAAATTTGACCCACAGAAATGATGGGTTTGGTCTGCAGTGTGCTGGGAGGATTGTGCAGGAAGAACATCTGCACTTCACAATCTGTAGATGCAGTCTGAACCCTTGGGGCACCTCCTAATCTCAGCCTTTTCATGGGGTTGCTGCTGAATTGGTCCCTGTATGCACAGCAAAGAGCCTGGACTCTTTGAAACAGGACCCCTGACCCCAGATAGGAGTAATTTTGAAGCAGCTGTGGTCGCCCTGGGGCCGTGTTCCACGCACTGAGTCCTTCCAAAATGTGGTCTTTGTGTCCAAGACCTTAGGGAAATCTCAGGGAGATTACTTGACTAGAACTGTTGCAGGTCATGAAAGTGTATTTTTACTTTCATGACATCTCTGGGTAGCAGCAGCAAGCAGAGGCAGCGAACAAGGTCCTGAATGGCAAGCAGAGTATGCAGGGGATGGGAGTAAGACACTCAAATACAGGAAGAGTGGGTCTGTGTCCATCCTGCCCTGGACAGAACTCATCCAACTCAGACATTCCTAAGGGTGCCAAAGGGGCTTGGAGGGTATTGCTAAGAGTCTATCCACAGTGCCTGGTTATTGCTCCTGGTTGCACCTCTTAATAAGTGTATGGATATTGCTTATGGTTCCCTTATTATGGATTCATCATTACCAATTCCTTATCCCAGAACTCTTTGTTACAGGTATCGAAGAGCTATCAAAGAGATAACTATGGGAGGACACCCTTTTCTCTACCATGAGGTCTGGCTATGATCCATGAAGATCTGGCATGTCCTTTGGTTTTGTGACTTGTTCTCCTGTTGCAGTAGGGAGAAGCAGAGCCACAAGGGGATGCCAGATAGATTCTTGTCTCCGCCTGGATTTCTGCTCCTTGGGAGAGAATCTGGGCTGTGGCAATGAATATTTTAAAATGTGGGGCTTAGGAATCTCAATGGCAACATGTTTTAGCAGCACACTTCAAAGCAAATAGAGATATGGCTGTGTGTCTGTGCTCTTCACTGTCTATCGGCGTTTCCAAGCTCTGCTAGTGGAGCTGCTAGACTTTGCATGATCTGCAAGATATAGATGGGCTCTTCCTCCCCCCCACCATCTTTTTATTCAAATAAACCTTAGGATAATTACATGCAAAAATCCTATGCTACTGCAATGTTGATATTGCACATTTAGGAATCACTGCAGAGGGGATGCATGTAGGCAGAGCCATAAGGACGGTGGCAGCTGGCTGCCAGGCTGGCACGTAGCGATTCGCCGCCAGTCACAGTGGAGCCTCAATGGGTCCAGACGCTTCCCACAGTCTCACACTTTGCTCGAGCACCAAATTTGCCTCCGTGTTTGAGGTACCCGCATGTGCTTACCCCCTCCATGCTTCCCTGAGCAGAGGCAGCCGCGCATGGCTCAGTTATTTTAAGCTTTTGACTGGAGCAGATGAGAAGTGCTCAGGCAAACAGCAGCAGGGGCCGGGATGCTCGGTGGAGACTGGATGGAGCAGCCCTCAGGAGAAGGACTTTGGAGTGTTGGCCGGTGAGAAACTCCCCATGACCCGGCTTCAGCATGTGCTTGAGCCCAGAACCCCCCCATGTGCTGGGCTGCACACCCAGAGTGTAAGTCGCAGTCGAGGGAGGGGATTCTGCCCCTCTGCTGTGCTCTGGTGTGAATCCCTCTGCAGCTTAGTGGCTGAGTGGACACTTATTTGTGCTCTCTGGGTAGGATGTGGAAGGAGGCAGATGGGCAAACTCACCTGCAACCCCTCTTTCAGCTCCCAGGGAGAGAAATACAGGCAGGCTGAGCAGTGGAAGGATGTGATGGATGTGAGAGAAGAGCCCCAGGAGGGAGGCTGGGGGAGGCAAGAGAGCAACTTGCAAAAACACAGCACATTTTCATAGGGAAAAGTGGCTCTGCTATTTACGCCACTCATCAAAAAGCAATGGAGATGTGGGAAACCTGCTGTGCCATAGAAGTGGTAATGGCCCAGCCTCCCATCTCTACCTTCAGCTCTCCCGCTGGGCTGAGGCTGCTTCTCTTCTGCACAGCCAAGGGTATGTTGCTGTCATCATATCTGGGTTTGATTTTGCCAGCAAAAGTAACTTTCATGCCAGACAGGGCTCCTGTGAGGAGTTTTGATTTTTTTCGCACTGGCCAAATTTTCAAATAGTTCTCTCACAAATAAAAAAAAAAGAAAATTAGAAAGAAGGGAACAGAACACAGAGATCTGCAAGAAATAACGCTGGGGGCTTTGTAGTTTTGCACAAAGAGGGCTTCTTAAGGAAACAAATACCACCACAACACAAACAAGCAACCTTGAGCTCGGTTTTAAAATCTCTACAGGGTTTCTGGCAGAACCCTGTAATTCTGTGCCCAAACATTTATTCATTTCTAATGAAACCTGTAACTTTATGTTTTCCTCATAAAAGCAACAGAAGATCCAAAGGAAACTGTGAAAATAACTCTCTAAAATTCCTGCAAACAAGCATTTGCCATTTGCTGATGGGTTCTGTAGTATCTTCCCCCAAGAGAACAGGCAGCCTATCCCAGGACATCTGCACGGACCCAGCTCCATGCAGCTTGCAGCTGGTACAGTGTCCTGTCTGTGGTTGATGGAATCAATAGGAATACCCCAATATCAGCAATTGACCAATATGGTTGCTTTGTGCAGCTGTATTAGCGTTGCCTCCAGTCCCTTCCCTTCGCTGGGATTTTTTCATGTGGTATTAGCCTTGTATTCCTGCCTTGCCTTCATCAAAAGCATGTGAAAATACTTAAAACCCCCCAACAGTTAAACGCTACCTGGGGTGTTTCTATAGTTAAGTGGTTGTACGTATGAGTTTTAGGGTATCTTGAAGACTTCCTCTTCACAAATAACCCATAGGGAACAGGCGAAGGAAAAACCAGGAAGTGAGACAGGCTGTGGGATACAGCATTCCCATTGCAAGAACCAAAGCAGTTCTGTATTAGTATACAAGGGCAGAGAAATCACTGCAAAGGGGCACTTGGACAGCACAATCCAGATTTGGGGTGGATCCTACGGCTGTGGGAGGAAGAGATGGGAGGGAGATGGAGGAAACCAACATTATTCCAGCTTCAGTAACTGTTGCAGATCTTCATGCCTTTCTCTACCCTCTTTGTGGTGATCCCTGTCTTCTAGGAAAAGATATGTACTATGAGTAAATGCTGTTGCTCCTGCAACACTGCATAAAAGCATGTTGTCCATTCATACACTGTGGTATGTTTCTGTTTAAGCAAATTAGCACAATCTTCATAGCATATATAGGAGGGCCACAGAGATGCTGCGAGGGCTGGAGCAGCTCTGCTCTGGAACCAGACTGAGAGAGCTGGGCTGGGGCAGCCTGGGGAAGAGAAGGCTCCTGAAGGGGAGACCTCAGAGCAGCTCCAGTGCCTAAAGGGGCTGCAGGAAACCTGGAGAGGGGCTTTGGACAAGGGCCTGTAGGGACAGGACAGGGGAATGGCTTTAACCTGCCAGGGGGGAGACTGAGATGAGCTCTCAGGCAGAAGCTCTTCCTTCCCTGTGAGGGTGCTGAGGCGCTGGCCCAGGGTGCCCAGAGAAGCTGTGGCTGCCCCATCCCTGGCAGTGCTCAAAGCCAGATTGGACAGAGATGATTGGAGCAAGCTGCTCTAGTGGAAGGTGTCCCTGCCTGTGGCAGGGGTTGGAGCTGGAGGAGCTTTAAGGTCCCTTCCAACCTGAACCAGTCTGGGATTCTGTGATTCTGTGAAACTGAGAAAGGGGATGTGGGACTGGATTTGCCAAGCTATAGCCACCTGGGAGCTCATGCCTGACACTCGAGGCTCCTGTAAGCAGCCTCTGGGTATCCCCACTCTGTGCACAGAGCAAGGCCTCTGTCATATCAACATACTCTCTCTCAGTACCTTTAGGAACACCTCTTGAAGCTGAACAAGTGATAAGAGTTTGGGTCTTTGGTGACTTGTGCTTTGATCAATGCTTTGAAAAGTGTGTCTGTGCACACATACATAATTATTATGATCCATTTGCATCTTTTCTGGGATGATTTTATGAGTTTCGTCATACCTGCTTGTGACTTTCCTGAAGTCCTGAGCATGGTTACATATTTGTTGCTGTTCAATTAGCTCTAAGGAGATAAGACGGGTATCACTAACATTTAAATGGAGTGGAAGAAAACAGCAATTTACATAAATTAATTAAGAGGCTGACCTCGTTCCCCAGTACTCCTCAGAGAGCAAGTGAAAACCCCAGTTTATTAAGTCAATACTTAGTTTGACACCTGAATCAAGCTTTCCCCAAATCAAATGACAGAATTAATCCCCAGCAAAATGCACCATAAGTCCCTTCACTTCAGTCATTTATTTTTTAAGCTATCCCAGCAATTTATTTTTAAACATATCAGTACGTTATGTTCCATGACATTTCACATCTACAAAAACACCATATGTATTGGCAAGTGATTACTCATTGAAAGTGCCGTATCATGGATGCAAGTGTATCTGGCAGCCTGGGTTTTCCCCACCTCTTTTGGGCCTATGCCCTTATTGTCTCATGGACACCTTCTTATCAGGCAAATTGGGTGTCTATTTTATCCCATGCTAAAGATGTGTTTAAATGGAGCTTGTGAGAGCACACCTTTGTTCTGTGAGCCATGAAGGGTGGTGGCCACGGTCTACTAAGATTCAGAGCTGCGCTTTGTTGCTGGAGAAGTCACTGGAAGGAGATGCTGTCCTGCCTGGCCCCAGTGTGTACACAGCAGGTCCACTCCTACCTGTGTCGTATCCCTGCTGCACCTTCCCATAGCAGCACTACAGCTACTCCACTGAGCACAGCTTGACAGCATCAATGGCTTCAGTGCAGCTTGAAGACATTATTCACTGTAAGGTAGCGAGTATTTCAGAGCCATCCCTTGATACTCACAACCCACAGGCAGTAACTTTAATAACAGAGCTCAGACCTCCACCACTAGCTGTCTTATGGCGGAGTTGACAAGAGCAAATTGGTCTGAAATACCCAGGATATAGGGAGATAGAAAGCAAGCAGCTTTGTTACTAGTGGGGGCTGTCTAGTTATGTGTAGGATTACCAGAGCTGGGCTAGGTTTCTTCTACATTGAGATCTCCTTCTTTGGGAAACTGCTGTGTTCCATTTTGTCTCCACAAATCGTTTACCCAAGTAAATCCTTAGGCAAATTATTCCAAAGCTGAATCTGGAAATGCTCATGGAATTGGCTTCCATACAGAGAAGTGCCTGAGCAAGAAATATCCTCATGTATTGCACACTTTTGCCACCTTCCCATTTACACTGCTGGCCCAGCTGTTGCAAGGGAACAGCAGAACACAGAAGTAAGGCGCTGTTTAGCGGATCATCATGAATAATAGACAGTATGAACAAATGAATCCAGGTGCTTGAAGATAGAGTATAAACCATAATTAAAACCTAGCAGTGCTGCTATGACAGATGGTACAATACGTACCCTGAAAATTGTCCATGAACATTTATTTAATATCTGAGAACACAAACTGCTAGCAGGCTGTGGTGCTATTACCGGATCACCACTTCATCAGTAACATCCAGGAGGAAATTCTCTGGGTTGCCTCATGATTCCCATAAAGCTCACAGAGCATCACATAATCGGATGCAAGGAAGAGCATGTTCATCATGGATATGCTGACATGGATGCAAATAGGATACCCAAGGCAACGTACTTTGCAAAGATAATAAAAGCTGGCATGCAAACATTTCTGGAAAAATCACAATAAGGTGTTTTGTTTGGTTGTAGGAACACGTTCTGGTATTTGGAGTGGGATTTGCAGTCCTGGAGTGGGACAGCGTGTTCTGCAGCACTGACATGAAAAGGTTGCTTAACCTGTTCCTTGGTCCAGCTTTAAAAAGGCAGCACAAGAATAACTTCTGTACGTCCAGCTACGGCAGGAACTGAGTTCTTCTGCTTTCCCGCTAATATTGCCTCTGCTTTCAGAATTCATTCTCTGGTGCATATTTCTCCCTTGTCCGTTTCTGTGACCCTGCTTACACCTTTCAGGTTATTGTTCCTGGCTTTGGCAAGCCAGGGCAGCTCTGTAGCTCTTGGGTAGCAATGCAGAGAGTTGGACTGTCCCAGGGGAGGACCTGGGCTCCGCTTTGACGGCAGGCGGAGCAGCCTCTTGCGCAGGCCAGCTCTGCAGAGCAGTGCTCTGCAAATGTTCCTGCTATTTGTAATCAGCCGTGGTTGTCACACTTTGATATTTGTTCTTTATAAGCACTCCTGCAGAGCTTGCCAACAGGAATGTTTTCTACACAAAAATGCAGCAGCGTGTGTTTCAGACATGAATTTTGAACTTATGAGTATTCACGCTGAAAACCTAAGGAGTCTGATGTGATTAAAAAGTAGATCCACATCACACAGCTTGTTTGCAGTCAAAACAGATCCAATTCTGAGTTATGAAAATCGTTAAGCCCGAGCGTGGTCGGCCAGCATTTCCTGGCAGAGGCAAGTGTCCCCATACCAAGAGTCACCCTGGCATTAATCTACTCACCAAATAGGGCCAGCCGAGCGGGCCGTGCGATGCATGGAGCAGGAGGATATTCAGCACAGCAAGGTGAGGTTAATAAAACCCCAGGCTGAGGAGAGGAAAGCTTTAAAGTCTTCTGCCTGCAGAAGAGATGTTCACAGCACTATGGGATGCTGTGCCTGGAGGAAATCCTGGGAAAGGCCCAATGAGGTATCGATGGCTGCCCATAATAATGCCTGAGCTTAAAAGTAGGATGGAGATTTCTTGTCCTAGCCTATCCTGCAGCTCTCATTTAAGCTTTCAGACCAGCTCTGGGCCCCAGGTTGACTCTTCTCAGTGTGCATTGGTTATGCTACAGCTAAGGCACCATTAACTCTGAATATCTGGGTGCGGAAGCTGTCAGAGCTTTCAAAACTACACCATGCTGTGAATGGTGAAGAGAAAGAGAAAGCAATGCTCAGTATCACAGTGCTGGTTGAGCCAACGTGGAAAATGACCTATCCAGGTGAAATGGTGACGGGGGTGATCAGGACACTGCCTTTGTGTCTGTACCTTAAAATGGGGAAACTAACTGTGGGAGAACCTTGATGTCAGCTAAAGCCATTGGAGGTGCCTCAAAAGTTCCTATCCAGTGAAGCTGGTGTGTGCTCCATGTCCCTCAGTGGATCCAGGTTACAACAGGTTCCTGTGAATCTGGCACCATGTTCCAGAGCCAGGGTAGGATCCCTGGGTGCCTCAGCAATGTTCCAGTGCCTGGAATCCAAAATCTATGCAGGTTGAGCTGTTCCAAGTGCTGGTTTTCCTGTTTGATCCTGCTATTAGGTTTTTGCAGGGCATGTGTACTGTCTGCTACTGTGCAGTGCTTGCAGCCCAGCGAGAACTCCGCCACAGGATGCTTTGGAGCAAGACTGAGAGTGGTGGGTTGCCAGAGGAAGCGTGTCGGTGCTAAGCCTCCATTCCCCCTGCGTGGAAGCATGGGAACAGGAGCAAGGAATTAATCTGGGCTCCTACCAGCGAGAAGCAGTTTAGGAAGCTGCTCCATTTCTCTTGTCACAGATTGCAGCTCCCAGCTGCTGTTCAGGGGCTGCTCCTCTACCTCGCTTCACTACAAGGAACTGGTGGAGAAGGGTGAAGTAAGAACTTTCTGATAGACACACCCTTGGCTGGGCACTGGCACTTAGCAATTGCTTTGAGGACCTGCTGCCTCCCAGCTGCACATCCCTGTCACCAAGCAGAAGGGTCCTAGCTTGCTCATGACATCTGGCCACCCTTAACGCACACCAAACCTGCAGCCGTGTGGGAGACACCACCAAGCACCAAGCCAGCACATGGGATGCTGGGACCATCTTCGTCGTTTTCTGTATCATTATTCTTATGTCAGCCACAATGAATGATTGACTTTTTAAACCCTGCCCGTAAGTCCTTATATCCTTCCAGCCCCAAACCGACCACAGAGGGGGCTAAGAGCATCGCAGTCATGTAAGGGCTGCTGCAGTCGTTGAGCCGGCTGCACCTTGGCCAACACAGACCAGCCATCTCTTCATGCACATCAGTCTGCTGCTCACTCATGAGCTTTTGAAACGCTGAGATGGACACAAAGAACAAATCATGGGCTGTTATGTAGTTAATTCTCTTTTCTTGACTACTCAACAAATGCTGCCTTCTGTTGTCTACCACCCATGTAGGACCCGTGAAGCTCCAGAGACTTAAGCAGCAGCACTCAGCTCATCTGCTCGGCTCGGTAGCTAGAAGACAGGTTGACTGCATGCAGAATGTAGGGACAAGCTCTTAGAAAACACATCACAGACCCTCAACCAGCTTAATCCTGTGTTCCAGCCCCTGGAAATACCTATAGGAAGGGAAATGTGTGAGAAAATCTGACCAAGTTGCTGTGCTTGGCTGCTGGCACATACTTCCTTCACTGCTCTTCTAAAGCAAAGCCGCTGTCCAGGATCAATGCTGCTTTCTGCCGAAACTGCTCAGAGCTGGGATGCAGGCCATGATTTTGCTTGTTCTGAGGACCCCACTGAATACTGTGACACTGATCTCGAGCTCCCAATGGGGATCTGAAGGTGTGCCCAGCTCTGCAGTGGCATCTGCCAAGCCTGCGTGCTGCTTTCTGGGCCAAACATTCTGGGAGCAAGCGGTGTACATGCAAAGGCTGCAGGACAGCCTGGCCCCTCGCAGGCGAGCAGAGCTAGATGTGGGGCTGGTGGTCAGCTCAGATGCCAGCCCCTGCAGGAGTCATCCGAGGTAGGGTTGGACATTGAGCATCTTCTGCACTGATAATCAGTCCAAGAGTAACGGGGTCAGCGGTGTTCCTGATAGCAAAGGAACAGGCACGGTTGTGAGAGTGGGTGTGAGAACAGCTTGCAACAGCCTGTTTTTCCCAGCTTGAAGGTGAAATGGTAGCTAGCTGTTAGGAAACCCACTTATTGAAGAACAAACTGATTGCAGAAAAGCTTACTTGACCCAGACTCACAAAGAAGCTTACTGCCTTACCATGGTTTTCTGGCTCACCCTGAGAGACTGCATTAGGAAAGCAAGGTCAGCCTGGCTTCTGTTTTGTGCAGACAGAGCAGGCTAAGACCTTTCCCTCAGTTCAATCATGGCCCTTCACCATTTTGTCTGCTGTATGTCTGGATATGACAGAGACACTGAGGAAGTCACCCAGACCTGAACAGAGCTGCATGAGGCACATCTCAGCATCATCATAAGCAAAAGCTTCATCCTACTCCAGGAACAGTTGCAGCCGCTGTGTAGGAGGTACCAGTTGCTGAGAAACCACCTCCTCACCATGTAGTCTGCAAATGAGAGTTATTCTGAGATACTTTACCTAATGGTCTTCATCGTACAAGTGAATACCTACTAGAAAAAATGACTGTACTGGATACAAAGCTTCTGGCTGCCCCAACTGTTACTTCTGTTCCTGCTATCGGAGCTCCACGGCTGGAGCTCTATAATCAAAACCAATTTTTCCTTCTCCATCTTGCTTTTCTTGCTTCTTCAGATTAGTGGAGTGGTCTTGTGCTTTCAGTGGAGCTGCCCAGAGAAAAAGACAACCCATTTTTCCCCATTATCTGTGCAGTGTATAGGAGCCAGCCCTGGAGTGAGGTATCACCTCAGTTTCTCCCCAGCTGGTTCTAAGACAAAGCGTGGAGAGGGTAAAGTTTTGTTCTCCACATGCTAATACTTCATTTTGCATGCTCCTTCACGAAGGCAACAGGGTAAAGTAAATAAGTCTTGATAGCCTTACCCAGATGAGTTATCATCTTGGCAGTTTATCCCCCGTTTCCCTTCAAGGGTAGCTGCTTTCCTCAGAGGGAGACATGAGAATACTTGATTCATGCAGGCAGGCAATGCTAGATGAAACATCAGATCATGGTGACACAGATAGGACTCTCCTGGCCTTCTGTCCCACAGCCTCCCACAGCCATAACTTGATCTATGAGGGAAAACTGCTTGGTATCCATGTCAAGGCACCTATTTAGTCATAGCACTGAGATGGATCTGCCCAGATACTCTCCCTTCCTGACTCTTACTCTTTTAGGCAAAAAGACATTTAAACTACTAAACCTGGCTTTTGGTGAACTACCGTAATTAGCTATTTCAATGGAAAAGATTTAAAATGACTGGTACAGACAGAATAGAAATTAAACAGGGTTTAATATAACCACAAAATACAGCCATCCCCTCCCTGTAGATGGGCAATTGCTCCAGCTGTCACTGCCCAGTCCCTTTCCTGTGGCTGCTGTTCACAGAGCAGAAATGTGACTCTGGCCTGATCCAAACTCTTCCCAGCCATGCTTCCAGCTCTTGCAGCATCCTGCCACATGCTGTATCCTAATCTGTTCCTGAGCAGATCTGCTCCCTCCCCAGTGATAGGCATGCTCTGCCTCCTCACTCACCAGTCACATGAGCTGTCTCAAGGAGCATGGCATGTGGGATTCACGGTGTGACACTGCCCATTATCCATGTTTTTACTGCACAAGGGAACTGTCGCTGGTGCAAAGCCTCCAGTTTGCATGTTGCATGGGCTGGCCCCATTCAGATGTGATTGGAGCTGAAGGGAAGGTGGAAGCATTGCAGAAAGATGCAGTGCTCAACTGCCTCAAATAACTGTCAGCCTCTGGGTTTATAGATACCCACACGTCAGGCACACCATCTTTGCAGTCTCAGCCTAGGACTGGCTCTGCTGGCAAAGTCAGAGGGCTGGCATGCTGCTGCTGCATGCCCATGGGGTGTCTGTGTGTCAGGCATTGATGGGACTGGGCTGCCCCTCAGCAGGAAAATGAGCATGTGAGGACCAGGCAACACATCCTGCTGTGCAGGCAGAGGGACCCAGATGGGTAGCCTGATCCTGCACTTTGCCTGTAGCCTGGCAAAGCCTAGAAGAGCACAAGCGGGACTGGAGTTTTATGGAGCTGTATGGGGGTTCTGAGGGTATGAAACACTTCTGACTTCAACACAGATTGAATCCTGGGTCAAAAACCTGAATCTGGATTAAAACCTTGAACTGAAGCCTGTCTTTGGGGCTGAGCAGGTTTTGCAGATTTCAGTGCCTAGGTTATAGCATCCATCCATCCATCCATCCATCCATCCACCCATCCATCCATCCATCCATCCATCCATCCATCCATCCATCCATCTCACCCTGCACCCTTTCTCCCATTTCTTCTCTCTTGTTCTTTCTCCCTTTTATGCCTTTTCCTCCTCTCATGCTCTCTCAGTGTTTCCTTTCCCTGCCTGGGCTGCAGCAGTAGCAGCAGAAGTGAGGTGGAATCAGCCGCCTGAATCGCGGAGCAGCAGGGAGCTGACACATCAATCACAGCTCTGCTGTTGGAATTAATGAGAGCGCCACAGGTTCGGGCTGTCACTCACTACCCTCACTTTGCTGCTTCCATATGGCTGCCAGCCGACAGCCTCATGCTTCCCAATCTCTGCCAATTACAGCCTCAGCACTCCCAACCTCCTCCTATTAGGCTCACAGCTTCATTATTCTAATTAAACCAAACAAGCTGATCCCTCCCTTTTTCACTGTTGATGCATGTCCCTTGCATGCGTCAGAGCCTCATTGCAGCAAACCCCCTCATCGGGGCACCTTTGGAGAAGAAAAGCAGCTGGACAGCACTGGAGCATCAGGATGTCTTCTCTCTCAACCACTTCTCCAGTTCTTGCTCCTGTAGCTGGGCAGGGGGAAAACGTCCCTGTTTGCAGCAAATCTCACAGGGGTCCTTTCTTGTCAGAGTGATTGCAGGCAAGGCTGGCTGATCTCTGACCTCCAAAACTCGTTAGTCAGGAGAGCCTTCGACTGCATTGCCTCCTTTCTTTTTTCTTTTTTAATTATTTTTTAGGTTTGCCTTCTCCCCCAAAGAGGTGGAGGTGGCACCCTGTGGGCATGAGCCCACTGAGAGGGAAGGAAGGTTGTGTCTTTTCTGGCCTGCTACAGCCATGGCTACAAGGGGTCTGCACTATCCAGAGACACAACCATGCCGCTGTACCCCTTGGTAACCCCCTGGTTTTGCTTTACCTCCTACATCCCTCTTACTGGCTGGTAATGATCTAGTGCTCTAGGCTACAAGCGGGCATGACTCCAAAGGAGGGTTTGAGCAGAAAGCTCAGCCACTGATGGGGAGGTGGAGTGAGGCATGCCATGGTAATGACTAAAACCATGCTGATAACTAAAACTGTGCTGATAACTAAAACTGTGCTGGTAACTAGCTGCCTTGAACCCTGGAAGTGTTCAAGGCCAGGTTGGAAGCATCTTGGAGCAATCTGATCTAGTGGAAGGTGTCCCTGCCTGTGGTTGGAATTGCATGAGCTTTAAGGTCCCTTCCAACCCAAACCAGCCTGATTCTATGGTAATGCAGTTTTGAACAGCTGGGAGTTTCTCTGTCCTTGTTTTCTTGCTTGATTTAGAATGAGTGTGTTAATCTGTCTGCTGGCAGGGATGCTGGGCTGCAGGGAGCACAGGCAGCCCACTGGAAGCAGGGGAGACACAGGTCCTTGCACTGTGGCACAGGACCCCACTCCTCCACTGGCATCTCCTCTTCCAAGTCTGGGCTGCACTGGCACACGCAGACATTCCCAGGATTGTCTAAGACAAAAATGAGGACAGTTTGTCTGCTGGAAAGGATGACAAGGAGGATGCTTCACTCAGGCCATGGGTGCAATCAGCCATAAGCAATCCCAGATTGCTGATGTGGCCAAATCAGGACTCCAACAGGACTTCTTCAGTCAAAGTCCACCTCTGCTTGGACTCTTGTTAGTGCAGTGATGTTGGTAGATCCAGCCCTGGATGTGGCTGCCCCCCACCCTTGGGAGACCTTGGGCTGTAGGCACGTGCACCGACAATGAGCTGATCCCAGCTGGGAATGGAAGGGCTCCTCTGCGGATCCAAGTGGTGCCGCAGCCCCGCTCTCCTGCAGCTGGCACTTAGGATTTGCTGACCTTTGGATCCTTTTAAATTGTTGCTCTCAGCATTATTCCGGCAAGCACAGCCAAGAGATGCGACTGCTGGGAGGGTGCCAGAGCAGAGCCTGGGCTCCAGCCGAGGTGGCTGCTCGGGGGTGAAGATACAGCAGTGATATTTCTCCATCTCTCCTCCCCCTCCGTGCTCTGTCACACCGAGCAGCCTTGGGAAAAGCCTTTGTAAACAGGGCGCTGCTGTCTGCCTTGAGACAGGGTTTACTGTCTTTAAAACCCAAATTTCGATTTACGTTTTGCAAAAACCGTCATCTCTGATTTCACCTCCCATTTTCTAAACAACCTTGACTTTTTTGTAACTTCCCCAGTGTCTCTTCTCCCACCGGAGCCAGAAGTGGAAGCAGGAGGTTTCCCAGGCGGGTTGGGAATGGTTTATGTCATTCAAATACAGAACAATATTTAAAAATCCAAAAATTCCCCTCAAATTACTTGCTCTCCAGTTCTCTCAGATGCCTCCCTTGACTTCTCAGTCCCACCTCCCTGACTCCACCAGCACCTCACAGCCCAGCTCTTCCCGGTCCCCTACTCTCCCCTGTCACCACTGTGGGTTCACCCTGCAACCCTCCTGTCTCTGCCTGCCCTGTCCAACACAACAGTGCCCGCAGCCCCCCAGGATACCCTGGTGCCATGTTCCTGACCCAGCATGGGGCACTGTGGGGCTATAGACAGGACCTGGCACATGCAGCAGAACTGATGCCCCAGCGGTGGTCCTGCTACCTCTGCAGCCTGGCAGGTAGAGGGGGATGCGAGCAGCAGAGCCACGTTGGCTATGACACTGTTAGCATTTTCCCAATGAGTTATTACCAGGTTAAAGGGTTGTGATAGTGCCAATATCCAAAGCTGGGTTATTGTGTTATTAATGTGCGGCTGTCGCTGGCTATTAGCGCTGTGATCAATCCCCGGTGACAAGGGCTGCTTAGCCTGTCACACTTTGTTTTATCTTCCATTCTTAGACTTTTACTAACTCACAAATTGCTAATCCAATCTCTTATAACCTGGTTAGGGGAGGACATTGTCTCTGTGCTGCTTGGAGGCGGGAGCTGGGGCTCTGGGAGAGGACATGTTGGTGGCAGGATAGGCATGCGTTTCTCAGGGGTGAGAGAAGCTGCAGTAAATACAAGCATGTTGCTGTCCCTGTCTCTGCAAGGAAACTCTCCCTAACGCGCTGGCTAAACCAGTTGCATGAAGCCAGTTGGAAGGTCTTCTTCACCTTGCCTCAGCCTTTGAAACTGACTTACCTCCAGGTCACGTCCATGTCCTTGTGGTCCCAAGCTGACCTGGGAGTGACATCTCCATTCCCACATGGCCCACCCCAGTGCCATGAGGGCAGCACTGTAATCTGTCCAAATGCCTCTATCAGGCATATCAGAAACCTCAAGAGCTTTGGCACCTCTCCCCTGGAGCCTTAAATGGGCAGAGATTAGCTTTAAACTTCAGTCCCAAGGATGAATCTGCACTTTGGAGCAACCCATTAGAAAGAGTTGGCAGCTTCTCTTTGACCTCAAGTTTGTTTCATTGCCCATTTATTGGAAATGTTGTATTTCTCTTAGTCACTCCATTTCTGATCACTGACTACTGCAGTATCTTCTTGTAGGAGAACATGAGGCAAGCTGAGGAGGGCTGTTCCATTTGTGCTCTATCCATCACACGTGAAGAACCTGCTGGCTTCATACCAGGGTCACAAACTGCCCAGAGAGTCTGTTCAAAATGCACCACAGCCCATATGCACAATGGTCCTTCTTTTGAGATAGACACCACAGTATTAGGTGTGTATAGAAAGAAGATTGACAAAGCTGATGGATGTGCTCCATTGGGAACATTCGGGGTTGTGTGGGGAGTGTTGGGGTAAATGCACAGGTAAGTATGAATGGGCTGGGGTGTGGGTGAGGAGTCGGGGATGGAGTGAATGAGGTTGGAATAATGCTCCTTATGGTGCACCCTGTGTGTAGAGGACCTTGGGGTGTATGTCAAGAGCCCTGCTTCTGGCCATTTGAACGTGTGAGGATGCTGCTCACATTGTTCAGGCTGGCAAGACAGTAATTTTGCTGCAGTTGCTACACACACACTGAGAAACCGCTTTTTGCTTCCTGGCCAAGACAGTTTTGTAACATCTCTGCATGCAGCAACTGCTTCTCTGCTATGGGTGAACTGAATTCATATGTGCACAGCCTGAAAGTCTGCAATAGTGCCCTGAGGCTTGCAAAAGGCATCCTATCAATAAATGATAATGAATCCTGAGCGAGAAAGCCAACCAGCAAGTTCCCGAGTCCCAGATGCTCCCAGCACATGAGGAAGAGCTCCTAGAGGATTCACAGGGGAAGGACCCAGGGATGTTGAGCACTGGGGCTCCGGTGCTCAGCTCAGGGTCTGGCAGCTGCTGTCTCAGTGGGCAAGAAATCAAGGGAGGGGAAGGCAAGTACAAGGCTTGACCTCCCTCTGCGCAGACAGAGGTGTTTGATGTGAGCACTGAATTGTGCCAGAGGGGCAGGGGGATGTTGTGCTGAGATCTAATCCGTGGTGAGCTCATCAGCAGGACCAGGGACACTCATGGCCTTTTCTCTGGTACCTTGGGGCCTCTCCACAGATTGTGAGTCGTATTTTTAGATTTTCATATCTCAACAAGACTCAGTGGAATAGCTTCAGATGCTCCCAGAGATGGGCCTGGACTTCCAGCTCATTACAAAAGCTGGATACTGGGACTCATTCCCAGAGCCCTGCAGCATTCCACAACCTTTGTCATGCTGGCGAATTGTTCTTAGTAGGAATGACCCCTCTATGTGTTTGTGTGTCAACAGATGATGTGCAAGCTCCATACTCTGGTGCTGCTTAATATATTCCAGTCAGTTATGAGGAAACTCTCTGAGCTGAATACTGAATGTTGAATATTCCAGAGGGCAAAAGTTATAACAGAAGGTGGGTTTCCAGTCTTCCATGGGTGCTTCCTAAGTGGGCAGGTAATGCTTTGTTTCCCGTTTTGTTTTTAGTATCATGATGATAAAAAACCTGAGAAATTCATGTGGAAGACCAAAATCATCATTAACAAGTCTCTTATCAAGTGAGTTCATCCACTGGGCAATGAATCTGCTGAGCCTAACAGTTTTTACTGTGGGCATCAAATTAATCATTTTCTTATAGCTGGGCAGGGTTTCCAGACAGACTTGGGTTCCAATGGAGAATTACCCTCTTTTCCCCAGCCAACGCAAGCATTGCACAAGTCCTTTGCCGTATTCATGGGTGCTAAAAAAGGAGTAAAATCAAAGAAATCGGAAAAACAAAGTCTGATGAAGAAAACCCTGTGCTTTCTCCATGGAAATGGGGGAAAATGGCTCTGTTGAGGGAGAGATTGACTGGACAGTGCTGACTCAATGGTAAATAAGGTGTCAGTTATGATGTGGCTTCATCCTGCCCACAGATGGAGCATTGCCCTCTGCACTTGTAGCTGGAGATTCCAGCAATTACTTATGTTAGAGAAGGATGATAGCCAACATGCACTCCTGATGGGCTGTGCAGGAGAGCACCATTAATAACCCAATGACTGAGCACCTTTCCCTGCAAAAATCTGCTTGCAAAGACTAACAGCATCTGATGAAACAAAGCAGAAGGTGACAGTTTCCACTGTGCTGTGCGGCACCAGTGCCCTCCATCACTCGGGACATCATGCCTGGAGGCCTCCTTCTCCCTGAGGAGCTGGTGCTGCTTGTCGTGCTAAAGGGAAGGACGAGCGCATCTGGAGCTGTGCCTGGTGCCAGGGAAGGGTAATGGAAGGTCTTTTTTCTCCCTCAGACTCTGCAAGGTCTATTCAGGAAAACAGCTTAGATGTCAGCCCTGCTGCCACATTTGGGTGTGACAGGGCTAGTACAGTGCTTCAGTCCACAAGCAGGGGTAAGCACAGTTCAAGCACTCTGTGTTCCTGCGAGCTTTTACATGAGCTTAAACTGTTTAAGCAGCTGCACTGCAGTTTAAGATTAAGCTGGTCTTTTGAGCAATCTAAGCAGTTTAAAATACTCTAAAGGCTTAACATTATAGCCAGTTTAAGTTGCTGTAGGGACTTAAAGCAGTGATGTGCAGCCAGTGTCTTAACAGGGTTTCCCACAAAATGTGTCTTTATAGCCTGTGATAAGCCCTATGGATCAGGGTATGTGTGTTTGTATAGGGCATGCTCATCTGCCTGCCTTACAGGCATTTCCTCCTGACCTTGGACATTGCTGCTCAGATGGGTGTTTCTGCCTCTTCACTTGGACCTCTGTGCCTGTGCCAGTTGAAGAACACTCTTGCTTTATGTTGCAGCATCCTCTTCCTCTCTCAAGCACACCAGATGCAACAGAAAGACTTGCTGTTTCAAACACACAGCCAAAGAAAGGGGAAAACCGGCTCAGTCTGACAAGCTTCAGAAGCCCTCACCTTTTGTCTTAAGGAGGCGTTTAAATATGGTGAAGGAAGAAGAGATCCTCCTGCATACACATTGACTGATGCAGCCTGAGCCCAGTCAGGGTCAAACGGGAGCCTTCAGAGCAGCCTAAGCAGAAGGGAAAACTCTCTGAGAGCATGGTTTCGTGGGGCCTTTAAAATAGGAATCCTTGGGATGCATCAAGACTGCCCTTCAAGGACCAAAGAGGCTGAAGGAGGCTTATGTTGCTTTAACTCTGCCTTGTGACATGCTACAGTCTTAAGGCATTTAAGTCCTTATGTGACACTAAGGGTTTAAGGTCTTATACAGCTTTAAAAGTGGATTAAATGCTCGCTCACCTTTCACGAGGGACAAAGCACTCCTGGCACAAGTCAGAGGGATGGCAGAGCATCACTCACACCGCAATGGCTTTGCTCCAATGGTGCCACCCGCAGGAGTCCCCACAGGCACAGCCTTTGGGGTCTCACTCTCCTGACCACACCATTCCCATCTGGGCTGCTAGCACACAGCCTTGCAGGTGGCAGCAGTGGGGGAGCAAAACGGCACTTCCAGCCCCTCAAAGCCTTTTATCAATAGGCAACACCATGGGCTCTGAGCATGAATGCCTGTTAAGAGATGAGGATGGTGGTCTGACCTGTAGGACATATACCTCACTGCTGCTGGTGATTGAGAGCATCACTTGAGGTTTTCTGGATCAAACACAATCTCCAGGGGTTCTTCTACTCATACCCAGCAGGATCAGTGCTGAATTAACCTCATGTCACTGACAATAACCTGTTTTTGATGCTTTTCGGGTGGTAGGACACTTCCCCACAGAGGCATCCTCAAACTTGCATCTGTGCAGGTGTACAAGCAAGTTGTGCTTGGTACTGTCCATGCTCATATGGGAGGGAAATAACAATCAGTAAATGTAACTAACTTCTGGTGGGATGGATGCTTCCCACCATTGGGAAGGGGATCCAGAGCTCAACAGAAGCCCCTGGATCACCTGGTTGTACTTTGCATCCTCCTCAAGGCTCAGTGGGTGGTGGTGTGACCCGCCTGTCACCATACATCGGTTAACCCTGTGACTGTGTGGGATTCCATAACTGCCCAGGGAGGCAGCCAGATGCTTCCAGAGCCGCCCTTCCACTGCACTGGAAGTGTCAAAGGGAAGCCTGGTGAAATCACTCTCTGGGGTCCTCTAAATCTCTCCTTCGATTATGGAGACAGCCCAGATGACTGATCTCTGCATGGGCCTCTGTGTTTATTTTGCTAGCCAGCACACAGCCAGTGTGTGATGAAGTGGGTTTCCCACATCCTGTCCTACCTTGATCCCCAAATGGTGACCCAGGAACTGAGCTTGAACGTCCCCTCCCTGACCTGCACTTCAAACAGTGTTACCCTGCATCCTTCTCTTGGGAAAGCAAAGTCGCCCTCTGAGAGCAGTTAGACATGGCCTCAGAAACCCAGTGTTGTTTACCCACCGTGCAATTCTGGTTAGGGTCATGACAGGAGCAGGAGCTGGCTCCATCAGCGATGATGCACAGACAGAGTGAGCTCCAAGGCCAAGCTGGAAGCCAATGCTAGTGTCATGCTCAGGGCTCTGCACTGTCTCTCTGGACATTGAAGGTGACAGATGTCAGCTTGGATACAGCAGCCGGTGAGCTGATCCCAGCCACGTGAGCTCGGGAGGAAGCACATCTCCTGGGCAGGACAATGATGGTGTCAGTGGTCACGCTGGCTGATCTACCTGCAGCTCAGGGACTTCGTGCACTCCTCAGTGCCTGATGCAATTGTCCTTTCCCCGATGTACAGCCCCCCCGCCGACCTGTATAAAGGGCTGCGTTAATGCTGGGAAGCTGCACCAGGATGCAGCATCTTGTAAAGATGAATTAGTGCACCTGATAACATTGTGCACGCTAGGATGTGTGCAAGTTTGAATAGCACAAGGAGCAGTGGGACACTGGGACTCAAAAAATCCCTTTTGTTTAGGCAGTGTATATTGCTTCCCATGGAATGCTGTGGCTGCTGAGGCTGACAACATGAGGGTTTGGTTCTTCACCTCTTTTAAAGAGTCAGATAAGAAGTTCAGGCTGAGATGTAAATTCAGCGCTTGATAAAGTCTGGGTCCAAATCCTGGTGGTATCCATCAGAAAGCCCCCACAATTTCCACTTCAGGAAGGATCATCCCTTCAGCAGTGGGGGCCAAAACACACAAAGTGGCAAGTCTGCTGTATTTAGCATAGCTGAGTGAGCCAATAGCTGTCACACCCTTGGCCCTAGTTCACTGGTATCTTGCACAGATTACATCCATGCCAGTTTGGCAGGCTCAGATGCCTCTGCATCCAGGCCCTTGCAACAAACGTGCCTTGCTCCTTGTGTCTGAACCATGCACCCCAAGGACTCAATGCAGAAGCTGTATTTAGCAGATGGGGATGTTACTGCTGCTCTGCTCTCTTAGACTTTGTAGGGAGATGCTCATGCCAGAAGCTGGTGTGTGCCCCACACTGACAGTGCAGTAGGGCCTGGAGGAGTGACCACATGCTGGGTCACCATCAGGCATCCTCTGGCTGGTTTTGTGGCCTTCTCGGAGTATCCATGTCTACCACTGGCATGTCCACCCGATGCTTGCAGGCAATTAATGCCATTCAAGTACCCACATGCACCATAGAGAACATCAGGGATCCTCCGCTGGGAAAAGTGCCTGTGCATCTCCCCAGTGCTTGTCTGAGTATAGGCTGGGTGATGCTTTCCTTCATTTAAAATGAAGCTTTGAGCTCTGTAGAGGGCTCAGCATTGTTACAAACAAGCAACCTGCTGATCTCCTTGGGTTTTAAAGGTGAGTTTGTTCGGTTTGCGTTCCTGTGTCCTTCCTACCAAAAAAAAAAGAAAAAGAGAAGCAACCAAGGTATAAAAGCAGAGCAGCTGTAAACCAAAATTGCTTAAAATGCATTCCTAACATCCCCCCCCCACCGTTTGAGATGAGATCACAGAACATGGGGCTTGCAAATTCGCACCTGGCCAAAGCATCATTGGCTATTACAGCAGGTGAAGTGAGTGGAAGCCTCTGACAAATGCCACGTTGTATTTTTCCAGCACATCTATTTTTTCCTGCGTATGGAATTCGAGCACGGAGCTCACGACCCAGGCAGCCCAGCTGTGCTATCCTACAGTCCTGAGAGGGAGAGCTGAGTCAGGTCCAGGTTGAGAGCTGCCTTGTAATGAGCTGAACTGTGAGGTGCACACCCACCCTACGTGGGGGACCTCATGCTCACAAATGTTCTGCATTTCTCATGCTGGGATTCTGCTGTCGGTGTCACCATCCGAACTGCATTGCTCGAAAATGCCCATAGTACAAACACGTCATTATCTAACTGAAAAGCTGTGTTTCAGGTGATGCATTCTGTAAGCATCATTTTCCTTTCACTCCTGCAAATTCGGCCAGTTGAAATGAGCAGCTTTTGTGCCTTGAGCAGTGGCAGAGGCTGCACAGGAACATTCGGAGCCCCTGGCTCTCTCAGTGTCTCTTTAAACCAGCTTGCTCATTCAGGTGCCTCAGTGTGGATGGGATTTGGGCTCCCGTGACTGTAATTCTTGCACTTTCAGTGGGTCCAATGATTTTTAGGACCCGAGACTGCTTTCCATTCTGCACGTGAGCTGTGGTGTTTCCAGCAGGATCTGGCCGCCTTTGTAACATGTGTACCTGCTTAACAAAGAGACTTTATTTGTATTTGAATCCTTTAAATCATCTCCCCTGCTCCCTTAACACTGATTTAAACCAAATCCTTGAGAAATACTTGGAAGACCACTATTCCTGTTAAAGATTTTGCACCAACCCCTATCAGCAGTGGGCAGAGAAAGCTCATTATCTACTCCCTAATGAGCCACCCAGTAAGTCAAGGAAACCTGAGACTAATAAGATACCCAAACTGAGCAGAATGAAACACTCCAATTTTCAAAGAGGAAAAATTTGGAAGGACTCAACAGAGCAGACACAGAAGGGCTTCATGTGATCAGGGATACAAAACCCTCCCTTGATTTCCAGGCATCTAACTCTACATCACGTCTCAACCAAGAGATGTGAATTCACCACTTGCCTAGAGATGCTAGAGACTTTGTTGGACCTTTCTCTTCTGCTGTGCTGCACACAATGGTCTGCTCTGTGCATTCCTTCAGTCCCCTATTTCATATCCCTCATGCAGTCCCATTCCTCTTTCCCATATCATGATGCTGCCCTGGCACAAGGGGCCTGCTCTGCATGCAGGATGTACTGAGCTGAGCTTTCCTAACAGGAAAGGTTCATCCCTGCAGTTGTAACTAGGCAGAAATACACACAGGGACATGCGTAATTGCAGGATCTGTGCATCTCCGTGGGAGATCTCTTTGCTGGGCATCCCAGACTTCAATGCCTGCCTCTGGACTAGAGGCGCATCTACAGCTCCTGTGTTCTCTTCCTCAGAGATGACTTTCACAACCGTTCTTCAGGTGAAAGCTGCATGTTCCTCTGCCCATGCTACACTTGCTGCGAGCTGTAAACAGATTAAGTGCAGCAGTAAGCTCGAGGAAGCTCTGCTGTCTCCCTGCTTACAAGACACTTTGCCCCCACAGCTTTGCACTCTCTCACACATCTACCCAACTGTCACCCC
Organism: Myiopsitta monachus; assembly: GCA_017639245.1. Classification (NCBI taxonomy): domain Eukaryota; kingdom Metazoa; phylum Chordata; class Aves; order Psittaciformes; family Psittacidae; genus Myiopsitta; species Myiopsitta monachus. Next base: position 36,780,984 of record CM029917.1, on the reverse strand, counting down.
TGCATGCATAGTCGCAGGCTTCCTGTGACCCCATGTGCAGGACAAGGGAGACCTTGTCAGGGAGAGGATGCTATTTGGATGTACAGTCACTCTAATGCTGCCTTAGCCACTGACTGGTTCAGCCTCACTCTCAGCAGAGTAGGATCTCATGCAGCCTTAGTCCATCTCCTAGGTGCTCTCTGACCCATTAGGAGGTGATTTTCTCGGCTCCCAATCTGTTCATTGCACAGCAACCCTTCATTCAGCATTTGCTTTGAGGACAGGCAGGGCAAGAGCTGCAAAGTGCTGTTTTAACTCATCCCTACTTGTTTTGCAGGGCTGAGGCTTTGTGCTGATCCTGCCTGTGGAGCTGAAAATCATGCTGAGCAGTGCAGGGGTGTGGGACGTGGCTGGGCAGCTTCAACTTGTGCCTGCGGCCAAATGCAGCACAGACCATCCCAAGTGGATGCCTCATGCATCAGGGACCTGATCACCACAGAGCAGCAATTGTGGCAAATACATAGACAGAAAAAAGGGCTTGCAGAAGGAGAGAGCTGCATGCTTAGGCGGGTATTGAACATGCATTGAGGTACACCCAGCAACTCTGGAGAGCATCTCTGCTCTCCCCTAGTCCCTGCCACTGGGCTCATCCCTTTGGAAACCAAAGGACAGAGAGAGCTGGTGTTTCCCAGCATTGTGATCCAGAATGTATACCTCAGACCACAAGTGTCTCCCAGACCCATGATGTTTGGTCCAGCTATATCTCACATGCGAGCAGCAGCTTTACAGGTTTAGCTGTGCTAAACTGTGGAGGGGGATGCTGCTATTCTCTGTGTGCTTCAGCTTCTCAAATGCACACTGGCTCTCGCACACTCAGGTGGACATTTTCACGCCTTGGCTGTGGGTCTGAGGCTTCCCCATACCCCTGCAGGTGCTGGCACCCACCGCCCTGCTCTCAGACACAGGTCATCTAGAAAACGCAGAAATGATGAAGTGCGAAGAAGTCGAGTGTGAGCCCATCTCTCCCTGACGGTGCCCTGTGCTGTGCTTGCGGTATTGGCAGCCTTCCCCTGCTGACACTGAAAGAAATATCTGTTACTTCTTTTCTTAATAGAAACAACGTGTGCTCGAGCACCTCTGGCTGGGCAGAGCGCAGGCATGGTCATGACACCCCTGACCTCCCCACAGACCTAAGTAGCTATACAGACGTGTGTCATGCGGGGCATGCCGAAGTATGGGAGCATGCACACATGGGGATAGACACTCAGCTGTGCTCCTGCATGCACAAGTATGTGTGTGCATGCACACCTGCACGCAAGCAGTGTACACACACACAAACATATACACGCACATATACTCACAGACACACATACACATGTGCACGTACAAAGGCTCCCTCACAGGCAGTTCTGCTCTTGTTCACCTCTGGCTCCAACCACAACCCTTCCACACACCGACTGCTGCTGAGGGGAGATTGAGATGAGCTCTTAGGCAGAAGCTCTTCCCTGTGAGGGTGCTGAGGCGCTGGCACAGGGTGCCCAGAGAAGCTGTGGCTGCCCCATCCCTGGCAGTGTTCAAGGCCAGGTTGGACACAGGGGCTTGGAGCAACCTGCTCCAGTGGAAGGTGTCCTTGCCCATGGCAGGGGTTGGAAGTAGATGAGCTTTAAGGTCCCTTCCAACCCAAACCATTTTATGATGCTGTGATTCTATGACACTCCCAAGTGCACGGTCTCTCCCAGATGCCTCTGGGAGGAAATTCACCCCCCTCTACCCAGTGCTGGGTGGTTGGGTTGCCCATCCCACCCTGCCCATGGTGTCAGGCCCCACTGCATGCCCAGCCTGTGCCAGGTTTGGCGTCAGCTGAGCTTTCCTGAGCTGTCGGCCTGATGCTGGGTTTTCTCACCATCTCTGCTGCCCTGGGATGCAGTTGCCATGGCAATCCGTGAGCCGAGGGCCTGTACCACCGGTTACAGCAGAGGATAAGGCTCCCAGCTCTTTCCCCACCTGTGATGTGATGGACAACTCTGTGCTTCCCCAGGGCTGCAGGAGAAGCCTGCAAGGTCCTGCACCGCTACAGCACTTTTGTCACTCAGCTCTTTCATATTCAGGCTCTGACCAGCTGTGAATATGAGTCTGCAAGGCTGAAGTGCAAGGAGAGCTGAGGATGGTCATTCCTGCTTCCCAGAAATGTTATTGAGATATTATCTGACAACACTGCAAACGAAATAACCCTGTGCAAGCCGTGCGTTGAAAGTGTTTCTGAACCCATTATATAATTGCACTCCGTCATTAAGAAGGATCAAAGTTAGCCTGAACCATTTGAAAATGTGTCTGGAGACGTAGCCCATAAGCTCTGTCTCATAACAGGCATTTAATAGTTAGGTGATTAATATGAAAGTGCTTCTTCCTTCAAATATCAATATTAACTTGAACTTTGCCTTAAGTAGGCTTGAGCCTATGTTTGAAAAAGTATATTGGTTAATGTGTTAAATAAAAATCAGTCATTCCCTACTGTAATCTTTCTGCTATATTCCTTTTCTTTGACTCCTTTTCATTTCGGTCCCTCAAGTAATGATCCAAGACCATTTTTCTACACACGACTGTACAAAGGAAACTGTAAGTCACCCGCAGCCTCCGAAGCTGAATTTCCAATTCTAGAGGCAACAGAGCAAACAGTGGGCTAAGAACACATAGGCTGGAGTAGTTTGACATGAATGATTAACAGAGCTGGTTCATCAACAAATACTCGTGGATCAAAGAGAAGACTGCAAACATTTCATAAGAAGAGGAAGGGCTAAATGAATCGAATGAAGTGTTTGCTATGACTTGCTTGGCTGCCTGTAACTAGAAGGCTGCATTTCTGTGGCCCAGTGTGCCTTTTCTGTTTCCTTTTCCTTTAAGCAGCTTGAAGATTCTGGGTGCATGCTGCTGATTGCTTGGTGTGATATGTTTCTTGGTGCCAGTGGGCTGTTATTAATGAACTGCCAAATCTGAACAAACTAATGCAGCCAAGTATATCTGCATAGCTAAAGAGCTCCTTTTAATTTGCCATAGGTCTACAGCTTACTTGTGAGAGCAAACTTCAAGACCCTTCCTCTTCATCACAGGCCGCGGCCAAGAAATGTGATGCTGCAGCAGAGAATCGGGGTGAAATTTAGCAAACAAGAGATCAAAAAAAGTTTTGCCCATTTCAAGCCTATTATTGAAGTGGCTAAAACTAATCCCTTCTGCATCTGCCCTGGCTCCAGAGGGATGGCTGCTGGGCTGGATTAGGGTCTCAGTGGCTGCGACAGGGTTTAGCACAAGGAGGAATGGCAGCAGCAGCAAAGGGCTGGCACGTCGCTGGGCTCGGGGCTCAGCAGTGGCAGCAGCTTGTGGGAGAACATGCATTGCATCTCCGGATAAATGCTGCAGGGTGTAAACACAGTAGCCCCTATTCCTGGGGAGTCCCCACTGATGGAGAAGGACAGAATGGGTCATGCAGCCTCTCAGAATGTTTTAGGAGGTTATCCAGGCTGCCAAACTGTATATCAGCTTAATCTGGGAGGGAAACAGGGCTCTCTGCTTTAACAATCTGAGTGGAAAGAAGAAGATATGCTATTCCACTTCCCTGGATGCTTCCACAGCAAGGCAAGGAGGAGTACAGCTGGGGAAGGGTCACCCCGAGCATCTCCCTGCTGCTGCACCAGGATGGCCCTGGTCTCAGTGAGAAGGGCAAGGTAAGCTCCATTCTACCCCATTTGATACAGGACAATAGATTCACATTCTTGATCCTGATACCCTCCAATTCTGAGCGTACTGAGGTGGTTGGTAGTGTTTTGGGCAAGTGCAGGGTTGTTGGGGGAAGCTTTTCTCCTTACAGGGGTCTGGGGATGTAGAAAGGCAGCTGCAGGCAAAGGCAGCCCAGTGAGACCTTGCCCAAGGGACTATCACACCGCACTAAGAATCCCTAAATCCCAGAATAGCCATGAATGTAGTTCACATCCTAAGGAGACAATGACCATACTGGAGATGTTTTCTGCTTACACGGCTACAGCATGGCTTCAGATGGGGGGGTGCCTGGTGGGTTGGGAGCTGGTGTGATTCCTTTCAAAGGGGGTAGGATATTTATCCAAGTTCATTAGAGTAAAGAATACAAGGAGCAGCTGCCTTAAGCTTGAAGCTGCTGAGCATTGGGCAGCCTGGCATGGGCAAGGGCTGTGATTCCAACAGGTCCAGGGCATTCTGGGACAAAACCAGACAGGCTGGGTATAAACCAGTCTGGTGACAGCCTGAGTGGGGATGTGGGATGCCCAGAGGAGTATGAGAAATCACATGGCTGAAATGCAAAGGCAGAAGATGCAAATCCGTTGCCAGAGGAGTATGAGATGGGAGTCAAATGACTGACTCCCACGTCTGGAGAAGAAACTCAACAGGTCTGGATACCGCTCCTTAAGGAGGGCTCAGCACACATAATGGCTGTGTTGAGACCTTTATCTCTCACAGGGTTCAATGTGGCAGAGGACCTGACCTTTCAAACCCAAGAGGGTACATGAGTCTGGAGAGCTTCCCCAGAGAGGAACTTCTGCATCCAGCATGTGCCAGATGAATCCTCCTCCTTCCAGTCTGGCCTGGCGTCCAGCCATTAGATGTATGGGGACACAAAAGACTGCCTGGAGGAAGAGAGGAATGTGCCCGGGGTGCTGTTTGTCTGGCACATTGCTACTGAGAGTGTGAGTACAGTAATTGAACCATGTCAATAATATACCAACAGAGCATTTCCACCAGAAAATGGCATTTAAATGGCATTTTGTTGTAATAAAGAATTTCCATGGGAATACATTGATTTCAAGGAAATTTAATTTTGGGGAAAAAAAAAGAGAAGACATTTTGTAAGCTTTGAAATCTCGAGTACCTCTATTGCAGTAAATACATCGTGTTACTCTACAATTGACTTTATTTCTCAGCTTATTCAACATTATATAGTTATGTAATTTGATTGAAGTAGTTAGCTAATACTCACACGACTTTCAGCAGCTTTTCCAACATGGAGGGAACTTACAAGAGAGCCAGGTATTTCGAGTAGCATTCATTTTACATGCAAGCACATTGCTGTAAATGACACTTTGCTTGAGATGAGTACTGGTGGAGCAGGAGATACTGATGTCACCAGGCTTCCCCAGGCAACACGCTGCCCGAAATCTCAGTCTTTGCTTTCTCTGAACATAAGGCTGCAAAGTGTTGCTTTGGCCACCCTTGGCTTTCTGCTGATTCCTTCTATTTCTGTTGTGCCTGCCCACCCTCAGCCACGCAGGCCCATGCACCTCTCTGACAAAGCAACATCCTTTCAGCTCTTTCACGCATATAGCTCAGTTCCTAATTAGTCCTGCATGCGGCCCCTGCCTTGGGCAATAGCTCCTGTGGGTTGCATAAGAGAAATGAAATCTTTGCCTGCTCTCTCTGACTGAAGGATGGCAGCAACACCCAGCTTTTGCAGGGCTCTCCCCGACCGTTTTCGGAGCAAGAGGCTCCTTGTACCTCTGCATGCTCCAGTCTGTAGCCCCCAGCCTGCTCCCAGTTGCATGGATCCAGAAGCTTGCAGGCATTGATCAAGCCTTTAGCCTCCCTCAGCTAAAACCAGCCTGCTATACGCACTACTGGGATAACGAAGTGCACAACCACTGTCCTTCTGGGTGCTCACCCCGGTTTTATAGGAAGATTTAAACAAGTCATTGCTGTGCATAAACACATTAGCAAGGCATTTCACCCACCCAAGGTGGAGGCAGACCAGCTCCATTCTGGAAGGCTCATCTGAAGAAAGCAGACGGACTCTGGTTTTTAAACCGCCTGAGTCCCACTAGACCATGAGAAAGGGCAGCCAACGCATCTTGGTCATCAGGATTAAAATAAGGGGATTATTGCACCTGCTAAAGTCTCTCTGAACTTCAAAGGCTCATGTAACATCATATTTTTAAACATGTCCCAGAGTAATTAAGCAAAGGAACTTAAAAAGAAAGGCATTTTGTCAGTCTGAGGAGCTCCCTTGGGGGCTCCCTTGCTGTGGAGAAGGTTAGCCTGATTATGGCAGGAAGACGGGCATTTTACAAGCTCCCTGCTGCAGCCACATCCTAGCTGCACCACTGACTGTTAGGGCCAGGCTCCAGGCCCTGGAAAAGCCCCTGCAGCAGCTGATGAACCAATCATCCTTGATAGGAGAGTTAGGCTCCTGCAGCAGCTCAAACCCTCCTCCTGCAAAGGGCCTTATCACAGCTCTCCAGCTACTGTGGCAGTGTAGGGGTGAGGAAGAGGGCCAGGATTCATGTAGGGCTGTCAAGTGATGGAGGGATGCTGCTGGAGCCTCATGCTGCTAAGTCTTGCATACATCTGTGACATGCCTCTGCATGGAGCTAATGGCTATGTGCAGCATCCCTCTGCCGAAAGGGGCAGGAGCGGTCACTTGTGATGGACACAAGCCACAAGCACATTAGGAAAACCCTGGAGATCAGGATGAGCTGCCTATTACTTATGACGCTATCCCTGGTGCTGGGCCAGGTGCTAGTGGCATTGTCAGAACCATCAAGACCCGCTGCCCAGCCAGAGTTCTCTCCAGTCTAGGACTGAGATTCAGTCCTAGGCTGAGAAAATAGCTTTTCTGGATGATTTCTGATTTTGAGCATTGAATCAGGTAGAAGTGGCATCATGCTGAGCATCTGTGACTCACTGTGCCACCCACTTCTCAAGGAAAAGGAATGTTAGGTCTTTAACAAGCAAGCTGAACACTGGAAATTGCTTGTGGAGTATTGATTGGTGTCCAGACTGCAGGGAGAAGGGATTTTCAGTCATTATCTGGAAGATGTTGAGGTTGTGAGTCTGATCTTAAAAATGTACAAAAATAGAAATTATTCCTCTTGGTTTGTTTGGGGGTTTTATTTCCTTTGCACTGAATTCTTGGTTAACATTTACAGGAGTCAAACCTGGATGCTGCTGCAGAGAGGGAGGTAGGAAAAATCAGAGCAGCAGCACTACGCTAGGAGCATTTGGCCAGAGAAATGGCTGGGGAGCAGAAAGACCAGCACTTATTTTATCCTATATGGTCCAAATGGCATGTGTCAGTCCAAGGAGATAAGGGGTGTCCTCTTCTGACTCTAGACCCAGTAAAAGCAGATTGGTGCAACCGGTATCCCATGGAGCAAGCAGTCACTCTCACAGGAGTAAGTCATGGACAGCTCCTGCCCAGCTCACTCCAATTAGACAAGAATGTCTGGAAATGAAAGGAGCCGTGTGCAATTTCCAGTAGCTGTGAACTTCCCTGCTCTGCTCCCAGGATGGTCGGATTTGAATTGATCCGGCTGCAGAGCCCATGCTATAACCTGCACATCTTCACTTAATGCTTTATGCGGTGCTATGGCCAACACCCAAAGGCCACGTACCCCTGGCCATGTGAGTGATGGGGGGACTGTCAGGGTCTGAGGGAGGAGGTGAGCACTCCACTGACACTGGAAGCTCCCAGATAAGTGTTCCATTCCCAGTGCCTGTTGGCAAAGGTGAGTATTTCCAGCCAGGCATTTCCATCTCTGCCTGGTCATTGTGCTTGACGAGCACCAGGTCTAATTCTGTTTCCAATTTCTACCAGCACCCTGCTCAGGTATAGGCTGGTGGCTGAGATTTTAACCCAGAGATTATGCTTTGTGTGACTAAGTCTGGAAGCACAGGGATGCAGAGCCTTGTGAGAAGTGCCTGGTCTTCAGAAAAAAACCTAATTTGGCCACAATTAACAGGAAATTTCCAATCCCATAGCCAGCAGCTTTTGAGATCCCAGTGTTTCCTTATGATATGAATAAGGAAGTTTAGGCAGAGACAGTTTTCCCCTGCCTCCAACCCATCCTGCAGGGTTTCAGCATCTCTTCAGAGCTCTCCAGCTCTGACCGCTCCCTGTGTCACCTGAGTCAGCCCAAACAGCCATGGAGGCTATTGGCGGTGATGGGATGCACCTACCCCTTGGAAGCTCAGAGCAGCTTTCCTGCTGCAGTTCTCACTTGCTCACAGCATCCTCAGGACATCCAAGCTCTCTAAAGCATTTTGAGTCCCAGCCTACAGGTCCCACACCTCAGCTGGTAAAAACCACTTGCTGTGTGGTTCTCTCCAAACATCCAGTTCTCCATCCCGCAGGAGGGACTGGGGGTTGCTGACCCTCATGGCTCTTCACACATCCCCCTGAGCTTCCATCTAAACTTGCCATTTCCCCAAACCATCACAGGCTGCTCTGGGAGGCCATGTGGTTTCTGATTCTCAGCACTACCATGCAGGTTGTTGCTCATGCCTCAGGGCAGGTGGATCTGCCTGCTCTGCAGTTAGCAAAGCCTTGATTGCACAGAGCAAACACAGCCTGGATGGTCATGGTATTTCTGCAGCACCCAAGCTCCCTTCCCAAGGGACACCCAGGCATTTCAGCTCTCCACGAGCCAGGAAAATCTCCTTTGGATGAATGGAGAGATGGGGAACGTGGAAGCAGGTTGTGCAAATCCCTCCCTCCCCAGCCACACTGCTCATCATCCTGCCAGGGCAGCCTTCAGTGTAACACCAATAACTCTTTACTATAAAGAGAAATAAACACAGTATAAATGTACCAATCCCTCCCCTGCACGCGCGCGCACACCAGCTCACACTCACCCCCGCGATCGATCTCTGTTTAATTAAATACTGGCAATGACTGTCACGTGGGGGCAATTCTGCTGACTTGGGCACTTTGGGATTTTTATGCATCTATTTCTGCTTTGCTTTTCCATTAACTTATTTTTCCCTTTGTAATAAGGGGTTGTCAGTGTAATTTATACAGCCGTGCAGGAAGCACGGGCAGCCCGGGGAACCATTCACAGCTTGCCAGGGATAAACACAATTACACATTTTTAAATGTCAGACTTCAGGAGAAGAAATGAAAAAGGTAAACTATATAAATCTCAGAGAAAGAGCGAGAGAGAGCGGCTCTCTCTTTGAGGAACAGCTTCCCAGCCAAGCCCATGCCCCTACATCTATAGCACAGGTATAGCCTTCTGCATCTCTGGGATGCAGAGGCACAAAGGGCCACAAGAAATATATAGAAAGTAACAGCAGAACTTGTGTTTCCCATATTGCTGCTTAAAAGCACCATGTCCTGGTCTGTGCTCCCGCAGCCTGTCCCCTCCTCATCCATAGGAGGCCAAGTTGCACAGGGGAGAGCCTGCTCTGCTCCCTGCTCATTTCACAGTCAGCAGCTTTGATCTCATATGTGATTAAAAGAGGAGAGTTCAAATGGATTAAATGAGAACCACTTACATAATCTGTTTAAAATTCCAATAGCACATACCCAGAGAAGAGCAGAACAGCCACCAGCTCCTGCTTGTTCTGTAAGCTAGGTGAGAGCTTTAATGCTGCTTCCCTACTCCTGGAGGACTTGGGGCAGCATAGAATATACTCTGTAAGCAATAACAACCTTACCATTAAGAACCATAACAGATACCTTCTAGAACGAGAAATAAAGCATGGGGTGGGGAGGAGAGGCTCATAAAGCCCAGGCCCTGCTAATGAGCTGTTGTTTGAGCTCATAAAAGCTGATGGCATGAGAGGGGTCTGGGGTTTTGAGAGGGAGGGTATGGTTGTGGTCTTGAGGTTGTTGGCTGGGGAAGGAGTAGGGGGTTAATGTTGGATGGGAGGAAGTATTGGGTTAGCGGGATCTCCTTATCTGACTTCTCCTAAGCTTATAGCTTATGCCTGAAGAAACGAGGAGTGAGGAAAGCCCTTCAAGCGAAAGGATGGGGTTGAATTCTTTTGGAGAGTGCTTACATTGGTAGGAGAGAAACTGGAGTTTATCATTGCCTGTATGACAGATTATAGAATAGTTTGGGTTAAAAAGAACCTTAAATGTTATCTGCCAGCTCCTCTAAAGATGAAAGGAGATTGTCCCACCATTATGGAGGCTTGATAGGCTTAGGCTGTAGAGGAAGGCAGAACAGCTGGTGGGTTTATAGGACCGCAGAAAGATACTATTTTGTCACGTGAGTATTTTTCCTGATGGTCTGGGAGGATGCTGCAGCAAAACAAGGTAAGGAGATGGCAAAGGAGCATCTCTTAATTCAGGGAAAGGGAGGGAATCGTGAGAACACAGTACGCTGGATGGCTCACTTCAATGCTTGGGTGGCACTACTAGTAGAAAGCCGCCAAAACTGGCACAGCCACTGTTGAAAGATTGTTGGGTGGTTATGGAAGTGAGAACTATTTCGAGGAACTGGATGGGGACAGGGGGGATGTAGGAGATCAGATCTGGGCCTGGTAGTGATAACTGCTAAAGCCAGTGCATGCCAGACCTGGAGTGACTGGGACCAGCACAAGGAGGAGGTACTCAGTCCCAGTAGAAATGTGTCTGAGGTTGAAGGATGGATCTTGGACCCGAGGGACAGATATCTACACAGGTGCAAGCGCAGAGTATCCAGGAGCTGTAAGATGGAGGTGTGAGCAGGGAGTGCTGGGGATGGGTAACAGCATAGAAAGGTGATATCCAAGGTCCTGTGTGTAAGGCCACTATAGGAAACTAGGTGCAGTTCTTTGTGGAAGAGAGGAGGTCCCTTGCTTGGTGGCACAGTGTTGTAGAGAACTGTTTGCAGCCAGAAGCTGGACTGGAGAACAGAGTACATTACAAACTTATAGGTGAGGTGCCTTTTTTGCCTTGCTGGAAGCTGTGAAACCTTTTCATAGGAATGCTGCTAGGAGTATCTCATATCCATTTGAACTTGATGTTCACTGGTGTGTTGCACTGTATTGACCTCAGGAGCATGAAGTTCTGATCTCTAACCTGGCTTTGGAAAATGGCATGCCAAGGGCACTTCAACTGCTGCTGTTACATCCATGTAATATTAATTTGAGTTGTGATTTCCAGAATAGTGTTTCTCCACTGAGACCAGGCTAATGAGTGTCTTGGAACCTATACAGCATCCAAGTGTTTCAAAGTGTAAGGGCCATGAATGTATAAATAGGGCATCTCCTGTTAGTTGGCTGTAAATCATTAATTTGATGGCTTTGTGCAATGGCAGGAAGATGAAACAGGACTGCAGCAATATTACCCAGTGAACTCAACTTATTTACTAAGTGATAAAGGGTTCAACATAGTTTCTCATGTAGTCAAACTTCAATCTAAATGCTAGTTTTGCATAGCACAGCTCATGCTTAAGCAAAGGCAGCTGTGAATGGCACCCAACCCCTTGAGAAGCTGCACTGAGGGTGAGAAAGCATTGTCATCACAGAGGGTGACAACAGGGCTCTCCAGGGAATGGAAGAGCCTTTCTGAGGTGCCAAGAAATGAGGCAAGACTTGGAGGGATGGGGCTTCTTATAACAACAGAGGATGGTATGATAACTAGGCTCTGGGGGGATTTTAAAGCTAGTCTCTGAAGGTGTTTAAAGTGTCATGGAAAGTCTAGCTGTTCTTGTTCCAGGTGGACTATTCACAAGCCTTGATAATGACCTAGCAGATGTTTATCTCCCTTTCAGGATAGCAGGAGGTTTCAGGTGTTGTTTGCAAAGCAATGAGAACTTGTCTGGGGAGGGGGCTGATGGAAATGAGACCTCTACCGTCAGACAGCACAACAATCCTCCCTAGAGAGGCCTTGAGGTTCAAGAGCAGGGAGGACTGGTGGAGGCAGCTTTTCCTACACTGCCTAAAGACTGGCAGTGGGTGAGATAGACCAGCTTGTCAGCTGGGGGATGAGTGGCATCCAGGGCTGTCACCGTTGAGGTGACAGTGGTCACTGCTGGGTGAGATCTGGCTGGCTTCCAAAGCACGTAGTGTCTATATCTGGTGCACTTTACCAGGGCCGTCTGAGTACCAGTGGAAGTGGAGGGCAATCAGAGGGGAGGTATTTAAATGGTTTTAGGGCACAATGGGTTCCTTGAAAACTAAAGAGCTGCACTCTGAAGTGAACTGCTGTGGGTGCTTCCATCCTTACTGTTGCAGATGCTCTTTGCCTCTAACAAAACCTGATGGTGTCCCTTGAGCCTATTCAGCTAAAAATGCTGAATATGAGGCCAGCACAGAGCTTTTTAAGCAGAGCTGAGAAGTGGTATAAGGAATGCCAGCCAGGACAGTGGCTCTTAGGGAAAACTGAGTTTGCCATCACAGAGATGAAACGATTTCTCTGGCTGTTCAGTGTTGCCTGAACAGCCAGCTATGCACTCCTGAATGCCTCTCCAGGCACAAGCACCTCTTGAGATGGATGCTTTTCATGAGGCTGCTGTTCACCCTGTGAACAGGAGTCTGCTGCTCAGCTTTCAGAGAAAACTCCCTAATCATTATGTTTAGGGCCCTGCTAGCAAAGAAGAAAGTGATGGAGGATCACAGCAAAGAGCAGAGTGTCATTAACAAACAAACAAAGCAGCAGCTATGACCAGAGAAAATGTGCTGGTCCCAGACAGCTGAGGTTTCTAGACAGAGCTTACTGGAGCAGGAAGCAAGGAGTCTGTTTACAGAGCTAATGTGAGGATGAAAGGCAGAAAATGAAACCAGAGCTTTGATGGCGTTGCTTGAGGAAAAAGACAAGGAAACAATGCTGGCAGAAATATTTGAAACGCAGACAGCTGGTAGTGCAGTCATCATAGCTGGACATAGAGCAAATGGGACTGCAGAGATGCTTGGAATTGGCTTTTCTGTTTGAAAAGCCTGGCATCTGTGTAAACACAGGCGGCTTCACAGTCACTTGGTCTCTCCATTGGACTTGACTCTAGCTACAGCGAGCAAAGCCACAGCTAGCCTGGGAGAATAATCTGAAAGCAAGAGGAGCTGAGCTGTCCAGGGAAGGATTAAAACCACTGGGTCACTAAGGCCAGGCAAGTACATCGGGCTGGAATGCAGACATCAACTGGGTGCAGGGGAAGGAGGAAGCTCACAAAGCAGTCAAATGCACAGCTTGTGTGGTGGAAGAGTGTGACCTGGGAAGGGAAAACCTCAGGCCCTGCTGCCTCAGCAGCCCCAGCAAGTGGAGGGGCTGAAAAGCTGCCTGCAGTGTGATGCTGAGCCCAACTTTCTGAAGGTCAGTAACCGGACTTCCCTCAGGCTAAACCTCAGCATTGTTGATTCCCTTCCATGATTCAGGTTTGCCAGATGGTTTCACTGGATTGGGTTGCTTTATCTTTCTCCTTTACCAGTAGCATGTCAGAAAGCACTCTAGCTCAAATGACTGACCATTGGCTTGGACTGATAGGAAGGAAACCAGTCTGACATCTCCTTTAGAACTAAGGAAGCTGTCAGTTATGCCAAGGAAGATATTCCTCCATTTAGCTCCTCTGTAGCTGTCAAATGCATTTAACTTCCTATGTTTTTTCATCTGGAATCCCAAGAAAAACCTCAAGAGCATCCTGATTGTTGGAGGTTTCCCCTCTTCCAGTGCCTGTGCTTCAGTTAAAATGACAGAAGATAAAGCAGTTTAAAAGGTGCTTGTTCTGTGATTGATGTGACTCAAGAATCATGAGCAGCAATATTAGACTGGGGAAGGTAATCAATAGTTGAGATGATACCAAAATGCATTCTGAATTCAACAGGCAAATGCAGGCAGTCCTTTCAAAGCCTCAGAGATTTCACTGCTTATCCCAACCAGGAGAAGTGGGGAATAACTTTGTCTGAACTCATTCTGGGAGCAACTGAGCCCTCACCACGTAAAACCAACAAACGCCTCTGGTTTGATCAGGAAAGGTCTTTATGCACTTACGCATGCTGTGTCTCCGAAGAAAAGCAAAGGAGTGGTGTCTGGAGCCTCCCTTCAGGTCTTTTATGGAGATGTTACATGTACATAAGGCTGATCTCTGCCCCAGAGGCCTTCAGATGTCCTTTAGAAACTGTGCCTGCTTGTGTACCTGTCAGGATGATTGACTACTTGGGGCAAGCGCTCCATCCTCACGTCCTGGTGCTCACCTCTGTGATGTGCTCTGCAGTTGTTTGGCTGCTTCCTTGTGGTGCTTTCCAAGGGTTTATGGCAGCTTCACCTTTAAACCCACAGTTAATGTGCATGGCTTGGCAGCTCCAGCTGCTTCTTGGCATGCTGAGTCCCTGTGTCTCAATGGTGTTTTGCATTCTTTCAAATACCTGGTCCTGGATTTGAACATTTCCACTGACTCTCTCAGGAGCTATCTCAAGCTGACCAGCTTTCCCTGGTTCTTGCATGTCCTTTTTCCTTCATGGACACCATGTTCTCAAGGTCTGCTGGAAGTCAACAGATGCTTGCTGAAATGTACTTCAGATCCCACTTGTACTTCCATTATTCATCATTTACTCGGGGGCTAGTGCAACCTAACACTCTATAGGGGAATCTTTCAGTTATCCCATTGGATAGTGTCATTTTAACAAAAAATAATCCTTTCCAGACTTATTCTGGCCCCTAATCCTGTCCTCCAATATGTATGCATCTAGCCAGGCCTTTTTACCAGCCAGTTTAATAAGCATCCTCTACAGGGCAGCATCAAGATCACTAATGAAAAGTTGAATAATATTACAGACGTGTGTTGGAAAAGCCTCCTTGATGTCTTTCATTCTGACAATGAGTCATTTGCAGCACCTTTGCAAACCTGAGTTTCCAGCAGGTTTTGCACTGGTGTTGTATTAAATTCTTCCCACATGCCTCTTTCACCTGTGTATATTTGCTTGTAAGAGCTTATTGTAAGATGGTAAAAAAACACCCCATACTAAAATTGGTATATAAGGTATCATCTGCTGGTGCTGCTTACCTTGCTTCTTTTAACAGCTGTGGTAATCAGTAAAAATGAGATACAAAGACTAAGATGTGGAAAATGTCCATCGTAGGCTCTTTTGCATGAGCAGCTTCTGCATCAAACTGCTAGAGAAATGAGAATAACTTCAAAAAGAGAATTCCTACAGAACTCCTCATTTTATTTGACATGGGGATCTCGAGAAACCTCTCATAAGAAACCTGCAGATATCTGTACTGGGCATTTGCTAGTTCTGCATCCTGTCGGCTATCACACCAAAGTAATTTTCTTTTCTCCACATTTCATCTTAATGATGCTTTATAGCATGTGTTCACAATGTTATTCATTAGCTCTGGGAAAATAAACCCACAAATGAGGTAAAAACCTACAGTAAATATGAACAGCAAAAAGACTGGCTCAAGAAAGATTCGTAGGGAAGTGGAGCAGATTTTTTTCCTCCTTTGGCCATTAGTGCGTTGTTCGGGAATCACTCAGCCATTCATGTTTACTTTTAGTGACAGGAATTATGTGATTACAGCACATTACTATCTCAATTTATGGCAGAAAGGCTAGCTAGAAGACACTTAGGTGGGGATTATGATCAGAAAGCTGACTGTACTTTTGAAAGATAAGATGATGCCTGAGCATGGTGCACTGCAGCAGGAGGGTCCTTATATACATGCCCTCTCTCCTTGGGTGCCCACACAACAGTGCGCTGCTTCACTTTAAGAGCTCAGAAATTGAGACTTTAACTGTATGGTTGAGGAGATGATGGTGAGAAGGAGTCTCTGGTCAAACCAACTGCTTGGAGCAAGACTACTGCTCATGCAAGATCAGGTCATGGTGTTGTCCAGCCAGTCTCTGGAGGGAGTTATCGCTGCCAGTCTGAGGAGTCTGCTCTGGAGCCCATCACCTTCACAGGGACTGGGCTTGTCTAAGGTCCAGCCTGAGCCTACAATGCTTGCTATGTGTGACTGTTGTAATAGCATCTAACATTACTGAGAAGAGTGTCTCCATCTTCCTGCCTGTCCTTCATGTATGTGAAGGCTGCAATTAGATGACATCTGAGCCTACTTTTGGCCAGGCGAGACTGGCCTGTCTCCCCCAGCCTTTCCTCCTAGATGTAAGCCACGGAACCCAATTGTCTTGATAGTCTCTGCTGGCTCAGCTTTTCCCATGTCACTCTTGAACTTGGTGGCCCAAAACTGGATGAGGCACTGATGCGTGGCCTCTTCAGCACTGAGCAGAGGGGTTGGTAACTTCTTGCTATCTACTGGCCTTGTTCATCATGGTGCAGCCTAGGATGGGGTTTGCATTATTCAGGATGAATATGCTGGAGGCTTATTTGCCCTGGCAGCCCATCAGTTCCCAGCCTGATGCCAGGCATGATGATGACTCACATGCATAACAATGCACTTCTTGTGGAACTCTGGAGTTTGCTTGCCCCATCCTCAAGTTTCTCAAGGTCCCCCTGGATTGGAGCTCGCCTGTTTGCTGTGTCAATCACCCTCTCTAATTTAGTACTGTCCACAATTTGCTGAGGGTGCGCTCTGTCTCATCACCCAGGTAGCTGATGAAGATATTGAACAATATCAACCCCAGTATTGACCCCTGAGGCATTCTGCTTATTACTGGCTGCCAACCAGATGTTGAACCATTGATTACCATGCTTTGAGCCTAGCGGCCCAGCCAATTTTCAAGCCATCTAATAGTCCTTTCATCCAGCTTGTACTTCCTCAGCTTCCAAATGAGAATGCTGAGGGAGACAGTGTCTAAAGCTTGATCAACCTGGCTGTGCTGAATTAAGGCCAAGTTTGAGGTTATTAACTGAAACAGCGGACATGCCTACACAACCAAATGAAGGAATGATTGCAGCGTCTGCTGCTGTAACCATGCTGGCTCTAGGGCACAGTAACTATAGCATTAACATGGGTATTAGCTCCTGCTAACAAGCAGAGTAAAAGCTCCTGAGGAATTGTGCTTAAGAGTGCTGCTTTCTAGCAGAAACTGAGGTCCACACTCCTTCATCTTTGCTGTTCCTGTTGCCTATGCCAGTTTGGTGGAGCGAGGCTGGGCACGCTAGCACATGCAGCAACAGTATTTGCTTTTGCTGTGTAATCACACCTAATAATTTTGCGCTGACAGAGCTGACTTCTCAGGGGCACAAAGCAGCAATTAAAAACTGTATTTGAAATCATTATGTGAAGACAAACTTTATACCCAATGCTGCACGAGGCCCTTGGACGAGTGAGCAAATAACTGGGGAGATGGAGAATTCAGATGGGAAAGAGAGGCCTTTTGGTATTTATCCACCTGTTTTTGATTTGCGAGTTCACATACATTATGGATGCTGTGTGCTTCTATTCGGAGGGACTAATGCTGCCAGATATATTCTGAAGACTTGTGGTGATAAACAAAGAAGAAAACATTTAATTGACCCAAAATGACTATTGCTATTGGTGTCAAATATAGAAGAGCAAAGCTGGTCAGCTTGAATCACAAATCCTCAGTGGGTAAAGACGTTTTAGTAAGGACCCGAGACAGCTGCACAGTGCAATTTCTCTCACTAATGGTTCTTAAATTAAGAAATTAACCCCCTTCCACAAGCATTTGGATGGCACTGGAGTGGGAGACAGGAACAAAAATTGGGCTGGAGTCCATGGTAATAGCAACCATGGATGCTGCCAGTGATACTTAGAATATCTGAGCCCCGGTGCTTGAGGAAATAAGGCACTTTAGACTGTCAGATATGGCCCTTGGAAAAGACAGTCCCCAAAGGCATCGGTGAGCCCACCATAGTACCCATGTGCTGCAATGTGTTTGTCAGGCATACTGGTCTTGGCCAGAGGTTATGTCTCCTATTAGCATTGAGCTTAAACCAACTGTATTTTCAGTAGTGTCCAACCATCTTCTGTCACCAGTTAGACCAAATCTCTGCATTGTTGGAACTCCCCAGTGTGCGAATTTCAGCTGGATTAGCCGATGGAGCCAGCAGACATAGTCCAGGCCTTATACCAGCTTCAGGATTTGATTCTGACTCTCTGCTACCCATGTCCAGCATGGAGCAGCACAGATGAGACCTGAGCAGCCTGTAACCTCTCCAGCCATTTTTGTCAAGATATCAAAAGCTCTTGAATGGCTTTGGACTGTGAGAGTGAGTTCATGTCAGACCAGTCGTCTGTATCATAAAGCTGCAGTGGTTTTCAGCTGGTATTAGGAGCCCTGAGGCTGGGTTTACTGTATTGTCAAAGAGTGACCTTGCCAAGCGGTTTGTCATGCATGGACTGCTGCAAATGGATGAAGCTTCTGTTAGGGAAGCATCAAAGCAGCAGCAGGACTTGGGACTTGGATGCTGTTGGTTAGTGGATGAAGGGCCCTCTGCAGCCACGCATCTACTCCCCTTCACATGAAACATTCATGATGCACAGTGGGAGGTGTGAAGGGGGTTCTTTAGCCCTTTCCTGAGTAAGTCCATTCCTCGTGGCTTCACAGGCTCAGCTGAACTGAGATTTGGGCAGACATGATCTCTGAACCCTGTGATCCAAATAATTGCTACTAGCCATGTCACAGTCTCATTGCGCGTTGTCATTGCCTTTGATTTGTCTACCTTTGAATGTGAGCTTGAGATCAGTGAGGTCAAGATGTTGTGACATGACAGAAAACTTCAAAGCTCTAGGAGAATCTGTAAATGTGGCTGGGCCTTGGACTGTGTCCTTACAGTGGCTGCAAAAATGCTTCTCATTTTTACCATTTCATCTTCATGTTCTTTCTAAAAGCATTCTGAAATGGGGGATGCCTGGAGGTATTTTCTTTAGCTTTTGCTAGATCTTCATTCCCCATCAACAAGAAATGTCTGAGTTTATTTTTGTGTGTGTGATCTTCTAATAGATTGCTTTTACCCCTTTGAAGGGAAAGTCATTGACTTTCTTAAGAGTTCAGGCTCCTTCCTCCCATCTTCCTGCAAGATCTTTGTTTCTGCCTTCTGCACTGCTCTGCAGATTGGCATAGTTTCTTTCCTTCATGCCTTTTCCAGGAATTCTCACTGATTAACCAATTTTAACAGTTCTGTACCACTTTGAGAGATTCAGAAAGAGCAAAAGTTTCTTAAACACAAAACAGTTGATATTTCCAACCATTTCCTCACTTCTATCTAGGTCAACACCTGTTTGGGGTGTAATCCGCAGTGCATGGTGAGTTGCCTTTCTGGTCACCCCATGCAACTGTTTCAGTTCTCCCGGAGTCTAGCATATCTGCTGTGTCAGACTGAGATGCTAAAACACATTAATTACTGTAAAACAGCTTACGCAGCTTTAATTTAATAAACATACAGATTTCCATGTTTTCTGTGATTTCTTTATCATAGTGGTTACAGTACCTTCTGCTAAGATGTGAGCTATCTTTGGAATTTTGAATCTGTCCTTCACAGTAGTACTAAGGTTGAACTATTGCCACTGAATAATGGTACCCTTCTGTAGCTGATATTGCATGCAGGTATCATCTGAAACACTGAAAGGTGCTGACTCTTTTGCTCTCGTTTTCACTAGGGACTACTGGCTCATTGCCTCTCCTTGCAAGCATGCCTCTGCTCCACATATGTGAGCTTTCTCCAGGCTAATGGGAGAGTCGAGCTGATTAGTTCTCTGAAAGTGGTGAATGAAAATATGGCAGGATTGGGTATTTTGCCTGGCAGATGGTAGTAGTGGCTCCGCTATTACTCAGAGGTTTCTTTTCCATGTGATCCTGAGAAACTTAAAAGTAACGATGTTTGCTGCTTAGCATCTTCATGGCTTTTCATATCTGGGAGCCCAGGATGGATCTGAAGTTCCTTTTGTAGTCTGCTGAAACCAGTACTTAAGTGTTTAGTTAACTTCTTACACTCCTTCCTTGTTAGCAGTTTTCCTGCAGTGCTGCTTTGCACATCTGCAGGCTGTTCTTGCAGGATATGGTCCTATGTGGGTCTCAGGTTTTCCTGTGTCTACAAGACCTGCCAACAAACACACCTGCATCATGCATGCAGCAAGTCCTTTGGAAGCCTTTTGGCTTTCTGCCCCTTTCCTAAGGGTCATTCCACCTGCTTATGGAGTTATGCTTAGGTTTTCCTGTTCCTGAGACTTTTTCATCATCTTTCAGGTTATATGCTGCTATTGTTGAGCCAGACTGTACAACCACAGGCGTGTCTTCAAAACTTCCATCTCTTTTCAGGCTGGAGGGGTGAGCCAGTTTTGATTGACTGAGGCTTCTTTCGACATAGCTCCCTTCAGTCAGCAATGAACAATCTGCTTTGCCTGCTTACATTTTAACTTCTATTATTATTATTCTGTATAGGAATGATATGTTGTCTTAAATCCTTGCTGACTGCTTAAAATTCTCCCACATCTTTAGAGTGTTTAATTATTCCCCTTCAGGAACAGGTTTAAATTGACTGACTTCCTTTAAGGCTGTGATTTCATGTGTAATGGCAGTACTGCTGAAATTATTATAGGCTGGCTCCCTCCCTCATGCAGCTGACTGACCTGAGAAAAGCAACACTTCAAAAACAGCCTTTCCTCTTTGAGCTGGGTTTAATCTAATGGGCTCCCTTGCCCTGGTTGCTCCCCAGCCCCATGGATGCAGCAGGGCCAGGCATGGAGCATCTCCTGCAGCGGAGGAGCTGGTTTACAGTGTCGTAAACCATAGTGGTATTTTGGTTTGAGACTTGTCTCAAGCTCCCTTTCACCAGGGGAATTGCTGATGTTCATTAGCAACTAATTGGTGCTGGCGAGCTGTGACTTTTTACCCCATGGTTTCTCAGTGACTCTGATGGCAGCAGCTGATGCTTAATTGCTAAGTCTGAGTGAAGCTGCGGGTTCACAGAAATTGAAAGAGTTCTGTTATCTGCATTTGCTTGACAATTACATGTAGTTTTGATTAGTAAAATGTTGATGGGTTTTACTGTTCTGTTTCTTTGATGCTTCCAGAAAGCTTTAGCTGCGCTGCTGAGCCGCTCCTGTAAATCATGCCAGAGCATTATTTAGGCAAGGGAAAATGGAAACTACATCTGGACCAATACTGCTTGGAGAGACCGCTTGCAAACCAGATTTCTTGTGGTTGCCATTTGAGGCAGAAATTATGCCTGACATATTTTGCTCAATAACTAGTTTGAATTAGTTGCTTTGCCTGATTGAATCAGATTTGAGTGTTAAATGGCCCACTTTTTGACTTCCTAATCTATTTGCATGTGTATCTCTGTGAGTAAATGTGGAAAATAGAATGGGGTCATTGCTGTCTGTCTGTTCAAATGGGAGGAGCAGACTCATGCTTTTCCATGGTCCATTTTGACCCATTAGCTCTCCCAGTCCCAATGTTGGAGAAGCTATTCAGCCAGTTTCAGACCCAAAAGGGCTGTGCAAGGATCCAACAGCTTGAATCCAGGAGCTCTGATCATGTGGAAATGTGTTTTTTGGGGCCATTCTGAGATTGGCAAAGTTCAAAGCCATAGTGTTGTGACCTTACCCCTTACATGATTCCCTAGTCTGAAACAAGCCCAGCTGGTAATCCTGCCAGCTTCACCTCTAGGTCCAAGCACTCCTGTTGAGGTAATTGCAGTAAATGAGCCAAAGTCTCAGCTGAGGTCTGGCTGGATCCTCTCTCTCTCAGAGCAGCCCCGAAATGGGAAATGCAACATGTCAGTTGGCTGCCTCTTCCAGCGCCAAGCTGTACCATGTTGGTTGAGATGCTGTGTTTTGTGCTTCCCCAGGCAGACACATGCCTGGTATGGGGCAGAAGGGCACATCAGATGCCGTAGAACTAATGTGAAATGTATGAGGTATGAGATGTGTGTCTGGTCCCTCCTCCCTGCTCATCATGGTCCCCATTCTGTCTTTCCTAGGCTGACAGCCTTTTTGGGCAGTTATCTCTTTTTGGGGGGACTCTGCAACTTCCCTGGCATGGTGTCAGGGTAACAGTGATGCAGAGGCATAGCTTGCCCAGCAACATAATGCTGCTCTGTTTTCTTCTCAGTTCCTCACCTGGCACTTCCAAGCATTTCAATTGTTTGTGTGTTTTCTTGACTGTGCACTGAATCGGTGTTTTCAAAGAGCTTGCTATCACAGCCCCACAACAGTAACGTGACAACAGTAAAGCAGTGATGGCTGGACTACAGACCATTGGTAGGTGCAAAGTTCAACTCCCTGCATGCATTGCCTTCCCCTTGATATTTCTGGTTATCATGTCTTATTTCTCAGATTCACAGTGTTTGTGCAAAAGGTCTCTCTTTCTCTGCTTCCTGTTCAAAGAGTAAGGCTTAGTCTAAATATTTGCCTTTTTCATAGAGCTATTGTCACCTTTGGACCTATAATCTAGGTGGTGATGCCAAGGTCTTGTGCCTTCATCTTGTTCTTCCACACTTCCCTTTTTTTCTCCAGTGTCTTTTCATCGCTGTGGCATGTCTTCATTTGGGGGAAATTTGCCCCCCAGCTTCTGAATGACCTGTCCTCAGGATAACTGATGCTGTAGTTCCCTTGCACTGTGCTGTTCCCGTGATGATGTAGGGCAGATGTCTGCTTTGCCTTGCCAAACCACTCTGAAACACGTGGGGCCGGGTGACTTCCCTAGCCAAGTGAATGTGGATGGGATGGCAGGAGCAATTGGTCTCAGAACTCACAGCTATTGAGAGGTTCAATTTCTGTGCTTCTTTTTTTTCAATGAGGAATTCCCTGGTTGCTGTATTATAGAAAATGGTTTTAAAAAGAAAAAAATTGGAAAAAAACCCTCAACAGTTTCTTGACCTTGATTTGTTCCTGAAGGTACTGCACCATTGGCCAGCCTGGGACACCTGGATGCCAAGGATTGTCCTGGACCCAGAGCAGGCGTGCTCATCCAAACTTCTGGAGGAGAATCTGGTACTTGGTGCAGAGAAGATGTTCACTGATGTGCCTGGAATCATCTTCCTCAGGCCTGGACCAGACCTGTAAGGATGAAACTTGCCAAGCTGGGAAGAATAATGTTGCTCAGACAGGTCTGATTCCCCTCTCCCTTCTGGGGCAGAGGGGATTACTTGGGAGAATACAGCAATAAATCTTCCCTTGGTGCCAACAACTTCCACTGACAACCAGATTGCTGAAGGGCTAACCTGGCAGGAGATAGAATCATGGAATCATAGAATAGTTAGGTTTGGAAAGGACCTGAAGATCATCCAGTTCCAACCCCCCTGCCATCAGCAGGGACACCTCACACTAAACCATGCCACCCAAGGCTATGTCCAACCCAGCCTTGAACACCACCAGTGATGGAGCATTCACAACTTCCCTGGGCAACCCATTCCAGTGCCTCACCACCCTTACAGTGAAGAATATCCTCCTTATATCCAATCTAAACTTCCCCTGTTTCAGTTTGAACCCATTACCCCTTGTCCTCTCACTGCAGTCCCTAATGAAGAGTCCCTCCCCAGCATCCCTATAGGCCCCCTTCAGATACTGGAAGGCTGCTCTGAGGTCTCCACGCAGCCTTCTCCTCTCCAGGCTGAACAGCCCCAACTTTCTCAGCCTATCTCCATACGGGAGATGCTCCAGTCCCCTGATCATACTCGTGGCCTCCTCTGGACTTGCTCTAACAGTTCCATGTCCTTTTTATGTTGAGGACACAGAACTGCACACAATACTCCAAGTGAGGTCTCAGGAGAGCAGAGCAGAGGAGCAGGATCACCTCCCTCGACCTGCTGGTCACGCTCCTTTGGATGCAGCCCAGGATACGGTTGGTTTCTGGGCTGCGAGTGCACACTGCAGCCGGCTCATGTTCATTTTCTCATTGACCAACACCCCCAAGTCCTTCTGTGCAGGGCTGCTCTGAATCTCCTCTATGCCCAACCTGGAGCTGTGCCTGGGATTGTTTTGACCCAGGTGTAGGACCTTGAAGCATCCCAGAGATGTGAAGGCTTTGACTACTGGTAAGATCGTCAC
The DNA here is from genome assembly GCA_017639245.1 of Myiopsitta monachus. Lineage (NCBI taxonomy): Eukaryota > Metazoa > Chordata > Aves > Psittaciformes > Psittacidae > Myiopsitta > Myiopsitta monachus. Next base: position 36,757,367 of record CM029917.1, on the reverse strand, counting down.
TCTGAGAAGATGATGTGTTTCTTTTCCAGCTGGGGCTGAGGGATCTAATTGCACTGGTCTTCCAAACTGATATGAAAAATGCTGCCATATCTACCCATCAAAAATATTGCAAGCTTATCTCTTATTAATTTGCTGTGGGAGCTGTATCCTGGAATGTAAATAAAATTCTGAATGAGATTGTTTGAGGTAATTCACAGGTTCTGATTTGAACTATTTTACCTTTTTGTTTCAATGTGTTGCTGCTGGGCAAGATGACAGTTTGAAGATACCTCATTTTAGATTTTACAGATCTTGTTAGTGTGAAAATGAATGAAACCTAAGAGTGTAACGTTGCATATTATTCAATTATTACCTTTCAGCTGGATCCAGAGCGCTTCTCTAACACTAATTCTGGGATGGAGTATCAGGAGGTAGCAACAAGGACTCAGAGGAACCAGAGAGCAAAACTCTTGCAAGCAAGATACTAACCTTGCAAAGGATACTTTCTTGAGTACTAAATGGTGTAAGTTCCAGAGCCCAGTCTAGGCTTTGCAAAGGAAACGCAGTTTCCATTGACTGCAGCGTGGGTTTGACTCTCAAGCTTGCTGCTGAGGAAGAGCCTGGTGCAGGGGTGGTCTCCCCAGAGAACAGCAAAGGGGGAGAATCCCCTCCCTTGACTGCTGCTCATGCTCTAGGGGGGCAGCCCAGCACATGGGGGGGTTCTGGACTCAAGCACACACTGAAGCCAGGTCATGGGGAGCTTCTCATCAACCAACTCCAAGTCCTTCTCCTTAGTTCTGCTTAGTTTCTTCCCCTTAGTTCTTCTCCTTAGCTCTCAATTCAGTCTCTATCTATACACAGCCAAGTATCAGCCTGATCAGCTCCAAAGAAAGCTTTCCTTTCCATCGGGTAGGAAATTAATAGAATGAGCCTCTAAACCCATTGATGCCACATGTGCGCGATAGCCCCTGGTCATGGCCAGGGAGGTGCTGTCAGAAGGGAGACTGGTTTGTGGCTCTGTATTTCAAGATGCAGACTTCTGCTTTTATATCAGCTCATGTCACCCTCTTGGTGTTTCTCCTGGGGCTGGTGAGGGTGTTTATTGGTGCTGGGTGCATCCCCCCGCTCCTGCACCCACCACAGCCCACCTCTGCTTATGGAGGTACCCTCTCCATGTAGATGTGGAGGTTCAGAAACATCAGCTCCAGCAGTGGCTTAGCAAGGACAGCAGCAGCATAAGTGCATGTGTGGTTTAGGTTTGCGGCAGTGAAAGGGTGGTTGGTTGTTTTTATTTAATGATTTCTTTTTTGACTCTATTTTCTTGTTCAAAATCCTCCTTTACCTGAAGGAGGCTGTTTGTCATTGGATAGCCCTGATGATGCTCCCCGAGGAACCACAACTGCAGGCAGTGGAGATGAATCAGGTCTGCCAGGATAATTGTGGCAGATAAGAGAGAACTGAAGCCTCCAGCCTAGTTGGAGAGAAAGAAGACTGCTGAGGAAAGAGAGACAAGCTCACAGTGCCGGGAGATGCAGTGCACAGCCAGCCTGGAGAGCAAGAACCAGCATGCCCAGCCTGAATCAGGGAGGCTTTTTCCATATGCCAGCCACGCACACATCTTGGCTGACAGCACTTGCTTCCCAATGACATGACAGAGAGGAAGAAAATCAGAGCTGGCTGGAACATGGACTCCATAGTGAGAGCTCAGGAACAGCATGAAAACCATCAGAAACGTGAGAGGGGAGGTAAAAACATTACCTGTAGCTCCCAGTGTGACTGAGCAGGGCTTAGTGCCTCTAATAGTTTCTCCATCAATCTGCCAGAGCTGTGCTTCGCCGCACAGAGCTGCCTCAGCCGGGTGGCTATTGTCGGGTCACCTTTAGCAAAGGATTTGTGTCACTGTAAGCTGTGGTTATAGGGTCACGTTGGAAGTGCAGAAAGTAGCAGTATGGTGCTGTTGGGTTTATTTTCCCAGCATTTGATGCCAGATCCAGATTGCCATGATACCTCTCAGGCCTGTTACGGTGATAAAACTTCACAGTTGTGTGCATCTGCTGCTTTTTGTCTGGGCTGAGGGGAAAGATGTGTTGCTTTTGTCTTTTGCATTGAGCAGTAGGTGCCCAGCTGAGCACCAGGCAGGAGCTGCCCCAGTGTTGGACTCAGGCAGCCCCTCTCTTTGCTGTTTGTAGCCTGGCACAGCAGCCCATTAGTGCTAATTGTTAAATTATGATGATGTGCTTCAGAACTGTCTCCTTGATGTCCAGCAGGTATCCAAGTGTCTGCATGTAAACCCTTCCCAGCAGGAGCATGTACCCCATCCCCTGTCTGTCCCTGACCAGGTGTGACTCTTTGTCACTCTGCATGTGCTTCATGCTGTGTCTTCATTTCTGTACCTCCAGTGCTGGCCGATCTTACAGCAGCATGGCTCGATGCAGCCCATGGATCCATCTGTGCTCCCCACCAGGCAGCCCTGCTCTGTGAGCAGGTACTGTAAGATACCTCAAAGAGGAGCTGAGTGACCTGAGGGTTAAACAAAGATCATGCACTCACACACACGCACAAAAGTATTAGGAAAGCTCTAGCAGTTTTGCTTCATCTTTCACCTAGATACAAACTAAGAAGGGGATGCAATAAAGGTATTCTGTGCATTTCCTCCTCAGAAGGATGTCCTGCAGCCCCTTTCTTTCATAATGCATTCTAATGAAAACACTTCCTGGTAGCGAAGTCCTACTTGGGCGTGAAGTGCAAGGCTGCAGGAGAAGGAGAGGGGCACCTGGATGAAGCCCTGTGCTGCTGTGCAAAGTCCTGGGATCCCTCATCAGCTGAGGATGGAGGGAGTGTGGGATGCAGTAGCACAGTCAGCAGCCTGACCACGGTGGACCTGGAGGAAAGGGGTGGTGGGTGAAGGGGCTATGTGGTGTGGATGTGCACAGAGGCAGCAGGGCTGGCAGCTGGAGAGGCTTCCTAACAGGAATGCTGGATTTCACAGCACTCTCAGCTATTTCACAGTGCCCTTCTGTGCTCTCACCACCTGGCTCTGCTGCACAGCAGCTGTGGTACAACCCCTTTACAGCTGTTTGCCTAAGACCTGCTCATCACTGCTGTGCTCCTCTGCCTGCCCCTGCTGCTTTGCCACTGCAAAACAGCTCTCTTGGTGGTTATGTGTGCCCATCTCCTCAGCTGTGTGGATTTTCTTATAGCTGATGATGCTTTTCAGGCAAGAAAAACTGCTCCAAGGAAGCCTGGCTCTGCTGATGGTGCCTTGCTGCTGCTTCAGATGATGAGCAATGGGGTCTGGTGATGGAGTGATGCAAGGCAAAAAATATCAATCCCAGGGTGAGTATCCAATGCAAAGTCATTGTGCTCAGAGATCTGATGCAAACCTGCTGCAAAGGGGAAGAAAACCTGAGACCCTGAGAACATTTGAGGAGGTAGCACAGCCTAAACCTAAGGGAAGATAGAGACATCAAGCATGGTGTACCCAGTGGGCAAGAGCAAGCTAATGGAGAAGCTTATGAGCTAACTGAGAGATTAAAGAGCACTGGTGTGGACACAGTGCTTGGCCCAGCATGCAGTTAACCCATCCACGTCTTTAAAGCAAATTTAAACCAGCAGTGTGCTTCTACTCTGTGTAAGCAATTAGCATCACGTGGCTGTGGTGATTTTCATTTGGCACCTGCATCCCAAAGCCAATTTAGCATGAAAATGCTCAGTGAGTAAACACAACCAGAATAGCCTTTTAGCTCCTGGGCCCTCTGCCCTTGATGTGACATTAGGTATTGACAAAGGTTGGGGCTTTTCACACCACAGCAGGGAACCACACAGATTTCTCTGAAATCAAAGTATGATGATTATTTCGATGCCCAAAATGACCACTTCTGCTCTGCTAATATCAGACAAATATTGACTTGTAGCTACTAAGAGTCCATTCCTTCACTGATGACTGCTCAAGGCTACTTGGATAAACAAATGGTTCCTCATGAATATTCTTATTTTAGCTCATCCGTAGAATAATGATATGTCCTGTACATATTCTCATTATGCTTTGTATTCTGTTGGCAGTTTGAGGTGACATTGTGTGGCACTTTGTTAGCACAGGAAAGGAGTGTCCCACTGTGGAAGGTCACTTGTCCAGGGCAGAGTTCAGATGTACTATTCTTGGTCTCTGCTTAACCAAAACTATATCAGAATCACTGCCCTTTCATGAGGGAGGGGATGAGCATCCAGCACAGACCTCTCTGTGTGTTGTTTGGGCTAACTGCTGGATCATTAACCCAACACCTGATAATACTGGTGGCCACAGCCCAGATGCTGCAGGTGATTATCAAGTGGACTGCTCCCAGAAAATACACTCTTCCATTAGTAAGGATGGCTGATGGTGCTCAACCCATGACATCTCCCTCAGCTCCAGAAGCCCTGCAATTGCTTACTACCTATGCACACCCCATGAAGGAGCAACCGTTGTGACCATGGTGTGGCATTCCCACTTTTCCTGCTGAAGAGAGACATGCCAGGAGCTCTCTAGCAGGAGTGGGGTGACAGATGGGAAAACAGCATCCTGGTTTCCTGATGTGGATCCTTGAGCTGTGACCCTCAACTGGCTTTGGTATACTCATGTCCTGGGTTAAGGCAGATCTTTCAAGTTTCATTCACTAATCCTGGCAGCAAAGGCTTCCTGATGCCCCTTTCTGCTTCCTGCTGTTGAAATGGTGATGCAGCTCATGGTTGGTCAGCTTTGGAGTAAATGGCTTGCCTTAATGTGATGTTACTAAGCACCTGGGGACATCTCCTGATCCTCCTGATGACAGCAGGACCATTACCTTCATTTTGCTCTAATCAGTTACTCCACCTCAAAGTGGCTGGAAACATCAGCATCCTGCGTTGGCATTGCTTTAGAGGCACTTTGCATTGATGTGAATGGCTCCATGATGGTGAACTGAAACGTAGTTGAAGCTGTAAAAATTATTTAGTGTAAGCTAGTAAGCAGAGCTCCAGGAGAATGAAGGCTTCCAGAATAGCTCTTCCAGAATAGCTCCCTGCATGAACATTTGGGTCCAAAATAAAGAGCTGCTTAATTCTAGAATAATTACTCTAATTATTTTCAATGAGTCCTTTCTCAGTTTTTGTGAAGTGTCTAAAAATTGTGCCTGTCCCTGTCACCCTGATGAGCTCACACTGCTTCACAGAATTCGGAGGAGATGAAGTTACTGACTCCCCCAGGCAGCCTGCTTATTTTTTAATCCATTTACAGTGTTTTGATTCCATGGTGATAAGGACTTTATAAATGCTAATTGATAAATGAGATAGAGTTTATATTGGCTCATACAGGGCAGAAATAGTCAAATGCATACAAAATTGCTATTATTAAAAACTTGACAGGACTTCCCGTTCCAAAGTTGACACAGAGAATAAACTCAGGGAAAATATGACCTTCGACGAGGTGGCATCAGCGAATATTGTGAGCATCTGGGTTTGCAGGCTCACACCAGTCTGGAGAGGGTGAACAAGCTGGGAAACCACTGAGGAACAGAGAAACAGCGATCTGATGTCTCATAGTATGGGCAGCATCACGCAGTTTTAATCTCTCCTTCCTTTCCTCCCTTCCCCTTGTGTGGATCAGGCCAGCGGCCACCAGGCACTACCTTGGGAAGGGGAAAAGCTCTGGTTCAACTCACCAGATGGACAAGTTGCCCTCAAGGGAGGATGTGTGGGGCTTTGGCTTCACTCACTCAGAGGTGCTTTGTTTCCTGAATAAGACAAGCATAATCCTGGGAGGTTTAAACTGGTTTTACTTCTCTGCTGGTTTGTGTTGTGTTTTTCCTTACACAAACTTGTCCAGGCCTCCTATATTACACATTTTGATGGTCTTTTCTCCAAATCTCTCCACTCAGCAGCACTTACTGGAGTTGCAATGACCTGATCTTTGCTCGGTGAGGAGTGTGGTCACTGTGACTGTGGATGGGTGGCATCGCAGAGCCCCGGCACCACATGGATGCTGTCAGCAGCAGCACCCGCAGTTCCTGGAATGCACCAGTGCTGGTACCACAGGGAGCCTGGGAGGTGAGCAACCTGCAGAGCCTTTTTAAGGCTTCCTTCCTTTTCCCTTTTATTGCCTAGCCAAGCCTAGCTGTGAACAAAGACTCTCTGATGCTGGAGCGTGTCAGCAGAAGTATACATCAGTCCATTTCTTCCTATCTGTAGGGAATGCAGCTCTCTCTGCCTTGTTTTCTCTCTCTTTCTGGTCCTGCACCAGGCGACAGACATTGATAATTAATTGCCTTGGTCTCTTTTTAGCTGCAGTCTGTTGCTTGAGCCACAGCATAAAAAAAATACAAGTTAAATTCATGTCTTAGTCCCGCTGTACAATTCCCTTTCTTTGCAAGACAGGGTCTGAGCACGATGCGTGGAGCAGCCTCCAGACGTCGGGCTGAGGAGCCAGGATGGCGCCGATGCTATTTTTGCCAAATGCTGACATTAGTCACACTAAAAAGGAAAATCATCCTCTCACCTCACTGTAAAAATCCAGCAGGGTGCTCAGCACCCAGGGCTGACCCAGGGAGATGCTCCCTACTGTTGGCTGGGGAATAGCAGGGGTCTGACTACAGCACAGCCAATGCACACCAAGGTATCCACTGCGAAAAAAGCCACTTTCCTGCTCAGGGGGTATGAGGCTGCACTTCCCAGTGCTCCACTTGCCCCATGGAAAAAAGGGAGTGATGGCAGCCCCATGGTGAGGGCACAGCATCACCTATGGGGTCACACAGAGCAGCAGCAGCATGGGGATGGCACAACAAGGACTGATGGTAAAATCAACGAGCAGATGGATAAAGACCTTATATTTCCCAAAATTAAGGGTGAAGCTTTTGGTTTCACCTCCCAGTGAATCCCTGAAGATTTAGTTGGTGGTGAAGTGTGTTCCAGATATTTTATACATAACTGAAAGCACAGTCATAAAGCGTGTTATACGAGTTACAAGGCAGTTATAAATAACCTCTGGTGATCTATCAGTCTGAAAGACCCCATCAGGATTTATTAAAACTTCTGTTAATCATTTATACTTGCTTTTCTATACCTAAAAGCCTGTGAGCAAGAAGGATCATACACAAAGCCAGCACAAAAAGCCATGTCAGGAAGAGTTTATTACAAGCCCTGTAGTCACTAGCAGCAAAGATACACGTGCATTTTAGTGGGCATGAGTTCACTGCAAAGAGAACACCTTCTGATGCTCCAGTGGCTGCATCAGAAGCAGCAGAATGGGTCATCTTCACCTTGTTTGTTCATAGAAATTGCTAAAATAACTGCTGTTAATAGGACCTGGGGAAGAGCCACATGCAGCAATTATCCAGGCTTACTGCGATTGACTGAAGTTGTCCAAAAATCACTAAGACAAAGCAAATCTCCCCCGGCCGTTAATCCTCTTGTAGCCTAGACAAGATCTCACAAAGTATATTCCCATGACCGTGTGGTTCTGCACTGTCACTCGGAAACTGAGTAATTATAAATGGTCCGTCAAATTCCAGATTATATCCCCACTGCCATTTCCAGAGGTCTTTGTGTTGTTTATGTTGCTGAAAGTACACGCACGCCAAGAGAAGGAATATCAGTGGGAACAGACTTCGGCCTGAAGTCCTTCGACCTGAAGTCCTTCAGGTTGGCAACACGCTTTGCTCCCTGCAGATTGAACAGATCAGTGGGCATTTGCTCACCCCAAAATGCAGTGAGACAACACCAACAGAACCAGCAGAACTGCACTAGCAGCTGTGTAATAAAACGTGTTTGATGAGAGATGCGCTTTGGCTGGGTGTCTACACAAATACCAAGCTGGGAATGGGAGACTGATGCAGCTACCAAGAAGCTTTTTCATGGCATTTGCTGAAATGAGCTGCCAAAGTCTGGCAAACACCACTCAGATCAAGCAAATGCACTTTCCCAGCAGCAAGTGCCAACCCATGTATTTTCTCTGGAAATTAGGCATCAGGTAGATGCATGGTCAATCTGGTACAAGAGCACTCTTCAGGAAGGAGTTGTTGAAACTCAAGTTGAAGACAATGATAAAACGAAGCCTGATCCTTTTGAAGGGCCTGAAAATACAGTGAAATATTACTCAATAAGTGTTAGCCTGGCAAAGAAAACACCAAATGCCTTTTCCAGCAGGAGTTCTGGTCATGATATAACTGAAGATCTCTCAGAACCCTCAAATGATGAAATATTTGTTTTGAGGAACAGATGACATCCAAAGCAATATTAGAGGAAAATAAGACCCTCTTCTGATTTTGTTTCTTGCCGTCCCAGGTGGAGAGCAGCAGGCATTGCCAATATTGATTTAGCAGGAAGGACCTCAGGTGTACTTGAGGGTTTGTTTGGCAAAGACTTTTTTCCGCTGATTTTGACATACTATGCACTCGAGTACAAGCAATCTGCACTCGGTAGAAGTCTAGCAGCTTCCCCCCGCTCCTACACTGGCAAAAGCTGCTTTTTGCAAGTATCTGCTGGTAAGCAGAGCTGATGGCTTGTAGGTGAAAACAGGTGCTCTTCTGTGATAACCCCAGGATTCACCTCTGCCCACGGCATTGGGTGAACGAAGGCTAAATCCCATCACAAATGCCACATAAGGTTTCCTTCTTCCCCAGGGCTGCTGGGTATGGATGCTCATTGAATGAGCAGCTGCACCCTCTGCACAGTGGGTGGCGGGTCCTTTGTGGTCATGGTGAGTCCCACCAGAGACTGCAAAAACAAAGTGTGCCATTGTTTGTATGCTCTGAACAGGGAACCCTCACCCTTGGACTCAGCCCAGGGCTGCAGCTGTGAACAAGGAAAGCATTGGTGGGGCTGAATCCAGCAAGGTGCCCATGGCACGAGGAGTGAGGAGACCTCCAGCAGCCACCACAGACCAGTGAGAGGTGGATGCAGGGGTGGTGACATCCCTCCTTGATTCGGTCTGCACAGAGGTGCCAGTCACAGTGGAGTGAGTGCGCTGCTTTCACGGAGGGCAGCCAGTGTCTCCTCAGAATGAGGGACCCTCTGATGTCTTCCCAAGTGCCCAGGGGTTTCCATCACCATTGCCGCAGAGAAAGGGTGATCTCTGCCTGATTGGGACAACCAGGTTTGCAGCCAAATCCATTTGGAAACCCAGCCTCTGAGCTCTCAATGTCCTCATCCCAAACAACTTTGCGTTAGCTACTGCCCCGTCTTAGGAAACTCATGACTTCTGCTTGTGAGAACTCCTTGCTTTTCTCTTCCCTTCCCCATGGGAACTGCCTTCTTCCCTGGGGTGAGTGTGCTGCTGCAGCTGACCAGATGTGCAGGTCCATGCCATTTCTCTGCAATTCGTGCCTGCTCCTGCATGTACACCACAGGGATTTCTTGGCGTGGTGCTGCATTGCAAATCTGCATTAGGAGCATGGCATTAGCGCTGCAGCTCTGTGGGAAGTGCGAGCGCTCCAATTCCCCCAGTGATTAGTGGGTGACAGTTCTATAAATCAACTGCTTTATCATAAACATGTGCACTCAGCATTAACTCTACATGTGCCCAGCTCTGGGTGAAGAGATTCATATTCACCAGGAAAAGAGACAGCCTGCAACAGGGACATGCACAGCAAATCTCTCTGAGGAGCTGTCGTGTCCATGCCCTGGCTCATGCATGTGCACACATGTGTGCTTGGCCATATGACAACACTGACATGTGCATACACAGAGCCACGTATGTATTGTGTGCTTGGTGCCTTCTTCATGCCACCCTGCGCCCCGGGAGTGGTGGGCAAGGCCAGTGTGCATAACTTCTTGGCTTCCAACCTCTAGATCTGTCTGCACTCAGCTTGTAGGACTGGCTGTCAACCAGCTTTTTTCAGTCACAGCTGCACACTGAACCTTGCATATTGGAAAACCCAATCCCTTGCAGCTGGGAGCAAAGCTGAAAACGGAGAGGAGCACTGGCCTTTACCTGCTCTGCTGCTCTGTGTCGGGACATGATGATTTTGGACACACACTCGGGATATCAACTCAGGTTTGGGACAGGAACAAAGGGTGATGGAGAGACCAGTACCAAAGGGATGCAGCAGAACCTTCATTCAAGCAGGAGCTTCAGGTAATGGATGCAGGGAACTGCAGTACCCAGGGTTCAGTTCCTCAGGAGCCTGTCTCAAGGCTGAGGGCCACAGTGGGCATCTCCCCTGACCTCCCTCCACACAGCCTCCTGTGTCTGGGGCAGGAGACCACTGTTGCACCTTGGGGTGGCAGCCCAGGGCCCCGTAAATCACCATGTCTCTCTGTGTATTGTGGCAACTCCTCGTTTAGTGTATGTATGTATTTGTATATTCCTTCTGACATTTTTATTATTATGAGATAGTTCCCCTGAAGGGGGATGAATAATGAAAATGCAGCCTTTGGATGCAGAAAAGAAGGGAGGCAGAGAGTAACTGCTCTGCCTAAAGATATCTCACTGCAGTGCATGGCCCCTTTCCACACACCATCATCCCCAGCACCAGCTCCTGATGCTTCCCTGTCCAGAGTCAGAACCACATTCACCCTTCCCTCCTACCATGAAACACTGGCACATCACATCTGCCTTCCCCTTGCCATCTTTCCAGTGAGCTCTGGTCTCTCTCCTCCTGCCTCCAGACCCTGCTACCAGCTCCAGAAAGGTGCTTATGGGCTCCTGTGCTGACACCTCTGCTCAATCACCTGATGTTGCATTAAGGATATGGAGCAGGGGAAGGGCCTGCTTTGTAGGCTGCCGGAGGTGATGTTTGCCAAAGAAGTGTTTTTGAGGGTGAGGAGTGGAGATGTGATGGGACATCCCACCAACACGTCCCATTTGGATTGCTGGGAAGCCTTGGAAAGCTGCAAGCACGTGGGAGCAGCATGGCTGTGCTCACACTCAGGGCTAGGGTGGGCTCTGCTGTGGTGTTGTAGGGTGAGCAGGGGGAGTAGGTGACCCCGTCAGCTGCTGTTGGGAGAATCTTCCCCCCCGGCAGGGATGCAATGGGAGTGCTGATGCCATGAGCTGGGTTTGGAGATCAGGAAGAAATCAAGAGTATCGGTTTCCATGACAACCTTGCCATGGAGCTGGAGGCGAGATCCATGGTCCCCATCACAGCAGACATGTGGGAAGGCCTTGCCTGGGTGATGGCTTCTAGACAAAATGATGTCCCTATCGTTGCATGGCATCAGGCAAGAGGCTGGAGAGCTGTGGGCTGGAGCTCAGCTGTGCACAGCATGGGATGTGGGGATCAAGCCACACATCCCATCCTACCCACCAAACCCACAGCCCCCTGCAGGGTGGGATGCTGCTCTTTTTTACTGGGGCTCCCCTTTCCCCACCATGTACCTCTGGGTCAAATGAGGATTCAAGGGCTGTGGACCTTCCCAGGGTAGTTGGGATGGATGGAGAGGGGTGCTGCAAAATCCTGTGGCTGTAGAGATCAATAGCACAACATAAAGCCATTTATATCACTATAAAGGGAGCATACAGACTAGAATTAGTTACACTAAAATGTCTGTTGCAGAGTATTAATTGGGTTACTAAACATGCCACTGTGAATGTGTTTTATAGGCAGCATAAATTTCTCTGTTAATAAAGAGCATTTCTGGTCATCTCTGTGGCTGCCCATCACAATGTGAGCTGAGACACTGCTCAGTGCATGGAATGGTGGCAGATCTGGTCCCCTCCTGCACTGGGAAGGGGGAAGAAGGTCTCATGGTGATAAGACAGGTCCCTTTGACAGGGAAAGTGAGGATGCACAAAGGATCTGGAGGGGCTTTGAGGTTTCCCTGTGAGACTCTGCTGCACCCAGGATGCTGTGCCCTCCCTGTGTGTACAGGGTACACAGGCACAATGGGACTGGGGAGGGGTTGTGGTCCCCCAGCATCTTGTTGGGGCTTCTGGGCTGGGCTCTTCAGGGACAGCGACCAGAGTCAAAGAGCCCCCAAAGATCCAGCAATCCCTTTAAATGCAGATACACAAGCACAGGGCGTAGCTCTGGACCTCACAGGGCTGCTTTGCTCTGTTTATCCGATTTCAGCGCTGCTCCCCCTTTCCTCGTACATCTGCTGCTATCAAACACTTCTTTCAACAGAGAATTCAAGGAACTCATCTTTCCGGTTGCCTCGGATTATTTTTGGTTCTTGTAGTGATAAAGTTTAAAAATAAAGAGATGTAAGACTTCCCAGAAATGTGAGCTGCTGCCTCCGCGCTGCCCAAGGGGCTTCTGCCGGCATCTGGAGAGCCGGATCGCATCAGCAAGTCACCCTGCCCCTAGCTGTTGTGGGGTGGCCACAAAAGGGAAGCGATCCTGCTTTTACATGAAATATTTAACTGCATCTAAGTTACAGCTGGCATACATCCACTGCAAACAAACATCCATGCGAGAGCTGAACTGTCAGTAAATGCCTATGAAAAGCAGGGAGGAAAATGCAGCTTTCCACATTAAAAATACCACTGCAACTTGCTGCTTTTAGTCTAAAGAGTCTCCAAGGGTGAGTCTTTGACCCTACAGCCCTGTTGCTTGGGGCCATTTTGGACAAGAACATATTGAAAGGGTAGTTATTGAATTGGTGACGCTTGATTTTGATTTTCTTTCTTTCCTATTTTTTTGGTGAGGCAAACGAAGGCAGAAGCAAATAGACACGAGGAAAGAAAAGGGCACGGAGAAAAAAAGGTAAAAATATCATTTCCCGTATACTTTGGCTTAGTTGCTGAAAAATGTCAAGCTTACAACCTGCTCTTGTTTCAGATTTGAGAGAAAAGCTTTGGCAGAGGGCTGGCAGCAGCCAATGAGTTTACCATGGGATCCAAGCCAGACACTTCTTAGGGCGTCAAATGAGATGACAGGAAGAAGCATAGGAGATAATCTGAGGATGAAGAGGTGCACACAGCGTCGGGACTCCAGGTTCACAACACTTACCTTGTGCCAAGTCAGTCACCCCAGCAAAGGAGGGGATGTCACAGGGACACTGGTCTTGACCCAGAGGCTGGACTGCTCCCCATTCAGAATTCCCTGCCCCAGAGCCATGTGCATGTCTATATAGAGGATCCCTCCTTCTTTTGCTTCAACGCTAGTGACTCACACAGAGCTTGAGAAGGGAAAAAAGCGAACTCCTAAACACTGTTATTTTGGGTTCATGAAAAACAGATTGTTCACTAGGTAACAAGAGAACAACTTGCCAGACACATGTAGAGGTCACAACAACTGTGATTCATCTTACTAATCCAGCAGGTATCTAGAGCCATTTTAAATGTCTTTATGCTTGGCAGTGATTCACAGCAACTGCTCCTGAGCACCTTTCCAAAAATGCCAGGTTTCTTCACTCCTCTGTGACTGTGAGTTGTTCACACAAGGTAAGAAGAAAGCAGTCGAGTTCTTGCCAGATAACCACAGGCCTCACCTGAAGAGGATTCAGACAAATCTGCATTTAATATCAGCACTCAGACAGCAAAATATGAGCACGTTGCCTCCCTGTACATGTGCACGCTGCAGAGCTCAGTGACAGATCTCCTATTTGCATCCAAGCGTCTACCTTCCAACTTCAACATCTCTGCAGCTTTCATGCATAGCTGGACTAGAAGCATCTCCAGGAGGCTTTGCTGGGAGGCACCTCTGGAATGAGACTCCAGGAGAGCAGCAAATCTTCATCACATGTGCTGATCACATACACAGTCTTCATCTCAGTGGGCAGCACGTTGGGAGAAAGCAGGAGAGATGCTCAGGGAGTCTGTGGAAACCTGAAGCTGGATGTGCATGGGATAAAATGATCCTCTAGATCTCATCCACACCCAACTCCCAGACAGGGACTGGTGTGCAGTTTAAACCTGGGAACTTCAGACTCAGACTAGTCAGGGGGAGTGGGTAGATGTGGGGGACGTCAGTGCATAGGCTACAGAGCAGGGACAGAGCGAAGGGGGGAAGTGTGAGATTATGTGGCTGCTTGAAGAGGTGGAGAAAAAACCATCTATTCCCTTCCACATCACATGTGGTGCTTGGAGGAGTGGAGGGACAGGAGAAGGCTGCCCAGACACCACCAGCTTCCTTGGCATCACCAACATGTCCCACATTGCAGGTTATTCATTGCCTCAGCATAGAAGCAGGGAAGTGCCTGTGGGACCTTCTTCAGGGCCATGCACTCTCAGCAACTCCCTGGTGTGCATGTGAGATTGACGGGTGCAGGGTACTGTTATCAATCACTTCCTCACATGGATAAAGGGGGCCTGGCATCCTCCCATCCTTCCCTCTCCAGCAGATAATAAAGAGATACTTCCAAGAGGTGATCCACCAGAAGATCACATACTGAAAGCAGAGATTGGATGTGGATTTGTTAAGCAGGATCTTTTGCAGCTGAAAGATGTGTGCAAGAGCAGAGAGATGGAGATGGTTGGCAGCATTAAAGGTAGTGCTCTCTGCCTGCAGAAAAGCATATAGGTGTCCTGGTAGTCTTGGAGAGCTGCACTGTGCCAGCCAAACCTCTGCCATCTCAGTACACTGGGATTCAGCCATTTGTATTGTCAAGACAGATCTGACCTAAATAGCGACATCTGATTTTAGAGAAATTGCACCCTCTCTGCTATTCTATTGTTAAAGAAACCAGTACAGGTTCACTCCACAGAAAAAAATGAAGCAATCCTTTCCAAATATCTTTATCTGGAAAAGCATGGGTCCTATTTCCATTTGTATTCCTGGAAACAGAGCTTCAGCCTGAGCTTTAATGTCAACACACTGAATTAAAGGGTTTTTCATTAGTTACAAGGAAAGTGGAAATCATCTTCTGCTGAAATGTGATTTGCAGCAGTAAGCTGCAGGGAGATGATTGTGCCATCTCACGCAACAGGTTTCTGTTCTTCTGCCAGAAGTGTGAACAGGCAGGTCCTGATACAGGAGGTGGATGCTCAGAACCAAGGTTTGCTTGGGCAGATGCAGCAGGAGGGGTGGCTTTCAGTCCTCCATCATTGCTAGTCTCTGTCCCTCCCCAAAATGGAGCACGAGAGTGCTCCATGTTCTTGGGTTCAGAGCTTGGCCATGTAGTAAGAGTGGGGACCAGATGTTTTAACATGCCTGTGGAGTCTGGAAGCAGCTGCATAGCATCCCAGGGGCAGGACCCAGGGGCTAGCTGGCATAGAGAGCTGGATATAGCTATGTTGCTCATCATGCATCCCACACCATGCACACGATGTGTCAAAGGGTTAAGAAGAGGTGATGCATGACCGGAACAAGTTGCTTTCTGGTTTTTTATGGACAGGCCTTTGAAGTGCTCAGCCAAAGTGGATTTAGTCAGCCAAGATGGTTCTTCCCCCACTGCAGCAGATGTAGCTCTGAGCAGCACTGAAGCCGGGAGGAAGCACACCATGGGTTGAGGATGCAGGGCTGCATGCATGCATTCATTCAGCAAGCAAAAACATGGATATGCAGCCGCATACACTCTATTTACACAGTTTTACTGGTGTGTTTTTATTTTTTATTACACTATAAAACAAGAATAAGTGGTCAGAAACAAAAGAATTTAGTTATCATCTGCCACAAACAAGACAGAGAGAGAAGCATTGCAATAAATTGCAGAGTCCATAAAGAATTCCAGCGTATTAACCAAAGTGCTGCAAAGCAGACAACAGGTAATGATAAAGCTGAACGTAATTACCACAGAAAAAATTTACTTTAAAATATGGGGATATTCTCAGCTGAGAAACGTGCAGATCTACAGTTCAGCCGGCTGGATGAAATGATAGCCACATTACGGTGATATCAAGGCGAGGAAAAGCAGAAGCAAGGCTGAATTTGGCAACCAATCATACCCAGGTCACGTTTAGGAAGCAGGAGTACCAAGGCCTTTCTTTTCCTTCTGATTTTTTCCATGCGTGGCCAACACCTCGTCCGGCCCAATTAAAGTGACACATTAAATCTCTGCAAATAGGCTGCCTGCTGCAGCCCTTCTCCACCATCCCAGCATAGCAAGTAATAAGTTCCTTCCTTCTTTTTTTGATATGAACCCCTGACTACACACCGGAGACAAAAATTCTCAAAGCCTCAACACAAAACTCTATTGTCCGCTCAGCTTAGCGCTCTGCTAACAAAACCCAGCAGAAAACCCTCTCAGATTATCCCTTTCATCAATTCTCCAAGCCAATATGAGATGGGGAGGCTGACATGGAAACAATGTGCTAGTTAGAGGATTCAGAGCGCATTGACCAAGTCATTTTGGTTAATCAATTACCCATTCCGTGGTCCTAATAGCTCTTTAGATCTCATTTTTGCTTCACGAAACTGCGAGCTCAAGTGCTCAACTATGCAGTTTATTAATGAAAATTTGCTTTATAGTAATTCTTAAAGTTATGGAAGGGAAAATAAAGATGATTAACAGTGCCCGCAACGATTCAACAGATGTATATTAGGTTGCAGAACTTCTTTGCGAATCACCAAATCTAATCAATGAGTAAATGGTATATCAGTATTAATATTACCATACTGGTAACTTATTCTAATTATTGCATAACCTATTTTGGAGGGGTAATTTTGATATCAGCATGAGCTGTTGGTCTTTAATCTTTCATTAATTTCATTCATAGCTTTTTATTAATTTGCCAATCAAGCTTTCTATTTGAATTAAAAGCTCTGGGACTTGGACGCGTCAAGTCAACCAAACGACTTGCAAAATCAGGATTTAGGAATTTAGACAGTTACTTAATTACTGTAAACACTAAGTTCATTCACAGCTGCATTCTTCTCATCGTGATACTCATGGTCACACCCTTCTCAGCAGTTTTGCTCCCTCTGCAACCTCATTCTTTCTAAGAATAGGTGCACCAGGGAAAAAGGTCTTATAGGGAATAGAAAAGAGATGGATTGTGAAATAATGGACTGGTTTGCATTGCATGTGTTCCGCAAGTCACATCAAATCTGTAGAGCAGGTTTAATTAGGGCAGTTCTTAATTATCAAGGTGTGTCTGTGCCAGTTTGTCTTTTGGATACACAGAGGGGCAGGTGAATCCTGTTGCTGAATTGCCGCACATTTACTTTTCCCTTTATCGTTGTCCATCATTCATGCATGTTCCCTAGCCCTGACCATGGCCATAAGGCGCACACATGGCAGGACACACAACTAGACAGCCCATGGGTGCCATCCACTTCAGCACTTTCTGCACCCAGGACTTCTTTTCCACATGCCAGCCCAGACATAGATGTACTTGTTGTATCTGTAAGTACAAAACAGTGTGAAGGCTATTTGTGGGACAAGGAAGAGGAAGATAGAGTTATCACACCAGGCAGGAATATGTATGGGCATAGCTGGGTAGCTCCTATCTGCACTTGGGGGTTTCAAGCCCATACATCTTTGCAATGTGCTACTTGTAATGCTACTATCTAGTGACCTTAGTGCCCAGCTGCTGCCTTGAGGATATGAATATCATGAATATCAAAGTTACTGCAGTGTTTACTTTGAGTTAGAAAATTGATCCCATCCCACCCACAGGCACTAGCTTGTTTTCCAAGGTACATAGCCTTCTTATTAGTAATTTATAGGCAGCACTTGATATTACAGACAGAATGGGGCAAGGAGCAGTGGCAGAAATTGCTGTCAGCATGGTAACATACATGCACTGGGGGGGGGGGAACCTTAGGATGCTGTTACCTGGTCAGCTCATACTGTGTAGGACCTAAATGACACCTTTCCTCTTGTGTGCAGCCTTATCTTTCTTGCATTGGCTATAGCAATTCTGCAGAGTCAAAACAACCTGCTGCTCAAGCTGCAAGCTAACATCGCCAAAACACCATTTCATTTTCTGCTGAAGGCCAGCTGTGAAAGGGCACCCTTAAATTCAGGCAGCCTGCTGCCTCAGATGCCTTTCTCACTCATAAGTGAGGCAGCAAATGGCTTCTTTGAAATAAGAGACATCTCAAGCAGGAGAGAGGGCTGCTGACACAGCAGCGTTGGATGCACAGGGGAGCAAATCTTGTTGAGACAGCCTATCCTAGCGAGGCTGCAAGCTGCCATGTAGCTCAGGTCCAACCTGTGCAGTTCAACCCCATGCCACCTAGCAAGTGAAACAGTTGGCAAAATCCAAAGCCATTGAGCATATACTCGGGTGCTGCAATGATTCCTAAAGAGGCAGGGAGAACCAAAGAGGGTCAGGGAATTGGGAGGTGAGGAGTAAGCACTGAGGTGGGGCTGAAAGGGATTGAGCAGCCTCCAGTTTCCCTCTGTAGGCGATAGCTCAGCGCTGGACCTTGAGAAGCCCATGTACTTTCCCGGTCCAGGGTCTGCTGAGCATCCGCTTGGACTCAAGTTCAGCTTGACCTTGTCCTCCGTATAAACCCCATCCACCCCTTATCTCCCAAGGGGGAAGCTTCCATGAGATGAAGCTACAGGAGATACTCCTCTGGAGCTGCACTGACATTTGAGCATCCCTGCATGCCTGTGATCAGCTTCTGACCTGAGTCAAGGCAGCTGAAGCTTCAGAATTCCCTTTCTTTTGCAGAACACAGCTGGAGGAGTGAGAGGAGCTGGTGGCTCCCAGCCCCATGAGACGGAAGAGCAGACATGACCAGCTTGAAGGTGCCTCTTTTCTGCGTATGTGGAGCCAGCGCCGTGCAACTCTCCCGCTTTCATCTTTGGGGTGCAAGTGTTGCAGTTCTGGCAGTAGCCTGAGGGCACATTGTTCAGGAAAGTTTGAACAAAGCAGGTTCAACCACTTCAAAGTAGGAAGCGGATGACAAAAATACGTAATTGCCTTCTTAAGAAAATAAAAAGCAACTTTTTGGCAGATTGGCAAGGATACACTTCCTACACACTTTCCCTTCTACCCAAAACATGATTCCATCCTTATTTTTATTTCAGGAACCGTGAATTATGAAAGGGCTCTTCCCTCCCTCTTCCTCTGCCTTTTTCTCACTCCCTCCCCATTCCTAACCAGTATTATGTTCGTTTATAACCTTCGCATTCAGACCTTGCTCTAATTTACTTTATACACACGTTGCAGGGCCCGCAGGACAAGGATTGGTTTGTTGCTGCTGTGGCTTTATGAATAAATCCTTTTACAAAACAAAATCCCCCTGCAGAGCCACAGCTGGGTGATGTGTTTTACAAAATCCCAGTGCCCTTTGTCCTGTGTTTTTCCAGGTGAGATGTGCTTGTGCATCCCCTGGAGCCAAAATCAAGCTGCCACATTCCTTCTGCTGTCCCCTGGGCCATGGGATGCTCCTTTGCCTGGCTCTTCCCACACCCTGGGTGTCTGCTGGTTTTGGTACACCAGGGATCAGTGTGGCTCTCTGGTGGGTCAGGCTGCTCACCCTTGCATGGGTGATTACAGACCCCTTCCTCCCAAGAGGGGAGATGCTAGCGGTGAAGCTGTGTTTGCTGTCTGCTGCCACTTAGCCTTTGTTAGGGACTGCCTAAATCCAGTTTCTTTGCTTAAGCCTGCTTGGAGGAAGGTGTAGTCCTTGGCTGGAGCTGCTGCTTTTACACAAATCCAACCTGTGCTGACAAATCAAGCCCAGGCAGGAAGGTTTGATGCCAGGAGGATTTCCTGCCTCTTACCCACTGGCCCCCACAAGTCCCTATGGACAGGTGTGCACATCTGTAACAGGTTTGGTTACAGATGTGTGCAGGCAGCAGCATCGCTGCTCTCCCCTTGAACAGCCTTGAATCTCACAGATCAGCCTCTGCACAGGGCAGCCCAAGGAACTATAAAGCCATATGGAGAAACCCTACGGTGCAATGCCTGGGGGCACACCTCTACCCGTGAGGCAAGGGAGGGAGGCAGGATGATTGAGGGGGGTTTGCTGAGCATCCATTGCTTGGAGGTAGAGCTGTGGGAGAGACATGCAAAAAACATGTGTGATTCAATGTACACAGGTCAAGGCTGATACTGATCAGCTTCACTGCTTGGCTGCATCTGCTGCAGTCTATGCCAATGTACTGCAAGGCTGAGAGCCAGCAAAAAGGACCTTGACAGTGTAGACTTGGAGCTTCTGGCATCAGGGGAGGCACTAATAATATAGTTAGTCAGGCTCCACCACTTAAAGGTTGACTCCCCAACCTTCCTCCCATTAAGTGCCCCACACATGACAGTGACACTCCAAAGCCCCAGGTAGACTGGCTCAAAAGTGAGCGGATAGATGCAGGCAGTGTGGGAAATGCTAAGGTAGCTGTTAGAATCTTCCCAGGATTCCTGTCCCTGCACCAGAGCTAGGTGTGCATTTAACATCGTCACAGATACAGGGAGCAGGGA
The DNA here is from genome assembly GCA_017639245.1 of Myiopsitta monachus. Classification (NCBI taxonomy): domain Eukaryota; kingdom Metazoa; phylum Chordata; class Aves; order Psittaciformes; family Psittacidae; genus Myiopsitta; species Myiopsitta monachus. The sequence continues at coordinate 36,737,179 of CM029917.1, read as the reverse complement.
TGCGATTGCAGGTGCTGTGCTCTCTGCTTGTTCCGCTCCGGAAGCGGGACTCTGCTAATTGCCGTCCTTCAGGTGGGGCAAGGCAGAAAAAGCCTTCCCTTGCAGGACAGGGCTGCTGCCTGGAGAATAAATCCCCTTCCTAAAACTTGAGCCTATCCACGTGCACCCAACCCACCACTGCAAGCTCTCGGCGCAGAGTGAGCTTCCCAGGCCCAGGGCCCATCCATCTCCTGGCATGCTCATCTCCGCAGTGCCTCTGGCAGAGCAGTAAGCTCCTGAATATTTTATGTGGTTATTAGTCGACAACATAATCTATCTGAGGGGAAGTCAGAAGTGCTGACCGAGGTGTATGGCACAGCAGTGAGCGCTGAGTCCCGCAGCATCACCCTGCGCGGTGCAGGCACTGCCCCTCTCTGCACTCATGGCTTGTCCTCATAGGAGCTGCACGCCCATGGCCAAGCGTGGGCACATGCTGCACTTACAGACAGCCATCCTGAATGCCTCCTTGTTTGAAGAGCTCAGGTACACATCCCTTTTTCCCCCTGATTTGTCACATATGGTGCAGGCATGGTATGTCCATGTGTCTCAGTGTGGGGGCATATGCTCTGTACACAGCAGTAGCATGGTGAGTAACACATTGGCCATAAATATGCATGTGATGATGCACACAGCTACAAAGCCTATACCAGTAAGTACAAACACAAATGTGAGCATGCAAAAACCATCCACCCAGGACTCTCCTTCATACACAACCTGTCCAAGTTGTATGAGCCTGCAACCATCTGCACCTTGGCTGTGAGCAAGCACTCCCATGTACCATGGAGGATTGCTGGCTTGCATTTTGCAGGGTGTAAACCTCAACATCCGTTGCACCCGAGGACAGTTCCTCAGGTGCAAAAGATTGCAGAGGAATCAGGAATGCATAAAGGCAGTGCTGTGCAGGTACTCATGGTTCAGGCAGCCTAGGAAAGCAGAGTTTGGACTGGTAGACTGTCTACCGCAGAAGCAGTAGAGCTGCACAGGGTCGGAGAGAAGCAACAGCAATGTGTGGGGAAGGGCTGGCAGAGAAGAATCTGTACCATCTCTTCTGTGTGCTACCAGCCAAGGAAGGTGATTTCCAGTGCGAAACAGGTAGCAGTTGTGGAAGTCTGGCCATGAATACAACATGGGAGAGGCTGGAAGGAAAATGCCTGAGGAACTCTGCCCTTTTCAAATCTCATTCCTTGGTGAGTGACTTGAAATCATTCCTCAGCTTATGGCATAACCAGGCTGTGCTGAAGCTTGTGTTTTCTCCCACTCCCCTGTGCTGTCACTGGTGCTCATGCAGAGACCTGGGTCATGGTTTTTTTGCCTGTTTCCCCAGCCACATCAGCTTCTCAACCTGGTTTCTTGCACAGTCACAGATTTTGCTGCTGCAATCAAGGGGCCCTGCTGGGGATGGCAGATGGGTGGCAGCAGCACCCAGCAGCTGATTGGAACCAGGAGTAAAGCTGAGGTGGGATGGGTTAGGAGGTGGAAGAGTGCAGCAATCCCTCCCGGTGGGCTGCAAGTGCTTGCAGAGGCAGGCAGAGCTGCTGGAGCAGAGCGCTGCTCCCTGCCTGTTGGGAAGCAGAGGCACCTGGCAGTGCTGCCAACCCTGGGATGCTGCAGAGCATCCCAGCTGAGGCCCTGCTGCTGCTGAACCACTCGGTGCTGCTGAGGAAGACTGTGCTGAGCGGGTTCATCTTTATGTAAATCACATTCACTTCAGCTGCCTCCTAGGATAATCAGTATTAAAGGGAAACTATTTTCTAGTTCATTAGAGGAAAGCTGCGTCCCTGCGGCTGCTGCTGTCGGCACCTCCTTCTCCTTCCAGGAGAAATGATCTCCGTGAGCACCAAACACGGAGACATTCACACTCCAAATGTCAAGTGGGGGAAGGGGGAGAAGAAAGGTCTGTTCCTCCAAGGGCAGCTCTTCCTCCTCCTTCATCCTCCAGGAGGGCCTGAGTGAAATGTGGTCCTTGCATTTGTGCTCCTCCCCACCACCTCTCACCCCCATAGGTCCTGGGGTCCTTCCTTTTGCTCCTCTCTCTGATATCTCCTTGTCCTGATGAGCCCTTATTCTTATCCTTGGGCTCCCTGCATCCCCAAGAGTCTGGATCTCCTCATGCACAAGAATGTTGATAGTTGTGCCAATGCCTCTGCCAGAGCCTCTTCCTCTCAGCTCTGAATGATTGATGCTTCAGGATGCTCTGAAGTTACTCCAGGGCTGGGACTGTTCTCCCCATCCAGACAAAAAGCAGGTCCTTCTTGTATGGATTATATTTCCCTCATCTCCTGTGGTATAATGACCTCTCCAGTGGTTTCTTTATCCCTTTTCTTCCTTGGGTTTTCCTGGGTCACAGTGTCCCTGTGCTCATCTCAGTTTCTTTTTTTCTCACACTCTCTCCATTTCCTTTCTATTGTTTAGTCCTGTCTCCACTTTATCTGTGTGAAGATGCTGCTTTCCCATCCTACTAGCCCAGCCATGTGCTTATGGCTGGAGGTACCAGCACTGACTCAGCCAGCAGTGGTATATTGACACACTTGTAGGGGATGTACTTTTGCTGATAGACCTTGGTGTTGAGATCTTAGCACGGCTCGAGAACAAGGCTATTCTTGTTCTTCAACCACAGACTGTCAAACCCATGTTGCTCACTATTAATCCTGTTCCAAAGAAACGCCAAGACGTTGCTAGAGGTGATGCCAGCCTGGCAGTCCAAGGAGGGAAGCTTTTTACTTGCTAGATCTCTGTGAAGCTGTCTTTGGCACTGCCCAGGTAGGTGGACCCACAGACAATTGATGAGTGCTGCTAGGGCTTGGGCTCTCTTCTAGGCTCCTTGCTTTGGAAATAATTTGCCCTGGCTCCCAAAAAGCCTCCCCTGTGCAGAAAAAGGACATGAATGAGAGGGCCTCAGCATTGCCTGTGTCCTTGGGGATTTCAGAAAGTGCCACGGTATCTTTCCACTTACCTCTGACAACTGAGAGTGACTGCAGGAATAATGGACTGCCTGTAAGCTGAAGACGTTTTCACTGGAGGTGGTGAGACAGGTTTTGGGCCTAAAAAATGTATCATAGAGGCCATCCAGACCAAGTTCCAGCAGAGGATGGAAAAAGACCCTCACCCAAGTGAGCTTTCAGGTCAGCATCTTCCTGGCAAGCAGCTCTCCTATCCACCATGGAAAGAAGCCAAGATCACTCCCAAGATCATGGAGAATCCCAATTCAAGGAGATATTCAGCTCCCTTTACCTTTGAGTGTCCCCAGAACTGGGATTGCCATGAAAAGGGATAACATGCGTAGTAGCTCCTGGCAGGGCAGGGAGGCCGTGCTGGGATCCTTTCCCTAAGGGTTTTGCTAGGCGGGTGGTGGGGATGCAACCAGGACAGAGCAGGCTCTGCTTTCACTTATGGTAGTTGGGGACAGGGTGGTGCACAGGGCAGAATGCAGGGAGGTGGCAGTGCTGCACACCTCCAAGGTGATGATGCTGAACTTCCTAAGGGTGACAGCACCAGCACTGAGTGCATGTGCCCAGGCACAGCACTTTGGTAAATGGCTGGACTTTGCCCACTCTCCCTCCTGTCTGAAGTCTGAGGAGAGGCCATGGTGTGCTGGCCCTGGAGCTAAACCACACACCTCTGTGTGCCTACATGCTCCCAGAGCTCCTACTCTCACAGCTGCCATCCTGAAGTGGATCCCACTACATGTGCCTCCTCTCCTTGCCAGCCCCTCATCCTTGATGAAGCCAGACTTGGGTGACTCGGACATCACGCAGGCACGCATCAACGTCCAAGCTCATCACAGCAGACGGGGAAGTGGCAGGAGGACACTAATGCAGAATTATTAGTGGCCTCTATGTGGATGGTTTCAATGCATATCCATTAGGAGCAGCTGCCCTGACAGGGGCTTCTGCCTGATGCAGGGGAAGGGCAGAGACATATTAAAGGCATTTGGTGATCTTCTGGTGACGTCCTGGTGAGAAAGGGCAAGAAGGAGCCTGTGCTGCAGCATGGGGCAGAGGAGCGAGCTGGACATAAGTTATGTGCTTGTCAGACAGTAATGACTGCACGCACCAGGCATAGCTTTTCCTACCTTGCTTTGCAAAAAGGGGTTCTGGAGCTGCTATCTCAGGAAGGTGGAGCTCCAGCAGGATAATGATGGAAGCGAGATTGGAAAGAACTGGAACAAATATCCTGGCAGGGAAGAAGACAATTTTGCTCAAAGTAGTGCAAAAAACCACCCCACCCTTGGTAGCTCTTTCCTGGCAGCTCCAAGCATGCAAATGCGCTGGCTGGTCCCTTGCATGGAGCCGGAGAGCCAGCGTAAACTCTCCAGTCTTGCAGAGGGATGCCAAGCCTTGGCCTTTCAGAGCTGTTCTGTTCTCTGGCTCATAGCCGTGGCTGGGGGATTGCTTCGAGGAGAGGCCAAGACTGACAGATGATCCCCTAATCAGCTGTATAAGCAGAGCCCAAAGTCCCTGTTCCCACCTCCACCAGCTAATTGCTTTTGTTACCAACCCAATGGGGCAGAACAGGTTTTTGTGCTCTGGTGCCCTTTTTAAGCATTCACCCTGTGTTCCCCGGCTAGGCTGTGCAGATGTTGATGAGCTCTGATGAGCTGTTTACCCATCCTCACAGGCACCAGGCCCCATCTCCCTGCACGCGGCAGAAGGCACCTTCTCCAGAACACTACTGTGCAAGGCAGTGAGTCTGTTTGAGTCTATACCCTTTGCTTGTCTTATCCTGGAGAAAACCCTCCTGTAAAACTAGAAGAAAGCTTTTCTTAGGCTGCTTCCATCCTCAGACAAAGCCCAGAGGTGTTTCGGGACCTGTGATCTTGGGCAGTGGTGGTGTGTTGTGGAAAGACAGGACAAACCTGCTGTCAGGTTTGTCATACAAACCTTTGCATACAGGAGAAGCTGGTATGACACTGCTGATGCTGGCAGCGTGGTTATCACCTGCGGACTAGTAGTATAGACAGTCCATGAATGAATGGAGAGAGAAAATCACTCCAGTGATGGAATTCTTCTGGCTTATCCTGGATGCTACTACAGCAAGAGTCAAAGATGATCTGGCCCATGTGGGATACTCAGCTGTGCCTGGTTAGTGGGCCAGGCTTGCATTCATGTTTCTCTCCAAAGGAGGACTGAGGTCTGCTCCAGGGAAGCACTCACGGAGTTGTATCTCCTCTGCTCTCCACCCCTTCATCCCTCAGCCATCATCAGTCAACAGTTTCTTTGGTGACATGCAGCATGGTCCGAGTATGGGAAAGCTGCTTTTCAGTCTGCTGCAGCAGCATCTCCTTTCTGAGTGATGGAGGGGCAGACAGCAGCAGAGGTACAGAGTGAGTCCAGTGGAAACCTGGCCTGAAGGAGCAGACCTATCTGTGCAGACAAGGCCAGCATAAATTCAGAATTCACCTCTGGATGGATAACAGAGTGAAATGGGTTTTCCTTCAGACACCCTGAGGAAGAAGTGTGAATTTATGTGAGCTGTTTTGTAGGCACAATATAGGAGCTTCAGCCTCTAAGGTCAGAACTCTCTATATAGGAAATCAGGACAACTGTGTGCACGTCTCTTGGCCTGAGGGATTTCGATACAGAAAGCAGCAGCCTGGGAGCAGCTTTAGAGGTGTGTGATTATTGCACACCAAACAGGTTAGAAGTAGAGTAACTTGGAGAATGGGAAGGAGCAGCAGCCTGAAGCCCCCTCAGCAGTCAGAGCTGAAATTCAATGGAAATGTGGTGAACAGCTGGAGAAGATCGAATACAGGTGAGCCAAAAGAAGCAAAAAAGCAGCCTCTATGCTGACAATAAGCAGAGCTCGAAGTACCTCATGGTTTAACACTCTTTAGTTAACTCTGGAAGAGGAGAATGATTTTGAAGTCCTGTTGAAGAAACCTAGGGAGTTCTACACTCGACACAAAAACGATGCCTATGAGAGCAAGCTCCTTAACTGGAACAAGGTGAAACCAGAAAGGGATTTGCAGCTCATCAAGGTCTGAAGAGCCAATTTTGCAATTATGGGTGCTGAAGCTTCAGTAAAAACCTGAAATCTGATTGTGATCTGGAATGAAAATTTTAGAGATGAAAGGAAGGCCCTTGGCAAACCCCCTACAGAGCAATCAGAGCTTGCTAATCCGAGAAACACTCTCCAGTCTGAAGGTTAGAGAGATCTGGCACGGCTTTGGCACAGTGGGCATGGCAGAGAATCCAAAGTGGCACGGGAGGGAAGGTGAGACAGACACTGTTTGGGTGGGAGCAGGAACTACTGGAGACCAACAGAAACACCATGCAGTGATGCAGAAGCCAGGGCCATGCCTGGAATACAGAACAGGAGCAAGATCTCAGCACATCTCCTCACTTGGCAAATGTTTGCTTGCAACAGGAAACGGCACCTAACTGTCAGTGTGGAGAGAAGAGAGGACAGGAGTACATGAGTCCACAGCAGTTTGAAGAAGAGAAGGACAGCGCTGCTGCAGATGGTGAGACCGTCCATCTAAAAGCACAGAGGATAATGAAGATGTGTGTGTGGGATCCTGGTCCTCAAACAAGGATGGTGCCAAGGTTAAGGTTATCTGTAAGCAATAGGCAGTATTCCAGCCCACCCAAACCTCTTTGTGGTGGTACACAGCAGCACATATCTACTTTGTCCATCCATGACTGTCTTTCTGGATCAGCCCAAACCATGCCCTCTGCTACAAGAGAGGCTGCTGCAAAGCTCTCTGCTCTACCCTTGAGTGATGGCTGCCCAGTAATCTCCAATACAGCTTAATTTGATAATAACCCTGAGCCAGTTTAAATACTTCAATCATGTCACCTCTTAATCATCTTCTCTCAGAACAAAATAATCCCAGTTTGGTTAATCTCTTCTGTGGAAATCCTGTCACTCCTTTATTGTCTAAATGACTTTACACTGCACTCTCTCCAACACAAAAATAGCTGCCTTTACACAAATTGACAAAAACAGGACATTATTACCAGTGGGGTCTAAGTAGCTTCATGGCTCTGTGTTTGTAACCTTGGAGAGCATCTTGTGAAGGGTCAACACCTCTGCTGCATCCACAAAAGCATGGGGATCCAGGGCAATATTATTTCATCCAGCTGCCTGAATGAATGCCTTCAGTGATGCTCACCTATGGAGCGGTGTGAGGCCATCTCTTGTCTCACTTGCATCCTCAGTGGCATATGGGCAGGCTGGGGTGTGGATGGTTCCAAATAATTTAGAAAGCTGGATTTTGGGTTGGTTTGTTTGGTTTAGGTTTGGTTGTTGGGTTGGTGTCTTGGTTTGGGTTTTTTTTTTTTATGCTTTTGGTTTGTTTGGGGTTTGTTTTGTCATTTTGGGAGGGTTTGGGGTGTTTTTTTGGGAGTTTGGGTTTTGGTTTTTTTGTTTTGTTAGTATTTTCCTGGAGATGCTCAGTGTGCAGACGTGGGGCGGTCGACAAGAGAGAACAGGCTAACCAAGGGCAGGAGACCAGCAGTGTCCAAAAAGAGGGCAGGACATTGCAGATGTAAAGAGAGAGCGGATTTCAAAGGGTGCTGCAGACTGCAGTAAAATCACATGCTGCATGGAAATCTCCCCATAAGGGAGCAGCAAGTCCTGCTTCTTCCCTCTCTGACCTATGAAATGCTCAGTACAGCCAATACTGTCACTTGGACAGCTGCTGTTGGAAGAAGTGAAGGGAGATCTCAAATCAAGACATCTGCAGAAGATTGTCAGGATGTCCTGGCTGCATTTAAAATTTCCCTTCTGCATCTGTGACAGCCAGGAATGTAATTACAAATGTAAAAAGCCATCAAAATGAGGTTTTTACACATTCACTTTGTCACCAGGATGCAGGGATTGAGGAAGAGCAGCAAATGCCTCACCAAAAACTCATGAGAGCTGACATGAGTGGTGTTTCATCAAAATCTGGAAAGGGTTTTGCGTGGAGAAGGGCTAGAGGTGAATCTACCCATAGGAGATCTGTTACTGTTAAGCTTGTAGAAGCAAGTCGTAGGTCTAAAATATCCCCCCTTCTCCCCCCATATTTTTGGTTTTTAGGAGATTCTGAAAGGTATTAAGAATGGGTGTTAGCTGGTTTACTCCCACACAAGCAATAGAGAAAGGCAGCTCCTTGTTGTTTATTGCTTTTTGTGGAGCAATTCCTTATGCCTAAATGAAACAAATACAGTGTGTCCATATTTAACGCAGATTGCGGAGGTACTAAAGGAAAAATGCTGATATTTAGGTGTGAAATATTGTCTCCAGCAGCATGAGGTGGTGATTGAGAAGCACTCGGGCCCCGGGGCTGCAGTGCAGCTGATGTCTCCCATCATAACACCCTGCATGGGGTGGACAATTCTTTTCCCCTGCCACCTTCTTGTAGTTATCGTTATCAGACAGGTTTTTGTTCCACTGGTGCAGTGAGGCCAAGCTTGAGCTCAAATAATGAATAGGTACCTTTAAGTTGAGTTCATTGATTTGGGAGAGACAGCATTTCATAGCTCTGATTGATCTCTTGAATAACCATGGGCACTGCAAGCTGGGCAGAGATGCTCTGATTCTGTGTTTGCTTTGAGATTTATTTTCCCAACACACTGAAGTGCGACTGAATAGCGTACAGGGGCTCAGATCACATCGCAGGCACCTCAACCAGCTTTTCATACAGACCCTCAAGAGTCGAGAAGTGGAAACCACCCATTTAACATGTGACCTCAGCAAGGTGGGTGTATACCGGGTTTTTCTGGTAGGGTAAGGGATGGGTCTCCCTGGGTGCCACCACCATGGCCAAGGGGTTCTGCAGCAAGTATGCATTCTAAATGGGTGGACTTTGTTTAATATATCACAGGACTAATGGCCTGATCCTAATGAGGCTGGGGTTGTCAGACCTAGGCAACTCAATATTAGCAAAGCCTGGAGGACTCCCAGAGGGAGCAGTGATGCAGGGCACAGGGCAGAGACTGCCCTGGCAAGCTGTTGGCAGGCAAGAGGAGGATTTCTCCTCTTCAGAGATGGCTGGTGGCTCCTGGCTGGCATGCTGTTGGGCCACCAATGCTGCCGGCCACATTGGCCAAGCATATTTCCTCAACCACTGAGCAATGCCCAGCAAAAGGGACTGCTGTGGGGGCAGAATATCCTCCATTGGAGTTTTCAACTATTTCTCTGCTTTAAGATGAATATTTGATAAATTTTCTGGGGCTAAACCCTCTGATCATGGCCCTGATGATTTCTTTAAACTTACACTTATTTTGCTGCAGCACTCTGCTGCAGGCGATGGAGCCATCCTGATGGCCAAGTCACCAGCACAATCACAGATGTCTCATCTGAGGGCACTGATGTGATGGCCAGTGGCTCCCATGCCAGCCCTGTACCACTAAGTTACCTCTGATGTGATGCTTGCAGCTCTTGAAGCAGCAAGAAAAGCAGCTGCAAGCATCTGGGTGAGGTGTGATGGGGTGGCTGCTGCCCCAGTGCCGTAGAAGGCACATCGTGCTGGTGCCCTTGGTCTCTGAATCTCCACTTTTAGCAATGAGGAGTGAAAGGGAACTTGGAGGGAGAAATTGTTTAAAAAAGGAGCAGAAGATAGAAAGAGGAAAATGATGACAATTTGCTAAGGAGCTAGGACGTGCTGAGGACAGATAACTTCAAGTGTGATGTGCTCACAGAGGGTGACCTGCACTTTTGCCTCCTGCAATCCAGATGAGTGACAGACACTGGTTCTGAAAAGCTGCCTTGTCAGGCTGGCTGGGATTCATTGCCGGGTATCTGACTGCAGGATGTCTTGAAAGGATGAGTCCTCGTTCAGAGTTGATTTAGGTCACCGTGCTACACTGTGGAAATGAACACAGCTGTGGCCCTCTCTTCTGAGCCAAGGGAGACTTATCCGTATGCACAGGCCACTTGAGGACTCCTCGGCAAGATTTATAACGGCGGGTACCAGAGCCCTGACAAATGTTAAGGTTGTCAGGATCAGAGGTGGAGAGAAGTCCTCTGACTGCAGCCAGGGCAGAGCTGCACAAAGGGCTGTGCCAGCGATGAACATTAAGAAGGGCAAACAAATTTTCATGAAGTGCAGGACTACGTATTGGAAAGAGCTGTTTCGAGAAATGTCAGGTTCCCTCACATGTAAGGATTGTAAATTAGGACTGCACTGTGTCTGCAAAAACACCCTGTGCTAGCTGACCAGCGAGACATGGGCTGGATGCAAAGTGCTTTGTTTAAGCTGCCTGGCCTATGCCCTGCAGGCAGGCAGGTGGGAGGCAGACAGTGATTCCCCTGCCCTCGGCATCTCTGAACTGATGGAAAACCACAGCAAGGTGCTTGTTAGTGCTTCTTTGCTCAGCAGTGGTAATGCATGGAGACAGCATCCATGCTTCTCCGTTGGACCATCCTCTTCCAAGTGTTTCTTCCCATCTCAGGGGCACCATCCACCCCTTTGCATCTTGTGCAGCAGCAAGAGGCCAAGCCAGTTTGTCAGGGCTGGGTCACCCCCTGCATCCCATCAGGGGGGATGCTGGCTCATTTTTACTTATGCTGAAGCAGCTCTTGCATCCCTGGCCCGCTCCTTTCCCTCCTGGCTGACGTGAGAGTACTCACTGGGGGCCTATGTTCCTGTATTCCCCTCGTTTGCAATTCAGCTTCTGTGCGAGAGCATGGGGAAGCTTTACCAATGCTCTGAGCCTAATAATGAGTTCTCAGTGCTTTGTTCAACACTCACAGGTAGGCAGCAGGGCCTTGGAGGGTGCTTGCAAAGAGCAGCGCCCTGGGTGTGCGAGGCTTTGCAGTATCTCCACTGGGTTTTGGGCATTTTTGACTCCCTCATATCAGAACAGACAGAAGAGTGGCTCTGCAAAGCCCAGGCATGGGCAGCAATGCCCATCCTCTTGCTCCTGCTGACCCCCAAAACCTGGCTGAACTCCTGCTCTCCTGAAGGATGCTTCACCCCCGACCTACGTCCAAGGTTTTGTATCTGGGTCCAATGTCCACTTTTATCTGATGGCTTCAGGGAGCACAGGCCATGCTGGATGCAGCAGCAGAGCACCAGCATGCACAGAAAGAGAGCATCAACATGAGCAAATATGTTCCCTGAGATGGGGAAATGTGATCCTTGGCAAGCCATGTCCACTGGGGAAGGATGAAAGAGCCCTCCAGGACAGAGAGCAGCTGGCCATCAGCAGCCCAGCCCTCAAGCACAGCCAGCAGGAGAGGGAAGGTAGACTGAGGGTGCCTCTCATCAAGTGCCCTCAAGAGAAGTAATTTATCCTGAATTTCCACCTTTTGTTCGATTTGTGAATACACCCTGATTTCTTTGGTGTGTGAATGTGTTTGCCTGATACTTTGGATGAACACATTTCAGCTTCCCCCTGCGATCTCGCTGCCTGCTCCCTCCCAGCACACGCTATTTGCTATTCATGCCTTCTCGTCGGGCACCTTTCACAGTGATTTCAAGAGGGGAAGGATGACTAATACATGCCAAGAAGTAGGTAACACATTTGAAGCCCAGTTTCTGACCTATAATCCTTGATGATAAAGCAGATGAAAGAGGTTTGGGATGGCAAACCTCTTCATGCAAGCCTTGTCTCTGGCTCCTGCAATTGTCAGTCAAAAAGCCAAGGTGGTCTCACAAACAGAAGCTGAGAGAGGTCATCTGCAGGTCTAATTTGGGGGTCTTTCTGATTTGGGAGCGAGTTTTTAGAGGCAGACAGTCTAACGAGGGGTTGATGGCATGTCTGTAATGAAAAACACTGTTGTATGGTAGAATATGTAAGAGGGACACCTCTGACCCTTCAGAGCTAATGATATAAAATGTAATGCAAGAGAAATAGCCGTGGCCTCTCTGCCAGGTTGCCTTTGTGTTGTACATGGTGACTGCAGAATGTGGCTGCATCACAGTGATTGCCCTGTTGTTACTTTCAGTCTCTTGTTACTCCAGTTGTGCGATCACACAGGGGTTTGTCATGGTGATGTCTGAGAGGATATTCAGGGAGGCTCTTTCTGCAGCAGCAAATGTCTATTGTCCTCAATTGGGTGCATACCCCTGAAGAACAGATTTCATCTTACCCAAACATATACCACAAACTTTCTGAATACAGAACAGGCTTCTGCCCTTGTGCAATCAAAATGGATTATAATTAATGGTAGTTAATGGCGCATCCACTAACATATCTAGCATTATGTATGGATTATCTCATGTGTCTCATGGCCTCGCAGGAGAATAATACAGCTGCTTCAAAGTTCCTGTAACACGAACTCTCTAAAATCATGCTTGAATGTGAGTTAGAAATAAGATAAATACCGGTCATTTTCTTTGGCTGGTCTTCATTACTGAACATTTTTTTCTTCAGCTGAAACGGAGGAATCTGGTTTTATTAGGTCACATCCATAAAGAGCTGCACTTTCAGAAAACGACTGATGTTGATGTTATTAAGGGGACTGAAGCCACCGAGTGTTATAAGTAAAGCTGTCTTGTCAAAACGGTCTGCTCAATAGTTACAGGGAAAGCAGCGGAGCCAGGAGAGCTCCCACGTTTCCATGTGCTAGGGGCAGGCTTGGAGAGGGTCTGGGATTTGAAATGGTGAGGTCTTGCATTCACTGCCTTACACTGCCCTACTCTTGGTCTATAAACCCAGTATCCTCTGAGGCTGCCCAGGAGGCTTTGGCCAGCCAGCTCTTGCTGCATCACCACAAGCAAAACAACCTCAGAAGAGCTGGCACATCTGTTAAAACAATTGTATTCTAATCTGGAACTAGAGACTAAACAATCTATTAATTATATTTCAATTGAATGCTGTAATTGATTATTGCATGCTGTGGCTGCAGTTTGTAAGTGTTTGGGTAATGACAACATATGTCCTTAATATTTCTAATTTATTACTGAAATGCACTCTCAGATCTGGCTGTACTTCAGCGTGTTTCTATATAATATGTCTTTTTCCTCGCAGAAACAGTTATCATAATCAGCAGTGCCATCATCACTTCTGCAATCGGCAACTCTTTTAGACAGGGAAGATAATTTTCCAGAGGAGTGGGTGCCCCGCAGGAGTAAGGCAGGGCTGTACATAGCTGCTCCTTCAGTGTACGTAATGACAACTGGAATACATTCACCAAGCAGCTGGGAGATGTTTCAATTTACGAGAACAAAGCTGTAAGAATTATTTTGTTATGTGTTGTTGTTATCATTATTATTACAAGGAGAGAGAAAATTCAAGAGATCTGGAATCTGAAGTATCCCTGCCGCAATCTCATAGCAGCAAAGCTCTGCTGATGTCAGGAAGCTCAGCAGAAGTCCATATGAAGACTCTATTTTAAAGAAACTGATTTCCTCACATGCATTCTCTTATGTCCTGTATTCACAGGTTCCAGGACATGAATATCCATGTAGTCAATCCATGGTACTTGATGTGACACAAGAACCATTAGAGATGCTGGGTGTGAAATCCCCTTCCCGCTTCTGGCGTCTTCTTAGGATGGGGCATGTGCTCATTTTTGGGTGAGTCTTTGGTATTCTTTGTGTGCTAAAAGTGATGTTGATCCTGCCCCAGCTCTGTGAGTCACTGGGTGTTGGTGCTGGCTTATTCATAGAATCATAGAATCACAGATTGGTTTGGGTTGAAGGGACCTCAAAGCTCATCCAGTTCCAACTCCTGCCACGGGCAGGGACACCTTCCACTGGAGCAGGTTGCTCCAAGCCCCTGTGTCCAACCTGGCCTTGAACACTGCCAGGGACGGGGCAGCCACAGCTTCTCTGGGCACCCTGTGCCAGTGCCTCAGCACCCTCACAGGGAAGAGCTTCTGCCTAAGAGCTCACCTCAATCTCCCCTCTGGCAGGTTAAAGCCATTCCCCTATCCTGTCCCTACAGGCCCTTGTCCAAAGCCCCTCTCCAGGTTTCTTGCAGCCCCTTTAGGCACTGGAGCTGCTCTGAGGTCTCCCCTTCAGGAGTCTTCTCTTCTCCAGGCTGCCCCAGCCCAGCTCTCTCAGCCTGGCTCCAGAGCAGAGCTGCTCCAGCCCTCAGCATCTCCATGGCCTCCTCTGCACCTGCTCCAACAGCTCCACATCCTCTCGTGCTGTTTCTCCAGAGCTGGATCAGAACTGCAGAGGGGCCTCCCCAGAGTGCAGCAGATGGGCAGGATCCCCTCCCTCAACTGCTGCTCATGCTCTGGGGGTGCAGCCCAGCACGGGGGGTGGGGTGGTGGTGGTGTCTGGTTAAAGTGTATGCTGAAGCCGAGTTAAGGGGAGCTTCTTCTCATGCAAAACCCCCAAGTTCTTCTCCTCAGGGCTGGTCCATCCAGTCTCTGCCCAGGCTGTGTTTGTGCCTTTTGCCTGCCTACCTGGGTATCTTACAGCTCCAGTCCTTGTCTTTTTTCCTGCTCTTGCTTCTTCTTCTGCATGGCCATTCTTTAAATCTGGCTCTTATCTAAGGTTGGCCTTTTTTTCCATGGAATTGCATGGAGCTATGCTGTGGTCTTGGTGACCTTCTCATACAGGGCTACCACCTCTGCCATTCCTGCATCCCTCTTTCATTCCCTCTGGCCCTTCCACACCCCAGCACTTCCTCTCAAACACTACACATGCCAGTCTCCACATTTCCTACTAAAATCTACATCTTGGTCCATGCTTCTGGTGGGATGTCTATCAGTCCCATGGGATTTCCCAGGGCTTTATCACTAGCTGGCAGGACAGACAAGGGACTGAGGAGGTTGGGGTCTGGGATAACCCTGGTCATCCGAGTGATCCAGAACTTCTTCTGGTTTTCCTGCTGCACTTCAGGAAATGGCTGCCATGCCAAAAGTCCCATTCCTGCAGGCAGACAGCTGCCTGACCCACTGTGTACACAGGTTATTGTTACAATAAAAGGAAGTGGCATCTAAAGTCAGCTGTGAGGTCCTAGGGTAGACATGGTGATAATGGCTTCTGAATGCTGGAGAAGAGGCAGAGTGGTTATAAATTGAAGGAGATTACATTTAGGGAATAGGCAGGTTTGCAAGTGGGTCACTGAGATGCACAGACCGAGCATACTTTCTGGCATCCCTGTTGGGAATCCACCTAATGACGTGTTCCCGTTAATTCTTAAGCTGTGCATTCTCGCAGCCCAGCTCATCCTCAGGCGTTCCAGCCCAGATGGACCTGCCACAGCTGCCTCCTGCTCTGGCTTCCCCAGGACACCTGGAGCTGGAGCATACACGTGTGCAGCGTGACGGGACCAAAGGCAGCACCGCAGATACCCTCTGCCAAGCTGCCACCTCCCTGCATTAGGTTGAACCAGCAAAGGTGGCCTTGGAAGGGAGACGGAAGAAGTGATTTCATGCACTGGTTGTGTGTCCTAGATAGTGGCTTGCTGGGAGGGGAGCTGAAGAGAACAGAAGCCTTGAAAACTGCTTGTTTTCCTTTAATTCTTTCTCAGTGTTTAGGGTTTCAGTGCAAGGTTGCATGAGTTCATGCAGAGACTGCAGGCATGGCCGTAGTCGTGCCCTCTCATTTAACCGGGGCTGAATCACAGTGCTGGGATAAACACATTAACTACTGCAGCATTTCCCAGGGATGGGGATCTCTGTCAGCAGCTGGCAAACCCCGAGTGTTGCTACACATACATCATGAACTTACTGGGGCTGAGAAGGAGATGCACTGACACTGAGGAGCAACGAAGTGCAGTAGGAAAGTTTTTAATCCACAGTTTATATCTATATCCAGATGTAAAGCAGTAACAGAGGGAGAAAATCACTGTTTACACAAGCTCAGTTGTTAACTAGTTTGTTAGGTGGGATACCAAAGAGCCATGCGCCTTTTAGGAAGGCAAGACACCATGTTGCAGACCTTGTGACAAAGAGTATCGTCTGTATGGGGAGATCTGGATGGTTTTCAGCAAAACCAGTTGTGCAAAAGGGAGCTTAGGAAGCCAGATAAGCAGGACATGAGTCCAATTTATAATTAATGTGAATGCATGTGACAGTTATATTTTGAGGGGCTACAAGGTAGGATGGAGGAGTGTGGGGAGAGTATTACTGAATGTTGTATCAAATTCCAGCATCCACTCTTTTATCATGGATTAAAAAGCATTAGAGAGAGCTCAGAGAAGAGCTGCGAGAAAGAAAAGGTCTGAGAAATGTGCTATACAGTGATAGGCTTCAATCTATTTAGCCCACGAGAGAGCCAGTTGAGAGGTGACTTGATCATGGTCTCTAAGTACTTTCAGGGAGGAGATTTCTGATAGCCAAGAGTCCCTTAATCCTGAAGACAAAGACAAGACTCGCAGGTTGACAGGTGGAGCAGAAGGAGAAGAGATTCAAATTGGAATGAAGACACAAGTGTTTCACAGGGAAGGTAATTAACACCTGAAGCTGCTTACCCAGGGTGTACAGGATCTGTCTTTAATGATAACTGAAGAGACCTGCTTTCCTCTAAACGTAAGTTATAGGCTCAACATCATTTATCCATGTGGAAGTGGATGGAAATACGCTCCACTGTGTCTACTCCCATTACCTTCTTGCTCAGATCACTTCCTTGATCTCATAGTGAGGATGTGCCTTGAGTTGTGGCACATGTCCTCTGCCTCTCAGAGCGGGCTGTGCTAGCAGGTGTGAGGATGGGGACTTCCTTCCTGGGGGTACATTCAAGGGGTGCCTGTGGGCCTGGTCTCCTTTCAGAGTCAGGTGTCCATCAGACAGAGTTTCTCCAGTGCCTTCAGCCTGGAAACATGAGCTGCCAGACTACACGCAATCTGTGAGCAGTTTATCCCCTTTCTTTCTCTTGCAATGTTCTTCACTTCAGCCCTCCATCTCACCCTGGGCTTAGATAATGTTGGTTTTGGCATCGTGGTTGTTTGACCTCTCCTCTGACTCAGTCAGTGAACTCATCATGATATTGTCTCCTGCTGCCAAAGGTGCATCTTCAGACTGAAATTGGCTCAGGCACTCATCATTAGAAGAAAACTCTTAAGAAAGAAATAATCTCAGAGGCTCTCCAATGGCATTGGCAATCAAATCACAAAAAATCTGGTCCTGGTAGGTGTCAGGGGCCTGACTAATAGACTTTCATGGTCCTGATCAGCCTCACCTCAGTCTTCACCCACAGCTTGTCCATTGCTCAAGGGTCCTATTTAAAAGCAGCCCTCGGCTGCCTTTATTTCTCTGAAGTATATAGTAGGTGTGCCTCTTTATAGCTCTTCTTGCCCTGCCTCCTGAATGGACCATAGCTGGACTTTAGTCCTGGCTGGCTGCATCTCCTTCTGCACCTGTGGATGGACCCAGTTCACTGCTGAGTACATCTGGGATGCTTTTCAACCCTGTTGCCAGCAGCTGGCTGTCCAATGTGCTCACACACTGTGGGACTATGCTTGTTGGTGTGCATACTGCCTGTACTGGGGTTACCCTGACCACCTGGCTCATCTTCTCTTAGGAAGCAGCTGGCTTTTGCTGATCCCCAACAGTAGGAACCTCCCCAGTAAGTAAGACTGAGGCAGGCAAACCAAGAGCAGGTTGCACAGTTTTGCAGGTATACCTTCACAGCAGTGCTACTCCTGTTGTAAAGTAATCCCCTAACGTTGTCAGTGGTCAAGATGTGTCCTGAGGTGTCGGGCGGGTGCAGAGCTTCCTCCTAGACTGAAAAGCCCAATTTAATGGCTGGTTGTCACTGTATTATACACTTAAAGAAGAAAATCTCCTTCAGCAGACTTCTGGAAGCTTGCTGGCTCTAAAGCTGAGAATGCCTGAGCTCGTGGCACCACTGTCATGGTATGATTGGTGAATGCATCAGCAAGAATGATAAGAGCCTTTGTGCCACCTAGAAGAGATGCTGCAAATGTAAGCAGAATGCCCACATCATCTGTTCCTAGGGACCTTCCACTGACCCATGTTACCAATTGGACACTCAGGTCTTGGGGAGGATGTCTATGTTGTACTTGAACCCTCAAAGCATGACAAGAAGCTCAATGCAAGCAGTGAAGGTGGAGGAACACAGCTCCAAACCCTCTGCAGCCCTTGGCATACTGCTGATGCCATCAGCTTTATCCCTTGTCTACAGCAGTGTTGCAGGGCACCATGAGGAGCTGCTCAGTTATTGAGGACCTTGGCAGCTCCCGAGTTTCATTCCTGCCATGATCCCAAGGGGGAGCATAGCTGCTCTGCTTGCTCCTGTGTCTATTGTCCTGGGAGAGCAGGAGCTTGACCTGGCTTTAAACAGATGCTTGTCCCCATGCTTTAAACCAACCATTTCAAAGGGAGAAGAGACAAGGGCATAGGAGCAAATGTGGTGCCCTGGCTTTTGTCCCTTATGCGTCTCTGAACTTGCTGGTACAGACAGACCCTTGGGACCATCACCTGGCATGACAGTAGGAGGGCCGCATTGGGAGCACTCACATAGGAGCCAATTATAGATGAAGATGGATGTTGCCGGTGCGTGACAGCTTTTCAGGCAAACCTCTTTTAGTGGAAAGACTGGGATATTTTGAGTGAAACAAGGAGTCTGTTTCGAGATAAATTCATTTCTTGTTGAATGAATTGAATGCTCCCCAGCTGGATTGTTTGCCAACCCACCAGTCCCACAGGCACTGCTCAGAGCAAATCCTTAGCTGCCTCAGGTAGGAAGGGGGGTTTTAGACAGCTCTTATTCCAATGAATTTCTCCCCAAAGCAAAAACATCAGATTTCCTCCAGAGCAAGGGTTGCCCAACTGCTTTAGTTAAGCGAATATATTACTGTAGTGCTGTCCAGAGGGATCACACTATTGCCCAGAATAATCAACTGACCCTGCAATAGAGATCTGGTGTAAGAGATGCAAACCTGTCTGTCTGCTGAATAACTACTGGGTATGTGGAGGGTTGTGCTGGGAGATGAAACCCTGAAATCTGTAAAAATGCTGTCTTTCAGAGTGGTTGCTGCTGCTTCTAGGTCAACACAAGAAGCCCTGGCCAGTTTGTACTTAGGGGAAGAATAGATGCATTGCTCCAGGAGGCTGTGTGTAGCCCACACCATCATTAGTCATACACATGCTACTAAAGATCTGAGTGTTAGGAGCCAGTGAAAAGGAAAGAATGAAAAAACACCACGCCACCAGCAGATCAGACTCGCTCTGACACTATAAATGAAAGGCCAAATGAAGTCTAGAAATTCATTCATCCACATCACTCATGTTAAGCCTCAAAATGTTCATACTAGCCAATGAAAATCATTAAAGAAGTGACAGCCAGGTTCTCCAGAGGAGGAAGTGTCAGCATAGTAGATATGGGATATGCTTTAGCATGAAATATTTGATGAGCTAGGCTCTAAGTTAGTGATTTCTGTGACTTCATCTGTACATTAAAAATGCAAGTGAATGCCATTTGGTGTTAGCTCTGCTCCTAAGATACTAGAAGGAGTCAATTCACAGTTCTTCAGTGGATAATACTTTTTGTTTTTAGCAGAGGGTGTTGAAACAGAATGGAATATTAAAGCAATTTTTTCTGACGGCAATGCATAAATGTTGACCATGAAATGAAAAAGCAAAAAAACAAAACAGAAAGCAAGTACATATCTAACCAAGTGCTTCTGTATTAGGCAACAGTGATTCCATTACTGCTTTCATTTAAATAAAGGCAGGAGATGATGTGCCCTTTCTGTAATGGAAATGCTCTTCAAGTTGAAGCCATCCATGGTCATTACAATCTGAAGAGGACTGCTTAGGAAATAGCTATACAATGTGTGCCTGGGGCGCAGTGCTGTTCACTCCTCCTTGGATCCTTTTTACCCTAGTGTGTGTGGGACTGGATGCAGATGGCTCCTGCTTCCCCATAAATACCCATGTCTATGGGTTTGTTGTTCTGCTCTGGAGCGTCTTGGTGTGGTCTGAGAAGGATGCCCCTTCAGTCCTACTTGTCAAGCTTTCTGGAAGTATTTTTAAGCACCCTAAAAAACTCAAGAGAAAGTAAAACTCTGACTAGAGGAAAGGATGCACTTTGGTAACAGGTAGCACCTCTTTTGTCCCAGCTCCCTGTACACCTAATGCAGGAGCACCTGAGGTGTTGCTGCTGAAACTCATGTTTGTATCTTGCAGGTCTCTGCAAGTTTTTCCTTCCCCTCTATGTATGGGTCAAGCGCTTCCTCATCTGCCCTTCACCCTTTCTTCAGCTCTCTGGCTGCACAGGTGCTAAGGCATAGAAGAACTGGGTTACTCTGTCCCATGGCACAATGAGGTCTCCCATGCTGTCCTGGTGTGTGGGGCCATTGTCCCAGCAGGACACCCTCCCCCAGTACCAGCCCACCCTGCTCTGGGGCTGCCTGGGATGTGCTTTTTCCCTAAAGGACCCACGGTTTGCATGGGCACATCTCTTCAAGGGGGCAGGAGCCTCCTGAGCTCTCTGTTGTGACTCTGCATCCTTTTGCAGCATCTCTACCTAGCGTTGGGTATGTCTTGCTCCTGGAGATGGCTCCATCTCAGTGACCAGTCATCTCCCAAAGGTCTCCTGGAGGACCATTGGTGTGATCCTGACTTCTACCTGTCCCAGCTGTGCCTCTGCTCTGAGCTAAGCAGAGTGCAATGGGCAGCAAGAGCTGATGGGAGAGGTGAGAAGAGTCAGGGGAGCAAAAGCGATGCAGAGTGGCCAAGCTTCCGCCAAGGTTAAGCGTGCCGTCTGTCTGGTGCCACTAGATGTCCTTATGAGAAAGGGCTTGGTGCTGCCCATGGCCAGGTAACCCCAGAGACAAAGCTGGGACTGGAGCTGGGGGCACCTCTGTCTCACCTCCACCCAACAGCTTGGCTCATCCACACCTGCTGGCCACGGGCAGCGAATCCTGGTTGCAGGAACAAGTGCGAGGGGAGCCGTATGAGGGCAGAGAGGTGTCCCGGCAGTCGCCTGGGGATGCTGCAGCGCCGGGATGCTCTCAGGCTGTGCTGAGTCAGTCCTCCCCCTCCTTAGAAACTCTAAGCGCTAAGAAAATAAAAGGCTGCGCTGTGCAGCTCTGAGAGGAGCTGTGTAGGAGGGCGAGCCGGGGTGCAGCCCAGGGTGTGGAGGTTCTCACATGGCTCTGGTCCTCTTCGCGAGCTTCTTGAAGCCAACCCGGGCAGCTGAAGCCTGGGAGTCGCTGGGCAGTGGTCCTCACTGACCCCACATCCCATGTGCTTAGGGTTTGCACCACATTTTCCTTTAGCTTTCACTAATGGGCTTTGTGGCTCTGGCATCCTGTGCTGCCAGCCCTGTCCCTCTGCCCTGCTGATAGCAGTGACAAGGAGACCTGTGCCGGGCAGGCCAGTGCCCTGCTCCCACTCCTGCCTGCTTCCTTGGCACTGGCAGTGTGCTGGGAGGAGGACTGAGATGCAGAAGGTGAAACTCTGCAGCGAGGAGATTAGAGCTCTTGTGTTTTCCTTTTTCTTTTTTTTTTTTCTTTTTTCTTTTTCAATTTTTTTCCCCTTCAAAGGAATGACTTCGTATTTTTGGAAATAATAGCTGCCTCGAAAATCCTGGTACAAACTCTTCCAGGCTTTAGCCTTGCTTATCACAGCCTGCGCTAGGGGCCCTGTTGGGAATGCAGAACTTTAACTCTTTGCTGCCTGCTGCCTCTTTCCCAGCTTTAGGAACTGACCCTCTCACCCCAGCCTAGTCTAGTGGCTCAGATTAATGTCAGATAATGCTTGGAGTCGAGGGCAGATCGCAGCAGGAAAGGAGAGTTGGATGCCCTGCGAAATTGGCCTCAGCCTGGTGCAAAGATGCTGGAGAATAGAACTGATGGTGCTGGATGCTGAGCAGCCCTGTTCAAGGTGTGACTGACACACAGTCTGCAGCCTGGCAACCAGCAGGCACATCTTTGATAAAGAAAGTTGCCTAGAATAGGGAGAATGGAAATAAATCACTTCTGTGGCTTGGTTTATGGGTTAACTTTCTCACCTGTGTACGGATCTCAACAGGCTTTGATGTCTCTTGATAGTCAGGAGTCAGGGGGGGTGGGGAGACAAGCTAAATTCAAACTAGTGGAGCATGTAATGATGTAAAATACTGGAGTTAGCAGCTCACTAATTACATTTGCAGATAAATCCTAACTGGGAGAAGATGCAAACTCCCGTGTGAAGTGAAAGACAAAAGGAGCCCGAGAGACGGGAGCTGTGGGTAGGAAGCGACAGTGCAAACCAGCCCTGATGAATGCAGTTCCTGTATTGCAGGGGAAATAACCCTGAAGCTAAATTCAATGGGAGTGAAACACCTGGAGAGCAATAGCCTTGGGCAGAAAGCACTCAGCCTACCAGGTAGGAGTCTGTAGTTGCTGCTATTGTGTGTTGCAGACCCAGCGGAATCGCATGGCAGGGGCAGGAAGAGGCCTCTGTTTCTTGCCTGGATCCCGAGAAGGATGTGGCTCAGATAACATGTGCAGTGCTGGGTCCCAGGGACCTGGAGAAACACAATGGAAAGCCCATAGGCTCAGCAGAGAGGTGGGGACAGGACCTGTGCAGGGACTGCCCAGTCCCAGGCAGGGTGGGAACCGGGAAAGCAAATGGAAGAGCTGCAGGGAGTAAGTAGGGCAGCAGGGGTGACAGCCCAGGAGGGGGGAGGAAGGGAGCGAAGAGGAAATGCCTCCCGGCAGGTCTTGTGCTCTGCTATTTTTAGGTAACCGTTGCAGCCGCACTGTGCAGTGGTCACCCGAAGAAGGGCGCTGGGTTTTGGGAGCAGCCCTGAGAGCAGCTCCTGACGTGAGCCTGCAGAGGGACAGGGAGCGGTGGGAGCCTGGAACGGAGCAGGGGTCCCCAGCATTGCAGATCCAGTGCACATCCATGCTTGCCCGGTCTCAGGCCTTCCCGCTCCTTGTGTCAGGGAGACCTTGCTAAGGGTTATGGCCAGGGTATGAGGGACGCAACTTACAGCAAAAGGGGGCTGGATGCTATAGGGGACACACTGATTTTCTCAAATCATGCCTTGTCAAAGCCCATCACCCTGGCATGGGCTGTGTCAGATTGGAAGGAGGCCACTGCTGAAGTCAGGCACCTGGCCCATTCCCAAGCTGTTTTCTAGGCTTGTGTCTTTTTCACATGTTAGATCCATGCTGTGAAACCCCAGTATTGCCTTTTGCTGCCCACTGAGCTTGTGCTGCAAGTGGAGCACTCTCTGAGAGCACCTCTGGGCTGCTCTACCCAAACTTGTCCTCCTGGGACTCTGACATGTTGCCTTAGTGCCCTGCCCTTCCAAAGGGACCAGCGAGACTCTCTGTGTTATCACACTTCTTGGTGAAGAAGCCGGTGAGCACTGGGATGCTCTGACCTTGCTGGCATGAGATCAGCCATCCCCATTTCCCACTGTGGCCCTGTCACACCAGGGATGGACAAACCCTGAGACTGCTGTGACAGGACAATGCATATGCATGGAGCTGGGGCATTAGATCTTGTGCAGCAGAGGAAGAACAGATTTCCTATTTATATGGGCTAAACGGCTAAAGAATAGAGGTGAGCTGCCTGTCAGCTCATTATAGCAGAAGCACAAGCCTGTGTTTCAGGAGCCCTCAGCTCTCTCTTCTGCTCCTGTAATTGTGAAATCCGTTTGCCAGCAGTCCTCCTGGGATGAAGCTGCAGGGATAGCAGGGGCTTAACATGCAGTAATGTGCTTGCTGAAACCGCTTCCCTCCTGAGGCTGCACCATGTACTTTAGCCTGCCATTACCTGGATCCTTGGTTGCCTGGAGTTAACAGCTATTGTAGTTCAGGTCTTGTTGCAGAAATAAATGGGATCCCAAGGGGCTTCTCATGACAGAGCCCTCCAGGTCATGAGCTGCCCCAGGCAGACTAGGACAACGGGTGGGAAAGTCTCCCATGCCTACGTGGGGAGAGCTGTCCTGCCAGGCGGCACTGTGCACTGCAGGAGCTGTGCTGCAGGCTCTGGATGCAGCAGAGTAGTGCTGGACCAGCCCTACCAAAACCAGGCAAACTGACTGAAGAGGGAGATTGGTGGGCAGGTAGTTAGATGTAACAAGACTCCTACCGCTGTAAGCCAATGTATTTAGAAAGGGATTAGCAGCAATAAGGATACAGCAAGAACCAAGTGGTGAGCACCAGGTGGATTGGCCTTGGAGTAACACTGCCCTGGAGGTCTCCTGTTTTCTGCCCTTTGGGCAGCATGTTCAGGGCATCTATCAGTAAGAAGAGTGTTTCTAGCTCCAAACATCTGCGCAGTGGGGCACAAGTGATGATGGTGGGTTCCCTCCTACCCCAGAAGCCTGCTTGCTATCTGCAACCATCTGTAGACTCTTGGTGAACTCCAGTTGTACACAGAGGTCCCTGGGACCTTCCAGCCAAGTCCAAGTGGGGTTTCCCTCTCCATCTGATTTGCCCCTGTGCTGGATCTCTCCACTTAGCATGTGAAGAGCTGTGTATTTGAGGACACGTCTCACCAGTCTTGGAGCATGAAGGTTTGTCCCCAGGGCCTTTGCACTGTGCTGGGTGCAAGGGCTACATGCATCTGCCCAAGCCTTGGGAGATGCCATGTGTGAGAGGGTCCTCAGCCAGGACCCCTTCTTTCACCAAAGGGCTCCTCACAGCAGCAGAAATAAGGAGTACATTTCATCTCCTTTTCCCTCTTTCTGAGGGCCTCCTGGGGATTCAAGTGACACATCATGCATCTGCTGTGCTGTGCTGGAGGAGGTCTCAGTTTTCTTCAGAGCTTATGTCAGGAGCTCGAGCACCCACATGAAGCTTTCTGAGGATTTCGTCATTTGCAGCCACGGTAGCACTGGAGTTAGGAGCTCCCTGTGCTGGTGGTGAACCCCAATGCAATCTCAGAGCTAGCTGAGCGTTGCTGAACAGCCCATGTCCTGCCGCCAAAATTATTCAGCCTCTGCCACTCGAAGCGCAGAGCAATTCACAGGGTAACCCACTTGTAGGGCGAAGGATGAAGTGCTACATCCTGAATATGAGCAATGAAATTACCAGCGCCACCTCTGTCAATGCCACTGAATCCCTCTGAAATGAATTCTTGAGAACAAATGAGCCTGTTATATGAAGAGATTTGCTGAACACTGTGGATTTGCCTTTTCCTAGCTCTGTGCAGGGGCAACGGGGCTGACCTTGCTCCAAGGTCAAATATTATCAGCATGGGTTCAGCAGTGAGTGCTTCCCAGCGTGCTTGCTCTCTCCACTTACAAAATGCTGGCCAGGCCCATTGCTGGGCAAAGAGCATGAGGCTACAGAGGGTCCACTTTGCTTTCTGCAGGGTAAAAGCTAATCAGTCCCACTGTGCCCCTGCAAGGCATGGGTGTCAATACAGGAAGATGCTGCTCCCTGAAAAGGCAGGTGGGATCAGGGCCAGCATAGCTGCTGGAGTGCAGAAGAGCTGTTTGGTCAGCCTAGAAGCTGGATGGGAGAAGACTGCCACCTTTTGCACCCACAGCACAAGGTCTTCTGTGGGGTCACCTCTCTCCATCCATCAATCCTCCCCGAACTGTCTGGTTTTTGGGGAGGCTCAGAGCAGCCTGTTGGGAGGCAGGCAGCTCCAGGGTGCCTGCAACGGAACATGATGCATGCTCTGCATCGGGTTTTTGGGTGGCTCAGCTGCAAGGGGTACCCCTAAACCCCCTGGGCATATTTGCTGCCTATTCAAATGAGGCACCAACCCAGCCCCATCATGGACTGATAACTGTCTGTATGGAGGGAATCACTATGTTTCCTTCTTCTGGAGGGTTTCTTCCTTTGAGAAGAGAACATGAGGTACGAGACATACCACAGGATCCACACATTTCATGACTGCTGTTTCCTGGCTGCTCGGCTGGCTAGTGTCAGTGTGCCCACATGGCTTGTTTCCCAGTTACATATTCTGTGTTTTAGGGAAGCTGGTCAGGCATGGCAAGCATTGGGGTCCCATACCTTTGTGTATTGGGATCTCCCTAGAGGAGAGGGCAGAGGATAACCTGTTGCACAACCCCAGTGCGTGCTGTGCTCAAGGAGGTGGTGGTGCCCTCAGTGATGGGGACAAATGGATTGGGAGGATGCTGAGGGAGACCCCCAAAGCCTGCAGCCCCTGGGGACCGCAAGGAGGAGCAGAGCACAGGTTGAGGTTTGGGGTAGGAACTCAATGCCCCTGTGATGTCTGTGAGTAGAGCAGGACAGGACCCACCTCTGGGGACACAGTGGCTGAGGGGAGAGCTGAGCAGGAAGACTTTGTGTTTCCCTGCTGCCAGACTCTGCTCGTTGGAGGCTCTCTGCTTACAAAGTGAAGCCTTCCCTTTTATTCAGATCAAACTCAGCTTCTGAGTTTAGGAATCCCTCAGAAAGGGCAAGGAGAGGCATGTGGAAGTTGACTGAGGAGACCCATTGCAAAGCAGCTGTCCAAGCTGCCGTGGTCCCTCAATTCCTATGCTGGTAGCAGAGGCAGGGAGCTCAGCAGCACCTTCAGATCTTGCTGATGCTGGAGAAGGGAGCACACAGGAACAATTTGGTCAGGTTTCCCGCTGCTGGGAGTGCTCTTA
Source organism: Myiopsitta monachus (assembly GCA_017639245.1). Classification (NCBI taxonomy): domain Eukaryota; kingdom Metazoa; phylum Chordata; class Aves; order Psittaciformes; family Psittacidae; genus Myiopsitta; species Myiopsitta monachus. The sequence continues at coordinate 36,710,775 of CM029917.1, read as the reverse complement.
GATGTTATGCTTTCTTAATATACTCCCTACACATGAGCACACCAGGTGCTGGAGTTTCATAAATTTGCATCTTTGCAATAGCTGCTTGATTCCCCATCAGGATCAAAGCTGAACTTTCCTGAAGAGGCAGCCTGTCTATTCAAAGCATTTTCATGTGACAACTTAAACCGGGCTCTGTGACAGTACTGTAGATCTGCAGTGGCCACCACCCAGAAATCTCTGCTGCTGTTTGCACTGCTTTTGAATACTGCTCACAGTTTTGAGCTCCAGAGCTTCCCCCTGTGCTGGCTACCTACCTGCATGCCTCCAGTGCCAAGCGACCTGGAGAGGGCCATAAGCATTCCAGCACTTGAAAAGGAAACCTTTTAGCTGCTCCTTTATTCACAGAACTTTTCACCCCACGCAGGTTTTCACCATCTGTTAGAAAAGACATTTTTCTCAGGTGAATAAAAATATCTCAATGTCTTAATGAGAACATTAAACTCGGTTTCACCCACTTTGACTGCTGCCATGAGGTTTCAGAGTAGAACAAACACCTTTCGTCCAATTACTGAAAAAAAACCCCAGCTCTTTCCTTGATAGGTTCTGTATTACCTTGTTCTTGAAATTCCCTTCATTGTTCGTCATGTCAAGCAGGGACACCTTGCTGTGGATGGAGCAGTTCCCAGCTATCCAGGCTGTATCACTGGTTCTGTGCCATCCCTCTCACAGATACCTGAGAGTAAGCACAGAAATAGAGGATTCCCACCTTTCAGGAATAAAACATTATTATTCGCATATATGACTTACACAGTTCTGGTGTCCAGGGGCAAGACCTGAGCTATCTACCACAGCTTCCAGCTACTTCCTCTTTATCTTCCACCTGCCTCAGTGACTTCTTTCAACACCGGCTTCCAAACAAGGTCTCAAGGTCAGTGAGCACAGAGGAGCACCCAACACACTGCTCTACAGACTAAGGGCTTTACCAGGATAAGGGCACCTGGATAACAAGAGTGCATATGTGGATTTCTGCTATGCTCTTTATTTCAGATGGCTGTTGCTCAGCTGTGGCTGGGACTGCTGTATCAGCATCCCTCTCCCCTTAACTGATGACAGTGGGATGTGCTCCCTTCCCACACACCTGCAGCTTCCTCTGCCTTTGGTATGACCCTTCCCATAGGAATCACCCTGGGGTGATGATCCTCCTGCACTGCCTCCCAGTTCACTCTGCAACCCTCTGTGCTGACTGTACAGCCTGTGTGCCAGAGTATCCCGCGGGCAGGAGTCAGGGGGCAACCTGCCAATGATCATCTCATAATTGAAGATCACATAACAAACATTCCTCCTCAGGCTAGCTGGAAGTTATGGCTGTGATCACAAGTTAAGGGCAACCCAAATGCAGACAGGAACGTGTCTCCACTTGCCTCCATGCTACTGAGCCAGGGGACATGATATTTAGGTAGATCTTCAGTTCCCCAGATGAGCTCAGTGTGAGCAAGAGCAGAGTAGTGAAGCTCCTAGAAAACCAGAGTGTGATTCAGAACCTGGTTTTATGTACTCTGAATGCCTTTGTTTCTCTGCTTTCCTTAGGATGATGTTTCTCCATGCAGGAATAGGTGGTCTTGGCTGGGTCTGCACATATGCTGGTTTTTCCTCAGATGAAACTAGCTCACTGGGAACATAGGAATCCCAGTATGCCTAGGAGAGTAACCTTCCAGAGATGTTGGAAACAGCATCCACCAGAAGTGATGATGCTGAAGATAAAACCCATCTGGGTGAGTGGAAGTCTGTAGAGACAGAGACACTTTAGGGAGTCCAAAAATGGCAGCATAGAGGGCTTTGCTGAGCTGGCTTCCTGACTGAGAATCAGCTGCTCTTTCCAGAGGACCTCTAGATGCTGGTTTGCTTTGGCACGAATATCTGCAGAGCTGTTACTGACAGCCACTTGGCCAAGCTCCCCAGGGGTTTCACCCTAGTCTGGGTCAGTGCAGCTTTCTCCCTCTGAGCTGTGATGCTCAAGCCTATTGTGCCAGCCACCGGGCTGCCATGGCAGGTTATTCATGGGAGATATGTTAGAAACTGGCTGAAGAGCAAAAAGCCCTTTGCTGGGGAGGGGGTTGAGCACAGTGGGACCAAACTGCTTGGCAAAGAGGATGGCTCCTGCTTGCGCCTGTCCCCACTGATAGGGTGGGTGCAGCGGGGGTCTGCTGGCCGCTCCTCACCTCTCCCATGGACTGTCCCCAGAGGAGTTCATGAAGGATTGATGGCACTGGGTGCCTTTCCAAAACCAAAGTCCCATCACTCAGAAGGCATTAGACGTGGTCTGGTGTGACACACTGCTCTCTGGCACTGACCAGGGCACCCCGCTGACTGCAAATCTGCTGGGTCCATCGGCAAATTATCCCAATATCAGCACATTGAAGAGAAATTAATTTCCCTGCAGGAGCGAGGAAGAAAGGCTCTTCCCAATCACAGTCCAGCTCACCAAGGCTGTTATGAAACATGGTGACAAGCTCCTCTGTGCCACGCAGGCAGGGAACAGCATCATGCCTGGATCTGCAGACAAGCCAGCAGGTAGGAAAGTCACAACAAGCAATGGGAAGAGAGCCCCCGGTTGATGGCTTTTAAAGTTAGTTACAGGGGACTGGAAGCCCTGAGGGTGGTTGAAGCTCTCCCTCTGCAATCAGCGCAGGGACACAGAAGCCCTGCAGAGGGGCAGCAATGGGGTGAATGGGGTCACATATGCATGGATGAGGAGGAAAGTATTTGTAATGAATCTGATGTAATCTAATTAGTGGCATCTGACTGAAGAACAAGTGTCTTGCTGCTAAGGAAGAAGAAAAATTTAGTCCTCCTTTGTGCTGGCCTAAAATAATACCTAGGGTTTAAGACAGAGGAAACAGTAACAGAAAGGGAAGGAAGGTACGTGAATGTAAATATGAAATGGAATAGAATATAATGTGGCTTTACCAGAGGAAGATCAAGTAAGATAAAGCTGCTGCCTCTTTCGGGGAAGATAATGGATTTATTTATATATTTATTTTTAAAATGGAAGGAAAGTGTATTAGATTTCATCAACCCGCACTCGACATGGCACCGTGTGCAAGCTTCTGTGTGCCTCTGGAGAAGATAAGCTCCTTCAGGTGAAGAAGATCCCTGCAATGTGTGCTGGACGGTTATCAGTCCCAGCTCCTCTGCTCTACAGTTTGGCCCTGAGTGCAGATTAGGGGCAATAAAAAGAAACTGAAAATGAGAGGAACAGATCTAGTGCTGCTGTGGGCAGCTCTGGGAAGGACAGCCAGGGAGGACACAGAGGTGTCATCCTTGTCCCTTGACGTGGCAGAGCGCCAGCTGATGGGATGGAGGATGCAGACAGGGGAATGGCAGTTCCCACCAGCCTGGCTGCTGCTCTCTGCCAGCTCAGGTTAGGAGCAGGAGCGTCCCTGTGGCTTTTCTCCTGCTCCTCCTGCCTCCCCAGGAGTGGGTGTTGATGGGATGGAGGGACCGGGTGGCAAACCAGCTCCTGCCACATCCTTTTCCTTTGAGGAAGCCCATAGAGAGTGGCCAAGAAAGGCCATGGAAGTCACTTTCAAGGGGCAAAGAAGCTGCCAGGAGAGGAGAGGAGTGGCACCTGCTCCCACCTCCCTGCAGTGAGGCAGGGAATGTCACGCATGAGCCCCCTCCCTGCCTGAGAGCTGTTCCCCCCCAGTGCCATCCCCAGGCTGCCTCCGCCCCGGGTGCTCTTTGCTCATACTTGCGTCTGAATGCACATTTCTCCAGCTCAGTGAGTCAGCTGGGGCTGGACCAGAGCTGGAAGTGTTTTATGTGTGCAGAAATGGAAAGGAAATGAATGCTGCTTCTCCTCTCAAGTCTGAGATGGGGAAACGATTTGCCAGGGATTTGTAATAGTTTTTTTTTTTTTTCTTAAATCTGCCTGAATAGGCTTTCTGTGGAGAGAAAAGAGAAAGGCTCTGAAAGCAGAAAATATGGTTATGTCCTAATGGGATAATTTATTAGTAGGGACAGAAGAATTAAAGAGAAAGAGAAAGAAAAAACCATTTCCCTGGCAGCCAGGAACTGCTCTTGCCATCACGGGGCCACACAGCAGGGATTTATCCCTTATGTCTCTGCAGAGCAAGTCCCGGGTTAGTATTGAAGAAACCTGGGAACTGATCCCTCTGTAGATACCCTCTTGAGTGAGAGCCTGTCTCTGATATGTGCTCTGTAAACATTTATGCAAGCCCACCTGCTCCAAGCCTTCCTGGATAAGCCCTGGGCTTTTGCCAGGATGCTGATGGCACCAAGGGTCTTGGGAGCCAGATTTGCTTCCCCTTGTTACACTCTCTGCCCTGCGATACGGATGATTTTCTCTCACTCTGAGTGAGCTTTGGATCCAGCTGAGTTCAGGGTCAGAATAAACCAGGGTGCCCCCCCTTAACTGCAAACCTCTCTGGTTCTGATGATGACTGAAGATCTCCTGTGCCTCTGTTTCCTTTTCCTTACCCAGGGCTGGGAGCTGTAAGTGACTGCAGGCAGCAGCCCGGCTCCTGGAGCAAACCCTACCCCAAAGACTGCCTTGCCAATGCACTGGGACCCAGCCCCTGTGTGTTCTCTTCCAGCAATGACACCTGCCTGGAGCAGAGATCAGAGGGATCACAAGGGGAAGCTGCTGAAGCAGGTGTGGAGCAGGGAGAACAGGCATTGCCCTGCCTGTGATGGGGAGTAAACCCAGTCTGTTGCCATCCCATCACTGGCAGGACCCTGCAGAGTTCAGTGTGATCCATGTCCTCAAAACAGTAATTTCTGACTGCTGTCCTCTGTTTTGATTTTCTATTTGCTGAGTTGGGAACAGGTTGCAGGTTACAGCTTCAAGGATGCTTCACTGAGCTGCAACCACAGGAAGATGTCCTGCTGTCCTCCTACCTGTGAGCTGCCTTGGACACTGCTCTGGCTATGACAAGGTGCTGTCACTGCTGACTTGGTGGAAAGACAAACCCTGCTTTGCCTGTCGCCCTATGCGCATGTTGTCTGCCTGGATATCCGGAGTGTATCGAGAGGAGCAGGGCTGGAGGGAACATGAGCTTTGCCCTTGGTGGAGCAGCGAGCTGTGAGGCTGCTCAGTCCCCTGCAGCAGGGTAACATGCAGCTTTTGTGCCACGGGTCTGGTAAGATGCTGTAATGAGCAAGCCACAAAGGTGAATAGCTGCTAATGACCTAGCCTTGACTCGCCAACAGCGGGGCTGTGGGCAGGAAGCTGAGCAAAGGTTCTGCAGGTTGTTGCTCTTGCTGGAATCCACTCACTTCCCCTGAGGCATTTCTAAAGGAGCCCATTGACAAAGCAGCCTCTGATGGCACCGGGAACATGCTCAGCCCTCTCCTGCACCACTGCCATGTCAGGTCACCCTCAGGTCAGCAGAAGAAGGAGCAGGAGCTACAAGAGGCAACATGGTCCAGTAGCAGAAGAAAGGTATTGCACCGTTTCCCATCCTGTATCCTTGTTGGGTAAACTCCCAGCTGTGTTTCAGGAGATGATGTTACTCATCTCCTGGCTAGGAGCAGGGCTTCCGGGGACACTGACTCATTCCTGGATCACAGTAAACCCTCAGATACTCCCATGATGCCTGTCATCCCAAGAGCTCCCCACTGCCCAGGGGTACTGATCCTCAGTTTCAGCAGCTTCATTTCCCTTACACATACCAGAATTGGCTTCCACAACTGGCATTTGTCACGGGCTTTCTGCCCCTTCCCTCATGAGAACCCCAGTAAACTCTGGCTGGTTTTGAAGAGCTTTATGATCAGCTGGGATTTGCTGACTCCCATCCTCCTTTCCAGAAAGGTATGTCCCAAACCAGACTCATGCTTATCATAGGAACTCTGGGGCTCAGCTTCGGAGAGGAGGAGCTTTGGAGCTCACTTTGACTCTGACTTGGTACTAGAATCGCTCTGGAAGAAGTGATGCACATGCACACGTTATCTGTCCTCCTGGAGGCAGAATGGCTGGAGCTGTGGGCTTTGGCTGCTCCGCTCTGAGCACGGTGAGAGCTGTTGTCCTGGCATTGCTTGGACCATGGGCAAACGGTGGGTGAGGGACATGCATGTGTGCGGGGGGAGGAAATCTCCCTGCACAGAGAAGTGGTACCCGTGGCCCACAGAGATGCTGAGCGGGAGCAGAAACAGACTGCAATCCAGCATGGCACTGCCCAGACATGGTGTCCTCCAACAAGGACACTTTTTCCCTGCAGCTAGGACTGACCCAGAGGGTAGGTTTGATCTATTGGATGCCTAGAGATTGTAGGGGATTAGGGACTGTAATGATAGGACAAGGGGTAATGGGTTCAAACTGAAACAGGGGAAGTTCAGGCTAGATATTAAGGAAGTTCTCTGTGAGGGTGGTGGGTAAAGGCCTTTTTTGTTTCCCTGCTGCCAAACCCTGCAGATTCTGGGGTGCTCTGCTTAAAACCCGATGCTTCCCCCTTGATGTGCAACTGCAACCCAGCATCTGAAGTTAGAAACCCCTCTGGTCTGTCAGGTTTCTGCCGATGCCAAGGGGCCGATGCAGCAGAGCAGCTGGTGGGGTGACCCATCAGGACGTCACGGAGCAGATCACAGCGTGTGTGCTGGGAGTGCTGTGCTGCTGACAGGTGCAGCAGCTCCTCTGAGGTTCTATGGAGCTGCGAGGTCATACCTGTCATTTTCCAGGAAAAAAACACAGGTTTGCATCCCTCTCTGCGCTTGAAAGACTTCACGGCTCTGGGGAAGACCAAAATTGCCTTGTGCAACATGGTCTAGTGTGAGGCATCCCTGCCCGTGGCAGGGGGTTAGAACTCAATCATTTTAAGGTCCTTTCCAACCCAAGGTAATCTGTGAGCCTATGATTAGCTGAAGCTCCTGCTTTTTCAAGAGGAGGCTCTGTTGTATGGGGTTTTTCCCTGGTCATTTGAGTCCCAGGTAGGGTTGTTGTATTTGAGGAAGATCTATCCTACTGCTCTTAAACATTAGTTACCCTTCATTTGAGCAGTCCCAGGAGGGCATGCGTGCAAAAGTTCATTGTGTTGGTGCTTCCTTTTGCCCTGGGTGGTCCTAGGAGGAAGCCTGTGGACTGTGGGATTCAGCAGGGAGCAAATCTTTGCCTGGCTCTGGTGGCCAGGATGGAGATGTGGACGCAAGGGATGCTGCTGGGGTGGAGGTGCTTTGCAGCCAGGATCTGCCATCTCCTTTCTCCCACATCAAAAGCAAAAATGATCAGTCCCCCCCCATCATCCTTGATGCAGGAAAAGCCTCTCTGATATTAATAAGAATCTAATTTTACATTTATTGTTCCATGAATTAATTACATTGCAAGTAGAGTTACCTTTTACACAGCCATTAAACTTCAGGAAGGCCTCTTTATACCACTCCATGGATAATTTAATTAGCATAGTAATGTCTTATTAGCTATAAACCCAAAGCTGGTTTAGAATCACTTAAATTAAAACTCAAAAGCCTTCAGCCACCTTGTAACCCCTCTGCCTGAGTGAGTGGTGGGCAGAGGATGGAATGTGCACATGTTGTGGGCTTCACCCTGCCACAGGCAGAGCCTCTGGGCAGCTTTCATGGCTGCAGTGCTGCCTGGACAGCATCCACGGGGCTGAGATCACTGGTAGGAGCCCCTCAGCTCGCCTGCTAATCCTCATTTTATTTCCTGTTAGCTATCATTGGTATTTGCATTAATTGGGCTACTCTGGAAGAGCCATGATAATCCATTATGGATGGTCAATTACAGCTGCAGAGGGGAATTTAGGAGCTGAGGCAGGAGCATCTGTGGCACTTCAAGGGGGGTCCTGTCCCCAGCCTAGGGCTCTCTGGGGCTGCAGGGTTGGTGCCACCTTCTCCATAGGTTTTTCTCAAAGAAAACTCCAGAGCTGGTGATCGCGATGGTTCCCAAAGCATCCACCCAAGCCGAGCAGGAGCAGAGGGCATCTGTCTCATCATGATACCAGTGCAACAAGTCCGCTTGGCCCCTGGGGTCCCCTCTGTCCCCCACTTCCCAGCAGCATTATCCTCTCCATTAAAGCACTGTGACTTCAATGTTGTGGCTGTACTGAGATTTAAGCATGGAGCTGGGATTATGTAGCTGTGTTTTACATGATCCCAAACATCCCACACATTGGGGTCAGGACTGGCACCTCTGTTTTTAAATATCACAGTTTATGTATTAAACCCTTTTTAAAATGACCCCTTCTGCTATTCAATTAATGAGTATAACTTTTTTTTCTGCAACAGACCTTCTTAGCTAATAAATATCTTAATTTGGAGGTTTGGAAATTGACTCAGAGCAGAGTTTAACGAAATCGAAGAGCAAGGCTATGGCTTGAATGTAATAATCTGAAAATAATTGATTAATTTGCATGATCCTTCGTAATTGCTTCAATTTACACCCAAGAGGCCACTGTCATCAATAGATGAATAAGACGTAATTTTTAAAGTCCCAATAATGCATGGGCTAGAATGGAGGCAATTCACTCATCCTGAAGCACGGCGCAGGCTCCTTCCAGCACAGTGTGGGGAGAGCTCTCATTGTTAGAGAAATCATGCTGTAATTTAATTCACTTGTTAAGAATGTAATTATGTTCATCATCCTCGGGAAAGAAGAGGATCAAGTCCTATCGGAGTGATGCTAACCTTTAGACAGAGAGATTTCAACAGAATGAGGAAGCCGGGCGACAGCATCAAGAGTCAGAAGTAAAGAGATTAAAATGCTGAGGTTTGGCACGGATGCTCTTTAAGGAGTGACAGAGCAAAACAGCTACCTTCTGCAAGGTACTTAACCACATGCTTCAGCTTCAATTGCCATTAATGAGATTTCATATGCTTAGCTATACCAGGACCCGACAGTACCAAAGGCTCAAACCGCCTGCCTGGGTCTGATCAGTGAGCATGGGAGGAAGGCAGGAGCAAAGGCAGGTAAATGGAAGGGTTCAGGAAGGTGTTTAGGCCACACAATGGTCCTTCAAAAAATGGAAATCCAACCTTCACAAGGTCAACAAACGGGCAGAAAATACAGCATGAAAGAGGGGAAACAGGAAACCAGCAAAGAAATAGCAAGACTTGGTAGGAATGGACACAAACAATAGATAATTCAAGTTTGCCAGGAAGAGGAAAGCCTGCAAAGGAGCAAGACAGGTCTGCTGGCTCCCCAGGAGTTAAAGGGAACAATTAAGGAAGATGAGGACACAGCTGAGAAGTGAAATGATTTCATTTCATAAGTTCTCACCTCAGGGGATGTTGGGAGAAATCTGCTCTTGACTTGCTCTTTTCTGGTAATAAAGGTGAGTTGCTATTAAGGATTAAGGTATCAAATGAAGAAGTGCTGGTGCAAATAGGTAATTTAAAAGATATTAAGTCACTGGCTCTAGATGGGACATTCAGGGGTTTTGAAGAAACCTAGTAATACAGTGGCTGAGCTGTCGGGTGAGCTGCAACAATATTCATCTCGCTGCCAAAGCAAGTGCGGGATCAGAGGGCTGGAGGGCAGCAGCAGTTGCTGTGCCTCTGTTTCATAAAGAAACACAGAGAAACCCAGAAACTGCTGCTGGTGAGCCTTGTGCTGCCAGAGACACGGGTGACATGGTCAGTGCATGCTGAGATCCATCCTTGTGATGCTGAGGGTACATGAGCATGGGGGGAATCCATCTCACCTTGGGCTGCTCTTCATTAACTCGTTTTAGCCTGTCTCATACCCTTTCTGTTTGCAGGACTTCACAATCACAGAGATGAGGTGGCAGCAGCTTAAGAGATGTCTCGGTCTTGCACCTTCTGCCTGGCACTCCTTTAGAAATCTCCCCAGAGGAGAAGGAAGAGCAGCTAAAGTGGAAATACAGCAAACGTATTGAGGCAGAAAAATTACTCAGATTTAAGGCTGCCTGCTCAAGCCTTTGTGCACGTATATTAAGCACAGTACATGGCTATGATTCAATTCCCCTCAAGTTTGCTTCCTAAAAGATAGCTTGCTGTGTCTTCAAATAACATTTCCTTCCACCCTAAGGCAGGCATCTAAGAAAGGTGGGATGAGATCAGTCTAGGTGACATCCAGAGGTCCCTGCTAGCCTGAATTAGCCCATTACCATAGCAGTCTTCCTCCAAAGGCTGTAGAGGAAGCCCAGATGTTCAGACACAGAGCTGTCTAGTGAGGTTATTACAAACATATTCCAGATGATTTCTTTCTCCTGGACAGTTGCCTCTTCCCACTTTGTGGCACCACAGAGTGCTGCCACCATCTTAACCCTGAATCTAGGGGTACAAACATTGGAGGAGTTAGAAGAAAGCTTATTTGGTGATAAGCCATCTCTAAACAACTCGCTTTTGAGGTCCTGCTTGTCCCGAAACAATTGATGCCAGAGGCAATATTCTGGCTTAGAGGGATCCCTCAACTGATGCAGTCCAGCAGTGTCTGTGCTCCTATTTAGACAACGACTTTCAGGAGATGCAATCAGAGTGGAAACTCTCCACCCAAACATGAAAACTTGTTATAAAATCATAGTCCTGAAAACAGGATATTTTAAATCCTGGGTATCCCTCCTCCCAGCTCTCCTTTGCTCTACTGTGGGATTTAATGCTGAGTTTTGCAGCCTGAAGGCATTATGGTTATCTCCGGCAAGGCAGTAAGGTATGGAAATGCAAACATGGTGCTTGGGAAGCCCTAGCCATGATTTGTGGTGATGATATGCCACAGAGGCTTGACTGGGGCTGTAGCATTAGGGTGACTTTTAAAATCCGTGTTCAGCTACACTGGTATTTAGAGGTGTGATAAATTTGTCTTATGCTTTTCTCCTTGCTAAGGCAGGGAAGGGGTATGACGCTGGGGAGTTGTAAAGCCTCTTTGCTGAAAGGACTCCTGCCTTAGCTCTGCTGCCTGTGTACCTGAGGAGAAAAGCTGCCTTGCTGCTGCACCTGCCCCCATTTCCTTTAGGTGTTGCAACCATGAGGCATAGAAGAGATTAAAAATCAAGAGGAAAACAAACAGTGTTTGTGGCTGTCTACAGGGTCAGTGGTGGTAAAAGCCCGTCTTCAGAAAAAATCATCTGAGATGATGCTGAGATCGTTCAAAGCATTGCAATGCCTCTGGGTATTTTCACCCTCCCTGTATTTTTCTTGTTAAATGTGTAGTTTATAATATTTCTATCTTAGTGCTTTACTGGGGACCATAAACACCTGATGAAAAGAGCTTGCAGACTACCTGGGATGTTCTGAAAAGCATGAGAGCCATAATAGTCCACAGGAACATCTGCATCCTGACAGTCTGAGTTTATCTGGGTAGAGCTGCATCCATGTAGAGCTTCCAATTTAATTTCCATGTTTTTCCAAAGAAGAAGAAAAATGTCTTATGTTTCCTGGGTGATTGGAGGAAGGTTTTACTGTGCCAGGCATCTCTAATCTCCCTGTGCAAGATTTCCTTAGTGGCAGACAGAGCGCAGCAGTCTGACTAGACATGGAAAAGTGAATAAGGTCTGGAAATGATGCTTTATAGAGGTGTGGGGTTTCATCACATTCTGCTTCACCTTTGATAGATCAATGATCATGAAGGCAATTGATGGGTTTGGGGTCTGAGTGAGCTCAGCCCTGCTCCTGCATAGCTACAAATAAACAATGTCCCCAAATCCCTCTCTGCTTCCAGAGAGCCACAAATCTCTGCCCTTCCCTCTTGGAGAAGTCCCAACAGCGCTATGTTGATGGCAAGCTCATGCCTCACCAGAGCTAAATTAGTGGGAGGTTGGCTGCTTCTTGGAGGGCAGCCTTGAAGGGGCCTGGAGCTGTGAGCTGGGGTGATCAACAGTGCAGAGGGCACCGTTGCTGTGATGGGAGATGGGCGCCAAGGAGGAAGGAGCAGGTGGTGCGAGCAGTGATACAGAGCGAGGTGCTGTGCATCTCCAGCAATCAGCACCCACCCAGCACAGGCACAAACTGATGGAGCCCAAGCCCTGCCTGTCAATACATGCAGATGCTGGGGATGGCAGTGACATCCAGCGTGCAGCTGCTGCAAGGAATTCAAAGTGGATTGCCAAACTTTTCACCCTTACAGGAGTCTACCAGCTTACAGCTGTCCCCTCCACAGCAGGAAGCTGCTTCCATTTAGAGCCGAATGAAGAGTGGAAAGGGGAGGGGGGGAAAGAATCATTAATATTAATTTGAATTCAACTGAATTTCAATTAGGCTGTGTTCAGTCTCCACAAATATTTGAGCAGAGCTATTGCAAATGTGGTAAAAAGGCAAATCTGTAACTTTAACACACAAATATTCACAAAAGAGAAATTCTGCACTGCGTGCCCACAGTTCGTGTCAGCTTGACTTGAATTCCGCAGTCATGCGCTATTGTTTCCGTGCCCTCGTAGGGTGATCTTTAAGGAAGCAAATGGAATGAATACACCAACTTAATGTAGCCTGTTAGGTGTGGGTGAGAGCATGGCATGTGTTCTGGCATGTGCAAGCTGGGATGCTGAGGCTGGTGACCCATGCTCCTGACATGGTGAGCTGCTTCGTCTTTCTTGACCATGTAACAGGTTGCCAACCCAAATAGGGCAAGGTCACTGGGAAGAAATGGGCTGGATCCAACAGTGATGACACTCACAGATGGGGCTGCAGTGGCTGGGGAGGAGCCAGCAGCAGGAAACCACATTAGGATCATTAGGTCATTAAGAGAAAGAAATACCCAACTTGCCGAACATCCCATCACAAAGCATTTCAGTGCAATTGATTTGAGGTCACACAGCATCAAGATGCGGTGATTTTTCTTTACACTTCCACTGGGAACACTGGCTGCACATCCCCAAGGAAAATAGCCTGAATGAAACCAAAAGTAACTAAACCCTGTCAACCACAGGAAGGTCTACCCTACTTCGTGAGGATCAGGAGCTGGAGATGGGGAGATCCAACCCACTAAGCAACATGAGTGCTTCCAAGTGAAGGGGGGCTCAATAATTCAAACCTCACCCTTGCCACAGGTGGGTCTGGAGACCCCACACTGCACAGCTGATGACAGTTTGGAAGGATTTCAGAGGACAAAGGGAGAAAGAGCAGGGTTCAGAGTCTAGTGCTGTGATGGTGAAGAGGTGGTGGTAGGGAAATCACCCAAGACTGAGTATGTGAATGCCACAGTGGTAGGGGAACTCACCAGAAGTTCAAGGGGCTTAAGTGGAGAACAACGGTATGTAGGATAATGAGTATGAAGCTGAGGAAAGGAAGATGGAGAGGAGCTGACTACCCGCTGGCAATGCTGATTTATTTGACACCATGGGCTGTCACAGCCAAGCAGGAGGTAGGCAAACAATAAATCTTATAAATCTGCTGTAAGAGGGACTGTATGGCCCTCAGATGTTCCACCCAGTCCAGTGATCTTCCTGTCACTGATAACACTCAGCTTCATATGAAGTGTGGAGCAGCCATGGAGTGGGGCAGTAGGATTTACCTGCCAGACTGGAAAACCCTTTCCTTGGGGATCTGGTCATGGCATTCCCTACAAAGCAGAGAGAACATTTTCATTAACTTCAGTGGTCTGTGCTGCACCCCACTCAAATGTTGAGGCTATTTTTAGGGGAGGCTGGAGAGAAATGAACACTTCACAGCATGGCTGGTTGTTTTATCCTAGGGTCGATATTTTGAATGCACCAAATGAGTTGCACCCTACGTTTCAGTGTCTTTTCATCAGCTGTAGAAGGCCAGATGAGTAGCTCAAGTGTAAACATCTCTAATGTAAAAATTTCCACTTAGAAATCCCCCTCTGTGTCCTTCACCTACCTCTTTTTTCCTGTGAATAACTGCTTTTTCTGTGTACTGGCCAAGCCTTTCGGGTGAGTGATATTCAAACAACAGGCAGCTGCCCTGCTGCTCCCGTTGAGTCCCATTGTGAAGCTGGTGAACTGATTGATTGTTTGGTTTCTTGAGAACCTGATGTTGTTTCTGCCTTTTCTCTGGGTGGCTGAAATGTTTAAGCAGGAGAAAGGAACAATAGCAACAGAAAATAAAGAGGGGAGAATTGTGAGAAATTAAGTCTATAGAACAAATGATTAATAGTGCATTTCCTGAGACAAACAATGAGCATTGGGGCTGGGATCTGTGCAGATTGGGAGAGTGTTGATGCTTTTACTGACTCCTTACACAAAATAAATGATGGGGATGGGGGATCCCTTTCATGGCCAGTTGACTGTGGGGCCCTGATGCACAATCGCACTCTTAGAGACCTAGTGAAGAGTCTCAAGATGCCTATTTAAAAGCTCAGGCTAACAGAGGCAACCTTCACATACTAACAGGGTGTGAGGTGTTTTGTGCAAAGGGCTTTATGCTTCCAAGCATGTGGAGAACAGCTGAGTGCCCTGATCCTGCAGCTTTATGCCCTTGAGTGGCACAGATCTTTACATCCTCCTCTCTGCTCTTCTTCCTCTATCAAAAGCAGTTGTGGTGGATTCTGTCACTTCTGTCACATGGGCTGATGCTGCCCCTGGAATTCATTCCCATTCCCCCAGCAGATTCAAAAACTTTGCAATAAGTCAAAGAAATTTAATTTTAAGCTCAGTGCTGAAGGATAATGAATCTGAAATATGTGATCTTTTGTAAAATTATATTCTTTCAAATGCTTCGATTCGGGGAACGCTATCTCATAAGGGAAGTACACAAAACCCCTGCAATCAAAATGACCTATACAAAACATAAAGAAGAGTTAATAGGATTGCTGTGAGTTCTAAAGGGGGTGGTGCAGAACAGCACAAGTGGGCCTAGCAGTGGGGCATTTATAATCTCCCATTCCATTAACAAATTTTAATATAGTCTTTGAGGGTAGAAAGTGGTCGTTAATAAAACTTTAAATTAAAGCATACTGGCTGTCAGATTAGATCATTAAAATTGCAGGGTACTGGCGGCTGACTGGCTCTGCAGTAGGAGACGGCATTGCTAAACCTACATTGTCGACACCATGAAATGATTCCAAAGCAAACAGGGGAAAAAAAGAACGAAACTATTTTATATATGCGAATTATGATTCTATATCATGTTTAATGAAGAGAAAAATGTAATCATATTTCATCAGCTTTCGGTGTAATTAATGTTTCTGAACAGCAGGGGCTAAGCGCAGAGGGAGAGGTGCATGCACGGTGCGACGGCAGCCCATTGTGCAGATGGACAGCAGAACAAGGGCAGCTTCTAGATTGGTGAAGATCCTTGCCCTGGATCAGTCCAAGGGTGGAATTGGCTCTAAAATCTTCTTGAGAAGCCACATTTCTGCTAAGGAAACTCTCTCTTGGGGAAAGGCAGTTTTGACTTTTAGAAATGGTTGTTGCCTGGGGATCCGGGCAGCTGCAGGATGAACGCGCTTCTCTTGGCAATACTTTCTCAAAGGATTCAGGAAAGAACCTGTAAAGGGGTCCTGGAAAACAGAATTGATAGCTGAGCACACAGCATTACTTGAGGCTGCACAGCATCTTTTTCTGAGGACAGATATATAGCTGTAGGAATCCTTTTGCTTCTATTTATACTTCGCATCTCATGCAAGACTAAAGAGAAAGAGGCTGGTTCTGCCGTGCCTGACACTAGAAAAAGAACCCCAAACAAACAAAACAGCAAACCAAAAAAACCCCTGAGTTTTCCCCCAAAAAGATGTGATTAAAGTTATCAAGGATGTTCCTGGATGGCTGGTGTTCCCATTATCTCTATACTTTATTATATAAAGACTGTTTATCTAGATGAGAGGACCCTGATAAAGCCCCCTTACCTCTGCTGGTGTGCTGAAGGTACAGGTTTGGGGCAGGAGACGGTAGAGCCAGTACTACCAACACATTTGTCTGTCTGTCTCTCTCTCCCAGCATTGTCCCACCAGCCTTAGGTTCAAATAGGAAGGGGGATAAGAAGTAGAGCTTGACTGATATAAATCCCATGTTCCATCTGGATATCTAAAAACTTCCTAGTTGCTCAGTAAGTTCCTCACCATTTCACAGCTGGAGGAGCAGAGGGCAGAACATGGACATACTTAACATGGACAGATGCAAGTCTTTGAGAGTTGTAGAGCTCGAGCAAATCAGTTCTGTGCCTCCATCACGAGCCTCAAGAAATAAGAAATGAAGAAAGAAGAAATGAAATTATTCGCATTAATTCAGATGGGCCACACTAACTAGCACCACTGCTTGTGGAGATGTTGTGGTCTTCATATGTTGGGACAGGCAGAGGGATTGAACCAGTATTTTGGGGTAGGTGACAACCAGTGACATTTTGAGGGATGGAGCTACAGAACTGCTCCACTTTTGTGAAAGTCGAAGCCGAAGAAAAGCATGTTCAGGTTCACAGAGAGAGCGAACAGCAAACCCCTTCCTTCAGCGCTGCTCCTAGCTCTTCATATGAATTGCTTGTGAACACATTTGCCTTTCTATGAATTATTCAGCCTCTTAAATGATTGGGCAGATGATTTATGCGAACGCTTCTTGGCCTATTGGGAGATTTTTGCTTGTACAAACAGCCATGCTGGATGTGTCCGATTGGTGCACGGGCAGCCTTACATGAGCAGTTGTGACATTTTCCCTTCCTTCAAGCTTTTAAGTAAACAAAGTGTGGTCGTATGAAAGTCTAACCAGTGTCACTGTGAATCTGGGCATGTATGAAAAATGAATACTTCTATTTAGTCCATGCAAAACATCCTTTTGATGTCAAACCTCACTGGTGAGCGTTTTCTTCACACGCAATCTTCTTTCTTCTTGAAATAGACTTTTAGACAGAGTGTGAGTTTCAGTTATTTCCCTCTGACGGGTTATTTCTAATTGTGTCTCTCTGGAAAACAGAAGAAAGGAAGGAATTAAAAGCTGCATACAAGAGAGCCAAGCACTGGGGAGCTGAGTGCTACCTCAGCATCCCGAAGAGAAGGGAGCATTATGGAATCCAGCTGAGAGCAGGACTGGCAGCAGTCCCTCCCGCCAGGCCTCCAGAGATGGAGCAGCAAAGGTGGCCTCTCATTGTGCATCCTTTCAGTGCTGTACAGCGCACACTTTCATCTGTTCTCTGAGTTTCTGTCTGTAGACCTGGCTCCTGCAGCACATTTCTGTCTGAATAATTCTGGTACTTATATATAATAAAAGATTATTCTTTTCCTCTGCCTTATGTGTAGGAGAAAAGTAAAGATTTCTTTTGCTGTGCTCCTTGGTTGCATTCTCACACATTATACTGGGTTTGAACCTGAAGCAGCTGGGTACAGCATTTCTGCTGAGGCCAGATGGGTTGAGTCTCTGATTTGGGTGATGAATAATAGAATAGTCAGGGTTGGAAAGGACCTTAAGATCATCTAGTTCCAACCCACAATATTGAGGAGCATCTGAGCTATACCTGAAGAACCTGTCACAGTGGATTCTCCTCTGGCTTACCCTTGGGCACTCATAAAAGAGTCTTGGGCCCATCAGCATGGGGCAGACCAAACGCCTGCAACACCTGGTATTCTGCCAGTGACAGAAACACGCACTGCAGCAAAGAGTATGAAAACCACCCCAGCTCCAAGTGCTTCTGACACGGTGGTGAATGGCAGCTCATTGGCGCATCGTGGGCTGCGGGTGGCAGCCAGACTGCTGTGTCTGTGCCACTGACAGACCTGTCCACCTTGAGCACACCATGTGTTGTTTGACATGCATGAATCCCTCTGTGGAAAAAGTGTTTCCAAGTCATCATTTTAAATCTGCTTCCTGATGCTTTCATTTGTTACTGTAATGTCAGAAAGAGGGAGCCACCATCTCCAATTTTGTTTCTCCAAAACACTTGGGCTAGATGTCCATAGCTTATCCAAGTTGAATATTCTTGGCCTGTTCAGTATCTTGGCATCAGGAACATCACTGGGTCAGCTTTTTCTCTTGTTTTGGCGTTAGTTTCTTTATGCTGTGCTCTTTGAGACCCAGGATCAGACGTACACTCTGTATTCAAAATAAAGATGGACCGTGGCTGCCCATGCTGGTTATGATGACAATTCTTGTACTGTTATCTCACTTTTGAGTGATGCCCAACATCCACTTTGTTTTTTGACCAGGTACGGGTCTGAGAAAATTTCCCAGGGCACCTTCCACAGTGCTCTGTGAGCTCTTGGATGAGTGGAGGTAGCTAATTCAGAGCTAATAGTTTGTTTAAGCTTGGTTGCCATTCTGGATCTTTTTTCCTCACCTTCACTGACATTACCTTACATGTATTTACACTGAATTTCATCTTCTCTTTCACTGTCAGTAACTCAGTCTTGGAAGATCCTCCAGAGCTTTTCACTGTCAGTGTTAGATTTCATGATCCTGAATAATTTTGTCACATAGGCAAACACTGTCACTTCATTATTCACCACTTTTCTGGATCATTGATGAGTGTGTCACAGTGTAGATCCCAGGACAGGCTTCCAAGGGACCCAGTGGTCTTTGGCCACCATGAACACTGAGCAGTTATCCTTCCCTTGTTTGTATGTTTTTAACCACTTATAAACCTGTGGAGGATTACTCTGTAACACCATAGTGTCTCCGAGTGCCTTTTGTAAGAGACTTTGTATATAACTTCTGGAAAATGCAATTTAACTACAGCACCAGCTAATCCTTACCCAGACTGGTATTGACACCTTCAAATAAATTGGATAGATTTATGAGATGTGATTTCCCCTGGAGAAGCCCTGTTGACTCTTCCCCAGTATACCCACGTCTATCTAGGCTCCTGTTCATTCTGTTGTATATTACAGTCTCTTCTGGTTTGCCTGCCACAGAAAGCACACTTGCTTGTCTCCAGCTCCTTATGCCCTTTCTAAAGAGAAACGATGTCATATTTTCTGCCTCCCACACCACTTAATGCCATGTCAGAGGAGAGTGGAGGAAAGCTGGAATAGGGAGTGATATTTTATCCTGTGGCCACATGAGAAATGAGAGCTACCTCAGCAGCCCCTCAATCAGGTTATGCAAGTGAAGTGGTGAAGAGTTAGCACCTGCATAGACACAGATTTACACTTGCACGTTCATCTGAGCAGGTCAAGATGCAGCAAGGGCAAGGACAGGATTTGCATTGAGCAGCCTAAAGGGACCAGTCCTCACCTGTGCTTGGCAGCAGATATAAGAGGATTGATGTGTGTTGGCACTGCCTGTCTCAATGTTCATTGCTTTCCCTCATCAGGACAAGTCTATAGCTGATATGCCAGGCCAGGTGGATGGTCTCACTACTTGCCAAACAGGATTTATGAAGAACTGTGCCCAAGAAGCTGCAGGAGGTCCTCAAAGGTTTATTCTACCTCAAACATGCCACTGTGGTTTTTATCATCAGCATATGAACATGTCTTTCCCATCCCCCTGAGAGTGTAGCATAAGGATGATCATGGTGGTCCAGACCACTGGTCTAAGTCCTAAGTCCTCTCTTTAGTAGTCATCATAACTCTGATAATCTCCCTTGTGTCTCCTGTCCCTCAACACCTCTTGTTCAATGTCAGAGATCTCAAGGCTAAGGCATAGTGCTCTGGACTTCTGGCCTAGCTAACAGGAGGCTTGCAGAGATGCTCATTAGCTTTTAAGCTGCTCTGTGTCCCCAGGCATGCTGCAGGAGATAGTTCCTGAAGCATGTTGCACCCATCCTGGGCTGGCTTCTAATACAACCTGTGCACAACTTGAAATACTCATTTGAGTTAGACTTTGAAGGTTTCAGTATAAGGTAAATGAGATCTGGCTTGCTCCTTGCAACCTGTCTCTGCGTGTGTCCTGGAGAAGACATAGATTGCCACAGAAGACCTTAATCATCACTTCTTTGAAGAAGAAAGACTGGGGCTGTCTAGCCTCAGAATCTGCACTGGCGCAGGCATCAGTAGTGTGATACTGGCAGAAGGGAGGCAACTTCTAGATGCACCCCCTTCACAGATCCCTGCCACATCCATGTCAGGTTCCTCACCCACAGTGCCAGCTCCCTGGCTCCAGACGTAATAAATTTTGCTATCATCATTTTCCCATCATAAAATTTCTTTCAGATCATCCTTATAACATTTTCCAGTCACTTCTGTCAGTATTGGTGGCTGTACTCTTTACATAATACCTATCAGCAAAACCAGAGCTCTCAGCTGAGCTGACCCATTAGCAGATCAAATTTAATGACTTGTGGTTTCTTTCCCAAAGCCACCAATCTCTAAGTAATGTTGAGTTGCAGTGAGTTACAGTCCATCAGCCTACTCTTGGTCCCAGCTCCTCACTCTCACTCTAGGTCTGCTTTCCCTCTGCTGCCTGTTCCAAGTTCCTGTTCTTTTCTTTTCTCTCAAGCTCTAGGGGAACCCATGCTTTCCTTTCTTCTTTGTTTTAGGCTTGGCTTCCTTCCCTGGAGTTACCCCCTCTTTACTGTGGTGGCCACAGATCCCATCTTCAGGTTCCAGTGGGCACCCATCCACCACCCAGGCATTGGCGAATAACCAGGCAGGAGACGTACCCCCTTGGCGTGCCAAAACAACCTCCTGCTTCAGCCAAAGGATCCTGAGACCAGGCCGGTACTGCTTACTCAGAGAGCTGTGGCCAAACCATGCCTGGTAGGAAAGAAGAATCTATTACTTTAGTGCCTTATTCCAGCCTGATTTTCCCTAAACAATGAGGCTGGTGCTTTAAGCGCTATTTTTTCCTGGCTCTGTTTTATTTTATTATATCTGTATTGATATTTCTGCCCAGCTGCTGCCCCCACACAGAGCACCTCAGACATGAGAATAAAGCTTTGCCAGAAGCGGGCTCTTCTTGTGACAAAGCACAGCATGTTCTGCAGCCGGGATGAGAGACAGGAGAAGCTGGGACGAGAGGCTGCTGCGAGTTTGCAAGTGACTGTCATTGTCTGTTTTGTAATCCTGGGTCATTGCAAGCAGTTTCTAAATTGATTTGTCCCCATGCAAGCATCATTGTCCAATTCAGAAAAGCCACATTCTCTTCTGCGCCTCTTAGGCAAGTGTAAGTCTCTACCAAGCAAAAGTGGAATAGTGCAATCTTTGTCAAGCCTCTGTTTCCTCTGGGTTGCACAGTTTGGGATATGTTTTGAGAAGTGGAGATTGCTTATATATCAAGGGAAAAGGTTGCCTGCCTTTAGCATGCCTAACTTGGCTGCAGCTGAGTTAGATACTCTCCAGTGCTGGTTTGATTTTAACTGCTACATTAATAAATCAGTAGCAGCAGCAGCCCTGTTGGGGAGGAATGCTGATCACCCCTAATGTGTGCCCAGAGACACTGACTTCTGGGCTGTTAGGACACCCTGCTGTCCCAGGAGGCTGAGAGATGCCATGTTTTCCCTTCTCTCAGCAGATGCTGAAGACATTGAGCTGGCAGGATAAACCTCGAATCTAGCTTTGCTCCAGCTATGCACTGGTTTGAGCATCCCCAGTGCTTCAAGTTATTACAGCTCCTGAGGCAGACTCTGAATGTGAAATAGGTGCCACAGCTCCTTCTTGGAATAAAATAGATAAAAAATCAATGCAATTGAAAGAGAAATAAAAAATAATGTCTGGTAGCACTAATATTCCTCATGAAAGACTGCAAGTGCAGGGCCTCTCATGGCAGCCTTGGTTAAGAAAAACATCTTATTTTAGAGGGAGATTGAAGAGCTAAAAAGGTGACCTCTGGGTGATAAGCATAATTACTGGTGTTCCCATGGAGC
Source organism: Myiopsitta monachus (assembly GCA_017639245.1). Classification (NCBI taxonomy): domain Eukaryota; kingdom Metazoa; phylum Chordata; class Aves; order Psittaciformes; family Psittacidae; genus Myiopsitta; species Myiopsitta monachus. The sequence goes on along the minus strand of CM029917.1, from coordinate 36,689,181 downwards.
TTTATGTATGTGACTTACAGCAGAAAAATAAGAACCTGGTGTGGGATCAGAAATTCAAACCTAATCTGAGAAGTAACAAAGCTTCTTGGGTGCGGGCAGAAGGTGTGAATCTGTGTTAGCTCAGGTGTCACACTGCTGCTGGGAGACCTACACCATGAGTTTTACCCATTGATTTTAGTGGAAGCAAGATCAGTTGTGTCTTTGGGCTCCTGTGTGGGAATGAGATTATGTGGAATATTAATTTGGCTTGCAATGGGGCCTGACTGTAATTTTCTATCAGCAAAGGAGAATTCATGTATTTCCATAAATTCAGATACTTCCATCTATTCATTGCACATATTCATAGACATTATCTCAATTCCCAGCTCTAGTTCAAACAAAAGTTAGTTCCTTTTACAAATAAATTATTTTTCACTGCTGATGATATTGCTAATTTTTCTAGGCAAATTTATACATTTGAACAAAGGAGACAAAAAGTATCTTTGATGTAGCAAAGCCTTTCTGAGAGCCGCACAGAAAGTAAAAGAGAAAAAGATAGCCTGGAAAATTTCAGGAACGGATGGGAATGATTCCAAGCTACCTTGTACTTAATTGAAGTTCTCAGAAATGTTCTTTTCTTGTTTTCTGTATTGGATCTCTTCCTTGAAGTATACATGAATGCCTCTTCAAACTGGCCTTTAATCTTTGACTGTGTTTTTTTCCCCTAGTAGAAATGGAAGGGCTCTTTATGGAATTTCTCATTCTTTAGCATCTCTTCACCTTGGTCCCTAATTTTTGGTGAATGTTGCTGGGAGATATGATTGCACCATCCGTATTGTTCAGAACAGGATTTTCCCTCTTCTTGCTGCTGCAAATCCCCCTTGTGCAACAGTGATTTCTGTTACAGGGTGACAGCCTTAGCCAGTATGAGCCTGCCTTACTTCACTGCTCTCAAATTATTCCCACATGAGGATTTCCTTGGGCATCTTCACTTCAACAAAATTATTGTCCAGTAAAAAGGAAATCTGGCTATTTTCCCAGGATTTCTGGATGTTTAAGAGCTTGAAGGGGGCAGCAGATGAATGGTGGGCACAGGTCTGGAAACCCAGTATATGTTCTCAGAGAGCTGGTGCTTTTTGGCTCCTTCGGCAGCTGCAAAGGTGCACTGAGGCAGCACTGGGCACACACGCATCCCTTTGCCTCCAGCCCAGATCTCTCTGGGTGAGGATAGAGGTTCACATGCAGCCCACAAAGCTGAATTTTGCTCTTTTTAAAATGTTTTTAATAGTTCATAGACTAAAAGTCTGAGTGCCTTTGAGTGCTTTATGGTGCCCCAGTACTATGCAGAGCAGCAGCTTGCTTTCACTGGGATGGATGGAGGTGTGATGTCAAAGAGAGATAGAAGTGACCAAGCAACACCATGAACATTTTTGTTCCCTGAAAGCCATTTGGCCACCTCTGCTCTCTAATCTGAGTTTGGAAGAGCCGCACTCAGGTGATGTGCAGCACATAGGATCAGAGCTCCTCAAGGTGAGTCTTGCTACAAGGTGCTTGCGCCACCCCACTATGGGCACAGGGCAACACTGTGTTTGACAAGGGAAGAGTTACACTGGTTGAAACACGCTCATCCCTATGGCACTCAGCCTTCCCCAGCAGTGTCTGGGCATGGTGGCTCTACTGCCCCTTGCCCTGTTGGAACACCCTATCCAGCAGCCCAGCTCATTTCCCTCCCAAACCTGCTCCCTCTCAGCAGCATTCAGGTCAGCAGGAGCCCTGCTGCACTTTATTAATGACAAACATGTTTGCCATTCCAGCAGGCAGGCATAGCATCTCTGTCTTCAATTATTACCTGCATTTGATTCTTTAGATTGAACTGCTTGAATCAGGGATGTGACTGACCTCTATGGAGCCACTCCTTCTGCCCATAGTATACTAATCATAGCGGTAGAAGTAATAATACTAATGACAATGTTGTTGGGATATTAAAATCTACTAGTGCCACAGCTCCCAGAGGAATCTTAAAAGGCTCTATAATTAAGTCTCCACAGACTACGGACCTGCAGCATGTGAGAGATGCAAGAAGAAAAGAAGAAAAGACACAGACTTCTGTGTGATTTCAGTACAGGCATGCAAGGAGCCAAGGTTTACAAAACCTCAATGCAGAATGGAATAGCAGGAGGCGACTTGGAGTTTCTTAAGATCAGTAGGAAAAAATAGCAGGCAAAGAAGCTGTGTAAGGTAATGGGGCAGTCACGGGTAAGCAGCACAAAGAAGGGACTTTCTGCAAAAGTACCTCAGAGAAAACCATTGCACTATGACAGGGACGGTGTGAAGCCAATGTCAGCTCAAAGTCATTGGGGTACTTTGCTCCAGGGGAAAGAAAGGGAAGAGGGGAAGGGGAAAAATATGGGTGACAAGGAAAAGACCAGGTTCTCTTCTTAAAGCAAGCATTCTTGATAAGCAGTATACAAATGAATGTGTGAAGAATTACATCTGTATAAAGAAGGGTGTGAGTAGCAGGGAAGAGAATTAGCAGTGATTTATTGCCACACTGGCAATTCCCCAGGGAAAGGTACGTGCATTGGAGAAGAATAAAACACTGGGAAAAGTCAAGTGTGGGTATTAAAATGTATATAGAGAAAGAAACATGGTTTTGGCAACTCTCATAAGTTAGTATGACCTTAGCCTCCTGTAAAATAACAGCACAGATAGAGAAAAAGGCTATATCTCCACACAGCTCAGAGATAATGGAGCAAGAAGCAATAAACAATATAATTTAAAAAGAAAAATCACTGCAGAGTGACTGCCTTTGAAAATAACAATTAAAATAGATGATTTGGTCAAAATACGTCTAATATTTTGACACAGGCAAAACATTATTTAGAGGCAGTCCTGAGCTCAGTATAACTGCAGCAGGGAAGATGTTTGCATCTATAAATGTTAGTCAGATCAGAGTACTTGTGGGTAATGGGAGTGCAGCTCCCAGGATGTGAAATGTGAGTCTGGAGCCCCAGTGTCTGTTTGTGGGTCCATGGTGGGCTCTGCTGGCTGAGGTGGGAGAAGAGTTCACCTCTTTAAGATTCCCTGGGAGATGCACAAAAGAGAAGGAAAAGTTACAACCATCTGTTTGCATCTAAATAGCGTAAGCGGGGGAAGGGGAGGGACTGTTTTGTATGGCACCTGAAGGTGGAATTTGCACTACCGTGATGGGAAAGATAAGAAAACCTGCATACCAGCAGGGAAAGGTAAATTTGAGCGAGTATCAAAAGCTTCCCCTAGCATCTGGAGAAGGCTGCAGAGGGCCACGCTGGCACTGCAGCCTGGAGACACTGCAAACTCGCTTAAACAAATCATTAGCAAACATTGAGAGGGATTCATTAGAAAATATGGAGTGGGATATGGTCTTACTCTTGCAAGTGAATGGCTGTGAGAACCTAATTAGTTATTTCAATCAGGCTCCCTGGAGTCAGTCGTGTCTGGATTTGCCTTTCTGACTCTGCAACCGGTTCCTTCCCTGGTTTTGGGTGGCTGGGAAGAGCTGCGTGGGGGAGCCCTGGGGAGCAGGACAGAGTGCATGGAGGGTGCAGGGCAGAAGTGCTGGGAGTCTTAGGGGCAAATGTAGTGGGTAAAGAGGACAAACCAGAGGTGACAGCAATGTGGAGAGAAGGGCAGGGGAGAGGCTTAGGTAGTAGCTGCAGATACCGCTTCTCCCTACTAATGCCCTATGTGCACCCCTATTTCCTCTGTGATCTGTGCTCCAGTCTCAGTCTCCCATGTGCTTGGGCAGCTCCCATGCTCTTAAAGTTGTGTGTGTGCTGAAAGCATGGAAAACCTGCAGTTTAACAGTGCTCAGGTATTCACTGAGCTGGCTGCTGTGAGTTACACAAGGCCCTGAACCTCTCTGGTTTGTATCAGGGGGTTAGGCTTGGCACTTGCAGACAACCAGAAAGCAACCAGCCCAGAGGAGTCTTTCCCCTTGCTTCCTGAAGGGAACATGTCCTGAGATCTCCAGCCAGAAACTGCAGTATAGTCACAGCTGTATAGCTCCAATGCTGCTGCTGATTTTGCTTTGCAACTGAAGCAAGTGTGAATTTTCTGAGTCTTATTTCAGCCACTTATCTTCCTGGGACACACGCATGTGTATTGCAAAATGAGGCCCTGAAGACGCACAGGCATGTGATCGTGTTTCTGTTTTGTGTGATATGGAGCAGGTAACACAGGTATGGTTTTATGCCAGGTTTATGCTGCCTGTGGCGGGGCAGGTGATATGTGCTCTGGCGCAAAGCCTGGTGGTACAGAGTTTGCATTTCAATACTTGCAGGTTTGTATGAGCCAGCAATTTGAGTTTATACTGATATGATGCTTACCATCATGCAAGCGTGACTGTTTTGATCCAATATCCCTGGTGTTTGAGTTCCTACTGAAGTGTGGCTATAAGGAACCAAAGCCTGGAAAATGCCAGGTAGGATGGAAGCTCTGGTAACGGCTTTACTTCTCCAGCTTCAGGCTGGGCACCTTGCTGGCCAGGAATTGGCAAAGTTTCTGCAAGTCAAACCAGTCCTGGTGCTTCTATAGGAGGTACAATTGGGGGAAATGAATTGACTTTGTGAAGCAAAATCTTCTGGGCCATCTTTATCCATGTGGCAAAGGAAGCATAGGCCAAGAGAGAGTTTTTAGCAGGGTGGTAGCATCCCATCTCAGAGCTGGAGGGAGCAACCCACCATACAGAAGCCATGTGTCCAACAGCAGCCGTCAGCCACAGTAGTGTGGCACTGTCCCCATCCAAGAGAATACAGAGCCAGGATTCATAGAATCATAGAATCACAGAATGGTTTGAATTGGAAGTGACATGGAGGGTCCCTTCTGCAGGGAAAAGCCAGAGTCGGGCACCAGGACAGCTTTTAGGGAAGTGCTCTGGCTCCAAGCTGTGGCTCTGCAGATTGCCTTGGCCATGTGAGATGTTTGCACAGCCATGAGCAGGACTGCTGGGGGAAAAGCAGAGCACAGGAGTGCCAGGGGTGATCTCAGCCTGGGAGCACAGGTCAGAATGCACCCGGCTGGCTTTGCCGGGGCTGCTTCATTACTGTATTGACTGGCTCTGCTGCTGCGCCTGCAACGAGGGAGCGGGCAGCAAGGATCCATTACTGTGTGCTGCAGGAGCGCTGGTAGGGAAAGCAGTGGTAAGGGCCTGCTGAAGGACAGCCCTGGGCCAGCCATGCTCCGGGGACCCCTGCAGGTCCCTGTTTTCTCACGTGAAGCAGGCATCTGTACCAGCACATTCAGTTAAAACCCTTCCTGGATCACAACATCTGTTTGTAATGTGGTGATGGATGATAGTGCTGTGAGCAAGGCGCAGGCTGCTTTAAGCCCACAGCTGGTTAGCACCCAGAGAGGTTCCCTGAGCTGTTTGGGCTGTGCTGAGCTCTCCCCATGGGGTGGGCAAGTTCCCCTCTGAGGGCAGTTGGGGTGGTCCTGTCATGGGAGCTCTGAAGATGTTGGGTTTGCAGCTCCTTGCTCTGCTGCAGGATGGTCCCAGCTCTGGCTGAGCCCTCCTGCCCACTCTGATGCTTTGGGCACAGACTCTGTCTCCTCCTAAAAAGGGCCATCTGACCCAGGCACCTTTTTCCTGGCACAGCTCAGCACAAGAACACAAAACAAGGAAGCAAAGACAACCACCATGGTACAGAGCATGACCTTTTCTGGGGCTGCCAAGGCTTTTCCCAGCTTCCTGCTCTGGGTAAAGGAAGTGATGAGCGATGGTGGAAAGCTCCAGCCCTGTGTCCTGGCCATCACACCCCATGTGCATACGATGGCAAAAGGGGTATGTGGGCACCAGGGAGGATTTCATGGCGTGTCCTGCACCTCAGCACTGTCAGGGTGGTTTGACAGTGGCAAATGCCCCTTTGGCCCAGGCCAGCAGGCTGGAGCTGGCCGGGATCCCAGGGAGTCCACAGCCACACGGGAGTGCTGAGGGCTGGAGACACTCTCTGTAGATGGATTTCTTTGTTTAAATTATGCTTTAATTTCCTCTCCTTCTGGTACCAATGCCTATGTTTTAATGAGCTTGCTCCCCTAGCATATCAAACAAGTCTGATCCCTGGTGCTCCCTGTTTGCAATTCCCGGTGGCTCCTAACCAAGAATTGTGCTGTTTAATTTTGCCAGTCTTCTCGTTTACATTGAAGCATTAAAAAAAAACTATAGGCGAAAGGACCATATTTCTCCGGGCCTATTGATAGAGCGTGATAGGTATTAAATTCTATAATTCTTTCACTGGCCTTTAAGCAGCCTTGGTGTTAATATTTAATGATGAAAGATGCTGGTAATCAGGCCTGTATCCCAAGTGTCTGAATGCTTTATGATCTCGCCTTTGGGAGCCTAATTGTGAACCCAGGCTGCCAGAGCTCTCCACCCCAACTTAATAAACTTTGCCATTCCTGCCCAGCACATCATCTGTCTCCAGGCAGGATCCAGCACAGAGATCACCAGGTAGCATGAGGAGGAAGGACGGAGGAGAGCTTGATAATGAGGGTGAGCATGGAGGCTTCTGAGACAGAGAGGGGTGTTAGGTGGTGAGTCTGACCGCTGCAGGGACAGCACAGCCTAGGTAGGAGCATTGCCTGTTAATCTGGCACTGCTTTGGGGGTGGCTCTAACTCCAGCCTTGTGGCACAGGCTACACTGCAGCCCACCCAGAGACAAGGCTGCATTGACCATATCCTTCCCAAAGCAGCCACCTAGTGCAGGCTGTGACCCTGGGGTCTGCATATGCCAGACCTTGCTGGTCCCACCTTGCTGGTGGATGCCTCCCTTTACCCTCTGCCTGATGCTGGTGTCTCTCCCATCTCCGCCAACAACCTGAGCTCCTACATGACACCCCTCAGCCCAGATAAAGCCATGCACTTGACTCTGGACTCACAGCTCCTTCTCCAGCTGGTTTCCAGAGTATGGTTGGATGTGCTGGCTGATGTGGAGGACTGCCACAGCACAGGTAGTGCTGCTGAGAGTGATGCTTCACTGGGCTGGAATGGCCTCAGGCAAAGTCAGCAGAGCCCTGTACCAAAGAAGAACTGCTGTTAGTTGTTAATAGTACTTAGCACTTACATGTTGCGGAGACATTTGTGTTCAAAGCCATGCACAAACATGATCTCATTAACTGTTGGCATGGGAGCAAGCACTGTCGTTCAAAGCCAGCTGCTGGGAAACTGAGGCAACAGCAGCAAACATCATCCGCGTGCCATGACCACATCCCACTGCCCCTGCCTCCCTTGCACAAGGCTGAAGCATCTGCCTCTTCTGATGCCATCCCTAGCCTGGCTGGTCCTGGACCCTACTGGTACCATTACAGCAGGAGCATTTCCCACAGCACTGGGACCACTGTTGTAATAGTAGTGATGTATTTCACCTGTAGATGCTTTGTTCCCATTTAGGAGATGCAATAAGCTTTCTCCATGAGGTATAAAACTTATTTTGCTTTATATTTGTCTGCCTAGGGTTTATGCTTGTATAATGAGATGAGTAAGTAACTTTGCAAGCTGATTTTGTTATATGGCCACATTTAACCGTGGCGGAGGCTGGGAGCAAGTCTTCCCTCCCAGACACAACCTTGTGGAAAGCTTGTCAGGGAAGCCAAAGAGAAATATGGTCCTAGACCAAGGAAACATGAAATTCATTGAGGGGGGCTCACATGCAGCAGCTGCAGACACATGTTGTTCAACAGAACCCAGGAGGTGCTGGTGGGATGGAGGTAGAGCATCTCTTCAGCTCACTCAGTATATCCCATTCATCTTCCTGCAGTATTGCTTAATCTCACATCCTCCTTGAGACAGTGGTAGCTGAGACCTCACTCTGGCAGGTGGTGTTTTATTACTGGAAGAAGAGGAAGGAGTTTCTTCTCTTTGTGCCACAGACTCTGATAAAGTCCCTTGCCTTCTCTGGTAGCAGACTGGCACCTCTGAGCTCTTACAGAAGGGCTCTTCATATACCACTGCCCCTGCTGAGAAGGGCTCAGCTTCCCAGAGTGAGGACTTGGCGGTCTTGCATCTGTGTCCATCTCAGAGCTTCTTTCATGCAGGTTGTATGAGCCACAGCCCAGCCAGAGCTCCTTCAAGGGTGGGAACTGCCGATGGGTGACACTCATTTTCTGCAGCGTCCTCAGGTCTGAGCTCCCACTGGTTCTGAGCATCTGCAGGGGCCAGAAAAACTCTTTCCAAGTGCTGGAAATGCACCAAGTTCCTGCCCAGGCATCCAGGTTTGAATAAAAGGGAGGAAGAAATGTTGTGTCACAGAGCCAGCTCTTGGGACAGTGGGTCCTGCTGCCCCTGCAGCTGGAGACGAGCTCCTGTCTGCTGCTGTGGTTGTGACTGGCATGGGCAGGCAGCTCCCACCTCCTGCTTCAAAGCAGGATGAGGCATGGGGAAGGCAGTGATGCGCTGGGAGAGCACCAAGCCGGAGGCTGACGAAGGCAGATAAGGCTTTGCAGTGGCAGGCGGTGGGCGCTGATGTGCAGGCGGAGCTGCCTGCCTGTTTCGGAGGTGTCACGGCTGCAGTGGAAGCAGCAGGCTGTGATGTGGCACAGCCTGCTCTCACTGCCCAGGCAGGGCTTGGCACAGCCTGTTCCTGCAGAGCCACAGCTCTTCCCATCCCATCACTATCAGCACTGATGCTTCTCACCTGTAGCTATCTGAAGCCATCAGGTGTCCTCAAAGGGGTCTGCTCTCCAGCAGGCTCCTGTATATCTGTCACTCCTGCAGGCAGGTAGTTCTCACCCAGCCCTTAGCATCTCCCTCCCACCATCACACAGCCAAACCATGCCTTCCCACTTCTTTAGTCCACCATCACTTGTCACCAGGCCCTCCAGCATTGCCCCCAGCACCTTGTCAGTCAGCATTAGCCATCACGCATATCCTTCTCTGAAACAAGGAGTTTCCCTAGCATTTCCCTGACCAGAAGTGAAGCTTTAATGAGCACCTTGTAAATACAAACCAAACCATGGAAGGGATCAAACACTGCTGGGGCTCTTTGACTTCTCCCTTCTCTTTCTGACTCGAAATATCAAAGGCAAAATCAGATTTTCAGTGTACCAGAGAGCGGTGGAGGAAGGCACACCGTAAACAAACTAATGAGTTTAGTGCCAGTGAGAATAGCCTGCTCTATTACATCTCTCTTCCCAAAATGAGAGAATCCTTCTGATACAATTTACTGACATCATTAGCGAGGCTTCCGGCACTGCTGCAGAGTCTTCCCCCACCACTGCTTCCCATTTGAAGCTTGCAGGCTTAAAATGTTATTGTTTTAATCTTTACATAGCAAGAATCATTTTAGAATTGGGAGCTAGGTTTATCTAGGGGGGTTGCTTTAAAATGCTCACATTCACCTAAAGGGATGTAGACTCTGACGTATAACAATGACAAATTAACTTTCACCGCTAGCAGCCATTTCAGGGAAATCGTCTGCTTCTGGCCTGTTCTTTTGTCTTTTCTTGTTGCAGGCTGCTCCTTGTACTTCCTTAAGGGAGCTGAGCTGCTCCAGACATTTTGGGCAATGCCAAAGTGATCCAGCCACCTTCAACAGGGAGTTTTGGAGTAGCAGCAAGCTTGATCTAATAGAATATCCAAAAATGTGGATGGTCAGAATTTTGCATCTGGAAATAGAAAATTTCTGCCTCCAATCCAGCGGGTGTTTGCATTTTGCTTCATTATTCAAGCTGACCAGGCTGCAGAGAGCCCGGTTTGGAGTAACACTGGAGAGCCAAGTGGTGTCAGGATGCTCTGGAGTCCATCATTAAGTCTCTTTTCTATGGCAGCACAGGATGCTAATGTGCCTAACAGAGTACGTAATGAATATCTGGAGTAATGCATGAGTAATCCAGTTTGCACTTCAATACACTGTTGGCCTGCTTAGTGCCACTACTCTAAAGACTGCTGAAAAACCTGCCTCTGAAACTGCTGTAAAATCACAAAATTAGTTACTTTAAAGGAGTCTTCAGGAAGTCTCCAGCCCAACATTCTGTTCAAAGCAGGGCTGGCTTCAAAACCAAGTCAAGTTTCAGATGAAGATCCCTCCACTTCTTTGGGCTGTTGGCCTGGTGACTGATATGCCTCATAGGGAAGAACCTTTTCCTCATGTTCAGCTGAGATTTCCCTTATAACTTGCTCCTGTTGCCTCTCAAACTGTGGTATAACCTTCAAAAGAGTCTTCCTTCTCCATTATCCCTTGAGGTTTCAGTGATGCTGTAGGACTGCGCCATGTTTCTGCTGCTGCTTCCTAAGCTGCAGCAAGATCTTTTTTTGTTGCTGCTTCAGCTGTGGAATAGCAGAAGTAATTAAAGAACTTCCCAGATATTCCATTCTCTTTCACCATGTTGGAGGAATCCCAAAATACACCACCATAGAGACAGGACTGGCCCCTCCAGGAACCACACGGGGTTCCTGGGGAGGGATTATCTCTGCAAGTTCAATTCTCCACTGCTGGGGTCTCCCACTCCAGCCCCACCTCTCAATCTGCCCTGGGAGGAACCTACCTTGCTGCTGGCTGCAGATAGAGCCTTTGGATGCCTAAACCTGCATGGGGCTGGCACTCTTTACAGTGCTCTTCCAAGTGCCGGCACAACACGTACCCTCACTGCGCACTCACCTCCCCAGATTTGCATTTATATTTAACTTAGGAAGAGCTAACTCAGATTGAGCTGTTCCTTTTCCAGACAAACTTGTCAGACCTTATTTGTATGCCTCTCTCGTCCTCCTTCAGAGCCTCTACCTTTTGCGTTCCTGATTTGTAATTAAAAACCTACATGTGTCCTACAGACCCTTGGAGCAATTTCCAGGTCCAAGGCAAACCACAGCCACGTTTCAGACTCCTGCTAGTGCGAGACTTGTACACACACATCCCCCCCCTTCTGTCCAAATTCTGTTTTCCATCCAATCAACCAGCTCAGATCTTTGTCCATGCAGAAGCTGTGGAATGTTCTGGCGTGTGAAAATACCGATGATGGGTGAACCTAAGTCCAAAGATACTTGTCTAGATACAGGGAATATCTGTACTATGTACTCCCTTGGGGGCTGTGGAGACCACCCTCAAGGGTTTCAAGGTCAAATCACCAGTGAAAGGCCTTCCTGAGGAGACCTAAACAGCTCAGTATTTATTGATGACCTGGAAGAGAAAGTCTTTGGAGATAAGAATTAAAGAGGATATAAAATGCAGCAGGAAGACTAACGTCACCAAGGCAGCATGAATCACTTAGTGGGCTGAATTTGTTCCAGAAGTCTGAATTTTGATACAATGAAATGGAGAAACATTTCATGTCCAGGAACAAAGGCATGTACACAAGTTGGGATTGCTGTTGAGAGCATGGATTAGAAAAGCATGGTGGGATCAGATGGAAACCTCCTGAACTTGAAGTTGCTAAAGAAGAGGATGACAAAGAGCAACACACATGGGATTCATGCTCATGTGGGACTGTGCATTGCTTTAATAAAAGTACCAGTATGCTCAATGTCCACTTCCAGGGTCACACATAATGAAAACATGGACAGAATCCAAGAAAGAGGTATAAAAGTTAGTGAAACTCTGAAAAAAAAACCAACAAACCCCCCCCGCACCTTGTTTTCTAATGAAAGGTTTAATGAAAAGCACTTTGAATAGTTATTTGACACAAGTCTAGAAGTACCCAGCAGAAGAGAATATGTTTGAGACTAGAGAGCTCTTTAATCTGGCGATCAAAGGTGTAACAAGATCTGGTGGCTGGAAGCTGAAATTAGACAAATTCAACCTGAAAAGGAGACACATTCCAACAGTGAAGTGAATTAGCCATTAAACAACATCCAGAGGAGATGGTTGATTCTTCCTCACTTGGAGGTTTTTTATTTGAAATTGGATGTCTTCCTAAAAGAGCTGCCCTAACTCAGCCAGAAATCACAGGTTTGACACAGGAATCACTTGGTAAAACTATCTGGCCTTGGTGATGAAGAAGGACAGAGTAGCCTTTCTGGCCTCAGCATCAATAATCTATGACATCCTGTCACGAAGACATTTGCTCATCTTGATCTACATGACTTTAAAAGCCACATGAACATGTGTAGCTGTGCTTGAGTTACCTTGAGGTATTTACAGATTACTCCACTACATGCATCAAGTTCTCTTTCAATTCCATGCTTGTCTGTGTGATCCGGGCACATCTTCTGCTACTCTGTTCATCTCTTCTCCAGGATTTCAACTTCCTGCTTGCCACTTTGGCACAAAATCACCCACCTCAGCAGTGTGAACCCACTTCACCCTTCTTCAAGGAGACTCAGCACAATGAGAGGCAGCCATCCTAAGTCATCCCTCTGCTGAGCACAGCACCAACTCATTGCACACTCCAGGAAGGGTTGTTGATAGAACAGTCTATCTCTGGGAAGCAGCAGGAGGACAATGGTGAACATGCTGGCACTGCCACAGGATGCTTGTGATGGGGACTATGCATCCCGCTTTGGCTGATCTAGGGTGCAGAGTCAGTGCTGGTGGGAGGCTGGGTCACTCCCCCTGGAATAGGACAAACCTACTCCTGCCGCAGGCTTGGTGGCTGCCCAGAGATGACTCAGTGCTGACATGGTGGGAGCCTGCACCTTTGTCCTTGGCATGGTCCAGAAGAGTGGGTGCAAGCTTTGCTTACTTCCCTGTTTCCAATATTGCTTATACTTTGATTTGCATAATCCAGTACAATAAACAATACCGTCAGATGAGACTAAATGAGGGGGAAAAGAGGAAAACACAAACATATTTACCTAGTCTAATGAGCAGCACGCTGCTCAGACACGAGCTGGCACCTGGACTCCTGAAGGGCATTGCCTGGTGCTTGGTGTGAATGCTGGGAGGGGAAAAGTGGGGAAGAGAATCAACGTGGTGTGAGAGAAAAGCAGAATCCCTTTCTCAGGGGTGAGGCACGTTGCGTCTCCTTAGCTTGAAAGGGTCATCCATGCTAGTAATGCCTCCTGGTCTGACCCCGTGCCTGATCACTGTGAGATGAGGAATACCAGAGTGCTGTGCAGTTGCAGGAGGGCTGCTCCTGGCTACTGCCTGGTGGCATTCACTTCTTCTGCAGAAGCTGAGCCCCAGTGGTGGGAGCTGCAGGGAGGATGTGGGGATGGGGATGGAGGTGGTCAGAGAGGCCTGAACCTGCAAAGCAGTCTGATCGGGTACTTCATCTCTTTTCTTGCTTCCCAGGCTTGAGAAGGTGCTACAGACTGGTCTGGGCAGCAGTGCTGGGAACTGAAATGACTTTCTGAAGTGAGAAACAACATGTTTGCAAGCAGAGAGTGTGTTTGAAAGAAGAGATCAGGAAATTGGCGCATGTTGTTGCTCTGTTCCTGAATTCCCAGGCTACTGGATTTTAAGAGATTTTGAGAGTTTTGGGGTTTCTTTTAATTAAATGGCTTTTTAAGAAAACAAACCACAACATTTCACTTTGGATTCAATGTATCATGTCATTCCACCCCAAATGAAGTTTTCCAGGCTTTGGATCAGAAGGAACCCTAAAGACAGGCTTTAGCCAAAGGGGTGAATCTTCTTTTGCCTTGGCTTAGTGAGAAAACTTGAAGTACAAGATGACTGTACAAAGCTCTCTGCAGCACCAATGTTCCTGACATGTGCTAAGCAGGAGGCATGCATGCGCCAGCCCCATGCTTTCAGCAGGGACTCGATGGCTTTCGCGTGCTCCTTGCACAGGTAATAAGAGCCCTGGCAGAAGGCAACCTGCTGCCCGCTACTGAAGTGCATAATAAGGCATATGTTTTATAAGGGAGACGGTTTTAATGGGGTTTAGTGGATCTAAGAGTCTCCACTGTGCCATAAATTCCTGAGACAAGCTTTTGGTGTCATATTGCTTCTTGTTATAATGAAGGGGATTTGAATAGGATGTAATGTAGTTGGGAGCTAAGCTATGGCAGCAATTTATCATGAGAATCTGCTGCAGCGCTTGAGAAAATGAAAGCTTTTTTAGATATAGATACAGATGGATTGGAAATGGACTTGCTTTTCACACAGGCGGCTCCTTTATCACCAATGATATCAGGACAAATACTGCTTTGCACTTGGCACTGTCTCTAATTGCATTAACATATCAGTTGTGAGCGGTAATGCTCCTAGCCAGAAACTCATCACCAGCAGAGCCTCTGGCATACGAAGAAGGGTGCCAGCTGCTTGTAGGTGTGAATATTGTCATAAATGGGATTTCATAAGCAGAAGTAAAAGATCCACTTGTATCTCCTTCTACAGCAAATGAAGCAGCTCCTTGCTTCTATAGCTCCTTCCTCGCCTTTCCTACCTAGAAGCATGTACCCAGATGCGAACAGAGGAGGTAAGCAAACCGTCAGGGCAAAAAAGGAAAGGCTGACCCCTCAGGGACAACATCTCCTATGAGTTCTCAGAAAATAAGCATTTTGCTTTTGTATTGCCCTGCTATCCTTCTGCAGTAGGACAATATGTGTCTAATCTTGGCACAATAAAGAATATAAAGCACTGGGGACTAAGGGAAAGAACATGAAAAGATCCTTAAAATAAAGCACTGGGGCAAAGTATGGTGCTACTGCTCTCTCAGCCCTATTACCACCCTGTCTGGGATGGCTGGAAGGGACCTGTGCAAGGCAATGCCCTGTCACCCATGTGCAGGCAGTGTTTCTCTCCCAGACCCAAGAACGCTGCTGCTGTCCCAGTACTGCAGGGAAAAGGCAGGTTCTACAGCCTGAGTTCTACAGCCTGAGTGCCATGGACTAATGGGGCACTAATAGGCTTTAATTGACCCATCAGCCCCACCTGGGCTCCCCACCCACCCATCCAGCAGCTCAGTTTAAATTCGGGCCTCAGCACTTAGCCCTGTTTGCAGCTGTGGTGGGGATGCTTTTGTTTCCAGCTCTGGTTTGTCTTCTTGGCTGAACCCTGGACCTGATTTATCACCTCAGCCTCTCTAGGACTGCTGACGGACCTGCCTTTGTCACCAGCCTAGTTCCATTCTGTTACCTTGGGATATGCCAGTCCCTGGATGCTACTCTGCTACTGGTTTCCCCCTTGCTCAGGAGCAGCCCTATTCTTGCTGCTTTTCATTCTGAGGACCACCTCCAGGGCCACCCAGGAAGCTCCTGGAATGCATGGAGAGCTTGAGCAGAGCACTGGTTAAGTGTCTCCCAGCTCCTTCAGGAAGAATCTTAGAATAGCTTGTTGGAAGGGATATTAAAGCTCATTTGGTTCTGTGTCATGGGCAGGGACACCTTTCACTAGAGCAGGCTGCTCCAAGCCCCATCCAAGAAGGCAGGGTATATCCTGAAAGGGGAGGTGAGGCAGAGGAAGAAAGCACAACTGTGCCTTCAGTGTATGCCTTAAACCATAGAATCACAGGATAGTTTGTGTTGGAAGAGACATTCGAAGGCCATCTAGTCCAACTGCGTATCTCAGTACCTTGGATGAATTAGCGTACCTCGAGTGCTCAGGCTTACAGGTGTATTTAAAACCTTCACTAATTATTAAACATTCAGATGGATGTTGTTATAAATTGAGACCACAAATGATCAAAATCAATTAGAATGTATTGATTATAGTAAGCAGAATATGAGCAAATACAGCGCTGGGCGACAGGGGAGTCCCCGCTCCACCAACTGCCGCAGTTTCAGTTCTCCCTTCAGTCCTCTTTATAGGCTTATTAGTTCCGCTTCTGACGTGGCCGTGTAGTACTCTGAGCATGCTCAGGCTGTTGCTGAGGGGTCTTTCTCTATCTCCTGGTGGTCGCCGAGGCTGAAGTCAGACGTCTTCCTCAGTTTCTGAGTACTCTCTTCTTCCTTATATGGTTGTTTTAGTAATTCCAGGAACTGCTTTTGCTGGCAACAATAGATTACTTGTGCAAACATATATTGTAGTATACATTCTCTATCTGTCACAAAACATGTGCTTTGGCAGTTTGGGCGTATACACACTGAACATCTTGTTTGATAAACAACTTTAACTTTTTACAATGTTGAAGATGTGAAGTAATGAAGAGCCACTGGAGGGGAGCTCAATGTTTTGGATTAATCAACAGTTTTCTCTGGCATCCACTCTCACCCTGGAAGTTGATAACAGAGCTGCCAGGAGGGTTCAAAATGCAGCAGACCTGATGGCTGCTACTGGCTCTTGCCTTACCACAGCAACAACCCTGCTGTGAGAGATGGTGTTGGTTTACCTGGTCATCTGCCAATAGCAAACATCATAAACATCACCACAGGGTTGTCTATGGGGGCACTGGCTTTTCTGACTGCTGAGCCCCCAGGGACAGCACTGCCCACGAAGAGAAACACAGAATCATTTAGGTTGGAAAAAGCCTTTAAGATCAAGTCCAAGCATTCCCCAGCACTGCCAAGGCCACCACTGACCCATGGCACTGTGGGCCTTGTCTACAGGATGTGTGGGTGTGTGAGCACTTGCAGGGATGGTGACTGCAACCCTGCCCTGGGCAGCAGTTCCAATGCCTGAGCACCCTCTGGGGAAGGAATTGCTCCTCAGCTCCATCTAAACCTCCCCTGGAGCAGCTTGAGGTCATTTCCTCTTGTCCCATCCCTTGTTCCTTGGGAGCAGAGCCCAGCCCCCTCCTGGCTCCGTCTGCCTGTCAGGCAGTTGTAGGGAGCAATCAGGTCCCTCTTGAGCCTTCTCTTCTCCAGACTAAACCCCTCCATTCCCTTAGCTGTTCCTCATCAGGCTTGTGCACCAGCTAACAAACAGAAGTGACTTCCCAAGGGAAGCAGCCCATTGCCAAGAATACCTCCTTCCTGCCCATGCCTGTGATCTCCATTTGCCTGATGTTTTTCCTTGCTATCAATGTAACTCTGCAGCACGATTGCTGGGAATACAGCACTGGGTGACCGTGAGGGGAACTTCTGGGCTTGCTTTGCCACCCAGTTTCAGGGTTCTCTGCAGCTTTCTGATGATACCTGCAGGCACTGCTGTAGCTGGCAATGGAAATCATGGAAAATGTAGGGAAGACCACCTTGCTGTATAGAAACAGCCTGTAGAGGAGAGCCTAAATCCTCCAGGATAAACTTGCTCTGTCCCTCAAAGGATGTAACCTCAAGCCGTGTGTATATATGTATGTGTGTGTATATGTGTAGAGATATATATATATCTTGAACCGAACCCTGGAAACATGTTGTGGCCAAAACCAATCCTGTGGGTACCTGCTGTGCCTTTGGCCAGACTTGTGGGGATCCTGCCTATGCTCATCATAGATCCTGCAAATGAGAGGATCACACACCAGTGGTTTTACATGGAGGCAAAAATCATTCTCTGGCACAAACCCTTAACCAGGAAGTATTTCTTTTGCACTTGTCCCCATTCCAGGTTAAATATGATCGACCTCCTTCCAGTTTTTGCAGGTATAAGAAGGCTGCTTCCAGCATTTAGGCTGTGCTCTGGGTGGGAGGGGGAAGGTCCCAGATCTGTTCTGTTGCTGCCTGTGGGGGTTCTTAAGTGTCAGCTGCTGAGGGATGTAAATGCTGAATACATCAGGTTATTCAGAATTTGGCTTATCCTCTTTTGATCTCATATTTGTGTCTCTTTTCAGGGCTCTGGATCTGTTTACGCACCCCACCCCCTTCACTTCTCTTCTACTTTCTCCTTATAACTCTAATCATCCCTTTTAGCTTCTAAAGATAGGATAATGTTGTGATAAGGAAAAAAGTAATTTTGCAGTGTGACCTAAAAATGGGCATGTTTGGAGTCAGTCAGTTCTTGGAATGCAGCTTCAGAGTTAGGCACAACTTCCAAAAGTCCAAATCTGGACTTTTCTTGCTCTGTGAAGAGGGCTAGGTAACCCTTGAGACGGTGCCTGCTCCTCCCCTGCCATGAATACTTGGCGCTGAGGCATTGTCTGGAGTCCAGGATCAAATAGGAAGGGTGGCGTGGAAGTCTAACGTGCTTATGTTGGCTTTGATGGCTTTAAGAAGTGTCATGGCAACAGTGCTAGCTGGATAATTAATATTGCACACAGGATTATAGTGCAGGAATAGAAGACAGTGCTTTAAATGCATAAAATTGCCCTTCTGCATGAGCCTGCTTTCCCAGCTGGGTGGGGACAGCTTTATTTCACGATCAGCAGAGCCCTGGGAAAGGCCAGAGGATCTGTATCCAGTGCCTTAGCTGACCCTATTTCTAGCACAAGGTTTGGCTTGTGGACACAGCCATCAAGCCTGTTGAAAAGGAGCAGGGCACTGCTATGTGCAGCGGGTCCTGAGCTCCCAGCCGGCAGCAAGGAGAGTGGGAAGCCAAAGCAAACAAGCTCTCTGGGATGCATCCTGCAAACCAGGAGCTGCAGGTGAGGGGACATATGCAGGTGATGGAAGCAAGCCTGGTGTAGTTTTTGCCTTGCTCACAGACTGACAGTAGATCTCTAGGAGTGCGGGGAAACTCTGGTGGGTGGCAGGATGGGGGCATGATGAAAAGCCCCTCCAACAACTGTTCATTACCTCAATGGTCTATGTGGGAGTCCTGTTCCATTCTTGCAGACCAAATCCATGGGCAGGGGCAGGTTCACCCCGCACCCTCTCCAGGCACAAAGCAATTCTTCCAGCAGGAAGGGGGGTGGCATAAAAGAGCCAAAATGAAACCACGTCCGGTCCATGACGTCTGTGCAGGCACCTGGTTTTGCTCCAACAGCCTCCCAGTTTGCCTTTATGTTTTACTGTTGCTTGTCCTTGCTCATGGCCAGCCCATCCTGACCTCTAGATGCTTCCTCCAAATGGAGGTGTTTGCTTGTTCTGGACAAAGCACCCACTTCAATTCTCTTCCAAACTAAGTAGAGAGCAGCAGCAAGGATGAGGAAAGAGTTGGATTTTCTCTCTGGGGCCCAGCCAGAGCCTTTAACCAAAGATATAACAAAATGCCCACAGTGAAGTGTGAGCAAGCAGAAGAAACAGCTCTGCTGTTCATTAAGGCAGTGTAGGTGTTGGCTTATATAGGAAAGTCAACCTACTATTGCTGTGGGGAGCTGTTAACTTGAATAGCAGTGGCCTGTTACAAGTGAAGTGGTACTATTCGGGCCTGAAAGGAGGAATGTTAGCTATTGTAATTGCAACTGCAGTAATGAGGAGCTTGGGAGTGGGGCTGATAAGCAGCTAGATAATAGACTAATGAGCAGGATGGCTATAGTCTGTCAAAGGACTAGCTAAGGTATCTGCAGGACCCCTATGGTATTGTACCAGAAGGAAGTGTGGACAGGGAAACAGCCAAATATAGCTTCTAAAAGATGTATAGGATGAACTGAGCACTTAATGCTGATAATAATTGGAGCTTGAGGGTGTGCTTAGTGTATGAATAAAGTAATTAACAAATTAAAAATGCACAAGAGACACATGATAGAAAATGATAACCAACAGGAAAATGATTGATGCCCTGTACTGGGAGCTGGAACATTCAACGTGTGTTATTAGGAGAGATGCCTGGGCTCTTCAGATACGGGCATGTGTAGACCCACTGGGTGCTCTTTGATCACTGGTCTACAGTGTTGTACTTGCCAACTGCTGTGCTGCCTGTGTGATAAATTGTCTGGAATTAATTCAACCCCCCCTGTTTGCAAGAAGGCTCTGGGAAATGTGTGGAATCCATATTGGCTGGCTTTGAAATGACCAAGCATGTGGCAGGGCCCTGGGGGGCATCTGCTCGCCAGGGAGAGGAGGTGTGCGAAAGGAGGAGTGGCCAGCACAGTGTGGCACATGTAGAAGTCCCCACAGGAGCTGGGGGGGATTAATCTGGTGAAGCATGATTGAGTTATCCTTTGCTAGTTTCCCTTTTTAAGACCCCAGAAAATATCAGTAAAAGAGATGAAGATTACATTAACTTTCAATGCCTTATTTTAAAGCAACAGTGAATTCATGTGCCTCTGGATAAGTGATGTGACAAAGTTCTTGTACAGTCATGATGTTCGTTCTTGAGATCCAACACACCAACAGCACAGCTGCTGTTGTGCGGGGGTAAGTCAGGGCATATCCTGTGGGCAGTAGGACCCTTTGCTTGTTGCAAAACTGGGAAAGCGTTAGGAAAAGAAGACAAGTTGTTGTGGGAAGGAGAAGATTGAAGTGACTTGGTGGCACCCTGGAGAGCCACATATTATTCTTGCCTCTACTACAGCACTCCCATCTGATAGCTGGCAAGTCCTGTACACCAGATATTTTGCTGTTGATTTCTAATGTGTTCCTCATTTCCTGGTATCTGGCTGGAGACCCTGCTACTTGAATTGCTTGAGGCTGAGCAGTTGCACTACAACTGGAGTCAGCGGGATCCTTGCTCTGAACATGCAAGTCATCCTTGTAATAACTTTGCTGGGGAAAAAAAAAAAGAAAGGAAAAAAAAAAGGAAAACCAATAACAAGGGAAAACTCAAACAGCAAAACAAAGCAGGGGCCAGGTGTCTCAGACTGGGTACCTAAAACTAATGGGTCTATTTAATCTTCATAAACCCCTTCACCATACAGGATCTTGTGCAAATGAATTCTTGAATGTCTGTGGAGCACTTGGATGCCAGAATGCTGAGTTTCATAGGAAAGCAGATGAGGATATTAATATTTCTGTTTGCTGCAGGACTAGGACAGTGGACAGTAAAAAAGGCAGTCAGCTGCATACTGAAAAATGAGGAGAAAACTAAACAGGAGGCAGGTGCTCACTCATGCACAGGCAGCCTCACTGCTGTTTACATATGGGTTTTGCTCCATACTTACTTATGGTGTTTATTTGCCTTGATGGCCAGCACACAATTCCTAGTTGGTCCTATGCTACATCTTTGCCGCAGAGCTGGTAGACTAGGGACAAACCTCATAATCCTGTGAGGTATTAGTGGGAGCAGAGAGATGGGATCATGGGGGTAGAATAACAAAGGAACACCAGCTGATGGATGCTTGGCCAGTCTTGATGCACCAAGATGCAAGCAAAAAGCTCCTGTTTGCTTTGCAGAAACTGAGTTTTGAGGCGACTCAACAGAGGACAAAGGGGCTGTAAGCACTGGGGAAACTCATGAAACCACTTTCTAGCCCTGGGTGAAAGTGCCAGGGGAAAAAAGAAACTTGAGCTCTAATGATTTCAGCTTGCCAGTATGGAGCACTGCAAGTCTTCAGCATCTCACCTGGACTGCTGCAATCCAGGCAGTGCTTTCACTTCCTAGACAGGAAGGAGATGCTGCCAGGGCTTCTCTGCCTGGAGAAGCATAAGCTCCTGACACAGGGACTGAGCAGATGACTCTGTCATGTCACCTCTGCTGCTGCTGAAGCGCAGTGGCAGGCGAACCACCAGGCACTTTGCACACAGTGTCTCCAGGGGTGTAGGATCAAAGCACATGTGCTGCACCACTTCAGTAAATGCCAGCAGTCCAAATAACTCTGCTTCTTTTTCTCGCATCCCATATGCTGGTTTAAATGTCTTGGTATATACAACAAATGTATGTTGTGCTGCAGTGATATATTGACGTTTCCTTTCTACCAGGTCTTTCATAGGCCTAATCAATGGTAAAGTGCAATATCTGTTTCTCCCTGAATGTGAGCATGCTGTGAACTGCTAGAGCTGAACAGCAGACCTCCTGTCCCAGGAGGGCAACAGTTAGCATGCAAATGGAGCAAGACTTCCCGCAATGCCCCACCAACCTGCCTAGAGAGCAACGAATAGCCAAGCTGTGATTCCCTCCATGTCTGCATCTGCAGGGGAATCAGAGAAATAATCAGTCTTCTTATTTTGTTTCTTGCCCATTTTACTCTGCTGCTTTGCCCTACCCGTCATTTTACTGTATCTCCTTTCATCTTTCTTTTTCTCTTTACCTCCTTTCACCATGGAGATGCCCAAATTATTGACTCAAGGCTGTTTATCTGAATGTTTCAACCCCCCGAGTCTTCTCACAATATGACTTGAAGTATTGCATCATATTCATGGGTTTATTTCTAATGGTTTATTAATCAGTTTCCCTCTGCACAGTGGAGCCTGTAGGGTGACCTCAGACCACGTAGAACAGCAGAGACTCAGTTAAAGGACACTCTACCTTGGGGTATGACATACCAGCTAAAGACTGGCATTCTTCTTGCCTGCGTGATTAAATGCTGTAAGTACATCTGCCACTACTGAAAACATACTTCCTTACTCCGTCAGTGAATGAGTTTGGTCCTTTGAATAAATGAGCCTAAGCTCTGGACTTGAAATCCGCAGCTTATGAGCATGCTGCAGATATTAGTCACATTGTTTAATGCAATACTGGAAAGCTCTTGGATGCTACAGCAACAAGCACAGTGTGAGCACTTGTACAAACTAGAACAAAAAAGCTTCTTCCTGCAAGCAGTCATGAGCAGGCTTAATGTAATTCTGTTTCTAGCAGAGAGGAAGTCTGCCCGACCCACTCATTTTCTCTGCCTCTCTATTTGAATGAGTTTGATATCTGTGTTATTGAAGAGAAGTCAAGCCAAAGAGAAGAGGTTTGCATTTATGCCCTGATTCAGAAAATCGCTTGAGAACATACTTAACTACTTAAACTCATAGTTAGAGCTGAGCATTTGCACAAGTGCTTTGTTTTACAGGGATTGAAGCCCAGATCCAAGGGAAAACAAATCTTAGGTACCTGAAGTGGTACTGGGAGAAAGCTGGCGCGTCCAATACAACATAAGATCTTTCTTAAAATCCCATTGAAGTTGCCCCCGTCAGGAAGATACCCACTTCAGTTGATGTTAAAATGTGCCTTTTTTTTTCTTCTCTAACAAAACCCAAAAGCTCCTTATCCCTGCTGGGGGGGATCCCAGCAGCAGGGCATCCTTTGGGTTGCTTCAAGGCCTGCCCAGGGCATCAGCAACCCACACAATGTTCCCCTGATGACAAGGGATGCAGGTAGGTGTCATGTCTGGAGGAGAGTGGGGTATGCTTCCAGGGGAGATGGGGTGCTCCTTGGCATGCCTCCTGGTGAGTGCAGAGCAAGGGCAGAGGGACAGTGCTCTGGGGCATCCACTGCCGTTACAGGCTATGGCTTCATAATGAGTCATGTCGTATGATTATATGAGATAATACAATTGCACTGTTAATGTTAAGGATAGCCATAAATGTTCTTGCAAAGGATAATGAGATCTGAAAGACTTGGCAGGGTTTTGTGTGCATCCTGAGGAGGGGTACTACACTGCTCACACTGTCTCCCTGCATAGGCTTCCCCTGACTTGGGGTTAGCTACCGCATGGCAAAATAGGCACGTTAGTGACATCCTCATGCTCACAGACAACTGCTTATATAGCTGAAGCTGAGCCTTTCCACTTAAACCAACCCATATCCATGCTCAGTTCCCATTTTCTGTCCCTTGTTGGCTGCATTGAGGTGGTTCAATCCAAAGATGGGGCACAGAGGAGACTCTAACCAGGGTGCACCTTGTTTTGCATGTCTCGAGGCATCTCCTCATAGGGTACTGCTGTGGAGCACCCAATACTCCCGCTCTTCATGAGCGGGCACCAAATCCTGAGCATCTCCTTCAGCAGCAGCATCTCACCCATATACAGACAGTGTCCAAGCAGTTCCCACAGGGGCCAGCTCAGTGAGGAGGAGGAGCTTCAAAATCTCCTTTGTGAAAAATGTCAATATTTACATTCTCGAAGTTGAGTTGTTCTTTATATGACTTTCTCCCAGAAGTGCCTGTTGCATGGGTTTAAATAGACAGGGACCTAAAAGCAGCACAACCAGCAACTGATGGAATTAATAAAAGAGAGGCTGGGACTTAAGAAACTAAGATGATATTAACAAGATAATTATCTCTCATCAAATTAGTCCAGAGGGAGCCAAGCCAAGCTCCGCTCAGTAGCCTGGAAGGAAAGGAACTGGCAGGGGAAGCTATTTGTATAACAACAACAGAAACACTCTGCCCTTCTCTAGGAAAGGGATTGGAGCAGCAGACACCACTGTGATAAGCACTTTATAAATGCAGATAGAGGGAACCTTTTGTCTGAGGAGCTCAGAGCCGTTTCCACTGAAGAACAGCAGCTCTGCAGCCTGGTGTGGGAGGCTGAGGCAAGGGCCGGGCCTCAGCTCCCCAGGGCAGCTGCAGCACAAGGGCTTCACCGGTCGGCAGAGCAGCCCATCCACCCTCATCCATTTTCCCCATGCTATTGCCTCTCCTTCCTTGCATGCAGTTTTGTTTTTCCTCTGCTCTTCCGAGGCCCACAGAATTAGTTTCCATCCTGTGCCCATCTGGATTTAACCTGAATTTAGCCTCTCATTGATCTCATCTCTTTTGTTTTCTCATCTTCCCTTTCTAACAAAGCAAAATGACTTGGTAGGAAACCCGTGCAAACACAGCCCCTCTGGTCACAGCACAGCTGAGCTCTCCATGGGCAGTTCAGGGGGAAGCTCTCCCAGTAAATACAGCAGTGAGAGTGTGTCCTGCTCTGTGTGCCTCTGAGCTGCTCTGCCTCCCTGGCAGCAATGCTAGTCAGCCTGGAAGGCGAGGGGGGAGATCTCAGGAGAGAGTTCAGAGCATTTTCTGTTCCTGCATCCAAGCATTTCTCAGTATTGGACCCTGAATCCAGGGGGGAAACTCTGCACAGAGCCTCCTCCCCTCCCTGTGAAACAAGCTCATAAGGCATGTGTTTCCCTGTGCTTCCTCAGGCTTTCAAAATGAAGGCATGTGTTTATAATCACGCTGCTGCGCTGTATTTCAGGCATTTTAAGTAACTTAATACTCATTCTTTGTTGCTGTTTATGTGGTAGCAGTTTCCCTCTAAACACAAAGCACCTTAAGGCTCTTGGTGTACTCCGTTTTGTAACCTACCTCGAAGCAACTGACTTTGTCTGCTCCCCTAGATGGCAACTTAAGACAAGTATTTATCCATCAGAGTGGCGTGTCTCAAGCAACACTGGTTGGGCAGAAAGGCGTAGGAGTTGGAGCAGATGATGGACAGGGTTTTGATGAATGCAGTACAATGCTGTTGCAAACCAGACAAATGCCAGGTTGGGCCATGTTGTGGGTGAGCTTCTGCAAGGATTTCTCATTGCTTCCCTCTCAAATGGGAAGGTTAAATCTCTGCCTGTTTTGCTTCTCTAGAAATGCCATGGAGCCACAAACCTGATTAGTCCCTTTGCTGTGTCTAAACAGGGACTGGGAAATGCTTTGAGATCTAGACCTGGCCTGTGCTCCTGCTCTGCATCTCCAAGAGTTTCCCAGGCACTCCAGACTTGGCTCCTGCAGGCAGTGGGAGGTGTTTGGACCAGGGGCTGGGATGTCCCACATAGGAGGCAAAGAACAGAGTCCTGTACCATGCCTTATCAGGGCTTTTAGCTGTATCTCTTCTGGCAAAACTTCCCCTTGCTCTACCCACCATTTTCTTCATCTCCTGCTCATCCTTGTCCTGCTGTTGCTTCCCTGAGCTGATGAGCATCCCATGCGGGAGTGCATGGGTGAGTTGTGGGGCTTCACCTTTGGAGTAGATACTCTGAAAGGCCTTTCAGGGTATCTTTGGAGTAGATACTCGAGGGTCTGAACTGGTACAGCCAGTTTTTCTAGGTTGATCCTGGACTTACAGAGCAACAGCCTTGAGGAAGAAAACTGTGTTTAGATGCTTGAAATGGTGAGGTTTGTGGAGGAAAGCTGGTGACCAGAGGGATCTACATACCCACTGAGCAGTAGGAGAGAGTGAAAGATGCTGGGCAGCCACCTCCATGGGGGTGCATTGGCATTGTGGTGGGGATGGTGCTATGGCTCTGTCCTGGCAGACGTTGTACAGATGCAGAAAGGCAGTCCTAGCTAAAGATCATAGAATCATAGCATGGTTTGGGTTGGAAAGGACCTTAGGTCTAATTTCAACTATGTACCATCAGCAGATCTCTCTCTCCAGGGGCCCAGCATTTGCCATGCTGGCTTGGAGAGGCCACCTTAGTGCAGAGGACTTGATGGCTGTGCCACAGTCTGCTCTGACTGCAACTGCTGGTGCTGGATGGCTGCTCCTTCTCTGCTTGGCCTGGCTGAGCACATCATAGCATCCTTTGGTAAATAAATGCATGTCATGGAACGAGTGAATGCGTAAACGAGTGAATGAAGACTTTTGGCTTCTTCTGGCTGTGGAGAAAGCCGCACGCTCCCCGTGCGCCAGGCTGCTGAGGTCTGCCAAGTGCAAAGCCATCTGAAAACGACTCAGTGAGCTAGAAAATGCCTGGTCTGTTGTGTGAAATTCCTCTGCACCAGCCCTGTCACTCCTCCTCAGCTTTGCGCCCAGCGCTGCCTTTGATGGGCATCCCTCGTATTAATTAAAGGTGACAGGCTGCAGGGAAAACAATAGGGTGGGTCTTTTGGAGTCGCACCCCAGCCACCTCTCTGGTCTTGGCTGTCCCTTTGCTCCGTCTTCCTGGCGAGCTGCCAGCAAGATCACAGAAGGGGCAAGAGGCAAAATGTTTGGTGCCGCTTCCAATTAGTAAATTATTTCATCTTCGGGTTCCCAGCTCTAAATCTGCTATGGCGGCTGTAAGACCCCTCCCGTGGCTGACGAGACGGATGCGCAGGATATTCTTTTAATTTGAAGGAGGGGAAAAAGCATCCTTTTTTTAACCCAAAGCATCCTCAGATGTGTTCCTTGTGTTATCTCTAGCCCCCAGGTCTGCTGGAGCGCAGGCAGCAGAGCACTGGGAAACCTGCCTGCTGAGGCATGGTTTCTGTGTTAGTGTTACAGTGTGAGTAATGATCCCCTACAACAATCGCTGCCCGCTGGCTCCCCATGGAGAAATCCAACCCGACATGGGGATCCAGCCTCCCTGAGAACTGGGCTGTGGGAGATGTGGCTTGGCTCTCAAGGAGCAGCAACCTGTCACGGTGCATGGGTTGTGCACATCCTGATGGGACAAGGGGCTCAGCCCCATAGCACTATCAGTTTGTGCCTCCTTCTTGGGCCCCTGGGCAGCACCGATCCCAGTCTTCAGAAGAGAGCAGGAGCAAACTGAGAAGGGTTTTAACAGCCAGAGGCTTTGACGCGCATGGATGTGGGCTGAGATGTGAGAGGGGTGTTGTGTGACTGGGCAGGGAGTGGAGCTGGACCCAACTTTGGAGCTGCAGCATGCATATATTAAAGGATATACGCATCCTTTCCCACACTTGCTTGCATGCAACACTGATTTCACTCTCTTGCTATTGCAGACACTACTCTTGCACCTTGATCCTGCAAATGCCTTGAGCTGAGCCCCATTCCTCCTCAAAATGCTCATTTCCCAGCCACCAGCACCATCAGTGCTCAAACACCATGTGCCATGCCCAGGTCCATGAGTGCCAAGCACCTGCCTTGGTGCAAACCTCAAATTGCCAGAGCCCTGAGAGCAAATGGCTGATGAAAGCCTCTGGAGGGAAGGATGAGGCTATTGCCTGTTTCATTAAGTAAGTTGCTGAAGGTCTTGGGGCACATCCCAGGGGCATACCAGAGACACAGCACCTTGGAGAGGTTGCTGAGATCTTGTCACAGGCCCAGAGCCAAGAGTGCTCACAGGGGTGATGCAGAGGAGCCAGGTTCTCTGGAGCAGAGACAAAACTCTGCTCAGAACCTTAAACACATTTAAATGAATGGCAAAGATAAAAGAATGCAGATAAGAGATAAGAACTCACATATGACAGTAACACAGTCTTCATAGCTGCAGTAAATGAGCAGGAAAAATAGTCTTATTCAAACACTTGGAATATTATCTTGGAAACCAAGAAGTAATTAGTCTGTCAGGAGATAACTCGCTTTCTTTGCCTCAGTTTAGACACTCGGTTGCAAAGGAAGCTTGGGTCACCTGCAAATGGCATGTCTACACAAAACGAGGGTGCAATATGAATGCCATTGTGCTGATGGGACTGTTTTCTCTTCAATTACTAATGTAAGATTGGCTTAATCTGCGTGAGGCAAAGTGATATTATTAGCACAAAGTATTTAGCACTAAAGAAAGCAAACATACATCTATTGATAGCTGCAGACAAACTGGCTTCCTTAACGTGGTCTAATTTTGCATTGCTGGGTCTTATCACCACCAGTGTTTGCTGGTCAGCTTCTCCCCTATTAACAGGACTAGAGCCAAGAAAGCTCTGTATTTCCTTTCAGTCTTTATTTCCTGAGCTTCCAGCTGTGTTGATCAAGGATATTTCTTAGCATTGTTTTCTGCTATCTAAGATACTGCTCTCTAAACAAGTTAGGGTTAGAGCACTACCCTATCTACACCCCCATCTCCCATTAGGAAGCCTGCTTGTGGGAATGCAAGAATAGTTGCACTGAATATGTACAAGGGTGCATCCTGCCTCTTGGCTTTGACACAGGCTGGTCCCTGAAAGTGCTGAGGAAGGGTTTGTCAAGAGGGTAAGCCAACAGTGATGGCTTCCCTGATTATACCCTCCAGCAGCGACAAGCAAGCTTCTGTTTAAAGGCTTCCAGAGCCAGAGATTGCATCTGTTTCTTTGTTTTCAATTCCCTGTTGGATCTGTGTGCTGCTAATTTACGTAAGCATGTTCTGGGCTCACCTGTACATGACCACAGAGTTCTGTAATCCCCAGTGCTACATGGCAGTGGTACTCTGGGGGCTGTGGAGAAGGTTTTTGCATGAGCTGGTCCTGCTGCTCCATCATTTCATTTGATGTCCTTAGTTCTTCCTCAACACTTAACAGGTAAAACCCATTCCCAAGTCATCTTCCACCTCACCTTTAGACAGATCTCATTTGCTCAACTTCTCCCCTGCAAAAGCCATTTCATGTCCGTGATCGCTGCCATCTTTCTGCTCTGTGCTGCTTCTGCTGCTGACAAGTCTTTGGAGATCAGAGCACCAAGACTGCAAGGACTGCTTGGGATGTGAGTGCTGCAGGGACTAACAGTGGGACAGAGGAATGCTTTTTTAATCACCCAGACCCAGGAATACAACCTTGGCTTGACCTCTGCTGCCTCCTAACCTGCTGAAAGGAGCTTGCTCCACTGTTCTTTTGAGGCCAAACAACAAAGAGCACAACGACCTGCTGTTAGTCATTTCTTCTTCTGGATCCAAGCCTGAGGAGTGGTTTGGGAGGTCCTATACCCAGCCCTATGGCCCATCCTGTAGGGAGCAACACGCCACAGTGAGATGAAAAGGATCACAGTATATAAGGAGGCAAAGTAGAA
Organism: Myiopsitta monachus; assembly: GCA_017639245.1. NCBI lineage: Eukaryota > Metazoa > Chordata > Aves > Psittaciformes > Psittacidae > Myiopsitta > Myiopsitta monachus. The sequence continues at coordinate 36,660,116 of CM029917.1, read as the reverse complement.
TCCTGCCAGTGCACAGTCATTGTGCTCCACTGTCTCCTAATGTTTGACTTTGAAATGCTAATGTTCTTTTAAAGTAGGTAATTTTCATGTAACTTCTATCTACAGGAGTCAAAGAAGGTGTTTGTTACCATCCTGCCCGTCCTGGAGCACAGGTAATATATTAGAGAGCCTTTCCCTGACCAAAACCCAGCCTGGCTCCTCCTTGCTGCCTTCTCTCCTCCTCACCCTTTGGGCTGGCTTCCTGGCATGCAGCATGGCTGGCACCAGGTCCTCCCTGCCAGGCGCCGCAGAGCTCTGCCCCAACGTGTTGGGGCACCAGTGAGAGATGGAGAGGAGGAGCAGAACCAGCCAGAAGATGGGCTTGGGGAGCAGTGGGAGCTCCTGCGAGCCAGGAGCCATGCCATGAGCCCTGGGAGCTGTGGTGCTGTGGTGGTTTCTTTTTGCTTCATCGCAAAAGCAGGGGTTGCATGCTGTGTGACTTGGGAAACCTAGCACTGCAGCCCACCAATGGGTGTGAGCTCCTTGGATTCCCTATAACAGCTACTGCTGTTGTGTGGATGCTCCAGCACGCAAAACCCATCCATCCACGTGTGCAGCACGCAGTATCGACAGGAGCATCCCCAGGGTGGCTTGCACAAGCCCAGGTACTATTTCTCATTGTAGTCCTAAAAGGTAGCTCCCCATGAGATGCATGCACCAGCCTCATCTGAATATTGTTTTTCCTGCGGGTGTTGGGCATGCCAGGAATGTGTCAGAACCAGGCCTCTGAGCACGACGGGTAATGTTTGTCCATAAGCATCTGGAGTCAATCTGTCTAGTAGCTGCTCAGCAAGGCACTTAGTCACCCAGAGAGTGCTTGAGAAGGAGCTTTAGTAGCCGGGGTGGAGCACAGCTCTGTCAGGCTGGGGAGGCACCGGCGAGGCTTGGACCATGCAAAGAGCCAGCCACAGGCTCCCTGGCAGCATGGGGAGCAAAAACAGAGGGAAAATGAGACGTGTAAAGCCAGCGTCCTGTGAGCACCCTGCTTTGAAGGGCCGCTCCCAAGCCAGGAGAGGAGTGATGAAAGCCAGGCTGTGGCAGCAGCCCATCTGCGGTCTCCCCTGTGAGCACCAAGGCTTGGGGAAGGAGGATGTTGATGTGCTTTGGGTTGGAGCTGAGGTTTGTACACGCTGCCCGGCCATGCATGGTGAATCCGATGGCATTCCCACCCCACGCAGGGCTCCAAGGAGCATCGTGGGGGAGAAGCACAGGGATGAAGGGGCTGAGGCCACCCTGCCCTCCCTGGAGCAGAGCCAATTCCCTGCCCTGCATCACCAGCGGTGTGAGGAGAGCTTTCTAGATGACTTGGCATGCTGTCCCATTAATAATGGAAAGCAGGGCTGCCTGGGTGCTGTGTTCTGGTGTGAATTATGCGCACAAAATACAATTTGCTTTGCTAATGGTTTTTTGCCATTTTGGTGCTGGGGAACGTTTCAGAAATCATTACCATGAGCTCGGCTCTTGATATTTTTCTCTCTCTTCTCAGGCAATTTGTCAGAAGGGATTTTTTGACAATTCACTGAACCATGCTGGAGAGCAGGTTAACCCCTCAAGAGCTTAGCACATTTACCTCTTCTTTCCATTGACTCAGATCGGTTTGTTCCTGCTGCCTTTGTTAGGAGCAGTGAGGAGCTGGATGGATAGGTGGATGGTTGGGTAGCTACCTATTCATAGGGCTTCAAAATCCTCTTTGACATCTCCTGCACACCCAAATTCTCAGTCCTTCAGATAATGAGGATCTCTCCTTTCCTCAGGGACACTAAACAATAGGTTAATTGCAGCAATACTGTGAGGGATGTCTCCAAAAGTGCTGAACCATGGAGCATCCCTGAGCTAGGTAGGCTCTGCCGGTGCTTCTTAGGTAGGGGCCAGGCTCCCAAGCACCAGTTGTGACCCTGTTCCTTGTGGAGTTTGGCCATGGGCTATATGGAGGAGCAGAGCTTCCCAGTTCTCATCCCCAAAACCTCTAACGACCATGCATGTGTCTCTTTCCAAGAGATTTTTAGAAGATGTGGGAATTCCAAGGTGGAAATGGATGTTCAGACAGCTGAAATGGAAAAGGTTTTTGAGCTATCCCATTACTCTGTTTTTTTCTAACAGCCTTTTATCCCTGTGGAGCATTTTCTGGATGGCTCCTGTTGCCGGGAAGCAGACTTGAAAACCTCTCTCAGCCTGTCATAGAATCACAGAATCCCAGATGGTTTGGTGTTGGAAGAGACGTTAAAGCTCATCCACTTCCAACCCCCTGCCCCGGGCAGGGACACCTTCCACTAGAGCAGGTTACTTCAAGCCCCTGTGTCCAGCCAGGCCTTGAACACTGCCAGGGATGGGGCAGGCACAGCTTCTCTGGGCACCCTGTCCTACAGCCTCAGTCACATTCAGGAGCTTCAGTATTCCATGCAGGCTGTTCCCCTTGGGAACACAGGGACCACTCCGCGATGTTGAAGGGTCTGGTGGGGATGGAGGTGGCCAGTTAGGGAAAGAGCTGCTGCAAGCCTTATGGGGCATAGTCTGCCCATCTGTGCGATGTTGTACCTGCTCTTTACAGAGTCCAGGGCAGAGCAGCTGCGAATGCTGGTACCCTGCGTGCCACAGGTGATTCTCCATCATGGAAGGAATTTAGGATCTTGCCTGCATTACTTTGCCTGGTAGCTCTCTTTGCAAACTCTCCTGTCTCCCATGGCAGAGCTGGTGCTGAGGCTCCTGCAGCCATGCCATTGTTGTTTTACAAGAGCTTGGGCTGTACCTCCACATCCTCTCATTTACTCAGAGCATGCTGCAGGGAAACATCTGGGAGATCTTCCCCAGGTCCTATGTATGCAGAAGCCATGTTCAAACATGAATTTCCTTCGAGCACACACGGACTTTTACACCCTGCCAAATGTATTTGCATCCATACTACTGTTGTCAGATTTTACAAGCTAAGTAGCTGGGCTTGGACAGGGTTTCAATGACAAGAGAACATTACCGGGAGGATGAGCATCCTGGAGCAGGCAGTGAGCTTCAATGAGGACACAGTCCAGCCTCAGAGCTGCTACATCTCTGATGGTGCTTGTTCAGGTGGGGGTACACCTCACCTGAGCAGGGCTATCAGTCAGTGTGTGCTGGCCAGAGGTTGTGATGGCAGATTCCCTCCTGCCGTCTGAAATTCCACTATCATGCTAGCTGGCTTTAGCTTTGCTTTTGCTCCCTAAGGCTGTGGCAGAGCCTCTGCAGAAAGAGCTGCCATGCCCTGCCCACTGCTCCTGTGCCAGTCTATGCAGGGCTGCTCCAAGATGAAAGCAATCTTTTGTTATTACTCATTATTTGGATGATTTCTGTCACCTAGGAAGCTTATTTTCAAATAAGAAGCGAATGAGGTTGGTTTGGGTATCGATTGCTGAAGCCTTCCTGTTGAGTGATGTTTATCATCTCCAGTGGGTGCTGCCAGGCACAAGGTCTATTAATTGTTTCAATGATTTCTGCGCTGTTGGGAGCTGGACTGAGATGTGCTGGGGCGTGTTTTCAACCACTGGGTCTGCTGCAAGGTGAAGCACTGGTGTTTGTCCTTGCAGGTCCTTGAAAACCCTGTGTCCTGGATGGCTCCTCATGTGTAATTGCTAATGGATCCACCTGGGCCACCACCTCCATGGTAGGTTAATTGCCTGGATTTCTGAGCTGAATATGCTCCACTTACCTGAAGATGCAATGTGTTTATTTTACAATATCCTTTCCATGTTACCTATTATTGTATCAAGTGTCCTTCTCATTTGTGTACTCCATAATCTCAATATTGTTGAGATTTAGCCCTTGAAAGCCCCTCTGGTACCTCAGGAGCTGTGCAAAGCCAGGCAAATCTAAGGAAGCGCCTGCTGGACTGCAGTGTGATGGCAAGGTACCTGATATAATGGCAGATAAGACCGCCATCACTAGCACAGCATCTGGAGCTCCTTCAGCTACCTCTATCTTGCACTACCATCTCACTGATTTCCCATTTCAAACTAGGCAGTTAGCCTGTCTGTGGTCACAACTACATTGATGAAAAGCAGCCCACGACACACGAATTGCAGTTTGTAACCTTACCAGAGCTGTTTCTCTGATGCTGCTAAGGACATGAAGCTGGGCAGTTAAATGAGCTGGGAAGCCTATCACTTTGTGAAAGCATCTAAATATCTGTAATGTCACTTTGCGAGAGCATCACTTTCTGAACTGAACTAAATCTCTGCGATGTCAGCCCTTGGAGGACAAATTCTGTGTTTCTTTTACAGGCTCATTTCTTAGAGATGGTTGATGCTTATTTGTCATCATTTGCTGTGGCCTTCTGAATCCATCACCCTCATGTGTGATCCCTCTGATGAAATGCCAACAGTGTTGCGCAGTTCATGAGCCCCAATGGGCTGTGGTGGCCCAAACGGCCTCTGGGAGGTCAGGGGCTTGCCTTCTCCCCTGGGCACTTTGCACCCAGCAAGGTGAGCATCAATTAGAGCACCCGGTTTGTTGAAAGATCTACCCAAGTCAATCAATCAATCGATTCAAAGATTTCAAACACACAGTTAAAGGCCAACTGTCTCTTCAAATCCTAACTGAAATAAGCTGGATTGAATTCTTGGTAAATCACCAAAGGCTAAAGGATCATATGAAGCTGGTCAGCACTAAATATCCTGTGCAGCTCATAAAGCAAAAAATATTGATTTTGGGGGGGTTTTGTTGGGTTTTTTTAAGAACTTGGAAAGGCAAAATAATTTTAAATGTGCTAAACCTTTAAATTAAACTGAAAAAAAATCCAAGATCTCTCTCTGCTGTTTCTGGAGCCAGAGCATTGCAGTTGTCTGCAGCCCATAGCTAAAGCCTCAGGAAAGAGGTTTGCTGTCAATACTTATTGCAGGTATCTCTTTGCCACTTTTGCCCTGGAGGACACTAAGCACTGCAACGTACTGCAGGCTGCCTTCAAACTCCAAGCATTCTTCTGACCCATTTTCACATCCTTTTGGGTCAGTCCATCCCTCGGTTCTGCTGCCACAACACAAGTGTCGTGGGTGGGAGAAGGACACGAAGATGCTGCTTTCTTCCTGCAGAACGCAGATCTTGTTTTCACACTGCAAATACGCACTTGTGGTTGCAGCCTCAGTCTGAAGAGCAGCTCCCACAGCCTACTGCAGAGCTAGAATCATGCTTGTGTTCCTAGAAACTAGACTACATATATTCCTTAGCATCTATGGTGGGACAGATGGTTAAGAGACCCTTTGTCTGCAGCTCTTGTTTTACAAGCTCTTTAGCTGATGCTAACGATGGTGCCTCTGCCTCCTTCTACTTCTGCCTCCTTGGATTCTTCCTTGTTCCTTCCAGGCTGTCTTCTCAACCCCTTCCTTTTAAGCAAGAGTCCGTCTCCTGTGTCACTGAACTTTGGCCACCAACACTGTGGTTTGGCACTGCTCCTCCTTTAAATCTGCTGCTCCTCAGTGCCTGGCTGTCCAGCCTGCTGCAGCTACATAGCCCCAGGTCTCCATTAGTTTGGCTGTCGCTGGAGCAAGCACCTGAAGGAGGAGCACTTTGTGTCCACCCATCCATCTCCCTCTCAGCAGCCCCTTTCCTTTCACCTGATGGCAGCTCCCCCAGGTAGTTCAGTGTCAGCCCACTGCCCTCTGCCAGGCAGCTCCTTCTGACCCTCTGCACACACGCTGCCGAGTTGCAGTCAGGCGTTTGTCACTTAACATCTTGATTACTGTCAGTGCTGTGATCTTGAGGGCTGCTCCTCGCCAGGTCCCACCCTTTGGTTTCTGTTGCATGCTTCATGACCTGCACACGGAGACAGGAACACATCAGTGGGCACGGGGATGGCCCTAGGCACTCGGAGCAGGGTTTTCTCTGGCCAGGAGGCAGCCAGGGGTGGGGGAAATTGGGTTGACCCCATCTCATCTCAGCTGCCCCAGGTTTCCCACACTGAAGGCTATTGCAGACAACCGTGTCTGAGAGCTGTGGGCAGAGCTGCTCTCTAAATGCATTCGATGGCAATGAGCTCCTCAGTGCATCACAGGAGAAGGTACTTCCTTTTGTTTGTCTTCCATGAGTTGCGGGATAATCTCATTTTGTTTGTACATAAAGAGAAGTTGTGAATAATCACTCAGTAATCACCTTCCCTGTGCTATTCACGGCTTTACAAAACTCTAATCACATCCCTCTTCATTCACCTCTGTTCAAGGCCAGAGCTCTTATTATTTAGTCTCCTTACAATAAAACATCTATTCTTCCAGCTGGGTATGATGCCCCCCTTGTTCCCTCACTCCTTGGTGCTGCTCCCACAGCAACTGCATCTTCAACATGCACCAGCCACCCTGGAGATGCTGTAGGTCCAGCTGGTTTCTGCTCTGGGGTGACCCCCTCAGCTCTCGTGTTGGGAGAGTTGGAAAGAGCCCAAGGTATTTGTGGTCCAGCTCCACAAAGCACTGTCAGGAAGGGGAGGAGAACCAGCAGCCATTCAGAGAGGGATGTGGGTCCCAGTCTCAGCCCCACACATGGTGGTGGGGAAACCTGGAGGCAGCTGCCTGTGCTCAGGCAGGAGTGGGGAGCTCTGTGCCCTGTGGCTGTGACCAGAGCATTCAAACAGAAAGGACAATGGCTTGGAAACATGCCTTATGCAGTTAATAAAGGAGCATTTGCTCCACTGAAAGGGAGCACTGTGTCTTCCCTTGGGGGAATTCTCTTCCTGTCTTCTATGGGGCAGATGTTTGCCCTGGTGACATTCCCCTGTGGAGGGACGACAGAAGCCTGCAGACAGCCCAAACCTGTGCAAGGGAAGAAGTCTGCATGGACAGTACAGCAGGAATTGCAGCTTTCATACCAAGGGAAGTTTGCTGGGAATATTCACAGTGGCTCCTGTTGTATTGCCTGGGGTTTGCAAAGCAACCTCATGGGCATCAGAGGAGGAACAGGACTAGAGGGGATGTTATTGTCTGTGTATGAGAGAAAGGTGCTTGTGCTGGGAGTAGTGCTGTTGCAATGTGGAGATCGGTGTGGGGAAGTGCTCCTCTTCCCACATGGGGGGAGAAATGTCTCTTGTCCCCTGTTTGTGTGCAGGGGAGGCTTCACCAGGCCAGAGCAGGGCAGTGTCTGGGGAACTGGAAAGGACTGGGTGGGTTGGAAGCATAGAGGCACCAAGTGGTGGGACAGGAAGGATTGGTAGTGCTGGGGGTGAAGGGATATGTGAGTGGGCATGGGGGGTGAGGGTGATGCCCAGGACACAGGCTGGTGGGGTCAAATCAGAACAGGATCACACAGCATCCTGCAGGCACTGCTGCAAGAGGGAAGGGCTCAGCCACAAGAGCACTCCAGTGTTAAGGTTTGGGGATGCACAGCTTTAAATGGGACCTGGCCACCAGACCTGAGGGGTGTGATGTTGAGAGATCCCCTGTGCAACCACCACCTGTAGCCAGAGGAGTACCTTAGCTAAAGGGCTCAGTGCTGGTGATGGGAGTTTCTGGCAATGGCCAGGGTCCCCAGACTGCAGTTTGGAGGAGCCTGGTATATCCAGGAAGGTGGGCTGAGCCTCGATTATTTATCTGCCTGCCCATCCCAGCAGTGGCTGGAGGCTATCAATGCACAATCAATAGTACATTGCAAAACCCTGAGCCGGCTGTGGAGAATTTCTGGTACTTCTCCTCATGCGGGATAACAACTGTGTTTAGGATGGGGTTTGGCTTGGATTCTCTTTTCTCTTTTATTTTAATGTAATTGATTTCCTTTGTTAGCTTGGCCAGTAACTGTTAATGGGATGATCAGAGTTGGGTAAGAGAAGGAAAATGATAGGACTTGTTTGAACATTGTGTCCTCAGCAAGCTCCCATGGTGGAAAGGCAGAACTATAAAGGTCAGAGAGCCCCTGGGTCCATCTGCCTTGTGTGGAGCCTCTTCCCACTGCCAGGCAGGCTCCGCAGGGCATGCGCTGTCCCAAGTATGCCACTGTCATCACTATGGGCTGGGACATTGTCTTCAGCAGAGATGGGAACAGTCCCTTCACTTCACCAAGCATTAAATCAGAATAAGGGCTGGAGCCAGCACAGGGGGTTGAAGCCAGGACTGATGCTTGTGGCAGCTGTAGCTGGTACCAGAGGGGACTGGATGCCACTCCACCAACCAGATCCTGGGAGCAGAGACTGAGTGCTGGGATGGGCAGCTGTGATTTGCGATGCTCTTTTCTCCCAACACTTCCCAGCAGACAGACTGCTCCACACAATGACAAAGGCTGGCCACATCAGGTTGAGCAATAGGTGTAAAAGCTCCCTGCTTTCCCTATCTCCCAGCCCAGGCCGGTATTTTAACACCCCCACACACCACCACCACCACCCCCCCCCCAGCACAGTGAGCTGTGCATGGTGACTGCAAACCTCTGATCAAATATTCCCTCCTTCCCTCCCCCTGCCCCATGCAAGTCCGAAGTGCACCATCAGTCAACAGATGACTGAGATTCCGTTTTCATCAACTGGCAGGCCATGGCAGACGAGGTCTCAAATGTTAGTCAAAAGCAAACACTAAAGGGCAAAGTGAGAGCCGGGTGGATTTGTTTGCCTGGCCTGTGACTCGGGAGGTTTTGGGCACTGGGATGCTGCAGCAGGGGAGGTGCTGCCCAGCAGAAGGGTCCCGGCGTTGTGCAAATGCCAGCGAGGAATGGAAGTGCGATGCACAGCCCAGGGAAAGGAAGAGGTTGCTGGAGAAGAGAGCAAAATCTACCATCTATTTGCCAACAGAGGACATCGAGCCAGCAAGCAGTGGGGCCGAGCTCTGCAGCTCAGGTCACAGGAGGCACAGGCAAGCCGGGATGCTGCCTCTTTAAAACGTGTAGGAGCTGGGGAGAAAAGACGCAAATGAGGAAGCCGGCTGAAAATTAGTAGAGCAGAAAACTCCAAATGATGCAGAGCTAATTCCTTAAGTGTCAGCCTGGATGCCAGACCCTCCGCTTCCCGGCCCCGCAGCACCCCTGGCCCCGGAGCCAGCCCCCTGCGCCCCGGCAGCGCTTAGGGCCGGTCCCTGCAGCGCTCCAGGGCTCCTTTCCGCGGCCGCAGCCCCGAGCATCGCTCAGCCCGGCCGAAAGGGCAGGGGAAGTTTTTTAATATACTTTTATTGGTCTGTAAATTTCTTTTCCTTCCCCCACCGGCTCGGATCGATGTTTGCAGCTTACTGAAGTCCCAGGCACGCAGATTAAATCCTCTCCCTCTATTACACTAGATGGGCTTTTATTCTCACTCTGATCACTCGGAAATAAACACAGTGTGAGCAAGCGGGAGGCGGAGGGGGGGGGGGGGAGGCAGGAGGAGGGGTAGGGGTTAACCAATTTCAGGCCTGTTTATTCCCTACTAACCTCGGAGCTCACCGTCATTAAACAAGTCACTTGGTCTGCGAGCTGCTGGATCCCCTGGCTTCCACTCCGCCTGCCTTCCCCTTTCCCCTGCCCTCCTGCTCCCTCCCTCCTCTTCCCTCTTCCTTTCCCCTCTTTTCTTCCCCCCTCTCTTTTCCCTCCCCCATTATTTTTAGAGGAACAATAATAATTAGGCAAAGCAGCCTCTAACACAATTCTTTCAGCCTGAGCAGGCAATTAGGACAGGCAGAGTGAGGCTAATGAACGGTGCATTGGTTCCCCCCAGTCCTTGCAGCCTGGCCCCCTCCGTCCGCCCCCCACGTCCCCGCAGACGTGTGGATCTGCTCCCGAGCTGCCTCTTCTAACGCGGGCAGGAGCTGGCAGCCAGCGCGGCCCCCCAAGGCCACGGGCAGCCCAGCCGTGATGAGCCAGGGAAGGGGGAGCCGGGCGTATGTAGCGAAGGGTGATGAATGGGAGCTGGGAGCTGCGGGCAGGGGGATGGGATGGAGATGGGCTGCACAAGAGCTGCCAAGCTGCGGCTTTGGCAAGGGGACTTGTCTACAGAATAAGAGTGACAGGCCGTGCGCTGCCCCAGGCCCTCTCGTGTGCAGGGGAGCAAAGGCAGGAGCTGGGCATCTCCCTGGGGCTCAGAATTGGATGGGAGCAGGAGCTCCTGGGTCTCACTGTGTGGAGGGGAGGGCAGGAGAAGGACCCTGGTGTTACCTTATCATAGATGATAAGGCAGAGATGAGGTATAGGGCTGAGGAAGGGAAAGCCTGTGTCATGGAGCACATGGAGCACAGCATTTGGTCCCCCTGATGCTGGCATCAGCCATGGGATTGGTGACCCTGCCCACAGATGCCCTGGTGATGACTCTTCCCAGAGGTGCTCTGTGGTACCCAGGGCCAAGCAGCAGCACTGAAATATTCACGCCAACCTCGCTTTGAAGACAGCATGATTCCTTGGGAACTTGCTGTGTGTCTTAAATGGAGCTGTCTGCTCCACATAGCTGCCTGGGCATGATGAGAGCAGCGGGGTCCTGCAGGGCTGATGAGGTGCCAGGAATCAGGAGATGTGTCTGCTTTCCATTTGCAACGTTCACACCCTCAAGAAGGATGTGGAGCATGGCCCATGCAGATGATGTCCCAGCGGGACAGGGGACCAGCCCTCAGGGTGGCCATGCTGCCATGGGGGCAGTGCAGTATCATAATCCTATTGCAGGTGATGCTCTGGGAGCAGTTGGCTTCAGGTTAAGATATGCCCATAGCTGACATGACAAAGATGCATCATGTTGGTGCTGTGATGATAGGGTGGGAAGTGCCAGAAACACAGGTGACAGGGTAAGAGGTGACGGAGAGGGAGGTGGCAGGTGATATAGAGATGTCTGTGGCAGACTCCCATGGCAGGAAATGCTGGAGGTGTTGTGGTGGCTGGAGGGTGAAATGTAGTGGTGGTGGTGTGGGCTGCCAGGGCACTGCTCCATGGCTGACGGGTTGCCTTCTGCACCCTGCCTGGGAGGTTTGGATAGGAACCCCGTGCTTAGCCACCTACTTGTATAGGGTGCTGAGAGATTTCCCCAGCATAGAGCTGATGCTTGTCCCTGGTGTTCCACACTGATCCAAGTGTGGGGCCGCAGACATGGGCATGCAGTGGAGAAGGGGACACTGGGGACTGTGGGTGCTCACATGGATCTTATGCTCCAGTGTGGTCACAAACTGGCCCTGGGCTGCCTCAGACTCAAGCATCCCTGGTTTTACTGGAGCAATGGGAGCTTTCGGTCCCCTTCCTACTCAGCATACAAAGGCAGTGTAACACGTAATGGCACCTCAACACAAGAACAGAGCTCTGCCTTTCTGCCTAGTCAAAGAGCCTGAAAGCTGTCTGTGTACAGCCTCCCGCTCTGCAGCCCACCAGAATGTATCACAAATCCCAATGTAATTTGCTGTCCCTCAGGCCGCTCGGTATTACTGCTTTCCAAATGTCTCTCTCCCAGTCTCCATGGTGTTAAATTATATTTCCCCAGCTGGATTACTTTGCATTTGTTCAGAATGAATTTCATTTGGCTATTTCCTTCCTATGCCTGACCCTGCTTTCCCAGTGCATTATCTTTTAGCTCTTTGTCCTCACCAGGATTTGCAGCACCTTCCCATTTCATATCCTCTGCAAATTTAATTAACATGCTCTTTACCCTCCCTCTTTCAGATCAAATGAAGATGTTAACGGCAAGCAGACCTGGCGCAGATCTAACCACTAACCACTAACAACAATACAAGTACCTTGCACTTAAATTATGCACTTCCCATCAGAAGATTTCAAGGGCCTTTGCTGCACTGGATAAGTGTAATTATTAAAGCTGGGAACTCCGCTATGCTGGGGAATTTAATACTGAGGTCTGCCTGAGGGCATATGTCTTGTTGACTGTGGTGTTACCATAGCCCTTGACAGTCCTGGGGCAGGTGTCCCTGCAGTGTTGTGCCTGTTGCTCCGGTCTGGCTTCATGGACACAGAGGTCCCTGGGTGGGGGACCCCAGCTTGAAACCCCAGGTTCAGAAGAAGCAAAGTGGTGACCCAGCAACTGGCTCAGAAGTGTCTCTGATTCCGGTAAATGAATCAGTGACATGCTGTAATTTTGATGAATTAGGAAATGATCACAGGATGTTTCAGTCATTGTCTGTGGTCATGCAATGGGGAAACAAAGGCACGGAGGTACTGGTTAGTGTGTTAGGCACATGGGCTGTGATTCAGCTGCCTTTGGGTGACTGGAAGAGGGATATCCCGGGTTCTGGCTGCTGGAGCAAGAGCAGCCCTGTGGAGGGTCACTGCCCTGAGCTCCTTTGGGATGGGAGGAACCCCCTTTGGGCAGGGCTGGCTTCTGAGGATGTGCAAATCCCAGCTTGATTGCCTCTCACCACAGACTGGAGGCTTTTGCCCTCCTCCTGTGCCCTGAATGGGGAGCACAGGCTGGTTCTTCCTATGGGAGTGGCAGGGGCCACCCCTGCCAAAGAGCCTGTCTAAAATCCTGCTTTGGTTTCATCTTCATAGCAACATACAACTGTGTGGCAACTTGAGCTGAGTGTAAAAGCGGTTTGCAGGACACCGTTACCAAGCTCTTTACAAAGAATGGCCATTTTTATTTTGACCTGTTTTCCAGCATTTCATAGAATCCCAGACTGGTTTGTGTTGAAGGGACCCTAAGGCTCATCCGGTTCCAACCCATGGACAGGGATACCTTCCACTAGAGCAGGTTGCCCCGAGCCCCTTCCAACCTGGCCTTGAACACTGCCAGGGATGGAGCAATTAAGTGGTCTCATCTTGTTAGTGTTGCCTTGATGATGAGTAATGTATAACAGCTCCTGCTTTGGGTGATGCTGTATTCCTAAATCTCCATTGTGTTCTGTGCCTGCGCATGCAAGTACAAGCCTATTTTCTGCCGTGACCAACTCCAGCTAAACCAAGCACAAGAGATACCATTGAGAGGAACGATGCTTCAGTAGCATCCTGCTGCTTCTGTGCCCTGAAAAGGAGTTTTCTGCACCCATTGCTCAAACTTTCATCTTTGTATTGTGTGACACCGCACAAGTTGTCCTCAGACCAGAGGAACTGAGCGTGCAGGTTGTCAAGAGCAAATCCCTATGGATACAGCTTGGGCGCAGTGGAGGATGGAGCAGCACACGGTGCCCAGCATCTCTGCAGAGGACTCTTGCTAAGACTGGACAGCTTGCCCTGCAGCCGGAGAAACCTGCAGATTGCTCTTGAAAGGCACTTGCATGGCTTTTCCTTCGCTTGGCTGGAACTTGCATGGCTTTCCTTCTGATGCCCCAGGTCCACTACTGCCCCAGGCTCCTGCCTTGCAGCAGCAATGCTGTTATTCAGTGGCTGTGCCCTTGTGATATTTTTCTTTCATAATAAACCAGCTGATATTCTTGATTTTCACAGCAATATTTCAGAGCTAAGCAGGAATTCAGCTGCTATTTATACCACAAAGCAAATAAACCCCAGTGCCATTTCAGGAGAATATTGATATGGCACTGAAGAGGGGTGAAAGGACTGTGAAATCCCAGCTTGAAATTGGTCGCATCTTTCTAACACTGGAACAGTGAGCTCCCAGATCTGCTCCTCCTAAGAGGAGTGGGATTAAGAAACCGAATTTCTCATATGATAAACCCCCATTCATCCACGAAAGAAATGAGCTGGCACGTCTGCTGGGAGCTGAGTTTTCCAACCCTGGGAACCCTCTGGCCTGGCTTTCTGGGTCAGGTCTGCCTCAAGTTGTTCCTGTGGCAGTGGCTCCAACATTGCTGCTAACTGATGAGTTAACCATTACCTAGCAACTAGTATTCCCATAGCTCATTTCTTAATAAGCTTCCTTGCTTTTCCATAAGTAGGAGTTTGGACACCTCACTATTTTTCCTGCTTAAGCCATATTTCCAGCCCCCATTGGCAGTGGCACCCGGACTTCAGCTTAGGAGCCATGGCAGTGACTCAAAGAGCTCCTGATAAACACAAGTCCCCTCAGCGTGCACCTTGCATGCATTTCCAGTGCAATCAATTGTCTCCAGGTTTGCAATATCCATCCTCATCCGTGCGGAGCACAGAGCAGGCTGGCGAGGACCACTCTGGGCTGCATGCTGTGCTGGAAATGGAAGATAGCTTGCACGCCTGCGCATCAAAGTCAGGGTTTTTTTTCCTTTCTTGCTGTTCTCTGCACAATTTATTATCAGAGAGTTGTGCCCATCTCCTCATGTGGCTTGTGCTCGCACACGCGCATCCAGGCACAGCTGAGCGCAGCCCTTCGTGTCAGTGAGCTGCGAAAGTTACTGCACTGGATTTGATTAACTCAATCCAGGTAAGTCATCTTGGCTGCAAATTGTCTTCTTCCTGGTGCCAAGGCTGCTTGGCCAGCACATCACACCTCAGCAGCAGCAGCAGCAGCCAGCTCCTCCCAAAGCTGGAGGCTGCGAAGTGCTGGTTACTTGGCTGGCTGTGGGAGTTGCCCACTGTGGTGCAGAGGGTCTGCGTTGGAAATGAGCGGGATTGGAGGAAGGAGGTGGGAGCATGGGAATGTCTGAGAGCAGGCGCTTGTTGGGTGAGAAGTGGGCAACCTCAGTAGGAATCTCTCAAATTCTCAGTGCCGTGAATTTCATTTTGTCCCGTTAAATTATTAATCCAGCAATAAAACTCCATCCCTCCTCACCATGCTTCAAAGCCCCAGTCAGAGACTCATGTGGTGTTTATCTCCCACTACACCATGAAGGAGCCTGAGTGCAGGCAGGGAACTGAGGTGATGGGATGGTCCCAGAGGAGGGAAAGGGAAGCTGGATGCACTCATGTTCCTGAGCTGGTGGCTTCTGGTGTTTCTGCACCCCAGGAGAACATGCAGCAGCTCAGTACCGAGAGGATACAGCCGTATCTTGACACTGCAGAGTCACCACCAGCTGGTACCCAGAAGGCATCAGAGGATGGGGGTTTTGTGCTACAAAAGGCCTGATCATAACATCAGCTTGGTGGATCTGGTTCTCACTCCTGCGCTCAGAATGGGGTTGAGAAACTTCACTGCCTCTAAGAAACCAATGCTTTTTTGGCCAGCTCGGATGCCTTCACCTGGCCCTTGGAGTGGCTCTGCGGGGGCAGGTGAGGGGCCTGCACGTAGTGGTTTGAATGGGAACAAGCTGAGACAGAGGGAGAGGATGGGGACCAGTGGGACCAGTAGGACCAGGAATGACACAGCAAACCCAGGGGAGTGTCCTATGTACAGGGCTGGGAGCCTCTGCTCCACAGTGGGTCCTGAATTCATGGGTGCTTCCACCCAGGCTGGGACTTTTCTCTGTTATGCCAGGACTATGTGGAGCAGATATGCTGGGAAACACAGGGGCAGTGCTTTCCAGCTTCCCAAATGCCCTGGGAATGGTAAACCCTCCTTCTCCAGCAGCTACAGAGCCCCATGATGCCAAGTGTTTCATTCCTGCTAGCAAGCCTGCATACAGCCAGGTTCACTGCCATTCCCACCCTACTCCTGTCCTGGTGACCCACTGCTGGGCTTTGAGAAAGGTTCTCTGTCCCAAACCTCCTCTTTCTAAGGAGTGAGATCTCATGAGTTATATGGGAGAAAAACGACCCTGAAAGCCCAGACAGACACCTGAAAGCATCTGGGTCACCCAATCTGTCCCCAGATTCTCCTTCTGCATCCTACTCTAGTTAACCACAGTGATGCCCTCGTGATCCCACCTCTCTGAGCACTGCTGATCCAGCCTGAGCGCAGAGGCGGCAGCTGCCTCTCTGGAGGTGGTGGAGCCCTCCTCCAGCTTGGCAAAAAGAAGTGCTATTGCCAGGACCTGCTCTGCAAATCTCTTTGAGGAAAGCAGAACAAATGATGTCCAGGATGGTGCAGAGCGTGCTGGGTGGATGGGCCACAGCTCTGCCTCCCACAGGGAAGAATGAGCAATATGTGGATTTTCCCTGCGTGGTGCCACTGCTCTGTGGAGGAGGGCTTGGAGGGGGGTACTGTGACAATGTGCACGAAGTTTGAGTGGAGAAAGCATCTTTGCATTAAAAGAAGATGGGAATTATTCTGGTTGTAGATGGAGAATTATGCATGGGGAGACTGGAATATGGGTTGCAGCAGTGTTTAGCATGAGCTGCCATAAAGAAAGGAAAATACTGTAAAAGGTAATGCCCAGCAGCAGCATGGCTACATATTAGAAGGCAAATGTTATTAGAGAGAATACTGCTTTCATGCAGAATAGCCTGGGAATGCTAACAAGGGGCTGTGGGAAGTCTCCTCCGTAAGGTTATGCTACCTACGAGTTGTTTTTATTTAATTCAAGCAAACCACAGCACAAAGGCTGGCTGATTCCAAGCCAATGTGACAGGGTTGTCTGAAAGAGTGTGTGTAAGGAGAAACCGCTGCAGCCAGGGTCAATAACCAAGAGCCCTCCCCAGGGTCGGCTGACACGGGCTGCCATGACCTTGTTGAACACACACCTTCTGTGCCAGGGTTGTGCTACTACCTGGTGGATGGAGGGGCAGGGGACAGGGGTATCAGTACTTGGGGACCCACCAGACCGACCGTCCTCCCTCCTCCCTACTGCAGGCTGCAGCATGAGAGCTGGGATCCCAGCCTGCCATTTTAAATGTTAGGGGTCAAGAGGTTTCCCTCAGCTTCCTCCCCAGGGATGCACGTTCCTCCCCAAGGATCCCACTTAGTTCACACCCCAGCAGGGAATCAGTGCTGGGTCTTGGTGGGCATTTGCCAAGCAGGAGGCTCTGTACGTGCTGCCTTCCCTTCTCTGGTTCCTCAGGAGGCTGATGTCCTGCTCCCTGCCTCTCCCTGCCAGCTGGCATCTCCACAACATGGAGTTTTACACCACCTTCCACTTGCTTACCCCGACTCACCATCATGTCACTTACACCACCATTCATGTCACCTCTGATTCTGGCCCATAACACGCAGTGTGTCACCTCAGCAGAGGATTAACCAGAGAGAGCTTTAGAGCCAGCCAAGCAGAAAGCAAAGCATATGTCATCTTTCCTTATGTTTACAGGAGAGAACATCACCTGGCGTCACCAGAGACAAGGGCACGTGTTGAGTGATATCCTCCTTGGGAACCAGAGCCTGATGTTGCTGCAGCTCCAGTGGTCCAAGGACATTGCCCAGCAGCCCTGCACGCAAGATGCTGTCCGTGGAGCCCCTCCACCAGCTGAACCCACAGTTGGAAGCTCATCCGAGCCTTGTGTCAGAGCACAACTACATCCACTTCCACTGTCTTGGGACTCAGAAGGGGAATATATATTTCTTCAGGGCACCGCAAGCGTAAAACCACCTGAAAGCAGAGCCCAGCCTGATCTATCTGGTCCTAAGGAGACTTAATTGCTGAGCAGTTTGCTGCAAACTTGCCATGAAAAGCTCGTCTCCTTTGCTGTGTCACCACACATTTGGCACTCCTTTTCATCACAATCTCTTTCTTTAATGTCTGTGTCTTTCAGAACTGCTTCTCCTGCAGTGTTTTTGCTCTTGTATTTCACACCTCTGGACAGCTCTGGTTGAGATCCTTCAGCATTGCTCCTTCATGAGCCCTGGGAGAGCCACGGTTCCATTCATTTGGCCCAGAAAGCTATTGTGGATGGGCAGGGAAATGCATTTATCCTCATCTTTTCTAAGATCTTATTTCTGTTGCTTATCAGACCCTGGCTGGCTTTTGTCTCAGTCACAAGAATACACAGTACCTGAGGGCTCATCTGTCTACCCAGCTTTTAAAGTGTTGTACTTGTCTCATCATCAGCTCATGTCTGCAGGAGCTAGTGTGTCAGCGTAATGTGTTACTACCTGCCATGGTGCCTGCTAGTTATCTGCTCCTTCTTCAGTGTCTGCAGCCCCCCCAGCTCATGCAGAGACAGGCTCTGGGAGAGGGAGTAGCAGAGGAACTTCCTCCTAGAGACTAATTGCCTGAAGGCTGTTTTAATATCCCCATGGAACAAGATGTTCTGCTTTTATTTCTGTCACAGCAAGGGTAGGGATTGTTGCAGGGGACTGTCATGGGCACCCAGTTGAAGGGGGTGTGCTGGCGTCCCATGAGGGATCTGCATATGTCCACATGAACATGGTCAGGAGAGTAATTCCTGCTGCAAGTAATGTTGCTCATTGTGTGCCAGCAGTCACCTGTACCTGCCAGTGCTGGGGAGAAATAAGCCTGTGTCTGGTTTTTAGCCATTCCTGGGTGCAATCATGCTCTTGCATGGTGGGCCTTCCACCTTTCCTGTGCTCCTACAAGACCACAAGGCGGGTATGCAGTCAGGGATGCTGAACCACACCAGGATTTGTAAATCCTCTATCTGCATGTTAGGAACGTTGAATCCAAATTTCAGAGAAACATGGAATGGTTTGTGTTGGAAAGGCCTTGAAGCTCATCCAGTTCCAGCCCCCTGCCATGAGAAGGGACACCTTCCACTAGAGCAGGTTGCTCCAAGCACCTGTGTCCAACCTGGCCTTGAACACTGTCAGGGATGGGGCAGCCACAGCTTCTCTGGGCACCCTGTGCCAGCGCCTCAGCACCCTCTGTCCTGGGTTCAGCAGTAGCAGTCATTTTTCTCCTTCTCCGTAGCTGGTGCAGTGCTGTGTTTTTGACTTTCAGCCTGGGAACAGCACTGATAACACCGATGGTTTCAGTTGCTGCTCAGTATTGGTTACTCTGACCAAGGACTTTCTGAGTCTCATGCCCTGCCAGGGAGGAGGGGAAGCCGGGAGGAAGCAGAGACAGGACACCTGACCCAAACTGACCAAAGAGGTATTCCATACCAGAGCACGGCATGCCCACTGTGTAAACTGGGGGCAGTTACCGGGAAGGGTTAGATTGCTGCTCAGGTTGGGCTGGGTATCGGTTGGCGGGTGGTGAGCGGTTGTACTCTCTTCCCTTGTTATTTTCCTTATCATTATTGTTATTGGTGGCAGCAGCAGTGGTTTGTGTTATACCTTAGTTACTGGACTGTTCTTATCTCAACCCGTGGGAGTTACATTCATTCTATTCTCCTCCCCATCCCTCCAGAAGTGGGGGAGGGGGAGAAAGGGGGAGAAGTGAGCGAACGGCTGCGTGGTCTCTGAGTGACAGGCTGGACTTAAACCATGACACCCTCATAGGTATTTCTGAGCCTTTCTATCACGTACGTGTGCCATTGGTGATGTTACCCAAATGATGGAGGCTGGACATAGCTGAGGACTTTGGGTACCAAACCCAGAGATTCTGGCCTCCCCAGTTTGCACTTAAGAGGGGCCAAAGGTGTCCAAGCATGCCCACTGGAGTGTCTGTGTGCACCTCGTATTCCTACATCTCACACTTACCTTAGGCTTAGCATGCATTCTCTTATGACTTAGGCAAGTACAATGAGTTAGGCACATGCGCAGATACTCTTCCATCTGTGTGGCTATTAAGTCTGCTTTTTTTTTCTAAGTGGGAATATGAGGGTCTCTGGTCTTGTAGGAGGCATCAGGAGCTGGCCAGTGGGCAGGAGAGGGTGAGCTCATGCATGCGTCCGTGTGCAAAGTGCCTGGCACACCTCTAATGAGGATGATTGAAGGCTGAGTGCAGGATGATACAGAACAATGTAAGTAAGTGGTTTTAGTGTCAGCAGTCTTCAAACTTGCTGTCAAAGGGAACATTTAAACGATTTTCCTGCTACTCCAACGCATTCAGGTTATATTTATACCCAGAGAAAACTGGTGCTATAAATGTCAGGTTTGGAGAAGGGCTGGCTGCATCCATCAGACGAGGAATTAGAAAGTAAGGAGGAATGATGTATCATTGCCAGCTGACAGACCTGTCTGGAAAGAAAATCCCTGGGGCCTGTCCCATGCCATGGTATGTCCCATGGTGGGGTGTCTGCTCTAACACCCTGTGTTTGCACACTGTGAGTGGAGCAGGCAGGGCTCCAAGCTGGACAGAGCTTGGAGGGGGAAGTGCCTGAAGCCAGCTTTTAACAGAACACAAGAGAACTATAAATAATGGTGAGATTTCTGCCTTGCTGGAGTGAGAATAAAAACAAAAGAGATTGCAAAGAAGCCCTGCCCTGCCCATTGTCCACGGGCTTCATGCCTTCTTCTGGGCTTATTCTCAGCCTAGCAGCTTTCAGCGGTTTCCAGCAACCCTCCACAGTGTCCCCTGGGTCGCTTGTCCCTGTCTCCAGCCTGGCTAGGTATGTCCCCCCGGCCCTTCTCAGCAGCCAGGCTGTGCATGGGGTCTCTCTCCTCCGGCTTGCTGCCTTTTGTAAAGGCCTGATGGTCCTGCTGCCACCCCTGCAGCTGGAGGGTGGGCTTGGTCCTTCTCTGGCCTTGGGGTTTGGCTCCTCTGGTTGGGTCTTTGGTAAAAGTGGTTGGTGAAGTGTCCCTGCCTATGGCAGGGGGTTGGAACTGGATGATCTTAAGGTCCTTTCCAGCCCAAACCAGTCTGTGATTTTGTGATTCTATGACTGCCAGCTCCTAGCCCCAGCACTCCCCAGGCTGTCAGCATTTCCAGAGTACCAGTGGGCAGTAATGGCCCTCCATCCTAAATAGTCCCTCTTAGGAATTCCCTGTGGAGTGATAGGGTTCCTCTCTTCTCCAAGGCATCTCCATGCATCTCCTGCCACCATCCATCACAGCTGGTTGCCTGTTCCCCAAAGCAGGGGAAAGTGAGAGAGACACACTGGGGAGTGTATCAGAAAGGGAGGATACTGGGGCTGGAGCACCACCAAGTGTGTGGCTCTTGGGAGGGTGGAGATGCATGACTCGGCCCTTCTCATCCCCCCAGGGATGGCCCAGCACTTGCTTTTGGGGGAGTCAGACCAAGCAGAGCAGTGCAAGGTTTGAATGTGTGTAAGGAGATGAGATACATGCAGGGAATTTCAAAGGCTTTGTATGCAATTCCTGGGATGTCTGCAGAAAGCCAGAGCTTTCAGAAAGTCCTTTAGGATATCCTGGGTAATGAGGGATGGTTCTCCAAGAAACATTGGCTGTCCTTCATGGACATCCTCCTTGCAGCTCAGAGTTAGGAGACCCCTCTGTGTGGAAGGAGGTTTGGATGCTTTTAGTCTAAGGTTCCTTTCCCAGTTCTGACATCTGTTCGATAATTCTGTTCATGCCCAGGCTCTATGACAAAGCCAACAAACTGTAATTTCACTGCACCTGGGGCATGGAGAAGACCTTTTGGTGGCACATATGTTGCAGTACAACAGCATCCAGGACGTTGCACAGCTCCGGCTTTGCTGTTGACGTAAGAAGGCTTTGTGAGATGGCACATCTGATGTCAGTGCCTGACCGTGAGCCAAGAGTGCTGCTGCTTGCAGAGCCCCAATCCAGCACAAACTCTGATGGTTCAGCTGTTCAAAGCATTCGGTGGAATTTGCTTTTCCCCAGCAAACTTCCTGCCGTATCCCATCTTGCCTGCCCTTTTACAGCCAGTGCGTAGCCAGGGTGAAGTTGGAATAAATAGCACGTTGTTGGGTGTTGCAAATTTGACAGGAATATGATGGTGTACTCAGACCTGATCCAGGTTAAGTTGGCAGTGGCAGGTGAAGCAGCTGCACACGGCTCCTGCTAAACAGAAATTCAGCTAATTGCTAGGTGAACAGAGGAAAAAATTGGCATTCCCAGGAACCTTTCATATATCAGCGGGAAATCATTCCTAGTTCAGCTAATGGGTCATGTTGACAAGTCTGAGAGCAAGAAAAGGTCAGCACTGCAGGGTGTGCAGGAGGGCAGGAGGCAATTCCAGTGGCAGATGCAACAGGAGCTCATCTCTGCCCTGAAACCTCCTCCAGCTTTGCCTCCCCCCAACCATCCCTCCACTGAGCGTGTGCTGACACTTGTGCCTCCTGCCTCCGAGCCATATGCCCTTACAAACTGCTCTGGGAATGGAGCCCAAGCACATCACTGCCAAATCCTGCACTCTGGAAAGGCAAAAGCACAGGTCTGGGTCAAACTGCATCTCTGCAAGACCTTTGGGTTGCACCTTTGGGGTTCATCCAGCCAGGATGCCTGTGGGGGAATTGCCTTTGCCCACCCTGCTGGCACCTTGGTCAAATGCATCCAGTCCAGGCACCAATTCTGCTGGGGTAACAGATCCTCTCCCATCACAGCAGCCGCCAGTCCCTTGCTGCTCTTCCCAGCTTCACCCGTCAAAGTGAGTGGAGCTGAAGTGCCTGCAGGTAAATGATGAATTTGGATGATAAGCCTGGCAAAAGGAGGTAAAAGGGTAACTTGTTCAGTCTGCAAGAGCTTGATGGGGAATAAAGCTCTGATTATGGGTCTAGGAACCAAAGCAGAAGGAGAGCCAGAGCCAGAAGTAGTACATTGGCAAATCCAGAATAGATAGAGAGGTCTAGAGAGCAATCAACTACCATGCCCCAGGGCTGTGGCCATTCCCATTTCTTGGTATCTTCACTCTTTAATTTCTTCACCAGAAAAATAATGTGGTTTAATTCAAACAAAATTTGGTTGAGAGAAGTGTCAACATCAGGGTGTCCTGTCAGTGCTCTGAGTGATAAAGTGATAAAGTGAGCAGCAACACATACCCTTGGACCATCTCTAGATGAACTGATCATTGCTCTGCATTTATAGGGGGTAAAAGTGTAATTCAAATCAAGTCATTTTAGTGCCTGTTGCCCACATTTGTGCTGGCAGTACTGCCTGGGAGCTGAGGGAAGCGGGGAAAGGGACAGGAGGTGAAGCTGTTCAAGTAGCTCTGGATGAATGGCCCTGGTAGGTGCCAAGGTCCTGACACTGCAGCTGGGCAGCAGTAGATGGTTTGGTATGATGCATATCCTCACACTTCATCTGCTTCTTCCGCCCACCACAGGATGTTTTTGGGACCTCTCTTCAGTGGTGCTGTGGAGTAGGACACAGGATGGGCTGAGCGCACAGCACCTCTCTCCTACAGAGCCCAGAGCAGATGCCAGGGAAGAGGAGAAGAACCCAGGCAAGCATGCACAATGTTCCCCTCTAATGTTTCCCATCCTCCCGCAGTCTCAGGGATTTCCTGGGCCAGGTATCATTACTGCGTTATGAGTAGCCCTCTGCGGACTTCTCTTCCATCCCATTTGCCCTTGAACCTGTAGGGATTTTTAACCGACTTTTGTTCTCTACACACTTTGCACTTCCCCTTCACAGGTCAAAATGAATACACAGTAGGGAGGTCAGGAAAGCCAGCCTCTTCTTTTCTGATGTACCATGGAACCAGAGATGGAACTGAGAAAGGATTCATGGAGCCCGGGAACATTTGCATGGCATCAGATAATGGAGGCGGCAGAAGGTGGAAGAGGGCTGAAATAACACCCTGGAGACTCTTGTCTGGATTCAGTGTCTGTCAGGGTCAGGTTTCTGCAGTAAAAAGCAGAGAGAATTACTGTTGCCCCTTCAGGAGGAACTGGAGCTCCTGTGGGGGAGGAGAAGCACCATCCTGTCCCATCCCCAGCTCTCCAGCACAGTCCAGGCAGAGGGATGCTCATACAGCCTGCACCTCTGCCACAGCTCTACACAGCAATGCTCCTCCTGTCCTGGCTTTCAAGTGACCCCAGCAATCCCCAGTCAACATAAGGAAGGAACTGCAGGGCATCACCCCATCCTATGCCATGGGAGGAACAGGATCTCCAGGTGCACTGTAGTGTTCTGGGTTAACCCACATCAGCAGTTGGTTTGCTCTAAACGGGGAGGAGAAGCTCAGCCCCTGTCATGTTCACTGCCCAGTTCCCAGGTGGCTGCATGAGAGGATCAGGACCTCATAGGGTCTTTTCCTTTCTCTGCTGCAGCTTTGTCCCATTCACGGGGCTTTTGCCTTCCCACTGCTGCAGAAAACTGGGGCACTTCCAGCTGCTACCAGGTGGTCCCCATTGCCAGACCTCAGCATGGGGATGCTGTAGAGATCAGTGCTTTCTCCTGACCTGAGCAGCTTACAGAGTCTTATCTTTGTTAGACAGAGGATGGATCAGAAAGCCATACTTCTTGGTTGTAATCCTATTTCAAAAAACACTCTGAATCCCATGCCCCTAAGCAGGGAGATCCCGACTCAAGCTTCTTTCCCAGCTGATATGCCAGACACCTCTACCCTCCCCATGGTTTACCTACAAGCATACCCAGCACACAGGTCAGCTTAGGTCTTGACCAGTACAATGGTTCGTGGAAGGGCCCATAATTCCAGTTGTTTGCTCTATCCAAAGTAGGGATACTGGGCTGGGAAAATGAAGAAATGAGAATGTCTTCTCAGCCACAGAGCAAACCACAGCATTGCTGGAATAGCAGACCATTAGAAGGGGCATGCCTGCAATGCGTTCTCTTAGGCAGGGGGTAACAGCTCCCAGGGTTGTCCCACAAAACCTCTCCTGGCCTGCCCATATTGCTGCTCCCGCAGCTTCAGAGATGCCATGGCAGAAGTGAGCAGTTTAAAACACTTCCACACCTCTTTTCTTTCCATGCACTGCCACTCCCTTGCTCTTTTATTCTTTTCTTGGTTACTACTGCTGCTGATCTGCTGGAAAGAGAGTTTTCTTTTCCAGAGATCCCCCCCTCTGTGCAATTCACTCAGTGATGTACTGGTGCCCATTTAGGAGAGGACACTCCTAGATGTTTCACTACTGAGACACGCCAGAAAGATGAGCTAATGGCTTCACACAGCAGCTCGCATGCCAAAAGTCCTGGTGGTCCCCATCATCAGCCAGAAACCCTGGGATCCAGGGTTGTAAAACTGAGTACCACAAAGAGAATCCCTAAGGACATGTGGAGATGTGGGACTGTAAGACTCATCCACTGAGATTTTGTTTGAGTTCTTGCTCTAAAATGCAAACGTGGCAGCACTGGCCCAGAAGCTGTGAAAGCTGGGGAGTTTTCCCCATCTCAACCCTGCAAAGCCCAGTGGAGCCTGCCAGCTGGGCTGAGAAACCTCATCTTCCATCCGTGTGACAACTGGGAGTGTCCCAGAGCAGGGCAGGGAGCGTGGAGCCTTTGCAAAGTGCAGTGGTTTCATTTCTGAATCTCATAAATCTCCTGCTGGGCTCCAAAGCAGGTGTGAAATGCAGGATGCTGCTCGTGTGTCCTGAGCTGGGCAGGATTTACTCCATGTAAGGATACAAGCCTCTGGATGCACATTCCTTATCTCAGCAACAAGATTTATAGCGGCCCTGAGATTTATCCTGCCTGTAAAATTCTGTTAAATGAAGGGATGAGTTGTGCAATGACTATTGTTTGGGAATGCATTGTGTCTGCTGGCAGAAAAATGGCCATGTCTCTACTGGATCTCACATGGCTGCCAGGTGTGCTGGGACAGCAGCAAAGATGCTTCAAGGGGATACGAGGAGCTAGATGCTGCTGCCAGAAGGCTGCACCAGCACCCACCCTGGTCCTGCTGAAGAGGGACACATGGGCAAGGAGGGGTAATCCAACAGGTAGACTAAGGAAAGGTGCTGGGAAAAGCAGCTCTTTGACCATGGAGGGAGAGAGGGGCTCAGTGTGTGAGCTCAGTTGTGCAGCGCGGCACCTGCTCAGAGTGGGCGATGAGTGAGGACATCCACTGCAGGACGAGGGCAGGTTGCCATTGGAAATAGCTTCCTGGAGGGCAGGCTGTGGGCACCCTGCTCCCCAGGCTGGGCTCATTAGCTGGCAGGCTCGGTGCTGCTGGGGGAGGCGGTGCCGGGGCTCCCAGCAGAAAGGAGCTTTTGATGGAAACGAAGATTTTCGCTTTTGAAAAACCTGGAGTTGGGGAACGAGCCTTGGGGTTACCATGGAAACCCATCACTGAACCGTGCCGCAGCAGGAGACACAGCCACAGTGTCTCTGGGTCTGCGGTAGCAGAGCCCATGCAGGCACAAGACACCACCGGCCGCATCCCTGGGCTCTGTGTGAAGCGACCATGGACAGAAGAGGTGGAAAAAGTGGTCATCTGCCGGGATAGGTTTAGTTTGTGATGGTGGGAATGGGTTGGGGGTCAGGATACGGCCATGCTCATCACTAGCCACCAGCCCGGTGCATGGAACAAATCGCGATGAATAGCAACAGTGAGCAGCACGCAGCAGCCTCGCTGCAGATTGGCTGAGAGTTATATCTCAAGGAAGATCAATAGAACAAATTATAGCAGCAGAACAATATGAGAGCCCTGAAAACCCCAATTACTGACAACCTAATTAATCTGTTTTTAAACAAACATTATGGCAATACTTCAAGCAATATTAACGTGGCCACAGAAGTTTCACAAGGATGGCAAA
This sequence comes from Myiopsitta monachus, assembly GCA_017639245.1. NCBI lineage: Eukaryota > Metazoa > Chordata > Aves > Psittaciformes > Psittacidae > Myiopsitta > Myiopsitta monachus. Next base: position 36,634,034 of record CM029917.1, on the reverse strand, counting down.
GCAATTCTTTAGCCTGTGGCAATAGAGTGGGAAGGAGCCCAAAACCAGGGGGAGAATGGAAAACAATTGCTTCAATACAGCCACAGCTGGGGAAAAGCAAGTGCTCTTTCCAACACACAGCGCAGGGCCTTCCATATGCTATCCCAACACCCTGCAGGGCTGCAGATCAATAGTTCTGTAGAAAAACAGAGAACAAGGAATGGAGAAGAGAAAAAGTGATCATACATCGAACCAGCTCCTCCAGCCCTTCTAGGAAGAATGTAACCAGACAAAGGGATGCCAAGCCCAACCTTCCTGAAAGGAATCTGACCTGGAAACCTGACCCCCGAACAAAGCAGCATCCTTGGAAAAACAATGACGCTTAAATACACCGCTGATTGCTCCAGGGACTCCTGACACAATATGGGAGTGAAAGGGAAGCCTTAGCCTAGTCTAGCACAGGAAACCTTGTACCCTAGCTCAGAGGCACCGGAGATGCTGACATGCAGCCCTGCACACCCCAGGATATCATCCCAGCCTGTCTATCTGGATGCATCCTGGAGCAGCAGCGAGGTCCTGGGCAGCTGGAGAAGCCCCTGTGTGAGTGACAGCACCAGGAACAGTCCTGTAGGCAATATAATCCCTTGAAGTCCAATTGGATCCCTCCCTAAGAACAAACCAGCACTGACATCTGTGGCCTACAGATGTTCAATTGCAAACAGAGGGAGGTGTTCTCCTGCTTCCGAGATGACAAAAAAAGAGATAATAAAAATTGCTACATGAAGGAACTGGTAGCAAGTCATCTGACAACACTGAAGCAGTGCACCGACCCATCAGGCATGGGATGAAAATAACCAGCATGCAACCAGGCCCTGGGGCTGGCAGGGGGAGCAGGACCCTGGCACGCTGCACTGACAACAGGAACATCCTGGGCCCCTGGGTTGAAGGGATGCTGAGTGCCAGTGAGGGGATGCCATCGCTAAGTGAACCAAGGACACAGGGAGCAGGGCATCTTACACAGGTGCTGGAGAAAACTGGCATGTAGTGTGGCTCTTGGAAAGCTTTCAAGCTCTCTGGTAGAGTAAGATCTCAGGCTGTCTCTTGTAGTCTGCTTCTCAAGGTGCTTCTGGCCACTGCAAGGAGGGGCTAGGTCAGAAAGAAGACTAGGGTTCAGTGTAATCCTCCCCAGGAAGCCTGCTGCAGAAAGTATGCATCAGCAGAATGTGATGTCTTGTCTTGTGTAGGCAGAGAAATGTGGAGAGCAATGTATAAATGTGGCCAGAAGCCTGCGTCTGCAGTCCTGGCCTGTGCAGTGTACTCCTGCTCTGTGCAAGGACTGCTGCATGGCAGGCAGGCAAAAACCCACAAAGGAGAGGGAGAACTATTTGAAACCAGACACGCATCCACATGCATCCACATGGAGCTTCCACTGGAACTATTTCACGTTAAAAGACCCAACAGTTTGCCAAAACAGAGCTCAAGGGTGGATATACGCGGGATTTCTCATGGACGATGCTCTGGGAAGCTCCGCAGAAGGACATGGGAATGGATAGAGCAGCTCAGAGCAAAGGTTCTCTTAACCCAAGTGCTTTGTGGAGGGTATAAACCAAGATCAGTATGATTTCCCTCAACCCTTCTGGCTCTTGCCGTGTGGTGCACAGGCAATTCCCAAGGTGGTGGCTCTGTTTTGTGCTCGGCATTTTTTTCTCCCAAGAATTTCTGCAAAGGCTTTAAGTGCTGGCATGCACCTTTCAGACCAAGGGTGGGTTCTGTGGCTGGGAAGGAGGTTCCAGGAGCCTGGATGAGAAAGGACATGGATGGGATTCTGCAGCCTGTCCTAAGCCCCCAGTGTGCTTTGATTATCAAGGGGCCCTGATCAAATGATATCACTGTTGCAGGCAACTCTGGCTCCTGGCTCAGCTTCCCTCTTGATGGTCCTGGTGTGGTTCATGGGAATACCCAAGCCACACAAATCCCATTTTTGGGTTATGTCCCCCATTCCAGGCTCTCTGCCTGAGACCACTTCCCACAGCATCCCTCTCCCGAGTCTCAGTACAGTTTCTCCTTTCTCCCGAAGCTGTTGGTCCCTGCCCTCTGTGGGGTCTCCATGACACACACCTCTCTCTGGCACTGTGAACCACAGCAGTGCAGCCCTGCAGGAGGCAGCCTCAGGCAGGTGGGGAGAAAGCATCACACACCTTGTGTGTGTCCAATAGAGGAGCTGTCAGGTGGGTAATTAGATCCAGCACTGCGCTCCCTCTGAAGTCTACTTAGCAGTGTTTTAGCCAACTGCTCCCTGTTTGGGATTACTGATGTGAGCAGGGTGGGAAAGAGACAGCAGGAAGCTCCAGAAAGGAGGATTTGTGCTCTGGCTGGTGTGGGGGAGTGCAATCACAGGCTGTTCCTCGCAGGGGTTTCTCAGCAGCAGAGCATCTTATTCATCTCCTTCCCTCCTGCTCACAGAGCGAAGTCCCAGGCGGAGCAGGAAGCAGCTGCAGCCTGGATTACCTGGTCTGATTCAGTGCCCTGATAGAGCCCAGCTCCTTTGCTGCTTGGGGAGGAGGAAGGAAGCAACACAATAGCTGAGGGCCAGCGGAAGGATCCATGAAGGAAGACACCCTTCCCCACTTCCTATCTGTTGCCTTACATCTTGGGACACTGTCTGAGCAGCTCCTTCTCTTGGAGGAGGGGATTGTGTCTCAGCATGGGGCTGTGAACCTGTGCTCCAGATGCAGGAATTGAGCCCTCAAAGCACAGGTGAGCAGCTCACCCTCGAGGCATCCAAAGCCAATCTTCAAGCAAAGGATAGGGAGCTGATTCTGCAAGAAGCAGATGCAAGCAGCAAGTGCTGCTGATGTCCTGGATGGGGACCACAACAGCCACCCTGTCTGTCCCACTCAGCCCATGAAGGGTGACCAAGGAGGAAGCACAAGGCACCATGAGGTGCTGCAGCACTGTGGGACATGTCCCCCTCCTGCGGTCAGGGCACTGCTCTCCCTCAGAGACCCTGCTGCAGCCTGGCAGAGCACACCTTGACCGAAGCCACAGATGGCACTGCAGGCCTCACCTGCCTGCCACGACCCCATCCCTTTCACATTCTCCTCTCCATCTCATCCTCCCTCTTTGTTTCTCCGGCTCCTCCCTCACATGCTCTCATTCATGCAGACCTGCAGGGCTCCCTCTCTGCTGCTGAGCTGCCTCCAGGGACCTCTCCCTCTGCTTTGCTGAGATTATTACTTTTTGGATTTTCTCTTAAGCAATGGTAAACCCTCCTCAGAAGATGCAGTGCTCCACACAGGCTTCCTCGTGCAGGCCCTGCTCTGTCTGCTCCTCAACCCCCTGAGTGCTGCAGAGGTGGAAACTCAGATGCTGCGCTTGCCTGTATATCTCCCAATAAAGAGTATCAAACAGGAATGAAACACAAAAGTCATCCAGGGAAAACCAAAAGCTCCCAAGCCATTGCTGGGAGGGAGGAGATGGGAATGCCACCTGCCTGAACGTGATGAGGGAGGAGCAGGGAAACAGGAGGATTCACCTGCTCCGTGTCTGCACAAGCAATGTGTGGTGGGAAGCAATGAATCAGGAGATGCTCTACAGCACATCTGTGTAAGCAGGTTCCTGCCCTGGCCTGCCCCTGCCTCGGGACACAGATGCAGGCAGTGGTGGAGCAGTGCTGCTGCCTGTGGGAATAGCCGATTGCTTCCTGAAGCATGCCTGGATAAATGGCACCAGGGGAATTTACAGCAGGAACCTGAGGACAAGCTCAGCCCGTCTCCAAAGGCTTGGATTTCCTGGGATCATTGCTGGAGGACTCAGAGCACATGTCATTATCCACTATAGAAAGCTAGCAGATATTTTCTGGGATTTGTCCATACATTTAGCCCCGTCAGATTCACTTTCCCCTGGGATGGTTCTGGCATGACTGTTGTTTCCTGTTCGGAGCTGAAGCAGAGGACGGACAGGGGCACATGTGAATCATCCCATTCAGCACCCCCTGCCTCTGCCTAGAGCCTTTGCTGGGGGATGGTGGCTGTGCCGCTGACCTTCCAGCCCCATCACGCCTTGCCAGAGTTTATAATCTGAGATGCTGGATGTTTACATCCATTTCTTCCTGCAGCATGTGTACAAAAGCACCCTAAACCGGAGGCTGCTGGGCAGACTCACACAATGAGGCATCCTATGCCAGGGGCTATTCATCATCAACCACAGTCATGGCAGGGGACACGTTCATTTCAGGATATCTGTCCCTGCTTTCAACCTCCTCCACTGCAGTGCTACCTACATCCCCTTCTGTTCCCCATCCCATCCCATCCCCCCCACCATTGCCTCCCCTCTCTTTGCTCCTGGATGGACCAGCTGTTTCTTCTTTTTGCCATGAACATCCCCCACAGCAGTTGCTTGCTCTGACATCCGAGAGTTATTTAATATACATTTTGCTTCTTGTAAATGCAATTTGGTGGCTGGGAATGAGGAGGAAACCACGTGAGGAACAGACTCCCTGTGGACCTCTGGCAAGCGTTCAGCCCCTTCCGTGGTGCCTGAGGGACCTCAGCTGCGAGCAAGGCCTCCAGCTTCTTGGAGCATCTCTGCCTTACAAGGGTTAATGCCTGGTGCAGTTCCTGCTCCCAGCCCTGGCATTTCCTATTAGCCAGCCTGGCCAACACTGCTGCAGAGTGGGTCCCCTATGGCTGGCATCTCATCACCCCGCTGTCCCCCAGTGCTCAGGGTTTGGAAGGAGAAGCATGGTGAGGACCAAGAGTATCACTTTTCCCAAACCAACAGCACTGAACATGGATTTAGCATGAACAAAACACTGTTGCAACACCAGTGCCCTGCAGCTGTAGGGACCAGGCATTCCTCAGGCTCCTGGGTTGTTGTGGGGGTTTTGCTAACAAGAACATTAGGCAAAGCAGGGCTGCCTGGGTTTGGAGTACCACTGTGCCAAGTGGGTCAACAGGAGAGCTGGGACTGCTTGGGCAGCATGGGGGATGAGGGAGGCAGAAAGCAGCAGAGGGTCACTCAGAGAGCCTGGGAGAGGGTCTGCAGGCAGTCCCTGCTGAGAGCAGAGCACAGAAATGAGAGGCAGGCAGGCAGGCGATTGATGCTGCCAATAGCTGCATCTCTCAGTGCTAAGGCAGGGCGGAGGGGAACACAGTTCCTGGCTGATTTGCCATGATCCAGTCTGAGTGAGCGGTAGGAGAAGGGTGCAGGCTCTGCCCCAGGGTTCATGCCATGGTTTCACCCTGCCACTGAGCACACTCCAGCTCTGGACTGCTGCTGGGTGGTTGTACTGCTGTGTGCAATATTCACTTGCTCCTATAAACCAGTCAGCCTACAAAACACTGCAATGTAGATGCTGCTCACAGTGCAAGTGAAGAATATGACAGCCAAGTCAATAGCGCTGCAAAATAACTGCATGGGGCTTCTAAAGCAGCACCCAAGGGGGCTCACAGCAGGGCTGAGGTAACCGGCATCTTCATGGGCTGGAAATGAGGCTGACTCTGTGCTGAACTACAGCTTGCTCGGATGAGTTAACTGAGGGTGGAATCATGGAATCACACAATGGTTTGGGTTGGAAAGGACCTTAAGACTATCCAGTTCCATTCCCCCTGCCATGGGGAGGGAAACCTCACACTAGACCAGGGATATAAAACATAAGCAGCTATAAAGTTTCACTAAAGGTCCAGACATGCAAGGAAGACCAATTCTCCAGTGCACAACCGGCATATATCTGTAAGAAAGGAGACCCAGGGATGAATATGGAGAGTGCTCTCAAAGTATAACACTAGGAGGGCACCAACAGCTTCTCAGAAGGGAGGGATTATTAGGAAAGAGGAGAGCGTCACTGCTGCTGCAGCAGACTTGGAGCCATAGATGCTTTCCCTTTCCCACTCTCCTCCTCCATCCCACAGAGGTGGGACCTGTGAAGGATTTGTCTCAGTTTAGACACTGAAGAAGCCTAAACTGGGTGTGGGGAGGGGACTGGCCAGGTCCTGGGCCAGTTCTGCTTATGCTACATACTACCTTAAAGCCTTGCTTTAAAACTCTGACTTGTGGGCGATAATTGCTGGTTGCCTTTCCCATCCCATGCATGAGTTCTCCACCCTTCAGCCCTTCAAAGCTGATTCCATTTTTAATTTAGAAAGTGGTAAACTGAAGTTGTGTATTTTGCTTTGCATTTCTTTCATGGTGGTTCTCATCACTGCCTTCATTTTCCTGCCACCTCCATGGATCAAGGTGATATTTTCTGGTATAATTCCAAGGAGCTTCCCCTGTGCTCTGCCTGTACAGGTGAGACAGTTTTGTCTCCCGTGTGCATTACTTTTCACTGAAGTTGAATGTCACCAGATCACTTTCTGGTCCAGGCTCCCAGTCCCATGACAACATTTGGCAGCTCCTCACAGTCACATTTTGTTTGTCTGTCCATATTTATTTCATGCCATCAGTGAATTCTGCAGCCTCATTGCTCCCAGCCTTCCCAGCCCAGCTATGCCTGTGCTGAGCGTCGCAGCACCTCCCATATAAAGATGGGCTGAGATCACTGGAGCTGTTCAGGCTGGAGAAGAGAAGGCTGCATGGAGACCTCAGAGCAGCTTCCAGTGCCTGAAGGGGGACTACCAGGATACTGGAGAGGGACTGTTCATGAGGGACTGTAGTGACAGGACAAGGGGTGATGGATTCAAACTGAAACAGGGGAAGTTCAGGTTAGACCTAAGGCAGAAGTTCTTTACTGTGAGGATGGTGAGGCACTGGAACAGGCTGCCCAAAGAAGTGGAGAATGCTCCATCCCTGGCAGTGTTCAAGGTCCGGCTGGACAGAGCCTTGGGCAATGTGGTCTAGTGTGAGGAGTCCCTGTCCACGGCAGGGGTTTGGAATTGGATGATCTTAAGCTCTTCTCTAACCCAAACCATTCTATGGCTCCATGATTCAAGGGCCAACTCCCTCCCACCTGTGAAAATCACTGATTTTTTGTACCTTTTGCTCCCAATTTTCCAACCAGGTGAATTACCCATTAAAAGAATTTCCTTTTTGACCCGTAACAGGTTAATTTCCCAATGAGTCTCTGTTGCGGGATATTGCGCAAAGGCATTATGAAAACCCTAAGAGATTATATTGACCAGCTCACCCCTGGGCACATATTGATCCCTTCAGTGAATATTAATGGTGTCTGATGCATGGTTTCCTTCCACAGAAACTGAAGAAACTTTCTCCTGTCATACTCTATTTATTCTGTTATCTGGTGGCTCTATTCTTCCTTACAATTTCTACCTATTGATACAGAAGTCTGACCTACTGCTGTGTAAGACTCTACAACCCATTTAATACTTTAAAATCCCCCCCCCAAACCCCTAGTGCCACATCTGAAACCTTCCCTCACTTTGCAATAGCGACCATTTGAAGCTATAGATTATGTGTTACAGTTAGTAGATGGCAAATGTCATCTTTTCTTTCTGTACCATTTTTGGGTGAATCTCCCTGGTTCTGGCAATTAGTCCCTGTTCATGCTGCCAGATTGTCCTAAATTCTCTCTTCAAATGGCACTTCCATTTGAATCAATTCCTTTGATTTTCTAATATCAACCCAGAGAGTTACCTGAGGCTAAGCCAACCTTGGGGAACAGAGGAGTCCCGTTTTCTCCCTCTTTCCCCTTCCCCTTTACTTTCCTTCCTGCCTCTCAAGCTGACTTCCTCCCCCTCTCTTTTTCCCTGGGACTTGGGTTTCTCTCTTGCCAGCCCTGGTATCTTCTCTAGATTTATAGCCTGACTCTGTTCTCAATTAGCATGTTCCTTCCAGCTTTTATGGCTTCCAAGTCACAACATTTTCAAGACTATGGCAACATATTATAGACTGTACATGTAAAATAGGTATTAACTCCATCTATATCTTCCTAAACTCATAATTTCCATCTTCTGTTGAGCTCTCCAAAGACAACACAAGACTTGGAGGCAGATGTGACTTCAGACAGTGCTCCCTGTATTACCACCCCTGATGTGCCTTGGTGAACAAAGGGCCTTGTGCCATTCACCCCCTACCCTCACTGTTGTGAGACTGCACTGAGTTGGAAATGAATGCAGATGGCCTTCCAACACCTCTGCTGCTTATCTCCTCCTACAGCTTCTCAAGAGCTGTGCAAGGATGGTCAGATCTACCCCTACGCCAGGACAACCCCCACTGCTCTCCTCCAAGACTCCATGCCTCTTTAGTAGGAGCAGAAGGGGATAAGGAATCAGTCTGTGGATGGAGACAGAGCAGCTGCCTGCTGAGCTGGTAGGAAATGTCCTGGAGCAGTGGATGGCTCCCAGCAAGGTTCTCTGTGCTGTGGGATCTGCAGGCTCTATGTGTGGGTGTCCAGCAAACTCTTTCAAAATCTCCCAGCAGTGGACTGAGTGCTGACTTGCAATGTCTCCAGGCGTGCTTCCTGCCCTGGACACCATCAGCACCCTCAGCTGGGCTGCTAAGCTGCTGCTGAGAGAGGAAAGGAGGGTTCAGCTTGGAAAGGAATCCTGTGGCTCTCCTGGCTCCCCACAGCAGGAGGTTTATGTCTAGCAGCATCAGCAGACAGTGAACAGACACTTTGGATCTCCCTTCAGCCTTTGTTGGGGGACCCTCCTAAACTGCCTGCCTGCTAAGGGCTGATGCATGAATGCAGCTTTCCTCCTGCTACATCTCCTCCTCTCTCATTGCCCAACTTTATTACTTCATGAAATGAAGCTGAACATCCCTTAGGAAAAGACTGTAAACTCTGCCTGACTCACTAACTTCCTCTGCTGTAAACTGAGGTTGCATGACCTAGTGAGCCTGTGACTTGATGGGCCATCTCAAGACTAAAGAGAGAAATGTCTAGGAAGATAAGAGAGTGTTGTTTGCTGTGGTGGAGAGAGAGTTGCATTCACGGCTACATTTATACCTGATGTGAGGCTGAAGCTCTCTGAGATCCTGTTTGTGACCCCAGCCTTGCAACACATAGGAGATTTAAAGCCCTCATTTTACTGAGAAAAGATGCAGTGCAGCAATAGCTTGGTCAAGCTCTTTGCAGTCCTCTCCTCTTGGTGCAATGAGGACAAATGGCTCGAGCCGGCCAGTGACCAGGAGCAATCCGTTCTCCCTACAAGTTCAATTTAAACCTAAACATGACAAAATTCAGAATTTGTGAAACACTGAAAAGACAAAGTCACGCGCACACCCCATTAATTCACTGCCCATAAATAACATTAGAGGGGCATTCCTCTATGTGATTCATAGGAAGCCTTAAGAGTGAGCAGCAGGCGGGGAGCACGTTACACAAGTGGCAGTGAAGCTTTCAGGAGGAGCACGACATGCACTTTGGCAAGGTGGATGACAGGAGCACTAAGATGAAGCTAGTGGCTCTTTTTAAACCATTTGGACATCAGGAATGTAAGCGAATGTCTTTTGGTGTTCTGCTCCCAACACATTTGAAAGAAAGCATAATAGCACTGATCTTGGAGGGGTTTCAAGAAGCTGGAATTAGGATGAATGCTGGTTTTAATTTGGACTAACGAGCTTAAAGAGCAAAATGAAAGACTCGGAGCAATTTTGCAGAGTCAAGACACTTAACACTAAGCTGGGGGACATCAGAATCTGATCTTTGCAAGTGTTTTCCATCTTCTATACGGAAATAGCAAGCGAGACCCAGTGTCTGATTCAGATTAAATGGTTAATTATTACTGCTATTGTTGAACTCTGACAGTGTAGCAAATCAGTGATGGACGAGAGAGAAATAAAGCCAGCCTGCAATGAACTGCCTGTAATGCAAGGGAGAAAGAATACAGAGAGCAACAGAGGCTCGCAGCACTGCAAGCATATTTATTAGTGTCATCGCACTTCTCCTGATGGGGAGATGGGGATCTTTAGCATGGACTTGACTGGAGCGAGCTGATAGCCTGGGGGCCCAGCACTGGGTGAGTGTTAATTAAAAAAGTAACACATGAAATACCCAGGTTTATTACTGGGATGGGCACCAGCTCAGCAAAACTCCCTCCAAAGCTGCCTGTGGCGGGCGAGCCCCCGGGGGTTTGGTGAATGGTGACATTGTCTCATCCTGAGCAGTCGCGCTGGTATTAGGTTAAAATTAAACCACCTATTGCTTTGCAACGACAGGCTTCAAGGGTTGTTTAGAGAGCATCTGGCTGTATTACCTGAAAGAAACCCCTGTGCAATTACAACTGAGGCAAGATCTCTGCATCAAAGTACAAGAAAGAGAATAAATGTCCCCAGCTGTGTCAGAAAGTCTGCTTGTGTGAAAGCCCCTGCACCAGCTCCCTATTCCTTGAGAACTAGATCTTTGCTTGAACTCCTTCACATGATGGGAAATGAAAGAGGTTTGTGAGGATGTGGGTACGGTGCTCCCAATGGTGGGGGCCTCAGGCGGCTGAGCAGTAGTACAAGATTTGGTTTTCATCACAGAAATCACTTGTCATTCACAGGGACATTGTTGTGCCATGGCCGCGCAGTTTTCTGGTGTCATTGTGAGGCACACACAGCAGTGGGGCGATGGTGAACATGCAGGCATGGTCCCTCTTGGGACCTGCAGCGCTGCATCTCTAAGCTCAGCAAGCATGAGCGTTAGGACGAAGCTGCTGGCCACAAGAAGCCAGCCTGTGTGGCTGAGCAACCTCATCTGGAAGATGCTCTCCCTCCTTTCCTCCTGTTATCACACATGTTGCTGCTCCTCTCATCCTGTGTCTGCTCACTCCTCCTTCTGCATTAGTTTTGCTCCTTCTCCATCCCTCACAAGCATGTGCAAATCACATGTGCCCGCAGGTGAGTGGCCAGTCCTTCTTTCCTCTTTGTGCTCACTGACCACTGTAAACCCTGCTTACGTGGATCATCCCCTTGGACAATGCCTGTTCCAGGTGATGCTGTCCAAGGTAAAATTTAATTGCTCTTTTCATGAGGCCTGAGCCAAGTTTGGCAGGAACATCCAACACTTTTAACCAGGGCTTGAATAGTGCCTCTTTACCACCTGCCAGTGGAGGTTTCTTGTTTCATAGAATCATAGAATAGTTAGGGTTGGAAGGGACCTGAAGATCATCCAGTTCCAACCCCCTTACCATGGACAGGGACACCTCACACTAAACCATGCCACCCAAGGCTATGTCCAACCCAGCCTTGAACACCGCCAGCGATGGAGCACTCACAACTTCCCTGGGCAACCCATTCCACTGCCTCACCACCCTTACAGTAAAGAATTGCTTCCTCATATCCAATCTAAACTTCCCCTGTTTAAGTTTGAACCCGTTACCCCTTGTCCTATCACTGCAGTCCCTAATGAAGAGTCCCTCCCCAGCATCCCTATAGGCCCCCTTTAGATACAGGAAGGCTGCTCTGAGGTCTCCACACAGCCTTCTCTTCTCCAGGCTGAACAGCCCCAACTTTCTCAGCCTATCTTCATACAGGAGGTGCTTCTATCTCCTGATCATCCTCGTGGCCCTCCTCTGCACTTGTTCCAACAGTTCCATGTCCTTTCTATGTTGAGGACACCAAAACTGCACACAATACTCCAAGTGAGGTCTCAGGAAAGCAGAGTAGAGGGGCAGGATCACCTCCCTTGACCTGCTGGTCACGCTCCTTTGGATGCAGCCCAGGATACGGTTGGTTTCTGGGCTGCAAGCGCACACTGCAGCCGGCTCATGTTCATTTTCTCATTGACCAACACTCCCAAGTCCTTCTCCGCAGGGCTGCTCTGAATCTCTTCTCTGCCCAACCTGGAGCTGTGCCTGGGATTGCTCTGACCCAGGTGTAGGACCTTGCACTTGGCATGGTTAAACTTCATCAGGTTAGCATCAGCCCACCTTACAAGCGTGTCAAGGTCTCTCTGGATGGCATCCCTTCCCTCCAGCATTTAACTTGTTGCAAAGAAAACCTTGCTCCTCATTAACGTGAGCCTCAGTGTTTCAGGTGGAAACAAACCTGCAGTGCCTTTTCCAGGTTTCCAGGCCAGTGGTGCTGGTATGAGATGCAGTTCCAGTTGTTGAGGGGAGCCCAGATGACTCCCTCCTCACATCCCAAAGGCTGTGCTGGTCTACACTCCTTAGGACACCATGTACTAACCAGCCCATGCCTGGACAGCGTGAAGACCACTGCCTGGATCAGCCGGTGCCCTTCAATGTGCTGCCCCCTCAGGCCTTGTCTCTTGGTCCATCTGTTGCCCCTAATGACTTGCCACGACACACTGACCCTCTATGGGCCTGACTTAAACAGCAGCCTGAAACTGCAACCCTGCAGGACAAGGAGAGAGAGAGGCAGAGCCCCTTGCACAGAGCAGATTTGTTCTGCTGCTGCTGGGAAGTGCCACTGTCTCCCTTGGCCAAAGTTATCTTCCGGGGCTCAGCACTGCTCCAGCTCTTGTGTGGGACAACATAGGTGAGAATCAGGGCTCTCCCTTCCAGCCTGCCCCATTCTTTGTCCCTACACCTGGCCACTGTCCCCCTCTGCTCCAAGAAATCCCCCATCTGACCTCCTTAGCAGGGTGGGTAGGAGGTGCATGCTGGTTTCTGATGATATAACAAGGATCAAAGCCTGGCTGAACATAATTTACTTTAATATGAGCTCCCTCTACATCCCTGCCAGAGCTCTGTTCCTTCCCTCCTTCCTGAGCCCAGCAACTCTGCCTCTCCCTCCCAAACACTTACCAGCAACAAGAAAGTGCCTGGGCTCAGAGGAGCATGGACGTGCATGGAGCCAGAGGCAGCAACATGCACTTGCCACCTTGGGGGCTGACAGAATCAGGGATCAGGCTGCAATTCGGAGTGAGGACAGTGCCTGCTTCAGCATGGGATGCTGGCACACTGATGCAGAAGCCTTTCCGCCTACTCCAGCGCCACTCTTCTCCTCACTCCCAAGCCCTCCTCCAGCCTCCAACATGCACATTGTGCCACAACCTTGCTCCTGCTTGCATCCCACTGGGAGAGGCCATCCAGGTGAGGATAGGCAGCCAGGCGGGATCTGCCCAGCTTTCAAGATCAGCAGGGTGGGGATGCTTGAAACAATCCAATTTAGCAGACGCTGCTCACAGGGACATGAATAATGGGAAGTTGATGCTAAACTGGAGCCATAATTTTCATACCAGTGCAAACAGATCCAAATTGTGATAAAAGGTTTTCATCTGCGGAGGCTTGGAGAGGCCCCTGTGCTCTGATTTACTGCGCCTCTTAATGTCGCATCTGACAGCACTTTGCAAACAAAATGTTCTGGCCATAAACTAGCAGGAGAGTGAGTTAGTGAGGCTGGAGGAGGGGATGAAAGGAAGGGGTGGGAGAGGGGTAAAAGCGATGGCATCGTTGCTCTGTTGCTGATTGACCTGTGAGGGCAGCGGAAGAGCCTGCGGGATGAGACCAAGGCAGGAGGCAAAAGGAAGATGAGGCTGAAGGCAGAGAGGTGCCCAGATTTGTGAAGCTCAAAAGAAAGCACCCAGCTCCTCCTGCCAATCTCCATGGGAGCTGCATGTCCAAATGTGAATCTGGACTATCCCTTCCCCTGAGAGAAGCTCAGGGAATTAGTTCTGGCTCCTGCTCCCCCAAGACAACATTGATCCAGGAGCAGGAGATCCGGCTGCTTTAGCTGTGAGGATTCATGGTTGGCAGGGACACACATCAGCCAGGGCTGCTGCACCTGCCCTTCTCTGCCACCTCCTCTGTGACTATGGCTGCCCCTTCCTCTGCCTCTGCCATGTTCCCCTCCTTCTGCCACAGAGCCTGACCCGAAGCTGAGACCAGAGACCTCCATATCCCCAAGGGAAAGACCTCCAGACCAAGAGAGATCAAGTGAGAGGGATCCCAGAGCCCACCAGGAGAGGTGGACATTGTGCCTTTTGCCTGGGAAGCACTGTCTTCTGCTGTGATGTCTTTTTTAGTTCCAGATGTGGCCAGCTGAGACCCCGGCTGCTGGGATAAAACTGGTCTCAGCAAGTGCGAGACAGTTCGGGTCCTGGGCTGGAGTCTGGCAGGGATGCTGGATTAGTTGAGAATAAGGTAAAGAAGCAGGAGCTGCAGGCTGATGGATCACAGCCCCCAGGCATCTGAGCACGCAGGCTGCAACATTTTGCACCAGTGGAAGCTTTCTCAGCCTGCTTGGCTCCATTCCCAGATATAATGAGCTGCAGTAATTGAGCCCGGAGGTCAAAAATGTGCAGCTCACTGTTGCCAGAGTGTAGAGGGCAGTATTCTGCGCAGGAAAGGCTTGGTAAAGGTGGTGTCTTGTCTCCATGGATATTTGGATGTTGAGCAGCATGGATGGTGATGAAAGTGACCAAGAAACCTTCTGGGAAGTGCCAGGCAAACCGGCCATGTCCATGAAAAGGGTGGTGTTCAGTTCTGGCCACAGCACTGCCTGGGCAAGCACCACATCAGAGCAGTGCCAGGGCGACCCTGTGTCCAGCCTTGGCTCTGCAATGCTGGCAGGCAGCCTGGGTGGCAGGGAGGGCAGGCAGCCCACACGTACTGCTCCTGAACCCCATTTTCTCCCTGCCAGCTCCAGGGGAAGATGGGATCTCATCCAGCTTTTGTTGTGTACAATGCCAGGCTGGTCAGGCTCAGCTTCCTGAGTCCATGAAGAGGAGCAGGTGATGGTTTGTCCAACCTATCTGAGAACAAGGAATTTGTACACTCAGCAAGACTGAGTAGGTCTCCATCAGAGCCAAGTCCATACTGAAATCCAACCAGATGAGTCCCTTCATTCTGGATTATGGCTATTCTTCTCCCCAGACCTTGTGACCAAGTTCAGGATGGTTTGTTACACTCTTCCTTGATCCCTCCATCACCTTTCCCTTTCACTGTGGCCTGGGCAGAACCTCATGCCACGTGCACATCACCACTTTTAAAACCATCTAAGTGTTGTCGGTTCACGGTTAGTTCAGAGTTGAGGTTTCTGAGGGGGTCCCATGGCCCATGCGATCCCAGGAAAACTGCAGCGCTCTGCTACACGCTCCCTTAACAAGTAACCTCTCCAGCCAGGCTCTGACTAAGCACTGCCACATTTGTCATCTGAGCTGCTGTCCCCTGGGAAAAGTAAATGACATTATTGTAACCCAGGTGGTTAATATTGGGCCCTCCTGTCTCCTGTCCCCTGCACGTGCAATGGCCACTTCAGTGCTGAAGGCAGACGAGCATGTTCTTAATGACATTCCCAGCAGTGCATCCTTGCTCCGGAGAGGACTAATCCCTGTAGCCATTCGTAACGTGGCTGAAAGCAAGCAGGCTGGGATTTGCTTCCCCATCTTTATGTGTCAGGCCCCTTGAAGAAGCATCAGGTTCAGCAGGGAAGGAAAACTGAATGAAACTACCCCAGAGGAGCAGCCTTGCCTTGGGTCCCTCTGCCTGGGACGTGCCCCTTTCTCCCTCATGAGAGTGTTTTACACTACCAAAACACTTCTCCTTGTCAGACCTTGCCTCCCCTGCTCAGCAGCACACATCCCTCCACCCCTGTGTCTTCCCTCTCTCAGTTTTGAGTCAGGATCTCCCCTACCCTTCTTGGGGATTTGTCTCCATCTCCATGAGAAGGCTGAGATGATCCCAAGCTTCTCATGATCCCAAGCTCCTCAGTTTTTCTTCTGTGAAGTGCTGGAAGTATCTGACCTTGCCGGAGATCCTGAATGGTCCTGGAAAACCCTTTATAAAGTGAAAAGGATTTTTTTGGGGAAACAGCTACTCTTGTCCCACTGAGGTTGGCCATGAGCTGTGATGTGGTCAGCTGAAGGTTGCTGATGTGGCAGCTCTTTTGTCAGTCTCCACTCGGTCTCTCCCTACATTCATTGCTCTGGAGTGAGACATCAGAATTTCTGTCATACTGGGAATGGTTCTGGAGAAAAATCCAGAACATAAAGGAAAGCCAGACAGTGTTTGGAATGGGAAAAGGACACCAAAGTCAGGGTTCTGGAACGGACAAGTGCACAGCCACATCCAAGACCTAAGCACAACAACACCAAAAATGACTTGGAAACCAAACCCAGGGTGAAACACGAAGGCTTCCTCCACAGAGGTGGGGTGAGTGGTGCTGCAACTGGGCACCACACAGAGCACTCCCCAGCCCCGACCAAGCAGAACAGACCACGGTGTCAAACCCTGCAGATCATGTACTCCATTGCCTGCATCTAGACCTGTTCTTTTATCTGATCCAGGTGGCGAAGAAATGATGGGCACATTTTATGCCTCTTTTCACCAGCTTGTCTCTAGCAAGGAATGCTTGGTGACAGACAGGCATCATCTAAGTTATCTCCTCTGGATGTAGGTGGACCTCTACATGGTACTTTGTGGCTGACACAGCACTGTGGCTGAGCTGACAGCCAGACCACCCTGGAAAACAAGGGCTTGACTACAGGGACTGGAGCTTTTTCATACACTTGAGGCACAGTTTGCTCCAGAAAGCAGGTATGCAGAAGGCCAAAGATTCTATCATGTGCTGGGGTAAGGAAAGGCCCTTCAGAGCCAGGCCAGGCACTTCCGCAGGCACACAGAGCTGGTGGTGCTGGTCCAGCTCACGCTGAGCTCACATCCTCCTCACCAGGGGACCGCGCTGCTCTGGCTGTTGTCAGAGCAACGGTGGCTGCTCTGCAGCTTTGCCTGGCAATAAAGTTTTGCTCTGAACCTCAGTGACAGTTCCATGCACTCCCAGCCCAGATGCTCTCCTTCATCTCCCTCTCGTGTCACTGCACACAGAAGCCACAGCAGCACACGTGGTAGCGTAAAGCATGTTTTGAGCTGCCCCCAGTGAGAAACCTCATGGTGAAGATCATTAGGCCAGTAAAAACAACCCCATTCACCAGTTAATTCTCCCTATAAACCATGCCACAGTAACACAGGGCAGAGCATCTTTTACTATCAGCTGTGCTTCCCACCTGCACGCTGCTGGAAACTGCGGGAAGCTGGGATCGGCTCCTTAGAGTTAGGTCTGTGGTTTCATTTCACCACTGAGAGCATGGCAAGTGCCTGTTGCAGGGATTTTCTTGTGTCCAGGACTCTGCTGACAGATAAAGTGGAATGTCCCCATCACACTGATGCTCTGGGAGTTAATGTCCTGTCCTCCTGCTGCCTCCAGCTCCTTCGGCACAAAGCTGGGTGTTCGACATCTCCCAGGTGACAGGGAGAGCCCCGATGACATGAGGAGGGGACCTGCAGCCAGTCTTGCAAATTCTATGGGGTCCTGCTGAACAAACCCATGGCAGAGAACTAGAGTGATGGGTCTCCACCCACTCTGCTGGTGGTGCTGGGATGGTGCACGGGGCAACTTGGAGCAGTGTGGAGAGCTGCCAGCCCTCATGGATAAAAGCTTGGCTGGGAGCAAAAGGGCATATGTCCACAGGCAGCAAAGCAAGCTTTGCTTGATGTTGGGCTAAAGCACAGGTTAAACTGGAGCTGCCCGCCTTCTCTCAGGGTCCTGCTCTGTTCTTCCCTAGTGCTGCCACCTTTCCAAGCCCCCATGCTCCTGGGGTGCTGGAGAAACTGGATCAGAACCACAAACCTGCAGCTTTAAGATGGCAAAGAGGCAGCTTCTCTTTCTGCCAAGGAAGTGCTCTGCGCTGGCCAGCGCAGCGGCTCCACAGCACAGATCTCCCGCCTACGGCTGCTCTGCATCCAAGGAAATTCCTAATCCACCTGCTCCTTGGGGCTTGCTGGCCTGAGAGGGTTTAACGCTCCCAGCACGGAGAGCCCTGGAGCCCCGCCATCCGCCTCCTATAGTCTGGTGCCATTGCAGCACTGAGTCCTTCCTGCGCAGCACAATAACTCTCCACAATAGCTCTTCCTCTGCCCCTCTGAGGACAGGCCTGCAATCCTTCTAATGAGTTTGTTCAAAATGAATTTTCCAGGTTTTTACCACAATTGCTCCCCCCCGCCCTTTCTTTCCAGCTGCCTGGCTCCAGCACTCCCCAGCTCACCCAGCGCCGAGCCTGTTTTCTCTCTCTTCACTCGCACTTTAATTATATGAACTGGGTTTTCTTTATTTCCTTCCTTTCTGCTTGCTGTTTGCTGCGTGAATTCAATGTGCAGAATGAACCCTGGGAACCCCCTGCTCCGCATGTGCTCCGCTGGGTCCCAGCACTGCTGATTAGAAAGAGATCCTTTATCCATGGCGGAGAGGCTGGCTTGTCAAAGCAGCCCCAACTTCACCATTCACATCTCCCCTGCTCTGAAGTGCCTGTGGGTCTCTGCCACACTCGGAGTCTCTTTGAAAATCCCCGCAATTGGAATAGCCAGATCGATGCTTTCAGTACTAGTGTCATGGCTCTTACCAAGAGTTATTCATGTGCCTTTTAGTCTTTAAAGCTCTTTTCCTACAATGTTCTGTTGGTGTTTAGAAAGAGTTTAGTTTGGGTTTGTCACTGCTGTGGCTCTTTATGTGTGGAGTTTTCTCTGGGCTGGGGTTGGCGGTGCCCTTTGCTTCTCCCCATGGCTGGAGGGATGACTGCCTGCCATGCGCATCCCCCCGAGGGGCTGTAGGACCAGTGGTGCTCATCCTAGGGTCTATAAGCAGCACTGATCTTGCAGGTCCCAGAAGTCCATGGGAATGCATCAAGGCTCTTCCCAGTGCCAATGGGCACAGATACCAGCAGCTACAGTGCACTGGCACTGTGTCACCTCCCAGAGGTATTTCCATCCCCATTTAACTATTGGGTTTCCTGCCTTTGGGGTTTGTCCCAAAAAGGGCTCAGCCCTGCACCTCCAGGGCTTTTCCCACCCTGCCCAGAGTCCCCAAACTTGTGACAGCCACATCCCACTCCAAAACCAGCTCCTGCTCTTTGCTCCCTCCTCACATGTGCCGTCAGAAGCAGATTCCTGTTCTCTCCACATCTCAGCCAACAACCAGTGCTCTCCAGAAAGACAGAGCTGGGACCTGCAGCAGGGACAAGGCCCCTGGTGGATCCAGGGAGGCAGTGGTCTTGTCCTGTCTCCAATGGCACACTCCAGCTCTGCTGCTTTTGTCCATGACTTTTTTGCTTCCTTTCCCAGTCTCAACTGCTACCATTGGAGCCTGCATTTCCTCTTCAGGCTGTGGTCTGGCCTCATCTCCAGCTTCCAGACAAGGTTCTGCCATATCCCCTGGCAGGGATCCCTTTCCTTGCAGATGCCTGAAAGCACAAGCTAGTGGTTGGTTTATGGCCCAAAGCATGCACTCTTATCTCCTGGCTAAGGCAAAGTGAGATCCCATCCAAGGGTGGCCACCAGGGACCACATCTAACCCATTTACAGACCTAACCCTCTTCTGATCCCTGCTAAATCCACATCCTTAGGCATGCCTTGTGGCCATGAGTCCCTCCAGCTAAGCATTTGCTGTACATATGAAACCATTTCCTTTTATCAGTTTTAATTAGATTGCCTTCTGGTTTAATGGTCTGGCACTTTCTGTTTCACTTTGAGAATAAGCAAGCAGGGGGACAGGATGTTCATTCTATGATACCTGTAAAGAACAGGTACCCTGCACCACATCCCCACCCATTATCTCTTCCCCAAACAAAGCCATGCCAGCCCTTTCTAGTTCCCTGCATGCCAAGTCCCTGAGGTGCTGCACTTCATCACCCTGATGTTGGCTGGTTCCTGGCATGTTTGCCTCTAGGTGACATGCAAAGAAGATCACTGAGCTGTTCCTTACAGTTTACCGGCAGGAAAATGAGCCTGTGAGCTTTGCTTGTGATCAGCTGCAGCTCAAGGACCTTGTCTGGGGCAGCTTTTGCCCAGCCTTTAACAGGAAGACAGATCCATAGCATCTATTATCCCACTTTTGCATCCTGGCATGGCCAGACATCCCTGGTCAAAGAGGACGTGAGTGGAGGAGGACATCCATGGTGAACCATGGCCATGGCATGTGAATTCATAGTCATGCTCACCTCCTTTCTCAGATGCATGCTCCTTCTTTTGCTGGAACACACTTACACTCTCAGATCATTCTGCTCATGCATCTACAGGCTTGATTTGCCTTAATTATTCGTATCATATGCAATGCCACTGTTGCCCTGTTTCCTTATGTTATTAGCTAAGGCTCTATGCCACAGCTGATATGTTGCACCACTGGACAAAGTCTTACAGATCTTCCTTAATAAGTGAGAAAACATTCAGCCTTTGGAAGGCACAAAGAGCCTCTGGAATAAGGGACATGCGGGATGGGAGTGGGTGAGAGCAGGACATCTATTAGCTAAAAGCCCTGCAGGAAAATCAATTCACTGCTGCTGAGTTCCCCTCTGTGGGTGCTGATATTGTGATATGGTTCCTGGAAGAAGATGCTGCCCTGCCTGACATAGTGTGAGTGTGCCTGTGGGTGCGAGTGTGCAGGAGGAACGTGTTCAGACACCTGGGAAGAGCCCTTCTCTCTTGGCTTTAGATGTCTGTGGTGTGCATCTCGCCAACTGGGCCACTCATTTCTGCTTCATTTGCACTCACTGCAGAGAAAAATGCACTTCCAGGCAAGACTCATCTGATAGAGCCTGGCACACACCCCAAACCTGCTGTGACAGGGGCTCGGGTGATTGATGGGTGAAGATGCTTACATCTGGTCAGATTAAACTGACCTGCCTTGTTTCATCTTTCCAGGAAGCGTTTTGCAAGGAGGACCAGTGATAAAAGAAGAGCTGTACGAACACTGTGTCTGAGGGAGCTGGAAGCCCTTATTCCTAAATGAAGAAGCAAATAACTGAAATGCATGAAAAAATACTAGGAGCTCTGGAAGAAGTTCAGTCTCTGCCTAGAGGCTTTCTAGGAGAAACAGAGGTGCCCTACAGCTACAGAGAGGTCAAAGCCAATTGCCTGAAAGTAGAAGCCCTGTTGAGGGCTCCGATGTTCAGGTATAGTCTCAAATGCAGCATCAAACTGCCCAAGCACAGCTGGCAAAGGGGGTTGAGGACCTGACCCCTAACATCTCTCACTGGAACCATAAGGCTCCATGAAAACAGAAGGAAGCCAGCATGCCCTGGCCTCCCTGGCACTTGCTAAGAGATGGGGAGCCCAGAGAGCCTTGTGCACAAGCCTGAGGGATGTCAAAGCACAGGCAATTGTCCAGCACAGCCCACATGCAGAGCCCAGCCAAGGCATGACAGTCCCTGCTCTTCCTGCCCTCTGTTCATCCCATGGGAACATAGCCAGAATGTGAAGCCACTCCCTTCCCTTCCCACTTCTGCTAGCCTCCCTATGCAAGAGTGGCTCAGGTCCATGTTGCAGATCAAATGGACAAGGCAGGGAAAGAACTAGGCAGGGTGGTGAACCAGAAGGGAAGATGAACCAGAAGGGGAGATGAACCAGAAGGGAAGATGAAGATGAGTCAGGGAGGGAGACGAACCAGAAGGGAAGATGGATTGGTGATCTTGGCAGTACCGGGGTAATGGTTGAACTTGATGATCTTCAAGGTCTTTTCCAACTTGATTCTATGATTTATAATTCTATGAAGCAGGCAGTGGGATGAACCAGGATGAATCCCTGATGATGCTGCAGAAGTTCTCTTGGACCCGCTTATCCACACCCACACAGACCCTTTCATGCTGCCTAGGACCAGATGACAGTCTGTACTGGCCAGGGCAAGAAGGTTCAGCAAGACCCCCATCCTTGCTACCTGCGGACCTGAGGAGGAGGTGGTGGCACAGCCAAATACCAGCAAGGAGCCCGGGTTGGAGAGCAACAGCCAGAATGGCAGCCAAAGCCAATGGAGAGAGGAGTGAACCAATGCTGAGGCTGCAGGATGTGCTGGAGAGCCCCAATCCAGCCATGTGAATGAGAAGCTCACTTCCACAGGGCTGCACACAGAAATGTGTCTCACGTACAGCATGGAGCAGGAGCTGCTCATTTGATTAATGGCCCTTTTGGACAGTTAGAGAAATGGTTAGACCCAGCTAGTGAAACAAAAGAGATTGGCAATCATGTGAAAAATAAGGAAAAGGGTTCAACGGAATCCTGGCACTGTGAAATGAAAGTTATTAATTCAAAGCGAGCCAGGCCAGAGTGTCACAGACATCAAGGCCAGGCACTGCCCTGCTTGGGAAAGGGATAGACACTGAGCAGAGCGTGCGAAGATGGGTGATGTGGGCAGTGGCCCTGTGGTCTTCCCAGAGATGTGGGCGGATGAATAAGAGGGGTGGGAGCATGGACACAGGATGCATCAGGGTGCCTGGGGAGTGTCTGGGAGCTGCAGCTTGCTGGTAACGACAATGTGAGAAGTGCTGAGGGCCAAGATGCAGAGCTCAGGGGTGTTTGGGCAGGACAATGATGATGCGGTAGAACAGCACGGAAGGGATGGTGAGATGAGGGACAGCCAGGAGCTGCCCCAGGTTTCATCATGGCTAATTTAACCTATTCATGATGGTTGGCAGGTGACTCCCCTCTCCATGAGCAGGCTGTCCCAGCACCAGTGGCACACAATGGGGGTGGACGTAGGCAGCAGGGTCAGGCTGAGAACCAAGAGCTGCAGCGGGTCTATGAGCTGCTGCAGTGTTTGTAGGTTCAGAGCAGGTCCAGGGTCCCATCTGGTCACAAACTAACTCAGTTTCACAAGAACTGATAAAAAAAGCCCAAAGCAAAAAAATACATCTAAGGACAGAAAGCAGTTGTCAGCAATTTGAAAATGAAAAGGAAACCGGCATCAGCCTTTTCCCAGGATGGACTCCTCTAGCAGAGATTTGCAAGAGCAGCAGCAGGACATCTGGAGCGCTGCACAGATGCTCTGCCCCAGATAGGGATGGGATGTGTTGGAGTGAAGGCTGGAGGAGAAGCAGACTTGCATGTCTGGATGCTGGAGCATCTCATACACAGCTCAGCAGGGTCTGAGGAAGCTTCTGGCCTGAGCAGGGTGGTCTGTTCCCTGCTGGACTTCTGTGGGACTTCCCAAAATGCCTCCATGGATATTAAAATCCCCTGTCTCAGACAGACAACTTTCAGCCCTGCCCATGTGGCTATCACAGTGCGGATCCCACTGCAGACCCCAAGGTGTTTAATCTCCATTCACATATGGCTGATTTACAAGCTAAGGGAGCTTCTCAGCCCATCCCTCTGCAAGAACCTGAACAGGACGCCCAGGACCCAGCAAGCCCCATGCTGTGTGATGTGGTGTCTGCAGGATGGTGTCACCTTGGAATGGATCATCCCACCAGTGAGGGCACTGCCTTTGGTGTCCTTTGCTGAGGTGATGAGGTGGGTCTGTTGGACACGTTGCGTTTGCAGTCTCTGACGTAAAGCAGAGAACAGGTTTGAAGGGAAGGGGCAACGTTCTGACCTCCAAATTATGGGGGAGTTGAGGCCAAAAGGCACCTTTTGGTGTCCCTCTGAATGCTTGTGTCTTTTTGAATGTCCTTTAGGCTTGAGATTGTCAGCTGCTGCAGGAGGATGGGCAAATTGCTTGGCCTGGGGAGTTCCTGGTGGCTTTGGAGGCTCTGGAAAGCAGAGTATGAGGTGAGTTTGCAGGAGCATGTTAACCTGGGTTTAACACATCACAGCTGCTTACGCTGTCCTTCACCACTGGTGACCTGGAATGCTTGTCATCCTGAGCTCCTGTCACCTCGGAGCTGGCTCCCCTGTGTGGGGGCTGTGCCTACAGCAGAAACAGGTCTGGGAGATGGCATTTAAAACATCAAGTGTTTCAGCTGATGAGATGAATACACCCAGGGCATTTCCAGGTCAGGAACACCAAAGCCATTTGTGCCACTTCTGTGCCCTAGGACCACCCCAGCAAAACCAGGTCATGTGGTTGATTAGGCAGGTGGGAGCTGCATGGAGCACAACAGGCAAAGGTGTCTGTGAAGACTGAAGCGCCTTAAAACCTTAGATCTAAACGACAGGCAACTCTGCAGATATAGGGGGGTTTGTGCTGGCATCAGCTAAAATTATTTGGGGGGCTTTATGTTCAGAATTTGATTGATTGTTATGAAGAAACCATCTAAACCAGCTTGTGGAGGTACATTTGCACTAATAACGATCACAAGACCTGAAGCAGGGATTGTGCACTCCTCTCTGTGCTTGCCAGTGACCATATTTTGCAATTCTTCAAGGGGACCTCATCGTCTGCTGAGGGAGAATAAGCAGAACCCTCTGGAGCTTGCGAGGACACGATGACAGCCTCCTGGGATGGAGCACCAGGTAGTGGCATGGAACCAGCGGAGCCCTTTGCACTGTGTCTGCTGCCTCCTGGCAGCATTGCTATTTCCAGCCATTGGGCTGCAAGGCTCCTCAGCAGCTCTTCATCACTCAGGGGACTGAGATGTCACAGACAGGCTTTGATGGGCATCCCAGAGGAGTTCTCTTTCCAAAGTGTGTCTCCACGACCTGAGCTGAGGAATCCGTCCTCTCTCCTGGGGTTTGATTGCTGCCATGGGATCCCTCCTGAAAGAGGGTGCTGGGTTGAATGGGTCTATGGTTCGAGGAGCTTGCTTTTATTGAGAGGATGCTCCTGTCTTCCCCAGGCCCACAGATACAGCCATTTTCCCTTGCTGTCCCTGAAACTGTAGTGGAACTGTGCCTTTTGGAGGGACAGCAAATCACTGCAACGTCAAGCTGTAAGGCTGGATGTTTTGGTTGATCATAATTCATTAGTGAAAACCAGGGGGACAAATGTACACAGAAAAGGTTGTATGAGCAGGGAGCTGCCTCTTGCCACTTGGCTGAGGTTAGCATCACGGTTAAGCTACTAGTTTATAATAAGCTCATTGGGGATTTTCAATAGAAGTGCTTTGCTGGTACACAAATACCACCACATTATACCAGCAAAACTCTTTGCACAGATGAAGGGAACAGGGAACCAGCCTTTTATACCCAAACCAAGCAAGCAAACCCATCCAGAGCACAGAAAGCACATCTCTGCCCACGCCTTCTGCAGGATGTTTGATGCCACACTGTCCCCCTCCCAGCATCACTCCTGCCTGCAGATGCCTGTGGGTTCACCTGCATGAGGAGCTCTGTCACAGCTCAGCAGGCAAGCTGCAGCATTGCCATCTAACACTGAGGAGCTCTGAGTTCTGCTCTGACAAACCCTGATCCTGGTGCTTACCTGTACACTGCAGCTGCTGAGAGAATCATAGAATCATGGAATGGTTAGGGTTAGGAAAGGGCCATAAGAGCACTGTGCACAGGCATGTTTGAATGGGGTACAAGACTTGCTGACCCCCCAGCAGCATCCAAGCACTGGTTCCTATCTGGAGGTGGCAATGTGGAGCACAAAGGAGTCAGCAGGAGAAGGCTGGAGACTGCAACGTTGAACATCCGAGTTTTGGATGTTGAGAAATTGAAAGTGACAAAGTCCAGGCTCCTTTTGCTAAGGGAGGAGATGCTCTTGCTCTAATGCTCCACTCAGCAGTTCTCAGGGCAGCAGCTCACTGCTGGAGGTGCTGCCCTGGAGCTGATGCCACTGTGGCACAGGCAGAAGCAGAGAATCCCCTTTTCCCTTCCAGCAGATTTGCTTCTGCAGGCAGTGAGGCACAGCACGTGTGCAGGAGACCCAGCCATTGCTCTCAGGGAAAGGCAGAACTGGGCTCAGGACTCTAACAGGTAACACACTGCTCCAACATGTTGTACCAACCGGGTTACAGAAGAGCTTTGTGTCTTTAGCCTGGAGCACATGGTTTAGCCCCAGCACATGGCTGCAGGCTCCAGAGACAGCAAAGTCAAATGGACAAACTCCAGAGGTGACCAAGAGCCTGTCTGGGATCTTGGCATGGAGGCTGAGTCTTCCACTTCCAGTCACCCATACTGGTACATAGTGGTACATACAATGCCTTCACCTTCTGTATTTAAACATGATAGGGGAAGAGGAGGAGAAATGGAAGAAGATCCATGTGGGGAGTGGGACAGCAGCTTGTGGATGGAGATGTGCTCCTGGACCAGGGAGAAGCCATTCCGCATGAGCTTTGGAGCTCCCTGTGATCCTGGGCTTCAGGGGCCAGGCCTGGTCCAGTCCAAAGGAAGAGCTGGCAAATTCAGACTGTCTGAAGAGCACATCTAAGCTATTAGTGTCCAAACTTCAGGCTCTGGGGAAGCTCCAGGAACTCCTCTGCCTCTTTCATTCTCTAGTTCAAAGCTGTGTGATGTTTCCAGCACTCCAGGCTGCTTTGGGAACTAACCAGAAGATCCTGGGCTACACCTCATTTGTGTATAATGTGGATGTGAGTTTTGCTGCGAGATAAATGCAGGCTGTCAGGAGGCCACAGTTGTTTATCCATAGGAGCTGGTAAGCACAGATCTCTGCAGAGGCAGAGAGACTTCTTGTGCAGGGTGAGGGGGCTGTCAGGGTGGAAACGCAGCTTCCCGAACCTCTGAAAACAAATGTTTGCTCTCCATTTTCCCCTTGGGTCTGCACAGTGTGGAAAGAGGGTCAGTCATAGGCATCCCTTCTTTGGTCACATTCCCATAGGAAGCATCTGCTACTAAACATATGTTGCTGAATAAAAACCTCCAACACATAAATACAAACACAGCCTTTGGTTCACAGGCACTTCTGTCGATCCAGGATAGGGCTCTCTGGAGCTGGGAGGTGACCCCCTGGTTGTACTCTGCATAGCAATGTCAGTCGAGCCTGCTGGGAGCTGGGTGCAGCATCTGTGGAACCTCTCTGTGGATCCATCAGCTGAAGGTCAGGAGCAAGCTCAGACAAGACATAGCAGAGTGTTTATCCCATCTTGAAAAGAGAGTGCAGGGAGAAGGGAGAGGAAGATGGAGGAATAGGGGCAGGAATGATGCAGAAGAGGGGGATGTCTGGGGGTCTCCAATCTGAAGAGCATCTTCTGGGCAAAGGGCTTGTTGTAGCTGCTGCTGCAGACATTCGATGCCCTTATGCAACGCTGGCACCTACCAAGAGATGGGAACAGCTTGTCCACGCTAAGCTTGGGCAGGAGCATACAGGGACATGGTTTTGCAGTGGTAGTGTGGGTCATGGTCATGCCATGCTGTGTGGGACACCCTGTTCTCACCCATCACCATCACCGATGCCTCTTACCAAACCCCAATAGCTCCTTGGGAGTGATTTCTGTCCCCTCCCGGGTGTCAGAGCTGGTGGCTGCAGCACCACTCCTCTTCCACAAAGGGACTACCACCTCTGTCCCTCACTGCTGCAGCCAATTCCATGTGAGGGGTCCCTTTCCCAGCAAAAAGCTTAGGAATTTCAAGTAATTTTGCTTGTCCTGATTGAACAGAGGGTTCTTGTGAATAGGAAAGGAAAATTCCCTTCTCTTAAGCAAAGGAAATGAAGATTGGAGCTGGATAAATAAGGAAAGTGCACTGCGCAGGCATGGTCATTCCAGGGTACTGCTCCCCACTAGTCTTCTCTCACCTCTCCAGGGAAAGCTTTGAGCCCCACAAGGCACAACACAAGTCCCATGGGGCACTGATGGCACCTGAGGAGGGCAGAGGGATGGGAGGCAGCAGGATATGGTGTAGCTCCTCCTGTGTGGACCCATGGGGTGTGGGACCCTCCCTCCTTGCCCCTGGGAGCAGGGTGACCTGCTCAGCCCATGAGGCTCTGAGCCAGCCCCTTGCTGCCCTCAGGAGGCTTTTCCCTCATCTTCTGATGGCTTCAGCAGTTTTTCCCATTTCTACTACAAATACATTCATGAATAGTTTATCCCATTTGCTCTTGTGCCAGCACTGGCCTGTAGTTCAAATAACAAGCTGCCCTGATGATGTTTACCCTTCCCTCCCTCTATTTCTCCCCAAAAGCATTTATAGAGAGCTATCACATGTCTTCCAGCCATCGCTTTTCTGGGTTAAACATTCTAGGGCAGTCCCATGGATTATATATGAGCTGAGCCAGGCTGAGCAGCCTGAGGTGCACAAGGACAGCATCCCACTACTGAAGCAGCTCAACAGCTTCTTGAAATGCCAACACAAAGCGGCAGAGCAGTGTTAACACCCACTTGTAATGAGCACAACTCCATGGGCACAGCGCATCCCGGCACTGGCTTCCAGCAGGAGGAAAGTTTGGGAGAGCTCAGGAAAGCCCCGGAAAAGGAGGGTAATATCGTAGTGTCCCATCTCCTGTGCTGTATGAGTCCCTCTGGTCCCTCCTCTCTTAGGTGCCTTGTCTTCATATACTGCTAATAGCCTCTCCTCTCCAAGCACTGCAGGGTGGGTTACACATGTGGCTTCCCTCAGCAGGGATGCACATGGGTGCTGTCATAGAATCATAGAATGATTTCGATTGGAAAGGACCTAAAAATCACCCAGTTCCAGCCCCCTGCCATGGGCAGGGATGCCTCAGAGAAGACCATGTTGCCCAAGGCTTTGTTCAATCTGGCCTTGGACGCTGCATTGAAGCATTTACCACTTCTTTGGGCAGCCTGTTCCAGTGCCTCACCACGCTCATGGTAAAGAATTTCTTCCTTACATCTAACCTGAACTTCCTCTGTTTCAGTTTGAACCCATCACCACTTATCCTATCACTACAGCCTCTGACGAAAAGCCCCTCTCCAGCATCCTTATAGGCCCTCTTCAGATATTGGAAGGCTGCTATGAGGTCACCATGCAGCTTCTCTCACAACTCTCCACACTTTACTCCGGTGTCATCTGATGACTGCAGAGGTGATGTGGGTCCTTCCAGCCTTACCCTGGTGTCATCTGATGGCTGATCTGGTCCAACACACCAGGCTTGATTTCATGAAGCCCAAAGCCTTCTGGTGCTCTCTGAAACCTCTAGCACAGCAACATGCCTGCAGGTACATGATCTTTGCACACATCAGCAAGATCTGGCACTGTCACCTCCTGGGGATGCATGCCAGCCTGGACTCTGCAGCTCCTCTGTATGGAGACCCTGCTGCCTGCCAGCATGTGTTGGGATCCACCCTTGAACTAAAGGCTGGGAAGATTTAAATACGTGCCTGCAGTGGTGTGTGAGCATCATGGGTCCCTGCTCCAGAGCAGCCATGCTCCTGGCTTTCATGGTCTGTCTGCTCCCACCAAGCATAGACTCCTTCCTGGAAAGGCTTCCAGCTCCCACTGCAGAGCAAGACACCACTGCAGTTGGCAGTGGGTCACAACTGATTGTGGATCACATCTGGTTGTGGGTCTCAGCTGGCTGTGGGACACATCTGCAAGTCTTCTCCAAGCTGTCCAACCTTGCCCAAGCTGCATTTCTAACAACTCTCTTCCTCTAAACCACATCAGTGCTCATGCCCGCAGGAGTTTTTCACTGGGCTGGAGAGCTGGCTGACCCAAAACAGGGAAATACAGGAGCTGGAGGAAAGATGACTGGAGGCCTGACCTGAGCAGTAGGCAAGGCTTTAGAATAGACTTGAAAGAAAAATGCAATTAAAAGCATTGAAGTAAACAGAAAACAGGATTAAACAGCACCTGGATTTACCAAAGGCACACGGTGGCAGGTTGGCTTGATAGCTTGCTTTAAGAAAGTATCTGTTTTCCCAGACAAAAGAGGTGAAGTAGATCTCATCTCCCTGAACCTCGGTCGAGCATTTGATGTAACGCACATGAGAAATTATTAATTAAACTGGTGAAGATGGGGATTAATGGAGAAAAAGATAAGGACCGAGGGTAAGATGGGAAATGGCTGGAGGGGAGGCAGCGATGGATAGTGTTAAACCAGCCAGCACTAAGCTGCAGGCAGGCTGCTAATGGAGTTTCTGAAAGATCCATTTGGGGTCTGATTTTGCTTAATATTTCCACTAATGATCTTTGTACAAAAGGTAAGAGACTGCTGATAAAACCTGTTGAGGGTTCAAAGGGGGAAGGCAATGCATGGCGGCAGTGGATTATCAAACAGAAGCGATTGGGTGACCTTAGAGACTGCAGTAAGAGACCTGGAAGGAAATTCAATAGTACAAATGTGAGGTCAGGTACTTAGGAACTGATGCAGGAACTTCAGCAGGAGATGGAAGTAAAAGAAAAGCACAGGGAGCTTGCTGGGGGAGACATCCACCAAAGGGCTATACACTGAGCCCGTGTGGCTCAGTGGTGAGAAAGGAATGTGTGAGCCGAGCTGCAATAGTTCCTGTAGAGAGGAGCCCATCAGTGCAGTAGTGAGGCCTCATTAGGAACAGTTCTGCTCCCTCCATCACTCTCCCATTGTGGCCCCTTTCCCATCTCTGGAAGGATTCTCCCTGTCTGCCCACCAGGATGGCTCAGAGGGCAGCCTGCTCCCCAGGAGTGCTCCAGGGAGAGTGATGGAGGAGCTGAAGGGTGACATGGCACAAAAGGAAATGGGTTTGAAAAAACTACAAGCCCTGGAATAACCTGCTAGAGACAGGAGGGTTGAAAAGTCACAGCAAAAGGTATGGAACAGATGGTGCAATGGGTTGCACATTGGGGTGTAAACACAGGACTGGGACCCCCCTAAGATCTCCAGCCCCATGACCACACTGTATACCATGCTCCAGCTTTGCATGAACGAGCCAGCTGGTGTAATGCTGTTGCCCTCATGTTTAGATTGGATATGAGGAGGAAGTTCTTTACTATAAGGGTGGTGAGGCACTGGAATGGGTTGCCCAGGGAAGTTGTGAATGCTCCATCGCTGGTGGTGTTCAAGGCTGGGTTAGACATAGCCTTGGGTGGCATGGTTTAGTGGGAGGTGTCCCTGCCCATGGCAGGGGGGGTTGGAACTGGATGATCTTAAGGTCCTTTCCAACCCTAACTATTCTATGATTCTATCCCTGCTCTTCTCCCTGCCTAATGCCCAGAGGTTTGGCATGAAATCGTGTGAGAAGGACGTCTATCACAGTACATCACCTGCCACACACTTGGCTTCTTCTCCAAACCTGACAAGACAAGCCACTATGTGACACAGTGACCCAGTCTCAGTGTTGGCAGTGACCAAATCTCCATAGCCACGCACTGAGAGCAGACAAGCCTTGGCTTCTACTAATGGGTGATAAAACACCAGTGAACCCATGTGGGTGTGAAGCCCATCCATCACCTATCCCACTGACAACCCCTTTTCTCTGTGCGGAGCCACAGGGTGTCATTTCCCCAAAGCCTTTGGGGCTCTGCAGCTGCCAAGAGCTGCTGAGCTGCAGCACTCCCGCCATGATGTGGCCTGATGAGCCTGACATGGCACTTCCCATCCGACCTGACAGCTCCGGGAGCCCAGCCACGCTGGCAGGACACACACAGAGCACAGCGGGTCCCGGCACTGGCACCGGCTGCTTCTGCTTCCACTCCATCACCCCTCTTGGACCAGCTCTGCAGCACTGGCAGCAGCAGCAGCTCCCTGACTTGAGATCCCAGAGGATGTCAGCTCTTGGAGGAAGCCTGTGTGTGTGTCAGGCCAGTGACAGGCAGTGCCAGGCATCCCGCGGTGACATGGCACTTCCAGGGCAGGATGTCAGCCTGGCTGCAGGATGTCTGGGGAGGAAACTCCACTGGGAGAGGACCACATGTGCTCACAGCTCTGGGGATGCCTGGCTCTGTGAAGCCCAGCCTGGAGGGGATGGGGTACCCCATGGCAGGTTAGGGGAATGACCGCTTCCCCTGGGCACAAGGTAGCTGCTGCTGCTGCTGCTGCTACTGCTGCCTCCAGCTGAACTCCTGCAGAACAGCCACAGAGAGACCTTCATTCACCTCCTCCCACAAGGGTCTATCACTCCTACTCTGAAGCATTTTTACTCCATGTTTTAGGGCTAAAAACACAGCCCCACCTCTTTGTGAGCAGAGTGAACACAAACCAACCATCATCCTTGGTTAGAAAAAGCACATGGACTGCCTGGGATCTGCTCAGGAAGCAGCCAGAGCAGGCAGAGAAGTGTTTCCAAAACACCCCGGGGGGGGGGGGCGATGTTTCAGCAGGGAGAGTTTGGGAATGGTGCGGGTTGAGGGGTGTTTATGGCATCCTTATTGGCTCCTGCAGCTCCATTGGCACCCAGCACCCTGCGTCCCCTGCAGGGTTACCCCAGCTGCTGCAGGCATGATGCTCTCTCCTGACACCTCAGTGATTTCTCCATGTTATTGCTGCAATGATAGCATCCAGAAACCTGATTTGAGATCCTCGAAGCCTGGCTGGGAAGGCAATCCCACACAATATCAGCTTCATTACTTGCTATATATCCCCAAGTACATGAGAAGAAACAGGGCCGCCATTCAGCTGCTAAGCAATCTCTGCCACCTTGATGTGCTTCCAAGTGCTAGAGAAGCAGGTTTGCAGCCGGGGTGAAAGGATATGCCCCGAGAGCATGCAAGAGCCCGGAGCAAGTCCTTTAAAGCCTTTTAGAACCCATCCTGCAGAGATGAATGTTTTTCCACCGTGTTACACATTGATTCGTGGGTTAAGAAGCACTGAAACAATTCTATCAGGGGAAGGAAGGGTGCTGGAGACGCAGGGACCTGCCAGCACCCACGTGGACCGGTGTGACACCTGCCTGTCAGTGCTGAGTGCGCTCATCCAGCACTCGGGGATGGCTGTTCCTTGGGGTCAAGTGAGCCATGAGTCAGCCCAGAGCAGCGTTTTCCTGTTTCTTTTATCCTCCCGCCTCCCACCTGGAGTCTGCTGGTAGAAATCAGGATCTTTGCCTTGGTTAGATGGCTGCTTTCCTCCTCGCTATAATTAGATCTTCACGTTGTCTGCTCTGTGTTTGTGCGACTGTATCTGAGGTTGGCTTCTGCTGTCAGGCAACCACAGGGCATTCCAGTCCAAGTGCTGATGGTTTCTGCTTTTATCCATATGAAAAAAACCTGAATGAATGCTGTGACATGTCAGTCCTGGCCCTGATCCACGCTGCAGCCAGGCTGCTGTCGCTCAGCCCTGCTCAGTGCCGGAAGGGAGGGAGCCAAGCTGCCCTCGTGCCACCTAAGCCACCTCTGCTGCTGCTCATGGAAGTAAGAGATGCTGTGTGTCACGTGGAGCTCTGCACCAGAGAGAGTCTTTGCCCTTAGCATTGTGGTGCCTGTGCTCATCCCTTGCCCATTTTCCTTCCCAGGGGATGCTCTGGGAGCAGGAACTGGTGTCTCTTCAGCTTCACAAGCATGGCAGGAGATTTGCAAGTGAATTGAGGGCCAGTCGTGAAATGAAAACAGCTCACATGAGAGACAGGCTCTGCTCTGGCTTCTTTCTGAGCAGCATCCTGGCTGCTGCAGGGTGCATGGTGGTGTCACCACATAGGCAATGCAATGGCAATGCAGGCAGCTACTGGCAGGGAAGCACAGGGCTCCTGGCCTGAATCCATAGTGGGTATGCAGGCTTGGCTCCCTTTTAGGCAGGGTCTGCATTTTACAGCTGCTAGCAATTGAGATGAAATATCTCATCACTGCAGTCAAAACACATTGGCTGAATACCATGCAATTTTGGGTGAAAAAAAACCCCATGCAGATATTTTAAGTAACATTTTGGTCAACAGATAGAAAACCTGGGGAGCATGGACACAGGGAGGCATGGCAGCTGGATAAATGGGAGTTCTAGTGCTCTGGAGCAAGGAGTGAGGGTGGCTGAGCCCATGGAGGGATGAGGGGAAGAGCTTGGTGAGGTGGCTCAAAGCCCAGGATCAGTGCTGGTGGGGAAGGCAGGGACGTAGCATCCTGCACCAGGGGGCATGGCTGCTGCCTGTGCGCGGGGCTGTCACACGCATGGACATCTGGAGCATGGGGAAGGGCAACTTCATGTCAGGGAGAGCTCTAAGCCCATCCTGAGCATTCACAGGGTGAAGGAGCCCCAGCTGCTGCTGACCAGGCTCAGCTCTGCTCATTTCTAACAATCTGGGAACACAATTCTGCTTGGACAGCTCATGATAACAGAGTTTTTCCCTCCTAACTTGATTTTGCTCCGCAATGAGCTGACACAGAGGTGCATCAGTCTTACAAGGCTGGAGACATCTACAGAGGCAGCTTCGGGGAGAGATCCAGCTGCTTGCAGGATGCCCTGCTTTGTGGACGTGAAGGAGTTTAACCGCAGCGTGGTGAAGACCTGGCAGATCTCAGGTGCTCTGAGGAAATACTTCTTGCTCTACAAACCATTGCATGTCCCCAAAAGGCACAGGGTTTTGGTTAGATGATTTCAGAGGTTCTTCATGGGATGATACCATGGGTGCACCCAAGGCACCATGGGCAGAGATGGAGCTTCCCAACACAGCACCCTGCATGAGGCGGGGTGGTGGAGCCTGGTAGCTGCTTCCCCTCTTCTGACCCAATCACTGCTTGTGCCTCCAGCACAAGCAGGTGTACCATCACCTTACTTGGAACACACAGTGCACACAGTGCTAAATGTTGGGATTTTCTCTTTTATGGTGGTTTTGCCCAAATCAAAAAATGCAATAAAATATATCTATTCCCATCTTATTTTATTTTAATGGGATTAACAATATTCTAGTGCTAGCAAAATGTCTGCTTCAATATTTCCAGGCTGAGGAATTTCACTCTTTGTTCAAAATGACATTTAGAAACAAATTTAATTGAAGTGTTCTTCCAACTTCTGTTTGAAAAAGTCCAAATTGCAATGGCACATTTTGGCTTTGTTGACACTGAACATTTGGACTGATCCAACAGAAATGATTCCAGAACTTCATTTCCAGAAAAAATTCAGACTCTGATGGGTCTGTTTCATTGCAAATGAAGGGAAAAAAGGTCACAACCTCAGCATCTCCTGTAAAAATCCAGCTCCTTCCCTTTGGCCATCATCTCTGAGGCCACATGGGGCAGAAGTGGGGTGCTGTGTCCTCACTGCTATGGGTACAGACACCTGGGTGTTGATGCAGAACCCCGGGAGCAGGCAGGGATGAAAGTCCAGCATCAGGGCACAGATTGAGGTTGGGGTGCTCCTGGGACCTGGGTTAGCCCAGTCCCCAGCAGTGAGACCTCCCAGTCTGATCCAGGTTTCCTTCCAGCAGGAGCCACCCCACCACATGTCACTCATCCTTCTCTCTTTGGCAAGACCCGGTTCCTACAGGCTTGGTCACCAGTGGATCAGTTATTACCATGTTTCAAGTGATGGGGATCTTCTGGAAACCCCTGCTAGCCCCTGCAGCCACCAGGATCTCGTGTCATCCAGGGGGCTTCAACCGGCGATGGATTAAGTGTAATATATTTACTGCTGCAGGTCAGTCTCGACACTTCCCTCTTGCTCTCTAAGTGATGTTTGCTTACCGGTTTACTCCTTTTACCATGTGTTAGCTGGTGTGCACCAGCAACTCAGGTCTTGCTTGCAGAGTGCAGTTGATTAGGAGGCAACTCTTAAAGTCTCGAGCTGCCTTCCCAGCTCAGGGAGGGATGCGCCTTTGCTGGGCTGTGATGAATAAACCAGCACGCTATGTCCCCTGCATTGTGCCCCCTGTTCTGCCGGCTGGTGAGACACGTGAGGAGAAAAGGGTGTTACTTTGTGGGGTGGCATGGGGACAGCCTGACATGTTCCCTCAACAAGGGGGCAGCTTCCAGGGAGTCACCTAACAAGAAGCACACAAAAGAGCAGGCGGCAAAACTGCTGGGAGATCTGATGGGATGGGACGTGACTAT
Source organism: Myiopsitta monachus (assembly GCA_017639245.1). Classification (NCBI taxonomy): domain Eukaryota; kingdom Metazoa; phylum Chordata; class Aves; order Psittaciformes; family Psittacidae; genus Myiopsitta; species Myiopsitta monachus. The sequence continues at coordinate 36,598,704 of CM029917.1, read as the reverse complement.
GCTGGAGACTGGGAGGATGGGGGCTGGCTTCAGTGTGCCACAGATGGGGAGGAAAGGCAGGACGGGAATGAACTAACGCTGCTGAGGAGGTTAAGGGGAATAAGAGGGTTTTTACAAATATACCAGGGGATCTCAAATCCTGGAGACAAAGTAGGAGCCATTAATAAATTAGGAAGAAGATTAAATTAATGATGACTCTCAAATGGCTGAACCACTGCACAGCCTCCCCAAATCCGCCTTTAAACAAGAAAAAAAACAGGAAAAGCTAAAAAGCATCTACAGACAATAAGAAAACCTTGTCAAAATATGATTCTGGAGCAAAGGCAGGGTGAACCTGTACGGCTCAGCAGGGCTGGGGGCATGCAGCAGGGACCGGGCTGGGACTGAGCTGATGAAATAAAGCCGGGAATCACAATAGAGTTGTTTAAGTTACAGAGAAGCAGGAAATTACCAGAGGATTTGGAAAAAGGAAATACAGCAGCCTTCATGAAAAGACAGTGATCCCTGCAGTGATAACTTTACGGCTCCATCTTCAACCCAACAATAGAGCCGATAGCCAGGGAGACTTCTGGAAAATAACAGGATTGCGGCAGTGTCTGTGAGGGCAGAGGGGACCAGGAGCATGACCCGCAGTGTCTGTGAAGGTATTTGTGCCCCCATGAAGTATCCCTGGCACTCCTGCACTCTCCCCACACTGCCTTTTGTGGCAGCAGAGACCTGGTGCAAGATGCAGCCATGGGATGTGGGCATGTGTCTTCTGCTTCCAGACTCCCTTCTTGCTTCAGGGATCTGAGCATCATCTACAGTCCTGCTGCTTCAGACGGAGTCACACTGGGCTTCTGGTGCTGGAAATGCATCAACAGCTCCCCTGGGGAATCTGGACAGTCAGAAGAAGGACCTAATCAGATCGAGAGGCAGAAACAGCAATTGTAGGCACATCTGTTGGATGACCCTGGGATGGAAATGCTGAATTCTAGGTCATCTGTTCAAAATTCCCTATTTCACAGGAATGGGAGAAGAGCTCCAAAGCCCGGACCCAGAGGGGCAGGACAGGTTCCTGTAGTGTTGGTCTCTGCAGGATCAGGCAAGCCTTCCTTGATTCATCATACATCGTCACTGTCATGAGGTTTTCCTCCACAAGAAACGTCACTGGATTTACCCTGAGATTCTGGCCCAAATTTTGCAGAGAGAATACCCTGAGCAGTGAATCTTTGTGAGAGCAGAGCCCTTGGTTTGCCCAGAAGAAGCTCTCCAGTGCCTGGTGTTGAGGAGCATGCAGTAAGAGGGGTCTGATGAGGGCGCAGGAGATTGCCCATCACTTCTTGAGCATCAGGCTTGGAGCGGCTTTTCCAAAGGAGGTTCCTACATGCAGAGGGGATAACCAGAGGTTCCTGGCATGCAGTGAGCCCCCGGGCATCCCCAGGGACCCTGGGTTCTGGTACCCAGCAGGGACAGCCCAGGCATTGGGGGTGCCCTGGCACAGCAGCTGTGCCATGCACAGTGGGGCTGCCAGGCATTGGGCTGGCACCAGCAGTGTGTATGTCTGGGCACAGCCGGAGGCACCGCTGGCCCGAGGAGATGCAGAGACAATAGAGAGACACAAGGGGAGTGACTGAAGGGGCTGAAGGATGGGATTTAGGAGGCAGATTAAATGAACTAAATCTGTTGAGCTTTGCAGATCAATCATGCAGGCAGGAGCCGGATAACTGTCTCTGAGTGCCTGAAGGGTGCAAACACTGTGGGAGATGGAAATTATTTAGGGGACTTTAGGGTGTCAGAGGGGGAAGAGGAATGCCAGAGCTGCTGACTCAGCTCTTCCTGATGCATTTCCAGGGGCAGAGGCTGGGACTGAGCCCTACCCAAACCATGCCAAGGGAAGCTTCTGGACCATGTCTGTCAGGGCAAGGAGATCTGCAGGAACTGTATATGGGATGAGAGGAGGTGATGGAGCAAAGGGAACATGGTGGGAAAATGGGGCTGTGGAGGGAGAGCAGCAAGGTGAGGAAGGTGGGATGGGACTGATGCATCTCTGTTGTTACAGACCTTGACTTTGGCAACACAGCTCCATGGGATGCTGCCGTCAATGCCTGCACGGGGTTTGTCCGAGTGAGCTCTCTGTCCTGGTCATCAGCCCCGGTTGTGCTGGGGAGGGATGGTTTTGGGTACCCTCCTGGCAGAGGAGATCCATCACTCCTCCCCAGTGGCATTCACAAGGCACACCGCTCAGTGTCATGGACCAGACCTGCCACTCTTCACGCTGCCTTCCTCAGCTGCAGAGCAGGTAGCAGCCCTGGCTTGCAGGAGGGATCATTTTAACATATCCCCCCATGTGGTCCTCCCCCCATCAGCCCAGCTTGCTGGTTTATTAGGGCCTCTGGCAGAGCTCTGCCTCATTCAGGCTCTTTATCTGTTTTCATTTTCTATGCACACCTCTGGGGCACTGTACAGATATAAAATAATCAAGATGACAGTCCCCAGATAAAGGCCACTTTTGTTAGGAACGCACTGAGTTCTAATGTAAAAGCATACAAATGGCAGTTTATTTTCTATCTCAGCACCTTTTGGGTCTTGCAAGCATTGAATACCTTGCGAGTCCCAAGCAGAATCTCCTGGTCAGCTCTTTCACACCTGCAAAACATGGTGCAGTGCATAAAGTTCAGAGCCAGGAGTGAATAACGGGACTTTCATTAACTGTCAAGTGAAAACAGAGGCAGGCTCAAGTGCTAAGTCCAGCTGGGACCCGTTCAATAGCAAATTAACCTGCCAGTGATCTCCCAGTAGGCTACTGAACAGAGCAGAAGGAATAATTTGAAACTAGGTTTGTAGAGGTAGGTAATATCTTTTTTATTAGATCAGCAGATAATTTGTAGCCCGATATTTATTCAATGAGCCTCTGTGTGCGTGAGCAGTCATCAACCTCTCCCCCCATAGCTGAACAAACCATGAAGACCTTTCCACGTCTTGCTGTGGATTGTTTGTAAGCAAAACCTGAGCCGGGGATCGTGATGGACCTCATACATCGTGATGAGAAGGGCACGAGAGCACTTCTGGCGCTGGTTTCTGCGAACCCTTTCTCTCTGCACCCGAAGGAGGGTGGAGGAAGATTGAGGGCGGCCACAGGAGTGTGTGTGAAGGCTTTGCGCTCCCCCTCCACGGCCGGCGGGCAGGGCCGGGGCAGGCACTGAGCATTACCTCACCAGCGCAGAGCCGCGTTGGCTGGGCAGCGCCCGAGGAGGAGGATGCTGTCTCCTGGCAACCCCGCGCCTGTCACATACATCAGAGGCGGCAGCGGATGCAGCGCAGGACCGGCCGCCTCCTGCAGCACCCCTCTGCCAAGGGGTGCTGGGGCTCTGCTGGGTGCTAATGAGGTCTCCCATCGGATGTGGCTTCCCGGCTGTAGCTCAGCTCCCCACTACCCCTTGAAATGGGGTTTTCGGACCCTGCGGGCAAGGGGAAAGGCAGCTTTGGGGCTGGGCAGGGACGGGGCTTCTCAGCCAGCAACAGGAGCAAGGGCAGTGTTGGGAAATCAGCCTGTAGATAGGATGGCTCATTCCCAAGACTGCTCACAGTGCTGGGCCCAACAGGAACCCTGTGCTTGTCTCAGCTGAAGGGTCAAGACGCCCACCTTTGCTGTCCACACATAGCAGAGGGGGGAACGCTGTGGCATGGAGGGTCTTCCCTGCAATTCTCTGTGCTGGGAGGCAGGGACAGGATGCAGAGAGCTGCCAGTTGCAGCCAGCACTGGGTCCTGTGGGTACCCTCTTCCTCCAGGGTTAGCGGAGGGCAGCAACTGAGCAGATACCATCTCCACACAGAGCTGCCATCAGCTTGGGCTGATCGATTCTTCTGGGTGCCTGGGGCACAGCAGCCACTGCAAGCTCTTTTCACCTACCTGAGTCCTCCAGCACCCCAGACTTCCATCTTCTTGTCCCCAAAGGGAGGGAGGCAAAATATTTGTGCCTTCTTTGCCAGGGGATGCAGGGTATGTCATCATCCATCCCCTGTCTTTAGCAAAGGTTCCTTCCAGAGCATTCTCCCATGCTGTGCCTCAAAGCCTGAGGTCCACCTCAGGCAGCTCTGTTCCCTGCTTGGTCTCCATAGCATCTGGCCATGCAACTCCATCCCCCCCATGACATTTCCTTGCTCTGATCTCCCCCATGGTTGGTGACTGCAGGTCTGTGCAGATGGATGGACCCAACAGGAGCAGCACAGACACTGGGATAAGAGGCGATAAAGGCTGCGAATCAGCCTGCGGCTGCCAGCCAGGACCTCTTCTGGCAACTGGCAAGATGCCTTCATCTCACAGATGAGTCCTACAGCACCAGCTTATTCACTGACTTGTACTACTAGCCTGGAAAAGGAATGGGGACGAAGTGCAACATGAGTGTTTTCCCTGATGGAGGATGCATGCTGGGATGGATGGAGGAGGAGCAGAGGAATGGGGAAGTAGAAGCAAGTGATGAGCATCCAAGGGGATCTGCTCCCTCTCGAAGATGTTCGCTCCTGAACTGCTTCGAGCCAGGGGCTTAATTTGCAACCGATTCAGCAGCATAGAAGCATCTGCACTGATGGGGGGGGGGGGGTGGGGGGTAGAGGCACTCAGCATCCCAAGCAGCTAGGAGAATTCCCAGTGCCTGGCAGGCCGGGCAACAATGGCGATGGAATGGGAGGGCTTGGAGGGCCAACAGCTCCTGACCACTTCATGCTCATGTGCTCCCACAGCAGCAGGGAAGAGGAGTCAAGAGGGAGGAAAGCTGTGAGGGGAGAGATGGAGCTAGAGGAGAGGGAGAAGGGGAGAGTGGGAGAGGAAGCTCCTGATGAAGAACACTGGAATGTGAGGCAGACAGCAAAACTAATCGAGGGTGATTGAGGGAGGGAAGAAGCCGAGTGAGAGATTGAGACAGAGTGATAAAGGATATGTCAGATGGACAGGAAAACTAATAAAGAATAATAACCGCCCTTGGCCGAATGCAGCACACGTGTGTGAGCACAGGCAGCATGTGCCCCCCTGCCCGTGCACAGGGCAGACACACAGGGATGTGCTCTGTGCATGGCATCCCCTTGGACACACAGAGCGCCTTTGCTGGCACAGGCTTGCATGCACCCAGAGCCCTGTTGGTACCCCATGGAGTGGTCCCAGTGGTGTGAGGATGGGAACAGTACCAGCAAAACCCAGCCAGCAGCTGCTGCTCACAGGCAGTGCTAGGTACTGACTCCCCAGTGTGTGCTGTATGCCATATACCACCACAGTACCCATGCTGCTGTGGGCATCCCTTCATCCCAGGATGGGGAAGAATGAGGTGCTAGGAGCAAGGTTTGCCCTCAAAGCTTTTGTCTTCCTTGGGTTAGTGGCAAGACCCAGCTACATGGGCTAGGACCCCACAAAGCCTGTCCTACCCCCTTCAATCCTGTCTTTCCCTCAATGAGCCCCTGTTCAGGCACCTTCCTGCCCCAGGGAGGCTACAGACAAGGGGAAGAGGGCAGCTCTGGCTACCCCTCCTTGCGCACAGCACCAGGGTATGGAAAGCTGTCCCCAAAAGGCCTGCATGCCATGTTTGCTGACAGGGCAGGCTCAGCCTCCCACTCCTTTGCTGTCTTCACTGAGCCTTACATGCTGCTGGGCTCAACTAGAGCTGACATGGTAAACGGAGGGTTGCTCCCAGAGCAGGTCTCGCCTGCATCACCCCCTCATTGCCACCACTGATCTCTGGCCCTGGAAAGAGAGTGTCCAGCTCCAGACAAGGCAGGAGCTGATTAAGTGAGTCCAGCTCCAGAGCACGTGGGAGCTCTGCTGTCTCTCATTTGGGCTCAGGGAGGTGATGCTGACTTCAGACTGACTGAGGAAAGTCTGGTGCCAGGGGAGAGGAACGAGGCAGGGCAGACCTCGGGCTCTGGTGGTGACTCATTCTGGTCACCAGGATGGGGGACACAGTGCCAAGGTGACCAGCACCTCTCTGCAGGCACAAGGCAGGGTCCTCAGGGGCTGGTGCTGATGGGAGGACAAACAGGGATGAAGGAAGCTGGGAGGGAGCAAGCTGGACCAGACAGCCCTCGGTTTCAGTGTGAGAACTGCGGGATTTGGTGTTTCCTGGTAGCTCCCAGGCAGGGTGAGGATCTCACAGAGCAAGTGCTCAGCTTTGCCAGGAGTCAGGAAAACCGGCTCCCAGGAGGCTCAGCCGTGGCCCATTCTATTTCACATATATGACCCATCTGGGCTCTCAGCATGCCCTGAAGGCTGTTTGACCAGCAGCATCTGTGAGGGGTTCATACATTGCCTCCAGTGTGCAGCTGCTGGTGGTTGTGCTGTGGGAGCATTCGCCAGCACCGCATTGGGCTGGAGGCGGAGCCCTAGAACAGCAAGCAGGATTTTATCATCTCCCCATCTCCTGCAAATTTGAGTCATGAGCATAATTCAGCAGGTTTCAGGCTACAGAGAGCGACTCAAGACAGGAGAAAACAGCATCTCCTTTGCATTCTGCTCCCTGGAAATAGCAGTTCCTTCCTCCAGCACCTTACTCCCAGCAAAGCATTTTGGGGGGCAGCATCTCGAACGAGCTTGTTCACATGGTAAGGGAGCTGTGCCAGTGGCAGACCTACTTTGGCAGCTAGAGATGCCCTGGGAAAGATGCCATCCTTTCCAGCAATCTTGGAAAAGCCTGGGACGAGCACAGCTTATCCCGGGAAAGGAATGCCGTGCTTGGAGGAGGCTGCTAGGCTGGGCTATAAATAACTCAGGGGGGTGAAGCTGCTGGGCTTCCCACACGTGAGTGATGGGGCTGGGTGCAGTGAGCAAGCACAGCACGTGGGAGCTGCTCCATCCATGTGTGCATGGAGGAGTCTGACCTGCTGGGGACGGAGGAGGAGGTTCCTGGGGAGCTGGAGACAGCAGGAACAACGGCCAGAACCAGGAGCAGGCAGTGAGTGGGATGAGAGAGCATGGGGCAAGGCTTTAGATCAAGCTAAGATAAGGTAGGGAAAGATCAGATCCATGTATTCACAGGGAAACTGAGGCCTGACCTGCTTCAGCACACTCCAGAGATGATGCCCAAAAGGCGCCTACACAAAGCCCTGGGGTAACCCTTCATCTGCTGGACCAGCAATGAAAGACTGTCCTGGGTCTGTGTTGTCTTTGGAAAAGCCATTTAAGTTGCTCACTCCTTGCTACCTTTCTGAGTCTGGGAAGCGCCTGTGTAGTCTTTCCCCTGACCTGGGATGATTTCATAGGGCAGGAGGAGAAGTGAAGGGCCAAGTCTGGGAGGCAAAACACCCATGAGTTCCCCAGCTGCCTGTGAAGCGGCTCAAAGCTCATCTCTGGTAGGTGCAGAGATGCTGCTGCAGCTCACCCCCATGATCCTGCTATGCAGCTTCCCGCAGACACCTCCTGCATGGTGACATCCCCAGGAGCAGTTACCACAGCAACATCTCTCCATCCTTTCCAACCTGGAGCAGCCAAGACAGAGTGGCTGGCACCAGTTCACCATCCTGCCCATGATGGGCTTGTGTGACATGATGAACTTTGCATAACTACAGCTCCCCTCAGCTGACAGCCGCCTTTGTGCTACCTCCAAGGGCTCCTCTGGGCTGCAGAGTTACAAGCCGTGATGCCCAGGTTCAGTGTACACTCAACAGGCATCTGAGCTTCCCAGGCAGGGTGGCTGATGGAGAAGGTGTCTGTTGGGTTGTGGTTTCATGGCCTGGTGATCTCCCCACACACCAACATAAACATGTTGTAAATCACATTGTGCAGCAACACCAGAGAAGCTGTGGCTGCCCCATCCCTGGCAGTGTTCGAGGCCAGGTTGGACACAGGGGCTTGGAGCAACCTGCTTGAGTGGAAGGTGTCCCTGCCCATGGCAGGGGTTGGAACTGGATGAGCTTTAAGGTCCTTCCCAACCCAAACCAGTTTGGGTTCTGTGATTCTGTGATTAGACCCTCAGTGCTATTGCAGCACTAACGAATCACAGGAGGTGCACATCCTTCCCACGCTGCACAGAAAGACAAGCAGAGCACTGTGGGACTCTGGAGCACCCTGGCCCCCTGCAGCATGGAGCTGTGATAAGGCTGCTGCAAAGAGAGCACTGAGGAAGGGTCTGGTGTCCACCCTGGCATTGCAAACCCCAGTTTAAAGCCTTTTGAGAAGACTGTCCAGAGTCAAACCTGGTAACATCACAATTTAGGGCTGTTTCGCAAGTGAAAGTGGGACTCAGCTGGGTGCTGCAGCAGAAGCTGGCTGTCCATAATGAGATCAGGGCTGAAAGGCAGGCTCAGGCAGCTCAGAGATCTGCTGCGTTGCATCTGTTAGTTTGGAGGAGCCTGGGACAAGGAAGTTCGGAGCTGCCTTTCCTGAGGAGTACAGTGCTGAGATAGCTGGTGATTGGCACCCTGCTCTCAGGTGATGGACAGGCAGGGAGGGAAAGGGATGCTGAGTGATGGAGGACATGCACACTTCACTGGCTGCTGGAAGAGAGCGTGGCTCCCGTTTGCACTAATCCCATTAGGTCTGTTTGCACTAAGCTCCTGTGAGAGCTCCCTTATCAAGAGAGGCTGCCTTTGTGCAGGCTGGGCTCAGCTCCTCCACTACCACCACCAGGAGCAGATGGGGAAGAAGGGCATAGTCCTAACCAACTGTGCCTCCTTGTGTGATCAGAATGTGGTGCCAGGCCAGCCTGGCATGGTTTCTCGGAGGTTCATGCCAGGCTAAAGGGCGCTCTAAGCACTGAGGGTGGATTGGGGCTGGGATAAGAACAAGAAAGGGATAGGAAAAGCAATGTAGGGTGAAAGCTGTTGCGAGCTGGTCATCTGGATGTGGAAGAACCTCATAGATTTTCCCTGGGTTAGAAGATGCCAATTCCCTGCTAGCAGAGATGGGGAAGATCCTGCTCTTAAATTAGCTGCTGTTAGCAGCACCCCAGCCTTCTCTCTATCAGTCTGCATATGGGAATTAACTGAGCTATGCATTCTGCTGGGTTTTCAGCTGGAGAGCCCCCCGGAGAGGGGCTGAGCTTGCTCTAAATCTCCTAATCCCTTCATCATACTGCCAGACAACCAAAGGCATGGAAGCAAACTGCCTGGGGCTGGGCCCCCCTGCCTCTCCCAGGCTGCTGCAAATCCCAATCATCCTGTGGGCGATTACAGGGGCTTCTCCTGTAGTACAATATCCAATCTGCCCCAGAGGCCACTGCAACATATGCAGGGCCAGTTGCCATGAGCAGAGGCAACCCTGATCATCCTATTAATGGCAATACAAGGGAGGGATAAGTGGGGCAGGGGCAAGCTCCCTACAACCTAGATCCAGCCAGGGAGGGAGGGCTTTGCAGTTTTCCCATATCATGGTCCTGCTCCTCCTGCATGGTGGGATCTGTTCCTTACAGAATCTCCCTGTGAGGTTTGGTTATTGAAGCCCATCAGTGTCCTCTCCATGGCCAGCCCTGCTCTCCACAGCTGTCCAGAGCTGCCCACAGCTGCCCACAGCTGCCTGTGGGCATCGTGGCATAAAACACATCCCCTGCCAGAAGAGATGGTGTTGGCTCTTAAACTGTTCCCAGCTCTTTTTGAGCCTCTATCCCAAGCATCAGGCTGGCACAGCAGTGGCCCTGTGCCCTGCTCCCATATCACGGAGTACATCTGAGGCCACTGTCACAGCACAGGTTCGCAGCAAAGGCTGTGCTGATATGGGCAAGAAAGGCGTCCTGGTTGGAACTCATTGCCTGGGCAGTTCAGCCAGCTCTGTGCACAGCTCTGCTGGCTCACTTTATCCTCCCACCACATCTGCTTGGCTCAGGAACCATCTCAGGGTCATTTTGTTTCATTCAGTGAAATAGATAAGGCAGTTCTGAGATTTCCACCTGGATCCCTGTTTCCAGCATGCAGAAATGCCCATTGCTCTGCAAGTGAGGGATCGAGATCAGGAACCAAGCAAGCATGGTTCTTCTGTTGCTCCTGACAACTCTGCTTTAAATCTCACTGTGCTTTTTACTGAGGAAAGCCTCAGGAGAGGCAGCCTCCATGAGGAAGGTGGTGCCACTGCATCTGATCACTCCTGGTTAAAGCCAGAAGGAGATCCCAAACCTCATCCCACATCACCGTGCAAGCAAATGAATATGCCACATCAGTGCAGGAGGTTGGAGCTGCACGGTCAGGCCCTCAGGAGACACAAGAATTAAGGTTTCCATTAAAATGAGGGTCCCTGGCCTGGCACATTCCCAGTTCCTGCCATAAGCCCAGGGCCATATAGAACCAGATGTGCTTCAGAAACCCAGGTCAGAACAAAGCTTATGCAACAAGTTCACCTCATCACCAATCACACTGCCCATCTGACAGCCGGTCAGACCATCACCCTCCTTGCAGATACCCCCACCACAGGGTAAGCCATCAAGGAGCAAGCAGTAGGAGCAGCTTCTCCACTTCAGATGATTTTTGTGGAGACCCAGGTTCTGCAAACTTCCAAAGACTTGGCAGGGACACCAAGGCCACCTCACTTAACTCCATTTCAGTTGTTCACGAGGCTCAACCTGGTGGGACCATGCCAGGATGGAGGATACCCCTTAACCTCCACGTGCAGGGCTCACTGGGTACCAAATCCCATCCCAAGAGCAGCACTGTGCCCATGCCCCAGGCTGTGCCACCGCAGCATCCTCACCAGCAGCATGCACGAGGGCACTTCCCACCCTGGTAATCGATGTGCGCTGCCATGGAAACCAAACAGTTTCCAGACCAGCACAGAGCCGGCTGGTTGTGATGCTCAGGGCATGGATGTGATGCTTAGGGCTGTGCTGGAGCATCCAAAGGCTTGCTGCATTATGGCGGGGAGAGGGGGGGTAGCAGGGGAAGAGAGGCAAGGAGAGAACAGAGGAGGTGAGGGGGTGAGTAAGACGGGACATGCTGTAGAGAAGGGTAGAGCAGAGGAGCAGAAGGAGGCACAAATGGGGGCACAGCGGGTCTGAACTGGGCTGACTGGGGAAGAGGAGAGGGCATGAGGAACAGATATAGGGCATGGCACAAGGCCAGGCATGTTCAGGATGGGCAGGCAGGTCCTGGGACTGTGCCTCTCCTTAGGAAGACACTCTTTGGTGATCCCAGTTATCCTGGGGCATCTGGGTGCTGACAGCTCAATGTTTGGTGTCCCCTCTGTGCCAGATGTGGGAGTCTGGCACCATCTTCAGCAATTGGATCTTCTTTCCCTGGAATGGGGCATCAACAGTCAGCAAGGCCACTTGGTTCCCCAGGATCCCTGGAGACACATCCCTGCTGCTCAGGGGCACAGAGGGGCAGCTGAGATGCCCCAATCCCTCAACCATGAGGATATGATTCCTCAGGAGTGGGGGGCATTGCCCACAGTAGAGCCCAGCAGGAAGGGGATGGTAGCAAAGGAATGTCTACAGAACTCCACTTAGGGAGCAATGCTCTATATCTTCACGTGGAAACTCTTCTTTCCCAGGGATACTTGCTGATGTCTTCCAAGCTGGGGATGGTGCTAAGACCATATCAAGCCCAGTGCCTGCAGCTCAGCAAAGAGAGGCACGATGCTGTGTGAGCCGAACAGAGCTGAGACACATCGCACCCATATATAACCCCACTAATGAGGAAGCATCTCTACTCCAAGCTAAGAAACTACCTTGTGCAGTTATTGATCTTGCCTAGTGCAGTGCTGTGCAAAGACAAGCAGGAAAAAGCAACAGCCAGGGCTGAGCAAGCTCCCTGCAGCTGCAGTAGGAAGCAGCCACAACCATGCCCTGGTTTGAAGTGGCCCAGCTGTTTCTAAAGGGTCTACATTACCTTAAAAACATCAACCAGGCTTGGGGAAGGAGATGGTGAAATCGTGGGAAACGGCATCAGGTCTCCGAGGAGCAGTGATGGAGGTGGGAATGTGGAGCTGGTTGGTGGAACTTGCCCTGGTCCCCACCTGAACTGCTGAAGGAAGCCTTGTTTCATGTTTTCACTGAAACCTTTTGGGTTTAATGAAAGAAGAATGGTCTGTGGCAAACTTGCTCTGTGCGGTTATCCCGCTCGTACCTGGACAGAAACATCCTTAATCTGGAGAACAGGAGCAAGGAGACAAGAGCAGCCACACCAGGGCTCCTTGTACCTGAAGGAGGGCAGCAGGTGCAGGTATCTCCCCACAGCCACCTCTGTTCACTGCCTCCATGGGCTTTCTTCCCTGAGTATGCCCCAAGCCGCCCCAAAGGATGTGACACATGGTAAGAATCCATCAGGCACAAGCAGCCGGGTTTTCAACACTTTTATTGTAAAGCTTTAGGAAGGGCTAATTACAATGGAGTTGGTCATCTGACAGCTCAGCAAACAAACAGAACAGGAGAGAACAGAAAGGGGATCACGACGGTGTCATGCTCACTGCTCTGAACAGAAAGAATTACAAGGGAATCAATTGTGCTCACAGCGCCCGGGGAAAACCAAGCCCAAGGCCCAAAGCCTTCCCCGCACAGGGAAATGCATCACACATTGAGAGCAATACAACCTTAGCAAGAGGCATTGCCTTAGACATAGGTCACCATCTGAAAAATAGTTGGGTACTTTACTCTGCCATAGGATTTCTCCTTTAGAAAAGCTACACCTGCATGTACATAAAACTGTACAAAAAACAAGGCATCACAAGCAAGGAAATGAAATCTCGTATAAATAGAACCAACACTGAAGAGCTACAAAGGGGTCGCTTAGATCCTTCCCACGCAGCCCGCCTGCTCCCTGGCTCCCACCTTTGGTTTTACCCCTGGCTTGTCCTAGTGCAGTGTGAGATGCAGTGAACTCCCCTGCAGAGGCGTCAACCCCCTTCCTCTTCCCTGTGCTTGTCTAGACTGGAGCCCGTGGGGAGCATCATCCCCCCACGTGCACAGAGGCTTTATCCTTCTGGCTTATAATTGTGCAAATGAGCTTCTTTCCCACAGCACCTCTTCTGTGCCCTCCCCCAGTGACACTGACAACTTCACCCTGGGACAAACCCCTAACACCCCTCTCCCAGCACCTCCATCATCCCAGGGACCCACCCCTGCTGCACCCCACAGAGCCTCCCAACCCCTTGGCAGCCCAATGAGGATGCTCCCTGTACCCCCTCTGTTCCTCCCCACCCTCACCTCCTCCATGCTCCCCATAGACACCCATCCCCTCTCCACCCCTCAGATACCCACCACCCCGCTGATACCCATGCCCTCTCCTCACTGTACTCCCCTCCAAAGACCCAACCCCACCATCGCCCTGTGCATCTCCCCCTTCCCACCCTCCCCATAGCACAGATCCCCAGAACCCATCCCTTCTGCCCCTCCGGGACCCCTCTCTGCACTCACCCCCCCTTGCACTGAGAACATCGCCAGGTGCTCCAGGAGACAAGACAGCAACTCCAGCCATGGGGCTTCGAGCTTCAGAGTCCCTCTGTGACCCCGAGCAGAAGGCAGGGAGCCCACCCGCAGGCGAGGGGCTGGGGTAAAAGCTGGTCTTGCTCTCTCAGGGGGTCCCCAAGAGGGGCACTGGACACTGCTGCTGCCTGAGCCGAGGGGAGGCGTGAGCAGTCGAGTTGGCAGTGGAGTCAAAGATCCTGGCCAGCGAGGCCAAATTGCACATTCTGCCCAGTTTGGCCCTGAAACTACAGAGCTACAATAAAAACAAGTTCAGGAGCGTGATCTGCTCAGGCAGCCGGACCAGGGGAACACGGACCCTGCAGGCCGGCCACCATGGGCAAGGGTAGAGCAGGGATGCCCGGCTGAACATCACCGGAGCATCGTGCCTGCCTCGAGGGAGCAGCAGCAGGAGGCCGGGAGGAGGGTCCTGCCCCCTCCGGTGACACCCCGAGGCGCCAGGGCTGCAGGCAATGCGGTCCTGCCCGGGGATGGCAAGGAGCAGGGCTGGGGCACAGGGTGCGGGTGTGAGCAGGCGCCTTCTGCCAACCTTCTCTTGTCACCCGCTGCATCCCCTTCAGGCCAACTGGGGCCACACTGGGGAGCTGCCCACGTCTTGCCACCGCTGCCCAAGCAGAGGGAGAGGAGCTGCTCAGAGACAGGGATGCTGGAGGGGAGGAGGCTGGGAAGAGGGGGCCCCTGGTGCGCTGCACCCCAGCAGGCACTACAGCTATGGCAGGGCAGTCTCTGGCCCGCAGCAGCCGGGTGCCAGCTCCCTGCAGTGTCCCCGTGCCGGTCGAGCCCAGCAGAGCCCCACGGTGCTGGACTGCATGAACCGGAGATGAGCCACGGGGGCAACTGTCCTGCAGTTACCGCTGGCCTCACTCCCTAAGGAAGATGCCAGAGATGAAGACGATTAATGTGAATACGGGAAGAACAACGGTGCAGCACAGCCCCTCCCCGCATCCTGGCAGGGGAGGACCGGGAAGGGCTACCCAGGAATGAGGTGTGAGGCCCCTGGAGCCCTCCTGCGCATGGAGCCCCCCAAAACAGGAAGCCCTGGCTCCCGAGGGAGCAGAGAGGCTCAGGAAAGTGCCCAGGCATCCCCCTCCAGGGAGTCCCTTGAAGGGCAAGGGGGTCCTCTCCATCGCCCCGGTTGGGTGCCCTGCAAGGGAGCCGAGGATACCGGGGCAGCGGGGACCTGCCAGGGAGACTGGTGGACCTTTGACAATGGAAGAGAAAGCTGGACCCCATGAGAGTGGCCCTGTGGCCTAAGGGCAGCGGGAGTCCAGCGGGCAGGGGCTCTGCGGCCCCCGGAGTGACCCTGAGACAAAGCTCCTCCTCACAAAGGCAATGGTGGCTTACAGGCGGATGGGATGGAGGTCGAGGGCATGGCACAGCCGGCCTCACAGGCATCCCCTGTCCTGGAGGAGGCACAAGGCGATGGGCTGAGATGCCACAGCCAACGACGACCTCCCTGCCAGCAGTGGGACTGAGGGCTTCTCCGGACCCAGCCGGTCCCTTCACTGGGGGCTTCCCCATCCCTCCTCCACCCGCCGGGCGCAGGGCCACCACCAGGGAACCCCCCCAAAGCAGACCCCACCTATGGCACCAGGCAGTCCCTAGGGACCCTGCAGCTTGTGGGCACAGTGACAACGTTCAGGAAGAGGTCCAGGCTGAGAAACAGCAAAGTCCCTGCAGTCCGGCTAGGACGCTGCCCCTCTCCTCCAGCTCCCCAGCTGCTGTCTCAGGGACTGGTCACATCTCTATTTACAATATAGAACATGAGTGTGGGCCGGACGCTGCGCTCCCACGGGCTTTTCCACACAGCAAACCATTCAAAGCTGGAACTTGCTCCCTGTTTGTTTCTGATTTCTGGTTTCTTTTTCTTTTCTTTTTTTTTCTTTTTTTTTTCGATTTTTTTTTTTTTGTTTTTGTTTAAATGTCTTTTGTTTCAAGGACAATAAAAAGTTTCGATCAGGCAGGACTTGAATGTCATTCCTAAGCTTCGTATTTACAGGAGTCTACAGCAAAGAGACAGGCAGCTCGCTCCCCGTGAGCGGGGACACCCCTCATCCTATGCCCCAGGAACTCACCAGCTCTGCATGGACCTTTGGTACGTAAGCCCTTCTCCCCAGCCATGCCCTCTGCACCAGGAGCCTGCCCAGCCCTCCCCGGTGGCACAGCAGTTCGGACACATGCACCCACAAGTGCTCAGAAAAGGGCTTTCGGATGCTTCCATCCTTC
This sequence comes from Myiopsitta monachus, assembly GCA_017639245.1. Classification (NCBI taxonomy): domain Eukaryota; kingdom Metazoa; phylum Chordata; class Aves; order Psittaciformes; family Psittacidae; genus Myiopsitta; species Myiopsitta monachus. The sequence goes on along the minus strand of CM029917.1, from coordinate 36,583,111 downwards.
CCACCCACCCCTGGCCCCGGGAAAGGACAGGTTAAGAAGGCGCTCCTCTCATCCCTGCCTCGCCCTGCCCTGCTGTCCACAGAGCCCACTGCCTGGAGAACCGGAGCGATAAAGCATTGAAGGTTAAAGTGTTCCTCGGGACGCTGGCCTCAGAAGCGCGTCTGCTCCCTGCCCCTTACGCCCAGCCTCACAGGTAGATCTCCCTCTTGGTGGTCTGGGAAGAGGGGGTGGTGGCTGGCTGGAAGTCCGAGGTCTGGGTGAGAGGAATTTCCTCCATGGGAGAGTCCTTGCAGGGCTCATGGCTACTATTGGAGAAGGCACTGTACGTGGGGAGCAGGCGGAGGTTGGCCATTTTGGTGCTGCGCTCTTCTGAGAGTCTGGGGCTGCCATTCCCAACTTGCTCTTGACTCCCTCTGTCTTGGTAAGGCACAAAAGTGGAGAGTTTGAGGGCGTTCTTGGGCCTGCGGCTGGGAGAGGACTGGCCGGGCATCCAGCAGGTATCGGAGTGGCCGAACTCTGTGCACTCCCGGGTACAGGTCCCAGTCATGGCTACATCAGGCAGAGGCCGGAGATCTGCGGAGAAGCAAGTGAGAGCATCATTACACACACGTGGGTACCACCAGCTCGGAATGTGAGGATGCTACTGAATGTGTGTTACTGCAAGAGGGATGTGGACCTGCTTGAGTGAGTCCAGAGGAGGCCACGAAGATGCTGCGAGGGCTGGAGCAGCTCTGCTCTGGAGCCAGGCTGAGAGAGCTGGGCTGGGGCAGCCTGGGAAGAGAAGGCTCCTGAAGGGGAGACCTCAGAGCAGCTCCAGTGCCTAAAGGGGCTGCAGGAAACCTGGAGAGGGGCTTTGGACAAGGGCCTGTAGGGACAGGACAGGGGAATGGCTTTAACCTGCCAGAGGGGAGACTGAGATGAGCTCTTGAGCAGAAGCTCTTCCCTGTGAGGGTGCTGAGGCGCTGGCACAGGGTGCCCAGAGAAGCTGTGGCTGTCCTATCCCTGGCAGTGTTCAAGGCCAGGTTGGACACAGGGACTTGGAGCAACCTGCTCGAGTGGAAGGTGTCCCTGCCCGTGGCAGGGGCTTGGAACTGGCTGAGCTATAAGGTCCTTCCAACCCAAACCAGTCTGGGGTTCTGTGATGAAGCACAGGGATGAACAGCAGAACCTGGGAGGGGACCCCAGAGATCCTGGCAGCCGATGCCTCCAGTCCATGCTCACAGACACAGCTCTCTCTGAACAAGCACCCTCCCTGCAGCAGATGCGTGCAGAGAAATGGAGGTAGAGCACAGGGCCGAGCTCACCCCCTTTGCAGATGAGTATCGCACAGGAGGAGCTCCACAGCCTGGGCTTGCACAGCAGGAGACAGGCTGGCACCAGACTTGCCACCGCACAAGCTGTGGGCACCACCAGGCTCCAGGAACCCCTTTGGTCCAGCATCTTTGGGCACCACTGACACAGAGACAGGGAACTGCCCTAAACACAGGCAGGCTCCTCATTGCCCTGAGGGGCATATTTCCTGAGCACCATCCTTGGCCAGCCCTGCCCTGCTCTCCATCAGGCGTGCCAGACCACCTGCAAACCTCCCAGGCATCCCTCAGCAGGAGCCCCAAGCCCAGCCAGAACTCCTCAGACACTGGCTGGTCTCCCTCAGAGCCTGAAATCCCTGAGCAGAGGAAGCACACATGGGCAAACCCACATCTACCCCCCGAGAGGCTGCACATACCTGATACTCATGAGTCCTGGCCCAGGAGTGCCCAAGCACCAAGCGCCTGCCCCTGAGAGAGCCAGGTATCTATCTGAGGGCATCAATAGCTCCCTGTTCCTAGCATAGCTGAGAAACTGACCATTGAGGTCTGGTGTCCTCACATGCCAGCCCCCTTCTACCCCAGACACCGCAAGACCTTGAGCCTTGGCCATGCATCCTTTACACGGGGAGTACCCGTCACAAGTCTTCAGAGGCTGAAACTTAGGTGTTCCCATGCAGAGGTGAGCGTCTCTCCAAGAGCCATTCCAGACACAAGCCATTCCTTGCCACCTACCCCAGCTTGAGACACAACACAGCCCCCTGCCACTGCCTGGGACACATCACTGCCCATAAGCACCTACTGGCAGATCAAGGCTGGTGCTGATGAAAGGGTGAGCCTGAGCCTGCTCTGACTTGCAGGCATCCCTTCTGGTTCACAGACGTCCTCTCCATCTCCACCCAGGAGCTCACTCCTTGTAGTGCTGACAAACAAACAGCCCCACTGGCACTCCTCACCGCTGGGAAGAAGTAAACTGGAGCCACTCACAGCATGCTGGGGGCTCTGCCCTCATCAGCACATCCCTCCTGCACCAGCCTGGGGCTCATGGACACAGATGTCCCCCAGTCACCCTCGCACAGCTTTCGCACACAGGCAACCCTGGGGTGAGAGGAAGGTCTCTGAAGGAGAAGGCTCAACACAATGCCAGGAACAATGTCAAGGGTTGTAAGTGAGAACTAAAGTGATGGGCATGGGAGAAGGGGCAACGTTAGCAACAAACCAGTGCAGGAGCATATCTTGCCCTATCACAGCCCCCAGTGACCGTATCCCCTGGTCTCAGCTCCTCAGGGGGCTGATGCACCCCAGTTTGTGCCCCTGGTTCCTGCAGAGGCTCTGGCACCCACAGTGCTCCCAATGCTGGGAGCCACCTCCTGTGTCCCGTCCCGGGGCACACATGTAAGCTGTGATATCCTGGCAGCAGCCATAAGGACATACCTCAGTGCAGACCCCCTTCACAGCCTGCTCCGCTCAGGGGACTCTAATGAGGAGCAGAAAAAGGACGAGAGGGTCACATCATTGCACAGCCCCAGCCTCCACACCCACCCTCAGGATCCTCCTAGCACCCTTCAGCCTCTGCCAGCCCTCCCCATCACCCTGCACTGATCCCACAGCATCCCTCTGGTACTCACTGAGTCCCTTGGCCCTGCTCCAGCCTCCTTGAGGCTGCTTGGCCACCACTGCTGACCCTTCACTACCTTCTCCAGCCTTACCCTATCCTCCCTGGAGGCCACTGGCCCTTGCAGGACTCACATGGGGACCTGAAGCAAAGCTTGAAGCCACCCAGCTTGTGGCACCTGAAGCAGAGGGGCTGTGCATCAAACAGCAACGTGCACACACACACAGATATAGCCCAGCTGGTGCCACCGACGCGCTCATGCAACACAAATGGGCACACTCAGATGAACGCATGTGCAAGGGACAGCAAAAGCAGCACAAGCATCACAAGGGACAAGATGCCCACACAGGGTAGTGTGAGAGCAGAGCTCACCAGTGCATACTTTGGGGTCATTCTGAGGGCTGGCCACAGACCAACTGTCCTATTTCCTATTAAAGTTGCCTCATTTCTTTGTCCTTGCTACAGATAGAAAGCAAGAGACAAACCCAGAGGTGAGACAGCTCAGTTTTCATCTCTGCGTGAATCAAAGCAGAGACCAGAGCTCACATCCTAGATGATCCACCAGGTCTTCCTCTTAGGACACCAGGATGCCTTGGTGGCCACTGATGTGGTCAGTTTGAGGGCATGTTATGATGTCTTTCACTTCTATTAAACAGGCAATACCGCTGCCTCTGTCTCATCTGCTTTCCTACCAGACAAATGATATGGCTCATCATCATTTCCACTTCCAGACCTGCCTCGGTCTGCACACTCCCAGGGTGGGGAGCAGATGAGTGCTGTCACTTCTTGCTCTGACAGAAGGTGCTTTGCTGAGTCCATGGAGGGTAATTGCAGGATGGAAATAAAAGCTACCTCTCCAGGGAACAAAGTTATGGTGATTTCCTTGTGCCAACAGCAGCTTAGAAAGCACAGGATCAAGCAGGAACGCTGTGTTCAGGGTCTTTTATTCTGGTTTTCCCATTGTCTGTTTCTGGCACTAATGTCCTTTTCCAGTGCAGTCCCTTCGCTCACAGTGAGATGCTGGCATCAGAGCTCTGCTGCTAAAGGAGCATATTATGTGCCATGAACACAACCAGCTCTGCTTCAAGAGCCCGGGAACAGGGCAGGGTGTCATTCCTGAATAGCTGTGATTTAGAGCAAGCAGCAAGCACGACCCTGCGGCCTAATTCTCAGCACATGCTGGTGGTGCTTCAAAGCCTTGCTGTGCCCCTGCAGGCAAGCAGAAATCCTTCTTTGGGGGTGGAAATTTTGCCCACAGAGTGCTGATTCTGGCGCCCTGCAGTGTGGTGAGGAGGCAGACCCTAAACCTCACCTTGGGGTCAAGGTGCCCACTTCACCTTACAAAGAGTACTTGGGATTTTGGATCCTTCCTCCACCCCACGAATGCAGTTTTGTGACTCTGAACCCCAGATGATGAAAAGGATGGCCATGCCCTCTCCAGCATCCCGTTCCTCCACAGCATCCTGGCCATGCAAAGTAAAAGCCATGTCTGTGACCTCTCCCTCAGAGGGCTTGCCCATCCTGCTATTGCCATTTCCATGCCAGAAGGCTCCACTTGACAGCCTTGACAGAGGGTTGTGTGGTTGTTTGGGCATTCACAGTCTTCTAGCTCCCCGCTTCCTACAGCTCTGCATTCCTATGGTAGCCTCATTAGCCCCCTCCGGGCTGCTCTGCCTCAGCTCATCGCATAGGAATGAATCTGGGGCAGTAAAAGTCACATCCTTTCGAGTTTTCCAGATGAAAGGGGGGCACGGTTTGGGGCTCACACCATGGTGCATTCAAAGATGCACCCTGTGCCCCTGTTCTGGCTGGAGGAGGGGAAGCTCTCTTGAGCAGTGGCTCTGTTCTGGATGCTGGTGCGTCTGTTCTCATCTCCAGACATCCAGGGCACCTCTGCAGTCTGTGAAGGAGATGGTGCCAGGCTGTCTCCTCTGGGAAGAGGCACAAATTGGTGCCACTGCTAATTATTTCTCTCTGTATCCCCACGCAGGGCAGGGACACATTCTGTTGCAGCCACTTTTAAGGGCTCCTCTAATAGTAGCAGCTCTTAGTGGGGGATTTCAACAGTGCACTGTCAGACAGGAGACAAAAGCAAGGCAGCCTCATTCAGCAGGCACTTCCATCTCCTGCAGTGGATGTGCTGAGGTTCACTCACCCACTGCAAGCCAGGTAGCTTCAAACAGAGGCTGAGAGCCAACCTCAACTGCTCATTTTGCCACCATCTGCAACAGCCGCAGCCTGGTTTGGTCCTCCCTGTCTTCCCTCTGTGTCAGACATCAGCACTGCATGTGTGGTGTGCAGGGATGATGCGGCACAGGAGACCAGATCTGGCTGGTGAGGTGATGTGGTGGAGCAGCTCTGGGAGGGAAGACAGTGGGACTGCAGGGATGTGACACAGCAGAGCACGGCGGAGGGTGCAGAAAGTCCGGAAGGGGGGAAGAGGGAAGCAGAGCATGCTAGGAGTGACTGGAGAGGTTCAGTGGTACAGAGAAATAGGAAATATGACAGTGTAGAAGACTAAGCAGGGTGCTTTCCTGAAGCATTAGATCAGAGTCATCTTCCCTACCTGGTGGCACGGAGAACATCTGCCACTGATTTCAACCCTGTCCAGAGCCCAAAAGCAGTGACCCCCCAGTCAGGGGGTAAAGGGGTGGAGCATGCCTCAGGCTGCAAACTGAGGGCTGGGGTGCAAGGTACTTCCTTCAGCGTGGCTGTCTTTCAGCCAGGGAGGGATGCAGTTTCCAGTTCAGGCAGCTTTACCACCTCCATTGCCCTGGTGTGGACACCTGGAAACACCCCCTCACTCGCACTGAGCCCTCAGGGCTCTGCAGACCACTCCTGGGACATCCCTTCCACGGTGAACTCCCATGACATCCCATCCCAGCAGCACTGCCCTCCCTGCCTGCCCCTACCGCATCTATGCAACGGGAACAGCCTCTGAGGTGCTGCTCTTTCCAACAGTTTATTCCCACCACACAGCTCCTGAGCATAGGCACCATTCCCCTGCTCCACCATAGCTTATTGGTGCCATTCTCCTGCACCATCACTCCCTCCAGGTACCACTGGAGTGCTCACACCTCCAGGTACCACCACCTACAGCGCTGTTCCCCACAGGCACCATTCCCCTACTGCAGTACTGCTGACAGGTACCATTCTCCCATGCGACTGTTCTCTACAGGTAACACTCCCCTACAGCGTGACTACCAACAGGTAGCATTCCCCTGCAGCGCTGTTCCCTACACGCACTGTCCCCCATGGCGCGGGTACCGAAAGTGCCACTTTCCTATGGTGCTGCTCTCTACAGGTGCCATTCCCCGCAGCATCATTCCCAAGAAGCACCATTCCCCCACGGCGCTACTGCCTACAGGTAGTGGTCCCCCACGGTGCCACGTCCTCCAGGTGCCATGTTCTGTGCTGCTGCTCCCTCCAGGTATTGCCTCCTCCCTGCTGCTGCCTTCCCTCCAGGCACTGCTGTTCTAATGGTGCCATTTCCTCCAGGTACCATGTTTTACAGCGCTGTTCCCTCCAGATACCACCCTCCTGCGGTGCTGCTTCCTCCAGGCACCAGAGCTTCATGGTCTGCTCCTTTTTCACTACACCCCAACAGTACAGCAATGTGGATAGTGCGCCCCAACATTCCCGGTTTCTTATCCCAGCAGCCCCACTGCTATTCTATTCCATTATATTCTATCCTATTCAATTCTACTGTAACTTATTCCATCTTATTCTAATTATATTCTATCCTAGTCTAGGCCATTCCATCCCATTCTACCCTATCATATTCTAGTTTATCTTATTCTATTCTGTTCTTCATGTCTTTGCTTCCTAGCAGTGCCTTGCACAATCCCACCCCATGACTTACTCTTCTCCATGTTCTTCCCTCCCAGCAGCAGTATGCCTGACCTAATAGCTTGGAGAAGTGTCCCCATGTTGGCAGCAGGAGATGCTCAACAGTCCATCCCCACCTGGCCAGCTCAGTGTGAGCATCTCTTGGTGTACACGAGCTTGGTGGCCCCTTCCCAACACAGCTTCCCCTTCAAGGCCTTTTGGGAGAGGGAAGCTGTGCTGTAGGTAGCTGTTTGGCTATGATCTCCTTGGAAAAGCCCAGACACAAGGTTTTCCCTTCAAGGCTCCCAAATGAGGTGGACACGGCCAGTGTGTTATCCCCAGCAGGGAATACCCACCCTCTGGACAGAGGGGACTGGAGCACGAAGCTCTCCTGCAGCTCCTCAGCCTGTCTCCTTTCTGGCCCCTGATTCCCACATCCCATGTGGATGTGACCAGAGCTCCCTACCTCCAGAGCAGCATAAGCACAACACCAATTGCACTTTCCAGGCCTTGGGGAAGGCTGCTGGACTGCTGCCTGTTTCCACAGCAATGCTCCAGAGATCAATGAGTACAGCAATATCAGAAGCTGAAAGCACAAGCAGAGAGCTCCCCACAGTCCACGTCAGTCCCTATTTTTCCTCGACTGAGCTAACACCATCCCTACAACACCCAGGCAGACGGTTTGCAGGACCATTCCTAGCACTACAACACCCAGACAGACGGCTTTGGGGACCAATTCTAGCACTATAACACCCAGACAGATGGCTTTCCAAACTTAACACCATCCACTACAGCACGCAGACAGATGGCTTCTGGTATCTGAAACCAACCTGACACTGCCCATAGAGGTGGTTACTGCAGTTCAGTGCCGCACCTACAGCTCTAGGGGCAATAACAAGCAACACCCGCTCTTACAATAAATACTGAGAAAGATCCTCAGTCTGATGCTGGCACACAGATGGGTTTCTCCTAGGCACCAAAGTCAAGAGATGTAGTGTGCACAGCCGTCTCCCTCAGACCCTACAGCACTGAGCATCTCTCCCCTCATGCTAAACAGTAGTATCCAAACACCGGTACCAACAGCCTTCTCCTAAGTTAATGGCCTGTCAACCCCCAGATGCGCACACGGATCAAACCACGGCCCTTGGAGTACCTAACAACAGCACACACTAACTGCAGCACCGGAGCAAATGACTTCCCAGATCCTGCCAAAGGGACCGCAGTGGAACCAGCATGTAATGAGTGTGGACAGATCACCCACCAGCCTCAGCATCACCAGCACAGGTAGCACTAAACCACTGTCAGCAGCGAAAGCCTGAGACGCGGCTCCCAGAGGACATGTTCTTCCCTTGTCTGCCGCAGCTGTATCTGGAGGGACCACCTACAGCTCCCATTATCCCAGCAACCTGCAGGCAGCTGGGTAGGATGGGTATCTCACAGCCATATCACCACAGCAATGGGGGGGATTATATCACCCAAATGGATGGCTCTGGACACTGACCATGTTCCTGCAGGGCTCACAGGGCTCAGCAATAGACTACGGCATGCATGGGACACCCAAAAGCCCCATCTGCCCCCCAGCTTCACTGCATCCCCTGTGATACTAAGCGAGACAAATTCAATCCCCTTATAACAGACTTTGTGCTGAGTGGTGCCAATGACATGATCTCCTACCCTGGCACAGTGGGGCCGCAACCTTTGCTGGGCTATAAAAAGCAGAATTATTACATTAAATGACTGAATAATTCTGTTAAGAACTACCTTAATAGGATTAGAGAGTTCAAAGGTTAGGAAATGCCAAAATTAGGATTGTCCATGCAGTCTTAATTCACTTCATGAAGGTCTGCTTCGTGTCGCAGAACTGAATTGTGCTCCCCAGGGTCCTTCTGTGCCTCTGAGAGACAGAACAGAACCACCTGGGAGATATCCCAGGGTTCTGGGGAAGAAAAGGCTTTGCTCTTCCCCCCCGGGCTGCAGGAATTGGGGAAGGTACAATAAAAGGGTCAAAAGATCACAGAAAATTGCTTCTCTAAAGCACTGGGCTGGAGGATACCAGGATTGCTTTACTCTTGAGGAAAAACACAACTGATTTCCTCCCTGCCTCCTTTGGAAATGGAATCTCTGGGCAGATTTCACTGCCACTTTTCAAAATATTTGGTAAGTGGCACATGTCCAAGGAGAAACTGTGCCCTTGCAGCTCAAGTCTGCCAGAACCTCAAGCAACTGAGAACCAAGTCAGTTAATGAGCATCAGTGGGCAATTTAACCTGCCAGGGGGAGACTGAGATGAGCTCTTAGGCAGAAGCTCTTCCCTGTGAGGGTGCTGAGGCGCTGGCACAGAGTTCCCAGAGAAGCTGTGGCTGCCCCATCCCTGGCAGTGTTCAAGGCCAGGTTGGACACAGGGGCTTGGAGCAAGCTAGTGGAAGGTGTCCCTGCCCGTGGTGGGGCTTGGAACTGAATGAGCTTTAAGGTCCCTTCCAAACCAGTCCAGGATGGGATTCTATGATTCTATGATCCTCTTCACCCACGTTGTATAAAACACAGTAACAAGCCTAGCTCCAAAATGAAATCCTAGTTCCTATAATATCCAAACACTGTCCTCTGGCCAAGGAAGAACTTCTCAAGACACCTACAGACAACAGCGGTTCAACAAATAACCACCAGGCAGGTCAAGGAGTCACGCTATAACCAAACTCTCTTCCCAGTCTCATTACCTGCTTCTGCAATATCCAGCCCAGGCAAGTAACAGCTCCTGTAGTAGCTCTGGGAGTGCACAAAGGTCTTGACAAGAAGCAGTGGGCAGCAGAGCAGCCTCCCTTCTTCCCCCCCTGCCCAAAGAGGGGGGGCAGGGGAGCACAGGGCTCTTCTGGCTTTTGACTGCACTCCGAAGGCTAATGATGGTTATGTAAATGGGCAGAGGAACACCAGCTGCCATCCCCTGGGGCTGTCAGCTCATGCATGCCTTGTATGCACATTCCTGCTACCCAAATACCGACACAATTGCTCCTTCCACATTCCCACCTTGTCTCCTGTGCACAGGAATGCTCCCAGACCCTCCCAGCGGGGGTCCCAGGCTGGGTCTGTGGGGCTGACCCATCCCCTAGTCCAGCCAGGGGCTCCCTGAGGACACAGGGATGCATGGTCCAGAGCCTCCTGGTGCTGCTGGATGATGGGAGGGGGGAAACCACAAGGGGCCAGGCCACCAGGGCCAGGAACAGTGATCCCCATGCCAGTGAGAGCTCTGGCTGCTCACCGACCTGAGGTGCCCTTGCCCAGCCCTCTGATACAATGCACTCTCCAGCCGGGGTCTGCTATGTCTGGTTGAACAGCAGCAATCTGTCCCTTGTGGCACCAGGTCCCGGGGAGCTCCTCGTCCATGTTATTATGTGTTGCTAAAATAGAGTGGTCCTCTTACCCCTCTTCCACTCTCAGAGCATCACTGAGATGTATAATGGCTTCTGGAGGGGACTGAAGACCTGTCCATGGCTCCTGCAGGATTGTGCCTTGTGCTCCTGCCATGGTTCCAGAGGCTGGGGACACTCTCCAGATGTTGTGGACACTACCTGCTTGCACTGAAAGCCTTGGGACAGTAACTCAACCACCCCAAGATATCAGGCATAGGACATGTTATAACAGCAAATGCTCTTACAGGAGGAACCAGTGCTAATCCTTGATCTCTGCCTTGTGCCTGACCCTGTGTAAGGCAGGGGTCTCATCGTCTCTGTCCCAGCCCCTCTATGCAGGCACAGGGCTCTGGGGGAACACACGAAGGGGGTCCGTCCAGCCCTCACTCCACAATGTGAATCCCACAGTGTGAATCACAGTGTGTGGGGCTGGGCTCAGCATCATGGCTCTGCTGCAGCCCCTGGCTCCAGCCAGCTTCGCTCCAAGGGTTAATCTTCCTCTCCAGAGCTTCTTAAAGCTAATTAGAAAGAGCCTGGGTAAGTGTGGCAGCACACAGCCACCCCGCACTTATCTCCCCACTTCCGGGGCTCTGCCCTTATCATTTAATTAAAGCTGCAGTGCGCTTCCCTGCCTGGCAGCACCTCATCAGGGAGCTCACTGGAGCTTGAGGCGGTGCCTTTGCCAGTTTGCCGAGGAAGAAGCAGGACAAAGGCAGGAAACATACCCCAGGAAGGACAATAAAAGGGAGAAGGTAAAGAAAGAGTCCCTTTGTGCTGGCAGCCACATTGGATGGGGCTTGGAGCAAGCTGCTCTAGTGGAAGGTGTCCCTGCCTGTGGCAGGGGTCGGAACTGGATGAGCTTTAAGGTCCCTTCCAACACAAACCCGCCTGGAGTTCTATGACAAGGAGGGCAGGGAGAGACCAAGCCCCATCCCCAGTGCCAGCCATGATGCTCTTTCTGGGGATGCAACATCCTCTCAGATCTACATGGACCTCTGGGATGTCAGCTGGGAGGTCTGACAGCAAGAAGCCTCCATCACAGGCAGGGTGGAGGACACTACAGCCCAGCTCCATTGGCCAGCAGCAGCAGGACCCTGGATCCCCTACACCATCCCAAAGCAGATCTCCCAGCACAGCACGCTTGGATGTACCCTGACACCAGACACCAGAGCCCATGCATGCTGCATGTCCCTGCAGCAGAGCAAGCCAGTCAGCCCTCCCATTGGCAAAGATCAGCCATGCAGCACCCAGCACCCCAAAGAGAACTGGGGACTTACAGCATACTGGGGAAGGAGAGATGCCATCAAACAGCAGCAGCTGCAGCACCAGGTCTGTGAGGGAAGGCTGGGATGCATAAACCCTGAGAGCTGCTGCTGTTTGAAGGCCACACAGCAGTGCATGGGAGCAGCTACCAGGGCTGCGTGCTGGGACTCAGCCATTTCAGGGCATGCAATTCCCAACCGATGCTGACAGCTTCCGTGCCAAATTCCACACCTCTCTTTCAAAGCATGGTTAAGCTAATAGGTCTTGAAAAGAACTTCTTATAATCAGTTTGTTAGCAGGGCTGAGCCAGCACATCTTGTTCTCAAGAAACAGCTGGAACACCTCTGCTAAACCTCCAGAAAGGAAGAAAAAGGCATCGACCCGAGGGAAACCCAGCATGGAAAATTCAAGCCTTAGTGTTGGAAATCTGCTGAAGTGATAAAGCAATCAAAGCCAAGGCTGCATAACACAAAATGCCAAGCAGCCCGAGGCTGTACAGTCTACATAATGATCCTCATTGCAGGTTCTTAAAGCTGCTGGGAAGCTGCAGCCTGGTTGGTAGGTGCATGCGTGTGCTTGGCGTGTTCCAAGCAGGAGGAATGGAGCGACTTAGCCTTACACCAACACTCTGCAGTCCTTCCACTGCTCCTGAACAGGGTGGTCCTCTCCCACCATCGTTAGTTCCTCAATCCTAATCAGGAGCAAGAATTAATGCATGATATTTTAATTTATTCTTTAAACCAATTTCCATTAAGCCCAGTTTTGTCACTTCCAGGCTTGTAGCCACATGTTCAACTTCAGAGCACATTGCAAGGTGCCCCAGTTCATGTGCAAGGAGGACTTAGGAGCACTGCTCTGGTTTTATGAACGCTCTGTTTGCCCCTTGGTGGCTGCCTTTCATTGTAAGCTTGTATTAAAGCTCTTGTGTCAGGGAGTACGCATGTCTGCCTTTGAACAAAACCATTGTTAACTCTCCATCAACAATTTAATAATCTTTCTCCACCAGGACAATGAAGCAGGGGAAATTATTCTTGCAGGGAAGCCAGTAGCCACACAGCAAAGTGCTGCTCGAGGCCTTTGAAGTCACATAGGTGTTTAACTGACAAAAGAAATCACAACTTTATGAATAGGGCTTGCCTCCAACAAGGAGAGCTGGAAACAAAGGAAACCAAGACCACTTGGAGTGAAGCGGAGCAGGGGAGAAGGAAGAGCCTTTGTAAAAGAGTCAAGCCAAACCCCAAGGAGAGAGGAAATGACAGTATGGATTTGCATGCATACGCTTTGTTTTGTTTCACAGCTCTTTCCTGGGCTGCTTAAGAGTAAAGTGAGCACATTCACTTGTCGTTTCAGCTTTCTTGCAGTCTGTTCTGACTCTGGAAACACGCTGGCTGGCTCAGCCATGATGGAGAGGAGGAAGAGGCCAGATCCTTGCCAGAATTTGTGGTGGATATTTGAAGGAACAGGGGATGGGATTAAATCCAGAGCTGATGCTCTTGGGCTTGAGGAGGAAATGTCTGTGTAGATGGAGGGTGCACGCATAGACCTGGATACCACACCCAGCCACAGAGAACCAAACACAGGTGAAATCCAACATAGAGAACCTTTGTGAGCATTAAACCAGGGGTATGGTCATGAAAATGACCCAACAGCAAATAAGGGTATCTGACTGCTCAAGAGCCCACACAGAAGACCCTGGACCTCTGAACTACCCAGCCCATTTCTCTGCAGTGAGGAGACGTGCCATAAACCCAGCTGAACACACACATTATTGATGCCTCAAGGACCCACAACCTTAGAGGATGAAAATCTGCAGTGGAAACTAAATGGGGAGGGATTTTGTAGCCGTGACGTGGTGAGAGCAGCCTATGCACAGGTCACATCCTCCTGTGGTGCAGCCACAACATGTGCCAAGAACCAACCCAGGCAGTCAAAGTTTCTGAATTGAAGCACTTGCCATCTTGGTGGCATAATCCCCCACATTGAAAGGATCTGCACTGAAAGGATCTGCAGTGGTGACAGACACAGCAGGGCAGGAGTCACCTCCTCATGTAAAAATAGGATGTGTCAACACCAATGCAGCTTGCTAAAGGTGCAGCTCTGAGCAGGCTGTAGGATATCAGTGGTCTGATGCGAATGGGGAGGTTTAGGAATGAGGCAGACTGGTTATGGTTTGTTTGGGAAGATCCAGGGAAAAAGTCCAGCTCCTGATGAATACTGTTCTGCCCTATGTTTGTTATTAGGACGGCAGAAAGGCGCATTTGTGGGAGAGTGGGAAAAAGAAAGATAATCGCTTCCGATAGGGAATATCAACCTCCAGCTACCCCTGAGTGCTGCAGTTTACAGATAGCTAGAGGTGAGATGCAATAAAGTTTGCACCACTTGAGGGAAAGCTGCCAGAGGCAGTCCTAAAGGCGCAGGATGAATAAAACATGCTTTAAGGAATGAGCGAGGATTAAACCTGCTGCCTAGCATCCTGGCAGGACAAGGGGGATACATCATTGCCGTGCGTTGGCAAAGGGGATTTGCCAGCTCTGTCACCCCCAAAGCACAGCAGAAAGGAAGAGCAGGGTGATCATGAGAAGGTTCTGATTTCACAGTCCAGCAGAGATGTCTGAAAACTTCCAGAATCAGCCCAAGGGCATAATTTTTACAGATTATTTGTCAAAAGGGAGAAGATGGTAATAGCAGGTTTGCTCCTTATGCACAGTCCATAGCAATAGATGTGTGTAGCACTGAGCAAAGCAGCGGTGGAACTGGACAGGTAGAGCGCTCAAAAGTATCTGTGATTCGAGAGGTCTAGGATCAGTAATTGACCCTTTGAAGGAAGCCATTAATCATCATTAAGGAGGTTTACGTCCCAAGGGCCCAAAGGCAAGGCAACATGAGTCTTGTATCCTCTGATGTGGGTTACAGAAGAGAAAACAGAGCTTGAAGATGAAAAATAGAATGTGTGTGGCCAATGGGGTTTACCTGCAGCATGGAACTGCCTGAGCACAGGAAGGGCTCAGGGTATGGCTGCTGATAGGGGGAACAATAGCATGAAAGTAGCACTGGTTTCAGGAAAGGCAAGCTATTTGCCTTCTCTCCCTGATTTATCTGCATCTCAGTGGGTGCCCCTTCCTCTGTGGCTAATAAGCAGCAAGATGCTAGACACAGAATATACAATTCCTTTTGCTTTTATTCATTTTCTTTTGAGATATAATAAGTCTTGCTTTTGTCAAGATCCCTGTTGTCTGGGTAATTTCATCTAGAGATCCTCAAGGAACAGAGATCTCCATATCACTCGTAGTTTAATATCTTGGTATTAGCTGGCATATTCTCAAGCAATAACTTACACAACCGAAGAAGAAAAAAGATTACTTATGTCTAATTGGCATTATACTAATTAGCAGCAAAATACATCAGGCAAATAGCACATCTACTCGTTCCCTGTCATTTTGCATTCCCTACTCCATCTTCTCCTTCCTCTGCAGCTATAAACCAACACAACATGCTGTTCTGACACATCCCTGAACAAAGATCATATCCTAACCCTTCCCTCCTTTCTCTTGCTGCCTCCTTGGTTTTTCCCTTCTAAGCAAGGTTGCTTTAAAACAGACACAGACATACAATGGATTGAGAACTGTTGGGTTTATGAATTTGTGCCTATCCTGCTTTTCTCTGCCAGATCCACTCCCCAGCCACTTCCAGTGTTTTGTGTACAGATGGTTTATGGCCATCCAAATAATAACATTTAACCTTTTATATCTGAATAAGTATATGAACACAGATAGACTAAACCAGAGGCACACGTCCTCTCACACATGGGCGAACACAGTTGATATATTCTTGACCCACAGCATTTTTGGCAGTTCACCCTAAATGCTTTTAAAAGTGAAACAAGTTAAACTTGATAATGCCAGTCTTCTGCTGGAACAAGGGTCCTGAGTGCAAATCTAAGCATCCTCAAGACCCACCATGAGCAATGTCCTCATCATTCAGCTGATTTTGAGGCAGAGCAGCTCTCTACCAGACAAGAGCCCTGATGCAGTTTGGAGGTGAGCACTTTGTGTGGAGCAACCCTTCCCAATGGACAGGATGGATGAAGCAACACTGACTGAAAGAGTTAAGCCAAGTAGACATGAGATGTGCTGGGGTGGTTGGCCTCAAAGCCCAGGAACAAGATCTGCCTTGTTTTCAGTGATACAGCAGTGGAAGAAGCACCTGTGTAGGACTCGGTATTCATCAGACCCTGGGCAGTCCTATTCTCCCAGATGCAGCCCTCCTTCCCCATAAGGAGTGAGGCTGAAGTCCACTGCAGAGATTATCTGGGTCCAACCACAATGCCCAGGGAAGAAGGAGTTCACTACCACGTAGCGTCCCTACACTGCTATTGTATCAGCACTGGCCCTGCATGATTGCATCAGCTCACATGAAATGAGCCCTGGTTCCTGCAGAGGAACCTCAGCTCTCTGAAAGGCAAAGACGGGCTGATATGGTTAGATAAGCTCTGAGTCAAAGCAGCCTATCCTTGGTATCTCTCGCCAGATGCCATGACTAATGTTAGATTTATGGAGTGTCCTCTCGGCAAGTAAAGCAAAGAGCTGGCGTTACAACACTTACTGGAGGCGACTTCAAATCAGGATGGATGAGAGCTTGTGGGAAGGAGACGGAGAGAGAAATTCATTAATAGTGAGAGCACAAAGGATGAAATCCTGGGGAAGAGCGAACAACTGAGATTGACATTTGACCTCACATTGATTTCACCGAGGACAGGAATGAATCCCTTATCCACTCTCTCATGCCTGCGAGAGGGATTTTCCACCTGAGGGATCTACACCTGACCAATCCTTCAAACTCAGCCACATGCTATTTATATGAGAAAGAAAATGCAGTGTGAAGTCCTCAAGAAGCTCAAATCGGTGACTTCATAAGCTTCTCTAGCATTAAGTTTAAATCCCACACTAATGCAGGTCCCTTTACATAGGAAGAGGTATTGCCAAGCAGGAAGGTTTATAGAGACATTCGGGAGCATTCAGAGGCAGATAAAGGGGAAATAACTGACTTAGATCACACAGGAGCTGGAAATGGCATGTCAAATTACTTCAAAAGGAGCTTTCTAAGGAAGCAGGTCTTTGAAAACAACAAATAGTCTGGGGCTGCTAAGGGATCCTGGCTGTCTGTTGCTTTTACACTTAGTCACTGTTTCTGGTTTAGATGTATTCTAAACCTCACGTGGCTGTTCAGTGCCCTTCTGCCAAAGGCCGGCTTTCTGCAAGTTCAGCTCTTTGTGGAGCCACATAGTAGTTGGGTTAGGAAAATTGCTCTGACTTCAGAGAAATATGGCCAAAAAACCAAGGGTGATACAGCAAAACTTCAGCCTGATCAGCTCCCCAGTCCAGTTCGCCATGCAGCCAAACTGCTGAGCTGGCACAAGAGGGCACATGGCACAGGGACAGGGATGAGCAAACCAGGATACAGACGAGGGGAGCTGCCTGTTCTGGCACTCTTGATAACAAAACACACAGGGTGCTGGCTGTGGTTAACAGGTTCATCAACAAAAATGCTCATAACTCAGCTGCTGGCTCTCCCCCATGGATATCCTGTTCAGTGAGACACACAGGTTACCCAAGGAAGCTGTGAATGCTCCATCCCCTGCGGTGTTTAAGGCCAGGTTGGACAGGGCTTGGAGTAACCTGCTCTAGTGGAGGGTGTCCCTGCTCATGGCAGAGGGGTGGAACTGGATGAGTTTTAAGGTCCCTTCCAACCCAAACCATTCCATGATTCTATGATTCTAGGTCGCATCTACAGTTGCTCCAGAGAACCTGTCCAAGGGCAGGACACTGGGTTCAAAGCCCTGTTCAAATGCAGATTTTCAAATGATATACAAAATATTTCTATACAAAACCAGACACTACAGAAGAGTCTGAGGCAGCTTCATCCAACCCCTTGTTCTGATGAAACGTCCTCCCTGTAGAGCAACGTGGGACAAATGAAAAAGGAACCTACCCTCCTGTTCCTGGTGCAGACCTAATTCTGAATGCTTCTTCCTGTAACACAGTTTAGCAAATTTGAGTTGAATCCATGAATAGTTTGAGGATGACATAAACCACTCTTTGGAAAATGGACTTTGTAGTGAGGAAGGGGTGTTTAGATTTGGTTTGGATAAGAATGAAGATTTGCATGAGCATTTGCAATCACTGCCAGGCAAAGAAGAAAACCCTCATCGTGTTCAGGCTGAGTGGCAGTAAAACTGTACCTCACCTTCCAGCCACCTTGTGAAGGTGAAGAGTTCCCTGTTTCAATGTCACCAGGGCTGCAGGAGTGCGTGTCCTGCCACGTGAGCGTGAATAAGGAAGCGCGGTTCCAAAAAGCAAGGATGAGTTTTGGACTGGCTTTCAGCACATTCTCCAAGCCTGGTATCTCAGCAGTATCATGCAGTAAATCAGCAAGTTTAGAGCAGGGTCATCTCCCCAAGATGTGCACTCATGATAGCGCAGGGAGAGGATCGTGGTTGGTAGTGCTTCCAAATGGAAGAAAGAGTAAAGATGTAGAATAACGACAGGATTTTCTCCATCCAGTAGGATCACAGCAGGGAGAATGTGAACGACATAAAAGAAGGGAGATGACATTCACTAATTTCCATCGTCTTGCCATAGACAGCAAAAAGGGAATAGAAGATGTCACAGCCCAGGATCACAAGGAATAGCAGAAAACTCAAAAAATCCCATCTCAAATGCAGGAGGCACACAAACAGCCATAGGGATCTATATATTCTACAAGAGAAGGAACCTTCCTACTGAAATGTGAAGCTTTTTGTCCCTCAGGCACAGACTGAGAACTGCTGTCCTGCCCAGACTTTCCATAATCACATAATGCAGCCACAGTTCAGGGACAGAAAGGGTGAAAAAAGTAATCAGAATTCAACAAGGAAACTTGGGTCCTTCAAAGAGATCCTCTAGAGATGCCCAGGATCAGCCAACGCTCTTTGGAGAGCCTGAGGACAATCTTACGTGCCCACTACCACATAATCCCATGAGACAAGAAAGACACTGTCAAATAAATTATTAAAGCTATTTTGGACAATGTCTGAAGCAAGTAGCATCCTTGTTAGAAGGTCTTGAGAGGATTAAAGGCATTCTCTGTAGCTAGTAGCAATGTGGCTGTTACTCAGTCTGGGAAAGAGAAACCAGCTGTACCCTGTTTACCCTGGGCTCCTCAGTGCAACTAAGGTGAGGAAGGTGACCTGGCTGACGTGGCATCCCAGAACTGCTCTGACTGAACGGCTCTGTCGTAACAGAGAGTTTACCCAGGCATGAATGCTGGAAAACATGGAAAAGAAAAACATTGCAGCTACAGCTCAGACAGAAATGGCGTGTTGAAATAGCGATGGTGTAATCCATGACCATTTGCAATCCGTTGGATGTTGCCTCTCCCAGTGAAAATCTTTCCCTACATCTCCCTCCAGTAGCGACTAGGAGAATCGGAAGCTGTCTTTGGGGATGAACCGACTTTAAGAGAAGAAAGAAGAGAAGCTCATGATTTCTTATGAAGAAATGCAGATGTTTGCAGAGCTGAACATCACTGAGGAACCCAGATATAATTTGTAGAAGTAGATGAGATGCAGAAGATGGTCCCAGACAGGATGCGTACCCTAAACAAGAGCAGGACTCAGAAGCTACTAGTAATGACAAAACATCTACAATAAGTAATTCCAGCCCTGATGTCAATAACCCGTGTTAAAAAGGATCAGTTATAAAAAATCTCAGTGTTTCAGCTACAGTGAAATCCAAGCACTGGTCAGACCCAAGCCAACAGCCCTTAAATGTGTGACCTGCTGGTTCTCAGTCAGAAAGGGGACACAGTGCCAGCCAGAGACCATCTTTCTTTATTCCACAGACAGCACCATTTATCTCACCCTCTGCCGTACTCCCAGTGTTCTCTTAAAAGGTGTGAGATCTTTCAGTAAGAGCCATGTACCAGACAACCTATATGGGCTCACAGCATTTGACCAGGACACGGCATAGAGCTTGCTTGAATCCTACAGCCCAGACAGAAACCCAGTCAAAAGCATTCCTCAGTGCTCTGAAACAAAGCAAAAGTGCTGCAGGGTATGTTTGAAAACAAATCTGCAGACTGAACATGTGCTTGGAACACTTTCTGCAAGACAAAAGGGACATTTACAGATAATGCAGAAAAAAGAATAGGCTTTAAGATCCAGAGACTTCACTCTGCCAGAGGAGGAGAGAGACAGTCCTATTTTTTTTTGGTCCCATCTGCTGGCTGGAAGGAACTGAACAACAACAGCAGTGAGAACCTTAAAAAGAAGCTCATGACTGGACTGACACGAAGCAGAAGACAGGAGGTAGTGGCTTCCCAGTACTGCAAATGCACCCCATCACCATGAGCAGTAAGAAGAGATTGTTGACTTGGGACTCCTCTTGTGGGCCAGCCACCTTCTCACGGTACTGTGATATTGCAGGGGGCACACACAGCCCTGTGCCAGGCAGCAGCAGCTCTGTTTGCATGTGATGGACACCCATGCCTGTTGTGAGGCTACAAAGATGAACACCAGCAGTCACATTATCTCTGTGCCTGGTGCTGCTATGGATGCCACTGAGTGCTGCTGGGAGCTGTGGGTTATCATCTGGACACATCCACACCGCTAAAAGGTTGTTGGCAAATGGGCCGTCACGCAGAGGAAGAACGATATGAAGGAAGGGAAGATCTGAACTATAATCAGAAGCACAGCAAAGGGGAGCAGGAGGAAAATAGGCTGCCTTTGCAAAGGTTGCCAAAAAGCAGTGCACACATCCAAGATGCACCAGATGTTGTTACTGCTGCCCAGGAATGGGGCTGCAGGTCTGTGATGGCGTCATGAGCAGAGGGCAATAGCTGGGAGGAGCGCAGGGAAAGGTGGGAGGCAAGGAAGAGAGACCCAGCTGCCAAAATATCCTGCCTTGGTTCTGCTCACAGTAAGGGACTTGATTCAGTTTTTGAGCATATCAAAGAGAACTTTAAATGTTGACTTGCTCCTATGTGATCTACAAGTATGCATCAAGCGAGGTGCCTCCTAATGTTGTAAGATTCAATGGAATTAAATGGCAGCTAGCGCAGCTCAAGCAAAATTCAAGCACAGGCTTATAAAACCGGAGGCAGAGAGGACATGCCACTGGAAGGGATCACCAGCACACTTGCCATCATTTGCCATCAAAATGGGATCCTTCCAAAGGAGTGCTCCCGCTCAGCCATGGTGAGATGAAGAAATCAGAGGCTGGAATTTTATGGCTTGTGTCATGCAGGGGTTAGACAAGCTGCTCCTTCTGGCTTATGTCAATCTACCAATCTTTCTTGAAACTAACAATAATCTGGACTGAAAGGGTTTAATAGAGTCCAGCAGTCAAACCCTGGCAATGCTATCTCAATTCCTACGCTCAAGCTGCGCTGAGGTGTACAAAGGAGCTAGGAGACCATTAAAAAGGGACTGGTCTTGACAGAAAAGCCTATGGCTATGAACCAGGTGAGAGGGTTTTACATCTAGCTCTGCCAGAGAGTCCCAAAGCCATGCTGCTCATGCCTCGCATGCCAGAGGCAGCCAATGCAGCCTTAGCTTTGCCATCCAAGAGCAGTTGGAGACCTGTCCCATAGTTCAGGAGCACTGGGGTGCTGCAGCAGCTCATCCAGGGGTCACCCAGCGCTAGAAGACATCTCAGAAATGCAGTTTATGATTTTCTGTTTCATTCTCCACCTATGGTGGAATCTCTTTCCTGGAAGGAGAGCTGCGAGGATAAACTCATTAACATCTGTGAAGTACAGATACTACTGCACTAAGTGCATCGCGAAAGCACAGGAGATGATTGTTAATTACATATTCAGTGTGGGGTTGTGATGGCATGCATTAAAAATGGCACGGGGTGCCCACTTTAAATAATGGGGAGAAAGCAATTTAAGCATTTGTCCCTGTTCTGTGGGCTGAATTCAGAACTACTTCATGCAATACATCATCAGGTACCTCTGTACCACACAGGGACAGAGCGAAACAGCCTTGATGTAACGGTTCCTAAATTGCACATATTTGGTCCTCTAATCTTACTAAATTGTCTCCATCGTCAATGGAAAGAGACTGGCACTTTCATCATCCAAGCTCTGCATGCATTATGGCAGGGCAGATCCTCTGCAGAGCAGAATCACTCCCAGGCTCCTTCCAACTAAAGCAAATCTGTGATGCAGGGGGAGCAGATGTCTTTAGCAAAAGCAACGGGTGGCCAAGTGGGAGACTAAGCTCAGTTCCCAGCTCAGTGTACCCCACAGAAGCGGATAACAGCATGGTAAAATGTTGGGGAGGAAACAGTGGGCAGCTAGGTAAAATACCAGGGATGACAAATGCCTGGGATGAGTGAGGAGCTGGCACATCAGTGCCAAGATACTGGAGAAGTCTTCATCAGAAACATCGTAATTCTTGCTGAAAAGGACCTGGCTCAGCCCCTGCAATACAGCGTTTTACTGCAGTCTGCACAGGCAAAAGTGTCCAAAAAAGGAGGACACTGATATGTGTGTTAATCAAGTGAAGAACCATCTACAAAGAAAAGGCATGGATCTGTCTTCCAGTTGAAGAGCTATAAATAGCCTTGCATACTTGCTTATCAGATTGGTTCGGCTGCAGGGATAATCTCCAGGAGAAAGCAATGGAAGCCCTGTTATGTTGGATATTTATAACTAGATGAAAGCCTAGAAAATGCACAGTCGTGTCAGTCTTGCGCTCGTGCCACGAGATAGGGTGTGTGGGATCCAACTCATCTCTTCAGTTTAATATACGGTCAAGGATAGCTTAGTCTTCCCACATTCATAAAGAACAGTATCTGATCTCTTTGAGGAGCTGGCGCTGCTTCAGAAGCCGAGACAAGGGCATGGTGAGACAGTCCCCTAAAAGGTCATGATGGTCCCATATCACTGGAGACTCTTTGCAGGAAGGAAGATATGACCCTTCTCTGGTCAAACAAGGCAGAGATGTCTTGTTTGCACCAGGGAGATGTCTGATGTGCCACATCTCAGGCAGGAGAACCACAGGAAACCCTATTCTAATGAACAGATCTAACATGACCAGTATCTCCTAATCTCCAAATCGCCTGGCCTGGTGCCTACTTAATGGATCGTGATGCTGACCCCAGCCCCTAAGGTTCATTGAACTGTCCTTGCCAGATTACCTGCAGAGCACCAGGACCAACTAGGGTTAATGCTGGTGGATTCCCCGGAGCATTGGCCTGGCATGGCCTCTGCACAAATCCTGGTTTATACAGGTCAGGACAGCTTCTGGAGGCACTGGAGCCTGACTTCCCAGCACAGCCATGTGAGGGGAGCCAAGACAGGACAGGACTGGGGGATGGAGAGCAGAACAGGGTTACAGTCATCCCCTGGGAGCCTCTGCACACACTGTATCATATGTGGATGCTTGTGGATGGGTGTGTGGTGCTATGAACATTCACAGGGTGTCATGTGCTAAGTGAGCTGCCTAATTTATAGGGCGGGTTGGGTTTTATGATGCTGTGGGCAGGGAACCATGCCTGAGTGCTCCTTCCCTGAGTCACTGCTCTAGGCAGTATTGCCTAGCCTTCCTTGGGTCTGCTCATCCCCATTGGGTCGACAATGAACATCTCAAGCAATACAGGCAGCATTTTCTGCCCTCCATCTCCTGCTGCAGATAGTCCAGGTCCTGTTCTCTTTCATAGAATCATGGAACGGTTTGTGTTGGAAGGGACCTTAAAGGTCAGCCAGTTCCAACCCCCTGCCACAGGCAGGGACACCTTCCACTAGAGCAGGTTGCTCAAAGCCTCTTCCACCTGGCTTTTCCTCTTTCTGCTTTTAGCCCTGCTCCTCCCTCATCATCTCTGGGTTGCCTGTCACCTTCAGGGGCTCAAACTTTCCTCTTCCAGGCACATCATCACCACTGCCCTTTTATATCCTTCAGCACAGCCATGTGGCATCTCCTTGCCCACATGCCCTTCAAGCCTCTCTTGTAGGTACAGGCTTATACTCAAAGGGAACTTCAGAATTCCAGTATTGTTGTCCTGTGCCAGGACTCCAGGAAACTCTTCGCACTTCCCAGTTGACTGGATGGTACTTTTGGGAAGAAAGTGATCTGCATGAGACTCCTAGACAAGAGGATACCTCATATTGCAAGAGCAATATGGATTTGGGAACCCTGCCAGACCTGACACCACCACGCCTTACTTCAGTGGTTATGGCATAGCAAACTCCAGTGTTACTCCAGGAATTAACCTGGGAAGAAGGAAGAGATGTTCCAATAGACCTTCAAGACCACAGGCTACCCTGGGCCCCATGTGTTCCTTGATACGGAGACCCAGCAGGTTTGCAGCTCCCTGGACCAGCTGAACACACTCTCAGCCCTTTTCACACCTTGACCTGTCCCAGAGTCAAGGATGCTCCAGAAGTAGGAGACTTCAGGAGAACACTCTGCACATCCTCTTTTTCCCTCCCAGAGGTTTCTCTGAACTTGCCAGCCCCACTGCAACCTCCCCTCAGTACAAGAGCACAGAAGGCAGCAGGTAGAGTAATGTTATGTGCACAGCCAGAGCCAAATCCAAGGAAGCAACTTAAGCTGGCCAGAGAAGATAGCTTGGGGAGTGGGCTCATTGGGGGTAGTCAGGCAGGCAGCACAGAGGCAGCACAAGGAGCAGAACTGGGGTTGAAGCTGTGCCAGGGCAGGGGAAGCCGGCTCTTCCATGGTGAGACTGCAGACACCCCCAGTGGGGCTCTGGGGCAAAGGTGGCCCTGAGCAGGAGGTCGCTCTCGGGTTTGCCACGACCACACTCCCTGATCCCCCCCTCCACCCATCTCCTCACCCCAGTCTGTGCCACTGTGCTCTCCCCCTCTGCTCCCTGGGAAACTCCCACAGCTCCAACACCCACCACAGCACAGAGAGCTGAGACCACCACTACATCCCTGCCCTGCCATGGGGCATCCATGGGATCAATTGACTGTGGCACACAAGCTCACCATCGGCTGGGCTACAACCCCCTCCACTGCTGCCTGTGCTGCCACCTCGGACCATCCTGTTGGGCCCCCATCTACATCATTCCAAACCCATCTTCCTCCTTGACTCTTCCTATTCCCACATCTCGCTTCCCCCAGACCTCCTATCCCTCACCCACCTTTCCCATCCCAACCATGTCCTTTCTGCTCTCTTGCTTTGAGCCTCACCTCTTCTCCAGCCTCCCAGCCCTACGTGGCAAGCCTGTCCCATCTGAGCTCCTCACCCCATCCCACCCGCACCAAGGGAGGTGCAGCACTGGAATGGAGAGCCCTGGCGCAGGGTCCCTGGGACGGGGCAGGCACGCGTGCGGCGCGCACGTACCGTTCTCGGGGTGCTCCATCTCCCCGATGCTGCCATCGGGCGTGGTGCGCTCATAGTGGTCCTCAGGCAGGGCCAGCGGCCCAATGCGGGGCCCTGATGATGATTTGCTGCTCGGGGTCTCTGACTCCTCCAGCCCGCTGTCGTAGTAGCTGTGCTGGGAGGGATCCTGCAGGTCCTGAGCCTGGCTGGCTGCAGAGAACGTCACTCGGCGATGAGGTAACTGGGAGAGAAGAGAAAAGCTGTTGTATCACCCACCCAGCAGATGAAGGCAAAGAGGGGGTCAGGCAGAGTGCTCCTGCCCAGTGCTCCCAACACCAGCAGGGTCCATCACCAGCCCCACACAGCCGCATCTGTCGGGCTCCACCTCAGGCAGGAGCACCCCACCAGACAACAGCACATGCAGGGAGCACACCTTGCACCTCTGACCCGGGAGCTCTCTCCATGGCTTGTGCCCCAGCTTCCTCTTCTACCCAGAGACAAACCTGGGCAGATGCCCTCTCCCATCACAGGAAAGGTTCCCCATTAGCGCAGCATCCTGAATCACTGGCACTCACCCCATCCTATAGTCTTGGCACTCATGCACCCTGGGTGCTCTCAGAGACCCACCTGGCTGAGCCCACTCAAAAGCCTCTCTGATGGGTTCACTTCCCAGCACAGAGAACCGGTTACTCCATCCCACACCTTCCAGCCTCTGACCTAACACCATCTCTCATCCTAAGAGATTCAAGGGTCATCACAGCATCTTTTGTCTGCTTGTTAAACATTTCAGTGACCCTGCTTTACACTTGCTCTCCCCAGCATTGCCTCATGCTTGGGAGGAGCTCCCTGCAAGCAACCATTAAGCTGCATCATTATCCTCCTCCAAACCCTTCCATAAAATCCTTCTTTGTGGTGATTACTGAGGAGTGGAAGGGGTAGCACCAGTTCATAGGGCAACAGCAGGATGAGGCCTGCAGAGAATGAAAAACAAACACCAAGAGAGAGAGAAAAGACACAAAATCACCCTTAAACATAGGAGGGAGTCCAAGAGAGGAGCGATTTGATGGGGATCTGAAGGTGGTCAGGATAGAGAGGAACCAACACACCACTTAGGCTTGATGTCTTTACTACAACTGAGTAGCAATCAGGCATCCCACACAGGTACCACCAACAAGGAATGGGAAGGAATCGAGCCTAACGGAGGGAAGGAACACACAGGGAGCGTTTAGATGAGCTAAGCTGCTTTTTAGGTTGGCTGGGCCTGATTAAATTCACCCCAGATGCTGAGAGACCTGATTTAAGTCACTTCAGAGGTGTTATGGCTTTTTTTGGTGCCTTTTTTTTTTTTTTTTTTTTGCCTTTTATACTTTTTTAAAAGAATTTGTAGAGAATCAGGGAGCTTCCAGAAGCCTGGAAGTGATCTAAAATAGCACCTGTCTTTAAAGAGGAGAAAAAAGAAGAGCTGGAGAATTATAAAGCAGTTAGCTTAATTTCAGTTCCTGGAAAAATACTGAAACAGATAAAAGAACTCTTTGTAAGTACCTACAAGATAACAAGAAAATGAGTAACAGCCACTGTAGGTTTGTCACAAACAAACATGTCAAGCCATTGAACTGCTTCCTTTGAAAAGACATCAGGCCTCGTGGATGGAGGAGGAGCAGTAAATGTTACGTCTTGACTTGAGGAAGTTTTTGACACTGTTTTAGGCGATGCTCTCCCTAAGTAATGCAGGAAAAACAGTGTAGGTGCAGCATAGTAGTTCTGTGCTCAGGTAATATAGTGCAATTCACTGCAGGGTGGATGGGAGGCGTTCAGAAAGTTGGAGTCAATGTAATTACTGCAGACAGGCCTTTCAGCCGGGACGATGCATCAAATGGAACTCTTTGGGTTGTGTCCCGAGTCCCTCCAGCCTGTATTTCCATTAACTGCTTGGCTGGCAGATGTGGAATAGATCTGTCACATTCGCACACCGCACAAGCAGCAGGCTGGCTGAGGGACTGGGGGTTACCATAGATCCTGGGTTGATGATCCTTCAATGTGTCAATCTCACACCAACAAATGCATCTATATTGGGATGTGCAAACAGGAGCTTTGTCCCAGAGTCACGCAGGGATGTGTTTGTTCTGCAGGGCTCAAGCAGGGCTGCAGAGGCAGAGCTGTGTCCAGGCTGGGCACTGCTTTTGAGAACATGTGCACCAGGGGAATAGAAACAAGTAATAGCAATAAGACTGAGGAACCTGGTTTGGGGAGGAGAGGGCTAAGGGTGGAAAAGACACAGCACTCCTCATGCTCATAAAAACCTTCTGCAAAGGCTTTTATGGCTGCTTTTGGCCACAGACAAACAGGAAAGAATGGCCTTCACTTGCAGCAGCAAAGACCAAGGTTAGCCGCTACAGAAGAAAATACAGTGATAGGTTTAGCTTAGATTGTCAACAGATTGCCAAAACAGAAGCGCAATCTTCATGAAGGGATAGACAAGCACCTCCCAGGAGGTCTTGTGGAGGAGCTGAGGTCAGGGCAGTCCTGCCCACTGCATATGCAGATGACCCTCCAGAGGACATCCCTCCTCTGTAGGCTCTGCAGCCCTGTATAGCCTTGCAAAAGCCTTCACTGCACAGACCTCACTGCCCAACACAGAATCATAGAATGGTTTGGGTTAGAAGGTACCTTCAAATCTCATCCAGTCCAACCCCCCCTGCAATGAGCAGTGACATCCTCAACTACATCAGGTTGCCCAGAACCACATCCAGCCTGGTCTGGAATGTCTCCAGGGATGGCTCATCCACCACCGCAGGTAAAATCTGTGCTTTACCACCCTCATTGTAAAGGATTTTTTCATGTCACCGTACCAGGCAATGCTGTCCCACCACTGCTTCCTCCTGCACTCTGAGTGCCCAGCTGAGTCTGCTTTCTCCATCACTGGGGCTCATCGAATCACAGAATCATTTACATTGGAAAAGACCTCTAAGATCATCAAGTACAACTGCAAACCCAACCCTGCCAAGTCCACCACTAAACCATGTCCTTGTAAATGCCACATCTACACATCTCAGCGCTTTTGCTTTCTCTCTGTGCTTGTAAAACCCCAGACAAGCAGCCAGGGCTCCTTGGGGTGCCTGCAATAATACAAACAAACAGCCTCAGAAACCCAGCCTGTGACAGCTACTATCCCTCCCCTGAGGGGTCCACTTTCAAATAGCATCACTTTTACCTAAAAACCACCTCTTTTAAATGTCAGATCCTGCCTGGCAGCCCTCGAATGGGCTCTTCTCACTGCATGGCAAAGGCAATCAACACTCAACCCCACTCCCCTCCAACCCTGCATGGCACCGATGGGGGTTATTTCCACCCTTGTACTCTGCACGGTCCTGGCAGCTTGTGCCTGGCTGAAGCTCTCCATCCGAAGAGCCTTGCTCTGGAGTCACAGAAAGACACTGAATCAATTTGTCTGGGACTGACTTACAGCAATTGGGTTTTGATTGACCTTTCCCTGCGAGGTTAAAGAGCCTTTCAGCACGCAGCGTTTCCTACACAAGAAGTGGCTTGTACAGTGTGATCAAGGCACGCCTCAATCTTCTTTTTGAGGAGTTAAACAACCCGGGTTCCTTATGTCTCAGCCTGCAAGCCAGCAAATCAGTTCTGTGGCCCTCACCTTTACTTGCCCCAGTTCTTCCCCATTCCTCCACAGTGGTGATCCCTGCAGAACTGCTGGTGCCATCTCAACAGGGCTGTCTGCAGCACCTTGCTTCTCTTTCCTCTCAGGGTTTTGCATCCTAGGACTGTAATAACCCTTTGGTGGGAGCCCTGCAAATGCTCACACTGAGCTATTCATGCATTGGGACCCTTAGATCCATTTTAAAGTCAGTGCTTTCCAGGATATAAACCACCATTTCCTATTTCACAACATCCAAGCTTTGCATTTGGCTGTGTTAAAATGCACTTTGTTTAAATGGGCCCAGTTTACCAAGCAATCTGTATTGCTCTGCATGACTGCTCTATCCTCATCATGATCTCCACTCCACCAATCTCCATGTCAGCTGCAAATTTTATCAGTGGTGATTTTATATTTACTTCCAGATCGTTGATTACAGCGTTGAATGGCAGCGGGCACAGTGCTGCTGCTGAACGGCTCCTCCAGGAGAACCTCATTCCATGAGGATTCCCAACCAACAACTTCTTTTCTTCACTAAGCTGTTGATAAACCAGATCTTCATCTAGCTAACAATGCTTTGCTTCTAATGAGGAGTGCTGATGCAAAGTAATAATGATAATAACATAATGCATTATCAACTCGGCATCTTTACCCAGCTCCAAGTTGATCAGCTGCACGCTGTAATCTTCCACCGATATTAAACCAGACCTGCTGCTTCAGACCCGCAGGTATGCCTACAGCAGGTCCTGTTCCTCACTGTGGCCAGCAGCAGATGCCTAAGGAAAGGTTTAAGATCTGGACCTGTCACATAATGCCACTGCCCAATATCCCTTCCCATCAAACTACATTGACTGACGTCAATGCTATTTCCATCACTGAGTTTCCTGCCTCAGCTATTAATCCAGTTGTTCCCTGGGGCTGGTGAGGACAGCATGCACTGCACGCAGCATCCCGTCACTGTTTCAGCTGGCCCATCCTGGGGTCCCTAGCTCCATTAACACCCCCAGATCAGAGAGCTTCTACTCTAGACCTTTCAAGACTCTTTGGCACAAATTATTTGACCTATTTCTAATACCACTCCTCCAAGGAGCTATGTTTAATGTTGAACTGATCGTGGTTCTCAGCGCACTGGCAGGTACTGCATCCTACGTTGTTATGTCTCAGTCCAAATTACCAGAACTATTTATTGAATGCGTTTGCATTTTTCCCACATAATTAACCATTTTGCAATCTCCATTTGGAAATGACAGTTCCTGGATTCCACCTCTTGCTAGCGCATTTTTTAAAGCACTCCTTACTGCGTTGAGCTTGTCAGAATTGATTTTCCCCCAATGTCTTTGGCTTTCCTTGTCAATTCTCTACACTCCATAACCACTCACTTCTACTAATTGCCATACACTCCCTCCCTTTTCCTCCCTCCTTCCCCCATCTATTGTTTTGCTGTTTCTAACTGCTGTCTCCGCTTTGCCACTGCACTAGAACAGGGATTTGGGGCAAAGCTGCCTATTTTCTTAGCTGAGAAATCGTGGCTCCGAGAAAAATTCCTTTCAAGGGCCCCCCAGCGCCTGCTTTTATATCCCCAGCAGGGAGACCTGCCTGCACCAGCCTCTACATCCAAGGAGCAAAAGAGCCCCTATTCCCCCCCACTTTCTGCAGGGAGCACCGGCACCAGTGGCTGCCTCCAGCAGCAGTGGATGCTCTGATGAAGACATTCATCCCCTGGTAAATCCTGCGGGTTTCTGTTGTGCTGCAGCTCAGGGTTTTTCCCTGAGCAAGGAACTGATTGCAGCTCATACATTTAATGCCCCCCGTTCTCTGTGAAGTGCATTCGCTTCTTTTTGACTCCACACCTGCTTTTGGCCTCTGTGGCATCCTGCAGCAGTGAACTCTTCGCCTGTGCGCTAAGCAAAAAAAGCACTTCCCTTTGGTTTTACATCTGCTGCCTGGCAATTTTTCCTTGAAATCCTCCTGCCTGCAGGGTTATGAGGAAACATGAGTAATTGCTCCTCGCTCTACCCCTTTCCAATTTCACACACCCGTGCTGCATCCTGCTCCGCCGTGTCCTCTGTGAGCTGCAGCGCACAGCTACGTGCAGCCTGTCCTCCTGCAGACAACAGGCAGGCCGGGTCACCCTTGCTGCCCTTCCCTGTGCCTGGTCCAGCTCTGCACCAGTCCTTCTGTAATGAGGAGGACAGGATCACACCCTCAGCTCCGGTTTTGGGGCTTATCTGACAGTAGCAGGGGCTTGTTTTGATAAGATGTTTTCTCCCTAAAAGCATACCCCAGCGTGGTAGCACACCCTAAAACCCCCCAACACCGGTTCCTGCCATAGAATCATAGAATGGTTTGGGTTGGAAAGGATCCTTAAGACCACCCAATTCCAACCCCCTGCCATGGGCAGGGACTCCTCACACTAGACCAAGGCTCCTCTGTCCTGATGCTCTCCGCCATAAGGGTCCCCACCCATGGATGCTGTAGTGGGACTAAGGGTCCCCATCCCTCCTCAGCCCCACTCTGCTCCCTCCTGCCTCATCCCTTCATTACAAACATTGCATGGAGACCTGCACCAAGATGATTTTCCTTGCTAAACCCAGGGAAAACAAACTCAGCCTAAACGACAGCAGTGCTATGAAGTATCAGGGCTGTGGGTGTTGCACCAGCTCCCCACAAACACACAGCATCACTCCCTGCGCACACAACATGGGCCAAGCAGCAGAAGATGCTGGTCCCCATCTGACAGGTCTGAAATTGTGCTGTTCACAAAAGAAACCTTAAAATCCAACCCAGGCACACTTTTCCTGCCATCAGGAATGGTGTAGAACAACAGCCCCCATGGAGATGAGCTGCTCTGCTCTCCCCCTGAGCACCAATGAACACAGGAGTGGTGGAAATATCAACATTGATAACTACAATGTTGATATTTCAATGCCATTAGCTGCTGATCCGAAAGCAGGATCCGCGGCTAATGGGCTCATCTGGCAGCTTCCAATTGCTCCTGCGCCTCCCCACATGCCAGGAGCCTCAACGGCCTTTCAGCCAGCTGCCAAAGGAGCTTGCTTCCCCAACAGCCGCCACAATGCAGCAACTCACAGGGCTGCAAGTGAAAGGCAATGTCAGACCAAATGCCCAGAATATAAAAATAAGTGACAAGGGAGCCATTGTAGCCCATGAGTTAGTCAACTCCAGATTCATTCATGAGCCCCTCTCTTTTACAAACCAACCTGGAGCTACACAACATCCCTGGTTACGGCAAAAGAACCCAGAAAGAGAGGCCCGGAGATCATGCCCCAAACTACAGTTTTCATGTAGAGAGGCTTTGCTGCATGTGGGAATGATTTTATTTGGTAGTGTCATGTCTGGAGAGGAACACAGCTCCAGTGCAATGCAACACAGGCTTCAGAGAAGGAGGCGGACAGGAATATTATGCCCATGGAAACCAGGGCAAGCTGCAAGGAAAGCTGGACCTGAATTGCCAAAAGCCATTCAGGGCAACGCTCTGGCTCTAGGAAACTGGACACAAGCTCATGGCCATAGCAGTCGACCATTTTACAGCTCATTTGAGCAACAGCTTCCGCTGGTGTTTGGGGGTGAAGATGGACTCAGAGCAGATTGCACTTCCAATCATTCCCTGTGCTACTCCAGCAGGACACCAACGAGGCATGCACTGACATTTGGAGAAGAAATCTCCCCAAAAGCATCCCTCGTTTCTCCTGCACTCACCCTCATACCTGGGGCTGCCAGACCTGCATCACCTGCGCATGATGTAAAGAGCTCACAGTGATACGTGGCACCAGGCAGAGCAGCGCGATGAGAGAGCACAGTGAGCAGCAAAAGCCAAATGCCACTCTGGCTTGGCATCATCCTCCTGGCACCTACGGTAACCCTCTGTTCCTCAAGGACTGTGCTTCTCCCTCTGGTCCTCTTCATGGTCTGGGAATCCTGTCTGCCCCAGATGTACCCCCCTGCCTTGCCACAGCATTGCCAGGTCCAGATGTTCAGAGGCACAAGGGTTAGCTATTGCTTCTTAAAGTGGACCAAACCACGGCAGAGCTGCAGTTCCCAGCAGTACTGGCTTGCTCCTTTTTAGCGCAACATGAAGGAATTGAGGAAAGAGCTTATGTAGGGCAAAGGAATGGGTCCCAGGGACTCTGCCTGCTTTGGAAAAAGGAAGGATGGAGCAACCAGGCAGGACAACTGCCTGCCTGGAGCTCCAGCCAGTACTTACAACGGAGGGGGAGAGACAGAGCCAGCCCTAAGCAAAGGTGTGTTCTATGCACCTCCTGCATTCAAAAGAACCATTCAGACCTTCCCAGAATTTCCTCACTGAAGATGGTGCTTCCAAACAAGCACTGACAGCTCTGGACATGACCACTAGCAGACCTAGAGGCCCAGCTTTCTCATCTACCAGTCTGATGATTTGCTGGAGTCACCTCCTGACAGCTCCCGTGGTTGCAGAAGGCACATTAGCAACAGGGATGACTGTTCTGGTCCATCTGATGTTTAAGTAACCTGGTCTAGTGGAAGATGTCTCTGCTCATGGAAGGGGTTGGAACTGGATGAGCATTAAGGTCCATCCCAACTCTAGTGATTCTGTGTTAATGAGGTCTTCTTTAATAGCTATTCTCTGCCCATGTAGCCTTGTGTCCATCCCTACCCCAGTGTCTGAAGTGAGGGTTGTTCCCAACAACCCTTTAGATGTTTCACTGTTGACAAATGAAGCTACAGAAGGAATCCATAACTGGAGGAAAGACACAGAGTACTCCATGGGAATCACACCTCTCAAGACAGGTATTATGTGAAAAGCAATTGCTCACTCTTCTAAGTGGCCCTTTGCACTGGCATCCATTGCTGGCCATTAGCAAGTGCTGACCTTGCAGACAAGAAGAGAGGTGCTGCAAGTCCTGCTGAAATAATGATAGCAGAGCAGCCATCCTAAAATGGACAGCAGATCCTGAGGCACTATTTAATGAATAAATCTGGGTAAAATGTGGGCTGACTCCACATGGGTGCCCTGAAGCCTCCTGAAATTTGCATGATGCTCAAAGAAGCTGCCAAAGCCCGGTGCCAACCTGCCTGGTCAGATCGAATTTATCTAACTCATAGCAAGATCTAACGCAATTAGAAACCCATTTAGACAGCCTGAGGACAGAGATTGCCTAACCTCTGTGCCTATCAGAGCTCTGAGCCCATCAAGGATGTGCAATTTGGCTTTTCTTTGGTTGAAATGAAGACTGGAAAGGAAAATACGAAAATAAATCATCTGAAGGATGAATCATAAAATCTAGAGGGGTTATAATCTTTATGGAATAATGTCTAAATTGGACTGACCGTGGTGTCCCAAAATGTCTATCACCTTCAAGCTGATAATAGAGCCATTTTGTAGATAGCTGGGATGCAATGGAAATTGCTCGGGACACAGAAGGTGGTCTCTTAACTGCATTAGAATCATCTGAAGATCCCAGGGAGAAAAAGGGTTCCAGAACTGGGGGTAACACTTGAATAAAGCCCTTGAGGAATCCAACAGCTGGAGAGTGGGACAATAATGCCAGGGAAATAATGAGCTAATCCTGGCTCCCAGTTGCACCCAGTGGAGCTGACAGATAGCACTGAAAGCTCCAGGGAGAGCAAGGGGTCCCAAGCCATAGACTCAGGACTCAACCAGAAATGCTTCAGTGACAGACTTGGCAAAGAAAATATGTCCATTTGTTGAAATCAGATCATTTTTCAAGCAAGTTTCTTGTTTTGAAGTTGGGGCAGGGGGGATATCTTTGCTGACATGTAAGAATGAAAAAGTGATGCTCTTGCAAAGGTAATTTTCCCTTCAGCATTCAAGCCAAGTATTCATTATCAAGCTAAATTCAAAAGGTCAGTGAATAGTGCCTTTAGAAATTATTAGGAAACAGATATTAAACATCTGTA
This sequence comes from Myiopsitta monachus, assembly GCA_017639245.1. Taxonomy (NCBI): domain Eukaryota; kingdom Metazoa; phylum Chordata; class Aves; order Psittaciformes; family Psittacidae; genus Myiopsitta; species Myiopsitta monachus. The sequence continues at coordinate 36,548,794 of CM029917.1, read as the reverse complement.
TCCGTGGATTTCCTTGAACCACAATAGAAAGAAAATTGTCAGTTCTTGCTGATTTGTTTTCAAGTAGAAGATTTTCCTCTCATGGCAAGCCTGTTTTCTAACCACCTCCATTTCCACTGGCAAAGGGCAGAACCTTTTCCTTCATGGACAAGGAATTGTGTCTATTCAATGAATCTGTGAACAAACATGCTCCAGAGCCCTCGCTTTAGTGGGTTGCAACCAACCTGCATGTAATGATGAATGAGGATAGTGGGTCAGACAAGCCTTCATTTGGAGGGGTCAAACAGGTAAGACAAGGAATACTGTAAGGCTTGTTAAGGTCACTTGTCTGCCAGCACTGGGCTGGCATTCCCACTCTTCCTAGCACAGAACCCCGGGCATGGATGAGTTAAGGACAGCTTTCTTTCAGCCTGTCCTCAAATCCTGGGTGAGCTGTCAAGTCCTTGGGCCAGACATTGCAGATCATGGCTCAAGAAAGATTTCCTGAGCATTAGAGAACATTTCTACACTGTCTTCTCCAGGCAACGCACATCCCAATAGTCCCTAACGAACTGTGATCTCCTTGAAACCCTTGGAAAAAAACAGCCCAAGCTCCTCCAGGCACTCCCAGGGCCTTGAATCACAAGGCCCCAAAAGGTCTTGCCCAGCCTGAATAATAACGAAGAGCTCTTCAAACATCTGAAATACTGATTTGGCTTTCTTCTGGGCTGGAGTGCTTTTGATGAAGAAGCAGAAAGATTAACAGATTAGCGTAAGAGGAACATCAGACACCACATTAGCAAGACATTTAGAGCACGAACTCAGTCCTGGGCTCAGACAAGGAGCTCCCCCCCCCCAGCAGGGATGGATGGATATCTCTCAGTCTCCCAGCAGCAGCTTTGCAGCTGCTCAAGAGCATGGGGGAGCTTGGAGCATGTGAAAATCAGGCCACATGGGAGCTAAATAGCTCCAGGCTTTCAGGTTGCTGGGGCCTTTGGAGGTGTCTCAGAGGAGCTAAATCAGGGCACTGACAACTTTGCTGCAGAGCAGGATCAGTTCCAAGGAGAAGGGGGGATCTGCTGCCCACCCAAAATGATGGCTGTAAAGACAGTGTTGACGAAGCCCACCAAGACCAGCACTGCCACATTTAAACAGTTTAGATGCCACATTTAGATAGTTGATGAAGAAGCAGGTGTTTTGCAAGTGGATGTGCTCAGAAGGATGTTTACCCCCTGGGGCAAGGGCATCTTTGGGATCTTTGGGCAGGATCCACAGGGCATGGCTGTGAATGCCAGAATGGATGTAAATAACCCATGAGCTTTCTCCTACCCTCCTAGCAGGTCACTGCCACAAACCTACTCTCCCTGTGAGCATCTGAGGGACCGAAGTAAACAGCTGACAGCATGGGAAGACACTGATGCAAAACAACCAGGAGATGTTTTTAAGGGATCTTTGGGAGTTGTTTTCTTTCTGTTCACTTATCTGACCTCCTTTTCCTCTTGTGCTCTCAACTGCTGGGTTGAGTCAGGAACCCCACTAGGGAAAGAAACCTATACTACTGGTGGGATAGGGAAAACAGGTCCTCAAAAGTACACACCGAGCCCTCCAGAAATATCCAGAAAATTAGACAGAAGACAATGTCAAGAGAGGACCTACTGGGGGAAGGCTGAGTGTGTCCAAGTCACAGGTGACCCTGGCTCCCAGAGGTGAAACCAAGACTGAGCTTCATCCAGAATGGATTGATGGATGCTGCAGCCAGTGTCACAAGAGGGGGACCAAGGTACCAGAGGTGGCCCGTACGCTTGCTGCCAGGCTCCTCCTCACCCATGTTCGACCCATCTCTGCCTCAGCCAAACAGGCTGTGTGCTTCCTGGGCCATTGAAGGAGAAGGGGGCAGGGGAAGAGTTCCTTATGGAGCAATCTCCATCAACCATCTTGGTTTCTCCCAGAAGCAGAGCCTGGGTTGTGTAACTGCAGCTTGGACGGTCTGGCATGCAGGGCAGCGCGTAGGAGTACAACTCTCCCATGGAGATGGGTTGTGCCCAGGGTTTCATGCATAGGTGCTCTCACCCAACAGGTATGCATGGGGACGAAGGGTGGAGGGGGAGGAAGGAGCTTTGGGCTTGGCACAGGGCTCGGCTCCATGGGCAGCCTTCAAAAGAGCATGCCAGGCAAGAGACAGAGTTGGCAGTGTACCATGGGGGCTGAACATCCAGGACCCCACAAACCATGAAGGGGAGCTCCTGCTCCCTGTGACCCACCCCAGCCCCACATGAGTCAGCCCATGCACAGCTCCATGGCTCTTGCACAGGGATCCTGGGTGGACATCAGCTCAGGGGACACAAGCACAGAGCATCCATAAGCACAGAGCATCCACCTCTTCACCACTACCCCCATACCCTCCCAGAGCTGCCATCCCCACCTTGAGCTGACACAGTTCCCATGGACAGAGCTGCTCTGTGTCCCCTCATGCTCCCCCACAGCACCCCACCCTGCCCTACATCACGTACCCCCTCATTACCCCAGCCTCCACTCCATCCCATCCCAGCACACCCCAGCTCTGTCCTCACCCGGGAACACCCCACCCTTCACCCCATCCACAGCCTCCTGGCTGCTCTCTGGGCAGAGGGACCACAAGGAGCGCAGGGAAACACACTGCTGTGTTTTACCCTGGGTTTGGGTGACGGATTCAGCAGGCTGCAGGGCTGGGCACTGCTCCAGGCTGCTCTGTGCACTGCAGCTGAGAGCCCGGCCGAGCGGGCAGAGCAGTGCAGGGAATATCAATCAGCACAGCTTGGCCCGCACAGCCAGCGCTTTCATCCACAGGGATCCACGGCTCGGCTGGCAGAGCCGGCCACTGCCTCGGCCCTGCACTCAGCATCTCTCTGCAGCAGGGGCAGCGGTCAGAGAGGCTGGCGGGGAGGGGAAAGCGATGGGGAAAAGGGTGGTCACTACCGGAGCAGGGAGGGATCAGGAGAGAGGGATGGAGGGGCAGACACAGTTGTGAAAGAAAAGGATGGTGGGAAGAACTCCCCCAGATCTAAGCCTGTGTTCACCACAGACCAACACTGGCTCCAAGGGCATCAGGCAGGGGAGAGCCTGGGGGTCTGAGAAGCAAGAGAAAGAGGAGGGCAGGGAGGAATGAGCAGCATCTGGCACAGCAGGGTGGGAAGAGGGGAAGTGGTGAAAGCTACAAGTCACCCAGCAGCCCTGCCCGATGTGAGGAAGCACAGGCAGGCAGCACAGGCTGCGTGAGCCTTCAGGGGAGCAAAGGATGCGGTCCCAAGTGCTGTAGGGCCAGGGTCTGTGAGGCAGGAGAGCCCAGATGCTCTCCCCAGTGGTACAGGGACAGTAAACACTACTGCCTCCCTGCAGACACACTGCTTACAGAGGACTCATCAAATGCCCAAGGCTGCACGCTATGTACACCCTGCTGTCACCTCCCACTGCATACAGGCTGCATACACCCCACTGCCACCACTCCACACACTACAGCTTGCGCATCACCCTGCGCCGCCTCTCTCTATGGTACCAGCTGTGCATTGCTGTGCCTCCTCCCACAGTACAGGCTGCACGCACCCCACTGCCACCTCCTCCTAGGACAGGTTGTGGCTCATCTCCCATGGCTGAAGCTCTTCAATGCCCCACGGTGCTCCCCCAGGCACAGGCACCCTCCCTGCCATAAATCAAAGCTCCCCAACACAGACCTGCAGGAGCCACTGAACATTCCTGCCTTGCTTATGAGGTCCTCTGCATCCTCACCAACCCCCCAGAAGACAGCAGTGTATGACCAACCCCTCACCCCTTCTCATGCTCCCACAGCTCCCTCAAGCACCCCACTGAAGCTCACAAACACTCATAGCTGTTCTCAGAGCCCAGACACTTTCCAGCACAGACAGAACTCAGACCCTGGGACCTCACCTACATGCTCCCTCCTTCGGTCTCCCCACGCCAGAGCCACAGCTCTGTCCAATTGATCCCAGGACCAGGAGTTGCTGTGCAGTGCCTGGGAGCTGCTCCCAGCACAGGGTCTCTCTGAAACAGGGGAAAACCAGGGCAGATCCCCCATGAACCCTCAGCTCCATCTGCAGCTCGTTGCTGGATCCATTTATCAGCTCATTCCACCTGAACAACCTTGAGAAAATCCACTGACCCAGGGCAGTGGGAGCCTTTCCCAGACATCTGCCAACACCTAAACCTGTAATTTATGGAGGCTCTAAGCTAAATTCTGAGACAAGACAATTTCATTTCTGCCCATTACAGTTACAATATCCCTCTTATCCCCCCCTGCAGAGAGTAATTAATACTGCACTGTGCTTCTGAGCCTGCAGGCAGGTGCAGGCACCTCTGCTGAGCTCGCAGCAGCACACTGAGTTAACACCACTCCAGCAGCTTCTCGCCATGGTGGGGAGCTCTGAGGACCCGTGCCAGGCTGGGTTTGTTCAGCTGGGAAAGGATGCAGCAGCTCCCTCCTCGCTTTAAAACAGCCCCAAAGTATGGAGCCTGGGAGACGGGCAGAAGAAAGAGACTCTCCCCACGCGTTCTTGCCCCAGGTTCATCAAAGAGCTGCTGAGGACAAGGAAGGAAGGGAAACTTCTTTCCAAAAGTTCCCAAAGGGAAGCAGATAGCAAGGCTGAGCCAAGCCCCCAGACTGCCCTGCCCAGCCCTGCAGGGACTAGTTATTTAGGTGGTTGATGGTGTCTCCTCTTCTCCTCTGCAGCCCTAACATCTCCCCGCAGGTCCCAGCCCTGCCTGCCTAGAAGGCCCAGACACTTCCTGGATGGTTCAAGATAAAACCTTATGCTGTTAGCAAAACAAACTAGGAGGCTGTGAGAGCCAAGGCTGGCAGAGGGCTGAAACCACCGAAGCCAGAACCACTGGTTTCCCCAGATGATCTAAACTCTCCCAGCGCCAGAGCTCCTCTTTCTCCAGCAGCTTGGTGCGGCCTTTTGGAGCCCCTGGGGAAGAGGTGAAGCTGGTGTGACAGGCGCAGGGGTGTCTGTCCCAATTTGAAAGAAAAACCATGAGAAAGAGGAAAGGGTGGCTGGGGAACGGGGTCCATGAGTTGTGATACTTGGCTTCAAGGCCTGGGGAAGGGGTGATGTGCAGCTACGGCGATCCATCCTCTCTCCAGCCCACTGGAGACAAAAGCCTGAGCAAGCCCCAAGGCAGCAGCATCACCCCCAACCCGCCCGCAGGAGGGGCAGAGCCATCTTCATGGCGAGCGTGGCTCCATGGCCCTCCCGCAGCCCCACTGCTGCCAGCAAGCTTGCCTGGGAGCAAGGGAGTACCTCTGCTTTGTGCAAAGGTGCCCTTGGCATCCCGGGGTGGGGGAGCACCCTGCTTTGGGTGCTTCCCCCCCGCCGGCGCTGCTGACGCATCGAGGCTCCATCTGCAACTGCGTGCGTCCTCATTCCAACACTGCGGCGGGCGAGAGGCATCTTCCAGCCCTCACAGCAGGATGTGGGTCATGCCAGCCAGGCAGCTATCTGCTCCTCTTTGCACTGGTACATGGGTGGGTCTCAAAAGGATGTGGGGATGAACCAGGAGAAGCTATGAAGGGGGATCTTGGGGTGGATGAAAGCTGGGTGGGATGGTCCATGGCTCAGACTGCCTCCATGTCCATAAGTGTGTATGTACATGCATGCATTGTGAACCATGTTCTGGAGCCTCCTTGGGTGGCAAAGCAGTGGCTGGAGATGAGAGATGTCAATCTGACGAAGGGGGTCAGTACCATGAGGCCTCTGGAGTGGCCATGCTGGGGCACAGTGTGGGGCTTGTGGAGATGACTGGCCCACAGGAGCATCACCTCTGGGTGCTGCAGGGCCTGGGTACTTCAATAACTGAAGATGTGGGAAAATACGGCTGGGAAATTGCTGGGAGCAAAAGCGTCTTCAGGGGCAGCAGGGAAAATAAGGCACAACCGGTCAAAAATAGAAAACTTTATTGAAGTAAATTCCAACAGGGCAGCTGAGCTCAGCCCCACGGCAGGAGCCCAGCCTGCCGCTCACCGGGATACAAAGAAGGGAGAAGGGGTCTCCATAGGGCACAGAGGATACAGCATGGTGGGGGAATGGAATGGGTGGTCCTTACCCACAGGAACCCAGGAAGAAGGCAAAGCCGCAGGCACTCATCCCCCCTCTCCATCCCTAGCTTAGTTAAGGATAGACCCGACAGGCGCCAAAGCAGAAACATGGTGCAAGCTAACTGGCCAGACAGCCCAAGAAAAGAGGGCCCTGCAAGCTCCGGGCTCATCCCATGACCTCCTGGGACAGCTCCAAGCTCCAGTGCACACCAGCGAGCAGCCGTTCCCACTCCGCAGCCAAGACCTACCTCTTCCCTGCCCCGCACGCAGCTGAGACCCTGGCTAGACCAAGAGCAGTGACCCGAGTGCAGCACGCAGCAGAGACCCCAGTGCCCATTCCTCCAGCCCCTAGCACAGACCCGGCCCCAGCACACAGCCAGATCCATCCTGCCTGGAGGAAGAATCGCGGCCGCCTGGATCCGTACTCCCTCTCTGCAGCACGGCTCCTGCAGAGCCATAGCTCCGAGCCCGATGCTCTGTCTATGGCAGAGGGCCCAAGCCTGGGGGAAGCCAGAGCCTGAGCCTGGGAAAAAGGCAGAGCTTTGCTCCTCCACCCAGCCCCACCTGCCTGGCCAGCCACAGCTGGTGTAGAACTCCCTTTTGGGCAGCTTTGTGCAGGGATGGTGAAAGGTTCGGCCACACCAGCGGAGCCGGGTTGGCAACAGCAAGGCTAGTGCCTTCCTCACCACTCCCCAGATAGGGGCACGGCTGGAAACTGCCTGCCCAGAGCTGTGACAGGAGCAGGACCAGTCTGCTCTCCCCACAAGTCAGCCCAAGCAGAGGGATAGATGGGAGGGTGGGCATTGCCGTCCTTGGTGCTCTTACAGCTGGTCCCCAAAGGGATTCAGGTGGGATTCCCTCCCCAGAGCCCCACATGCACAGGCACACACATGCAGCGCCCTTCGCATCACCACCACCACCAAGGCAGCACCACCAGGACCCAGCCCTGGGCGCTTTGACAAGGGCTCTGACAGATTTTGGCCTCTCCCTCACCATCCTCATCCCTTCCCCATCCCATGACCAGGCTCCGCGGCTCGGCTACAGGGCAGTCCTCAGCCAGCCCCCCCCGGGCCACACATGCAGGGCTGGGGGCCAGTCCAGGCTCACTCCCACACCTCTGTCCAGATGGCTCCCCGGTGCAGTGGGGGGGCTGCTGCCGGCCGCAGAATGAGCTCTCCTACCTGCTTGTTGGTGTATTTCTGGGGGTTGGTGCGGTAGCTGTAGTCCGAGTACTGCTCGGAGCCCGTCGAGTTGTTGTCCCCAGTGCCAACAAAGGTGTTGGTGGCCGGCAGGTCCTGCACCACTTGGTGCTTCTTGGAGGCAGAGGGTGACTGAGGCTGCAGCTGGATGGAGGGCAGCGGCGAGTTGGAGCGGTAGTGGCGACCCAGGTCCGGGCTGCCCGGAGGGTAGTTGAGGGGCAGGTGGATTCGGGGGCTGTCACTGACAGAGTCGTTCATGAGGTTGAACTTGAGTGATTTCTGCAGCCCCGTCTCCTCCTCATCCTCGGTGGGCTTGGGTGGCTTTGGAGACTTGCTCTTCTTCACCTTGTTCTTGCTCTTACTGCTCTTGCTGGCCTGCTTGGGTGCATACAGGTCCTTGGTCTCCTTCTTGCCTGCCTGGTAGCCACTCTTGGCCTCCCGCTGCCGGCAGTAGCGCACCAGGACGACCAGCACAATGACCAGGGTGACAGCCACGATGCCGGCGATGACTCCAAAGAGGATGTTGCTTCGCTGCTTGCTGCGCTCATATTCAGGGTCTCCAGCAATGTCAATGTCGAGTGGGGTGTCCAGGCTGTGCCCCACCAGTGTGTCCAGCAGCGTGCGGTTGACCAGCGTCTCATTGACATAGAAGTGCACTAGCGCTGTGCCATGCCGCGAGGGCTTGCCTTTGTCATTGACCCGCACCACCAGGCGATGTAGGCCATGGTGCTTGCGCAGGATCTCCTTCTCCAGGGTGATGTCCCCACTGTGTGGGGAGATCTGGAAGAGCTCAAAGGGGTTGCCTCCTGTGATGCTGTAGATCAGCTCTTTATTGACACCAGAGTCAATATCCTCTGCCTTCACCTTGCTCACCTGCTGGCCAGGGCTGGTGTGGGGCAGGATGTGTTTGTAGGTGGCATTGGAGGGTGAAGTGATGAAGGGGGCATTATCATTCTCATCCAAGACGTTGATGGTCACCCCCACATAGGCAGACCTGGGAGGATCCCCACCATCTACTGCCTTGAGTCGGAAAGTGTACGTGCTCTGCTGTTCCCGGTCAAAAGAGATGCTGGAGAGAATGGTGCCAGTGCCATTCTGGATGACAAAATCCCCGTTGTCTTGCTCCACTGACAGCTGGATGCGGGCATTTTCTCCTTTGTCAGCATCAATCACCGTCACCATGCCCACAGGGCTGAGGGGTGGCATGTTCTCCATCACCGAGAAGTTGTAGCCACTCAGCATGAACTTGGGGTCGTTGTCATTCCTGTCCATGACATTGACGGCCACAGATGCTGTGCCCTTGAGGCTGGGGCTGCCCTTGTCTGCTGCCACCACCAAGAACTCATAACGCTCCTGTTGCTCTCGGTCCAGCACTGCCTTCACCCGGATCTCCCCAGAGTCAGGGTCAATGGCAAAGGATCCCTTGGAGGAGGGGTCCGTCACCAAGGAGTACACTAGCTTGGCATTTGAGCCACTGTCAGCATCACTGGCGCTCACCTCCATCACCAGGTCGTCAGGCTCATTGTTCTCGGGGAAGGCCACCTCAGTGAAGCTCTGGCTGAAGACGGGTGCGTTGTCATTGACATCCATCACCTGCACCTTCAAAGAGTTGGTACTGGAGAGGGGCGGGTTCCCCGAGTCCACCGCCACTATCTCAATGGTGTACTCCTTCACTGACTCATAGTCCAATGGTGTGGTGGTCTGTAGAAAGTATTTCTTCTTGCTGTCGCTCCCTGTTTCACTAGCCTGCCGCAGCTGGAATGGGACATCACCCGCCACCACGCAGGTCACCACTGCGTTTTCACCCTCATCTCGGTCGGACACTTGTACCAGAGCTACTGCTGTCTCTACTGGCACATCCTCCGAGATGTTGGCCATGCCATCCTGGTGGGTGACGAAGCCCTATACCCCGAATCTCTATGGAGGGTGCATTGTCATTCATGTCCTTGATGGTGACCACCACCTGGGTGCGGGCACTTTTGGGGTTGGCCCCCTTGTCCTTGGCCATGACGGAGAACTTGAGGATGTTGACATCCTCTCGGTCGATGGGTCCCTGCACAGTGATGAGCCCCGTGGTGCGGTCCAGGCGCAGCAGCCGCCGCACCATGTCTGAGGCTTGGTGGAAGGAGTAGTCAATCTCAGCATTGGCACCCTGGTCTGAATCGTTGGCTTTCACCTGCAGAAGGGAGGGAGAAACACTGAGCAGAGGGCATGGTGGCGTGAGCCCCTCCACAAACCACCACACTTCCCATCATGGCTTCCTCTGGGGATGGCTGCAGAGGGTGGGGGGGAAACCAGGATTTCCTCTTCTGGGGCCAAGGACTATGTGGCAAAGAGCCTGGGACCGGCAGAGCAGCTGGGAGCAGCCCTCTGGCATGGAGGCTTCTCCTTGCTCTGCCGGTGAAACCGGCTGGGCCGGTTTGCCATGCTCCCTTCCCGGCCAGCTCTGGCATGCAGGGAATCCTCTGGAACCCGTGCTGTGCAACCCAGGCAGCAGCAGGGAGGGACCACAAAACCCTCCCCAAAAAGGAGCTCAAGCAGCTGCCTGGTTGAGGTGAGGAGGGAGTAGAGGATGTGCGGAGCTGCAGCAGCTCCATCGCAGCATCCAGGGAGGCAGCCAAGTGGGGACTGGGGCTGCCTGAGAGCTGCATGGCACCAGCAGTCCCTGCCTGTCCAGTCAGGAGCTCTGCATTCACATAAACCTGCCTTTACGCCTATTATTTGCTTTCTAAAGAAGATGAGGTTTGTCTAACATTTGCCTCCCTAATCGGCTCTCCGAGCAGCCTCTTCTCTGCACCATTTGCTGCTCCGCTGTTATCTTGCTCAGCAGATTTGGATGGAAGAACGAAAAGTTGTTAAATGTAAATTCCACCTTTTACCTCCACTCACAAAAAAGGCGGAAGTCATTTTCCCCCTGAAAGATAAAAGCTGAGCAATGGCAGCAAGCGGCGGCTCAGCCCATTCTCCTCCTGGCCATGCAGCTCCCTTATCTGCTTCCAACTTCCATTCTCTTAACAGTGAAAAATGAATTCTTAAAACATTCACATCAGAATTAGCAAGCAGATGAGAGCTGGCCACGCTCCGCTTATTAAGATGGCAGCTGCAGATAAACACATGTCGGCTACTATCATCTCAGTGCTCCCTCCAAGCCAAATCCACCACGATCCATCCCTTCGGGCTCCCTGGGGTAGTTTGCACTGCTGCCTGAGTCGGAGCAGAGCCCCTGTTCCCTGCTGACAGCAAGACACCCCCAGAGCCATGGGCAGCCCCCCCAGACAGGCAACAGGGATGCTGCCTGCCCCCCATCTCCTGAGCAAGCCTCAGTTTCCATGGAGAGGCCAAGAGAATGCAACTTATGAAAGAGTCTATGTCTTGTCTGCAGGCAGCATTGAGATGGGTCTGGCATTAAGCCAGGCTCCCCATGGACCTCTGGTTCCAGCCCTCCCTGTAACCCAGAGCCTTGCTCCCGCACACCCGCCACCCTACTGCTGCCCCTCGGATGTGTCCCGCATTTTCCCATGCTTCCCTTACACCCTCATTTTAGATGTGACATCCCAGGGACCTGCCTGCCCACAGGTGACACTGGGCTCCTATGACTTGCAACCCCCCCTTGAGGAACCATGGCAGCAAGCAGCTGTATAAATGCTCCCTGGGCTGTCCCTGCTGCAGCCAGGGAGGAGGGGAGCTGGGGAGGAGAAGAAAACCCCTGCACTCACCTGCAGGACCGAGTGCCCCACCGGGCTGTTTTCAGACAGCTCTGCCTCATACAGGGCCTTCTCGAACTTGGGCGCGTTGTCATTCATGTCCAGGATGGTGATGCGAAGCAGGGCACTGCTCGCCCGCGGTGGGTTGCCTCCATCCTGCACCTTGATGGTCAGATCATAGGAGTCCCACTGCTCCCGGTCCAGGTTCCCCATGACGATCAGCTGTGGCTGCTTCTCCTCCTGATCCTCTGCCACCTGCAGCCCAAAGAGCTCCTGCGCCTCCGGACCAGCCGTCAGCTCGTAGGAGGCAACACCATTGGGGCCTGAGTCCCGGTCCATGGCCAGGGGGATGGGGAAGAGCGTCCCAATATTGGTGTTTTCAGGGATGGAGAGGGTGAGAACAGGCGAGGCAAAGTTGGGGGTGTTGTCATTGATATCGAGCACCTCTATCTGCCCCTCAAGCAGGCGTGGGCCGCTGCTCAGGATCAGGTCAGTGATGGACACTTCGAACTCCAGGAAGCAGGGCTCTCCGGGAACGAGGTGCTGGCACTCACGCAAGTTCTCCCGGTCAATGGAGGTCTCTGTAGTGTAGATGTCTCCAGTCTTGCCGTCCACACGTAGGTATGGAGCCCCCACTTCCAGCTTGTAGAGGTGCCCCACGTCGGGGAAGCCATAGTCAGAGGCCAGGCTCCCTATGAGGGTGTTGGGGGGCTGTTCCTCCTGCACTTTGTAGACCACACGTGTCCCGGAGACCAGAGAAGGGAGCTGGAAGAGGAGCCACAGGCCCAGGCAGGATGCCAGCGGTTTCATCCTGCGCTGCAGGGGAGCTGCAAGGAGACACAGACACCAGACGTTAGGCAGCCCCAGGACCACTCTGCCCCAGTCAGTTTCCCTATCATCTCCTTTCGGGTGTATGGTCCCAAAGCAGCCCCCAGAAGGAAGGGGCTGGCAGAGCTGGCCCCAGCAGTGGTCCCCAGGCAGCCTCTGCACACAAGTGCCCTGGAGGACTGGTCCTGGCTTGCAAAGTTCCTGCAACGCCCTGCTCGGGTGAGCAACCCCATCATTGAAACCCCAGCCTTGGCTTCCTGCAAGTGACAGGAAGCCACTCCTGCCACTGTCCGCCCTCTTCATCACCACACAGGCTGTAATTAGACCCAACGAGGCACACTGACAGGGTGGACTGCATGCAGCCCTGCCAGCAACCCGATGGGAGCCGGCCAGGCTCCGAGACAGCTTCTCACCACAGGAACACAGGAGCATTGTGTGCCATGCACTGCAGGGACACTGCCTGCCACGCACGGCGGGGACACAGAAGCGCTGCACCCATCTGCCAGCCCTGTAGAAACAGGAGATCCCAAAGGGGAGCAGGGGCTCTGCCGGGATGTTGCCCGGCTCTGCAGCTGGATGCTGCCCATCCAGCACTGCAGGGACATGGGACACTGCAGGGATGCCACTCATCCAGGACTGCAGGGACACTGGGCACTGCAGGGATGCAGGGCTGCCTCCCGTCCATCACTGCAGTGATTCATGGCACTGCTTGCACTGCAGGAATACCACCCATCCATCACTGCAGGGGCACGGGGCACTGCTATGGCATGGAGAGAGCAGTACTGCCCTCCCTGCACTGCCATCACAGAAGCACTGCCAGCCTCACACTGCGAGATACGAAGCCACCACCCATCCAGCACTGCAGTGATGCAGGACCCCAGAGATTCATCGCTCCTGCACTGCATGCAGGGCACTGCCATCCACCTGTGCCCCTCGCAGGAAGAGGGGCACTGCCCATCCCTGTATTAGGGGGGCACAGACTCACTGCCCACCCTGCAGTGCAGACCCCACAGCGCAGACCCTGTGCCTCCTCGCTGAGCAGCGGCACTGCACAGCCCCAGCACGCTGCAACGGCAGGCACAGCATCTCCCCTCTGCTGCACAGTCACTAGGCAACCCCACACCCTGCGCCAGCAAACACTGTTCCCTTCGTTCACTGCAGACACACTGTTCCTTCCCTTTCCTCCCACTCCAGACTGGGACACTGCACACACACGAACTGGGTGCCCCCCCCGCCGCTGCAGAGGCAGTGGCAGACGTTCTGCCCCCCTGCATTGCAGAGACACACACTGCACACGCTGCACTGCCCGCACCCAGCCACTGGAAACCTCCTCACAGTGTGCACACACTGCAGAGGCACTGCCAGCCTCTTCTGCGCCAAGCCACAGGCCCTGTCACCCAGCCCCTGTATGCTGCCATGCTTGGCCACCAGCTTTCCCATCCCCTGCTTTCTGCTCTGGGAATGCACCTCCAGGGTCCAGGCATTGAGCTGTGAGCATGAACGGTGCAGCCCAGCTCACCAGCACCCCAACATCACACTGGTTGGGTGTCCCAAAATCAACAGCCAGAAGCATCAGCCATGGCCCCACAGCACCAACCCTCTCACCGCTCCGGTCACTTCCTCTGTCCCACCTCTGCACCAGGCCTGTGGGATGCGTGAGCGCTCCTCCACCATCCCCCCTCCATGGTGCCACATAGCAAATGCCTAATCCCTGCTGATGCTGGCTTTGTACAGATCCTCAACAAGTGGAGCTTCCTGCACTGTCCACCCTGGTATTTCCAGCAAGCCACTGTCTCCCACTCCCTCCACCCCTCCGCTTCCCCATGGACAAATGCCCCATCCCTGACAGTGTTCAAGGCCAGGTTGGATGGGGCTTGGAGCAACCTTCTCTAGTGGAAGGTGTCCCTGCCTGTGGCAGGCGATTAGAACTGGATGAGCTTTAAAGTCCCTTCCAACCCAAACCAATCTGGGATACTATGATTCTACGATAAGCGCCTCATTGGTGGCACAGAAGAGAGGAGATCTCCCTCCACAGGTGAAAACACATCTCTTTCTGGAGATGAAACTATGGTCCTGAAGCCTAGCTTGACTCTGTTCCGTTGTCCTACCTTCATGCAGGGAAGAGGCATTCCCACCTCGCTGAGAGCACGCACACTGTCCAAACCGGCACAGAGATGTACATCCCCAGGAGGAAGGGAAGAGGCAATCAGGACTATTCCATTCCCACACAGGGCTGAGCATGGAAGAGGTAAGAAGTTGAGCAGAAACACAACGCCCCTCTGTCTTAATACAGTCAAACCCCAGCAATGCATGTACATACACATGCGTGTGCACTGCCTGCATGTACCCATGTGTGCACTATGAGCATTTGGGTGTCTGTAGGAAAAGGCAGACACGTGCCCACATGTGCACTAGCAGGGTGTGCAGGCATGCCACATGTGTGCATGGAGCACATCCATGCCTTCACCAGGGCAGCCTGTGCAGCAGACGCGAGCTTGCACTCCTGCACGTGTGTGTGCACCGAGCAACGCGTGTGCCTGCATGGGGGGGACCATGTGCGCATGTCCCTGCTGCCACCGGGTGTGCATTCAGGTGATGTCACCCCACACGGGGGTACTTACACCGTGTGTGTGCCCCATCTGGGTCACACGCGTGTCTGCGAGCAGCATGCGTGTGCGCTCACACCAGAACCCTACAGTTGCCTTCACAGGGTGGCTAAACCCACACTGAGCTTCATCATCCCTGTGCTTCCTTTGGATATGGGGAGCAGTGAGCATGGGGAGATGGGGAAGATGGGCAGCCCCGGATGCTGGGAAGGGGGTCCCATAGCACACCCATCCGGGAGCAGCATCCACGCCCATCTCTGAGCTGTTTGCACAAGCCTGTTTGCACTAGGCTGGGCCATGACTGCCAGTGACCTTAGCACTATCCTGACTAAGCCTTGGTGCGAGGTGGAAGATTGCAGGTAAACATGAAAGTTCCCGACCCGGTGCAATGCCTCACACAGCCCTGACTGAGAGCTGGGAGCTGAGAACGCCTGTGCCAGCCTTGGAGAGGGAAGGGAGTCACCCAAAGATGCCCAGCACCTATGTTTTCTGCTCCCAACAGGGGCTGGAGCCTGAAGCTGAGCCCCATTCCCACAGGTGAAAGAAACCTCCAAGGGAGGAAGAGAGGGGCTGAGGACCATCACCCCACAAGGGGTGTGAGGGGCCCTGGTTTACCGGGTGAGGAATCCTGTTCAGCGCCTAAGGGCGCGAATGACACAGCGCAGACGTGAGAGCCCAGAGCTGGGCGTGAGGAGGAGGAGGAGGAAGGCTCCACCACCGGGGAAAAGCACGTCTGTGCAGGAGACAGAGGCTTCCCAGGGGCTGGTCCAAGGCATCGGGCTATTTTCCCATGGGATCTAAGGACCATCCCACACTTTCTTCTCTGGTGCCAGGCACCTTTTTTCCGACCTGCTGGCAGAGCACAGAGCACTTAAAACTCAAAACCCCTCCCAAAACAACTATTCCTCCGCACACACAATTCTCCCTACGGGGAGAGTGTGAGAGAGACTGAACCACATGAGAGAGGCGTTAGTCACGCTGCTTAATGCATGACTGGGAAGCTCTCAGAGGACAGTGGCATGCAAAATCCTACAGAATTCAGCCATCCACCCCCCAAAACAACCCAAGTCCTAATGAGAGAGAGGTTATAAAGTGCCGAGAACTGAAGCAACTGCTTGAACAAGCCTGCGCTCCCTGCGATTCCCACAGCCCCTTGGCCTCGTTCCACAGAAGGCAGCACCGCTCCGGGAACGGGCACCAAAGTCCACCCTCTTATTGCTCCCAACGGCTGATTGCGTGGCTCGGAGCCATGCTTACAAGTCCATCCAAACCCTGCACTGAGCACACAAGTCCTAATCCCCCAAACCCCACCTCAAGCTCTGCTTTGACACTCGGAGCTGGATGTTAGAGCTGGAGCAACATCCGAGCAAGCAGCAAATGCAAATCGCGGCTTCACTCCAGGCAGCAGGTTGGGATCAAGGACCATAGTGTCCAAAAAACGGCCACCGATGCTCAGTGCTGCTTTGCAGGCACAGACAGACTGAATCTGGGCATTTCGTGGCACGTCCCACGGTTTCCTTAGGCTCCAGCTGCCACTGCGGCTGCTCGGAATTTACACAGCCTGGGCCCAAGCACCTCAAGCCGGAGCACCCGGCGATGGGGAACCCCACTAGCTTGTGGGCAGCTTTACCCCAAACCCATCTCTTAGGAGCTGCACAGTGATGAAAAGAAGGAGAAGACCGGGGCCCTCCCTCATCCTGCCTCCTTCTCCCCATCCTTTCCAACTCCGGCAGCCAGCGAGGCAGAGACCTGTCAGAGCCTCCCTAGGCTGGCAGCCTCCATTCTCCCACCCCGGGGGTCCCCCATAGCTCCTCCGGGCTCCTGTCCCCTCCTGCCGCCTTCCCAGAACTGAGGGGGGTTCTGGGAGAAGGAAAAAATGCCGCGGGCCTGAAACACCCCGGCAGGGCCGCAGGGAGCGGCTGGGGAGGGGGGATAGAGGATGAAGGAAGGGATGCAGGGAGGCAGGGCTCGGTTCCGCGGCCCCCGGCGGAGCGGCCCGGGCTGAGGCTCCCGCGGATGGCAGCGCCCCGCTCCGCCGCTCCCCGCCGAGTCCCCGGGGGATGAAACGAGGCTTCTCCCGCCGGCTCCGCACGGACACCGAAGGAAAACACTACGGGAGCCGCTCTCCCGGCACCGGCTCCACACCCAGCGCCGCGCACCGGCGGCGAAAACCGGGATTTCACTGGTACAGACACCCCGCTCCGGCAGCGCACCCCAACACACAACCGCAGCCTCGACACGCACCACCCCTCTACCCCATCGCCCCCGGGGCACACGCACACGGGCGCGCACAACAGCCAGACCCCTTCACGCCGCTCCTCCCGCACGGACACGCGCAGCCCCGCTCCCAGCTCACCGCAACTTCTCCGGTTCCCACGCAGAGCGCGCCCGAGCCGCGCTCACACCCGGGTGGCAGGAAGGGGGGGGACACACAGCCGGGGGTGGCAGGAACGGGGACACCCCCCCAGAGCCACCCCCAAAAAACCCACCCAAACCACGCTCTCGTTCCGACACAACCGCGCACCCACAGCCACCCCCCGCCGCCAGCCCTGTCCGCGCTGCACAACAAGTGGCAGAGCCGGGCGGGACCGGGAACCGGGAGCCGCCGCCCGCGCAGCCCGGCGCGGAGGAGCGTTGAGGGACG
Organism: Myiopsitta monachus; assembly: GCA_017639245.1. NCBI lineage: Eukaryota > Metazoa > Chordata > Aves > Psittaciformes > Psittacidae > Myiopsitta > Myiopsitta monachus. Next base: position 36,531,749 of record CM029917.1, on the reverse strand, counting down.
CGGGATGCTCCCAACGCCGCTCCCGCCGCCGCCCGGCCCCGCGCTCCCGCACAGCGGCGGGGTCCCACCCGGAGCATCCCGCACAGCTCCGCAGGGTTCCGCAGCTCTTCGCGGTCGCGGGCGGGAGCTCCCGGCCCTGCCGCAGCTCTTACTTGGATGCGGACGGCGCTGCGCTCCGTGCCGGCTCCTTGCGCGCTGATCCAGCGGCGTCTGCATCGCCTCCTCCCCGCCGGGACCGGGCCCCCCACACCCCTCCCCGGCTCCTCTCGATCGTTATCCACAGATGAAAATCAAATTAAAAAAGAAATTTAAAAAAAGGGAAAAAAGAGGGGGGAACACAAAAATATAAATCTAAACGTCCCGTGGGAACCGCACCCCCTTTCCCGGGCCGGGGCTGCGGCTCCTCGGCGGAGAGGCGGCGGCAGGGCTGGAGGCAGCCCCGGTGGGCAGCTCCGTCCGTGCCCGCCTCCGTCCCTCGGTGTGTGTGAGGATGTGCAAGGGAAGCGCAGCGCAGGCACGGCCCCTTCCAGCCCCCCCCCCCCCCCCCGCTGCCTCCGCCTCCCGCCGCCACCGCGGGGAGGTGGAGCTCCGGCTCCTTATCACATCCCGAGCTCAGCCGGGCCGGGGCGAGCGGGCACCGGGATCCGGGTAGAGCCGTTTCAACGCCGAACTTCCCGGCTCTGGGCTGCCGACCCCGCGGTGGTGGAGAACGGGGGGTCCTGCCGCCCCCCGGACCCCTTCACCCCGCGGACCCCTCCATTCCTCACCCACTCGCGTGTGGGACTGGTCTCCCCGATGCTCTTATCTATGTATTCACTTGTTTATTTTTCCACCCGGCTGTGCTAAGGGGTGGGAGCAAGCCCATGGGGGCTGCGCGCACCCCTCTGCGCACCCCCGAAACCAAGCCCGGCTCCCAACCCAGCAGTGGCTCCCGCAGCCCTGCCCATGCCTTTCCAGGCACTGTGGCCTGGAAAAGCGACCGTACCCCTCCGTCACACCTTGGTGAATCACGCTTTTATTGCAGTGTCGGGACCGGGGAGCAGAGAGCATTTGTGAGCTCCCAAAAGCACCTGCGAGTTCCTGCTGCCCTTGCAGTGCCCTCGCAAGCTCTACTACCTCGGCTGGCCCCATGGGACCTCCAGAGAGGCTTGGGGACAGCGTCCTCCAGGGGTGTCGCTTCCCTCGGTGCCTCTCTGTGTGCGAGGAGAGCCAACGCTCCCTGCCAGCGCGCTGGCTCTGCAGCCTGGCTCTGCCGAAGGCCTCAGCGCTCTCAGATGGAGATGCTGGGGTGGCAGTCGGCACCGTGAGGGCTCCTCCCCAAGCAGCACACGCCTCCCTGGCCGGTTGCAGAGCCGTTTTCTGGCCAGGATGCTGGGAAGCCCTTTCTGCTTGGCCGCAGCGTGCGGCCGGGAGCATCGCTTCCCGCCGAGCCACGCCAACCTGTTGCGCAGCGCCCATCGCCGCACACATGCTCAGCTCGGCTGCGATCACTGCACCATCTAGAGGCTGCGCAGCCCTGCTCCGAGCAGCCCTCGCTCCGGCTCAGACCCTAATCACACCGCTTTCCCCCCTCAAGAAGGCTGCTCAGCCCCTGGCAGGCCTTCTTTTTCCTGCTGGGCAGGAGGAAGGGGCTGGAAAGGAATTTCTCTGGGTGGGAATCCCTGCTTTCCGCCAAGACTTCCTGCTCCTGCAGAGATGTCGGCTTCTCCACATCCATGTGTTGGTGGTTTTTTCCCGAGTGTCAATTCTTACGAAGCCAATTTAGCAGAAGATGTGAAGTGAGAACCCAGGGAAGGTCAAAGCCCACCATGGAAGGGCAAGGAAAGAAGCTGCAGGGTTTGCCAGGGTTTGCCCTGCTGATAGATGTGGGGACCCGCACAGAGAGGGGGAATAAACTCCTTGGAGACAATGTGAGATTTAATTTACTAGTCAATGGCAGCCCTCTTTGGAGGGCCAGAAAGCTGCAGCAAAGGGAAGAAGGAGAGGAAGTGACCCTTCACTTGGTCCAAGGTTGGCTCTGGGGCAGTGAAGGCAAACTGAAGAGCTTACTGATGACTAAAGGCTTCCTTTTCGCAAGAGGCGCCTGTAGTCATAGCCATGGGTGCCAGGAGCACCCAGGAAACTGTCCATGCACCCAGTTAACTATTTGGTAGGAAATGGTGTCTGCCATCTACAGCCTCTTCTTGGGCACGTTTCAGAGAGGCCTTCTGGGGACAGTAGGGACACATGTCCCAGCCCTCTGCAGCCCACAGGAGCTGCTTGGCAAAGCCCCTGCACTCCCAGCAGCACCTAATGGCCAAGGGAGCTGGTGGGACACCATGTCCAGGCCACCGGAGGACTGGCATCGCAGGGGTGATTCGTCTGTCCTACCTTCCTCCTCTGCCTTCTGCCTTTGAAAGCAGGCTGGCTCCTCCCAGAGTGCTCCTTGCCCTCTGACAGCATGGACAACCCGATGATGGCATTGCCATTCCCTGTCCTCTCTTCGCTTGGGTGTTGTCGTATGAATCCTTAACATCTCTTCGCCATTCCCCAGGAAGCAGAGCCAGTCTAAGCAACGGGAAGCCATCAAACTGCACCTTTGGCTGCAGAGTTCTTCCATGAGACCCTCCAGATCCTTCCCACTGGCCTGCCCCAGTGGTGGCAGTGCCACTAAGCCTAAGAATGCTGTTGGAGGCGCTGCCTTGCCCCGTGCAGTGGGTACCCCATGCAGGGATGCTCTGGCATCACACAGAGACAGCTGCTTTGTGGTGCCGGTGGGGCCTTGTCAGAAGAACAAAGCCTGCGAGGGAAGAGCATCCAGCTAAATCTCTGGGAAAGCGAGAAGAAAGGGAAACATGGAGAGCAAATGAACCTTACAAGAGAATAAATACCCCCTCCCCAACACACACACGCAGCAACCTGGCTGCCGTCTGCTGCAAGGAGTTCAAAGGCTCTTCTGTTCTCTCTCATCAGCTCTGGGCTCCACAGGAGAAGCAGCAGCGCGGATTTGGGCAGCAAATGCTAATAACACAGATGTTCTGACAATTCGCTTGTTTCTACAATTAAAAACAAAAAGATCCTCAAACCCCAAATGCGAGGAAATGAGCACATTAAAGAACTTCTCCTCCGCATGCCTACCGCGTAATGAAGGGCTGCAGGTTTGCGGGGGAAGAGGATGGGTGGTTTCAGCCCGATCCGGAGCGTAAGTGGGATGCAGCGGGAGAGACACATCCCTCGGACCACACCAGCTGGAGAGCATGGCCAGGAGATGCACTGGACATGGGATACAAGTGGCCAACCCCACTCAGGGATGGATGGATGGCTGGAGGGATGGATGGAGGGGCTGAACAGCTCGGATGGTCGCTGCCTGTCTTGCCTTGGGAGGTGCTTGCTGCCGAGTTCTTGGGAGGTTGTTTTTATTACTGTTTTAACTCTTTTTTTAACCTTGTTTTTCTCTTGGCTGCACTTCCACTCACTCATTAATTTTGGTATTTTTCTCACGGTATATAACCCCTGTCACGGCTGCCATGGCAACAGGAGGGAATGTGCTCAGCGCTAAAATATGCTCTCAAAAATAACAAAAATAAGACAACAGAGGCAGCTTCTGTGGGCTGCTGCAAATGCAGGTCTGGCCCGGCTCGGTGGTGACGGAGGATGAAAGATCCTGCAAGCTGGGGAAGCCCCTGAGCTCTTGGTCCTCTCACAGCGCTCAACCCACCTCGTATCTCAGGGCGCCACCACTGCCGTGCTGGAAGCTCTTCCTGGGATGGACTGTTGGGGCTGAGCATCACCGAACCCTCGTCCAGCCCTGAAAGTTCATCCCCTTCCTCAGGGATCACCGTCCCCAGAATATCACTGCAAATGAGCGGGAAACATGGGTAAAAAGGCAGGAGAAGGGGGTGAGGACATTGCTCAGAGAAGGGGATGCTGGTCTCTGGTGGGTTTTCAATCCACACATGGATCCCTGGGTCAAGGAACAAATGGAGATGTGAAGTGCCCAGAATCAGGAGCCTCAGCCAGAGTGGCATGGATGGTGGGGCTTGTCACACAGATCTATTGTCTTCCTTCTGACAGGATTCCCGGTGTGGATGAGAAAGGCAATTGTGTTGATATAGTAGACTCGGATCTCTCCAAGGCATTTGACTTACTTCCACCTGACATTTTGATTAAAACTTGCATTATAAGGAATTAACAGGGCACATATTAGATGGATTAAAAATGCTTCCCTGGCAGATCTCAGAGGTAGTTGCTAATGGGTAGATATCAGTAAGTAGCACTATTTCTACCTACCTCCCCCTGGGGACCTGTTCTTCGTCCACTGCTATTAAACATTTTTATCAGTGATGTAGCTGAAGATATGAAATCTTTCTGGTAAAGCTCGAGAATGACACTGAGAGTGATGAGATAGAAAGGAATGAGGAATGGTTTCATGCTGAATCACCTGGTTAAATGGTCAGGGTGCATTTGAATACAGATAAACACAGGCATATATCTGGAAATGAAGCTTGCATGTCAAGCCTCCAGGCTAGATCTTGGAAAGCAATGACTCTAGGCATGCTTATACAGGGTGAAGATATGAGCACTGGCTTCTAACCAGCAACCCATGGAGCTCATTGAAAGCTCTCGCAGGAGTATTTGCCTCATCCAATGATGCAGCTTTGTCCAGAAAGGGGAATAAGTGGAGTTAGGTCCCCCCAGATGAACTTGGTGGGCCCAGCTGAGGGTGTCTGAAGGGGAAGTTCACCATCAGAGCACTGCGTCTGTCACCCACACTGAGACAAAGGCAGGGACATACCCAGAGACCTGACCACAGGCTGGAAAGCCGGACCCAGTGATGTGATGCTTGCTAAAAATACGTTGCTAGGTGATCTAGGACCTGGCCTATGTCCTCCTGTGTGGAGAAGATAGTGAGGAACCATCAAACCCCACAGAAAAGTGTAACAAGTGCACAGCTGGAGCTGAAGAGGGTCAGATTGAGCCTTGAGTTGAAAGCCAAGTGTCCCAGAGGTGAAAGCATGTTGAAGGTTGGGAGAGCTTTTCTCAGGGAGATGATGGGCTCAGCCTTAGTAGGGATTACATCACTCTGTAAAAAAGAAGCCATTTAATCCAGCTCCTGAAGCAGCAATGAGAGTGATGTGTGAATGGGCCAGGCTAAGTGACCTCCCCTGGCCTGCAGGGACCCTTGTCCACCTTCTCCCTTCCCTTCACAGACTGTTGGGAGCAGACTGTCTGCAGTGCCCTGCAATTATTCAAGCAATGATTAATCAGTCTCTTGCTCCAGGGGTCAGGCGGACTTCTGCAGGGATCAGGAAGGTTCCTCCAATCTCCACCCATCCTCTGCGGCACCAGAGGTTCCTTCAAGTAGAAGCAGCAAGAGCACCCGATGTGAAACCCTGCTGGCAAGTGGAGCTTTGGTGCTTAATGCCCAAGCTGGTCTTGGGATTCAGACTTCAGAAGAGCTTCTCAAAGGCTATCATAAGCCTGTAGAGATGCTCAGCTTCGCCAGGCAGTGAGCCAGCCCAAGGGGCAGCACCATGCCCATGCCAGGGACTTGGTGGCCTCCCTCCCATCCCTTCCTCTGGTACTTGGTTTATTCCCCTACAGCCTCAAACTCTTGCTCATGGGGTTTAGCATGGGGACTCCTGGGAAGGAAGCAGCAAGCTGTGCTATGCATGAGGTATGGGGGTCCTTTGGCACCCTTTGCTGCCTCCCCACCCCTACAGCCCTGGACCTGGCATGGTGCAGCTCTAGGAGCAGGCAGCCTCAGTCGTGCCCTGGCCAGGACACTGTTGGGTTTGTGTCCTGCTTGTGCAGAAGCTGCTGAGGGTCTGGCAGAGCTGGCATAAAGGGAGGAGAAGCTGGAGAGGAGCAGGAATAGGTAAGCACTCTGGAAGAACAGGAGCCAGCTGAATCTACCCCACCCCTGCTGCTTTCCAAGCTGGTCTCACCTCCTTTGGGTGACCTCCTATTCATACCTCCTCTGCAAGGAGAATTATCCCCATTTCCTGCTTTTGTTAGGGCTCAATGGTTTCCTGCCTGTCAGCTTACCTCCATCCAGCCCCCTGCTGCTGCTGCTGGGAGATGTCCAGGCCTGGAGACAGTCTCTGTGAGCAGTCGAAAGGAGGTTTCCACATCCTCAGAACAGGAGCTGTTGGCTGTCGGAGCCACTCTGATCTCCCTCCACAACATCCTACCTTTGAGCCGCAATCTAAGGGAAGCAGGAGGAAACTCGGGGAGAGGAGACCAGCTCAGACCTGCCCTGGCCAGCATGACTGACACAGGAACAGGACACTCAGCAGCAGAACTCGCTCACGCTCTGACTTGCCCACAGAGGCTGGGCTGGGCAGGAGAGGAGCTGCTCTGCGCATGGAGGAAGGGAGAGGCTGGGCCTCCCTCCTGCTGCTCCAGGCAGGGCACACACCTCAGGGGGCCCTGGACAGCCAAGCTCCTGTAGGGCTCAGGGTTGCATCAGGGATGGGCATCATGGCAGGGAGGGTGCTGGGTACCAACCGTGGTGCATGGACCATGGTGGGATCAGAGATACCATAAGCATGGACAGTAGGAGATGGAGAGCTCAGGGTTAGCATGGACATGGCAGGAGATGGCAGGGACAGACTGAGGGGTGGGGACCTAGGGAAGGTTGGTGGAAGGAGACAGCAAAGGAGAAGGGAGGTAGAGGACAGGGATCCCATGAGCATCAGCAGGGTAGAAACAAGATCACTGTGAACAAGGGGGCAGGAACAGTGAGCCCTGACCCTGGGAGCTCATGGATGGGAAAGACCAGGGCAGGACGGGCTGGGAATGGAGAAGCACTGAGGCCATATGGGCAGTATCTGCTGGTAGGTCAGGCAGGAGCACAGGCAGAGGCTTGGGGCCAGCAAGGGGCTGGGATGGGAGGTGACTGCAGTGGTGGACCTGCGTGGCCTTTGCAGTTATTTGGATGTGGTTGGAGAGTTGTGTTTGCCCTGAGGGAATGGCGCTGTCTGTCCCTTTATGTCCCCTCTTTGTTTGCTCTGCAATATCCTAAAGCCAACAGTGTTCCAGGGCAAAATCCAGAGGAGGGGATTGCAGTGCTAAGCAAGTGACAAACAAACTGGGCTCTGCTGAAAAGTCCAGCTGAGACCCTCTCACCAGGGACACAGGTCCCAGCAGTGGGAGCCCTGATCAGCAGGGCTGGCCACGGTGGTCCTGATCCAGCACCATGCAGAAACGGGGTATCCCTAGAGAGATTATGAGCCTGATCTAGGAGGTCTGGAGGGCTGGAATGTGGGATCCTTGTAAAGGGATCTTCATATGGGGCTGGGGAATGTGCCAGGGTGCCTGTGCTGCTGCGGGGATCAGCTGGACCTGGGATGCAGCGGGTATCATACTGGCAATGGGTTGCATGTGTGAGCATTGCTGTGCTCTGTACACTCCCTGTTTGAGCCCAGGAGCCAAGATGATGGGCATATCAGTGACACAGAGTGCACAGCAGCTCCTGTTTGCCTGAACATCACTGCCTCAGGCTGGGATCCAGCACCCTGGGATCCTTCACGCCTCCTGCCCCTTGACAAAGTCCTTCTGTCTCCAAAGTGCAGGAGACCCCCTGGTCCACGCAGCAGTGTGTCAGCTTGGTGCCACATCATGCTCTTCCTGCAAGCAGCAAGGCCAGGGAGGCAGAGGAGAGGTGGCAGGGCTGTGTGGTGAGGCAGTTTCGGAGCAGGTTCATGAGGAACAAGATGTGTCCAGGGAGACCAGACTTTGCCCATCCTGGTAGACAGAGAGCATAGATTGCTCCAAAGCAATAACTGACTCAGTACTCCTGTTCCTCTCTCTAACAGACACAACTTGCAGGGCTCTGAACTTCTGTGTATTTATTTTAGGACAAAAGCATTAAAGGGAAAACATCAAACAACAAATAATCTACATGCATCCTGGCTTCCCGGGCACTCTCTGCTGCCCAGGGCATGCTGGCAGGTACAGCCTGTGCTGGTAAGCCCCACATCGCACAAGCATGTCTGCCTGTCCCAAAGCCCACAGAAAGATTGTGTCCAGTCCCTCCACATCTCCATTCATCCAGCCTCTGAGAGCAGAACAACCCGTTCTGGGGGGGTTTCCTCCAGCTTTCTTCAGGGTTATTTGCTGCATTGGCCCTTGCATTTATATTCCCCCTTCAGGATGGGTCCTGGGGACTTGAGGATTTGCTCAGCACCCAGTGAAGCAGGGTGCCCTTTGAACGTCTATAGCATCTCCACATAATCCTCTAACACTGTTCCTTTATTGGCTGTCTTTCCTGCCACACAATTGCCAGCGTGCAGCCAGTGGGAAGTGAATTAGAAAAGCCCCATGTTGGTGAGCTTTGTCTGAAGTGCCAGCCTGGAGGATGGCTCCTTTGGCCTCGAGCCTGCTGCGATCACCAAAGTGCCCAGCTTGAGGTAGCCCTAGGACCACTGACCTGGTCCAGCACTCACCAGTCACTGTCCCAACAGGAGCTGCAGCTTACGCTTGTGAACAGCCTTATTTCATCTCCAGAGGAAACTCTTCAAAGCCACCCAGGCACTTTGATTTTGGGAAGGTTTTCATCCCTGTGAAGATAAGAAAAGCTCCCTTGGCACAGTGCAAGGGCCCCGAGAGGCACCGCAGCCCACATGCCTGTGAGCCTGGCAAGAGAGGGGCTGAGCAGAGGCAGGCAAACAAGCCCATGGCCAGTTGCGTCACTGCTGGTCTGGCATAGGACAGGAGCTGGAGCTGCACTGCTGGAGCCAGAGCTCTGCCAGGGGCAGTGTGGGGTGACCCTGGGATAGGCTCAGCCCCTGGGAAGTGGGGTAGGCCACCTCCAGGCACTCAGGATAGGTCTTGCAATAGGGTCAGGAGGTTGGTGAGCATTGTGCCTGGTGTGGCCTCTTGCAGGGATGAATGTGGTACCCAGGGGCTGTGCTCAGCTCTGGACTCTGCTGCTCAGGGGCTTGTTTTGGAAATGGGTGAGTGTGTCTGGATTTGAGAGCTGTGAGATAGGAAAGCACAAAAGGTTCTGATGATGGATGGCACAGGAGATGAGGTGGGGACAGGGCAGTTACAACAGCACTGCTCTACCACCTCAGTCCTGCAGGGACACCAGATCCACCAGTGATGTGCATGGTGCTCACCACCTCCTTGTCCATTTTGGGGATGCCAGAGAGTGCCAGTACCTGATAGAGCTGCCTGCATTGTCAGTTCTAGCTAGGCAAAGGGGCAGTTCCCAGGCAGGGCAATGTGTTCTTCTTCCTTGCCTTTCTGTTTCTCTTTGTGACTCCATGGCTGCAGTTTTAGTGTCCTGTGAGACACCAGACAGACCCAGCTCAAAGGGGATCATTACTGTGCTTGAGCATTATGTTGGTGGAGCAAGAGCTGGCAGGGTAAGGCAGGAGTGAACTGGAGAGCTGCTGGGAGCGGTGGAAGGAGCACAGGAGAGCCTGGGAGACCTGTCCTACTTTCTCAACAGTTAAGAGCCAGGGCCGGGGTCCCTCCTGATTTCATGTCCTCAGGCCCCTGGCATATGCTATGGGAAGCTGCAGTGGGGAATTCCAGGCCAGCATCCCCCCGGAGTACTCTGCAGTCTCTGCGGTACCCTGTGCTAATGCTCTAGAGGAAGGCGCAGAAACGCCCGGGGCACAAGGCAGCAGGGGAGGCCCTTGAGGGAGGTGTTTGCTCTTCTCTCTGCCAAGGAAAGCCTGGGGCAGAAACATTCACCTGTGCTAGCTGCCTGCCTGTACCCTGTCCTGTAACAACGGGGTTCACAGGAGCTGGTTTGAGGGCGCAGTGAACTCCAAAGGACTGGAACTGGCAAAGAGGTACCCTCCGAGCATCAGGTTCTCTGCTGATGGGGCTGAGCTTCCTTGCAATGGTTTTATCACACAAGGTATTATATCAATCTTTTTCTCAGCTGATTCTTGGGGTGTTTTCTATCCAGTCAGGTATTTAAAAACCTGTAGGCCTTTTTGTGCCCCTCCACCTATTTAGGAAAGTGGGAGGGGAGGAAGTGATACAACAGATGCCATCATATGTTCTTGTTTTGCAATCCTATTGTTAGCATTGAAAACATAACCCAGACCAGCATCAGTGCAAGGCAGCACGCCCAGTCCCTGCTGGGACAGCAGCCCATGGGGACACCCTGCCTGGCTGCAGGAGACCAATGGCTGTTTGGTTATTGTGTTGTTTAGTTTGTGGTCCTTATATTTCAGCCAGGTTTTCTAAGGAAATGAAGTGATTTTAGCTCTTGGCTGATTTCAGCAATGGGAGTGAGCTCTGCAGGATTTATCTCCCGTAAGGTGTCCCCACAATCAGTGGCTGGACATGGGGAGGTGCAAAAGGTACCCTGAATGAAGAAAAGGCACAGCATGAGCACATGCCAACCTCTTGCATGGCTGCTTCCCTCCCTGCAGTACCCCTGAGCCATGGTGCTGGGGCCAGCAGTCAATTCTGAGTCAGGGGCCAGCTCCTGATGTGCAGAAACACCAGGGATGGAGCTCCTCAGTGCTCCCACAGTGTCCTCCTCATCTATGCATGAGCAGCAGGTTCTCTTCTGTGCCTGAATGTGTTCCTTTCTCCTTGTTTGTTCAGAGCATCCATGCTGGGTGCAACATCTTGGGGAAAATAAAGAGGGAAGTGAGGTGCAAAGCCTCATGCCCTGGGCTGGTCCAGGTCTGCCCCGCTGCTGTTGGCATGGATGACAGAGCCTAAACCCTCTGTCTGATAGGGGTCCTGCTGGCCCAGAGCACTTGGGGTCCGCTCACAGCTCCGGAGGCAGCTCTGCTCCATCCTGCCTCTGAGCTGTGCCTCCTGTTGCACAGAGACAACTTGTGTGTCCATGGGGGCACCAGACCTACGAATAACCTGGCCTAGAAAGGAGGAGGTGCTCGGGGGACGTGCACTTGCCTGGAGTGGCTGCATACGGCAGCTCAGGAACCCCAGCTCGATGAGATTTCTAATTACGTTCCTGCGTAATTGTTTCCAGCCTTTCCTTGCGCTGAAGCAAAGCTTATTGGTTTGTAATCCCTAGCACACCCCAGGGCCTTCTTTAGAATGTAGGCCCAGCATTTACTGCCCCCGGTCCAACAGTTGGAGGATGTGAATTGGTGTGTTATTGCTGGGAGCTTAGGCACTTTGTTTCCAGCTCTTTGAGCACTCCAGATGTGTCATCCGGGCTTGGGGATTTGCTACCTTTTGTGTGTTCCAGCTTCGAATCCTCCGTCTCTGCCTTTTGCTTCCCTGCCTGGGGAGGATGAGTTTGGGAACAGGGCTCCTGCATGAGGATTTCCCTTCAGGATGCCCCCCTGTTTGGTCATGTGGTCCCCCAGCTCCATCACATCTCTCCATGCCCCCATCCCCAGCAGGCTCCCCCACGCATGCCCTGTGTTGTTGTGTGTGCTCTCAGCCATCCCTGCCTCCCCATTTCCATCCCACGTTTTACCCGCTGCTTTCTCTCTCTGTTAGCTCTCTGGAGGTTAATATCTATTTTCTCAACAGCATTTGGCTCAAACAATCTCATGCATCTGCCATAAGAGCAATATGAACCTTCCCTGTTTCTCTTCCCAGTTGTTCCCAAAGCACTGCTAAGCAGGCTCGAGCCTGTGTCCCATCACATTGCATGCTGCCACATTTGGGTCTCTGCCTTTCCCACAGCTCTGCAGGGCCAGGCTTGAGCTTCCTCCATCTCCATCCACCACTCCTACATGTGTCACAGTGAGAACTGCCCTTCTTTTGGTACCAGCCGTGGCAGCTTTAATCACCCTGTCCCTGGGATTGCTCTGTGGGACTCACAACATTACCAAGGGCAGGATCAGAGGCAAAGCCATGAGCAGAGACTGAGACTAAACCCAGCTAAACCCAGCTCCGGCTAGTACCAGACTTACAGCCTAAATGGGAACATCCATGGGAAGGGACAGGGCTTTCCACCCTGCTCAGGGAGGAGGCTTGGGCTCATGCATGAGCTTTGAGGATGCATAAATGATGTGCCTTCAGCTGAGGAAGCAAAGTGAGGCTGGGCAGTGGGTGCAGAGGGGTGCACAGGAGGGGAAGAAGGTGTCACCCATCCTCGGCTAGAGAAGAGGCACACTGAAGACCATCGGTGTCTTGCCATGGTGTCTGCTGATGAGGACCTGACTCCATCAGCACAGTCCAGATCAGGGATGAGCTGGGGAGATGTCTGCCAACAGCGACAGTTTCCTCCTGCCCCAGAGATGCTTCATCCACTTGGTCTGGGGCCCAGGTACCCGGGGTGGATGCTCCCAGTGCTCTACTCCGTGGACAAAGCCTCTTGAGTGGCTGCAAACCTGCTCCCAGAGGAGCCCTGAGCACCTTGTTCAGGACACAGCCTTCCTTTCACTGTGCAGGTAGCATCTCCAGACAGGGATCTCTTCTAAGACAAAGGGTGTCTGCAGAGCTCCCAGGGCAGGATGCACACATGGTTATGCCATGATGCTGCCCAGGCAGAGATGAATAGCAGCATGAGGCCTGCGCAGTTCTGCAGTAATATCCAAATCTGCTTACTGTCTGCCGCTGTGATTGAAGGAGTTTCTGTAATAATGTATTAGCTAAAGCTTCCAGATTATCCCAAAAACATCAGCTTTAACAAAGGGGTAATGCCTCTTTAATCCCCCCATGATCCCAGTTCCCAGTCTCTGCAGGACATTAATTCACGGCTAATACACAGACTCCAGGCAGGCTGCTGATGTGGACTGCATCTGAGGCCAGGCTTTGCCAGACCACCACTTTGTGCTCCTGCTCCCTGGGAGAAATCCAGATCTCCAGGCTGGCCGTGGGTCCTGAGCAGGCTCCTGGCTTTGCCTGGCTGCATTGGGTCTCAGGGTGATGCAGGATGCTCCTCCCTTCCTTGCTCCATGAGACAGCTGAGCATTGGGTGTTTGTTCCTCAGCCCATATCCCTGGAGGAGAGCAAGCCAGTGGTTTTGTGGCACTTGGCAAACAGCTTCCATGAGGCTTGGAAAATGCCATGGCCCAGGGCTGCTGAGCGAGCGTGGAAAAGTGGATCCCTTGTGAGCACCATGACTTCAGGGGGACTTCACCCTGGCCCCATCCAATGTGACAGAGAAGCTATCCTGGGAGCTGGTATTTGGAATAGAACGGTGCTGGCTGGCAGCAGCCTCCTGAGAGTCCAGAGAAGACAGGTCCAAAACTGAGCATATGTGGAGCCCAGCCTGGAAACCAGGGAGGACAGCAGCTGGAGGGACAATGTATTAGCAGATGGGGACCACACGGTGCCTGTTCCTTTCAGCAGGACCCCAGGAGCCAGCCTGCCCCACTGACAGGCTGGAAAGCACCATGGAAATAGCTGTTGTCACCCTGAAGTGCTGCAGCCAGAGCCACTGAGCCTGCAGCTGAGCCTCTGCTCTCACCAAGCACCAGCTCAGCCATGGACAGGAGGAAGATGGTCCAAGAAGAGATCCTCTGTGAAACAGCTTCTGAGCCTTTTCCGTCTGCACCCTATTCTTGTTCTCCTTCAGGCCCAGCTCCATGAGCAGAAGGAGCTGTAACTGAAATGGATGATACTGATATTTTGGCCTGAAAAACTAGTGGCAAATTCTGGGTGGTTCCAGCCAACCCTTCAGAAGGCTCCTCATGGCTCAGAATCCAGCCCCATCCATCCTGACCTGCTCAGGATGTGCACATGCAGCCAGCTCTATTGAAATCATTTGATGGTGGGAGGGCACGGGAGGAACCAGGGGATTTTATGGCTATGATCCCTGGGTGGGGAATGCCCATTACACTGCCCATCCTTCCAAGAAGCCTGGGACAAGGCCACAGTGCACAGCACTCAACAAAAGGCTCAGGAAATCAACCTTTAGCACAGCAGCAAAGGCATCAGACATGGTGGCTGTCCAATCCCACATATGTGGGATCCCTGCCCATGGAAACTCTGCAGTGGTGCCTTCCATCCCACTGGTCATTCCCTCTCACAGCCAAGGCCCAGGATCTGGGTCCACGGCTGCTCCAGAAGCATCCAGGAGTCCTGTCTTGGAGATACCCGAGAATGTCACAGGTTGTCTTCCAAGAGGTGTCCATCTCTGCCACAGCCTATAAAGGGACAACAACAGGGAGGCAGTTTGAGCTGGGAGGAGCACATCCTACCCCGTCTGCAGAGGCCAGTAGCCATCTGGGCGAGGACCTGAGCACAGTTCAGCTGCAACCTTTGAGCTGGCTTTTCTTAGCTCCCTCTTTTGATGTGTAAATCAGCCGCTACCTCAAAGAGCTTCCCGATGGATGAATTCAGCAGCAGGTGCCTTTTGCAGGTTTCTTCCTTTCTCACCAATTACCTTGCTGGTATCCACGGTTACTGCAGCATCCTGCATCCAGAAGGTTTCTCTGCCTGCTCCTCCGGCACCCATGGGATATTGCTGCAGACCCGGTGCTGCAGACCCAGTGCTGCAACAAGGGCAGGAGGCTTAAGGGTCCCTCAGAATGAAGATCTGCCCTGGCTGCTGAGGATGCCACCCTGAGATGCAGCCTGGCTTGCTGGGGACATGCAGGCACCCACCCTGACCATGCCTGTGTGCACACACACTGGTAGTGTTGAGGCACCAGCATTAGCTGAGCCCCTGTGGAAGCACACACATGAATCCATATGAAGGTGTGAGCTCCCACCCATAGGAGGATATCATTTGGACATGCAGAGGCCAAATGCACTACTGTTTGGCTGAAATTCTGCCTTCAATTCTTCCTAAGCTCTCAGGTGCAGCCACAGACAAGTGATGCTGCTATGAGACACCACCTTTGAACAGGGGTTCCTGCCTCGGCTGGTGGTATAGGCACAACCCAGGACCTGTCACTGGTCATACTGGAGCCTGGACCTGAAACCAGCCTTCCTACAGTGTCTGCACCTGCAGTGAGTCAGCCAGCTCCTGCCTGCTCTCTGCCATGCAGGCACTGGAGAGGCTGCAGCAACAGGTCCAAGGTGCTTGCCCATGCCTGGGCACTCCCTAGAGCTGTGTCACTGCAGAGGAGACACCCACGAGCTTGCGCACACCTGACACACGTGTGTGCATGCACACAGGCACACACATTACCATGGTGGGGATGACAGAGGGTCCAG
This sequence comes from Myiopsitta monachus, assembly GCA_017639245.1. Classification (NCBI taxonomy): domain Eukaryota; kingdom Metazoa; phylum Chordata; class Aves; order Psittaciformes; family Psittacidae; genus Myiopsitta; species Myiopsitta monachus. The sequence goes on along the minus strand of CM029917.1, from coordinate 36,516,704 downwards.
GGCAGAGCATCCAGCACTGGGGGATGTCTCCAAGGTTTATTTTGGCACAAGCTTCCCCAGCCTCCAGTGTTCCCTCCTGCGCTCCATTCCCACACAGTTCCTGCAGCCGGAACAACGGTGAATGCTCCCCCTGCCTCTGGTCTGGGTTTCTAATGCCAGCACAAGGAGCTGCAGCAGCAAACCTGGGCTAGGTGCCAGGCTCTGAAAGTCTGGCTCTGTCACAAACACACCTCAGCATGCTCCCAGTATCAGCCCCTGCAGCCTGGCGTGGGGAGAGGGGTGGAGGGGGAGCAGCGTGGTCCATGGAGCCAGAGGAGTGTGTGACACCCCTGCGTGAAGGAGCTGAGGCTGAGCTCACCGTCCCTGCTGTGCTGCAGCCCCGCAGCCTGGCCATGCAGCAGCCGCATGCACTGAGCTCTGCTTGGGTTCGAAGCCAGCGTGATGCTGCTCCTGGCCCCGTGCCCCAGAGCTGCCTCCAGCAGGGCTCTGCCCCGTGCCAGGGAATGCAGCGAGTGCCAGGGAGGCTCCAGCAGCCTGCGGAGGTTTAGGAGAGGCGCGGGTTCCCTTGCGGAGAGCTACCCCAACAGGTTGGACAGTGTTTTCCTGCAGGGCACTATTTCACAGACACAAGGTGTTTCCTCCGCAGAGACACGTGTGCAGGAGGTGCACGGGCAGGCACGGAGGAGCGGGGCAGGCAGGGAGCTTGGGTGCCGGCATGGGAATACCACGAGAGGAGCCAATGGGCTAGTATGAGGAAAAGTGGATCCAACCTGGGTACGGACACATGGAGGCTGGAAAGAGGAGGCAGCGCTTGCCTGATTAGAGACGGCATCTCCCCGGCATGCCGGGAGGCAGGGCACCCAAATGCTTTCACACAGAGCCTGAGCCGGTGGTGCCTGTGTAAACACAGATGGATTTGTGACCTGGGAAGTTCAGCTGTGCTTATACCTACAGCGCAGGACCTGCGTCTCTGGCATTTCTAATCCAGCTTCCCTCTGACATGGGGAGGGTGAACCGGACCTTTGGGCAATGGAAGCAGGGGGAGCCTGCGGGACCACTGCCCCAGCGCCTTGGGGGGTTAGCGCTGGTACCTTCATCACGTTTCAGCTCGGTGCCATGGCTCCTGCTGTGCAAGCTGCCTGCCACCCTAATTACAACTACTTTAACAACAAATAAAATGCCACATACCGCCCACAGCAAGAGGGAGGGGGGAGCTAAAAATACCCTCCCCTGCCTGCTGCCAGCAAACCCCAGTGGGCCACCTGCTAGTGGAGAGCCAGAACCACCCGGAGCGGAGACAAGCACCCGCCGCACGCTGCGATGAGGGATATAAATGATTCCCGCAGCATGACCTGGTGCTGCCGGCGTGGGCTCCATGGCACAGCCCTCGCAGCGGAGATGGGTGCCCAGGCAGCTCAGGAACGCTGGCAGCTCCCCACGCAGCCTGCAGACACGGTGGGAGGTGCAGCTCCTGGGGATACAGGCTGGGAAAATACCCGGGGGGGTTGGACCCATCTCTGCCTCCTCCCCAGGGTGGCTGCGGAACCACAGGGACAGCAGGGAAATGCATCAGCAAGGGCAAGGGGGTGATGGCAGAGGGGATGGGAGACACTGGTGTAGTCAGGGGCATCCCTGGAAGGTTGTATGGGGCTTGGAGCAACCTGCTCTAGGGGAAGATGTCCCTGCTCATGGCAGGGGACTGGAACTGGATGAGCTTTAAGGTCCTTCCCAACCCAAACCAGTCTGGGATTCTATGATCCAAGACATTGCTGGTGGGACCAGGGTGTTGCAGTGGGGACTGCAGCAGAGGCATTGCTATGAGGCTGGGGTAAGGATGTTTGCTCTGTCAGTGCAGCCTGTTCTGCACTGGAGGCGGATGGTACAGCACCAGCAGTGATGGAGGTGTAGGCATAACAGGAAAAGGATGGTGGGGGGATGCCCCTGAGCCTGCAACTCCTTGGACACTGTAACCCCAATTCTAGATGGTGGAGGTGGCACCTTCCCATCAGCAGCTGTAGGAAGGGCATCAGTGGCCTGCAGAGCCCCCTGAAGCAAGGAGGCACAAGCAGCATGACAGAAAGACCCTGCAAAGTCAACCCCTCCTTGGCCAGCACTCATCAAAGTGCCCATGAAGAGCAAGGTTTGCTCCCTGCTTTGGAAGCTCCTGGGCTCTCAGAGATAGCCAGTACAGGCTGAGTCCTCTGTTCCCTGGATAGGCAGCACCTCAAGAGCTGTTGGAACCACAAAGGCTGCACGTGCTGGAGCTGCTCCCTTCAGCTACCCTTGCTCAAGTAACCACTTGAGACCTTAGGGAATAGATCTGAAGGGGAGAAATGGGCCACACGCTGCCTCTCATCCAACAAAATGGAAACAAGAGGTCCTGGAGGACACATCACAGCTTAAGGAGCATGAAACTAGAAAGCAGCTCACAGCTCCCTGACTGCCTCACTCTGGAGAGATCTGCCCACTCAGCCCTAGTCATGAGAGATGGAAAAGGAGCAAACCAGAAGAGCATTGTCTGTGCTCCAACCCATGGGAGATCTGAAACCTGACAACAGTGCAGGAGAGACTCTCACCCTATTGTTAGTTTATCAGTGCATGACAATGTTCTTTGCCCCAGACCCACGGAGCAAACCTGCCCTGAATGCCCACTGTGAGGAAATGCAAGCAAGCCCCATGTCCCACCAGCACCAGGCATCCATGGGTTTCTGCAGCAGCACCAGAGCACCAGTGACAGGACCCAGAGCCCCTCTTGCTCAGTATGGCTCTGTTTGGGCTGTATTGAATTCCCCAGACATGACTCCTCTTCCCCCATATGTCCTCCATGGATTCAAGCTTTCATGTCCTGCTGTCTGTGTTTGTGAGACCCAGGGCCCACACAAGCTCCCCCCATGCTCCAGCAGCACAGGTGGTTTGCCCATGGGGAAGCAAGCCTGGAGGAGCCCATGTTTCCCACAGAAGAGGAATTCATCTAGAAAGACAAAACTGACACAGGGACCGTCAGTGGGTTGTAGTGCTCAAGACACAGGAAGCTATGGAGGAGCTGCATTGCAAAGAACTGAGTCATACAGTATTTAATGCTGTCTCATGTCAAATAGAACTGGCATGAAAAGAAGGAAAGGAAGGCAAGGACTAGTTTTTCCCTCCCTTCCCACTGTGATGCTGGTGCTGGAGAGTGTGCTGGTGGCATGGTGGGGACCAGCCTGACTCCTTCTGGGACAAGGCTCGACCCTGCAGAGCCTGGAAGGCTCTCACCTTGTTTTCTCACCTGCACGAGGTTTCCTTGCCAAGTACAGAGCAGGCAAGATGCTTTCTGCCAGTATCTGCCCCGGGATCAGGGCACCCCCACTTAATGGGTGCCACATTACAGGTTATGAGCTGTTATTAATGGCATGTTTATTCAATCAAGGGTTGGAACAGGCTCTGATTCGCCCCCTGGGTGGGCTAATGTGAGGGCAGCATTTCCTGTCCCTGCTCCCCACTCCACCCTCTGCCTGCACTGCCACAATGGTAGTGCTGCTGGTGCAGCAGCCACTGAACCTCCATGGCAGGAGACAACCACTGCAATCACACACACAGCGTCACTGCAATCACACACACAACGTCACTGCAATCACACACACAGCATCATTGCAATCACACACACAGCGTCACTGCAATCACACACACAGCATCATTGCAATCACACACAGCATTACTGCAATCACACACACAGCATCACTGCAATCACACATACAGCATCACTGCATTCACACGCACAGCATCACTGCAGTCACACAAACAGCATCACTGCAATCACACAAACAGCATCACTGCAATCACACACACAGCATCACTGCAATCACACACACAGCATCACTGCAATCACACAACAGCATCACTGCAATCACACGCACAGCATCACTGCAATCACACACACAGCATCACTGCAATCACACACACAGCATCACTGCAATCACACGCACAGCATCACTGCAATCACACGCACAGCATCACTGCAGTCACACACACTGCATCACTGCAATCACACACACAGCCATTGCACACACACAGACTGGGGCACACTGTGTGTGTCAGGATGGAGCAGCCCTGATTAGAAGGACTTGGGGTGCTGGTTGATGAGAAACTCCCCATGGCACAGCTTCAGTGTGCACATGAGCCCAAAAACCCCCCGCGTGCTGGGCTGCACCCCCAGAGCATGAGCAGCAGTCAAGGGAGGAGATCCTGCCCCTCTGCTGTGCTCTGGTGAGACCCCCCTGCAGTCCTGATCCAGCTCTGGAGCAGCAGCACCACAGGGACCTAAAGGGGCTGCAGGAAACCTGGAGAGGGGCTTTGGACAAGGGCCTGTAGGGACAGGACAGGGGAATGGCTTTAACCTGACAGAGGGGAGATTGAGATGAGCTCTTAGGCAGAAGCTCTTCTTTCCCTGTGAGGGTGCTGAGGCGCTGGCACAGAGTGCCCAGAGAAGCTGTGGCTGCCCCATCCCTGGCAGTGTTCAAGGCCAGGTTGGACACAGGGGCTTGGAGCAAGCTGCTCTAGTGGAAGGTGTCCCTGCCCGTGGTGGGGGTTGGAACTGGATGAGCTTCAAGGTCCCTTCCAGCCCATACTGGTCTGGGATTCCATGATTCTATGATTCTAACCCATATTGGGTCTCCTCCATGTACCAGGTGATTTACAGCCCCCCAGTAGCTCTGAAGAGGCAGCGGGGTCACCCCTGGGACCAGGCAGGGTGGTTGTGGCAGGGGGTGTCATCCAGTAGCCCGAAGTGGTCCCTCCACTCACGAATCCACCCCAAGGTGCTCACCGGGGGAGTTTCCCAGGCATGTGCAGACCAGCGCAAGAGCTGTTCTTTGCTGTGCCACATTTTCAGCATAGGCTGGCAGTAAATCCAAGATCTTGCTGCTAATATTTGCAGCTGACACATGAGCCTGGCAGAGCAGTAAATAGTGATGAAGGGATGGCGGTCTTCAGACCAGCACAGGCCAATCCAACCATCCTATTTAATACAACCAGCTGAGAGTTATAACTAGGAACAAGCAGTGCAGGCTGTTCCTGCCAAGCTGAGATTGGGGATTTGGGAAGAAATATGCAGGAGACATAGCAGGTGAACATTAGCATCCCTGCAAGCACAGAGGAGATGAGCCGTGGTTCTGAGCTGAGGAGGGGATTGTGCTGCAAGTGCTCATGCTTGTGCTAAGAAATACTGAGCCTTAGCCCCTGACTGAGGTGGCATGCAATGTTTGCAGCGTTAGCTCTTGGCTTTCCCAAAGGTGCATCCAGCCCCATGCCAATGAGCACTCCAGCCTGGCCAAGGGATAGCCAAGCACAGGGGAACACAGGTAGATGCTTGAAGAAGCATCTGCCTTGGCAGCACAGCCCTGGCCAGGGGGCATGCACAGTTCCACAACCAGGTGGGTTGAGCCAGGCATGGCACAGATGGTGCCATGCAGTTGAGGTGAGGTGAGATGCCCCCAGATGCACCATGGATTTCTGAGGCTGGAGCACTGGCCAGGCCCTGGCTGCTGGGTTGAAGTTCCCAGGAAAGCCAGATCAATGTGTCCTGAAGTGCAAGAAAGCAATGGGAGCAGTGAAGTGGGTGTTGCTACTGGATACAGACCTAGAGACAAAGCTGCAGGGAATGCCCATCTCAATCCCTCCTTACACTGGCACTGTCCAGGGCAGGCTGTGGAGCAGACAGCTCAGCAAGCTCTCCATCTAGGAAGAGATGCAGCGAAGGAAAACAGAGAAAAGGAGTGTTTTGTCACCATGCACTGACTCATGTCTGCTTTGTCATGAGTCAGGGTGGCTGGACCACGCAGCTGGGGATGGGGTGGCAATCTCTGCCCCTTCAGTGCTCTGGCTGGCTGCAGCCTGGTGTAAATGCCTCTGAGAGGTGACCCTGTGGCCTGGTGCATGTCCTGCCTGCATTGGCACTGATGCCAGGTCAGGGTATCCCATCCCACATCCCTTGCCCGAGTGCTACCCAGCACTTCTGACACAGCCAGAGGGGTCAGAGCCAGATACAGAAGTTAATCCAACCAAAAAATGTCTCTTTCTTTTGCCATACATACATGTGTTTCAGCCAGACTCAGTTCTGCGAGGCAGCTCCCCCTTCAAGCCCCAGTGGGGTGGGTTGACATGCTCTGGGAGCACACAACCGATAGCCCAACACTGTCCCACTGCTGCCTCAGTGGTCCACAGTGCCCAGTTTGCCACCCCTGATAATGGGGTGTGCAGTGGGGAGGGACCCCTCCAATGCTGGGCACCCACCACACACAAAGCTGCTGTAGCCAAAACAGGACCCCCTTGGAGTCATTGCTCTGCGATAGAGGTGAGCCCAGAAGTACTTCCCCACACTCCCTTGCATGCAGGTTTCAAGAGAGTGACAAACAGCCTCGGCTTTGTCACATTTGCCTTTGGGAGAGCAGGCGTGTGCACAGAGCCATGTAGGAGAGCTAAGCAGAGCGGGTGAGCAGGGCTGGAGCAATTTGCATCTGCTAACGCGCCTGAGCTCTGCACAGGCTCCTTCCTGCCTGGAACCCTTCCTCGCTTTCCCACCCTGGCTTTCTGCCCTCTCCCGCTCCCAGAGCTGCATCCCTATAAACGCATCCTTCCTCCTCGCCAGCCCCAGCCTCTGGCTGGGCTCCCACTGCGCCGTGGCAGCTCCCACCCTGCTACCAGTAAAGCAGAGAGTGCTGGGATCCCTGCCAGAGCCCCGTCTCCTGCATTTCAGTTTCCAGCTAAATGCCAGAAACGTGATCTCCGGAGCTTGACAGGTTATGGGGAGGGACGTTTTCTCCCACCGCCCGCAGATATGGTGGTGGGGTGGCTGGTGGAGAGCATCACCAGTGGTCCTGCATTCCTCACTGTGAGGAGCATCACCAGTGGTCCTGCACCCCTCACTGTGAGGAGCATCACCGGTGGTCCTGCATCCCTGAGCACCTGGTTCTTCCATTCCCCCTGCCTGGGAACTTTGTAGTGAGCCAAAATCCACCAGAGCCTGCTGAGGTTCAGAGGTGGTTGCAAGAAAACCCCTTGATGGGTACCTGCAGGTTGGGGATACAACTTACACTTCAGAGGCATTGGAGGGAATGAGGCAGGACCCTAAGGAGTCTGAAAAAAGCTGAGATCACAGCCAAGCCAGGAGTGTCCTGCTCCTCGTCTAACCCTTGTCTGGGCAAACTGATGGTGGTCATCCCCCCTATTGGAAGATCACCAGCTGGGCAAGTAACATCCAGTATGTGGGTCACTTGGCTGGGTGCGTAGGGCATGGGCACCATGGGGTGCTCAGACCACATCCCTACATCCTCTCTGTAGCCTCCCAAGCTATGAGACAGAGAACCTAATGAGATACTGGATGCTGCATGGACGCTGGAATGGAGACAGCATCACTGTGACTCCTACTGCAGTACCCACATACCTGAGGGTGCCATGGGAACACTGGTGGGAGCTCTTCTGCCCAGCATCCTCTTCCTCAGCCAGCATGGGAGGGGCACAGCATGAAGCAGAGAACCGATCACCACCAGCCATGCTGTGGCAGGGAGCTCCATCAGGCTTTGTCATGGAAACCTTCACCCAAAAGGCATCTCTTCCTCTTGCCAACCTGCTGAGCCAAGAGGTTTTCTTCCTTTCTACCCATTTTCCTCTTGTTTTCACCATTCCTTGTGCCCTCTACAAGCTAGCACTGATCTCTGCCTACCAAAGGGTTGTAGATCATGGTGCAGGTCCCACGGGTGCTTCTCTGCCCACTCCCCAGTGCAAAGACCTGCACAAACCATCCCACAGGCAAAGCTCTCCTGAGTCTGGCTGCCTGGGCAGTGCTGTGCTCTGCAGCTCAGCAGGGCTGGACCAGCCTCCAGACACACCTGGGTGAGGCCTGCCACTGACATAACCTGGCAGCAGGCTCTGCGAGGGCAGGGCAACTGTCATCCAAGGACAAAGCAACAGGAGGGATGGGCATGGACGATCCCAGGGTGTTAAAGCAGCATGTGCACTCACCAACATGGGAGTCTTTCATCATAAAGCATTCAAAAAGCAACATCAAGCATGCAAAAACGTTGCGAAATGTCCCACGAAAGATAAGAAATGTGAAGTTAAGACTGCATTCAAACCTCCTTCCTCCTGTTCTTAGGAATAAGAAAGCAAGGAGTAGTACAAGCTGCTGTGCTCTGACCCTTGCTCATGCAGGCAGGGTGGTATTCCTGGGTACACCTTGCTGACATTGCCCAAAAGGGCTGTGTTACCCCTGCAGAGGCCAGAGGGGACAACATCTTTGCCCTGTGGCCACCCCTTGGACGCAGCATTGCAAGTATGTTCTGTCTGTGTGCGCTGCTGATCTCGCAGCGTGCTCTATCACCCTGCTCAGTGCTAACTGCAGCAACAGGGATCATTGCCAATATCTTCTGCTTGATGAAGGACACAAGCCCTGGTCAGGTCCCCAAAACACATGGCCCCTACTCCCCTTCATTCGAGGCCAGCAGAGCCGGGGTGAGGGCAGTGTTACCTGAGCATCACCAAGGCAGCATCTGGAGCGCTCACTGGGTCACCGCAGCACCCGGTCCCCAGCTCTGCTCACAAGAAGGTGTCACCTCCAGCATCACCCCGCTCTGCACAGCCACGCCATGTGGGTCCAGGCTGTGGGACGCATGGGGCCTGAGTAGTATTTTTATCCTCTGCATATGTGCATGAGTCATTCATTTGTCTCTCTTCAATATTAAACTATTCCAGCACAGAGCGAGCGCGGGGGGGGGGGCGGGAGCGGCGGAATGGGATTTAAAATAAAGCTCTCCTCACAGGCTGGAGGAAGGGAAAGGAGGAAAACCATCGCTGCTTACCCCAGCCATCCTGCCCCGGCCCACCCAGCCCTCTGCACATCCTCCACAGCTCAACCCAGAGCTGCAAATCTCTTTTCTCCAGGCATGGCCAGACCCTGTCCAGGGAAATCCCTTGGCACAGCAGGTTGGCAAGAGGAGGAGATCCCTTTGGGTGAAGGTTTCCACTACAAAGCCTGATGGAACTCCCTGCCGCAGCATGGTGACTGGTTTGCTGATGCCTCTCCCATGTTGACTGAGGAAGAGGATGGAGCCTCTCCCCATGGCACCCTCACACGTGAACACTGCAGTGGGAGTCACAGTGATGCTGTGCTCCATGAAGCATCCAAGAGGCTGGGAATGGGCTGGCCCTTGGCAGGGAGACATGAAGCTCGAAGTTCTTGGGTTTGCCCCTGGGGTCCCAATGTGGCCATGCCCATAGCAGCATCTACACATTTCCTTTGCAAAGGAGGACATTTCCTTGCATGGAGTTTATCCCTCTGCACAACGCCGGTGGCCGGGAGACTCCCATTGCACGTGTGTGCATCCCAGTGTGTGTGCTGGCGTGTGCCTCTCCCTTGGTGTGTGCAGTCGTATCTCTGTACACGTGAATTGCACACGTGTGCTGGAGCTGTGCTGCCCATGGTGATAGTGCCCATGCACTATTACCAGCACCAGGCAAGGTCAGCCCTGGCTCTGCATGGCCAGACTTCCCCAGAGGCAGATCCTCTCTCCTTCTGACAACATGTGCCAGGGGAAGCTCTTCCTCACATCAAGCACAACCTCTGGGATACCATCTGCCTCCACAGAGATGCTCATTTCCAACAGCTCTGCCACTTCTCCTCAGGTAGTTGCATGCTGATGCTAACTGCCTCTCGCACAGCTAAACCAGCCCAAGCCCCTCGGCAACATGGGCTGTGGGCCAATAGCCCCTTGGAAAGTGTGGAAACAAGAGGATGGTGGGACCTGAGCAGAGCTTTGTGTCTGATGGTAAGGACGGATGTGACTGTAGGATCTCAGCTGCTGGCAAAGAGCAGAGGTCTGGGGGCTGCCCCACTCCCTGCTGCTGGCACAGGAGCACCATCCATCCAGAGCCACAGGTTGGGGTCCCCCCTGCATCCCATTGCTGGCTGCAGCCTCTAACCCGCCCTCAGACATGGGGCTTTGCCAGAAACGGAGCCAAGCCCTGCGTAGCTGGATCAATCCAGGGATCTGGGCTACAGCATAGTGCAGAAAGCAGATACACTGGCAGAGGAGGAGGGCTGAGATGTGGGAGCCTAGAAACCATCCCTGGCACTGCCACTACAGCAAAGGGCTGCCTCCCATTGCAGCCAGTAGCACAGGGCATTGTACCCAGCCAGACACCCAGGGCTGAAGCTTCCAGCTGCCATTCCTTGGCTTTTCCAGATTCTAACCTTGGGTGTGTTTTGCACTGATAGACCAGGGGAGAACTATTCCTCTGGTCCTGCTCCCAGCCCCACTGACCTCCCTGTGCTTGGCCTCACAGTGGTGTTTCAGATGGAGAGCTGGGGTCCCTTGGGGAACAAGACACTCACAGGAGCACCTCACCTCACTGGGAAAGCAGGCAGAGAGAGCACCTCCTGTGCCCAGCATCCTCAAGGGGCAGGAGGTGAGCATGGGTGCTGGTGCCAGCTCTGCCCACTGCAGCATCCTCGCCATGGAGGGCTGCATGTACCCCAGCTCCTCTGGTTTGTGGTGGCACAGAGGGTCCCAGGGCCAGAAGCCACTGGCCAATATGTCAAGGATGAGAGGTCCCTCTGGACATGGAGCTGGGGACAGCTCATAACTTTTTTTCACAGTATCCCTGTTCTCCGAGGGCTCTCTGCCTCCTGCATGGCCCACGGCTGTGCAGGAATGGGATTACAGGCAGCTGAGCTGTGTGGAAGGGGAAGATGGGATCATTATGGGGCACAGTTGGTGCAGTACACGGTGGGTTTGTATCTAGACAGAGTGTGCCTTCTGCAGCTCCCAGCATGGCCCTGGTGCCCTGGGCATGGACCCAAGTGGGACCAGCAGCTCTCAGAGATGGGACCATGAGTTTATGGCATCTCTGGAGCCCTCCCAGCCATCCGAGGGACCAAGTTCTTTGGACTCAGTGCTTGTTTGCTGTGTGGCACCAGTAAGCAGCCCTGCATCCTGCAGCACCCCCCACAACACTCCTAATCTCCCTAATCCCTTGAAACAAAGTATTAATCCCACAGAGCTCAGTAGAGCAGAGCAGGGCTTCTCCACCGTGCTGTGGCTAAACCGTGCTCTAATCCCAGAGCAAACTGCTCTAATCCCGGAGCAAGGCTCCCTGCCCCCCAGGTCTGTAACTGATCTGCAGCGTGGGGCAGGGATGCAGTGATGGGCACTGATAGCCCATAGCCACCCTTGCCTGCCCCCCTGGAGATGCTGTGGCCTTGAGGGAGGGCTGGGGATGATGGGGTTTCCCCATGCAGCTCTGTGGGTGCACTGGCTGAGGGGAATGGGGCTGGGGGATTCTGAGGTGATGCTGTTGGGGTAGCCGGGTACCCAAACCCTCTCCCCCCCCCATGCTGGACAGCTCTTGGCAAGGGCCACGCTGGGCTCCTGCCCACCCCATCGATTGGCTTCAGCAATATTTAACTCTCCCATTTAATTTCCAAATGGAGAGGAGTGGTTTCCACTCATCTGGCTGGCTGTGAGCACTTCCAGGTCTGCTGGGCTCCAGCACACATGCCTGCACCAGCACTGATGGGGAGGCAGCAGGGATGGGGGCACAGGATGCCTGGTGACAGGGGTGTCAGGGTGCCCAAAGCAAGTCCCTGCTTTCCCAGTGTATCCGGCTGTGCCCTGCTGGGATAATGCAGCTCGGAACAGCACAGGGTGAGTGATGCTGGGAGCTGCAGAGCCCGAGCTGGCCAACCCAAGCATGCCTGGCAGCCTGCCCACAGAGCCATCTCAGTGCACGGGCAATGGGGAGGGCTCTACAGGCAGGAACTGCCTTCCTCTCCCCCCCAGGCAGGAGGAAGATGATTCCCCCTGGGCTTTATGCCCTTCTCTGCTGCTGCCCAGCTCATTTCTGCAGCACCAGGGAGCACCCAGAGAGCAGGGGGTCCTGCTACTCCCAGTGCCTCAGCCCCACAGCAGCACCCAGGTCTCCTCATCACCTGGCAGCAGGTCCCAAAGCAGCTTGTGGAGACATCGGTGTCATTACTGTTTTGGGCAAGCTGCTCTAGTGGAAGGTGTCTGTGCCCATGGCAGGGGGGTGGAACTGGATGAGCTTTAAGGTCCCTTCAACCCAAACCATTCCATGGTTCTAGGAGCTTTCCCAGATCCAGGGCAGGACCAGGTCTTGCACCCCAATATTGTAAATCCCCAGCTCAGCATCCTCCCCAGTGAGATGGTGTCCATTTCAGGGATAGGAGTCCCAGGTCCCATCCCTCCCAGTTTGCAGGGGAAGAGCCTTTATCCAATCTGAGCAGCAGCACGCACAGCTTCCCCAGGGAGCAGTCTTCATATCGGTCCACAATGTGCACTGGCCAGTGTGATTCAGTGCCTGTTTATATAAAGCTCTTCCCCTAATAGCCTCCGAAGCCTGCGCACGCGGTTAAAATACTGGCTGAAATATTTATTGGGTCAATTTTCAACTAACATAAACTGTGCTTGCTAAGGAAGAACGAAAACACCACTCTCCTTTGCCGTGAATCCCAGAAATGCAAACACCACTGTCAGTGCCGGGCAGACAGGAGATGCTCTGCACTTCTGCTGTGCCTCTTCCAGCTCCTGCTGCCCACCGGTACCCATGGCCTCGATGTGCTGTGCCTGCTCTCCCCATCCCTGCTTTTCTACCTGGTACTCCTTGCACGCGGGAGCTTTGTTTGCTCCTCAGTGCTGGTTTTGCAGCTCTTTGGACCTTCCCTTTGGAAACATCCAGGCCCCTGCGAGCACCGATGGTCCCCGGAGCACACAGCCAGCGGCTCTGCTGGGACTCTGCAGTGAGGAGCCTTTGTCTTCCTCGAGGGGGAGCAGGGAGGGGGGGAGAAGATTTGCAATGAAAATGGAGTGGTTGCATTTGAATATCCCCAGCAAAAGAGCCATTAGCGCTAATAACAGCTTTCAGCACAGTGCAGAGGGCACTTCGCATCCGCAGCCTCAGAGCACTTTGCACTGAGCCATTTCCCCATCACATGAGATACGAGGAGCGCAGCAGCACCTCATCCGGGAGCTGGCTGGTGCGGGGGTGCCAAGCCTGCTCCTTCCGCTGCCCTTCCAGCGCTGCCAGGGGCTCAGACGGGAGGGCAAAGGGCTGGGACCCAGCTCCCTGCCCCACAGCCCCGGCTGTGTGTCTGACAGTGCTCCAGCCTAGGTGCCAATTCACTTGTCCTCTGCACTGTCACCCCAAAGAGGTCTCTCAGGGACTCTGGGTTGCACAGTTCATCCCACAAGTTCTTCCTTAGCTTCTAAATGTGACCTGACCTGCGGACAGAGAGGGTGCAAAGGGACATCTGCCAGCCCAAAGGGTCAGGACCTCATCACACTCAGTGCTGAGGGATCCAAGGAGTGGGAGAGGGACAGGCAGGGAGGTGATGCGGTGTGAGCTTCCCTCACCATGCTGAAAGCCAGGGCAGGGGCTTGTAGGGAGATTTTCCTGGCAAAACCTGCAGGTCTAAAGCTGAAATCTTCCTGTAACAGAGCTGAGCTGAGAGCAGTGCACTGAGAGGGGATGGGGAGACAAGCTCCGACAGGCTCCAGAGATAAGCAGGAATTAGAAATGCATTAGAAGCTGCTTCAAAGGCTTCCAGATCGGAGCAGCGCATCTGATGCCGCAAATGCTCTCAGCTGAAAGGCAGGCAAAGCAGGCTGTCACATGGGCTCTCCCAGCTTTGCGTCCCCAGGGTGACATGGGCTCACCAGCCGCCAGGCTGCTGGTGCCAGGACTGCACATCCACCCTGGTCCTTGGGTGCACTGGCACCCACGGGCACACTGAGCGTGATCACCCACTGGGTGCACCCACTGCTCCACTCAGCTCCCTGCAGGTCCCAGCCCTTGGCGTGTTTGCTTTGGTGCAGGTCTGTGTGGATGCTTCTGGTAAGTCACCCCTGGGTGCTGGGGCAGAGCAGATCTGGGGGTGCATACAGGCTTTGGACCTGAGGCTGCAGCTCCGGTCGGTCCTCAGCGGGATGCTGCTGTCAGGGCAGTGGGACCCTGATGGCGGGTGCTGGATGGTGCTCCTATCCTGCCCTGAGCGGCTGGTGCTGTCCCCTCACCATGCACCACCGGGCTTGCTCATGGGGTTGGGTTACTCTCTGGCTTTCCACCATGCAGAGCACATAAAGCTCAGCTTTGCTGTGCTTGTCCCTCCAGCCAGATGCTGAGTGGACATTCCGCAATGCTCCCTGCTGCATCAGCCCTGGGAGAGGCTGTGTCCAGCTGGCATGTGCCCCTGCTCCAGAGCTCTGTTTGGGAGCCAGGCTCCCCTCACTTCTCAGAGCAGGATGTTTACCTTTATAAACCCTGCCAGGGAAGCAGATATGCCAGCTTGGAGTCCCATGGGGCAATGCAGAGGTCCAGGCACAGTAGTGGGATCCCAGCCAAGGACTTATCCATCGAGAACCTCATAGAGAGGAGATACCAGAGATACCAGCCCTCGGGCCCTATCCTGCACAGGGTAGATTCCTCCTGTGTGAGGATGCTTAGCACTGAGGGTGAGGGGAGGGTGCTGTGCTGGGTGCAGAGGTTAACACCAGGGTCCTGCACCTCCTGGCCAGCCCTGGGGCCCATTTCCATGCTGTTTATTTTTATCCTGTGCTTGATGGATTGGTGCACGGCTTCAATGTTTTTCCACCAGTTCCATCACACGGCAATTTAAGGTTAGTCCTGACTGCCAGAATGAGTCAAAAGCTTTTAAAAAGCCTATAAACCAGGCATCTATCCTGCCCTGGTTTCATTCCACTTCTTTGTTTATTGCTGAGGTCACCGGCTCGCGTCTCAGGGAGGAATCCAGGTCACCGGTGGTGATGACGTGGGGTGATGGGAGGCCTGCTTTGCCTGGTTCTTGGCAGAGCTGGGACACCTCTGCTTCCATGCATAAGCCCACGTGCCTCTCGATGCATGCAGCATCCGTGCGGGATGGGCCGGCTCCAAGGGGTCTGTGTTTTCCCATGCTGAAGGAACCTGCAAGAAACAGGCCTAAAAATACCTCCCCATTGAGGAGCTTTCTCCTTGCAGCAGCAAGACCCAAGCAGTGTCTGGGAAGGATTATCCCCATCGGGGCAGGGGCAAACCCAGGGCACCGGCTAGAGGATGCTGCAGATGTCCTGCTGTTGGGTTTTGGGAGATGCTGGGTGTTTTATTCCCCAAACTATCCCTATCTCTTCTGTCAGGTCTGACAGAGGTGGCCAAGCAGCAGCTGGATGTCCCTCTGGACTGCTGTGCACACAGATGCACAGGGACACCTACTGCGCTTCACAGACGTTCAGGCGATAGCTTAGGATCAGCATGGCCAAACCCCATCCCTTAATCCTCCTCCAAGGCCTCTCTCTTCCAGCTCTGGCAGTTGCCACTGGAAAGTACCACAGAGCACTTCTTCACACCCCCTATCCTGGGTGAGACCCTCCTCCCAGCCCTCTATCTCTCAATTTTCCCATTCCAGGTGTAAATCCAGCTGGATTTCCTAGTGCAGCATCTCCATGAAAGCCCTCAGACTTTTCCACCCTGGCTTTTCTCATCCACTTCCCTTTTTCTTGTCCTGGATACTCCTCATCTGGCCATGCCCCCTCCCTACCCTGCCACAGCCATCCTCACCCTCAGCCAGACACCCACCTCACAGCTCCCAGATCCCACCTCCTGCCTGCCTAGTTCATGTCCTTGCTGCATCCTTCCTGCCTGTCCCATGGGATGGGGACTGTGCTCCCTTGGGAGAGGAGTCACCAGGCACTGATGTGGCTACATGGCTGCAGTGCCAGCACTGTGGGGAGGAACTGGAAGTTCCAAGCCCTGGTGCAGAGATCCCAGGCTATATATAAGTGCATAGTTACACAGTTGAGTGCACACACCCATCCAGGCAGCCAAGAGGGCTCCCAGACTCCCTTTTGCCAAGCTGCATCCCAGCTCCTCCTGCTCACTCCCAGCCTCGGGCAGTGCATGTGCCAAGCCAGGCTGGGGCTCTCAGAAAGCTATTTTTAAGGGAGCTGATTTTGGGATGTGGCTAGCAGTGAAGATCCGCAGGGCTAGGGTGATGTAAGGGACAGCAGCCTACAGCTTGGACAAGAGAAGGAGCGGGTGGATGGGCAGGATCCTGGTTTCTGGTGTTCTCCAGGGGATCCCAGCTCACTCTGCAGTCAGAGAAGGGCACAGGGAATGGAAGCACCCAGGCTATGTCAGGAGGAGGCAAGTCCACACATCAACTCTCTGCTCACCTCCAATGACCCCCAGGCTGCAGAGCAGCTCTGGCTGCGCTTGGCTTGGCAGCCCCTGGGGAGCATGCACAGCGTGGTGCCAGCAGCACGCTCGGCCCTGCTTGGCCTCTCCAAGGGGAAAAGGGACAGCACAGCTCCGTGCAGCATGGAGATGCACAAACTACAGTGTGAATGAGCTGGTTCTTCCTTGCCGCACTGCCTCCTGCACCCCGCATCCCAGACTGCATTAGCTGTCAGGATGTCCTGGGATGGGAAGGCTGGTGCCAGAATAAGCAGGGCATAGAATCACAGAGTGGTTTGTATTGGAAGGGATCTTAAAGCTCGTTCAGTTCCAACCCCCTGCCACAAGCAGGGACATCTTCCACTAGAGGAGGTTGCTCCATGCCTCATCCAACCTGGCCTTGAGCACTGCCAGGGATGGGGTATTCACAACTTCCTTGGACAACCTGTTCCCGTGGACTGTATAGCCCCAGCTTTCTCAGGCTGTTTTCATATGAGAGATGCTCCAAACCCTTATCATCCTCTTTAGCATCCTTTCAACAACCTGGAAGGCTGCTGGCTGTTGCCTGATGCCCACCTCAGGAGGGGCATCTTGTGGCTGGGATGCAACTGTAGATAACTCTGGCAGCCAACAAACAGCTTTGATAAAAGCTTTGCAGGAAGAGACATCAGAACCTGCTGCTGCCCAGCAGCCAGTGCAGGCAAGTGCCTGGCACAGCTCACTGCAGCCTCCAAACCATCCACAGTTGGGTGCAAACTGCCTGCATGCCCCTCTGCACCCTCCCCCGAGCATACACGTGGCCCCAAGGGAAAGCAAGACAGAAATCACCCTCACTTAGTGGCTTGCAAAAGCAAACCTATGAAAGATGGTCCTCACACAGCACTGCTCCAGAGCCGGCAAATCCTGCCCGAGCAGAGCTGGAGTGCTGGCCCATGTCCCATTGCTCAGAGGCGGCCCCGGGAGGACAATAGCTGCTTTCTAAGCAGCCCAGCATCAGAAGGCAGGCCCGCAGCTCAGACAGTTTCCTTGTGTGATAGAAAGAGGGATCAACACATCTGCCGGTGCCCCAGGCCAAGTGCTGCCCTGGCCATGCTCTTGACACCAGGACCAGAGAAGGGGGGGGGGGGCTGTGCTGGCTCCAGCAGTGCCAGATCAAAGCTGGGATGTGCAGGAGGGGACCCCACATGGATGGTCCCATTTGTCTCCTCCACTGGTGCCTGGCTGCAGGCTGTGGGTCAGCCTTGGGCTGGTGCCTGCTTCCACAGCGCTCCCTCCGAGGATGTGGGTTTCATACCCAGACCCTTTCCCCCCCAGCTCCACTCTGCAGGACCTGGCTGCTCACCTCACTGCAGATGGGCAGCTCTGGAAATGCAAAGGCACTGGGAATCTGGAGTGCCTGCTTTGAGCCAACACCTCTGATATCAGGTAAAGATGGATGAGCAGCAGCCATCTGTCTGCACACTGACCTGCAAGCACACACAGCTGCTGCTCTGTTGGCACACTGGGAAGAACAGGGACCATTCCAGGATCCATTGGTTTGACCCCAGCAAAGGGCTGAGTGTTTCCTTGTCTCCCTGTCATTATGAGCTGCAGGGCCCTAAGGAGCAGCAAAAGGGGGTCAGTGATGGCTGCAGTCCATGGCTATGCTCCAGCAAACTATTACAGAGGACATGGAGGCTTGACACTTCCAAGCAGGGGCTGGGAGGCTCCAGGGGAAAAGGGGGGGGGCTCCATCCATGTCACCTCATGTACCCACCCTGCCAAGACCCCAACCTTTGAAGCCGGGATGGGGCTCCTCCTGTACCTGGCTCCATGCTGCAGCAAGGCAGGGCTGCATCTCTGCTGCTGGGAAGTCCCATTGCCCACTACCCCCAGCATCCCCCCCCAGCCCCAGCCCCAGGCTCCTGTGGAGGTGAGGCAGAGCTGGAGTGGCAGGAAGCACGGGGAGCTGGCAGTGACAACATGTCCACCCATTTGTCTGTAATTAAAAGTTGTGTGTAGAGATTTCCTGTGACACGTCCCGTGAGTCCAGCTGCAGGCACGGTGCCGCTGCAACCAGGAGATGCTAATGAGTGCTTCTGCATATTAAATACCTTGTTTACACTAAGACAACAGCCGGTGGAGCTGGGGGAGGGAGGTGGCTGGAATCTTCACTGATGCTTTCTGCTGCCAGCCCCTCAGGGACCAGCTGAACCCTGCTTTGGCCGGGGCCTGGCTGCAGGGGTGGTTCAAGGCTCTCAGCAGTGATGCTACAGCCCTGGCTCAAAGCTCTGTGCGTTGGCTCCATCATCACATCTCTGAGTGGTCTTCCTCTCTGCTGTGGGCCAGTGAGGACAGGTTGCTCTGGCCCTGCATGGTGTTGAGTCCAGGGGTCTCTGGGGACAAGGGGCACTGATGCCCACCTTGCCTGTGTCCATTCTGCAGAAGAGCTGGTCTTGATTGCTCCAGGGCATGTGGTCCCGGAGGGAAGCAGTAAAGGGAAATCTCTACCCAGGAGAAGGATGCAGGATGAGGGCCACAGCAGCACTCACCATAGAATCACAGAACTAACCAGGCTTGAAAAGACCTTTAAGATCAAGTCCAACCATTCCCCAGCACTGCCAAGGCCACCACTAACCCATGGCACTGTGGGCCTTGTCTCCATGGTGTGTGAACACTTGCAGGGACGGTGACTCCAGCACTGCCCTGGGCAGCCTCTTCCAATGCCTGAGCACCCTCTGGGGAATAAATTGCTCCTCAGCTCCATCTGAACCTCCCCTGGTGCAGCTTGAGGCTGTTTTCTCTTGTCCTGTCACTTACTCCTTGCCCAAGACCTGCCCCAATGCTGTTCCCTACTGCCCAGCACCTCCCATTGACAAGAGATGCAAGGAAGGTGCACAGTCCATGTCCCAGGGCCAGAGGCCATGGCACAGCTGGGAACAGGCCAGGCAGGATGTCACCATGCCAAGAGGGAGAGCTGGGATCCAGCTGGGGCTGGGAATTTGCTGAACACAACTGGCCCTTCCTCACCAGCACAGGGGCCAGGAGGTGCTGCAGGGTCTGTCCTGGGTGATGGTGGCTTTGTGCTGCTGTGGAGACACAGCCCCTGTCCCCTTCCCACCCAGGTGCTGCTCATTGCACTGCTGTGACAACAGGCACCCCGATCTGCTCCATGGCCTCAGGAGAGCCCCTTGTGTCCCTGCACCACAGCTGGTAGGGGAGCACAAGGGAAACAGCTTCAGCCCTGATGATCACAGGTTGCCAGGTTGAGGGGAAGCTTTGGCAGGGCAGCTCCCTCCATCAGCCTGCAAAGAGATGGACAAGCCTGGAGAGAAAGAGAAGCAGCTCCAAGGACATCAAACAGCATCAGGACTGCAGTCCTGTCCCCAGTCTGGCCTCAAGATCCCAGCCCAGGCCAGGCTGTGGAGCACCCTTCCCTCTCTACAGCCCTTGCCAGAACCCTGCAAGCTCCTGCACCCCATGTCTTGGCCTGGAGAAGCCCTGCCTGCTCCCCCATCGCTGGAGCATCCTCGGGGGGGCTGCTGCATCCCTGCTGCCCTGAGCCTGCAG
Organism: Myiopsitta monachus; assembly: GCA_017639245.1. NCBI lineage: Eukaryota > Metazoa > Chordata > Aves > Psittaciformes > Psittacidae > Myiopsitta > Myiopsitta monachus. The sequence continues at coordinate 36,496,940 of CM029917.1, read as the reverse complement.
CTTCAGCTCTGCTGCTCATTCCTGCTGCCTTCAGGCAAGCACCCTCCTGCCCTGCTTGCTGGGTGCCACGCACGGGGGCTCACATGTGCCTGCTCAACAGCCCTGCCCAGCATCCTTCCAGCTCCTCCTGCTGAACACATCCCATGAGGCCAGGCTTGGCTGAATGATTGATGTGATCGCTGACAGGTTGCCTGGGCTGGGCACTGTGGAAGTGTTTCTTCCTCCAGGGACAGCAAGCATCAGCACAAGGAGCTGCAGGAGCAGCCTGAGGAGGGCTCTGCTTTGCAAAGGTAGATCTGGCGTCAAGGGAAAGCTGAGCCCAGCGTCCACGGGGACACGCACCCCCCATCCCAGAGGCAGCAGCTGGACCGCAGCATCAGTGGCATCATCTTTTCCCCTTGTTGCCTGTAGTGCCTGGAGCAACTTCTTGCAGTGCGGTCCCCTGCTGCACATGCCTGAGCAAGCCAAGCAAGGGTAAAGCTCAGAAAGGGGGCCACAGATGCCACCAGCGAGGGACAGACACAGGCAGAGGCAGGAGCAATGGGAACATGGGGCTGTGTGAGCTTGTGCCAGACTGCAGAAGAGTCAGGGCAAGCAGGCAGCATGAAAGGGTGAGGGCTGTGGGGCCCCCGCCTGTGCAGGGTGACAGCAGCAGGTCTCTTCTGTGGCTGCTTTTAACCCTGCTCTGGTACCTGCACCTCCAGAGCGCCACACCTCTGCTGCCCACCCTCCAGGTGCTGCAGGAGCCTGCCCAGAGCCCTCATCCCTTAACCTGCTGGATGTGGCTGCTGACAAGGGCCCTTGGGGATAGGAGATGCACCACTGTGTGAGCTTGCAGGGGTGGGTCAGGAAGGTTTGCTAGTCCAGGGAGCATTCCTCACATATGCCCATATGGATGATCTTCACACAGCCTGCACCAGCCAGCGCCTCTCAACCCCGCTCTGGCTCCAGGGCACTGTCTCTTCCCACCCATAAACCCACCCCTTTATCTTCCCCCAAGGCACCATCACTTCTCCCCCAGTCAGTCTCACAGCTTATGTGAGAGAGGAGCCTGCTTCCATCCTTACCTGGTCCCTGCAGTCTTTCCCATCTTTGCAGGGCTGCTTGGGCAGATATGTGCTGGGGCTGGAGAGGTTTGCCTGAGGGGGCTACTGTGGGGCACATTGTGGGGTGTAGGAATGAGATGGGCTTAACCCCAATGCTCATGGTCTGCAGATGCTGTGGGGCAGTGGGAAAGTCTGTAGCAAAGCTTGCTGGGGAAGCAAAGGGCTCAAGAGAGCCTTGGGGAGGTGGGGCAAGCCCATGTCCCCTTCTCTTGGTGCCCTGTGTGCACCCAGGACCCCCCCCCCATTAGCTGGCTCCACATCCCACCTGCACCCTTGAGCCTTGCCCGCCCCTCCCACAGCTCCCCCCAGCCCACCCAGGTCCTGCCTGTGCTGGAGTTGCCAATCGCAAGCGTTTTAAATGTTAATGACGCCGTTTCAGATTTGTAGTGGAAACTAATTAAAATTGTTATTGTTAGCGGGTGTGAATTGCCCAGGTGTGAATCATTATCCTCATTAAAATAATCAGGGAGACGGGGATGTGACAGGAGAGCAGATGGATGAGAAACTGCCTGAGCCAGCGACCCAGGCGGCTGCACAGCCCTGATGCCCACTGGGAGCCCTGGTGCCCCGTAGGCAGCAGGGGCACCCCTGCCAGGGTGGCCCAGACCCCCAGCTCCAGCCCCACATGCTGCAAGTGGGGTGCTGGGATCTGTCAGAGAAGGAGTGGAGGAGGGCAGGATGGAGGGCAGGGCAGGATGGGGTCATGACTGCATCAGGGCCCCTTCAGCATCCATCTGAGCTAACTCGCTGTGCTTCTCTATGTGCTGCTCGGTGTCCCCCCAGCGTGGCACACACCAGGGCAAGGTGACAGTCCCCGGGCTGCCTGGGTTCAATGGGCAAAGCCGCAGCAGGGTCTGGTCCCTGCCCAGCAGCAGGGAACGGGACGGTACGTCCCAGCACAGCCTGCCCGGAGGCTGTGGAGCCCTGCCCGCAGCTGCCGGCAGTAGGGAACATGGGAAACCCGGCGCAGCGCCTGGTCCACCCCAGCTGGAGCCAGCCAGGCTGCGAAGCCCCGGGGCTGGAGCTGCCCCGGGTGGACCCGCGCCGCCGCAGCCCGTCTGCAGGGAACAAGGGCCCCTTTCTGGTGGATGAATGGGCTCAGTGTGCGCGGCCCCCCGCGGCACCCCGCAGCCCCGGAGCGGGCCCCGGGTCAGGGGTACCCCGCGGGCACGGCACGGAGGGGCAGCTATTCAGGGAAAGGGCATTGACCTCCCGGAGCTCAAGGTCGCCTTTGTGCCGTGCATCCCAGAGCAGGGGCTCCCGTAGGGACAGCGGGGACACCAAAGGGAGGAATGATGGCACATGGCCAGCGCTGGGGGCTCTTTACCCCCAGCTTCTCCCCGCTGTGTCCCACTCTTTGTCCCCTGTGGGGCCAGCTGTGGGAAGTGATGCTGGAGATACTGCTTACCAGGACTCCAGCCCAGCAAGGTGTCAATGGGAGCAGGTTGGAGCACATCTCTCAGGCAGCGGCCATGGCTGACTGCAGGAGTGTGCTGGTCAGGTGGCACTCAAGGCTAGCTTATCCGAGGATGTTTTCATCTATTGACAAATCTATTATTGATGATACACTTCCCTGGACTTGGCAGAGCTCTGTGCGTGCTTCAATCGTATCCATCACACAAATCTCAGCCGGGCTTTGCCATTGCTGTGGAATTAATTATCCCCAGATTGTTTTTTCATAAATATTTGACAAGCACTAACAATACAAGGCATGAAGCCCCCTGGTAATTCTGTGCCTCTAAATTACCCTTAAAAGGGAGCTGTCACCTCCTGGGCTGTGGGGCTTGGGCTGCTTTGGGGGAGATGTAAAGGCTGGGGCAGGACCTCCATTGAGGACAGGCTGCTCCCTCCCCCTGGGCTTTGGGGATTTCATACGATGAGTTGTAAATGGGGCACAGCACTGAGACCCTTCTAATTCACTTATCAAAGGCAGCCTGAGGCAACAAGAACAGTAAACTGGTCCCAAATGGATGGGTAAGCATTATACAGTGCAAGCATTCTTCCTACAAGGGTGCAGTGCTCCTGTGGCTCTGCACATAGATGGTGCTCAGTGGCTGCTGAGCAGTGGGGCACATGCCTGGGCATTTGGATGTTACTCAGCAGAAAGTCTTGGCATGTTTGCTTGGTGCCTTTGAGCGGTGATTAGGCTTGGAGTGGAGCACCTGAAATGGGGAACCCAGTATGGGGTAGTCTATGGGGCATGAGAGACTTTGCCCTTATAAAGCCTCTCCACACTGATGCTTTCAAACTGCCCCTGCCCTATTTTCATGGCATGGAGACACAAGCTCCATGCCAGGCTACTGGCAAAACTGAGGAGCTCAGCCTCGAGGGTGGGCTGCAGGCATCCATCCTGCATTAGGGGCAGGATGCAGTCCTGTGCCAGGAGGCTGAAGGAGGCCCAGGGCTGAATGGCTCAGGACCATGCACCCCTGCTCGTGCACCCCATGCACATCCACTCTTCAGCCATGCTGGGAGGGAGCAGGCAACTGAATGCAGTTTCACACATTGCCAGTGGCCAGAAGGTTGGCAGAAGTGAAACAAACGCAAAGCAATAACTGGAGGCGTTACAAGTCCAGCTACAGTGAATCTAGGAGAAGAACTGGAAGCTTCCCAGGAAAGCTTGTGAGGCAGCCTACAGTCAGGAGAGAAATCATTGCTGGAGCAGAACCCACCGCAAGCAGCCGGTCTGCAGCTCTCTATGCCAGGCCAGACTGAGAATGCAACCAGCAGCCAGGATGCTGTTGGCTCAGCAGCACAGGACAGCAGGTACCAAAAGAGTCATCAGGGACTACTGAGGAGCTCACAGAAATGATCAATCATGAGGACTTCAGAGCTGAAGTGGAAAGGAGCTAAAGTTGGATGGGGTTTGGAGCAAGCTGCTCTAGTGGAAGGTGTCCCTGCCTGTGGCAGGGGGTTGGAAATGGATGAGCTTTAAGGTCCCTTCAACCCAAACCATTCTGTGATTCTCTGAAAAGCTGTCTCACTGTGTTGGCCCCTTGATCCAAGAGCAGTTGTGAGTCCCAGAGCATAGGCTGGACCACTCTTCCGGAAGGACTGGGGTCTCCCAGCACAACAGCATCCTTCCTCTTTTCTTGCCCACCTCACAGCCCAAATTCAGGGAGATACTGAGTGTCATGGACCTACCCCCATGCCTGTGCTTCTGCTTTGGGACAGGCACAGGATGAGAAGGACACAGCTCAGAGCAAACATCTGTAGGACAACGCTGCCTTTGCTGGCAGGAGGAAGACTCCGGTTGGACCCACATGCACCAAAAGGACTCCCAGGATGAACTGGCAATGGACCAAGGTACGGATGCTGAGCTGGGCTGGGCCTGGCAAATTAAAATGAGAGAAAGGAGGCCAAAAGCACCCAAGAGATGCTGCGGTTGGCTCTGAGGCTGGAATCTTCTTTGCAGATAAGTGCTGGGAGGCGACTAAAACACATGCTGTGGACGGGAGCATGAAGCCTGCACGTGGGGAACGGGGCCAGAGTAGGGAAGGGTGACTCGAAGCTGGTTCTAGGAATTATCAAACAATTAAAGATGTGATAAATTTAGTCTGTGCAGCAGGAAATTGGCGATAATGCAGAAATGAAAGGAAGCAGTTAAGCTAACTGCTGGGCACTCTGCAAAACTGGCTATAAAAGAGAAGGACTGCCATAAATATAAGGGCAGCCAGGAGAGGACATTGCTGGTAATGAAACCCCTGCTCCCCATGCCGGAAATGAGGAGACACAGAGCTGGAAATAGGAAGATATCAACCTCGGCTGTGCTCATCAAGGATGCACAGCGATAACGGAAGGCCCGAAGCAAAATGAGTGCTGGATTTGCTCACCCCTGCTCTGAATTGATGTTATTACACCAAGGGGCTTCAAAACCTGACAAAAACCCACACCAGCACACTAAGGATGCTGAGCAGAGTGTTGGCTTGTGCTCCTATGGAAAGAGTCCCTAAGGAATGGTGCACGAGCTGGGAAGTGCCACCTTAACATGTGAGCTAATTGCCTTGGATTGTGTTGCATCAATCAGGCACATAATAAACACCAGGGGTGGGGTCAGGGAAGTGGAAATTGCCCCTGAAGGCAAAGCCCCAGCAAACAGCAGTCTTTAGGGAAGCTCTGGGCAGCAAGCACAGTGCTCTGTCACCACCAGAGCCATTCTCCTCCTGCACAAGCATCAGCAACAAGAGTTTCAGGACAAACCCCAGCTAATGAATTGTTAACATTGACTGGAGCTATTTTCAGCTGATCCAGGACAAAACATTCAGCAAAATCCCAGCTACAGGATGGCAAAAAACAAAAACCCCAGCTGCTTTGTGCTCAAGAGGCAGGAAACAGGCTCTCATGGGATGCTCGCACGTGAAGGGCCCCTTGGGCTGGTGCCCACGACCCCTGCTTCCCCTCTGCCTTTGTGTGGAGCTGGTTGAGGGGATTTGCTTGGCTCTACCGCCAAGCACTGAGCCCATAGGAGTTTGGCTTGCCTGAGCCACTGACAGACAACTCCCCCGGGCTGGTGGCCATTCCCCATGGGGAATAGATGAGCATCGTCTCCAGCCGATGGCTGGGAGCTTGAGGCTGGCCAAGCTCTGCGCCATGGAGGACGTGGCAGTGGTCACCACGGGTGTCCTTGTGCCAGCAAATCTGTGTCACTAAAGGCATGGTGACTCTGAGGACGTGGCCCAAGAGTAAAGCTTGGTGTGGGGAAGTGCTCTGCAATGTCCACCAAAGGGGATGGCTCTGTCCCCACAGTCACCTGAAGCTGGTGGGCTGTCCTACAGCCCCACAACCCCTAAACAGGGCTTTGGGGACCTAAAAGAGCATGTACATGGCAGATGAGGATTGTGGGGGGGTCTCTGAGAAGCCAGGGGGAGCCTAAGGGTCCGCACACAGATCAGATCGGAGAGGCTGCTGTAGCTCAAGACCCTCTGAGCCTGCTTTCATCCCCTGGACATCAGGATGGACATCAGCCCGCACCTACAGCCTGGCCATCCTGCTGCCTGCAGCCACCCTTCAGCTGCCCTGCAGCACCCAAGCAATGGGTCTCACCACCAAGAGAGCATCTAAACTGCCATGCCAGGCTTCATTCCAGCAGGAATGAGCTTGGCTTCAAGCACAGAGACCTCAGGGAGAGGCAGAACAGGGGAAATGCTGTTTTGTAAAGCCCCCCCCCATCTATCTGCTGTGGTCCTGTACCTCCATCTCAACACGTCACTTCCCCTGCCCCAAGGCAGCCCTCCCCCCTTCTCCCTGCTGTCTCCCTTCCTCCCCAAGCAGCTCCCAATCCCACCATGCCCCAAGTTCCCCCCAGGCTGACAGATCATGCCCCATCAC